>JASUAD010000001.1:17828652-20328652 GCA_037013555.1 Sextonia rubra | reverse complement strand
TCCTCAGCCTCCTCTGAAAAAACCAGAAATTTCCTGCATGATGATCAACAGGAATGAGAAAGAGTAAGCAGATGCAGAGAACCCAATGAGAAAACAAGAAAGGTAAAATGCAGAGAAAGAGAAGTAGAAACAGGAAGGAGAATGGATGGTTAAGAATAAAAAAACACATGAAGAAAATGAAAGGAATGATTGCAAATCCTCAAACCCAAATCAGAATCCTCCATGGATTGATGAGGATCAACAAAGCATGCATCAATAATTAGCATGCATTCATGGTTTATCATGAAAAGGAAATCAAAAAACACAGATGAAAATTTTCTGCAAAGATCATCATATCTGAAAACTAACAACACAAACTAAAATCAACCAAAATCTCAAAACACAACCAGATTAATTAGATACTTCCATCAATGTCCAATAAATCAATCCTCTCAAATCTCCCAACTCCAATACAAGAGTGAAGAATAAATAAAACCCAGATGAGAAAATTCCAAAAATACACAATTCCAACCATGGATGGACACAAAACATCATGCAGAAAGCAGCAACACACTCAAACAATGAACAACCCATGAGAAAACTACATGCATCGATTAAAAGAAAAAAAAAAAAAAAAGAGGCTCTCAAATCAAGGGTACCATCCAATCCAAGAGCCTGAAGATTCACCACAAGAACAAAGACTGATCAAGATCTTTTCAGGCCAAAATCCAGAAACCAAGATGAATGCATCCCTCAAAAGTGGGTATGAGATCACTGAAACAGGACTGAGAACAGAGAATCCTGAAAGAAATGGAAAAACCTACCTGGTTTCTTCCTCTGAAATCCCCTCAGACAAGGCCGAGGAGACCCCAAATGCGGTAAAAATATATGACGAGACTTGGGCGGTACTCTCTCTCTCTCTCTGTTTCTAGTGTTGCATGCAATGCATCAAAATCAGCGAAGCAGAGAGGCTTCTGAAATACTCTTCCTAGCTCTCATGATCTGGCAGTATACGGTATTTAGATGTATTTTTATACGGTATGTGTCAGCTGGAATACGTATGTTTTGGCATTTCCCTTCTCAAAGTGAATCGAAAAGCTTAAGGTGGTTTCTTTCTCTTAAAACAGGGACGGTCAGCAGAAAAAGACAAAGCTGAACGGTGGGGCTCAGCTAAACGGAGACTGACCATCAACAAACGGCAACTAACCCGGGTTAGTCGCGACCCGATTAATCGGGACCCAAAAGCTCACTCCATTGCATTGATAATCTCGGCCGTTGATTTCGGCCTCAATGGAACAGCAGAACTGTTTTGAAATGCAGAGTACATATTTTTTGGGCTGGAGGGAGAAATGCTAGCCATATTTCTCAATTTATAATTATCTTATGACAGTTTTTTTTTTATCTTTACAATATTAAAAACAAAATAAATTAATTAGGCATGACACATAAAATAGTTGTAAGATGGGTTGCGAGTTAGGAAGTGTGGCTATCATTTCTCTGAGATGAGGAGGGACACGTGTGAGAATCGGTGTGACGTATTAGAAAATGAAATAGAAGGAAATTTCCGGAGCGGGCGCCCTTAGTTGTGGATAATTCAGGCTAATCAAAAAAATTGAGAACATTTTAAAGACGTATTTTGTCGATATTTCGATACTTTCTTCTTTCATATTACAAAATTTCAATTGAATTATGCAATGTTGTATAAAAATAGCATTAATTGTTTGTGATGCTGCACGTAACAACCATGCTAAAAGTCAATTGAGGCACTTTTTCCCCATATTTTCAAGCTCGTTTTCATTGAAGGGTAGCTTTATGTGATTCGCATAAGCCAATTGTGATATCCTAAAAAAAGTATCAATATGGAGAACAGGTGGAAAATTTTCTTAACTTTCAGCATTAAGCATAGATTTCAATGGCGTCTAATGGTGACCGAACAAAAAAAAAAAACACTCTAATAATGCTTGTATGTATTTATAGCACATTTGTGTACGTCTGTGGAAAATTCATATCACCAACTTTTTTCCTCTTTTTCAAAAAAAAAAAGGACCTAAAAAATACTTTTTTTTCATGGACCTCCAGATAATTTAGCTCGTAAAACTATAAGCTAAAATTTTCATGATTTGATTTCATAAATTCTTTTTTTTAACCAATATTCCATGTTTGTACACCAATATGCCCTTGGAGTCTTGAGAATTAACAGATAAAATATATGTTTGAATCTTTGATCAAATGCTTGGATAGTCTACATTAATTTTAGTAATTTTATCTTTAATCCTCATTATATACCATTAGATTTTTTTAATTATAATCAGCTAAGGGACTAGGACCGGATACAAACACAACTCACACTCACACTCACGCATGCGAACTAATAGAGACTCACACATGTAACAAGACAAAACACAACTCGCATACATGGAATAATAAAACTAAGGTATACAAAAAGTTGTGATGAAACACATTTATGCTGGTATGATGTTGCATCGCAATGCTTTAAATAGGAAGTACAAGGAGCACTCCTGTAAGAAAAAGCATAAGGTCTAAATATCCTGCTCTATATCACAACACAGCATGCGTGGGATTGCTTCCTAGCATATCACTCACAATTCATCACCTTTAAAATTTATAATGTCTTTTATACATAATCAATATAACAATAAAGCGAACTTTAATTTGAACAAAAACCTTTACGAGAGCCAATTCACTGAGCGACATGGTATGACCTTGTTTGATTATATCATAGTTAGGCCTATTACATGGAATTTAAACGAATCAAATGCTTGCGAAAACAATTGAAAGGATTTAGTGAAAAGAAAAAGAATACATCAAAATAAATTGATGCCTCTTATCCCCTATTATGTAATCTCTCTTTTTTTAATGAAAGCTTTTTGTTACTGTTTCAACAAAAAAAAATCCCCTATTGTGTAAGTTTATTCTTTTAACGATGTGAGGCCAACAGCAACAATACCAACAACATTTGGCTAGTATAAAAAGACTCCACTTTTTCACAAAGAGTGCAATAGATACTATATGCTTACATATGTAAAATTGACAGGTAACGGAACATAGTTCCGAGCGGGGTTCCTACAAATTATTTTAAAAGAGATAAAGTAACAGCTGCAACAACTCCTCCGAAAAATATAACAAAGTGGCAAGTCCAACTCAACTACTCGGAATAAAGGAACCTCTCCTTTTCATTTCATGGGTTGCTCCCGAACGGGGAGCTAAAGCAAGCTTCAATGAGGTTCAGTGAAAGTTACACTTAAGATTTTGTTTTCACGATGGGAGTATGATGGTTGCTTCTTTTATCTTTGCTTTCTTTGGAAATCGACTTTGAACGTGTTTGTTTGGCATGTGGAAGCTTGAACTAGAGAAACAACTTTTCTAGGTTTTGGCTCAAAACGGTTTCATGATCATTAACTTGTTTTCAAATGGTATAATCACTTTGAGAATTATATAAGAAGCCACTAACTTATTTTACTATTCATATATGGATACAGAATGCCAAACACATGTTTACCAGCCATTTCAGTTTAGGGCCTTCCAACTATTTCTTTGGTTGTTTGTTTTTATTTTTAAAGGATGTCCATTCCGTGTTTTTCACTTTTGTATTTTCATATGGTGATTCTATCCTTTCTTATTTTATATGGTGATTCTATCATTTTTGAGGAATTGTTTGTGCACGCAGTTTCAATAGAAATTAAGTAGGGTTTCCACTTTAATACAAAATCTTGTGCTCGGTTTATGCTTTTCATGGGCAGGGCTGAAAAGATATAAAATATTTGTATTTGTATCTTATTAGAGAGGATTAGGAAGTACAACCTCCCTATAAGAAATGAGTATATGTGGAACAGGAACCTTCCTATTTTACAACTTTACACAAACACGCCATCAATTGCATGTCATGAAGTTTGTGGCCTACAAAGGCATTTGTTGACTAAAATGCTTGGATTTGCTTGTGTATAAGAGTAACAATTTTTTTTAGCTGCAATTTCACACGCAATTGGCTATCTGAGCTACAGTATAGGGACATGTAAGTCACTTAATTGCACACATAGTTCATGGAAATTTTTGTCTCCTGCAATTTCACGCAGAAGCCGAATGAGATTTTTGAAGAGTGCTGTTAATCGAGGAGGTCATGCTGGTGGACGCTGGGGATTTTATGTTACTCAAAATAACTACTCAATAAAATGATATACCTTTAAATTTTATGTTAATAGAAGTTGTTCCCAAATGTAAAATCTCATGTTTGCTATAAAAAAAATGAAAAATGAATATTAATAAATCAGTTTTTCTACACTTTTAATGAGATGATCTTCTCAAAATGAAAACAACACTTGTTGAAGAAAAAATTAGGGATAATCTCTTCAATTAAAAGTAGAGGGCTTTACAGGAAAAGCTCTTTAAATGTATTAAACACGATTAAGCCCAATTTATCAATATCCACGAATTGGGTCAATTGGGCTCAAATTCGTGCTCTTTTTTTTTTTTTTTGCATGTGCATAAAAAAACAAATGCAGAGAAGAAAGGAATAAGAGAGAAGAAAGAAGAAATAAAAAAGAAGGGAGGTGAAAGAAGAGAGAAAAAAGGAAGAAGAAGATAGAAGAAAGGAATGAGAAGAAGAACAAGAGAGAAAAGGACGAAGAAGAGACGAAGAAAGGAAGAAAAAGAGAAGAGAAAGAAGAAAAGAAAAAGAAGAGAGGACAAAGAAGAGCAGAAAGGGAAAAAAAAACCCTTAATATTAATTCCTTCCCTTCTTCCTCTCCTCTTGTTCTTCCCTTTCTTCCTTCCTTTCTCTCCTCTTTTTCTTCATTTCCTTCCTCTCTTCTTCTTCCTTTCTTCTTTCTCCCATATTCTTCATTTCTTCCATGTGGTTTTTTTTATCTACAGGGCTGAGTGACGCTTCTTCCTCTCTTCTTTTTCATCATTTCCTTCATTTCTTCCTCTTTCCTTTTTCTTCCTTTCTCCTTTCTTCTTCTTCCTTTCTTCCTCCTATTTTCTTTATTTATTCTTTGTGGTTTTTTTTCTACAGGGATGCAGCAAAAAAAAAAAACTAAATCCTGCAAAAAAAAAAATGCAAAGAAGAAAGGAAAAAGAGTGGAGAAAGGAAGAAAAAAAGAGGGAGGAAGTAAGGAAAAAGAAGAAAAGAGGGAAAAAAACAATGAATTAAGATTTTTTTTCCTTTCTTCTCTTCTATCTTTTCTCTTTTCTTCATTTTTTCCACCCTTCTTCTTCTTCCTTTCCTTCCTTCCTTCCTTCTTTTTTCTCCTCTCTTTTTCTTCTTTTATTCTTTCGTTTCTCTTCTTTATTTTTTCTCTATTTTTTTTCTATATACAACTAGTGTCACTCAGTCACACTTGCAAAGAATTAATTTTTTATAAAAATTGAGATTTAATTGACCTAATATGTAAATATTAATAAATTAAGCCTAACCATATTTGATGCAAAACTGAAAAGCTTTTCCCTATAAAATCCTTTTAAAAAGTGGGAAGCGCCACGGATGTCCTCCTCAGTCCGGATTCGAACCCCTTTGACGTTCCTCCCCCCACCCCCCAGCACAGGCTCGAGTCCTGACCAAATAATCATGGTCGTTTCTGAAACGGTCTTCAATGCTTACTGTAGCGGTCATCTCATGTCTTAAATGTTCATTATGTCGATGGTTAGAACTGTTTTCTAAGGATAAAGTAATAGTGGTGACCCAAGGCGAACCCATATTGGTATGACCCACATTTCAAACAGCACTTTCATCCGTACATAAATATAACCTTATCATGGATGCATCGATCCAATCCCTTGGTCTATGGGCTGATTTGGATGGACCACCAAAACTCCCACCCCCTATTTGTCATGGATTCATTAGATTTGCACCACTGTTGGACTGCAGTGGCATTTTTTTTTTTCTAAAATCATTAAATTTATAAACTATAAATTATGGTGTTATGATTATCTGATTGACTTATAATTTTTCACATAAATAGATTATATCCAAATCTTCCAATCCGCCGGTGCCCCATGATTGATCGAGGCCTAGGTGTCCCACAAAACCGTCCAGACGGAGCTCCATGGGATCCATTGGAGGAAAGCGTGACCCATCATAAAATAACTACTATGCTTAAATTTTCCAATCATCCCTTTTTTTTTTTTTTCTGGTATAAAGAACGGCCAAGATCGCGGTTCTTCGACTCGCCGAGTTTTTAAGAAGATCCACACGAGTTCTAAATAATAACACGTGATCTTGACCGTAGCCTTGACGGTCAAACCACTTTCACCAGGACTTATCTGCTGTAGAAATCAACGGCACTTAACGGCGTCAGTTAGCCGTCAGGTCTACTATTTGGAATGTCCCTATCAAGTGCCACGTCATCACCACTTTAGTACGAGAGTGATGGGTTATTCTCTAACCCCGAGTAAACTGACTCAAGTTGCGATTTACCATTTCTTTATTTTCCTTTTAAGTACAGTCTTTTGTCGTTTTCCGTGACTCAGCTTTTCATGATTTCGTAATGCAGAAAGCGACCTACACGTGTCCTCTTCTGGCGCTCATCTCGGTGGCATCCAACGGTCTACAGCTGAGATTCCTGACGGTTGCCTGCTGATGGACGGTTGATCTCGATTTCACGTACGGATGGCAGATGGAGACACGGAGCCCACCTCAGGATGGACACATGGAGCCACTCACGTGCAGAATCCTACGTGGCTGCCACATAGAATTGGTTGAGTTGAAACTCATATTTAAAGAGAGTAGGGATTTTAGAAACTTCACAGTGACTGTGGCGAAATAGCTAGGTTCGACCACAAAACCACGGGAGAGAATGCAATGGGGATTTTTGGTAGAGGATCCGAACTCGCACCAAGGTGACTTTTACTATGTTACCGCTGGGCAAAGAGCATCACAAAAATTTCTATTATGCTAGAAATAAAGAGATTAGAGCTTAAATTTAAAAATAACCTTTGTGATCAATTGTTGCCAAACTCCACTGGCCCAAATAAGTTGTCATACTTTTCGGTTTATTCTTGCACATTATACATGCTTATAATTAGCTGCAGAGATATATTCGACATTTAAGAAATGGGATTTGTAAAGATTTAGAATGATTGGAAGATTATATTCATTGTAGAATGTCAAAAGCTCTTTGAAGACGAAATAGCTTGAACAATGTGGTCCAACATTACATTCTATATGATTTCATTCAATGGCTTTAATTATCAAATCAAATTTGGATTTCACGGCATAGTAATAAATGTAAATATTTGTGCCTGACAACTCACCATAAATATTTTCTTGCAGTTTGACCATAATAAGGTGAGTTTGGAATTGCATTTTAGTGAGTCTGTATCTTTATTGTGTCTCATACAAGCTTGGTTAGTTGATTAGCAATAATGCATGTCATATGGTTGTTGTCCAGGGATTAATTCTCATGTTTTTGTGTTTTTTTTTTATTCTGTTTGCTTTCTCTTCCCCACTTATGTAGAGATTCTTGGGTCCCAGCCCCTGCCCCAAGGTACCAAAAAATTCTATATCATTCATTACTCATTTCTTTGTATAAGTATGAAATGGCTTGCAAAGTGTAATTAGTGTAGAATTTTAATAAATTCTAATTCATGAATTGCTAATTTTTCTTATTTCTCCTTCCTTTTATCATGTTTTGGCAATTGATGATCACATTCCTGGGGTAGACTCACCTGACCAATAAGGCAGTTTCCTTTTATCATGTTTTGGTCATTGAAGATCACATTCATGCGGTAGACTCACCTGATCAAGAAGGCACTGTCTCTCAAGTCTCAAACGAACTGTAAAACCTAATCGAGATGTCCCACAGATCAGACGCTTGGGATGAAGACTTTAATGCCATCAAATCTTTCTAAAAAAAACACATGATGGACAGTCTAGATCATCGAATATTGCAACCACATGCCCCAAAAGATGTCCCAACGTACGTTCTATCCCAAATTGGACATGGAGAAATGTGATGTAGATTGATTATGCCCAAAATATTGGCTTTTATTACAAGCTTCATGCCTGGTGGGACTGCTACTCATCTGCAAGACAAGAAGTAAATGCCATATTTTAATGAGTATTTTAAGAAATTTTCAGGCTCACTGAAGAAATCTCCTCATGCACTGCAATTATTGTTTCACCGGCTGCTTCCTCACAAATAACGAAAAATTCCGATAGATGAAGAGCTTAAAAAAATAAAAAAGAAAAGAAAAAATGTATTATTTTATTTTATTGATCCTGTAATTTCAAGGAAGCTTTTGTCATCAAGATATGCCCCAGATTTAAAACAAGATACTAACAATTTTATAAGCTTAAACACTACATGTTGGACCGTTACATCCCTTTCATTCTCTGTTAAGTGGCTCTAACTGGAATACAAGTGCAGACGTGTACGAAATCAGGACGAAACTATTGGATCGTGGGCCTTAACTCTTAACTAAGTTAGGAAGGTGGCAATCCTGGCCGATGAATGATGGCTTTTAAAATGGAGGGTCAGGAATTGCAAACATCAAAACCAGTACTGGGTCATAATTCTTCGGCTGACCCATCGGCTCTGCCTTACTCCAACCTGATAATTAATAGTTCAGGCTGACTATTTGGTTCTAGGATGAGTTTGGGTTGAGATAGTACGTGCCATTTCATCATGGGCCAACTTGATTTAATTTACAATCAATCAGCCATCAACAACATTGGAACCCAATGTGTGAATTAAAGGTTTGAGTTGTCCACTTTTATCTTTTTGGTTGAGTTTGAGCATTGAGGTGACATTTTCCCCATTTTATGGAAGAATTTGGATTTGAGCCTTTACATGGTAGTGTCCGGATGCCTGAGTGTTTGTTTAAGGTGACCGTTGGTGGACCACTTATGGTTCATCATATCAACATGGGACGGTCTTCCCTTGAATGACAGGCTATACCTCAATGATATGACGGATTGTGAGTTGCCCACCCACTGTCACCTTAGAACAAACGTTCATAGAATCCCAATTTCATATTACCTGTTCTGCAGTATGGCCAAAATTCTATCCTACGAAACCCTCAAAGAGGGGCCTATATGTTAGGCTATCCAAATGCATGAATCCTCATTTAAGCATAGCGCATGATGAAAATCCAAATGGGTAGCTACATCAGATGAATGGTTCTCTGAGTCTGTGCCAATACCCTAGGAGAATATATAAAGATAACTTAAGAACAAGACATGTCTTATCTGTTATTTTTTATAGATTAATGAAGATTATGTTGTATTCAAGGCATAGGTATCCAAGACATGTCAAATACGTTATGGTAAACCATACGGGTGTATTAGCATGTGACACTTTGCATTGTTCAGATACCTAAAATGCCCGCAGAGGAGCTGTGAAGCACGGGGCAGCTTCCATGCAAAATTCCAGGCACGGGACGACTTTCCTGCAGAAAAATCAACAAGCGCATAGAATGATATGTTTTTATTTCTTTATTTATTTTTACTTTTTGTACTACAACCAAGACGCTCGTAACTGCATCCATGATTTATGTTCTGTATGGAAACTCACTCTGGCGGACCTGAGAATTTTTTTCTCCTTGGGGGGGGGGGGGGGGGGGGGGGGGGGGGGGTGTTTTGCTAGATCATATGAATTATGTAGGTTACTACTGGTAATATGAGTTCATATGAATTATGTAGGTTACTACTGGTAATATGAGTTTAAGTATTTTGGGACACACGACAGGCTCATCAAGTTATTGAGCAACAGGCTTCTCGAATCATTATAGATGGTATCAGAAACTACCACCAGCCGCAAATGTGTGACCCCCAATCCTGCTGCAAAAACCCTTAAGGTAAGATTAGAATAGAGTCTAGTGCGCGAGCCTGTGATTTATGATAGGAGAATCTGCAAGGAACATGGGATACGAGTGTAGAATGCTTTGGTCACACATCATATAATGAAGTTAGATGGATCCATACATAGACGTGTGGCACTAAGGGGGTAGATTGTAATACCCCATCTCACATCTTTTATATAATAAATCATGTAAGTTACTAGTAGTAACTTATGTTTAAACATTTTGGACCATGTGACAGACTCATCAAGTTATTGGACTAGTGGACTGCTCGGGTCGTTACACACTATATAGAAAAAAAATTCTACAAGGGCCACATAAAAAACTTATTATTATTATTATTATTATTATTATTGGTGGGGGGGCATATATAAAAATATTAAAAATTATTAAAAACTTAAAATGATATTGTGAAATCTTGGGGGGCTATATGTGAAAAAAGTTAAAAAAAACTAAAAAACTTGAAGTAGCTTATCTTGCGGGGCCAAGGCCCCCATAGGCCTACATATCGGTTTGCCCTTGGAAACCCATAAAGGTGTAGGCATGGCACAATTGGGCTTCGTGCCATGCCGGCTGTTGCAGGGCTCAGCTCAGCACATCCGGTCTCCTGCCATGCCAAACATGTAGTGCCTGTCGTGCCACCCTTTTGATGTTCCATGTTTTTATTTATTTATTTTTTTTTTCGGAGTTTTTAGGATATACATACACAAAAGAGAATAACACACGAATTTTAAGTTATTTAGGCAAACTTAACAGACTCTATTAGAAAAAAGATCAATTTGAATTTCTTTTACTGGAAGGTTTTTCAATGGGATTATTTTCAAGACTTTTGTAATTTATATAGATAATAACAAATAAAGGGGAAAAGACTACATTTTTTAGATTTATATTAAAAAAAGAAAACATATACTACATAAAAATATGAAACAGGCAATTTTGGGTGAAACGGGCCGTGCTAGGAGTCATGCTATGCTATGCCATGCCATGCCTGTAGGCCTATCACCCTTGGCTCAGCACGGCCCGTGAGTCTAGTCTATGCCGTGCTGTATCGCGTTGACTGTTGCCCATTTTACACCTCGACAGCCTCACACAATTGAGTTGATACAACTTACACATATGACTATATGAGGTGATGAGAACTCATACAAATGAGGTGACACAAACTCACATGTGGGAGGTGATAGCTACTCACACATACAAGGAAACAAAAGCTCACATATGTGAGTTAATAGAACTTACATATGTAAGGAGATACACACTCACATATGTGATGCAAAAATAGCTTATAGATTCAATGAGTAAAGAGACTAGGTTTGAACCCTGGACCTTCCAATGAGAATTGCTACTCTTTACCACTTGGGTAAGGAGCCACTCTTGATAGATGTATATTGTTATAGATAGGAGATGAAAAATATTTTGCCATGTAGACTTTCACATGAGAAAAATTGTCAAATACTAGTGTCGTTTGGAATTTACGTAAAAAAAATTGCTTTGATTATTTATATATGATTGCACTAACAGTTAGGGCCTATTTAAGTAATTTAATTCCTAATTTTTCCAAGACCGATAAATCTAAAAGAGATAAAAACAAAGGTTAATTTTTAAAATCAAACATCGAATAATCTTTCCATTGATGAAAACTTAATAAAGGTTAAGTAGTAAATGAATACTCAACCACTGTCCATCCTGCTAACTCAAATTTTAGAAAAGTGAGATCTCATTCAATATCTTTACTTTGTATCTTTCACCCCTCCCTCTTTAACAATTATTTTTTTGGAGTTGAAATGCTTAGGAATAGGGAATTCTCTCTTGGGCGTGAGTGGGCCCCAATAAATAAAGCCCATTTATATTCTGAACTGAAATTTTGTTCCTCGTTCGTACCAAACGTCTTGTGGGCCTCAATGTCAGGTCCAAGTATCCAACATCCAACGGCACTGGGAGCAATGGCATTCAAAGCAGGAGAGGGTCCTCGCCCAGCAATTAAATTTTGAGTTTTACTTTTCTTCATAAAATGGTTCCATTGCGGTGGTTACAATTGGATTGTGGCACACCCACACAAGACCCAACTAAGACACTGATTTGTAAGAACAACTCCTTACCTTAAGTGTTGAGGAACAGGGCGACACTTCTCACCTGGTTTTCAGGTTTCCAACCCTATATATCGCGCTTGTTAAGGTTGTCTTCCTACTTGTATAGGCTTTCTTTCTACATGTGCGGGCTTTTTTTTTACCTGAGTGGCTGCTTTTCCTAGTGCGCAGGCTCTCTCTTAAGGTCCCAACCCTGTTGGTTGGAGTTTGACCAGAAATTAGGTATTGAACAAAATTTTTTTTAAGTCCAAAAATATGTATAAAGAATTTCTTCCATAAAACGAAATGACTAGAAAATTGGGTATGGATACACTTATGGGCAAGGGTGGACCCAGAAAATTCAGCTTCAGGGAGCTTTATGTAAAAGAAATATTGGCAAAAGGGGCATATGTATAAAAAATATATATTAATTTTAATAATTTGCAAGGGTGTTCTTAAAATTTTCAAACAATTCCAGGTATGGAACCTAGGTCCGCCCTTGGTTATGGGCTGTACAGTTTATTTATATAAATGGGATCAAAATTTTTGACATATATTTTTAGGACTCTTAACTCACCATCACACCCTTGTCCATAACTCGGTGACTTAGTCAGGGGACATGGACATCTTTTTTTTCTTTTTTGAATGGTAACTAAAACATTATATTAAAATAAGGTAGCAGTACACCTCCAAGACCAGGTATAAGAGACTTATACCCAGAAAAAGGCAAAACAATTACATGGTATAAGCAATTAAAGGAGTAGCCCTATCTATCCCTTATTTCACTAGAGAGTCTGCTATGACGTTTGCCGACCTTCAAACATGCTTAAACTCAACTTAACCTGTAGAAGATAAGGACTTGATTTCCACAAAGATGAAATGAATCCTCCAAGGACCCTTCTCACTTGAGATCCAAGACATGCACTCTGCATTTGTGTGTAGGAGTCTACCTGACTTGTAATTTGCGCAGACTTTTTAATATATTTTTAGGAAGTTAGCATAATTACACCAATAAAAAAAAGAGTTAGGATGATAACTGTATTTTACTTTTGAGGGTGTGTCTCTTAAAGTTTATTTTAAAAAATGTATTCAATTTAAGTTTAGGGCTATTTTTAAATTGAGCATATTAGATATAATCTTTATGATTTTTTTATAATTTATATTAGAAGTTTCTCACTAAATAGTACATGATCTGTTAGTGTACAAAATGATTCATGTAAAGCATAATTTCTTTTTTTTTTTTTGTCTTAATCCATATATTTTAGAAGATAGAATGTACAAGGTCATCATGATCAGGAATGTTAGTCTCTTAGAATTCCTGATGTATTAGTGACAAAATTTTCTACTGGCTGTCAGCCTAGCTCATGTAACCCTTCTATTTTATCTGGATGAGATAGTAGTTACAATAAAATTGAGATGTATTATTAATTAAAAAAGTGTATGCTTGTATAATACAAGGTGATAAGTGATGGTAAATCCTAGGATTAGGAGTTAGGAACCCAACGAACTCAATCGCTTTCCGCCCTTGACGAGCCAACTATAGTTATCAAAAGGGCCCCATTTTTGGTACCTTAGCGAAGAGGGTTGGGACCCAAGTAGGGGTGGATCCATATGTAGGCCTAAGGGGGCCATGGCCCCTCCTAAGATTTCACAAGGCCCCTTTAAGTTTTTAATATTTTTAACTTTTTCTTACATATGACCCCCTCAAGATTTCATAAAACCTTTTTTTAATAGTTTTTAATATTTTTACATATGGCCGCCCCCCCCCCCCCCCCCCCCCCCCCCCCCCCCCCACAAAAAATTTTAGAAAATTCCCTATATATTTTGAAAACCATATTTACTTTTATATGTGGTCCTCCTAAAACTATTTTCTAGATAGTGGCACCCCCAATAAAAAATTCCTAGGCCCACCCCTGGACCCGAGACCATGCATGAAAGAAGATGCAGCCCATGCTGAGAAAGGAGAGCTGATGCTTGCGGAAAGACAAGCCTACATAATAGGGAAGGAGAGGCCGCACATGTAAGAAGAGTAACATATGAGTGATCACTCCCTGGGAGAAGGGTGAGATCCCGAGTTGACAACCGAGTAACCACTTGTTGGCACAAGAGACCCTAGAATTACCTGTTAGGAAGCCAAGATCATCAATCAAAGCGACTCACTGTAATATTATTTTAAACACGGATGACCTAAAAACGTTTGAATGGACTGCGAAAGGGCCAATGAATAGGTTATGAACGGTACCATCCAAAGGTCTGGCTGGTCCATCTGACCTCATTGCATTGTTATTAAGGGGTCAAGCCCTGTTTCTGTTGTGTATAACCCTGAACCCTTGTCGAGTCCATTAAGGCCCACTAATATCTTCTCTAGTTAGTTGTAAAACCTCAAAAAGAGTGGGAAAAAAGTCATTTTCTTCTATTGCACCCCACCAAAATATATGGGGGGTGAATATAGCCCGAGTTTTAGTTTAATTATGACAATTTTACTTAAAAAATCCCTTTAGACTTCCTGTAGATAAAAAAGGATTTAAAATATATGTAACCACCGTAGTGGTCATATGGGCTCTTTTTGGTTTTTTTGTTGTAGTTTTATTGAGCGGTGATATCCCCTCTTATTCGTATATACGAGCTTCTTTCTTATCCTCTTTTCTCCTCCTCCTTTTTTCTTCATCATATTGTGACTTCATTATCTTGGACTTAGATGCAAGTGGGAGCTTATTACCAAAATACCCCAGTATTATATATACCAATTTAAATACATTATCTTCCACATCCCTTTTTCTTTCTTTCATTTTCTTTTTTCTCTTTTCGATTTTAAGTCCCTCTTAGTTATTTCATCAAACACCTTACAAGCATGTTCCAAAACAACTCCACTTTCTATTTTACAAAAAAGAAGACAAAACTTTTCAAAACAACTCCATTTTACAAAAAAGAAAACAAAACTTCCCAAAACAACTCCACTTTCTATTTTATTGTTTCTAACAGTTGTAAAAACAATTTATTTACCGTATAAAAAGTTATATAAGTGTCAATAGTGGCTAGTGGTCCTCTTCTATATACAAAAGTCTTCTGTTTATTTATTTTTGTTGGCTTTGGCTTCGGAGAACTTTGTAGGAGAGAGACAAATAATGGCTTTACCAACTGGTTTTAGATTTTAACCTACTGATTAGGAGCTTTTAGTTTACTATCTTTGGAGAAAGATTCTTAATTTTCTGTTGCCATGCATGAGATCAAGGAGATTCAATTGGGTAATCATGACCCATGAGAGATATGTAAGGTAGCGTTTAGTTCGCTGGAATGATTGCTGAGAGGAATGGAATGGAGGCTGAAATGAGCCTGGAATGAAATGAGGTAGGAATGGTAATTCTCATTCCAACATTTGGTTAGACAGAGGAATCATTCCAGTAATAAGACTCTCATTCCGATTCCTGTGTTTGGTATGATGGAATGATACCAGGAATGGAATGAAATTTATATTAAACTGACCAAAATACCCCAGTGATAATATTACTCAGGTAAGTAAGGTTTTTGGATTCACCAAATCAGGCCCAAATTCTCTTTTTCACCATCCATATCTGACAAGGAAACTGTTCTATTAATACAAACAGCAGTGCAAATGCTTGAAACATCCAGAAACCCTGAGCCCTAATGAGGCGCCTCTGCTGTGCGGTGGCGCAAACCGACAGCAGCGACAGCAGGCTTGCCCGCCGGATCTGCACCGGCTGCCCAGGCCGCAGCCCATCCAGCGCGAAATTCACCTCATCCACGTGCTCCATCATGTCCCCAAACTTCTGCGCCTCCATCAGCATCGACGTGGCAGGCGGCAGGGAGCTGGTCCTCCTGGGTCGCTTAGGCGACTTCTTGGACTTCCTGGGGCAGCACCCATTGGACGAATTGGGCGGAGGAAGAGGAGGGAGGAGAGGGAACGAATCTGGGGCGTCGAAATCGGAGTCTAAGGACCAAGGAGAGGAGTCTTGGGAGGAGAAAAGGAGCCCACAGATCTCCTGCGGGCTTTCCTGAGAGAGGGATTCCTCAGCTCCGCCGATAAAGCTCGAATCTGAGAAGCTTCGACTCACGCAGCGATTTCGACGAGCGTATGTTCTTACGATCAACATCATCATCATCTTCTTCTTCTTCTTCTTTGGATCTTCAAAGCAATTGCAGACGAGATTGAAAGGGTTTCATTGGAAGAACATAAGGGGGAAGAAAAGGAACGATTTGGGTCTTAGGGATTTGAGATTCCTGCATCCGTAGCAGTGAAGAAGAGAGAAAGAGAAGAGAACGACAGAGAGAGAGGAGAGTGATCAGTGCCTGCTGACGGAGTTTACTCGGATTTGGCGATCGATCAGAGAGAGATGATGCAGAGATAAGAGAGACGCAGAGATGAGGAGAGGCGCAGAGAAGGTTCAAAGATGGGTTCCCAATTGCGTCGAGTGATTGTTATGCATCTTGGGTAAGGGTGGGCAATTTCGTCAAAAATAAAATTGGGAAAGGAATGGAATGGCCATTCCTCTGCCCCCCCGGTGGAATGGTGATTCCCTTGTATAAAGGAATAGTGATTCCTGAAGTAATGGTCATTCCGCTGCTTTTTCATGAACCAAACGTGGGAATGGTCACTCCAATGGAATGGCCATTCCATTTCAGCCTTCATTACAGTGAACCAAACGCTACCTAAGTAATTTATGATCACCTAAGATTTTAAATTCTTTTGTTATATGTTTCTTTGTTGTGTCTGTATGATGGAATTCTCTTTCTTGGATTCATCATGTGGAAGATGAATTGGTTTCATCAAATGTTTCTTTGGTACTATTTTTGCATAATCACCGGGATCAACTAGTTCTTGACTCTAGATTGGTTCAAGTCAAGATGTGTGGGGTACCTTATGATTGATAAGCTTACAATGTTTAACAAAGGAATTGAGTTATTTGATCACTTCTCCTTGGATTTTCTATTGGGTGCACATGCTTTTATTTTGAATACTTTGGAACAAGTTTTTGCATAAGCAATTCTCTTTCTTGGATGTATTTTGATGACAATTGATAGGGATTTATCCCTCTCTTTCTCTCCCATCTATCTCCTTTCCTTATTATTTCAATGCATGATTACGTGCTTGGCCAACAGCGATATCCTCACTTACCTGTTCATTTTTTTCTTTTTTTTCACAGTTAAGCGGGGATATCGCCGCCCATATTAAATTCAGAAAAAAATCACGAGCTTGGCCAGCAGCGATATCCCCACTCCCTCGCTCATTTTTTTCTTCTTCTTCACAGTTAAGCGGGGATATCGTCGCTCATATCAGATTAAAAAAAAAAACTTAGTTTTAGAATCTCCCATGGGTCATGATTGCCCAATTGAATCTCCTTAATCGCATTGCATGGCAACGGTAGATTAAGAATCTTTCTCTGAAGATAGCAAATCAAAAGCTCCTCATCAATGAGTTGAAATCTAAAACTAGTTGGTAAAGTCCTCATCTGTCTCTCTCTCCCACAAAGTTTTCCAAAGCCAAAGCCAAAGCCAACAAAAACAAATAAACAAAAGACTTTTGTATATAGAAGATGTCACGCCCCACCCTTCACACATGCATGATATTGTCCGCTTTGGCCCATGAGCCTCACGGTTTTGTTTCTGATGGGCTTCAACCCACCAAAAGGCCTCATGCATAGTAAGGGTGCAAGCTCTCTATATAAACCCATTCACTTTTCCTCTCTATAGTCGATGTGGGACTCCAGGATGTCACAATCCACCCCCCTTAGGGCTGCACGTCCCTGTGCAGTAGCCTGCCAGTTCCTGTAGCCTGCCAGCCCTCTTGGCCCGCCCACATATGAACCCGCCCACTTGCACCAGGTCACGGCAGGGGCCCACACTCGAACTAGTGGAGAGTCGGCTCTGATACCATTTGTCACGCCCCACCCTTCACACATGCATGATATTGTCCGCTTTGGCCCATGAGCCTCACGGTTTTGTTTCTGATGGGCTTCAACCCACCAAAAGGCCTCATGCATAGTAAGGGTGCAAGCTCTCTATATAAACCCATTCACTTTTCCTCTCTATAGTCGATGTGGGACTCCAGGATGTCACAATACCATTGTGACATCCTGGAGTCCCACATCGGCTATAGAGAGGAAAGTGAATGGGTTTATATAGAGAGCTTGCACCCTTACTATGCATGAGGCCTTTTGGTGGGTTGAGGCCCACCAGAAACAAAACCGTGAGGCCCATGGGTCAAAGCGGACAATATCATGCATGTGTGAAGGGTGGGGCGTGACAAATGGTATCAGAGCCGACTCTCGACTAGTTCGAGTGTGGGTCCCTGCCGTGGCCTGGTGCAAGTGGGCGGGTTCAAATGTGGGCGGGCCAAGAGGGCTGGCAGGCTACAGGAACTGGCAGGCTACTGCACAGGGACGTGCAGCCCTAAGGGGGGTGGATTGTGACATCCTGGAATCCCACATCGGCTATAGAGAGGAAAGTGAATGGGTTTATATAGAGAGCTTGCACCCTTACTATGCATGAGGCCTTTTGGTGGGTTGAGGCCCACCAGAAACAAAACCGTGAGGCCCATGGGTCAAAGCGGACAATATCATGCATGTGTGAAGGGTGGGGCGTGACAGAAGAAGACCACCTGGCTACTGTTGACACTTATATAACTTTCTATACTGTAAATAAATTGTTTTTACAACTGTTGGAAACAATAAAATAGAAAGTGGAGTTGTTTTGAAAAGTTTTGTTTTCTTTTTTGTAAAATGGAGTTGTTTTGGAAAGTTTTGTGGGTTTTTTTTTTGTAAAATAGAAAATGGTGTTGTTTTGGGACATGCTTGTACAGTGTTTGATGAAATAACTGAAAGGAACTTAAAATTGGAAAGAGAAAAAAGAAAAAGGGATGTGAAAGATGATATATTTAAATGGGTATATATGATACCGAAGTGTTTTGGTAATTAGCTCCCACTTACACCCAAGTCCAAGATAATGAAGTCACAATATCATGAAGAAAAAAGGGGGAAGAGGAAGGAGGAGAGTAAGAGTGGATATCGTCGCTCAGCAAAAAAAAAAAAAAAAAAACCAAAAAGGCCCAATAGGATCACTGCGGTGGTTATATATATTTTAGGTCTTTTTTTATCCACAGGGAGTCTAAAGGGATTTTTTATTAAAATCCTCTTTAATTTGTCCTACCAACCTTATTATTACCTAAAAAGGGACAGTCGAAAGGATAAGGATCTGCGTTTAAATAAAGCTGTAGAGTTGGGTAAAATCTCAAGGCCAGTGATGTCCCATTTCAGCAGTGAACAAAATATTGTTCCAATCCAATTGCAGGAGTCACTTTTGTGAAACTCGGCTAAAATTTCAATACTAATGTTCTATTTCAGCAGTGAACGATAAGTTGTTCAAACCCAAGTGCATAAGTCCCTGGTCCATGGTGTACATGAGGTGGGTTGGTTCCATGCTAGTTTTACCCCAAATCTGAGCGCGAAACATTTTAAAAAGCCCACTTCCGCTTAACATTAGTAAACCCGGACCTGAAACTGGTATTTTTAGATAAATATCCCCGCCTTTTTTAGGCAGAGGAGATAACATAGTAAATGAAAAACAGGACAAACAAGAACGGAGACAAGAAACCCGGCCCAAAAAAAAGTCTAAATAAACATATCGAACGTGTGCTACTAAGGTATAGAAGGTCTATATAGTGTGCTCACTCGGTCGAGCTAGATAGAATAATCAAGGATTAGTCCAGATCAAATGTTCATTAGCATTCCATTCAAGTAAATGTGGGCTTAGAAGCTATTACAGGTCATTAGTTATGGGTTAAAAAACTCAGGCATGGATCCAACCTCCTGCAATGTAAAGACCTGGGCCCATCCCTTTTGTAATTGATGAGGCCCATTGGTGTTTGATATGTAGCCAAGTCTATCTCCTTGGATCTGTAGGTATGTTACCCAAGTCTGGCTCATTAGGCACAATGTTTCTTCAACCACTCGATTCAAATGAGTGATCACAGCCATTTGAACATAACAATTAACATCTAAAGAGTATAGATCGTTAAGATCATTATAGATAATCAAATTTGAATTGTGCATTTGATGAACCGAGATATCATTGTATTAGGCACTCTCAAGTCTCAACCATTCTTTCATGCTTGGAAAGCCCACCTAGCCATGAAAAGAGTTGGAGCCATGAAGAGAGTTGGCAGAGGCATGTGATTTTTGCTTAGAAGGCCTATAAAATTAAGATTTAATTGATCCTCTGTATTAATGATATTATTTTTCACTTTTACTCTATCTTACTAACTGGTTTGTACATATTTGTACAGTGTACGAAAAGAATTAAGTAAACAGCCATTTTTAACTCCTGCTTCAAGCTTTTGCTGGTTCTTAGAATAGGACTCGCAACAAAGCTTGTATAGCTAAATTAGCTTTTGAATACAATATGGCTCGTAGGATTGTCCATTTACTTAAAAAAGAAGAAAATTATGACTGATTGGATGTTTTCAAATATTTGATCTAATGCCATGAAATAAATGCTTAGCAAATTCTGCAAGTTGGAAGGAACCTGAAATTTTAGATGCCGAATCCTTAGGATGGATTACCCATTGCCAAGATCCTAGGAAGAAAGCATATGGGATCGAACCAGGGCTGGGGTTTGGGCTGGACTTTAGTCTGTTTATAAATGTAGAGCTCCAGTGCGGGCTTAGGACCAGCACAGCCCGTATAGTTGGATCTGCGTCCACCCTTTAAATGTTCGTTAATAAACTTGGATCCAGAAATGGGGCTCAGGTTTTATGAATGAAACATGAGAAAATCACAAAAATCCCTTTCTATATGGTGTCTCAATGTTTTTATGTAAATGTTATTTTATTATGTATAAATCACGCACGTTATTTTTAATATTGTATAAATTACAAACTCATTATAGGCATATCCTATATAACCAGACGTAATAACGATCCCACTAATTTCTTGTAACCCAATGCCTAGTTATAACTTGCTAGGGGTTGGGAATAGAGGACTATCCTTGTGGATAAGGCACCCACTCTTACAGCGCCCACCAAGTATTGTACCTACCTTGCCCACTAGACCAACCAACCAAAAAATAAAAAAAAAGGTAAGGGTTTTGCATCTAAAACATGTACTAGTGTCCCATCAAGTTGGGATCAAAAGCATGTCCTAGACAAATTAAATGGTTGGATTTAAGCCTTCCCTACGGTTTTTGGAGTGGTATCCAATAAGGAGACTTTTGTTAGTGATTGTGTTGAGGAGAGGAAGGATAGTTTTTTATGGACTGTGTCCTTTAAGAGAACACTTCACCTCTTAGAGGAGGCTCAGTATAAAGAGTTCCTAAAGATTCTTTCTAATGTTTTTTTTATATAGGAACTCCAACGATTCTCAAGTTTGGAAGCCTTCCATTTCTAGGGAGTTCTCTACAAAAGCTTTCTATTTAGCCCTAGTAAGAAACATGTATCAAAGGGCTTCTTCTTCCTTGGTTTGGAAGAGGCTGGCACCTCCTCGGGTAGAGGCTCACCCCTCCTCGGATAGAGGCTCACTATCTTAGAAAAAGAGATTTGTCTTCAACTAATATCTTAAACATTTGTGTGATGTATCACAAGGAGGAGGAGACAACCAACCATCCATTCCTTCACTGTGAGGTAATGGCTATGCTTGGAATCATTTTATTGGAAGATGTGTACTTGTTTGGTGTTACCCAAGGACAATAAGGAAGCAATAGAGTCTTGGTTTGGAGCACGTCTAGTTAGGTGTGGGCAATTTTTATGGAGGTTGGTTCCTTTTGCACTTTTATAGTCTATTTAGAGAGAAAGGAATGACGGAATCTTTAAATTAGGTCCCTACTTTTTCTATTGTTGATTTGATTACCACTATAGGGTGGACGATTGCAAAGTGGGCTCTAGTTAGGAAAGAGTTCTCTAATTTTGGTTTCAGTGATATTATTTTGAACTAAGAAGATTGTATGAATTGTTGCCCTATTAAGGTGAGGAGGTTTGTTTTTTGGTCTCCTACCCCTTTTGGTATGCTTAAATTCAACGTGAATGGTAGTGCCAGAAGTAAACCGAGGCTAGTGGGTATTGGTGGAGTGCTTTGTAACTACAAGGTGAGGTTCTTTCATGTTTTTAAATTACATTAGTGTGTGTGATTCTAATAAAGTAGAGGTATTAACTATTATAGAAGTTTACTGTTGTTTTTTGAGGAACTTTGTTGTTACTTTAATAGTGAAGACTGATTCTTCAAACGTTGTTGCATGGGTGACTAACGAAAAGGCCTCTTCCTGGATATTCCAATTTCACTTTAACGAAATTCAATTGTTATCTTCTTCTATCAACGTTGCAATACAACACGTGTTTAGATCGAAAATTTCATGATAGATGCATTAGCCAAATAGGGTGTGTAGAGAGTATTTCTTTCGGAGGGTTCTTGTGTGTAATTATTTTTATTAGTGGGACACAATGCTCTTGTACTTCTGTTTTTCAATTGTCATTCTCTTCCTCAAGTAATAAATTTTTGTTAGTGATAAATTAAAATAAAAAGGATAGTTACTACTCATTTTATCTGAATCTAACAATCTAATTCTAAAGTCTTATACTATAAATTACAACTTCTAAAGCTATATTTAGAAATTATATATTTTGTAGGATCTAACAATTCAAAATAATAATTGTTTAACTCCAAGGGGTAGTTCAGCTGGCCTATAAGACCACGGTTTGCTCCTAGTTATAGGCTTGAATTGTACTACCATACTGAGACCATAAGGGATTTATTCGGCCCTCCTTGAGCTTTTTGGGCCACACTAATTCCTCTACTAATAAAAAAATACATTTCTAAGTCTGTAAAATGGGTATACTAAAGTTAATTTTGATCCTTAGATCATGGCCTCATATCAAAACAATTATTTTTTTTGTTCTTTCTATAAATCTAGATTCAAACTGAGCGAAAATTTCACATTTTTGAAAGTCGTGCTTGGGCAATATAGAAGCTTTTAGATTCTTCTCGTTGAACCAACTCCATCAGTTAAGATGGGACAACATAAATGAACTTTCATGCAAGAACAACGTTGACGGACTCAAAACACATACTACTATCAAAGGCTTTTGATTACATGCTCCACATTACATGAGGAGAGAGAGAGAGAGAGAGAGAGAGAGAGAGAGAGAGATTGCAAACAAACAAAGAAAACTTTGGAACGACAACCAGAGTACTTGAAACTAAACAACTTCTTTTTCCCTTTCCTCTTCGCTCTTTTATTTTACTACAAAACAACACAACAGAAGATCTTCCTTCTCATGCCTGGAGATCTCTCTCTCTCTTCAACGGCCACCAGCACCACCTATACCACCAGTACCGCCAGCACCCATTCCGCCACCATACCCAGGGCCACCGGCTCCAGCACCTTGGCCTGCACCACCGGGTCCAGCTCCAACGCCGATACCGCCACCGATTCCGCCACCTATGCCGGTCCCTGTGCCACCGAGTCCTGGTAGACTTCCTCCAACTCCACCACCTGCGCCGAAGCCTCCACCTATTCCTGGTATGGTCATACCTGGGATGCCTGCACCGCCACCAATTCCGGCACCGCCTCCGATTCCGGCGCCTCCTCCTGTACCGCTCCCACCACCAGCACCACCGATTCCACCACCAGGTGCTTCACCACCGATTCCGCCACCAGGTGCTACAGCACCGGTTCCGCCACCAGGTGCTGAACCACCGATTCCGGGAAGACTACCACCAGCACCGACGCCTGGCCATCCGAAAATTTTAGAGACACCAATTTCTCCTCCAGTTCCAATGGTTCTGCCATTTGATAAAGGCTTCGGCTTCGTCATCACCTTCTCTCCCTCTTTCTCATTTAGAAGGTTCCTACCCTCAATACCAAGAACCACACAACCCAAAACCACCAGAAGGACCCAAAACCGGTTTCTCACAACCCACCCCATCTGTAATGAAGGAAAGAAGAAGAAAGAAATGCTTCAGTGCATGCAAATTGCAGTGCAACGTTCCGTTTGCATGGTTTATATAGAAGTTGGAGTGAAGACCCACTTGTATTATTTTATTAGTTCTCTATAGCTCTCTCCCATTTGATATGTACGTTACAACTGCGTAGGCGTTTGCTTTTGGACACTTGCTCGTCGTCTCTATTGAATGCACGTCTGCGTGACCATTAACCGGCGTATCTCAGGTTAGACTACTTTTCCGTATTACTCGACTTTCTTCTCCTTTACTCTTTTCTTTTCTGTTAGGTGGTTTTCATTTTCTTTTGCAAATTTTGTATATATATATATATATATTTATATATATATATATTTTGACGATAAACGGCCCAACTCCCTTATGTTCAATCAAAGGTAAACTCACATATATACAACACCATCAACTAGCACTATTTTGAGAATAAGGGCATTTATATTATTTGGTGACATAACATACTGTAGGGTGTTCATGGGCTGGGCCAACTTGAACTTGATCCAGGCCTAGCCCACCTTGGGTCAAGCTTGAATATGTAATTAGGACCTATTTAATAATTGAGCTGGGCTTATATTAAGTGATTGAAAGATAAAAGTCCGGCCTTACCCATGTAAGGAATGCATGTAATTTAATTTAATTAGTACAAACAATTACTCAAATCCCCAAAAAATTGATAAAAAGCACAATTCAGCCTAGCTTGATTGATTAAATTCAGAGCTAAAGCCTAAGTTTTATGGCCCATATCAAGTTTAGTCAAGTGTGGGCCAATGTTTCTAAAGTTAGGCTGGGCCGGATATGCCTTATCCCAGCCCGACATATAAATATCCCAATGGAATGTTTAGTCATTCTATGACATTATGCAATGGGCCCTTCTACTCGAACCCACTATCCACAACAAAAAAGCCTCCTGTCGCTGCATTTATATATCCAGAATCAGGTTTTTTTTGTTTTCTATGTGGGACTTATTTATTACTACATATCCTGTCCTTTAGAGGTCGTATGTTAATTTCACATGTGATATGAAAATGATTTACATATGTAAATGACTCACATATGAAACATAATTTTTGTTTGTTATTTTCATACCTCTTCAAATATTTTTAAATGTAAAAATAGTCTAGTATTTTTTGTAAAAATCTCACAATCCATAAAGTATCAACGGTTAAAATTTGATACACTAACCATGTTTGGCCTAATAAAGAGTTTCAACGGTTCAGATCTCTCCTTTGAGGCTCAGATTATCCTCAAATTTGAAAAAAAAAAAAAACAGACTGCATGTTCAACTATAGTGCATGCATCGAACGGTTAATATGTTGTTTGAACATATCTCAAGATATATTTTGAATTAGCAGCTGAAATTTGATTTCCTATTTGGAAATGACCTTTTGAACGAGATGAACAGTTTGGATGGTGCAAATGGGCCTCAAAAAGTTCCAAAAATAAAGATTAACGGCCAAAGTGTTTTCTTAAATATTTGACGATCTATGATGATCCAACGGTTGAAATTTTTTATGATAGCCGTTTTTGACATTTTTAACATGTTGAATGGTTCAGATCATAATTGGGGTTCCCAAAAAATTTAAAAAAAATAAATAAAAGGTGTCCTAGGCATGATTTTACTATAGCTCTGCCTTATCTATGGTGCTGTGTAAATGTTTCACATCTCTTGAGGTGTGAAGATGAAGGGAGCTTTTTGCATTGCATTTACACACTAAAATCATGCTTGATGTACACACCACATGTGTAAAATTTGAAAACAAACATAATACGTATGAAACCATTTCACATGTGTAATGTTTACATATGCAAATGGAAAAAACAAACGACCCCCTAAAGTGTTGTATGCCTTCTCTCTCAATGCGGATGCTCGCTAGGTCCAATGTCCTTTTACACGAGAGTGTTACACTGGGTCTGACGTCCAATTTTCTTTTAAAAGGATTTTGTTCATAAAAGTCCCTTCCATCTTTCTTTTTCCCTTTTTTTTTCAAGTTACATTGTGATATGGCTTTTACCTATCCAGGATTTGAATATTTTGGCAGTGTGACGTGAGTTTTGACAAGATCTTATTGTAGTGATTACAATTGGATATTAGAGTTAAGAAAAAGAATTAGAGAAGGGTGTATGTATAACCATGTCCTTGCTTGAAGGTGATGGCTTTCGGCTTCCTTGGTTGAGTTAGGTAAAAATGATTTATTTACTATGTTTGTTTCCAATAATTCCTTGAGGATCATTAATATTCAAAGGTTACAAATATCTAAAATTTTTTTTTCTTTTGTAATGTATTTAGCTTTGTTTGGATACTTCTTGAAATTGGGTATTGCCTATTGACTAGACTTAAAATTCAAGTTTTTAAACCAAAAAAAAAAAAAAACTAAAATATCATCATAATGTGAAGGAGTGTGAATGAAGTGGAGCCTATATACATTGTCATGTGGGACTCCATGTGGGGCTATCCAAAATTGGCATGCATTTTTCATATAACATTTATTTTTGGAAGTATATTTGGAAGAAAGAGAAAGTTGATAGACATCAAATTATTTGTAAAGGGATAATTTGTGTAATGCAATTTGAGTTGGTTTTGTATGCAATAATATTATCTTTAATCGTGCAAAACTAATCTCTTTTCTTAGATATTGACGATTTTTCTTCTTTTTACTCATAATTGATATTTAATTCCAAGAGAAATCCACATTAATTTGTTCTTTAATTATTTCCATATTTATGCAAACCTTTGTCTCGTACGTGATGCTCGTTTTAGTTGGATTGTTTTTATTTTATGTTTTTCTTCATATTATTCCACATATATTCCACTGCAATCTTTTTCCTGACTCATGTAAGTCATCTCGCAGCCGTTGCTGAGGATACCCATAAAAGGTAAAACAGAAGAATTATGAGAAGAACGTGTTAGGTTCATGTCTCGTATTCCAGTTTAGCCGAATTGGTTCATTGATCTAGCCAATGACCGGGTCAGGGTTAAGGGTATTTTGGTCTTTGTACCGGGGCTTTCTTGATGGCCAAGAAAACGTACATTATATATTCATGTGATGTGTAGAAAATGTGGCAAAATTTTATCCCATGATGTAAACCGCATAAGGCCATGTAGGGTTTATGAAAGGTGTGAGCTTTTTTTCATATGGTATTAACATATTAGAATAAGATTAAGACCTATGAAAATTGAAAAGCTAAGTGTTAAAGGAGCGGGAGTCCTTGCAACGAATTATCCAGTATCTTTCATAGTAAAATCGAGCAAAATGCTCATAATTCATGGAGATAGCCTTTATGGAGAACCACGTAAAATTTATATGTAATAATTGCATAATTTTCTTCTTCTCTATAATGTTGATCTATTTACTCTTAGTTGAATCTAACAGCAACTATTAGTAATAATGCTTATGCATGCACGCTAGACAATGAAAAGAAATGAAGAGAAAAATGAGGAGGGCGCTGTGACTGTGATCATGCAAAGCAAATGCTTTGAATAAGCATTGAATGGAATTTGATTAGATTCGCAGGCAAAAACGAATGTTTATTACGAGGAAAGGTCCACACGTGTTAGGCAATTTCGGAAGGAAGAGGAAATGAGGTCAGAGAGAAGACGTTGGGTTTTGAATACATGTTTCGATTAAGATGAGAATAAAGAAGGAGTTGGGGTGGTAGCTGTGGAGATTGAATGTGCATGTAAGAATGCCTTGGAGGCTTTTGCCGAGTGTCATTTGGTTATGTTGGGTTAGAACTTAGAAGAGGCTCGCAGATAGAGGATTCATGGCTCGACAACACGCCAACCAGGGCTCTCTTCCAAAAATAGCTGACTGCACCGGCCAAGACTGTAACATGAAACAACTTACCAGGAAAGAGAAAAAGTAAAAACAGACTGGCGAAACTGCCACCACATTTGTTATAATCTGATCGACACTTTATTGCTCTTGAGGGGAGCATAGATCATCCAACACGCTCGGTCGGACAAGTCATGAGCTCCTGAGCGGGTCCCACTTCTTCTGCAAATACATTTCAAGAGGTTGGGCACGCTCTTATAAAAGATGTGAATAAATAAAATACTAAAAGGAATAGTGTTCTATATTGATCAAACAACCAAATCCACCGAAAAATAAAATAATGGAAATAGTCATTGCATGGAAGAATTATTTATTCCAAGCAATTTAGACATTTCTGCCCCATGATTTCTTTTCTACCATTAGTCTTCCACTTAGGGGATGCAAACTCACAGAAGGAACCTGATTTGATAGGGTACTCTAAGGGCCGGCGGCAAATCCTAATACAAACCAATCAGATCCCATCCTGGTTGGAGTTAAACTCAACTCATATCATGAATGGCCCCTCCTTGTGCATCAGAGGATTCTGATACAGTTAAAAATTGAGACATGGGTTGAAACGACCAATACCGTACCCTACAATGGTAGACTTCAGAATCAATCAATAAAGTGTAAGAAATCATTTACCAGCACAAAAGCTTAAGCTGATAGGTGGAATGCCCACACAGGTATATAAAGTCATGTCAAACCTATTACTTAGACGATGTAGAATGTAAGGCATTTTCTCCACACTCTCCGTCACGATAAATTTTGAGGATAGATTTGTCATGTGGGCTATAACAGAACGACACCCGCTTTGGATATCATAAGAAACCGTGTATCAACCCAAAAGTTTAAGCTGGATAATGAAAAATATTTTCCTTGCCTCTACTAATACCTCGAGGTTTTAATAGCAATGGTTAGCTGAGAAAATTTAATATAATATCAAAACCAATTGATCGCAAATTCAAATCCCAGGAGGAATGTCTTAGTGCTAAAAAAGATGTGTTTCAGCGAAAGTGCCCAGACCGGGTTTCACCTGAGGGTGTATTGCGGGGTGAATCCACCGAATGGAAAATATTGAAAAGTATTTCTGTTATCTCTAATAATATTTTGAGTGTTGTAATACAAAATAGAAGAGTAGAGGGCGAAAGAGAGAGATAGAGCTCTTATTAATGAGATCGGTGTGTGTACATCATAAGGGGGGAGGAAGGTCTTATTTATAGAACAAAATTGCTTCCTCCCCAAGCAACTTAATAGGAAAAGACTTAAACCCTAAGTAATCTTCGTAATCTCAAGTGGGTCCCAATGTGGACATCCACCTATAATAATACATCTTATGACATTGAGGTTTTTCTAGGAATGATTAGCTACAAAAAATTTTAAATACAGATCCTTCATTAGGGCCTCTTACAAATTTCTAATAGTTATAAATGATGTGGCACCTTATTCACTTCTTTGTCAAGTTTTACTCTAATTGACTCTAATTGAAGTAAGCCCGCCATCAAACTGATTATACTATAAAAGACATAACTGAAATAAATAACAAGAAATGGATAAAATGAATGAGAGAGACATTTAATTGGAGGAGTTCAAATTTTTAAATAGACAAGCCTCACAATTAAAAATAGAATGTTACTTGGTTTTAAAATGAGTGAAATGGATTTTTTTTGTAAAATGCGCCTAGTTTTTTTTCTGTCCCTATTAAAGCTAATAATAATAGGGAAATCCTCACGAATGACCTTGGGTCTTGGACCATCTGAACTTGTTTTGGGTGTAAGAAAACAAATATCCATCCAAGACAATGATAACACGCACACAAGACCATTTGAGCTCCAATTTTAGTTGATCCAAAGTGCTATTGCACATCTGGCCCAAATTTCAATTTTATTGGAAACTTTTCCACTATGAAAAATTAATCAGGAAATGAAAAATGAGATAATTGTTGAATCGAACCACTTTCCTTCGAACAATCCAACAATGAATGCCACACTCATTACGGTGAGATTTCGGTGAACTGCTTCTTCATGGAGGAAAGTCTTTCTCAGTCATTTCTGGAAACAAAAACCAATTATCCAAGATCGTATTTCAGAGAAGAAAGATACATCCTACTATATTGACTATATTAAGTAACTGCCCCTTCAAAACCATAACAAGACGAAACTTCACATGTGAGGTAATATTGGCCCATATGTGTAGCTACACTTCTTCTATCTTGTTCCAATTCTAACATCATTTTCACGTGTCTCAGTAACTTTTGCTTCATCTTCAAACAAGAAAGCCAATAGGTCTAAGCTCCACTGGTGCAATACTAGGTTCTTCCCTAATAGCTGTTATATCCCCAGAATCACCTTTCAAATAAGCTTTCATAAATGCCACCACAATCCCTCCCACAAATCTCCTCATGGGTTCTCTGGCCCTGCCATTCTTACACAGGCAATAAGAAGCTTTTCCCCTAATTCCCTTTGTTTCATCATCCAACATGTCCAAATGACCATAGTTCTCAGCAACGAAGTACCATGCAGGTGGACAACATTCATTGAAGAAATCCTCATGGTTCACTCCTTTAGGGGCACAGGGAGGGAACAGGGGGTTTTTCTTCAGTTCTCCCAGACCAGAGCCAATGACTAGAATGGCCATTTTGAGATGGAAAGAGTGAGGGACATATGTGAGGACTGGTGGATTGGTCTGCTTTCCTTTGTCCATTCCATCAACTGGGTCTATGCCAATTAGAGCTGAGAATTTAAGGGAAGTGTTAGCGAGGCCTAATGCTAGAGCAAATGCAACCTTGCCTCCGCGGCTATGGCCTGCAAGGCCGAGCTTATTTAGATCCGGCCGTACGCGTGTGGGAAGCACAAGAGGCAGTCCAAGTGATAGCCAATCAGTGGTTGCAGCTGCACACTTGATCTCGTCGCTTGAGTCGGGTCCTGCAACATTGTACATCTACCAAAAACAGAGAGTAGAGTTGGTAGAAGCATAGACCCAGATTTCTTAAATACTCAAACGAATTGTTGTTTAATTTGATGGAGGAGTAATTAAGCTAAGCTGAGTTTTCACGTGGATGCCTTCCCAAAAATCAGTGTGGGACTCTGGGTCCTCAACTTTGCTTTATTTTTTTATAACTTTATTTTTAACTAATTTATTATTTTTATCTAATTTATTTTACTTAAGGCCTCTTTTTTTTTTCATTTCAATATATAGAAATTCATGTAATAAGTGGTTAAAATGAAGAACTAAAGGTAAATATATAAAAATAACCATCAAATAACCTCTCTCTTAATGAAAATTGAATCAAGGAAAGATGAAAAATGAACCTAACCATAACTCTACTAATTAAAATCCTAGAAAAAACAATGTCTCATCTATATTCCAATCTTACATTGTTTACCCCTCACATCTTTAAAAATTCTTGGTGGAGTTTATTTAAATATGAATTTCTATATATTTTAATGCAAACAAATAGGCCCAAAATCTTTTAGGAGTATCCTGTTTTGAAACACCCCAAGTCCCACTCATCCATATTTGTTTTTTTTTTTTTGTTTTTTTGTTTTTTTGGGTTGGGGTGGGGGGGGGCGATAACCTGACATAAATAAGCTTCTTACAATAAATTACACGCAAATAACCAAACTCCAATTTGGTCAATTGAAATTATTCTTAACTGCTCTAAGCAATGAATCAAAATTGAAAGCCAAGAAGGGGCAACTTTGCATCCTACATAAAATCTTATAGATTGCCCTTTCAAAATCTTTAAAAGTTGGCTTAAATTATTTAAGCCACGTAATTTCCTATGTTATCATCAAATGACTAGGATTATCACTAATCTCATGATTAAAAAATCATCTAAGATGAATTGGGATCCTCTGAGGGGAAAACCCATAGTGACCGTGGGTGGACCTATCATGGTCTTAGTTGCCCACATTGACTTGATGGACCTTGATAGTTTAACTCACGGATTTCCCTTGAGATTCGGACTCCATCTAACCTAATCTACAAGCAGAGCAAGTCCAACTTTTAGCGCCGCTTCTTTTGGTAGAATTTCTGCTAAGAATTTAAGTGGTTGGGGTTTTGAGAATATAATCTGATGTCTTTTCTCCTATCATTTTTAAGTTCTTTGTTTTTTTTTTTTTTTGAGCATTTTTTAATTCAACCTACTTAAAAGGCCTTAAAATAGCCTTGTGAATTTCAGAATTCTACTCCCTTTACCTTTTGCTTAAATTTTTAGTTGCTCAAGTACAAGTACAAGGGGACATACAAAAATTTCACAATGTCGGAAAAATTTAAAATCTCCCAAACATAAAATTCTTTGAATTCTAGCAGGCCTAAGCAGAAAACCCTGCACCAAGTGCTTTGTTTATTCATCAACGAACCCAAGGCACAATGGCAATAACAGTGGCAACCAATCCAAGTGATTGATTGATCAGAAATCTTGGATCAATGGACCTCACCAAGATCCCATTAGGTGTGGCCCACGAGATAAATGGAGTGCATTAAGGGGACAATGCGCACTTGGGAATGGATGAAATTACGAAACTAACCTGAGGGGCGATAACTATGAAGCCGTGAGAGGCGATATGTCGAAGAAGCTGAGAATAGAAAGAGTTGTAGAGAAGATAGCCGTGCAGGAACAAGAGCACTGGGAATTCACCACCGTCCGATGGCGTTGCGATCAAAAGAGGATATGGGGGCGAAGATGGCCCACTGGCGATTGATGGTCCCTTAGGTTCGAGTCGTAAGAGCACAACCACATGATTTCCAGCTTGGAAGACATGACTAGAGCTGTAACAGGAGGATGTCGACATGGCTCTGCTGTTCCTTCCTTCGCAATAGAATAGATATTTCCCTCTTGTCTATCAAGTATCCATGTTGACATCTTACATGAAAAGAAACAGTAGTTTTGTATAAAGTTGTTTGTGATTTTTGATCTTCACTAGAGACGAGAAGAGGAGAGGATAAGAAATGGGATAAACTTTCGTGTCCCTTTATTGGCCGCTCCTTATCTAGTGGCAGATTTTGCATTTCTCTGACTTTGGTATGGGAAAAATAAAGCGAGATGGAATCGGGCCTGAACCAAAAGATATCGCGATGGCCGCATTTGGGTCCGAGGGCCAAAACCCTATTATAAAGACTAACACTTCAGGGCCCGCGCTAAAAATTATATTATTTGTAAATTAGAATATTTATAAATATTTAAATAATTTTTAATTTAATATTAACATTAAGTTCATTTTATAATCATAATCTTAAATATTTTAGCGCTTCAGGGTCGACACCCAATGTGGGCCGCTTCAGAGCCGAGCCCAACGCGTGCCTTGTTTAATAATTATATTATTTTTAAATAAAAATATATATAAATATTTAAATGAATTGTAACCCAATCTTAACATAAAACTCATTACATAATCATAATTTTAAATATTTAAGTGCACGCTTAAAAAACTAAATATCATATTACTAAAATTAAATAAAAAAGAAAAATAATGTACCAATAGAGTTTCATTAGAATATTAATTAAAAAAGTTTGATCAACTCAAGAGAAAAAAATAAATTATATGGTTAAAAAATTAGATGAAATAGTCTCATGTACAAAGAATTATTAGGTTAACCAACCCTCTTATTATGAAAAAAATTGATCAGTTGGAATTGAATATAAAAGAAAAGGATTTACACCTAATGCACCCATTTGAGAAATATATGTACTATATGAGTAAAATATATTAACGGAAGGTTTTAAAAAATATAGAGCATCTTAGACCCAATGGGCTTATATTTAATAATTAAGCTTAAGAATCATGTTCTAGTACAGCCTACGATAAAAAACATAGCCCAAACCAGCACAATGGGGCCTTCGATGCTAGGCTTTGGCTAAGCTCAATTATAAGCATCCATAAAAAACAAAATCAATCTTCAGGTTCAGGTTTTCAAAATAGAAAAATCTTGTAAAATGTTTAACAATGAATCTTAGTTACAAAATCTAAAACTAAATCACATATTATTTAAAATTAATTTCACTTTCGATAAAGGTATTCAGGAATTATTTTAATGAGACTTATTTTCAGCCCTAAAAGAATAATTACATCAATGGACATTTGATTACGAGCTATGAAGGGTTAGGGGGGCATATTGGATTTTATAAAATTGCCAAATGCCAACAAATATAAAATTAAAAGTTACAATCACTAAAATGAAATCTAGTGATAGTGCAATCCTTACAAATAGCAAATCTAAATCCCCCCAAAAATGATTTGTGTGATCAAATAAATAAGAGAGGAAAGATAACAATATGATTATTTCATAGAAAGAAGCTTTGGTTACTTTAAATGGCACCAACGCACATTATGGTTCACTATGAATGAAGATGAAATTATGTTATCAGTATTATTTTTAGACTTCAAAACATCTTTTGTTGGGACCCACATCTCAAATTATATGTATGGTCAAACGTTGAGAATGATAGTTGAACCCATCAATCTAAATAGCATTCATGAACCCACCGATCTCAACAGCATTTGTCAACACCCGTTCTGGCAAAATCTCTTTTGTTCATGGTGATGGATCCGGATGAGGAGACTCCGTCACGCGGCCGGAGATCTATGTGCGTTCCGGTGATGGGAAGCTCCGTGGATCTCTTCGCCTCTTATCTTTCCTGCGGGAATGGAGAGAATAATGAATCGTCCCAAACCCTAGGGCTCCCTTATCCTTATATAGACAAGTCCCGAAGAGTCACACTTACTAGAGACATCTTCCACCAGAAGCCCACATCCACTGATCCTCTTGGGAGTCTTATTATGGGGCCCAGATCAAGTCTTACACTAAAGTGGGATTGCATCTCTGTTGGCATCTGCCCTGCTTGATCTGACGTGGGACCCGTGGCATGCGGGCCACACGATTTCCTACAATCTCCCACTTGGCACGAATGCCATGCACATCAAATATTTCTTAGTCCCATACGCATCACATGCCTTGCAAAAACCTCTGCAGGCAAAGCCTTGGTGAGAGCATCAGCCATCAATTCTTCTGAAGGCACATAAAAAATTTCTATATCATTCTTTTCAGCCTTCTCTCTAACAAAGTGATATTTTATTTCAACATGTTTTGATCGACTGTTAATCTTTTGCTCATTCACCATAGAAATGGCCGACGTACTGTCTATGCTCATTGGGACAGGCTCCTTCTCATTTATTACCTCCAAATCACATAGGAAGTATTTTAACCAAAGAGCCTCCTGGACTGCTGTACTGCAAGCTATATACTCTGCTTCGGCTGTTGACATAGCCGTGGAGGTCTGTTTCTTGCTACCCCAAGAAATTGCACCTCCTCCGAGGGTAAACACATAGCCGGTTGTTGACTTTCTCTGGTCTAAATCACCGGCCCAATCAGCATCTGAGTAGCCGCGCAGTTCCAGGACTTCACCTTGATAACATAGGCGAAGATTCACTGTTCCTTTGATGTACCGCAGAATCCTCTTAACTGCATACCAATGCGGTAATCCTGGGTTACTTAGGAATCTGCTTACGAGACCCACGGCGAATGCAAGATCTGGTCTCGTACACAGCATCGCATACATGATGCTGCCCACAATTTGAGCATAAGGTTTTGATCTCATCATTTCCCTATCCTGCTCATTTGTGGGTCCTTGATCGCTTGACAATTTTGTGCTCCTGCAGATGGGAGTATCAATTGGTTTACAGTTAGCCATATCAAACCTTTTCAACACAGCTTCCAAATAGGATCTCTGTGATAAAGTCAATATCCTATTCGGACGATCACGGGTTATTTCAATGCCAAGGACATACTCTGCCTCACCCATGTCTTTCATCTCGAATCTTGACTTTAACCATTGTTTGATTTCATTTATGGCTTCCAATTTATTACTGGCGATCAAAATGTCATCCACATATAATGACAAATATAAATAACTACTCCCACTGCGTTTAATATAGAAACATGTGTCTGCACTATTGGGGACAAATCCTATTTCACATATGGCCTGATGAAATTTTCTATACCATTGTCTTGAGGCCTGTTTTAATCCATATAATGCCCTATTAAGTTTGTACACTTTGTCCTCATGACCTTGCACCACAAAACCCTCGGGTTGTTTCATATAAATTTCTTCTTCTAATTCGCCGTTCAAGAATGCTGTTTTTACATCCATCTGGTGCAATTCAAGGTCACGACATGCTACCAATGCTACTAAGGTTCGTATGGATTGGAATTTTACAACTGGAGAAAATGTCTCCTCGTAATCTATTCCTTCCACTTGTGTGAATCCCTTAGCTACTAACCGTGCTTTATATTTATCCAAGGATCCATCCTTTTTAAATTTCTTTCGAAGAACCCATTTACATCCAATGGCTTTCCGATCTTTGGGTAGATCTACCAATTGCCATACTTGGTTCTTTTCAATTGATTTCATCTCCTCTCTCATAGCCTCTAGCCAACACTGCGCATCCTGCGCTTTGACCGCTTGAGAGTAGGAGGTTGGATCCAAATCTTGCACGGTTTCTAATAAACTGCAATAATCATCTAGATATACCGGTTGTTTCCTCGCCCGAATCGGTCTGCCAACTGGCTCATCGGGTTGTTCAATCACCTCAAGTGGGCCCTGGCCAGGAATTCTAGGTCCAACGTCCTCTTCGTCGGAACCCCCACTTGCTTGAACCCCCTTGCCCATAGAGATTTCATATAATTCCACACTCTGTGGTCTTACTCTAGGACTGACCGTCGAATCCTCAAGGAAAAACACATCTCGGCATTCCATGATTATCCTATTATCGTGATCATATACACGATATCCTTTAGAATGTAATGGGTAGCCAACGAAAGAACAATTTTTCTTCGTTTTTGCTTGCAGTTTATGTCTTTCCTGTGGTGGTAGCAGGACATGTACAGGGCAGCCCCAAACTCTCACATGTTCTAATTTTGGTTTAGTACCAGTCCATAACTCATATGGGGTCTTGGGCACACTCTTAGAGGGTACTCTGTTTAAAATATATTGTGCAGTATTTAATGCTTCTCCCCACAAATACAGCGGAAGACTCGCATGGCTGATCATTGACCTTACCATATCCATTAAGGTCCTATTCCTCCTCTCGGCCATGCCATTTTGCTGTGGGGTATATGGGATTGAATATTCATGAATGATTCCCTCACGTGCACAATATTCTTTAAACAGTTCGGAAGTGTATTCACCCCCTCTATCAGACCTAATCCTTTTTATTTTCTTGCCCTTTTGATTTTGGACCTCAGCAGCATATGTTTGGAACATTTTTAATGCCTCATGTTTATATTTAATGAGATACACATAACCATATCTGCTGTAATCATCAATGAATGTAATGAAATAGTCCTCTCCGGTTCTATTGTGTACATTCAATGGTCCACATATGTCTGAATGAATTATGGTCAATATTTCAGAACTTCGAGTTCCTTTCGGAAATGGTTTCTTGACCATTTTTCCACTTATGCATGGTTCACATATAGGATACTCAATTTTACCTAGGTCTGGTAAAAGTCCATCTTTAACCATTCTACTGATTCTGTTTTTATTAATGTGGCCCAATCTCAAATGCCATAACATTGCCAAACCATTCATGCATACATTCACACACACAGAATAATCAGAAGTGGACTTTATTTCATTATGAAGAATATCCAGCAAATACAAATTTTCAGAAAGAAAACCATGGACTAAAACTTGACCGCGCATTCCAATAGTAACCCCATTATCTTTGAATCTAATTTCAAATCCATTCCTTGCCAACTGGCTCACAGAGATGATGCTCCTCCTCATTGCGGGAGCAAAGAAGACATCGGAGAGATAAAGGGATTTGCCGGTTGGTAAGGGAATTTTGACTTTCCCTATCCCCAACACATCACAGAATGTTTCATTCCCCATGTATATATTTTGTTCTCCGGGTTTCATCTCTTTGAATTCGATAAATACAGCCTTGGTCCTTGATATGTGTCTGGTGGCTCCAGAGTCAATCCACCAATTCTTGTCATTGGTGTCCACCATCATGGACTCAGTGACCATCTCAACATAATCTCTGTGTTCTTTGGTCACTTTACCTTGCTGGCTATTCTCACCCTTTTTCTTTCTGCATTGAGAACTAAAGTGTCCAGGCTTCCCACAATTAAAGCAAACACCATTTTTAGGCCCTTTCCGTTTTGGATTGCCTTGAAATTTCTTTTTATTTTTCACATTGGCGGTTAACGCACCGCTATAACTCTTAGTTTTAGCAACCATAGCAGAATTTGTAGGTGTTATACCACGGGCAGCCTGCCTTTGTCCTTCAGCAAGTAATTTTGCTTCAACCTCACTAAGGGTTACACCCTTTTGAAGGCTAAGGGTTTGAGATACATTCTCCCACGAAGGTGGAAGACTCATTAGCAAGTACATGATCTGAAAATCTTCGTCCATTTCTTTTCCCAAGGCTGCAAGGTTACTATGTCGGACCGACATTTTATCAATGTGATCTCTTATAGATGACCCCTCTGGCATCTTATAATTGACATATGCGCTAAATGCCTCCATTAAATGTGATTTGGAGGTTTCATCATACTTATCCATGGCATAGTCCCAGATTTCTTTTGCTGTAGTGAAGTGCTCAAACTGTTTCACCAACTCACTGGATATGAATCCAATCAATAGATGCCTCGTTGATTTATTATCAAAGACCCATTGCTCATATAATTCATGGTCCTCCTTAGAGGCATCATCAACGGGCTTAGGCACCGGATCGGATTCAATCACATAAGTTAATCCGTCAAAATGCAGCAACGCCTCCATCCGACGCTTCCACACGGCTAAGTTCTTGCCGTTAAAAATATCAGCCTTTGCAAGATCATGCAGGGCTGATTTGGAAGACATGATTTCTATTTATTTTTAATTAAAGGATGGGTTAGATACCACTGACCGTATGAGGAGAAAATACCACCCTTTTATTTGAATCACTGGATCGTCTTCCTTTTGATACCAATGCGTAGATCTGCTCGCAAGGATTCCGTAGAAGCAGACGGATCGTCGATTTGACTCCGGATGGTCAAGATATCGCAGGTGGAAGATTTGACGGTGATCCGCGCCTCTGCCTGTGTCAGCCGTACGATTTGTTGACTGAGGCAGTAACTTCAATCACACTGTCTCGGTGCTAGGGTATGCGTGTGGTGAGAGAATGAACAGGAGTTGCTGTTGCAATGGCCTGTTGATTTTTGACTCACTTGGCTCAAAGCCAATCACAAGCCGATCCAAAACAAAAAACACGTAACACGTGTTGCCTTGCCTTGCCTTTTGTCAGGAAACAAAACAAGAGGAAGACGACTATGAGGACATGTCCGTTGAAAAATAAACAGCGTCTGACGGTTTGTAGAAAAAGAACAGAGGAAAAGAAAAGTCTTTCCTTTGTATATGATTTCTTTAATGTCTCGATTCTCGTGCAACTTCAAAAGAGAGAGAGAAGTAGTTTTCTTCTTCCTTTACGCTCCAGATAACACTGTTTATGTTACAGAAACGCGGAAACGAAGACAAAGTACGGGGCTTCAAGAAGGAGCTTAGATCTGCTAATATTCACGTTGCCTCTCCAAAATCTGAACCGATAGAATGCATCGAACCTGGCTCTGCCTTGCTTGATCTGACGTGGGACCCGTGGCATGCGGGCCACACGATTTCCTACACATGGAGCTAAAATACATCCATATTTCATAGAATTTGAACCATCTTTCAAAACTGGCTTTCCATGTATCCAAACAATCCCTAATTATCATGTTTAGTTGAATGAACTTTTGTTTTGAATTTTCTAATTATACATAATGTAACTCCACGGTTGGAAAGTTTGAAATCAGAGGATTATGGCATGTAGAGATTATAGGAGGGAAGAGATATATTTTAAAGAGAGATTTTAGAAAAATATATAGGAAAGGTGTGAATAAGATATATTACTTAGAATCTATAAGGGGTGGATAGATATATCACTTATAATCTATAAGATATCATGCCTTGATTAATTGAATCATAGGAGCTGCCATGTGTCACAACCTCATAAAGAGTGAAGCGCCATGTGTTGCTCTCCTACGAAAAGATTGCGCCACATATCGCTCTCGGGGGTATTGTTATAATGGTGCGGGCCTTATTAAAAATTATATAATTTGTAAAAAAATATTTATAAATATTTAAATGATTTATAATTTAATATAAACATTAAGTTCATTTTACAATCATAATATTAAACTCACCTATGTATTTGAACATTGCATTAATTTTACATTTCCAATGCATGAGGAATAAGTAAAAAGAGGATTTTGATGAGTTAAATCAGTTGAACCAATATATCTTCTAGGTCATTAACTCTTCCTTCTTGTATTGGCGACACATCATTTCCTATATGAAAATCTATGGTATTTGAAACAGTTGGTAATTCCTGATGATTTGATAAACGACGATGTCGTAACTTGATTATTCTTTTTTGCTTAGTGAGTTTAAATATATAACGTTGATTTTGAGATGGCAAATGTTGTTGAATATGTACTTCTGTGTCATTAACTATATCTTCATGTATCCGAAAAACCTCATTTTCTAAATGAACATTTGTAGCATTTGACACAGCTGGTAATTCCCGACGGTTTGGTGCACGACGATGTCGTATCTTCATTATCCTTTGTTGTCAGCGAGTTTATATATATAATGTTCATTTTGAGATGACAAATGTTGTTGATTCATAACAACTGAATGATTGTCCTCACGTTGTTGTGCATATACTTGATGACTACGTTGCTAGACTGAAAACAATAGTAAACACTATATTAATAATTATTATGCAATACAATATTACTAAATAATTTGATTATTTGAAAATTCCAATATAGTGCGTGGAAATTGCATAAGAGGATAAAATATCTAAACCAATATAGATGTTGATTTGCATGTTTTATTTTCCAAAACTTTGCATTGGTGATAATAAAATTATGTTAATTATATAACAATATTATAAAAAATACATACAAAATAGTATAAAAAAATCAAAAACTTATATAATCAATTATAAATCACATCGGAATCATATAAGTAATCACAAAAAAGAAGTTAGAGAGGGTATATTCATGTAATTAAAAAAAACTATATTATGAAAATTAAGCAAAAAAAAAAGTAAAAAAAAAAAAAAAAATCAAAGATTCTCGGTTACACTCTATGAGGACAATGGACACTTAACTTAGTTGTGGGCCCATTTGCAGGTGTGGGCCTTGATGCGATAGTATTTTGTTAATTAAAATATATAATCAATTATAAATCACGTCGGAATCATATAAGTAATCACGAAAAAGAAGTTAGAGAGGGTATATTAGTTAATAAATAAAAAAGGGGCAGAAGATGTGTTTGCAATTGATTGATTTGAATTAAAACGATGGTCCCTAATGATGGATAGAAAAACTTTATCAGTTGGATTATAATTTTGGAGAATAAGGTGGGGATGAGAGGGGCATTGGATTGCTAGTCTGAATTCGATGAGTGGCCACGTGTTATGCAAAGGAAGCTCCACATGTTGATAGGATCTAGGTCAATCCTAGGATTTGGGTTGATCGAAACTTACTGTAGAGCTGGCAAAAGCTAGCCCAACCCACCAACTCGACTTGACCCGAATCATTTTTTATGCCTTACTCGACTAGTTTAAAATACAGGTCGGATTAAGGTTAAGGTTTACCAACCTGTATAAAACCGAGTTGATTAGGGTTGACCCCGCCTAACTTGTTTGAATTGTTTAAATTTTATTAATTTTTCATAACTTTTCAATTTTCATGTGACTTTTCTTATTCATATAGGTCATAAATTATATACTATTAATCTTATGAGGAGGAGTTATAAAAAAGTTTATTACTTAGAATATAAATCTTATTTTTTATTTGATAATATGATGTTTTTGTAGGTGAAATATTGATGCGTCTTTTATTTTTATGTTGGCATAGAAATTTGCTTCTAAAATATGGATATGAATAGAATATAATATCGTTAATGAGTCTTATACTCAAGTTCAAATATAGAATTATAAAATCGAATAAAATTAAAAAAGGAATTATATCAATAAATGGGCTAGAAAATATTTATGGATTTTAGCCCCATTTTTTACACTTTGAAATTTAATAAATTATAAATTTATGTTCAATGTAATACTTTAAATGAATCTAGATGTAATGAGCGCTTTACAAATAAAATTGGACTACATAAAATAAGTTAGATTATACACAAAATGAAAAACATCAAATTCGAGTTAGGCGGGTTGAATCAGGTTAACCAACTATGGGCGCGGGTTGAAAGTTTTCAACCCGTTTTAAAAATGAGTCGGATTAGAGTTGAAACCAACAAATTCGACTATAACCCAACTCATTTGCCTAAATCCAAAAATGGGTTAGGTGCTCCACCTTGACATATACTTCAATGAGGAACCCTGAAGGTCGCACAGGCCTGGGTAGCAACCAGATTGAGTGTTGACTAAGCCTAGCCAATGTACTTACAATTAGATCTAGGACACAGATCAGTAGAGTGAGGTCTGAACATAGACTTTTACAGACAAACGAGCCACTTAACTGACTATTAGAATTTTATATTGGTAGGGGCCGCGCGAACGCATGCCCCTCTGCAACAAATTATGACGTACACTCTCCCACTTAGGGAGATGTTAAGCCAGTGCTCCTTCCACGTGCAATGAAGGCCACCGACCTAGGCAATGGGCCTTCTTGATCACCCATTGACCCCGTCCAGGTAAGTATGTTTTAACTTTCAATTTCTCCACCACTTATTGTACTGCTCTAACATGGTTTGTTCCTTGTCTTCTCGATGTGGGACTCAACCTCACGCTCTAGGAAGTTCTATTGTCCCCTTCTTTTCTAATACACCCGCGATTTGATTACAGTCGTCCATCTACAGGGTGCTAAAATTAGTCGTCTACGAAATCAAAATGCCATCAGATGAAGGATTGTATTCAGATTTCAGTGTTCTCCCACTTCTCTTTCCTGGAGAGAACAGCAGCAACTCCAGGTATAAATTTCTGGACAATCTTAAGAACCAATTTAGTTTCGAGTCCTAGACTTGGGACCTTTCAATGGGTCCAATTATGGGTCTTCAAATTAGGGCCCCAGCTTTGACCCAGTCCTACCGTTTATCAGCGGTTTTGGGTATAACAGTTCAAGTGGGCATGGCCCAGCAGGACCTGTTGCCTATCTGATGGATTTACTGTGAGGATATCCACTGCTGTAGACTATTCCCTTTTTTTTAACAATTTTTTAGAGTTTTTTGCATTTATCCCCTCTAAGGTTTCTAATATTTGTAAATAGGTCTCTTAGGTTTTGGTGTTTATAAATAAGCGTCTACTTTGGCATTTTAATACTTCTAATATCCCAAAACATGTGGAGTTGATTGTAATGAGCAATGACTGTGAAGATTTTGCTCAAAAAAAATTTTTTTTTTATAAAAATGACACTTTTTTTTAATGACCAAAGGTATCCTTTTTCAACCCAGCATTCGGACCTTTGACTTCTGACCTATGGGTGACATGATTCTGATGAGCAAAGACTATTTTTTGAAGACTTTTGTCATTTCAACCATTTTTTAATACACCCCTCTTATGGTATCTTATATTTTTTAATAGGCCCCAATGGATTGAATAATAGATCTTTTAAATTGCCTTAATGCTATAAACGTGTCACCTGCTCCTCTCTTGTTTTTTTTTTCATTTTGATTGATGTCTTTAATCTATTTCCTACGAGCAACATGAGTACAAATCATGTTTCAAATTAATTATATTTGGGATCATTTTAGTAGAGCAACTAATTGAGAAGTTTCATTTAATCTAATATGTCCACTAAAAAATTATATATTAATTTAATTGGGTGGCTCAACAGTCCTTTTATAAATATATATAAAATTCAAATCATAGTTTCTTTTATTAATACAATTTTTCCTTTTAGGAAAAAAAATGCTCTTTAAAACACATTTTTAAATGTTTGAAATTGGAGATAACAAAAAAAAAAAAAGACTATAAAAATATAAATTTACAAGAACTATTATGTAAAGAGATGGTCAATATAAATTTCTATCATCCACGAGGCACACCTTCCTAGCCCTTAGAGTTATTATTTATAAACTAGAAAGAGAGGCCCTGTGACAGTAGCATCCAAACCAATTTTTAATTTTCCTTTTCACAATAACTATTCCAAAAAAAAAAAAATGATGCCAAAGTGGCTCTAAGATTCCAAAAAAATTTACAATGTGAAGAAAGCAAAAAAATGAAAAAAAGTTATTTTAATATTAAAAGAGAGGATGTTGCCTTCGTGGGCTTAGTTGAAAAAGAGAAAGTTAAAGTAAAAAAAAATGTTAAAAAAATCATATGAAAGAGAATGGTTTTCTTCATTATAAATAAATATATGGGTAAAAATGTCAAAATCGACAAAAGCCTAAAAACATTTTTTCTTTATTTTCAAATTCAATTAATTTAATTGGGGATATGAAAGGTATGAAAATGTCAAATCATGGGCCTAGTTATATATGTTGAAACCACATAGGCCTATTTATAAATATTAAAAACTATAAGGGGGTATATAAAAAATATTTTTTTCTTTTATATCTCCCGTTAATCAAGTTATCACGGTAATCATCACCAATAGGCATCACAATGGTGGTTGTCAAGCTGGCTGCCATTTTTTTTTTTCCTGTGAACTCTCTGACACTTGATCCACGGCCCACATTGGGTGCATGCCAATTACAGTTGGAAAATCTTATGATGAATTTAGACGTGACACTAAATTACCACCATTGAACCATCATCATCACTAATTAGTAATTACAAGAACTCCTAATATAACTTAATCCAAGCCGTCCTAATTATTATGGGCAAGATTAAACATCCAAGCCCGGCTCACAGTGGGCCTGGCCCGGAACGGGCTTTCCTTGTTCAAAACCAATGTATTGGGTATCTGCGTGCATTCATTTGGCGTAAAAGAGGAAAAGGGAAGAAAGCAATAGACAGAGCGCGCGCGCGCTGTGATGGGTTTTGGGGCCGTGCGAAACCTCATCCGCCCTATCATCGCTCGCAAGAGTACGAGTCTCTTTCAGCATATCCCGTCGTCCCGCGCAACGCACCGTCCTCCTGCTATCTCTCTTCTCGCTGCCTTCCTCAATGAAAGCAGCAGCAGCAGCAGAGACTTTATAAGTCCATGGACCAAGTGGCATCTAAGATCCGAGATACACAGCTTAACCGACACCAGATTCCCGAAAAGAAGACCCGGCTTCACCAACCGAAGAAAGCGCGCCAGCCTCAGACCCCCTGGTTCTCTCTTCTCTTCTATTCCTCCTTCTTTTTCCTTGATTAGGGTTTTCTTTCTTTCTTTCTTTTTCCCCTAGGAACATGATCTCTATTCTACTGAAAAACTTAGGTTTTACACATGTTGTTGTTGTTTGTGGGAGAAATAAAAAATGTGAATGAGGGATTTGGGTTCTTGCATTTCAGGACCGTATGCGTGGGTGCAGTACGTGCCTGGAGAGCCGATCCCTAGAAGTCGACCAAATGAAGGAAGTGTTCAAGGAAGGAATCGGATCAAGCGGATTAAACTGCGCAAGGCCTTTATAAAGGTTCAGGGCATCCTCTTCTTCTTCTTTTTTTTTTTTTTTCCTTTTTCCGATGATGCGCGGAGTTGCTGGTGTTATATTCATTGGTTTGGCTTGTTTGGTTGACAATCTATGCTTCCTGTGATAATTTACTTGATTGATCTAGTATTAATTGGTTGTTATCACTACTGCTACTGTTTTCGTTTGATATTGGAATGCGCCTGATGATGATGCAGTACTCTGAAGAAATTGAGATTGGTTTCTTACTTTGTGACTTCAAATGAGAATGAAGAGGTTGGTGTTGTTTGTGATGTAATGGTGCTAGTGAATTTGCAATCAATGGTGGTGTAACTTTAGGCAGGAAGCTGCATTTTTGGATTGGGTGAGCCGGTTCCTTTCAGAAGAATGGAGCCGTGAAAATTTTCAAATGCTGCCATAATTTCTATGCTGCAATGTGTGGGGAAGTGACTCAGACATGTTTCTTTTAGTAGCCTGGCATTTCAGGACTAGTTGTTTCATCCACGAAACTTAAAGATGGTGCTAAATGGAATCCCTATTTGCCGAGGTTGAGGAGCAGTGTCAGAAGAATCTGCAGTGGTTCATGATCACTTTGCAGTGGTTCATGATCACTTAGGTTTTAACCTTCTCTACGGGAATGAGTCTACAAATCTGTCTAGTTTTTAGTTGGTTCTTAAAAATTATGATCTTAGTTAAGTATGCCGGCCAACAGATTACTAGATTGGACTATGAATTCAAAATTCAAGACGTACACAAAAATAGAGCCAAAAGGGATAGGGCAGGATCTAACCATAATTGTTGTGATGAAAATCTTATATTTACAATTTGAACACTCTTGAGAAGCGTTTGAATCTTGTGATTGAGTATTTTTTCTTAAAATCCAGCAGTTTTTTCTTGGTGGATCTTCTGAGTACTAATATGACTCTTTTCATAAAAAAATCTTGCATTTTGTTTAAAAAGAAAAAACAAGAGTCATGATTTTATATAAGATTGTAATTAATGGAATTGACTTTTTGTTTTTTCCTTGTTTATTTTTTTCTTTCAAATCTCCATCTGATCTACAATCAAATTTAAAAAAAAAATAAAGGAAAAGGATTTTATGATCTGATTTGACTTTCTAAAGATTGGATTTGACAACAGAAGATAAAATCAACTTTGGTTCAACCTAAACATAATCAAATTTTACTTACTGTTTGGCTAGCATCATATGGTTTAGCTGCTTTTCATTTCTAATTTAATAAAGGATTTAAAGCAACATCCTAAAGGAATGAATGCCAAATGCTCAAAGTTTTGACAAGAGCTGTAGCACAGTTGGGTGCTGTTAATTGTTGCAACCTCATGGTTGCAGGTTTGAGTAATGCTATCGATTAAAGGGAGTGTTTGAAGTCTCATATATCACTTATCTATAGTGCATAAGTTGTTTGAGTGACATTTCATGCTCATATGCCGACGCAGCAATGATTTTCCTTCTCCATGCCTCTTTCTGGGTCCTTCCATTTCAGTTATTATTTGCCTATACTCTTCTCCAGTCTAAATCTCACCTTCATTGGATTGCAATGTGAAAGTTGTGAAAAAGAATAATATTCCATTTTAGGCTTAAATTTCTACAAGAAAGTTAAAGGATTTATGTGCTTCATTACTGTGAAAGCTTTAAGAAAGATATGGGGTATTAGTTTCTTGTCCATTGCAGGACCATATTGAGAAATGGAATCAAAATCCATTTGATAGTCCTAAAGATATCCCTTTTTCTGCCATGGCATATGGTTTTTTAGGGTACACATACACACACACACAAAAATGTTCAACTCTCTTCTCTATCTCTAGAGGTCACCTTTAAAGGTTCATATTAATGTGCATAGTAATAGATGACCTTACGGAATGAAGGAAAAGATCTTTTAAGTTCTAGACATTTACATTTGTGTATTCTAGGTCTTGGATCTGTATATTAAAACTGGAAAAGATCTTACAGATCTTAAGATCTGTGTATTCAATGCCAATAACCTTACAGAATGAAGGAAAAGATCTTTTAAGTTCTAGAAGTTTACATTTGTGTATTCTAGTTCTTGGATCTGTATATGAAAAATGGAATTAATCCATTTTGTATGGTCATTGGCATTGCTATAACCCCTTTTGCTTATGGAGATTCCTGTGATTGTGTGTCTACAGTCAGAAGCTAAGAAACGGAAAGCTCAGCTACAAGAAGCCAACAGGAAAAAGAGAATGAAAAGAATAGAGCGCAAGATGGCAGCAGTGGCGAGGGAGAGAGCATGGGCTGAAAGACTTGTGGAACTGCAGAAACTTGAAGAAGAGAAGAAGGGTATGGCTTGATGATCCGTGGAGCAGCGGATGATGTGATTTCTCTCTGTAAGTGGTAATGCTTTTGATTCCTATGGAAGTTTGGTTCACTTATTGGGCCAATGTACTCAAAGATATACAAGTGAAGTCTTGTTGATGAAAGATCAAACACGATGATGATCTAAAAATTGTATAATTTGCAGGATCACATGTTCAGATGTGCATGGAGAAACAGGCCAAAATTTATTTCCATTTTGTGGACCTATAGAACATCATTTCTTTCTATAACCCTGTTTAGCATCAAGCATGGTTCCATGGGGGACATACCCTTGTTTTTCATTGCTCAATTATTAATAATAAGTGTAGAATATTCAGACAAATTGGGGCGGTTTTGATTGTATATCCTGAATTGGCACTTTTTAAGTTTAGCAGCTGGTTCCTATTATCAAGGCATTTTAGCAAAAAGTTGGCTTCCCATTTGAATTACTCAGGTTCTATGGAAATGTGAGGTTATGTCAGTTTCAGTTTCAGTTTGTTCCATTTGTTGAAAAGCCAGGTGCTTTCATTTGTTACCCAGAAGTTATTGAGAGCTCTGCTGTGCTTCTATCAATTTTTTGGGAACTTTTCATAAGCTGCAAACTTTAAGAGAATTATGAGATGACTCAGGACTGCCTATTCTTTCAGGATGTGGTTTGTCATATTGACTGGAGACAATTTCCTTCCTGTTATTGTGATTTGGCATATGGGGAAACAGGCTGTATACCTATGTTGATTCATTTGGGAACTTGCTAGACATTTATCTTGTTCTTATGAGAAAAACACTGTGATACTGATGATAAGTTCAAGAAGTGATTGAAAGCACAGCGGCAATCAAAGTAGAATATTGCATTGATATTTTCCTGTTATGCTTTTTGGTTCCAAGGTATACATGCATATGCAAACCAAGAAACTATTGTTTCCTGTTTTCACCATCACTATCATTACTGGCAACACCTTTTTGTTCCATGGTTTATGTTTTTGATTTGATTTAGAACTCATTGGTTAGACAAGAAGGCAAGTTAATGATAAGCTAGAACTTTCTGAGTTGACCACAATTAAATAGCTCAAAGATAGAATATTTAGATACATGTTTAGTAGGTTTTCTTTTTCTTGTTTCTTTTAGTTATAAACGAGATGTGAAGGTTATTAAAAAGGAAATATTACGTAAGGTTATTATTATTTTATTCACGAAGACTTGCAGGGACAGTTTTGGAGTTACATTGACTCTTTATCATGCATGGTTGAGGCCTTTGAACTTTTCTTCATGTAGTTCATTAACTTAGATAAGCCTCACCATTTGAAAACCAAAAAAGATTAAGACTCTGTGCCAACTGAGCGTCAAACTCTTTGGATAAGCAGCGTGTCTGACTCCAATACGTGGAGATTTATCTTGTACATGGATGTTCCTCGATTGTTTTGTTCTCTGTTTGTGTCTTGGGGTTGCTGCGCTGCTTTTTGTGGTTTCTAGCTAGCGTTATCTTTCTCTTCTATTGTTGCTATATCAATAAAGTCATCATTAAAGAGAGAGACAGAGAGAGAGAGAGAGAGAGAGAGAGACCCTGGATGGATTTGGCATTAGAGCCTAGTCTTCCCGGAGACGGTTTTTGGATACCGCCAACCCCAATTGATGAAATACCAATAGCCTCAGACTGTTAGTTTGCTAGTGGACTGGAAAGCATTAAAGCAAGTTTACAACAGATTAAAGCTCAAGACGAAACAAGTTTGATCACGATGTCGCTAAAATGTCAAAATTGTATACATGCCGGGGTTGAGTCAATCCATGTGAAGCATCTGCCAGAGGCTTGATCAATTTGAAACGCAAATAGAGGTTTTAGAGGGAAATTTAAGATTTGGAAAGAAGCGTTGAAAAAGATCAAAACTCATTTGGAGAATAATGTGGAAATACAAAGTTTACGGTTTAAGTTTGAATTATGGAAAATGAGAATATTTTAGAGTCGAAAGTTGAAACCCGAGGATGTGGTTATAGGTGACAACTAAAAATAACAGGCCTTTTCTAAGCCATTAGTGGTCAAACACTCGTTAATCAAAGGGCGATGAAGATATCTCCCGCTCGTCTGTAAGGCAAACGATTCTGAAATAATCTGTAGGACCACGTGTTATAGACATGGTAGGAAAGGTTCTCTTATTACTGATAATTGATGGTGGAATACAGAAGGCTTTGTTTTCGCTGATTGGGCAAATCAAGATTTGACAGGAGATCTACTAATGGTTATTGCACCTTGGTTGGTGATTATGTTTTTCCACAGAAGAAGAGTTTAAAACAACCTTCTGTTGCTAGGAATTAGAGGTAGCATACAGTAGAATTGTGCATGAAGAAAGTCAGTTGTTGTGATTGTTCAATCTAAATGACATGGTAAACCATGATTGACTTCAGGAAGGACCCGCCATATGGATGATCTAGATTAACGCTTGGCCTTCTTTGTAACGAAAGTTTCAGATTAATAGTATTGGCACTAATTTTTAGTATTTTCCAACACCTGTCCAGCATTCATTAGACTTTCTTTGAAGGATAATCCATCCAGGCTTTTCATGTGTGACCCCTATCAGTTCATTGTCCACCCCCATACTGACTACCATGGCCTACAATCCTCTTCCAAACCGAGATAGCTATACTCGTTAATGGAATTTAATCCCATATAGGCGAGAGTGAATTCGATTAACCTGCATCCTAAAATTGTCACCCGCTCCTAAAATTGTCACCTTTTGAATATCCCGGCTGCTCAGTATGAATTTCTTGTCGTGCATGGGATTTTTGTCCCAATTTTACTCCAGCAGTGTTATCCCACAGTAAGATTAACGGTATGAGAAATAACATAACATGATAAAAAATATGCATTGATTGTGTCCATCATGTTAATCATCATATTATGAATCTTATGATGGGCCAAACTCCTCAGGGTAATAGGGCCAAGCCCATACATGATAAAGACGCTGGCTCAAAATTTCCAAGGCTGGCCCCACTAAATTTTCACTCTAAACTCAGGAGTACTCCCTTTTTTTTTTTTTTTTTTTTTTTTGTGTAAAAGGGAGTATTCTTTTAAGATATTGAACAAAGCAGGCTCACTTTCACACAATTGTTGTTGTGGACAGCATCTTAAACTTGTCTGTTGGTTTTCTGTAGAAAACCCTTACAGCGCTTTTTCTTTACTACTCTTTTTCCCCCAGATAGCCTTGACATGTTTTGCCCCAATCTTCGGCCTGACAAGAATTGGGATGCATGAGGGTTAGCAAATGAGCAGATCTACTGGGTGCAACTCAGGCCAGGCCAACCCGGAAGACATGGGACACGTAAATATTGGATTGGCCCATTTAGCTCAGGACAGGATTGTGCTCGAATTTTGGTGGAACTTGTTTACAAGCCGGTTGGGTATTGCGTTTCAGTCTGGGCTTCAGATACCCAAGTTTAGACCTGGGTAGACAACATATATAATCATATACAATATTGAACAATACGTAGAATTATATATTACATATAAAGCATGTACAAATTTTATACCCGTTTGAAAAGCAGAACTGACAAAAGAAAGCCAAAGTCCAGGACCAACTACACATCAGGACCAACTACACATCGGAGAGTAATTTTTTTGACTTGTTTTTTGTTGCCCGGACAACTATACGGAGAACCCCAAATTGCAGCTGTGCATGGCATTTGAAATTCATTAAGGTCACATTTAAGTTTCAACGACCACTTCGAATATACCAACAACAGGTCAGGGTCAAGCTTTATTCAATATCCGACAGGCTCAGACCTCATTCAGGTCACTACTCGGATTTGATTCTGCAAATCTAAATGGTTCTAAATCCAAAAATCCACATAAAACAGCCCAGGCTGCCTACTTTCCATTGCTGCAGACAGAAATAAACAGATGAAAGAGATTTATTCATCACTAACTTTTAACTTTCCTGAGTGTTTATAACTAGATCCTTCTTCCACTCATAAGAAATCACGCAAGATTTGTCCAATTCTGGATCTCCATGGAAAAAAACATCTACAACAGCTAATAATTTTTATTGATTTTAATTTTAAATTTTTTACAAGAATGAAAAATGATGGTCAAAGAATTACATGCATTGAGCCAACCATTGCTTACACATATCAAGCACAGGTAGTGCATTTGCATGCAACGCCTGCATTAGTAAAGAAGAAACATGTAAGTATTCAAGTTGACACAATAATTTAAGAAAGATGATACCCTATTTTGGACAATGCCAATGAAACAAGTCCAACAATAAAGAATCCAACAATTGAGGTGCTTGAAATTTCCATATAACAGAAGTCATACGTTGCAAAGTAAATGAAAATAAGAATCCAACAAAAAAACTTCCTAATAGATTTATTTTTTAATACATCGGATGAGTGGTACAACACTCGTGAGATGACCTACCCACCGAGGGAGAGACCACTACCATTGGTGTGTCTCGTGTTTCTCAAAACTACTAATAGAAATTTGGCAAAACCACTTGATGCAGTCCAAGCCAAATGGCTCAGTGATAGGGATTTGAAAGGTTTAGATTGCCCGGGATTTAATCTAGATTGTGATTCAATTATTACTTCTATGCAGTAGAAAAATAAAAGCAATCAATCACACAAAGAAGACAACAAACAATTTTAACGTGGAAACCTAAACGAGAAAAAACCACGAGTCCAAAGTGGATAAAATCAATCACTAACTTCCGCGGTACAAGATATACTCACAACCCTAAAGTCAGTCCCTCGATACAAGGCATTGTAGTTGTTCTTGATAGATTTCCACAGCATACAGTCCCTTGGTGCCCGGCTATCAGTGCCTTGATTTCCACAACGAACAAGTCTCTTCAAGAAGAAAACAATCTTCTACAAGGAAGTAGAAGCCACAAATTTCCTACAAAAAAGTAGAAGTATCAACTCTAGAACTTAAACCGTTCAGCCCAATCTCTCATTAAAGCCCTATACAATCTCTCCAATGGCAATCCTAATTCAGAATAAGGAGAGCTCTATGTGTTGTGTTGTGCTGAGGATTAAAGGAAACCCTCTTTTTATAGCCCATAATTCGTGCCTTAGGTTTAAAAACCAAATTCAAGTAAAACATGCAATTCTGATACAAATAGGAAAGGTTTTCGTGCAGGTCGGTACGCTTTTACCTTCTGTGCGCCCGAGCGCGGTCAAATGGGCGCTCAAGCGCTCGCCATTGCCTTCGGTGCTCGAGCCCGGTCTCAGGGCGCGTTAGAGTGTGCTTGAATTTCCTGCGCGCAAAAGCAAACTTCCAGAGGCCATAACTTTGTCGTTTTAGCTCTGATTTACGTAATCTTGGGCTTTACGGGTATCTACTTGAAACGAGCTTTCCATTAGTAGGTAGCTTACTCATATTCGACGCTCGCTTTGTGAGATATGACCTTTTTAATCCATATTGTCTTCAGAAAAATACTTCAATTTGTGTTATCTTCAATTTAGCTTATCTGGCGCCCAACCATAGTCCATTCTAAATATAAAATATAACTCAATGGACCCAAGCATTCTCCAATATATAAATTTAACCAATACAAATGTCCTAATAAGAATTTAGACAATGCAAATGTCCTAACAGGATCCACAAAGGATCAAAATGTCTTGGTCTGACACCACAGAAAATAAAACTCTTCCAACACTCAATTCATATATTCATCTTCACTGCCTCATGAGAGAGGATAACAATCCCTTATATAGGCTAGTCAAACACTATTCTAGCCTGATAACATATCCCTGAAATTCAGGATAATTGAGAAAAAATTTTCTAAGTGTTAGAAAATGAGCATATAGCATAGGGTGGCGGAGATGGTGCAGTTGGAAGACAACTGTGGGGCATGTAGCTGCAAACTTTGAAAGAAAGCTGCATTTGTGGACTTTCTCGTTATTGGGCTTGGACTTCGGGTATAGGGCCATTATTCTAGCCAGTATCAACTTGCCCCTTCTTGGAGAAAACTCAACCTCAAGTTTGGTAAATATCCACCTAGGTCAAAGATCCAGCATACAAGCTTCCAATGCTCATGTTGATCTTCATATTCGTCATATGGCTTGAGCACTTGACTCGGATGTCTGCTCCAAGATGATTTCAGGGAGTGTTTCTTTTGATGCTCAGACTTTGCTTAGGAGCATGATCGAACTTTCGGATACTTCAATTGTAGCATCTGCATTTTCTGGTCATAATCTTCAGGTTTCAATCATTGATTCCCAAAGATAAAAAGTCAATTTGGGGATCCTCTGCGACTGCATCTTCTGCTGAGACCAAGTGAGCAACCATTAGATCTAATTAATGAGTAGGTTTGTTGTGCATTAGGTCCACGTCTTCAATGTCTGCCTTTCTTCCATCTTCCTTTACCTCTTGGGTCATTAAATGAGCACTATCTATAGAAAGAAATTCAGTCCCATTGTCTTCAAGTTCGTCCAAAGCATAATCTTCCACACAAGTTGAAATTCCTGGCTTTTGTTTAAGCATCTCACTGCCAGTCTTGGTAGTTTCCACCTGGGGTTCCACAATATTGGCCTTTGCTTACGGAGACTTTCTCCACACTAAGCTTTTCTCAAGCAAGACCGTTTAAGCTTGTGCTCAACACGAATTGCTTCCCAATAGGCTTCATGAATGGTTTCACAACCTAATATGTTGCGTCTTAAGCCTCTGATATAGCGATTCAAATCATGTAGCTCATTTTGTTCCAGTTCACATACTTGTTGCAACCTTGACAATTGATTAGTATATGCATCAACTGTTGCATCTCCTTGATTAAGATTAAGGAGTGCTCAAAGTAGACCTTGTTGGCATAATACCAATCTACAAATTCATGCTCATACAACATTCTCTGAACTTCATTGGAACACCCTAAGACTTGCATCTTGACTTTGACAAAAAAAAAAAAAAAAAGGACTGACCTGATGACTTGATCTTGTGCAAAAAAATATGCAGATGAAAATAGGCCATCGATAGGAAGTCAAATGTCCAAAATATCACTCTTTGGTTAATCAATGATTGAGATCAATCAATCCAAAAAAGGACTAGATTGTGCTCGTGTAAGGCTCGGCTTGGCTATTGGTTGGCCTCACTTCTTTTTTTCTCAGCTAATTGGGCTGAGCTTGACCCGGACCTGACCTCGACTTGAAACAGGCTTGGCTTATATGCAGGCAGGTCACAAATCAGGTTACATCTAATTGGACCCGAATGCCACCTGTGAGGAGGGATGGACCACTGAAATGTTTGGTGCTTCAATGCACCATAACTTAAGACAAAAGTTAACACTCTTACATTCCACTCGTCATGAGTTAAAAGGCTTTTTTTTAATTCTTATGACGAGAACCACAAAAGATTTTCAACCCTTTTTTCTGTTTGGAGTTGAAGGCCAGAGAGGAGACGAGAAGAGATGTTGAGGGGGTGTGATGAACTTTGGGTGGTTGAAAGCCGACGAAGATGGGCGTTGCCGGTGTGAGTGCTCGTAGGCCGAGATCCGAGATGATGGAAAAAATGATTGTGATGGCAGGATGGTGCAGATGCCGTTTCGAAAACTGATATGCACTGTTTGCCTTTTTTTTATTTTTGTTATTTTTATGACAGAAGGTATGAGATGCGGCTGGGGTTGGGTTATGATGATGGTTTTGGGCTTTGTGACTGGTGGGTTTGAGATTTCTAGGGTTTGGTGTGTATGGATCTTAGGAAACGAAGATGGGTTTAAATAGAGGGTGTGGAAAAATCTAGGGATTTTAGTAGATTTATGGCTAGGTTTTGGGGTTCTCGGAATTTTTGGAGGTTGGATTTTGGCAAAGCGCAGGGACAGGTTGTTTCTTTTTTTTTTTTTTTTTTTTGGAATGGATGGGTGGTGGTAGAGTTTGGGTTTTGGGGTTAGAATAGTGGAGTGGTCGGGATGGGCTGATAATATGATAATGGTTGGTGGTTTTTGTTGTCTGGTTTTGGATGAATATGAGTGTTATGGTCGGGCTAGAGGGGGTCGGGAATGCTAACTGATGGGGATGAATGAAGATGATGAGGAATTGGGGTTCGACAGTAATGTAGGGGGTGATGGGTGATGGGATGATGATGATGAGTGACTGAAAGGGTAAATTGAACAAACGATAAGATCACGAGACTACCTCGATCAACAATCGGAGTAGATCCTTCTCTGATACCAATTGACGCAGGGTAGGGGTGGGAGAAGAGTAACCAATGGGTTATTCCTCTAAGCCAAATGGCTTAGTGATAGGGATCCACAAAGGATCACTATAACATAAAACTCTTCCAACACTCAATTCATGTAATACCTAGGGCCCTATTAGACCCTCTGGTGTGATTAGGTTCATAATTAAGTAATTCTGGACCTATCCTTCTTGTTTATCTTATTTGATTTAGATTGGTGGGTCCTATGATTATTTATTTGTTACTAAATACCAAGAAAAAGGGCCTGCAAGTTCTATAGGTATTGTTTGGATTACAATATGAGTGTGACTAAATCTCCATCTATAAGAGTGGTGGGGACCCTTTAAATTGTAAGGGGCACATGCGTCCTTGGGGGAGTTCTCTTGTGTGTGAGACTTCCAAAAATAAGGGAGTCTAGCATTGCAAAGGACTCTAGTATAAAATATGAGAGTCTAGTATCAGGAGGACTCTAGCATTGGCTGGTTGCTACCTCATAAACTCAAGGAGTACTTGTCTAACTCCATTGTATTCTTTGGGAGAGAAAAGAAACTCCTGAGAGAAATTAAAAAGGGGGAACTTTGTCTTCTACGATTTAGGGCAAGATCTAGGTTTGCGTGAGGAAGAAGGAAAGTAGCTGAGCAGCTTGACCATAGCTCGCAAACATCACAAGATTCTACAAGAGGTGAGTGGATATTCTACTTTAATGTTGTCACGAATGTGTATGAAAAATTTGAGATTTAGAGGTTCTATTATTGGTGCTGTGAATGTTGAAAGGTCCAACAAATCTGAGAAGTAGTTCAATGGATTATATCATTGTATTGTACTGTGATACCATGAAGCATGGGTAGGAAAGTTTGGTAAATAGAATAACAATTCATGATGAAGTAGGGATTAAACTCTTGTTGCTATATTGTTTTCTTGAATTGGAATTTTCTGTTAACAGCCCTGCATAGCTGTAGTTATGGACCAAATGGCACGACCAATGGCCTTGGATGCTAGAAACCTGTGTAACAACAATGGAGGAAGGATAATAGAGCCTACCCAGTCCAAATTTCCTTTGAAAGATGCAAAACCAAAGTTGAAATCTAGAAATTTCCACTATTGGGCCGTCTTGCTGTAGTTATGGACCAAATGGCACGAACAATGGCCTCGGATGCTAGAAACCTTTGTAACAACAATGGAGGAAGGATAATAGAGCCTACCCAGTTCAGATTTCCTTTGAAAGATGCAAAACCAAAGTTGAAATTTGGAAATTTCCACCATTAGGCCGTCTAGGATACCGTCTGGGGCGTGAGATTGTGGGCCCAGGTGGGTGACCCTAGTGATGAAGGACCCTAGACGATGGGGCCCTGGATGGCCCACCATCTAATGCCCTAAACAGGACTTGGCATGAAGAGGATTTGAAAGAACTAGTTTCTGTCGAGTCATGTATTGTCCTAGGGAATTATAATAAAGCCCCTATTGTAATAAAAATTACAAAAGGATCCCCTAACATCTCAATGAATAGTTGTTTAAAGAAAAATGTGGGACTGATGATAACTCAAGGTATTATATAGTCTGTTTTTTGTGGATAATATTATGATATGGAACTCTAGAATTTATGGAATACCATAGTATGGGACTGACTATACCCTAACAAATGTTACGTTATATTATATGTATTTGTTATGAATAATTATTGTGCATGATTATAAATTGTGAAAGGATTGGATAAGGGAATGGTTATGCTCTGAACTACTAGCACAGTACGAACAGGTGGTTTCGTACTTAGGGTCTGAAATTATGAGTTTTGAGGACCATGGAGTCCATTTACAATTGCTGCAAATGCATGTGGATTGTGATCATGGGTGTGGAGACCTATGAGAAAGTGGGTCCTATGGGACATCGGTTGATGAGATGTGAGAATAACATCTCAAGATGTGTGAAATGCCAAGGTGGCATTTTGATGTAGACCAGGTGCAAGAATTTAGTTTAGAGACGTGTCATGAGTTGGATTTATGATTGAGTTTTTATATAGGGTTAAAATATTTAATGCTTAGTATTGCTTCATTTTGTTGGCCAATTAAAAAGACACATATTCATAAGATGGATGTAGTGGAAATGAGAATGCTTAGGTGGATGTATGGTAAAACTGGGAAAGATAAAATTAGAAATGAATAATTTCAAGAGCATTTAGGAGTAGCATCAATAGTGGATAAGATTAGAGAAACCTGTTTAAGATGGTTTGGCCCGTTTGGGCACGTTGAGCGTAAGTTGGTAATGACACCGATGAGAAAAAGTTTGGTTATACAGGTGGATGGCCCATCAAGAGGTAAAGGTAGGCTGAAGAAAACATTGATGGAGGTCATTGATTCAAATTTGAAGAAGTTCAACTTATCGAAGGATTTAGCTCAAAATAGAACGGAATGGAGAAACAAAATTCATGTAGCCGACCCCAACATGGTTGGGATTAAGGATATAAATATCGGCCGCTACGCCGATAAATCAGGCGTAGCGCCCGCTATTAGAGAAATATCGGTGCTCACAACTGTAGCGGCTGATACATATCAGCTGGGGGGTTAAAACCCCCCAGCCGATTTTTTTACCCACTTTTCCCTTTTAACTTTTATTTTCTCCCTTCACTGCTCCAAGCCCCTTTCCTTGCCTCCATTTTTCAAATCCTCTCAAAAAAACATTAAAATCATCAACAAAAACATCAAAAACATCAAAAGATTAAGGTGGCATTCAAGATTCAAGCATCAAGCTCAAAAAAGGTGAGTTTTGAAGCTTTTTTTTTCTACTTTGTGCTTATTTCTCTCTTTTCTTCTATGAATATCTTGAAAATGAGTTGTTATTGTTAGATCCATGTTTCTCTTTGATCAAGCCCCTCTTTTTTTATCACTTTCTTAATTTTTTTTTGAATTTTATTTTCGGATTATTTTATTATTTGAAAAAAGAAATCTATTTTATTAATGAAAAACCAATAAAATGGTTTGAAAGTGTTCCCTAAATGTTAGATCTATGTTTCCCATAGATCAATCCCACATATTTTTGTGTTCTTCTAATTTTTTCATACTTTTTATTTTCGGATTTTTGTATTTTTTTTAAAAAATATTTTTTTATAGAAGCAAACTCAATCAAATGGATTGAAAGTGGTCCCTAAATGTTAGATCTATGCTTCCCATATATCAATCCCATATATTTTTGTGTCCCTCTAATTTTTTGATATTTTTTATTTTCAGATTTTTGTATTTTTTTTAAAAATATTTATTTTATAAAAGTAAACTCAATTAAATGGGTTGAAAATGGTCCCTAAATATTAGATATATGTTTCCGATAGATCAATCCTACATATTTTTGTGTTCTTTTAATTTTTTCATATTTTTCATTTTCGGATTTTTGTATTTTTTAATAAAAATATTTTTTTATAAAAGTAAACTGAATTAAATGCGTTGAAAATAGTCCCTAAATTTTATATCTATATTTCCCATATATCAATCCCAATTCCCACCCACGTAGATGCGTGTTATTCTAATTTTTTCATGTTTTTAAAATTTATTTAAATTTTAACCCATTACTTTTAATTCTTTTTTATGTATTGTGACGTGAAAAAATGCCGCGTCAGATAGATCTTCATGGAGCTATGGTGAGGCAATTGAGAACAATTGGTTGAAGATTAAGTGCAAGTTTTGTCACAAAGTGACCAATGGGGGCATTACAAGATTTAAACAACATTTGGCCCATATGCAAGGCAATGTTGCAGGGTGTCCTGAAGTGTCCAAAGAAGTTAGGGCGCAAATGAAAAATTTATTGAATCAAACAAAACAGAGAAAAATATAAATTAAAGAGAAGAAGCAGCAGGGCGTTGATGCAGCACGCCATGATGTATTTGGGGATGAAGGTCTTGGTGCTGCTTCTGATGATGAGTTTGACGACCCAGAAATGATGACTACACGCCGAGAGTCTCTTATGTCGTGCCAAGAAGAATCAGGGCGTTGAGCCTATAGTCAGCGTAGAAACTATGATGAAGGTGGCTCATCTGGTGCAACAAGCAAGGGCAAAGGCATTGCAAGTAAAATGCGTAGAGCATTTAGCACCTGACAACGGGATGATGATATAGAGATTATTTCTACTCGGATGGCTACACCTACACAAACTGGAAGAGGGTTTAGTTTTGTTGATCCTTTCACACATAGATCGGAGGCAGCTAAGCAACCAAAAATCTCTAATGTTGTCAAGGGTGTTATGAAGGCTGCAAGAGATAGATTAACCAAAGCTACAACAAAATAGCTAATTCATAAGAATATACCCCCTACCGCAATTGATTCTCCTTATTTTTAGATAGTTCTTGATGTTGCGGCTCAAGCTGGGCAGGGTATTATGTCGCCATCCGTGTATGATGTGGGTACAAAGTACCTTGAAGAGGAGTATAAAGAAATAAAGGCTTGGGTGGAGACGTTTAGGCCCATGTGGGGGCAAAATGGAGTCACTATTATGTGTGACGGGTGGACAAGTGGCACCCAAACGCAATTAATTAACTTTTTGGTGTATAATGTCACTGGGACCGTCTTTGTGAAGTCCGTTGATGTATCTGAAGAGAAATGGACAGCAGATTATATTTATAGGCTTATGGATAAAGTTGTAGAAGAGTGTTGGAGAGGAGAACATTGTCCAGATTATGACAGACAATGGAGCCAATTTTAATAAGGCCGGTCAACTTTTAATGGAAAAGAGGTTACATTTATTTTGGAACCCATGTGCAGCACATTGCATTGACCTTATAATGGAGGATATTGGAAAGAAGAAGAATGTGGCCACTGCAATCAAGGCATGTAGAGGCATTACAAGGTTCTTATACGACCATTCATGGCTCTTAAGCTTGATGAAAAGATTCACAAACAATCATGCCTTAGTGCGTCTGGCATCCACTAGATTTGCTACGCATTTTATTGCTATGGAAAGCCTAGTACGTTGGAGAACGGAGCTAATTCAGATGTTTTCATCAGAAGAATGGCTTCGTTCGAAATGGGGCAAAGTAACACGTGGTCCAGAGTTTGACATCCCAATTCTAATGAGAGATAATAAATTTTGGGCCAAAGCAGAGAACATATTAAAGGCATATGAACCATTAGTGAAAGTGTTGCGGCTTGTAGATGGTGATGAAAAGCCAACAAAGGGGTACATTTATGAAGCAATTGATCGGGCAAAGCAAGCCATTATAGAAAATTGCCGATATCATGATGATTACATAAAACTTATTGATGCCCGGTGGAACGATCAGCTGCACCATCCATTGTATGCTGCAGGTTATTTTTTAAATCCTAAATTTTACTATTGCAATGCCCTACACCACACTGAAGCAATAGATACGGAATTGCGAGTAGGATTAAGGATAGTGTTGAAAAGAATTTTGAGTGAAGATGATCATATCGAAGCTATGCAAGAGGTAAGCTAGTTAAGAAATTTATTTAATCTTTTAAATATATTTGAGATAATTGTATTGATATGGTGTACTTATTTATTTCTAATTTTTTGCATTGTAGATTTCTACTTATACATATAAAAGAGGAACTTTCACTGACCCTTTTGTACAGCGAGCAATTGGAAGATGTTCACTTGGTAGTTATACTTATACGCAATTGACAAAACATAGAAAAGGAACTTTCTACGATTTAAAGATGTCTATTTTTTTTTTTTTTTTGTATTCCAGCTGATTGGTGGGAGAGTTTTGGAGAGAGTACTCCACATCTAAGGAGAGCAGCCATTCACATCCTTAGTCAAACAACAACATCATCAAATTGTGAAAGGAATTGGAGCACTTTCTCCATGATCCATACGAAGCCCAGGAATCGGATAACCATGAGAAAACTCAACAAATTGGTATATTGCCATTACAATCTCAAGTTGAGGAACAGAAATAGAGAGAAAGGCAAGGGATGATCCTACTTATTGTCTAATCAATTTGGATCACATATTCAAAGACGATGATCCCTTACTTCCATGGATAGCCGAGACTGAAGATCCATTGTTAGATTCAGATCCGGGCTTTCAGCAAGAAGTAGAACGTTTAATTGCTGAAGATATACAAGTGTCAGGGGGACAGCCACCTCAGGGAGAAAAGAGTAGTGGAAGTGCAAGTGCAACATCTAAAAGGAAGGAACCAGCTCATATTATGTCATCTTCTGAAGATAGTAGTTCTACTGTTGCCTCTTCCAGTAGCCATGGTGGAGGTCCTGGAGGAGATGAAGGAGACAGCGGGACATGTGGCACTGCTGAGTTTTATCAATATGATGAAGAAAATGTCGTTCCTATTGAGACCGTAAAGGAGTTTCCCAAACAATCAAGAATGGCTCCACAACGTGCTTATCAAAGGCAACGGAGAGTGTCATCACCCGCACACATAGATAAGCAAGGGAATATGGGTGGAAGTGGAAATGTAGGAGGGGAACAAACAACATCTTAAAACCCTATTTATAATGTTCCACTTCCACATTCAGACTACAGGCTGTATCCTCATGAACCATCACAATATTATCAGTATGGTCATGTGCAACAAGAAGAAGAACAATCTTCGGCTTCAGGGTCTTACTCGTATGGTGACTATGATGATAGTCAACCTTAATATAGATATCCACCTCCTCCAAGCTCCTTTGGTTTCTTCTTTGCATTCCAAGATCCCAATGCCCAACAATATCAAATTCAATTTGGGGAGAATGTGCAATATCATAGGGGCACAAACACAAGAAATGATGATGAAGATGATGACATTGATAGCAATGTGATTCCTGGAAGACATTTCCTTTGGTATTAGATTAGAGCTAATCAACAAGGTATTCCTCCATTACAAAGTCTTTGCTCTTTAAGTAGATTAGTATATTGTTTTTTTTATAAAGTTTGAACATAGTTTATCTTTTATTCTTGAATGAATCTTGATGAAATTTGTTTATAACATTTTTTTATAAGCCTTAAGTTAGTATTTAAGTTGACATAACTAAACAATATGAATCCATATGAAAAACATTGATTATTCATATTCTTTTCTATTGGTACAGCGATACAAGACCTCATGCAATGAGGGGACTGCTACATACTCATATACTAGTTACTTTTGCAAAATAAACACATATTCCATCATTTTCCAATATTCTGGATTTTTTGAAATTTTTTCAGATTTTTTTGAAGACTTTTTAAAATCACACAGCTACGCCGCTACGTTGCCGCTACCGCTACGTATCTTTTTGGCGACGGGCTGGTACGCCCGCCACAACCGCTATTTTCATCCTTGGTTGGGATAAAGCTTTAATGATGATGATCATGATGATATTGCTTCATTTTAATGTGATGCTCTTTACATTAATTGTTGATGCATGCTAGAGTAAAAAATTCATTCACCAATTTATACTGATGTTGGGTTACCCCCTTCAGGTAACAGAGTTGTGGGTGGACCGGAGAATGGCGAAGATCAACCTATAGTGTTTGGCATGCATGGCTGAGGAGAGCGTTGCATCAATATTCAGTAGTTTAGAGATACACAGATAGTAGTGAATATTTTACTGCTTCCTAGTTAATTTGAAAGACTTATTTATGGGAATTGTTAGACACTTATGACTCTCATCATCATCATCATCATCATCATCAAAGCCTTATCCCAACCATGTTGGGGTCGGCTACATGAATTCTATTTCTCCATTCCGTTCTATTTTGAGCTAAATCTTTCAATAAGTGCAACTTCTTCAAATCTGAATTAATGACTTCCATCCATGTTTTCTTCGGCCTACCCCTACCTCTTGATGGACCCTCCACCGGTATATCCAAACTTTTTCTCACCGGTGCCATTACTGGTCTACGCTCAATATGCCCAAACCATCTTAAACGAGTTTCTCTAATCTTATCTCCTATTGGTGCTACCCCTAGATGTTCTCGAAAGCGCTCATTTCTAATTTTATCTTTCCTAGTTTTACCACACATCCACCTAAGCATTCTCATTTCCGCTACATCCATCTTATGAATATGTGTTTTCTTAATTGGCCAACATTCTGCTCCATATGTCATAGCTGGTCTAACCACTGTCCTGTAAAATTTTTCCTTCAATTTTGTTGGCATTTGTTTATCACAAAGTACTCCCGAAGCTAGTCTCCACTTCAGCCATCCAGCTCTTATCCTATGCTCCACATCTTCGTCAATCTCCCCATCCTTACTAATCATCGAGCCTAGGTACCGAAAAGAATCTTTACATGGTATCTCATGGGTTTCAATTTTGACAATGGTTTCAAAACTTTGTATATGTCCACTGAAATTGCAATCCATATATTCCGTCTTTGTACGACTTATTTTAAAGCCTCTAGATTCTAATGCCCTCCGCCATCTCTCAAGCTTTGCATTCACACCCTCTCTTGATTCATCCACCAATACTATATCATCTGCGAACAACATACACCATGGTACTTCTCCTTGAATATGCACAGTTAACTCATCCATAATTAATGCAAAGAGATAAGGGCTTAAGAATGATCCTTGATGTAAGCCTATAGTCACGGGAAATCCGCCCGTTTCTCCACATGTGGTTTTCACATTTGTTATTGCACCTTCATACATATCCTTTAAAATTTCAATGTAACCTCTTGGGACATTCCTTTTCTTTAAGACCCACCAAATTAAATTCCTCGGTACCCTATCATAAGCTTTTTCGAAATCGATAAAGACCATATGTAGATTTTTCCTCTTTGCTCGGTATTTTTCCATTAATTGCCTAAGTGAAAAGATAGCTTCTATAGTTGATCTCCCTGGCATAAAACCAAATTGATTTTCCGAAATCGTAGTCTTTTTTCTCAGTCTTTGCTCTATTATTCTCTCCCATAACTTCATAGTGTGACTCATAAGTTTAATCCCTCGATAGTTGGTACAATTTTGTATATCTCCTTTATTCTTATATATAGGTACTACAATGCTTCTTCTCCATTCCTCCGGCATTTTCTTTGTCACAAGTATTTTATTGAATAGTCTACATAATCAGCTTACTCCAACCTCTCCTAAGCATTTCCATACCTCTATCGGAATACCATCTGGGCCTGTTGCCTTTCCTGTCTTCATTCGCTTTAATGCTTCCTTCACTTCCACCCCTCTAATTCTACGGAGAAAAGTATACTCTTGTAATGAAGTATCCTCCTCCACTCTTGTATCGCCCAAATATTCTTCATTTAAAAGTTTACTAAAATATTCTTTCCACCTTTCTATAATATCATTGTCCTTCACCAAAATATTTTCCTCATTGTCCTTGATACATTTGACATGGTCTAAGTCCCTACTTTTCTTTTCTCTTATTTTTGCAAGCTTAAAAATATCCTTTTCTCCTTCTCTTGTTCCCAACCTATTATAAAGGTCATCATATGCTTTGAACTTTGCGCTACTTACTACTTTCTTAGCTTCTTTCTTTGCCTTCTACAACTCAAAATTTTCTATACTCTTAGTCCCCTGCCAAACTTTGTAGCAATGTTTTTTTTATCAAATAACTTCCTGAACCTCCATACTCCACCACCATGTTTCTTTATTAATATGTCTCTTTCCTTTTGATTCTCCAAGTACCTCCTTTGCAACATTCCTAATGCAATTAGCCATTTGATTCCACATTACTGTAGTTTCTCCTTCAATATTCCATTCTCCTTTCTCAATCATTTTGTTCTTAAATATATTTGCTCTTTCCCCCTTCAAATCTCTCCACCTTGTTTTAGGGTTCATTTTGTTTACTACTGCTCTCTTTTTACTTCTAATGCAAATATCTAAAACTCCAAGCCTATGTTGCGTGGTCAAACTCTCTCCTGGGATAATCTTACAATCTTTACAAGCCAATCGGTCCTGTTTTCTAACTAGAAAAAAGTCTATCTGACTCCTATTACTCCCACTTTTATATGTAATTAAATGCTCATCTCTTTTTTTAAAGTAAGTATTTGCTACTATAAGATCAAATGCCACTGCAAAGTCCAATATAGTGTTTCCGAATTCATTCTTTTCTCCAAATCCATGCCCTCCATGCACTTTCTCATATCCTCTATTATCTCTTCCTATATGCCCGTTTAAATCCCCTCCAAGGAAAATTTTATCACTATTTGGGATTTTTCGCATTAAATCATCCATCTCCTCCCAAAATTGTCGTTTCACACTTTCTTCTAGTCCTACTTGGGGAGCATATGCACTAATGATATGAATTATGTCTTTCTCTAGTACTAGTTTAATTGCTATAATTCTATCACCAAACCTCTTTACCCCCACAATTTTCTCTTTTAAATCCTTATCTATAATTATACCCACTCCATTTCTTGTATTACTCTTTCCTGCATAGAAAAGCTTATACCCATCCATGAGCTCCTTAGCTTTATTCCCTTTCCACCTTGTCTCCTGTATACAAGCCACACTAATTCTTCTTCTTTTCATTACCTCAACCAACTCCATGCTCTTGCCTGTCAAGGTTCCTATATTCCAAGTAGCAAGTCTAATTTTACTATTCCTCCTTTTCTTCTCATGGACTAACTTCTTTAACCGCATTAGCCCAAAGTCATGCGGTAGCCCTTGCACATTTTTCATTGCAGCCGGGCGATGCTGCAATGCGTCGCTTAAAGCGGGGAACGCCCTAGCCTTATCGTGAAATATCATTTGTTCAGAATTCATGTTTGGGTTGTGACAAAGTTTTACGCTGGCTGTCACCTACCTAACGCAACCCTCCTCCTTTACCCTCCTCCTAATCATGACTCTATTCATTGATTATTTTATTAGTTGATTATTTGAAAGACAATTTTAAATAAATGATGCCTATGCCTTATTTGTTTCATTTGATTTAAGCAAGTCAATTGCATACTAATGCTTTATAGCTCAGATTCCGATGGGGCCCCGGAATATGGGCTGTGACAATTCAAATATTTATCTACACTACCTCATGAGAGAGGATTACAATCCCTTATATAGGCTAGTCAAACACTATTTGAGGCCAATAACATATCCCTGAAATTTAGAATAATTGAGAACAAAGTTTCTAAGTGTTAGAAAATGAGCCTATAGCATAGGGTAGTGGAGATGGTGTAGTTGGAAGACAACTGTGGTGTAATACCCAAGGCCCTATCAGACCCTTTGGTGTAATTAGGTTCATAATTAAGGAATTCTAAACCTATTTTTGATGCTTAATTTAGTTGATTTAGATTAGTGGGTTCTATGTTTATTTAGATAGTTGATTTAGATTGGTGGGTCCTATGTTTACTTAGATTGGGACCTTTTGAAGACTCCTCTTGTGTGTGAAACTTCCAAAATATGGGACTCTAACAGTGGAAAATATTCTAGCATAAAATATTATAGTATGGAAATAAAAGGACTCTAGCATTGCTCGTCTACCATCCTCAAAAAGTCTAGAAGTACTCGTTAAACTCTATTGTTTTCTTTGGGAGAAAGAAGTAGAGAGAGAAATTTGAGAAGGAAAAACTTGTCTTCTACAATTCAGGAGAAGATCTAGTTTTCCTCGAGAAGGAAGAAGATGACCAGCCAAGTGATCGTCGACGGATGCCCTCTCAACCAAACATTGTACACGTCTACAAGAGGTGAGTGAATCTTCTACTTGAATGTTATTATGATGTGCTTGATAAATCTGAGATTTGGAAGTCCTATTATGGTACTGTGAATGATAGTGTTGTACAGATCTTCATTGAGGGATGGATAGGAGAGTGGAATACATGGAACAATAATCTATGTTGCTGTAAGGATTAGAACTTCTGTTGCTATACTGTTTTTTTTTTAGAACTTAGACTGAATATGGATGGGTTTGACGACCCTGTATTCCACTGTTATGGAGTAAACTGCACGTTCAATGGCCATGGATTCTAGAGATTTGTGTAATAACCAATAGAGAGAGGATATTGAGCTTAACCAGTTTGGATCTCCTGCACAAGAAGCAAAACCAGAGTCGAAAACAGGATTTTTTTGCACACTGAGGCTGACTGGGACACAATTTGGGGCGAGAGGTTGTGGGCCCAGGTGGGCCACTGGATGGGAGATTTGAACCCCACATCATGGAGGGGACAATTGGGCGACCAAGGTTGTGTGGGTTCCATGTGGATTGGATCGTGCATGGCCCACCATCTGATGGCTTCAACATAAAGAGGTGTGGAGTACATATATACTGTAACTGGGTTCTGTTGAGCATGAGATTCGTTGGGAATTTAGATAGAGAACATCTATTGTTAGATTAATTACAAAAGAGCCCTTCAATGACTAATTAAACAGGAACTTATAGGATATGGGGAATTGATGACAACATTGTGTAACAAAGGTTGTTTCTTGTTACATAAAATACTGAGATTATGGAATGGGATTAAAAAGAAAAGGACGTGGCCCACTCCTACACTAACCAATAACAATTATGATGAGAAGCGGGGCAACAACCAAACGGGCTTAGTGGTTGGGGCTGGGACCATCCCAATTAACTATTTCTGATTTATAATTAGTGTGATGCATGCATGATTTTATTTTTGTGAAAACATTGTTGGAACATGCTCTAACTACTAGCACGGTATGAACTATTATGGTTGTGAGATTCTAGACTACTGGGTTCTATTTGAAATTGAATATGCTATCTAAGAATGTGAATGATAGGACATTGAGGTTTTGATGCAAAGGGTCTTCTACGACGCTGGGTGAGGAGATGCATAAGTGGCATCTCAAAGAATTGTGATATGTAAAAATGGTACAACGATGAAGATTGGGTACAAGGATGTAGTTCAAAGATGTGTAATGAAATGAGTTCTATTAATTGATTAAATTATTTATTGTTTATTAGTTAATTGTTTCTAACGATGCTATTATGGTAATGGTGGATTATGTTAGAGTAAGAATTCATTCACCAGTTATACTGATGTTGGGTTGCCCCTTTCAGGTAATAGAATTGCGGGTGGATTGGATAATGGCGAAAATTAGCCCGTAGTGTTTGGCATGCATGGTTGAGGAGAGCGTTACATCAATATTCAGTAGGTTAGGGAAATAGATAGTATTGAATATTTAATTATTTTGATGAATTTTATTATGGGAATTGTTAGACAGTGGAGATGCAATCAGTTGGTTATTTAATTTGTTTGAGTAATAGAAAGACAATTTTAATTAATGATGCTTATGCCTTATGTGTTCATTTGATTTAAATGTGTGAAGTATATGCATATGCCAATGCATTATAACTCAGATTCCGATAAGGCCCCGGAATTTGGGTCGTGACGTGGGGCATAGGACGGTCTAGCTACAAACTTTGAAAAAAAGCTGCATTCATGGACTTTCTATCATTTTTTTTTTCAATCACAGAGCATTTAGCCATATCAGAACTAGAAAGAAAATTTCCTATCTATTCTGTACAGCTAATTTCTGTGACAGTATCTAATGCTACCAAACACAACAAATTTTCTTGGAAGGATTGGCCTCCATAATTTTTTTAATTTGTTCTTTTTTTTTGTTTCGAAATTCTCAATTTTCTTAAGAGTGCCATGTTAGCATACTAATGAGTGTGTGCTACACCACATAAATCAAGGCTTGCTCTTAAAAAATGAGTACCAATTTGTACAAGGGGTAGGGATGCAACTAAAAAGAGAACAATTCGGATTAGGAGTTGGGCTAAATATCACCTCAGTCATATCATCCTCACTCTTTTGAGTTTATGGCCTCAAGTTTCAGTGGTTTTATTATAAGCGCAACTTTTATTGTGACTAAATCCCACAGTACGTTATGGTTGGATCCACATCAAAGTGGGAAGATGACCAATTCATGTGTGCGTGTGGGTGGGTGGGAAGGGTTTAGATTAATCTAGGTGGGCCCCGCTCTATGGTATTAGTTGTCTTCGTTCCTACAAAAAAGTTATCTTGTGCACCTCCCAGACTTTTCTACTAGTACACATTTAAGCATAGTGAGTAGAACATATAATTCAGGAGTCACATACAAAGTCGTGCAGAACAATAACACCACTGGACAGTCTTATAATTTTGCATATGAGTGTCACAGATCGTCTTCAAATTATTAACAAGCTAAGCCATGTATTCTGGTTGTTATGTAAACTAGCAATTTCTTGTGAAAAACATCCCAAGAAAAAGACAAGATCAGCAAGAGAAGAAAAAGAAACAAGGTAAATCAATTGCCATCAAGAAGAGACTATTTGAGACCATTTAGGTGCTCTAGCCTAGCACGTCTGAAAAGCATATACCAGGGATGAGGAAGATGAACTTGTTGCACTCATCTTACCATTGACAGTTGTGATAATATTATTCAAAAAAAAAAAAAGAGTTGTCATAATAAATTCAATCAATTATGACAATGATTGAAGTTACTGTGATTAAGGAAAAGAGGATAAGGAGAACCATGACTTCAAGGAGATATAAAAGATGCTAAGGACCCAGAGTACATCTAGGAAAAGATCAGAAAGGTGAGAATTTACTGATCCAAAAATGTGCTTTCCACATCTGTAAGAGAAATTGTAATACCCCATCCCCTGATTGAATGGCTAGAATCTTTTCTAATATTTATATATTTAATTTCCTTTATTTCTTGTAATGATTGGATATTAAATATATCTTGACTATGTATATAATATATTTTGTGGTTGTATAAGTATTAATTATTTTGGGTGGCTATTATTATTGTTATAATAATATTGATGTTATGGATATTCCAGTCCTCTTGGGCAGGCCCAAGTGAGCCATTTGGACAACTGACAAAATAAGGTTTCTAGTGGGTACCACCCCTGGATTGGGCCAGGGACCTGTTGCATATTTCTCTAATCCAAGTGCAAACCTTTATGGGACCCTTTCTTACTAAAGACTTAGTGGTATTAGGTGGAGTCGGGACGCTTTTTGTATTTTATTTAGTGGTCTTTTGGTGGCTTTTATAAGAGGATTAAGAAATCTTAGCAGGACCTATCATCATTGAATTAATAAGAATTAGTCTTGTGTATGAGAGGGTATGGACCCAAAAGATTTAAAGCTATCAGGGTTTTAGTATTGAGTATAAGTGGAGGGGACCCATTACTAGGAAGCATTAGAAGTCTCGGAATGAAGAAGGATTTAGAGTTTTGCACAATCCCAAAAGTAAGTTATGCACAAGTGTTCCCAGGGGTTTTAGAAGTGCACGATCCCTTTTCCAATAAAAAAGGAGGAGCTCGACAGGTATAAAAGAAGAGAACCCCCATCATGAGCCCTATTCTCATTTTCTACGACATCTCTCCTCTAGCCTTCCTACCAACTAGATAATCCTAAAACCCTAGTCAAGAAGAGAAGCAAGCAGAAAACCCTAGAGTTCTTGTAGGGAATCAATAACAAGAAGAAGAAGAAGAAAGCCAGCAGTAGAGTGTTTCTTGGATGACCTATAGGATATAGCCACCCTCATAATGCTATGGCAACTATTCATTACCAAAGGTAACCAGGATTTAGAAACTGAGGAATATCATAATGACCAGGAAATAGACTTGGGGATGCGTAATTGAGTGACGGAGCCACCTGCCTGGAGAAGAGAACTAGATTTAATAGACTGGTAGTTTACTTCATCGAATTTTACAGACATTGTAGTCGTTTTATTCTATTGGAAAAGGCTGCCTTTATTGATTAGAATTGGATTCATTAATGAAAGTTGAATTAGGTAGGTAAATGCCTGAATCTTTATGTGACTTTGATTCAACCTATGTGTGTGTATGATGCTTATGACTCATGATCCGAAATCCAATATGGCCCCGGATTTTGGGGCATGACAGAAATAAAGAAATGACAAAAATAAGATCATTGATTGAATGAGAACAACGACCTGAGGGGCATACTTAAAAAACCCACATAATCTACAAGTGACTTAATATGCTATAATATAGCTCTGCCACAATAAAATGCTCATAGAGTATCCAGGAGCAACGATGGAACAAAACAGAGGGCATAATGGTATCACAAAGCATGAGGTGGGGCAAACGAGGACTTTGGTCAAAACATTTTATACAAAGACAGTTGGATAAATTGTTATAGATTGCTCAATGCTGAACCACAAGGCCGAAGATCATGTGCACAGGATGTGTAAATGCCAGTACCATAGTAACAATGTAAGGATAGAATTAGGAATGATTATAGACAGAAAACCACAGGTGGTGGATCTAATATAAGAGCAATAAAGCTTTGGGCATGCATATTGGATGAGCTACATATTCAACATTGGTATGAAAAATCAAATTGTTATTTGTACGACATGTTAAGTCACAAAACCTGATGAGCTACATATTCAACATCGGTCACGCTTCCACTTCGAGAGGCAAGTTGGAAAGCGCTCTTCAAGCGACCACAGACCACACAGGCCAAAACTTTTCTGTGGAGACAAATTAAACCAAGCAATAAATATTAGAAAAAAAAATGAGAAGAGAAAAAGAGAGACTACCAAAATATAAGACTACCAAAATGTTTTGGAGCATACTTAACATCGCATCAAGCATCACATGTAAGTAATAATGATAATACACGATATGTAAAGAAATCATGAAAATACAAATCCGACAGTCGCCAGTGTGCCATCCATGAACAAATGCATTTAAAGGGATGGGAACATCCCTTACGTACACTTTGTTGGGAGCAACTCCCGAAGAAAGTGATTTTGAAGAAATCAGGCCAGATTTGAAACTTCATATTTAAATAATAATATGACAGTCAACAAGCCATTATGAGTGGTACCTGCGTGGCAACTTTGGAAAAGAAAACAGTCTCCCTAGAACACGTGCGCTGATTTCTATGGTTTTAAAGTCTCCTCCAACTATTTACATCTTCTCCAAAGAGGTACTAGTCAATTTCTTAAAGTATTCATGAGTCAAAAAGTAAAGCATATCTTGCATGCATTGCACTTCCTCAAATCGTCTGTCGCAAGAAAAACTGTATTTATGTTCCTTTTCATAGTAACCACCGAATTGGTCTTCCATATCCAAAACTATTAAGGCTAGGTCTCACACATATATACCCAGGATTAGGACATGCAAGTTTCAGATGTGGGATCTATGCACCATTGTAACTAGTCCTTCAGAGTTTCCACCACCTTCTCTCTAGGTGGATGCTCACCAAATCCAATGCCCTTCTAGAGGGGCCACAAGTGTGACAAACTGATATTAGAGCTGAGGACAGCTCAGTTTTTTGGTGCGGGAGTATGTTGTTGGAAAAAGGTCCCACGTTCCACATCGCTCAATAATGGGTTCTAACTTAGCTTACTATGCAGGTTTAGGGGTAATACATGATATCTTACATGTTATCAGAGCCGGTGTCGTTCTTGTGTAGCCCTTGTGGTAGGCCCGTTCATGAAATCTATTGGGCCTACAGGTGAGGGAGAGTGTTGAGAAAAAGTCCCACGTCCCACATTGCCCAAGTAATGGGTTTGACATGACTATATACTTGTTTGGGCATTCTACCTATTAGCTTAAGCTTTTGGGTTAGTACATAATATCTTGCATATGTCACACCTGTGGCCTCCCCTACAAGGGTGTTGGGTTCAACCAGCATTCACCTAAAGAGAGAAGGCCGAAAAAACTCAATATGCAGTGGTGCATAAGTCCCACACTGGAAACTTACACGTCTCAACCTGCATATATATGTTTGTGACCTAGCCTTAACCCCATGTGAGGCCTTTTAAAATTGTGCAGCAAGATGGGTGTTAAAAACCCATGAGCCAAAGCAGACAATATTATGTAGTTAGTGGGCTCGGGTCGTTACATGCCTTGGAACAACTTTTTAACTAACTAAATTATAACACATTATAAAGGTTTGGTAAAGTTTTACAGCTGAGTGCTTCCGAATGATCATGCAACCCTAACAACAACGGTGGTCAGGAATCAGGATCATTTAACAAAAGGCCACACAAGTAAAGGTGGCTACATTAGGATGTTTGATGGTCCACGATAGAATGATTGCCATGAGAGAAACATCCAGAACTTCTGGAGAAAGCAGCATGCATCATTAAGTTTATTTATGCAATATTTTAAATATTATTATCGTCTTCAAAAGTTTTAAGGCAAAGAACAGATTCTGTTAGTTTTATTCTTTTGTCTATTCCTTTTTTTTTCCACTACGTTTCCTATGCCAGAATAGCAGCAAGTTTCAAGGTGTATGCTTCCACCAAACATCAGATCAAGTTTAACATCTAAAAGTAAAATTACAGAGCTAAAAAGAATATGGAATTGAAAGAAATTACCTGTGACTGCTAATCAACATATCGATGAGACGGTCAGGGCGTTCTTTATGCCTGTTCGCATACACATTAATAGCTGCCCCCAAAACCTACATAATATGAAATTTACACCACTTAATTAAAAATGGGAACATAACAAGAAAAATTACAATAGCTTAAAAACATGCTGATGACATTCAACAGTAACAAAGTGATGCATAATTGACTGGTGAAAATATAATTTGGTTGAAGCAGATATGTATATGACAAAGCCGTCAGCATCTTGAAAAAACAGCAAAACTGAACGACGGAAGAGTAGTTTGGCTGCTCAGGCATGTATGACTATTTATATAAATTATAGATGTTAACCAAGCCCACAAGCAACTCCATTCCACCTTTTTTTTTTTTTTTTTTAAGATGCACATGCAGATCTGACTCATGCACCACATCCATAGAGTGCAAGAGGGAACCAAGGGCTTCCATCCAAATAAAAGGTGTGACTAATTCACTATTTGTGCATGATGACAGTCGCACACGCATGGCCAAGAACTGATCAATACACTTCTGTGTGAAATTTGTGTGATCAAGCCACATCCACACATGCTCGTACCACTTATCCATTTAATGCACAAATATGATTTTAGGAAAAATGAACTGATCATTTGTTTAAAGAAAGAAATAAATGTGTTCAGGTCATGCTATTAACCAAGAAAATATACACATCTTTTCTCCCTCACATAGATTTAACAAACAGTAGCAGATCCATGCTTTAAAAATATTTAATAAATAGTAATCAAGCTACTACAGTGGCTCAATTCTAAAGGGAAAAGAAAGAATGTAAAATTCTTGCTCAAGTTTTTTTAAAGCTGAAATTTTCATTGGAGAAGAGAGATGTTAGCATTTCCTGGTAGCTATCAAAAATATAGTTTGTTTTCTATTAACAAAGTTAACATGCAGTGGACAACAAGTACTGCCCAAGCTCCAAATTATACACTCAGAGTCCAAGAGAAGAAATTGGAAAATAGATTTTACCTCGTCCCAATCATCATCATCAATTGTGCCTTTGATATTCCTCAAGAACTCTGTCAATTGACTTCCCTTTTTACGCTCTGCTAGTGAAGCAGCTACACCAGCATAGATATCGACAGCTGCAAAATAAATAAAGTGAAAATTAGAGCAACCAGGCGAAAACTGCAAATTTCGCAAAAGAAGCATGCTGACTTCAGTAAGGTAACAGGGAAAGAAATGTGTCTTTCCATTTCCGAAATCTAAGACATTCAAGTATCCCAATACAAATGGTTAGAAAAGGAGGGGCTTTACATGTAACTTTTTGTTTACTCAAGTTCACGTCCTTCTTTATATTTAGTTTTTCTCATAATGTATTATATAATTATTTATTTATTTTTAATGGAAGAGGACATGGTTAAAAAGAGCAAGGATAGATAGGAAGAAGTGAAACCTATACGAGGATTTGGCTCAAGATAAATTGAAATGATGAAGGAAAATGCATGTCGTTAATGTGAAGACAATTGTGGTCCTCAGTCCAGCATAACTTCTAGCGGATCACCATTATTTGATACTCTCTCATGCATAGTTATTAGAATCCTATGATTCATATTCCGAATCTTGAGAAAAACAATTAGTATCTATGCAATGAATCTCATTTATGGATGAATCTTAGGATTCAGGTGCGAATCCTACAATTCAATACTCATGTCATTGAATCTTATAATTTAAGGGATTTGGCTAAGCAAGAATAGCTATAACCAATAAGTTAATATTAATAATCTTTTTTATTTGTTCCTTCTTTATTTTTTCTTCCTTTTAGCGCTTTTATTTTTAAAAGGTAATGCAGTAGTTCACAAAACATCCTAAGATTTTTCTATTGCTTTGATAAGGTTTTAAAGATAAATAAAGAATATGCATTTAATTATAGCATTCGACTAAGCATGTGGTGCTTGTTTATATCTTCTTTTTTAATTTATTTCAGTTTTCTTCTTCATGAACGCTTTCTTAACTTCGAGATATTCTACCGTGTAAGATTAATGGTATGGATTTTATTTTTATTTTTGGTTTTTTGTTTAAAGATAATAAAAATTTTCTATTGATACCTTAAACTTATTTAACTATTTACACATCATTTATTATATATATATTTATATCACTAGATGTCATCACATTCTTGATATGATTGTATGATATGATTGCATGACAGACTTGTGAAGATTTCAAGAGATCCACAGGTCTATCATGACAGGCCATAACCAAAAGCCCATCACAGTAGACCCAGTCCATATAAAGCAACATAGCTCACGTGTGGATCTTTGTGGATTTGGTCAAATCCTGTACATAATCATAGGATTGTAATTACTCAAATCATGTGTAGACTTTCCTTTTCAGCTTGTGATGAGATGTAAAATAGTTTGTAATTAGAACCTTAGATTAGGCAATACTCACAATAAATACAATTGGTCGACCCTCGTATTGGGACACGACAATATTCCCATAAAGACTATTCTATTGTGCTTTTTTCTTTTCTCAAAGCAAGGATCTATAGACCCTAACATTGTATCAGAGAATAACAGGTTCTTTGCTCCTATCTCTTCTAAAGCACCCATTGCTCTCTAAAAGAACATTCACTGTTCTTCACTAAATCGCTGTCATCCAGTAATTTTCAAAAAGGCAGCCAGCCTATTCTCTCTCAATCTCTGATCACACGAGTAGGAAAGCAAACCTCAGAAACATCTCTGGCAATCAGAAGACTCATATCAGCCATTCATAATCAATATTCTGCCAGAAAATAGCTTTGTCAATTTCCTTTCATACAACCGGCAGTCATATATCATCTGATTGAACAATGGGCCCCACCTCCAGACTACAGAATCCTCAAGGCAATCCAGCATTTTTTATGGATTTTTATCATCTCAAAAGGTTAGTTCTTTCCTGGCTCTTTGGTTGACAGTTTTTTGAAACTATTTCAGTCTTGGGGCCCAATAGTCCGATCCAACCATTAGATCACAATCCTTTTTGGTTCAGAAGTTGCACAATTAGGCCACCAATCTAACCTACAAGGCAGATTGGAGAATTAATAATAGTAACCAGATCACCCTCTTCCTGCAAATTTTTTGGACACCTAGAGTGCAGAATTTTTCTGTTTTTTCTGAAATTATTGTTGTTCTGTTTCTTCTTCTTCCTAAATTCTCTAACATATCTTTGGGGTATAATAATGAACAAAATCGAGATCATCTCTGTTAAGTTTAATGAAACCAATTACATGTCTTGGGCCTTTCACCTTAAAAATTATATTGAAGGACAAGGTATGCTGAGGTCAAGGATCAAAATAGCGGTAGCGGATAGCGTCGCGGCCAGTCGCCAAAACGCTACGTAGCGGGCGCTACGTAGCGGTAGCGGGGCTACATAGCGGCGTAGCGGTGTGATTCAAGAAAATTATCAAAAAAATTTGAAAAAATTCCAGAAAATCCAGAAAATTGTAATGAGCTAGAATATGTATTTGTTTTGCAAAAAAGCCTAAAATAAGGGGGCGTAGCGGTCCCCTAAATGCATGATGTCCTGTATCGCTGTATAATTAAAAAATAATAGTATCATTCCTAATTTTCACATGGTGTCATGAATCAAGATTCAAGACTCAAAGTCAAGACTCAAGAGTCAAGAATTTAAGATTTAAAGAGATTAGTCACTAGAGTCAGTGACGCAACAATCAACATTCAACACAATAAATGACATAGTAAATAATAACTTTATAAATAACATTGTACTTAAAGAACTGAGACATGAGAGTTAATATAAAGTTGCAATTTGAGAAATGATTAGAGGAATACCTTTACCACCAAAAGTCATATTAATATGAACATAAAAAATTAAATAAGTTCAAATAAACAAGAAAGAAAGTGTAATTCATGCATGGGATTCATAGATCTAACACTTGGGAGTAATTTTCAAGTGATTTGGTTGGTGTTTTTTCAAGAAATTTTTTTTTTCAAAAAATAAAAAAAACCGAGAATAAAAAATAAAAATAAATAAATAAATCATAGAAAATGGGGGGTTTGATCTATGAGAAACAAAGATTTATCACTTACAAGCCATTTCCAAGAGATTCATGAAGGAGAAAAGAGGAATAGAGTCATAGACCTAAGAAAATCACATAAAAAATACCTTTTGAGAGATGCCTTTTGACTCCAAAGAAGCTGAATGATCTAGATTTATAAATCTTAATGTGTTTTTGGACTCTTGTTGCCTTTAATTTGAAGAAAGAGGGAGGTAGGACCAAAAAACAGTGGACAGGGAAAAGGAAAGATGGAGACAGGAGTGAAAAATGTAGAAGAATAGGCGTTAGGGCATTTAAATAGGCCCAACAGGAAAATAGCGGCAAAATAGCGGCCGTAGCGGCAAAATAGCGGCCCAGCAGGAAAATAGCGGCAAAATAGCGGCCGTAGCGGCGCTAACCCCTCCGTAGCGGTGCCGGCCGCTACGCTTTGTAGCGGCCGCTATTTTATTCTATGGCTGGGGTATTTGGATGGAACAACTCCAAAACTAACTACAAACCCTACTGGTACATCCAAAACGAATGATAATACCATTGCCATGTAGAACTAGCGTAATGCTAAAGTTGTTCGATCCTCAACTTAGTTGATCCCTCTTTCTCAATGGCCCTCCTAGTGTTTTGAAAAGAGCGCCTAGGCGTCAGCGCAACTATTGCGCCTCACCCTATATGAGGTGAGGTGACTTCACGAAGGCAAGGATTAAGCGCACGAGGCGCAGCAGGCATGGGCTCTTTTATTTATTTATTTCATTTTGCCATAAGTCTTGAAATTAGAATAAAAAAAAAAAAGAAGAAAGGGCCTAAATGTAAAATATGTAAACTTAAGTACAAAGTTAAAAAAGAGATGCCCTAATCTCTTGACAAAAAAAGAAGAGGACTCGAAGAGGGATTGCAGCTTGCGAAGGAGGAGGAAAAGAAAAAAAGGAGGAAGAAGCTCACGTTCAACAAAGGAGCAAAAAAAAAAAAAAAAAAAAAAAAAACAAGGAGGAAGAAGCTCACGACCAAAGGAGGAGGAAAAAAAAGGAGGAAGAAACTCTGCATCCACGTTTGAGTCTCTGCAAGTTGTGCTGCTCACGTTCGGCGAGGTACGTTTGTTTTTTTGTTTCTTTATTTTCCTTTTGCTTTTTGCTGCTGCATATTTTTTTCCATTTGTGTGTTTGTTTTTGTCGTTCTTGTTTTTTGCTGGTGTTTGTTTTTTTTTTTCTCATCTTCAGCTGCTACTGTTTTTTGCTGCCTTTATTTTTCTTTTCTATTTTTGCTTTTCCTTTTTTTTTGCTGCATTTTTTTCTGTTTCTGCTTTTTTTTTTCTTCTCTACTGTTGCATTTTTTTTCTGTTCTGTTGCTGCTCACATTTTTTCATGCCGTTTCTATTTCTGCCCCCCTCTTTTTTTTTTCTGCTGTTTGTTTTTTTTTCTTTTTTTCTCATCTCCAGCGGCGGCTGCTTTTTCATTTGTTTTTCTGTTTCTCGTTTGTTTTTTGCTTTTTGCTTTTTTTTTTCCTGTTTTTCCATGTTGTTTTGTACAACATTTTTTTTTCATGTTTTTTACCACTTATGCCGTTTCTGTTTGTCCCTTTGTTTTTTGCCGCTATTTTTTTTTTGTTGTTCTTTTTTTTTTCCTCATCTCCAGTTGAGATGCCATTTGGTGTTGCTCTATTTTTCTTACTTTGTTTGTGCATACTGACTGCCATGTTGGTATCAAAATATTTCTTTTTTTTCTTCTTTTGTTTATTCCTCTTGTGATTTGTATGTTTGTTGTTTTTTATTGATTTTTTTTTTCAATTGTATACAGATGTCAATCGAAGGTAGCAGTAAAAAGGACCAAGCATGGCAATATGCACACTTGGAAAATCCACAAAAATAATAATGGGTTCAAATGCAATTTTCGTGGTAAAAATATCAAATGGTGGTGTTTATCGGGTCAAGCAACATCTTGCGGGGGGTCACAGGAATATTACTGCTTGTCCAAAATGTTCACTTGAAGTTAGAGAAGAGATTAAAGAATACATGACAAAGAAAAAGAACAAATTAATATGTTGCCCTATTTTGATGAGTTGGCTAATGAGTTGGAAGATGATGAAGATGATGTTATAGACGTCAATGAACGTGGAAAAAGACCTTTGGCTCATCATAGTCAAGTTTCTAGTAATCTTTCCACTGCCTCAAACCTAAAAAGCCAAAGCAAAAAGGGCCTATTGATGTATTCTTCACTCTCAATCCGGATGTTGTTGTGCAAAATCGAAAAGCCCAAGGAAAGTAGATAGGAATTGATAAAAATGACCCATATAAAAAAGAATTAAGAGAGCGGACCTGTCAAAGATTTGCAAGGTGGATGAATAATGCTAGGATTCCTTTTGAATGTCATTAATTATGGCAGTTTTGGACCAATGATTGAAACTATAGGGCAATATGTTCCTAGTATGAAACCACCAGCTTACCATGAAATACGAGTTCCTTTTCTTAAAAAATAGATAGTGCATACAAAAAATTTGATGAAGGATCACCGGGAGAAATGGGTAAAGCATCAATGTTCTATAATGGTTGATGGGCGGCCTAACAAGAAGGGAGAACATGGCTTCATTTTTAGTGAATTGTCCCAAAGGAACCATGTTTATGGAGTCCATTGATGCTACTAGCTACTCCAAGGACGCAAAAAAAAAAAAAAAAAAAAAAAAAAAAAAAAATCAGCCAACAGACAAGTTTGTGGAGTGTATTGGAGAAGCTAATGTGATCCAGGTGGTCACAAACAATGTTGCAACTAATGTCTCAGCAGGTAAGAATCTTCTCTCTTAAAAAAAAAGTTATTAGTTATCTAAATCTCTTTTTTTCTCTTTTTTAGTTTGGTTTTTACAGGAAAGCTTTTGGAGGCAAAGTATCAAAACTTGTATTGGACACCACGTGCTGCCCATTGCTTGGACATGATATTGGAAGATATTTTTAAGATACCAACTCTCAAGAGAACATTTCAAAGGGGTATTGGGGTACATGGGTTCATATATAATTGCCCAACTGTGTTAATTATGATGAGGTACTTCACACAATTGAAAGATTTAATCAAGCTTGCAAAAACTCGATTTGCAACTGCCTTTCTCACTTTAGCAAGGATTCATCAACAAAAGAACAACTTGAGGAAGATGTTCACTTCAGACGGATGGACAACAAGCAAATGAGCAAAGGAGCAAATGGGTAAAAGGACTGCAAAAATTATTTTAATGCCTGCATTTTGGAATAGTGTTGTCTATGCCCTTAGGGTCTCAGGTGCTCTTCTTCGTGTTCTTGGATTGGTTGATGGTGAGAAAAAGCCTCCCATGGGATACATTTATGAGGCTATGGATAGGGCTAAACAAGCAATTGCAAATGCTTTTGCTAGAAAGGAAGAAAGATATAACAATATCTTTAAAATTATTGACCAAAGGGGGGATGTTCAATTGCATCGTCCTTTACATGCAGCTGGGTATTTTTTGAACCCAGAGTTCTTTTATTCAAATCCAAATGTTGAGCAAGAACATGAAGTCATGACTGAGTTGTATAATTGCATTGCAAAGCTGGTCTCAAATATTGACATACAAGATAAAATTGGTCAAGAGTTGTCTATTTTTATGAAAGTTGAAGGTTTATTTGGGATACCTATGGCAATCAAACAAAGGATGACAAGGTCACTAGGTAAACAATTTTACCACAAAATTTTATTCCATTATATTTCAAAATTAGTTTTTTAAAATTATTAGTCAATAATTAGTAAAATTTATGCTAATTAAATATAATTAATAGTTGATTGGTGGAGTGCATATGGTTCCAAAACACCAAATTTGCAAAAATTTTCAATAAAAGTTTTTAGCCTGAGGTGTAGTACATTTGGTTGTGATTGGAATTAGAGTGTATTTGAGCATGTAAGTATTTATCTCAAATGCAGTGATTTCAAAATACTTTTAATTTATAGATATTCTTTTTTAATTGTTGCAAATTCATAGCAAAAAAAGAAATAAGTTGGATAAAAAAACGTCTCAATGATTTGGTATTTGTTAAATACAACAGAGCACTGAAACATTTGACAAACTCACGATCATAGAGAAGAGATTTTGAATTCTCTTGAGAATGTATTAATTTGTGTGTCCTTCTATTGAGATTATACATCAATATATATCTATATATCTGTACATGCCTTTAATCTAGGCTCTAAGAAAGGAAAACTCACTAATTTATATCAATTAGGATTCTAAGTTAAGAAGGAAGACTAATTACAGCTAATTACAGCAATAGTATTCTAAGTAAAGAAGGCTCCTCTTTTCAAATGGGCTCTTTTCAGATGGGCTTTGGGCCTATGTAACACCTCCCCTCAAATTGATGCGGGAGAATCGACAAGCATCAATTTGGAAACCAAAAACTGATGGCGCGGTTGAGGAAGGCCTTTGGTGAGAATATCAGCAAGTTGAAGTTCAGTGGAGACATGTGGCAGGCTGATGGCATCACATTTAAGCTCATCACGGATGAAGTGACAATCAACCTCGATGTGTTTAGTACGTTCATGAAAAACCGGATTTTCAGTAATCCGAATAGCACTGGTATTATCCGCATAAAGGGGGATAGCTCCTGCTGCTGGAAAATCAATGTCAGAAAGCAAACCACAGAGCCAAAGAATTTCGGAGCATGTAGCAGACATGGCGCGGTACTCTGCCTCAGTAGAGGATTTGGAAACTTTGTCATGTTTCTTGCATTTCCAAGAAATGAGACTATCTCCTAAAAACATGCACCATCCAGTTGTCGATCTGCGAGTATCCGGACAACCAGCCCAATCAGCATCTGAATAAGCTTTGAGAGTCAGAGGATTGTTGGATGGAAAAAACAACCCACGAGTCGGTGTGCGAATAAGGTACCGAATGATGCGGCGAACAGCAGCCAGATGAAGGTGACGAGGAGCAGTCAAGAACTAACTCATCAGGTTGACCACATAAGAGATATCGGGTCGAGTAATCGTAAGGAAGATCAAACTCCCAACCAACTGGCGATAGGCAGTAGGATCGGAAAGAAGATCACCTTCGTCGCGACTGAGTTTGACATTCAGTTCTACTGGCGTATCAATAGGAGCAGAAGCAGTAAGACCAGCCAAGGCGATGAGATCAATAGTGTATTTGTGCTGATGGAGAACGATACCTTTAGGCGATTGATGAACTTCAAGACCGAGGAAATAGTGGAGAGGGCCAAGATCCTTCATTTTAAATGACTCACGAAGAGACGCTTGGAGCTTCTAAATCATTCCGGCATTAGGACCGGTAATGACGATGTTATCAACATAGACAAGGAGTATTGTGATCCCGGATAGAGCATGATGTAAAAACATAGAAGAATCATACGGGCTTGGATGAAAATCCAAGCAGAGAAGAACAGCTTGAAATTTCTCAAACCATGCGCGAGGAGCTTGTTTCAGACTATAGAGGGAGCGACGAAGTTTAGCAACCATACCGGGGCCGGAGGAGCATCCCTAAGGCAATCGCATATAAACATCTTCTTTGAGATCACCATGGAGAAACGCATTTTTGACATCCATTTGATAGAGAGGCCAAGATTGAGATGCAGCAACAGCAAGAATAGTGCGGACGGTGGTCATCTTAGCAACCGGAGCAAAGGTCTCATCATAATCAATGCCATATTCCTGCCGATTGCCAAGAGCAACAAGACGCGCCTTGTAGCGATCTAAAGAGCCATCAGATTTTAATTTGAGAGAAAAAACCCACTTACAGCCAATAGGTTTGACACCCACAGGAGAGGGTACAATATCCCACGTATGATTTTGTGCTAACGCATCCAATTCATCTTGCATAGCCTTTTTCCAACACGAAACCTGCACAGCCTGAGAATATGATTGTGGAATGGAAAAAGAAGACAAAGTAGCCATTAAGGAAGTATGGGAGAAGCCATAATGGTCTGGCGGGACCGAAATCTGAGTGGAGCGACGCAGTGAAGTATGGCCGGAACCGGATGCCGGAGGAAGATCAGGAGGGGGATCACTAGTATGCGCTGTGCTATTCCGTCTGTGATACACAAAATTAGGATTAAAATGAACAACTGACGAGTCTTCAGAAAAACCAGGTAATGACACAAAAGAGGAGTCAGGAGGATCAATGTGTTTTTGAAAAAAATACTGATGTTCAAAGAAGACGACATTCTTAGAGATACGGAACCGACGAATGTGAGGATCATAGCAAAGGAACCCTTTCTGGAAGGGTGCATAACCTAAAAACACACACTGAGCTGATTGTGCCGTGAGTTTTGTCCTTTCAGAAGGAGGCAAGTGCACAAAACAAATGGAGCCAAAAACATGAAGATCATCATAGGATGGAGCAGTCTTGTACAAATGGTAATATGGGCTTTGATTCTCAATGGAGGTTAATGGCATACGACTGATAAGATGAGCTGCTGTAGCCAGTGCCTCAACCCAAAAACGAGTAGGAACCGAGGATTCCAGAAGAAGGGAACGAGTGACATCAAGAAGATGTCTATTTTTCCGTTCAGCGACTCCATTCTGCTGGGGAGTATAAGAACATGATCTTTGAGAAATAATGCCTTTGGTTTGCAAAAACTGTTGAAAATCAGAGGACATATATTCCTCGCCAGAATCAGTTCGCAAGATTTTAATGCATGTGGAAAATTGATTTTCAACATAAGCCAAAAAAATTTGAAAAACATGAAAAACATCAGATTTGGAATGCAAAAAGTAGACCCATGTGAACCGACTGAAATCATCAATAAAGGTCACAAAATATTTATAGTGAGCGTGGGAAAGAGCGGGAGCAATTCCCCATACATCACTATGAACTAAATCAAAACACTGAGAAGTGTGAGAAGTGGATTGAGGAAACGGAAGTGTTTTGCTCTTTCCCATTTTACAAGTAGCACAATCAAAAGGCACACAAGAAGATAAACGAAGAGATTTATTTAATAAACAAGAATTGAACATAAAGGACAAAGCCTTGGAATTAGGATGTTCGAGTCTATTATGCCACAACCGGCAATTATCTCTAAGAGAAAAACAAAACACATTATTGGCAAATTGATTCCTAGAAATTTGAGAAAGATCCAGCGGAAACAAGCGTCCACACTTAGGCCCCCTCGCGATCTCCTTCCCGGACATCTGGTCCTGCACAACACAACCAGAAGAAGAAAAAGAGATGTTACAATTATTTTCAACAAGTTGTCCGACTGACAATAGGTTGGAAGTTAAATTAGGACAAAGATAAACATTTCTCAATGGGATGGAACCAGGGATATCGCCAATGGCAGTAATGGGAACATGTCCTCCATCAGCAGTTTGTATTTGAAGAGGGCCAGTGTAACTTGTCATATTGGAGAGGAGTGTGGGAATACGTCATATGATTAGACGCCCCGGAATCAAAAAACCAAGTGGAAGATGAAGAAGACTTACCTGATAGACCAAAATCAGAGAGGGCATTGATAATCATTTGTTGAACTAATTCAGGAGTGAGAGATGAGGAAGACCCAGGCTGTGGGGTTGCAGATGTAGGAACAGGCATAACCAAGGAAGCCACATAAGCATGCGGATTCTGAGACGGTGGAGTAAGATACTACGATGCTGGAGACTGTGAAGTCTGATATTGTGTCGACTGACGTGGAGGACAGCGACGACATTCAGAGATGATATATCCCGAATTTTTACAGTAACTGCAGACTTTTTATTTGCATTGAGAGGCAACGTGCCCAAATTTTTGACAACTGTAGCATTGGGTTTTGCTCAAGTCTCGAAGCTGAGAAGTTTTATGTGCCGAAAACGCAACTGAATAGGTTTTAATCTTTTGTTGAGCAATATGAGCTGAGGTCGTAAGGCGCTGTTCTTCGCGTAAGAGCTCATTCAAGCATACATCCAAGGAAGGTAGGGGCGACTAATTCATCAGAGCAGATCAGACATTTTCAAATTCATGCTGCAGTTTCATCAAAAATTGATCTCGCTGACTAGATGCTTGAAGGTCTTGAATTACCGCCAACACATTGTCAGCCACATCCACATATTTAATACTGTCGTATTCCGACTACAGTGTACGAAAACCTGAATAGTAATCTTGTACTGACAAAGTCCCTTGGGTATATTCAGCAATAGCACATTCAAGATGGAACTGTCGCGCAGAGTTATCTTGATGGTATACTTTCTTCAAATACCCCCACATGGCTTTAGAAGTGGGGTAAGGCTTGAGATTCATTATCAGATGAGGCTCAACAGATCCCAGAATCCAGGATTTGATTTTGGCATCTTTTGTCTGCCAAGAGATCTTTTTTTCATCCTCAGTGGGTTTAGGGTCAGCACCAGAAACAAAACCCCACAATTCCTTAGCTTCGAGGTAGGTTTGGAATTGAAAAGACCATGCAGGGTAATTTTGTCCAGTGAATTTGATCAAAGTAACCTTAGATTTGTCCATCTCAATGTTAGATTAAAATTGATTTTGGCCAAAAGAGAACAACAGGAAAGTAGTACGTCCTTGATTTCAGGGGAAAAGGTAGCACGTGGACCCCACCAAGTGATCTCGAGACAGATCAAAGACAGGGGATGGAAGGGTAGTCAAATTTCGCTACTACTGGAAGAGGTCTCACTCAAAACGGATCAAAATCCACAATTTTGAATGGCTAAGATGAAATCTGTTGGACAAAACTGAAATACTAAAAGAGATGAGATGGCCTACCTCTGATGATCGAAAAAATCTGAAAAAATGTCCAAGAATTCCAGGATGAGTGGTTGACCAGGATGGGAGGGTCTGCTGATGTAACATGCACGAACAATCAACGACAGGATGCCAATGACTGTTATCACCAAGATTCTACAAACCAGTTGAAGATGAAGATTAGAAGAGAAGAGGACTATAGATCAAGGCTCTGATACCATGACAAACTCACGATCATAGAGAAGAGATTTTGAATTCTCTTGAGAATGTATTAATTTGTGTCCTTCTATTGAGATTATACATCAATATATATATCTTTACATGCCTTTAATCTAGGCTCTAAGAAAGGAAAACTCACTAATTTATATCAATTAGGATTCTAAGTAAAGAAGGAAGACTAATTACAGCTAATTACAGCAATAGTATTCCAAGTAAAGAAGGCTCCTCTTTTCAAATGGGCTCTTTTCAGATGGGCTTTCAGATGGACTCTTTTCAGATGGGCTTTGGGTCTATGTAACAACATTAATATGATATGCTAGACATACTTGACGTGTAGTACTTTTGGTTGTGAGTGGAATTAGAGTGTATTTGAGCATGTGAGTATTTATCTCAAATGCAGTGAATTCAAAATACTTTTAATTTATAGATATTATTTTTTAATTATTGCAGATTCATAGCAAAAACAAAAATAGGTTGGATAAAAAACGTCTCAATGATTTGGTATTTGTTAAATACAACAGAGCACTGAAACATCGATATGATATGCCAGACATACTTGACCCCATTTCTTTGAAGGATATTGACGAAACCAATGAGTGGTTGCTTGAAAGGATGGATAGAGAATTGGATGAAGATGATGAGTTTGTGTTTGATGATGATATTTTAACATGGAGTGATGTTGCTACAACTCCTAGAGTTGGAGAAAGTAGTCAAAGAACTAGAGCAACATCAACTTCAAGAGCAACGCTAACAAGTTCTAAATCTTCAAATGTTCTTCAATTGGAAAATGAGGAAGAGGCAAGTTCAGAGGAGACTGATGAGGAAGACGTGAATGGATATAAATCCAATGACAAAGAAGAAGATTACGATTTACTTGGTGTAGATGTTGAGGATGATTGTTAGGTTCTCCTTAGGACCATAATGTATTGTTGGTTTGACTTCAAACTTTGGAGTTGTATTAGCTTTTGATGGTTTTTCGCACTGAGTAATAGATGTTTTTATGACTTTCAGAATGTTCTCTAATATTTATTGCCTTTTTTGTTATAATTTGTGAATTAATTTCACTTTGCCAATGTTAATTTTAAATTATTTATCTATGACGATATCTATTTTTTTATCTATAATGTGCGTTTCGCTTCAATGAAGCCCGCGCCTTGCCTTGTGCCTTGCGCTTAGGTACCTTGATATGCCTCACACCTTAAAAAACACTGGGCCCTCCAAGCTTTTACAAAAGCTTCTGACATGTGGCCCACATGAAGAAAATTTATCAACAATAGAACAAATCTCGAAGATTCCAGCTGGATACTGAGTTAACAAGATGTTGTCAGAATGATAAGTCAATCCAAGAATACTGCAATGGTTTTCTAGCCCTGTGGACAAAGCAGGATCAAATGCTTCTTCAATTTGTTTCGACTAATTCTCTTCCTCGCCCTCAAAGTATAGGAGGAACATGTTAGTCAGTTCCTTATGAATCTACGATCTGAATTTGAACCAATATGGACTGTATAAATAAAGGGCTCTCTCCTGACGGATACATGCATCCAAGAGGTTCTTCGAGAAGAAACTCGCTTGTTATTTACTTACTCTCTTAATGAGGAACCAAAGGCACTTTTGACACAACCTGCTACATCATCAAGTGATGAGACAACTATGTTCACCACTCGTGATCAAAAACCGCAATGTTTTTAATGGAAGAAGTATGGCCATGTGGCTCGCAACTGCCAGACGAAATTGTTTTGTAACTATTGCAGGCAAAATGGGCATGCTATTTGTAATTGTACACTCAAGCTTGAAAAGAAACAAGATAATTATCAAAAGTGCTGCTCAATTGCTCTTCAGGCTCAACAAAGCACCCCACTTGACCTATCATCCTCAAATATTGGTTCAATCACTCTGACCACTGCTCAAATTCAAGAGTTGACAAATTCTCATGTGGCCTCTACATTTACCTCCATGGGTATTAGTGGTTTATCTTTCTCCTCTACAGGTCTTTTTGCATTTTACTCATCTACTTCCCAGTCTACCTAGGTTATACCCTCAATATGGTTTCTAGACTCAGCTGCATCCAATAAAATGACTTCCGTGGCACAAAATTTGCACAACATTAAACCATATATGGGCCATGATTCAATCACCACGACCAATGGTCAACAATTGCCCATCTCTGGTCTGGGAACCATATCAATGCGAACCCTTAAATTATCTAATGTTTATTTTGTTTCTAAGTTGGTTGCTAATCTAATTTCCATTCGCCAACTTGTTAATTGTGGATATCTTGTTCACTTCTCTCCCTCTGGTTATGTCATACGAGAACGGCAAACTAGGAGGGTGATTAAGAAGGAGAGTAAGCATGGCAGGCTATTTCTATTGGACATGGGACAACCTTCGCTATTTGCCTCTTCTATAGGTGTTTTAAATAAAGTATAGACCCTTTGGCATAAACGCCTTGGTCATTTAAATAATACAAATTTGCTTTCATTGTTTAAACTTGGTAGTTTGGAAAAATCTGGTGCTAGTACTGTGTTTACCTATTTTGCACAATTGAAATGCGAGACTTGTTGCATGAGTAAAAGTCATGAGTTGCCATTTCCTATTCATAATTTGCGTGCCACCACGCCTTTTGATATTATTCACAAATGTATGAGGGTATTGCTCCTCAATTGAGTATACTAAGGTATAAGTATTATGTTACATTCATAGATGATCATTGTAGGTATACATGGACATTTTTTAAAACCAAAATCTTAAGTTTTTTCCATGTCAACAAATTCTACAATATGGTGAGCACTCAATTTCAAAAGACCATTAGGATCCTACGCTCAGATTCAAGGGGAGAATACACATCGAATGAATTCATTTCCTTTTAATCTGATAAAGGGATCATTCACCAAAAATCTTGCCCTCACACACCACAATAAAATAACATTGCAGAAAGAAAGAATCGTCACCTCTTAGAAACTGTCAGGAACCTTCTTGTTGAATCCGTAGTTCCACCTAAATTTTGGCGTAAAGCAACACATACAACTACCCATATCATCAACACACTTCCAAGTACTGTCTTCGGTAAAGTCTCTTTTTTTGAGTGCTTATTCAGTCATCCACCCTCCTCACATTTGAGGTTATTCGGCTCTTTATGCTTTGCTCATCTCTCATCCCTTGAGCGAAACAAGTTATAGCACGTGGGCCCCACCAAGTGATTTCTAGACAGATGAAAGACAGGGGATGGAAGGGTAATCAAATTTCGCAACTGATGAAAGAGGTCTCACTCAAAACGGATCAAAATCCACAATTTTGAATGGCTAAGATGAAATCTGTTGGACAAAACTGAAATACCAAAAGAGATGGTAAATGGCCTACCTCAGATGATCGAAAAATTCTGAAAAAATGTCCAAGAATTCCAAGATGAGTGGTCGACCAGGATGGAAGGCGTTGCTGATACTGCAGTATGGATCAGAGGTGGGCCCTGATGACTGGCTCCAAGTTGCTGACGTGAATGGTTCCCAGAACCTAAATCTATCTTCTGATTTCTCTACTGAGTCAAACAAACATCCACAAGGTTCTGAATTAACTGTCGATCAAGATGGAATGATGTCTGTGATGAACTTGGGTTGATCTGTGGTGGGCCACAGTGATCAGATTTCAAGATGTAGATGGAAAAACCAGGTTAACATGCACGAACAATCAAGGACAGGATGTCAATGACTGTTATCACTAAGATTCGACAAACAAGTCGAAGAAGAAGACTAGAGGAGGAGAGTTTATCCGAGCTCTGATACCATGACAAGTTGATGATCACAAAACTTGGAAGAAAATTGTTCTTTCAATCTGTTATTTCTGTCCCCTTTCTTTGGAGATCGAGACCCAATATATAGATTATTACATACCACAATCAAGGCTTCTAAGTTAGGAAACTAGCTAATTACATCAATTGCTCTTCTAACTTTAGGAAACTAACTAATTTACAAGAGAAAAATCTAATTAAAGAATATGTACAGCTATTACAAGTTGACCCAATAAATATGCACGTGGGATATGATAATCTGGACATGATCTAGTCATGGGCCTTGGGCCTGGGCCTGTTTAACAGTTATTTCCACAGGCTACTTGCTGTATGTTTCTTAGTTACAGTGATGAGCACGAAGGCTTCCTTTGTTACGATCACAAGGAACGCTGTCTACGTATCTCACAGAATATTGTCCTCTTGGAACAAATTCCGTTCCATTTGTCCAATCCTCATCTTCATATCCAGGTCTCTTACCTGCCTCAACTCCCAAAACCTAACTCTTCTCCAATGATTACTCAATTTTACAAGCAGTGCACCAAGCAACCGCCTCCAACAACTCTGCCTCTAGATACTATTACTACTGATCCACCACCCAGGCCGGCTCCTCAAGTACATGACACTTCTAATGAAGGTAACCCTACTTTACGACATTCTACTCGTGAGTCCATTACCTCAACTCAATATAGTTTTCCAGTGGCTTTTGCTTCTTCACATCCAATTCCTATTCTAACTTATTATTCTCAAACTACTAACATTCCATATTGGTAAAATGCTATGAGTCTATGATAGATAATTGTTAGCTCTTGAGATGAACACTTGGGAGGCGGTGCCTCTTCCATCCAACACCTCAATCATTGGTAACAAGTGGGTCTATTTATTCAAATTCAAACATGATGGTAGTATTGAGCGCTAAAAAGCATGACTGGTTGCCTAGGGTTATAAACAGGAGTATGGCATTGACTATGAAGAAACATTTGCCCCAGTAGCCAAAATGACTATAGTGCGATATCCTTTTGGTGTTGGAGCAGCTCGTAACTGGCTTCTGTGGCAAATGGATGTCAAAAATGCCCTTTTGCATAGCAACCTCAAAGAGATTATCTATATGCATCCTCCACCAAAATATACATGTCCACCACGACATGTCTGCAAACTGAAAAAGTCTTTCTACAAGCTCAAACAGGCTCCCCATGCATGGTTTGATAAATTCCGCTATGCCATCATTACAGCAAATTTTCGTCAAAGCCCAAATGAAAATTCTCTATTTAATCGAAGAACCTCCCATGGGTGTACCATTCTCTTTATTTATGTTGCTAATATGATAATCAATGGCAACGATGCGGCTGACATTTTCAACCTTAAAACTCATCTCATGAACTCTTTCATGATGAAAGATCTGGCTCTCACTTATTTTTTAGGACTCAAAGTTTCAATAAACAATTATGGTATATGGGTGGTACAAAACAAATATGCTAATAATTTACTTCAGTCGGCAAGACCTAGTGATGCCAAAACATTTGCAACACCGATTGAACTTAATGTTAAATTTAGCAAAGATGATGGGCCACCTCTTGAAGACCCGACTTTGTTTCAACGTTTAGTTGGTAGCTTACTATATCTAACTATAACAAGGCCAACTATGTCTCATGCCGTTCAGACTATCAATCAGTTCATGAGTGATCCTCGAAAACCATGTCTTAAAGCTATTTTCTAGATTCTTAGCTATGTTAAGGACACCCGTGATTGAGGATTGTTTTATTCAACCATTTCTTCATTACAACTTCAAGTATATGCTGATGCTGATTGGGCAAGCTGCCCTGATACTCATAGATCTACAACCAACTAGCGTATGTTCTTAGGAACCTCGCTCATCACATGGAAGAGTAAGAAACAAAGCACACCTTTCAAAACTTAAGGAGAATATCAGTCTATGCCGTCTGTAAGTAGTAAAATTGTCTAGCTGCTCATCTCCTTCGTGAATTTGGCATTTTCCTCAAAGAAGCTACCCCTCTTTATGCAGATAACACAAGTGCCATTCGAATTTCCAAGAATACTATCTTCCATGTGCAAACTAAACACATAGAAATTGACTGCCACTTTATTCATCAGCATTCTATCTCCGAAAAACTGTATCTATCCCATGTTTCTTCCAAAGATCAACTGGCTGATGTATTTAATAAAAGGGCTGCCTAGGGATCAACATGATTATATCACCTCCAAATTGATGCTTTGTTCCACCCTGCATCAATTTGAGGGGGAGTGTGACGATTTCAAGAAAACCACAAGTCTATCATGACAAGCCCATTATCAAAAGCACATCACAGTAGAACCAGTCCATATAAAGCAACATAGCTCACATGTGGATCTTTGTGGATTTGGTCAAATCTTGTCTAGAATCATAAGATTGTAATTACTCAATCATGTGTAGACTTTCCTCTTTAACTTACGATGAGATGTAAAATAGTTTGTAATTAGAGCCTTTGATTAGGCAATACTCATTATAAATACAGTTGGTCGACCCTCATATTGGGGGACAACAATATTCCCACAAAGCCTATTCTATCATGCTTCTTTCTTCTCAAAGCAAGGATCTATAGATCCTAACAAGACTTACTTTTTATTGTATTATATTGCTATAATAGGAAAATGGATGGTTATGAATAATTGCTTTTTTCTTTTAAAATTTTTAATTATTTTTCATTTTTGATAGAAAAATTAAAAAAGTCCTACGATTTACTATTTGATTCAATTCATGGGTATGAACGGTTTACAATACAATTCTGATTTTGAAAACTATGCTCTCATGGACCATATATTTTATTAGATTCAAGCAATTGGTCCAACCTCATTGTATTTCTGTATATAAGGTTATTAGCATTATTGTACATAAGACTTCAATATAAATAGCGTGGTCGGAAGCATTAACCCAACACAACATCTTCAAAATCTCTTCTTCCTTTAAGTTGTTCCATGGTATCAAAGCCTAGGCTCTTAGGTCTGCCTAATCCAAATGATCCCGGATCTCATTTCTCATAATCAATGCTTCGCTCTGTTTCATTTATTGTGGTGCCCACTGATCTGGCTTTATCTGTGGTAGGACTCATTGACTAGAAAATAGTTGCCCTTTCTCTCAAAATCCTCATCTTAGTCTATTATCAACCCTAAGGAAAAATTTTTGCATGGTGATGCAGCCCTAGAGGCCAGTAGTTAGCTGTGCATTTGTTTTTGATTGCTCATCAATGCAAGGCACTCTAGATTTAGAAATTTAGTGAAAATCTCTAGATTTAGTCACCTATTATAGGTGATTGTTAAGCTGAATTTTCCTCATCATCCAATTGCATTGAGGCTGTTTTTAGGAAGTTTTTAGTTTCAATAGTTCTAGGGCCTGAATTTCATCTTAGCCGTTGCATTCGTTGAAATTTCATTGGATTGGACTCAAAATCTAGAGGAGACCTTCGTCACTCATATATAAAGATAACCTAGAAGGTTGATTGGAGAAACAAGCGCATTTGCTATTAACCTATTCTCATGGTTGGCTGAAATGTAGTCATCATCATCAAAGCCTTGTCCAACTATTGTGGGCTCGACTGTATAAATTCTATTTCTCCATTCCGACCTATTCTAAGTCAATTCCTCGGATAAGTTAAACTTCTTCAGATCCGATTTTATTATTTTCTTCCACATCTTCTTCGGCCTACACCTTCCCCTTGGTAGGCCATCCATGTGTATAGTCGAACTTTTTCTTGCCAGCGCCATTACTGGCATGCGTTTAACGTGCTCAAATCATCTCAAATGGATTTCTCTATTCTTGGTGCTATCCTTAAATGCTCTTGAAAGCACTCATTTCTAATTTTATCTTTCTTAGTTTTACCGTACATTTTAAGGATTTTGGCTTAAAATAGAATGGAATGGAGAAACAGAATTCATGTAGCCGACCCCAACATGGTTGGGATACGGCTTTGATGAAGATAATGATGATGATGAGTTTTACCACACATCTCCCTCAACAGTCCCATCTTTGCCACATCCATTTGATGCATATGTTGCTTCTTGATTGGTCAGCATTCTGCCTCACAGGTCATAGTTGGTTTAATCAGTCCTGTAAAAATTTTCCTTCAATTTTGTTAGCATTCGTCTGTCATAAACAAGGATGAAAATAGCGGTTGTTGCAGGCGTAGCAGCCCGCCACCGAAACACTACGCAGCGATAGCGGCGCTACATAGCAACGTGATTTGAAAAGTTGTAAAAAAAAATCTGAAAATTTTTTGAAAAATCCAAAATATTGGAAAATGCTAGAATATATGATCTTCTGCAAAAGTAACTAATATAGGGGACCGTAGCAGTCCCCTCATTGCATGAAATCTTGTATCGCTGTATGATTATAAAACAACAATGGTGATTTAATTTTTTTTATATGTATGCATGTTGATTAGCTATGCTAAGTTAAAAACTTGAAAATGATTATAATCAATCAATGTTATCAAAATATAATCACCAGTATATGCTTAGAATATAACATTTCAACGTTACATTTTGAAATATATATAGGGATAAGTTTTCAGTTAAAGTGAAATTTGATTAGCGTCTTATTTCCTATTAGGGTAAAATTTTCCTAGGTCCCACGTCCTATTCGAATGAAATTTGGCTAGGCTCTATTTCTCATAAATGTGAAATTTGCATGGGATCTATTTCCTATTAATATGAGAATTCACTGGGCTCTATTTTCAATTGGTGTGAAATTTGGTTGCGTCCTTTTTCCAATAGAGTGAAATTTTGATTAGGGTTTATTTTCAATTAGTGAAGTTTTTATTGGTGCCTATTTTCAATTGAAGTTAAATTTTGATTGGGGCCTATTTTAAATTAGAATGGAAGTTTGGCTAATCCCCTAATTTCAATTTAGTAAGATTTGGCTAGGACATGACTTGCCTTATTATGGATCCCACCAGTCGCTAGCGCTTTGGATTTTCTTTTTATTGAGCCCACTTAGTTTTTTATTTGAATCTACCATTAGGTGGGCTATAATTGGGGTCATATGTTATACTTTATAAAACGCAAAGGGCATAATTGAGTAGGGCATTTGCAGCCCTTTTTCTGTTCTCCAGAATAGAAGCATCGAGAGACGGGGAAAAAGGAAAAGAGGGAAAAGGAGGGAGAGAAAACGAGGGAGGGAGGGGAAATGAGGGAAGGAGGAGGAGCCCTTGTTGTTGTTCTAAGCTGCTGGTTACTGCAATCTCTGTATGGTGCGATTTCATGTCACTACTGGTGCTGCTATGCAGTTGGTGGTGGTTGCCGCTACTGCTAGATGGTGCTCCTGCTTTCCACGTACGCCTCCTTCTTGCATTAGTTATTTTTCTTCCTTTCTTCCTCCTTCCTTTCTTCATCTTCTTCAACCAGGTTGAACGACTGTACGGGTAGGGTTTTTTTTTTTTTTTTTTTAAGCTTTGTATCTATGCTTGTAATGTAGCACTGCTACATTAGTGTGGCGCCCTGCAACGGCCGCTACGCACGCTACACTTGTTAGCTCAAATAACTTTCAAAAAGCAAAGCGGTGACCACCACTACGCCCAATTTAATGGCTGATACACTAGGCATCAGCCGCTATTTACATCCATGGTCACAAAGCAATCCTGAAGCAAGTCTTCATTTCAACCAACCTGCTTTGATCCCATGTTTAACATGTTCATAAATCTCCCCATCCTTACTAATTATTGAGCCAAGGTACTGAAAAGAATATGTGTCAGTATCTATTGGGCTTCAATTCTCATAGTAGTTTTAGCTCTTTGTATATGCTCACTGAAGTTGCAATCCATATATTTTATCTTTCTACAACTTATTTTAAAGCTTTTGGATTCCAAAGCCTGCCGCCATTTTTCAAGCTTTGCATTTACACCATCTCTTGATTCATCTACTAGCACTATATCATCTGCAAACAACATACACCAAAATACCTCATCTTGAATATAAGCAGTTAACTCATCCATAATTAGTACAAAGAGATAAGGGTTTAAGGCTCACCCCTGATGCTGGGAATGCACCAGTCTCTCCATATAGTTTTCATACTCGTTTCCGCTCCTTCATACATGTCTTTAAAATTTTTAATGCAACATCTTGGAACATTCCTTTTCTTCAACACCAACCAAATTATTTTTTAGAAATTTTAGTCTTTTGTCTAAGTCTTTGCCCTATTACTTTCTCCCATAACTTCATAATATAACTCATAAGTTTAATCCCCTAATAGTTGATACAATTTCATATATCTCTCTTATTCTTATATATAGGTACAACAACACTTTTTTTTCCATTCATCCGGCATTTTCTTTGTCATTAATATCTTATTGAAGAGTCTAGTTAACCACATCACTCTAACCTCTCCTAAGCATTTCCAAACCCCTATCAAAATGTCATTTGAACCCAAAGCCTTTGTTGTCTTCATTCGCTTCAATGCTTCATTCACTTCCATCACCCTAATTCTGAGAAAAAAAAGTACATACTGCCGACGAATTATTTTATCTTGTTCTTTTATCTAACTATATTTTCTTCATTTAAAAGCTTGCTAAAATATTTCTTCCACCTTTCTTTGATAGATGGACTGTAACATGTATATATATATATATAAACATCCAAGACAAATTCAAAATTCTCATAAACCTACAAAATTAAATATATAGAATACTTTAGCCCCCACTAAAATTAAATATTGAAGGGTGGCTTGGCCCAATGGTAAAGGCTTATCGGTAGTGTCCTGGAGGACGCGGGTTTCAACTTGCCAAATTTGCTTATCCTAGGGATACCTGGGACTAGTTGGCCCATCTATATGTACAAACAAACACTGCTAGGAGATATCAGTTAGAGAAAAAAAACTTCTTTGAATGCTCAACAAGGTGATGATTCAATATATGCCTCTTATGTAAACATGACAACTACGTGAGACCAATTGTCATTTATGGAGCGATAGTTCACTTCTGCCAGTGACTCTTGACAGCTTTGAGACCTATTGTTAAGAAACTACACTCATCTAGTTCTAAATGGCACTCTGTCCTCCATATGAGCTAGCAGGAGTATGCTTCTGCATCGATCTACTCTCCCCTCAGTAGATATGGCATTGTCTCAACTGTTGTCAGAAGAGAAAACACGGCCTTCTCTTGCCACCAAGAGAACTACAAATGTAGACTATATACTTCTTCTCAAATGTAGACCATGTACTTGTTTTTGCTTCACCGACCACAACCTGGCTTTCTTGGACCACCTTGTCAAAAGGGTGGACCAACTGTGTCATGTTAATACTAAGAGGATTCAGAAAACCTGTAAGTTTTGGGTTGATTTATGCTGGTTCCTTGTATTATTTTAATTGGGGTTTCTGTGAAAATTTACTGCACATCCTATTATTGCTGGATTTTCTGGTTCTACAAAAATGGGCCCTTGATAGTCCAATTGTTCCAAATCGAGACTGCATCATCACTGGAGTCCAGAGCCTATGATTCACTATAAACACCCCAATAAGGGACCATTTTGTTAAATCAGTGCACTAAAGGCACATTAAATGAACTGATCTGGCCCAAATGGATCCAAACCCATTTATATGCATTCGGTTCCAATGTGCGATCATACAACCCCAGATAAGTCTCAAAGATTGGGCCCCAATTAAATCTTTTTGGTCTTCTTCAGTGTACATAGCCCAATGCACAGCAATCCAATTTATAATAAGCACGACCTGAAATGACCCAGCCCACTACCCACATGTTATATCCACTTTGGCTCATGAGATTTCAAACCAATTTTGCTGCACAATTTTTGCAAGGTCTTATGTAGGGCTAGGACTAGGTCAAGACTTGTATGTTTCCAATGTAAGACATATGCACCACTTCAAGCCCGGTCCTTCAGAGTTTCCCCTGCCCTCTCTTTCTAGGCAAATGCTCGCCGAACCCAACGCCCTTCTGCAGGGGAGCCACATGTGTGACATATTCCTCCACCGAAAATAAAGCCATCCTCAGCTCTCATACCATTTGTAACGACCCGGCCCACTACCCACATGATATTTGCCCGCTTTGGCTCATGGGATTGCAACCCAATGTCATCGTATGGTTTTAAACGGTCTCATGTGGGATTAGGAACAGGTCACACATATATATCCAGGATCAAAACTTGTATGTTTCCGATGTGGGATGTATGCACCACTACATACCCAGGCCTTAAAAGTTTCCCTCGCCCTCTCTCTCTAGGCAAATGCTTGCCGGACCCAACGCCCTTCTATAGGGGAGCCACAGCCGTGACACGAGCTTTGCCACCTAACATTGACAAATACCCAACAAAGATGCCATTACCTAATAATGGTAAGCTCAACTTTCTGTAAGGTCCACTTGTCATCCAAAGTATTATTAGATCAAATACCCACAAGATGTGATTATCATCCATTTGATGTAAACACACGCAGAAATTGTTCTTTATGGTGAGATTACATTCTAAAAGTGGTGTGAATGAATGTATTCAGGTCAATCTCAACTTAGCATAAATATCATTTCAATGAGTGGAACTCAGCAAAGAAAGTTGGATTCAACAATATATCTCCATGAGAAGTGCACCAACATAAGTAAAAATAAAAAACCATAGTGCAGTAAGTACCAGGAAGATTAAATTCATATATCACTTGAAAAGCCAAGTCAAAATTCTTCTCAGCAAGAGTCTCAGCAATTTCACACCTCCTCCTACAATGTTGTTGAGGACATAGTTGAAGTTCAAAACCATAGGAAATTGTCCAAGAGACAAAAAAATATAGAAAATGATTGACTATATCACTCTAGCTTAAGTTCCAGATCCATACATATACATGCAACGAGATTAATGACTAATACAAACTGAATGAAAGAAATGAGAAAACCACCCCTAAATGGAGATACAATTTACAAAATTATAATATCTCTGTAACACCCCAATAGCTACCTCTTTAATTTCATGTCTTCTATGTGAACAGAATTTGGAGGACCATATTCCCTAAGGTGGGAATTTTTTATTTTGGCGTATTTAATAGACTGTAGATTTGATCCTTGTGGACCCCACTGGTTTTTTTTAATTTCAATCAAGTTACTACTATTATTGATTTATCAAATTGTGTTGCCAATATTAATATTGAAATAATGTTGAGATTAATGGAATTTGTGTTGAGAAAAAGACACGCATCCCACATCGCCTAAGTACTAGGTTTGACATGACTTCATATACCTGATTGGGCCTTCCATCTATCGGCTTAAGCTTTTGGGTTGGTACATGGTTTCTTACATGGTATCAGAGCAAGTATCGTTCTTTTGTAGCCTATGTGGCAGGCCCATTATGAAATCTGTTGGGCCTGCACGTGAGGAGTGTTGGGAAAAAGACCCACATCCCACATTGCTTAAGTACTAGGTTTGACATGACTTCATAAACCTGTTTGGGCTTTCCACCTATCAGCTTAAGCTTTTGGGTTCATACATAGTATCTTACAATTTGAAGGGTCGTATTTAATTGGAAATTTAAATTGAGGAAGTTTTCTCCAGGGATGTGCTCTTTCAAATCCTATTAATGTTGGAAGCCAACTGACGTTGGTCATTATAGCCTTTATCGCCTTTTCATGTACACCGCCTCTTGGAACACCCCTTCTTCTATGAATAGTCTCTGGCTCTTCCTATCACTACTTCTCTCCCATATGAAGAATCTCCCTCATCTATAGTTCCCTTTGGCCCCTGAAGGTAAGGTTCCCTCTCCCTTTCTCTTTTCTTCTCATGTTTATTATTATATAGTGTTTATCTCTACATATTTCCATGTGAGTATGTGGGTTTCTTTTTCTCTAATCATCACCTTTTCCCTCCTACCACTACACCTGCAACCCAAATTGTTCAACCCCGTCTCTGTCCAACCTCTAGGTTCCCATACTCTCCCTCCACATATCTCCTTCCATTACCACAGCACCAGCCCCACCTGTTCATCTTCTCCACCAAACCAAAAAGCCCAACACCACCAGATCACAGCCCATTCAATCAACCTTCATCATCACCATATCATCTCTTTGCCTCCACTACTCTACCCACTTTTATGATCAAATTCAACCCCACCACTTTCATCACCATTAGAACACCCATCTACAAACCAACTTGATCTTGCAATCTTGTAACTAAACCAAATTCCAAACTCGCCATCCTCTCCCTCACCATTGTCAAGAATCCACCCCAAACAAACACGGACCCCCCCCCTCTCTCTTCATGGCCATCACAACGCAGTCTGAGGAATCCAGAGCACACTCACTCGATTTTATATATTTTGATACATTGACTTCTTCTAGTGGGCCATCACATGATAATACAAGTATCAAGGTTTATCCCATGTTTTACTTAATCTAGGCAAATCAATTTACCAAAGTGGAAATTTATTAGCTTATAGTTATATGATCGTTTGGTCACGGTGATATGAGGCCCACCTCGTTTTTGTGATACCCGGTCCATCTATACTGATCAACTCAACCCTTGGATCCAGCCCATCTAAGGTATGACACTCAACCACTTGAGCCCACCCACTGATGTTTCCCTCACCATTCATTGATTTAAGTCCAATCCGTTAACCTATATGCATGCATGACTCCTATTACCTAGGCCCACTTGCATGATTAAATAAATTAGGCTCAATCAAGGATGCGCCTACCTATCACCTTGTGACCATGCCTTAGCCCCAATTCATCTCGTGTGATTATGACCCAAATCCAATAGCGCTTATGCATGAACCCATCCTCTAGACTCATTTGCTAATCCGCTTGCAAATCATCGTTAATAGGGACCCACATCATTTCCCTAAAATATTTAGATTGGTGCAGGTCATGCCCATCATCCACCGTTGATCTAAGGTTTGGAGGGGGAGAGGGTGGGGCCACGAAGGGCGTCAAAAGAGGCAAGTAGTCTATGTTACCCTAGTATTTGAATTTTTACATTCCTTGCCTCAATCATGATTGGCATTGTAAATTTTGTGAAATTACTGAAATAATCATAGAATCCCAAAGATGTTTATTATCCTTGATTTATTTTGGATTTTTTTTGTCTTAATATTATTTCTTTTTAACACCAACGTGCCATAAATTGATTGTTTTGAGATTATTTGTCATTTTATTTGAACGAAGCCTTAAAATGTAAAATTTGTGATTTTATTCAAATAATCATAGAATTCTTAAGGATATTTGTTACCCTTGATTTGTCTTGATAATTGCTACTTTTGATTTATTTTGGATATTTATTGCTAATTTGTGATTCATCCTGCTATAAATGAATCTTTTTGTGTATTATTGTCACAGATTTGCTATTTGATTGAGAAAGTAACATTAAATTTGTATTTTGATTATGCTGAGGACATGCCTATTTTGGATTCATGGCTTTATGTCTGGTGGGGGAAGCGTGAGTCCTGACTCTGCCTAGGTAATTCCTTGAGGCAAAATAGGGGACTCTGTAGGGGCAAGGGTGTAATGCTTTGGATAACACCGTGAGACTCTGTTCAAGTCCCACATCGGAAGTATCCAAGTCTTGATCGGCTTTTTAATATAATGACGATTTCATATAATTATAGTTCACTTAATTTCAAATGACTAATGCTTGAATTTGCAAAACTATAAAATCTTTATTTCTCTGAATTAAGTGAACTGTAATTATATGAAAATAGTCATTTGAAATTACTTATATACCCCTATATTTTGCTAAGATTGAATTGCCAATTCTTATTTGATGTGAACTATTGTCTCAGAAATTGTTCTCTGTTTCTTATTAATTTGTTCGAAACCGTGGCACCACAATTTCATATCTTTGAATGTTAGCTTTTTGCTACGGTTTCATAGTGAGTTTACTTGTTGAGTTTACTCACCCTTTTGTTTTTCCCTAGATTTTCGCAATTGAGCCAAAATTGAAGAGATTTAGCCTGCTTGTGGGACTGGGACTATGTTGAGTTGCGAAAATTTCTGCATTAAATATTAGTGGCATCTGTAGGAGTTTATTCATTCATGTAAAATTATTGTTCAATGAGATTTATTAATAAAGTTTTATTTTTGTTTAATTATTGTTGTGACCTAGTTGTGCCTCATGATTTGAGGGTCTCAAGGATCTTAGATTTCGGGGCGTGACAATCTCATTACCCTTTATGTGTAGTTTATGGTGAACCATCAGTTTTAGTATTGTAAAACATATTTTATACACTTCAATTAGACTAGACACCAAAACACTTTGGATGCAAAGTCTTACATAAAGGAAGTCATATTAAGTTACATTAATAGGATAGACCATGAGAGGACAAGTTTATTCTTTAAGCATGGCAAGTCTCTTTTTTCCTTTTTAATTCACTGGCCCTTGAAAAAGGTTAGCTCGGTAAAACACAACTCCATTAAACAGATGAGTATTATGAAACGATAAAACAAAAGCATCTATTTGACCGCGAAGGCTCCAAATGCAATAGCAACAAGACTCGTAGCACTATTTGTGAGGAGGTATAAAATCTTGCAACCATCAGGTAAGAAAAAATCAAATGTGACCCATTGATACTTCCAAGGCAATCCGACAAAAGACTCCTTGGACCTCAACGCTAGCGTCAAGAGTATTCGACACATGAACAAAATTTCTAGTTATAGAATAAATCATTTCAATCAATACAAACAATTGATTCGTGCTCAGATGGTCAGACATAGGATTATCAAAGTCCTCCCTACATGAGGTAGGAGTTGTAATGCAGAACAGAGGGGAAGATGTGGGGTAGGCAAGGTAGAAGATGGAGAGATAGGGGAAATATTGGGCTTTAACCAAACTCTGATCCGGGGTGCTAAATATTTTGAGGATAACTCAAAGAAAACTTGGGAAGATCCCAAAACTCTAATTTCATTAATCATCAGTCATTGTCTCTCTGTCTCATGAGCCAAAAGGCTTTACATCAATATATAGAAAAACAAATAACAGGGGCCATCTACTGATGTCAGCAGTCAAGATTAAAACATCCTTAATACGAACCATAATAAAACAACTCGAGACAACTTTAAATGAAGTAAATAAGCATAAACTGAATGGGCTGGGCCCACATGTTGGTTGACCCCTACATCAAGTTGCAGTTCAAGCCCTGGTTGGGGCAGAGTTATCACACATTTGTCACGCATACTCAACCCAACTGGTCCACTGGGGGCTGGGGGGATCTGAAAGTTGATTAGGGGCCGATTAGAGAGAGAGAGAGAGAGAGAGAGAGAGAGAGAGAGCTATGGTCTTGCTGCTGACATGTAAAACTGGAAGCGCTATGGTCTTGCTGCTGACATGTAAAACTGGAAACATTGGTTTCTTTCAAAGAACATTATATGCTCAGTATTTAAAATGTTGGAGTGAATGTAACTGTCAACTTAAGTGACTACCAGACCACCAGCCCAACAGTTAAGTCAGAAAGATATAAATATATTAAAAATGGTCAAAGCTGCAGTTTGATGACAGTCTGACATCCATTCATACAAGTTTTTCTTGATTAAAAAGAATCTGGCAGAGTTCAGGTGATGAAACAAATAAAAGCAGCATGTCCAATTTGAACAACTGGTCTAGTCGAATCTTTTGAAGTCTGTAAGGAATAAGAAAGCACACTTGCCAATGACAGGTAAAGCTCAGCCATCAAATCTGATTTGTGGAACAATGAAATGTGAACTCCAGAGTATATAATGGAAAAAGCAGAACAAACACAAAAAGAATAGTTCAGTAGCACACCGGGTCGTTCACCTTGTATACATGGGATAGGAAAATGGGTTTTACATATTTAAATCTTATGAAAATGTTATACATGAGAAACACATTATCATGTTTCTCAAAATCACATTTTCAAATTAGTGAATAAGTACATCCAAGGGTTCTACATGTGTTTAGACGTTTTGGGCTTTTTTTCACATTTTCTCAAAATCCATGAAGATTTAAGATATGAAACTAGATATCTAAATCCTTATCATTCATATGAGAATATTGAACAGCTTGGATCATGAAGTTAAAAAAAAAAAAAGATCCATAGTTGTTTTTTTTTTTTTTGGGACTTTCACTGATTACTCAAAATCTATGAAGATATAAGAAAATCAGCTTATAGGTCTTGTGGTTTGTTAGTTCAATAAACAAATTGAACAGTTCAGATTAGAAAATTGGGGCCCCTTGGCCTGAGTAAAAGAAAAAGTGGTTAATGGGATTTAATCCCATGACCAAATGCAATCACCGTGTAAAGAAAGTACTGGCACTTTTTGCGAGTGGCAGACATGAATTTCACAGTTACTTAGTTGTGACAATTTTGGTGTGAAAATGGCATTATTTACAAACAATTTTCACACCTCATTTACGAATCACAAGCGTAAATGAACATAAACAAGCATGATGATGCATAATTATACATGTGTATCACTTACATATGTAAATAAGTGCAAACAAACAACCCCCCAAGATATCAACAGTGAAGGAATACTGAATATACAACTTAAGAAATGGACCTGGGAAAAAAAAACCCTAAATGGTTGACTCAGACCAAAAGGCATACAAGTTAAGTTTGGGGTGTCTAGAACAATGTAAAACACCACAAACCTGCAGCTTTGCAATCACCATAACACAACATAAATGGGAAGTCGTTTCAATAAATTATTTGGAATATAAAACCAATCAAGTTACTGCACTAACCTGGAAGTTTCAGGGTCATTTGGATTTCCAAAAAGAGAATGCTTCCACTGAGGTCCTTCGGTATCATTGAAAGATCTCACTACATGTACCTACATGGTTTACATAAATATGAAAAGGACTGAAAAAAGTAGTAATAGATAAAAATTCAGTGAGAACATGAGCATGATTCACCAGAAAGCTTGATAATTAATGGACAAAGGTGGAATGTGTAAAATATTGAGAAACAGCTAGGGACTTAGTTGTAATTTTCCATAACTACGGGCTAATTTGTATTATGGAAAATTTGATGAGCAAGGGTTTATCTGGATAATAATTTCTTTCAAACCAGCCAACCATGCACATAATTGCAAAGAATCACTTTACCTGGATTGCAATGCGTGCAGAGAACTTGACAAGGCCCTCTTCTGTCAGCTTTTCTGAAGCACTCTTTAAACGAACAACCTTAGATACAAGCTTTGTTGATTCTCCTGCTCTATGTCGTTCTGACAATCTCTCTTCAAAATGCATCTACATCCATCCAAGAAATTAGCTTAAGAAACTATAAGCAAAAAATAATAATAATAATAAAAGAAATATTGGAAACAGGAATGCAAAATAAGTGCTCACTAATAATAAGCGCAATCACACACATAAAATGCACTTTTTACATTAAACCCACATGTAACGGGCAGGGGCATAATTCAAGTCTCCACCAATGCAAAAAAATAAAATAAGAAAATAATAATAATAATAATAATAACACAATTGAGTATACAAATAAAAGTGAACAGCCACATGTTCTTCGTATGTGAAAAAATGAGGACCAAAAGGGAGAGTGGATAATACTTGAAGCATCCAGCTAAAAATGCTTAAAAACCATCCAAGCATACAGAATTAGGTACCCAACTGAACCACCCACCTTCATATTTCAAGGTCCAATTTCCACCAGCACCGTGTAAGTTAAGCCCCATACTGTCCAGCCGAAAATTCTACCACAAATTGTTTTTCCCTTCGTAATTCTACCACAAATTAAGTCACCATCAACAGAACCACTAGATTCACTAAACTAATTTGCGCTAAATATGGTGAGAGATGAGGACATATAACCAAGTGATTATTCCAACACATAGCATGTGTCTGAGAGCCCCTTTGTTCAATTTTTTTTTTAAAGTCTGCAATTAACATATTATTGGAAGAACTAGAAGTAATCCCAGGAAAGGCATCTTTTATATGAGAAACCTGTACAGTATACCCCAGCACATGAAGGAGGTGCAGAAAACAAAGAAGTTGGTCCATGTTCTGACCATTTCCAAACTCTTCGTTCTTTAATCTATCAGTATGCACTTCCCACACAATACCTATGAATCACACAAGTTGTTCAATCTCAAGCCAAACATTTCAGCTAAAAGTAATGTTTCAAATTACAAGCAGTCCAATAAACATACCTTGAATTGTCCCTAACTATCACCAGTAAATCTCCGTCCACTTAGGTCAATACATCACCTCCAAATAATCCGACAATATATTTATGACCCCTTCAGCCTTGTCATGATTGGGCAACAACTCAAATAAGACTTCTCAAGGCTTGGAATTCTAGGGTGTTAGACATCTCAATCATGTCAAATGTATCAAGGACAATGAGGAAAATATTTTGGTGAAGGACAACGATATTATAGAAAGGTGGAAAGAATATTTTAGTAAACTTTTAAATGAAGAATATTTGGGCGATACTTCATTACAAAATATATTTTTCTCCGTAGAATTAGAGGGGTGGAAGTGAAGGAAGCATTGAAGCGAATGAAGACAGGAAAGACAATAGGCCCAGATGGTATTCCGATAGAGGTATGGAAATGCTTAGGAGAGGTTGAAGTAAGTTGGTTATGTAGACTATTCAATAAGATACTTGTGACAAAGAAAATGCCGGATGAATGGAGAAGAAGCATTGTAGTACCTATATATAAGAATAAAGGAGATATACAAAATTGTACCAACTATCGAGGGATTAAACTTATGAGTCATACTATGAAGTTATGGGAGAGAATAATAGAGCAAAGACTAAGAAAAAAGACTAAGATTTCGGAAAATCAATTTGGTTTTATGCCAGGGAGATCAACTATGGAAGCTATCTTTTCACTTAGACAATTAATGGAAAAATACCGAGCAAAAAGGAAAAATCTACATATGGTCTTTATCGATTTCGAAAAAGCTTATGATAGGGTACCGAGGAATTTAATTTGGTGGGTCTTAAAGAAAAGGAATGTCCCCAGAGGTTACATTGAAATTTTAAAGGATATGTACGAAGGTGCAATAACAAATGTGAAAACCACATGTGGAGAAACGGGCGGATTTCCCGTGACTATAGGCTTACATCAGGGATCATCCTTAAGCCCTTATCTCTTTGCATTAATTATGGATGAGTTAACTGTGCATATTCAAGAAGAAGTACCATGGTGTATGTTGTTCGCAGATGATATAGTATTGGTGGATGAATCAAGAGAGAGTGTAAATGCAAAGCTTGAGAGATGGCGGAAGGCATTAGAATCTAGAGGCTTTAAAATAAGTCGTACAAAGACAGAATATATAGATTGCAATCTCAGTGGACATACAAAGTATTGAAACCACTGTCAAAATTGAAACTCATGAGATACCACGTAAAGATTCTTTTCGGTACCTAGGCTCGATGATTAGTAAGGATGGGGAGATTGACGAAGATGTGGAGCATAGGATAAGAGCTGGATGGCTGAAGTGGAGACTAGCTTCGGGAGTACTTTGTGATAGACAAATGCCAACAAAATTGAAGGGAAAATTTTACAGGACAATGGTTAGACCAGCTATGACATATGGAGCAGAATGTTGGCCAATTAAGAAGACACATATTTATAAGATGGATGTAGCGGAAATGAGAATGCTTAGGTGGATGTGTGGTAAAACTAGGAAAGGTAAAATTAGAAATAAGCGCTTTCGAGAACATTTAGGGGTAGCACCAATAGGAGATAAGATTAGAGAAACTCATTTAAGATGGTTTGGGCATGTTGAGCGTAGGCCAGTAATGGCACCGGTGAGAAAAAGTTTGAATATACAGGTGGAGGGTCCATCAAGAGGTAGGGGTAGGCCGAAGAAAACATGGATGGAAGGTCATTAATTTAGATTTGAAGAAGTTGCACTTATCGAAAGATTTAGCTCAAAATAGAACGGAATAGAGAAATAAAATTCATGTAGCCGACCCCAACATGGTTGGGATAAGGCTTTGATGATGATGATGATGATGATAGACATCTCAAGCTCCCCATCCACAAACTCCTTCCACACCAATGGTTTCCTTTGCACAAAGTTTCGAATCCCTCTCAGTCAAAGACACATTAACTCATCACCCTGTTCAAGCGAAGACAAACAACTTGTCCTTTATTTCCTGCAGCCAATTGTAATTCCACATTCCCATCCAAATGCCATTGCATCGACATTATGAACTCCAATTGAAAGCATTACAACATTCCAGCCACATTTTTTTAATCCTAGCTAGCATTGAACAATATTTTACTAATTGAATAGGACACGGGAAATGAATTATCTAACAGGACTGGTCAGTGTTGAAATTAAAATAAGTTAACTGTCCAACAATAGGAATCAACACAACTCAGAGACATGGAAGCTTAAGTAAAACTCATCCTTAAGACACATTAGATGTTCGAAAAAAAAGTATGAAATAATGCATTTGTAAAATTCTAAAACTACAATAATGATGCAGGCCAGACTAATGGGCCCCGCTTTAAAGTCTATACCCGCAGCCCAAGTCCAAAGCCCAGCAGTGAAGATTGATTCTATTAATAATAGTTGCTTTATTAATAGTAGTTTCTTTCTTAAGTTTTAAAAATTAGATTTATATTTAAATTAGGACTTCTTATTTAAATTGAACTAGTTTGTTTCTCTATTTAGAGAGTTGTTTAATTATAAATAGATGTAATCCCTTCTCAGAGGATAGACCACATTATTTTAAATAAGATTTTAGTTTTTTTCTCTTTGTGGGTTGAATTTTGGTCTTTAGTGTGCAACCTAGACAATTATCCCTAAGCATTTGGCTTGGAGAATAGCCCATTAGCTATTCTTTTTCCCTGTATTGTGTCATTTGGTATCAGAAAAAAGATCCGATCTCAGATCGCCGTACGTTCTAATCGCCGATTTGAGGTAACATATCCCATCTACGTTATTTTTTTTCTACCATTGATACATTCATCGTCATCACCATCCCATTATCATCATCGTTACTCCCCATCATCATCACTGCATATCTACCGATACCCTAACCTCATGGCCACACACTTCCGCAAACCCAATCCCGTCCCAACACCCTTGCCCAAACACACACCTTCACAGAACCCTCCACTTTAACAATCCCCTCTGCCATAACCCATCTCATCTACCCAAAGCACATCATCCCTATCTTCACCCTCAAACCCATCCCAACCCATTCCTAACCCACAATCGAAACCCTCCCTAGACCACCACAACCCAAATTGAACCCAGGCACGCCCCCACAGAACGATCCTACACCCCAACAAACACACAAACCTCCACCTTAATCCAAATCTCGCATCCCTAAATCCTATTCATAGCCCAAAACCTTAATCCCATCTCCACTGAAACCCTTCCACGGCCTAAGCCCACCTAACCCCATCCCATCTCCACTGAAACCCTCACTGAATCCAAAAAAAAAAAAAAAAACCATGCCACATCAGTCACCCTCCCGCAAACCATGCCCCTTTCCTCAGAAAACCTTAATCACATCTCACCCCACCGAAACCGCTCCTCAAAAAAGAAAAAGAAAGAAGAGAAAGGGGAAACAGAGAATAAAGAGAAGAGAGGTCTAAGATAGTGCACCAGAGGTTGCTTGCACCCCGTCGAGCATAGCCACTGCCGAGCACTGCCACTACACTCCCCCCAATACTGCTCCCTCCTCTTTCTTGCCACTGCCAAGTAAGACCCGCGAAAAGGGGCTTGAAACCCCTTTTCTTTCATTCCCTTGCTCTCAGGTCTGTTTTGGGCCCACGAATCTATTTTATGAAGTAGCAGCCAACCCAACTTCTGGACCTTAATTCGGGTCAAGTTTGACCCATCATCATCATCATCATCATCAAAGCCTTATCCCAACCATATTAGGGTCGGCTACATGAATTCTGTTTCTCCATTCCGTTCTATTTTGAGCTAGATCATTCGATAAATTAAACTTCTTCAAATCTGAATCAATGACCTTTATTAATGTTTTCTTCGGCTTACCCCTACCTCTTGATGGGCCATCCACCTGTATAGCCAAACTTTCTCTCACCAGTGCCATTACCAGCCTATGCTCAACATGCCCCAACCATCTTAAATGGGTTTATCTAATCTTATCCCCTATTAATATTACTCCTAAATGCTCTTGAAAATGCTTATTTCTAATTTTATCTTTCATAGCTTTACCACACATCCACCTAAGCATTCTCATTTCCGCTACATCCATCTTATGAATATACGTCTTCTTAATTGGCCAACATTCTGCTCCATATATCATAGCTGGTCTAACCACTATCCTATAAAATTTGTCTTTCAATTTCGTTGGCATTCATCTGCCACAAAGCATTCCAAAAGCTAGTCTTCACTTCAGCCATCCAGCTTTTATCCTATGCTCCACAACTTCCTCAATCTCCCCATCCTTAGTAATCATCGAGCCTAAGTATCAAAAAGAATCTTTACGTAGTATCTCATGGGTTTCAATTTTGACAGCGGTTTCAACACTTTGTATATGTCCGCTGAAATTGCAATCCATATATTCTGTCTTCGTATGACTTATTTTAAAGCCTCTAAATTCTAATGCCCCTCGCCATCTCTCAAGTTTTGCATTTACACCATCTTTTGATTTATCAACCAATACTATATCATCTGCAAATAACATACACTATGGTACTTCTTCTTGAATATGCACAGTTAACTCATCCATAATTAATGTAAAGACATAGGGCTTAAGGTTGATCCCTGATGTAAACCTATAGTCACGGGGAATCCATCTGTTTCTCCATAGTTGGTTATCACATTTGTTACTGATTCTTCATATATATCCTTAAAAATTTCAATGTAACCTCTGGGGACATTCCTTTTCGTCAAAACCCACCAAATTAAATTCCTCGGTACCCTATCATAGGCTTTTTCTAAATCGATAAAGACCATGTGTAGATTTTTCCTCTTTATTTGATATTTTTTCATTAATTGCCTAAGAGAAAAGATAGCTTCCATAATTGATCTCCCTAGCATAAAACCAAATTGATTTTCAGAGATCTTGGTCTTCCGTCTCAGTCTTTGCTCCATTATTCTCTCCCATAACTTCATAGTATGACTTATAAGTTTAATCCCTCGATAGTTGGTACAATTTTGTATGTCTCCCTTATTCTTATATATAGGTACTACAATGCTTTTTCTCCATTCATCCGATATTTTCTTTGTCACAAGTATCTTATTGAATAGTTTACATAACCAACTCACCCCAACCTCTCATAAGCATTTCCATACCTCTATTGGAATACCATCTGGGCCTGTTGCCTTTTCTGTCTTCATTCATTTCAATGCTTCCTTCACTTCCACCCCTCTAATTCTACAGAGAAAATATGCTCTAGTGATGAAGTATCATCCTTAACTCTTGTATCCCCCAAATGTTCTTCATTTATAAGTTTGCTAAAATATTCCTTCCACCTTTCTTTAATGTCGTTGTCCTTCACCAGAATATTTTCCTCATTGTCCTTAATACATTTGACATGATCCAAGTCTCTACTTTTCTTTTTTCTTATTTTTGCGAACTTAAAAAATCCTTTTCTCCTTTTCTTGTCTCCAACCTATTATAGAGGTCATCGTATGCTTTAAACTTTTCACTACTTACTACTTTCTTAGTTTCTTTCTTTGCCTTGTTATACAACTCAAAATTTTTCATACTCTTAGTCTCCTGCCAAACTTTGTAGCAATGTCTTTTTTGTCGAATAACTTCCTGAACCTTCACACTCCACCACCATGTTTCTTTATTAATATATTTCTTTCCTTTTAATTCTCCAAGTGCCTCCTTTGCAACATTCCTAATGCAATTTGCCATTTGATTCCACATTACTATAATTTCTCCTTCAAGATTTCATTATCTTTTCTCAATCATTTTGTGCTTAAATATATTTGCTATTTCCCCTCCAAATCTCTCCACCTTATTTTAGGGTCCATTTTGCTTACTACCACTCTCTTTCTACTTCTAATGCAAATATCTAAAACTCTGAGCCTATGTTGCATAGTCAAACTCTCCTAGCATAACCATGCAATCTTTACAAGCCAATCGGCCATGTTTTTTAACTAGAAAAAAGTCTATCTAACTCCTATTACTTCCACTTTTATAAGTAATTAAATGTTCATCTCTCTTTTTAAAGTAGGTATTTGCTACTATAAGATCAAATGCCACTGCACAATCCAATATAGTGTTTTCAAATTCATTCTTTTCTCCAAATCCTTACCCTCCATGCACTCTCTCATATCCTCTATTATCTCTTTCTATATGCTCGTTTAAATCCCCTCCAAGGAAAATCTTATCACTATTTAGGATTTCTCACATTAAATCATCCATATCCTCCCAAAATTGTCTTTTCACACCTTCCTCTAGTCCTACTTAGGGAGCATATGCACTGATGATATGAATTATGTCTTCCTCTAGCACTAGTTTAATTGATATAATTCTATCACCAAACCTCTTTACCCCCATAATTGATCGTGACTTTAGTTGGATTTACACAGATCTTCTAAACGATGAGTTTTCTGAACATTCAAAATTTTCTATTCACAATGGTTATCTATTTCGCGGAAATCAATTATGTTTGCCAACTACATTTATCTGGGAGTTTGTCCTACGTGAATTACATAGTGGCAGATGTAGTGGACATTTCAGACGTGATAAAACATTGGTTATTGTGGAAGATCGCTTCTTTTGGCCCCGCTTGAAAACAAATATTGCCAAAATTTGTAAATTATACGGAGTATGCCAACTTGCAAAGGGGCAAAAGAAGAACATTGGCTTATATTAGCCCCTTCCTATTCCACAAGAGCCATGGAAAAATCTAAACATGGATTTTGTCTTGGGTTTACCCAAAACAGCAAGGAAGGTAGATTCGATATTTATTGTCGTTGATCATTTTTCAAATATGACACATTTTATCCCCTATTCTCACAAATCAGATGTGATGAAAATTGCTACTCTTTTCTTTAACGAGGTTGTTTGTTTGCATGGTCTTCCCAAGACAATCGTGTCTGACAAAGACACAAAATTCATAAGTTTCTTCTAGAAAACCTTATGGCACATAATGCACACAAAGCTCAAATATTCTAGTGCATACCATCTGCAAACAAATGGCCAAACAAAGGTTGTCAACAAGACTTTGGGAAATCTTCTTCAATGGCTTATCGGAAATCACATTGCTTCATGGGATATTATTTTACCCATGGCAGAGTTCACTTATAATAATTCCATCAACAGAGCCACTAGCAGATCCCCATTTGAGGTTGTTACTAGTGTCAAGCCACGTCTTCCTATTGACTTAAGCCCATTACTTATTGAAACTAAATCAAGTCAAGAAGCTAAATAATTTGCACAACACATGAAGCAAGTTCATGATAATGTTCACCAACGGATGGCTAAAAGTACTGAGACTTACAAGCAGAATACAGATTCTCAACGACACCATGTTGAATTTGATGAAGGAGACATGGTCATAGTTTGTTTAAAGGTAGAACGATTTCCCGCAAGAAAATGCAAGAAGCTACACCCAAGAACTGCTGGACCATTCAAGATTCTGAAGAAAATCAGCTCCAATGCATATATTCTATACCGTCCTTCATATATGAATATCAGCTCCGTATTTAATGTTGAAGATTTGACGATTTATCATTGACATCATGAAGATGAATCTTTTGAAGAACAAGCTCTTTGGGTTCCCATCAATCAATCTCCTCCAGAAGAAATTGAAGATATATTTGATGATCAGCTTGTTTCTACGAAGAATAACGGATTACACAAATTCTTGGTCAAGTGGAAAAAAAAACTATTCTCCAAAGCTACATGGATTTCAGCTACCGACTTTCAGCAGCTCAATCCGGATCAATATGAGAAGTATCAAGCGGACAACTCGCCGGCTGGGGAAAACTGATGCAAGCTAGACTAATGGGCCCCGTTTGAAAGTCTATACCCGCAAACCCAAGTCCAAAGGCCACCAGTGAAGATTGATTTTATTAATAATAGTTGCTTTATTAATAGTAGTTGCTTTCATAAGTTTTAGAAATTGGATTTATATTTAAACTAGAATTTCTTATTTAGATTGAACTAGTTTGTTTCTTTATTTAAAGAGTAATTTAGTTATAAATAGATGAAATCCCTTCTCATAAGATAGACAACATTATTTCAAATAAGATTTTAGTTTTCTTCTCTCTGTAGGTTGAATTCTTGTATTTAGTGTGGGACCTAGACAATTATCCCTAAGCCTTTGACTTGGAGAATAGCCCGTTGGTTATTTTCCTTCCCCATGCTGCGTCAAATAAGATGCAATCCACTAAAACCATAATGAATGAACACGCTTCTAAGTTTTTTAGCGTAGTTGATTTCTATAAAACAAGATATAAAGTATAGTGGAAGAACATTACCACATACAACAATAATTAGCTTTAAACCTGTAGTGTATTAAATACGTATTAACAAGACACCGAGTACTACACAATAAACAATCCAAAATAATATTCATAAAAATACTTTCCGATTGAGCAAGTCAGCAGGTTTATTGCAGGAGATAATTATAATAATGACTAACAAATTAAATTTTATCCAAGTGGCCATTGTTAGTGAGTTTCTCTGAAATCATCACAGACAAAGTAGTAAGCAAAAACAATTAAAAATACAACTAAAAATGAAACGTTTAATGTGGTGGGTTGAAAGGGGAAGCAAACTGGCATTTATGACTGCATGATTTATTACCGGAACTGCAAGAGAACATACCTTCGCATGTTCCAAATGCTTAACAGCTTCCTCTAGTGAAGAAGAATTCGTAAATAACTGAATACAGCAGAGTCCTGCAGCAACATGGTCTTTCTTGAGTACCTGAAGCAATAACAAGTCCGGATTAGCCACTGGAAAAAAAAAATTTGTTGGGCGGTGACAAAAGACCTCATTACTACAAAAATATTACAAAATACCACAAAACAAGAGATAGCAATAGAAACCCAATGGGAAAACAAACATTACATAGAACCAACAGCCAACGGAGAAGATATTCAACAGATACTGATTCACCTCTAAAAATTCCATTATTCATTTCATTCCATACCAACCATAAAATAGCAAAGGGAGAAAGATTCCACTAAACTGAAACATTGTAATAAAAAAAAACAGAAAAAACACCACAAGAATAAGCCAACTGCCCTATAGACCACAAAGCATACAAGAACTATGAGTGATAAAGAGATGATTCACCATCTCCCTGAACTTTCCACAAAACAAACACATCCAAAATCGCCTCTGTCAACAGGCCTTTTCACCTTAGATTATTAGATTATCAACAGTAGAGACATTTCCTAAAAAAGCAAGCCAACAAAAGGTCTCCATCCTAGGCGGCACAAAACCCAACCACATCAAAGAGCTAGTGAACTTGGACAAAGGCAACTCTATCAGCTCATGGAGAAAGGATTTCATCACAAATGCACTGGGAACACAAGGTTTCAAAATGTGAACATGAAGATCTTCCTTTCAAATGAACATATTAGTAAGCAAACCCAACAAATAACTAAAACTCTACTGACTAATGCAAACCTCCTATACAGGACATCTCCAAGCACACAAAACCGCCAGCACCCAATAATATGCTTTGATAGACAACTCCATACAAGACACCACCCTAAATAACTTAATGAAACAAAGTGATGCAGGATTGACCTTAGGCCACTAGTGTAGGGCCCCAAGTTTAGTTAGGAGTTTATTATCAGATATCGGATTGTTATAGGATTAGGTTTCCCATATTATTTAGTTTCCTATTTTAATTAGGTTTCTTAGGCCCTATGTTATCTTTCTCATTTATATCGCATTGGAGAAGATGGATATTCAGAGTTTGATAATTAATTAACTTGGGTTATCTCAATAAGGTGCATCCTTGATGAAGGCTAGACCATCGGTCCGCCAACACGCTAAGCCCAACAGGTTGGCCGACCCATGGTCTGCCTTGCTTCAGCTCTCATTTATGGTCTCCGCGGAGACATTTTAAGTGCCTCGGACATGTGCTTCGACACATCCCATATACCCTAATCTTAGGGTTTGCATCACAAAGGGACAAAGAACCCACCCCCAACTAGTCATCTACCCAAAAACAAACTCTACTCACCTCTCCAACCTTGAAACCAACCCAACCCCCCCCCCAACACAAAGCAAAAGCCTTCCCACCACCATTAGAATATTCCCAAACAAACCAAACACTTGACACCTAAGGACATTACAAGGAAACCAACCCCACCCATCCCATATTTTGGGAAAATCACCCTTCTCCATTAAGCTTCCCTTTCATCCCCAAATCTCCACCATCACTAAGACATCAAAGCCCAATTTCTCAATTACAAGCTACCAAATCCAAACCCTCAACATATTAGGCTTCATTACCTCATCACATTTCATCAAGTGGAACTTCCTTTCATCACTACTCCGTTCCCATAAGAAGTTTCTTCTAATGTGATCCAACTCATCCTTAACCAAAATCGGCATCATAAGCAAAGACATCTAAGGACAATGTAGCATTAGTTACTCCCACCCAGAGATTAGTAGAACCCCTTCCACATAAATAGCATGAGATCGAAACTTTCAATAATAAGATCCCAAACAACTTAGACCTCAATTTAGCTCCAATCGAAAGGCCAAGATAAGAACATTGGCAACTTACCTATGTTACAGTTAAGAAAGTATTCAAGAAATCTCCACATCCAAACTCCCACTAGCATACTCTTGGACAAATTAATCTTTAATCTAGACACTAGCTCAAAGAATCCAAGAATCTTCTTAAACATCAACACCTCCTCCGAAATCATGGAGCTAAATAGAATAGTGTCATTTGCAAACTGAAGATGAGTAATAGCCTTCACCCCCCTTATAGGATTTTATATGGAATACTTGTAGTTAAATACCTCGATTCATTAATATCTATTCCATAATGCATTTTTTTATCTAACAGAGATCTATATCTTATAGATTCCCCAATGGCGTCTAGACATTTAGAGTCACCTTTATCTCAAATGGATGACATTTCCAAACAGTTAATAAAGCAATAGTTAAGATCGTATTTTTAATTGAAAATATGAATGAGAACATTGAAGGCAAACAATTTACATCACATTTCACTCAAAACACATGAATTCTTCTCCGAATAGAAGAGGTATTTTCACTGTACCAGAAACTTGTAAAGGTAGTTGAAGTGTCGATGGGTTTCACAATAGTTGCATATGCGGGAGACAGCAGCAGTAGTGTACTGACTCACGGCTGCATCCTGTGTAGTAGATGCAGTTCTTGTTGAAATTACATGCTCCAGAACAGCCATGGCACCATACCCAATACATAATTCACAAAGGTCATCAATAGTCCCATAATCAGTTGCCAGAGGATCAGGCCTTTGAGGGGATGAAGATGATGTCACTGCCCCATATGATGATGGTTGAGGAGGCGAAGGGATTGCATTTTGAGGGAAGAATAACATGCAAGCACCAGTGTAATGTCCATGCCTGAACATGAAATTAAGCATTTGTTGTCGTGCATACTGCAAAAAATAATAATAAATAAATAAATAAACAAAAACATGACAAAATATGACACATCAAAGAGGTTACTATGAAAAAAGTTCTCCCCACACTTAATAATATGTCAAAGTACCCAACCCATCCAATATCAAAAATCTTTACAGTTCTGTAAAAGATGAAGACAATACACATGCGCAATAACAGTAATGATGAAGAAATCATGGATGTCCTAGGACAATCATGGACAGAAGAATGTGAACCACTCTATAACCAAACTTCTATGCTGCATTGTTCTCTTTGCATTAGCATTACGTTAGAGCAAGAAGAAAATAAAAATCTCTATAGAACTCTAAATGATATTAGTAAATCATATCTGAACTACAACAATATTGACGAACTTGTATTACACCAAAAGAATCAAGATAATGGGCATCTCCATACAACTGTAAATAAGAATGAAATTCATATATCAACATGCTGTCAATAGAGGTCCAGTAATCTGATTCCAGGCCCAACTATTGAACAACACTCACGTGGGACTGGGTCAAACAAGCAGCTGTACATTACCACATTTTGGGATTTGTTGTATATATGGTTTAGCTAGGATTATGAAGCTGTATATTTTATTTAGCTAGGATTATTGATCTAGATCCATTGCATTAATTATCATGCCTGATTAAGGGCTTGATTGTATCCATTAATTGGGCATACAGCCCTTATATAATAGAAGCAGTCGATCCCCACGGGGATACACAGCTTTCAGCCAAAATTCATCTCTCCCATTTCAGAACATCTCATTGAGATGACACATGCTAGTGGAGAAATCATAGAATCTGTAGCCATTAATCAATGAGAAAATAATGTAAACCCTAAAAGGGCAACAATCTCGATGGAGAAAGAACAAATTAACTATGTGTTTGGCCAAGCAATCCAACCATCAACAGTATTAACTATTTTGACAAAAAAAGGATGATATTAATAGACAGTAATGTCAGAAAAGATACTGCTGAAAGTAATAGAGGATGCAGGTGAAAAAAATATACCATGAATCAGAATGCACACAGGCATTGGGGCAATTCATAACATAGACATAGAAGATAACATGAATCAGAATGCACAGACATTGGAAGTAAGCACTGTGAAAATAGAAATATCTTGCCGCTTACTTCGTGTAAATAATTAACACACTCAACATATCTAACGTTGTCCAGGTTGCTGTGAGAACCATCTTCAAAATCTGAACTAGATAACATAGAATGATTATCTGGCACATCTTGAGACCGTCTAGACCTCTCTGAGCGTGGAAATGTTGAGGGCATATATAAGACATTAAGATAAGCATCAGCAGAGAGGGAGTCATCCAAGATTGTTGGTGCACTTTTTGCCAAATGTTCATACCTGCATGAAAACATTTGAAATAGTCAATTTTCAGGGCTATGGGGTTACCATGAATGATAACTAGTTCTTGCAGTCTATAGATAGGAAGGAACAAAACAATATTCTCATCAAATATAATCTAAAACAAAATTGAGTTTTACATAAATAAATATCTGACACCATTGTACTCACTCACTCCGTCTCTCTCTGTCTAGTCATCCATTCAATGCACTCATAATAATCGGAGGTAAAATTAGCAAACTGTTTGTCACTAGCAATTGGGAAGTCTGGCCTGTCTCACTATTACAAGAACAGACATATCATCACTTATGCAGTACACTTTTACCCAATTAGTCTGAGGTCCTTGTACTTCTCAATTATGCGGCAGTTCTTTGAACTGTTCACACTATCAAATGGAATGCTTTCATTGCACTTATTTCTGTCATCATCCTCACAAGATCTTTATGCCCATACAAACACAAATTGGGTAAGCAACATCACAGATCCATGATCCATCATTTTGTACCCACATATTCCTTGGAAAGTCCCTTATTAAATAGAGATCAAAGAAACAATCTGTTATAAATTAATCATCTGTTGAAGCAGAGTATCGTGCAATGGGGAACACGACAATAAAAATAGAGTGGATAAATCAGTCAATCTAATATAAGGGAATGTTCATTTCGTCTCTTACATCCAAGGGTAAAAATTGCAGTTGCGGCAGGCTTAGCGATCAGTAGTCAAAATGCTACAACTACGCTGCTACGGTAATACGTAGCGGCTGCGGAAACACATAGCAGCATAGCGGTGGGAATTTTTTTAAGTTTTTTTTTAATGTTGTGTAGCAACAAATCTTGTGTTATTTTAGTGATTTGGAACCATGTAAGTGTTGGGAAAAAGTCCCACATCGCCCAAGTAATGAGTTTGATATAGTTTCATATACTTGTTTGGGACTTCCACCTATCCGTTTAAGCTTTGGGGTTGGTATATGGTTCCTTACATGGCATCAAAGTGGGTATCATTCTTGTATAGTCAATGTCGCAGGCCCGTCAATAAAATCTGTTGGGCCTACACTTGAGGGAGAGTGTTGGAAAAAAGTCCCACATTCCACATTGCCCAAGTAATGGGTTCGACATAGCTTCATATACTTGTTTGGGCCTTCCACCTATCAACTAAAGCTTTTAGGTTGGTATATGGTATCTTACAATAAGGGTAGAAACAACCATAAGAATGGCTATTTAGAAGAAGAAATAGGAAAAACGGTGTTATAAATTAAAACTTCCTTGCTCTATTGAGTTTTAGACTATAGCGCCACTATTTTCCAAAAGAGCGTAGCAGCTTCAACCGTTACGGCTGATAATGCAGCCGCTACGTAGCTATGTTGAACCATGCTTGCATCTTTAGACTACAACAACAAAAAAACTGATATTCACATTGCCAAAAGTGAAGTCATTTGAGAACAAAGTAAATTGAAGCTGGTCATCACCTTGTCCATCACACTTGTCTTTGCACCTTATATCTTCCATGCATCCATACAACAAACCGAATTGCAGATTTCTTTACAAAGAAACATGCTACCCAATGTTACAATCTTTTGGTCTCCAAACTCTCACTGCATTTGGTATATGCATCATGAGTTTGATAGGGGGTGGAAAACATAGTTGAATATCTCCATTCAATGCATATGAGGACCATTGCACTTTTTTTGGTATACTATATCATTTTTGTAATCCCTAGATAACCATAATTGTAAACTGGAGATCAATTGTCATAGGCAAGTATATTACTTTAGTAGACCAATATTTATAAACTGGTTGCTCATCTCCCATTGAGAGTTCACCTTCTTCCAAATCTCTTCTCATAATCTCATATCTTTCATGATCTTCCCAGAAAATGACACTTCATTGGTAGTTTGGTTTAGATTCAGGGTGGGTATGCTTAGGATCTTAAACAGGCACTCTAATTAGGGTCTTGTGGGGAAGTCTGACTAGAGAGATTTTACTTGGGGTTTTCTTTTATTTAATTAATTAAGGTCTTCATCTGATTTAATTTAATTAGAGTTTTCAAGTGAATTAGTTTCGAATGTCATTGGAGTATTTATTTAAGTTACTTTAATTAGGGTTTTGATAATGTAGATCAGGTTGGCTTAAAACATTTATTTGCGAAGCAAGCATAAATTGGAAGACTCAAACCATTTAATAAATGGGACCTGTTTGGGTTGGGGTTGGGCCAATACCCCATGTGCATAGGACTCAGTCCAACCTGAACCTCTTGCTACCCCTGCAATACCTAGTAAGCCTTGGCTGTTATCCTCAATTGACCATAAAAGTGGCTCCAAGTGGGTCCCTCAGTTCGGCTTTCAACAAACAACAAAGTGGATTCCTCTCACTGGATCAAGCATTTTTTAGGTATAGCTATATCTGTCACATAGGAACTAAAAATTTATAAGTTTCATACTACAGTATTAAATTAACAATGCTAGATAATCATAGTTTCATACGTACTCACTGCAACTAAATTCCAGGCTACAATTTCGTAAAGATATTGAGACTACTAAATTTCAGGCTACAATTTCGTAAAGATATTGAGACCAGGAAATTTCATCATCACTGAAAGGTGTCAACTTACGAGGAACGGACAGCACCAACATCAACAGGAGGACCTCCTTCCATAGTATTGATGATCTCTAAAATGAAAGGAGTAGGATCACCCTTGTGCAATTGAAAAGCTTGCCTGGATACCATCAAACAACCATTAGGCACAAGAAATCTGTCTTCTATGGTGCTAGAACAAAATGTAATGAAAATATGAAACCCACTTGAACTTAACACGTGCTTGAGCATAATGTTCCATCCGAATCAAAGCATGTCCCCATGCATTCCATACAGGAAAGGCATCAATCTGAAAACATCAAAAATGTCTTTATTCTAATAAATACCAATACAAAATACTCAAGTTTTTATAATTAAGAACAAAAAATGTCATTCCAAATTTCCTAGTGAATTTGCTTCCTTACCTTGCACTTTTTGCAAGTATATACAGCCATGCTGTATCTTTCATCTTCAATCAATCTGTCTCGGAGATGTTCAGATGACTGTCTGTCTGCAATGTCATCAAGAGAAGCAACAATGCCTGATCCCAGAAGACTTTGAAGTAGCTCTGCACGCCCTAGCCAGATATCTGCTTGGGATAGGATTTCAGACATCTCATCTGTATATTGACTACTAACACTAGAGCTTCCAGCATCAGAAGATGCATCATCGGCATCCCTACTTCTTTCAGAATTGCTTGACAAATCACCACTCCCAGCAAGTTTCCTAAGTTGGGATTTGGCATAAACCAGTGCCTGCAGAAATGCCACATAAGCTGTGTTTATATAACCAAACTACAGCTTTCATGCGAACTACATACCTGCACAAAAGTTTCTGTTGCATGATAAGCACAACCCAGAGTTTCCATAGATGCATGCAAAGGTAATTGCTGAGCACTTAATACATTCTTCATCTGAGTAATGCACAAATCAAGAGCCCCTTTTGCAGATACTGACTCATCAGAGCACAAAGAGAGCAATGCCTAGAAAAGGAACCCCAGTCAGCAGATTTTCAGTATGATAAAACCGAAGTCCATACCATTTTACATCTACCAGAACATGGAAAATAGACAGCTATTATGCAACACTCCACAGTTTTTGAATTTGAGGATCCTACTGCTTAATGATGCAGGAGCAAAGGTCCAGATCTGATGAATCATCTGACCCATCAGGCCTTGCTTACATGGATAGGTTTTATCAAGCCTAAGAAGGGCTTTGGATCTGTCTCAACCAAGGATCTATCAAGAAAAAAAGATCAAATCAAAACTTGATTGATAGAGATGGGCCCAAAATAAATTGTAAATTTACGAAGCAAGCATAAGGAACCAAATCAGATATTGAATGGACCATATGCATGCACTAATAACCCAATTTGGGCCCAAAAAGAGTCAGGAGGCCTGAAAATATTGGAACTGCAGGTCCCCAGGTTTGAGTCAAGCTGAACCTGACCCAAATCAGAATCAGCCCAGCTGGAATAGGTTCAAATCCGGTCGCCCAGGCTTGCCAACCAGTTTGCAAGAGGTAGCTGGCCCAACCAGCCAGTCAAGACTCAAGAAGAGCCCTCAGCTTCTAAACATCAAGACGCCCAAGACCCCCTTTAAAATTCTGCACCTTAAGATATCTCCTGTTCTTTCCAAATTCTTATGCTCAATAGAACTCTTTTCTCAAAGAAACTTAAGATGATAATTGAGAGATTTTCTCTACAAGGATAGCAAGTAGACCTGAAAGCCTGAAAGCTCTCATGCCCAAATCAGCTCTAGCAAGAGCTTTGGATGTTTCAGAGATAGTTTCTGTCCCTTCTTAACCTCATTTATATTTTGAGATATTACATTAGGACTCTATAATTTAGGGATTTGATTATTTTAGGATTGGAATCATGGTTGAGATTAAGTCTCATGTTTTGGAGATTCTATGATTTTAAACATTATGTATATGCATGTAAAAGGAACGATCCATTGTTTTTTTCTTTTTACTTTTTATGGTGACCTGAAATTAAGATTTTAGATCATATTTAGATTAAGCGTTACCATGTTTAGAGAAATTGGATCGATCTAAGGGGGGATAATCCATCTCAGTAATAGCAAAATGGCTAGTTCTGAAACTGAGGGTCAAAATGGATCCAAAATAAACACTAAAATTAATTCTAGATGTTCTGATTTAATTAGGGAAACAATCAGAATTTATATGACCCAAATGGATCATCCAATGAAACCCATTTAAAATTAAAAGGGCCCAAAACCAATATCCTCAATATAGGGACTGCATTTCAGTGGGTTAGATCAAACTGATCCAGTACCAAGCCAGGCCCAATCCACTCAGGGCAACAGCCAAGTAGGTTGCCAGGGCCTCAGTTACAGTTCAACAGTGAGCTTGTCCCACCAACCAGCACATGTGATCGACTGATGCAGATAGCAAGTCACCCAAAGAAGAGTACACATCTAGTATGTGAAACTTCATGGCCTTTTTCCATCCTCATAGTTCTTTTGTTCTTTGGCCAGATTGATAGTTCATTCCTGCTTTCAATTTAGGACTCCTAGATTTTTTAATTGAAGATTTTTGGGCTTGGGTTCCTGAACGATCAGATTTTGCTTCCCTTGACTACAGCATACACACTAAAATATTATTTTTTTTATTTCAGTACTCTATTATTCAATCATTACTATTGTTTCCCCAACCCACTCTGCACCCAGCACAATGAATTATACATGTGTCATAAATACCAATAACATTTTTTTATTGCAGCACTCTATTACTTAATCAATACTATTATTTCCCCAACCCACTGCTTACCCAGCACAATGAACTATACGAGTATACGTCAAATAGGAAGCATGCTGCCAGTATCGAAACATAATATCAAGAGTAACAACAGCCTAACACAATACCTTAAAAAGAATTATATCAGGGGAGCTTTCATATCGGTGAGACAAGCGAACTGCGTCATCCTTACTCCTGTCTCCAGTAAGCATCCACTCCTCTGCTATTGGTACAGAAGGAAGTCGTTCTTGTCCATCCACAGAGTAGACTGAAACGCGGTCCTCTTGGATACCTGCCATTTCTTCCCAAGCAACTCTTTCAGATGGTGTCAGTCCAGAACTCTTTCTCTTACGATAAACTTCCTTTGGCACAATCTTATTTCCAGTATCACGAGGAGCCCAAGAGAAAGCTCGGCGAGCTTCTTTCTGGAAGTTATTGAGGCTGTTTGTAAAGTTGGACCTGGAAGGCATGCCTGTTCTTGTTTTCTGCCTTGGTCTTGGCCCTGAAACAGATATTCGTGGCTCTCTTGGAGAGGAAAGAACACTAACAGAAATGGCTTTGGCAGCATATCTAAGAATTAGAATGTTGTCCCTCAGAGAGGGGAACTCCTTCAAGATCTGCCAATAAATGCAGCAGACACAGAGAAAAAAAAAAAGAAGAGAAAAGTTAAGAACTAGTTATGAAAGTCAAAAGACTCAATGGTTTCTGTTATGGAGGGTAATCAAGGCCAAAACCCATGAACCCCAACCTCTAATTTCAAATTTCTTAATCAACAGGGAGATCACTTGACACCATAAGATAGTTTTCTAACAGTGCAGACTTTTTCAAACTATAAGAGGGGCAGTATAATACCAAAGAAGCAGATTCGAGTTGCTTCCTCATTAGAAGAACTTCCAAAATCAAATGAGGGTGTTCATGCAGGGATGAACATCGTTGTTGCCAAGGCAGTGGCAAAGCTGCTAAAACACGAAGACCCAAGGCCCATGAATTAAGACGGGAAACCTGGACATCTGAAAGATTTCCAGCTCTTCTCTTCAGAAAAAAATGAACCTTCAGGAACAAGGAAAAAAGAAAGAGAAAACAAAAGCTAGTAAACAAACATAATACTTTGCTAGTGGATTTTTTTAATTTTATACAGGAAATGATCTCATACCAGAAGTTGCTTTGATCGAAGGTTTGGTAACAGTTGCATTGCACCCATTGCAACAGGTAAGGCATCATCAGAGTCGCGCAGTGAAGAAAGAAAACGTGATGCTTCTGCCGGGCCTCCACCACTAAGAGGGTCTGTAGTAAGTAGCTTCACAAGTTGTCGTCCCTGCAGCTCTCTCCTTAATTCTATAGACAAAGCTGCACTTTCAGCCACTTCTAAAGCCGCAGAAACAGCACCTTTGCCAGCTAATCTAAGTGCCAAGCCTTCAGGGTCTTCCTTGCACTCAGCCTCAACCTAGCAGAACAAAACAGAATAGCAACAGAAGGAAGACTTTCTATTACTACATGATTCCTACTGGCTCTAAGGATCACAACTGTTCTACATCAAAAGATTCAAAACTTAGCACAAACCGGGAAGAAACCAGGCCAATTATGTGGTGCTTCTGTTTATCATTTCAAAAAAAGACAACAAGGTAGAAATGGTGCTTTCATTTTATCAATTAAGAAAAAGATAGTACGATAGTTATAACCTCTAGCCAGCTGCTATAACGATCATCTGCAGATAAAATGTGATTGTATCTTTGCAAAGCTTGTCTCATTTGCACCACCTAAAAACGTAGAAAGATATTTGTCATTAGGCAAACATAAAGACCAACTATGACAACAGATAGCCAAGCAAAGTTTGTGTATATTAAATTCTGGCGGTGATTATTATTTAGATTAGTGTCAAATTTGGGTCATTGGGGCTCAGTGAGTGTGAGGGCCCCAGCACTGGACAATGCACATTTGTTTTTCTTAGCATTTTTTAGGATAAAAACACCCCTCCTAATAGGACCCACTAGGATGCATGATGATCATCGAAGTCCATTGGATGAAAAGACGTACATGAGACCTACTTATATACAAAATTTGGACACAATGAGATCATCCTAGCCCTTTGATCCATGGCCCTAAAATTTAATGGTCTCAAAGGCATCATTTTCTTATAATTTCAATCCAATGGTGAAAAAAAGTTGGACAAGTATCAAATTTGGACTAACGATTATTCATGCAGGGGTAGTGTGTGTGAAAAAACTAGATTGACTCAAGGTGGGCCCCATCACAAAAAAAGAAGGGGCGGAAAAAGGAGCATTTTTAAAGTGGGGCGTTTTGGAGAATTACCCATATATTCCAAATTGGGAGTTTTGGAGAATTACCCATATACATATATATATGGGTAATTCTCCAAAATGCCCCATTTGGTAAGAGGCATTTTTGCCCCTTTTCATTGGTCCAATTAGATAATGCCAACTCAATTTACAATCACTAAAGATAAGTAAATTAGCAATACATATTCCCAATGCTAGGAAAAAAAGATGCCATTAATGTTTTCTTCCCTAGTATTTATTTCTCTATGTGAATCATCTTAGGCCAAATTTCACTCTCCAAAGCAGGTGGGGCCCACGTACCCATGCATTCATCCTAGCCAAAGTTACTCCTAAGTAAGTGGGCCTACAATCCATTCAAAGACGTACGGTGTAATATTTTATTATTATTGTTATTATTTTTATTTTTGTTTTTTTATAAGACGAAGTTGACTCCTCTTTGAGTGTCAAGATAATGCCAAGGATTTATTGAGAGAGAAAATTCAGGAGCCATATAGAGAACAAGTAGAAGCCATTAGTTAGCCTTTTGAGAGAGAGAAATTAGGAGCTATTTAAGCCATTTAAGTCATCTGGTTTCCTCTTTTTTCTAAACAATCATAATCATTGCAAGTACAAATTATGCCTCTCACATTCATTAAAAGGATGGTGCGTTCCTCTTTTAAAAATTCTCGGGCATCACATAGCGCGCTCTCTCTCTCTCTCTCTTTCTATATATATAAATATATAAATCCATTAAAGAAGAGGAAGAGACCTAAACTAGGAGATTCTTCCTACCCTCCTTTTGTTGTCTTTTAGGCACTAGTTTAATAAGCATATAAAATATGTGTACATATATATATATGTATAGAGAGAGAGAGGGCTGCTATTAGAACTTGAACAAACAAGTCCATCAACGCTAAGCAAAAGAACTATAAGGCATTATGAGAAATGAAAGACACATCATTGAAGGCACCTCATTCTTAAGTGGATCATCTTGAGCTAAATGGCAACTACACATAGTTAGAACATCCGTTGCAGCATCCAACTCCCACCTTTGCAGATACCTAAAATTGAAATTTTAAAATATGTTCACACAAGAATATAATGCTAGTTGCTAGATATAGAAATAAGTCAGCACCAAAGTGGGGATGCAAAACACTACTATAGAGTTACTAATTCACAATGCAAAAATCAAACTTCAAGAACTGTAATCTACCGAGATGAATACAATCACAACACTATTATAGAGTTAAAACCAAACATAATTGAGATGTAATGCATTTTAATTTCATAGTATTAAACCAAACTTCAGTTGAGAGCTGTTATCAACCAAGATGAATACGACTACTACTAAGGATCAAAATAGTGGTTACGGTGAGCCCACTACCCACATGATATTGTCCACTTTGGCACATGAGATTTCAACCGATCTTGCCACACAGTTTTAAAAGGCCTCATGTGGGGTTAGGCCAAGTCACACACATATATACCAAGATCAAGACTTGCATGTTTCCGTTGTGGGACTTATGCACCACTGCATACCCAGTTCTTTAGAGTTTCCCAACCCTCTCTCTTTCTCTCTCTCTCTCTCTCTCTCTCTCTCTCTCTCTAAGAAGATGCTCACTAGACCCAAAGCCCTTCTATAGGAGCCACAAGCATGACATCCTCACCCACCAGAAGACAGAGCCATCCTCGGCTCCAATACCATCTGTAACAACCTGAGCCCACTACCCACATGATATTGTCCGCTTTGTCTCATGAGATTTCAACTCAATCTTGCCGCACAATTTAAAAAGTCTCATGCGGGGTTAAGGCCAAGTCACACATATATATACCAAGGATCAGGACTCGTATGTTTTGCATGTGGGGCTTATGCACCACTGCATACCCAATCTTTTAGAGTTTTCCCCCTCCTCTCTCTCTAGGCGGATGCTTGTTGGACCCAACACCCTTCTACAAGGGGGCCACAGGCATGACATGCTCTAGGGAAGAAGAGATAGGAAAAACAATGTTTTAAATGAAAACTACTCGGCTCAGCTGTGTTTTATACCCACCAAGTTGTAGCAGCAATATTTTCAATTTAGCGTAACCACCATAGCCGCTATGCCCAATATATTGGCCGCTATTTTGTTCCACGATTACCACTATAATAACAAACAAATATTGATTCTGAAATACAGAACAATGGCATTGTCTACTGATTTAAAAAGAATCCACAGGGCAATGAAACCAAAATAAAATACAAATTAAAGATATAAAACTTAACAAGATTAACCAAAGCACACTGAAATGATGGTATGCATGTGTATAAAGTTTAACATACTTGAGGGCAAGTCTAGCAGCCATCTTTTTATCTTTCAACCGCAGACAATATTGCCAAGTGTTGCTCCAAACGTTATGAGCTCCGTGACCTTCGGGTTGTCCAGAGGTTGAGTTATGCTCCTCCCCACATTCAATGAGTAATGTAAGTAAACGATCTGAGGCTCCATCACGTAAACAGCGATCAGAAAGAGCAAGAGCATCCATTAGTTTTCCTTCATTAATTAATCTGCAAAAGGGAGAATGAAGTCCAAACTGTTAATATGAAGTTACCAACTCAATTTCATCTTTAAGTAAAATGAAATAATAATTCAAATCTACACCAAAGCTCAACTAAAAAAGGAAAACAAGAAGCTACAAGTAGAAAATTGCCATAAATGTGCGCCACTAATTGACTAAAGCCATAACTGGACTAGCCTTGCCACATTTATAAGTAGGTCTAGAATCAATTGAGTTGGACTGCGAAGAAAATTCTGCAGCCAAAATGATGCGGATAGCACAATTGAAGATAGTGTATTCAGCAGGTATTAACAATACATGGAGGCATATGAGCTAGTACCTGGGGTCCTAACACATGTGACTGTTTGACCCTAAACGGGACCCAAAACAGCTTCAAAATATGCATTAATTCACACAAACAGGGGCTATTTTAATATTCTAGAAAGTATTTTTTAAAAAATTCTGAAATTCATTTCAAAAAAGGGAGCACTGGGCTATTTTTGGGCTCAGTTTAGTGGACCCAAATAAGCCCAAACCCAAAGGGTCCCAGCACCTAGGGTCCCCTTTCCAGAGGCAGGGCCCACCATCAGATTAAGTTGACCAAGTGGCCTCATAGACAGACGTCAATTAATTTGTTAAGAGATCTTTGACTTTGCTTTCTTTCTAACTGTCTAATTGAATATATATAGAAACAGATTAATAGGGAATAATTGTAACTAAATAAAGGATGGGGATTGATTGCGGTATCTATAAGAATCTTCAGAAACTAATAGCATACCATTCGACTGGTGAATGGGACACACTGAGAATTCATCTCTACATCTCTCTCCATTGCTTTCTATGGCTTATGGCATCTACACATGAGATCTAACACTAGTGGATCTAGATCACCCAGTGTTCCTTAGTATCTTCAAGTCCAAAGATACTGCAGCCACTGTACACTGCAGTGTAGCAGTATCACAGTTTACATACTATCTTCTGGATTCCTTCCGGCACCTCTGACTGCAGCACAAAAGTATGCTTCACTGAGTATCAACAATGATAAAAATCAGAGACCTAAGGCTACCACTGCAGCCTTTGCCCTTCAGTAATTGAGCTTTGGAACTGAATTCAACAGAACACAGATTCAAGAATATTGACCCACTCAGCTAGTTAACTTCTGGGGCTTTAAACAGCATAAACAGAACCATTTATCAAAATCACAGTTGATTTGGAAAACCAATACATTGAGCTTCGCAGCAGTTGCTACCCAGCATGCCGTCAAGCATTCTCAACAAAAAAAAATACAAAATAAATAAATAAATAAATAAAATTCAGATGTTGGAAAATGATAAAATCCAATTGCTTTTTCTTACCCATTTACCCCCTTGGGACATATCATTAAGGAAAATATCAGTGCTCCTAAGTCACTAACATCCTATATCATTGTTTAACCCTTACCTACTAAATCTGTTAAGTTATAGAAGTTCATCTCCTGGGCAATCCTTATAATTTATAAATCCATCAATTGGCCCATACCTAAATACCCTAATAACTTCAAATATATAAATTCAACTAAGATGAACAAGTTTGCACATTGCAAAAATATGCACAAGTGGCTAGGTGCAGTCGACACCCCTATGAGCTCGTGACCTAAAAGCCCTGGTTTGAGCCCTAAGAAAGTCCACAAGGCCCTGACCATGGATGTAAATAGCAGCCGCTACGCAATAAATCAGCTGCAGCGCCCATGGGCACTACACTTTTTGAAAAAAAAGCGCCGCTCACAAGTGTAGCGGCCCGTAGCAGCTGATACGGGCCACTACAAAGTGTATCAGCCGCTACGTTGTGGGGTGGGGTTCGCTCGACTTTTTCAACCATAAAGTGGCTGGAACTTTCCCTTCTCCTCTTTTCACTGCTCCAAACTCATTTTCTTGCCTCCATTTTTCAAATCCTCTCAAAAGAATACTAGAATCATAAACAAAAACATCAAATACAACTTATAAAAGCATCATTCAAGTGGTATTCAAGAATCAAGCATCCAACTCAAAAACATCAACTCAAGGTGAGTTTTTTGGACTTATTTTTTTCTACTTTGAGTTTATTTCTCTATTTTCTTCCATGAATCACTTGAAAATGAGTTGTTATTGTTAGATCCATGTTCCCCTTTGATCAAGCCCCTCTTTTTTTTCACTTTCTTAATTTTTTTTTGAAATTTATTTTTTGACTATTTTATTATTGAAAAAAATCTATTTTATTCATGGACAACCAATAAAATGAGTTGAAAATGGTTCCTAAATATTAGATCTATGTTTCCCATAGATCAATCCCACATATTATCGTGTTTTTCTTCTTTTTTTTTTGTTTTCTTATTTTCGGATTTTTGTATTTTTTGAAAAAAATAATATTTTTTACAAAAGTAAACCCAATTAAATGGGTTGAAAATAGTCCCTAAACATTAGACCTATGGTAAACATAGATCAATCCCATTCCAAAGTATTTGCTCTTTAAGTAGATTCTTTTTCTATGAAGTTTGAACATAGTTTATCTTTCATTCTTAAATAAATCTTGATGCAATTTGTTTATAACATTTTTTTTATAAGCCTTAAGTTAGTATCTAAGTTGGCATAACTCAACAACATGAATCCATATGAAAAACATTGATCATTCCTATTCTTTTTTATCAATACAGCGATGCAGGACCTCATGCAATGAGAAGACCACTACATACCAATATACAAGTTACTTTTGCAAAACAAGCATATATTCCATCATTTTTCAATATTCTAGATTTTCTGAAATTTTTTCAGAATTTTTTGAAGACTTTTTCAAATCACACCGCTACGCCACTACCACTACGTAGCGCCTGCTACGTAGCAATTTGGCAGCTGGCCGCTACACCCACTGCAACTGCTATTTTCATCCTTGGCCCTAACACATTGGTGACTTAAGGTTTTGGACCAAAGCATGCCCTAGACAGGGTCCACATTCCACAAATATAACATTCAAGGTTTGATTTAGCCCAAATAGATCCCCTCTGAATACGGGCATCAGTCCCACACACAAAAGATCAAACACCTCTATATACACTAATGCCTGGGCCACCACAGGATCTTCTGGATAGTCATTAATGGTCAGCTGATCTTGATCCTAGTTCTTGACCAATACCCACAGTCCAGGTGTACCTATTGCTGCCTCATTAACACTCACAATTTCCTCACATTCCTGGAGGAAGACTTTCAGCTTCTTCCTCTCCTTTCTTTCGGCTTACTCCTCCCCAAATAAAGCTTTCTTATCAGAGAAGTTATCCAAAATTACAACATTTAACTCCTTGTCAAAGCCCATCTTCCCACCCTCAACATCATAAAACATGTCAAGGCTCATACTTCATTTCAAGAATACTAGTGTTTCTGGAGTCATGCATTAAAAACTCAAAAGGTAGACATAGACATAGTATAAGTCATAAAGGCTAACTCCTACCGTCAAGAAATAAAGCTGAAGAAACATATATGAGAAAGGAAATGACAATCAATAAAATGCAGCATAACAGTAACAACACAACTCTTACGATACAGCATATAAGATAAAGGCTTATAAAGGAACTGACAATCAATAAAATGCCGCATAACAGTTAGAACACGACTCTTTCAATGCGGCATATATAATAAGATGAAGGAACTCACAATAAATGAAGGAACTCACAATAAAACCCAGCATAACAATTACAGGACAACTCTTCTAATTTCCTATTGGTGTTCACAAAATTGTTTTCGTTGACGATTAAAAAACTTCCAAGACAACACAGCATCATACCTTTCTACAGCTTTTTCATACGGCCCTTCATTCTCCCAATCAAGTGAAATAAAAGCAGTTGCTTCAACATTTTCAGACTTTGGTGAATCTAACCAAGGATCTGAAGCACTACAACCGTGGGTATTAAGGTCGGATAGATTTCTGGAGAGGTGACTGCAAGCAACCATGTCATCAACTTCTGACTCGGTGTCACTATCAAATTCATGAGATCTCTTAATGCTAGTTTTGCCCTCGAGTTTAGCAATGCCAACATTATTCTTACATTTAGCTGTTATGGCAAACTCTGATACTCTGTGAAGGTTCGTTTGCATTTGTATCCATCGGTTCAATGTTGGAAACCTGTTCATCAAATTTAAAAAGCAAAACAAGGTAACCAAGACATCCAGCTACCTACAAACGCATACATTTCTTTGGAACTCCTTACCTCTCCGATTGATCAAGGGCAAACTCATAGAATAATCTGTCAGCATCAGGTGTTTTCCCAAATGCATCGGCTGAGGGACAGGAGCCAGATGATTCATTACCATGGGACAATATGCTACTCCCAAACACACATGCCAGCACAGCTCTTACTGGGGACAATTTAGCCAAGCGCGTCACTATCTTCAGCTGAAGAGGATAAAGTGGACTTCCAGGTATCATACATGACGGGCCATACAAACTAGTCTTCGGCTCTTTAGAAGACTGGATAGGAGTCTTACTCTCCAGATTCATCTTAGAAAAAGTAGGTAACACAGGAATACAGGCCCAACCATGACCAGACCTTGGTGGATAGACTGGAGGCACACAAGCTGATATCACTTCATGCACAAAATCAACACACATAATATCAGCCACCTTCACAGCTGCATCAGCACTGCCTCGCTCAAAGACCAAACGAGTTAAAAGCTGCAAAGCAACAAATAAATAGAAATAAAGCTAACAGAAGAAGATTGGCACTTCATATAACTAGGTTAGTTATGTAAAGCTAAACTATTATATAACTCTCTCCTACAATGTAGCAAGCAAATCATAGAGCAATTTTGACCATAAGTGATAGAAACAATGTATTCTTTAGAAAATGAGAATAGATCAAACTCATGTTTTACTTCACAAGAAACAAAAGCAATGACTTACAAGTATACCTTCCCACTAACAGCCTCAACACAAACAGAAAAAAGAATATTTTTTTCATTTGAATGTGGAAGCAAACATTTTAGAAGAACTTTCAGAAAATCTTCTTGGATGAGGGTGCACTTAGACAAGTGCAAAATTTTAAAAGCATCATGCACCTAAATGGCCAAAGACAAGAAACTGTTAAAAGATGCTCCCATGAACTGCAGTTAGGCAAAACATTACTCAGATCATAATGATATTAACACTGTAGTGAAGTCATTGTCACCACAAGGTAACCTCATCTTTTATCTCTGGCATGACGAAGAACAATCCGACAGTGAATACTAGTCCTAGATAAGCACTTTAGGAGCTAGTCTCAATTGTATATAATCATTTCAAGGAACAATTTCATAACGTCAACACTAATATTATTGTGATATTTTTCAAGAAAATATACACTATACAGCCCACCCCTAAGAGGCAGATTGTTTGATCATAAACTTCCCCCATAAAATTGCAATTCAACCATTTCTGTCTCAGATCAGACCAATATGTACATTGGATTTAAGTAATTTTTATCTAGACGAAGTGAACAATATTGCTGAACTCCAATGGTGCATATCACTTCAATTTGAGTGGTATCAGACTAGTAGGCTAGCCTTATGCTGACAAGAAGATGCCCTACCTATATCATTTCAGAACATATCAAGCAGCAACAAACAGAATGGAAAATAAGAAACCAAACAACAAGAGATAAAAGGCAAGATTACATACATCTTTAGGCCATTCATATACAAGCGAGAAAAAGTTAAAATCATGCGTTGTATCAATGCCATCAACTATGTCACCAATTGCCGCAATGTAGAGGATAAAGGCAGAAAGAAATGCAGAAGGCTTGGAGCTTATGGGACCAAGTGACCTTTTCCCAGTTTCTTTTGAATCATATCCAGCATGCTCCACACTACTTTCTCCACCTGCTGAACTTGAGGATGGTGGTCTGCGCAATTTTAATCCAAGCCCAACAAAGCCATCCTTTTCCGAACTCCAAGACACTTTTTTATTGGAATTCAACCAATCCCATTTAGCAAAACTACCATCAGCTTCCTCATCAGCAACAGCTCTGGCAAGGTTATGAAGCTTCCCTGAAATTTTTCATAAAGCATGGGAAGCGGATAAATAAGAGATCCACAACAGAACATAAGCAATTACACACCAAATAGAATCCCAAAATTCACCACTAAGAAACTGTCGCTTTCCCCTGTGAGCATCTTCAATCATCTGGTGCAGCATAGCAAGAGCACGTTGCCTTTGTCCTTGTCTGTTCAAAGGAGGAATAATCATCTCTTGCTCCCCAGCTAGAATAGCCTGAAGAGTTGGAGGATTTTCCTAAAGAAATTGACAACACACCATTGAATCATTAATTACTGAACCCATAATGAACTGACAAGGCTGATATGAAGAAGATAATGATGAGCATGAATCTGCTAGCACAATATGAGATAAGGCATTGATGAATGGCAATGACGATGCCCCAGAACAAGTGAAAAACATGTGAGAAAAGTCAGTATACAATTCCCAAAGATGAATTTTTAAATTTCTGGCTACAAAAAAGATAAATTATAATTTGTACAAATAGACCTGCCTTTAGTTAAGTCCCAGTTCAAAAAGACTTGAGCTCTAAAGCCACCACAATTCAATTCATACACTACATCAGCTTTGTTCTACTAAACAGAATATTGATGTTCTACATTAAGCAGTGAGACACAGTACATAACTCATACTGGTTAAAAAAGTTTTTTTCTCTAACAAGGGCAACCATATTTGACCCATCAGGCAAAACAAAGAACATATGAGACATCAAAACTTAAAAGAGCTGGCTTCAGTATTAATTTGTAAAACACCAACCTGTTCCAAAATATCATGTAGACGTTGAAGAACATGCCTTGTAACAGAAATTATGCCTACTTCTCGAATTTGATCCCAATATGTTGGACCTATTTTTGGAGATTCTCCTGGATATATCTCAGATAACAAAACCCTAGCCTGCATGTTCAACAACTCAGAAGCCAATCACACACTATCTAACACATTAGTTTTGAGGTGTTTGAGATGCAGAAGCCTATCAGTAATTGAAAGAAGCCACAGGTGAAACAGCAGCAAATCAGTCTGTTCATGAAAACTGATAAGCAGAAGCAATTTTTTCAAAAACGACAAAAAATGAAAAATAAAATTCTTCCATTCAAATTTCAATAGAAGCACAAATTCAAATTTATCTTCATAACCATTGCCAGTATTTTTACTTGCCTGCTCTAGAAGTTTTCTACACATATCCACAGACCTAGCAGTAGTCGCAGCAACATCAATACAAAGAAGAATCTGCAAGGAAGTACCTATACATCAAGATATAAATTGCGACTACAAATGAAGTGGATGGAACCATTGAAACACTTACAGCAGCTAGCGGACCTAACTGAGAACAGAAGGCCAACAAATCTAATTCCTGTACAGAACTTGGAGTTCCCTCTGCAACACGAGAAACTGCATCTACCACCTGGAAAAGAAATGAAAGATGTCTCTGACCTTGGAACAAGAATTATGAAAAAAAATTTATTGTCGTGACAAGAGCATCTATTTTAAAATGTGTAAGGGGTTTGCTAATTCCACATGGGCATGGAAGCCCCAATGTAAGGATAATCTAGTTATGCTGTACAGGTGCCACATCAGCACATACAGCCATGTCACAGAAAACAAGGAAAGAGCCACAAATATCATTAGAAATATATGCAAAGATGCATAGCAGGAAAAAAGCTAATCTGCAAAAGAAGGTGGGGGAGGGGGAGGGAAGTAATATGAGTAGATGCAACAGTAACGTATGCTTTTGATAAAATCTTCAAAGATAGCAATTAACAGAGAAGTAGGATATACAGAAAACCAAATGCATGGCATGGACACGTAAAATGCAAGGTTCCATCTGATAGATCCAGAGAGCAGAATCAGAGAGAAGATGTCAAAGTAAATGACAGAATATGATTCGAAGGAAACAATACGTTGCAAAATCCAAAGAATGGTGCTAACGAAAAATAATAGAACCAATCATTTTATGTGCAACCATGACAGTTGGATGGCATAACATATGCTGCGCATAATCACAGGAAGCATGAAAAACGGTTCTACACAGGTTGAGTAGAAAAAATGATAAGAAAGACACGAAATAGTAGACCTATACAAAAAATTGTATGCATGCATGCACATAATCGCAATTTTCAAATTTAAGTAGGTCAATGATCTCTAAATGGTTATATAGGATAGAATCACCATGTTTCTTAAAGAATTAGAATTTTTCAGACAATTCAACCCACAGCTAATATGATCCAAACACGATAGTTCTGCGCCATTCCTAATCTTCCCCCATCCTTGGTCGGCATGCACCAAGGTTTGCCCCCACAAATCTGCACACGCAATTAGGCTGTGCAATACAATTTAAATTTCAAAGGTGATTAAATAGTGATAAGGGGTTCTTCCAGAAGGTCTAGCAAGTTAAGAGCTAAAACGCTGCAAAGGACCTCAAAGCAGGGACCATGTAAGCATTGTAGCACTTGGTGTAAGGGTCTCAAGGATGTAGAAACTTCAAGCATTAGATGAAGGCATGAAGCAAATATTTATATGATTATCGTGTGTTAGGATCTTTGTATGTTGGCTAATTCATGTGTTAGATAAAACTCTGAATCCATTGAGTTATAAGTTTTTATTCCTTTTAGAATGGACAATGCTATGAGTCACCGGATGCACTAAAGTGAAGAAAATGAAGAAAGAAAGCTATTTGGAGTATTTTGAAGTCATTTTCTAAGGTCAATATAGATTAGAAAGGTCATATCTCATAAATTAAGCGTCGGATTGGAGCAAACTACCTACCATTGGAAAGCTCCTTTCGAGTAGATATCCATAGGTTCCAAGATTGCATCAATCAGAGCTAAAACGACAAAGTTATGGCCTCGGAAAGTTTGCAAAAAAGTGAAAATTTTACATGCGCGCTCAAGTGCCAGTGCACCTGCGCTCGAGCGCCCAAGGTAAAGTTTTCAGGCAAAAACTGCTACGCTCGAGCACCCGATACACAGAAACCTACTTTCCTACACGGAATTGTTTCCTATTTGTGCTAAAACTGTCAATTTATGTTCTACAAGGACTCTAACCGTAAGGGACGAATTGTGGGCTATTTAAAGGGTGTTTCTCTTAACCCAAATGCATCCATCTCCCTATTCTAAGTTGACAATACACACTGAAGATACCCTTCTTCTCTAGTACAGCCATTGGAGAAATTATGCTAAAACTTCGAGTTCTAGAGATTTATGCTTCTACTTCCTCATAGAAAATTGACTTCTCTTGTAGAAAGTTCGTTCACCTTGCTAATTCAAAGTGGTTGTTTCAAGCGTGGTGAGCAATGAATGGCTAGTAGTCGACAAGAAGAACTGTAGTCCTTAGGTTTAGTTGCAACTGAGAAAGGGACGTGAGTGTATCTTGTAATTACTTATTATTAGTGCTTGGTTTTTGTTGGTCTGAGGAGAACTCGTGATTTTTTCTAAGTAGCATTGTCTACGTAAAAATATACATGTCTTCTTCTTATGACATGTGATTGATTTATTTACTAGTTCTTTTATTCATTTACTGCATATATGTTGAACTGCAATCTAGAAATCCAAATCTGAGACGATCTTTCATCATGTAATCAAGCCAAGGGTGAGAAAAACACTAAAAAATGTCAAGTCAGTCGTGCTAATTGATGGGTGCTGATGTGGCCATTGGTGCTAGTGTTGGCTTGGGTCGATGGCTTTGATCATAGCCTAATCGTTCTGAATAAAACGATGGCGTAAATAATGATTAATGATGTCCTAAGAGCATTATGATAATGCAAGTTTCTCATTGGCCCGCCTAAGAACCCCTTCCCTGCCTCTCCCTCTCACCAATAAGTTTGTCTTGCCATTGATTCAACTTTGATATGAATCATAGTAATTGTGAAAAGTGATTCTCCTAACACTGTTTCCTGGGCATCCTCTTTGTAATACCCCAGACCCTATTGTAGGGGCTAGAATAATAATGCCTATTTATACCTTAGTTTTCTTATTATCAATTTGGAATCTTAATTTTTCTCGAATATTTATATATATATGTATGCATATATATCTATGTGTAGATATGAGTAAATCTATGGGATTCTTTGTATTATAGAATTATTTTTTGCACATACACTGACTTGGGTAGGACCTGCCTTCCTATTCCTAATTGCCTGAGTAAGCTTCATAGGGTTTAAGAAGTATTTTGTAGGACCCACTAGTCTTAAGTTGGTGAGAATAAGTTATTGGCTGTATAGGAATTAGGTGGGACTCTTGAGTTGTAATTAGAACACCTTCAAATTATGAGGTGGCACCCAATTCCTTACAAACAAGTTGTAGTCGACACCCACAGCACAAATAGAGACTGGCGCAAGTTTCCTATAAGGGCTATTAACAAAATTAGGAAGTAAACTCTTCCAAGGAGAACTAAAATAGAAAGAAGTCTTTTCCTTAGATAATAATTAGAAAGTAAAAAGGGGCCTTGGGTTATAAATAGGGTCGTCTCTGGTCGAATCCCTACAAACAACCCCTTCTTTCCATTAAAACCTTAATAGCAACAAGAAATTTAGAAAGAGCCCAAGGAGAAAAAAGGATCCACAGAGGTGTTTCACATAAGGTGAGTAGAAATTCCCTCATCTACTTGTATACAACGCCCAAATATTTGTATTGTATCTTTGAAGATCTTCCCACCCAATTTTATGAAAAGAATATGACGTATGTGAATGATCCACTGATTTTCATTGTTGTTGGGTTAGGCTACAATGACTATGGACCATAAGAATTATTCAATTGATTTACAAATCTTATTTTTATTAATTGGAGATCTTGCATATTCCCTGTGATAATGTTTACAAGATGGTAAGGAAGCCTGGTCAATTCAATTTCCCTAGATATAGGTATTGGAACCAACCATGAATGGAAATTCTAGAAAACAGGGTCGTCTAGGGAGCTTTCATGTTTAGAGTGTGAGCCCCACCAGTCCCACTTGTTGAGTGATCAGATCCGACAATCTGAACTGGGACCCTTGGGCGACCCTAGTGCACCCATTCCATTTGGAATCAACCTAGTTGGAACCACAGATACAAGCCTTGAACTCTGTCCATATGAAGGGAAGTTAGGAACGACATCACTGTCTGTAAAACTAATGATGGAAATCCCTGATTATAAAATAAAAATCCAGACCAAGGCAATTATTAATGTCAATAATGCTGTTAAGATGCAACTGATAATCAAGTTGCCCAAAATCTAGTGGGAAATCATAGCAGAAATTTGCAATTGCAGAATTCAGGGCGACTTGGAGCCTCTTTTTTATTTGGAGTGTGGGGCCCAGATGGGCCAGCTGATAGCAGATCTGAACCAGAGCTCTAATGATAGCTTCATGGTCAACCATTGTGATTAACCCAACTGACCAAAAGGGGGCTAGGCGTGACATATTAATCTGGAAGGCGGGGTTGATGCTACGGAATAGTTTTTCGGTTTCTAAAAATTCAACAAAGGTTCCTGATGTTTTAAATGGATGCAATTAGAGCCCTTCTTAAGACTATTCTTTTAAAAACATACAAGAAAGGATGGTAGCTAATGATATGGACCTATGATGCACAGATACTTCAAAATGGTCAACATATCGTGTCATATCGCATCCAATACTTCACTTTTTACATGTAAAATATGTGTCCCTACCATGTCTATGGCATGTCCTTGCCATATCTGGACATCATAGATGTGGACATTGTATGTGGCAAATCCTTAGTACTGTTATTATATTTTCTCAAGTATTACTTACCGGTTGTAGATTCTGAGAATTATTTGTCTATTGTACATTATGCATCTGTAGGATATAGCATGAAAATTGATTTAGAAGCTTTACGAGTAATTTGAATTTATTTGAGCTATGATAAATTCTGAATTATAAGTTATGACTGCACCTTTACTGTTAAATTTATGATCATTAACAAATTCCACATACCCGAATACCAATTCCAATTCGGATTTGGGTGTGGACTTACCCTAGTGTATGTGGGATTGGAAATGCAAGAAGTCATGATAAGGACAGCAATCACGGTAGTAAGACAAGCCGTGTTGTTGGTGATAGGATCCAAAATCATGGTGGTAAGACAAGTCACGTTGTTGATGAAGAACAAGGGCATCCCTCATGGAAGTATGGGAAACAATCGTAGCGGTAAAGCAAGCCGCATAGTTGATGAAGAACCAGGACTTCCCTCATGGAAGTATGAGAACTAGACGAACATTGCTCTCTTTTTGAGAGGGTCCGGTTAATAGAACTCTCCCTTCGAGGAGAGCCCTAAGAACTCTAGAACTCCAATGTAGGGGTATTTGAATGAGCCAATGCGATGATGCAGAAAGGTACTCGAGGAAGAATTTGATTAGACACTCACATCACAAAACATCATCACTTCTCTATTAAATTTGTTTAAAGTGTGTCTATATGAATAATGATTTGAATGTGATCTATGTATACTGATCTATGAAGCACGGGTACTTCTAAAATGTACACGTACCCACACCAGGTACTTAACCGTACATGTACCAGGTATGGGTACGGCAAAAAACGTATCGGGTATGGTCAAACTACTTGGTATGTTTCGACTTTGTGGATACATGATGGGTACGCTTGTGGATATAGGATGGGTACATTGGTACTTTTGTAAGAGTTTTTTCTTTTTTGTAAAAACTTTTGTAAGAGTTTAAAAAAGCTAAAAATATAATTTTTAACTTTAGCCCTAATGCTTCTCGACGAACTTAAAAGGAAAAATGCTTTAGCCCTAACCCATCTCCAATACCCTCTTTTCCAACGGAAAAAAAGGAAAATGGAAAGGAGGAAAAAAAAGAAGGAAGGAATGATAGAATATGAAATATAAAAAAAAACATTCCTGTTGCTTTGTTTTTTCATTAGGTTTAATTTGTAATGGTATTAAGTAATTATTGGCTTATTGCATCTAAGAATTCTAACATATTTTAATTATTAGCATACTGTATTATTAAAATTTTAAAAAATATAATTTTTAATGGACGTACCCAGCCGTACCCATATCCTATTTCTTTAGGATTTTGCCGTATCGGCGTACCTATATCGTACCCGTATCGGTACCCGTGCTTCATAGATACTGATTTCCTTCATTTGGAAATTCTACTCACCAGTTGTACTCATAAGTGGTTTGCTATTCACCCCACTTAAGGTGACATGAATGAAGATAAGCATATGATGATCAAGACAATATAGGTTTTGGGCATGTACATTCTGAGGGCAAAAGATATTATGAAAAATAGAAGAAACTAGATACATAATATTTTAATGGTTGTGAACAATAAAGGTTTTCTTCTTTGGCATTAGTTTTCTTTATAATTTCAAAATTTATTAATTTATGCTCATGATACTGAATTGTTTATTTGACTATTGCATGTGGGGAAAACGAATAATCATAGTTGTGACACAGAATTCAAAGAACCCCGGATTCCGGCTTATTACACCTTCAGATGACAATCCTTGAAATTTTCATTTCAACCTTATGCAGATGAAGTACTTTCCTTCTTCAACCCAAGCAATCTTTTGCCATGTGAGTAGATTGGCGAATGATTTGGTGGATGTGCTTTCAAAGAAAGTGGTCTTTAGAGTTTCTGCATAAAGTGCTCCGATTTTTGTAATTGTTGGGCATTGGGTATAATGCTTTCATATCTACACCATCCTTAACTTCTGTGGGATCTTTTACTACTTTCTTCTTTTAACATGACTTTACCTATACAAAAAGAAAACCTTCCTTTTATTACAGAATGTTAATATGACTTGAACCTACAACCTTATGATTACAACACTAATACTGAGGCTCTGTCTAACCCCAGGTGGGAGGATGCTATGACTGATGAGATGCAGACATTCGAAAACATGGAATATGGAAGTTGACTGACCTTCCAGCAAGAAAGCGTACAAAGGGTTGTAAAGTGTGTCTCCACCCTCAAACATAATCCAAATGGAACTATTCAATGGTACAAGGCAAGAATAGTGGCAAAAAGATTCACTCAAGCATATAGAATAGATCATCTAAAGACTTTTTTGTCTAGGGAAAAAGTTGAAATAAGTGATTTTCTCTATAGCAGCTAATTCTTCTTGGCCATTATATTAGCTAGATGTTAAAAATCCTTTCCTCGTGGTGACATGCAAGAAGACATGTACGTGGATCCACCACCTCAATTTATACTAAAAGAAGAGGAGAAGCAAATTAAATAAGGTATTGCATGGGTTGAAGCAACTGACACGTACTTAACTTGACATGCTCAATCTAGAAATGGTTCAGTATGGATATAAAAGATATCAAGCCAGTCAAACAGTAGTTTGAAAAAGGACAAGGGGCTATTTAGCCATTCGAAATGTTTATGTGGACAATCTTGTAGTTACTGGTCAAGATTTAAGAAAAAATAAGGAATCTGGAGACATACCTTGAAAAAGGATTCTGAAATAAAAGTCCTTGGAGAACTAAAATATTTTTTAGGGACTTAAATTGCAAAGTCATGATGGATCAAAATAGAGAAATGGAATCCATGAAGCTGGCCCCAACATAATTGGGACAAGGCTTTGATGATGGTGATGATGATGAAGTTAAAAAAAGTTAAGGGCACCTGATTTCACGACTGAAATATACTTCAGATTTGCTTAAGGAAATGAAAAGGCTAAGTTCAAAGCCAGCAAATGCACAATTGAGCAAAATCATAGTCTGCATTCTAAGAGCAGTGAGTCATTGAATTATCCATGTAGGTAAAAAGATTAGTTGAAAAGCTAATCATCTAACTATAACTCAACCAGACATCATATTGTAACTGTTGTTAGTCGACTTATGCATGCTCCAAAGACAGCATTTAGTAACGAATCACATAAGTTTGAACTATTTAAAGGGAGAACCACGACAAGGTTATCTTGTATTCATGCCATGGTCATTTAAATATGGAGGCACATAAGTGTTGATTGGGCTGGTTTCAAGGCAAACATAGGCAAGTTTCAAAAACTCGGTCAGGGTTGGTTCTGTCATGAACACGGCCGAGTCCCCTTTTTTGGTTGAATGGGTGAGTCATATTCAAAAGCCAATGTTTGACAATATTTAAAACCCCTTCCACTTCCCAACCTCCATATTTTTTAACCCCTTTTCACTTACCAACCTCTATAAAGAGCAGCAGGCATCACTCCCCTCTACATTATTTCTACCTTATATTTACGGATTGATGCTTTGTTCACATTTGAAAGTTTAACAATTATCACTTCTTCATTGAATGGTAAGTATACAATTTAATTAAAGCAAAGCAACATAAAAGACATATACTGAGAAGCAAAAAACAGAAAAAACCATCCAAAAGCTGAGAGAAAAGGAAAGGAAAACAACCAAAACCGAAGACTTATCAAGTGAAGATAATCGTAGGGCTTTACAATTATCTTCCTGAGGTTAAAAAGTTTTGGCAAGTCTATTTATTTGCTTATTTTTATAGGTATTTTATTTTCGATGCTATGGGAGGCAACTCAGTCCCAATATTTTTTTGGATTGCCATTCTCCTTTACCTATAAATAATAAGTTGGTCGCATAGGAAGTAAAGAAAAAACAAAAAGAGGATCTTGTGTGTGATTGTGACTACATGCACTATCACAACATATGGAAATGAAGCCTCTTTTTTTTTTTTCCCTACTCCTATCCATACAAAAAATGATGCCATTTTTAAATTAAAAAAAAAAATGAATGGCGTTGTACTCATGGAGACCGGAAAGGAAGAAACAGACTCCAAAAATAAAAACTTTGAAATACAATGCAAAAAATCTAATGAAGTAAAAAAATTAAAGCATGTATTTACCAACAGAATATCAAACATACCGATGCCCTTTTAAAAGCTCCATCAACCCATTCAACAAGCTCAAGAGATGCTTTATCTTCTGGAGGTAAAGAAAATCGATGCACAGCCTCTTCTCCAATATCGTACTTTGCCCTTTGCATGCAACTGCCCAATGATTAAGACATCAAAAGCAGTTTAACAACGAAAAAAAGTAATATTCAACAATGGAAAATTTCTAAAAACAACACAAACTAAAATTCCTGGTATACAAGTGAATATTATCATGCTGCCCTAGGTGCATAGGTACCAAGCCCACCGGTGACGATGAGGAGACGAAGGCAATTCAAGCGGATCAACCTGATAAATTCCACAAGTGGTGCACGGACAACGACATTGTTTGAGTCACCATGACCCCGTACCCAAGTGCCTTCACATTACACATTGATAGTTCCTTTCCGTATAACATTTTATTTGGTCTAGGTTTTTAATAGAGGCCCTGTAATTAAACTACTTTGTTATATTTTGTCTAAACTTGAATTACAGTAATTGGAAACTATGCTTGCTCTTAAATGTTGAATATTGTTATCATCTGTTTATTAATAAGCTTCCGCTAGATTGTCAGTCAACCAAGGAAATGTTTATACCTTGGCACAGACTTCGATCCTTAGGGAAAATGATTAGGGGCCACATGCATTTTAATTATGTTAAAAAACTTTAATTGACCCCTAATCCCACGCAAAACCCCATGCTTGTGAAATGGAGGCATGACAATGGAGGATCAGAGGGTTGGAGGCAACACACAACCTTCTCGAGAAGTCATAACCATTGGCAGCTTGTGGAGTCATGACATGTGGAGGGAGAAAAGATAAAACTTCATAGACTGCATCAATGAGAGCATACAATAGATAACAGGACGACAATTCTGCCTATTAGGGAACCACATCTAGAAAACCTTGCTTAAGATTTGCTAAACTAAGAATGTAGACAACGGAAATTTTCTTGGAAATTTACATGCTAATAAAGCAGGTACAATTGTACTAAACAGGCTGGCTGACCATGGACTAGTTCCAAAGAGCTAGTCATCTATGGCTTGGCCCAATAGGATAGGCCTTTATTCCTTTAACAGAGTATTCTTTGATCACTCTTATTCATTAAACACCGATCAACTTCAACCATCTCGCTAGGTCTAGGACATAAGTATTTTTGTGACTACAAATGTAAATCCAAAAAATCTTCTTAAAGTTTGCTACTATAAGACTACCTACAAAAATTGTTGAAAATTTTCTACAAAGAAAGTAGATATTTTATCCAATCAGTTGGCAGATAGATGCACTACAGACCCAGCCCAAGAAAGTAGTTAGGCCCAAGCATTGACCCAAGGGTCAACCTGGTCCAATGGGTTCAGCCATAGGCCCAATTAGCTGAGAGCTACTATAGCATCTTCTATATTTATCCTACTTCTATTGTTATTTCATGCTTAATTAGGATTAGGAAGTTTCTTCTTCAATTAATAAGTCTTGATAGCCAAGAATTAGGTTTACTACCCTATAAATAAGAGAGACCTCATTTTAGTTGCTTATGCTTACTTGATTAATAAAATTTCTAGTTGGTTTTTCCTTTAATTATATTTGTTTCATTGTCATGATTGTACCTTAAGGCTACAATCCATCTTTAGATTCAATTAATCCTTCGAGAGATTAATCTATTTTATCAATCGTGGTTGCACCAATTGGTTTCAGAGACAGAGTGATCGCTAGGAGGACAATCCTTCCTAGATTTTTATCTCATCATCATCCTTCCATCCATCATTATCACCATCACAAAAATCCATCTGGTCGTCCTCCCCAAAATCACCCCCCGCCCCCACCCCAAACAACAGAAGAAAAAAAAAAAAAAAAAGAAACCCTTTCCAAGCCCTCCTGCCATAACCCCACAGCCAATCAACACCCATAACATCATTGTCGACCCCTTCTACTACCGAACCTAAATCACCACAGATCCAATCACATAACCCATATCCATCCAAAGACTATCGACAAACCCACCCAATCTCCCCAACCCTAACCTTATCTATCACAGAAACCCATTACCGACAACGAAAACCATTCTCGACCCTACCCGCTAGCACCCAAGGCTACGCCAATTAGTCCCTAGGAACCCAAAGTGCCCAAACCCATTCCCAACCTACCTCAATCCTTCCCAGCCTTTCCCTACTCACCCAACTCATCCCAGCCATCCCTAACCACCGAAGCCAAACCCTACCCATCCCAAACCATCGGTATCCTATCCAGAAACCCCAATCGACCCATCTTAGCGCAACCACAAATCCACAATAAAAATATGAACCAATCTCTCGAAGGATTGATCAAATCCAAATATGGATTCAACCCCTAGGGCATCCTCACAAGAGGAACAAACACCATAAGAGATAACATCTCAAAAGATAACTTTATTAATTGAAACTGGGCATCCATAATGATAAGGACTAACATCCTCATAAAGAGGAGTTGGCCTGATCTCTAAGCAAAAATACTTCCTAACATTAGAATAAGCCTAAATAAAATAAGAAACTCACTAATTAATCAAACTACTAATAAAATTCCTAAATATCTAGATGTCCAATTGAGCTTATGGACTAGACCCAACAAGTTAGCCGACTTATGGTCTAGCATGCATCAACTCTCTACAGCTTGGAAAAACTCGACTTCGACAAGTTTGCCAACTGGAAAAATCCCAGAAGGAGTTCGGCCACAAAAAGATGGAAACTTTCCCCTAGGACAAAAATTAATCACACAAACTTTTGTATTTGCATTTGATTGGCATTTGCATGACATAGCTTGAAAACTTAATGTAGTCGTTTACTCCATAGAAAAAGGCATTGGACGTGTCGCAACTTCTAATGAATGAATTTAGCTCAGATGTTTGATGACTTGTAGATGTTACAATTGTTGGCTATCTATCATCCATGTCTGATCCCCAAATATGAAGTCATTGTGAGGAACTTCAACAACTTGATCTATTTTTTAAATGACTGGAACAATTGATTTGACTTCTAATGACCCAATGTCAGTTGCTGGAAGTGGAGTTACAATCATATCTCCTAGATGTTCAATGTCATTGCTAACCTAGTGAAATTCTGTAATGGCTCTTTGTTCTTCTTCTTCCTCAACTTTTTGTGGCTCTTGATTATCACTATCTTGATCAGATTTTACAAGTGTTGAATTATCCACAAGATCAACATTGCCTTGACCTTGCGCAGTTGTTACATCATGAATGTCAACTGTCATGGTTGGCAGCATCTCCTTTGGTGCAATCATAATGTTATTTGCCTCGTTTGGCCCTTCCTTTGATTTTTTGGTGGAAGGTGATAAGGCATGAGGAGTGTTTTATGGTGATGAGAATGGAGTTTCTAAAGGCCGCCAACGAATTCGTCTTCCATTTAAGTATTATCCGCATGATCGAAGATGACCTTAAGACGACGGAGCCATGGACAACTAAGTAAGACATAGGCAACATTCATCAGGATAACATCACACTTAACATTATCTTTATAAGAACCAAGCTGGATTGGAACAATACACTATTGTCAGACTATAAGAGCATAATCATCTACTCATGTAACTCGATAAGGCTCCAGGTGCTTGGTAGTCGGCAATTGTAGCTTATCAACTGCCTTTTTAGATATAACATTCAAAGCACTATTACCATCAATAATAACATTACAACACCTACCTTCACAATTAACTCGTGTCTGAAAGATAGGAGTTAGAATCTCATCATCAGCATTTTCTGAATCATCCGTAGCTAAAAGGCTCCAATGAAGGAAAAGCAGAAGACTTTGGTCAGAAATGTCTAAAACTTCAAATCATGTTTCAGACTCAAGTTGCATGCGAGACCATCTAAGCACACATTCAACAGGAAGGGCTTGTAAGTATGCCTCATGACTAGTTTTGCAACAATGCATATTCTCCAAGATATCTGCTCTCAAGCCTCTAATGTAGTGTAATAACCCAACCTGTCTTGGTGGGCCAGCCTTATAGGGTGGGCCATGTTAGTTAGCATAGCTAAAAATCAAAATAAGAACTATGAATTAGGATTCTTTAAAAAATTCAAAGTAGGAAAGAACAAGGAGTCCAGAACCCACCTTTCTCTAGGAACTCTACTACCTAAAGACTTCCTTGTAAGTTTCAAACAGGACTCTCTTTTAAACTATATATATATGCATAAGTCTCCTGTAATCTCTCACACCAACGAGAGAGAGAGAGAAAGAGAGAGAGAGAGAAAGACTAACATCTGGTGTGGAATTGCTGGAAGCAGAGGAAGACTACAACGGGACAACGGTGGATGTCTAACGCGAGGCCGATCACCGCCGGAGCAATACACTACTATACCAGGTGAGTAGAATTTCCAAACTTGATGATGTATGATCTGTTTCTCTGCCACAGTCCATGTAAGAGTGGCTGCCAACGTTAAACAATGAAGGATATCATCCAGCAACCAAAGGTTTCAATAGAACTTGTCAAATTGGGTTGCTGTGATTGTAAATCTACTACACATAGGTTCAGATAACAGAAATTAAGGCTGCTCTGATGATCGAAACACAGTTTAGAAATCTCTGTACACAGGTCGTCAATGCCCAATTTGGTAGACTTGGGTTGTGGGTCCCCGTGGCCCACCTGATGAGAGATCAAGACCCCACATCTGGAGTAGAACCGTTGGGCGACCACAGCTGTAGGGGTCCCATGAGGATTGGACCACTGAGGGTCCACCATCCTAGCACTGTTCACAGCCCTGACGAGAGGAAGTCTCTGACGGAAGTAGCATTCAACGTTTTGGGTTTCTGATGATATCAATATCGTTGGAAACTTGGTAAATTGAACACTCTGGGATTAATATATCTCTGAACAATGTGATAGGAAGGAGGAATGCTAGATTTACAGAGAATTCCAACTCTTTTTGAAATTTTTAGAAAATCAGGTCGTCAAAACCTCTTTGGGTCGACAGAGATTGTGTAATCACATGGGACACCTGATCACAGATCAGGTCCACACATCTGCCAGTGGACCTCTGGGCGACCCCCTTGGTACAGGTTCCATGTGATTTGGGCCGTTGGGCCCCACCATCTGATGTGTCAAAACGAGTCAGGCGAGAATACCCTGTAATGCCGTCTGGGTTCTGTTAATGTGTGGGTGATGTTGTCGAGTGGCACAACTTGTAAATTTAGATTCAGATAATTACAGTATAGTCCTCAAAGTACATAATTTTATTAATAGCCCCTTTTACTAAATTTCTGTTGAGAACACATAAAGAATAGTAAATTTCTGATTGTTGCTAAATCCAACTAGCATGATATTCATGATATTAAATGGTGAAATTTGGTCATCACATTAATCTGGGTTGAAATAGATTGTAAATTAATATGGGATATTTATTGAACACTCAAATCAAATAGGAGATAAATTAATCTGAGTTTAATAATTATGCCTTGCTTCCTGTAATAAATTTTATAAAGAACAAGTAATTCCTTGGTAAAACATGGGCTATGCCACAGCCTGGTACCAACTCCGACTCGGAGTGGGGCGAGAATTAAACCAATGGTGTGTAGTACTGGCCAAAGAAAAGAATAAGATGATTTAGCCAATTATGGTGGAGATAAATCTATATTAAAATTATTGGAATGAATTCATCATTGATGATTGAAATAAGCGTGATACCAACTGCTGGCACTGAGTATAGAACTTCCCTCGTGGATGTTGGTCGAGGGGAAGAGGTTCAGCAAACATGGTGACATGATAAGCCATGTTGTTGATAGAAATGTAGATACTCCAGTTGGGAGTATCGGAACAAGCTCAACATTCATGTTGGATGACAAACCATGATGTTGACAGAAATGTAGATACACCGTATGGGGTATCGGAACTATTTGATGCCACAGTGGGAAATCACTCCAGAAAGAAATTGATTAGAATGTGATTGAAATCATATCATTGAATATATATATATGTTTCCCGAATGATTGAAATATGCTTTATCTTATTGATCTTATTCTACTCACCAGTTTTACTGATTAGTGGTTCGCCCCACTTCAGGTAATGCAGTTGTGGAGGTTGCGGGGAGTGACGGGGATCAGCCGGTGGACTTTGGCATGCGTGGTTGATCCAGAGCGCGGAAAAGCAAAAGAATAGATTTATAGTCGGGAGTAGCCCGAGATTTAGACATTATTATTATTTTCCTTTTCTCAAGTAGAAATTGTCTTATTCAGTAGTTTTTTCAAGACTTATAATATTTACATAATAGTTGAAATACAATGAAATTTGATTGTTTATGACCTTGATGCTCATAAGAATTTGATTTATGTGATGTTGTTATAATAATCTGAGTACGGCTTAAGAATCTGAAGAGCTCCAGATTCTTGGGTCGTTACATGTAGCAAACCAAATCATCTATCCTATCCTCCTACAAGGCACATATATCTTGCAACTCCCAAAATTGGCGGGTACATTCATCAAAGGACGACTTCTCTTGCTTCAAATTAAGAAATTGCTTACAATAGAACTCATTTTCAAAATACCAATCACCATATATGTATTGATACAAAATTGCCTATATTTCACTGGAGTTTCCAAACATTTGCATGATGATGGAGGATGCAAGGGCAGCATAAAAAAGGGGATTGACATGCTAGGCAAGGTTACTTCTTTCTCTTTTTTTTTTTTTTTTAATTGTTGTGTTGTGGAATTGGATTGAACGGAATGGAAAAACAGAATTCATATAGCCGACCCCAACATGGTTGGGATAAGGCTTTGATGATAATGATAATGATGATGATGTGCTATTGAACTGGATTTTGGTTCGGGTCAAACCCGATTTGAGTCCAACTGGGACCTAAGAGACTCTAGCTCAAGTCAAGAGATGGCACATGAGGGAGGGGTTAGCTTTTCTTATTCTATTCTATAGTACAATGAAAAGAAGAAAAGGGGCTAGGGGACTTATCTGTTGATTTCAACAAGAGAGATGGGAAGCTCGACAATGACGATGGAGACGTATATGGATGTAGCTGGAGATAAAGTTGTTGGTAGAGTGGAGATGGGGCAGGAATGTAGATGGCGATGCCAACGGTTGGTGAGACAACTCTGGGCGAGGCGAAGGAGCCTAAAGATGGGTGAGAGGCTGATGCCCTGCGAAGTGGATGACCCAGGTATATCTCTCTTCCCCCAGTCTTCTCCTTCTTCGATGGTTGAAGATGAAAGGAATTGGGTTAGGGGTTTCGAAATGGGTGGTGTTGGGACTGGGTTAAGGGATGGGATTTCTAGGTCAATTAGAGTTTGGGCGATCGAATTGGTTCGAAGGGGTCTTGGGATGATCGGTGGTGGCAGGTGGGGTCGGGATTGGGCAGTGGGTGTGGGAAGCGGTTGCATTTGGGTTTCAAGGGGTCTCGATGTCGGTTGGAGGTTGGGGTTTGGCTAAGGGTTGGAACAATGGAAGTGCTACAGTGGGAGGGTTTTGGTGTTCATGGGGTTTTGGAGGGTGTTATGGCTAAGGTTGGGTTCGGCTAAAAGGCAGGGAGGGTTACAAGTTTGGTCAGGATGAGGTCTTGGGTTTCTTGGGTGTTAGGGAAGGATCTAGGGCTTGGTTCTGGGTTGGTAGTCATGTCTGGGTTGGGTTAGATGGCAGTGGATAAGGTCAGGGTTGGATTTGGGGTGATCGAATGGTGGTGGATGGTGGCGGGAATGGTTTTGGTTGGCGGCAGAGGTGATTCGGGTAACTATAAATAGATTGGTTTGCAAAAATGGGACCTAGACAATTGGGATGATGGTGATTGGATTGACGGGAAGGTGAGATGGGATGGGGGGGTGGTGGAAATGGGTGACGATAAAAATCTGGGAAGTACAGAAGTATTCTCGGCGATTGATCTTCGTCTCAAATACCAATTGGTGCAACTGTGAATCCAAGATCGAAAAATAGACTAATCTCCCAAAGGATTGATCAAATTCAAAGATGGATTGAGCCCTTAGAGCATCCTCATAAAAGGAACAAACATCATAAGAAATAACATCTCAAAAGATAACTTTATTAATTGAAACTAAGCATCCATAACAATGAGGTTGAACATCCTTATTTACAAGAGTTGGCTTGATCCTTAAGCAACAATACTTCCTAATATTAGAATAAGCCTAAATAAAATAAGAAACTCACTAATTAATCAAACTACTAATAATATTCCTAAATAACTAGATGTCTTATTTGGCTTATAGACTCCCCAACGGGTTGGCCGACTTATGGTCTGGCCTACATCACATCTCAATCCATCTTCACTCTTCCCGAACCATCACGACCCACCTGCGACATATCATTCGCAAGAGATTTCAGAATTCCATTAAAATGGTGAGAATCCAGTACCCCTAAGGGACGACTGTAGTTTTACATATATAGGGGTTGATTTTCCTCATTACAATCCATAGATCCTATATTATAGCACAGATCCTAAATTATAGCTAACAACTATGCATTATCCTTTGACTTATTCTACAATACAACACTGGACTGATAACTGGACTGGGCCTAACTGGCCTGCTTCGATTGACACCCCCTCTCAAATTGATGTTGGGGAGTCATAAAGCAGCAATTTGGAGACAAGAAATTGATGCCGAGGCCGAGGAAGTCCCTTTGTAAAGATATCTGCAAACTGAAATTCTGTAGAGACATGAGGAAGACGAATGACATCACGCTTATATTCATCTCGAATAAAGTGGCAGTCAACTTCGATATGTTTGGTGCGTTCATGGAATACAGGATTTTCAGTGATTCGGATGGCCCCAGTATTATCAACATGCAAAGGAGTAGGAGAGGTTTGAGGGAACCCAAGTTCCAATAGAAGTCCCCGTAACCATAAAATCTCAGAACAAGCAGAAGACATTGCCCTATATTCAGCTTCCGTGGAAGATCTAGACACACGTTCTTGTTTCTTGCATTTCCAAGAAACGAGAGAAGGTCCAAGGTACATGCACCAACCAGTAGTAGAACGGTGTGTGTCTGGACAGCCTGCCCAGTCAGCATCCGCATAAGCGGTCAGATGAAAAGGATTATCCTTTAGATAATATAAACCACGAGGGACAGTGTTTAACAGATAGCGAATAATGCGCTTCACAGCTGTCAAATGAAGATATCTAGGAGCTGTCATGAACTGGCTCACAAGATGAACGGCATAGGAGATGTCAGGTCTAGTGATGGTGAGATAGACAAGACTTCCCACCAGACGCCGGTAGGTATGAGGATCAGGAAGAAGATCGCCATCATCTTTACTCAACTTGAGATTGACCTCTACAGGCGTATCTACAGGTGAAGAATCATGGAGGTCAGCCAACTCGATAAGATCTGATGTGTATTTGTGTTAATTAATCAATCATCTTGGTTGTCGTAGGCATCTTCCAAGCCTTGGAAGCCAATCTATGCTCATCTTCTTCAGTCAGATCTTCTCTAATCATCCCTGATCATCTCAGATCAGGCGTGGCCCACTTGTGATCATCATCATCACCATCTCAGCGGATTCCTCCCTCTTGGTCGTCTGAATATCCTCTCATTTATGAAGATTTTTTCAACATTTCTTGGTCATCAGAGGTGGGCCTTTTACCTATTTTTGAGGAAATTCAATTTTTTAACTTTTTTTCATCTCGGCCGTCCAAAATACTGGTTCTGGATTTGATTTGTTTGAGACCACTTCCATTAGTTGTGTGCTTATCCTGCTCAACCATCCCCACTCTCTGATCTATCAAGAGATCCTCCGGTGGGGCCCAGGTCATGTATCTCTCCCTGACGACAGGGACGTTTGGATGCTGCTCAGTGCTTCCTTCCGGAAACTTTTGCTGACTGCCTGTTCTGGTTGTTTGCTGCTACTCGCTGCTAGTGCATGCACTGATTCATCATTCTGCTCGTTAATTCTCCTGTTTTATTACTGTTGCAAGTTCCTGCAATTTGTTCTGCTGTTGCTTGTTCCTCATTCTGTGGACCTGTGCATCTCTCTGCTCGTTGCTATCTGCTGCTTTACATCACCACTCTGATCCATCTATGCATCTCTTTGCTCGTTGCTATCTGCTGCTTTACATCACCACTCTAATCCATCTGATTGTGTCTCTAACCACTGATTGTGGTCTGATTCTGATATTACTGCTGCTTGATCATCCTTCTGCTCATTCTTCCTCATTCTGGTTGTTTACTGCTTTCTGGAGTGCTTGCTTGTTCTGGGTCGTCATGGACAAATCTGACATAATCTCCCTGGTTAAGTTTGAATCTGACATAATGTTTACTTTATTTCACTCTGGATTTATCAATAAACCTATTGATTCTACTTCTTTTGAATGTGATGCTTGTGAATTAGGAAAGAGTAAAACTTTACCCTTTCCAAACTCTGACACACGGAGCACTTCATGTTTTGACTTACTTCACAGTGATGTTTGGGGCATTGCTCCGACCCTTTCACATAGTCATTTCAAGTACTTTGTAACATTCATTGATGACTACAGCAGATTTACTTGGATTTATTTATTACATTCGAAGTCTGATGTTCTTAATGCATTTAAATTTTTTGTTCAATATGTTGAAAACCAATTCTCTAAATGCATTAAAACTTTGCGCTCAGACTCATGGGGGGAGTATGTTTCCAAGGATTTTCAATCCCTTTGAAACAATAAAGGAATCATTTCTCAACGTACCAATCCGTATACTCCACAACAAAATGAAGTTGCGGAACGGAAAAACAGACATCTTCTTGATGTCACTAGAACTCTTCTGATTGAAGCATCTGTTCCCCCTCATTTTTGGACTGAAGCTCTCACCACGGCTGTTTATCTCATAAACCGCCTTCCATCCCCTACCATTGGCCATTTAACGCCTCATTTTAAATTGTTTGGTCATCATCCTTTGTTTAATCACTTACATACCTTTGGCTGTGTTTGGTTTGTTCATTTACCTCCCACAGAAAGAACGAAATTAACAGCACAATCTCGCAGGTGTGCTTTTTTGGGTTATGCCACTAATCAAAAAGGTTTTGTTTGTCATGATCCCATTGGTCGTCATCTCAGGGTTTCTCGAAATGTTATTTTCTTTGAAAATCAATATTTCTTCCAAACTCACATGGACAGTCCTCCTCCCTCTTCACCGGCTCTCTTACCAGGTTTTTGGGATCAAACCTCTGTTACTCGATTTAATCCTGCTTTTGTATACCACCGTCGGGAGAAACCTCCCACTGCGGATGGCCCTCCCCCTGATCCTCCACCGACACATGATTCCACAACTACTCCTCCCTTACGTCGCTCCTCCAGAACTTCTAGACTGCCTGATAGGTATCGATTTACCCATACTTCTTTGATTGACACGACACACCCAGACCCATCGCTGCCCAACCGGAACCCACCTCCACACACCCCAGCCCTTTTTTAGACCCCCTTATCGTCACCATCATCAACACCTCCTCAGAAAGACAAAAAAAAAAAAAGTAGGAGAGGAAGGAGGAGAGATTTGTGCATCAGATGTCTTCAGATTGCCGCACCACTTCTCGTCGTCACAGCAGCAAGTCGTCCCTGCTTCTCGCTGCAGCCACCTCCAGTGCTTCTCACTTCCTAGGTTGCAATAAGCAGCAACAAGGCCTCCTTCAATGTCATTCCAGCCCTACCAGAGCTAAGGCTTCTTTTTGTTTCTTTTTTCTTTTTTTTCTTGCACATCAGTCAAAAAAGGAGAAGAGACCCTCCACAAACTGCTTTTTTTCCTCTGCTTTTTTTTTAATTAAGCAGTTGGGCCTAAACTTTGGCCATGGTCCGACCCGAGTTTGACCTGAACCCAATTACAATTGAGCATGATTCCTATGAGGGCATGTACCAAGTCCAACCGGACCCAAACCCAAATCCAGGCCCAAAAGAAAAAAAATGTGGACCCAACCTAGCAAATCAATCCAATTTTTTTTTCAAAGTGAGTTCAATTTTATTGCCTTTACATTTGACATCGTCAAGAAGATTTTTGGAAAATCCAATGAAATTCAAGCAATTTGGTATAAATTTACATATGGCGATTGGTATTTTGAGAAAAAATTTTATTTTGAACAATTTCTTACTTCTTGTCAGTTGATTAATACACCCACCAATTTTGGGAGTTGCAACAAATATGTACATTACAGGATATTATAATACATGATTTGGCTCATTATATTAGATGCTTGAGAACAGATATCTTGGGGAATATGAATCATTGCAAAACCAATCATGAGGCATACTTAGAAGTCCTTAATGTTAAATGTATGCTTAAATGGTTTTGCATGCAACAAAGACCACGGGCTCATGCTGTGGAGAGACTTTCCGCCAGAGAAGATAATCCCATGATTATCATCCACCGACGACTCAATACTAATGAAAAGGAAGAAGAATGAAGACAGAAATTCCACATGCAATCAGAGTCAAAGTAAGAGCTGTTAATTTGATTATTAACAATGGTAATACATTGAATTTTGTCGCACAAGAGGTTATTATTAAGCTTCATTTTCCAATTGAACCCCTTCCTAAGCCCTACCAAGTCTCACATGGTCTAATGGTTATGTTATCCTTGTCACTCATAGATGCTTCGTATCAATCAAGATTGGTAATTATGAAGACGACATTTGGTGTCATGTGATCCACATGAATATTGCCCATTATTTTTGGCAAACCATGGCTTTTTAATTGGAAAGCGCACAATGATAAAGAGATGAACACATAAAATTGTGGGAAGGAGAACGGATTATGCTCGTTCCATTGCCATCAACTCCTTCATCCTCTACATTCTCACCTCCAACTGAAACTCCATCTGAAGAGCCGCAACAAGAGCAAAAAAGAAGAAATAAAAGACACAATTGCATCAAAAGTGCAAACAGAAGACATCAAAGATGACAATGAAGAGCAAGTTCATGGAAACACTGATTTTGTGGGTACAAACAATATTTATCAAGGCAATGTCAACCATGAGCCTCAAAGCATTAAGGAAAAATAGGGACAAGCACAAATTGAAGCCTTTGATTGAGTTAACGAGAACATTGAACATTCAAGAGATTTGATTGTACCGCCGCTTCCAGCAAATACAATTGGATCATCAAAAGTCAAATCAATTGTTCCAGTTGTTTTGCATGCAAAATAAGTTGTTGAAATTCCCCACATTGACTTCATCTTCGAGGATCAGACATGAACGATAGACAACAACAATTGCAATATCTACAAGTCAAATCATATATCCAGCCCAAATTCATTCATCAGAATAAGCGACATGTCCAATGTATGGAGTAACCAATCACGTCAAGCTTTCAAGCCATATCATACAAATGCGGATCTGAAGAACAGGCAAAAGTTTGTATGATTAATTTTCTACCTATGACATTTCCCCAAACTTGCAATCGAACTCCTCCCGGCAATTCTCAAGTTGGCAAACTTGTCGGAGTCAAGTTTTTCCAAGCCGGAGAGAGTTGATGCAGTATGAACCTGGCCTAAGAAGGCAGCTGGACCCAAACATTAACCCAAGGGTCAACCTGATCCATTGGGTTCAGCCATAGGCCTAAGTGGTTAAGAGCTTATGTGGCATCTTCTATATTTATCCTACTTCTAATGTTATTTCTTGCTCAATTAGGATCAGGAAGTTTCTTCTTTAATTAATAAGTCTTAATTGCCAAGAATTAGGTTTACTACTTTATGAATAAAAGAGACCTCATTGTAGTTGCTTATGCTTATTTGATTAATAAAATTTCTAGTCAATTTTTCCTCCTATTATGGGTTGTTTCATGGTTATGATTGTGCCTTAGGGCTGGAATCCATATTTGAATTCAATCAATCCTTCTGGATATTGATCTATTTTATCGATCGTGGATCGTGGCTACAGACCAAGGACCATGGGCTAGGTCCAATGGGCTAGTCATCTATGGGCTTGGCCCACTATGGTTAGGCCTCCTTTTGTAGTCATTTAGGCTCATGGTGCACTTAAGCTATAGCAATTGTTGTTCAAAGTTTCCTTATTGGTATAACTGTTATAATGGAAAAGTATCACAAACTCACAGGTTTAGCAATTTAGAAGGAGCAGCACGCAGAATAGCCAATGCCTCCTTCCAGCTCCACTGACGTTCAGATAATGGTAGAAGACGCTGCAAAATGGATAAGCGCCATTCCCAATCTTCAATAAAATGTTTAGCATTCAAAATTCTCCACTCCAAGGCCTGTTTTCCAGCAGTTAATATATCACTGTTCAACATCTGCTCCAGTTCAAGCCCCACAGATGGTAAATTGTGACGCAATATGTCCAACAGTAGTCCAGTAAACGAAACTACCATTCTATTTCCCCCTTCACATGAACTAAAAAGATCCGGTTGTTCCCAAGCAGAAGATATGCATGACAACTCACAATAGTTGCCGGCAGAGGTACAATGCGCCAGATTTGCAGAGATGTCATCCATATGCAAAAGTGAGATGATGATGCTCACCATAAATATCTGCATCAATGAAACAGTTCATTGCTAAGTGAATCGCAAACAAGCCGTTGTCAGAAAACAAAAGATTTAGAACTATAGCAGCAAAATATTGAGGTCTGAAGAACACTGCTAGAAAACTTTTTTTTTCTAATGATGTGATAAATTGGGTCCATGGGAGAGATCACAATGATAAATCAACACACTAACAACAAGTAAAAAGCCTTCCCGGCTCGAAACAACAACTTTAACCCCCACTATAGACACAATCAAAAAGGGGGGAAACAGAAGTAGTTAAGAACATCAGACTTGAATTGAAATATAAGTGAAATGAACACAGGATACAGTATCACTATCTAAAAATATTTCATACAATGGCCATCATCCCACTAAAACTATCGTAGTTCTACATAGATATAGAACTGCTGAGGATCAGGAATATGAACCTCTTTTGCAGATCACAAAGAGAAGTGTAGAAGATGGAGAATAACTTGCATAATCTCTAGAGATGACGAATACATGACAATTGATCAGCCAATCTACCACTTCCTAGGGGAGGATAATTCAACTAATAGGATTCAAACAAGGGGAAGCAACCAAAAAAAGTGTCTGCTTTTTCATTAACTGTTTTATTCCACTATTGAAAAAGTATCATGATCCAGTTCAACCCACTTTCCAGACAACATAATCCCTGAATGAGTCATCTTGCAATCCCAAGAAATCTCTTCGAAAGGCTTAAATATTTAATCCAACAACATCAAGCAGTTCTCCACTAAAATTTGAGTTCAGAATGCAAGGGAAAAATCATTGCGGAGGGATTTCTTATAAATTTAAAACAAGCATCTGGAGGGTATAACTTTTCACTTCAATTTCTATTAGAGCCTGTGAGTACTTTTTTAAAGATCTCAACACAATATACGATGTTAATTCTATTTGTTGAATTGAAGAAGCATTAGAGCAGGAAGACAAATGAGAAACATGCCCAAAAGATGGTGCTCCACCATTCCAGGTTCAAGTGAGACTAAATTCCTATTTCAAAAAAAATCGAGAGGCCTGTTTTCCTTTCCAAACAAATGAAGGGTGTTCTTGTTAATGTTATTCAAATATCCATTAGGAGTCATTTTTGTAATCCATTGAAGTATGTAAAAGGGGTTGATGCATAACCATTATGCATCTCATGCTTCTTTGCGGCATTTTACACATCACAAGCGTAAATGGCAGTCTGAAAACGGGCTCCTTTTCTGCACAAAATTTTACCATCTCTCCAAGTGATAATCATTTACGCACCACCTACAAAATGGCCTATGTTAACAGTGAATTCAACGTCCACTTTATCCAGTCTTTTTTCCAATTTTTTATTTTTGTGGGCCCCAAAACCACATTGTGAACCATTCATCTACTTCAGAGGAAAAAACGGCTAGGGGCCAAATTTCAGCAATTGATTCATCATTAATTTAGAGATATTTTTGAAAAAGTTTAGGCCTTAAATCACATATTTGAAACTGTAAATGACCTGATAAACACATCCCATACCATTCTGTTTTATTCAATTTTTTAATGTCTGCGGGGGCCAGAAAATCATGATCCAAACTGTCCATCCTTTTTAAAAGGTCACAAACGGCCAAGGGATCAAATTTCATCCATTGATTCATCAAAGATCTTAAGACATTTGCGAAAAAGTCCAGACCCTAAAATCTATGGGCCCATTTTCACGATCCAAACCATTCAGCCTCTTAAGAATGCCAAAAACAGCTAGAGGGTCAAAACCCATGACTTGATTCATCATGGGTTCCAAAAAAAAAAAACTTGTGAGAAATGATGAACTATTGGATATACTCAGATTCACATGTGAAGATATGCAAAGATGACAAAAAGTGGAATGTGTTTCTCATGTGACTCATTTGCATATGTAAATAAACCACCTGTGTAATGGTTATGCATGATTCCCATTTATGCATCACATGCATGAAAACACAAACGACCGCATACCTAATTAAGACATTATAATGATAACACCTTAGGATAAACCAAATTACAGCGAGGCAAAATATTCAGGATCTTCTAACATCCTATGTGCCCTAAAATTAGGGAAATGTGTGATACAAAGAGAGGAACGAGTGATTTCAATGCTGTGACTTCCAGCTTCCTTCATGGATGACTACAAAAGATTATGTTAGATTTTTGTAACACTTCCATCACCCTTCAGAAAATTGAGACCAATCGAAGAACTCTGAGCCATGTCACCATGCACACTACTGTCTTCACCAAATAGGGATTCACTGCCAGCACTTGGAATACAATCAGAAGAACCGATTATTTACAAAGGAAAAAATGATGACAGGTCCACAGTGGAGCCTTCATGTTACACCTTTATGAAGAACCATCACCATTATGGAATGGGTTTGGGTGAAAATAGTTATCACATAGAATCATAACCCTAGCATACTCCACCATTTCCAAGTTTTCAGATTTCTTGTCAATATCCAAGACAGAACCTTCTTGAACACTGCCCGTGAAGATGGCACAGTCCACAAATAGATGGAAGTAAGAATTTCACCAAAGGTGTTTTGATGATAACATCATTTGATCCTACAACCTTGTGGTTGAGACACCGAGCACCTTGCAATAGATTAAAGCAAGTATTTTACCGTAGTTCTGAGGGCCAATGCCCACTGCTGTAAAAAAAAACTCCTGAAGAGTACCCTCCATAAATATCAACCCTCGACAGCAAACCTAGAAAAGGAAAAAAACCCTCTCACAGACTTTCAAACCATCCAAATGAAGGTTCTAGGTAATTAATAGTCTAACCATGCTCTGAAAGCCCACAAAACCAACCCAAGGATCACTAGAAGTGAATGTGAAAATAGTGGGTCACTTGGCAGTGGGTCAGCCGAGTGACCCACTATTTTCACAGTGAAAACAGTCAACCATATCATTACTAGATGAAGCAGTTTGTCATTCCTTGCCAACAATCTCCCTCAAATCATCATCATCTGAGACTTGTTAACCCCCGCTAGGAACAACCAGACCTATCCCAACATTTACCTGAATCTCATATGGTGGCTAATGCTTCCACTTCATTTGAGCCTACGTTCATGTCAGACTCCAAAAGGCCAACCTCGACTCCACTTTTCATCCCTCCACATACAACACCAGTAAGAGTTTTTGCCTCTGGTGGCGCTATCTTCCGAATTTTAAGTACACTTTGTGGAGACTTGATCCTCTTTTCTCTTATATGTTCACTGAGACCAATCAACATAACAGTGCTACTTTCAGAAAAAGGAACACTATACCTTTTGTTCATTGGAGTCATTATCATTTCTGCAGTTAAGAGCATTAATAATATTTTACTAGGGATTTCGTGAGTGGAAGGATTAAGCAATCATAAAAGTGCAGTCAACAATTCAAAAAAAAAAAAAAGAATAATCAACAAACTGGCATAGCCTAAAATAAGAAGAAAGAATAGTGACGTATATAAACATTAAAATCACAGAAAAATTCTAATATTACCAACCTTACGTGGGACATTATTGATGGACTCTAAATGATTTTGCAGATCTTTCAAAAACCAAACCGGCATTTTGTAAAGTTTATCATTCTCATCAGTTACACTCCTTTCCATGGCTCCTAAAGCAAGAACAGCTGATTCTAGAGCATATCGCATATGCATAAGCCCAATGTCCTGCATTCTATCAAGATAAATGGGATATAGGCATCAGATGTGACAATATGATGAGAGAAAAACCAGTTTATAACAAATATCAATGAACAGAACAGTATACATGTGGGATATTAAAGCTCATTTGTGCTACTTATGCTGGAAGATACATCAAAATATGTACGTCTCCAAGTCTTGGCAGTTCAAGCATATCATACTATGAAGATACAACCTATAAATGCCAATAATAATAAAAATAACAAAAGAAATTATAAGATTATATTATAAACTATAATGAAAAAATCCATACTGCTTGTGAACTAGCCATTTGGAACCCACAGTTATATCTCCTTGTGCAGCGGTGCGGATGGGGCTTGTTCAACCTATGGTGGAAGCCTCTTGCCAGTTGGCAATGGCAGGCAAAATCTCGACAGCAATATTCTTAGGAGTTGGTGCCGGGTTCCATTTTAGACATTTGTTCCTTATGTTGGAGGGAGATGGAGTCGATTGATCACTTGTTCATTCACTGTGGTGTAGCTTAGTTTATTTGGGGATTCTTACTCAAAGAATGCGGAGTGAGTTGGTGTCATCCCTGTTCATTATCAATGGTGTTTGAAGCTTGGCGGGGGACTCTAATAATTGGAAATGCTAAGATTTTATGGGGAGTCATTCCTCTTCCCATTCCTTGGTCTATTTGGAAAAAGATAAATGATAGAATCTTCATTAGAAAATAATCTTCATGGGAGGATCTATTATCAATTGATCTCTTGAGGATTGCTAAATGGGCATGTGCTAGGAAAAAAATTTTCAAATCTCAAGATAGGTAACTTTCTACAAAATTGGGGAGCATGTCTGAAGACGGGTTTTGTAAAGAAGAAAAGGGTAGCATCTTAGTGTTCCCCATTATGTCGAGTTCTAAAATTCAATGTGGACAAAGCGGCAAAAGGCAAACTGGGGTTGGCAAGTATTGGAAGCGCTCTCAAAAATCATAAAAGGGAAGTCATGTACATGTTCTCTAGACATGCAGGAATCAAAGACTCTAATGAAGCAGAAGCTTGGGCTATCTTGGAAGCTGTACGCATTTATCATACCTCTTTTCATCATTACCTTATCATGGAGAGTCATTCAACTACTGCTATATCTTAGGTGAGATTGTTGATGGGGCCATGGAAAATGCAATTCTTCTTCAATGAAATTAGTCATCTAATTTCGAACATGAAGGTCATGTTTCAACACATTAGTAGATCTGCAAATGGGATAGCAAATTATTTAGCTAAGCAAGGAGTAGATAGATCTTGTAATTTAACTATCTCTATTTTGTAGTTTGTGGCTGGTACATGTCTCTTGTACTGGTTCTTCTTAGAAGGCTGTTCTTTTGTTCCTTGTAAGCTGACTTGTACGAGTTTCTTTCTGAAATTTTAGCGTTACCGATAAAAAAATGTAAAATAGTGAAAGGTTTAAATGCAAATCCGTTCATCTAAATCCTCAAATATGTAACTAGTTAACGTGAATTTGCAAGTACTTTCCTGTTGACCCAGATATGCAGACTTGTGTTCACCACAACTAAAGTTCTATAAGAAAGGCACAGAAAATATAACACAACAGACCAATTCGTAACACAGAAAACACAGGTAAATAGTGTTCCACCAGCTAGTAGAGGATTAGAAAACAGCTGTAAAAACACAAAATTTTTTACTATGTTCAGGAATCCTATTGATTTAACCCACAGCTTTGGTTGCAAGAGCCAACAACTTTAAGGTAAGTAATTAGGCATCCAAGGTTAACTATGCAGAACCCGTCCTTGCTCAGTAATAGAGCCTGGGTGATGCAGCAAGGGCCAAAAGTGGGCGCAATTCAAGTGGATTAGGATTATATTATTTTTATTATTAGTAGATTTCGAATTTCATTATTACTAGGGAGTTTCCATTATTAGATTAGGGTTTTCTTAGGCACTAAGTTTCTTTTGTTATTTATATAGCATTGTAGTAGGTTATTATGTAGGTTTTTGAATTAATAGAATTTCCCTGTGGGATTTTATAATTGGAGACTTGTCTTCTTCGTGTGATTGTTTCTGTGAAAACCCCTGATTGTGCCAAGGCACTCTTGTGATCACAAATCCTACCCTAGGATTGCATCAATTGGTATCAGAGATGAACGATCTCTGATCGTTGGCGTGTTACCCTCTATCCCCATTACCATCTTCATTCTCCATTCATCACCTCTGTTAATACCTACCTTCAAACCGACACCCCGTCACCAAAACCAAAACCCATAATCCCACCACCATCCCGCTGCCAAGAAACGTCAAGGCCCAAATCAGCCCTTTTAACCCCCAAACGACACCCTAATCAAATCCCAGAACTGCATCCCGCCTACACGCCACAACCCTAACACCCCTTTATAGTGAGATCGAGACCTCCTTTTGCCAAAATTCACAAAACCTAATTCCATCTCATCCTTATCCTCATCAAGCACGGGCTTTCGGCACGCCAGCCCCAACTCTAAACCATCTGCAATATCCCATCCCTTTGCTCTATCCCAAAAAAAAAAAAAAAAAAAAGGAGAAAGGAGGGGAGAAGAGGAATAGAAGCTATAATAACCAAACCTACCTTGGTGGGCTAGCCTTACAAGGTGGGCCATATTAGTCTCAACCATAGTTGAAGTAAGAATGGGAGCCATGGATTAGGACTCTTTGTAAGTCCAAAGTAGGCCAGAACAAGGTTATTAGGAGAGTAAGGAGTTCCAAACCGACCTCTCTCTCTCTAAGAATACTTTTGCTAATAAGACTTCCCTGTAGTTTCCAAGCAGGACTCCCCTCCAAGCACTAATATATATTAGACAAGAGGTTTCCCTTATCTCACACACATCAATGATAGAAATGATGAGAGAAAGAGAGAGATTGGAAGACTGATTCAATTGTGGAATTGTTAGAAAGGGAAGAAGATCAATAGCGGGACGCGTAGCGAATGTCTAACGAGAGACCGATCACTGCACGAGTAACACACGTTTATACCAGGTGAATAGAACTTCTAAACAATCCTAAATTTGATGAATCTCTGTGATAACTGATCGACCAAAGAGTTGTGCTCTACTGTAACAATACTGTAGGCATTCTTGAAAAAAAGATATCATCTAAAAAAACTCCGAAGATCTCCATTAGAGCTTGTCATATTGGGTTCTGAGATTTGTAGTCTAATAAACAGGGTTGTAGATCACAGAATTTATGATTGCCATGATGATCAAAATCAAATTTTGGAAATCTCTACCTACAGGTCGTCAAAAACCCAATTTTGCTGATTTGGGTTGTGGCTCCCCATAGCCCACCCGATGAGGGATCAAGACCCTACATCTGGTGGAGGACTGCTAGGCGACCACAGGTGTGGTGGTCCCGTGGGGATTGGACCATTGGGTTCCACAATCCAAACACTATTTGATAAATCTGATAAGTAGTATTCCTGACAAGGATGAAATCTGGAGATTTTGGGCTCCTATTTAATCAATACTCTTAGAAACTAGATGGAACTGATTTCCTATGATGAGTACATCTTTGGACTTTGAATTAGAAAACAAGAGCAACAGATTATCAAAGAGATTCTACCTGTGAGTGAATTTTTCTAAATCTCAGGTCGTTAAAGCAACTCTCTCGATAGGAGTAGTGGGACCACATGAGCCACCTGATCAAAGATCAGGTCCACACATCTTGGAGTGGATCCCTAGGCGACCACTAAGGTGTAGGTCCCATAATTGAGTCATTGGGCCCCACCATCTAAAGACTCCAAAGTCACCAGGCGAAAAGTCTATCTAATGAAGAGTTGGGTTCTGCATACAAAGAGATGAATCTATCGAGTGGCACTAGTTGTAAATTAGTTTTTAGAAATTTCATAATGGTCCTTGTCATATACAATTCTTATTAATAAGCCCTTTTGCTAATATTTTGTGGATATATGTAAGAAACAGTAACTAAGATGAAAGTAATAATGATATCTCTGACAACAATTACTGAATTTTATCATCACCTCGGAATTGAGGATGGGTGTGATGTAAATTAACATGGAATGTTTACTGAATATTCGAATATTTCAATCTGAGTTCATTAACTTGTGTCTTTATTACTATGATTAATTTTATGATAAACAATGAAATTTCTTAATAAGATATGGGCAACGCCACAGCCTGGTACAAACTCCGACTCGGAGTGGGGCGAAGATTAACCAGTGTTATGTGGTACTGGCCAAAGGAACAAGTAAGATGATGTAATTAATTATTTTGAACATGATACTTAAGATAGAGTAAACAAACTACTAGCCCTGAGTATCGAACTTTCCTCGTGGATGTTGGTCGAGGAAAGTAGGTTCAACAATCATGGTAGTAGGATTAGCCATGTTGACAAAAATGTAGATACTCCAGTGTGGAAGTATCGGAACAGACTCAACAATTATGGTGGATGATAAACCATATTGTTGACAGAAACGTAGATACATCCGTATGGGATATCGAAATAATTTGATACTTGTGGTGGAAAAATACTTAATAAAGAATAGATTAAGATATTGTGTTTAACACTATTATTGAATTTATAAATAATAATATGAATGTTTGAATATGTGTTATACATTGATACTTAATTATTCTACTCACCAGTGTTACTGACCAGTGGTTCACCCCACTCCAGGTAATAATGCAGTCATAGAGGTTGCGGGGAGTGACGGAGATCAGTCGTTGGATTTTAGCATGTGTGGCTGATCCGGAGCGCGATGAGCAAAAAATAGATTTCTAGATGGGATTAGCCCAATACTTAGAGATTTTCTCTTCTACAAATAGAGATTTGTTTTTTTTTACTAAGTAGTTTTATCAAGACTCCTAGAATACTAAATGATTAAAATACAATGGAATTTGAATGTTTTAGACCTTGATGCTCATGGGAATTTGATTTATATGGCGTTATTAATAAATTGAGAACGCCTTAAGAATCTGAAGAACTCCAGATTTTTGGCTCGTTACAGAAACCAAGCGTACTTAGTTTGGCCAAACTCTAGGCAATGTCGTTGTTCGCATCGTTGCTACCCTAGGATTTCATCACTAGGTGTTATTGACTATGGCTACGTAATAAGAAAGGAGAGTCTAGACTTTAAACAGAGATGGGAACTTATCAACTTTGCCTACCTACAAACTCCTTATAAGGAATAACAATAGTTGTACTAATGATAAAAAAATTTAAAAAAAAAAATGAAGGCAATTTTGGAAAAATCCATTTACCTCAAAGAACCCTTCCTCTTTGGCTGGAAATGTCTTAATAAGGCAATTCTTGTTACAAATTGGATTGCTCCTAAAACTGATTTTTGCTCTCCTATATGCCCTATTTGTAATAATGCAGAGTCGTCCGTGGAACATGCTATTTTCTTTTGGGACCACGATAGGACCGTTAGTTTTGAGTCTCAATTAGGCTACTTATCCCATCCAAAGAGGAATATGGATATGAGGGAATGGTGAAGGAAACTCATTAAGATGACTAAAGAGTCTTCCCCTCATAAGAAGAACCAATTAGCTTCAACAGTTGTAGCAATATGGTGGGCTTCATGGAAAGCCAAAAATAATTTTATTACCAGGGCCTAGGGAAGAAAGAATTTCCCCAGTTAAAATTTCAAATATTATTAAAAGTCTTTGTAAAGTTGAATCTTCGGGAGCTTGTATCAATGCTCCTCCATCAGCTCCCCGGTCCCAAGTTTTCCAGCCACTATCTCTATTGACAGGATTTGGATTTTTAGGAATGCTACCAATAGAGCTAAAGATGGGATGGCTTCTTATGGTTTCGTTATGTTACATAATAACAATCTTTTTTTTTTAAATGTTAATGGATAACAATCTTATTGTTATAAAAGTAAAAGCTCATTATGGGATGGGTCCCTTCCTCTACAGAAGCAAAGGCACCGGCTATCCTCTTTGCGTTGATGGAAGCTCAGAACAAAAGAATGTCTAAGGTCTATCTTCTATTGGATATGCTAAGGAAGTTGTCAATGGCATCAATGGAATTGTGGATTGGTCTATTAAGCCTATTGGCAAGGATATTTATAAGCTGTGTCCTTATTTTTCTTTTATTAACTTTATGTTTGTTCCTAGGGATGTTAATGAGGCTACTCACTTGCTGGCCAAGCACTGTTCTTATTCTTGGTGGGAGTTTTTGTTGGGATGGTTGTACCCTGGAATTGGATTGGGTGAGGGAGAGGGATATCTCCCATATGGTTTGTTTTGGCTTGTGTTTTCCTTTCGGCTTTAATGATTGTGTCCCTTTACAGACTATGGCCACTTAATGCAGCAGCAATGCACTAAAGGATGCAGTTAATGCATGCAAAAAGAAAAATCAAGGAAACCGAAGAATGTTAGGTGGAGGGCATGGTGCAAAATATAAGTCAATATGCTACATATCAGCTGATACTGATATGATGCTTGTATTTACACTGGTATTGGCCCAGATCACGGCTATCGCCCCAAATTCATTAGCCATATCCAGCAGTACGGGTTTTTTGGCAGGTAGTTTGAAATTCTCAGTTGATATGCCTTGCTTTCCACCAACAGGCTTTTGATAAAAACTTCTCCAAGTTCATTCCCACCTTGCGAGAGCTAAACAAAAAAACTGAATAGATGTAGTTTCAACAAGATCGCACATGCTAACAAGGTTTGGTTTGACCAAGCTTTTTAAAGGTATATGTGCAAGCTTTCCCGAGTTTTCTTCCAGAAAATGGTTACAATGGATTAGCAATAGTTCAAAATAGCTGCCAGTGCACTACATATCAGCCATTATGTATCACATATTGGTCCTAAAAGATAACAGTAAAATGAGATAATTGTGAATCATATAGTGCATCCCCAAATTCACCTTATCCGCCTACAAGATGAATTTATCAGTGTCCCTTTTGCCCTCTATAAGGTTCTTGTTGCTTTGAACAATACAAAAACATTTGGCAATTTTAACCCAAAACTAGGAATATTTAGTTTTTTTTTCCTAATTGATCTTTTAATGTATTTAACCCAAATATCTAAAACATTTCGGGAAAAAAAAATAAAAGGTATGCCTCAAAAGCATGTATGCTTGGATCAAAGTAGCTTAAATTTAGCTCTAGGCTGTTTGTTTGCCCTAGATCTAGTAATTTTGACCCCAAATTTATTAATAGTTTTTTTTAATGCATTGATTTTTCTCAAATTGCTTAAGAAAAAAGTGATGCAAAGGACACCCACTTATAGATCTAGCATTTAAATTTTCTAGATGTTTACTAGATGGTATGGATTCATTAATCCATTATAGATGTCTACTATATGGAATGGATTCATTAATCCATGCTTAGTTTCGGATAGAAAATAATATCTAAACAAAATATTATTTAGTTATGTTCTAACTTCTTGAGTGTCCAATTTATATACAGTTGGGTTGACTCAATGGTTTCCACTTACCCACAAAATACTTTTTTTAAATAGTTATTTGGCTACAGATATTTACTTTATTTGCATAGAAAGGGATTCAATCAACCCCCATTGTGGAGTTGGTCACTCTCTTTAAATCCATTAAGGGTTTGGCAAACACCCATTATGGAGTTTATCCCTATAATGCAAGGACATTCCAAAATGGGCAACATATCATGCCATATCATATCTGATCCTTTACTTTTTATGTATAAAATCTGTATCCCTGCCATGTCTATAACATGTCTTTGCCATACCCATACTGTATCTGGGCATCATAGGTTTATCCGCTTTCATTAGTGGATCATGGGGCTGTATCACAGGCCCTCTAGACCGTTGTCATAATCAAAATGTCCACATAGTCCACATGGGGCTCTCATTAGTGGATCATCGGGCCGTATATGGGAATGAAGCAGATGAAGCCAAGAACTGAGATTCAAAGGTTTCGTTCCCCAAGATCATTCCAAAAGGATATTTTCTTACCCCCACCAACTTAAGTTCAATTCTCTTTTTTACCCATACCAAATTAAGCTGAATTTTCTCTCTTACTCCTACCAACTTAAGTTGAACTCTTTTGAAAATCTTCTGTAACACTCAAGATGCCACATCAAACACCAGAGTTTGAACCGTTTGGTTTCGGAACCTTCCAGCCACCCTCCACTACCTCATATTTGGAAATGATAATATGCTTCCATGATGTTTCAGAATCATCTCCTGAATTGCCATAACCATTTTCCCAACAGACAAACTATTCATCCTCATTAGGTACTAAACACAAACAATGATCCATGAGAAACCCACAAGACGCATCCCAGAAAACCATATAATACTTCTTTTTCTCCTAGATACCTCACCACAGAAAACTCCTTTTAAGCCTTTTTCTCCAACCACTATTGGACACCTGAAAAGGGGCATGAAATATATTGGAAGAATAGAAAAAGGAGATTTGGTAAGTGTAAAGCTTCCGTTAAAATGTAAGTAGTAAGACTTTCATACAGTACGGCAACATTCAGCCCTTTTCCCAAGCTCCCAGAGAGCCTTGGATGCACCCAAACAAATACAAGGCCCCCTTACTAAATTTCTCTCTTCTCAACCTGTTGTTGTCTTCAATCAAATCTTGCTAGTTGCCACAATGTGGTCGCCTAGTGAAAAGGTAGAAGTCCTCCCATTGACCTGCATAAGTTGGAAAATTCCATAGTTCCAGGCTCCCTTGCATCATATTGTAACAAACGGGGAACTTTCAAATATGCTAAGGTGCTCTACTTCTTAATCTTTCCTCTTTTTATCTCTTTTTCTTATTTCTTTTCTTTTTTTTCTTTTTTTCTTTTTCTTTTCTTTTCTTTTCTTTTTTTTTTTTTTTTTGGGAAATGGAAATGTGACTCGAAGACTCAAACCCACAAGCTTGTGCTCTTTACAACTAAAAGGTTCTCTTCACACTGAGCGCCTTCTAACTACGCCTTACATATTTTCTAGATCATATAAAAAATAAGGTGATGGGGACATCATACCCAATTCTCCCAGTCCATACAAGGTTTATCAGAGAAGAAGGCGTAGGGCAGCGGATCAAGCTATGATCTAGATGGATGATCAATATCCAAGCTTTGATCGCGAAGAAATTGCAAATCTACAATTAGATCATCACCGCAAGGGCATCCGATGGTTGGATTTCCCGAATCCTCATCTCTGATGAAGCGAAGGCCCCATGTGCGCAATCATCTCGAAGACCCCACATTGGGAAGTGACACGTGGGTTAAAACACCAGGGTTTGTAAAACTAAGAGGGCCCAAGTTATTAAAGAAGACTTCAAAAAAAAAGTGTTTTTAAGGAGAAGGAGGGGCCTACAGTTACAAAATAAAAAAAATAAAAAAAATTATGCATCATGGCACAAATCCCGAAGAGGGATACCGTGCACATAACTCACAGATCCTGAGGCCCAAACACCCCCCCCCCCCCCCCTCTTGTTCCCTCTTTTACTTCCCTCTTGTACTTTCTCTGTTTCTTTGACTAGTTTTTTCCTTTTATTCCTGGAGTGATGTTATCAAAAGACAGCCATAGTAGTTCTTTTTTTGCATGCTATGTCATGAATCTTGATTATTGAATAAGAATTGAGAAGACTTCTCCTCCTCCTCCTTCTTCTTAGGTTTTGCGAGCCACTTTTCTCGTCTAACTGCCATCAATGCCTACTGTGACTGTAGTTTGGTGAGAGCCCAACAAAAGTAACCATTATCTCTTCCACTTTTCCCTTCTGCAAGGTTTTGCCATCTCCATTACAACTTCAAATCTGTTTAATGAATGTGGAGCTAATAACCTTAGATCTGATGATGATTACCATTACCTTGTTTTTCGCATAAATCCTTTTTCTCTAGATCAAACCATAAGTGTTGGAAGTTCTACCTTTCATTAAGATCCTACCCCCTCAAATCAGAGGATTTTACTATGGAATCTATGAAAAGGCCTTAGATCTATCGCTGATTCATTACTTGGATTATTTATTTATGCATGGTTGGCATGATTTTAATTTTCTTTGTTAATTCATTTTATTCCTGATTGCATCTCATTACATTAGGATAGATTTCACGTTATCCTGCATCATAAGAGGCTTTCACCGAACAAGAAACCTTAGACTTTCACCTAGCCACCAGGCATTGACAAAAAAACATATTGCTGAACTTAAAGTATGGCAGCTGTCTTAATTTTTCATTCCAAAACCACCCTTTTTGTGCGATATCACACATGCCATGTCACACAAAATACTCAGTAGTTTCCAAAGAAAAGGAAAGTGGTTGCAGAAAAAGAGGGTCTTTGATTTTATATTAGGAATGACATTGTGTGATATAACAAAAAAAGACAGTTATGAAATGAAAAATCATTGCAGTTGCAGGTACAAAAACCAAGTTGAGTAATATTTTTGGATTAATACTGTGTAGGCTGTATTCAAGTGTAAGGGCACCCAGATGGTGAAAACCTCAAAAAATAATGCATGTTAAGTAGATGAAAATGAATTGAAAGAAGGAAACTGAAGATCATCTAAGAATGAAGACCACATCTTACATTTGTTTTCCTTTTTTTTAGTACCACATTTCCAATTCTTACATGACAATAAAAGTGGCATTGAAGGAGGAGGTACTGAAGGCATTTGAATTCGCACCTTTTCCAGGCCATCGCAGTAGATGGGAGGGGCTGCATACTAATCAGCTCAATAGCATCTTGAAATTTTATCCCAGGAACTACATCAAACAACACCTGCAAAAGATTTCATACCCCTGCTAAAAATCAATAAACAGCACACACACACACACACAGAGAGAGAGAGAGAGAGAGAGAGAGTAGCATAGAATTCATGAATAGAAAAAAAATTCCATAATCTCCACGCTCCAACTATAATAACCTGACTTAGACTTGAGGGGCCAACCTGTACAAGGTGGGCCATACTTGTCCAAACCATGTCAGGAGTTAGACTGGGACTTTTGGCAAATTGTGGTTCTTATTCAGTAAGAGACTTGATTAGCATATAATTCCTTGAGACTCCTTAATTGTAATGTTACTTGGACTAGTAATTGGGGCTCAAAGTTTTGATAGGACTCTGGCCAAGCCATTAAGTGTATGAGAATTCCAAATAGGACTCTCAGGATTTACACTTTGAATGGGACTCCTTTGTAGTCCCAAACAATACTCCTAGTACATGACATCCACACACTGCTATATAAGAAAGTTTGCTCTCCTTTTCTTCTTCACAATAACGATAGATAGTGCAAGAGAGAGAAAGAGAGGGACTAACCTGAGTTGTAAAAATTGTTAGAAGAAAGAGAGGATCGCAAAAGGGACAAGGAAGAACAACAACGGGACACATAACAGATGTCCGGTTCGAGACCACTCACTGCCAGAGCAACGAACTTCTACACAAGGTGAGTAGAGCTTCTGAACTTAAGGATATAGGTCTGAAATTAATGTAACTTGAAGATATCTGATCTATTGATGGCTGTTCTGTGCTCTATTCTACTGCTACAGTCACTATCGACATTAACAGAATAGAAGATATCATCCAGAAACCCAAAAATCTTAAAAAGAAATTGACAAATTGGGTTTCTGTGATTAGTAGGACTGCTGAACGTGGGATTCGGTAGAAGAGATCAACAATTTCCATAGAGATTGAAATCAAAATTGGAATAAGGTGAAATCCATGTCGTCAAAAGTGCTTGGAGCATAATTGAGCTGTGAGCCACGTGGGGCCACTTGATCAAAGATTAGGTCCACCCATCCTGTAGGGGACCCATGGGCGGCCCTAGAGGTGGGACCCCTTTGTGGAAAGGACCATTGGGCCCCTCCATCCAACTACCCAAAGAGGTGCAGGCATGAGCCTTCCTGGCGAAACTTTTGATGAGAAGTTCTAATTTTTCTTTCGGCTCATATGTTTAGTATGGATTATGGAAATTGCAAATAGGTCCCCAAGTATTTAACTAATAAAGTAAACCCTCTTTTGCAACCTTATTGATCAATATATAAATGAGGGCACTCTATTTATATTCTTTTGTTTAAAAGAATTCTTTGAATTTCCAAAACAACCTTAGGATTGGATTAATTTGAATAAGCCTTTGTTAAGGCCTTAATCTATAAATATATACTAAATATCAACCATACTGGATCGAATCTCATTCAAGGCCCTAGGATGATTAATATGTTCACCTGACCTAACATAATAGCTTCTGATTTCTTTTTAGTCTAATACTCACCATTAATTATACTCAGATTATATTTAATTATAGTGTGTAATAAAGGGTGATGCTAAATTTATGATATTGGGACTAAGATAAATTCTGAATCTATTGATTAAAACTTGATTAGATGACATCGGCAGACACAGGCAATACCAAATACCTGAGTACCAATTCCGATTCGGAGTGAGGTGAAGACTAATCAGTGTTATGTGGTACCAGCCAAGGAAATAATAAGATAATTTTATCTATTATGATAAAGATGAAACTCCAATAAGCTTTATTGAATTGTTGTTTGAAATAGGGTAACAAAAACCACTGGCACTGAGAATAGAACTTCTCTCGTAGATGTTCGTCGAGAAAAGTAGGTTCAACACTTATGGTAGAAAGATTAACCATGTTGTTGACAAAAATGTAGATACACCTGTGTAGGGTATTGGAAAGATTTGTTACTTGCGGTGAAAAATTACTCAAGAAAGAATTGATTAAAATGTTATTTTAATACCATTATTGAATATATACATATTCATATGAATGATTGAGAATATATTATACTAGTGTTTACTTATTCTACTCACCAATGTTACTGATCAAAGGTTTGCCCCACTTCAAGTAATGCATTCGTTGAGACTGCGGGGAATGACGGAGATTAGTTGGTGGATTTTAGCATACGTAGCTAATCCAAAGCGCAAGGAACAATAATTAGATTCGTAGATGGGACTAGCCCAATATTTCAATATTTTTCTCTACTTGATTTAGAGACTTATCTTTTACTCAATAGCTTTTAGTATAACTTCTAATACACGTAATGATTTAAGTATAATTGATAAATGAATGTTGATGGACCTTTATGCTCATTAAAATTTGATTTATGTTGTGTGGTTATAAATTTGAGTACATCTTGAGAATATGAAGAGCTCCAGATTCTTGGGTCGTTAGACCAACCAACGCAAATGATATGCAGGCACAGCAACATGATAGAATAAAACAAATTTTCATACTAGCAAACACAACAAAGCATATACATCATATACAGGTTCAAAACATGATAACGAAAAATAAAAAAGGAGACTAAGGAACTCCACGTGTGTACGGATGGCAACGGGGTGGGTTTGGTACGCATTGGGTTAAACCCAAACCCGCCCTGTCTCAAGTTTATCTCATCCAAACCCAACCTACCCCCTGACGGGTTAGTCATATCTCAGTGATACCAAACACGCCCCATTTGGGTTGGGTTTAAAGCTTAAAATTCTCAAAAAATAAAAAAATGTATAGGAATGAATGTTGTGAACATTGAACACACCACCTTCTCTTCCCACATGCGTTAAGTTGATGCCCAACACCACCTACAACAAATAATTCTTGTTCATATTTTACCAGAAAAAAACTTTTGTCTATACTGCAACTAATAAATTATTATATATGTGTGGTGGGTCAAGCTAGAACAACAAAACCTAAACCCACCCCGCACTAAAAAAAAAAAATAATACACTACCAAACCTACCCCTAATAGGATCAAGTCAATGCAGGTCCCCATTTAAACCCAACTCGTTGCAATCCCCACACGGGTAACACTCATATTGCCTTTATATAAGCCATAACCTATTGCAGACCTTCATCGAACTCAGTCTTTGCACCCTATGTTCCACAACAAAAGTTTTAAACATCTGGTATCAATGATCACGGATTAGATCACTTGGATCAGTTACGTTTTCAGAAGAGGTCAACATTCATTAAAGATCAACTTACAATTAATTTCAGCCAAAATAATCCACTATAGATCGTGTTAAAAAAAAGGGACTACCAAGTAATAACGCAACCTCAATGTGCCAAGATCAGTTTTCTGTGACAAGATATTGCATAACTGCTACAATAACAATCAAAAGCCAAGAATCATCCATTGAAGAATTCATGTTCACGTAGTTGCTACGTAGGATTTAAGAAAGTATATTTAAGAAAGTATATAGCGTATGAATTAAGAGTTTGAAATAGACCAAAACCTAAAAGATCCCCAATTTCAATCATTCAAGCCGGTCAATTCACTCTCATTTCTTTCTACAAAAATATCCCCATCTTTTGATAGATCATAACATTACATCAGATTCATTCCTGCTTGTACCATTCAACCAACAAATATAAAAAAATTAAACCTTTGGCCATCTCATGGAGAATTTAGAAAGAGGGAAGTAACTCAATTTTCAATTCTTAAGAAACGTATTGGATCATTTCTAGGTGGTATGAAAGTGCAAATTGGTAAATGGGTTTCATTATTCCCTTGGAACATCTCAAGCTATCTAATGATGAGTTGAAGTAGAAAGTTAATATCAATTTTTGGATCAGAAGAAAAAACAAGTCTCCTCCGGCAATTGTGCTTAAATTTAATATGGATGGGAACAGCAAGATGTAGGTGAAGGTTTCTTGTTTTCTCTTGCCCAACTACAGTCAACAAAGGAAATCCTAGCTATTAAAGGAGCATGAGATGATTCAATTTTACACTCCTAACTAGAAGACTTGTCTTAGAGTGTGACTGTTCTAATACCATGGAAGTGGTTAAGGATAAGACAAAGCACCTGGAAACATCAATTTATATTGAATGAAATTGTAAGAGCTCTTCTATAGAGGTAGATCTTTTGTCATGTCCTTAAGGAGCCTAAGGGGTGAACGACGCTTTAGCTAAACAAGTTATTGACAGAGAGGTGCCATTCATGCGTCTCTTGATGTGATTATCTTCTGCATTTTGTTGTTAATGTTTGGTTGGTATAGCTCTCATATACTTTTTGTCAGTGATAACATGACTGGGACCTGGATTCTTGTGGTTGAGACACACAACACCTTTCTTTTATTGTCATAGCAAAAGTGTGTTGTCAATTCCGTGACCCGAGTCAAGGCTAGCTCAAGAAAGATCAAGTATCATCAATGAAGGTCAAGCGGATCAAGGAAGATCAAGTAACATCTATAAAGCTCAAGCAAGATCAAGGAAGGATCAATCAAGTCCATCATCTAGAAGATCTTCATTGGGTGCTAAGGGATAAGGTAACATTGACCCCTAATGTCCCTAGAAATAGAATAGAAAAAGGTGTTTCAAAATATCCATGTTTTTAACTATGGTCTGGATCACGGCTAAGCCAACAAATTTATAGCTTACTCTCCAAAGAATAGTTTTTGAAATTTTGATCTACGGCTGGTCTTACGCCTACACCATAAAAGGCGCACGACTAAGCCGTAGCATGAGTTACGGCCACACCGTAGAGTTTATGGGTCACCTTCCACAGAGAGATTTTGGCCATAATGCCTACGGTTTATCCTACGGCTAAGTCGTTAGACCTCACGGCTAAGCCGTAAAATGTTTTACAACTAAGATGTAAAGTTTACGGTATACTTTCCAGATAGCATTATTGGCAGATTTTAACTTACGGTTGATCTACGGCTAAGTCATAAGGTGCTCACAACTAAGCCGCGGCTAAGCCGTAAGCCTAACCATAAGAAGGAAAAACAGTAAAACCAGGTCAAACTAGCCGTTACATTTTGTCAGAACATATAGCTAAGCCATAGACTAACTTTTTCTTAGTCGTAGATCTGACCGTTAGAAGTTCTTTGTATTTAAAAGAAGCACTCTTTTCCTCCAGAGACATAGAACGAATTGAGAAAAATACCAACAGCTGCTGAGCCCTTGCACCATTAGTAAAATCTGTACTAAAGCTCCAACTGCCACCTTCTCCTTCAAACTTAAAGTGATATTACTATTCTGAGAAGAGTAGGTGTGCATTAAGGAAAGCCTTAAATTCAATTTAAGAAAATCCTAGCTTTCAAAAAACTCAATATAACCTCTTCCCTTGGTTGAGCACTCATTTGAAGATCTTCATCACCAAGGATCAAGCTCAAGAGGTCAAAGCTTGGAGGTCTTCTTTCGAACTTTAAGAACATCATTCAAAGCCAAGGCATCTAATTATTTGTCTGGATGTTCTTCCTGATTTCATTTCTCTGTTGTGTATGGTGGAAGACAAACCACCGCATCAAAAAATGTTGTAGTTGATGGAACAGATCTAGGATCAACGACCTGATCAAAAATTCTATTGGTGGAAGAAAAACCACCGAATCAAAAATTGTTGCAGGAGGTGTTCTTATGTAGTTACCTCATATTCAGTGGAACCAAGAGAGGTTGCTCTTGAGAGTGGATGTAGATCTCGGACCGAACCACTATAAATTTTTGTGTTTTCACTTAATATCTGTGATGGATGTTTTATAGTCTTATTCCCTTGTGTTGATTATCTTCTTTATGCTATATCATTCTTGTTCTAGTAATATATCTACACACTGTAAGCACGCACAACTCTGAGCATCTTTCTTGACCATACTTGTGGATCCTTAATATTGATTGAGTCTTTAAATTGCTCTCTAAAGTAGCCCTATATTTGAAAAGAATTTCAAATAGTCCTATTCACACCCCCCCCCCCCCCCCGCGGACTTAGTGAGATCTAGTTGTTGCACTTTCACTTTCAACTATGCTACGGGCTTCACTTCTACCTTATTGTTGTGCTTACTTCTTGTAATGAAACTTCTACCTACTAACCTATCAGAAATAAAAATAACAAGAATAGTAAGGCAACTGCATTACAGTAACCTACATCGTGAAATGACTAGGAAGACGAGACACTAAGCCGGGTAATTATTGTAGTCCCAGTTGATTATAACTGCCAAAGAAGATTGTACCATACATACAATACCATCACAAATTAGAAATGCTTACTCACCCGCAAAGGAGTTTGAACAGCAAGCCGCTCAAGCACTAAGTTTTCAACAAAAGGATCTGAATGCCATTCCATGTTTTCATCTCCCTTGTGTTCTTTTCCAGAGAACAATAATGAGGTTTTAGAATTCCATGGCCGACCAGAATTGACAGACGCAACAAATGAAGCAAGATCCAGGTGATAGCATAAAAGATCACAAAGATGCTCCACACAAGACATCTGTTAAAAATAGATGTCAATTACATAAACATTATATCGACTGCAAACATGACAAAAGCAATGCGTTAAAAATAAAACTAAAGTTACCTCTTCTGATTGTTTCCCATACAGAGAAAACTCTTCCAGCCTCAGCACCTGTGACTTGCTTGTCCACAAAAGCTGCATCAATTTTCTCCTTGCTGCTGTCTTACCAGACAATAGATCCCATCCCATTACAGCTACCAGAGGTTGAAGAAGGGGAAATAGTTGAATGACCTGTTGCATTCCGCCAGTCACCGAAATTAATTCAATTGATGCATAGTGATAGAAACATCACCCATGAACAAATAGGAGGATTGTTCATGTGCACCCATCCCTCACCCAGACACTTGCATGGCTTTCCCTCTTTGCACATGAACATTCATCTTCTACATATGACTATATAAAGCTGCTTTTGCACACGAATATTTCCAATTATGTAAGTGTCCTTCACCATAGGGTGAGGGATGGATGCACATGAATATTCCTCATCAAAAAATTGGTACTAGTACTTTCTCATTCAATTGCTAGAAATCTCTGAACACATACATTGCTAGATTCTTGAAGCTGTTCTCTCCTGATAGCAGACAGGGCAGTATCCATTACACATTCCAAAGTATGAAATCCACAGACACGAGCATAGTGGTACATGTCTCTCATGCAGGATCTGATTGCCATGCTTTGGGCGGTACGCTTATCTACATCTGTAGAACTATCCAAATTTGATGCACCAAAATGCATATGAAGTTGTTGAAGTGGAGGTGGCATAAAGTTGGCACCAGAAGCTCGGTGCTGCTCAATTTCTTCAGAAAGCAACTCATCTTGAATGATCTGATGAGGAGAAAATATCAATGAGCTCAATAGTAAAAGCTGGTTGTTAAACAGCCTCTACCCCCCCCCCCCCCCCCCCAACAACAACCCAAAACCAACAACCCAAAACAAAAAAACCAAAACAACAATAAAAAACACACACACAAAAAGAAGGTAAAACAGACCTGTCCAAAAAAATTATGCTGATAGAAAAATCCATATTCCACGAAACAAGTTAATCCAATTTAAAAAATGAAATCAGGCAGTTCGCTAGAATTTTTGCTAGAAAGTTTGCATAGAGTGATGCTTTTGCATTATTCAATGGGTGTCTACTGCTTGCAACTTTCCACAGCAGTTGGCAAACCAGATTAAGCAAGCCCGAGCTCTAGAGCATGAAGACAATCTCTTCTATTTGCATGTTCTTTGGATTACTGATCGGTTTGCCAAAGATTGGGATAAACCGTTCAACCTTGGTGAATGGTTGTTTATTTTCTATTTTCTCTATAAAGAGATCCTTCTTTTTAAATAAAGCCACTACAGCCGTTAACAAAAGAAAGAAAAATAGGGACCAACATAGTGGGTCTAGGGCTACAGGGGTCTTAGAAGGTCTCTCTGGGACCTACTTGTCTGCCAAGGGAAAAAAAAAAGTGGGACCATCCAATAAGTAAGATACAGTTTCACGGGCTTCAAAATTGTTCAAATCCTAACCACTAGAGAAAGAAAGCTGGGTGCCAAATTTTTGAACAATCAATTTAAGGACCTACACATCTCCAACGAGCATGGAACAAAATATTGGCCATTGTGTAGTGTAGTGAATGATATATCGAGGACAGCAGCCATGGCCACTACGCTAAATAGAAAATATCAATGCTATGACTGGGCAGTTATAAAACCCAGTTGAGCCGAGCAGTTTTCATTTGAAAATTTATTTTCCCTATCTCTTCTCCGTAAGAACCTTTCCTAAAGTTTTTTCTACCCTAAGATGGTTCCAAATCATTAAAAAAAAGACTGGTCACTACACGAGATCCGAATTTTATTGACCACTTTAAAAGTTCACACCGCTACACCGATGTACCACCGCAACTGATAGGAATCACTATGCCCGCTGCAACTACTATTTTGACCTTGGCAAGTGCTATTTTTTTTTTTTCCACGATCCAGGGTGAATTAAGGTGTTAAAGGCTTATGCTAACCCTAAGGGGAGCCAAGTGGGCACACGCCAGGCTGTTCAAAGCTTAAAGAAGGCCTGGCCATTTTTGAAAATTTATATACATGGCATGCCTCTACAGAAAATTGGAGTAGCGACTATCCCTCATTACACCAAGCTCTGAGAGAGTCACCCTCATGTTGTCATGAGTCCTCCAAACACAAAGGTGATTAGAGCAACATCGTTGATGACATCATCCACACATATAAATCCGAAGCGAACATCACTCAGGAGAAGGTTTTTTTTTTTTTTTAACCAAAGAATTCACCCTATACTTGACTTGAAATTGGAACAAATTTAGTTTGCGTCAACAGTATATAATCATCAATATACTATGAGTAATTGTAGTATCAGTGCATCACCCCAGTATTCCATTAATCATGTCATTCCTGTTAATTTAAATATTTAATACAACAGTTCCCTTGTAGATTTTGCTCGACACTAATCACACATATACTACATGGATTAGTTGGCACTGCAGACTGTTTCAATTCAACCAATAATTTAAGAGGCTTTTCTAAATGCATGATAAAAGGCATAGCATCATACCATCAAACATGGAACGACAGAAATGAGTTCAACATGTATTAAATGCTTTTGCATATCAATTGATTCCAATCATATAAATTACTGGCTGATCAAGATTTGTACCACCTGAATCATTTGCGCAAGCTCTCTACAACTAGATGAAAGAGCTTCTCCATACATTGACAGCATTTTTTGTCGAAACGCATTCCAGCTGTCTCCAAAACCATTTCTTTTTGAGCAGGCCCTCCTAATGATACCATGCAAAGCCATCCTGGGAGAAACAGAATAGAAAAATAATTGTAAGAAGGGAACATGGGTGATGAAATTCTACCATGCCAACTAGTCTGAATCAGAAAGCTTTTAAAATATAATTTGACAGAGACAAAGGAACCATTTATGATAAAGAGCTCATTTATGTTTGGTAAGTGAACCAGAGCAATCACTCATAGTGTTAGTTCGGGGTGGCCCACTACAATCAAACCAATCTAGGATAGATTCCACAGCAATTGTACTGCTCTTGCTCAGTATAAGGCGCTTGTACTGCTTGCTTTCCTATTTTTAATGAAATCAATCATTCATTAAAAAAAAAAAAGTGCAATTCGGCACAAATGCAGTTAAGACGAAGCGATCAACCAACTCCGAACAAGCATTCAAAATTATCTTACGATGCCTATGAAGACTTTCCAAGGTTAGAATGCCTCCAAGAAGCACTGTCCAACCAAATGCTATCAATCTAGGAGGGACATTCATTATCCATAGGATGGCAATGCTAGTTTGAGAGATAGTACCATCTCTTGTCAAGACAATGAATAAAGGGGAAAAACACATCAACAGAAGCTGTCCATATTCCTCTATCTTCGACATCAAAGGGACATAGACATTCCCAATGAGGGTCATCAACACCCGAAACTGAGCATTGTCGTTGTTGGTCAAATTTCTTCTGAAAATGAGACCCAAACAACCTGATCGCCTAGTCTATTTATATAGTCTTGCACCAAAGCTTTTTCATTTTGAGCATAATGAAAAATATCAGCAAACTGAGAGGCTAGAGGCGCCTCCCCCGCCCACAAATCTAGCCAAAAAGGAATGCTATTTTCCATCCAGAATCTAATGTTTCTATAGAAAGCATCTTTGACAAAGAGAATGCATCTTGATGCAAGCTCTAGGGTTAGGGCTTGCTTAGGGTGTCGAAGCACGTGTCCGAGGACACTTCGAATCGTCAAGAAGACTTTACACATGAGAACGCACTTCCAAGATAAAATCCACAAATCTATTAATCAATCAAAGTTTGAGAAATTCTTCTCTACAATGCCATATATAATAAAAGCAAACTTAATGCCTAAGAAAACCCAAATCTATTAATAGAAACTTCCCCAATAACAATGTAATTAAAAATCTACTAACAAAATAATATAATCCTAATCTAACTTGAAGAGGGACCACTTGTGGGCCCATACTATATCATCTTCCCCAGGTTGAAAGAAGATTTCGTCTTCGAACTCAAGTCTTCTTCGGATTGCCTATGTAAATACGGTGAATATGAAGGACTCCCTTTGCTGCAGCGGCTTGAAAATTCTTCTTCAGCAGCTCCAACTTCTCAAGATGAAGTGCAACTTGTTTTCCACCATGCATGATTGTATATATGCTATCGCATATACCATGAGTTCTATTTTTGTCATACGTCCATGGACAACCTAATAAGATATCACCACATCACACTAAATTGTATCTTTGTAATTCTCACTAATGGGAAAAGTTACTTTACAAGTATGTTGAACATGCACTTGATCACATGTCATCAACCATTTGACAAAATTAGGGCGGTTGTAATTATAAACTTTCAACTTAAGGCGAACAACAAAAACTTGAGAGATGAGATTTTCACAGCTTCCACCATCAACAACAAATGTGCAATTTTATCGATCAACTATGCCCACGGAACGGAAGATATTTTTCTTCAAACATTTATTCTCAACAATTGGTGGAGCCTCTTTGATGACGATGAGAGCTTCACTTGTAGTATCTACGTGCATTCCCTCAATTTCCTCAGTTTTAGTACCCTTGGGATCAATTTTAGTACCTTTAGAATCATCTGGAGTATCTTTAATATCACTTTCAATCTCAATCAAATGTATGCACTTTGGATATTCTGCTACGTGATGCCCCAGCTATTGACAATGAAAACAAATCAACCTATTTTGACCTTCAGTCTTAGGAAAAATATGTCCTGAAGAACCACAAGGTTTAGCATCTTGCAAAGATGAATTCTTTTGCAAAGCCCATTTAGATGCATTAAATTTCAGTGCCTGATGATTTGCAATACCCACAGCTTTAATGGTATATTGGATGAGTTCATCTACATTCTCAAAATTTTGGAATGCAATGATATGCTGAATGTCTACCCTTAACCAATTGAAAAATCTATTAACAGTCACATCATCATCTTCATTCAAGCAACAACAAGCTTATAAAGTCAGGAATTCTTCAAAGTATTCAACAACTGACTTAGTCGTTATTTCAAGTTTTGAAAACTTGAACGCAGGTCTTCGGCATAGTTGAAGGGGAAGAATTTTTGTTTCAAAGTATTCTTCATCTCATTCCATGTTTCAATGGGGTCCATATTCTCATTTCTCCTTCTTTTTTTTTTTTTTTTGGTAATTCAGCCCACTTTGTTGCAGCATAATTATAAAATCGACTGGCAACTAATGTAACTTTATGGCACTCATTCATTGGCTTGTGTGCAAAAATATTTTCCACACACACTAGCCAATCCATGAATTCAGCAGGCTACAATTTTTCATCATATTCAAAAACCACGATTTTAACTTATGGAAGGATTTGGCTCAAAATAAAACGGAATGGAGAAACAGAATTCATGTAGCTGACCCCAACATGGTTGGGATAAGGTTTTGATGATGATGATGATGATTCAAAAACCACGAGTTTAATACCTAAATCTCAATCAGGATCATTGATGGTGGATCTCGTTGATTCTTAATATTTTCTCCATCACCTCGATTGTGATCTACACGCTGATTATTTCCCAAAGTTGTTGCCTTAATTTCCAGTTGTTGTATAGTCATTTGTATGGTGGCAACTATTGCGGTTAAATCTCTAATGGCACTAGTTAAATATTCTATTGAAGAAGATGAAGATTCAACCTCAACTTGCTTCTTAGGAGGCAATATTTTTTCCCACTGCAAATTAAAAATATGACTAACCTAATGTGTAGATCTACCTATTGCAAATAGATAACGAAGACAGATCTAAAATTGGACGACAAATGAATCCGATATCGCATGACCCTTAATCCATTAATTCTATGGTGACCATTGTTGCAGTTGATGGCCCTTAGATTGCTAAGGGTAAAAAGGAATTGGCTCGGATTCAAAACTAGGCCCAATAACCAAGAAGGTGGTGGATGCTTGTTGTGTAGCAAATGTACAATAGGCACGTGACTTCCTCTCGGTCTTCGTGTTGCTAAAGAAAAAAAGGGGGCAGAAACTCCCTTGCGTTCCTTCTCTTCGTCCAAACTGGGAGAGGAAGATGTCAACCTTCTTGGGATGGCGATGGTGTGCTCTAGCGCTAATGAGGGCGAGCGGGTGGGAGTGTGGCTACGAGTCCAGTATACTTCACCTTCTTCTCTACAGCTTTTTTTTCTTTTTTCTTTTTTTTTGGGTTTGGGTTGTTGGGGGGGGTGTTTTGGCTTGGGAGTATGGGTTGGTTTTGTTTGGATGGGGTCTCGGTCTGGATGGAAGCAAGTATGGGATTCGGGACTGACGTTGAGGCTCGGCCTAGGGCATGGGGTTTCGGGGCATTGCAACTGTGGAAGGTTGATGGGGATCAGGGCTGGGTTTGGTGACTGACAACAAAAAGGTCAAGGTGTGAAGGTGGGGTTTGACTAGAGAGTAGGCCTGACGAGATGAGGAGTTGGGGTTCGATTAGGGATTGGCTAACTGATGGGGAAAATGGGAATGAGATTCGACAGTATAAAGGGGTTCGAGGTTTTCATGGTTGACAAAGGTAGGGATGGGGATAGTGGGTTACATGCTGGACGACCGAGATAGATCGTTCAACTCTGATACCAATCTGAAATAGGCCCTAGGGTGAGGGCTTTCTTAGGGTGCCGGAGCATGTGTTTGAGAACACTTCAAATCATTAAGAAAACTTCACACACAAGGACACACCTCAAGGATAAAATCCACAAATCTATCAATTAATCAAAGGTTTCCTTTAGACATACAAACAAGGGGCCACTTAAAAAATTAATAATAAATAAATAAATACATTTTCTATGGGTTTATGGGCTCTTAAAAACCGGGGAAGGCTAAAAATTTCATGGGTGAGAGTAGTAAGGTTGGATCTAGAGAAGTGCAACTTATCTAACGATTTAATCTAGGATGGACTGGAATGGCAAAAATGACAATGCAATTGAGCAAACATAGTATGATGATGACAAAATGACAATGACGTAAGGCCCTTACTCCCTACGTGATGCCCCTAAACAACTGAGCTACAACTGGAGACAATCTAATGCATTACTAACCTTATGCATTAAGCACATTAATAATAATGGCTCGATCATTCGGGATGACCAACTCTTATTTTAGTAAATTTGGAGAGGTCCGAATGAACAGGAGAGCATTCATTTTGGACATTTGGATTTTTGATACGTGAATCCCAATGTCTAATCCCACTCCCCTCGCTCATGCCAGTACGACACGAGGATAATCAGCCGATCAGGACTCAGAGTTGATGGGGGCCAATGGTGATGATGGTGGTGGTTGTAATCGGGGTGGTAGTGGTGATGGTAACCATCACAATCTTGGTTTGACATTTTTTTCGGTGAAACAAGAAGTACCAAATTCATAATGTGTTTGCAGTGAAACACTCTAGGACATGAACAGCTGTGGTTTTCATTTCACAGTGAAAACATAAAGCATGAACCATCCTGATTTAGGATGAAATTCTACAAAAAGGTTTAAAATAACTTGTAAATTGCAACAGCATAACCATTAATGAGTATGTAAATGATTTACCGGTACTCAGACTCCTCAACTCCACAATCTAGATGAAGGAAGCGAATATGAGAAATAGCACCCGCATCATCACCGTCTTTCATGCATTCCCTAAAAGCATCCAAATGCGCTATCTGGACATTCTGTTGTATCCAAGTAAGAGCCTTTGAATCCTCCTCCGACAACAGTACTGACGCTGAGCTCTCCTTAACTTCTGCTCTCATACTAATCGCCAAACCAGAATCAAAAGGATCAGGCCAATTCAACTGCCTATGAATATTCAAACACAATGCATCCAAAATCTCCTGCTGATCTAAGAAAACCTTCCCCAAGCACTTCAATTCCGCATCCGTGAACGAAATGACAGTGTCAGGATTCGCAACATCATCAACAATATCTTCCCTCAAGCGCCTGAAACCCAAGTCCGAGATTCGATCGAGAAGGTTCACAGAATCAAGGCCAGCGCCGCCGCTCGTCTCCGCCAAATTCGCTCCATCGGCCAAATCCTCCGGCCGAGACTCGAAATCTCCATCAAAGCCTTCATCTTTCTCGATGCTTTCCAGGTCTAGAAATCTACGGAGGTCCTCGGAAACCCTAGAAGAGACGATTTGGACCAGAAGAAGAAATTCCACCTTCAGGCGCAAGATCTCGGGATCGAGATTCCAGGTCGCGGAGACATCGTCGAAGCGGAGGAGCTCGAGGGCGGATAGCCAGGCGAGATGGGAGGGAGAGGGGCAGGAGTCCGACCAGATGATGCCGTCGAAGCGGCCGGCGCCGGTGACGACTGCCTGCAGGATGGAGAGGGCGAGGCTAGGGTTCCGGTCGTAGAGGCTGCGGAGGGAGGCGCGAAAGGCCTCGAATTGGGAGAGGAAGAGGTGGTTTACGGCCATGCGCGAGAGGAGCTGGATCTCTTTGCCCTCCATCCGAAGACGATCGATCTCGACCGCTGAGGGTTACAGAATTAGTGTTCTAGGGTCGAGCGGGATCGAAGGCATAATAGGGTTTTGTGAGGTTTTAGGGATGATCCTGTTTCCTCCTCGTGTTTTGAACTTTGAACTGTGAGGTAGTGGAGCAATGGAGAAGCAGCAGAGTGCAGTTGGAATTTATAGGCGTGACCAACATGCCGGGGAACGAGAAATGATGTTGCCCCAACTGTTTTACGTGGGTCCCATCTCTGGTTGATCCGCATGCGCCCGTCAAAGTTTCCACTCAAGTAGTTATGTGCACGATTAGACGGTGAGCCTAATCAAACGATTTTTTTTATTTTCTATTTTTTTTCATTGTTTTATGAAAACTCAACATTATAATGGGACAAACTTAATAATTATAGTAATCTGTGGTCTAGTTTGTAAAGGAGGAATATGTTATATGTACATTTGAACTGTTTATAATTTCAATAGTGCATTCAATTAGAGTTTAATTCTTTTTCCAATATTTTGGGCACATTTGTATACATGTCACCGGAAACTAGTTGGGTGATAATTTTCCTCCTATGTTGATAAAGAATTCTCTAAACACATCCGTAGAAATGTACTTTTTTCATAACCATAAAAAATTTAGTTAATTTTCATACTTCTCCACTGAAGGAAAAAACCGACATCACCAAATATGGATTTTATTTATTTACATAGAACCATTTCTATACACTAGCTTCACATGCCAAACATGTACCACCCTAGAATGGACAGAGGAGAAAAGAGACATAGAAATGGATTTTTACGGGAAAAAGTAGCCTTAAACCAATACTAAATGAATTTACATAAAAGCCTTTGATTGGGGCTTGCTCATTTTTTGGGACTAATTTAACCCCTAACAATGTTTTAAGCTTTGATAATAACCTTAGGCTAATGTTAAAACTCCACCAATCCTCTTTTTCTCTTATTCCTTCTTTCTGCTCTTTGTGCTCCATTTCTTGAATCCTTATTAGTATAGCGAACAAGCAGGGTTTTCATAGAGAGCGGATTGAATATATTATAACATATGTTTGAGGAAAGTGACAAATTACAAATTATAAAGTCCAACAATGGTTTTAGGCTATGTACCAATAAAAAAATAAAAAAAAAGGATTTCAAAAACATTACAATCCCTTTATATAACAATCCATAATCCCACTATCAACAAGATTTCTGGAAGTTATAGAAACATGAGTCTTGCTAAGAGCAATATGTCGAGCAAAACCATGTTGCCTAAGTCATCAAAGCTCTTCTAAAGGCTGTAGAAACATCAAGAGGGTGATGGACTTGATCGCTCTTCTAATAGAAGTTCAATCTAGTAAGAAGTAGAATCAAGTTAAGAACAACAACCAAAAGATTTGGTAACAGACGCACAAAGTGGAGAAGACGGAAGAAGAGGAAAGGATGACCGGTGGAGTTTTAACATTAGCCAAACGATAATGGCAAACTCGTATCATTAAGGGGCAAATTAGTATAAACCCCCAATTAGAGGTTTTTTTGTATTTGTTAATAAATTCATTTAATTTGGAATTAATGCAAATTTTTTCGTAAAAAAACACCCTTCAAAAAATAAAGAGAAAAAAAATTCGTAGCTTCAATTTTAAATCCACCTAGAGTCCTCCGGCTATAGCATTCTTTAAAGAGGAAAGTTGGAGCAAATGAGAGTAGTTGGTTTCCCTAGTACCAAAACCATCTTCTCTCCATCACTACTCAAATTGTAACCTCCAGTGAATTTAAAACCTCACTTAGGACTATTAATCCAGCCCTTTGATAGGGTCTAACCCTGTTTAGCAGTCAAAAACCCACAAAACAAGGCTTTTTTTTTTTTGGTCATAAAGCCTAAAAATAGAGTAGCGCTTAATTTTAAAAAGCCCACAACCTTGAAGGTAGAGCTTGGGCTTGACTCTCTTTATCTATTAATGTATAAAATAAATAATATATATAATAATATATATGGATCCTTTAACAAAAATTACAAAAAAACTTCTTTAATTAGCAATTAATGACAAAGACTTAAAATAAATCTAATTGAATCAAATGAGACACATCAATCCCTAATGGTCCATATTATTACTTTATAAAAAAATAGTATAATGAACTACTAGAGAAGACTAACAATCTTACTAATAGAACAAAAACGTACGCATTACTTAAATTATATAACTACTTTTAATGTACTAAGATATTTAATGGTGCCTTCCATGTCAATTATATAACTACTTTTAAGTACTAAGATATTTAATAGTGCCTTCCATACCCAAATTTAATATCAAAAAATTATCAAATTAGCTTATTTCATTTAATCCTAAATAATATTTTTATGGAGTGACACAAACATATTGACTTTACACTGCCCCGTCGTTAGCTCGAACAAAGGAGGGCTAACATCATATATATAATTATTATATATAATAATATTTAAAAAATAATATCTTTTAGCCCTACCCTACCCAATCCTAACTCGGCCCTAGTCCTTGAAGGTAGGACAAGAGCTTCAGTATTATGAACCCACTCAGAGGTGAAAGGATTTGGTTTGACCCCGGGAAGGGCTAAACCTTCACGTTTTAGTGGCAAGAAAGGCCATGCTGCATGAATCGATGGGCTATAGATTAAAAAGCCATCGAATACCACCCTATATAAACATTTATAGCTACTTGATGTCAAGAGAGCTACATTCTTAATGGACCCCACGATCTTATCCTAAAACCAATTGGCATCAAGATCTTTCATCTTGCTATACTTTTACCAACACCATGGTCCAATTTTTCAGCTCTAACTGGACCTGACTATGAACCCCGGCCTCAAGACACCCAGGTCCAATGTTCAGCCCAAGCCCAAAGTCTGTTATTTCACATTAGCAGAACTCGGTACACAAACAAAAAACAGAAACAAAAAAGGAACTCCCTACAGCAAGGAACTGCTTCTCGCATCTTTACAATGGAGGCACTACTTACAGATGACATGCTGATGCTGTTCTTTCCAACATCTCAAAAGAGATACAGCCTCCTAAGTCCTAACCATTTTAGAGCTTCCTAATAGCTCTTTTAGTGTCTTTGTACTCATTTCACACAATGCTAATCTTTTCTCTTGCGTGAACCATAAAAGTTCTTAAGCTCATGCCACAAGAGAAGCAGCGTGTCTGAAGCATCCTCATCCAAATCACAGCCACTGATTTTTGAAACAGCCAATAGGGTCTCCAACCATCCTTCATGTAGTGTGGAAAATTCAGATCTCACTTCACTTGTTCTGAAATTCTCGCCAACCATCTTCTTCATTCTTTGACTGGCATCTGATGCAGATTCTACGACATGTTTTGGGATCCCTGCCATGAGTGCCACTTGCAGTCCGTAGCTCTCGGGGCATGATCCTGAAGTGAGCCTGTAGAGGAAAATCAACTCCTGCTCACCTATAACAGAGCTTCCGCTTTTCGCCTTAAAAGCACAGGCCATGTGTTGCAACATCACATGGGGGTGAGAAGCAAATTCTTTTGTGAGAGGGTGGTAATGTGTGGCAAACAGCAAGCGGCAGTGCACTTTCTCAACAAGATGCCGTAATACCTGGACACTTACTTAAAAAATTAGATAGACACAAAGCAGACAAGGAATAATACTTTGATTTTTATTTGATTTATTGAAATATAGTTGTATGTTAAATAAAAGGAAACCTTCTAGTACACAGTTATTCAGATGGGGCATGTCATAAAATGACATTTCTTTGTCTGAGTCCACAAAACCACATGAACGTCAACACATTGATCTTTTTTGGATTGGTGAAAGGGAAAAAATTGACTTCTATTCTTCCAAAATTATGCTTTCATACAAGGGGCTGCTATGTAATTTTGGAGTCCTGAGGCATAATCTTGAGACTGGAATTTATAATAACAAAACAAGACTCACATTCCAGATCCAGGTTTAAGTTATAGAATGTTTTTCTTTTACTTTTGGTTTCCTCCATTTCACATGCAGGCCTCTAAAAAAACTCAATGACAAATGTTTGGATCATCTGGTAGGATCTAATAATAGTAACTGAAATACCTAATGGGAACTAAATACCCAAAAATCCTCATCACCAAAGGGCACCAGGAATGGTGCTTGCAAACAAACATGATAATGTGTTTCACACGTCGCAAATGTAGATCCCATTAAAGAAGCGGAGCAACGCAGGGAAGAAGAATAGCCAACGGGCTAATCTCCAAGCCAACAGGCTTAATGATAGAATGTCGAGGTGTCTCACCAAAGACAAACAACAATTGTCTCAATTGAGAACTGAACTCAAATTCTTATTCAATATCAATGTTTGTATCCCATAAATGGTTTATATCTTTATTTATAACTAAGATATTGTCTAATTAAGGAAACAACTAATTCAAATCAAATAAGAAGTCCTAAACCAAACATAATTGGATTTCCAAAATATTAAAGAATCCTAGATAATTAAGAAAGCAACTAAAGCAACTACTAATAGGATCTACTCTACTCTACTGTGCCTTATTGATCTTGGACCTGCAAGTATAGACTTTTAGACGGGGCCCATTAATATGACCTGCATTAAGAAGGTAGGAAACATAAAAGAAAGAAAGTTCAAAGACAAGCCCGGTTCTCTCACTTCAAGGTTCCATACATTAGGATCCTTTTAAGAAAGGAAAGGGGGCAAGAACATGGAAAACAAACAACAAAGAAAACAAGAGTACTCACAGCATATGCTATGGCATATCCGTCAAATGTGCTCGTTCCTCGACCAAGTTCATCAAGAATAACAAGAGAATCTTGAGTGGCATGTTGAAGAATTGATGCTGTCTCTGTGCATTCAACAAAAAAGGTACCTATGCAAAGAAACACACTCTTCAAATAATTTACTTACAACATTTGACAAAATGTATTTGTTATAGATTGCTAGGCAACTAATATATATAAATGCTTCTATTTATTTGTATAACCGGGACAAAAGAATCAAAACATGGCACCAGTAGGTAAATCAGCTGGCACAAAAATCAAGTTGACATAGGTAATTTTGACCAAATAACCCAAAAAAGAAAAACTGATCAAATGTCAATAGAAGGACAAGAAAACCAAGGAAAACTAGAAGCCTCAACAAATTTAAATTTAAGGACCCACTGTGGAAATGAAATCATGGGGGTACTGGAGTTAGATTACTTCCAACAAAAGTGGAATCCAAAAGAATTTCAGGTAAGGTAACTTTGCCATGTGACTCAAAAAGATACTTGCAATTGACATGCACAGCTCACGATCAGGATAAGAAAATATATCCACAGTACAGTTGAATCAAGTGCTTCATGAGATCCACAACATGAAAATTACTTCCATTCAACGAATAATCTGGCAAAGGCATGAACTGATCACATTAAATAAGTGATATGCAAATGAAATAACACCAATCAGTATCATTAATGTATAAACAGCAAGCATATATTGGGAAGTTGGCAAACTTTTGGATGTCAAATTAAAAAACCCCAGGGTCCCTATGTTAAGAGTAAATAGTTCAAACAACACAAAGCACTAAAGAAATGCAATGAATCAGTGTCATAAAGAAAACTCACTCTCGCCCGACATGATTCGATCAGTGGCACCAAGCCTTGTAAAGATTATATCCACAGGTGACAGGACACACATTTCACAAGGCACATAGCAACCCAGCTACAACCAAAAAGCACATAAACAAAAGAGAAATTCAAATTCAAAGTAAAAAAAACTTCCCATGTGATAGCTGTATGACTATCCATTCGTTAACATTGAACAAACCTGGGCTAGCAAAACAGCCAGACAAGTAGCACGCAGAAGAGTTGATTTTCCACCCATGTTTGGTCCAGTCAACAATAATGTACGAGGGCAATTCCCTGTTGTGTCTTTACCAAGATATATGTCATTGGGAACAAGGTCACCCCCATTCTCTCCAACGGCATATGGATGCCATAGTCCCTTAATCATAAGAATAGGCCCCCCAGTTTCTTGGAAGGAAAATGTGGAACTGGAATCAGCAGGCACAACAAGAGGTCTACACATGGACCCACGAGAAGAATTTGCAGTGAGGGCAAAGGATCGTAGAACATCAACACAGTTGAGGGCATCAATGATTTGCCCCCACTGAACAACTTTTTCAGCAAACAGCTTAATTAGAACGGATAGCGTCTCAGCATCAGAATCTTGCACATTGTGGTCCTGGTTTGCAGAAACAGATCAATAATATGTTCTAATTGGAATGCCGGCTGTTTTTACTAAAGCAATACACAAGATATACTAATGTGAGAGTAGTGAAAATCTTAGGCATATTCATCTGTCAGGAACTAAAAAAGAAATCTAAGAAAAAAAAGTGCCTTTGCAAATAGAGAACTCTGAACAATTTCAAGGACCACAATCATTTCGAGGGATTAAATCAAATTCAACCATTGTCATTTTTGAGAATCTAAAGCAATATTTTTATTAGCTATTGGTTACAGAATATAAGAATTACATTCATACACCAAGAAGAGGACAAGGTGTTCCATGAGAGTGGGAGCATGTCACTGTACAGTGTTCTCAAGTAAAAAAAGAAAACTACTGCAGAGGAACTCTCTTTCATTTCCATCAGTTTTTCTAGGGTAACCAAAAAAAAAAAAAAAAACCCTTCAAGGACATAAAGGGTTATCCAATATGCAGCTTGGAAAGATAAACTGATTTTGTAAATGTGCTAACAGGAACGTTATGGTGATTGATAGTGCAAACCTGGTAATGGGGGAAGTCATCATCAACAGCAGCTTCAAACTGAGTTAGCAGCTCATCAAGTCCATCATTTCCATATAACAATGGTAGAACTGTAGATAATGACAAAATCCCATGATCTTCCTTCTGTAAAATTGTTAATAAGTCTAGACCAATACACAGTCCTTTAACAAGAGAGCCAAATGCTTTCACCTGAAACATACCAACAAGTTGTACAATCAATCAATCGTGTATATGTGATCTGAACAATTTTCCTAACATGCATCCAAATGAAAGTATTAAAAAAAAACCCTGGTAGCATGACTTGACCCTACAGCATCAAGGTTACAATAGTGAGCACCAGCATCTTCTATTATCACACCTTAATTGCTAAATATAAAGGCATGCTGCAGTCTCCATGTTTAGTGAACATGGTCTGAAATAGAAAGATGACGCCATTGAAAATAAATATATTCAAACACTTGGATGCAGAATATGTACAAATGCACTGCAGAAAGTAAGAACTCATGGAGGCTCGAGATCTTAGGTCATATAATACTTTGATAAATTTTAGCAATGGGTAAATAGAATATACATGTTGTTTCAATAACTTTTCTCCAACCACGGGCAACAAAAGTGCTGCTGAGGACCCAACACTGGCCTTAACCCGTCCCAGTAGTCTTTCAAGATCTGGAAGCCTGCGTAGGTACTGTGCAATGACAAGTGTGATCTCTGGGTGCTTCACTAGCTCCTCTACCACATTAAGCCTATTGTTGATTTCTCCAATACTAACTAAAGGGTGGCAGATCCAGTTCCTCAAAAGTCGTTTCCCAGATGATGTGATACAGTTATCGAGATGTTTGTATAGTGTGCCTGAAATTTAGCACATACAAAGAAGAGTAACTATATAAGCCCACATGAGTAAGTGAATAGAATAACTTGGAGTTATGTGCATGTGAATTGTGAATATAAGAGCTGTTGTTGCTTGCCTGCTGGGGAACCATCAACATAATTGCTGAAGATTTCAAGGTTTAGAAGAGTCTGTCCATCCATCCTTAGGCATCTTTTGTAAACTTCATAAGGTGATATATCACCATTACGTAAAGCATCATCCAACTGATTTTAAAACATAAAAGGATCAATCACACATGCAAAAATGAAATTTCACTTTGATGAATATAAAGGACAGCGCCTACCTTCAACCTAGATAAGTGCCTGACAAGTCCACCAAGTGCACATAAGGCAAGATCATTGTCCACCACATCCTCACAAGAACTAGAAAACCTTGGAAAATATCCATTTGACTGTATTAATTTTCTAACTTCGGAGGCATCAATAAATAACATGCCTGGTGGTGCAGGACTCAATTGCATTGCAGAAGAACCTGCAGTATAGTCAAATTATTCACCCAGCTGCCTCAGTCATCTTTCATAATAACATCAAAGCAAAATTGATGTGAAGCATCCCAAGAGTTATTCAATCTCATGCTACATGTACCAACCAGCAACTTCATTCAACTGGGTGCAGCCTTGTTGTAGCAATACTAAAAAGTACAATATCCAAAGCAGTTTTTCTTCATTTCTTTTTTTCTTTTCTTTCCTTTTTCTTTTGCTTTTTTTTTCTGTTCTTTTTTTTCTTCTTTTGAATGGTAACCTAAAGTGAAATTGCAATGGTAAGATATTGGTAAAGAGCTATTTTTGAGGAAATTCTATCTAATTAACTAGATTGCGAGACACCTTCATCAGCCATCTATCCACATGACGCAGGCAATAAGAGCTTGCATAAGTCTTGACCAAACTTGAGTGGAATATAAAAATTTTGATTATATAGAACTTGGTACCACACAAGTTCAGTGCCATCTTTTTCCATTTTTGCTCAGCTCAGTACATGATTGACCGCTGGACCCCTACGCTTATGCAGCGAGAGGAAGAGGAATTGATTACTATCCAAGCAGAAGGAGGTTGATTGATTCCCAATTGAACACACGAGGGATTCCTCATTGAACCAACATAGGAAACATATAATGTGGAGGGTAAAATTTTGGGATTTATGCAGGCATCTGTAGAATTTTGTTTGAGCTGGCCACCCAACAAAATTGTTCCAACAAACAGTCATCTAACAAATAGTGTGATAGAAATCAGCAGATGTCCTCGAATGTTGTTGAAATAGCTAGCAACATGACATCTATCTAGCTACTTCATTCACAGCCAGTTGAAATGAAGAATAAAGACATAAGCAAATATATGTAAAGGAATGATTCATCATACAATACCAAGTACCTATAAAAAAAAATGTTCATCTGAATTATCACCTGCTGAAGTGTACTTTCTGAGTGCCTTCTGAGCTTCATTTGAGAGCCCTATAACAGTGAAATTACTCAGTTGCATACTGTAAATTTGTAAGATTAGCAGCACAAATGTAAGTTTCATGGAGAAAATGTAAACCTTTGCTTTCATAAATGATTTCCTTTGGTGACACCTGTAAAACAAAGATAAATAAGAATTTATACAGGTCCAAGAACTTGAAATCAGAAGATTGAATTAAAGCACTTACCTGCATCAACAATGCTCCCAAAGCAGCACAAGAAGCATCATCACATATAGAACCAACCCAAAATTTTAAAGTTGCATAATCCAAAAATGCAAATCCATACAGGGTTGAACCATTCTTCAAACTGCAGTTCTCCTAAACAAAGATTCAATGTGTCACAAGAAAATGTCCTAATTAGCAAGATATCCATGTCATGTTACTGGGCTAACATACAATTCTGTACAGAATGCACGACATGACCATAGAGAATGAAGAATCCATTAGTCTTTTGGCACACATATATATAAAATAACAAAGGAAAAACAAACACCAAACACTAATGGACCTCCCTCTCCAACTCTCCCTGTCCATGAAAATTATAACAATGATGATTGTAAACAGGCAGACATTTTTGGTAAATATGTATGACCAAATAAGTAAACTTGATGGAGTACTTTTAGCTATATAAGACAACAAAGGACTCCTAATGCAGAACTACACCCAAATATTCTATCGATTTCATAATTTAAGAATCTCAAACATGAAACTATGAAACCCTCCATATTCATTAATTTTTATGAAGATCGTAGAAACCTTTTGGTTGAAAATCATGACTTTCAAATATAATATATTGTTCGTATTAAATAAAATCCATCATTTCAGATACTGTTTGAAGCATTTCTCAGTATATCTAGGTTTCTTCTACATCATTTCAATGTTGACATTGGAGCAATGTAACATGGACAGGGACAAAAGTGATGGTATCAAAAAAAGCTATCAAGCCATGGACACAGCTATCAAGCCATGCTACTCACGTGTGAGATGGGATACATATCAAGAACAGCATGTGCAATTATAACTTGAAGTGACAGAGAGCGGTACAAGATCCCCTCTTTTATGCGCCTCGGTACCATAGAGACAGGATGTCAGACTGCAACTTAAATCCATAGAAATATAGTCAAGTCTTGACAGGATAGACTGGAATGGAGAAGCAGAATGCATATAACTGACCTCAACATAGTTAGGGTAAAGCTCCGAGAATTCCATGACTAAGGGTTGATGCATCAAAACTAAAGCAACCATTGGAACTGGCCAAAAATTGATGGTCCACATTGTCCAATGTTTGCACCACTGGAGAAGATCTTTTGCTTTTTCAGTAAAGAATAAAATAGTATATTCCATGCATCAAATGATGTGCAATGGCATGAAAATGGCTCATTTTCTGATAGAAGAATCTACATTTATGAATTGACGATATTGTAATTATTGCTTTTAAATAGTGACAAGGATCTCACGCTTTGATGGATGATTTATATCTGTTTTACAGCAGGATGGTGGCGGGTGTCTTAGAAATATGATTCTAAGAGGATTAAGGAACTTTGTTATTCATTATTTCATCATTGATAGATTGAGCCGTTAATACACAAAATTCATAGGAAATGTTTGGATTTCCTATTTTCCTTCCCAAGTTCCTATTCTAGAGACTCTGTTGGTGGATTCTAAAGCCCTAATATTCTGTTTCATTAAATTAGCACCAAAGATTTCCAAGTTGCATCAGTTGTAAAACAAGGACAGAGTTGAAAATGTAATACCCAAGGATGGAAGTTCTGAGCCTAATTTAAATATAATAAATTTTATGACTGTAACATTGTACATAAGAGCGATGTGACCCATGCCTTACTTATAATCTAGTAACTAAAGGAGAAATGGGAAGTCTGGTGCACGACACCTTTATTCTTAAGTAAGTAAACTTTGAATGGGATTAGGAATCCTGTACACAGCCTTTATTACGAAAGTAGGGATTGGATATATGTATGGAGTTGCTTATAGTCTCACGTTTTATTCGTTCAAAGAATCAGCGAAAGAGAGAGAGACTTAAAAGAAGGAGAAAGAGCACTCAGTGGATTTCTAGGTTTTGACGTGAGATACCAAGAGGAAGAAGGAGGCAAGCGACCAGGCAGCAGTTGATGTCCCACTCTCGACCAAATACTACAAGAGTCTACAAGAGGTGAGTGATTTCCTACATCTGTTCAGTTTGACGATGAAATTCTGAGAACTGAAAACTAAAAGAGGTAATCTAGTTTGGATTTGATTAGTAACAAAGAAGAAATTATCCTTTGGATTTACTGTGAATAAGGTCATATAATAATGGGTGAAATCATGTATTGGGTGTTGCTCTGGACTCAGTTTCTGAACATGGATCCGTTGGTTAACATCGTGACAATCTGCAAGGGTGATTAAAGGGCATACCAAATTTGTTTAAATGAGTTACTTAATTCTGTTGGGATGTTTCTAAGCTTGGGCCGTTGGAGTTCTCCTTCATACTTGAGTGCTACAATGTCTGACGACGGGCAAAAGGAATAATCTGGGTTGTAATATATGCTTCTGGGGTATAATCTTGTGAAATACAATGGGCCACCATCGATGGGATGATGAGGAAGCTTTCTTATCCAAATCCCCTTCATCCTAATCAGAAATCTACACTCTACCTCCGATTTTCTGAAAAATCATGCCGACTGGGAAAATTCTTGGCGTGAGGTTGTGGGCCCAGATGGCCCAGCTGATGTTATATCGACACCATGGATCTTGAAAAAGACCCATGGGCAACCTTAGTGACGTTGGACCCTGATGGATTAGATGTGGTATGGTCCACCATCTGATGATAACAATTTACCTTTGGCGAGGAGCACTTATAATAGGATGAAGTTCTGACGAGACCCCAAATTGAGTTCTGTTGAGGGCAACAATGATGGGAAAATTATGTCAGGCTTTATTCCTTTTAAGGATATAATAAAAGAATCTTTTTAGTCCTTTATCAATGAATAGTTAAGGAATATAGTATATGACTGGTGTGCTAATTCTTATATTACTGTTTGTGGTTGCTTTAGTAATAGTATGGAAATTCTATTACCTAATAAATTTTGATATTTAAATTAATAAACATGAAAATGTATTATATGACTTATATTTTGAAAGAATTTTATGAAAAGGATGGAACATACTCTGAACTACTAGCACAATATGTAGTGGTGACTATGTGCTAAGGTTCACTAGCAGTTATGGGTTTTGGACTATTGGGTCCGATGTGAAATTTATTAAGATGTATGTGTATGTGGATGATAAAGCTGAGTTCTTTAGACAGTGGGTCCTGTGGGACGCTGGCTAAGAGATGCGTGAGTGGTATCTCGAAGTCTGTATTATGCCAAGGTGGCGTGATGATGTGATCAGGTGCGAAGAGGTAGTTCAGAGATGTAACTTATGATGGATTTACTCATCAAGTGGAAATATTTAGTGCCTATTGTTGAATTATTTCACTTTAATGTTATTTATGTTACTTCAGGATGTATGCTAGATTAGGAATTTCATTCACCAGTTTATACTGATGTTGGATTGCTCTTCAGGTAACAGAGTTGCGAGTGGATCGGAGATTGGCGAAGAGCAGCCCGCAGTGTTTGGCATGCATAGCTGAGGAGAGCGTTACATCCATATTCAGTAGTTTAGGAAGATCCTAGTATTGGATATTTAATTATTATTTAATGGATTTTATTTTGGAATTTTTAGACATTGAAAACTCTATTGGTTGATTTATATGAAAGGATTTATTTTAATAAATGATGCTTATACCTTATGTGTTTATTTGATTTATGTGTATAAATTGTATGCCAATATGTTATAACTCAAATTCCGACAGGGCCCCGGAATTTGGGTCATGACAGAAAATAGCCACAAAGTACAGCCACAAAAAAAAAAAGGAGGCCCAGTGCACGAGGCTCCCACATAGCGAGGTCTGGGGAGGGCAAGATGTACGTAGCTTTACCTTCATTTTGAAGAGGCTGTTTCCGTGATTTGAACCCGCATCCTCCAGGACACTACCGGTAAGCCTTTACCATTGGGCCAAGCCGCCCTTCTCCACAAAGTACAGCCACAAGCAAAATTAAATTCTCAGGACCAGAAATATAGGCCTACAAAAAGACAAACACAATATCCCTGCAATGACCATGAATGGTGCTCCAGCACAATGGGTAAAACTGTCCTATCACATAAAGCGCACAACAGCAACACTTGACTTTCCCCAAGTGCTTGCTGCTTGCAGCTTCAAAATGCTAGCGACCCTGTCAGGCTGTCACTATTAGTAAGGCTCCCCTATTAGTAAAAGGGAGTCAGAGAGAAAGAATCAGAGGCGGGGGCATAGCTATCAGAGGTAACAGGGACAGAAGCAAGGATGGCAGTGTATGTGAAGTATGTGTCAACAGCTACAAATACACTATGCAATCATCTTGACACAATAACCACTTAACTTCACTATCCTAATTTACACCCAGCTATGAGCACCGTATGTACATGCTGTACCAAGCAAACCCTCACTACAAGGTAACTGTGATTCTCTATTTAATCTACATGCATTCTCACATCCAATGAATCTAGATATAAACAAAAATATATTAAAAGAAACCATAAGCTATAAAAGACTATAATAGACAATCAAAATCTGAATGAGCAGCTTATCAGAGAAAGTACTAACAGAGGTAAACCATGGACAAAGATATAGAACTATAAAAAAACAAGTTAATAAAAAAGACAATAAAATATCATATTTCAGAGAGGCTGAATCAAGATAGAAGTTCAAACCTCTTTCAAAGCAAGGAGATGGACAGCATTGGGTCCCATATTTCCATCAACTGTAGTTGATGGAGTATACACATTTACTAATTTCCTTTGAATCACCTGGAAACAAAAGGTTAGAAGTTAAGCATGCCCTGCTGGCACAAATATAGACTCTATTTAACATGCTTTCTCTCTTGTTCTGCACTTGGTCTCAAAGATTAGGTGTTTTCTCCTAAATCTGGTATTATTGAACTAGAGCAGTTTTCATTTAAAAGAAAGGACATACAGAAAAAAAAAACCAAATCTCTTTAATTTGTACTTGTCATGGAAGAAAACTATCTTCGTAATGGTGACATGTATTAGAGATTGAGTGCTTGATAACACTTATGTTGACAAGTATTTGCATTTTAAAACCGGGTACAACTCAGCTTTTCCAGCTGACAGACACCACTATATTCTAAAATCAGAGACAATTATTAAAAACAGTGCTGGCCAATGAGAGCATCTATAACACAATCAGACAATTATTTTAACACCGGGTGCTACTCATCTTTTCCAGCTTAAAAAGACATGCATATGCAAAACAATCAAAAGGCCTTTGTAACAACCCGGGCCCACTATCCACATGCGTATGCATAACAATCAAAAGGCTTTTGGAGCTAGGACTAGGAAAAGGTTCTCCTTCAATTTTCAGCACCAATTCCAAAGCATACATGACAGCATGATGGAAAATCAGGATAAAAAGCTCAACCATGGTAACAAGAAATGATTAACATAAAATAAGTTTGAGCTGTTTTAGAAAAATTCCAGAGTGCCCAAAGGACATTTGTTGTGGGGATAATTGAACATTATGTGTCTCATATGGCAATATATCAGATGAACAATGTGCATAGACTGAAAGTTCCAGCTTTTCCTAGCCTTCACCAGACTTACTCCATTTGCTCCTCTAGCTTTGGCTTGATTAGATGTCTCGATCTGTTCAATTCGTCCAACTTTATACCTTCCAAGATAAGGTTAATAGGAAATAAATAGAATATAAAACATTGGACAAGTAACAGGTTCAATAACTAGAACTCAAAAGCAATTAATTATGATCAAGGACTGATAACATATTCCCAAACTTCTCCGACCATATGGACCCAAAAGGCTCCTATGTTTAGAGAAATATGTTGATAATGAAACACTGAAATTTCTTCATTCAAAAAGCTGCCTACAGGCAAAAGAAAGCTGATTCAGGTACTTGAAAAATATAGTAGTTAGATTTTCAATTAATTAGTTATTACTAGTGAAAGGTTAACACGAGGTGGACTCTCTTCAAGGCCTGAACTCCAAATTCACAGGACTTCTTCTAAGTTGCAACTTACAACTAAGATCAACTACAGTACTGTCATCAAAGAGAGAGAGCCTGACTATGCATAACACATGATCTTACCCACGGGCAATTAGCTTCTGAATAGCATCATCAATTCCACACTCGGAGATTCCAACCTGACCAAATAAAAAACAATTGAATTGGAAAAGACACGGTATATTTGCTAAACAATCAAATCATAAAAGAAAAGCCAACTACCATCAGACTGGATATTTCAACAGATATGCAATTTGAGAAATTCAATTGTTTTAATACTTTCAATGATTTTACTAGGAATCTAGAATAGACTTCAGCTAAATCACAGTTATAACAATTTCAGATTTTTTTTAAAGATAAATGAATGCTCAGATACAAACTGCCCTTCCTGTTTCTTAAAAGCAAGATGTATTAATGCAGCATACGCTAAAGTTTTGAATTCAGGTGCAGGGCCTCATTACTGTCATAAGTTGCTAGCCATTGCAACCAAAATACCCGGGCATTAGAGTTGCGGCAAACAATATACTTAACAACCCCCCCTCGGGTGGGAAACTGCCCAAACTTGAAGCACACGCCCGTCATAGAGCGGCATAGGGCCTTTTACCCTGCGCACGTGCACCCACAACATAATACCAAAGATGCAGCAGTATGGATTCGAAACCGGGACCAATGGTGGCTCTGATACCATATCAAGAGTTGCTAACCATTGCAACCAAAATGCCTACGCATTAGAGTTGCAGCAAACAATGTACTTAACAATTACAGCAAAAACAGGATAGGTCAGTACCTTGTGTGAGTCTTAAAAACTCACAAAAAAAAATGAAAAAATAATAAAACAGAAAATAAGTAGACAATTAAAAAAAAAGCTAAACTGTGTAACTTTGGTGATTTAAATTGTATCTTAAATCGATTAAAGAGCTATTTAATTTTTTTTTTAGGCTAGCACAATGTGTACCACTTTGGTATCTAACGGAAGGATCATTTAACAGACCAAATTACCAATATATAATAGATAAAAGCTTACGGCACATGGAAGGTGGTCACTATATCAACCTTGAGGTTGTAGGTCGGAATCATGTTACCAATAAACAAATTAAAAAAAAAAGTTACCAATATATCAACATTTCAATAACAAACCATAAGTCATCATTACCATAATCTCCATTCCTCATTGGATAATTGTGAATAAATGAATAGAATACCTAAAAATTTCAAATAACTCCAGCTTCATTGTCATACTGAAAAATCCCATGTATGACATCTGGCACTATCCACCACCACAGCAATACTACTTACAGGCCCAATTATCCATATTGTTCAAGTACAAAATTTTTATTTGGGTGCAGTGGTGCACTATTACTTGTTCCATTCAACTCAGAGTCTTCAAGGAAAAATGAAAAATTGAGTTCCATATTCATGTTTTCAGTTGAGTTCTTGTGACACATTTCATGCCTTTCCATACCGATCTTATTTGTCCTGAGCCAATCTATGCCAATCTAGTGTCAGTCTTAGACTCACACTGGTACAACTCAACCGAGTCAATTCAGTGCTGCACAAATTTTGAGATCATGACATACCCCTCCCTTGCATGGAGCATGACTGAAGTGTGCACTTCATCCGGTGCATATCCCAGTCCCACACACATTGATGATAACAAAAAAAAGGAAAATAAAACATATTTAACTCAAGAGCAATTCTACTAATGAACATTTCCATTTGCGTTGAGGTCAGTTTCTAAATGAATATGACTCGACCTAGTGCACACTAAGTTCTTTAAGAGAGTTGCTTATGATACACTATGCCCCCTTGAGACTGAAGTCTTGTGGGGTGGCTTATTTGTGAATGATCAGATCATTGGTTGTTAGTGAAAGGGTCCCACATAAGCCAAAACAATCATTATTTAATTATGTCCTCATTAATTAATCATTGAATGGATGATCCAACCCTATCAGCCTTTTAAATATAGATGTTGCTATGAAGACACCTAAACCACCCAAGTCTACTGATGCTTCCACTGTGGCGAACAGGTTTCCATTGCGTTTGACTGTTCAGATCATGCAATACAGATGTGGATCTTGCAGATCTGGAGGTTGTCTTAGAGGTTCCTCATTCCTTTGTTTTCTCTAAAACTAATGATTGTCAACAAGCTGCCCTCTCTTGAGACCAAAGTCTTGTAGGGTGGCTTATTTGTAAATGATTGGATTTAGCAAAATAGTGTCAACCAAGTAATTACCTAGGCAGATTGGGGTCTCCCAATTTAAGGAATGGAGAATGACTCCTTTGGTTGTGGGTTATTATTTAGCTATTCTCTAGTCTATTTGGAAGGGAATGGAGAAAAAATAGAGGCACTTTTCATCTTCGGAAATTCAATTCATGTTATGGTCATGAAGTTAGCGAAGTAGTCACTACAAGGAGTTCACGCATGTAGTAGGATAATATCCTCTTTAATCGAAATGCGTGTCATAATTGATGTTCTTCAAAGTTAAAAAAGTCAGATCTTTGGACTCATCCATTTGGATTTTTTAATGCGATGTCAGCAGGGCAAGTAGAGGCAAGCCAGACCTAACAAGTAGTAGGGGATGGGGCTGTTTTTTCATGGTGTCAGACTCCAATGAGGTAAAGATGCTAGCTATTTTGGAAGTCATTCACTCATGGCTTCCAAGAAGGCTCAACATGGTGAATGACTCATTCAGTGGCTTCTTTGGGGGAATTCCACAGATGGTTGCCCTTGGAGACTCTTTTATCATTCTTCAAGAGATTATGTCACTTTCTTTGTCTCTTGAAATGACTGTTCAATATCTGGGTAAGATAGCTAATGGCATGGCAGATTGTTCGACCAAGCAAGGGGTGGACAAGATTACCCCTTTTAGTGATTTAATTTAGAAGTTGATTGTTTTTGCATATGTGATAATGCTCGTATACCTTCAAACTTGCCCTTGCTTGTCCGCCTATTTGTTTTAATTTCTCTCCTTGGTTTTCTAATACAATTTATACAATAAAGAAGATATAGAATTTATCCAACACCCAATGCAAACTCTCTAAACTACTTAGTTCATAAAGGATAATAGTTCATAAAGGATAATTGTCATCACCACCATCACAACCTTGTCCCAACTATGTCGGGGTCGATTGCATGAATTATGTTCTACCATTCTCATCTATCCTAAGCCACATTAATTCTGTTTCACCATTCCAATCAATCCTAAGCCGCATGAATTTTGTTTCACCATTCTAATCTATCCGAAGACAAATCCTCAATAGGTTTCACATTCAGATCTATTGTTACTACTTCCATCCCAATCCTCTTCAACCTATCCTTCCGCTAGGTGGGCCACCAAACTGCTTAGAAAAACTTTTCATGAATGACACTACTAAATGGCATTGGCATCTTAGTTTCGCGTGACCACCCTAGGATCGATCCCTGGACAAGTAGATTTCTCTTCATCTCACTTGCCAATTTTACCAATCTTGTAATATTCATATTTATATGTAATGAGTTCTTTGACTATATATTTCTAATTCCTTCTCTAGGAATTTGATAAGAATTGGTTAGGCTCGATTGAGTTAAAGAGTAAGGGGCAAGTCATCATGGACTCAATGTTGATCACGTTGCATCTGAAAAACAAGTTTTGAATTCATGATATCTAGAATTGCATCAAAACCGTAAGCAAACCATCAATATTGATTTTAGGATTTTTATTGCAAGCCACCTGCCTAAGTTTGTTCAATGAACTTTGATGCAATTTTGGCCAAGGGGCATGTACCACAATTGTATTTCACATTTTGTCCATGAAGCCATATATCATCAAACGGAAGTTTGACTTAGTAAACAAGACAAAACCCAACCATCAACCATGCACCAAGGTGAACAAAGAAAATGTAAGTGAAGCAAAGAAACAATTTGAGAGTACAAATGTAAAGGTATCTCACCTGTCTACATTTCCCCACACCGCTATTCGTGATTTTCCAATCCAGCTCTTTATGTCCAATCTCAGCATCTAATTCATAGAGCTCATAAAATTTACCCTGTTTATTTTTTCAAAGTTAAAAATACTGATTATAACACTCAGTTTTACTACAGGTATTGCCAATTTGACATGGTAATTATATATATATAAATATATATATATATTGACATGAATATGTATGCAAGTGTGTGTTTACTAACTTAGTACCACAGCCAACATATATGATCATATGTCAAAATTAAGACCTATATATTGACATGAATATGTATGCATGTGTGCGTTTACTAACTTAGTACCACAGCCAACATATATGATCATTTGTCAAAATTAAGACCAACTTCTTTATGGAGTGACAAGTTTAGAGAAAATATTAACTCCTTTTTTTCTTCTTTCTTTTTTTCTTTTTTTTTTTTTTGGCTTTACGAGAGACTCAAACTCAATCACCCATGCACGCTAGACAGTGTCCCCAACTAGTTGAGCAACGGCCAGGGACAAATACATACTTCTTTAAATAGATACTTACCTCAAAGGAAATATGAAACCATACCTTATGTAATATATAAAAGAATATATATAAGGCTCACCAATGAGATAATTATTTACAGTAATTATATAGACAAATATATTTATTAGATTACCATACAGCTGTATTCTTTTACCAGTATTTTAAGATTTCATTTTGAATGCATGGAGCAACTATGTGCTACAGTGAATTGAAAAAATAATTTCACACACGCACGCGCGCGCACACACACACACATATTACTTTGGCTAGTAACCTAATTTTATTAAAACGCACTAGCCAGCACAAGAGAAATGTACTAAAAGCAGCACAATAAGACAACCAGAATCAACATCAGCACAACACCCTCTAAGAATTTCCTACCTAAAGAATTAAAAGTAACGGTAAAAAAAATAGTAAAATGCTTAAAAAACCAAATTTTCATAATTACAATAAATAAGCAACAGAATACTGAAAAAAAAATAAATGCATGGCCCCAGAAATTTACCACTTTAAAGAAAAGGATAACATCCATATAGTTGCATTTTACACTCCAATACTGCGTTTGTGATGCCGTCATTTTCTTCAAAGCAGTGGGCGGTAAATACAGTGTCCTCTTGTCATAAAGTGCATCACCTGGCCTCCTTCCAGCAGCGTCTCTTATCAGAGAAGGGTCTAGCCATTCAAATTTACTGCTTGCAGTTTCAGATGCTTCGCCTGCTGTCTTCTTTTCTGTTCCAGAGTCTTGAACAGACTTTATTCTTTTACTGTAATCAAGCAAAAGAGAACCATGCTTATCACCCAAGTTATTACATTCATCCTGAATCCGCTTCAAACGGGGAACGCGAGGACGCATAGCAGGTGTCTCTGGTCCCGGAATCTCTGGGATGCTTTCCAAACGTAAAGAACCTTGATCACAACTATTATTCAGCTTAGAAGAATTGTCCGCTGAGGGACATGGAAAGGGTATTCCCTGCTTTGGTGGTTCTTGGGTATAGTCAAGTTTACTATGGTTTGGGTAAATAAACAAAGAATTATTGTCCTGGTTCCTGCGGCAGTTCAAAAAGATATAGGATGTCATCACTATGAACATATGCATATGCACACAATATAAAGAGAGATTCTACAAGTACATGATAGTATGGAAACCTTCATTTAGGGGGTCAAAACAAAATTAATGAACAGCAAAGATCCACAAGCCCCCCAGCACATCTGACTGCTAATTGGAAAAAAAATGCTCAAAAAATAATTTCCTTGCAGAAAAAGGAAATAGCTAAGAAGCCTTTCACTTCATTTTCTCTAATAAAGCCTCCAACAAATACAATCAAATGGCCGTGATTCAATAAACAGACAAAACAACACAAGATCTCACACTAAAAAAATAGATGGAAAGAGGGACATGAGTGGGTGTCACAACCCAAACTCAGCATCATGTGCACGCACGAGGACTTCCAAAGCGGTCACCCATCCTGGTACGACTCCCACCGGAGCACGCTTAACTCTAAAGTTCTTACGGGATTCGGGCACGTAGATCCCATGGTTGACACGCTATACCCCCTTGAGACCTAAGTCTTGTAGGGTGGCTTCTAGTCCGGGGCCTCACATCATCCCCCACTGGGAGAGAGAGCCATTCTCAAATCTGATACGAATTGTCACAATAAATCATAAAATACATATTTATTCAAGATAAATCATAAATAAAAAAAAACAAGAAAATTAAACATATAAATATTAAATAAAATTGTGTCCCTTATAACAGGGTCCTAGGGCATTACAGGGGGGGTTTAATCCGTACTAATTTTTTATGCCACTCCCGGACAAAGTACCCTTCATTGAGATCTTTGACCTCTGCATTAAAGCATAGCTTTCCTGATACACACAGCTCTTTCTTTGTGTATTCTGTGAAATCTTCTAAGTACGACCTGTTTTTGCAGATCATTGTTCAACAAAATCCATACTCCAATTCTAGTATTGTAGTTCAATAGTCTTCCTTGAAATTGTATTTTTCCCCTTTTACATTCCAGCACCTTGTTCTTAGAACAAACCATGCCTTCTTATCAGTCATCTGGCTCTTAATACAAGTTTCTAAAATCAAATCTATGTTGTGCTGGAAGGCAACCTTGATGGTGACTTCCCAGTTCACAACCATCACAAATTGACTATTCCCTAAATTATAGCAAAAAATCATATGCCAGTGTCTTAATTGATTGACTCTTGAATTTATAAGGTATTTCCAGTATTTGCTAGAACAAATTTCACAAAAGTAGAGAATAGCTTCCCCAACTAATAGTATTGTGTCTGTGCACAAAAATGATCCCACAACAGAGATTGATAATATAAACTAAATGAGCTAATCTCTTGTGAAGCCTAACAAAGCCCACAATGATCAACCAAACCCCATCAAATTCACTATCGACACCTCCACACCTGCTGAATTAGCACTCGTCCTAATTGGACACTCATCTGACTCATATTGGCCCATAGATTAAGAAGCCTTCATTCTAATGCTATCTACTATTGATTTTTAGTCTTTAAAATCCATACCTAACATCATTAAACTGGGCTTATTTTTTGTATCTATTCCGTTCAAAATAGAACGGAATGAAGAAACAGAATTGATGTAGCCGACCCCAACATGCTTGGGATAAGGTTTTGATGATGATGATATTATCTATGCACAGATCTTCTAATCCTTCCGTCCTCTTCATTAGTGGTGACCTGAGGTAGGCCCCACAGATTTTAGCATTAGTGCCACTCATATACCTGTCAGTCTTAATTAGCAAAATAGGCCGCCGCAGACCGTCACGCAGTTCTGCTCATATGTGCCTCTTTTCAATTACTTAGGTTCTCACTAATCATCCACACTTGGACTTTTTTTTTAATCATACCACTTCTATTTAAGCCTAGAGAAGTGGGGCCTGCAAAAGTTCATTTACGTCTGTGCTTTGCAGCTGCTTACGTTCTTTCTATTTAGGCCCCCTTCTATGCCCTTCCATATTCTTTCCGTATGGTGAGGCAAAATGAATTGCTAACCTCCAAATTTTACACCGATCCAACCCTTAACCAGCATTGGATCATCACGAGAAGCACTTTGTTACGCATGAATGCATTACTATCGGACTCGCTAACCCTAGGCTAGCTCACATCACAATCATCCAGAAGAGATTCTAGCAACAGTAACAACGATCACTGACGTAGTGAGTTTCAACTGTTCCAAAAATTAAAAAACAGGTGGCAACCTTGTAAAAACCCTAGGAAAGCGAAAACATACTGATCATGCGATGTTTCCGATCCAGGATCCTTGACGAGCTTCTGCAATATGGCAGAGGCCGGCCGAGCTCCCGCCTCGTCGTCCGCGAAGAATCTCGACAGGATGACCGGACGGCGGACCTTCTCCGGTGGCGTATCCGTTCCGGTGACTTCTGGAGGAGGATCTTTTGAGATCGGAACGGCAGATTCGGCTGCCGGAGGAGGATTTGGCCTCGGTTGCCTTGGCGGGAACTGCCTCAGGCGGCTGCGGTGGAGCATTTCGGTGTAGGAGGAAGCGTTTCGGTCTTCTTCGGCAGAGGGTTTTTGCAAGAAAGAGAGTATGGATTTCTGGCGCTGCATTTTCTCTTCCAATGAAGAGGGTTTGAAGGTGAGAGTGAAAGGGAAATGGGAAGTGGGAAAGAGATTATATGGTGGAGACGGGAGGAGGGATTTGGCGCCATTTTTCACTTTTGGGTTGGATCGATCCCCTTTTGCCTTGTGATCTGGACCGTTGCGTGGATGGTCCACAATGGGTGGGCCACGTGCATGCCAAGGCTAGCCAGCAGCGGGAGGACTCCATTCCAATTTCCACCTCCGCTCCCGCTGAGTAGAGGGTTGGAGTTAATTTTTTGTCGAGCAAGGATCCGGTGCTTTCCTCCCTAGATAATCTGACCCTTAAAAAAAATTTTCACATGGCAAATTAGATGTCTTTAAATTTTACTTCGATATTAGTTGGTCAACATGCATATGTTAATAATGTATAACCACATTAGCAGTTGCAGTGAAATGCATAGGGGACCAACTTCCTTTGGTGGAGTTTATTTTTTAACTGTCCAAATTATTAACAGGTGGTGGGATGGACACATGATTTTGGAATCCACACTCTATTTTTGTCCAATGGTAACTTTCCATGGAATAATAACAATGAATGCAGTAGGGAGTTTGTGAAGTTGCAGGAGGTGTGAATTTATTTCACCTATCTAGTATTTCCAATTGTCCAATTTTTTCTCTAGTGTGATTGTATAGGCTTAGCGAGTGCTACAAGGGGATTTGTCATATTGGTCAAAGACTTTGAGGAAAACCATGTCATAAAAAAAATGCAGCTAGAGGTTGGAGATAATTTAGTTGCAAAGCTTATTTGGGCCAGAAAGGTAAAAGCAAAAGCAGATTGCATGCTTCAGATATGAGGTCCAGCTCCTAGTTCTCACTTAGCTGCCAACTAATCAATGGGGATAGGGAATATGCAAGCATCTCCTCCTGTGGATAAGGGTCAACAGAAAGATCAGCCCCACAATATCATTCTAGCCCCTTAAATTGTTAGGCATAAAGTTTAGAGGCCTTTTAACTATAGAATTATTAGAAATTCAATCTAAACATTTGATAAAAGCGGAATTAGTTCTAATTCCATATCATAGGGGGTTGAAATTATAAAAAGGGTTGCATTGATCAAAGGTTGGCCCCATGGAGCTTCACTGATATGGCAACATTTCTTCTCCAAATTGGGAGCTTGACTGGGGTGTTTACTTGCGATGAAGAAGCCCAGCGCCATACTTTTTATATGAAAATGCACATTTTCCCCCAAAATATAAATAAATAAACACCATGCCTTTATAAAAATCCAAACACTGTGATGCATAGATTTTCGCCAACATACCCATGGTTAAGTGGCATAGGCACCTTGACATCAACACCACACCACACACACACACACACAATTCCACTCCCCCCCCCCAACAACCAACAAAAACAAACCCCAAACAACCAACCAAAGGATGGATCCTTGGTCATCAAGTTGTTATTATTGTTCAATCTTCAGGTTATTATTATTGCTCACGGCCAATAAGCCAGTTGAGGAGGGAAAAAACATTATAGACAGCTACAAAAATATTAAGAACAACGATAATCAAAACAAATAATGATATACATATATTAATAAATATAATTTGTTGTTATAACACCAATCCACTATTAACTCTTGGGGTCCTCCACGAAAACCTACTAATCCTTGGCCCAACACGACTTGTCTGGGACTTGTGAAGGGGGGTGTACACATTCATAAGAACAAAAATTTCATTTGCTATTACAACCAATCTATGGAGGCAAATCTGTCAATGCCCTCATTGCTCAGGCGGGGGCCTGTTTTGAGAAGAAACCAATTTATAAACAAAAATCTCTGCGCACGGACTTGTATCTTTAATTTGTTACCTTCAAAGGATGCTATTCATTTCAGTTATTTGAATACCCATTACTCAGGAACAGAGGTAACAACCACCAACACTGCAAAATTTAATCCCACCACTAAACCAGTGGCAGCATCCACTAGGAGAATTGTTGAGATATAGAGGAAAGAGAAGACAATTGCAGTTGAGTTGTTCAAATTAAAAGTTTCAATTAAAAGAAGAGAGGATAAGACCATCAAACAGTATATCTTTTGTTTCTTTTTTTTTCCTTCTCTTGAAACCCTCTGAAAACAGGATTCTAGAGACGCCTCATATAAATGAGACGGCCGACTACAATGCAGCAACCTCAATGTTTCATAGTCTTCAAAAGAAATTCTCATAGCACTCATAGCCCACTCTAATCAGAGGCGGCCAGAACTCGACATGATAATACAGGAGATAACCTCTGCTTAAATGACCAGCAAAACAAACACAATATAACACATTTAAGCAGGATTCACATAACTCTCACACTTGTCTGTTTCCATTGGCTCAGGTGGAGCTGGTTGTGCATCTACATTTCCATCCCCGGGGTCCTCGGAACCCTTGCCATGGCTTTCAGGTTGAGACTCCTCAGTAGATTGCTGTGGAGGTGGTGGGGTCTCGGCCGTTGACTGAGGCTTGGGTGGCGCTGGCTTTGGTTTGGTCATTATCGGCCTGCAAAACCTGTTCATGGAAAATTCTTTTCAACATCTTGAACCATTCATTCAAACAACAAGAAAGATCCACATCACAAGCCCTCAAATCCATCCTCAATACATCCCAGTAAAATATATTAAACATCCCGTGATATAGTTATCATCGTGTAGGCAAACAAAGAAAGCATCGCATCTATAAATGCATGAAAGCTTCTGTAAACTATTGCAATAAAAATATTTATTCATACCTGTCCAGTGTCTCAGCCTTCTTCTTAACATCAGCTGTTAAGAGAACTGGAGTGGCATACTTGGGTAATGAGTCCTGCTGCTGTTTTTTCTCCATCAGCCACGCTTCTGCAACCCCACACTCATTCACAACCTACACAGTACACATGCAAGGATATCCAATGGAGAAGTTAACAAAGTGGCATGACTTCCCAAACAAAAAAAAGAGTAGCATTAGTGCATGACTACTATGAGCAGGGAAAACACACAAATCCTGAACGTGTACATAGAGAACTTGAGAGTCAACAGGATTACAAAAGAAACACCTAGAACTCCAATTTCAGACATTTGGAATTGTCAACATTGAAGAGAAATTCCAAAGGGCATTCTTTGGAAAATTGCATGTATCTTCAAATACCTGTGTTGTTTTTTTTTTTTTTTTTACCCCAATTTATACAAAGGATGGGAATCCAGATTGGACATCTTATGAAAAGTGAATTGGAGATGTTTTTACTGACTGTATGGCTGCTCAATTAGACTGTACAAGAACAGTAACTACAACTCTAGAATATAAAAAAAAATGTACCTTCTGCTTCTCAGCAATGTCAATGTGATCAAATTTAGGATCTTTGGACATAGCTGCTTCTCTGTAGCTATTGATGCAGTAAATGAGATGCTCAATCATTGGACCCCTCTCAGAATTCTCCCTGAACCGTTCCTCAATTGGATCACCTTGCTACAAGTCATAATTGTCATTGTCATATAAGGCCCAAAAACAAAATATTAAAAGAAAAAAAACACACATATAACCAATAACGATAATAGATACCTTCTTCAGCTCTTCAAGCTTGGCAACATAAACCCCCTTAGTTTCATCCTCTCCATCTTCATATAACCAATCTTCCACTTCCTGGAGTTTTGCAGAAAACTCATCCCTCTCCAAAGCAGTAACAAATTCCTGATACTTGTCATGAAGCTGGGCAATGACACAAAATTAAGAATTTAGAAATTATATGCAGCCAAAATTTTGGCAGCAGAATGATGATAAAAGCCTATATCGTTTACCTTGTTTCTCATGTCATAAACGTATGCTTCCACAGCATTCTTCTTGTCCTTGGTTTCTTCCATGACTCTGTCTTGGAGAGCCATCTCAAATTCTTTCTCCACTGCTTTCTGCACATCTGAAGCTTCCATTGCACCGTAAACCAACCCCACAACTGGGATGTTAACTTTCTTTACCTTCTTCTTTGGCACTTCAACCTGCATGCCAAAAAGTGTTTAAAGTTGAAGTAATGTATGCTGCTATCAGAACAGTAGTCCTCTTCACCATTAGAAGCACAGACCCTATTTGCAAAGCATTGACCACATAAAAAACATGCAAGCCAATAGCAGATAATATGCTTGCATTGAGGGCTTTATGTGAATCCATGATGTGTTAATCTGAAGAATATAAGTGCAAACCATGTTAAAAGGCTTCAATGATAAAAGGATCCAGAGAATGGTGACCCAACTACAAACTAAACCTAACACAAAAAAAAGTCTACAGCCACTACACCCGATTGAACTCAACGTTCATTTCTCTTATGCAACTTCATTCTCAACTATGAGAATGATGAATATTCTGTCCACTCAAGGGTAACCACGTTTGCTTGTATGCCTTCTAAATCTACTGGAATAATGATGAACACCATTATCCAAAGGATGATTTAGGTTTTGTACAGGGACACCTCATTTCTGCCTTTAAAATGGATCCTGGACCGGACAAGAAACTCAGTGCAGCACACGCCAGCTGGGACAATAATGTAAACACAATGCTGTGAGAAGAGTAAATGAAACAAGGTATGGCATCAGATTACCGATTCTCCTTTACAAGTAAAGGAACAGTCATTGCCTAATGCAACAAATGATGACAACTCTCCCCACGCTAAACACAAAGCAGCAATAACATATTCTCACCAACTCAGACACCAACCAGCCGGGACCAGAGCACACAACCAAGAATTTTATTGCTACATCAAAGTTGTCACCATCATCATCATCAAAGCCTCATCCCAACTATATTGGGGTCAGCTACATGAATTATGTTTCTCCATCAAAATATTTATTTTAATATGTTACTATTAAAAAAGGCCTATCACACAGGGCTTATGCCACATGTTGAAAAAGGTAAGACCCAGGCTTCTGTCTAGATATGACCAATGCGACTACGACCAACTCCAGCCCCTGTAGATCCCTCACATCATGGAGAGAATGTGCACATGCCTATGTTAGATCATCTGATGCGCCTATAAACAAATCATCGTCACTGAATATCTCTATACATAGAGCCAAATTTGTTCAACTATGCATCCAAAAAACGTTAAAATTTAACTTGCAAATGAAAACAAGAAAGTGTAAATATGGACAAACATCTGCTAGGAGAAAACATATACAAAATAACGAAATTGGTTTAAAAAGAGAGATAACCAGTTAGTCACTATAACCAATAAGAAGTGATGCAATGGTTAAAAAAACAAACCTTGGTATCTGTCTCCATCTGCACAGGCTTCTCTCCCAAATCTGGAACACCATTTTCTGCCCCAGAAGCAGAAGCATCAGCAGTCCCTTTGGCATCTTGCATATTAGTGTCACTGTCACATGTGCTTGTCAAAATAGGTGGAACATTATCACTTGGAACCTCGTCTGTGTCCATTTTTGTTTCTTCTTTTGTTGGCTCCTTCACAGTTGATACGGGAACCTCAATTTCTTCCTCTTCCAACAGCTGAAATAAACATAGAGAAAAGATTTGAAGAGAGAAGATAGAACGAGGCTGTGAGAGAGAGTTTTGTGCAACTCGTCAGGATCTCACACAACACAGTTACCATACTTACAGTTGCTGATTCAATAGCTACAATGCCATGAAGATTCAGACGAACTTTCACCTTCAACTTTGCACGTTCACCTTTGGCAGTTTGAAATGGGCCAATCTACATAAAAGCCAGAATAGCACAGTAGAATTTTATCAACGCAACATGCAAATGACAGAAACCATTAATAGTGCATAATTAGACCATGTAAAAAGCTAGACACATACCATATATGAGCTAATCTTCGATGATACTTGCAATTCACTCACATCAACATAATGGATGTCAACAGAAAATGCAGTAGACCTGTAAAATGTCAAGGCCTTGACACACGGTATAGGGCTTCCGTTAGGAAATACAAGGGTGCTCTGCTGATGATCACCAGGTCCATCCTGTGCTTCCGGGGCAGAGCCTTTCCAGGACAAGGCAATTGGGAATGGAAAATACTCATTGACCTTTTGGGAAACAAAATTTAGGCACAAATAATTAGAACAAGAGAAGTCATTAATCATCTATAAATTTGCTATAAACTTCACAAGTTTCCAATTACAAATTTAATAAAAAAAATTCTCATAGCACGTGAAGTGTAAACAGTTGAACTCATGATAACAATTTTGATGATTAACATGAGATAAAGTATAATTCACAAAAGAGGAATTACTTTTGAAATAGGGAAGCTTTAATAAAAGAAACTATAGAAAAGGAAAATTGTCATTACAACTTGTATTCCAAAATGATGATGATTTAAAATAATAATAATCACAACATGTTAGAGTTCTAAAAAGTTCTACACCAACTGTCAACCTACTTTATTTAAATATTTATAAAATAATAATATTTTTTTCTTTTTTTTTATGACCTAGCCTTCAGATCTTTGATCTTCGGCCTAGGGTTACCTTTTTCTTACATGCAAGTACTATTCCCTAGGAGGTACATACATAACCGCATACATAGTACCTGGAGAATATAAAACAATAATATCATTACATTATGATAAATAGAATATTTTAGATTGATGCTTCATTTTAAGAATAATATAAGAAGCTCAAGGCCCGTTCTAATCACATGCACACAAGGGCATAGGAACACACACAACACATCCCCACATGCATGAGTTGTACCGCACACAAGTCTGAGTTGTACTTTGGGGGTTTGTTTGCTTTTGAGTTTGTTTCTAGTCAGTGCAAAAGATTGTGAACAGCATATGGTTGATATTCATAGGTGATTATGGTAGAAATTGATAATTAAGAGAATTTATCTCCAATAATTTTGCAATCACACACATCCAATTGTAATCAAGAAAAATCCACATGTAAACGTATGGTTCTAGTAGGAGGCTTGGTTACACATATGGAAGAGTTAAAGAACCAACAACTGATGACCAAAGATATGCAACCCGGAAGCTGAAATAAATTGGATAAAGCTCCATTGAATTTTATGGTAGTTAGTTTTTTGTTGATGCAAGACTACAAATGAGGCGTGACCTTCAAATAATATATTTGAATTCGATCACCAATTCCTTAACACCATACAAAACCCATCAAAGTCTCTTCACTCACTTCTCTCCGACGTTCGTCTCAAAGCTCCTTTGGCTTTAAATTTTGTTTCGGATATATTGGAGCAGTGAATGAAGGCGAATATGATCTCAGCTCCCAATTATGGAGAAGTTGGTGGGAATATCTCAATTCAAGATCCACTCCAGTAAGACCTTATTATGGCAAGGTTGGTGGGAATATCTTAAATCAAGATCCACTCCAATAAGACCTTTGATTGTACAGCTCCGTTGGATATACGTAAAGTTGACTTCATTAGTAGTTGTAGGGCTCCACTAGTACCTATATTGAAAGGCTGATAATCATAGCCATTTGATAGGAACTTTTTCAAAACCCTTTCAAGCAATAATGAATTATGCACTGCTGTTTGGTTTTTGAAAAATTTAAATTGAGAGCAATTATGTTGTAGTTGGAAGGTAATTATTCTACCGTACAATGGGTCCATTAAGGACATGTATCTCATTGTTAACCAACGGTGGTGTATATTGTTTCCAGATGATATTGTTTAGTGGATAAATCAAGATATTTGTGTAAATGCAAAACTTAAGAGATGATGGGTAGCTTTTCTATAGTTTTAAAATAAACTGTGTAAAAACAAAAAATATGGACTGCAACTTCAACAAGGATGTGCAAAGAGTTGAAAATACAGTGAGAATTGAAAATTGAGAGATGTAACAAATAGATTCATTTCAATACCATGGCTAGCTAAGCACTAGCAGTAACCCAGTAACAATATAGAGATTGAGGAAGATTTCAAACATAAGAAAACGGCAGGATGATTGGAATGGAGATTTGCTTTTGAAGTACACTTTGATAAGCATACGCCGTTATGATTGGAAGGAAAATTTCAGACGCCACCAATTAGAGCAACTATAATTTAAGCTGGACATCAAGATGCAACACATACACAAAATGAGTATAGAATAGATGAAAATGTTGAGACAAATATGTGGTGAGACTGGGAAAAATAGAATCATAAATGAGAACTCCTGGGATCATTTAAGGGTAGCATTTATAAATAATACATTAAGAGACTCAATTAAGATGGTTTGGAAAAAAGTGAAAGCATGCCGAAAATGACAACATTTGAGAAAATGCTTTTGCATGCAAGTTGATGACCCACCAAGGAGAAATGGTATGCTAAAGATGACATGAATGGAAATAATAAGAATAGATCTAAAAAAGTGCAACCTATCAAGGATTTAGCTCTCAATAGACATTAATAAAGAAAAAATAATCCATGCAGCCAACCCCAACATAGGTGGGAAAAGCATTAGAAGATGGATCTAAGCACTGTTCATTCTCTCCACCATCTCATGGGAAGATTTAGCAGATTGGTTTTCTAAGGTTGTTGTCAACTGATTCTTGTTTTTACACTTAATGTTAGCCTGCATTTAGCAGCAGATTGGTTTGCTGAGGATGGTGTCAACTGATTCTTGTTATCACACTTAATGTTAGCTTGCATATTAGCAATCTACAACAATAAGTTCCACATCGCCTACAACCAAGCTTAACAAGTGTGAGGTTTAATCACTAAAAGACTATTTATTATATTCCCGCCTACACAAGCAAACTGCTGATATAACTCCAAAATGGCATTTTCCATTGACCCAACCTCTGTTTCCTCCTTATCAGTTGGGGAAAGATGCTTGAATATCTCTTGGATTCGAATCCATACCTGACGATGGAACTAGGGTATTTTTTTTTTAAATTTCCTACTCACACGGGCCCATATCCTTGCTTTTCTATTAATAAAATCTCTAATTCTGGTCTATAAAATATAAATTATATATGTGCATATATTTCCGGTACAATAGGAGTTTTTGTGCTAGCTTATTTCCTAATTTGAGTATAAAAGAGCTTGACATAATAATGACAAATTCCACAGCAGCCTTTTGTTCACAAGTTCTCAACAGCCATGACTAAGAAAGACATGAATATATATATATATATATATATATATATATAAGGCACATACATAAAAAGAAGACCTTACCTGAAATTCGCGGACTTTGAAGGTGGGGCTTAGCATTGCACATTGCAGAGCACAACCTCTTGCAACGCACTCACTCGCATTCATAGTGCGCCTTGGCTCCTTCCCAAAGAACTCAGTCAATATCCGAATTATTGCAGGAACACGGGAACCAGACCCAACAACCTCAACAAAATGGACATTCTCCACACCAATCCCAGCGTCCGAAAGAGCATTCTCCAAGGGCCGCTTCACTCGCTCCAGGATCGGGACACTGATCTTCTCAAGCTCCTCCCTCTTGATGAATCCTCTCACGTCCTTCTCATCCATCAAGCACTCAATATTAAGAGGTGCCTCAGGATTCGCGCTCAGCATCTTCTTCAGCTTCTCACATGCGGTCCGAAGCCTCTGGCAAGCCCGCGGATTCTGGTAAACATCAATCTTGTACTCTTCCTTAAACTTGGCCGCAAAATGCCCGAACAAAACCTCATCAAAGTCGCGCCCGCCAAGTGATCGATCAAATGCATGCGCCAAGATCTTCAGCTGTCCCTTCTTGAACCCAGCAATGCAGACCTGCATGCTCGCATGCCCAACATCAACAAACGCCACATTCAACTGATCATTCTCAGGCAAATCCGTCTTGTAGATCCCGTAAGCAAGAGCAGTTGCAGTTGTCTCATGGAACAAACGCAGAGGATGCAAACCAGCTATTGTTGCCGCATCCACTACCAATCTCCTCTGCAGATCAGTGAAATAGACAGGGATCCCAATGCAGCAATCAACAACAGCTGCATTCAGATTCTTCTCCGCAATGCTCTTCAGATTCGACAAAACCATTCCCAAAAGCTGCGCAGGCGTGAAAACGCGCTCTTCTCCTAGGTACCGCACGTGGATCAGCGGGAATCCATCGGGGCCTTCGGTGACCTTAAACGGCAGGGATTGGAGATCGCGCTGCAGCTCCGGATCCGAGAATGGGCGACCAATCAGACGCTTGATCTGAGAGATGGCGTTTTTGGGGTTCATAACAGACGAAGCGGCGCCCGCTGTGCCTATGAATCTCTGCTTATCGCCGAAACAGACGATTGCAGGGGTCTCTCGCTTCGACTCGTCGTTGAGTACGACATCAATGCCTCGTTGCCGCGCGACTGCAACTATGCAGCTCTCGTTGCCGAGATCGAAACCCACTACGCTCATCTTCCTCGATGAAGTATCAATCAATCCTCGCTGCTGTATGAAGAAAATTCAAAAAATCTGAAAGATTTAGAAAGCATATATAAAGAATTAAGAGCATCAGAAAGAAAATCAGATTTATAGATCAAAGAGAGAAACTTCAATTAAATGAGGTTTTAGATGTAAAAGATACCAGATCTGAGGACTAGATTTAAGAACTAGGGCTCTTCGATACGTACCTTCAGATGCTGAACGATTCCGGCTTTGTAAATGCTTCGTGGGTGAAATGGAGATTTTGGAAATAAAGCGTGGTGATGGAGGGCTTTTTTATTTTTTTTATTTTGGCTTCTAGAACCGTCTATTTTGGAAAATAAGAAAAGTAGAAGTAGTAAAAATAAAATAGAACGTGGAAAGTGGAAACCCTAGAATGAATGGGACACGCACGGGTTTTATACGTTTATTTATGGAGGCAGCAAAGGTGTCCCCGTTGTAGACGAGTCGGGAAAAGTCTCGACTCTGAAGGTTGTTCTAGAAAGATCTAACGGGCCGATGGGTTATTCCACTTGGGATGGGAAATTGTAAATAATGAGTTTCTGATGGCCATTCGTCTTAGGTTTGAATGTTCTGGCTATTTCGCCTTGATTCTGGGATGGGGCGCTGAGTCGGTTCTGACGATGTGGTCGGAATCTCGGACCGATCCTGAGGTTGGGCTCACTGGCCCGATAAAGGGATGACGCATGCTTTTTTAAGCTCGTGCATAAATATAAGAACATGTTTTCGTTAGCATTAAGAAATCCGTTATTCTTAGGGTACATTTGACAACAGCCATCTAAAAGAGACCATTCCCTCCGTCTCCTAAAAGCAAGAAATCTACAGTACAAATTTCTAAGAAGAAATAAATTTGGTAAACAGTGCGAGTTTTGCTTTATGTTGAATGTGTAATCCCTTAGTTGTAAGATTCTTGAAAATCTCTCAAACTCCATGAAAAATCAAGACCTCAAGTTTTGTTTAAAAATTATTTTGCCCAGCTAGAGAGTTTGAACGGTTCAACTCATACAAAGGGTGCCTACAGAAGTAAGAAATTGAAATTTTATAATTTAAAATTTTTGTAAATATCTCAAAATATATTAAAGATCAACAATTGAAATTTGATCAACCAACCTCATTTGTCCTTAAGAAAATATTAAATGGTTTTTATCATAATTTTCGGGCCCACATGAATAAAAAAAAGATACTGTTTTCATCCTATTTTTGCACAATGTGAAAGGAACAGGTAATAATATTTTGCCAATATCTCATGCTCTATGATGAATCACATTATAAATTTTGAGCCCATAGCCATTTTAAATAGTTTGAACGGTTTAGATTCAGCAAATGGGGCCCACAGAATTGTAAACAATGCATCTAATGTTTTAGACTTTTTTACAAATGTCTCAAAATTTGTACAAAATCAACCGTTGATATTTGGCTTGCCATACGTTTTTGCCTTTTTAAACAAGATTATCAGTTCGGATCTTAATTTTGAAGCCTAGAAAAACAAAAAAAATCACAAGAGCGGTGATGCCTATACTACTGTGCGTTTGACTCTAGCTTCGGTTTTCCACTCTTCTGCTGATTCTCAAAATTAGATGGGGGAGGGTTTGACTGAGTGACTATTCGGAAGCATAGATGCACAGATTCTTTGATGTAATTTTCCTTACATTACCGAATGAGGATTTTCCACAGATTACAAAGAATCCTCTTTTGAGGATGGTTGCTAAATGTGCTATTGGATAATTCCATCATTATGCTTAATCAAGATATCTTCAAAGAAAATTTACAAGGGGAGTTCTAAGGATGACAAATGAAGAGGATTCCTATATTTTGAAAGACGTGTGATTATGAAGTTTTAATTTTTTACAAATTTTTCAAAACTCATGTACACTCAAATGTTGAGCTTTCACACCATAGATGTGGGCTGGCTCTCTAGAGATTTTGAGTTGTTCTAATCTTGCAAATGGGGCCCATAAGAATTTTTTTTTTATATATTTTAGGGTTTGAACTTTCTCATAAATATCTCACAATTCATGCTGGGTCAATGACTGAAATTTGAGCCCATGGCCATGTTTTGTCTTTCATAAATGATGGATGGTTAAGGTCATCATTGTGGGTCCTACATTAACAAAAAATTTAAAAAAATACCAGAAAATTAGATATTTTTTCAATGTGTCTTGAGTGTTTGTGCATTTTATCATGATCCATGACTAATCATGCTATGAGTTTTGAAACCATGGTTGTTTTCGTCCTTTTTGAAGACAATTTACACTTGGATTTTCAAAATTTTGGGCCAACGAAGTCAAACCTGTAGCCGAAAATTCAGATCCAAAAGAAGATATGCAGTGACAACTCATCTAAAATAAAAAAGGAAAAATCTTCATTAGAGTTTTAGTAAGTAATTTTTTATTAAGATGTGATTAGGATTTTAATTAGAAGTTTGATTAGGTTAGATATAGTTTCCTATTTTGAAAACTTTTCAGTTCATAAGGTGTCTGCTTCCTCTATATAGAGATGTGAATCAATGAAAAGTCAAGATTTTCTATCCTTCTGAGGTTTATTTTCCCTTTCTGAGAGTCTCTGCTAGACCTAATTCCACACTTCTATCCCTTTCGACCAAGCCCTTTCCATAAGGGCTTGCATCTCCCTAAGAATTAGATTTTACTAGTTTTCTCTAATCTGTCTGCATCAAAATCTTTTGTCTGCATTCTGCACAAACTTAGTAGATCATTGACATCATTAAAGCTAGTTTTGATCTATTTGGGATTGGCTTTGATTTTGTCTTCATTCTTGAGCAATTGAAAATTGTTACATGTCTAATAAATTAGAAAATTTTAAATGAACGGCTTCCAAAGCCTCGTGCTGCATTTCTACATAATATTTCCAACATCTAAAGTCTCAACAGGCACCGGGGTCCTACTATGGCATGTGCGTATATCACGTTACAATAATTTTATTATCACAGCATGCTAGAAAACAGAAAAGTTTCATAAAATGAAATTTTCTCACCTTACTCTGAGCTTGCCCTATTTGCATTAAATCTCATATTCTTTTTGCACAGTGCTATGATGATAGCACCTCCTTGATCTCTGATTTGCCCTCTATACCCCACAGGTCTCTCAGAATGGAGTGGGTCTGACTTCTGACTCCTTTTTTTTAATGTGTTTTAGAAAGAGAACACATATCATGGTGGTCGAGGGAAGGCCAATCTTGTTTTTCACCACCGTGTTATTTTCTATTATTCTGTGGTTCTATGCTGCTTCTTGTGTTATTTATGCAAAGCCCATATTATTTTGAATATTGGAGCCATGTATGAGAAACTCGAACACCCTTCTTTTTAAAATTTAAAGGTGTAAATTTCTATTAAAATTGATTTCAGCTATTAATTTTTGTTAGATTAGTGGAATCCGGTACTGGAACTCCCTGTTAATTTTTTTTACCCTAGAACCTATTTGAGTGCTTTTAAGCGCATTTTCCAGGCCTGCATATGAATTGCTTAGAAGTCTGGGTCGGTTGCATCCTTTCTTTCTATTTTAAACTTTTTTTTTTATTCTTCAAATTTATTTGGTTCATTGCGAGATATCATGGCTACATTGGACAAATCTGGTTACTCAGTGAAGTGTGATTGCCAATTTTTTAAATATGAGATTTATATTAATTAATTAATTATTATTATTATTATTATTATTTTGTGTTTTGTTGAATGCCGATGATGTGTGTTTGGATCATGTTGATGGGCTCATCATGAACACTTATCTGTTGACACATGGGTGCCATATTTACTTGATATATATATATATATATATTCCGCATCTATGTCTTCCATGTTGGTACCCTATCTCAAATCCCCATTTCAGCGAGGGAGGGAGAGTAATTTTGCATTCTATTCTCAAAAGACAGAAATACAAGGAGAGAATTTTTGTATGAATAACTGGATGATCATTTGATCCAGTCGATCCCTCTTTATATACATGATAAGTTGCCTTAGTTAAGGCTGTTAAGTCAATTACAACCTGTTTACAGGGTTGCAATAAATCTAACACTATCTGAACATTGACTCTACTATCTAGAATGTAAAGAATAAGGAAATAAATTTAGAAAGAATATCTTATGTGGGTACTAGCTGAATAATGGGTCAAAACCCATTAATCGTACAATTGGGCCAATTTAGGGCCAAAACTATGGGCCCGTGTTAACATCTCTAATGCTTCAGGTTTTGAGTAGGGTTTCAAATCATCCTGCTTTTTATTGCTGTCTGATTATATCTTTGTTCCAATCGGTCTTTTCTCTGCATCGATGTATCTAAAACGACCATTTGTAATACAAAAGAGCGAAGTGCTCAAACTAATGACTGGAAACCTATATTTTCATATGTGAATCTCATGAAGAAACGCTTAGTATTTATTACGCCGTCAAGGCAATGGCCCAATTGGTTTGAGCCTTGAGTTCGATTCCCACTCCTTACGTTATCTGAATATTATATATACGGCTATATATGTACCTCTTTTGCTCATTATAATCGGATAACCCTGGGGTCAAATGCCAAAGGTCTTAAGGCTGAATTGGCAAGTGATACACTAAGTGTATATATATAAAGAAGCTTACTACCAAAGAATACGGTGAATTTGTGGGTTTCATTAAGGCATTGAAGTCTAAAAATATGAAAATAATACTTGCACTAGAGCCAATTGCAAGATTGTTCTCTTCACCAGAAAGGGTTGTTATTCTTAAAGGGAATTCAATTTTATCGCAAGTCTGTTTAAAGTTTTTTTAACCCATTCAAGTGGCCTCACTGTTATTGTACTGCATGACAAGTGCTGTGACGTTGTAAACACTAAAAAAGAATGTGCTGTTGATGCTGCATATTTGTTGATTTTGAAATATTCATGATGGCATAACTCACAGTTGTTTTTTTTTTTTAATTGTTTCCTTTGTGAATGGCAATTTTTACCAGGGTATATGAACTGTATACAAGAGCTTGCATAATCTATACAGAATTTTGCCCTAAGCCACAGCCACATGGTTTACTTTGCATGGTTGCCAATAAAAAAAAATTCCTACCTGGGTCACGCTTGAATTGAATCTTGAATAGCACATTGTTTTGCGAGAACTTTGTTACACCATTAGACAAAAACAGTATTGCAAAAAAATAAAAAAATATGAAAAATAAAAATTAGCTTCAACATTTATACTCTCTATACACCTGAGACTGAGTACATTTCTTCAAGACTTCAGCCATTAAGATTGACTTATTGGTGCTGATCAACATTACTATAGACAGTCCCACCCAATGAACTTGAAAAAAGTTACAAATGAGCATCGATTTAAAGTCCCACACAAGTCTCTACACTTCTATTGGACTAAGGTTTCTGAAAGAACTATTGTTGAAATTAAGCTTGGAGCATCCAGATGGAGAGGACATGAAGCGGGCGACATCACACAGAAAGCAATTTTTTTTTTTTTTTTTTGCTTATTCAGCCCAGCGACCAGGAGGGTGAAGAACAAGGCACCCAGTGGATCAATCCCTGGTGGAGCCTAGTAGGTAGAAGCCTGCCACCCTCAAGAGCAAAAGGTGGCATTTTTCTTCTTTTTTTTTACAGTAAAACTTATTTCTTCTAGATAGGTTGTGGGACTACAATAAGAGATCACCACCAAGTTTCCAGGTTTCTCCTTTTATCTAATGAGTAACAAAACTTCCAAACAACAAACAAAAGAGTTAAATCTGTTTGGAAAAACCTAGCTACAACACAACTGTAGACAATGGAAACTTTTTAGGTGTGAGACACTATAACCTCAAGCTTCTTTTTATTCTTTAATATGGTACCGATGGGAACTGTTTGTGAGCACCGGTGCTCAGCAGAGGGGGACCCTTCTTAAATAAATGAATACTTTTTATTCTTAATTAGTAATTGTTAATTTATTTCATCACAACCATTCACAGAATCTTATTTGGAATTTTTATGAGCTATGTTTTATCTCTGCGGTTAATGATTTTTACCGAACCATGAGCTGCTAAACATGCTGGAGGCATCTACTCTTTCACATTTCTGTGGGTCCTTAGCACCCTTGCCATGGCTTTCAGGTTGAGACTCGTCAGTGGCTTGCTATGGAGGTGGAGGGGCCTCGGTAGGTGGCTGAGCTTCGGGTGGTGCTGGCTTTGGTTTGGTCATTATCAGCCCGCAAAACCTGTTCATGGAAAATTCCTTTCAACATCTTGAACCATTCAAACAAAAAAGATGCACATTACAAGCGCTCAAATCCATCCTCAAAACATCCCAATAAAATATATTAAACATTCCAATAGAGTAATCATCGTGTAGGCAAACAAAGAAAGCATCGCATCTATAGGTGCAACAACATAATGGAAGCTTCTGTAAACTATTGCAAGAAAATATTTATTCATACCTGACCAGTGTCTCAACCTTCCTCTTAACATCAGCTGTTGAGAGAACTGGAGTGGCATACTTGGGTAATGAATCCTGAAACTATTTTTTCTCCATCAGCCACGCTTCCACGCCCCCACACTCATTCACAACCTACACAAGTACACATGCAAGGATATCCAGTGGAGAAGTTAACAAAGTGGCTTGACTTCCCTTCCAAAAAAAAAAAAAAAAAGAGAGAAGCCTGAGTGCATGACTACTATGAGCAGGGAATACACAAATCCTTAATGTGTACATAGAGAACTTGAGAGACAATAGGATTGCAAAAGAAAAACACCCAGAACTCCAATTTCAGACATTTGGAATTGTCAACATGGAAGAGACATTCCAAAGCGCACTCTTCAGAAAATTGCATGTATCTGCATTGGACGTTTTATGAAAAGTGAATTGGAGAGTTTTTTACTTATTGTATGGCTACTCAATTAGACAGTACATGAACCAGTAACTGCAACTCTAGAATTACCACAAAAAAAAAAAGTACCTTTTGCTTCTCAGCAATGTCGATGTGATCAAATTTAGGATCTCTGGACATAGCTGCATCTCTGTCACTATTGATGCAGTATATGAGATGGTCAATCATTTGACTCCTCTCAGAATTGTCCCTAAACCGTTCCTCAATTGGATCACCTTGCTACAAGTTACAATTGCCATTGTCATATATGGCCCAAATACAAATATTTATAAAAAAAAAAACCACACACACATATAACGAATTATTATAGTAGATACCTTCTTCAGCTCATCAAGCTTGGCAACATAAACCCCCTTAGTTTCATCCTCTCCATCTTCTTATAACCAATCATCCACTTCCTGAAGTTTTGAGGAAATTCATACCTCTCCGAAGCAGTAACAAAAAACTGATACTTGTCATGAAGCTGGGCAAAGACACAAAATTAAGAATTTAGAAACAATATACAGCCAAAATTTTGTCAGCAGAATGATCATTTATAAAAGCCAAGAACATCAACCTTGTTTATCATATCATAAACATATGCTTCAACAACATTCTTCTTGTCCTTGGTTTCTTCCATGACTGTCTATTGACGAGCCATGTCAAATTCTTTCTCCACTGCTTTCTGCACATCTGAAGCTTCCATTGCACTGCAAACCAACCCCACAACTGGGATGTTAACTTTCTTTACCTTTTTTGCAACTTCAACCTGCACGCCAAAAGTGTTTAAATTTGGAGAAATGTATGCTGCTATCAGAACAGTAGTCCTCTTCACGCTGCTATCAGAACAGTAGTCCTCTTCACCGTTAGAAACACAGGCCACATGTTCAAGCGTTGACCAATTAAAAAACATGCAAGAGAAGAGTAGGTAATATGCTTGCATTGAGGGCTTTATGTGAATCCATCATGCAGTTAGACAAAGAATATAAATGCAAACTATGTTATAAGGCTTCAATGATAAAATGATCCAGAAAATGGTGAGCCAACTACAAACAAAACCTAGCACAAAAACAAGTCTACACCACTTCGCCCAGTTGAACCCAACATTCATTTCTCTCATGCACCTTCATACTTAACTGTGAGAATGGTGAACATCCTGTCCACTCAAGGGTAACCACATTTTGCTTGTGTACCTTAGATATCTACAGGAATCATAATTTACACCATTATCCAAAGGGATTACGGTTTGTACAGGGACGCCTCCTTATTTCCTCCTCTTAAAATGGATCCTGGACCAGACACTAAACTCAGTAGTGCACCACATGCCAGATTAGACTATAACTTAAATGTGATGCCATGAGAAGAGTAAATGAAACAAGGTGTGGCGTCAGATTACCCATTCTCCATTACATATAAAGGAACAGTTATAGCCTACTGCTACAAATGATGACAACTCTCCCCAAGCTAAACACAAATCAGCAATACTATGCCCTCACAAACTCAGACACCAACCAGCCAGGCCAGAGCACACAACCAAGAATTTTATTGCTACATCAAAATGTGTTTTCACATGTTGCATATTAAAAAAGGCCTATGCGCACAGGGCTTAAACCACGTGTTAAAAAAAGGAAAGACCCAGGCTTCTCTTTAGGTATGACCCATGCAGCTACAACCAACTCCAGCCTCTATAAATCCCTCACATTACATAGAGAATGAGCACACGCCAATTTTACATCATCTGATGCCGCTGTAAGCAGATCATCGTCACTGACCATCTCTATACATAGAGCAAAATTTGTTTAACCGTGAATCAGAAAAGAGAAAAGATTTAACTTGCAAATGAAAACATGAAAGTGTACATATGGACAGACATCTGGTAAGAGAAAACATATGCAAAATAAAGATATTGGTTTGGAAAGGGGGATAACCCATTCTAACCAACAAGATATGATGCAAGCGTTAGAAATGCAAACCTTGGTATCTGTTTCCATCAGCACAGGCTTGTCTCCCAAATCAGGAACAACATTTTCTGCCCTAGAAGCAGAAGCATCAGCAGTACCTTTGGCATCTTGCATATTAGTGTCACTGTCACCTGTGTTCGTCGAAAAAGGTGGAACACCATCATTTGGAACCTCACCTCTGTCCATTTTTGTTTCTTTTTTGTTGGCTCCTTCACAGTTGTTACAAGAATCTCAATTTCGCCAAAATAAACACAAAGAAAAGGTTCAGAGAGAAAGAGAAGATAGAGTGAAACTGTAATAGAGAAGAGAGTTTTGTGCAACTCGTCAAGATCCCACACCACAATTCCGATACTTGCAGTTGCCAATTCAATAGATACAATGCCATGACGATTCAGATGGGTTTTCACTTTCACCTTTGCACGTTCACCTTTGGCAATTTGAAACGGGTCAATCTGTATTAAAGCCACAATAGCACAATCTAACTTTATCAATGCAATATGCAAATGAACCATAAATGGCGCAAAATATGGAATGTCAATGATCAAAAGTTAACAGCTAGTCACATACTGTATATGATCTAATATTCGATGGTAATTGCAATGCACTCACATCAACATAATGGACATCAATAGAAAGCCATTAGGCCTGAAAATTCACGGCCTTGACACAGGGTATAGGACTTCCCTTAGGGAATACAACAGTGATTGCTGATGACCACCAGCTCCATCATGTGCATGTGCTTCAGGTGCAAGGCCTTTCTTGGACAAGGCAATTGAGAATAGAAAATACTCATTGACCTTTTGGGAAACAAAATTCCGCCACTAATCATCTATAAATTTGCTCTAAACTTCAAAAGTTTCCAATTACAAATTTAATAATAATAATAACAAATAAGTCCCATAGCATATGAAGTGTAAGTAGTCGTACTCATGGTAAAATTTTGATGATTAACATGAGTTGAAATATAATTCACAGAAGGGGAATTACATTCAAAGCTAGGAAGATTATAAAAAAAGGAACTAAATGAGAAGGAAAATCGCCATTATGACAACTAGCGCAAAACTTTTCACAACTCCAACATGTTGTGAAATCACCATCATCTAAGAATACAAGTTATAATGGTGATTTTCCTTCCCATTTAATTTCTTTTTTAAAAATCTACCTAGCTGTGAATGTAATTCCCCTTTAGTTTAAAATCTACAATTTATTATGATATAATGGTACTATTGTTTTATAAATAGTTAAATCAAGCAGGTTGATAGCTAGCGCAAAACTTCTTACAACTCTAACATGTTGTGAAATCACCATCATCTACGAATACAAGTTATAATGGCTATTTTCCTTCCCGTTTAGTCTCTTTTAAAATCTTCCTACTGTGAATTCAATTCCCCCTTCTGTGAATTATATTTCATCTCATGTTAATCATCAAAATTGTTACCACGAGTACAAACTATTTACACTTCATATACTAGACGTTTTTTTTAATTAAATTTGTAAATGGAAACTTGTTAAGTTTAAAGTAAATTTCTAGATGATTAGTGACATCTCATGTTCTAATGTTTGTGTCTGAATTTTATTACCCAAAAGGTCAATGAGCATTTTCCATTCTCAATTACCTTGTCCTGGAAAGGCTATGCACCTTAAGCATGGGATGGAGCCAGTGATCATCAACATAACACTGTTGTATTCTCTAAGGGGAAGTCCTATACCCTGTGTCAAGGCCTTGAGAATTTACAGGTCTAACAAGTTATGTTTTCTATTGACGTCCATTATATTGATATGAGTGAATTGCAAGCATCATCGAAGATTCGGTCATATACAGTACATGACTAGCTTTTAACTTCTAATCGTTGACATTTCACATTATGCACCTGTCATTTGCATATTACGGTGATAAAATCCGATTGTGCTATTGTGGCTTTTATGTAGATTGGCCCATTTCAAATTGCCAAAGGTGAACGTGCAAAGGTGAAAGTGAAAGTTCGTCTAAATCGCCATGGCATTGTATCTATTGAATCAGCAACTGTAAGCATGGGAACTGTGCAGTGAGATCTTCACAAGTTGCACAAAACTCTCTCTCTCTTACAATCTCACTCAATCTTCATTCTTCACTCTCTTTGAACCTTTTCTTTGTGTTTATTTCGACTGTTGAAGGAGAATAAATTGAGGTTCTTGTAACAACCATGAAGGAGCCAACAAAAGAAGAAACAAAAATGGACACAAACGGGGTTCCAAATGATGGTGTTCCACCTTTTACGACAAACAAAGGTGACATGCCAAAGGTACAGCTGATGCTGCTACATCTAGGGCAGTGATGCAAGCCATACCGAGACTGCACATCCAGTTATTTAGCAATATTATAAGTAGTTTGATTTGATTATGATTAATATTAGTAAGTTTCTTATTCTGTTTAGGCTTATTATTCCAATACTAATGCTTTGGGGCCCGCGTTGAAATGGAAATAATGAAAAATGTCCATAAATATGTAAATGGATTGTAAATGAATATTTATCTAACAAGGGCCAATTTAGCACGGCTCTTGCTAGATCAACTTGATTTATTAAAACATATATTGGGCTTGCAAATGAGCAAATCACCTTAATTGGACCAATCTAGCTAAAGAGGCCAATCTAGGGAATGGATCTCCAAATATATATGATCTATTATAACATATTCCAATTGGCCACCATTAATGCGATCGGATCTCAGTATATTTGCCACAAATATTACAACATATGAATGCGATTGGACACCATCATTACACATTGTTACCATTTATTTTCGATTATTCAACTACTCTACAAAAAGATGCAAGCCCATTGATTTATAAAGGTGTCCAATATGATTAATAAATCACATTGATATTTACAAATGGGTACATAAAATAACCAATCCCATATTGGATACCATTGTTGTAAGTACTGCCTAGGATAGCCAATATCCATTTATAAAGATGGGAATAGTTGAAATGATCAATTGTCACAATGACATAAACAATGCATATCCATTAGCAAATATTAAAGGGCCCATGACGAACCCCTTAATCCGTATAAGAGGTTAATCCATGTAAGATGCATGCATTTCATCCTTGGGCATTAAATTTCTACATGCGGGCCCCATGGTTCTATTGCCCAATCTATTTGCTATGATGAGATCTATAATGGGAAGACCATGCTAAAAAATTATCTGGGTTGGAAGATTAGAAGAACCTATCTTCCAAGTTTTTGGATTATTAATATATTTTTGGAAATATTACTAGATACCCAAGCAATCTATACGCGGGGTCCATTTTTAAACAATCAATGAGAGATTTTAGGGAGGGGATTGGGCTGAGATTATAGAGAGGAAGAGAAAGGAAGTCTCAACAGTGAGAGAGATATCTTAGGGTAAGGGACTGGGCTGAGATTTAGAATTTTCAAACATGAATGTGCTTCAAAAGGAAATGCCATGTGTCCTCTCCCGCGAAGGGGGCTGCTGTTATTAGCCTGGCTTGAAAATAAAAATATAATAAAATTAAAGACTTTTCTAAAATATTATTAAGAAAGAATAAATCTAAAAGAAACTAATATATTATATTTCTCAAAATTTATTCTATGCATTGCCAACATACGTAAAGTCTATTGATCTTGGTGCCTCAGGATTACACAGGCCTAGGAAACAATACCTAGGTCTTCAAGTTTAAACCATCACATCTACCCAATAGTCCAACTTAGCAAAATAAATATATATATAACAAAATATAAAGAAATTGAAAAAACAAAGTAAACTTACATAATGTGACAACCCTTTAAATCAAAGGCATTGACAATGGTGGCAATCATAATGTCTATGTGAGAAAATGAAGCGGCACAAAATAATAAGCAGCACTCTAACATTACCCAAAAAGTTTGATACCATAACATTTTTTATGGATCTAGTTATTGGAGAATGATATTCATGATAAAGCAACACTCTACCATACCCCTAATTACAATGAAACCTCATTTGGGCTTTGCTGCAGCAACAACCTATAAGCAACAGAATTCATAATATTTTTAAAAAAAATTATCCAAAGGGTACCTTGAAAATCTGTCGTTGGAATTTCAATAATATTTATTGAGTACCTTTCCATCATGAACTCCTATCAAACTAAACTACACCTATCCCCACACCAACATTCAAAGCACAAAGTTTCCCAAACCCAAATTGCAAAATCATCTCCTTTCTTTCGCAACTCAAACAACTCAATGAATCAAATGCTGCTTTTGGCGTACTCATCGCCCACAAAATGATGGGCTTCAATCATGACCATCAACCCTATATTGTGTCCTCATAAAGCTCATAGGCTCCATGTATTTGATGATGCAAGTTTAAATTCAAAATTTTCAAATTTTGGTTAAATTAAGGAGACCTTTTGTGGAAAGAAATTTAAAAGGGATTAAGATTAGTTTAGGGGTAAATCATATAATTTGGACTCGTCAAGTAAGAAATAAAACTGGAATTCCGCTGTGTGATTGGAAATAAATAGGGGAAACCATGGACTGGTTCAGCTTGAGCCCAATATGGGCCTAGCCCACAATCGGCCGGGCTTGGATATGCAATTAGGGTCCGTTTAATAATTGGGATGGGCTTGGATATGTAATTAGGGTCCATTTAATCATTGGGATGGGCTTGGATTAAGTGATGATAGAAAGCCTGAAGCCTAGTCCACCTCGGCCCGTGTAAAGAGTGCATGTAACTTAATTTAATTAGTCTAAACAATTACTTGAATGCCAACAAAATTGATAAAAAGCCCTATTTTGGCCTGACCCAATTGATTAAATGAACAGCATTGGCCTAACTTTTATGACCCATGTGGGGCTTGGGCCGGCCTGGATATGCCCTAAGCTGACTGCCCTAGCCCTGAACTCCCCTAAAGAAGATCAAATCCGTGATGTGGAAGTCATTGTCTTTTAGAGTTGGAATGATAGATTTGAAAAATGGAGTAATTATAGGAAAGATAGAAAGAATATAGAGTACAAGATTAGTAAGATATTAATGTGTGAGGGAAGATAAATGTAATCTCTCATATGGCAAGAGATAATAAAGAACATAAGATTTTAAATTTAGATTCAGATTTTAATTGCGGATTAGAGGTTTAATGAGAGAAATTAGAGATATTAAATAGGGAGAGGATTTGGATAGAGAGATTTTAGAAAAATTCAAAATTAAAACACGCCACGTGTCGCTCTCCTACGAAAGAGACTATTCTTATTCTATATACTAGGGCTTTAAGGCCAGCAAAAAATAAATTTTGTTAAAAATTATTAATAATATATATGAATATTACGATATAAACCATAACACAAACAAAATTAAATTTAAATTTAAAAAAACAAAAAATGTTTAGAAGGAAGTTTGTTTTAAATATAAGAGGATTTTACCAAAAAAATCATATAAGGGGTCCTCCAACTATAAACCTCACCCAAGTTGTGAGTACTCCGCAGTGGTCATGCCAGACTTGTCACACGTGAGCACTCAATAATTTTTTTACACTTAATTGACAAGCAGCGAATTCGCCACAGGTTGTTTACACCAGCGGTGAGTTCAATGCTTCTCTATTTCAAATAAAACTATTAAAATCCTACTTTTCACATTCTTCTTCTTTTTCACATTGAAATCAACTCTCTCCTTCTCCTTGTGGTCCCCTTACCTCTATTTCATCCCCACAAGGTTCAATCACCTTTTTCTTGCCCATTTGTGAAGGTTAAAGTTTTACTCCCTATTGATTTGCGTTGACGCACGTCATGTACTTGGCAAATTGCTTGTGATAACCCAAGGCATGTTTACAATGTGGGATTAGTGTGATGGTGAGTGTGATGGTGATGGAAGAATGGGATAATTCATGGATTGGAGAGTTTGAAAGGGAAGAACCATTTCATGATATTTGGAGTTTTTATTTAGTATATGGGTTATTTTCCTTATCTTACATTTCAGAAAATGAAATATAACCTTCACAAATCCTACAAATATATTAAATGGAGGTAAAATCCTTAAAAGAGATATGTTTATAGAGACCCAAATGCTTTTAAAATCTTCATTTGTGGAAGGAGAAAGACAAATAGCCTCAAAGCTCTACATTCATGGAAAGAAGAAGATGAAAATATATGGAGTTTTTCAGGTTTTAAGGGTCAAAGGGGAGCATCGAACTCACCGCTAGTGTAAAAGACTTGCTGCAAGTTTGATGCTCGTCAATTAGATGCCAAAAAACTACCGGAGTAGCCACGTGTGACCACTCCAGGGCACCCACAACTTGGGTGAAGTTTATAGTTTGGGGGACCCCTTACATGATTTTTTTGGCAAAATCCTTTAAATATAATAAAATTTAATGGCTGAAACTATCACGTCTAACAATTGAGAGTGAAAAAAAAAAGCCGTTGATATCAAGTAATCGTTAAATGATTTAAGAAATTACATGTGGGCTAATAAAAATTGGACACACATATGTACTAGCTAAAACTATCATGTATACCAAATAACAACAAAGCAAACTAAGTAGTTATTTTACCATAAGTGTAAATATTATAATGCATATTTCACTAGAGAATGTATCAAAATTTATCAATTAAAATAAATTAGAGGAAGAGGGTTGATTAATTTTCAAAAAAATCCAAATTGGTATTGAGGTAAAGATATAGATTTAGAAATTAAAAAATGCAATGAGAAGAAACTATTCATTGAACTCCCATAATACTTGTTTCATGTTGTGCACTTGTATCGCATATCTCTAAATTAATACCCAAAAACCCTTTCCACCTTGGAAAAAAAATATCTATTTTGATTCTTCTTTTCAGTCTGGAATCTGGATCATGAATATCCTCTTAAGTTGAAGAAAACAATGTTTCACTTTCCCTAACAAATAGAGACGTCAATCATTTGCATTGCCAAGGCTTCTCAATTTGATAAAAGAATTTTGAAATATAAACCAAGGCCAAGTTGTCCACGCTTAAATAAAAGTAACAAAAATTATGTACTCCTTTCAAAGCAACCACATTAGATATCTTTTCAACTATGCTTCACCGAAAGGCCGATATTACTGACTTACCATAGCGGTAAGAGGTGTTAGCATTTCCCCACCCATGGACGTGTTACCTCACCAGAGGGTTCTATAACCTCACGCAAAGCACCCCCCCACCCCCACCCCCACAAAACAAAAAAAAAGGTTGGGGTAAAAAAAATGAAAAATCCAGACCCCCTAAGGTTGGGTTACCCAAAAAAAAGGGCCAATAGTTGGCTCTCTCTCTCTCTCTCTCTCATGGTTGATTTCAGTAAAACAAAAAGTGGGCAATACCAGAGGAGTATACTGAAGGAGCGCCAATGGTAGGCTCTGACCTGCAGAAGCTGCAACCTTCCATCCCAATTGGCAAGTCGGATTTGGTCTAAGCAGGTTTTATTGAGAACGGGAACACACAACAATCAACCTAACCTGAACCAGACCTTATCCGACCCATTGCCACCCCTTATTTAGTCTAGTTTTTTTACTAATTAGTTACTATGGGCCCTTAAAATTTGCTGATACATTCCTATTATAGTAGTAAAAAAAAAAAAAAAAGAAACAAAGCCCCACACACTAAAACACAGATTTTATTGCAAAAAACCCCCCACGTACTAAAAACACAGAAGCACATCTAATTAGATTTACATAGGGCGATTGAGGGGTTATAGACAGGTCAACCACTTCCAACCCATTAAACTGACTGATCCAATTTTGTAACAGGTCGAATGTTAAATGGGTTAACCAGATGAGTCCACCTCTGCCACCCAAAGCCCTTAGTCCGTACCTTATCTCCAACACTCGCTCTTCCTCTCTCACACGCACGGGTCTTAGTAGTATAGGGAAATTCTTATACCAGAAATCACTTTGGGCTAGATACTGTGATGGCAAAATAGCCAATAAATAAATTGTGTTGAATTGGTATTAAAATAAAAAAAACCAATATCCCACCCCATATGTTTTTTCAACTTCATTGTTGCCCCAAATGCATGGGAGGACATATTGAATATGGAAAGCTTTAGAGCCGACTGAGCATGGGACTAACTGGCACAAAACAAGTTAAGTAGCCTTGGTTTTGTGCTGAAGTTTCAGACTGCATGTGTTTTGTGGGACATCAAAACTACTGTCCATTAAGAAAATAATACACTGAATCGTTGTTTATGCATTGTTGCTATTCTTTAACTCACAGATTGCTGATGATTAAAAGAATTCAAAATTTTCTGTTTTCAGCTACTGATAGATGGAGAAAAGAACATCTAAATTTTGTACTTAAGTCCTCTTGGGTTAATTTTAGGCCTATGACTCTTCTGTGAGCTTCTCAATGTGCACCACTCGATGATGTGGGTTGTCGGCTTGTCGCCATTTACTGAATGGAATTTTTTGCACACTAAAAACTAAAACTGGACATGAGCCTATTACCTTTTTTTTCTACCAGTCTTCCCCCTACATGAATGCATGGAATAGCATCCATTCATATTGTTGAAGATATATGCAGTTAAAGCTGTAATGCCTATCACTCACATGTTTTAGCAAGGCATCTATGTTTCTGTCATCACTCAAAAAAAGCATGCATGACATGGAGGAAATAACGTCTATCTAACTGTACAGCCATGGGTTAGTAGATGATAGATAGAAAGAAAAGTACCTTTCCAAAGGGAAGAAGTGTTCATACTATGGTTGTGATGTGATGTGATGCAATGCGATGCGAGTAGGGAGAGAGGACGTAAGAGATTCAACATACAATGGCTTCCTCCTCCCTGTGTTTACAACAAGATTTATCTTCTGGGACCAACTTTAGGAAGATAAAACACTACATATCACCAAAGGTTCTGGACTCTGTATTCATCATCTCTTAGGACTCTTCCATCTGAAATATAAAGTCTTAGGAAAGGAAGGCATCGTTTGAGAGAGAATCGCCTTCCTCTGTTTACAACAGGATTTATCTTATGGGCCCAACTTTATCCGGACTCTATATTCATCCCATGTTAGGACTCTTCCATCTGAAATTTAGGGTGCATTTGGCATCATGCCTTTCGGATTTTTCCATATTCCCATAAGATAAGCTTGCACAAAACATGTTTGATATGTGCAAATCACTGTTTCAAATTTTGTTCTCACGGAAAGGAATTTCAAAATCTTTAACCAATTGCCATAAGAAACTCAAAAAAATAATTTTTTTTGTTTTTTTTAATAATATGAACCATATAAATATGAACTTTGGTAAATCAGACTGCAAACACATAATTAATGGCATTAAAATTCTACATTAAATCTACAATTGAAATAATCTTGAATATGATATAAAATTAAAAAGAGAGAGAAAGAGGGGATACATGCGTCGTGTTACCAAGGAGGGAAAGGGTGGAGGCTTACCAATGGACGTTGCAGGATCGTCAAATGATGTGCCCTGGATCAACAGTTGAGCTGCTCCCATGAACAGTCTGTACATAGGCAGTAGACTGTACCAAAAAATTGAAATAATCTTTCTTAGCCCATCTATTGTTGCCAATGTTATTTTCTAAGGATCAAATGAAAGCTTCGACGTCAATAAGAGATAGGTTACTTAAATTGTTGAAGCTCATTTTCAAGTTGCTATTTCATTTAAAAAATAAAGTCATGTAAACAAGTTTCTGCTAACATATACAAAATATTAACGAATATAGAAATCATAACTTTTTTTTAATGATAAATATAGAAATCATAGTTACAAATGAATATGAGCACGATGATCTCCCCAGACTCTAGAGAGATACCTCCTGACCCTTCGAGTTTATTTTTTTGAGGTCCACCCACAACAAATCCAAACCCTTCACAAATCACCACTATTGGATCGTTATTAGCACCATAAATTGGGGTTGCCCCCAATATTTTACAATTATCACTTATCAAGGCATATGATGATATGGATCTGGTGATCTGAACAAACAAGTAAATTCTATATAGAATTCTTACTGACAATGGCTATCAATTATTACGCTAGAAGAAGAAGTAGCAGTTGTTGTGATCCTTGTGGTCCTGTCATCCTTAAAACGAGCCTGGGAGAGGAGAAGCCCAATGTAAGATGGAGACAACCCCTGTTTTTACCTTCACGAAAGCCTTCTTTAGCTTCACATACAAGTTCTAGCAAAGAGGGAGCCACCATCTGAATCGAGATTCATTGGCATATGAGCAAAACAAAGAAGGAAAGAAAATCAAGATGGGAAAGAGAGAGGACCCCAGAAACCAAAATCCCCATAGATTGAAGAAATCGATGGAGATTGGGAAATGAGACATCAATGGCAGAAAGAGGAGGAGATAAATAAATACCTTTGTTTTTCAAGGGTTTTGTTTTGGTTGCAGAAACGAAGAAGCTGTGTTTGAGAATTGTAGCAGGAGAAACAGGCTGGAGTCCAGAGAAAATACAAACACACCACTGCCGAGTGCTGCCGATTTGATGCTTGTCTGAGAGAAAGAGATGGTGAGAAGGAAGGGTTTCGATGGAACAAGAGTTTTTCGAAATGGTGTTCCGGTGGAACTTGGAAGCGTTTTTCGAATTGGGGTTCCGATGGAGCGCGAAAGAGTTTTCGTTTGGAGCGCCGCTAGACTAGTTTTTACCGGGTTTAGACACCTCTCTCTTTCTATGCACATGATTAAGTCAGTCACTTTTCTCCCCCCAGCCACCGTTTTCCCCATGTACTCTTACCTCTTACCAGATAACCCAAAAACGTATTCTTTCGCTAAACATCTTCTTTCAACAATGATTCATCCACCCATCTTTTTCTCTATAGACACAAAGCATTCTTCTTTTCTCTCTTCTTTCTCTCTTCTTCCTCTATTATCAAAAGCTGAGTCTCCTTCCTCTATTATCAAATGCATATTTGTATTCTATGAATGTGTTTATATCAATCTCTTTTTTACAAATGTTTAATATGAAAAAACATAAGTTTTTTTATGAAAACACATGAGTTTCATGAAAAACATTCACAAAATCATATTTTTTTATTCTAAACATTCACAAAAAATATATTAATGCAAATGAAGATGCCATCAAGGAGAATGAAAAAAGATGGTCACCAAGGATAATAAAAGAAGATAATCACTTGTACAAATTGGAAAAAGTTGGTGATGGGGAGAGAAAAGGAGAAGATAAGAAGGAGTATGAAAAGAAATTAGGGATTTAAGTTTCATGGCACAAATGCTTTTTTTTATCCTTTCATACATGGGCAATATTGTAATATAAAAATTTTAATATCCATGTCTATACTGAATTAAAACTGGTGTTAAAATATCAATTCCCTTTCATTTTGGGAGCTTCTACAATGGAGGATGAAATTCTATTATTTAAACATCGAAAATGTCTCTATTGAGACAAACAAAACTTAAAAATTTTAAAGTCCCCAAAATATCCCCACGCATTTCTCCCTTCCTCTTCTCTCCTCCCCCTTTCCCTCCAGCCGGCGAGAGGAGGTTCTGTGTTCCCTTCTCTCCCTCTTCCTCTCCATCTCCTTCTTTTTTTTCCTATTTCTCTTCCTCTCCTCTCCCTCCCTCTTCCTCTCCCTTTATCTCCTCTCCTCTACCTCCTTCTTCCTCTCCTTTTGCCTTTCCTCCTCTCCTCTCTTATCTATCTTGTTTAGCGGTCCCATCTGCCCCATTCAACCGCCAAACAGGGTAGATAAGAGAGGAGAGGAGGAGAGGTGAAGGGAGAGGAAGAGGGGGAGGACCTCAATGAGGAGGAAAGGAGAGGGAGAGAGGAAGAGGGAGGGAGGGATGAGGAAGAGGAATAGGAGGGGGAATGCGAATACGAGGAGAAAACCCAAGAGGGAGAGGAAGAGAGATCTCCTCTCCAACATGCCGAAGCTTGTTGCCAACTGGAGGGAAAGGGGGAGGGAGAGATGTGTGGGGGTATTTTGGGGATTTTAAATTTTAAAAAAATTTCTTATTTAAAGATATACATTCTCGGAAAGAGTAGCACTCGCATCAAAATGGGTTTTGAATGGGGTTGGGGCATGGTGCTTTTAGATGGGTCCTAGGGCAACGTTGATATTTGAATGAGGATTGGAGATATAGAATTGCTGTAATTCTATCTCTCTACACACGAGAGAAAAATATTTAAGAATTAATTATTAAAAATTAAAATCTCCATTTTACCTTCCACGCATCTGCACCCCTCCTTTCTCCTCCCCTTTCCGTTCGAGCAACTGGAGGGGGGCTCTCCCTCCCACTTCCTCTCCCTATTATTCTCCTCTCATCTTCCTCTCCCTATTCCTACTCCATTGTCCTTCCTCTCCTCTCCCTCATTCTTCTTTTCCCCTCCTACCTTCTTCTTATTCTCTCCTCCCTCTTCCTCTCCCTTTTCCTCTCCTCCTCACCACTTTGCCCCGTTCAGCGCTACGAGCCCGAACATCACGTTGATGTTCGGACTTACATAGCCAAACAATGTGATGTTGTTCAACCTGCGAGCCTGAACATCAGTGTGATGTTCACCCTCATAGGGCGGAAGAGGGTAGAAAGGAGATGAGAGGAAGAGGGAGGAGATGAAAGGAATAATGAGGGGAAGAGGAATAGGGAGAGGGAAAGAGAGCCCCCCTCTCGCTGGCCGAACTTCGTCATCGACCAGAGGAAAAAAGGAAGAAAGAGATGTGTGGGGGTAAAATGAGGATTTTATTTTTAATTTTTTTGTCTTGTATGAAGATTTTTTTTTTATTTTTTTCAAATAGCAGATCTCTTGGGAATATGATACAGCGTTGCTGAAGCATCTTGCAACAACGTCCTCCATCCAACGAGAAGTTGCCATGTCATTAGAGATTTCAAAATGTTACTCCTCATTTTCAAAACTTTTTGTAGTTATAAGGGCATGTTCGTGTAATCATTTTTCTTGGAAAATTTAAAGCGTTTCCGCATAAGGCCGACTTTTACAATGTTCGGTGTATCATTTTTCCAAGGAGATTAAGATTTGTGGGGCCCACAATTTCTTTAAAAACATTTGGCTTTCAAAATAAATTCTAAATTTCTAGCACATCAAAACAAGACAAAATTAGAAGCACATTTCAAAATGTAAATTAAGGTTGTTTTGCATTGTTTCTGTGTTGTCCTTAATTTTGTACTCAGATTAGATTATGCTAAGATCAGGTTGTGCTGAGATTAAATTATGAGTAACTTGTTGGATAATAATATATTAAAATATTATACTAAAAAAATGTCATATGAAACTTTTTTGATATCGTTGTAAAAATTTGTTTATCAACAAACAGAAGCAAAGAGAATTATAGGACCTAAAATGTATGACCCACCTTTTAGTGTTTGTGACGCTCTATTATTGGCATATATGGGACCTACCTGTAGAAGTTCTAATGTAGTACCCACATTTAAAAATTAAAAAATCTGGTCCATATTCATGGGATTTATAAAGTGGGCCTACTTTTATAAAAATTATAATGTGGCCTACCAAACATAAAAATTACATAGAAGGGAGGAAAAGCACGATGAATACTCTCCCCGCACATTTACCTGACAAGCCCTTAGGTTTCCATATATTATAATAAATTCGCAATGTCCATTTAAAGTGGGCAGGATGAGGAAAACAACCACTTTTCGTACAGTCAACGAAGAGGCCTACTTGGCAATTGCAAGTTCCTAATGATATAAACTAATGGAAACTCTTAAATTTTTTTAGAATTTTTTGGTGTAATATCATGTTACGATGCTTTTAAATATTTACTTTTACAGAATTGTGTAACCAAAACAAATTATTCTCAATTGACATATAAATTTGCATTGATATTAATAAAAAGAAGAGGATTTTACTTAAAAAAAATTCCTTAGATGTAAACTTCTTAAGATTGGTTCTAATTTTTTAGTGTACCTTGATTGATTTATAGAGCCTAATCATGTGAAAAAAGAACTTTTTTTTTGAACGTGGCTAAGTGACGCATTAAACAAAAGCTGAAAATAAAGGAAGTAGAGAGGAGAAAAATGAAAAAAAAAATAAGGAATAAAAGTAGAGGAAGAAAGGAATAAATAAGGGTCCGTTTGTACAACCCACAAATGAAAAAGAGTCCTGACAAGGCCTTAGGAGGCTGTTTGGTGCGGCGCTGAAATCCGTGAAAAATGAGCCATTTTTTGCTTAATTTCTACAGGATATGGGATCCAAATTTCTTATGTGGGGGAGGAAAGAAACCATTTCCGCGGAAAAAACAAATCTCTCTTTTGTGATTTAGGACGTTTTTATTCAACCCATTATTCTTTTTTTATCATCTTTTAATTTGGCTGTTATCCTTACTCCACTATATATAGTTAAATTACGCAATGGGCCCAAGGTGGATCCTATGCTGCAATTTCCAAATGTGGGCTCTACATATCATAATTTTAGAAAGTGGTTGCCTTGTTTTTACTGGTGGGCCCACATTATAATCCTAATGGTGAGCCAATGTAGTGAGATTTCTAAAAGTTGATGCTACATTGTGATTCCTAAGAGGATTATATTGTAATTTCCAAAGCCGCCCATGAACCCCGATTGCTAAAGTGGGTCACGGTGTAGTTAACACATTTTAAATGTTGGGACCACATCCTATGTCCTAAACGTGGACAATTACGAATGGTTGGTCGATAAATGTGCATTGAAGGGATATATGGGTTTGGGTTATTTATTTATTTATTTATGACGTGAAAAACTAATTGGGTGCTCATGTGCAAAGCTAGCCAAAGCTCGAGTCATGCCCAGCTGACTTTGGTTTGGGCTTGGATATGTAATATACGTCCATTTGGTGTTTTGGTCGACTTGGGTCAGGTGAGAAAAAAACCCATTTAACCCAACCCAGTATGAATAATGAGTGCTTGTAATTCAATGATACATGGTCAAAGTAATTAAAACCTGTTTTTCCCGGCCCCCAGTTGGCTAAATGGGCCTCAGATACTTCTCGTGTCTGGCTTCAACTGAATATGGGCCAGTGTTTCTAAAAGCCGGGCTGAACCTATACAAGCTATTTCTACACCTCTGGGCACATGTGATCATGCACATCATTGGCACACAAACAAACAGCCCGTTTCAAATAAAATCGCACGCGATCCTTGTGGGTGGCCGATGCAATATTTCAAAATTCCGTCCAATGTGTTGGATCAAATGAGATACCGAGTAAATATAAAATTGCTCATAGAGGTGTAAAAGGGACAGTGCCAGCACAAATTGAGTGACCAAGCCACAAAGCACAAACCACAGCATGACATCTGTAGTCCCATACCAGTGTTGTGCCTGCCCACTTGCTGGCTTGGACCATGCCAGTCAACGAGCAACTCCCCCTTATTTTTTAATATTTGTCAATACTTTCTTATATATTGAAAGAGACTTCATGTGGATTTTAGGGATTTCAACTTGAAGTAAAAGTTAAAATTAATAAAAATAAATTGATAAATAATAAAAAATTTTAATTAATTATATCTTCATTGAAACAAAGTTCATAACAACTTTAAATAAAATTTGCAAGTTTAATGATAATTCCAACTTAAAAGAAAACGTTATTTTTTTAAAATTATGATCAAACTTTTGATGTCTTACTGAGATTATAAAGCTATAGAGAGAGAAAAAGAAAGCTTAGGGGGTACAGAGAGTGTAGATGAGTACATGTTGAAATGAGGATAGATGGGGTATTTATTATAAGTATCAAAATGACACAAAATATCCCCGAATGGTTTTTTTTTTTATGTGCTATTTGAGGGGAGGGTAAAGTTGTAAAAAAAAGACACTTGTCATTTCTCGGCCGTGGGGAAGGGGGGTTTTGGGTGACCCGGCGGACCCTGTCTGAGAAATTCATGAGTTGGGCCCATGGCCCAACACGCCCATCCATTGGCTGTGTTGGGCTGTGCCCAGGCCCTACCCAATCAAATCAGATGACCTAATGGAATGCCAATTGAAAAGCCCCTTGCGATTTTCTGTGAAAACTTAATTTATTGGCTTAATGCAGCTATTACATGCGACCATATAATACATGCTTAGAACTTCATCATGGAGCCTGTATAAGGATAACTTACACTGTTCAAGATGAATATTATCCTCTCTATTGAGTCTTATAATAATAATAATTCAATAAAAGAGTGTATCACTAATTCATCATACCGATGAGCACCATGATGAAAAAGTCACAAATACTAATGGTTATAGTGCATTGGTGCACATGGTGAAACCTCACTTCGGTTGAACTAAGGAGTCATTTGTTTACAGCACTTTACATATGTAAATGGCTAAGATGTATAACGGTTACACGCAATCACATTTATTTGCCTTGATTTACGCATAGGATATGTAAAATGGATATGAAAATGGTATGAAAAAAACCTATTTTTCTGCAAAAAATTTTCACACCTCATATAGAGTAAAAGGGTACACCTCATATAGTGTAAAAGGGTTACATATGTTGCTGTTATGGGGCGCTGCTACAGTGCATGGAAAAGCAGTCTGCCTTTTTCATTTTTTTATTACTGTGGGTTCCATTTTTAAAATCAGAACTGTTCACTGTCTTCAGAAGGTAAAAAACGACCAGCATACTAATTTTCAACCATTGATGTTGTTTGGGTGTTGAGATATCATTAAACAAGTATAGCCGTTGGATTAATCTATTATACATAATAATCCCGTCCATCTTTTATGATTTTTTCGTTTCTGTGGGAGCTATGCATAAAATCAAAACCGATCATCTTCTTAATAATGTCAAACATGGCTACATGTCCAATTTTCAACTATTAATGTTGCTTAGATGTTGAAATATCATTAAAACAATACAGCTATTAATCTATTGTAGATGGTAATCCTAGTCCGCCTTTCTTATTTTTTGATTACTATGAGTCCCATTTTTATAATCAGAACCGTTCATTGTCTTCAGAAGGTAAAAAACACACAGCATATCAAATTTCAACCGTTAATGCTGCTCTGATGTTGAGATATTATTAAAAAATATATAACTATCAATCTATTGTAGATAGGAATCCTAGTCCGCCTTTTTATTTATTTATTTATTATTGTGGGTTTTATTTTTATAATCATAACTGTTCATTGTCTTCAAAAGGTCAAAAATGGCTAGCATATTAATTTTCAACCATTGATGTTGCTCCGCTGTTGAGATTCACAAAAAAAAAAAGTACAACCTATTGTAAATGACATTTTCAGTCCCTTTTTTCAAGTTTTTAAATTTTGTGGGGCCCAAAATCCTGATCTAAATCATGTATCCTCTTTATAAGATAAAAAATGACCATTAGGCAAAATTCCATCCATTGATGTTCCTTGGATTGTGAGATATTTTCAAAAAGATTCAGATTGTTTGAATATGTGCACATAAATTCACATATGAAGAGGTGTGAAAAAAAATAAACAAAGAATTATGTTTCACATACAAGTCATTTGAATATGTAAATGACTCGCATATGAGTCATTTATAGATGTAAAGTATTTTCACATCATATGTGAAATTAACAAATAGAATTAAGAAGACGCATATTCATAAGATGGATGTAGCGAAAATGAGAATGCTTAGGTGGATGTGTAGTAAAACTAGGAAATATAAAATTATAAATGAGAGCTTTTAAGAGCATTTAGGGGTAGCACCAATGAGGGATAAGATTAGAGAAATTCATTTAAGATAGTTTGAGCATGTTCAGCGTAAGACGCTAATGGCACCGGTAATAAATAGTTTGACTATATAGGTTGATAGCCCATTAAAAGATATGGGTAGGCCAAAGAAAACATTGATGGAGGTCATTGATTCAGATTTGAATAAGTTTAACTTATCAAATGATTTAGCTCAAAATAGAACGGAATGAAGAATCAGAATTCATGTAGCCGACCCAACATGGTTGGGATACGGCTTTGATGATGATGATAATGATGTAAAATTAACAAATGACACCTTAATAACCAAGGGTTCCGGCCGCAGGGTTGGGAGGGATACCTAGGACATTAAAAAAAAAAAGTGTGCCCCACCCCAAATTGATCTAATCGCCCAAAGTGGCCATCGGATTAAAGAATTTGACCCTTGTCGGTCTGCGCAAATTAACAACCGTACAAATTCCGCGGGCAAAAGTGAAAATTTCAGGCGGGAGAGCGTCTCATTTTCATATCATATATTAATTTCTCTACAGCCAGACTCACTCACTCACAGCTCCTTCCCTCCTTACTCCTCTCTCGTATTCTCACCTTTTCATCTCCACATGTCCGTAAATCAGAAGCGCGGCAGAGGGAGGCCGAAATCTGCCACGCTCGTCCAAGGGAAGGAGGAAACCGTTACGGTAGATCTGATCGATGAAGATGCATCGACGGCCCAGATTCCCTCCTCCGAATCGCAGCTCGCTCGCACTCGCCTTCGAGAGCGATGGGAGCTAGCCTCTGTTCTCAACTTCCTGCATGTAAACGTCGTTTGCCCTTTCCTTGTTTGAATTCAACCATGTCTCTCTTTCATTTATCTACCACATCCCTTACACAACTTTTCCCCAGGTTTTTAAGCCGATCATACAGAGCGAATTGGAGATTTCAGCAGAGGAGATCGAAACGGCCCTCATTACGCCAAACGATGCCTTGGCTCAGCTGCACATTGGCCTTCTGAAGGTGGGTTACATTCGTGTAATATGTTTTTCTGCTTTGGAATCTGTTCTCAAGGCCTGACTCTGCTGTCTCTGCCGATTTGTTGTGACGGGGAGAGGCGGATGGATTGGAGGAAGAGGGTGGGCCTGGTCCGATCTTCGGTACCTTCTTTGGGGTTGGTCCATTTATGAATGATCATTTGCTCGAGTGGCAGACATGTTGTTTTTTGAATTTTTGGCTGGATTAGGCTGTTTTCTATTACATGGATTTAGGGTTCGAACTGGAAAGCGTGGGATTGGATTTGTGAGGGTTGTACGTCTATTTATTTCATTTGTTGATAACTGGAGAATTATGATGTTCTTTTGGAAGCAGTGGCTATTGGCGTGAAGAGTTTGGATGGATGGTGATGCTGGTCGCAATGGGGAACGTGTGGTAATCAGGTGGAAAGAGTTTGTGGAGGATTGTGATGGCCTTGGGTGGTCTACAAATCTCTCATGAGTAGGAAAAATGAAGAATAGTTTGTATAGTGGGTTGTTTCAGCTTGTGGTTCCCATTTTGCGCAAGCGCAATACAACTAGCAATTCATTTTAAGTTGGCAAGTGCCTTGAAACATTAAGTATTAACAATATGAGTTTGGAAGGTCTGCGCTCAAAGGGGAACTATGGAATGGATGGAGGATTTGAGTTGAGTGTCATTGTCAGAAGTGTAAAGTGGATACAACTTGGAGGAGTCTTGATTTCTCATTTCTCCCTCACAGACCCTACTGAGCATTTTTTGGTACCTTGACTCTCGTCTGAGTTTTGAAAATTTTCATATTCAGATATATGTGAATTTGGTTGCGCCTTTGCAAAATTTAATGAAATAATGCAGATTAAAATGGAAGCATTTGATATGCAAAGTTGTAACGAACAAAGTGAATGCCCACTATTCTAGTCTTTTTTGGCTGTACGTGGACCTCTAAATCAGTGATGCTGAGACTTGCAAAACTTGATAAGAACATATGCTAGGAAATGCGGTTGTGAAGTTCTTAAGTTTGGTAATTGGTACCAGAAATTAGCACTTACATCTCAGTTGCTGAGTCAGTGGCTAACTAGTGTGCTCTTATAGAATGACCTTATGTCAAACCAGCTAGCATAAGTTGCTGAGCCAGCAACTAACTATTGGCTGGTTGAAGCGTCTTGCATGATATCTTTGCCTTTCTACCATCCAAGCTCTGTACATAGGCAGCCTTCATTTCAAGACTTTCTTGTTGTGAAGAAACTGATTTTTTTTTTTTTTTTCGTTTTTGGCCCTAGGGTTGATACATGGTATGTGTTATTGTTCTATCTTCAGGTATGCAGTCTTCGCTGCAGGACTTTTTCTGTCTCGTGAAGAACTTTTTTTCTTTTATTTTTGAGGCCCTAGGGTTGATACGTGGTATTTCTTGCTTATATCTACATGATGTACATGTTCTTGTTTCTATGAATGGACACAGCAAATGTGTTTGGTTATCTTAAACATTCTAGACTCCATTTCAAAGGTTAATGATAAGATGCACAGCAAGAACATGTGTCTATATGTTATCATTCAGATTATATCGTTATTATCAACTAGTTTTTAGTTGCCAACACACTCATGGTTGAGTGTTGGCACCATGCATGCTCAGGAATTTATCCCGAGTCTTCAAGTTTAAAGTATTACTAGTAACCAGTAGCCCAACATAGTGAAAAAGTACTTGTTAGTTCTACTATTTCATCTTTGTAGATGTTGTTGAACCAGCTTTCATTTCTTTTTCACATTGTGTTGATTGTACTCTAAATTTGTACCACTTTATGCTAGGGGATACCGCCCGTAAGCAAAAACTTGAAAAGCTCTGATGCATGGGTGACAGTACTCTGTAAAAAGCTTGCTCTGTGGTGGCCCTGGGTATGCCATTTTGATATTTCTGTGCTTATTGCTAAAGATATGCTTGCTTGCTCATTAAACATTTTTAACCACAGGTGGCTGAAGGGAATATTCCACTTCTTGCAGATCACGGGTAAGCAAAAACCATCTCCTTGATCAAAATGTATTTTGGTTTATATATATATATACATATATATAGTAATATTCAAGCGAGAACAGTTTTCACAGAGTTTTTCTTGAGAACTCTAGGTGGGGCTTGTATATCATCCAATTCAAACCTTGCAATACACAGAGGACTACCTTATAGTTACATGTTCAAAGTTTTTGTTTGATCCGAATTTACTAGACAGTTGGATCAACTATGTGAGCCTCAATTGAAGGGCTTAGAGACATGTGATTGGGGCCAAATTTGATATCCGGGTGGTCCTGTATGGATTTTCCATTCCCCCTGGTCCCATCCCCAAATGGGACCCACAAGTGGGCCCCATAAAAAGTTCTCAAGGCAACTCCATGAGAATTTTTCTCACTTGAATATATATATATATATTTCTCCCATGCAATTCTAAAATACATCTGTAGGTTATAATGGCTTCCAATTATCTTTGCTTGTGCAGTGCAGAGATATCAAGATACAAAGACCTTGATCCAACAACTCGCTTACTGATCCTCAAAGCACTTTGTGAAATTCGCGCTGAGGTTAATAAATTCTTGAATTGTTTGTTGTGTCATAACAATTGGTGATTAACCAGCCTTCACTTTTATTGACTTAATTATTTGCATTGCTTCAGTAGCTTTGTTTATGTTAAATGTGGTCTGGCCTCTCTACGTTTTTTTATCAACTATTCACACCGGATGAAGTAGATAATTCTGCCATTTTCCCCCCTTGTTCATGTATTCTTTCTTGTAACCTTGAGACAAGTTTTCAATTTCCAGCAAGATGACACATTGAGGTATATTGACGAGACATTGAAACAAGGGGCCGAACTTTCTACCTTCCGCAAAGACAGAATGGGCAGAGGGGAAAATGGAACTTCCTACTGGTACTTTCTCGTTTGTGAATCTATATTTTGTAGGGCAATGATTTTAGCTGAGCCAAGCTCTCAAGCTTGACTCAAACATATGTCAAGCTCAAGTTCAAATTAAGCTCATTTTCGGGTTCCAATATTAAAAGTCGAGCAAGCTTGACTGAAAAGCATTTATTTGAGCTTGGCTTGGCTAAACAAAACAGGAGCAGAGCTTAAATTAGTCAAGTTCTTCTCATTTTAGAAATGAAATATTATTGAGACATAGATTGAGCTCAAACTAGTTTGTGCTTGAGCTTGAGCTTGAACCTGAACATTTGTTCATGGTTAACCAAACTTGCTCAATTTCACTTTAATGTGTTGTGATATAACTTGGTATGTGAATGAACAAAATGCTGAATTTCTTATTAATAAGATCTATTATCAAGCTCCAACAATCTCAATTCATTTATAAATTGATAAAAGAACATCGATCTCCAAATTAACTAGATTTATCTTCTCTCAATATATATTCCATTTTGATCTACTGAGTGACCCTTGTGATATGTTGCCCTTCCCCTTTTTGGTGAAAGATCTTTCCATGTATGGTTTGGATGCCTACATTTTGCCTGTCTAGGCTAGACCACCCTTGAATTTAAGATTAAGGGGTTTCTAACTATTGATTCTTTTGGGCTCCATCTATTGGCCATAACAGATCTATTTGGATCCGAATATCCACACTTGCCCCTATATAAACCTTCACCGATCTGTGATATTTATCATGACATTCGGTCATCCTTGGATATCTCTCTCTCTCTCTCTCTCTCTCTCTCTCTCTCTCTCTGTGCGTGCGTGCCAAGGCTTTCATATGAGAGGTATCCTCGTGGTTCTTATTAGAGGTAACAATGTCTACTAGTGACCAAACCCGGAAATTTGCCGTGGGGGACAACTGTGTGAAAACATCCTTTTTCTTGAGGGGAATAGGTTGGGCTCAAGCTGCCTATAACAAATAAGCTTGAGCCAAGCAGAATCATAAAATCTCATGAACTATCGTGACTCATTGGCATTATTATTATGTTCTTTAATGGTATGCTTCATTATTCTAAATAAGCCATCATGTGAAATTTACTATTGGCTATATAAACAATGGACAAATTCTTTCTATCCTTTGTGCATGCATGCATTCATGCATGCATACACACACACAAATATAAAGATATATAGATAGATAGAAATATATCTATCATCAAAGCCTTGTTCTAATTATGTTGAGGTCAGCTGTATGAATTCTGTTTCTCTATTCCAGTCTATCTCCTCCCAATTCCTCAACTAAGTTGCACTTCTTCATTTGTATCCTTATTGCTTCCATTGATGTCCTCTTTGGCCTACTACTCTCTTGAGGGCCACCAAATTGCATAGAAAAAAAAAAATTCTGAGTTGGACTCGACCTAACCATCTTAAATGAATCAATCTTAATTTATCACCCATTGATGTTAGATGTGAATTCTTCTAAATGGACTCTTCTCTAATTTTGTCTTTTGTTGATTTATCACACTTCCATCTCAACATTGTCATCACTGCCATTAAAAAAAAAAAAAATCTTATCTCACCTACCCTCATTTTTTGCACAAGTTGTTTCTTCATTTGCCGATATTTTGCTACATAGTTCATAGTTGGTCTAGTCAGTGCCTTGTAAAATTTTTCCTTAAATCTTTTTTCATATGCGCCTTTCAAAAGGCTTTCTAGAAGTAAGTTTCTATTTCAACTATCTTGCTCTTATCTTATGTTACACATTCTCCTCAATCTCTCCATCCTCACTAATTATAGAGCCATGGTATTTGATGGAATTTGTTTGTGGTTTGTCTTGGGGCTCAATTCTTATAGGAGTTTCATCTCTTTTCATATCTCCAATGAAGTTAAACTTAGCATGACTTATTTTAAAACACTTGGATTCTAAAGCCCCATGTCATCTCTCGAGTTCAGCATTCATTCCATCTCTCGATTCATCCACAAACACTTCATCATCAATAAGCACATCATCAAGGCACCTCCTATTGAATATGAGCAGTTAACTTGTTCATAATTAGTGCAAAAAGACAAGGTAGGGTGTCCTGTGCTGCCAATTCTAATGCCACTTCCTGTTCTTGAAAGGTATGATGGAGATTCAGTCATTGGTCACAGGCTATATAAGGAAACAGGTAAGATTGAACACAAGCAGAGGTTAAAGGGCAATGGTCGCTTAACCCAGCCGACAACTAATTCTCAGTGGGAGACGCTTGCAACTAACCTTGAGGAATTTATGGAAATATCGGTATGGTCATCATCTGTGTTTTTATGTCTGATATTTATCCTTCATTAACTCTTTTTTCTGGCTTCTTCTGACAATGCCAGAATAAACTTTCTTCTAGCAAAATTTGGGTTGAATCTGCAGTAGGGGAGATAATTGACAATGAGATCATTCCTGTTCTCAAGAAACTTCGAAAGGTTAATTTTCTGCATGTTTATTCTTTAGTCTCCTACTCTCCCTAGAACCCTTGACAATTCTATTCACATTATTGAGTTGTGATTGAGTTCTTTTCACTGTGGTCTGAGTTGGTTAGGACTTAATATTGCTGGAGTGTTTATGTGCTGGTAACTGCTCAAGCTTTCTACTATTACTGTTCATTTTTGTATACTCTTTTTTTTTTTTATAATAATTCCCAGAAGAAAGAGAGGGCACTAAAACGGCAACAGAGGCAAACAATGCTTCTGGAAGGTTTTCGTAATGCTGTACGAACTGAGAATGGTCGATCTCGTCGTGACCGCAAACCTGTCAACTATACATTTGGTATGTGCCATTAATGAACTGTTTGTTAAATAAAGTTTAATTTTTGGTCCGTGTCTGTGCTATTGATATGTTTTATAATGAAATCATGATGATACTGTTGCTTCCTTGACCTATTTAAATATAATAGATTCTGATTGGGTGGCATTGGATAGAAAATGTTCTAGGGAGGAAACTGCTTTATGTAATAAGGCAATGCCTCCACTTGCACCTTCACCACCCTTTGCATGGTGCATCTATTGTTTGTGTAAATCGTTTAGCTGTATAAACAATGCAATTTTCAACTGCAACAATTATTCCCGTTCTCTTGACTGAATAACAATGCATCTTTCATGAAATCATTGTCCATTGTTTGGTTCCTATCTCATGCTTGGGCCATTCTGTCTTTATCCATGGTTGTCCATGCCATCTGTCTCATTAATTTTTTTTTAAAATTTTCTTTGCCTTCTCTCTTTTTAGAAGGAAAATGACTTGTTTAATTGAAGTTTCTTTTTTTTACAGATGAATATGACCGCTCTATTGATGAGGCTATACATATGTCGAAGTAAGTTTTGGAATGACTTTTCTTGCCTGCCTTTCTTTTACCTTTTTGTATACGATCTCTGCGGTAAATGTTTTGAGCAGTTTACTATCCTTTTAAGTATATAGACATCCCAAGAAGTTCTTAAAGAAATTCAAGATTCCTTTAGAAGATTGATAAAAAAGATCAAAACATTCCAAGTTCATTAAATATTCCGATCTTCTCAATTCAAGATACTTTTAGAAGATTGATCAAAAAGATCAAAACAGCCCTAGTTCACTAAATATGCTGATTTTCTTGTGATTTTATATAATATTGTGAATGAATGTTTTCCTTTTCTGTATTTGGAGGGCCTTATTTGTTGTAAGGTTGTCTTATTTACGACAGTTTTACTGCTCTTAGAGTTGGGACACTATGGTGTGACACTGGAATATGAAATCTGTGTAAAGGCTTTGATGGGAGAGCCTGAAACGGTGCAGTAAACTTGATCCTTTGGAAAATATGGAAGGCCATTTTTTCAGGGAGTTCCAAATTCCTTTTACTTGTAAAATAAGATGCCTTTCTTTCTCTGAGGATGATTTAAGCACCACATGAATGTGCTATCAAATTTCTAAGTTGTTTATATCATGATAAAAGAGAAACCGTCCTGCACTTTGTGCAATGTTAAGACAGACCTCCCATTATGGAGACATGTCTAGACCTGTCTGTCTTAATTGCAGTCTGTATAGGCAGTCCCCAGCTCCCCATTGCCAGTTCTGACACACACCCTTAGAGTAGTAAGTGGACCTGACCTTCAACACGTGTGGGCCATAGGATAAGAAGGTATTATGATGGATGCTCACACCAGGTCTCATCTCCTTTAAAAAATTTGTATAATTGTTTATTTTTCATTTTTATGAAAAGCATGAAATCTTAAATCAACTAAATGCCAAGATTCTTCCTCCAGAACCAACCACTTTTTTTTTTTATTTTTCCCTGTGGATCATAAAAGTATGAAACATATCCTGGTAGTTGCAGAATACAATCTAGTGCAGTTTGAGATGTGATTCCACTTTCTTTATAATCTCATCTGACAAAGCTATTAACAAAAAAATAACTGGCTTGGGTGCAAACCATGTACTAGGAAAGCAAAAACAAGTGATGAGAAAATTGATGAAGGTGGCCAAGGGGAGCATGCTTCTGGTAAGGATGACATTTCATCTAATGGGACTTTGCCCAATGTTGACAATAGTAGCAACCACAGAGAGGGTGCCAGTGGTGACAGCGATGGTGATTATGATGATAAAAATGATCTCAACAACGTCGATGATGAAGATACTGAATTGGGCACTTCTGATGATGATAATGATGATCATGGTGATCAGATGCGGTTAAAACATACTCACGAACAAAAAGACTGCCAACTCATAGAGGTTCTTGGGTTGCGCCGTAGCAAGAGAACAGCAGCAAGCAATGACCGCCAGAAGCATGATGCACCCCATGTGGAGACTAAAATTTGTGCTGATACAAAGAAAAGACCCATGCCAAGAGAAGGTCTAAATATGAACTATGACATCATTGTTTCTGACTCTGAGGATGACAACTTATCAAAATCTTTGAATGCTGATTCCTTGAATGATCTCAATGAGAAGGTCTTGGGTACTGAAAAGGGGTACTGAAAAGGAGTCAATAGTTGCTCCTAATGGATCACAAACTGATGTAGAAGAATAGAAAGATGCACAATGTCCTTTTGACTTGATGACCATTGATGACTAATCAGTATGTGGCCATTCTCCCTTGGTGGTTTTTTTTTTTTTTTTTTGTGAAGGCATGCTGTCTTGGGGTGTGCATGTAGGCTTCATCATCTCTTGTGATATTCCCTGTCTTGCAGAATCAATGTTTCATTGCTGCACGTTTTTGTTGTTCCAGTGGCTAAAAGTTGTTAAATTGATGGTTTTCTTTTTTGTTTCTTAGTTCAATGCTTAATTGGTTTCTTCATGCAAAAGAGCTGGAGATGTAGACCAAACTTCTTGGTCAATACTTGTATTCTAATTTCTAGTTTTATTTGTGGAATGAATTATTCTGTTGATCCTTTCTGTCTCAAGGTATGGGACCATTTTAAAGATTTTTGTGGCATTCTGACAAATTTTTGTTCATGAAATCCTCTGAAATGGACTTTGCAGGGGCATGATGTGTGGTGTGGATGAGCTGGCATTAGAATTCATGGACCATTGAGACTATGGAAAGGGGTAAAATGGCATAAACAAGTCAGGTCGACCTAATAGGCCTGCTCTTCAGCTCAAGCCAACCCTAGCCCTCTTTCAAATTTCACACTACTTGCACAACGATCTCTCTAACCAACTGGTACTCAATTGATGTTCAACCCCAAGGATTTGTTTAATTAATATGGCTATCAAAGGGCTGCGCTCAAGTGGGATCAAGGGCTACCCTTCCCTTGCTTTCAAGTCTAGGGGAGGGACCAAAGCCAGGAGGACTTATTTCTTTTTTTATTCTGTGCGACATTCATTTTTGGTGATTGTCAAATGGTGTGGAATTATAGGGGTTTAGCCCCACGAAATTTTTGCAGACAATTATTAGTATATAGAGAATGTCCTCAATGAACATGGGTTATGAAAATGACAAAAGGTCACACGCATGGTAATTGAACCAAGATAGATCCAACTCCTTAGCAATCTCTAGCATTTCATTCCTGCACCTGTTTAGATCTAATTTCAATGAATGCATGCATGATATTAGGAAGATAAAAATAGAACTTGGATGTTATGTTTTCTGAAAAGTATTGTGAAGTACGACTGGTTGGCTAGTAACTTGAGAATACAATAACAAATACAAGCTGTGAACATTTTGAAGTTCATCTCGGTAAAAAGGGCATTCTGCAAATTAATGGAATGAAATAAGGTCGGGCATTTATAATTCTGTGCAACAAGATTTCTCAGAACTCATGCAAACAAATAGCTCAAAGGCATGCGTGTTTAACTACATTTATCCCAAAAGGGGCACATAAAGAATTTGATTTTTTGCGCTTTGTTGCTGTGCTGCAACTTTGTAAGTCATTAAGTTCGTAATAAATAAATAAATAAGCCAACAGATTTTCTGAAGTGCCGAAGAAAACCATTTCATGTGGAGAGATGTGAAATCCTTTGTTTTAGATGGATAAAAAACATAATAAGTGGAAATACTTTTTGGAGAGTCGTTTTTTCGTGAATAGGGGCTCGACCCCTAACCCCTCAGTGAAAAGAAGACCTTTGTTAAGGTACCAAATTCCTCGGGTGTGGAAAAGTGTTTGCCTGTGTTTGGATCTTAACCCGGCAGATAATAATAGGCACCTCTTACCCAATAGCGTAATAGGATGTTCCTTTTATTAACAGAGATTGAAAGTCTATTTTGTTGACAAAATTCTAAATTTTCTAGTGCTGGTGGTTTTCTGAAATCGTTATATAATGTTGGTTGCACAGTTTTATTTTAGCCTTATTTGAATGTCAATAGATAAGTAGCGTATGACTGCATCAATGTGACATAAGGCTCCTCTTCACCCTACCTTTTCCCTCATCATGGGAAGGAGTAACTTTGTATCATGTACTGCATCTACTCTCCATCCCATCCTATTTTATTTATTCTTAATTTTGCTTTTATTTTTCTTTACTCCTTCTCTCATGCAAACACACATGCACAAAATCATTTAAAAGCTAAAATTTAGAGATCTTGGAGTGCCAAGAGTAATAATATTTCAATAAGCTAAAATTTTGGCTTAGAAATGATCTAAGGTATTCCAGACACACCAGAAAACAACACTTAGCGCTTGTTTGGTAGGTCTAGTCTTATTTTTATAGACCATCTAAAATAGAGTTATGAACAAAAGAGCCATAAAAAAAAGAGGCTAGATTTAAAATATGTGTTTGGCAATGAATGCATCTATTTTAAATAGACCATTTTAAATCAATAGTTGAAAATCTTTCACAAATATATTGAGATCTAGTAGGTATTAAGCCTTGAAATTTTACTTCATAACCACGTTTGGCCTCCCAAAGAGATCTAACGGTTTGGATTTTGTGTTTGAGGCCCCCAATTTTTTTAAAAAAAATATTTAATAATTCACGTTTTTACATAAATATCTCAAGTTTGGTGATGATCCAACAGCTGAAATTTGGTCTCATAATGGTCATTGACCTTCTACACATTTTCAATGGTTTGGATTGTTATTTACTGTCCCAGAAATAATAATAAAAAATAAAAAAAGGGGCTGCCTGTGGACTAGTTACAAATTCAGCATATTAGATTCAATGGTTGAAAGTTTTTTACAAATATCTTGAGATCCACAAGGAATCAATTCTTGAAAATTGACCCCATAGCCGTTTTTAGTCTTCCCAACATTTCCAATGGTTTGGATCTTGTGTTTGGGCCCCACAGAATTCAAAAACTAGTATCCAATGGCTCACGCTTTCTTACACATATCTCGAGATTCAGGATGAATTAATGGCTGAAATTTGGATGGGTGGCCGTAATTGATCATGTGAACATTTTCAACGGTTTGGATGTAGATTTAGGGGCTCAGATTTCGAGAAAATTCGAAAAAACGTACTGTTCGTGATCCATCAAGTTACTGTAGCTGGGCGCCTCTTTTTTTTTCCCTCTGATTTGGAAATGCATCACATGGCCTCCTCTCCAAAATAGAGCTTTTACCTCTTATTGTCTAAATTAAATAGAGCTAAAAACGCATGCCAAACGCCTCTATTTTTCCAACTCTATAAATTTTAGACATTTAGACAATAAGAGCCTAAATTTTAGACTTGCCAAACATGCACTTAATGGAATCCCTCTTAGAGGCTTCTTAAAACTTACAAAATAGCTGGGACAACAACTTGCATTGTTAGAAATCCCAACACATATTTTTATGTCAGCAATTCCTCCAAATTGACAGGTTACTTGTAAAGTGAAGTGAGATGAATGATCATTTTAAAATATAAAAAAATAAGAGAATTAAATATTACATTTATCATTTAGTGAGAAGAGAATGTAACCTTTTGATTTTTTGTGTTAAAAGTCGAAATATTTTTTTGTTAGTTGGTGGGATGAAAATGTAAGTTTTTCACTTTTTTGTGTAAATGGGTAGAATAATTTTTTTAAACTGGTATTTAAACAGAGTGATTATCACTCTTGTTTGTTTATAGGGTAAAGTAAACCCAACATCAATAAAAAATAATATATAATGGGGTTATTATGACTTCTTGTTTTTAGTTACTTAATATTGAAATTGTTTTTACTTTTTATATAAAAAGGAAATAATTTTTTTGTAAATTAGTTAAAACTTTTTTAATTTTAAAAAAATCAGAAATTTTTGAATTTTTTTAAAAAATTTTTGAGGGAATTTTGAATTTAAAAAAAAAAGGCCCCAAAGCTAATGTAAAAAAAAAATCCATTAATTGAATAATTTGATATTAGTTTCTCTTTTGCTTGCCAAAATGCGGGTAGCCTAGTTAGCCCTGTGGACTAGACTTATTTATCTATTTTAGTATTAGGTCTATGAAAGACCTGCATGTGAGAGGTAATAGCAACTCTCGCACATGCAACCCCGAACAACCTTGACATGTAAGGTAATAAGAACTCGCACTAGCATTAAGTCCCGTGCTACGCACAAGTTATCTCATGTAAATTAAATAGTTATTTTAAACGAATATTCTATTAGCTATCAATCAATAAAATGTGACTGAAATTAGTTAATAAAATTTTTAAATCTTTTCAAGAAAGATGTTATATGTATAATATTTTTTTATGATTTATGATATCCCTCGCTTGTCTAGCCTTCGAACTTTTAGCTTCTGGCCTAGGAGTTACCCAATTCTTACGAGCAATGACTATTCCCTAAGGGGTGAATACATGACCACACATATAGTACCCGGATAACACAAGCGGTGGGAGTCAAACTTAAGGCCTTAGGGAGTAAACCCAATGCTCAAACTAACTGAGAGAAATATTTTATATTATAATTGCAGATTATATCATTATGTAAATTATTACTATAAAAATTTCATCACTTGTAAACAACATGTAATAAAAATTTATAAGATAAGCCAAGATCCTCCTAGTGGCTTACTCATGCTACATCATTCATACTATAAGCAGAAGATTATAAATTCATAAATCAATCTTCTTAGCAATTTGCAACTTGCAAAAAAATCTCATAAGATAAAAAAACTAAATAAATCTAATCAAGAAAAAATAAATACAAGTGGAAAGACAATAGATCACAAATAAAATATTTATGATATACTAAGCCAGTATGTATAACCATTCATGTTATATTAATTATCTCAATAGAATGTTTGACAATGTAATATCAATGGGAATAAAAAAAAAAACTTAATGGCAAAATCCTACCCAACACAGTAACCCACCGCACCCCAATTTGCAACATTTAAAACATATATAGAGTTGTCACTCGGGACTAAGAACTCCTAATGAAATCAGTCCAATCCACCAAACAACTAGTAAATTTAAAAAAAAAAGTTAGAGTGTAATCTTTTTAAAAAAGAATTTCAACCATATTAAATGAAATAACTTGGTTTTGGCCCCCATAAGGGCCTTAACAATTTTACTATCTTTGCTTCATGCACTACTTTATTACATTTAATAAACTATAAAAGATTTACAAAATGAGTATTGCATGACCAAGTTCATATTATTTTAGAAGTTCCATGAATTTATTGTGAATAGTAAAAAAAACCTAAATTTATGCATGATTTATAAATGACATCATAACAATATATAAAATGCTAGTTTCCTTTTTCTCTTACAATTATAATTAAATGCTTACTTTTGAAGTAGTGAGATAGTAAAAAATTTTAAAATTTGTTAGAGAATTATTTATATATTAAAAGAAACCAACGCAATAAGCTACTATGGTTTATATATTTTTAAATTTGTCTTCCAATTAATTTATTGGTTGAAAATTTTTTTTAATGATAGTATTCGTTTAATCTATCTTTAAGAATTTATAAAATTCTTCAAATTTTGAAATTTGATTTATAAATAGACTTTTTGATTTTTTTTTATTTATGATCATCATGATATTATGTTTATAGTTTTGATTTGATTAGATTCTGAAAATCATACTATAACACCCCATCTCACATCGTTTTGTGAGTGAAATATGAGTCTAGTATATAATAAACCATGTGAGTTACTACTATTAACTTGAGCTTAAGTATTTTGAACTACGTGACTGGCTTACCAAGTTATTGGGCTAGGGGCCTATTCGGGCTGTTACACATACACCTTATAAAACTTCTATTTTATAGATTACTTTAATGTCTAATCTACAATTTTTGGATCTTTAAAAAACTTATCTTAATAAATGCCTGTTTGGTTTGGAAATGTTTTTAAATTTCTTAATAGTGATGTGTGGGATTTTGATTGGGATTTAATAGTGAGAATTAGTTAAGTTGGCAATGTGCAAACTTAACATTTTACCATCTGATTCTATCAATTCTGGAATTCCTTGGTGATTAGTATTTCTAGAGTTTTGCTTTAGGTATGAAAACATTTGAAAGCATATTAAAAATAAAAAAATAGAGGGCATGTAAAGTTTATATATAAGTTTACATAGTAGGTTGTCAATGGATTGTGATAGTTGAGTGCAAAGAGATTTGTTGTAGTGAATGGATATTACAAAGAGATAGGAAGAAGGGAGTAAGAGAGGATTAGACGGAGAGAGAGGAAGAGGAGGTTAGAAGGAGAGAAGAGAGAGGAGGTATGAATAATAGGAGAAAGGGAAGGTAACTTGTTTGAGTAAGGGGGCAAAATGAGGAATGTATCGTTGGATTCAATAAAAGATGTATCATTTGAAAATTGACAATTGAGATTGGTTTCCTTTGCTGATGTTTCAAAATGGAGGAATGCGTTTTTGCCTCAAAATATTTCAACCGTTTAGCAACTTCAAGGACAAAGAATATGCATGGATGACTAACTTGCTCAAGGAGTAAAATGGGCAGCTAATTCATCTTCTACACATACTTTGCATTAGGGCTGCAAATGGTGTCCAAATACTTGATTATCCAAATTCCTCAACTCCAGTAAAAATGGGTAGCTAACTTGATTTGGATATTTGAAAAACTAGCACAATAATACATGCTAAGCACGGGCATGACCCACATGGATAGAGATCATGTGGCATCTAATTAATTTTGATAAATAAATATATATAGGTATATAGATAAATAAGGAAAATAATCCTATGAAAACTAGTTCTTATCATTTTTTTGTGAGAAGTCTACGTGGAGCCTATCTATCGCCAAATCCAAAACTTTGTAATACATATGGACCCTTTTGATAATTGCATGTCATAAGTTTTTGTTAAATATGAATTTATTAGACCGTTGAATTGATTGTGCACCAATTCGTATGAATTGAATTTGTGGGCTATGGATAAAGAGATTAGGGATATATAATTGGGGCAAACATAATATTTGAGGTAGTCCCATATAGATATTTCCATTCTCTTTTGTCTCATCCTTACAAGTAAGCCCCGTAAAAAGTTATCACTGTCAGCGTATGAGAACACTTCTCATAGAATAAAAACTCAATAAATAAATATATATAAGTACTATACATTTTTCTAACTTAATTATATATAAATATATAATTAATTTTGATTATTTTTTATAAATAAATAAATATATAAGTGTGTATGTTAATCATTCTCAAAACAAATCATTAACTTTTAAGAGATTGTGAGTTCAAATACATTTACCATATATTTTTAACTTTTTACAAGTATTGGATGTTAATCACTCTTAAAACAAAGCATTAAGAGGTTGTGAGTTCAAATACATTGACCATTTATTTTTAACTTTTAAAAAATAGTTAATAAAGAAGTCAAAGTCGAATGGAATCTAGTGAAAATTGAGTCCAAACCTTTTCTCGTTAATATACAATAAATAGCACAACAAGCCGAGCTTTGCACAGTAAGTCCATGCATAAAAATTGTTATTAGTGGAGTGTCCCTTGTCACTGAGCAAGTTGCATAAAGTGAAAATAAGAAAGTTAAGGCAAAAAGGGCGTAACAGATATGAGGTGGAATGAGAGCTATTTTTTTGTTTTTTTAAAAGAAGCAGTTGTTGTGATTCTCTGAACATCACCCGTTGTGCGCATCCACGGAATCACAAGATCAACACGAACAAGCCACACAAGAAGAGACACCGAGATTTACTTGGTTCACCCAAATAGGGCTACATCCACGGGCACAGGAGGACGAACATCTTCACTATAACAAGTAAAGCATACAAGAGATTCCCACACTCTCACCTCATCTCTCATACGTGGTGTGGGAGCACCACGGGCAACTAATGCCGCCGCCGCAAGGTCTAGGGTTACAGACTATACAATATATAATCTCCGCTTTCTTGGCCACCAAGAAAGCCCCGGTACAATTACCAAAATACCCTTGACCTTAAACCAGTCCCTGGCTAACCCAGTGACTCATCCGGCTAAACCGGAATACAAGACATAAACCTAACAATCTCTACCTTGGCTTGAATTCCGTACAACTCCGTACAACTCGAGCTACTAGGAGATAAAACCGGCAATGTCTTCACGTACCCTGCTGAATGGCACGTCACTGCACCAGGGATGCAGTCTTCTTCAACACTTTGACATGTTGAACTAGCACATGAACTTTGAGCAATGTTCATCTCTTCAAACTCCACCTCGAACTAAAAGCTCGAAACCATTGACGAATCTGAGTGATATCTGAATCACTCACCATCCTGCCCCATCTTCAACATCACTGTGAAGATCCAATCACCACAAGCATGCAAGCAAACAGATCGGGAATACAAGTCCAGATGACTCCATTGCAGAACAACCTCTGCCTCCGAGCGGTCAAAAACTCCATTTGACCTGGCCTCCGATCAACTGCTGATACATCAGCTCCTCCTTGCTGCTTTTCCGGCTTGGCTCTAGCAAGATGAATAACATCACATGCGATCATGTGATCAGCAAACCCTTTGCAACTAGGCCGGCGACTCCTATTATTGGGTTTGCAACAACAACCAGGTTGTAGACCCGATTCTAGCCTCAATCCACATCTGTTCAGATTTCCTCCAAATTTCTGCATCAAACCATAGATCTCGTCACCACGAGCACGCTGGAAGAAACGGATCTGAGATCCGACTCAGGATGGCTCCGATAACGTAGAAACAAGTTTCTACGCTCCAATCGATCAAACCTCCTCCTTGACTGTCAAACAGCCAATCAACCTCTTCCACTGCGTAGATCTGCTCGAAACGAGTCCGTAGGATCAAACGGATCTCCGATCGGACATCGGACGATCAAGATATCGCATAAACAATTTCAGCCGCAAATCTGGTCAAACCTGCCTGTTGACCGATGCTGACGTCACTGCTGACGTCACTGCACTGTCTGCTGGGCTTCTGGAGCGGACCCGGGTCGGGTTCACCTGACCCGGAACTGAACTGCTATTTTGCGCTGGGCTGGACCGTCTGCTAACGGGTCAGGTCAGACCTGACCTGACCTGAACTGAACCTGCTGACTGGGCTGGACCTCTGATAACGGGTCGGGTCGGACCTGACCTGACCCGGAACCAAACTTGCTCTGCTGCCCCGGCTGCGCTGTAATCGGGTCAGGTCGCACCTGACCGGACCCGGCCTGGAACCTGCTGTGCTGCCTGGGCTTTTCCTCCACGGGTCAGGTCAAACCGACCCAACCCGAACCCGGACCCGTAACCTGTTCTTCTGGGCTGCTTTCCACGGTGGATCGGGTCAAACTGACCCGACCCGTACCCGGACCCGCCTGGTCGTCTTCATCTTCTTCCCCTGTTCTCTGATTCTTCAACAATGGAGAAACCGGACGACTGCGCGTCGTCCTTGGCTGCGGTCCGGCGACCAAAGGGGTGGGACGGGCCGCGGTGTACAGCAGCGGCGACGACCACCGATCGGCGTCTGGCGCCTGCGACGGGCGGCAGCGACTGCGCTCGGCCTGATGATTCCGGACAGGGGCGCGCGCGCGGCAAAACGGCAGCAGCGGCTGGAGGCTCTGATCGCCGTGCGGCAGCGACTGATTTCAGCGGGACTCTCGTCTTTGATCACCGGCAGAGATGCAGCGGCAACTCCGGTGAGGCAGAGATCCGGCGAGCAGCAACGATCCAGATCTGGCAAACTTTCCTGTGAGTCGTCTTTTTTTTTTTTTTTTTTGAAACACAGAGGTCCAAATCTCTTCTCTCTGCAACAGGAACCGGTGTGTGGCCCAAACATAGATCACCCATGATCTTTGATTTTTCTGCACCAAGAATCGCAGAACTCCGGATCCTCCACGAAGATCCGATCCGTTGATCTTCATGCGCACAACCTCCAAACCACTGAGCGATCTCCACCTCGCTCAGAAACCTCGAGGAACACCAACCTCGGCTCTGATACCAATTGTTGTGATTCTCTGAACATCACCCGTTGTGCGCATCCACGGAATCACAAGATCAACACGAACAAGCCACACAAGAAGAGACACCGAGATTTACGTGGTTCACCCAAATAGGGCTACATCCACGGGCACAGGAGGACGAACATCTTCACTATAACAAGTAAAGCATACAAGAGATTCCCACACTCTCACCTCATCTCTCATACGTGGTGTGGGAGCACCACGGGCAACTAATGCCGCCGCCGCAAGGTCTAGGGTTACAGACTATACAATATATAATCTCCGCTTTCTTGGCTACCAAGAAAGCCCCGGTACAATTACCAAAATACCCTTGACCTTAAACCAGTCCCTGGCTAACCCAGTGACTCATCCGGCTAAACCGGAATACAAGACATAAACCTAACAGCAGTAATGTGGAAAGTGGGTGGTTTGTTGAGATAAAGATGAGTAAGTAGGTATGGAGATAAAGAATGCAAGACATTTTAATTAATAAAGGGTAATTGTTAGTCAAAATTAAAGCTCAAACCCTTGCCTATAATATATTATAACTAGCAAGATAACTAGTGCTAAGAATGTGGTATGACCAATGTGACTAAAGATCATCCTGCATTCATTAGTTTTACATTCATTTATAAATGAATATGCATAAGAATTGTGTGCCCCAGTGGTTGGTTGGATCCGGATCCAAGCATCTAAAATCCAAACCTTATAACTGAAGCGGATGCTTTGGGCGGCCCCGGTTTGCGTTCAAGCACGCCAAACAGACGCCGTCCCAAAATGACGAAACCTTATCTTCCGGTGCCAGTTCACGTGCGAAAATGGCACGCGTGCTCCCGTTCATTTTTACGATAGACACCCTCTAGTGGCGGGAACGGCGAAAACAGACTGCCAGCTCTTCTCATTCCATTCGCACGAGCGCGCCCGCGCCCCTGAAAACCTATTTCTCCCAGGAAACCGGAGAAGCGCTCAAGCCCTAGATTTCTTCCCTTCCTCTCTCGTTGGTGATAAAAATGCCCATCTACAAGATCAGAGGAATCGATGTCGATTTCCCATTCCAAGCTTACGACTGCCAGATCGTTTACATGGAGAAAGTCATCAGGTCCTTACAAGAGGTCTGATGTTGTTATTAATCTGACATAGATTTTGGTTTTCTGTTTGGTTTAGGAGTGGGTAGGTTTTATCATTTGTGTCTTTCTAAGGGAAGGAACATTAATTTGGTCTATTCTTTTGTCATGTTTCTCAACAAATTCTCTTCATTTGACGGTCTTTGTTTTAATGTTCCGTGGTGTCAGAGATGCAATGCTTTATTGGAGAGTCCTACTGGTACAGGGAAGACTCTGTGTCTGCTCTGTGCCACATTGGCCTGGCGGAAGAGTTTAGGTGATTTCTCAACTGGGTCAACTCAAGCGAAGGTGGGGAGTGAAAACTTTGATTCTTCACAAGAAGAGGGTGCAGGGAGAAATCTCCCTACCATTATATACACGTCGCGCACTCACAGCCAGTTACAGCAAGTAATAAAGGAACTGAAAACAAGCAATTACAGGTTAGACCTTATTACTTTGTGAACACTCTCTTCTAAATTGATGCATAAGACCATGCCATGGCTTGAAGAATACATCAGGTTACCGAAGATGTATCAATTCCCATTCCTTATTTTCCCAAGTTGCGCCATTTCATCAACCACATCATCTTTCATCTTCGACGAGAAAGGGCTCTGGAACCCTGTGGTGACAGCATCCTTTGAGTAGATGAAAGCGCTTGCTACGGAGCTGCAGCGTCTTCAAACGCTAGGGCGCTGGTGCTGGTACTCTACTGTCAGCCCTAGGACAACTGTTGATGTTGTCTATCCTCAAAGGGCCTGCTTTATTACCTCCCTGGAGTTTCTATACTCTCTGTTTAGCCTCTGATGCTGGGCTGTAGCTTTTAAGTTGGAAGAATGAGATCAACAAAATAAAATTACAAGAAAAAGAGGAAGAGGAAGGGGAACAAGATAGAGGGAGAAGGAGAATTATTAATCCAGTCCCTTTATTTTCCAAAATGAGAACAGTCCCTGTGGTTCTACAAAATTATTAATCCAGTCCCCAGGCAGTAAAATTGATAAAGTTATAAATAAGTCCTTGTTCTACCTTGTGCATTTTTATTTGTTTATTTTTGCCATGTGCCCATCCCATGGATAAACGAGGTTTGATGTGAGTCAGGTGCGGAACCTGGAAAATTGGCTCTTGGGGGTGTGCCACTGTGTAAAAAAAAATATTGGGGGCCTATATGTATATAAAAAACAAGTTCCTATCAATTTGGCTGCTTTCCAAATCTTTTATGGGGCAATGTAAGCACAAAAATGAAATTTCTCATTACAACAGGGGGGTTTTCCAAATTTCTGTGGTTCCCATGGCCACCCCCAGATTCTACCTAGTTCTGCCCCTGATGTGAGACTCAAAATCAGCTATAAAAATCTTGTCAATCCATAATTTGGTTCTTTGTGAATAGTAGTAGCATCCAGTAAACCTTAGTTAGATGGATAGAGGCTATGGTGATCATGGTTAAAAATTTCAACTGATATCGACTGAGTATCGGCTAGGATTGCAACGATATCTTGCTGTGACATCAGTATGAATATTGGCAAACTATTGGACATAAAGGTTGTATCAGGCGATAAATTGCAAAAAAATGAGAGAATAAGGGGGAGGGGTCTGTGCAAGTGCATAGAGAAAAATAAGAAAACAGATATAGAGAGATAGCCGTGGTTAAAAGAAAAAAAAATGAGATTGAGAGAGTTCGAGTTATTACAAAAAAAAGAAGAAGAAGAGAGGAGCTCCCTGCCCGCCTTGCTGTTGCTATTTTTTCTCGCCTTGCTTTTGCAGCAACTGCTCCCTTTTAGGTCTAAAGATTGTTTCTTCTTCATTTTCCTCTTCTCTGCTCTCCCTTTTTCCTTCCCTTTCTTGCTTCTTCTTCTTCCTTTTCTCCTTCTTTGATTGCCCTAATCAAGAATGGGCCGGATATCCTTCTACTCTTTTCCCCTCTTCTTCTCATCTGACTTGCTTTTTGATTATATGTATGAGACATTTGTGGGCTTCCTATTAAATTTCTTAATTGCTAGAAAACAGTGCCCCCTCCTATAAGTGACCTGGCCAAATTTCACTCTGGTAGAAGATGGGCCAACTATCAGATTGATTGGGAAATTTCTTGACTAAATATTGATCAATATAACAGTGGGCCATCTCCATTGGAGTGAAATTTGGCCAAGGCTCTTAAAATTTTGGGCATTAATTCTAAGTGACTTAGATCTCAAGCCCCATCATGGAGACTGAAAAAACTTCCTCTTTTTTGTTTTTACTTTTATTTTTAACCGTACCACCCTGTAAATTCTCAACACCCCCCCCCACCCAAAAAAAAAAAAAAAAAAAAGAAAAAATAAAAAAAAAACTGCACCCCTTATAAGATGTCACTCATAAAAAAAACTTCAAAATAAATGCATACTTTTGAATTACACTTGACAAATTTTCCTATAATAGGATATGAGACCGCTTTCAGATTGATCACTAGAGTATTAGCAAAATTCAAGTGGTTTATATTTGTCAATCTAACATTGAACCTAAGGTTTTGGAGTATTGGAGCTTTTTTAAATTATATTTTTAACTTATACCTCTGTGCTAAACCACACAAATAAGTGATGCAATCCTAGGGTAAGATTTGCAATTAAAATGGGTGCCTTAGCTCAATGGGGTTTCCTGCTGGGGATGGTGTGGTTGCGTTGGTATCGATGGCGAGGGAGGGGTTTTGGTTAGGGTTTTTGGGATTATGGCGAGGGCTGGGTGTTTGCAGGTAGGCAGGGGTTTTGGTTCGACTGATGGGGTGGGCTTTTGGGTGTTTCGGTGATGTTGGGATTGGCCGAAGGTGGGTATGGGGGTAATGGAGAAGTTGGGATAGGGGTAATCACGCCGACAATCAGGGATCGTTCGGCTCTGATACCAATTGATGCAATCTTAGGGTAGGATTTGCAATCAAATTGAGTGCCTTGACACAAAGAGGTTTCCACAGAAACAATCACACGAAGAAGACAAGCCTCCAATGATAAAATCCCATAGAAAATATTATTAACTCAAAACAAACTCTGCCTAATTGTTCCTTACAATATCATATAAATAGGAAATAGAACCTAGCGCCTAAGCAACCCTAATCTAATAATAGAAACTCCCTAATAACAATGAAATTGGAAATCTACTAATAATATAAATAATATAATCCTAATCTACTTGAAAGGGAACCACTTGTGGGACCTTGCTGCATCAATAAGTGCCCCATCTTGAATGGGCTGTCAACAAAATTTATTCATTTTGAATTAGTCAACAGATGGATTGATCACTTAATAAAATATTAAGAACACTACTTGGAGTCCGGACTTCTATTTTACTTGTATCCTTCTTATAGCACCCACTTATAAAAAAATTAACCGCTCAAAATAAATTAACCCCAATCTGAATAAACTTGACTATAGTAGGAGTTGGGTCCACCGTCACGTCACTTGTAACTTCTGAATAAATATTGAGAAAAATCCATTTGTTTCATAGTTGCTTATCCAAAAGTGGGCCCATTCCTATTAGAGTGAAATGGACCTCTTTCAACTATCCATCTAATGTCATTAAATGGATAGCAAACACAATGTATCTTTTAGGCCAATGATTCTAATCACGTGGCATGGTCAATTTTGATGGTGCGTGCTACTTTGATTGGAGTGAAAATTTTCACAAAGGCTGATATTAAGGGTGATAGTTTTGTAATTGTTAGTCCCAAGCCTAGATAAAGGAGAGAGGGTTGTGTTAGATGGGTTGGCAATGAGCATAAAACTTTTGCCACAACTTTGACATGAATCTTGAGATAGTAGGAATAAATAAATAGAAGTCATGTAGTTGATCCCCGCATAATTGGGACAAGGGCTTTGGTGATGATGATAATGAGTTACTTTGAGTAATTGATTTTAGTTTTTTTTTTTTCTCTCACAGTTATAGTTGTGAATAAGAATGCGGTTTTTGTCTGGATCCAGATTATGTTTAAGTTGCTGGAATCTAATTTATTACATCGTTCTACATCTGTAGTTGCTCACTTTATGGTTTTAATTTACTAATGTAAATAGATGTGGATCCCATTCAAGCATTCTTTGTATGGTACGTTTATTTGTGGTGCACTAATCCTAAATTGATGATTGGTGCTTTATTATTATTGCGCTTTTTGCTAAATGTCTTTGTTTAATTTTGAGTGCTGTTTACTTGCAGGCCAAAGATGGTGATATTAGGTTCTCGTGAGCAGATGTGCATTCACGATGAAGTACGGATTCTTCGTGGAAGTGCACAAAACAATGCTTGCCATTACCTTTGCAAGAAGCGCTCTTGCTTCCATCATACTCGTGTTTCTGGTATTTCTATTTGACCGATATTGTTGCTTGATGTGATCAGTTTACTTTATTTTTCTTGTGAATCTCTACTTTCTGATAAAGAAAACTGTATTTTATGCTGCTTAAAATTGGTGAATATTTCAAAGGTAACAGTCAACTTCAACTTCACAGCAATTTGCAAAATATCTTGTTTTATTTAGACCATTCTTAAAGGGCAACTTTTTACTTGCTGAATGTGGAGTGTGGATAGATGCCCTACAAAGTTGTCTGAATGGTTTTGGTGCCTCGATTTGAATCTATTACTGAGTCTGGTTGGGTGATTGGTTGTTTTATACCTATGTGTCATAAGATGTGATGGAGAATGTGTTTAGCTTTCCTACTTGGCCAGATTTACTAAGGAAGCAGAGGCATGAATGGATATAACCAAGATTAGAAGTAGAATATTCGAGACAGGGAAGCGGAAGTCATTAGGGTGGATGCAAGTCATACAACTCTAGTTTAGCGTGAAGGTATGAGAAAGAAGCTAATAGCTTTCCGATAAAACAAAAAAAAAGAAAAAAAGCTAATAGCTTGAGAAGTGATTCATGGAGTCATTGTAAAGTTTCTATGAGAGAGACTTGGCCTCATTGGATGAAGGAAGTAATGTGAAAAGTACAGGACTGGTTAATGTCATGGTGGATGGTCTTGCAAAGGAGGGAGTTTTTCGTTCCTTAACTTTTGATGTACAGTTTCCATTTTGTTTTTAGCCATTTTTGGTGAAGGAGTTTGTTGTTCTTGGGCTTGGCTGTTTTGGTTTAGTCCTTTGGTGTTTTCTCACTGGGTAATAAAATTTGCCATTATAAAAAAAAGAGGTATAGTGATGGGAGGATGGTACCAAATGGTAAGATATACCTGAGAGGCATCCATAGGTAGAGACTAATGGTCATAACATTGTCAAAGTATTTGAATAAAACTTTCTCTTGTCATAATCTTTGCATCTTTTTCCCCTTTACCTTAATTAGATTTTTTGTCAAGACTTGCTAACCATTGCAATTAAAATCCCTAGGTGTTAGATTTGCTGCAAACAATATCCTTACACTCCCTTTGAGTGGGAGATTGACTAGACTCGAAGTGCGCGCCAGTCATAGAGCTGCATGGGGCATTCTGCCTCCGCAATACAATATCAAAGACGCGGCAACGTGGATTTGAATCCGATACTTGTGGTAGCTTTGATACCATGTCAAGGGTTTCTAACTATTGCAACTAAAATGCCTAGGCATTAGAGTTGTGTGCGGCAAACAATATACTTAATTTTTTTATAACTGTTTTTTATATAAAAAAACAAGGAATTGTCTATGAGTCTTGACCTTAATGGTTAGTTTTGATTCATTGAGGTTGAATGGGCCGAAACTGTTCCGTGTAGCCCATTGATTGAACCTAACAACCTAGTCTAAAATTTTGATTAGGATTTCGTACCTGTCCGTTCTTGTTTGGCTGAATAGGCTGAAGTAGTTAGATTTCAACAAAATGAGAAAACAGTGCATTGTTTCTTTCCCAATATGTATATATATATATATTTAATGAAAAGGCTCTTCATTTTTATGTTGGCACTAATTTGCCTCTTTTTTGTGTAGTGATTATGTGAATGTGTTTATTTTACGTTATTTTAGGCTATGACATTGATTGTGGGAGATGGGAAGTGAGAATGGATGTCATAAATTTCACATTGTCATACACAAACATGGCTTATAAATTATTTATTAGCACATAGAATTAAATATTTTATTTCAGATTTAATATATTGAACCTAACAACCTAGTCTAAAATTTTGATTAGGATTTCGTACCTGTCCGTTCTTGTTTGGCTGAATAGGCCGAAGTAGTTAGATTTCAACTAAATGGGAAAATAGTGCAGTGTCTTTCCCAATATGTATATATATATATATATATATAATGAAAAGGCTCTGTGTTTTTATGTTGGCATTAATTTGCCTCTTTTTTGTGTAGTGATTATGTGAATGTGTTTATTTTACGTTATTTTGGGCTATGACATTGATTGTGGGAGATGGGAAGTGAGAATGGATGTCATAAATTTCACATTGTCATACACAAACATCGCTTATAAATTATTTATTAGCACATAGAATTAAATGTTTTATTTCAGATTTAATATATTGAATTAAAAATATATAATGATTTAAGTTTCATTTTTAGTTATATATATACACAGAATCTTTAAACTTTACCAAAAATGGAATTCCAAAAATGAAACACTGTAATGCTGAACCGGCTAAAATGTTTCAGTTCATAGCGAAACCAAAATGAGGTAGAACCAAAATTGACAACTATCATGTTAACAGGGCGGACAGATTTCTGAACTTGTGATTTTGCCATATTACTTTGTTGCTTTAAAATGAATAGGGTCTTGACTGATAAAAAATTTGCCTTTGTTTTATACTTATGTTGATCTAGAGCTTAAGTTTTGATTTTGTATTTAATTATAATAATTTAGAGCCACTAGGAGCCAATGTTATAGGTTATTGATTGGTTTTCAATGATCTCTTATGTGAGGCTAGTTGTTTCAGCTATCAACCTCCCTATCGTAACCTCCTCCTTTGTCATGAGCATTGGCAGTTACATTAGCAGAGTTGAGAGATGGCATGAATGTGAAAATTGAGATATGGTGAGAGGCTTTAGAATCTAAGGTGTGAAGATAAGAGTATATGAATTACAACTTAGTGGGGATGTGCAAAGAGATGTTACTCCAATGAGACTTGAATATCAAGTGATGCCACAAAGGGATTCCTTTTGATACTTCGGTTTTATAATTAGCTAGGATGGAGAGATTAAGGAGGATGTTGTACACAAGATAAGAGTTGGACGGTTGAAATAGAGATTACCTTTTGGAGTGCTCGATGAGAATGTTCAGATGGATGTGTGGTAAAACTAGGAAGGATAATATAAGATTTGAGCGTATTTGGGTGCATTTAGGGTTAGCATCAATAGGTGATAACTTAAGAGAGACTCTTTTCAGTTGTTTTGGATTGGTCCAATGTAAGCTAGCCACATCGTCAACGGGGAAAAGTTTTTGTATGTAGGTTGATGACCCCAAGGAAAGGGGGTAGGTTGAGGAGGACATGGATGAAAATAATAAGGACAGATTTGAAGAAGTGAAACCTGTTTTAGGATTTGGTTGAGAAACAAAATTTATGTAGCCGGCCTCAAATTAGTTGAGTCAAGAATTTGAAGATGATGATCACTTTATTTAAAACATATAAGTTTTGTCATCTTCCTAGTGTGCTTTGTTTGAAAAAAAAAAGGTCTCAAAATAGGTTGATGTCATGTGTTGGGTTATCTTCCCAGTATTTTTAACTAACGTGAATTTTTTGTAATTTTGGAAGGTCTCTGTACACTGAATTTTCAAAAATTTTCATTTTTTGGATGCCCTTTGATTCATTGTGTGTGCATGCTATTTTTTTTTTTTTTTTTTTGGCAGATTACATAAAGAAGAATCCTGAACTTGGAAATGAACCTTTTGACATTGAAGACTTAGTCAATATTGGAAAAAAAAATGGCCCGTATGTTTCTTGATATCTTCTTGTCTTTATTATAAGTTCATAAAAATGCTAGGTTGCTCCTACAAGTGTGCTTTTGGCTTGTAAACTCCACAACCGTTGTGATTTCTTTAATTTTTTTCTTTTATATTCATTTTTTCTTAAAGAACCTTGGAGGAACTTTTACTGAAAATGAATCTGTGTTGCAGATGCCCATATTATGTATCACGTGAGCTTCACAAGTTTGTTGACATTTTATTTGCTCCATACAACTATCTTATTGATCCAGGGAACCGGCGATCTCTTACTGGTATTCAGTGGAGTAACACTGTACTTATATTTGATGAAGCTCACAACTTGGTAAATGAACGAGGGATGCCTTTTGTTGTTTGTATTTATTGGTGTTAACATTTGAGTATGTTATATTTGATGAAGCTTATAAATTGGTATCCTTTTTCTTTTTCTTTTTCTGGGAATTTTATGATTTACAATTCAGTGTTTATCATTAAAATTTATTTATACTAAATGATTCACATTGGTTGATATGAATAATGATGGGAATAATGACTGAAGCCTGTGTTTTTGTGCATATGTTTTTTTCGATTTAGATTTTAGACAAAAAAAAAAGTTGTAGTTTTTGTTTTTGCTACCTTTTACTGTTTCTTTGGTTGGCTTTCTTTCTTAGTTCTTGAGTGTTGGCTTTCTTTCTTAGTTCTTGAGTGCATTCGTATTCAGCTTTTATTCTATGGCATTACTTCTCTCTGTACGTCTTGTTGTGCGTCTTTGCTTTATATAGTGTTTAATGAACATATCCTTTCCCTCGATTATGTGATTGCCAATTGATTACATCCTTAACTGTCCTAGTCATGTGCTAGTCAAATATATCACTGGCTATAGAGAGCATGCAGAATATGATAGAGGTTTGACCTCTCACATGATGTTCAATCATTTTACAAACGTTAGAAAATTCTTACAAAATTTTTATTTGGTTTGGTTGAGCCCTATTGCAATTAAATATCTGATTTTTATATATGGAATAATATGACTATAGTTCAGTATCGTTAATGTTATTTTTTGGCTTTTCAAATTCATTTTGCGTTGATTCGTAACTGGAGCATGGAAATCTCCCTTTGTAAAAGTGGTGAAGCTATTTCACTTATGGAAAAAATGATAGTTCTGTTTCTTGACATTTTTCTTTGAAACTGATATGAACTGTACCCTTTATTTTCTCTTACTGGTGGCCTCCCCATGATTGCCATTTTAATATGTTCAATCAATGTTTTATGGTCAACAAGTTATTTTGTGGCGGATGTATTTTTTTATAGAATTCGGCTGAGTTGGTTTTTTTTCTTTTTTCTTTTTTTTTTTTTTCTAAATTAAGTATTTTTAATGGAATATTGTGAATCTTATTAATGCAGGAAAGCATGTGTGCAGATGCAGCATCATTTGACTTGCTTTCTAGTCATCTGAGTGCCTGCGTTTCTGAAGCAAAACAATGCATTGACCTTTCTCTTAAACGAAGGGCAATTGAAAAATCAGATGATAAATCACTTGACCCAGACAATTTTGCAATTCTTAGAGGTACTTGAATTGATATAGACTATTCCTCTTTGGTAGTAAATACTTTGCTTGGGGTTGGTTGGAGATTTTCAAAATTTGTAGCTTTTCTTTGGGTATTTTTGGCAATTCTTTGAGGAGAAAACACAATTAAAATAGCGATAGGAAGGACATGGTATCATTGGCGAGATGTTATTTGTTTTCTGTTTTTTAAGAGCAATTGCACCATTGTGAGAACATACCATGTTTTTCATTTCATGATATTATGAGAATATTGTCAATGAAGCAACGGATGAGATAGATAATGTGCATGTTGGTTATTTGGTTTCTCTTTTCTCGTTGAGATATTGATTTAAATTTTGTTTCTTGGGTAAGCATGAGGTCTATGCGCACCTTGCTGTGGGGCCCACATGGTGTTGGATCGGTTTGAATATTTGTGGGGCCTAGCGGTATATGGTGATGGGGGCTCATGTGATCATCCTAACCCCTTAATCATAGGCCCACAAGTCTTGGCTGTCTAAAATGGGTGCACATTCGATCTTATGGTCCATTCCATTCAGACTTGGGTGGATTTTGTGTGTGTGTGGTGACCATTCAGATGGACCATCAGGTGGGCCCCACTATGAGGTGCGCACTTGATAACTCACCTACACACATTTGGGAGTGCTTTGTGTGCATATTCATAGTACCCTCCTCTTAAGTTGTATTGGTTTTCTGTATTCTTTCCTCATCAATCAATTTTAGTTGCTGATAAAAAGATAATATAGAGATATCACAATATCTATTTAATTTATTTTGAGACTCATGAAATCTCATGTTATTTTGAAAACAGCGGAGTGGTATGGTTTTCTACTTTCCTGTGGATAAAATAATACAAATATAAGTGCAGGAAGTTCTGCAACAAATTATATAAGCAATATTTGAAATGCTTATTGGTTTTATCAAATTTACAGGAGTTCTAATATATACTCATGGTCGCAATTACTATTTATATATATGCATATATATGGATTATTTTTGTGAATTGAAGATTCAGGTTGTTCTTTCTTGAAGATTCTCCAAGAGTAAATTGATATGTATATTTATTTAGTAATTTTGCAATCATGCAGCTCTTCTGCTGAAACTCGAGAAAAGGATTGCTGATGTGCAAATCGAATCAAAAGAATTGGGCTTTACCCAGCCAGGGCCTTATATTTATGAACTACTTGCTGACCTAAACATTACGCATGCCACAGCAAAAATGCTTATGGATACGATTGACCAAGCTGCTTTGCTTCTTGAGGATGGTATGCTTCACACTACTACTGCCTTGTAGATCCTTTTTTCTTCCTTTTTACTTCTACAGTCTTGGGTTTACTCAGCTGTACCTTCATCATCTTATTAAAAATGTCAAGAGGCTAAATCATGTCATGTATGCCTGCCTTAACTAAAACAGAAGTCTTACTAACCATAAGTTGATTATATAACTATGACTCTGGTAGAGTCGTAATCGTAAATTGATTAAGAGGAATAATGCAGAATATTGACTAGAATTTCTTGTTTTGTTAACCACAGACGAGGCTGGAAATAGGCCAAGCAAGATTAAAGGCTCTGTATGCAGGCTGGAAAGTGTGAAGGACATTCTTAAGATTATCTTCAAAGATGGTGATAAATCTCATGCTAAATTCTATCGTGTAAGTCTTGGGATCCTTGTAGTCGGTAAATGAATGAAGCTATTAGTGAGGTTGCTTGAGAATTTGGATTTTGTTGTAGGGCAGAACTACAATGCAGCATTGTGGTATGGTGCAGCATCTTGGTTATGCACATGCGTGGGGCCCACATGTCAAAAATCCAAACCGATTATCATCCCTAACTTCTATTGTGGTGATCAGATATAAAATATTATTAAAATCAGTAAAATGGACACTGTTGGATGGACTAAACAACGCACATGTGATTCAACTTACTTTCCTTATTCTCTTTTTCCCGGATAGAAAGGGAAGATCCTCATTTGTAAAATTCAGTGGTCAATCGAAGGTGGATTAACTTTGAATATTTACACACAGAGGATATAATGAGTATTAGGAATGAGAATCAGTTTGGGATTTGGAAATGTGGGCCCCACCCATGTATGAACCACAGCACTGCACCATTCCACAATGCAGTGACACTGCATTGTAGATCTGCCCTTTGTTGTAATCTGTTTTGCTTCCTTACTGCATATGGATGCATGATGCTATTACTGATGAACTGCTTATTTAGGTTCATGTGCAAGAATCCCAAGGGAATTCCACTGGAGCTTTTAAAGGTACTGGGAGGGCCATTAATCTAATATTAGGTTCTGTATTTTACAGTATCTACTTGTGATGCAATTGGTATGGACAATGATGTTTTTTTGTTTGCTATGGACAATGATGTTTAGTGTATGAGATTCCCAATCTTTGACATCATGTGTTTGTATGTTTTGCACATGTTTCTCTGTTGCATCTTGATGTAACCATAAAAGAGATCAAACATACCATTCTATTTCTAGTTTTTAGTTCTATCATGTGTAATGTTATCCGTGTTCTTTTTTTTATTGTTTTGAATGGTAATGCAATTTTATCAGAAGCAAACCAGCATTAGAGACATATTAAGAAGCTACAAGAGTAAAAGGAAAGCAAGGTAAAGGGTAAAAAAAAACTTCTAAGACAGCCACTCCTCAGAGGAGAAAGTCTCAATAATAAAGTCATGTTTCCCCACAGCAAATACTATCCTTATTCTGCATTAATCAGACTGTGGGTGTCATGATTTCATTCTTTCTGGATGCCTCACATGTTTAATTGGTGTGAGTTAATCTTAATAAATCTGGCTGAGGTATTTGTGCTCCTTTTTGGTAATTTGGATTAAGGGTCAAAACTTGTGCAGATGATCCTAGATAGATGGGATAAGGCTTCAATGATGATGATGAAGATGATAAAAGATGGTGGCAACCAGCTTGTGCAGATGATGTTTGGAATTCCAAGCAGAAACTATGATGCTGCCACTTGCGCTTGTAGCAGGATGCAGTGCAAAATAAAATTCTTTTATCAGATTTGTGAAAGTCATAGGGGAAATTGATTATCTGACAGTCTTCTATAGAGTTAATATATACCACAATTAGAGATTGATGCATGCAGTTACCATTTCCTATTAATTATCTCAAAATAATTGCCCTGAATATTAGATGCGAAAATTTGTAACTTTCTGCTGATGTGCTGGGCGTGTATTCTTATATCCTGGTTAACTTTGCTTGCTAATATGCTAAATTCACAAGTAACTTTCATAGGGTCATGGATCACAGAATCAGTTAATATATAGATATTTAATTTTGAGTGATGCAGGTATTTCAAATTTCCTGGAAATCATGCTTAGTGCAATGTGTTTTCCAATTGCTTAACAGTATGAATCTGTTTGCATTTCTATGATCCTTGCTCTGAAATTGTCATTATGCTTTGTTAGTATGAATTCCAGGATAGCAAGTTTATGCTTGCAAATTGGTACACATGGCTACACTTAACTCTAGAAAATCTCTCATGAGAACATTTACATCTTATTATCATTATTATTGATGAATTTCTTGGAAGTGAGGAATGCCTTCTTTTTTTTGGTAGATAAGGCGTCAAGAACACTCAGCTGGTGGTGTTTCAACCCAGGAATTGCAATGGAAGAGTTTGCAAAATTGGGTGTCAGATCTATCATTTTGACGTCTGGAACGTTATCCCCCCTTGACTCGTTTGCTCTGGAACTGAAATTGTACAAAAACTTTTTCCTTCCTGCTATTTGTTCATTGTTTTTGTTAACAGCTTTAACCTTTGCTGATTAGGAATTTGTTACTTGTCACCTCAGAGAGTTTCCAGTTAGGTTAGAAAATCCTCATGTTATATTATCTAATCAAGTCTGGATTGGAGTGGTACCAACTGGTCCCTCTGGTTGCTCTTTCAATTCCTCCTATCGGAATCGTGATTCGCAGGAATACAAGCAAGAGCTTGGTAATGCTATTGGTATGTATAATAACTTGCAAAGGGCTTGTTTTTAAGAAGCTTATTTCTATGGATTTATTCCAAGGAGATAATTGCTGCTGAAATTATCATGGTGCAGTAAACTTTGCTCGAATTGTACCAGATGGGTTACTTGTTTTCTTTCCATCATATTACCTTATGGACCAGTGCATTAATAGCTGGAAGAATATGGTAAGTTAATCATTTTGAGGAAATCCTTGCAAATTTGTTATCATATTTGAGCAAATTACTCAGCATCTTTTTAGGGCAACTCAAGCTCAACAAATCTGAGCACCATCTGGGAGAGAATTTGCAAGCATAAGCAACCTGTTGTGGAGCCCAAACAGTCTGCACTTTTCTCATATGCAATTGAGGTCAAGAGAATTCATTAAAATTCTTCCTTGTTTCTCTGGACTTTACTTTTTTCATTGTGATCTGGCCATAATTTGATCCTTTTGTAGGACTTTAAGACAAAGTTGAATGATACATCTGCTTCTGGTGCAATTTTTTTGGCTGTGTGTCGGGGGAAGGTATGATTTTATTTTAGATATTCTCAGCATTCGTATCTGACCTCATCATTATTATCATTTGAAATGCGATTGAAGAGATCTATAAGCCTAAGCCATTGCCATTATGAAAAGATGCAGTTGCTGACTATTAAACACAATCAAAATTTACTGTTCCATTATTTTTTTGAATTGTTTACTTCCTGTTATTACGGCCATTTTGTCATTCATAGCATTGGAGTTTGAACCATGCTTTTATCACGTAAACGTTATGGTTCTCATATCATTTTGCTTTCCTGGACTTACATTGCATTTACTACTGTTTAATTTCTTTGAAGTTCTCAGGTGAGTGAGGGACTGGATTTTGCTGACCAAGCTGGCAGAGCTGTTGTAATCACCGGTATGCCATTTGCTATGAGGACTGATCCTAAGGTTTGATTTCTTGCTTGGAATGGTTCTTCTCCCAATATACTACAGTTCTCTGTGAAATTGCATGTTTCCATGATTAATAGGTGGTCTGTTGACAAGAGCCCCAGCCCTGTCGGAAGGTGCTCACTGTTTCAACCACAAGGTTGCTGGTTCAAGTCATGTTATCATTCAAGAAAGGAAAAAAGGCTAATATTCTATTTTTTTCCAAGAAAAGCTAGTCTATTTTTCAGCTTTAATGGAATAATTTAATAATATCCGCTTGATGAAATTGAAAAAAAATAATTTTTTAATGCATTTATCAAATGCTATGTTTTCCTTCATATTTGTTGCCTGAGTTTACCTGGACATCATTGGACAACCCATCAATTGATATAAATATTTTTGGCGGGGTAATGATTTAATCAGAAAAGAATGAAACTGTGTACAGTATATGATGACTATAGACGGACAATAGGGAGCAGGTGGGCAGGGCTTTCCACAGCCCATAGCACAGTTGAAAGATGCTCTTTCGTTGTTTAACCATGAGGTTGCAGGTTCGAGTCATTTTGCCAATTCAAAAAAAGGGAAAAAAAAGAGGGTGGGCAGGGGCCAGTAAAAGTAGCCCAGGAGGAGACCACTAGTGTCCTGAAACAAAATGAATGAAGTGTAGGGACCAAAGGCAATTATGGCAGGCTGCTGGGCTTGCCTGAGGAATGACATTATTAGTTACCATGCCATTTCTTTAACCAAAATATCACTGCTTCCTCCTCTACATTGTGGAGCATGTGGTGGAAGGAGGGATGGGACACACAATGTTCAACACCCACTCCACCACAACTGCTAATGGCCAAGGAATCTGTGCACGAACCCAACGGCTGATAATGATTATATAAATTTCTACATTCACTTGATTCTTTTAAGCATTCGTATTAGACATTGGAAGCATTGGTGAAAGTATTAAGGAAACTTGCTGGATTGATTCAATGAGTGCAATACAAAACACATCCTTCATATGGGAATTCCCTACTTTTTCATGTAGATAGCTTCTTCTTGAAATGTGATGTTTGGTTCCCATAAAGCCTTCCTAGGTTGTCCTATGCACAAAGGAAAACCCAGACACGTAGAAGGAAACAGGCCAACATGACATACAAAATTGGCAACATATTTGACGGCCCAGTTTGAATCCAACCAGAATTGTAGCATGTCACTATGAAAAATAAAATTTTCATATGCGATATATCCCCAAACTATTGTAGCAATTAGCTTAAGAATCTAAGCTTAATTCTCTGACCATCACCTGCAGAGTAGTTACAGACAGTAGTGCTGTCACCAAATGCTTGATTCTGAGTCACCAAAGCAGCCCCTCACATTCAGCTCTCTTGAACACCATGCTATTACATAAGTTTCATTGGAAATATCATTTTAATTTGTGCCTTGCCATTTATCAAAGGCCAAATACATATGCATTCTATCATGACCGCCATTATGCTTTAGTTTTACTTTTACCTTACTCTCATTTTCTTGTAGCAATTTGTAATGTCAGCATCTTATCTTATTGTTTCTTTGTCTTCCTTTTTATTAACTTGCCTGCCTCTATTTTGTGGTGCAGATTCGTCTCAAACGTGAATACTTGGATCAGCAGGCTCTATCACAAAAGAAAGAATGTGTGGTGTGTGAAGATTCATTGGCACAAGAACTAGATGATTGTCTTGTTTTGTTTGCTTTCTATAACAAAGAAGAGGGGAAAAACAAACTGTGCGTCACACTCTAATGAGATTTAGGGGGCATTTGGTAACTTTAAAAATAAGCTCTTATTTTGTGATTAGGGGCTTATTCACATATTAAGAGTATTTTTGGTAAACCTGTGATTGTATTCTCTAATTGTAGTGCTTATTTATAAATTAGAACTTTCGTTGCTAAAAAAACTAAACTAAGTTGGGGGGAGAGGGGGTGTTTGGTTTTATGTTGTAATTTGTCTCTAGACCCCAATTATTACAATTCACAAAGGTGGGCCTCGATTATCACCTGAAATAAGGGCTTTTTTCCTAATAATATTACCAAACACAATAATTGTAAATTAGAACTTAAAATTAGAGCTTTTATTTTAAGCCTTAATCTAATTAGCTATTATTATTTAGATTAGAATCTCCTAGCATCCCCTTAGATTCTTTCAATTATCAAAAGCTTCTAATGAAATCTCCGTACTATAAGAACTTGACTCTAAGTAATTTTAATTATCGCCTTGAGTTATGTTTAATTATATACATGTGATGAATTTCCTTTATTTAGTATGTAATTATAAAATTTTATAATTAATTGATCTTTCAATAACCCATAGTACCATTGATTGGTGGGGCCTCAGGTGGCCCCCATAATGAGGTGCCCATGGGTGCGAAGCATAAGAGGTGTGTTGGCCATCCCTCACTTGAGCTCATGACCTCACTTTATGGAACACCTAGTGGGGCCCATCTTATGATCTATCGGAGTAGACCATTAAATAGGGATCCCCCTATTAGTCGTTGCTCTAGGGATTTGGAACCCATTCGAATGAATTGGACTGTTGGATTGATTGTGCACTCATTTTGGATAGTGAAAACTTGTCCGCCATTGATTAAGTGGTTGAGATCATCATTTGAGACTCCGTCACACTACACTAGTAGTGGGGAGCGAGATGTTTTAATCCTCACTGGGCCCATCCCAAGATGGACCTTAGGTGGGCCTTGCAAGTTCGTGTGCTCATCGTTAGTTGAGCTCACGTGCAAAGGGGGCCCATAATATATGTAAAAATTATCCAATGTACATCCCTTTCCCATGCATGCCTGTGTGCACCTCATAGTGGGACCCACATGATCCATCTGAATGGACCACACATAGGGACCCTTCTTGGTAGTCATTGCGCCCATCCGATCATCCGAACAGACTGGTTTGTTTGATTGATTATGCATCTGTTTTTAACGGTAAAAATTTGTGGACTGTTGATGAAAAGGTTAGGATGATCACGGGAGCCCCTGTCCCCATACACTGGTATGGCCCAGCAACTTGGTTAAAGAGGGAGTTGATAGGCCTCCTTGTTTGGGGTTTCCCATATTTAGATTGCTCTTCCATATTTTGGTCATTTTCCTTTAAGCTTTGTTTCTTTTGTTTTCAGTCAGTATAGACCTCATGTACTGCTTTTCTTTTTTACTTGAAAATGAACTTTTTGTAACCTTTCAACATAGGTTATATAAAAATCTAATGGAATATCGTGACAGGTGGACTCTTAACAATATATTTAAATCCAAGATGGATAGGCATAAATAGTTAGAAGTCTTTTAATGTAACTTGCAATCTTGTAAATAATTCCAAATATACTTGTAAGTCAAATCATCCTAATCATCTGGGGCTATCAAATATCAAAATTGGAAGAAAACTTTGTCCCCAATCTACACATTTAACATGCAAAAGTTTACACTCAATTGACCATCCAAAAAAAGAAAAAAAAAGGAAAAAACACCTTACATGCAATTAGAATTTGGATGCTGCTGCAGTTTTTTAAACCTCATGAAGGACATGAATTACATGATCGATGTCACAAGAAAAACCACTCACGACCCAAATCTTAGACTTAAAATTGTTCTTGATTAATCCTACAACTGGCCACTGATTATGTTATTTAGTAAAAATTTGCAGGTTCTGACTGGAGAGGAGTGGTACAGCCAACAGGCTGCACGGGCTGTGAATCAGGCGGTTGGGCGTGTCATACGACATCGCTATGATTATGGAGCAATAATTTTCTGTGATGAAAGGTACAATAAAAAAAATCTTTATCAATTAGTTCTTTGTTTTTTGGATTACATTATGCTGAATTCTTCAATTGAAAGCATCTAAATGCACCCCCACCGCCCCAAAGCATAGAATTGAATAATAATGTTTTTGGGTTTTTGGGTATGATGATATTTGCTACCATTTTAGATCTGGATTAAGATTTTAAATTAGGATTATTTTTATCTTGATTGCCTTGTTGTACATATTCCAATGTAAAATATAGCTAATTAATGGAAAATATCTATCTAATTTCACATGGTATCAAAACCTCTCAACACTCTTGAACATTCATCAAGTAGTGAGTTCATCAAATGATCTATCTGAGCCCCTTGATCGCCTCTTTATTGAGGGCCCATCCTTGCTGCCAATCTCCAGATACAACATCATCTTTCATGCATCCTGTCTACAGCCACTGCTGCCCCAAAACTATGTGTTTCTCAACTATGTCTGCCATATGAAGTAGCACGAGTACCTTGTTCCTGAATGACCTATTGGTAGAACTTGCCTAGAAAGTGAAGTGTCAGATACAATTCGACATGATATGTTCCCCATTTTGAAGTATCTATACATTCCAATTCATGAGTTGTTATTATCCTCAACTCATATTCTTGTAGGGCCCAGTTGGGGTGGGGATTGAAAGATCTCGCCCCAACAATGTATGTCGATGGAGGCTCAGATCAACATCCTAGCCACTTGATCAATGGCCGATAGGTTTTCACCATCCAAAACAAGCACACAGTTGATCCAACGGTTCAGTTCATTTGGATGGTTGCTAAACCACAGGATTGATGACTATCAAGGGGTTGGTTAATAATCTTCAGTATTAATAAAAAATAATTCTTCTAGAGAACTTCATTGCATGTTCATTTTTTACTATTTCTACCTAAGGAGAGCTGATTGGTATCAGGACTGTTAGGCACAGATGTATTGAGATGGCCAAACTGTACCTTATTAATCTGGAACTGCTCATTTCTTGTAGTGACTTCATGCTTTTCCTCAGGGATGAGTTGTCAACTCTGTATAAGAATATTACTCTTTTTTTAGTTAAAAAAAAAATCTAATGCTAAAATTCTCATTGACTTTACAAGCTTCTAGCTTTGTGAAATTACAAATTCAAAACCTCAACTGCTCCCTGAACTACTGTCCATGGTAATGCTCACACCAAAGCTTTCTCATAATAAATCATGTAGATCGTCCTTACAATGAGAAGGGGAAAGTTAGCAACAGTTTTAGAATTTCTCCACTGTTTGGTACCATCTCCTGGTTTCTTCTCTTTGCCATCCATATTATAGAAAATATTGCTAACTCCCCTTGCAGAGGAGCTGAATGAGCAGAGAACTTTTAAGTTGATTATATGGAACTGCTCTTGAGTCATTTTAAGAGTGAATTAAGTCAAACACGCATATTTTAATAGTTTTGAGATTTAATGATAAAAAAGAGAAACACATATTTTTGATCAATAACCAAATCTTATTGAAAATAGCTAGATTTACATAAATTCTATGAAGTGTAAGAGATAAAATATGCGGCAAGTCTATAATTACAAAATCCCACCGCCCACAAATGTGTGAAACAACAAATTAAACATTCACAGTAAGCATTTATTTTGGGGTTTGGGGGGCGGGGTTGGTTGGGTTTGAAATACTTTGAATTCTTTAGCTTGTGACTTCATATGAATCCCTTAGAATGTGAGTAGAGAATTGATCGAATTCACAGGTTAAAACCAACTCTTGTATTTTTTATTTGACAATCAAATCATTCAAATGGATGAGACCCACTATAGTATGAATGAGTCAGTTGTGTTGTGTGCTATGCCATTTTTTGAGCATTGTACTGGGACTAATGTGGTTGGGACTGTCCGTGAGGACTTTTTTTTTTTTTTTTTTGTTTTTGTTTTTTCCAGCTGAGAATTGATTACTTGTGATGAATTTATAAGGTTTATAGTTGTTGTTGTTTAAGACTTGATTATGCCTTCTATCTTTTTTGGTGATGTAAAATATTATGCATTTATTAATGTATTACTGTTAATTTCACAACATATGTTCCTAGGCATGGTTTTTTAATTTTGTTTTACATGGTATATGTATTAATGGCCACAATTGTTCTGATTGAGTAATCTATAGGAAAGATATGTAGTGACTAATCTTTGGGTAATGTCTCTCATCTTGTATTTGTGTACAGGTTTTCACAGCAAAGTCGCCAAAGCCAAATGTCACTCTGGCTTCGTCCTCATGTCAAGGTCATCTGTGGGTTTTGCTTTGCCTTTTTTAGTTGGAAAGATCATTCACTAACTTAACTATTGTTCTTGTAGTGCTACCACAAATTTGGGGATGCCATATTTACATTAACCAAGTTTTTCCGAGAAAGAGGCATGTCTAGTTCTGTGGAGCCAAAATCGATAGAAAGGCTGAGCACTGGTTAAGTATCTTTCAAATGGAAGTTTTATTGATATTTTTCTTCAATTTGAAAGCTTTTATTGAGTTTGTTTTTATATTGTGGTAGGTCAATCATCATTTCTTTTAAATATTGTTTTGTAAATTATGGACCTTGCATATTGGAATTAGGGATTATGTTTTCTCATGTAAATTCTTAAATATTACATCTATAAATAATTAAATACCAATAAAAATATCATATCTATAAAAATAACCTAAAAAATTCGAAATTTGGTCTTTATGTGGTGCTATGGTTACCTGCAGACCATGGAAATTGTAGTTTCTTCTTCCACATTGTTTGCAGGCCATGCTGTCTGGAATGATGTTACTAAAAGTTCCTTGCTTGAGAATTATTGTATCTTGTCATGTTCTACAGCCAGAGATTTGCGGTTACCTTGTGGAGCTTTTTTTTAGCAGAGATAGTTTTTGAAAAATATCATATATTATTTTTATTCAATAATTGCAAATAACTTCTGTCATGATAGACTGCTTAGTTTATCCTGAATTAACTTCTGGCTTCCTTAGGAATTTTGTGACAGCAAAATTTCTGAAATATCAGTAGAGGACCTGCTACAGTCATAAAATTTATCTAAGGCATACTTTGATTAAATTTGATGATTTGCTACTTGGCATTTTCTGATAATCAAATATTTTTTTGGGTACTTTATTGATTGGACATACCTATATTATGTAAAGTTGTAAACAACTTCAGAATGCACACTGTAAATGGTTCCAAATGTTATTATTTAGTATTTAAGTGTTCTTATTAGTTGCTTATCTAATGGTCTTAGGTGCCCTGAGTGGACCTAATTTATTTATCAGTCAACTGATATTTGTTTGTTAAAGGTGTTGGAAATTTTTTGGTGGAGCAAAAGAGGATAGGTTGGAGATGAGTGAAAGGTGGATGATAATAAGCAAATGTGTACGGTGGATGATAATAAGCAAATGTGTACGGCCAAGAGAGATCAAGCCAATTTTCCCACTTCCAACAATAAATTCCACTACATGTGGAAACTTTAATACATGCACCTTTGTCTATCATACATTCTTCCACCTTTCACCCCGCTCCAACCAATCCTCTTTGATCTGTACATGATATGAAAATCTCAAACTTGGCCTTGGAAAATTAGAGATTGACATACCAAAAAGAGTTGGTGTGGTAAACATACCTAATTCCACAAATTTTTATCTTTAATTTCAAGCCACCTTATGCACACACATTCTGTAATATCACATTGAGATCACATCTTCTCCTCTCCTCTTCTCTCTCTCTCTCTCTCTCTCTCTCTCTCTCTCTCTCCCTTATTTAAGGTGGAATCAAAATACCATTAAGAGATTGCTTATTAATTTTCTCAACACAAAGCATATATGTGTTGCTAAGTTGAAACAAAACTAGCATGCATTTAAGTTGTCATGCTGTGGTTGCAAGTGCAAGTCTTTTCTGATTCACATTATATGCTTGTAGTTGTGAGATAGCTCCTTTTTTTTTTTTCCGATTATTTATGCATTCAGTCTTTCTTCTTCTTCTTCTTCTTCTTCTTTTTTTTTTTTTTTTTTTGGGATGATTTCATTGCGCTCAGGTTCCATAGGTTCTTTGAAGCCATTACTCGAGGAGCGAATCCATGGACCTCCAGAGCTGGGTATGCCATCCATATTGCGTGTGTGTCTTGGTTCTGCTGTGTAAGAATGTGATTTGCATTATTGGGGCATTGAGGGGAACTTCAGTTTGATCTTTAAACCTGGTCTCTTCCTAAAATTGAAAATTGGGCTTTACATGAAGATGATTGGATCAACTAGCCTGCTATGGAAATTTCTGATGCTGAATTCATCTACACAAACTTAATCTGAAACTTAAGTGCAGACTTCATTTGATCTAGTTGGGACTTTTGTAGGTAGAGGCCTGTTTCTAAACGTTTATATTTTATAGAAAACTTGGGCCGGGAATAGAGAATCGGGAAGGACATTGTTTTCAATTCAGAATCCTGCCATAGCAGGTTTGGATTTGTTTTTGGAGCCCTCGATTTGTATTTGAACTAGTGGATTCTGAACCCGATTGAATGTTCATGTAAATTTTGCTATTAGTCTATAAAAAGGTTCAGATTTTTTGAGCAATCTGGTTTCTATATTAATACACATCATGCTATCAATCTGCACACATTAGTACATTGGTTGGGTAAGCCTTGTTAGTACTTTGGTTTGGAGTCTGGTTTCTGCAAATAATATGGAATTTCTTAACTAAGGTTACATTAAATTTGGTATCAGAACATTTTGATCCATGTTGCATGAAAAACCGGGATCGTGTCTGTGTCAGTTTCCAATCTCAAATAGAGAGCTTGACTATCTGTGTGTCGCACAAATAGCTAACCCACTAGCAGTGGCATTATTTATCTACTGTGCATTTGGGATATAGATAAAGCTTTGACTTCACCGTCATAATATGGATAATGGTTGTAGCTGTTTTATCTCTATCTGAAGAAAAATTTACATATTGTTGGATGATGTTTTTTCAGATTCTGTCTGCTGGCAAAAATTATGCATAGGAAATTGATTTCCTCGTATCACTTGTAATTGAAGTGAAACTTGAATTCAGAATTCTATAGCTTCATTCTTAAGGTTGATTGGCCAAGCAACTTCAGGCTGCTCAACAATACTTTTATTCTTTTCACTATTAATATTGATGCAGTATACCTCTTACCCCAATCATGAGAAAGCTTTGAAGCTCCATAAAATGAGGGACAGCATTCTCAAAACACAAAGCTTGGATGCCCTCTATGAAAAGAGGAGCAGCTGAAAGTTCCTGAGGACAAAATTTCTGTGCTACCACTGAGTGATACTGGCTATAACTGCAACTGACCATTAGAGACACACATACACAACATCTTACAGAAATGCATGCTCACGCAACAGCTTGGAGAAATGTTACTATAGGCAATAGAATATTTTACTTGACTAGAAGGTCTCACTGTGATGCTAACATGGTTTCTACTCTTAATTCTTTAACAGAAAGCATGGGGATAGCAATTACTCTAAGCTGTGCTTATCGAAACTGGTCCATAATTAGGACCGTGATTCTGGCCAGGTCCAATAGCGAAGTATCCGCACAATTGACATTAATTGTGTGATTATTGGTTTTGAGCCTCAGGAAGTTGTACATTTCTTCATCCACAATCTCTACACGTGCAGCCATAAGTAGTGATCATATCGTTGAATATGGTAAATCTAAATGGGGATGGCCATTCCTCACCAGATCTGCCGGAGTCCAAGAGAATAATCCTTGGTTCATAAATATCATTATCCTAGCCTTATCCCATGGCTAGTAATCCTTGAATTGGTGGACTAAATATAGACAGTTAAAGGTTAGACAAGTGCGGTCCATAAAAAAATGTTAGAAAGTAATATATATAAAATTTCTGCCCGTGCATGCCTATGGGCCCATGTGGGAATGGAAAGTGGGGGGAGGTCTAAAGATCTCCCCCTTACCTACCTGTGTACATGACGGAGGCTCAGTTGGCCAACAAGTTGTCACTGTCCAAAATGAGCGAAACTTTGAGACCTGTGATTTTTGTGTGCGTGTGTGTGCGTGCGCACATGCGAGCAGTGTGTGGGTGGGTGCATGTGCCCTTGGTAACAGTAGAATTCTTGAATCCAACTCAATGTTGTCTTAATTAAGTTGGGCTAAATCCAACTCAATATTGTCTTAATTAAGTTGGGCGTGAACTTTGGCCACTGGGGGAGGATATGACAGTCTTTCTGATGAACTATTAATTTTAGAAACTTCAGCCATTGGCCTAGTTGTTTACACCTTTTGACTTGGCCAAAATGGAGACACTGCGGAAACGGTTGGTCTCAACCAGAGCAACTACATACTTTGTCATATTTGTGAAGTTGATGCAGCAGCAGCAGCAGCTCATTATTATACTTGCAAAAAAACTAAGAATACGTAATTTACAATTGTGACTCATCACAATCACCGCAACTGCCGCACCAGTACTACCAATGACCATTGTTTATGTCTCTCTCCCATCAATCTGGGATGGACTATGAGAACTCTACAGTTCTATCATTAAATTCTAGGCTAGGTTATGTACAGAACTCCTTTTTTATCTTTGGGGCAAAAAAGTGAGGTTTCTCTCTGATGACTAATGGTAGATATTCTTGAATAGAAAATCCTAATGAGGTGAAGATTGATCGGCTTCCAACCAATACATTTTCAGCTAAAACCTCCTCATGTGTGGTATGTAGCCTAAGTAAATCCTCACTTTAATATTTTCTTCTACATAAATGTTTTTAATAGAAGCAGCTTCTTTTATTATTCTGTGTTTCAGGCTACATTGGCTGAAGACTCTAAGACACCGTTGTCTTCTTTTCTTGCTGCTGGTAGACGCAACTCTTGTAATCAGTTGGGTGGCGTTGTTCCTGCCAATTGTGCAATCCTTTCTTCAAATGGACAAAATAGCCTCTTGAGATTAAAAAACTCCAGAAACTTAGAGAACAAATTGCAATCTGTTGGTGCAAAGAAAAAGGACCCCCTATGTCGAGACTGTGAAGTGGTTGACTTGACTGCTGATCTTCCTTCGCGTGAACATCCAAGAACAGAAGATGTGATCAATTCTTCAAAAAAGTCCAAAACTATGAAATTAGATCATAAAGTGCTCCAACAATATGAAAAATACTCATCTGATCAGTTATATACTGGAGCCTATACACATTGTCAGAGAACCTCTTGTATGACATTTGATGCAGATAAGCATTGTAAACAAGCATCTCAAGTGTCCTCACTCATGCAAGAGGAAATTGGTATCAGCAGCGGCAATGAAAGCATGCAACATGCCCAAGTTAGTTCAGGTGTGACCACACGAAGTACTGTCTCCCTGATTCAAAACAACAGGGACCTTCCTACTTTTGTGCCCTGTGGTGATGAGGAGACAAGAGGATCTGCTTTTTTGAATCAGGTGAAGCATTTTGATACTGTAATGATAACAATAAAATTTGATATATAAATATATACTTTTTTACTTTTTTAAATCTTGTTATCGTGCTCCTGTCTAACTGCTGTATTTTTCGGTGTTATTGTTATTATTATTATTTATTGTTTTTGTTTTGTTATTTTGTTATTTGGTAGAACATAACTGCCTTTTTTTTTTGACAATTACAAATAGTCACCGGCATTTTATTATTAACAAATAACTATGTGTGTTATTCTCAAATCTCAGTGGACAACCTTGATTTGCAATGAAAGGCCAGTTTGACATGCTGTTGAAATCCTGATGTATTTTACCGTGGAAGGATGAAAATCTTAGTTCCAACATTATTAAAAATAAAATAAGGCATTTATGATTTGATTGATTCAGATTTTATGTTCTTTTCTGTGTATTTCCCAAAGTTTGATCTTACGGACAGCCTAACTGTTCCTGCAAATGGCTCTTGTCAATCTCTATTTATATGCTGTAAATAGGGACAACATTTTATGGATCATCCACCAGCGTCAATGGATCTTGCCCCATTGTTTCTTAGTATCACTTTCTTTTCGTGGTCTACTTAGAGCTTTACATCTTTTCCTTTATCTTGTAGCACGATGCCTCCATTTATGTTTGGAAATATGTGATTGATGAGCAATTCTAATATTTTGGGCCAACAAAGTCAAACCTCTAGCCGAAAATTCAGATCCAAAAGTAGATATTTGGTTACAGCTCATCTAAAAGAAAGAAATGAAAAAATTTCATTAGAGTTTTAGTAAGTAAATATTTTCATTAAGATGTGATTAGGGTTTTAATTCAAAGTTTGATTAGGTCAGATATAGGTTCCTATTTTGAAAACTTTGATGGAGATGTGAATCAATGAAAAATCCAGAGTTGAAGGATAATAAAATTTTCTATCCTTTGAGGTTTATTTTCCCTTTGTAAGAGTCTCTACTAGTCCTAAACCGTGAAGCAAGATTGGGTTGAACTCCCATGAGCCAAAGCAGATAGTATCATGTGGGTAGTGGGCTCAGGTCATTACAACTATCCCTTTCGATCAAGCCCTTCCAAAATAGCTTGCATCTCCCATAAATTTAGCTGTTGTTTATCTAATCTGTCTGCATCAAAGTCTTTTGTAAGTGTCATTTGTCTATGCACTCACTATGTTCATGTTTAAACACTTGACGAAGTACATGTCAAAGCTGATGAGTTTACTCAACAGAGAGATTCTCATTTCAAATGCATCTTGTTATTTCAAAATCTGCACAACCTTACTCAATCATTGACATCATTAAAGCTAGTTCTGATCTATCTGGGCTTGCCTTTGATTTTGTCTACATTCTTGAGCATTTGAAATTTCTTACATGTCTAATAAATTAGAAATTTTTAAATGAACGACTTCTGAAGCCTCGTGTTGCGTTTCTATGTCATATTTCCACTATCTAATGTCTTAACAGTCACCAGGGTACTACTCTGGCAAGTACTGTCTCTATTCCTTATTTGTAGTTGCAGCCAGTTGCATATAATATATCACTTTAGGAGAATTTTATCATCACAGCATGCTAGAAATTTTAAAAAAAGTTTCATAAAATGAAAATTTCTTACGTTACTCTGAGCTTGCCTTATATGCATTAAATCCCATCTTCTTTTTACAGTGCTAATATGATAGCACCTCCTTGATCTCTGATTTGCCCTGTATACCTCCAAATCTCTCATAATGGAGTGGGTTCTTACTTGAGTGGTGTTTTCCAAAGAGTACACATATCATCGTGGTTGAAGCAAGACCAATCTTTTTTTCACCACTGTGTTATCTTCTGTGGTTCTATGTTGCTTCTTGGGTTTTTATCCAAAGCCCATATCATTTTGAATATTGGAGCCATGTATGAGAAAATCTAACACCCTTCTTTTTTAAATTTAAAGGTATGATATTCTATTAAAATTGATTCCAGCTATTGATTTTTGCTAGATGAGTGGAATCTGATAGTGGAACTCTCTTTTGGTTTTCTTTACCCTAGAACCTATTTGAGTGCTTTTAAGTGCATTTTCCACGCCTGTATATGAAGTTCTTAAAAGTCTGGATTGGTTGCATCTTTTCTTCCTATTTTTTCAGACTTTTTTTTTCAATATTTTGTGGTTCATTACGAGATATCATGGCTACATTGGAAAAATCTGGTTACTCATTGAAGTTTGATTGGCATTTTTTTAAATATTGGATTTCTGTTTATTATTTTGTTGTTGTTGTTATTATTATTATTATTATTATTGTGTTTTGTTGAATGCCAATGAGGTGGCCAAGTGTTTAGATCATGTTGATGGGCTCATCATGAACACTTATCTGTTGACACATCGGTCCCATATTTACTTGTTATTCCACATATACGTCTTCTATGTTGGTGCCCTATCTCAAACCCCCATTTCAGGGAGGGAAGGCGAGTAATTTTGCTTTCAAATTATCGTGCATTTTTTATTGCTGTCTGATTATATCTCTTTTCCAATCTGTATTTTCTCTGCATCGATGGATCTAAAACAAACTTTTGTAATACAAAGATCGAACTGCTTGAACTAATGAAACCAACTGTAAACCTATATTTTCATATGTGAAATTTACAGGTTCAAGAAAAGCTTACTACCGAAGAATATGGTGAATTTGTGGGTTTCATGAAGGCATTGAAGTCTAAAACTATGAAAATAATTCCTGTGCTAGAGGCAATTGCAAGATTGTTCTCTTCTCCAGGAAGGCTTGTTCTTCTTAGAAGGTATGCAATTTTTTTGTAGTCTTTTCAGAGTTTTTTTAATCTATCCAAGTGGCTTCACTGTTATTGTACTGCATGACGTCACAGTTGTAAATACTAAAAAAGAATGTGCTGTTGATGGTGCATATTTGTTTATTTTGAAATATTTATGATGACATAACTCACAGTTGTTTTTTTTTGCAGTTGTTTCTTTTGTGAATGGTAAAGAATTTTTATCAGGGTATATGAACTGTATACAATAGCAGGCATAATCCATACAGTATGGTAGTATATTAAAAAGGAAAAGGACACTGAATACGAAAGAACCAACATCTCAAATAGAAGCTCTAAAGAACAGCCACACCAAAGCAAACCTAAGCCTTAAGCCCCAGCCACATGGTTTACCTTGCATGGTTGCCAATAAAAAAAGATTCCTGATCGGGCCATACTTGATTTGAATCTTGAAGAGCACATTGTTTTGTGAGAACTTTGTTAACCCATTTGACAAAAACAGTAAAAAAAAAATGAAAAAAAAAAAACATTAACATCAGCTTCAACATTTAGACCCTCTATACATCTGAGACAGAGAGCACTTTTCTTCAGCCATTAAGATTGACTTATTAGTGCTGGTCAACATTACCACTGCTACCCAATGAACTTGAAAAAGGTTACATATGAGCCTTGATTTGGGGTCCCAAACAAGTCTCTACATGGACTAAGGTTTCTGAAGGAAACTATTGTTGAAATTAAGCTTGGAGCATCCAGATGGGGAGGAGATGAAGCGGGTGACATAATTCTGCTGAAGCCTAGTAGGTAGAAGACTGCCACCCTCAAGAGCAAAGGCCTGATATGCATAGGTGGCCTTGTTCTCAAAGTTAAACTTGTTTCTTCTAGATAGGTTGTGGGACTATAGTAAGAGATCACCACCAAGTTTCCAGGTTTCTCCTTTTATCTAATGTGTAGCAAAAATCCCAAGCATCAAACAAAAGAGTTAAATCTGTTTGGCAAAACCTAGCTACAACACAACTGTAGACGATGGAAACTTTTTAGATGTGAGACACTATAACCTCAAACTTCTTTTTATTCTTTAATATTGTAACGACCCAAGAATCTGGAGCTCTTCAGATTCTTAAGCCGCACTCAAATTTTAATAACAATACCACATAAATCAAATTTTCATGAGCATCAAGGTCATAAACAATCAAATTTCCTTGTATTTCAACTATTATGTAAATATTATTAGTCTTGATAACACTACTGAATAAGACAATTTCTATTTGAGAAAAGAAAGATAATAATAATGTCCAAGTCTTGGGCTACTCCCAACTATAAATCTATTCTTTTGCTTTTCCGCACTCTGGATCAGCCACGCATGCCAAAATCCACCGGCTGATCCCCGTCACTTTCCGTAACTTCCACAACCGCATTACTTTAAGTGGGGCGAACCACTAATCAATAAAACTGGTGAGTAGAATAAGAACATTAAGATAAAGCATATTTCAAGCATTAAGAGAGCATATATATTCAATGATATAATTACAATAACATTCTAATCAATTTCTTTCTTGAGTAATTTCCCACTGTGGCATCAAATGGTTCCGATACCCATACGGTGTATCTACATTTCTGTCAACAACATGGCTTGTCATTCAACATGAATGTTGAACCTGTTCCGATACTCCCACACTGGAATATCTACATTTCTATCAACAACATGGCTTATCATGCCACTATGATTGCTGAACCTCTTCCTCTCGACTAACATCCACGAGGGAAGTTCTATACTCAGTGCCAGCAGTTGGTATCACACTTATTTCAATCATCAATGGTAAATTCATTTCAATAATTTTAGTGTAGATTCATCTCCACCCTAATTGGCTACATCATCTTACTCTTTTATTTGGCCAGTACCACACAACACTGGTTAATCCTCGCCTCACTCTGAATCGGAGTTGGTACCAAGCGGTGGTATTACCCATGTCTTATTAAGGAAATCAATTATTTATCATAAAGTTATCCATAGGAATCAAGATACAATTAATAAATCCAAGTGAAAATATCACATTGAAGGGGCTGGTTATAAAATTTATCATAGAAATTAAGTCATAGGGAATAATTAGTGGCTATAAAAGGCCCACATACATGCAAATAATTGATCCCCCTACGAGTTTAGGTAATTAAACAACATTGGATCATAATATATCATGCTATAAGTTAATCAAAGCTTTAACGGGGTTCTTTGGATATAACTAGGACAACAGGGGCCAATTTGTAAAATTTTTAATAAGTTATAAATATCTGCTCGTCAGTCGCCCACCTATTCCTCTCACTTTCTCTTGTCTTGCTTGTTTCGTCCGTCAGAGAGTGGCACCGCCAAGCTCATCTGGAGGAGATTGCAGGGTGGCGCCCAATGGTTTGATGCGCATGGAACCTTCACCATAGTGGTCGCCCGAGAGTCTACCCTAAGATGTGTGGATGTGATCTATGATCAGGGAATCCATGTGGAGTCACAACCTCTGACGACTAAGACCATCTCCGACGGTCTGGGAATTTCAAATCTCAGTTCTGATCTGAGATTCCAATGCAATCAGTCCTCTTTCCACCCTAAATTGAAGTCCTAGAGGTGTGCTAGTCAGAGGATGTGGTTACAGCAATTTTTCATCTGAAGAATGGGATTTTTCAGCAATATTCCAATCTGTGTTGGGTCGACAACTGCCGAAAGGACTTCATCTTGTAATCAAAGTTCCAGTGAGTTGATTTCCATCCCAAACAAGCCCAAAGGGTGTCGATTGGGATTCATACAGCATGCCAGCAGGTCTAATTACTGTTTTTGATGATCGAATTGGCTCAACACCAAATCTGGCCGACGTGATGTATTAACGATCATTGTGGTACTAGTATATAATAGTCACGGTTCATCAGAGGATCAAATAGGTCTAATCTCCTACTCTATTCAGATAATCAAGTTAGATTCTACTCACCTAGTATAATATTGTATTGCTCCGGCGGTGATTGGTCTCGCGTCAGACATCCACCGTTGTCTCGCTGGGGTCTTCTTCTCCTTCTAGCAATTTCACAGCCAAGTCCGTCTTCTCCTTCTTCTTTCTCTCTCTCTCTCTTGTAATTTTATTTTCGTTCCTCTTTGAGATAAGGGCTCTACATATATATATATATACTGTGTTTGGAGAAAAATAGTCCTGTTTGGAAACTACAGGGTAATCTTATTCTGAGAGAGGAAAGTCTGTTGGGACTCCTTATTCTCCTAATAATTTTCTTTTAACCCACTATGGACTTGCCAAAAGTCTTAAAAACATTCCGATCAAATTAGGACTCCCTGTCAGGCTCCAAACATAGTTTGGACTATCATGGCCCACCTGGAAAAGGGTTGGCCTACAAAAGTAGGTTCGGTTATTACAAATATTGTACCGATGGAAACTGTTTGTGAGCACCGGTGCTCAGTAGAGGGGGCCCTTCTTAAATAAATGAATACTTTTTATTCTTAATGGGTAATTGCTTATTTGTTTCATCACAAACATTCACTGAATCTGATTTTGACTTGTTATGAGCTATGTTTTATCTCTGTTGTTTATGATTTTTAAACTTTTAGGTAACCTTGAGCTGTTAAACTCGATGGAGGCTTCTGCTCTTTGAGTTTCTGTTATTTTCACTGTGTTCCCAGTGTAAAACAGTTTAGACATTCGCTAAGAGCTCTGTTATTTTGAGGCCGAAGCTCATTGCTATAAATGCTTCAAGCTTGTGCTTGTGGCTATGTTTGTCATATTTGTACAATGTGGAGGATTTAAGTTGATAAGGATGCTCATAATCTGCGCTCTCCCTTGTTCTGGGTTTAGTATATCTTACTAGTTATTTTTGATTTGCCAAAGATAGGCATTAATGCAAAGATATGCACACCATTACATTATCTAGCTGATATTATGAATTTACTGTTAACAGATTCAAGGATTATGTCCCTGCAAAATATCAACTAATGTATGAGCAGCTTATCAAAGCTCATGATGCAACAGTCGGCAGTGGAGGTAATATACCCTTTATGTTCATTACTACTATTGATTTGTCTAATGCTGTGATATCTCTGCTTGTTTGTGATCCTTGCTAATTATCTTGAGGTCTTTTGTGGTAATGTTACTTTTAAGACTTTGAAACATCTATATGATCTGCCACGTGCAATTCCACAGAACTGTGACTTCGACAATATAAACTGGAATTAACTGACTTCGACAATATAAACTGGAATTAACTGATTTGAATGGAAAATGGAGAAGTGATATTCAGACTCACAGAAGCATGAATCAAGTAGCTTGTCATGCCATTCAAAGAAAGTATAACTTTTTCCTCCTTACTCCAAAAGGTTATAGTGAGAACCGGGACTTTTTCAGGGAAGTTACCAAGCAGTAAATATTGAAGGTCAGAAGGGCCTAAAAAATTTTCAATGCCAATTAGAATGAGGTGGATTCGGCAATAATGAGGTCTGGCTTCAATTCTTCTTCTTCCTCCTTTAGCATCTTGCCTATTTTAGTCTTATTGTAGACATGCACAAGTGTCGTTCACTCCAGTGTGGCCCACCAGGGAGGACATGAGTGGTGAGAGGATGGAAAGAACTATTTTTGGATAGTGCGCCCAACAATGTTCCTCTACAAATGGTCCGCATACTTTTCGTGTATGGTCCATCTTGTTGGGCGCACTTGGATGCTCAATCCAATGGAGAGGAAAGATTGGATGTGTATCGAATTGGGTGTGGTGCCAATTTTGGGTGAGTGGGTAGTGAGTTTGGAGGTAGGCTGTCCAAACATGGGCCCTGTAGAGTTGTACTGCATATGAGCAGCTGCGGTCCACTATTAAGTCTTTCCGAGGATGACCTAGCCTTCCTGAGAAGACATAAATATAAATGGTATGGCTTGGCCTAGGTTCAAATTCATCAGGGCTGGTTTACTTTTATGTTGGAAGCAAAAAAGAGTTGTATAGGTCTCATGGGCAAACATGTGATTGCCAGTGTTCTGATTAAGGGCCAAAAGATGTAAAATTTCTGCTTAAATGTTTGAAAATTGCATACACGGCACACGCTTCATGTTCATGTTTTTTCATAACTATACTCCATTTCTGCTTCAATGCAAACCAGAATGACCCTCTCAGCGATTAAAGCAACAGAAAGTGAAATGAAATTAAAATTGTTGACACAATAATTTACCTTTTTTTTTTTTTTTTCAGGTTCTTGAAGTTTACCTTCAATATTTGTTTAGTTATAATGTTCAGGTATTTAACTTTTGTGCAGATGGATAAAATAGAAGCATAGTGTCCAAATGGGATCAGGGGTTCCACTCAAATTTGACTCATCCTTGGAGGTCACACATTGTCTTTCCGTGGTAGCCGAATGGATGCTGTTGAAAGCATGAAATCATCCATGATTTAATAGCGCATCAAGGAATACCAAGTCTGTTGAATCCGGAGCTTTTGTTGACATTTTATTCACTTTTTATGAGGTCATTTTGTACATTATGGTAATCCCAAGTTTGTTGAATCCGGAGCTTTTGTTAACATTTTATTCACTTTGTATGAAGTCATTTTGTACACTATGGTTAATTTAATGCCAATATTTGTTCTATCATCCTTTACTAATAGGGTTTTATTCTCCTTTCCTTCATTTTTTGTCTCTATTTTATCAGTTAATGATGTATTTACTCTATTTCTTTACTTATTCTGATAATTAACACGTTCATATCTGGTGAAAAGAATTTCACTGAGCTGGGGCTTTGGGAATCTGATACTCCTTGTGGGTACATGGTCAGGATTTGGGTCTCTGGTGTTATGATGAATATGAGAAGTTGGATGGAATATAAAGATGATAGGTTTGTGTGTACTTCTGTAATTGATATCTTCTACAATTCATGGTAGAGGTCATGGAAGATAATATCATCTAGTTTTTATGTACATGTATACCATTCTAAAAACTTTTCATAGAAAATGATTGTGAATCCACACATGCCAGCTGTTCTTTCTATGGAATCTTTATTTCCCCTTTCATCATTTCCTTGAATGCGCTTTGAAGTTTCTACTGAAGAGTAGAAAGCCCCCACTCCTTTGCTTTATTTTTTCGACCATGTTCCTGCAGAAAATATGTTTCTATGGTTTACAAAAATTAAAAAGTAGTTTTGACTAGACCCTTACCTAATGGAAGCTACTGTTCTCAGTTGACCTGATTGCTTTGCCTTTTGTCGTCTCAAACCCTTCAGCCAGTCACCAATTTTGGTGGTTTGAGAGGAGCAGCACTACTGTTAGCCATTGAAGTTTATTGGCAGGTCCATCTATGACATTTGCATCCTGATTTATAGGAAGATTTCTTAGTTCTAAAATGAAGGTCCATGAATTGTTGTCTTTTCCCCCCACTGGTAGTTTGTGACAAGTTTATTATCTTCATTTGGGAAGAAAGTAAAGATGAGGATTGATGAGGGAAAGAAAGAAAAGCTGTTCGTTCTCTAGAATACAAAGCAATGATGCATCCCAAGTTGTTTCGCTCTGAGGTTTGCATCCTTAAACTTGCATCCTTAAATTTATCTGTCTAGTTCACCAAAAGCATCCTATAGCAGTGCAAGGACAGATAAGCATACAAAACACCACCAAATACGTTTCATTTCACCAAATACTTGAACCCTTTGGTGGCCAGCAAACAAAGATACTAATTTGGCATCATCCACGAAATGTTCATCATCCAATTCGTGGGATTTCCTCCGTGGTTCTTGCATAAATGGGTGGTAGGGCCTAGAAAATCAATTATTTGATCTGTAACTCATGTAAATCAGCGGTGCGGATCTTTTCAACTTGGAGTACCTTGAGGCCTACACTGATTAGGGGTTGTGAGAGATTGAAAGCTTCATTACTTCACCTCTAGGAGATTTATCATGACTGTAAAGGCACGTCTGTGGGTTCCTCGGATATTTTCTCACCTGCAGTAAAAAAAACCTAACCGTTCCACGAAAAAAGTGTTTCAGTGGATTCACAAAAACTTGGGAAAAAAAATTTAGCTCATTTTTGCCTTTTTTCTCTCAGAAAACCAGTTGCGCCAACTGTGAGATTTTTTCGTCCGATCAAAGTGACCAATTTTTCCCCGCCTTTTATGTGGAAACATGGCTATACAAATGTGCCTGCGGGCAACCTGCTCCTATAGCGCTCACTGGGGATCCCTGTCCTTTCCCACTCCGGGCTACTTGGCCAAAAGGGATATTTAGAGGCCAGTCTCTATTTCTCACGTTCTTATTACGTTAAATCTATGTTGATTTGTGTCAAATCACTAGGTCCTTCATTTTGATTTTTTCTTTGAGCGGAGATCCTTTATCTTTCTGTTAAGGATATTTCATACCCACAATGCCTTTCAACTGGTTTGTTGCATCATTCTCGCGATTTAGGTACTAGAACCACGTTTTTATTTCAGTTTCAGATTGGAATCATCCAATTTTGTCGCATTTTTTTGGAGCGACATGCATGTTCTTTTTTTTTTTTCTTTCTTCTTTCTTCTTTTTTTTGTTCTTCTCTCTTCTTTCTTCTTTCTTCCATGCCTTTTTTGTTTGATTCTTTTATTTTTTTTCTTGATTATATCGTTTCTTTTGTTCTTTTATGATATCTATTCGTTTCTCATTTATTTGTTAAATGATAGAGTTTTTTTTTTATTGATTTTCATTCATTGTTCTTTGTTTTTTGATTCGTTTTTTGTTCATGATACAGATCTAATTTTGATCATAGAAATCTTATTTATTTATAGTTGTATTTTGATTTTGCTTAATGAAATGATAATTGGATCTAGTTTCACGATCATAACAGACCACAGATTTACTTGTTGTTTATAATGGATGACGATGTAGATCTGGTTTTGATAATTGATCTGATATGTTTCATAATATATATTTTTGGATATTTTATCTGTTTGTAGAAGCATTTTGATTTTGTTCCTTAATGTTTTAGTTTATTTGTAATGATAATTAGATCTAGATCGCGGATCTGTGTTTGACATAATATCAGTTCTTTGAGTTTATAGCAAACAGATTGAATCTTGAGTTTTGAAACAAATGAAAGTTGTTTCACTACCGATTTTGAATTTCATCTATTTGTTCTATTTTATATAACATCATATTTGTTTGCGATTTTGGAAACAAATGAAGCTGTTTCACATTTAGAAATGGATTTTATCTGTTTTAGATGTTTGTAATTGTATCTGTTTGAATGGATGATCTCTATTTTATTTTTAGTATCTCATACATTGTTGATGCAGATAGAATTTCAAACATTGTTTGTTTTATGTAATAAAATATACCCCCTTTTCAAATATAGATCAGACTGCTAGAATTAAGAATCTTAAACAGTTTTTAGTTATTTGTAATTTTATTTGTAATTTTATTTGCTTGAATGTATGTTATATATGTAGATTATGTAGATATGTACTTACATTTGAAGTTTGTTCTTCATTTTATGTTCAACTTATTGTTCTTTGTTGAGATAGATAGAATTTTAAACATGAATTTCATCTGTTTGATATTTAGAACAAACTGACTGTTACGTGTTACAGATTTCATCTTAAAAAACATAGTGGCAAATAGATAGAATTGAAAAATCGAGCGGCAAACAGATATAATTAAACAAACACAGCAGCAAACAGATATAATTGAAAGAAATAGCAGCAAATAGATATAATTGAAAAACACAACAGCAAATGGATAGAATTGAAAGAAACGGCAGCAAACAAATAGAATTGAAAAACACAGTAGCAAACATATATATTTGAAAAACATAGCAGCAAATAGATATAATTGAAAAGTACAGTAGCAAACAAATAGAATTGAAAGAAATAAAAGTAAACATATGGAATTTAAAAATACAGTAACAAATGGATAGAATTAAAAGGAACTAAAAAATACAGCAACAAATAAATAGAATTGAAAGAAATATAAAGAAAGAAAAGAAACATAAAGAAATGTCAAACAACAAATAGATACAATTGAAACACAGTATAAGGAAACGGATCAAATTCGAAAGAAATATAAAGAAATATCAAATAACTAATAGATATAATTGTAAAATAGCATAAACTACTTGAGCTTGAGCTTGAGGAATCCATCTATTTATGTGATAGAATTGTAAAATCTACAATTTTATCTGTTACAACAGACAAATCCATCTGTTTGTTATTTCCTGATGTACATGAATAAATGTTAAGTTCACGAATTAAATTTAATTGTGTGACTTACAAACAAAAGCAGGCATTTTTTTAGCTAAATGGACGTGGAAAGATCATAAATTTATTTGTTTAAGCATATGGTTTGAAAATAGATTTCATTTGTTTAATATAATGAAATTTAAAAACGAGTTCATCGATTTGGTATAATACTATTTAATGCAGCATATAAAATACCAATGATTTTAACAGAGATTTTATATGTTTGCTATTATACTCTTACGTGAAATAGATAAAATATCAATTGTACTAACATATATAATCATAAAACTCCATAAACTACTTGAACCTGAGGAATTTATCTGTTTATGTAATAGAATTGTAAAATCCACAATTTTATTTGTTCCAATAGATGAATTTATCTGTTTGTTATTTCATGTTGCATATGAATAAATGTTAAGTTTATAAATTAAACTTAATTGTGTGAGTTTCAAACAAAAGTAGACATATTTTTCTAGCCAAACGGACGAGAAAAGATCATATACTCATTTTTTTAAGTATATGATTTGAAAATAGATTTTATCTGTTTGGTATAATGAAATCTAAAAATGATTTCATTTGTTTGGTTTAATACTATTTAATGCAACTTATAAAATACCAATGGTCTTAACGGAGATTTCATCTGTTTGCTATTATACTCTTACGTGAAACTGATGAAATATCAACCACATGGATAATCATTTTATATATTTGGTATGATTTTTTACACATGCAACAGATACAATTGCAAAAAACCTACTTGATTCGGGTTACAAACAGATTAATTTGATCTATTTTGAGACATTAATAATGAGAATCATTCTTGGATTTGAGTAGTTTTTTACTTACTTGATAGTGCAATCTTCGGATGGGACGATGGAGAAGATTCTCAGAATTATACTCTATGTTGTTCGATTTTGTGGTTTGATAGAGAAGAGTCTGCTGAATGCGATGATTTTTTCGTCATTTGTAAACTTGAGTTACAGAAAAATGAAAATGGCATGGTTTTTTTTTACGCAAAGATCCTCAAAATATAATAAAGAGATGCCAACTCTGAATCAATAAGTACCTGTTGTTTAGTCATGTCTTGTGTAAAATGCCACCAGACCTTCATATCATCTGTATATTTAGCATGTCTAGTTAATTTATGAGCAACAGTATTCCTTTCTCTTCTTACATGGTGCACCTCAAATATGTTAAATGACTCAATAGAATTTTAATCTCTTTTAACAGAAGTTCCTGATTAGACCAATTAGATACGGAGGAATTCAAAGCCTCAACTGTCCATATAGAATCTCTATCAAGAATAATAGTGCTCACCCCGATATTAATGATAATTTGAAGTCCTCTCAGAGCTACTAGGGCTTTAACGTTATCAATACCCTCCAACTCACTCTCTATCTTGCTCATTGCTATGATCACGTTTCCCAAACTATCTTTAAGGACTGCACCTATGCCCGCCTTTCGAACCTCATGAAAGACTGCATCATCTATATTTAGCTTTACTATGCCTGTAGGCGGAGGCAACTATTAGAAGATTAGCAAAAATACTAGTCAGGCAGATCAAGAGAGAATCAAATCTATTTGGGGTGTGGAAGCAATTAAACAACATGAGAAATATTCAGGGCGGCCCTCACTTGTAGGGAAATCGAAGAAATAGACCTTTTTAGATATTAAGGAGAGGGCGTGAAGAAAACTGCAAGGATGGAAAGAGAAGCTACTTACACAAGTAGGACGAAAGATTTTGGTAAAGGTTGTAGCTCAAGCAATCCCAAAATATGTCATGAGTTACTTTAAATTGCCATCAAGTCTTTGCAAAGAATTGGAAGATATGATGGCTCATTTTTGGTGAGAACAACATAACAATGAAAGGAAGATTCATTGGGCTAGTTAGGAGAAGCTTTATTAGTCCAAACATGTGAGTGGAATGAGATTTCGAAGTTTGGAAGATTTTAATTTAGCTCTTTTAGCTAAGCAAGGGTGAATGCTCATGCATCATCAACAATTTCTATTTAATAAGGTTTTTAAGGCAAAATACTTCCCAAATGCTTTTTTCCTTCATTCAACCGCTAGTAGGAATCCATCTTTTGCTTAGAGAGGAATTTTTGTAGTTAAAAATATTTTATTGGAATGTTGTAAGTGTTGTGCGCGTGTGTGCAAAGCAATCAAGATCAACAATCAATCACACAAGAAGACAAGAAGATTTACGTGGTTCGGCAAAGATGCCTACATCCACGGAAAATCAATTTCCACTAGGTTCTCCTCCAATCTGTGAAACCACAGCCTTGGAATCTCAGCCTCTCTCTGTTTGTCTATCCAGGGTTACAGATTACATCATATATATAATCATTACATCCTTATCCCCCAAGAATTCTATCTTAGAAAAAAGGAAAGTCCTAACCTATTAGAAAACTACTGTTTAACCAAACAGGAAATTTCTAATATAATTAGGGAAACCACCCCAGATATTGAACCCACTATGGTCTGGACCCACATGGCTAACAGTTTCCCTTTCCAGACCATGGGGAAGGCGCCCTGAATCCCTTACTGGGAGTTCAGCCCTGCCAACTCTGAACATAGCTCTAGTTTTCCCTTAGATACAACCTTTGTCATTATGTCCGAGGGATTCTTGTCCGAATGAATTTTTTCCAGCTTCATGAAGTTCTTCTCGATCACCTCACGAATCCAATGGTACTTGATATTAACGTGCTTCATGCGACCATGATATGTAGCATTCTCATTGAAATCCATAGCACTCTGACTATCGCAGTAGACTATATATTTATCTTACTTCAAACCTAATTCTTGAAGGAATCTCTTCAACCAAAGCATCTCTCTCCCTGCTTCATTAGCAGCTATGTATTCTGTTTCAGTTGTAGACTGTGTTATACACTTCCGTAACTTTGATTGCCAAGAGATAGCTCCCCCTATGAAAGTAAACAAATAATCAGAAGTCGATAACTGACGATCAAAATCGCCTGCAAAATCAGCATCAGTATAACCTTCCATGATTGGTTTTGAACCTCCGAAACACAAGCACACCTTGGAAGTACCTCTCAAATACCTAAAGATCCACTTCACTGCTTCCTAATGCTCTTTTCCAGGGTTTGTGAGCAATCTACTCACTAAACTCACAGCATGAGCAATGTCTGGCCGTGTACAAACCATAGCATACATGAGACTTTCCACAGCAGAGGAGTAAGGAACACATGCCATCCGTTCCTTTTTATCATCTGTAGTAGGACACAAGCGCTTGCTTAGTTTGAAGTGACTGCCTAGATGTATGCTAACTGGCTTAGCATTCTTCATGTTGAATTGCTCGAGTGCTCATTCAACATATTTCTCCTTTGATAACTACTGCTGCTTGGAACTCCTATCATGACGTATTTGCATACCTAATATCGTTCGTGCGGAACCCAAGTCTTTCATGTCAAACGACTTTGACATCTCTTCTTTTAACTTGCCAATCAACTTGCTATCCTGTCTAACTATCAGCATATCATCTATATATAAAAGGAGGACGATGAACCTGCCATCGATAAATCAACGAATATATACACAATGATCTGCAGCTGTCCTCCGGTACCCATGACTCAACATGAATGAATCAAATTTCTTGTACCACTATCTCTTTTTTCATGCGGAACCCAAGTCTTTCATGTCAAACGACTTTAACATCTCTTTTTTTAACTTGCCAATCAACTTGCTATCCTGTCCAACTATCAGCATATCATTTACATATAAAAGGAGGACGATGAACCTACCATCGATAAATCAACGAACATATACACAATGATCTGCAGCTGTCCTCCGGTACCCATGACTCAACATAAATGAATCAAATTTCTTGTACCACTGTCTCGGTGCTTGCTTCAGCCCATAAAGACTCTTCTTCAACTTGCAAACCATCTGTTCTTTTCGTTCTACCTCGAACCCCTCTGGTTGAGTCATGTAGATCTCTTCTTTCAAGTCACCGTGAAGAAATGCGGTCTTCACGTCCATCTGTTCAAGCTCAAGGTCTATGCTGGCGGCTAGACCTAAAATGATTCTAACAGAAGTCATTTTTACAACAGGAGAGAAAACATCACTGAAGTCGATACCTTTCATCTGTGCGAAGCCTTTTACCACTAACCGTGCTTTGTGCTTCACCAGTTTTTTATTCTCATCCTTTTTCAGCTTGAACACCCATTTGTTTTTCAGAATATTCCTATCTTTAGGATGTTGCACCAGCTCATATGTCTTGTTCTTTAAAGAACTCATCTCATCCTGCATAGCCTTCATCTACTCATCTTTATCTGCATGAGTCACTGCTTCTCGAAAGTTTTCTGGCTTCCCCTTATCAGTAAGCAACACATATTCGGATGCAAGATACCTAGTTGATGGTTGACGCTTTCGGGTAGACCTCCTAACTTGAGGTTCTGTGGTTTCCAACGGAGGAGACTGCTGCTCCCCCTGCTCAACACCCTCATCATCTGGCAACTCCTGTGCCTCATCACAATCCGGATCATTTTGTCCACCTTCCCCACCTATAGTCTGCACCGGAGAAGGAGTCGGTGTGAGACCAACCACTCCATCAACTATCTCAGAAGACTTTTCAATCTTTTCAACATCTCCAAAGAACTGGTCTTCTTGGAAAACCACATCCCTACTTCTTATAAGTTTCTTCTTTGCTAGATCCCATAATCTGTAGCCAAACTCATCTCCACCATAGCCAAGAAAGATGCAACTCACTGCCTTATCGTCCAACTTGGAACGCTGCTCCTTTGGTACATGTACAAACGCTTTACACCCAAACACCTTCAAGTGTGAATAGGAAACATTTTTACCTGTCCATCTTCTTTCTGAAAGATCATAATTCAAAGGAACTGAGAAAGATCTGTTAATCAGATAAACGACAGTCAGAACGGCTTCACCCCAGAATAACTTAGGCAACCTTGCTAATTTTATCATGCATCTGATATTCTCAAGAATAGTGCGGTTCATGCATCTGATATTCTCAAGAATAGTGCGGTTCATTCTCTCTGCCACACTATTGTGCTGTGGAGTACCAGGAACTGTCTTTTCATATCAAATGCCATGTTTTAAGCAATAGCTTCTGAACTGGTTGGATGTGTACTATCCCCCATTATCTGTGCGGAGACACTTCAAAAGTTTACCTGTTTCTCTTTCAACCTTGACATGAAACTGTTGAAACATATGGAATACTTGATCCTTTGATTTAAACGGATAAATCCAGACTTTCCTGGATGCATCATCGATGAACGTGACAAAGAACTTATTACCAACCAATGATTCTACCTCCATGGGACCACAAACATCATAATATACCAAATCCAATACATTTGATTTTAATTTTGATGTCGAAGAGAAAGCAACTTTATGTTGTTTACCATACAAACAATAATCACAAGGGTCAAGGGATATACCTTTGGAGCAAGGAATTAAATCCTTCTTTACCAACATTTGCAGGCCTTTCTCACTCATATGACCAAGCCTCTTATGCCACAGATTCAGAGAGGAATTGTCTTGAACTGCATTCAACACATCTTTGCACTGCTTTACTTGTGTTTTATACAGAGTATTACCTGCTGTTCCTCTCGCAATAACAAGAGACCATTTAGTGAGCTTTTATCTGCCATTTCCGAAGTAATTCTCATAACTTGCACGATCCAATGCAGTCCCGGAAATTAGATTCAACCGCAGATCAGGAACATGTCGCTCATCTTTCAGCGTCATTGTGCAACCAATATCGGTTTTAATGTAGACAACACCGATACCAACAATATCTGAATGACTCGTGTTGCCCATCTTCACAGTACTAAAGTCACCTATTTTGTACGTCGTGAACATCTCCCTGCAGGAAGTAGCATGGTAGGATGCTGCTGTGTCAACAACCCACTCAACTTGACCATCTGCAACACTCAAACACTTATCATCATCGCCGGCGAGCACCACTACTTCCTGTTTTAAAGTAGCTGTAGTGTTATCACCGCCATTCATCCATTCATTATTGGATCCTTTCTGTTCCTTCATGGCAAAGCAATTTTTCCTCGTGTGGCCCATCTTGCCACAGAAAAAGCATTTTACAAACTTTTTCTTGCTCTGTGATTCACTGCTAAACTTGGACTGTGATTCACCTCTAGACTTGCTACGACCCTCCTTTGGTCCTCTACTCTTACTCTTCCCCTTGTTCTCAGTAACAAAGGTCTGTGCATTATCTGTCCATACAGATTTCCTTCTAGTTTCTTCATTCTGTAGACTACTGGTAGCCTGACTCATGGATAACACACCATCTGAAGTGGAGTTGCTCAAGGAAACAACCAACGTCTCCCATGTATCTGGCAAAGAAATCAGAAACAACAAAGCTTGCATCTCATCATCAAGGATCATCTTCATAGTGGCTAACTGATTTACCACACTTTGGAACTCATTGATGTGATCTTCGATGTGACCACCATCCTTGAATTTCATGTTCACAAGCTTTTTGATCAAGAAGGTTTTGTTCACTGTAGTCTTTTTATCATACATTGCTTCTAGCTTTTTTCAAAGGGTATTCGCATTGGTTTCATTAGACACGTGGTGAAATATACTATTATCAACCTACTGTCTGATGTGACCAATCGCTTTTCTATGCAACTTATTCCATTTAGCATCTTGCATATCTTTTAGTCGGGCACTATCTCCCTCAACGGGATCATGGAGGTCTTTACAATAAAGAATATCCTCCATCTTCGGTTTCCAGATCAACTAATTAGAATGGTTGAGTTTAAGTATGGTAGTGTTGATAGTATTGTTTTCCATCTTAATCAGATTAATCAACAGGAAAAACAAATAATTAACACTGACCTCAACTCCTGCACCAAGCTGTAAATCTCGTCAACACGAGCACGCTGGAAGAAACGGATCTGAAATCTGACTTCGGATGGCTCCGATATCGCAAAAATGGTTTTTTTGCTCTTTTGATTTGGTCAAACTCCTTGTTGGCAGTCAAAAAGCCAATCTTCTTCCACTAACACGTAGATTTGCTTGAAACGAGTCCGTAGGCGCAAACGGATCTCCGATCGGACGTCGGATGATCAAGATATCTTAAAAATAAACTTCTGCTGTCAATTTGGTTAAATTTGGCCATTGACCGTTGTTAGATGACATGGGCTGACGTTAGCCAGATGATGTCACGCTGCTGACATCGGCAGTGGCTGATGGGCTGGACCGTCTGCTAATGGGTTCAGGTCGACCGGACCCGAACCTACCTGAAACCTCTGCTGGGCTTCGCTTCACGGGTTGGGTCAAACGGACCCGACCCGAAACCCGAACTGACCTGAAAATTGGGCGCTGGGCTTTTGCTGAATGGTGGGTCAGGTCAAACGGACCCGACCAGAACCCAGACCCAAAAACCCAAAGCTAGGTCGTCTCCAACAGGCGCTCTGGGTCTGCAACCCAGTTGCAGACGGTAACTGGCAGCGATCGTCTATTGCGGCTTCGGTGTAGCGGTCCGACGACCGGCGGAGAGGAGCGGCGACGGCACCAAAACGGCGAATAGCGGCGGGCGGTGGCGATTGGTAGCGACCGGTGGCGGGTGGCGACAGGTGAGTTACAGCCTTTTGTTTTTTTCTTTCCTCCGGTCGTCCTCCCTCAGAACCAGCAATCAAGGAATCGTTTTCCGATGAAGATCATAGCCCAACCGAGAACCCTCCTCAGTTTTCTTCTTCCGGTGACTGCAAGATCGATTTTCTCTGTTTCCTGAAACAGAGAAACCGAACTGTGTGGCTCAAGAGATCACGACTGATCTCTTCTCTTCCTGTTGATCTTCCACGCACAACTTCAATGCTCTGACACCACTTGTTGTATGCATGTGTGCAAAGCAATTAAGAACAACAATCAACCACACAAGAATACAAGAAGATTTACGTGGTTCGGCAAAGATGTTTACGTCCATGGGAAAATAATTTCCACTAGGTTCTCCTCCAATCTGTGAAACCACAGCCTTTGAATCTCAGTCTCTCTCTGTCTGTCTATCCAGGATTACAGATTATATCATATATATAATCATTACATCCTTATCCCCCAAGAATTCTATCTCAGAGAAAAGGAAAGTTCTAACATATGAGAAAACTACTGTTTAACCAAACAGGAAATTCCTAATATAATTAGGGAAACCACCCCAGATACTGAACCCACTATGGTCTGGACCTACATGGCCAACAGTAAGTGGAGAGTTGGAGATGGCCGCTCTACAAAGGTCCGGAAAGATGAATGGTTACCTACCTCCACGGCCTATAAAGTAACTTCTCCACAAAGGTTGTTGTAGGAAGATGTTGAAGTATTAGAGCTCATTGATCATGACTTGAAGTGGTGGGGTGTACATTCGAGGTGTCTTCCTCCCACATGAAGCTAAAGCTATCCTCAGGATCCGTTTGAGCTCTTAAGATGTTAAGTTATGTTATGGTTTGGGCAGCACATAAATCGGGAGTTTTTTCTGTGAAGAGTGCCTATGTGGTTGCGAAGGGGCTTAAGAAAAATATGGGTATAGGGGAAAGTTCGAATTTAGGGGTTAGGAGATGGTTTTGGATTCATCTGTGGAATATGCAAGTTCCAAATAAGATTAACACTTTTGCATGGTGCACTTGCAAGGACATTTTGCCCACAAAAACTAATCTCGAAAAGCGTCGTATCATTGTTGATACCTTGTGTGCTTTTTGTATGTCAGAGTCTGAATATTGTATGCATGCTTTGATCTCTTGTTCTTAGGTACACCATATATGGAGGGAATGCTTTATGGGCATAGATTTTGGTCAGCTTTCACATCTAAGTTTTAATCTTTTAGTCTGTGATTTGATTGAAAATGGTGTGGTTTTGAAATGTCAAATTTCAAACACACATACTTTCATAATTATGAGGGTTATTTTTGTAAAAATACTCTCAGCTTATTTAACTTCGAGACCTAACATTGCAGTCAATATTTCAGTGGACCTAGGATACTTTGAGAAAATATCTTAGGACCTTTGGCTGAAGCTCCAAAAGAAAAATAACGTGCCCGCTTAAAGGCCTACATCCAAAGTAAATAACCCTCCACATAAAAGAAATAATAGACAATTCACGGCTTTGTTTTAAGGTAAAGGCCTTGTTTTAAAGTACTGCTAATTTCATGAAAATTCAGTGATGCACATTGGTTGCATCCTACAAATCAGACTTGAACACTTATGTGCACAAATCCTGGGGGTCCATTCTATTAACATTTGATTAGTTTAAACCTCTGATGGTTATGATCATGATTCATGATGATGATTGATGAGCTCTCTAGAGCCTAAACTGGTTTCCCATGCTGATCAGTTGCAACCAAGAACATCTTTAGCAACAGCAAGGAAGAGTAATGGTCAGTCTGGAATCCCCTGCATCCATTTTTTTTTTTTTTTTGGTTTAAACGAAAATGCACATGGCATCTTTGTGAGGCCCAATTCTTATCTAGAGACAGAAATTCATTTTAATAGATATTTTAGACATCTAATCCTAGCCATTAAGTTGATAGGAAAATTAGTCTTAACACATATCTCAGTCATTTTTTACAACCGTTAAGTTGAGATATGTTCAAATCAAAATGCCTTCTTTTTATATACTAATTTTTCATTTACACCCTTCCATGGAAAGCTGAAACAGCATACAAACTGATCAAAACACACTCTTCTCTTCTAGGGACATTGGCCCCACAAAAATACACTGAAAAAGCCCAACTCAAGCCTGGCTCTGGGCCGAAGGGATTAGTCCGAATCAAGGGCCGGGACACCCTCCTTATAGCAAAAAAGAAAAAAAGAGGGATTTTTATTTATCTTTTCTCATTTCTCTAATTACCGGATCCCCGCGCGGGTTGCTGGGAATACATTTCATGAGATCCAAAAAAGCTCCTATTATATACTTGTGTACCTTGGTCTCATTCAACTTCAAGTAATACAACAAAAGATCTTGCATGAAATCCCAATCCAACGGCTGGACACGATCCACGTGATGTGCGTCCATCATCTCCTGCATGGATCGCTGAAACTCCACGTACGGATCCATCGTATACATGGCCAGGGCGATGGTCCCACCATCACCTGACACATGCACGTCCTCCCCGACCAACGTATGCGACGTACCGGCCGACACGCTGAAACGAGGCGAAGGTCGGATATCGGGTGACCGGCACGGATTGGAGCAGATAACTGCGCTCCTGTTGTGACTGTTTCGTAACGCAAAACGGTCCAAGTCGGTTAATGTAGCGGCATTGTTGGAATCGTTGGACCTGTTACGGTCGTAGGCGAAGGAAGCTGTAATGGCTTTCTTGCAAGATGAAAATGGGCAGTTTTGGGGTCGTGGGGTGGTCTGTTTTTGTTGCTTGCAGAAGAGATCTTGAAGAAAGTTTAGCAATTTGCATCTTCTTTTTTGATGTTTTGTGATAGACACTCTACTGGGACTGGGGACTAGGATTTGTGTTGTAGCCCGCGTAGGGGCAATGGGCAAGGACATGAAGGGCGTGGTGAAACATGCTAGAGGGTAAGAAGGAGGCATAATGATGTTTGCGCTTACAAATTTCCAGTGGTAGGCCTAGTGCATGGAGCTTTTATAGGTTTAATTTGAGGGTTAATTACAGTAATTGTACATGATTTTGGAGGATTTCTTGGATCTCAGTGCAATGAATCAGAATAAGATGATCGTTCAGCTTTGTTGTGATTTGATAGGATTGTTTGAGAATCCATCGCCAGGTTTTTTCCCGGAAAAATGGATGCCTTGAAGTTCAAGAGCTGAATAAACGCTCAAAAACTCTGTACATCTGGATTTAATCTTGACATCAGGTGATTGCAGTAGATCTGCCTTAATAATAAATAAATACTTTGTGTCCGACCTGGAGCTCTTCATATGGGTTCCATCTGCAAACCTGTCAGTCACACATCATAGGGGAATTCACAAGTCTAAGTAGATGTAGACTAGGTCCAGCACAAAATGTGATCTTAGCGTTTGATTTTAGGACCAAAGTAAAACAGTATCAAGAGCCAGTTTAAGGGGGAATAGTGAGTGTGAATGGATAGATTGGGTTAATTCATCATTAGGCTGACCCCATTATCTTAAACAACGTGTCTTTTCGTAAGAGATCTTTTGAGAATTGCCTGTTTTACTTCTAAATATAGCCAGTGAGATGTTCCACCAATGCCTGATCACTTTTATTAGGGTCCAACTTAATAAATGCTTGAATTAAAAATTCACACTGCTCCTCACATTGCGCTCAACAGAAGATGTATCTAAAACTATTACCATCGACCATGCAACGTACCGTATTAAATGTGTAACGTGGAAGATGGATAAGATCTGGCTTTTGATTAAGATAACAGGTGGAGGCTCGACTCAAGTTAGGTTAGACACGTGGGGCTTCAATTTGTATATATATTATATAGACCCACAAGTTCGGATCCTAGCTCTCTTTACTATTTCTTGTCGGCTAGTATTTGCAAATGTAATGGTGTTTTTTTTTTATTTTAAAATCTTACTTATGTAAAAGTTCCCAATGACCTTTAAAATTTTAGCCTGTTTAATTTTTGATGGAATCTTGGAATGCTCAAGTATGAGAAAGCATTCAAGAATTTTACTTAGTTGGAGAGGTTTTTTTTTAAAATGACTTAAGATATTCATTGCTAACCCAGAGTTCAAACCACTGACCTTCAACCTAGTAATTGCTTAATTCTTACAAGAAAGGATTATTTTTTGAGGGATACATACATGGTCGCACACATATTACCTAGACTATTCCTTGGCTGGAGAATTTCAAAATACTCTAAATAGAAATTTCATGAATTCCACTGAAAAAATATGCCATAAATGATGAGGCCTATTTTTTTGAAATATGAACCATTTAATTAAAAGCCTGCTTATTGAGAAGGGGCTTCCTACAAAATTACATCAATAAGTTTTGTCCACCTTTGCATGGACTGTTTGATAAACAATATTATAATGAAGATATATGAGATTCTTTTTGGGTAATTTAGGTGAAAGTTCAATTCTTCAAATTTAATTAGATGGAAGTCCACCTCCCTTATTCTTAGTTGCAAGAGTCTACTAGTGCTATAAGGTTTGATGCGTCAAGTCCATTTTATTCTACTTATTTTATAAAAATGTTCATTCTATCCCTAGGGTTTACTTACTTCTTTTTAGAGATTTTTTGTTTATTTTTTTAGGGTTTACTTTTGGAATAGTGGCCGGTAGGGGATGTTGGAAATATAAACATAGGACACATGAACATTAAGAATTTTGAATTTTTTGATACACAAATTAAAGAATTAAGAACATGAGATAAAGGAACATTAAGAATTCTAAATTTTTAGTGCACAAATTGAATAATCAGGAATATGAGATAATAGAACATTAAGAATTCTGAATTTTCATTGCACAAATTGAAGAAAAATGATCGCGTGTCAATGTATATGATAAATAGGAATATCAATTAGATGTATTAAAAGCATGAACATGTTTGAAACAGGAATATTAAGAATTTTAAATTTTTATTTGCACAAATTGAAAAATGAAGAACATGACACAGGAATATTAAGAATTCTAAATTTTCTATGTAAAAATTGAAGAAACATGATTATGTATTAATATACATGATAAATATGAATATTAATTATATGTGTCAGAAATAGGTATATATTTGAAATTGATGAAACAAATTGTAAGATTAAAAATAGAAACATGTGGTCATGGTATGTAAAACAGAGAAAGAAAGAAAGAAAAAAAAACACTAGACCGGCCAATCTATGGGGGTGGCTGATGGCTGGACTGTAATGTGGCTTTTTTTAAAATCAATATTTTATTTTCTTTTTTTTTTTTGAAAGGGATGTAATAGTAGTTTTTTAGTGTTTCAAGGGTAAAAATGTTTTAATAGACTTAAAGCTCTAATATCTATATAGGTGAACTAAAAGTGATATGACTTTTTAAAAAATGGACTTGGGCGTAAGAGCCCTGTGCTTTTAATAATTTTATTATCAAATGAAATCCAAGAATGGAGAAAAGTCTGACCGGCTAACACAAGATGATATCCCAATAGAGCGAGAGAGCATTTATTTTTAACTTTTTGAACTTTATTTGATAGGCCTCACGGTGGGCTTCCTTAGGAGATACCTCTACGTTACGAGCCGCAGCCATCCAGATTCGTCGAGCTACCGAGCCAGTGCTTTGGTGAGTCAACAACACTGACATTCTTAACTGTCCCTCATAAAGTTCATGACCTTTCTATTAAAGGAAAACAAGTAATTAGTTAATGAGCATCTTTCAGTAGTCAATGACCCACTTTTACAAAGTACAAAATCGATTCTGATTTCAGAGACAAGTTGACCTGAAACCCTCATATAGAGGAACATGCCGAGCCCGATCAGGGCCCAGACCACTTTGGGCTGGGCTTGGATGTTTTATTGAGGCCCGTTTAATAGTTAAGCCCAGTTTTATTAAGTGATAGAAGACCACAGCCTGGCCCGACCTGACCCATGAATCAGATGCATGAAATTCAATTTACTTAGTACAAACAATTCCTTGAAAGGCCATAAAATTGATTAAAAGTCAGATTTGGCCTCGCCCAATTGATTAAATGGGTAGGCTCGGGCCTGACATTCACTTTCCGTGTTGGGCTTGGCCTGACCTGGGTCAATTTTCAAAAGGTGGGCCGGGCCTCAGAATGCCTTAGCCCAGCCCATGGACACCCCTAGGGACATGAGTGAACTTTAATTGAACCAAGCAGCATAAGGAAGCCCAAAGATCGGCTGCCATTGGGCTCGGAGCCAAGTTCGAACCTGGGATCTTACATGTGCAAGTTATGTTTTGTTTTCTCACGTGTGCGAGATTCCATTACTTCGCATATATGAGTTAGTGTTTGTGTCCGCACATATGCGAGGCCCCACTACCTCATGTGTGTAAGTTACCTCCCAGCACTCAGTTAGGTTAAAATAAAAATGGGGGTCGAATCAGCCATTATTCTTAGGATTGTGGGCTGTATGCTGGAGAATGTTTCCATTAAATGAGCCAATCAAAGCCTATTTGTGCACATCTCCCTTAAATATTTAACTAGATAGGAGAATTGGGGAATCACAAGGTTGTCGTTGCCGATAGTGTGTCCACTCCCACAGCTCCACCCATGATTGATCCTTGGGTGGGCAAGTTTACTTGACAAATGTTGGCCCACGAGGCCAGCTGGATAATTAAATAAACAAGAGGAAGGGAGAATTCATTTTGCAAATGGTGTGGGCTCGCTGAGTCTCATGCCCACGGGCTAAATCTAATGCTCGGCCCAATAATACATGGGGACCATGAACACCCATGTTATAGTTGGCCACGGTCTATTAGCCTTAGGCCTGTCAATTTGGGCCTAAACTAAGTGGGCCTGATCCTCAAAAAGTTCTTAAAATGAGGGCTTTTATTTCTAATGAAAATCACCAGGGCTGGGCCTGGACAATTTTTTGCAGGCCCTGGAATTTGAGGGTTAGGCTTTGATACTATGGATAAAAATCGCGGTATCGGTCGCGGTATTGGTTGGTCAAAAAAACTGATACGGTATCGGTATCGGTTGCGGTCGCGGTCCGTCGTAGTCATCGCTGCGTGAATTTTTTTTAATCCAAAAAAATTAAAAAAATATCCAAAAAATCCAAAATATTAGAAAATGCTGGAAAACAATATTTTTTTTTTCATTAGTAACACATAAAAATCAAAATATCGGTCTCCCTAAGTTATGGTATCCTGTATCGCTGTCTTGTCTGAAATTGTAATTTTTTTTATAAAAACCATAATTATAACTTATAAAATATGAACTATTTATTAGTATGAAATTTTAGAGAATACAACTTATTTTTAATTTATATAGTGGTTGTAGTGTTGTACACTTGTAAGTTGTACTTGTATCTTATATAGTATATAAATCATTATTTATCAGTTATCATTCATCATTCATCAACCATCAACTCATCACTTAATTATCAAGCAAGTTGTAAAATTTAAGAATATGAATATTAACATAGCATATGACATAATGACAGTAAAATAAATCATAAAACAATTGGAGAGAATAAATACATACCCTAATTCCAAGTGGAGTGTCTTCCAGGCTTGATATCATCATCATCATCATTTTTTCTTCTTTGGTATGGGTTATAATAATATGATCCAAACTCTTCTATTGCACTCCCATACCCTTGGCCATATTAATATTGTTGCTGAGGAACGAAGATCGCTTCATAATATGATGAGCTCTTCTTAGTAGATTGAGATGACTGGGGGCCCAAATTTAAATTAAAAAATTCATGAGGGACAAAAATAGCTTGTTGGGGTTCACGTTGGATTATTCCTTATCCTTGCTCATACCATGGTTGTAATGGTGGAGCTAAAGGCAGTTGAGTTGGCCAATGAGGATTGTAGCCATACAGACCATACCTAGCCTGCTGTTGTCCAACATTGCCTGCAGAAGTACCTTCCCCTCGTCTTTGACCGATGTTACTACCAATCTCTGTCTTAGTTTGTAAGACATATCTTACATAACCACGATGGGGATCTAAATCTGTAGCACCAAGAAAATACTCAACTGTCTCATACATTGGTGGCTCATTATCTCCACAGTGATTGCCAGTCCCAGGAGAATCAGGAGGAATTCCTGCTGATGAGGAAGATGTAGAGATACTTGACTCACTTTCCTCACCCACCTCCTTTCCTCTTGCTTCTGTAGGATCAACTGTAGTACCCCTCTGTTGTTGTGTCAAATTAATCTTTTGTATTCTTTCAGAGGCTTTCATTGGCTCAAATACTTCCTAGTCAAGTCCTCAACCATTTCTGCTAGCTCTAGATCTCCATCTAATAATGGCTCTTCTGCCTCCTCTAACCACTCACCTAACAAATCATCTTCTGCTGAAAATATATAGTCTAAATTAATTGGGCAGAAGTAATCTTGTTGATCCTCAAATGCTCTTCTTCTTCGATTTCGATTGCGGAGATTGAGGTTATAGTGAATGTAGACCAGTTTGTTTAAATTATCCATCGTGATTTTATTCCTTACTTTTGTGTGGATAAAAGCAAAGGTGCTCCAATTTCTTTCATAACTTGACGAAGATGAGTTTGACTAAGAACTTTAATTGCGATCGTCCTTAATGCTGGAGAACTCTTTCCATAATTTAACCACCATTCAGCTGAAAATAAAAGAAAATAAGATTAAACATTCAATTTTTGAATTTTCAAATAATGAAAATATAATTTACTATTTATATTATACAATTCTTACTAGGATATGTTTGCATGACAGCTCTTCGAACAATGGTGGTGCCAAAACTTCCATACCTTCATTATATATATCGATCTAATAGCATTAAAGAAGAAAAAGAATTATCAATATCAACTATTATGACTTATAAATGAATAATGATATAAATTAAATTGAAGAAGACAACATACATTTTATAAGATCTCTACTTTTTAATTTACTTACTTGGTTTGTTGCCTTAATAGCCTCATCGGCGTCATTTGCTAGTCTTTCAATAACATTTTTCATGCCCACTTGAATTTCATCAGTTATATTTCGATTCAAAGATTCATATCGAAATTGTGGATTGAGAAAGTAACCAATTATATGCAAAAATTTACGTAAGTAATGTATTAAAAAGAGTTTAATATAATAATGAAAGTCAATAAGAAATTAGTCTCCATTTACTAGCAGTGTGTAAGTCATGATACAATTGACGCTCCCAACGGCTATTGATGATTTTCCAATGTTTAATATAATATCTACAATTTGCTCTAATAGCCATATTTGCTCTCTCCATGGCCTCATATAAGAAGCTCATAGTTGGCTTATCATCACCATCAACCAATCGAAGAACTTTTATTAGAGGCTCAAGAACATTTAAGCGATTCTTAACATGAGGCCAAATATTATTGGACTCAAAGGTATTGCATACTTCTTCTGTTAGAGGAGTTGGCCGCTTTCCCCACTTAGAATTCAGCCATTCATCTGATTTGATGAGTTGGAGAGGCCCTTCTCTATACTTGTAAATACTCTCGATGGCTACGAAGTGGATGGCAAATCGAGTAATGTCAGGTCGTAGTAGTTCATGATTGTTTGTAAATTTCTTCATCATTGAAACAAGTCTATAAGACTGGTAGAAAAAATTAGTGATTTTCTTTATCTTTTCAATCACTTGTTTTGTGACTTTTCTTTTAGAAATTTCTTCAAGCATTAAGTCTATGCAATGTGCTGCACATGGTGACAAAAAAATATTTGGCCTCTGCTGCATAAGCATCAGTCCTGTTTTCTTCATGTTTGCAGCATTATCGATGAAAACTTGAACTACACAATTTGCCCCAATATCATTAATCACTTCATTAAACAACTTATTGATGTTTCTAGCATCTTGAACATAATCAGTTGCATCAATTGATTTGATAAAAACTATTTCCAAAGGGCAATAAACTAGAAAATTCAAGAGATGATGTTTTGTGAGGGTCGTCTACCCATCACACATTAGTGTGCAGCCCCTTTCTCTTCAAATCCTCCTAAAAGTTTCCACCCAGAGCTGTAACTCCTCATATTCTTTTTTAACATAGAGATGACCAATCTCATATGAGGTGGATGCTTTTATACCAGGACCATGTTCCGCTGCTGTATCTAACATAGTAGTAAAATAAGGAGAGTTTACCTTATGTGGTGAATGGTTGCATCTAAAAAGAACTTTCCAGTAACTCTTATCAAATTATCTTTTGCTTTATTAAATTTTCCTTTCAGTGCTTTTACAATGCTAGGTTGCTTGGCTGTTGATTTTCTATATGCAAATGGGTTCGTTGGACCCACCACACTTGGCCTACGAGGTGCCTGTGTAGGAGGTTTACCATCATCCTCAATATCTACTGGGCGGGGTTGTCTTTGACTAAATGCTCGACGCAAACCCCCTCTCTTAGATCCAGATGAGCCATCCTCATCATATTGGCCACCTCTCATAGCTGCCTCATACTACATTCTTCTTCTTTCCTCTTCCTCCTGAAGTGACCTCAAACTTTCTTTTCTAACCTTACTTAAATTTGGATCCTCATCATCATCAGAGGAAATAATATCTCCCTCCATAGACCCAAAAACTTCTTCCCTACATGCTTCAAATTCCTCCTCTTTTCTTTTCTTTCTAACAACCTTTTTCTATCTTCCAGCATCCAATAACTCTGGCATTTCTTTTTCACATGAGGTGGTACATGAGGACACTTTGCTACTTGGCCTTGCCTATGAGCCAAGTGTTGCTTCGATCTAGTTATCCCTCAATTTATGATTTTTTTGGTAATAATTACATTTAATCTTATGTTTACTTCTAGCTTCTTCACAATGGTTTAATGCCGGATCAATGTCACGCACCATTTTAATTTCGCTTCGTCAAAACAAAAGAACGCATTAGCACAATTTATAACATTTAAACTAAGATCCAAAATATAATAAAAACGAAGAAATTAATACATTCATATAAAGGTAATTGGAATATCAAAAGAGCACATTTTAAATGATACATTAATTATTTAATTTTTCTAATTCCATGTTTTAAAAATCCAAAAATAAATTCAAAAATATAAAAAATATTGACATGTTACATATTCACATAAATGATGAGACAATCATAAAAAAATCAGCATATGTGAAGTATACAATGATTATATAAAATTAGGAAATCATACTTATTGTGAAAATCTAAATATATAATAGTTTAATATAAAATTTAAAAAAATCCTAAAATAAACTAAAAATATAAAACTAATTACATTAAAGAACAATAAAAAAAAGAAATCCTACATGAAGTTTACAAAGATTATGCTTACTTTAAAAAAATTATAGTGAAATCCTCAAAATATTCGTTTTAAATATTAAATTATTATTTCATACAAGAAAATAAAATTTGAAAATATAAAACTATTTACATAATATTTTGAAAAAATGAAAACTTATTATATTCATATCATACATGAAGTATACAATAAAATAACAAATTTGTGATTAAATCCTTAAAAAATCTTATTTTAATATTAAAATATTTAAAAATCTGAAAATAAATAAACATAAAATGTCCACATCTTGTAGTTTTATGTCTTCTACTACTAAATCTATCATACTTGCTTCATAAAATCATGTTTTTACATATTAATAAAATTCAAAATAATACTTAACATTAAAAGACTCTAAATCTTAACAAAAGTTAAGATCTTAATATTTAAAAAAACCAAATAATAGATCCACACTCATAAATCACAATATGTAAATCCATAATATAAAATAAGCAGAATCATCATCATGGATCACTTCTAGGCTCCTACTAAATAAATATTTAAAAAAAATAAGAGAAATTTAATATACTTACCTTATAAATGTGTTTTCTTTACTTTTATAAGCCAAATCCACCCAAAAAAATGATTTTCTGATGCTTTTGGAAGTTAATAGAGGAGGAGCAGCAAGTTGGCCGTCTTTGGGTAGAGGAGGATGAGTAGAGGGGGAGAAAGATGGAAAAAATTAGGGTTTGAGGGTTTATATATAATATCGGCCGATATTTTCATTGGTTCTACCGATATTTTGAAATCGTGGCCGATATATCACGATATTTTAGCGATATTTTGTGATAACGATACCGAGACCGATACACAGTAAGTTATCGGTTCGATACCGGCCGATACCGGTACCTATCGACCGATACAAACCAGTATCGGCTGATTTTTTTATCCATGTTTGATACTGGCTCAGCCTTGACCCTCCTACTTTTATTTGTTTTATATAATATATATATATATGATAATAATCATATGAGAATAAGTTTTCACCACTGTTTTGTCAGAAGTCTAGGTGAGACCCATCTATCACCCAATCCAACTCTTGCAATAGATAGGGACCCTCCCCCTGTATAAATATATACTAAAATGCCCTTATTAGAGTTACTTAGTAGTGATAAAACGAAAATATGAAGGCAATTTCATTGCCACTTACCAATTAAAAATCCATATACACATACTTGGCTCATTTCATCTATATTTAATTACTTAAGTTATGTATTTTACTTACTCATAAGCAAGAAGTATTGCGGTTGCTTCTAATCCATTTTTTCTAGTTTTATTGCTTCTTATTTAGGGTTTTTATATGTTATTGTTTGTTTTGAAAAGGGATGAACTCCTTCCGCCTAATAAGGATACACATCTTCATCTCTAAAATTGCTTGAGATGCCAACCAGTTTGTAGTTTATATGAGCATAGAACTTTAATGATATAGAGTGATCCACATATCCTTTTTATTAGATAATTATAACTCTCAATTTTTAAAGGTCTAAATTAATAATATTTTTTAGTTTATTTATTTTTGTGATTGAAATCCGACAACATTTAATCATCAAATAGGTGTTAATTGAAAATAATATCGATTGTTAAAAGGTATGTCAATGTAAACAGAAAATATTTAAAAATAAGATACTGTTGAAATGATTTTATACGTGAAGATTTCTATGAAAGGTAAGAATCAAGCTCTTGAACCATTTTCCAATATTGTCTGACAACTTAATGATTCCATTGTAATTGAGGTTAGACAATATAATGCTTGGTCAATGATCAATTTATAGTAATAATGTAAAACAAAAATAATGGTTTTTTTGTTTGTTAGCCTTGAGCCCTGCCCTGGCCTAGCCTTGGCCCTCGAGGGAAAGGTAAGGGTCTATAGAATGTAGGCCCTGAAAGCATATATTGAGGGTAGGAATAGGACAACCCCAGGCCTGACCCGGCTTGGTCCTTTGAGAGCAGAGAGAGAGAGAGAGAGAGAGAGAGAGAGACCCACCTTTTGCACTTTTTTGTATGTGCTAATTATTGCACTTTTTTTTGCATGTGCTCATTATTAGAAGAAGTTTAATACAGCGGTGGGCATCCATATAAAAAACCCAGCGAGAGAGGAATTAGAGCCAAGGTGAATCATAGAGAGGTGTGACAACGGACTTGATCTGCAAATACTTATCAAGGGCATGGAATCCATTGTCCCTTCCAAATCCACTCATCTTGTACCCTCCAAAAGGACAGTCTTTGTCAAATGCGAAGTAGCAGTTCACCCAAATTGTCCCAGCTTTAATCGATCTTGACACCCTATTCGCCAAGTTCAAGTCCTTGGTCACTATCCCTGCTGCCAGCCCATACCTTGTCTTGTTTGCCCTTTCAATAGCCTCCTCTACCGTCCTGCAGCCATAGGAAAAAGAGGTGTGGACATTAGATATTTAAAACAATTTGGTACATTAAACACAACTAATATTTGTCAATTACAAGAGAAGAAGAATCGATACATACTTGAATTTCATTAGTGACATTACAGGTCCAAATATCTCATCTTTTGCTATCAACATGTCCTCCTGCTCAATCAATGCATTACACATTTATATTACATGGGATTGGATAAATATGCATGTATATTTACGTATGTATTGCATGCAAGCAGATTATCATTCATGTATTCTATGGAAACACTTGCATTAACATCTGTAAAGATTGTGGGCTCTATGTAGTAGCCGTTTTCACCGCAGGATTTACCCCCGGTTAGAAGAGTAGCTCCCTCACGTTTGCCATGCTCAATATACTTGAGGATCTTTTCAAACTGTTTCTTATCCACCTAAGTAACAAGAACCAAAAATTATCAGTTTGGTCAAAGTTACATTCACCATCTGATTGAGTATTCATAATCAGTGCGACGTTCCAAATTGAAAAAAATGTTGATTTACCTGAGGCCCCTGTTGAACGCAAGGATCAAAAGGGTCTCCCACCACCCAACATTTCGCCTTCTCAGCTGATTTCTTCACAAATTCATCATAAATTCCTTCCTGGACATAAACGCGAGATCCAGCCACGCATATCTCACCCTGAAAATTCATTTGGCGATTAGATGAGCATTATTATTAATGGCTAGATCAGTGATAAGCATTATGTTTCCAATATAGCAGAAATTTTCAGAAAAATGATCAGAGGAGAGAGATTGGCAATGCCTTGTTAAAGAAGATGGCAAGGCGCGCAAGATCAACTGCCATATCAACATCCGCATCGTTGAAAATTATAAGAGGGGACTTGCCACCCAATTCAAGAGAAACTGTCTTCAAATTGCTTTTGGCTGCAGCCTGCATTACTAGCCGGCCCACGTCGGTAGATCCTGTGAAAGCAACCTGAAAAACCAATATCAATTTCAGAATCAACGATGACAACTTGTTCTTAGGATGGAGATGGACAGCAGGACATTTGATCAAGAAAGCTAGTGGTAGTTGTGAAGTACGGGCTCCCATACGGATCCTGACTCCTAATGCTAACAATCATAAGCCTAGAAAATTCATCTAAATTTGGCCTTATGATTTAATGAGTACGGTCATTCTCTGAAATCTAAACAGATCAAAATTATTATCTGCTCATTCATTGGTGCTGGTCCATATTTTATTCCAATTAGATTTTAAATTGATTGCGTAAAAACACAAGATTTTTGATGTTTTATTGTCATGTGCCTTATTAGTAATCTGTCTGTTGTCATGCGGTCCATATTTGTGTGTGTGTGTGTGTGTGTGAGTGAGAGAAGGAGAGAGAGAGCGTACGGTATCAACATCCATGTGAGAGGCAATCGCTGCACCAGCAGTGGACCCAAAACCGGTAACGACGTTGATTACTCCATCAGGTATCCCGGCCTAAAGACAATACAGACAAAAGATCCATGACAAAAATAAATTAGCATGCCTCAACCAAAGCTTTATTATGAAAATGCATTAAAGAATAATAAATTACATAATTAGATAAACCAATAAATAATGTGAAAAATTTTGTAATATTATGGGAAAGCTGGATACAATCTTGTTCTATAATAAAAGATCTTGGTCCTGGTTGAGAAATTGATTCCCTTGGGAATCTGTCGTCCTCATGAGCGTGCGATGATGAATGGAAAAGTCTAGACCACAAATAAAAAATGGTATAAAAATATTTTTAAAGAATTCATGTTGAAATTAAAATTTTTTTTACACCGGCTGTAAACTACCTAATGCGACCCTCCTCTTTTTATCAGAACTTGAGACCCACCTACAATAAATTTGCAGATTGAATTTGTGATTAATCATTGAAAAATGGTGCGAAGGTGAAATTTGGACGGTGGAAATGTATGGGTAAATGATATGAATATAAAAATAAAAAATTATGAGAACTAGATCTCATCACTTTTTTGTGAGAAGTCCAAGTGGGGAACATTTATCACCGAATCTAAAACTTGTAATATACAAGGACCCTCTTATATTAATACGCATCAAGTTTCGATCGAATCCGAATTTATTAGACCGTTGGATCGATTGCGTATCAATTCAAATGGATTGAATTTGTGGGCAACGGATGAAGAGATTAGGGACATGTGACTAGGGCCATACTTGATATTTGAAGTGGTCCTACATAGATTTTTTTATCTCCTTGGTTTCATCCCGAATGAGACCCATAAGTGAGCCCATGAAAAATTCTTACGACAGGTGTATGAAAAAACTTCTTATAAAATTAAAGCCCTTTAAAAATGTAGCTTCCCCTCATTGGATGAATGTTTTCCATGCCGGCATGCACTTATAATAAATTGGTCGACACACCCCATGAAAAAGGGACCTACCAGCTTGGCAAGATGGGCGTAATAGAGTGCTGAAAGTGGAGTCTGCTCTGCAGGCTTGATGACCATGGTGCACCCTGCAGCCAGGGCAGGGCTAACCTTTATGAAGAACATTGCGGTCGGGAAGTTCCAAGGGATGATGATTCCGGCGACCCCAATCGGCTCTCGCAACGTGTAACCATGCATTGCCCTTGACATCTTCAATGTCTCACCGTGGATCTTATCGGCGCCACCGGCATAGTAACGGAGAGTGTTGGCTGCTTCTGGAATGTCAATTGCCTTGCCCAGGGTGAACAACTTGCCCGCATCGAGACTGTCCAAGGCAGCCAGTTCTTCCACATTTTCTTCTATCAAGTCTGCCAATTTCATCATGATCTTGCTCCTATCCTGAACAACACCCAAAGGAAATAATTATTCTGTTAGCTACCTACAATGTCACTATCACTATGGAGAGGGGGAAAAAAAGAGAGAACAGAATAGCCTTTTTTTAAGGAAAAAATTATCATTTAGAAGTGTGCCTAGACTAAATAGATGCCCGTTTACGCAATGGACCAGAGTGGAAATAGTCTCGTCAAGGGGCCCCGATTTTCAATCCAATCGGCAATCGGGTCCTGCATAGTCCACAGATTTACATGGGGGGTCTCGAGGACTGGTTCTAGTCAGATTTCTGGGTGACTCAAGTACTAAAATGTTGTTTGATTTTTTATATAATAGGACAAGCATCAGAAGAGAAGATGATGATCATGAACTGGACTTGGGCCAACCATTTAGAATAAAGATTGTGAGCCCAAGATGGCAATCGAACTATTTGATCAGCTACTCATTCCCACCCATGAAAACGAGGCATATGCCGGCCATTTGTTCCTGATTCAACATTGAATCATGGTTCGCGTCAAAGAAGTATGACTCTGTTACCCGTGGACGAGTCAAATTGAAATTCACATAGAATTAGACATGTGGAAGGGATGCAATTGATTTTAGGCAGGACACTGAAAATAGAAAATGGATGTCAAGTAAATTGTAACTTGAACTCAGTGGAGTGAACTTGACCCCAACATAAGAGCCATGATTGCTTAAAAAACAAAAAACCACGACAGCCTTTGTCATTAGGATGGGTTCAACAAATTGGGCATGCCATGTCAAATGTAACTTGAACTCAGTGGAGTGAACTTGACCCCAACGTAAGAGCCATTATTGCTTAAAAAACAAAAAAAAAAAACAAGAGAGCCATTGTCACTAGGATGGGTTCAACAAATTGCCCAAAATGACTAGAAAGTGGTGGTTGAGATTTTAGTATTTTCCTCCCTCCAGCAGGGGAATGCTGAAAATAGGGTCCCCATCAAGTCGCTTCACGTAATTAGCGATTTCGAGAGATGGAGCCATTGTGTCAGTTTGGATGCGACTCCTGCTTAGTGTTTTCCGGACAAAACAGCAGACTCCTGTGGGGCTCACTGTCAGAAGGACGTAAACAACAGGTGGGGTGGAGACAGAAGATGAGCCATTTTTGTATTTATTACTCACTGAATCTCAATTCAAGTTTGCAGCACAAAAACACCCAACTCCTGTGGGGCCTACTAGCAGAAAAGGACGTATAAAACAAGTGGGTGATTACGACGATGATGACGACGAGCAAGAAATTAAAGAACGAAGTAGAAAGACAATGACAAAAGAAAGATGCATGGGTCCAAGTACTGAATATACCACCGATCAGCTTTAAATTGGAACAACTGCAAGCTAAAAGAACAAAGGACGCTGGAATAAAAACAAGCGTGTTCCGTGACGGAACGATCCGAATTCTGGAAGGGCAGTGCGTTGTCCTCAACCCCATACGTTAACAATGACACAACCACATTTTCTCTTTTTTAATCTCTGCAGTGTAAGGACTAAGGAATGGACAGCAATTAGCTCAGTCAATCAGGGATCATCATCGATCAATTTTTGCCTCATTGTCCTTTTTTTTAAAGGCAGACGCACTAGCTACACAATTGTCTTCCAGTGAGGGGGGTAAAGATGCAATCTTGTCGCCTTGTTTTAGTCAAGCTATGCTGCCAGGGACACTAGTAATCTGGATATCCAGAATCTCTTACTTTGCAAGAAAAGAAAGGCATGGGATGGGATATGTCTTTCTATCAGGTAGAAATTTGGATCTGAGCAGGATATGAAGTTTAAGGGCAAGACTTTGGGCCTGGTTCTTGTTTAGAATTTCATACTTGAATTTGAGGTGTTTAAGAATTTTTGGGCATGGAAATTTTTGGGGGCATGATGTGATGGTTTATTTTCTAAAATTTATAGATGTCATATCTTTTTTTAAAAAAATGTAGAAATAGCACCTAATTAAAAGTTCTCAAATGCCTTACGAGAATCGAGAATCTCAAAGCTCTAGGTAATTTACTTTTAGTGGAATTCCTTGATGCTAATTTAAAAAAGAAGTTTCAAAATTCTACTGTGTTGGGGCATTTGTAAATTCTGAATATAGAAATTCTCTAAATTTTTACAAAGAAATAGATTCAAACCCAAAACCAAAACCACTACATACTAAAAGAAAAAAAAAATTTCTTTGTAATAGATTTGCCGTTTTACACAAAATGAAAAAGTGGAAACTCATAATGCAGCTGATACACCACATGGAGAAAACTTCTTCTTCTTTTTTTTTTTTTTAACCTAATACACACCACTATACGTTAATTAAATATATCACTTTTGTGTAAAGCCTAGCTGCCCATAGTTCAAACTCTGAACACGCCATCTATTTCTGGATGTGCATGTACTCGTTCTATTCTCACTTGTATGGATTTTTTTTTTCTGCATGTGCATATAGCCTTTCTCTTGGTCCCCATCCCCTTGGCTTAAGTAAGAGAAAAAAAATAGAACTTTGGTTGCAAACTACTTCACAAAACTATGCAAAGTTTACTCTTATATATAGGGCCCACCTTATAATTGATCGCATGATAAAATTTACTATTATATAGGGCTCACCTTATGATTGATCACATGATATTAGCCAAAGATTGGTCTAAATAGGTTAGCCATTACTCAACGTTCAGAGTTCTAAACAGCCAATCTAGACCAATCATTAACTAGTATGATATGATCAATCATAAACTGGGTCTTATGCATAAGTAAAGGCAGGAGAATCTCGAAAAATAATTTTGTGATATCGCTGTAACTCGTGGGAGGATGCCAAACGGCATCGTCAGACACGTAAGACAAGATCTATGCTGTTTTATCTGGTTAAACAAATAATTATGGAGGGATCGTAAACAGACAAATTCTATTTGTGGGTATCGATCGCTTGAGCCCAAGCTCGGGACTCTCTTTGTTCGTATAAGGGAAAAAAAAAAAAAATCTCCTTCACGGTTCCTAGTAGTTTCCACCGTAGGGCCGTCTATTGATTTAAATAAAGGCCCTACTGCCTACATGCGAGAACCATACGTCAACAAATATTTAAAAAACAGTTAGTCCCACCGTAAAACTTAATTTTGAGTTCTCATATTTTGTTAGAATTTGAGGATAGATGAAATGAAAGGAGAGCATTCCAATTTAGTAGCTCAAATTTTTAATAGATGGATCCTAACTCCCAAAAAGAGTTCCATGACCATCCCATCCACTCACCTACTCACAGTAAGCATGAGAGACACGATTAAGGTGTTCGCCTGATCGCACTGCTAGAAATTCTTTTACATTGATTGAGGTTTTACTTGAAAACTTACCACTAAAGTCCCACGCATGTGGGTGAAATTTTCAACCTTTAAAAGAGTGGCCGTGAATATTCTCATCTACAAAAAGCATTCTTGTAACCAACTATCAAATTAAGGCTCTCAAAATGATTAGTAATGCTATGATGACATGAGATGTTGACACAGCATTTATATGTGTTCTGACAACAATACGATTCGCTAAGTGGAATGATAGCTATTTACTTCAGCTAATCATGTATTCACACATCAGCATATAAATATTTTATATCAACATTGCATGTCACCATACCATTTCTGCAAATCGAGAGAACATTAGATCATATGCTTAACCTGCATATGGTTGGGCTTCAATACTAGTTCCAATATTACTTATTTAGATTGTAATTCAAATTTAATTAATGTAAAATAATGGTCTCTATCAAGCCATTGTTAGCCTATATTATTTGTCAAACCTAGTAAGAGGCAGCTTTTACCTGTTACCCAGGGTCTAACTCTGAGCATGCTACCTCCCCTCACTCAAACATAGTCTACTTCCCTCATATGATAGCAGGTCCCAACCCCTCTAGCTGGGTACCAAAAATAAATAAAAAAGTAGGGAAAGATTTGCATCCTTATTAAATCCACAGGACCAATAAAGGAGATCTCCCCAATCCCCACAACCAATCTTTTTACATATTTTTCTGTTTTCTTTAACAAAGGAAAGTATCTTTTAATGTGATTTAAATATTTTAAAAATCATTTAATGTGATTTAAATATTTTAATAATACACAAAACCATATAGTTTGCGTGACAGGTAGCCTTATCAAATAAAAATTCGGGTATCTAGTTATTTCAACGTTTCAAGTTGTCCAATAATTTTTAGACGTTTGAAATACAAACCCCGACCTTCTACCTTACGGCCTGTTTGTCTGCATCAGGCCCACAAGCCCGGCCGTCAAAAGAAAAAAACCCACATCAACTTTGGCATAATTTGATTGCTGATTTAATAAGTCGAGAAAGATTTTAGAAAATGTAACCCAAGTGCGCCTGATGTTCAATTCAAACAATGACGAAAAGTACGTCATGATGGGCCCTCTTTATTATCGATTCAATCCCTCCCACACATGTACTTAAACTGATACTCATTTGAATCTCTCAATCAGATCTAAACCTTATATTAAATTATAAAAACTCTCTACATTTTATATAAAAAGTAAAAAATTCTATATAAAACAACTAAAAATAAAAAGAATTATAATTTCATTATTATTATTTTCATTTTGGATTTACTCTACTTTACTCTACTCTATCCCTCAAATAATCAGGCCCTTATGATTACCCATTTTATAATCTTTTTCTTTTTCTATAATCATGTTGTTAGATCTCAAAAGGTGGGACCCAACACCCCCACATGTTGCATGATCCGCATGAATTTCTCACCACACCCCATTTCTCACCACACACAACCGCCCCCAACCCAAAAGATTTTCTACACATTAGATTCAACATGGCATTAAAGGCAACTTCTTTATGGAGTGGTGATTTGATTTTTTATTTTGATCCTCTCTTTAAATAAAGAAATTGACCACAATCCAGTCTTGAATTTCTGATATAGAACTTTAATGATATGCATATCATGTTCTAAAAGAAGAAAATGCAAGAAGGGGGACAATGGGTAATTGGGGTTTGATTAGAATGAAAATACATGCAAGAAGAGAGAGAGAGAGAGAGAGAGAGAGAGAGAGCCTACAAAGCCAGACATCCTGGGCCATGTTCCATGGTCGAATGCGTGACGGGCGGCCTTGACTGCCAAATCAACATCGGCTTTGTCTCCCTCCGCTACCTTTGCGATGACTTCCCCACTACGTGGATCGTTTGTCTCGAACGTCTTTCCTGCAATTTACACACACACAAACAAAGGACGAATAAGAGAAATGGCTTCAAGATTTTTTTTTTTTTTTTGAGAGAATGGAGACTGACTCGGAATAGAGAACACTGTATTCTTCATTTTCCATGAAATATAAAATTTCAACAAATTATGAGACTTCAGAACCAGTGAATTTCTCAAGTGAAAGAAGATAAAAGTAATTGGTTGATCATATCGTCAACTGGGATATTTTTGTTAAAAAATTTCTATTTTTTAAACCGTTATTTCATTTTTTTTCATAAAATCATTTAATTAGTAATCCCTTTTTTCATATCAGTTAATTCCAACAACACTAGCCGTTTGGTGAAGAGAAGACAGGAAGAAAATTGTGTAGACACAAAATCTGCTGAAGATGAAAAGAAAAACAAGCATCTGACTTTTTTAACCCATAACCAATAACAACGAATAAATCCACTTCAAATAATCAAAGAAAGTTAAGAGATTCTCAAAAACCAAAAGCATTATTAACTCACAAAATCCCACCCCACCCCAAAAAAATAAAAATCATCAAAGTAGAGCTGTTGAAGAGCCCTTCATCAAACACAAGCGTAGAAAGAGAAGAAAAAGGCAGACCAGAAACTGCATCAACGAATTCTCCATTGATGAAGAGCTTCGTGAACTTGATTTCTGGAAGCTTGAATTGTTTTGCAGCGCTTCCATTGCATGGAGTTTCTGCCATAGCTCTCTCTCTCTCTCTCTCTCTCTCTCTATGTGCCAAAGGACAAGTCTTCGCTTTATTTCTGTGCTTTGGGAGGTGCCTCAAGACGTTTCATATATATAGATAGATAGATCTGCGTGCACTGAAAGTCCGTCGCATTTGTCGGTGTTATGTGACGGCTCTCTTGGCGACGAAAGTAAAGCACGCCTTGGGACGTCCTCTAACCATTGAATAAAAATATTTTGGGACTATCATCCAAATGGCACTCTCCCAAAAAGAAAAAAATTAAAATTGATTTTAAATTACAATTTATAATATAAAAAGTTTTTGTTATCAAGGTTTTTGTGCTGGGTCTTAATTTCATGGGTTGAAAATCATATGAACCTAGAATTGGATCCCTTTCCTAGTCGAAATCTAATTGTGTTCATACTAACCATTGTATTAAATGTGTTGATAACACAATTAAGTACTCACCGATGAATGGTCTAAGGGAAATGTCTACCGAGGCACCTATACTGAGGAGGAAGTCCAATGGTTTTTGATGTGATCAAATTTGGCTTAATATGAAGATATACAAATATGGAAGGAGTGATACGTGTGAGTCGTGTCGTCATCTCACACGTAATATTAAAACGAGAGGGCGTGCAGCTGGTGATGGTCCACGAAACTTGAAAAGACATGGGCAACAGATCAGACCGATCAACTGAGACTCTTGATTGGACATTTAATCAATACGTGGGCCTCGTTAATTCAAGTGCGATGGATTGCCAAAATCTGGGTTGTCTAGCCAATAATCCCTGCCTGTCTCCTTGTTTAAAATACTCATTTATTCTTCGAGTCATTTTAACTTGGCCAAGTGGCCAGGGTTACTTGCCTCGTGGAGCCTCTATTTCTTGTTCAGGTCCCCTAAGCTATTAAGTAGTGGCTCTCTCAGAGACAGGATAATATGATAAATGGGTTTTTTTTCCATATGGACATTATTAGGGAAGGATTTTTTCATACCCTTACCAAAATTGTATTTTTACCTATACATTTTTCAACATTTTTCGCACTGATCACAGTACCATTGGTTGGTAGAAGATTTAAATTCTTGCCATCTCACAAAATAATTTTATGCGAAAGATGCTTTATATGATATCACCAAGTGATTTCCTAAAAAGTCAACAAAGGCCTTTCTATTTATATATTTATTCCATTTTTCACCTTGTTGTTTGGATTTGTCACCACCCCTTTCCTTCTTTCACTGAAGTAGTTAACCTTATTTTCACATGCATTCGATCTCTGGGTCTTCAGTTAAAGGCATATTTCATCCGTATAATTTCTTACTTGAATTTAATATATTGAAAATTCAATGCATATTTATTTAGCAGAATTCCTTCGATTGTCTAAAGACATATTTATTCAAGCAATCACACTACCATCCAGTTCTATAAATACAATGTAAGGATAGTCTAAAGAATTTCCATTTCAAAAAACATGGTAAATCTAGTGGTTACCTTTGACAAAGACGATAGAGAGGCAGATTAAGATTAGGGCTTTGGCGGTTTAGAGTGCTACAAAATCACAATCCCCAATTGCAAGTAAGGCCCACGAATCCCAGTAGAAACTCCAACAAGGCAATCAATCCTGCGCATTAGCAAAGAGATTGGTGAGACGGGGGAAAACAATGGAGAAGAAGACTTACAGAGGATAAAACCAAAGAAAATGGGGTTGGCAAGTTTTAAAGTTAAAAACTATGTAACTTTTGAATTCGCATAAAGTAAATTTGCAATTTTGCAAAATCTCTATCCACTTTCTTCTATACTGCGTACGCTCAATAAAAAAATTTTGAAAAAATTTGTGTGTAAACACCAGAACTTTGATTAGGGTGCGGCAAAATTAGCACTTAAAAGTAATCGTACGGTTAAAATCCTCAGATGAAACCTCTATTTCATGAACTCCTTTCAAAATGAACAAATGGGGATTTCACCGTTAATGATTGGTAAAACTCCCAATACACAATAGCACTTCTATTACCATTTTATTCAAAAAAATGGCCCCATTTTATTACTTTTTTTCTATAAAGCTCTGTGAAAAAGTGAAACTTGGTGAAAACCTTAAACATTCAAGTGCCTATCTTCTATCTCATGAGATGTAAACAAATTTTACTTCAAGTGTTGACCTAAGATTGAGTTTATATGAAATCATGAAAATGGAAATTTTTGGGTTCAACAATTTCAATGTTTAAGATTGAATGGTTTGTACTCTATCTACATATCCAAGAAAGTCGCCTTCATTTAAAAATGGTTTTACGAAAAAATATATATATATATATAAATGGAAAGGGGCTAAAGAGAATGTCAATTCTTAGATCTCGGAGTTGTTTTATAATAAGAATGATCACGGGTGGAACTTGGAAGTACCAAGATATAGGACTTGGGAGGCCATTGCGAGAAAAAAATTTCTTGGGAGCGGGGCATTGCTAAAAGTGGATTTAAAATTTATTTATCTAAACGGGGGTTTTTGAAATTTTGCCAGGATCTACCCCTAGAATACTACTAGCGATCAGTGCCTATCTCTCTATCTCTCTGACAAATAAAAGGAAGAAAAAGAGGCGGAGCACTTCGAAATTAAGCTTATAAAATCAATGGTCTAGATCACTTGTTTTTTTTTTTAGCCCAGAGGAGAGGTTGGGACTCGAATACAATACAATTCCTCTCTCATTCACACTACTTACTCAACTCACATATACGAGATAATTGAAAGTCACACATGAAAACATAATGCAGGGTAATATGGACCCACACATGATTTAGCTAGACAAGGGGTTAATAAATTGTTTCCTTCGAAAATGATCATTATGTAGTATGATGTAGGAGGAACAATGCTCTTTAATCACTTGTTCCTTTTTTTTCTTATCATTGTTTTTGTTTCCTTTTTAATGGAAGTTTGTGTTACCAATAAAAAAAAAGTGTCCATAGCTCTATAAGGCTTTGTACAATCTAATTTAAACAAAACTTGATCACTGATTTTCATATTTTGTCTTCTTACTAGTATTAATTTAATTTATAGAGTGAAGTGAGGTGAATGATCATCTAAAAGGTAAAAAAATAAGAGAGGTTAAATTAATCACATGATGAGATTTTGTTTTTTTTAGTAAAAACAGGATGTAACTTTTTGACTTTATATGTTAAAAGTATATGGTTTTTTGTGAGTTAGTTAGTGGGATGAAAAACTAGTTTTTTGACTTTTTGATGTAGAAAAGGTAGAAGAATTTATTTCTAATGTAGTATTTTGATTTGACTCATTTAGTTTATTGTGTCTTAAAATGATAGATGACATTAACTTTAGATTGAGGTGAAATTAACAAATAAAGGATAGCCCATGGTCCCTCAAGTCCTTGGGCCAAATGATTGAGATATGAAATACTTTTATTTCCACTAGTTTAATTTGGAACCTAATTGTATTAAAACATTATTGTCACCATATTTTCTATAAAAGAGGCTGGGACAGGCATAGCTACTAGTTCAAGACCGTATATCATCCTACATGTAAACATTTCTACTGATCGAAACAATATCCTACCATGCACGATAAAATCATTGGCAAAACATTATTGTATGCATCTTGAGGGCTAGGAGCCTAAATTATTTTATCGTTAAATGGCATTATCTTAATCTCATGTGCAGCGAAAAAAGAAACAAAAAAGACTATTAATATGAACGACTATGGAGAAAAAAAAACACTATTAATATGAACGACTATGGAGCTGCAGGGCATGTGGTACATGTAGATTAGAGGCCCTCGATACAAAATTTGAAGCACTCACTATACATGGTTCTTCATAGAGATTTTTATTATTTGTTTGGTAACCCAATCAGGGAGGTCGGGGCCCAAGAGAAAGCAAAGCCCATACAAATAAAAAAAAAGCTTACTCACATGGAAAATGAGCCTGCACACGTAGGAAAAAGACCCGTACACACGAGAAGAGGTGGTGTACCCAAATTTTGAATTTTGGGCACCCAGGTAAGAATTGACACCTCTTACCAATGGGGGTCGGTGGCTATTCTTAGGTATGAATACTGGTAGATACATATTGTATTCCATCCCAAACATGGGTTACCAATACTAATATAATAATATGACACAGTGAGAAACTTACAAACAACAACCTAGGTTATAGGATCCATGCTAGTACTTGAATTCATACTCAAAAGTGAACCAATTAAGGCTATTTATATTTAAGGGCCTGCTTGATTACATTGATGATTGAACACATTAGAATTCATGGTTAAATGAGTTTCATCTTGTAAGATTATTAAAGATGTGAAGTGTGAAGGATATGTTGTAGCAATGTAGATGAGACATTGATTTTTCTAGAATTAAAATTACTCGGATGATTTTGTTTAGAAAGAAATTACTGGGGTAGTGACTAAGTTTTCATTTCCCATGAAAGGAACTATTATATATATATTAAAGTTACAAGAATGGAGGCCTCTGGAGAATGCTACATCAACACATCTTATTTTTCTTTTTTTTCTAGAGCGCCACGTCGGTATCTTAAAATACTAAAATCTCTCCTCTTATAATCTCTCTCCCTCCCTCTTATCTTTTATACTAAAATTTCTCCTCCTATAATCTCTCTCCCTCTCTCTTATCTTTTAGACAATTGGTATTTTTTAAACTTGAATTTCTTAAAATATCTCTTTTTATCCTCTAAAATTTCCAATTGATTTTCCCTCTTAATATCTAATCATTCCATTCATATCCCCTAAAATATCTCTAGAGTTTTTATATCACCATCGAAGAAGAAGAAGAAGAGTCTTCAAAAGGGCTACAATGTCTAGCTCGAAGTTAAAAATAGTGGTTGGGTTGCAACGGAGGTCCATGATTGAACGACAGATAATGAAGTCGTTGTTACTGAAAATGGAAAAAAGGCAGACCTTTTTTTGTTTTTGCTTTTGTCTTTTTTTTAATCTCCAAGTCAAGTTGAGTCTTGATTTTGAGGTTTTTTCCTTCTTCTTCTCATGGTAGATTACAACTTTTGGGGAGAAATTGCTGCCTAAAGATCTAGAGGTAAATGGACCTAACAGGGCCGGCTCAAGACAATTTAAGGCCCAAAGTGACAATCCTAAATGAGGCATATTTTCTTTAATATTTTATTTAAAATTTATTTTTTTTATTTTTTGTAATGCAATGTTACTATTTAAGTTTTTATATTCAAATTTTGTTAACATATCTTTTTTAATTAATAGTATAGCTAATCTACTTAATCTTTTTTGTGACATTGTTGTTCTAAATTAGCATTTTATCCATTTTAATTTTGAACAACTTATTTTTATAAAAGAAACAGTTACAGGTATTGCCAATATTTTTCTAGTAAATATATTTAATATTTATAAATTATAACTAATAATATTTACAAATAAAACAAACACTAACTATAATAAACATATAATATGATCTTGTAATTAAATATTTTTTAGAAGTATAGAACCATAAAAGCTAATTAAGTGATTTATCGGTGTTGGCTACAAAGATTATAGATGTGGATTACTTTTGAATTTGATGCAGCTTCTTCATTATGAAAAAAAAAGATTATATTTAAAGTTGTCTTTTAAGGATTTCAAGCAGTATAAATATAGAGGGAAAAATGTGCAAATTGAAGGATTTTCAGAACATAAAATGATTTTTTGCTTATTGTGATTGTAGGGTTTTTTTTATGTCAACATTTTTTCAATGGTGAAAATAGTCTTTAATTCTTTTTTTTAAATATGAAAAGATAATACTTGTTTTTTATTTAACGTAAAAAGATGGTAGCTGGTTTAATTACTTTTATGAGGCCTTAAATTGCTACAATTACTTTTTTGAGGCCTTATTTTTTTTTATTGAAAAAAAAAGGATAGAATTTATTTTTTTTTGAGGCCTAAAGCAAAAGCTTTTTTGGCCCAATGGTCGAGCCACCCCTGGGAGCTGATCATGGTGGGGTTTATGATATGACAAAGCTGACTTATTTGAATGAGCGTGTAGTTCTTTATAATCTCGTAAGGAGATAATTTGCATACATTTGCTGCTTTGTTATGGGTTTATCACGTGGATTGTTCTTCTTTTCTAAGCTTTGAGCAAAAAATTGATTGGGTGAAATGCAAACTATTTTTGTGTGATTTACTTATTGGTTGCTGATTTTGATTTCGATTGGAACTTGGAAAAGATGAAATGCTTAATTCGCTGTATATTGTTCTCAACTTAGGTTTTACCACATTTGTAGGTCAATATATCCATATGAAATTATTAGCTCTTTTCAAGTATTTGGATTGATTGTGAATTACGCTGAACCCATGTGCACACAAAAGTTCAATCAACCAAAGCCATGCAAGGTTGGTTTCAATATTGTTGCTTTTACTTGCAGTAATCCTTCACGTTAACTGAATTTTTGTGTTTTATTTAAACCATGAGAATCATTGGTGGGCTCCTTACATTTTTAAACATTTTTTAATTTTTATTTTATTCCTTTAGTATGCTAACTTTTAAAAATATCTGACATTTTATATTTTTATAAATTTTTTAATGAACTATTTGATTTTTTTTTTTTTGGAGGCCCAGGCTGAGCAGGGGCCTTGATTACTAGTGTTTTTATACAATTACTTCAATCTTTATTTTCCCAGTAGAACTAGAGATTTTCTTTTGCAGGACCAGAGTACCTAAATTTTTACCGATGCTACACGCTTCATGGGAACATTCAACTAGACTGTCTGCAAATGTGGGTTCCCTCCCATCGAATTTCTGTTAGGATGAGCACACAGGCTAAACCGTCCAAGCCCAAACAGACCTAGACTGGTCCCAACACAATTGTATCATAACAGCAGAGCAAGATCTCACAATATAAACTTTCTGTATTCGGAAGATCTCTTGATGTGTAAATCTTATCAACTAAATTACACTCTGTAAATGTACTATTAATACATGTATCGATGGAAATCAATCTATGGTGAATTTACTCAAACCGTTCAATTTCATGGGTCCCACCGTGCCGATGGTAGCAATCCAATGGAGCACAGAGTGTTAAGAGTGCAAGCAAAAGTTTTCCACCAAAGTAAAATAATCTTTAACAAATTGCAAAATTTAGTAGTAAAATACACAAAAAGATTTCTTAAAAAAGTGCAAAACGATTAAAAAATATAAAAGTTTCTTAAATATAAATATAATATTATTAATAATTACAATAAATGACAATTCATTTGTTACCCCAGAAGTTCAAGGCCCAAAGCAGCACATCAATTTTAAGGTGGAACTTTGAAGGGCAAGAATACTTTATTCACACATAATCTAAGATAATTTAAGTCCCAGATTCATGAGAAATTCATGTGGGTTCGTAATGCGGCCACTAATGAAAAACTTAGGACATCTCAAAATAGCCCAGATCCTTACAAAATCTCATTCAAATAGGACATTGTCCCCCTAATATACTGACCACTTACAAAAAAAAAATTGTGAACAAAATATCAATTTTGTGAGTTTTGTTGACCAATTTGATGGTGGGCCATCTTTTATTGAATTGAAATCTTGTGAGGGCTTATAAGAAAGAGTAGCCGGATACTTTAAGCATTTTAGATCTTCAGAAGTAGGCCCTGCTAAGCAACAAGTTCCCATATCTGTAATAAATCACTCAATAACATTAGCATGGTTCTTTCTCCTTTGGTTCCCTTCCTTCACTCTACTTTTTTTTTTCTTCTTTCGAAATTGGAGAAGTCTTACATATTCTATGCAAATGACTATGTCCTAAAAGTCGGGACTAGAAGATTGTCTTAGTGGATAAGTAATCCATTCTCATACTATCCAATAAGAATCGGTTCTTGGTGGGTGCTCTTTTCTCTTGGTGACTGAGCCAAGTTAGCAAGATAAAAATAAAGAAAATAGGCCCTAAGAGCTAAGGCCCTATTCACAAAATTTTAGGATGTCCTAAGAAGATCCAGTCTATTAAAATAATCATTTGTGTTGAAGATTTCCAAAAATACAGATATTCAGTGTCTAGCTAGCTTTTGGATTCAAGGTGAATCTTTTAACAAATTTTGTACGCGTGGTAGAGAATTTTAGTTGAAAATACCATGAAAAAAGCCCTTTGCAAGAGCCCATTTCCACCGTGGTTCTTATCCTTTGTATTAAAGTCCTGCACGAGAGTTTTAACAAAGGAGGGCATTCATAAGCACTTTACCAACTACCATATCGAGGTGACTAGGCACAGAACCTCATCAGTTAAAATACAAAGATATGTTCTCAAACTCTTTAACCCTTGACTTGACATAGGTTAAGGTCCAGCACAGATTTTGTTACGAAGATAAGTAGTAATCAAATCTGATTAAACTATCAATCACCACAAGGAAGATAGACACAAAATTTTTACATAGAAAACCCAACGGGAAAAAACCACGGGACTAATCACCAGTCCACCAAGAATAAGCACTAAGCAAGAGAGGTTACAAGACTACTTATTACCCCTTTTTCCAGTTGAATACGACCTAAAGGACTAAAAGCTATTCTTGTCAACGCACATGTTGTTTACTTTCTTCACACTTGATCTTTTCACCTTAAAGCCTCTCAAGATGAATCTCCACAGAGGAAGAAGAAGAAGGATCTTAGGAACTTACCATACAGCACAGCAATGGAAAAGACGTTTCATAGAAGAAAGGATCTCTCAAAAGGATTTCTAGGATTTTGAATACTGAGAGAGGTGATTTCAGTAGAGAGGGTTGAACCATATATACCCAAAAACCGTAGTGTCCTCTTAGATCTGGTTTCCAAGAGGATAAAGATTGATTTGAGCTTACAGGAAAGTAGATCCAAAAATTCAGATGCAAACTCGTGCCCTAGCCGACCGATTGGATGGAATGTTCGATTGGTCGGGCATGAGTCTGACCGGTCGGGAATCACAGCCGACAGGTGAGTCTTCGACTTTGCCTGGGTGATGCAGGATCCAGCTAATTCGACCGATCCGTAAATAATCCTACCGATCCGACAGAGAGAAAAGCACGCATTTTACCTTTAAATAATAGACCTTAATCTGTAACTTTGGTAGACACTTCAGTTTTTTTAGAAAATAAAATTACAATACATTTAAACCCAAATTTTATCCATCCAATGAACTTGCTGATATTACATTCCTTACATGTTGTTTTTAACTAGATGTCGACATATCACATAAATGAATATTCTACACCCACTTGTTTGAGAGGAAAGTGTAGGTATTCGGCTAATTGAAGTTGATGGCAATGAAAGGTTAAGGTGGCCAATGCTTGTTTGACACGTAGGAATGAAACCGTGATAAAGAGAACAGAACTTGTTGGTCGAGCTTGGCTTCCACAATTTACATTGAGAGCTCATCAATTAGCACTCAAAAAAAAAAAAAAAATCAGATGCATTGGACAATGCAATTTTTATGTCTCTGTTTTTTAACCATTTTCTTAGTTCTGTTGTCCAAAGAATTGAATCAATTGATGTTTTGGCAAACAACTAATACACACAACCACTCTGGCATCTAAAGCAGGTTTTCTTTCTTTTTCTTTTTTTTTTTTTCAGGCAGCTAATTGCAAAGCACCTCTATAAAATTAAAATCAAGCCATGGTGTCCACTTCTTAAACCAAAACTACTAAAATAAAATTAATTACTATTTTAGCATTTTGTTATAATTTGGTGTAGTCGAAACAAACTGGGTCTTCCATCAAGTCAAACATGTCTAAACACATAAGTGCAACCAATGATGGCAGTAGATTCCTTGCCCTGTGCCTGCTGTACTTATGTATTGAGGACAAGACGACTATAACGACCAAAGTAGTGGTCCATAGCACATCTTCGGACTTGCCGGCATGACCAGGGGAAATTAGAAATAGGATCAGCTATAAATACCTTTTTTTTAAAGTATTAATGTATAAAAAGATAAAATTATTACACCTTATAATGCCTTTTTAATTTTATTAAATCTAAAAAAGAAATTATTCTTTACCATAGTGTGAGAGATAGATGCATAGTAGTATTTCTCATATATATATTCAATTTTATTACACATTATTAACTATTCATTCAAAAGAAATAGAGTTTAAAAGTCTTTCTAGATTTATCTTAAATTTAAATTTGTTTGTGAGGTAGAGTAAAGTAGAATAAAATAAAATATTTAAAATTAAAATTTTTTATTTTAAAAAAATTAAAAATTTTCCTTTTATAAAAAATTTTAAAATTTTCCTTTTATAAAAAATTTTAAAATTTTCTCTTTTTTAAAAAAAATTAAGAAGTCATCACTAAATTATAAAAAATTATCTACTTCCCATACAAAATGTCATAAAGATTTCATATCAAACAACTAAAAACAAAAAATATCATAATCCCATTATATGTTATTTTTTCTCATAAACCGATCACATATTATTCTTTCTTGATTTTGAATTTACTTTGCTTTACTTTATCCTACAACAAACAAGCTCAAAAAGTGCAATTTAAAATTGTGTTTGATTGGATGACAAATGATGTATAAAAGGCTAATCTTTTACATATAATGTAATACCCCATTCCACATCGCTTATAAATGAAATATGAATTTAAGTTACTACTAATAACTTGGGGCTTAAGCATTTTGGGCTACGAACTTATCAAGTTATTGGACTAATGTGTTACTTGGGTTGTTACAAATAATATCAGAACCATTTATCAGCCAGAAATGTAATCCTGCTCCCACATCGCCTGGTAAAATTAAATGGCCACGTGATAATCTTACCAAATTATTGAATACTCGGATGGTTACAAATAATTAATCCATTCAATTCTTGTTATAAGCCAACTAAATATTTTCGTGTCATGTCTCCTATCTTCTATGGCCATCATAGCAACAGACGTCACCTCGGAGTGAGCGTCTTTCTTACACTAGTGGACCACTGATTGTCATTAGTCACTTGTCAATGACCGGACCATTTGCTATATTCCAGGTTCATTCGTCTTCTCACTGGCCTTTAGCGATAAGATTTACCGAGAGTCAAATAGAGGCATAGTAATCATCATACAGAGAGGGGAATGGCCCGTGCGAAACGTTTTGAACAACTTGTCATGGAAGGTCGAATCCAATCCTAACTCTGGCCAAAAGAAAATTGCTATGTTTAATGATTGTGTTATTTATGTCTTGTATTCAAATTCACAGGATAGTAACGAATTGAACTTTGCATCGTAGGCATTTGATTTTTGTTTTGAATTTTTTAAGGGACTAAGAAAAAGATAATTATATATATTATATAACTTGTAAATCTAAACCTAAGAGTGCAATAAAGAGATAAGTTTTTTTCATTTATTGACATAAGCATATCGCTGAATTACAAGAATTTTTCGTGTGTGGTATTGTATTACTTTTCCCTCTTCTTGTAGATGGTTTATTTGTTTATTGTAAGTTTTGCGTGTCTTTGTGTGCACTACAAAAAAGAACAAATCCAAATGACTAATGAGTATAGCAGAAATAATAAGATTTAAGCGACTTTTTAATTTCCCTCTGCTTGCGGGTAAGTCCAAAGCTGTCTTGAGGGCCACTACTTTGGTCCTTATAGGTCCAAGAGAGACCTTGAACTGAGGCCATCTAAACCCGCCAGACTTCTCAATGCAGACAACTTTCTAATAGGGAGCAATATGCATCGTTAAATTGGACTGAACTAGCAAAACTCTAGCTGATTACAACCCGGTATTTATGGGCCCTCAAATTGACGGTTATCATCATTAAATAAGGGCAACTTTTGGCCAAATCCTAATCTGCAGTGACACATTTAACACAAATGGTTGATATGTTTCCCAAATGGTCCGGGCCTCACCCAGAACTTCTTTGGCCTTTTTTGCCTTAGGTAAATATAAACAAATTCACATGAAGCCCTCCAGGAGAAACAATATTTTTGGGATTCAAGCATTTTGTGTGTTGTGATATGAATCTATTTTTGGGATTCAAGCATCTTTGTGTGTTGTGCTATGAGTCCAGGAAAACAATTCTTCTTCGACTCTAACATGTATATATATATATATATTAGACTAGTTATTATGGTGCAATTAAAAAAAAACTATGCCATGATACACAAGAAATTGTCCAATCACATAGACAGCCATGTCTGCTCAATAATCAATATTTTATTTTTTTTTTTATCAATTCTCAAGGAATTAAATTTCCCTGAGTTTTAATAAGACATCTGAGACACATTTCTCCCCACGAGCACATGGCAATTACTGTTGACTTTATTACTCTAAATAGGAGTAGATATATCTTAACATTTCTTAACATTATGGATCTTTCTTTAATTCAAAAGATCAATCAACCTCTCCTTGTCACCCTTGATATGACTTTTAAGTCTTTCCTGTTCATGTTTTTCTAATTTCTAATTCACCGTATTCGGAGATCATTCTGTCTATTTCTATTATATCCAAGATTCTCTCGGCCAAGATATGCTTTATTTTCTAGGCAAGATGAAAATATATTAATGGAATACATAGATTACAAAAAAGTGTCACGTAACATGGCAAACTGGTGCTATGGTTTAAAAGTATTATACTACAAAAACGAAATATATATTAAAAGTGATGAAATTAGAAAATTTATCAACTCCTTACTTAATTAAAGAATAAGCAAAACCATTTGTTGTTCGCCAACATGAAGAAAACCATAGTTAAAGAGCCAAGCTATTCTTTTACATACTATATGTTATATATATATATATATATATATTTCCAGATGATACGCTAATATTCCTTTTTTTTCTATTTCCATTGATGTCTGTTTATATTAAAATTCTAAAGAAGTAACGTAATTGGAGGTGGTGATGACTTCATTCCATACATACTATTACCTCTCTCTCCTTCTCATTCATGAGTTGGAAGGCATTTTAGCTGGCTAATAGTGATTATTTTAGAGGTTGAGACACTGAGAGCCCTTTTGCTTACGGTAAGCAATAGACGCTCAACCAGCCTTATTATTACAATCTCCTCTAATCAGACACAGAGAGCAGTCCATGTGAAGGGCCTTTTTTTCCTTTTTTTTTTTTGGCTTTTGTTCAAGCTTAAGAGAAAGGGGTCTTGCCACTTGGAACACGACTTCAAAACTTCAAAGTGGACAGAAAACCAAGATATTAAAAATGCAAACTGGCTTCAAGCCGGCCATAATAATAAGGGGTAGTGTAGTGTCTTGTGGGTCAATTTCAGAACCGGCCATATGAGCAATAGCCAATGAGTAAGATTTAGATATCCAGCGCTTACGTTATATGGACGCTAGCCAATTGTCCAAGTACATATATAGACTCCCCTCAATCCAAACGCATCAAATCGTGTGAAGCATTTCTAACGAAAAAAAAAAAAATCATGGTGGACTTTGATCGATGGAAACGTCAGCCCCGTGTCATATGAATAAATGATAGCCAAGCTAGATCATGAAAATGTGGGACCCCTTACAACAGATATTGGCTTTAACAGAAAATTTCCAGTTATTCAGTTCACACCTACGCCTTGCTTGAATTCTAAGAACAATGTCGTAATTAGTCATGTGAGAAAACAAAACAACTTGCACTTACTATTCAACCCTCTATTTAAAATGACACACCTAAAATGGCACACTTTAATAACCTATTTTTGCAACTTGCCTCCAAGAAGAGTAAAGAGTCCTAAAAGTTCTAAAATCAACCACTTGATTTGCAAGTAGAGCCTGAATTCATCATGTGTAGAAATTTTTAGTTGCAAGCATATGATATCGTGACTTCTTAAATTAAGAAACCCGTGACACTGGAAGATGATGCAGACACCGGCGATATTACAAGGTATGGGATAGATAAATACAAAACTAAGATTTTTAAGTCAAAGCTCTGCGCGGCGGTTCGAGCCTAGGAAATTCTGAGTGGTACTTGTAGGACTCACTTGGATTTGTAAAAATTCAGTGGGATCCTTGAAAATAATGTCGGAAGGAAAAAAAAAATTTAAGTCAAAGTCAACTAAAAACAGATTGGGATTTGGGTCTAGTTATCATATCTTTCAACATTAAAAGGTCAAAAAATGCAAAAGGTCATTTGCGGCAACTGCTTTATATTAAATTATTATACTAAGGTGATACACATTCTCTGGCAATGCACAGTCCGCGTGGTGATGGGTATCGATAATATATTAAAATGAGTCAGTTGCCGTAAATGACAAGTGGATTGTGCATTGTGAGACAATGTCATCGCCATTGTTTCCTGGATTTGTACTTAAAACGATGCCGAGGGCACTGGGAATTTCGTTGACCCTAATTAATTTAGTGGATCAATGCTTTGGTAACATGCGTGCTACTTACTTCACATGGCTGGGGCCTGGGAATGGAACTAGAATAGACCCCTAATTGATATTTTACAAGCTCATTCCATGAATGCTTGTAAAATGTGCTGACTTTTATGTTGAAAATGATATAAGATATGGCATTTTGACATTAATTTGGTGTTTCGGGCATTAAATGGGGCCTTAACCTGCTGCGTATCTTTAGTAGGCGGCTTGAAGGCATGCGGCTTTTCGATTTTTTTTATTTTCAATTTCATGTTGATCTTCATTGGAGATTTTTATGGAAAAATATTCCTTAAATCCTTGTAAAAGATAGAGGAGACCAAATATTTAATATTGACAGTGGAGGGCCTCCTCCACTCTTTTCTCTAATTTTTGGCATTTTATATTGGGTTACCTCTATTTTTTTTTTTTCTTGGCAACCCAACTAGGGGCTGGAGAACTGCGTCAGTAGGATAGCTCTCAGGTGCGAAAAGGAGAGTATGGGTGGAAGAAAGGGGCATGCTTAAGATTCAAAGATTAAGAAGTCAGGTGAGAAATGATGTCTCTTACCTCCCATCTTGTTTGATATATTTGGCCCTTTACTTTTTTTATGAGGCCCCAACATTTATTTTTACATAAAGAATCCTTAACTTTTGTTGTTATTATCAGAAAATGGACAAGATGGAGGTGAGGCCCACTTGGTTCGTTCGGGATAAGGAAGTGAGATATGGTGGGGGCTTCTTTCAAACCTTTTTTTTTTATCTTGATCGTGGTCGTATATACAGCTAATCACCGCTAATGATCGTTGCAAACACAGCTTTTGTAATAACATCAACAGCAGAAAATATCAGTGTACATATTCAACTTCCATTGAGTAAATAGTTGAGAAAAACTCGTTTGTTATTTCCAATACTGAACAACTGTTTTAGGCTAATTTCCTTTTTCTCCAGATTATTATTTACAGAAGTGGTGCACTGGAGGAAGTAGAACAAAGAGGTACAATATATCGAATGGAAGAACCCAGAAAACCAAAAACCCATTGAGTCTTGAGTGATGCAACGATAATTAAGGCTATTCAACTACTTCCCTGTGAACCAAAAAATGCAGAGAACATTTTCCAAAAGTGTGGAATAACATGGTTTCAAGCAGTTCTGATTCAACAACGTCCTGGTTATGCAAGTTCAGAATTTAAATGGGACAAAGCTAAATTGAATTAAACAGTGGATTGACAGTATCAATGATGAGATCATTTATTTATACTTTTATAGCTCTACATCATCAGATACATCAAGTATAATAAGGAATCTTCCCTTTCCCCATCCAATCTTGGGTAGCGTTCCCTCGCCTATTTTAACACATAGATTAGGAGAAAATTTAGCTATCAAGGATCACAACATAACGATACAATTCTATCGGATGTCACGGTCTTGATTATTCATTATTAATATTGTTACCACGATCATGACAACATGTGTGTGGAGTAAAACTATTTTCAAATTAGTTTTTTCTTAAAAGAAGCAATGAAATTTATATAGGAACGGTACTCATTATTGGAAAACCCATGTTAATTGGTAGGCATGGTATAGACAGCCGAGAGTTGGCAGCAACAGCCAGCGAGTCATTCAAGAGGGATGGATGACCAATTAACTTTGTGGGGATCAATATATCCCAGTATGGGTACACAAACGATGTTGCCTTCCCTGTTAGCCATACCTGTTAGAGCACTGACAGCAAGGATTCCAAAGAGCCAGAAATTATACATCACTTTCACTTTAAAACCATAATGTAACAATTTGCAACTGACAGATCATCCGCTGGACAACCCTCAAAGTACAGAAACCTGCGAATCACACTTCCGCAACCACTTGGCTTCTTGTTACTGCTGCTGCAGCTACATCATGTTAGATACTTCTAAAGAATGGGTGGTTCAGAGCTTCCCGGGCAGTAAGACGTTCTGATGGATCAAACCTTAGCAGACCTTGCAATAAATCAGTCAGGGAGGTTCTTGATTGATCCACATGCTGAGAAACCAGATCCTACAGTGCCAATGTAATGCAAATTCAGCAGACGTAAAAGTGAAGAACAAAAGTATGCAATTCAGCCATATTCAGCTGTCTGGGATGGGTGAAGAACAAAGATGTATGTGAGAGAGAGAGAGAGAGAGAGAGAGAGAGAGAGAGAGCCCAAACAGTTACCACACCTTCAGTCGATTAAGTTTCCTTACAGCCCGGATACTCTCTCTTGACACGGCTCCTCCTGGCCAATTCAACCGACCTTGCCTGAAATATTTCTCTGTACCACGACTGTAGAATACAAAGAAATGGGAAATACATCAAACACAATGCACCAGGGTATAATTCACCCTTCTTTATGAATGTAAAATTCTATTTTTAATGAATGTAGAGTTCTTTACGCATCTGTACACCATGAATTCTGAAACACTGTAATGTTCTTTACACACAATATTTAGCACATGTTACAATGATTAGAAGATCTAAACATCCAGCACAGCCACAATTAAATATTTACATGTGCATGCTCTTTGGAGTTATTAAACACAGACAGTAGAATCCACAGAACTGGGATTGACATCAAACACAATGACAAAAAAATAACACTCATTCGTTAAGCATTTTTAGAAATGTCTAGTTTTTACACAGACCACTGATCTTTAGCACCCATCACTACAATTAGCAGATGGATCTTAATTCTCAGAACATCTAGCAACACTACTACTATATATTTACATGTGCATGTTTTGTGAAGTTACATCAAATACCTTCTAAAACAACTTACAAAGCATTTTTTTTTTTTACCCATGATTCTAAAGAACACTGCAATCATCATGATTACCATAGCCACCCACTCAAAAATCTGCTGGTTGATAAGAATCCGGATGCCACTCTCACAAATACACGTGTGTGCACACATGCACACAAACGAGTACATGCATATGCCCATGCACGTGCAGAGAGAATGGGTGCATGTGCAGAGAGTATGGAAGGTTCTTAAATGGGAATTAAGAGGGGTAAGACACCAAGAGAGCTCAGGAATGACAGAAGGTTCTCTTAGTTTTTACTTCTGTATCATGGGTGGGTAGGAAGTATCAAACCGGGTGTACCTATAAAACCCAAACTTGGCCAAAAGATTGAGTTGGGTTTCCCAACCCAGAACTGACTCATATATGTTGCAGGATGGATTTGGGTTATGTTAGGCAGACCAAATCCAGGTCAAGTCAAATTTTGCCACCCAAAAAAAGAACCAAGCCCCCACCTCCACCTTTCTCTCTCTCTGTTTTTTTTTTTTTTTTTTTGGATGAGGCGGCTGTCGCCGTGGCATTTTTAGCCAACAAGACTATTCCCCCAGGCACACACACGACCAACACATGTGCACGAGGTAAGCCAGGGGTGGGACTTGTAATACCCAAGGGTGAAAGTTCTAAGCTTGGTTTAAATTAATGAATTATTTAATTTTACCTTTTTATATATAAAAGTGATGGGACCCATGCTTTACTTAGGACCCATGTTTTACTTGTAATATGCTAACAAAGGGAGGGAGAAGGATTCTGTGCACGACACTTCCACTCGTAAGGAAGTAAATCCTTGAATGGGATAAGGATCCCTGTACACAGCTTTTATTAGAAAGAGAGGACTCTCAGGCACGACATCTTCACTTGAAGGAAACAAATCATTGTATGGAGGAATAAATCTTTGAATAGGAAAAGAAATCCTGTACACAGCTATCATTAGGAAAGTAGAGATTTGATATACGTATCGCCCCCATCCTTTAGGGAAACAAATCTTTGAAGAAGATAAGGAATTCTGCGTACAGCATTTCTTTTAGGAAAATAGGGATTTGGATATGTGTATATATATGCATTGAGTTGCTCATAATCTCATGCTTATTCGTTCAATAGAATCAGAGAGAGAGACTCAAAGGGAAGGGAGATACCAAGGGGAAGGAGAAGGAGACACATACCCAGGCAGCAGTTGATGTCCCACGTTCGACCAAATACTACAAGAGTCTACAAGAGGTGAGTGATTCTTCTATATCTTTCTGTTGAGATTGGACTATGGGGGTCTGTTGATCATGGTTTTCTGTCGATGATTATGAACACTCAAAGTATGAACCCCAGGTGGACAGATCTGTGCCACAAATGGGTGGATCACTTCAGAAGAAGTAAACCTTGATGAAATTAACCAAAAAGGGGGCTGTAGACATGGAATCGAACCTTGTTTTTAGGGTATTATGCATCATCGACCCTTTGGGAAGAGGTCGCTGATGATCGAAATCCTTCTGTAGGTGACGAAAGTTGACCAACTGATTTTCCCTTATCAATAGACCTTCCAGGCATCTTGTAGGTTAAAGAAGATAACAGGTCTGCATGTGGATTTCAAACAAAAAAAGGGATTTTTCAAATCCCAGGCCGTCTGGAACCAAGTTGGTCGTCAGGGGTTCCGGGACCACGTAGCTCACCTGATGCAAGATCTGATCCACAGATCTTGTAGTGGACCTTTGGGCGAAACCTAGGGTGGTGGTCTTGATCGATTTCGACCATTGAGTTTCACCGTCCGTTGTCTTGAAAAAGGCCAGGCGAGAGGACTCTGTTGACGGGTTTGGGATATGTATCACAGAGAAGGTGGGTTCTGTGGAATCCGTTTCCATCGAGGGTTATGTAGAAGGCTCTAATACTGTAATATTTACATAAAGGTCTTTTTTTTTAAAACAATATATACATATATATATATTGTAGTATAAAATATTGAGGGTATTGTTGTGGATACATATAGCTATGTATTAAAAGAGGGGGTAATGTCCAGTTATACCCGGGCGATCCTTAATAAGGATGAGTAGTGAGTAATAGACCATTGACCCCAGCGCATGGGGCCAGATATGCATTGATTTCTAACCTAAAATTATGTTGGAATTATAATTTTACTGTGCTTGATTATATTTGGAACGAAACATGATCTGAACCACTAGCACGGAAATTATTCATTGTGATTGTCTAATATTGGAATCATTGGATTCGATCTGGTAGATTGTTATGTTGACCGCAGATGTGGAGATTAGGACATTGAGGTCCTGATGTGAAGGGTCCAATGGGACGCCGGTTAAGGAGATGTACGAGTGGCATCTCGAAGAATTTTAGTATACTTAAATGGTCCAATAATGTGGACTAGGTGCAAGGATGTGGTTCAGAAATGTATCCTAAGGAGTTCCATTCATTGTTACAGTATTTAATTTAGTTAATCATTGCCTACATTTACTTGTTTTGATGATGACACTATGTTAATTGTGTACATATGCTAGAGTATGAGATTCATTCACCAGTTATGCTGATGCTTGTTACCCCCTTCAGGTAATCGAGTTGCGGTTGGATCTGAGAATGGCGAAGATCAGCCCGTGGTGTTTGGCATGCGTGGCTGAGGAGAGCGATTCCACCAAAAATCAGTAGATTAGGGAGATCCTAGTTTTGGATAATTAATTATTATTTGATGGATTTTATTTTGAAATCTTAGATAATGAAAACTTAATTGGATGATTTATGTGAAAAGATTTATTTTAAATAATGATGCTTTTGCCTCATGTGTTTATTTGATTTATGTGTATAAATTGCATACCAACGAATCATAACTCAGATTCCGACAGGGCCCCGGAATTTGGGTCGTGACAAGACTCCAACACAATACGTGGGGAGAAAACACATTCATTATGCCAATTAAACATCACCAGACTGGCACCCCCAACCTTCACATGCAGTTCCACACCGGGTTGAGAGGTTAAAAAAAAAAAATACAAATGTGTCATGGTTTTAGGAAATGGCAACCTGAGTCAACTCAAACTCAACCATTAGCAATTTGAATCACCCTCGGATTCACATATGACCCTCTCCTTTATATTGATGGGCTAAGAAGCATGGACACGGATATCGAACACAAATACGACACGACACAGACACGCCGATACGGCATTTCTCAAAAAAGTAAGACACGGACAGGTCGGGGGACACGTTAATAATATATATTAATTTATATATATAATCATCTACTAAAAAATAATATCATTTTAACTTTTTTAATCAATTTAGTAATCAAAATATAAAAATTCAAGTACCAACTAACAAACATATCAAATTATCAAATATCAATACAACACTAAAATATAATTTATAATCATGAAACATGAAATATCCATAGTTCCATAAAATCCATATAAAGAAAAGGGCTAATCATCTCTTTCCCCTCCCTAAAAAAAAACAAAAAGAAAAAAAAAGGCAATCTTGAGGCTTATTCTTTAGTGAAATATTTATTTTTCTTTAGCTCGTGATATGATTAATATTTACAATCATACATTTTTTCATGGTACAAAATTGTTATATATCAAGTTTACAAGTTTTAATAACCACATGTTAACAAAGTGTCTAAGAGATATCAGCCACATGTTTATTTTTTAGTCATAGACACGGGTTAAGAATTGTAGGACACGTTGCAAAAAAAGTGTCGAACAAGTGTCTGAAATTAATATTTTTAGTTCTTAATTATGGACACGGCTAAATAGTATCGAACACGTGTCCGAGAGTGTCCGAGGAGTGTCGGTGTCCTACACGGATACGTCACTCTCTTAGAAATATCCGTGCTTCTTAGTTGATGGGTCTTTCAATTTTCTAGGCAGTGTCCAAGGTCTCTCACAAGGTTTTGGAATGAGTTTTGAAGATTAAAACAAACTTTTCTCAACGTCCAACGATACAAAGGTGAAAGTTACTGTCATCCATACATAAACGATAGACTGCAGATCCAAATGTGGCCATCAACAACTGCTGCAATTAATTAAAAACAATTAACATATAAAGAGATTTTTTAAATTATTAATTAATACAAGTATAAAATATTTTTTAGATTTTTAAATGTATTTTCACATTTAAATTAAGTTTTATGGCTTCTGGTGTGATTTGGTCAGCTCGACTCAAGGATGATCAAATTGCACCCTCTGCTGTTTGAGTTCTAAAACCTTTGATATCTGGTCAAGGCCAATACGGGTCATAGATTTTTTCTATTTTCATTTAATTCTTTAGTAGGTTCACTAAAGGTTGAGGATCTTTCCTTGTAAAAGGAATTTGGCAGCTCGATGCGATTTTTATCACTATGTCAGCTTAAAGAAATATGTAAAAAAGTGTGAGACCACCTAAGTCAGCTTTCTTAATATCAGAAGAATACACGAGGGTCTGTAGTCTGTACCCTCTATAAATCTAAACAATTCAAGCTGACGGGCCCAACCATTTTACCTATAGAATGATTCAACTCTTCCAAAGGAAGTGAGAGTAACTGCTGGATTGAAGAAAACGTGATTAAAGCACTAACTGAAAAATGATATACTAATTAGTTTCTATTCACAATGCCAATGCTAATCTGACTCTACATTAGATGTGCAATTTCTTCCCTCATAAATATATAAAATCCCCGCCAATTATAAGTAAATTCATCATTGGATTGGCCAAACAAAATTTTACCATGTTGTCCACACCACCAATCTAATGGTTAATATTTTTCCAATTAACCTGAAATTTGGATCATGTATCAATTCATGGAGTTAGCATTGAACTGATGGTTCGGATCAATGTTGAGCTCACCGCATCAAAATTTTGATTAATATGCTATTGAACCATATTATTTGAGATTCATACAAACTAACAAGTGATGATTGCTTCTCATGTATGGGTGGGTACACATGAGTGGGCACAGATTTTGAATGATTGAGATCTATATCAAGTGGACAAAACATGTAAAGATTTAATTCAAGCTTGACCACATGGTATAGATAGCATCATGTAATCATTCCCCACAACAACAATAACAACAATTATTATTATTATTATTATTATAAAAAAACAGAGCAGATGTGCAAATTCCTATATGAGTTTATGCTTTATATTGGACTCTCTTACACTTGTGAGATTTCATCATACAAATTTTATGTTGGAATCAGTTTGAGCAAGAGGTGATTCCTCTACTATGCCACTCACATATCATGCACTATGATGCCCAAATAAGGATATGGGGATTGAGGATAACGAGGATACGGATATGGGGACTCACAATAACAAGGATATGGATAAGGGTGACTCTTTTTTTTCCTTCCTTATATCACTTTAGATTACTGAAATTATCATTTGTTTACGTTCCTTTTGAATATTTTCTTTTATGTTGAGAAGTAAGGAAACTAGATGAACTATATGAGATAATGAACCCGGTAATTAGGATATGCTAAACATGCACCCTAGAAGTATCGGTGTAGCATCAGGTAACAATAGGAGTATTGTATATGTCCAATAAAGATTCGTTGGGCTTGTACAGGTATTCAGGTATCATATAGATCATGCATGCATAAATCTATACAAACTGTCTCGATCTTGAAGGTGTATTGTATAATAAAGATTCGTTGGGCTTTTACAGGTATTCAGGTATCATATAGATCATGCATGCATAAATCTATACAAACTGTCTTCATCTTGAAGGTGAACACATATCATCCCTCTTATGCAATAGACAACTCAGTTAATCATTCCTGCATATATGTTTTGTTTCTATTGCATCCATGTTGTTTCAAAAGAATATTAACATTGCATAAAAAATGAAATAAATTTCCAAACAATATCCCGAACACAAGAAAAGGCTTGCCTGGCTTTTCGAATCATATGCTCTGGCAAAGGTCCCAAAACCCTCTCCATCATTGCCAAGTGCTCCAAATTTTCATGCGTTTGAAATAATGCTTCTCCCTAACATGTCCATTCATGATGTAAGAGATCAACATCATAACCCCACTTCATCAGATAAGATGTTTAGAAGATGAAGCTTTGTAGCAAACTAACCGAACATAGCTCAACTAAAATGCAGCCAAAACTCCACATATCACAAGGATAGCTCCATCCCAAGCCTGTACAAAAATCACAGCATAATATAGGGTTCAGAAATGAACACTCAACATCATTACAAAAGAATAAACAAAGATGACCTCAGAGTATGGATTAAAACATCAGCCAATACATCCGTTTATAAAAAACTAATGCAGTGTCAATGTGATAACCAATTCAAACCCGCATCACCGATACAGCCAATAACTATTAAGTATGACCTAGGGATAATACAGGTCAAATTGGATGATAATTTCACTTTCTAGTTCAAAATAAAATTGCGCCAACAAGGAGGAATGGGATAAACCTATCAGCATTACCAATAAGGTCAGAACATATCAGTTTTAAACATGTTGGAACCATGTTGGTCCCAGGCTTCCTGAAGTTCATACCATTTTTCCCACATCAGAATGCTTGAAACGAGGGTTACATAAGAACTATAAATGGTAAGAAGTAAAGTGGTGCCATTCCCAATAGCGTCTTAAAGTCTTGGGGCCAAATCCCAACTTAACAGGATACATTCACACAATTTGAAATACTGGGCATCTAAACATAAAATCTGGGTTCCAAGTTCTAACATAAGAATCAATCAAAAATGTCAGGTTGTACCCCAAAGGTGACATGGTGACTTAAGTAGGTTGTAAGAGGAAAAGTAAATTCTGAAAACACTAAGTGGATGTAATAACTAATAAGGCTTTAATGATGATGACAACAATAAAGTTAGAGCACATGACAATCTTGCTTGGACCAAACAATAATTCAGAAACATGTAAACTTTGTCTTTCTTGTATTTCTTTTACTTGGAAAGTAAGCGGCTAAAAGAAAATTAGCAAACAGATTGGCTAGCCCTATTCAAGGAAAAACATATTACACCTACACCCAACCATAACTAAAAAAATTGCAACCTACGCATTAAGATTAAAGATTCAAGTAGGCATGGGGTAGCAGCAGATTCCCTTAATTTATCATCTCTCTCTCTCTCTCTCTCTCTCTCTCTCTCTCTCTCTCTCTCTCTCTCTCTCTCTCATATTTTTTTCAGCAGTTTTTATAGATCAACTACCTAATTCGAAGTCTTTTCAGTGCTTTTTATAGACCATCTACCTAATTCGAAGTCTTTAACATTTTCTGTTTATTTAGCTACATCTTTTTTGTCATGGACTTTGATAAATAAACATCTACATCTAGTGCTTCCCTTGCCTCTTGAGAAAGGATTAAAAACATAAAGGCACACTAAAATTAACACTAGACACAGAATCAGATGGAACAAGGAGACTATACAGGTAAAAGCAACAAGATGAAATTACGTTTTTTAAGTCCACTCAGTAAAGAACACTCCAAGGCCATCTTTGTGCAGTAATACTTCCATGGAAAACAGAAGTTTCCACCAATATGTCTCGTCCAATTTAAGGTGCAGAAATTTTCCAAAGAGAAACTTAGGCAAAAATCCACCGACATAAAAGGAATTTTAAGGTCCAAGGGGTACAGTTGGACGAGTGACTTTTTCTCCCTCTCTCCATCACTATACCAAACAAACTTGCAAAGTCCATGAATCCAGAGAGCTATGAAATCCATGACTGTTTCTAATGTTCCCCAAACAGAATCCTATAAATAGAACCACCAATACCTTGTCTCAACCTTTAACAAAGCCTTCACATATTACTCTAAGTTTTAATTGGGAAAACAGTTATTTTAGTTCAGATCAATTCTACAAAAGGACCAGCAACCCAGGCCTCAGAAGCTTCATTCAAATCTGACAACACACAAGGATTTTAAGTGGTAACTGACTAGCTAAGAATTTATACACAACCATAAATCACCAGACAGCTTTCACCACGCTAAGAGACTTGCGAGTTTCTACCTTGTTTGCAACATTCAGCGGCTCTAACATATTACCGAAAGAGGAAACCAAGCTTAAAACAAAAAGATTCATCATTTTGTTCTAATAGACATCGTATCTCACAAAAGATGCATATGCATGAAAACAACACCATTTGTTACCCGAAATAAGCAACCATTTTACCTAAAATAATCTCAGGCGCTCGGTAGTGCCTTGTGGAAACAATGGAGCTATGATCTCGATTATCAAATGCAGTACTACCAAAATCAATCAGCTTTATGGCACTTGACTTTGGCAAGCACCTGAAGCGCATTTCATCCTGTGAACCCCTCTGTAGCATCCCATTCAAGACAAAGTAACTGAGACTAAATGCCCATTACTGGGTATGCTATAATGTGCTAACAATTACAGGAGACAAAATACCTTGCTGCCTGGAACCTTTACATATTCAGAAGATACAAGAAGTATGTTTTCTGGCTTCAAGTCAGTGTGTATTAGGCGTAAATCATGCATATCTGCCGTGTATGATAAAAGCACAACCACTATGTTAAACAGACAAAAAAACAGAGATCAAAAAAGAAAAAGCACAACTATCACGTCCCTTGACAGTCAAATACAAGCCAAGAAGCCAAGCAATTTGAATGTTTAACCGGAAAGAAGGAATCAAAATGGGCCAGAGAATAATCCACACACATGCTACAGCTTCCAAAAGCTGACGTCCGAACTCACGGACAAGATCCACAGGGAATGGGCAGTAATTATTTCTCCGTAGAAAATCAAATAAGCTCGGTCCAAGCTTCTCAAACACCTGGTAACACCATTGAAGTCCATTTAAAGAAACATTTCAATATTTAGTTCCTCAGCACCATAAATGAACCCATAGTGACAAATCAATTTGAACAATTAATTACAACTGTTTTATTTGCCATTTCTTAAACAATATCTACGTGGAATTTGGCCTGAATCATCTATCTACATATCATCATAATTGAAAGTTTTTAAGTTCATCTAATACAGGCAGCATCGACCATAGCAACTGGTACTATGTTGAATACCATGTCTGTTGGTTGAAAATTTCTTGATGACAAACATATCAAAAATTCAAAACACATGGGCTACCACATTTCACCAGCTTCACATGCATTGTCATTTCTTTCAGGGCTAGAAAGTAAAAATTTATGGGACTCACTCTACAAAATGTTTAAAATGATATCGGATAACCTTATTTCTATTATGCACAGGGAACAGGGAAAAGAGAGGAGTTCAAAAAAAATCCACAGATCATGTCAGGTGTTTCACATGATAATCTCATCTAATGAAATGGAAATGTTACCAAATGAAACCAGCTCACTATGGCATGGAGCTGGCAGTCACCATGATCCACACAATCGGGCAACTACGGGCAATTCAACATTCTCAATTCATAAGGATACACTATGCTACAAAGAGGACAATCACGCAAGCCCTGTTACAAGAAAGGATACAAATCTCAAAAGCAACAGCATGAATAAAGTCCATTGGAATACTTACGATGCAGATATGATTGCGGTAGTCAAACCAGTTCCGAATTTGCACACATCTGTCCACAAGAATTAATCAAAATTAAAACAAAAATTGTACACCATACAAAAAATAGAGCAGTTGAGTATATCCAAAACCACAGAATTAACTTTCACAGTTCGCTTTTTTGTCTTACAATCACATACCGTGAACCGCCTCTATCATACTTAGCAATAAGATTAAGAACATCAATTTCAATCATTGCAGCATCACGATACTTGCGTATACTTCGAACAACCTTAATTGCCACAAACTCGCGCATCTCACGATCCCAGCATTGCAAAACACGACCAAATGTACCTACGCTACTAGCAAGTTGCAGATGGATGCAAGCATGATAGAATTCTAAGAAATAATACAACATTCAACATACCTTCACCCATCTTGCTAAGTATTTTATCTGAAAATTCACCACAAACAGAAGGAGAGAGAATAAATGCAGTAAACAGCAAGGACCAATAATAAGCACAAGGTGCATCATGATGCCATAAAACCAGTATTTTTTTTTCTGTATTAAGAATGTTAGCAGGCCCTAACATGCGTTTTATTGATAGAAATGCTGTGTTTCTGCAAAATACACACTTAAATGGCTTTCCGTAGTTAATTGTTGCATAGACTATTGGTGGAAGATTAAGTATTGGAAAGTATTTAGCTGTTTCCAGTGGGACACATAAGAAACTAGCATGGCTGCATGTGTAACTAGCAATCCTAAAAAATAAATGCATCTGCATCTGAGGCATCTATAATCTTCACTAACACTATTAAAGACATCACACCAAGCAACATACAAAAGAATAACCCATAAAAAAAACCTAGATTTTCCATCCTATTATGCATAACAAGCCATTTGATGTTAATGCATGATAAAGCAGAATTTCAGCCCAAAGATGATTGGTAAGTGTATAAGATCTAATTATTGCCAAACTCTGAGATAATGCAAATAACATGCAATAAGAGGTAAGAGATCCATTCAAGGACATTCATTTGATCAAGAACTTAAAATCTACACGATATTTTTTGCTAAAATAATTCAATCATAATGATTGGTAGCTGTAAAAGAATCTACACAAACAGGCTCAAAATAGCACTTAGCTTGAGATCATAGCAATTGGCAAAGAATAAAGGAACACTGGTTAACAAGAAAAATAGAAACACAAAAGATGAGCCGCAATTATTACATTCCTTGTACAAAAAAATGGTTCCTCCTTGGACTTTCAAGTAGTATCTACTTGCAGTTCCCTCATCCAAAATTCAAAACTCTTAAGCTCAGTTTGTTTGTATTAGAATCCATGGGAATTCATGGTACTCAGATGAGCCCCAACAAAGGATTATTAAGGAGGTGAAGTATCAATGACATGAGGTGAGAGATGCAGTATAGAAGGTAGCAATGGAGATGGGAACTTGACTTTCATAGGTATTGAATTAGTAGGACGATGGCAGCATATTCATTTTCCATCTTCCCGTGATTCACTTTCCACTTACAGTGACATTATTTACAGTCATTTTTGTATATCCACCTTGTGTCTCAAATTTCCAACCACTTATGGCATGATTCCATATATATTCAACTCCTCTATATTTTACGCAAACAAACAGGTCCTTAAAGAGTTCTTCTACCTTCTTGCAGCCCTCCATCGAAATTCAAAGGAGGAGCAAAAACAAAGCGAACCATACACTGTTAATGATAGACGACACATATCAATACACCCACCAAGATTCCATTTTCGCTTACGTCCTACGCTGAGTTAAGATGTTCCAACAAGAGGAAGCTGCTAATCCATTCTAAAAGTTTGCAGCTCTAAACCATTTCTCCCGAAGAAAAATGTCTAACATCATCAGTTCCTTTATCTAAAAAGGGAAGAACTAGAACAAGGCATGAATTCCTACATAGAGCACAACACTTTCAAATCAAATAGAACAACAGAGGATTGGAAGAAGATGCACTTACATCGTGGAGTCAGATTCTCTCCAAGATCAAAGACGTAGTGGCCCTCGCGATCATCATCCCTCCGCGGCGGAGAAGCGAGCCGAGCTGCAGCCTCATGCCGAATCAGAGAGGAGGAAGAAGAAGCGGGCGCCTACAAATATCCACCCATCGCACAGTTCCAACGTCGTCAAAAAAGAATCCTTCGAAACCCTAACCCTAAAAAAAAACCTACCATTTCGGAGCAGCCTTCGAAACCCTAACCCTAAAAAAATCCTCCCAATACAAAGAAATGGAGAGAGAGAGAGAGAGAGAGAGAGAGAGAGAGAGAGAGCGACCGACCTCCGGTGGTTGAGAAATCGCGGCGGAGTCCCAACCAAGACGCGGGCGTTTTCTGGCGCGTGGTTTCCCTCTCTCTTCTTCCATGATGCCGACCTCGGCCGCTGCCATCTCATCTATAAGATGATGATGATTGAAACGCTTCTTCTTGAGTTTCAATTTCCTTTCCTCTGTTTGGCTATCGCTGTTTTCTCTGCAACATCGACGAAGCCTCAGTGCAATTCTACTCTGAGTTTGGATTTTGGAAGGTAACGATGGGAATTTTGGGCTAGAGTGAGAGCCTCGTAGGTAGGGTAGCGTAGCGTAGGGTAGGGTAATAATAATAAGGGACTTGCTAAAAATACACTGAATTTATCTCTTCTTACACTACTTCTCTTTATACACAATGAAGTAAGTGAGGGGGTTTAGTTTTCTTCTCTTTATACACACTACATTTTCATATTATACCCCCACTCAACTAAATTCCTCTTTCTCTACACCAAAAATCCCTCTTTCCATTTCCCTTTCTTCCCCAAGGGTTCTTCTCTATTCTTCCTCCATTCCCTTTTTTTTCCCAAGGGTTCCTCTCCAATCTTGAAGGTAAGCTTTTATCTCTTCTCTACCATTGCCACAGTTGTTCTACATTCTCTTCTCCACCATTCTCAAAGGAATTATCTTCTTTAAGGTATTCTCTTCTCTTCTCCACATATTATTCATTACAATGGGTTCTTGCATGTTTAGATTGTGATAGTAGAATACATTTTTCCCTCCATTCCGCTGTGTACTCATGCATCCCGTCGCCATCCCGTCGCCATGTTCGGCCCTGCGTGGCCCAACACAGCATATTGTTCGGCTTGGTGTGGCCGAACAACAACACAGTGTTCGGCGATACAGGGCCGAATATATGAAAGATGTTCGGCCTCTGTTGGCCGAACATGACTAGGTTGTTCGGCCACTCAGGGCCGAACCATAGTAAAAAGGTTCGGTCCTGTATGGCCAAACACATTCAGTGTGTTCGGTCATACAAGGCCGAACACAATGAGGACACTATGCCCCCACTCAACTAACAACTGATTGAATTATTTGTAGATATGGCTAGTAGTTCTAGAGCTCGTCCAACAGCTTCTGAAAGAAGGCGTCGTCAACGCGTTGAAGAGCCAATTATTGAAGAGCCAGAACAACCGGAAGTCCCGGAGAATGAAGATGAGGAGGTGGAAGAGGATGAAGAAGATAATGGAGAAGAAATGGTTGGGCCGACTGACCCTTCGATCTTGAAGAGTTTTCAAACACATGTTGTAAAATTTATTTGGAATGGAGAGGTATGTGTTATATATTTTCCATATAAATGTGATCTCTTCTTTCATCTTTAATGTATATGCATATTTTCAGGACCGTCTTCCGCTCAAGTGTTTGAGTCATGGGCAAAAAGTAAGGATGTGGTATTTGAACGAGTTTGATTTATTTAGACAAAAGATTGATAGATCTGGTTTAGCACTGTTGATCAGGATTTCTTACAAATTTGTTGATAAGAGCCTTGTGTCAGCGTTTGTAGAAAGGTGGCATCCATAGACAAAAACGTTCCACATGCCTTTTGGAGAGATGACCATCATGTTAGATGATGTTGCCACCATTCTTGGGATCCCAGTGACGGGGATAACTGTTTCGTATAATGATGATTTTGGATTTTCCGAAGCTAAAGAGCTATTACACCGAGCATTAGGTGTTGGACGCTCGGAGGCTCGTGATGAGCTTGCACAGGTGCGGGGTCATTCAATAAGGTTAGAGTGGCTAAAGAATAAGTTTGATGCAGTGACAGATTCTGATGGAAAAGTAGCCATTGACCGGGCAGTGAGAGCTTATTTGCTATATATATTTGGGTGTACACTGTTTAGTGACAAAAGTGGCACATGCGTTTCGGTCATTTATCTTCACTTCTTCATGGATGTTGATGCTGTGGCTTCATATGCATGGGGTGCTGCTACTTTGGCCTATCTTTATAGGCATTTGGGGTTAGCTACTCGGTATGAAGTGAAACAAATAGCCGGGTATCTATCACTCTTGGAAGCATGGATATATGAGCATTTTCCATGTTTTGCTCCTAACCCAAATCTCATGTACATTCAACATGACCGTAGAGCATTATTGTGGTAACCGAGCAGAGAGTCAAATAAAGATGGTCGCCTTCAGTCATTACGAGAAATTATTGACGAAATGGGCAATGATAAGGTTTTGCGTTTCTCACTAGTAGTAATTTCAAATTAATCTGCATTCTTGTATTTATGTACTACTAAAGATCTATGTAAATTGACGCAGGTTACTTGGGATCCATATCGTAATTCAAGGCAACAACATCCATTATATGATTTTGCATTCTACTCTGGATGTATAAGGTGTTTGCAGGTTGTGGAACCGTACCACCCAGAGAGAGTGTTGAGGCAATTTGGAAGACTGCAATCGGTTCCTCCAGCACCATTGACTCCAAACCGGGCACATCGAGGTCTTAGTGCTCAGCAATATCAAATTGCACATCAATGGGTCGACCAGCAATGGCAAAGATGGGAGAACTATGTATTGTCACCCGCAAACCTGAGTTGGCCTATCAGATTTCCATCTGATTGTGTTCCCGATTATATGAGCTGGTACACACAGATATCATGGAGGACAGTACAAAACCCAAGGTATCAATTCAGGTGGGGGCAAAGAAATGAGGCAAGTGGGGAGAGCACGTCTGCAAGTTACGAACAACGTTGTCAAGAAGCACTAAGTATCGCTGAGCCACTGACAGAAGCTGACTTCTATCGTGACCCGCAGGGGATGTACGTGAATGTTGATCGCATGCGCCATGTCTTAAGGGGACTTTCACTTCAAGAGGCGCAACGAATTGTGAGGGATCCCAATATGACTTCTAGTACTTATACACGCCGGAGTAGGAGTGACAGAGGTTGATGTGTCCATGTTGTTGTTTTTTGTTTAAGACAGGGTTCTTTATTTTTTGTACATGGAAGTAAGTCTGTAAGCAGTTTACAAATTTCATGTATGAAATTAACAACTGTACTGCTACTAATCAAAGTTGCATATTATCTTCTAAATGAGTACATTGAGTTACATTCAATATTGATTACATTCCAAATGTGTTACGTGCTACAATAAGTTCACCTAATCTCTATCGTTTCACTTGCTGCTATATTTGAACCGACAAGCTCTTTGAAATGCTCAATGCGACCATTGTATGCAGTTGCCCATTCACTTGCACATGGAAGATGAAATTCACGCCACTTGTTCGCAATCGGTGGAATTGGATGGCCTGGTTCCAAGAACAGCTGCAACATAACAGAAGTTAGAAGATTCATATGGAAATAATAAAATGTTTTTTTTTTAAAATTGATTGTGGAATAATAACCTGAACAAAGTGATTGTTATTTACAAAACCAATCGCTATCTCCTTGCGAGATACTCTTGACGGTGGCACAGACCAAAGAGGCAAAAACGTAAGACATTGTTGCATGCTAAAGTGGAATAATACCACATTATAATGAGAAGCGATAATATGCCCCATGGCTGGCATAGTCATCCAATGGGAATAACTGGGATAATTATCATAATATGACAATGCCTCAATTAATTCCTGAACTCCGTTTTCAATCCCATAAAGTTGTTGATACTCTTTTGAATGGGCAAGTAATTCATTTACTAAATCTCTCATAACCCGTGACCAATCATCTTCGGTTAGCCCAAGTAGCCTTGCAATGGCTCTGAAGCCACAGTTGCCATCAGCTGCAACGTCTTTTATGACGCGTATGTAGTCTTTTATCCCATCTGGAAATTGCTCACGGTAAGAAATAGTAGGCTGTGATCTTGTGTGATGCACCTTCGCCTTTCCTTTCTTTTTAACTATACCATGTACAGTTGCCTTGCTGTGAATAGCCTTCGCTTCATTAAATATAGGAGAGTAACTATCATGTGCAGATTGCGTTATCTCAAAGGCACTTGGATCACGCCGGGTTGATGTATTAGCCTTAACAGATGGGCGACCTCGAGCTTTTAATTTCACTTCTGGTTCTATTAAGAAAGTACTATCTGGTTCATATAACTCTCTCAACTTCCTTAACATTTGTAATTGCCTTGTATGATCACCCTCATTAAAAGCCCTTTCAACTAACACCAACTCCGCTTTAACATCCAAAGTAGGCCTCTTCAGTGCATTGTTAGGCAACATATCAAGCTTACACCAATGAGGATGTACGCAACTGAGAGGAATTGGGCATTGTTGATAAACATATTCTCCAATCTCATGGGCACAAGGTAAACCATGTGTATGACGAAGGATGCACATACATGAGACCGGATCAGTTCCAACTTGTTCGGCTCTTTTTCTTTCTGACAAAATTTTATCCAATGCATTTTTTGAGATGTTGCCGCAAAGGTCATTAAAATCAGAAGGCTTGAAATTGTGTTGTACAACTGTTTTACTTTTTTCAAATGATGCTTTTATACTAGTATGTTGCAGTTGGAGCAGATTATGGATTTTTGTCCACTTTGATTCAAGATCTCCTTGACATGAACTAAGTTGTCTTTTTAATTGTGCATGCGAACTCTCGGCCCTATAAGAAAAATAAACGTTATTAATTCACATGGATATATTACATAATAAATGTAACTCAATCAATAACAAACATTCACATTACCTATTCGATGTAGTATTCCCCAAATGTAAACAATTATCTGCCCATGCAGACACAAATTTTTCCTTGTATGGATCTAACCATGTGCTCTTCACATACTGCAGTGCTTTGGGATAAGTACAAAAATCCTTACGTAGCCTACCAAAAAGTTCATTATACTCTTCTGCTGTGGAAGCAGACATCACCATATTACAACTCATATTAAACTTGTCCCACATTTTCTTGGTTTCAAACAACTTTTTACATTTACTTAAGACACTCTTATTAATGTGCCAAGTACATAATAAATGAGTACTCTCCGGAAATACACTGTCGATGGCCTTCATGAGCCCCAACTCTCTGTCGGTGACAATGACTCCAGGAAGAACACAATTAGCGTCAATAATGATAGAACGCAAGACTCTCAACACCCATGCATAATTATCTTCACATTCAGCTTGGAGATAAGCAAAGCATATGGAAAATGTCATTTCTGTGGACGTAACTCCAACAATCTCCAAGAGAGGAAGCTGATACCAGTTCGTCTTGTACGTGCAATCCATTATCAAGACATGTGGAAATGCACGCAACAATTCTAAGCTGGTTGGGTGTGCCCAACAAATGTCCCTGAGGGTGTCAGTATTATCACAGTTCCTATGCCATTCAATGTACTTATGCTCCACCAATTTGCATAGGAGTTGTTGCATTTGACTTCTCCCACCCTGTTCAGTGATTTTCTGCCTATAGCGTGCATTGTAGATAGTCTTCATTGTTGTTACATTTAGTTCACTTTTTTGTTTTAATGTAACCAAAATATCTTTTGGCCTAACCATACTCTTTGACAGATCAATTAACAACTCCGTCTCTTCCTTTGATAGTCTCCCTGCAAATGAGTGCCCTTCTAGATACTCGGCAGCCGAGTGATTATGAACACCACACATAACTTCCAACATCCAATCATCACCTGTAACCAACTTCTTGCCCTTTAATGTGAACGGGCATCCACATTTCTTTGATCATGTTTGCTTGATCTTCTTTTTAGGAGTCCCTTTGTTATTGGACTCGCACGCATTATTATAATATCCAAATCTCTCACATGCAAGGGTAATTCTTGGTTTTACACCAACCCCACCTGCATTTGAGGCCCTAATCACAACAACAATACCATTTTGCTTGCCAACATCACGAGCCCACTTGATTAAAGCATCCCGGCTCTTGAATATCTACACAAAAAAACATTTATTTTTATATATTAACGGATGCAATTAAATTACAAAATTATTCAACTATGCGCCTTACCTCATGAGTGGTAAATTCACTCGTATAATCCATTACACATTCATCAGTAACTCGGCTGCACTGTGTAGACGAACCATCCTACAGATGAAAATAAAATGGAATGTTAATACATATACTATATTTAGCCCTGAATGGCCGAACAAACAGGTATTATTCGGCTACATTTGGCCGAACATAATAGATATGTTCGGTCATTAATGGCCGAACACATTTGATGTGTTCGGCCAATAATGGCCGAACACACCTAATATGTTCGGCCATTTGGGGCCGAACATGTTTATTATGTTCGGTAATTGCAGTCCGAACATATGAAACGTGTTCGGATTTCCGGGACCGAACAGAGCACAAGCATGCAGAGAATTTTAAAAAAAGAAACAGAAAAAGAATGTATAAATTTCAAACAAACTCACCTTGTCACTGCCATTCTCATTGAAAACAACTATTTGAGTGTTAATCTCCTCCTCCATTATACCATTTAAGTGTTGATTGATGTTTGCTATGACAGAGAGTAATGAGAAGGGAAGATAATGCCAACTTGTACTCTTAGATAATGATGTTCTATTTGAAGGAAGGTGGAAGAGGGAAGGAGAGGGTCTTAGAGATGCTCTCTTGCATGGAAGAGGTAAGAGGGAAGAGGGAAGAAAGAAGAGGAAAGATGCTCTTGGAGGAAAAAAGGGAAGAAGGATGGAAGGGAAGATGATGGAAGAGTGTGTATGAAAAGAAATAATGGGCTAATGTTGAGAGAAAAGGGCATTTTAGTCCTTTCATGCATGGGCAAAACTGTAAAAAAAAAAAAACAAAATTCTGGTGTAAGAAGAGAGAAAAACTGTTTATATTTAGAAGCTCCCTAATAATAACGACGATCGATCGATGCTCTTCGTGTTTGTATTGATCTCTCCGTTGACTGTAGTCAACTATGCCTTGGTGGGAACGTTGGGGCCTAACCTATGTTGAGTCCGAGTACGGAATAGGCCAGAGCATTCTGATTCGATGGATATGAATTTCAAACCAAGAAATGAAAACAGGGTGAGTCAACTCTTTACTCTGCTAAATTACACTGATTTGAGGAACGACCGAGTCAAATAAGAGGGAATGTGGCCGAGTCACCTCTTTAAATCTTTTTTTTTTACGAGTTATTTGCATTATGAATCGTTTGTGAAATTTAAATTTAAACAATTGATGTTCTTGTGTAAGTGGTTTTTGTTTTTGTTTTTTTGTTTTCCTTAAGAAGGGTGTCCTAATTCTTTGGTTGCATCAATGCCTTTGGGCCCAGGGGGAACCAGGTAAATTCCCAATGGCTCTAGTATGGTAGCTGTGTAAGTTAATTAATGATTGAGGTTTAGAGTTGATGGTTTAAAACTGACTATAAGGAATATAATTTGCGATTTATATTTTATATTTTACAGCCATGTTTACACTTAAAAATTGTGTAATTGCTGGATATTTTTTTGCCCATGTAAGAGTATTTCTCTTGCACATATGCAAGATATTTCTACAGATTTCCCTTCCTTGACTCACAATATCACTTGACCTAATTTTGGTAGATTTGGATCTCATGTAGATGATTCTAATGTTTTTTTGTGCAATAGATTCAGCCCAGGTATCCAATAAAGAGAGCAAAGTGGGTTTGCTTGATATTTCTACTCTTTTTGTTATAGAACCATCCAAAATAGGATCATTGAAAACAAAGCCACAAAAAAAAAAAAAGATTTTAGAATCAAAATGTGTATTGTAATGCAGTGATTTATTTTAAATAAATATTTTTAAATCAATGGTTGAAAATTTTTCACAAATTTCTTAGTGCATACAAGGTATTAAGTCTTTAAATTAATCACTTCATAGCCATGTTCATCCTTCCAATAAGATCTAACGGTTTGGATCTTATGATTGGGGCTCACAAATTTCAAAAAATAATATCAAGTAATTCACATTTTTTAATAAATATCTCAACACTGGTGATGATCTAGCGGCTGAAATTTGTTCTCATAATGATCATTGACCTTATAGATATTATTAACAATTTATATTGTAATTTATCATATGATAAATAATAATAATAAAGAAAAAATGGACTGCTTATAGACCAATGCAACATTAGGCATGTTATATCAGTGGTTGATATTTATTTGAAAATTTCTCAATATCCACAATGAATCAACTCTTAAGAATTGAACCCATAGCTGTATTCAGCCTTCTGAAGATACCGCACTATTTGGATTTTGTGTTTGGGCCTCATATAATTCATAAAATAATATCCAATGGCTCACTCTTTTCACATATCTCGAGATTGGTAATGATCCAATGGTTGAAATTTAAAGGCATGATGGTGTTTAATCTTATAAATATTCCCAACAGTTTAGATCTCGATTTACGCTATCGGATTTGAAAGATAAGATAAAATACAAAATGGACTACGTATGATCCATTTGTTTGATATTGCAGCAGCGCCTCTTTTTTTCATCCTCTATTTCTTAAGTGCATGCTAAAGTGGGTTGTAGAAAAAAAGAGGTAAATGCTCTACTTCTTTATTTTCTAAATTTTTGCCTGCTTTAGTGAAATAGAGTAGAGGCAAAAATTAGACCTGCAAAATGGGGCCTAAGGTTCCTATCAATTTATACCGCATTGGCTCTTTCTTTTGTTTTGGGTGCCTTGTAACTTTGCATGTTCACTGTTTAGCTCAATAGTTTAATTTGTAGGTCGTCTTTTTGCCTTTGATGGGCTGATATGTTTTATGTCTCTTTTGTCCTCAATGAAAATCCTTCACTTCAGGCAAAAGATAAAAATAAAAACAGTGAAAGTAGGTTGTGACAAGCATGGGATTGTCATTTTAATTACTTGAGTTGAGTTGCTATCGAGGGAGATTGCAGTATTTGTGACAAATTTTCAGATCCCATGCCGCTGCTGGCATTGTTTAATTATGAGATGGTTAGTTGTAGGCATAGAATTTTCGTGTTTGGATAGTTGTATTTTGAGAATAAATACAAAATTTTCATATAGGTATTAGCGGCAAATGTAGATTTTTATGCAAAATTTTAAAATAAAACTATAATTTTGCCTTTAGCTTTAAAAGCGAACTGCATGCAGTGGATGTGTCTGCCCCAAGTGGATGTATGTAGGTCCATCCTTAATTATGAGGGTAATAATGAGGCCCTAGCTAACCCATGTGGTTACAAATAACCCAACCCTGTTACATGTAAAGCCATACTTCGTAGTGTCCAAAAAATAACACTACTATACGATAACAATATATGATGAGGGGTTGTATGGTTATACCATTTACATATGTACAAGATGCATATCCGTTCTTGTTATGCATGGTCACCTTTCATTGTACGCAATTTACACATCACGTGCCTAAATTACATGTGAAACTTGTGTTCATTTTTGCACCATATTGTCCGTACTTTGAGAAATGGTAAAAAAATCACATGAGGTGCTTAAATGTGCACAAAAGATGAATAGGTTCAGTTTAGCAAGTGACTTGGGTGTGAGTTATAGGTGGGGGCAGAATTACGTACATCTAAGTGGGGGTTGATGCATCCGCTGAACCTTAGTCCACTTTTAAAATTAGATAGTAAAAATTCTGATTTTACTTTAAAAATCTACATAAAAATTATATGCCTGCTCTCAAAATTCATATGAAAATCCTATATTTACTTCCAAAATACAATTGTTTATTTGCATTTGTACCATTCAAATGAAAACTCTAGGCCTGCCACTGTCATTAGATCATTTAAAAAAAAATTCAACATCATAGGCTCTGTTTTTAAGATCTAAACTGTTCATCATCTGCAAAAGGCCAAACACGGCTAAATATCAAATTTCAACAGTCCATTCATTATGGATTTTGAGAAATTACTATAAAAAAAATACTGAAATCCACCATTATGGACCTTGTGGGACTCATTATCCCGATATGAAGCGTTCATCTTCTTTAGAAGGCTAAACATAACGAAGGGAACAATCAATTTCCATGCCCTAACGTATCATAGATTGTATGAAGTTTGTGAAAGATGGCATAACCATTGGATCTCTATAGTGCCACTACGGTATTTAAAATGGTTGTAGTATTTAAAATGCTCTTGGGTGGTCCATTTTTATAATCAAAACTTTTCATCTCATGGGATCCTAAATACAGGGTGGGCCGCCATGAGCCACTCTTATCACGTATACTCATCTTCATAGTATAGAAATATATAAGACTTCACATCCTGAAACAAAAATTATACATTGCCTAAGAGTAGGGTTGCAAATGGGTCTCAATTCTTCGAAGGTTCTAAGCAAATGGGTCTCAATGCTTTGAAGGTTCCAACCTGTTGAAAAGCAGGTCTAATGGGTCCAATTTGTGTCCTATTTTTTGGATCCAGGGCCTAAACGGCTCTGGTTCCGGATCCTTAAGGGTGTGGACCCGAGACCGGTTACATTAAGTTAAAAAAATATAAATTCAATATCCACCTATAGGCCTATTAAAGGGCCGGATTGGGCAAAGCCTGGGGTTGTCCTGGCCCTATCCTCAATATATGCAGGGCCGGGTTTGGGTTCGCTAGAGCCTTCAAAGGGCCTACCCCACCTTACCCTACCCTTATGGGATAGGGCCGAGCAAGGGCCTGAAAATAAAAATTTTATTTTTAAATTATTTTAGTATTTTTATCAAGTGTCGAGTGTCAATCCAACATTCAGCCTCCTTTATTTGATCTTGGAATCGATAATGGTTGCAATAAAGCTAGCGCGGTGAACTTAAATTTTTTTTTTGATTGACTATAGGCAAATTAAAAACTAGTTTATATAATAATATCTTCTAATGATACTAAATACTACTTCTAATGATATAAAATAACGCATCAAATTATATTAATAATGCTTCTAATGATATATTAGCCCATATATATAATTATAAGGGGCATTAAAACTATATATAATTATATATTTTTTAAAATGAAGAAAAAATATAAGGGCCAAGGTGGACTTGGTATTATCCTAGCTCGGCCCTCCTGCAAAATTTTGTCCTAGCCTAGCCCTTGGCCTTTTTGAGAAATTGAAAGCCCTCAATTTAAGCACTTTTTAAGGGCAGGGCCCTCTTGTCAACAGGCCAAATCTACAGGCCTACCCACCTACCCTTTATACTATTCCTATATTTAGCGATGTTCATGGGCTAGACTAGCCTAAGCCAGGCTCGGCCGAGCTTGGTTTTGCCAGGGCTTGAGCCTTAGGTATATGTTATGGGGTGCAGCTTGGATTAAAATTTTAGGCTCATGGGTTAAGTGGTAGCAAGTCCGAAGCCCGGCCTGACCTAAATATATGGATTAAGTTGCAGCTTCTCATTCTTACGTTTGTTATGTTGCATGCAAATTTCCCATGTAGAAATTTAAAAAATTACTTATGAAAGAATACTATTTAAAAGACAGCACAGTTTGTTTTGTTAATGAGTTATATGCTTTTATTAAAAACAAGAAGCATCAACTCAAAGAGCAGAAAAGATAGTTTTTAATGAAAATGGCAGTAACTTTTATAGTTTTTATTGAAGATGGTAATCACTTTTAATAATGTTTTTTTTTTTTTGCCATTTTAGGTGGATTCATTTGAAAGTGAACTTGTGTATAAATAAGAATTGATATATGATAATCATGTTGACCCCTACCAGATATCAACTTAAGGGTGCTTAATAAGCCAGACTCAATTAATATATGGGTCGGACGTAGGCTTAATAAATTTTATATGGGCTAGCCACTTATAGCCCGATTCAAACTTGGGTGGGCCTCAATTTAAGGATTTTAACCCAGGCCAGGCTTTGGCTTTGCTCGGACCAAGCCTACCCCGGCCCATGAGCACCCCTGGTATTTCGTCTTTCGTAAGGTAAAGCTAGGGTTTTGTTTGTAAGTTTCTCCTCTTCCCCGGTTCTCTCCCCTCTTCCCACCCATTCACAGGTGCAACCAGAAGCTGTCCACCCAAAGTCAATCTTCTCCATCTCTTCTCTGGCCACGGCTGTGTTGTTTGAGGCAGGTTTATATGTTTTGGCGTGTCATATTTCTTTTGCTTATGTCTAAGTCCAATCTTTTAGTCTTCTTCTTTTTTCTTTTTTGGTTTGGATAGATGATTCATGATTGGATGGTTTGGGGTTCGGTTGACTAACAGTTTGTTGGGTTGGCTTAGAGGTCTAAGGGTTTAGTAAAAGGGACTGGGAGTGGAGAGGTCTAAGCATTATAGTCAGAACAAGGAAGTACTCTGGAATCATGGTCATATTCCTTTGAAGGCAACTTGGAAGCAATTTTATTGTAGTATGTAGCTTGGCCGTCGGTTTGAACTTGAGAGTTGCTATATTTAATTGTGATGGTCATTTGGTACAGGCAGCTTGCATGCTGCGCCGGACCAACAGGTACAACTCTTAGCTGCAAGAACATTTCCTATTTATTGTTTCGGCTTCCCTTGAATCATTCAACCATATTTTTTAATATTGCGGTGACACTTCGACCTTCGTCCATTCATATTAGTTCTTTGCTCTCAATAAGTTAAGGGTTGTACTTAATGGTGCAGTTGGGGGACTTTTAAATGCTACATCTGGAAATGCAACAGAAATGACAATATCTATCTATGCTTGCCAGTGTGCAGCATCAGGAGCTTGGATGTAGATGAGTTGGATTTGTGTCGACACAAGCATCTGGAGCTTGGATGTTTTTAAGTTATGGTTTGAGAGGAATCATTGTTGTTTGTTCAAAACTACAGCACTGTTTTTTTTTATTATATAAAAGAACTACAACACTTGGATGCATTTAGAGGAAGGCCGTGAGGAACTGAAAATCAGTTTAATGCATTACATACTGAGTGCCACAATCTATTCAATATTAAAAACTTCCTGTTCAATATTAAATTGGCTTGCATAAGAATATTCTAGATAATGACAAACATTTACTTGAAGAGAATCAACTTGTGATGGTTGATAGAAAAAGGGGCAAAAAAAAGTTTTCAGAATTGGGCCTGAACGAGAACCAGAACCAACAATATGGTTCCTCGTCCGGTTCCAGATCATACTAGGCTTACCGGAACCAATTTCAGATCCAGTAAATTAAAACCACATGGTTCCAGTGTGAGCGAGGACTTAGAGTCCTATTGTAATTACATCAACTGTTTAAAAAAAATATGCAGAAAACACAACAGAATAAAAAATAACTTATAAATTCAAACTTACAAAAAGTGAAATCAGAATAAAATATTTTGATGATCAAGGCTAGTATTTAACATTATGTCCTTAAGACAAAACTCGTCTCCATTGCGGTGCTCACGGTGTATGGATGTTTGTCTCTCAGAATACAATGATCAGCGCGTAGTAGAAGCAACACTACAATCTATAACGCCAGCGAACAAAACAGTGTTCTTTAACTTTCTCTCAACACAGATGACATGATGCAGGAAGAAAAAATTATGCAGTGACAATGCAATTCAGGATGGGTTATAAATAGGTGAACTGGTGACTGTTCATGAACAGTCAACAGTCACAAAGAATAGATACATTCATTCATTAAGGGGATGCGAAGAGAAAAGACACATTCATTCAAAAAGAGATGTGAAGAGAAAAGACACATCCATTCCAGAGGGACACTATGTCTTTTGACAAAAAGACATCTCCTTTGGAGAGCTTATAGGTTGGGCCCAGGATCCGACCCATATTGGGTTATGGGCTTTTGACCCAACCCAACCCAACCTGACCCGACCCGCCTCATGGGAATCAATTTCTTATTCATATCTTAATGGTTTTTAATGTACAATGGTTTGGGTTTAATCTCCTCTTGAAAGAGAACACGTTAACATTTAGACCCGCCTCAAAAGATGTGTGCGATCCACATTTATTATAGTCCAAAGTTACCTAAAAACTAATGTTAAAAGTTCATTTTTTCCAACATCCAGTTCTACAATAGACCTAGATTAGAATCGACATATTTGCAACCCTACATGAGAGGTTAGGGCCTAGAATCCTAAACCCAAAAAGTTATGCTAGTTTCTCTGTATATCTAGGCCTTCTATTGAGATACAGTTGAAGGCACGGTGATGACTCCAGATTCCAAAATCCACGCTGCAAAATGCACATGATCGATGAATATTCTTGACCGCCTACTTACTATTTCACGGTTCGTGGTGAGCGAAGAACTTTTATTGGTGGCCCTCTATAAACTACGTTAGTTCGCTTATGCCCAAAAACAAACCTGCCAGCTCAGCTTTTAAAAGCTAAACCCCTTTTACAAAAGAAGAAAAAAAAAAAGAATCTAAACCCCACCTTAATGTCTCCTTCACTAATTTCTTTCACTTTGGATCTCTCACTCGCTCCCTCCCGATCACCACCAGCCGCTCCACATGGCCACCAACAAATATCTCTCGCTCTGTCCACACTACTTAGCCTGTTTACGATTCAAAATGAACTGACTTTTTTTTTCTTTGGGTGTAACAGGAGGAATATATAGAATTTAGAGGATGAAAAGGAGAGAGCAGGTGGGGAAACCTATCTCGACTGGTCAAAACCAAATCAAACACACAATCCCAACCACCAGATAAATATGGTCAACCTCCGGCCCAGGAACTTGACTTGTTGAACACTCAGGTTGGCTTCAGTTTTTTTTTTTTTAATAAAAGATGAAAAAGATGCAGGTATTCCCTTTGTCTTTGGCTTTACAGGACTGATTTTTCATATAGCATCTGCTAAGCCCATACAAATGCACACCATGTAAATCTGGGGCGGTTTTATCTTAAAATCTTAAAGTGTATCTCATCCTTTTTTTGATATTTGCTCCAAATGAATTATTTAGAAATTTTTTAATCTATCCTTTAGAAATACCAATGTTGTAACTATATTGCTATCAGCTGCTTTAACAAGAAATCTTCTTCATCTAGCTCTTTCAGTTAAAGGCGTTTACTCTAAATTGGAGACTACCTTCTGCCACAACATTGGTTTCCTCACCAATAATAATAGCATATAAAAACTGCATGAGTGCCGGTTGAGCCTACTGGACTTAATGGACCGTCACAAAATTGGTGATATTTTGATAACACGGAAATATTTTAATATTTACTGGGAATAATATTTGTTTTTTATAACCTAGGATATCTTCCAGCCCTGCCCAGCCTAGGAGCCTCGATAATATTCTCTTGATAATATTGTAATATTTCCAACTTATTAAATATAATGAGAAAACCAAGATAGTATGAGAATAAAGATGGAAAAGGGAATTTCTACAAAAATAATTTTAAGCAGTATTTTGTTTAAAATAATTTGCATCAATTACTGTTTTAATTATTTAGAATTACGTATTTTTACAGTATTTATGAACAATATTCCCCCAAAACTCCAAATTTGAAATAACCCTGCAATTTTCTATGAAGATGATCACCAAAAAACGACCTTTGTGACAATGGACAGGCTATAGAAGTAAAACCTCCACTAGCGTCTTGTCTCTTGTTGACGTATATAAGCGTTAAAAGAAAGTTAATGGACGGTTGAAAATTGAGACAAATGGCCAATTATCCGCATTCGGTGATTGTATTTAGAAAAAATAAAATGAACTTACTTCATGTTACTAACTCAAATTTCACCCCCAGGAAGAGGTCCTGCCATAAGATATACTAGGGCTTCAAGGCCCACGCTCAACGCGGGCCATGAAAAACTAATGATTAAGTCATATTAAAAAATATTATTAATTTAAATAAAATAATAATGAATACTATGACATAAATCATATCGAAAACATAGTTAAAATATTGAATCTTTATTTTTTTGAAAGGAGAAAATATTTTCTTTGAATAATAGATGTGTAAAAGTTGAAAGTGAAAAAAAAAACCATTGATATTAAGTCATTTTTAACTGATTAAAGGAATTACATGTGATCTAAAAAAAACGACCATTGATTTTTATTTATTAGCATGCATATGTTTCAGTAGTTGCACTTGGTTTATCTTTTCGGTTTGTCTCGACAGTTGCGCTTGTTTCATCTTATGCAAATCTTTTAACTCCCGCACTTATTTTAATTTGTGCAATTATCTCAATAAAGTTATTTGTTTTCAGTATTGCAATGGAAGTTCTTGGTCCAACATCTTGAAATTTTACATTTTCTTTATAATTTGATACTGGCGCGGGCCTTGTTTAATAATTATATTATTTGAAAATAAGAATATTTAAATGATTTGTAAATTAATATTAACATCAAATTCATTACACAATCATAATTTTAAGTATTTTAGTGCACACTTAAAAAATTAAATATCATATCAGTAAAACTAAATAAAAAAGAAAAATAATGTACCTGTAGGGTTTTATTATAATATTATTAAAAAAAACTTAGATCATTTTTTCTTAAATTGGTAAACTCAACTTAAGAGAAAAAAATATTAAATGATAAAAAAATTTAGATGGAATAGTCCAATATACAAAGAATCATTAGGTTAATCAGCACACTCGCTATAAAAATATTGATTAGTTGGAATTGAATATAAAAGAAAATGACCCATACCAAACGTGGCCCATTTGAAAATATATATACCATATAAGTAAAATAAAAACATAGCCCAAACCACTACAATGAGGGCTTCAATGCTAGGATCAGGCGAAGCCCATATATGATCGGGCTTCGATGCTAAGCTCAGGCGAAGCCTATATATGATCATACACTGCCAATGGCTAGGCCATGTTGGGCCATGCTAAGTTCAACAAAGTCCAGTTCAATACTTTTTAAAAAGTAATTATATTTTAAATAAAACCATTTAAATCAATTGTAAAAAAATTGTATGGTAAAAATATTATACCCATAGAATTTTATTAGAATATTAATAAAAAAAAGTTAGATCATTTTTCCTTTAATCCAAAAGCACAACCTAAGAGGAAATTAAATTTTATTTGGTAAAAAAGAAATAGATAGAATAGTCCAATATACAAGAATCATTAGATCAACCAACCCTCTCATTATAAAAAAAATTGATCAGTTGGAATTGAATAGAAAAGAAAATAAACTAACATCCAGTGCTATCCATTTGATAAATATATGTAGGTGGACACCTTGCCTTTCCACTCATGACCACTGAGCCAACTTAGAAAAAAAAAAAAACTAAATCATAAAGAGTGTTAGGATGTGTAGAAAATTTTAGTAGGGGTTTTCATGGGCGAGGCCAAGCTAAGGCATATTCAAGCTTGACCCAACTTTAGAAGCATTGGCCTAAGATTGGCCCAAGCCTGACATAACTTGTAAAATTCAGGCCTGAGCCTGCAATTAATTAATCGTGCCTAGTCAAATCATTAAAAAAATTAAAAAGATTTATACATGGAAATAGAATAAGTGTAGTCGAATGTCATCTATAGAGAAAAATAGAATAATTTGGACCGCGTAAATTTTATTAAGATTTTAGGCACAAAAAACCATGTATTAGGAAGGATTTTAAGGAGAATTAAGAAATCAAGATTGGCAGGTAGTGCTTTAAGGAATGAGTGGTCTTAAATAAATTTAAATTTCAAATATATAGAGGTGATTATATATGGGGAAAAAGATTTAAAAAATGATATAAAAAACTTGGAGATATAAATGAATAGAAAAAAGAACTTTCAAAAACTTGTGGCTCCGTGGAAGTTAAAATAGGCCGATGAAATATAAAAATATCACAAGACCAATACATGGACCCATGCATTAAGAAATTTAATGCATGTGAGGCACATATTTTATGAATCTCACTTACTTATATTACATTTTTTTTCAATGATTATGAATCCATCTATTCAGGCCCAATTCAACGCAAATCCACTAATACTGGGTCAGAAATTTGGAGGATCTAATATGGGTTTTGTAAGTATGGCTTTTTCCCCTCTCTATCGATATCAGATTGGCAATCTATATTGATATTGATTATAAATGTAAATAAAGATCTTAAGAAATACAACATTAGCTTTATTTTAAATCTGTACCAAAGAATAAGAAAAGAATTAAAAATCTCAAACGAAAACTAAAGATCCCTCTAAACCTTGGAATAAGAGAAGCGAAGATATATAATGCATTTAGATATTACCAACTTAGATCCCCATATTGAAACTAAATTTTATGGGTTTGGATGTAGATAACAAAAGAAAAGAGTTTAATTTGAGTTTGTCTCATATTCTTTCAGATGTTGAGAGAGATTTTAGAAAAATTAAGAGATTTTAGAGTAGTAGTATGGATAGAGTCTAACTAATATGGATAGAATCTTTAGATTGTGCCACGTGTCACCCTCTTATAAAGAAAGTTGCACCACTTGTTGCTCTTTTATTAAAGGTGGTCTTCAGGACCCACGCCCAATGCAGGCCATGAAAAAATTAAATTGAAAAAAATAATTAAACTGCATTAAACTTTACTAATATATAAATAAATATTATCATGTAAATCATAACACAAATATAGTTAAAATATTGAATCTTTATTTCCCTAAATGGCAATCAACAAATTATCTATGAACCATAATGAGATAAGGAGGAACTAAGATAAAGATTCATCCTAAACTTTTTAAATTTTTAAAAAAAAGAAAAAGGAAAAAAAACTCCAAATTTGAAATACCCCTGCAATTTTCTATGAAGATGATCACCAAAAAACGACCTTTGTCACAATGGACAGCCTATAGAAGTAAAACCTCCACTAGCGTCTTGTCTCTCGTTGACGTATATAAGCAACAAAAGAAAGTTAATGGACGGTTGAAAATTGAGACAAATGGCTAATTATCCGCATTCGGTGATTGTATTTAGAAAAAATAAAATGAACTTACTTCATCTTACTAACTCAAATTTCACCCCCAGGAAGAGGTCCTGCCACAAGATATATGAGCGTATAATTAATAACATAACGTTATCCTACAAGAAGACTAGAGGTGAAGCTTAGCTCTATGGGGCCAATTGGCCTACCTTTAATTAGTGTAGTTCTTTTATAATATTTTCATCTCATAATTTAGGATTAAGCTTAATTTTTACACTCATTGAACCTTCACTAGCTGTTGGATTGAATCTTATAAAAAAAATAATTGTTAAGGTAGAGATGTAAAATAGGTTGTGCCGTGCCAGTACGGCATGACATGTGCTTGGCCTGGCTGTGCCTTGTGCTGTGCCAGCCCGGCACGACTAGACCAGGGGTCTGGCCTAGCACAGCCAAGATGTGCTTTGCTGTGAGTTGTGTCGTGCCTAGTTTGGCGCAACAGGGTTTTTTTTTCTTTCCTTTTTTCTTGTTTTTTAAATATTATGCACACAAAATACAACATAAACATAAAAAATTGGATGAGATGACACAGAGATTTAAGTGGTTCGGTCAAACTCGACCTGCATCCACTTGAGGGAAAATCCATTTGGATCTTTTCTACTTAAAGTTTTTAAATCGGATTACCTTCAAACCTTTATAATTTTTTTAGATAATAAAGAATATAAAAAAAGTAAAAAAATTTACATTTTATGTTTACATCAAATAAAAGATAAAACTATATTTGTAGTTTGGTGATGTCATAAGTTAGATCATAATCTTCTGGTTTAGTCAATTATTGAGAGAGTTAGAGAATTTGTACTATGAGAGAATGATAGTAGTAAGTTGTGATTATGAGAATGAGAGGAAGATGGTATTTATAGAAATTCGAAAAGTTGAAATGACTCAAATGCCTCAAAATAAGCCATTTATGGCTGTTGGGGGAGGGCAAAATGGTCAAAACACCAAAATTAGCTGTTTTTTTTGCTGTTAGAGGGTTTTTTTTAAACAAAGAAATCGTTAAGTCATACCATGTCATACCGACTGTTATGGCCTGGCGGGTTGTGCTGGCATAACGTACAGGTTTGACACCCTCAGCCTAGCATAGCCTAGGTATACAGGGCGTGCCTGCTGTTGACCGCGTGGGCTGTGCCGGACCACGTTGACTTGTGCCGGACTATGTTAAGGCACTATTAAAAGGTTGTTAAATTAAGTGTTAGGATAATGTGGCGAGGTTGATATTTTGGCTAACCTTTTACACAAAGAGACATTTTCATCGACCCTCCTCCCACTGATAAAAATGCATTTAAATAGGCCTCACATTTTTCCTATTAGGAATATAACTCTTGTATGATTGCATTTTTAATTGTCTATTTAATATGCGCCTCATTCGCTGGATTGTATTTTCCTGTTATACAATATGCTTGTAGGAGAACATTCTACATAATTAGTAATATAACTCTTGTACAATTGCATTTTTTTAATTGTTTATTTAATATTTTGGCGGGACTAGTTCCTGTTCAGATAAAAATTGAGGACATTTGGCACCAAGAATGTGTTTATTTTGAGTAGCTCGAGTTTTTTAAGGAAAGCCAACTGTGGAAGTCCACTGTGTGGTTGGGTGGGTGCCGGGTTGAGTGTGGCGAAGATCAAGACTTGCCTGAGTATTCATTCACAGAGTTTTTATCCTTCCAGATGGTTGGCATGGAAAACGCGGCTCCTCGCTGGCAATGAGTGAGCATCATTAATTCCCTGGGGTAGCTTTATCTGGACGAATGGGCGGGATAACATGAACAGCCTTTATACTTCGGTCCTAATTCTCCATTCATTAAAAGAGGTGCCCCCACTTTCTTTCACGTGTCCAGATCCTCTAATTCCGGGAATCAGATAAATTCTTCCATTGAGTCGGATCCTCTAATTAAAAACCCTACAATCACCGTAGCCACATGACCTAATGGGTCCCGCCAGTTACCGAAGGAATTTCTTCATATAATCTCAATTCTCTTCTAACAAGGCCTACAAATCCATCCTTAAGGCTTAGTTACTATTAAAATGAAAGTTCAGCACATGAATTTCTGACTTTGTATTGCTCTTGGCTGAATTCCTTTTCAAAATAGCTTGCCCCACTTTCAGATCTCCCTTTGTTTCACACAAGACAAATCTGACCATGTTCTCAGCTCTTAATGGAGTGTAATTTGGCCTAGAACCATTGTACAAGAAGATTGTTTCAAGTGGTTTTGATTTCACAAATTATGGCTCCACTGAAGACCTAATGACCTCATTATTGGGTTTCTTGCTTTTATTGGCTTGTCTACTGAGAAAGTTTCAAGGAAGACGGCTAAGCATCTCGATTCTCGAGAGTAGTTATCAAAATGGGGCAAGAAAAAAATGAAGAAAATCTAATCTATATACCAAAGAAAATTAATGCCATCTGAAACCTCTTGCATATGAAGAAAACCAATGCCCCTTCTGAAATATCTAATCTGTTCTCTTCTCACAGAGACCCCATGAGGAGAAAGAACAAATTAGTAGGAAAGAAGTAAACAAGCAGCAGACGCACCCATATTTCCTAGAAATGGATTGTAGTACAGCAATAGCTACATTCAGTTTTTCACTTTCTAGTCTCATAACTTATGCGAGTGACCAAATTATTCTAAAAATAGTATCAGACCTCCGCCACGATTCATGGATGGGGCATTACCAAATCAGTGTAATATAGTATCAGGTATCTATCAATATTCATGGATACGGCACTATCAAATCAGTCTAATATAGTATAGGCACCTGTCAAGATTCTTGGATCGACCATATCATTTGATTTAGCATCTTATTTGAAAAAGGACAACATATCATATCATACCGTATTTGAACATCATAGGTGTTAGGTGTTAGGTGTTTGGCTCCTCCAAAATTTTACCAAAGTTCCCAAGATAATAGAAGAAAGAAATAGTACTCCAAAATAGAAGAACAGAGAGAACACAAGCTATTTTAATGGCTTGTCATGAACAGATCAAAAAACATGGACACAACACTTGGTCTTACATTTTGTAACATCAAGACAACTTAGTGTCAACATCAACCCGCACTCCGACAGATGAACGAGGGATCGGCGTACCTCGCAGAGAAGGATCGAGAAACGTTCTCAGGCTCGAGTGAGGCAGACCCATGATCGAAATTCTGCGAATATGTGTAAGGATCATATGGGATCTGAAATGGAGATGCAGAAGCAAAGATCCTTCTCTTTCCTTTCTTCAGCCTTTTCCATAACACTAACCACTTGGGTGTCTTAGAGCGCCTGATCGGGAAATTCAAGGACTCGAATTCGTCTTCATTGCTTCTAGTGAAATTGAGGCCGTATCTGAAGCTTCTTCGGCCGGAGTTACACCAGATTCCGGCGTCTACGGCAACGAGAGCACATGGTGTCTGGTGGTTGTGTTCGGGACTCCAGTCCATGATCTCCTGGGAATGTCGTAAATGGGTGTGTATGGGTTCTCTTTTTCTTTAATACAAATTAGGGGAGTGAGGCGGACATTCAACGGTCTAGATTGGCTTGTTAAGTTTGGTTGGAGCCACGGCTCGACTTTGTTTTTGTGAGGAACTCGTGGCGTTTAAAAAAAAGGAAGGAAAAATAGAAAGTCTAATCGTCAACCACTCATCAATTCATTTAGCACTCGCATTCTCTTCGTGAGGGCAAAAGCCTAACTTACCTAAGTGTGCACGAGACAGGGATTTTATGTGCCCGGAGAATCACTCGATCCTTAGTGGGATGAGTGGAAGCATGGGGCCTTTCTAGAAAATCCGATCCATCTAAAATGAATTTCAATTCCTAAAATGAAATATTCATAAATTTCACTTCAATAGAGGTTGATCCCTCACATAATTGATACTCTAATTAGCAAAATCTTCTCATGTATCATCTTATAAATTAATTACAGTATAAATCTTGTTCTCAATTTTGCTATGGGAACAACACCAATTTATGTAAAATTTGAGGACATGTCACTTGGATTGGTTGAAATTGATGATATTTATTTCAACGGTCCAAATTCTTAATATATTAGTCAAAACAGTGGAGTTCTATGTATCCAACTCACACAAGCATGTGGGAGAACTACTCAAGTAATCCGGACTGGACCGAAAGGTTGATAAGGAATCCACCGAAAGGAAATGGCCATTATATAGTTCATTTTTCCTTTTTTTCCGTTGTTGCTTAAATTAAAATGGTTCTTTTTAACTGTGCAGGTTCACTCCGAACCGTTACTATCAAGGCTGGCTTGAGACAATTAGAGGCCTAAAACGACAATCATAAATGAGGCATTTTTTATTTTTTAAATGTTATTATAAATATTTTATTTATAATTTTTTGTCATTTTTTGTAATGCAATGTTACTAATTAAGTTTTTATATTCAAGTTTTGCCAAGATATCTTTTTTAATTGATAGTATTGCTAATTTACTTAATCTTTTTTGTAACATTTTTTATTTAAATTAGGATTTTGTCAATTTTAATTTTAAAAAACTTCTTTCTATAGAAGTAATGTCAATATTTTTCTAGTAGACACATTTAAATTTATAAATTAAACCTAATAATATTTAAAAATAAAACGAATACTAATTATAATAAACATATAATATGAGCTTCGAATTAATCTTTTTTCTAAAAGTACAGAACAATAAAACCTAATTTAGTGATTTATCAGTGTTAGCCACAAAAATTATAGATGTGGATTAGTCTTAGATTTGATGCAGTTTTTTCAATATGAAAAAAAAAATCTTATATTTGAAGTTGTCTTCTATGGATTTTAAGTAACACAGATATATGAGAAAAATGTACAAACAGAGGATTTTTATAACAGAAAAGGATTTCTTGCTTGTTATAATTTAGGGTTTTCTTTTTTCTTTTAATGGCAATATTTTCTTAATAGTGAAAATGGGCTTTTTTTTTTGAAATATGAAAAGGAACAGTTTCTGGAATATAAAAAAATAGTAATTGCTTTAATTACTTTTATGAGGCCTTATTATTTAGAAAAAATAAAATGTTGACAGTTGTTTTTTTTTTTTGAAATTTGAAAAGTTAAGTTACTTCAATTGTTTTTATATGGCCTTATTTTGGGATTGTAAAAATAAGATAGAAATTGCATTTGGGGGGCTTTATTTTTTGGGGCCTAAACAGCCTTTTTTACCTAGTGGTCGGGCTTCCCCTAGTTAACATCCAGACAGGTACCTGTCAGTGCCGAAACAGTGATGAACATCGATTGTCGACCATGTTTTATAAAACCAATTGTGTGGAGTGATGATGGCCAAGAATTTGCAACCACTCCATGTTCCCTGCACAATGTGGCCCACCAACTGAGCCAGTTAGGCCTCACTTTCGGTCCAGACCATATGAAAGATTGGGATTGACGGCTTGGATTGTGAGCCCATAGATGTCACCTTGGCAGAAGTTTGGATCCTCTGGCCTGTAAAATGGGTTCTTTACTGTTCCTTTGGCCATCTAGGCCCCCACGGCAAAAGAAGGGGAGGAATTAGGAGTTTGACGGAATCTTGTGGATAGAATTGTTTTCTAATTTACATTTTAGACCCTATGCAAGTTCCTCACCAACAGTGCTATAATCATAATCAATCCTATTTTCACAGGAGAGGCGCCTCACATAGAGGCTAATGATCCGCTGTGATCATTAAAACAAAATTAACTTTTAATTAATAGAATTGTGTTTGTTTTTCCTTTTTTTATCATTAATAGAATTTCATTAATAAAAACAAACTTATGGAACTTATTTAACATAAGAAAAAAAAATCATCAATAGATAGAAAAGAACGGATGAAAATGTGAGTTGCAGGTCATTTATCTGGACAGTATCTACAACCATATCTTAAGGCCGTCCTGATAGAATTGGACTGTCAGTTAAACGGTTTCATTTGAAGTAGACAGATCTTAAATTGGTCCCACAGTTGATTCGCCCATCATGAGCTAGCTGGCTAAGCCGAGCCATTTATACATGGACTATGGTGGCAACATTTGGCCACCTGGGATGTGCCAGCTAGCATCAATGAAGCTCATTGTCAAACTATGACATATCATAGTTCATTAGTCCATCTTCGGCGGCTCACTTTTCTATACCTTTATGCGTTATCCTGTCCATGGAGTTTTCTTACATGAGCTCATTATTTGTCGTGTCCCTATCGGAAACTTAAATTGGACCCACCTTTGACAATGGCAAGCTGGAAAGATTTTTGTAAGTTAGCTAATTCATGAATTAGATAAAATTCTTAGTCTGTCAAATTGTATTTGATATTTTTTTAGATTGATTATAGTTCGAGCTACCAAAAGGAGTTGAAGAGAAGAATTAAAAAAAAACTTGGAATACACTATTCGATCAATTGAATAAACCTCGGATCGATCGAATCTAGAAAGAGTTATATGTAAGTAGGTGAAATTCAAAAAAAGTATCCAGACTGATCGATCAGATGACGGAAAAAACCTCACTGACCTATGGGATTTTATTTTCTTTTCGAAGTGGGACTTTCCTATTTTACGCCAACTCCTATCTTTGTTAAAATACTATTATGAGGCATAAAATTTAGAGATTATTTTTTCTAGAGATTTCATTGAGAGTTGAATGATTGAAACTTTGTTTTAGAAATCAGTTGCTTCTACATTTCTTAAAAAAGTATTGAAACCATCTTGCATGTTTAAGGTATGAGTTGATCAAGTAGAGAGCTATACACAACGAAGGAGAGTAGTGGACAGCAAGAGTTGCACAAAAAGAACTCAGTCCTTAGGGTACGAAAAGTATGTGAGATATTTTGTAACCGTTCAAATTTAATTAATAGTTTATCCTTGTTGGATTCGTAGTTTTTCACCTGGTTGAAATTTTTTACGTTAAAAAATTACATGTCTTCTTTTGGTGTGTGCTTGTGTTGATTGATTTATTTTCCACTGCCTGGTTGATTTTTTACACACATATTGTTAAGTTGATTGCATTGATCCATTCTAGAGGCCCACCCAAAACCTCTACAAGCCATTTGTGCGCATCTAAACATCCTATGTATTGTCATTTACCAATTTGACATTGCACTGTCCATTAAACCAGAGGCGGAACTAAGAAATATATCTTGATGGTCACTGTGGGAGAAAAAAAATGTCCAATTCAATGACAAAAATAGTGTACACTTAAAACTATTAGGGTGCATTTATAAAATGAAAGGATTCCACTAGAGAGGAAAAAAATGGACTAAATTTTTTTGATGGAGAAGATTTTAAGTTTCTATGAAAAGGGAATGAATGCAAGATTACTTGCCTCTTGTGCAAAAAATAAATATATAGAGAGTAGAATTCTCTCGCTGCACAAATCAGCCCAGTTGAAGCTGAAAAATCGGGTGCTTAATTGTCTAATTGGACATAAATTGCTTAGCCATCCCTCGAATACAATCTGCCTCCATGAATTAGATGCGTCCCTGGTGAGCCCACACAAGAGAAGTGCTTTGTAGAAAGTGCAATCAGGTTGAGAAGAACCCTATGCTTGTATTGTGTACCTCATGAATAGCAATTATGCGGCAAATGAAATGCAAGTGAACAAATTAAGGCTGACCTGATAGTGGGCTCCATTGTGATGGTTCAAACCCAAAATTCGCTTCTGCTTGAATAATGTGCATTAAATTGATTACAATTAAATGTTGAACTGAGAGAGAAAAAATCAGTAGTTTGATGATGATGTGAGTTTGATGATGATGTGGTGGCGGTAAGTGGTAGTGATGATGACAATGTTGAATGGATTAGTATCAAATAGGTAGTATAAAGGAGTATAGTCAGCAGTCAAGATACAATGGCAAAATTCAATGACTGAGATCATCAAATCGACAGTTTGCCCACTGTATGTTCACAGTTTGAACATCCAAATGCATTAAAAGTATCGCTTTGCATTAAAATTCAGATTCTTTTACTAAAGAATCTGAATGGTTCAAATTAAAACTTCGGGGCCTATGGAGGTTGCAAAAAAAAAAAAAATGATAATAAGAATTGTGAAAATCTGAATGCTCAAAATGAACACCCACCCTTGTATGATATGGCCCCATGTTTTTTTTTTCTAGGAGGAGTTGGTCCACTAAAAGATTGATCACAAACTAACACAATTATTATTATTTTTTTTTTTTTGAGGATTTTACTGAAAAAACCTCTTAGATGTACACTAATCATGATTAGGCCTCAATTTTTAGTGTGTACTGATCAGGTCCATGGGGCCTAATCGAGTGCAAACAATTTTTTTTTTAATGTGCGTCATTTACCCCTACATACCGAAAAAAAAAAAGCAAAGAAGAAAGGAATAAGAGTGGAGAAAAAAAAAAGGAAGAGGAAGAGAGGAAGAAGAGGAGAAGAAAGGAAGAAGAAGAGAGAAGAAGGAAGAGAAGAAGAGAGAAAGGAAGAAAGAAATGAATAAAAGAAGAAGATGAGAGGAAGAAAGGAAGGGATTAGATTTTTTTTCCTTTTTTCTCTTCTTTCTCCTCCTTTCTTCTCTTCTTTCTCCTCTCTTCTTCTCTTCTGCTTCCTTTCTTCCTCTCTTCTTCTTCCTTTCTTCTTTTTCCTCTCTTCTTCCTTTCTTCATTTGAAAATCTTTTTTTGTATGTAGGCTTCACTCAGCCCTACTTACGAAAAAAAAAAAGCAGAGAAATGAAAGGAAGAAGAGAGGAAAAAGAAGAGAAGAAGAGAGGAGAAATGAAAGAGAGGAGAAATGAAGGAGAAGAAAGGGGAAAAAAAAAAAACAAACCTTAATGCCTTCCTTTCTTCTTTTCTTCTTTTTCTTTTATTCCGTCCTTTCTTCTTCTCTCTCTCTTCTTCTCTTCTTTCTCCTAGTCTGATCTTCTTCCTTTGTTGTTTTTTATTTATTATTATTATTTTTATGTAGGGATGAGTGACGACGCACATTAAGAAAAAAAAAATTTTTGCACATGTTCAGGCCTATAAACTCAATCACTAGCGCACACTAAAATTGAAGCCTGATTGTGATTAGTGTACATCTAAAGAGTTTTTTCCAGTAAAATCCTCTATTTACTATTAATCATGTAGTAAATCTTATAATGGATCCAAGTTCTTTTGGAACAAGCTTTGTAAATGAATTATAATTAAATTAATATTAAAGGCATACATTTTGAGCTATTTAATTTTTAATAGGTAGGTTTAATTGTAGATTTTTTTTCTGACTTGAGGTGCCCCTTCATAAAAGTTTACCCATAGCACATGACACTGAAGTATTGAACAAACAATGGTTCATCAAACTCACAAGGTCATGCAGCAAGATGTTCCAAATGCATGCGCGGGCTCCTTTTCCATGTGAGTGGAATGCCTTTCCATGTATGCAGGCTCTCACTTGGATCCTAGACCACCTAATTTGGAGATATTTGATTATGAGATATATATATATGTATGTCTGTATGTATGTATGTATGTATATATATATATATGCTCTTGTCCGCCCAACGTTTCCACTTAGTCAAAAACTGCACAATATATATATGCTATCGTCCGCCCATGGTTCCACTTAGTCAAAAACTGCACAATGACTCTCTTTAATCTCAGTTCGCCACAACCTAACGAAGCTCGTTGAGATAACCCAACAACCAAATAAGATCACCATAAGCAAGTATTGCATGGAATTGAGCGGAAGTTAAACATAGATTTGAATAAAAATAACAAAGAAAAAAGATGAAAATATTGTATAGCCAGTGTAAAAAATAATAAACTAGACTAGAAACTCCCGTGGAAGAGCCTTTTTTATTAGAGTCATTTTTGAAAAAATTGGGTTTATTGGGAATGCTTGACATGCTTTTAGCTTTTATCTTCTAAGTATTTCAAATGTCCTATTTGATGCAAGAATTCATAATTCTAGCCCATATAAAAAGCAACTTTTAGCCTTATAAATTTATAAAATTTCAGTACTCTATATGCTAGAGGGGGGTTGAGCACTTTAAATTCTACTTTAGCAACAACATTTGGAATTCTCATAATATTCTTAGATAAAAATTCTCAGAATTCTTATAATCAAATAGGCCTTAAAGGAATTCATTAGAAAAAAAAGGCCCTAAAGGAAGGAGATGAAAGCTTCCTATTCCTATTCCTTATGTTTCTTGCCTGTTCATATTAATAATGGAAAACATGAAGGCAAGCACAAGATGGTTAAATTTGTCCAAAGGGAAAACGACATTTACAAGAAACACACAATATACAATTCCTCTCGTGAATTTGCCTCTCGAATCTACTGAGGAGAGCGAGTTCACTGCTCTCTCTATGAATGAGATGTTCGAAGTGCAAATGGCAGATTTTTTTTGGTCTGAAATGAATTTGGTGGGAATCTGTGATTTTCAATGGATGCGGAGAACCGGAATTTGGTGCTCCCTTTCTCTCAATATGGATATCCCTCGGTGTTTGACTTGATAAAATTGTGTTCCAAGCACAAACACAACCTTAACATGTGCTCCAGAAAGCATGGCGTGTTGAACACAAGACATGGGGAGCAACGCACACTGTGACATTTTAATGGGGAGATAATATAACGATATTATATTGTCATATTTTTAAAACATCACTATGAATATTAATAACATCACCATAAGTTCATGGAAATATCAAAAAAGAAGTTGAAACAAATAAGAAAAAAATTCTAAAAAACAAACACTTCACAGCATTTTTTTTACTTATAATTATTTTTAGTTGTTTAAGAAAAGCATGTTGCAACATTTTCTTGAAAATAGCCTAAGAAAAACTACAAGGTTGAAAATATCTTGAGATTATCCTGAGAGATAATTTGCCAAGAGTGATTTATTGTGAACACCCTACCAATACTTGAAAGTAGGTTGGTCATTGGTCCAAGCAGTTAGAATAAAGAAATTCTTACAAATAGATGTAGAAATTATCAAGCAAAATGAATTTGAGGTAATAAAAGAAGAACAAAGATCTAGTTTGAATTATTTAGGTTGGTCAAGACTGTTTTCAACTAAATCAGTTTTTAGCAATGATCATATTAGCTTAATTGTGCGTGTGTGTGCATAAGCAACCAATATCAACAACCAACCACACAAGAAGACAATAAATTTACTTGGTTCGACAAAGATGCCTACGTCCACGGAAAACCAATTTCCACTAGATTCTCTTCCAATCTATAAAACCATAGCTTTGAAATCTCAATCTCTCAAATACCTAAAGATCAACTTCATTGCTTTCCAATGCTCTTTTTTAAGGTTAAAGAGAAATCTACTCACTAAACTCACAGCATGAGCAATGTCTGGCCGTGTACAAACCATAGCATACATAAGACTCTCTACAGCAGAAGAGTAAGGAACACATGCCATCCATTCCTTTTCATCATCTGTAGTAGGACACAGGCGTTTGCTTAATTTGAAGTGACTGGCAAGAAGTATGCTAACTGGGTTAGCATTCTTCATGTTAAACTGCTCGAGTACTCATTCAACATATTTCCCCTTTGACAACCACGGCTACTTGGAACTCCTGTCATGACGTATTTGTATGCCTAATATCATTCGTGCAGGACCCAAGTCTTTCATGTCAAATGACTTTGACATCTCTTCTTTTAACTTGCCAATCAACTTGTTATCATGTCTAACTATCAGCATATCATCTACATATAAAAGAAGGATGATGAATCTTCCATCGATAAATCAACAAACATAGACACAATGATCTACAACTGTCCTCTGGTACCCATGACTCAACACGAATGAGTCAAACTTCTTGTCCTACTGTCTCGGTGCTTACTTCAGCCCGTAGAGACTCTTCTTCAACTTGCAAACCATCTGTTCTTTTCTTTCTACCTCAAACCTCTCTGGCTGAGTCATGTAGATCTCTTCTTTCAAGTCACTGTGAAGAAATACGGTCTTCACGTCCATCTGTTCAAGCTCAAGGTCCATGCTGGCGGTTAGACCCAAGACAACTCTGACAGAAGTCATTTTTACAACGGAAGAGAAAACATCACTGAAGTCAATACCCTTCGACTGTGCGAAGCCTTTTACCACTAATCGTGCTTTGTGCTTCACCAGTTTTCCATTCTCATCCTTTTTCAACTTGAATACCCATTTGTTTTTTAGAACATTCTTATCTTTGGGAAGTTGTACCAGCTCATATATCTTGTTCTTCTTTAAAGAATTTATCTCATCCTGCATAGCTTTCATCCATTCATCCTTATCAGCATGAGTCATTGCTTCTCAGAAGCTCTCTGGCTCCCCCTCATTAGTAAGCAAAACATATTCGGATGCAAATACTTACTTGATGGTTGACGCTCTCGTGTAGACCTCCTAACTCGAGGTTCCGTGGTTTTCAACAGAGGAGACTGCAGCTCCCCTTGCTCAACGCCCTCATCATCTGGCAACCCCTGTGCCTTATCATGATCTGGACCATTTTGTCCACCTTCTTCACCTGTAGTCTATACCGGAGAAGGAGTCGGTGTGAGATTAACCACTCCATCAACTGTCTCAGAAGACTTATCATTCTTCTTAACATCTCCAAAGAACAGGCATTCATGGAAAACCATATCCCTACTTTTGATAATTTTCCTCTTTTCTGGATCCCATAACATGTAGCCAAACTCATCTCTACCATAGCCAAGAAAGATGCAACTTATTGCCTTATCGTCCGACTTGAAACGTTGCTCCTTTGGTACATATACAAACGCTTTACACCCAAACACCTTCAAGTGTAAATATGAAATATTTTTAGCTGTCCACCTTCTCTTTGGAAGATCATAATTCAAAGGAACTGAGAAAGATTTGTTAATTAGATAAACGGCGGTAAGAACGGCTTTACTCCAAAATGACTTAGGCAACCGTACTAATCTTATCATGCATCTTATCTTTTCAAGAATAGTGCGGTTCATTCTCTCTACCACACCATTGTGCTGTGGAGTACCAAGCACTAACTTTTCATATAGTATGTCATGCTTCAAGTAAGAGCTTCTGAATTGGTTGGATGTGTATTCAGCCTCATTATCTGTGCAGAGACACTTCAAGAGTTTACCTATTTCTCTTTCAATCTTGACATGAAACTGTTGAAAACTCTAGAACACTTGATCCTTTGATTTCAACGGATAAACTCAGACTTCTTTGGATGCATCATTAATGAACGTAACAAATAACTTATTGCTGCCCAATGATTCTACCTCCATGGGACCACAAATATCAGAATATACCAAATCCAACACATTTGATTTCAATTTTGATGTCGAAGAGAAAGCAATCATATACTGTTTGCTATACAGATAATAATCACAAGGGTCAAGGGATATACCTTTGGAGCAAGGAATTAAATCCTTCTTTGCTAACATTTGCAGACCTTTCTCATTTATATAACCAAGCTTCTTATGCCACAGATTCAGAGAGGAATTGCCTTGAACTACATTCAACACATCTTTACACAGCTTTACTTGTTTTTATAAAGCGTATTACCCGCTTTTCCTCTAATAATAAAAGAGACCCTCTAGTGAGCTTTCATCTGCAATTTTCGAAGTAATTCTCATAACCTGCACGATCCAATGCAGTCCCGGAAATCAGATTCAACCGCAGATCAGAGAACATGTAGCACATCTTTCAACGTCATTGTGCAACCAATAGCGATTTTAATGCAAACATCACCGATACCAACAATCTTTGAATGACTCGTGTAACACTCCGATCCCCTTTGAGCCGGATTAGTGGCTCATTAGTGTGTTTTGCCTTGATTAGCTCTTTCGGATTTGGTTTTAGGCCTTGGATAGGTAGTTGAGTGACCTTTGACCTGGAATAGGTAGTTCTAAGTCCTTTTTCGTAATTTTGCTCTTGCTTTGCTTACATCATATTTGCATCATCTTGATGTCAGCACGTGTATTTTATTTAGCTCGTCAAATGCTGTAACTGTGTCCGATCCGTTTGGAGTCAATTGGGGAAGTTGGACCTTCTTGTGACTTAAACTGTAAATAGCTTAAACCCATTGGATCTTGTTTTAAACTTTCAAAACCTATATAAATGAGTCATGCTCCCAGGTGTCTATCTCCTTACCCATTTGTCTTCATCGACTGCATGCAAATTCCAGGAGAAGCTCCCTCCACGTTCTCTCTCTCTCTCTCTCTTCTTTCCTTCTCTTGCTCGGTTGTGGATTGGATTTCCATTCCGATTGGGTTGTTTTGTTTCTCTTCGCTCTCATCTCTGTCTATTGCTTGAGGTAAGTGGGTTCTTGGTGTTTCTTCTCCAATTCCATCTCTCCTTCTCAGATTGCTGTGTCTTCATCTCATGCATGGTGTATCTCTTTGATTTGCTTTGATTTTAGTGGACTTGGAGCTTGATTCAGTGGATTGTCAGGATTTGAGGCAAATATAAGTACAAGCTTTGATAACACACATGGGTATTTTGTTTGATGGCTTTGGTTTCTTCTTATTCTTTGTCTAGCATGTTTTACAGCCACATTTTGTGATTTTGGAACCTCTGTAGCTTGTTTGGAGATGTTTCTGTACCAAATTTCAGTTTCTGTAACTATCCCGAATTCGTGTTCTGTATTGTACGGCTAAGCCGTAAGTTTCTACGGTTTGATTTCCAGAGACTTCAATTTTGAGTTTTGTTCTACGGCTAGGCTACGGCTAAGCCGTAATTTGTTCTACGGCTGAGCCGTAAGCTAGCCGTGACCCAATCGTAATCCAGCCGTGAATTAAGTCTCTGATCAGTCGAAACTCTCCAGAGACAGTGTTCCTACGGTGTGGCTACGGCTAAGCCGTGGAATGCTACGGCTAAGCCGTGAATTAGTCTACGGCTCAGCCGTATACTGGCTGTAGCCCATCCGAAAAAGGTGTCAGATCAGAGGTGGAAGATGATCCGTTTAGCTGTGTTTTGAATGGAACCAAGGAGAAGCCGGAGTGCATATAACGACGAGTGCGTACGATGTCTTCGGCTTAACCATAGGTCCCTCATGGCTAAACCGTCTGGCATGGCAATTTTGAAATGTAACTTAGGATGATGGTGAGACTTATAGGGCTCAAATACAGGTTAACCACCCGTGTAAACCGGCCCAATGGATTTCATTGGATCACATGAATAGTCTGTTAGGCTGTGACTTATTCATGTGGGTGTTGATTTACTGTTAAGCACCTCCCCATGGGTGTTGGTTTAAGGGAATTCGGTGCACATGAGGACTACATTGCAACGCTAGGATGGCAACGGTGCATCGAATAACTTAAAACTACATTAACATGCACGGTTAGTGACAGTAAACCACTAGATTAGGGTTGGCTTGTAATTAACCTTGACTCCGTATTAATCTGAGATGCATTGCATATTGTTTATAGTTTTGCCCTCTGTTCTGTCAACCTATGTATATGCATTTCGCAGTCATTTTGCTTTCGTTCCGTATATCTGTTTTATTCTTCGTTCTGCACTAAGCTTTGATCTATGCTGTGCTTTGGCTTAATATATATGCTTTGTTGGCTTTGTATATCTCTGATTTTATTTGGGCATTCCCGGGTGGCTCTGCCCAGAGATTAATACGTGAGGATAAGATCCGGTCCTTGTCATCGGTGAGTCCAAAGCGGATAATCTCCCTTTCTATGGATTTGATTTGATTGGTATTAGTCTGGCTCTACTCAGCCTCAGCCCTAGGCTGCCCGACGGGGTTACCTTTGGCTTAGATCTCTGTATCTCTGTAACTGCAGTGTTGCTTTGTCTTGGGACCCCGGAACCCAGGAAACCGAGACCCACTTGTACCCTTGGCCCGGTCAGTGGTGTTCTCATCTGCTTTGCTCTGCTCTCTATTGGAGAGAATATGGTTAACGTAGTAGCCACTTAGTTCAGTATTTCTCTGCTTTGATTCAATTATCATGTTTTACTTCTATGCACGATTTGCTTAGCATACTAAGATGAAACTCTGAAATTACTATTCCGTCCTTATTCTATTGATACTATGAGTGTTTCACCCTTGTTACTTGTATTTGCTGGATCGTTGTATTCATTTGTGTTGTCTGTGGTGTTGCAGGCACAGATACCTTGCCCAGCTCCCCGGCGGTCGAGGAGGCTGCAGGGGCGAGTGTAGAGGCACCCTCAGGTTTGGCAGAGTGGGCCTGATCATCTCTGCCGAGTGCGTTCATGCATGCTTCCAGTGGCTTTTCATTTTGGGATTTTGAGAGATTGTAATTGGACTTGAATTCTGTGTATTTGTACATCTGTATTTTGTCGTGTACTCAGATTTGTACTTGGCTTTTCCAACTTTGTAATTATCTTGTCTTTTCCGTTTCGCATTTGTTTTTGGCTTCCGCTATTTTCCTTTGTTGCTTGCTACGATATGTACAGCTTCCGCGTACGCTTAGTTCGCACGTGTTAGATCCCTTGTGGGCGTGCATCTGAACTGGGTTTGGGTGCACGTGCACGGGAGTACGTGTGTCATGGGTTTGGCTTTTCGCTAACCCCCGATTTCTGGGCTCGGGTTGTGACATACGTATTGTATGGTATCAGAGCATGCTAGTTATAAGCATGTAGGCATCTAAGCTCGTGGTGAGATAACGCTATCAACTATTTGACTCGAAGTCTCATAGGTTGATTTGGGATTTGACTAACTCAGGGCATTTTATATTTGTGTACTGTGTTTCTTTTCCAGTTGCAGGATGGCATCAGGATCAGGATCTCGGGATGAGAATCAACAGGGCCATAACGGTGATAGTGGATCGGTACCCCCACATATCAGTAGTGAGGAGCGCATGATGATGATGATGCAGTCTATGCAATCATTACAGGCACAGATGGCATCCATGGTAGATAGGCAGAGTCAGGCTGCTGCAGTAGTATCACCTCGTATAGATCAGCAAGTGATTTTCCAGTCCAAGGAACCAGATCCAAATGCTCTTTTTGACAAGTTCCGTAAGCGAGGGGCGACTGAGTTTCATGGGATAGAGGATGCATTGCAGGCCGAGCAATGGCTGGAACAGACAGAAGAGCTTTTTGATACGATTGTGTGCAGTAACAAACAGAAAGTGGTTCTCACAGCTTCTATGCTTCGGAGTGTAGCCAAGACATGGTGGAGGAGTGTCAAGAGCTCATTCCAGACTATGCCCAGTCCCACAGTTTGGGAGACTTTCAAGCAGCAATTCCGTCGGAAGTTCATGCCTCTCCATATTCAGAGAGCCAAGGAAGTGGAATTCTTCAACCTTCAGCAGAGACAGCTGTCAGTTGCAGATTATGTACACAAGTTTACAGAGCTGTCCCACTTTGCAGAGGACATGGTAAACACTGAGCAGAAGAAGGTGACTCGCTTCGTCAACGGCCTGAACCCGAGGCATAAACGCCACGTGGTTGCTTGTATGTGGCCGGCTACATTGGATGACGCTATTGACATGGCTTATGATGCAGAGGCCATATTTGAGGAGGAGCGAACCGAGGCCAAGAGGACGGCAGGCTTCAGTGGCAGAAGTCAGTTTCAGAAGAAGTTCAAGGGTAAACAGGGCAGTTCGAGCAGTACTCAGGTGATTTGCAGTCACTGTGGGAAGGATCACCCCACCGACAGATGTTTGAGGAAGAGTGGGGCTTGTTTCGGGTGTGGCTCTACGGATCACAGGCGGGCCCAATGCCCGAAGTTTCAGTCCTCTCCACAGACGAGACAGGCAGGATCTACAGCGCAGGGCAGATCTCAGCCAGCTCGCCCAGCCCAGAAGCAGAACCGCCAGACAGCCCGAGCCTATGCTGCTACGCATGAGGGCGCGGAGGAGGCCACGGTAGTGGAAGGTAAAATTTTAATTTATGATGCTGAAGCTTTAGCCTTATTTGACTCCGGGTCTACGCGTTCGTACGTAGCACCCCATTTTGCTGTGCAGCTTCGACAGCGACCCACACCACTCCCGTACTTGTTGTTAGTATCCACTCCGGTTGGTAAGCGGGTGGAGTGCAGTGTTTTCTACCCTCAGTGTGATGTGCGGATAGCTGGTCATCAGCTCCCAGTAGCCCTCGTGTTGCTCACGACACTGGATTTTGATGTGATCCTTGGTATGGACTGGCTTGCAAGATATCATGCGTGTATCAATTGCTACAGCAAGGCTATCTACTTTGATTTGGGCAGCGGATTCCGATTTGAGGGCAGCCAGATGAAGTGCCCAAGATGTGTAATATCTGCTTGTAAAGCAGACAGGATGCTCCGTAGGGGATGTGAGGGATTTCTTGCATTCATTTCAGAGAAGAAAGATCAGCGACGGCTCAGTGAGATCCCAGTAGTCAGCGAGTTTCCGGATGTCTTTCCGGAGGATGTGCCAGAGTTGCCACCAGTTCGGGAGGTAGAATTTGCTATTGACTTGATGCCAGGTACAGCACCCATCAGTAGAGCTCCGTATCGTATGGCACCTGCAGAATTGTTGGAATTGAAGAAACAGTTGCAGGATTTGCTGGATAAAGGGTTCATACGCCCAAGTGTTTCACCTTGGGGAGCTCCTGTATTGTTTGTTAAGAAGAAGGATGGCAGTTTCCGGATGTGCATTGACTACAGGCAGTTGAATAAAGTGACTATCAAGAACAAATATCCATTGCCTAGGATTGATGAGTTGTTCGATCAGCTTCAGGGTGCAGCTTACTTCTCTAAGATTGACTTGAGGTCAGGATATCACCAGCTCAGGGTGAAGGATGAGGATGTTCCGAAGACAGCTTTCAGGACTCGGTATGGACACTACGAGTTCCTTGTCATGCCATTTGGTTTGACGAACGCACCCGCAGCTTTCATGGCGTTGATGAATAGGGTGTTTACTTCCTTCTTAGACCAGTTCGTTGTGGTTTTCATAGATGACATATTGGTCTATTCGAAGACTGCTGAAGAACATACAGATCATCTACGGAAAGCATTGCAGCTGCTTAAGGATCACAAGTTGTATGCAAAGTTGTCCAAGTGTGAGTTTTGGCTAGAGCAAGTTACATTTCTGGGTCATAAGATTTCTAGAGACGGATTGATGGTGGATCCGGCTAAGATTGAGGCAGTAGTCCATTGGCCCCGTCCTAGATCAGTGACAGAGATTCGGAGTTTTCTGGGTTTGGCGGGATATTACCGCAGGTTTGTGCAGGACTTCTCGAAGATCTCAGCCCCGCTGACTCAGTTGACTCGGAAGAAGGTTCCGTATGAGTGGACAGAGAAGTGTGAGCGTAGTTTCCAGATGTTGAAAGAAAAGCTCACTACGGCGCCAGTGTTGACTCTCCCGGATGGTAGTGAGGGATTCGTGATTTATTCCGATGCTTCTCGAGTTGGATTAGGCTGTGTACTGATGCAGAATCAGAAGGTGATTGCCTATGGATCCAGACAGCTGAAAGAGCATGAGAAGAACTATGCCACACATGACTTGGAGCTAGCAGCCATTGTATTTGCACTGAAGTTGTGGCGGCATTACTTGTACGGTGTGAAGTTCGAGGTCCATTCCGATCATCACAGTCTGCAGTACTTATTTGATCAGCATGACTTGAATATGAGGCAACGGAGATGGTTGGAGTTCATCAAGGACTACGACTTTCCTATCAAGTACCACCCAGGCAAGGGGAATGTAGTTGCAGATGCACTTAGCAGGAGGACAGATAGTCTTCAGGTGTTGGCAGGATTCTATATGTGTAACACTCCGACCCGAGTTGATCCGGATTTGCGAGTAATTACGAGCGATTTTGTCGTTAAGTGTGTTTTGGTTTTGTTTGTTTTTGGCTTTGAGTCGTAGAGATATCGTTTGGGTTGAGTTTGACTTGGTCTAGATAGTTCGAGCCCTTTTTCGTAATTTTGGCTTTTGATTGACCTTGTCAGTGTTGCGTCATTCTGACGTCATCGCGTGTATTTCGTTGAGCTTGTCGATTTTCGTAACTGTCTTGGATCCGAATGATTTCGTTTGCTTTCGTTGGACCGTCATTTGACTTAAACTAATAATTGTGTAAACCGTTTGGACCTAAGTGCAATTTGGACTCAAATTAATTGATAAATATCCCACCAACTCTTTCTTTCTCTCGATCGCCTTGTCTCTCTCCAGCTCGTCTCTCTCTCTCTCTCTCTCTCTCGTTCAGCTCCTTCTCTTCCCTTCTTCGTTTCTGATTTGTGAGGAAGGAGAAAGGAGCTCGATTGTGGGTGTGTTTCCGGTGGACTGAGCCAAGCAACGACGTGATTCCATTTGTGAGGCAAGTATAAGCCCAAGCAGTATGAACACTGATTGATATGGATTTGATTGTTTGTTTCATGTCCTTTACTGTATGTATCAGTGTTAGACAGCCCCCTTGAGTTTGTTTCACTGTTATCCTTCTGTTTTCAGTCGAATTGCTCAATTTCTGTATGACTGTAATGATTCCAGAAAAATGACTCCGTGCACTCACGGCTACACCGTGAAATGTGCTACGGCTAAGCCGTGAAATGGCTTACGGCTAAGCTGAGACCCAGCCGTACACCAAACTGTAGAACAGTACAGACTGTTATCTGAAAATAACTGAGAGTTGGCAAATTGCCATTCTTCTACGGCCCAGCCTGATCTAAGCCGTACATTGTCTTACGGCTAAGCCGTGAACCAGGATACGGCTGAGCCGTAGAGCAAAATACGGTTGAGCCGTAGATCCGAATGGACATTTTGGGGAGCCTCGGCTCAGCCGCAGTGCATATTACGGCTAAGCCGTAAGATGATTCGGTTAAGCCGTAAGGTCACCTATGGCTACACCGTGAGACCCTGAGAATTGAACGAAAAGAACTAGGGTTAAACAAAAGACCGTATATGACTTTCATGTTAGAATGTAGCTAACCTGAACAGGCCCAATGGAATGTTTGAATGACATGAATGATCTCGAGGGCTGCGAATCATTCATGGACAGCTATCCAGTTGTTTAGCACCTCCCCATGGGTGTTGGTTTAAGGGACTTCGGTGCACACTCCAGACACTGCAACACTAGACAATGGTGCATCGGATAACTTAAAACTACATCAACATGCACGGTTAGAAACACTGGATAAATAGGTTAGGATTGGCTTGTAATTGACCTTGATTTGTGTAAGTACTTGATTTGTTGATTTGTACAGCATATTGATTTCGGTTATGCCCTCTTATGTGTTCTGCGCTGGACCTCTCGATTCTGTGGGAAATGCAGCAACTCCAGAGCGAAGCCCGGGCAGGACCATTCTATTATTATGTTTGTACGTCGTGAACATCTCCCTGCAAGGAATAGCATGGTAAGATGCTGCTGTGTCAATAACCCACTCAACCTGACCATCTTCAACACTCAAACACTTATCATCATCGCTAGCGAGCACCACTACTTCCTCTTCTAAAGTAGCTGTAGTGTTATCACTGTCATTCTTCTTCTCTTATTGGGTCCTTTCTGTTCTTTTATGGAAAAGCAATTTTTCCTGATGTGGCCCATCTTGGTACAAAAAAAGTATTTTACAAACTTTTTCTTGCTTTGCGATTCACTGCAAAACTTGGCCTGTGATTTACCTTCAGACTTGCCACGACATCTCTTTGGTCTTTTACTCTTACTCCTCCCCATGTTCTCAGTAATAAAGGCATGTGCATTATCCATCCCTGCAGATTTCCTTCTAGTTTCTTCATTTTGTAGACTACTAGTAACCTGACCCATGGACAACACATCATCTAGAGTAGAGTTGCTCACGAAAACAACTAATGTCTCTCATGTATCTTGCAAAGAACTCAGAAGCAACAAAATTTGCATCTCATTATCAATGACCATCTTCATAGTGGCTAACTGATTTACCACACTTTGAAACTTATTGATGTGATATTCGATCTGACAACCATCCTTGAATTTCATGTTCATATGCTTTCTGATCAAAAGATTTTGTTCACTGTGGTCTTTTTATCATACATTGCTTTTAGCTTTTTCCAAAGTATATTCGCATTGGTTTCATTAGACACGTGGTGAAATATACTACTATCAACCCACTGTCTGATGTAACCAATTGTTTTTCTATGCAACTTGTTCCATTCAGCATCTTGCATATCTTTTACTCGGGCACTATCCCCCTCAATGGGATCATGAAGGTCTTTACAATAAAGAGTATCCTCCATCTTCGGTTTTCAGATTAACCAATTGGAATGGTTGAGTTTAACCATGGTAGTGTTGATAGTATTGTTCTTCATCTTAATTAAATCAAGTAACAGGAAAAAAGAATCAACTAACACTGACCTCAACTCCTGCACCAAGCTATTGATCTCGTCAACACGAGCACGCTGGAAGAAACGGATCTGAAATCCGACTCCGAATAGCTTTGATATAGCAAAAACGGTTTTCTGCGTTTTGATTTGGTTGAACTCCTTGTTGAGTATCAAACAGCCAATCTTCTTCCACAAACACGTGGATCTGCTCAAAACGAGTCAGTAGGCGCTAACGGATCTCCGATTGGACGTTAGATGATCAAGATATTGCAGAAATAAAATTCTGCTGTCAATCTGGTCAACTCTGGCCTTAGACTGTATGTCCGATGATGTGGGCTGACGTCAGTCTGGTAATGTCACTCTGTTAACGTCGTCAACGGTTAACGGACTGGACTAGTTGCTACCATGGTTTAAATTCTCGGCCGATACCGGTTCGTATCGGCCGATACGAACTGGTATCGGTCCATACCGGTATGATAATTTAAAGTTATCGGTTTTTTGTATCGTCCTGGCAAAGTATCCCCAAAATATCAGATAATATCGGCCGATATTTCAAATTATCAGTATGAACCGATATATCGGTCGATATCGGTCAAAATATCGGCCCACTATTTAAAAATTTTTTTTTTCTTTTGTCCTATTTTCCTTCTTTCTTCCTCCTTTTAAATATATCATATGCCACCTTTTTTCTTCCTCAACACCTATTTCACTTGCAAGGTATCAAAAATACTTTTTTTTTATCAATATAGTCTTGAAAATCATATACAACTCTACTGAGGTGAGCATTTTGTATTTTTTTTAAAAATTATTTAGACATAGCTTAAAAATGGTGATTTTATGCTTTTTTTTTATTGTGAGTACCTTTTATTATTTCAAATCAATATATATTGAGGTTAGATCAACTGTTTGAGGTTTTAAAACTCAAAAATTTTATTAAAATCTTGTTGATCTTTGTAAAATAATTACTCAAATTTATCATCATTTGAAGTAAATTATAAATATCTAGTTGCTTTGTGTTTTATGATACTATCATAATAAAACATGTTATCTTACAAGCGCATTGCAGAACTTACTTAATGATTGAGTGACGAGTATAAGCTTTATTTTTTTTAAATTTCATACTAATAGATAGCCCATAAGTCATAATTACGTTGCATTTTATAAAATTTATAATATTCTAACTTGTTTAGTATATGTATCTAAATTAATTTAATTATAAATAAAATTTATATAGCTTTAGATTAGATAGCAATACATGAATATAACTTAAGGGGTCCAATAATTTGATTTATGATTTATTTTACTGTCATTATGTCATATGTTATGTTAATGTTCATGTTCTTGAATTTTACAACTTGCTTGATAATTGAGTGATGAATTGATGGTTATTGAATAAGAATGATGACTGATAAATAATGATAGGGGTATAGTTATATATTATACAAGATACAAGTACAAGTGTACAACCACTATATGTAAATTATCAATAAGTTGTATTCTCTAAAATTTCATACTAATTGATAGTTCATATTTCATAAGTCATACTTATGGTTCTTATAAAAAAATCACATTTTTAGACAAGACAGCGATATAGGATATCATAACTTAGGAGGACCGATATTTTGATTTATATATATTACTAATGGAAAAAAACATTGTTTTCCAGCATTTCTAATATTTTGGATTTTTTGGATATTTTTTCAAATTTTGTGGATTAAAAAAAAATTCACACCGCGACGACCGTGACGGATTGCGAACCGTGACCGATACCGATACCGTATCGGTTTTTTGGACCGACCGATACCGCAATACCGCGATTTTCATCCATGGCTGCTACTGGGTTCAGGTTGACCTAACTCGAACCGTTAACCTACACCTCTACTTTTGGGCTTGTACCACGGGTTGGGTCGAAATGACCCGACCCGAAACCCGAACCAACTTGCTCTGCTGGGCTTAAACTCCACGACAGGTCAGGTCAAATTGGCCCAACCCGAGACCCAAACCGCCTGGATCGTCTTCTTCAAGTCATTGCGTTCTGCAACCCGTTTGCAAAATGGAAATAGCAGGCTGCTGCGGGTCCGGTTGACTGGTCCGGCGATGGCGTATGATAGCAGCTGGGTTGAGGCGACCGGTGGCTGGCGACCGGTGAGTGCAGTTTTTTTTTTCTTTTTTTTTTTTGCAGCAATGCTCTTCTGCGGGCTTCTTCTCAAAGGATTCGGCAATCAAGACGCTTTTCCGACGAAGACCGTGAACCCTAACTCTTTCTTCTTTGCCAAGTGGCCCAAACAGAGATCGATCAACCAATCTCTACTTCTCTATTTCCGAACAGAAAGATCTCCGAATGCATGTGTGGCCCAACAGAGATCAACACGTTGATCTCTCTTATTCCCGATGATCTTCCGTGCACTAACCAAGCTCTGATACTAATTTTAGCACGACCGGTTGGCTCTCATACTATATTGAATTTCTTTAACTAATTATTGCTATCAAAACCTTAAGGTGAGAGGGAACCTGGTCGGCGCACTTTTGACAATACGCAATTTTTTAGCTCTGAGTTTTTCCTCTTGGGATTCGAACTCACGACCAATTAGCTCTAGTACCATATTAAATTTCTTTAACTAACCATTGCTACCAAAACCTCAAGGTGTTAGTAGAAGCAGCGAAAATACTTTTTAACATCACATAGAAACAGGGAAATTCTATAATAGCCTCATTGTTTTAGGTGTGTTTGTTTGCAGCAATTTAGGCATATAAATTGAATACATATGTAACATTTACGGATCTAGACCTTTATGGTCCTCTTTTTTATTTATAAAATTTAATTTTAAGGATCTCAAACAATATTTTTTTATTATTGGCTAAAATTTACAATAAAAGTGAAGATCTATAAATGACCATCACATAATTTTCTTAGTGGAAAATGTGACTCAGCTATCAACTTTTCAAATCAAATTATGCCCGAAAATGCCTAAGCAATGAACAACTAGCCATCAAGCAAGCTCCCCTATAGAAGGAAATGATCAGCAATTCATATCCCGTAAATTAATAACACCAAAGCGAATCCACCTAGATTCGAACCGTAGACCCTTATTCCTCTTTAAACGGTAGTGGAATCACGAAACTGGCTTGTGGACCACTAAGAAAAAAAGAAAAATTCTTGGGGGCCAATGTTAAAAAACCAGTAAAATTTTATTATATTTAAGGGGTTTTCAAATTTTCATGGCACCAACCTTCCCCCACTGGTTCCGCCCATCTTTAATACTACTTTCATAAATATACTCTCTTACCATGATTTTTTTTTATAGAAATTCAATTTGGAGACAAATGGGCCTTGGAAATGTTAAAAGGCTCCACAATTCTAATTGTTCTTTTGTGCATTGAGGGACAATCCAGGGCCATTGAACCTATTTTGGTAGACATTAAATCCCTGTTTTGCTGACTATATGTGGGGTTGGGAGTTGGGACTCTTTTGTTTTGAGTTGATGTCTTTTATAGTGGGGCCTTTTGGTGTGCTGTTCTTCTTTTGTATTTTCTTCTATTGTACGAGGGGGAAAAAGTTGGGGTTGGGTTTGCATTAACCCTAGCAAAGGTAGTCCTGTGGACACCCTAACCAATTATTCATTTAAGGCAGCAAATACCCAGGTGTAGTTCAGATCCTATGAGTAAATCTCTCGGGTGACTATGGGGAGACCTATTAGGTTCCCCACGTCACCTTCGGGCAGCTGCATATGATCATCGTGGGGGATTTCCTCACTTAATCTCAATTCACCCAGGTGATATGAATAGGCAAACTTATCATAATCATAATTGTATTTTGAGTATATATTTCCACGAGATCTTTTTAACATAATCATGAAAAAGAAAGAAACCACAATAATTGGCAGGATGATTATTGTCATCAGTGGCAATTATTGACCTGATCAGCCAAGGTGATCTGAACCCAGCTCAGTAATTTATTAGCGTGACGTTTCCATTCTAAGTAATAACTGGGATGGGTTTGGGTGAGGCCACACATGCTACTCAACTTGCAAAGACACCCTCGGCCCAGCTTATCAACCGCTAACCCAACCCATGAGTCGTCATTTACTACCTGATTAATAAATGGGTAGCCTATGGTACCAACCCAACTTGAACCCAACCCAACACTACTTGCTAGTTCTAACCTTGAAATCTCAATTCTTAAAGTATACAGCTTAAGCATTTTTATACACCTTTCTGTTTTAATTTTCCAATTTTTTTGTGAGATCTTTTCTATTATAATTTCATTAGAAATACTAAAATTTTAAAAATTTCCAAATTGTTTTCCCCAGCTAGTTAAGGCTGAGAAGCTTATCCAAGACTACTGCTGTAATTGGGCTGGGCTGACTGGCCATTTAGGCAAAAGCAGATCAATGCAAACCTGGACTTAAAGCAACTTAGGCCCACTAATTTATTGCCCTGAGCCTAATCATGTTTCCTCACTTCATACTATAGCCCAAAAGAGGTCTGCAGGCCCCTAAATCATGCTTATGGCAAGTCTACTTCCAAATTAAGAGATCCATTTGTGTTGGACAGTTTACGAATGTCTGGTCATCTTGTCAGGCTCTCAGGAGTAGAATCCAAGGCTTGAGCGCCAATTTGGTATTGGACAAAAGCCCAAGATTGGGCACGAAACCAACCGATGGGTGCGGGTGCAACTTGAGCAAGTCAGATGAACTGCTTGTTGAGATATTTGACCTGCCCAATGCGGTGACTTAGCGATCTGAGAAATTCAGGTCAGTCAGAATGAGTTGCAAGCCCAAAAAAAAGCCCACAACAGTAACTTTTAAGGGTTGCAAATGGGTTGGGTCAGGCCACAGTTGGGTTAGTAGATTAGGCTTTGGGCTGAGAATTGGGCCTTTGCCGGAAGTAGGTTCTATTAAGTAGTTAGTTTGCTACACATGTAAGGATTAACCATTTTAAGTGTATTGGCTAGCAACTTGGATGGTATTAGTATCACAACCAACACTCCCATGTTTGAATCCACAGAGGGCAAAAGCAGGGCTCATCCGCGTTTTCTGTGCATTACTTAACTGTGTTTGCTCTGATGCTTCCATGGGTTCAATGAGAAAATGGCCAGACTTGTACAAGCTCACATCAGGGACTCCAACCATTTTCAACTCCAGGTGAGGCCGTCAAGTTTGTCCCATCCATGCTAGGATCCACCGTATGAATAGTCAAAGCCAGAGGAAGACTTTGATCACAGAAGTAGTAGGACAATCCAGGATTTTGACCAGTAATTAAACACCAAATAAACAAAAATATAAAAGAAAAGCTGATAAAAATCACTCTGCTTGATTTTGTATGAAGAGTAACAGTACAACGTATGATAATGCCCTCCGATCTAAGTAGGGAAGTACATAAAGAATCCAATTAAATCTCAAACGAAATGGAACCGTGAAGCAAAATCAGTGGACGAGGTATGTAATAGCAAGGGCTACCAGTAGAAGAACATAAGCAATCCCTTGATCAATGGTCGTAGCTGCACAGAGAAAACAGAAAATTCTATGGTCAATCTCCAAAATCAACTCCTTCCCACAAAGAGCTTAGAAAAAAAAAATTGCAGACCCTGTAGGGCATTGAATCTAGTTGGTCATATCAACCAAATGGTAAAAAAAAAAGAAAAAAAGAAAAAGAAACCTATGAATTCCTGGCTATAAGAAAATGCAACCTTGTTTTGAGCTCAACCAGAGTTGGTTGAGTAGACTCGACCTGATCGGCTGTCGAGTCATACAAAATTGACTCAGTTTGACAAGTAACCCAGTTAGACTCGGCCAAGTTACTCATGTGGAGTCATAATTTTGGCTTCTAGAATAAGCAGATTGGCAATAATTGTCATAAATCTAATTTTTAGATCCAAGAAAAGATAATTGGAATTGAATCATGAATAATATATAATTTCATTGAAGAAAAAAGATGCCTTCAAAGCACAAAAGACTTACCATCACTCATTGGAATATGTGCAAGAGGGGAAGGAGCCATAGATTGGGCATGACCCAGGTGGAAAAGGGCCAAGAAGAAGAAACCCATGAGGCAGAAAGCATGCACTGTGATGGAACTCATTTCCAAATCAGAGAAAAACAAACCCCAGGCAAAAACAAGTACTAAATTGTTAGAAGCAGGAATGTACTGGACCTGTTTGTTTGGACAGAAACAAAAGAATTACAAGGAAAAGAGATGAGATCAGAGGGGAGAGGCCCTTGTTATTTATATATGAGAAGGTATGAAAGAGGCCTCAGATCCGAAAGAGCTTCCAGGAAGGAAGAGAGAGTTGAATCTTCAAAAGGGGTAGGAATGTAAGTTGAAAACACGTTTTGTGGTTTGTACTTTATTGAATGCAGGCGCAGTCGTCGGCATTTGTTGGAAAGATCGGAAGAGACTGGAACATGTGGCAGAATATCACAAGTGGACGGAATGGAATAGTCGTTCTGGTCAATACGACCGTGTTGTCGTCATCAAGATTACGTTTTACAGCTCTAGTTATTTTAGTTAATGACTAAAAAGATTAAGGAACAAGTTTTGATAACTTAACAAAGGGATTAGACCAAGAGAATGAAAATTTTAGACGGCACAGGGAGCTATGTTCATTGTCACATAATGATTCTTCCTGTCTGTTTCATGTAATTGATGAACTATAATACATTTTATTTTAAAAATGATTCAAATGTCAGGAACAAGGGTAATTTTGGAAAATGCCCCTTTCATTTAATGAAAATTTGAATAAAAGAAAGGTGAGAAATGAATACCACTCACTTCCCTAATAATTTATATCCTCAGGGGTCGTTTGTTAATTTCACATGTGATATGAAAATGATTTACATATATAAATAACTCACATGTGAAACATAATTTTTGTTTATTATTTTCACACATCTTCAAATATTTTCACATGTGAAAATAGTCTAGTATTTTGAATAAAAATCTCACAATCCATAAAGGACCAACGGTTGAAATTTCGTACACTAACCAAGTTTGGCCTAATAAAGAGTTTCAACGGTTCAGATCTCTCATCTGAGGCCCAGATTATCCGCAAATTTGAAAAAAAAAAAAACAGACTACCTGTTCAACTATAGTGCATGCATCAAACGGCTAATATGTTTTTTGAACATATCTCAAGATATATTTTGAATTAGCATCTGAAATTTGATTTTTTATCTGGAAATGGCCTTTTGAACAAGATGAACGGTTTGGATCATGCAAATGGGGCCCAAAAAGTTCCAAAACTAAAGATTAACGGCCAGAATATTTTCTTAAATATCTCACAATCTATGATGATCCAAAGGCCGAACTTTTTTTTATAGCCGTTTCTGACATTTCTAACATGTTGAACGGTTCAGATCATGATTGGGGGTCCCACAAAATTAAAAAAAAAATAAAAGGCATCCTAGGCGCTAGTGTACTGTAGCTCCACCTTCTTCATCATGTTGTGTAATTGTTTCACAGCAGTTGAGGTGCGAAAATGAGGGGAGCCTTTTGCATTGCATTTACACATGAAAATAATACTTGATTTACACACCACATATGTAAATTTTGAAAACAAACATAAAATGTATGAAATCATTTCACATATGTAATATTTACATATGTAAATGGAAAAAACAAACGACACCTAAGGGAGTGAGGGTACTTTGCCTTGCGACCTAGGTATTTCGTTTCTAGTTCCTGTCGTGCTCTAGTCTTTTGTTTTTCAGCTTTTTATAAACTTATGCTCAAGTGACTCGATTAACTTTAATTCTTTTGATGAACACCTTGATTTGAAAAGCCCGATCCATCCACTGAAGGCGATTATGTAACCACCTTGTACAAATCAAATATATCAATCAGGGCTTCTTTCGAAGGGATGATTGCGATGATATATGACAATGCAAGAGAGCCCATTTTCTGAGAGTGTTACCATTTCATTATTGCAAGCTGCAAGTCTTCTGAGGAGGAAATGGAGGTTCTTTTTCGCTCCTTTTGGGGAGGGAGAGACCTCTTTACTAGGCATTTTACCTTACGAGTTGCCCAACCTCGAGTGTTAAAAAAGCTAATCGCAACGCATTAACAAAGCGTACATGGTAGTTTTATCCTACACCCCTCAACTCTCTAGTAACTATGTATCAATGCAAACAGATGTGCTGTTAAATTTTTTTTCATCTTTTCTCCATATATTCTCAAAACCTTGATTTTGGTTGGGATAATGTAGAGAAAATGTTGCAGAAAATAAAGTAATTTAGTAAAAAGTAAATTTTTTGAAAAAACGACATGTTTCTGTGTTTTTATCCCAAATTTTGATATGATTTCTTATATTTTTCTCATAGCATTTTTTAATTATGACAGCCTTCTAGAAGATGTTGTGTAATTATCAAGAAATCATCACTTTATAGTAACGTGGTGAAATTGGAATAGACATCGCAAGCATTTTTTGACAATGAGTGGGTCTACTAGAAAAATCTACGAGTGGCTCCAATGCTATTGGTCTTGAATCCAAGACAATGTCGGGACTGCCTTGCTTCATATAAGATGACTTCAAATGGAAAAAGATGGGTCGGATTTCAGATTGTAACCATCTATATATTCAACGGTTCAAAACTTTTGAGGCCTTCGAATTACATTAGGAGCATCTAATATAATCCCATCGAGAGCCCCCACCCACAAAACACACACTATAAATTACAATACAAAACCACCTGAAGGAAGAAAACTCTTTTTCACATTGTAGGACTAGTTTCCCAACTAATATGCCACATCCTAAGACTTTGATCTAAAAGAAACGTGAAGTAATTTTGGTCTAATCCAACTGTTAAAAGCTTGATTTTGTCTTTTTGTTATTTGTGAGGGGAAGACCGAAGATGGATGGTTTGGATCTCCGATTTGTGAAAATCGTCAGTAGCACTGTCTGATCTTTAATCTAGAGTTGTCCTCTATTTATATAATTTCTTATATAAGCTTGACATGAGAGGAACTTATTCCATATTTATATAGTAATATATAAAGCTAAATTTCTAGTGGAACAAAATAAACAGTAATATAATAGGGACAGGGTGGGTCATCTGCACCCAAACACAAACCCGCCTTGAGTCAAAGTCTAGAAGCCCATGCTAGCCCTCAACCAGACAGACCTACTATAGGCCTGGCCTGGTTGGGTGAGGCACCTTTTTTAATCGAACACATTACCATTCCTAGTTGTATCGGCCCAAGCCAATCCCTTCAAAAGAAAAAGCCTTGAAGTTGCACCAGAGATTACTTACTAGTATAAGGTTATTGTTCGTCCAGAGAATTCAACCATAAAATATAGGAGTACAATTTTAGATATTTACATTTGAAGTAGAAAGTGACGCGTAATAAATAAAAAGGTGTCATAAAATAAGATGAGTTTATTTGAAAAAAAAATGAAAATAACATCCAAGCATAAGTGATAAGTATTGAGATTAGATTTGGAGGAGATATTGCGGTAATGTGAAACCAAATGAAAGACTGTATTTGAAGGTTTAAAAAAAAGGTACTTAAAAACTTAAAAGGAAAAGACTCTTTGGAAAAGAAACTAGTGATGGACAGTAGAGGTTTAGAAAAACATTTGGGAAGAAAGATATTATAACAACATTTGGTAGGGAACTAGGAATATGAAATATTATAAAATATATAAAAAGACAAAGAAAAAAGTTAAGAAAATAGTAAGTGACGCAATGTCCAAAGCATATAATGATCTATATAATAAGTTGGAAACGAAAGTAGGAGAAAAAGATCTTCTCAATCTTGAAAGAATGAGAAAAACAAGAAGTAGAGACTTCGGTCATATTAGATGTGCAAATAGTAATGACAAAAAGATTTTAGTTGAGGACAATGATATTAAAAAGAGGTAAAGAGAATATTTTTACTTGGTCTTATAAAGATTATATTGGATGCTTAGGAACTAAGATAAAATACTGTATTAGTATGACATACCTTGTACTATAGAATTAGAGCAATGGAAGGAAAGAAAGCATTGGCAAAAATGAAGACATAAATTCTTCAAAAAAATATTAAAAAAACTCTTTAAAAAAGAATCTTTTAAAAAAACTCTTTGATAGTAATAATAATAATAATAATAACTTCATGGTCAGATAGCATTCTGATAATGGCTTAAAATACTTCAAAATTTTTGATGAATTTGATTAACTAAGCTCTTCAGATATGGTTAACAAAGAAAATGTTGAATGAATAGAGAATAAGTATTGTATTAACTATATACAATAATAAGGGAGATGTACAAAGTTGCTCAAATTAACATTGGATTAAAGTCATGCTCACACTATGAAACTATTAGAGAGATAAAAGTAAAGATAGAGACAAAAGGTAGAAGTAGACCAAGGAATCCTTCCTTTGGGGAGGGGGCACTATTTAGAAAATTATTTTGGGAGGGCTACACACGCGCGCGCACATGCACACACTGTAACACTCCGACTCAATTTGATTCGGATTAGTGGCTACTTCCTGATGAATTGGTTGCTAATTGTGTTTTGCTCTTGTTTTTGTTTGGTTTCGGGTTTTGGATAGGTAGATGGGTTGAGTTTGACTTAGTTTAGGTAGATATAAGCCCTTTTTCGTTATATTAGATTTTGTTAGATGTCATCATTCATGCATCATCTTAACTTCAACACGTATCTTTTGTTACGCTTGTTGATTCCCGTAACTACGTCGTGTGCCAAATATGACGTTTGCTTCCGTTAGACCCGCGATTAACTCGAACTGGAATTTAACCTGAACGATTGGACTCTCTGGTAATTTGTTTTATCCTTATCTCTATATATGTTACCGACCTTCTCTTTTTCTCATTGTTCTGTCTCTCTCTCTCTCTCGAGTCTTCTTCTTCTCGTTCCTCCTTTCTTTTTGTTGATGTAGCAAGGGAAGGAAGTTATGCATGTCCACGTTTGAGCATCACTCATGTGATTTGAGGTGAGCTTGAGTTTCTTGAAGTGCTTCTTCTCCTCTTTCTTCTTCTCGTTCTCGTTATTGACTGTTACATGTATTCGTGGTTCTCTTTTCTTCTTTCTTTGCATGCATGGCGATTAGAAGCACGTTGGTAGTGTGAATTGAGCCGAAGGACAACAGAGAGTATGTTATACCCCATTTAAGGCAAGTATAAGCATAACTTGGCTAGACCATGTGGGTATATGTTTGATTGTGATTAAGTCGAATATTCTGGCTTATGAATGAAGGTTACAGCCCATCTTGTGTTCGTTTCCCTCTATTACATGTGAATTAGTAATCTTGTATATGTTTCATTGTTTCTGTAACCAATTCAGAAAATACTCCCGTGTGTTCCATGGCTAAGCCGTAATCCACCTACGGCTTAAAGTCCAGAGAGGAAAAAACCCAGTTTTCTTCTACGGTATGTATGATCTTATATTTTTTAATCCACACACGCATGCACATGCACATGCACGCACGCACGCACGCACAAAGGAAACAGGGCTATCCTTATAGGCCATTTCAAACATTTTTGGATAGTGGGGCCCACGTTACTATCCATCCAAATGGATCACACATGACCCGTGTGAATTGAATACCGTCCACCAGTTTTGGGTGTCATCTGAATAGATTAGACCGTTGGATCAACCGTGCATCCATATAAGCGTGCAATCAATCCAATAGTCCAATTTATTTGGATGGGATTTAAAATTGGTGAACATTTGCAATTTATAGGAGTCATGTATGTGATCCATTTGGATGATTCATAAAGTAGGTTTCACTACACAAAATGGTCCAATATGATCCGTATGGACTGGTTCATATATATATATATATATATATATGACTAATGTAGTTTTCAAAATATAGAAGAGCTTTTTTTTTTGTTTTGGTTTGTGGGGGGGGGGGGGGGGGGGGGGGGGGGGCGCAGCGCATATGTAAAAAATTATAAAAATATTGAAAATTAAAGGGGTTTTTTTTTCTTCCGTCCAGAACAAAAGGCCAAGTTATATAAAAATCAATTTGGTTTCACACCATAGAATTCAATTGTGGAAGATTTCTTTTCACTCGAACAATTAAAAGGAACATACTTAGAGAAGAGGAAAATTTTTCATATAATCTTTATCAATCTAAAAAAGGCTTACAACATTAAAGAAATATATGATTTGATTTAGTGAGCTTAGATAAAAAAGAGTATTGTCTAAAGAAGTTATATTGATGTCATTAAAAACATGTTTAACAGAGTGGTAGCGAGTTTGAAACCTACCTATAGAGAGACATATTAATTTCTAGTGGCTATATGTTTGCTTTGGAAGTCAGCTTTAAACTCTCTGCATTTTGTATTGATCATATATGAGTTAACTACTAAAATTAAAGAAGATAGATATAACTTTGTGTATGTTATTTGCAAATAATATAGTATTAATGAAATAATTGAAAGAAAGCAAGAATGTTAAACTTGAAATACGCGGGAGGCCTTAGAATTTAGAGTTGACTATAAACTATAGAATATATAAACTATAACTTCAATGGGGATGTGCAAAGAGGTGTAACTCTATGTGAGCCTTACATACCTATCCATTGTTCGAAGAATAGTGATACATGTACATGTAGTAACTATCATGTGGGTTGTCTTAAATCCAAGATAATCAGAATTTGTTTCATGTGAAAAGGAAACAACAACGAGCCTGGGGAGGGAATATTTGTACTCAGTGGAAGGTCCTAAGTTCAAACCTGAACTCCCCTCTCTTTGCATATACGAGTTTTTATCACCTTACATGTGCGAATTATATTTTATCTTCTTACATTTGTGAGTACCCATCACCTCATATGTGTTAGTGTCAATGTCTTCACATGTTGAGTCCCTATTACCTCGCATGTGTGAGTTATAGCTTCCTTGCATGCACAAGTTTTCATTACTTTACATGTGTAAGTTAGTGTTTGTGTCCGAGTTCCAACCCCTCAGCTAGGTTTAAAAAAAAAAAAAAAGCCTACAAGGCTTAGGGATGTGCAAAACATGAACCCATTGCATCGTTTTAACTCCTCGATCTATAAATCGAATTTTTGTGATTTTAAAGGTGAATAACAATGGCCAGTGTTAAACTGAGGTGCATGTTGTGTCTCTGATACCAATTGTTGTGGCTCTGATACCAATTGTTGTGATTTTCTGACAATCACCCGTTGTGCGCATTCACGGAATCACAAGATCAACAATCAACCACACACAAGAAGAGACACCGAGATTTACGTGGTTCACCCAAACCGGGCTACATCCACGGGCACAGGAGGACGAACATCTTCACTATGACAAGTAAAGCATACAAGAGATTCCCACACTCTCACCTCATCTCTCCTACGTGGTGTGGGAGCACCACGGGCAACTACTGCCGCCGCTGCAAGGTCTAGGGTTACAGACTATACATATATATAATCTCCGCTTTCTTGGCCACCAAGAAAGCCCCGGTACAATTACCAAAATACCCTTGACCTTAAACCAGTCTCTGGCTAACCCAGTGACTCATCCGGCTAAACCGGAATACAAGACATAAACCTAACAATCTCCACCTTGGCTTGAATTCCGTACAACTCGAGCTACTAGGAGATAAAACCGGTAATGTCTTCACGTACCCTGCTGAATGGCACATCACTGCACCAGGGATGCAGTCTTCTTCAACACTTTGACATGTTGAACCAGCACATGAACTTTGAGCAAAGTTCATCTCGTCAAACTCCACCTCGAACTAAAAGCTCGAAACCATTGACGAATCTGAGTGATATTGATGAATCACTCACCATCCTGCCCCATCTTCAACATCACTGTGAAGATCCAATCACCACAAGCATGCAAGCAAAACAGATCGGGAATACAAGTCCAGATGACTCCATTGTAGAAAACCTCTACCTCCGAGCGGTCAAAAAAACTCCATTTGACCGGGCCTCCGATCAATCAATCAAACAAATGTTTAACAACTGCTGACGCATCAGCTCCTCCTTGCTGCTTTTCTGGCTTGGCTCTGGCAAGATGAATAACATCACATGCGATCATGTGAACCCCAAACGAACAAGTTCGTTTGAATCAGCAAACCCCTTGCAACTAGGCCGGCGACTCCTATTATTGGGTTTACAATAACAACCAGATCGCGTATACCCGATTCTAGCCTTAATTCACATCTGTTCAGATCTCCTCCAAATTTCTGCATTAAGTTATAGATCTCGTCACCACGAGCACGCTGGAAGAAACGGATCTGAAATCCGACTCAGGATGGCTCCAATAACGTAGAAACAAGTTTCTACGCTCCAATCGATCAAACCTCCTCCTTGACTGTCAAACAGCCAATCAACCTCTTCCACTGCGTAGATCTGCTCGAAACGAGTCCGTAGGAGCAAACGGATCTCCGATCGGACATCGGACGATCAAGATATCGCAGAAACAATTTCAGCTGCAAATCTGGTCAAACCTGCCTGTTGACTGTTGCTGACGTCACTGCTGACGTCACTGTACTGTCTGCTGGGCTTCTGGAGCGGACCCGGGTCGGGTTCACCTGACCCGGAACTGAACTGCTATTTTGCGCTGGGCTGGACCGTCTGCAAACAGGTCGGGTCGAACCTGACCTGACCCGGAACCGAACTTGCTTTGAACTGCTGGGCTTTGATGCAACTGGGTCGGGTCGAACCTGAACTGACCCGGCCTGAACCCTCTGGCTGGGCTGAAATCGGGTCGGGTCGCACCTGACCGGACCCGGCCTGGAACCTGCTGTGCTGCCTGGGCTTTTCCTCCACGGGTTAGGTCAAACTGACCCAACCCGGACCCGAACTGACCTGATAAGAAGCGCTGGGCTTCTTCTTCTCCGCGGGTCAGGCAACCAGACCCGACCCGACCCAAGACCCAGAAGACCGGGTCGTCTTCAACCCAGCGACTGACGTGCGTCTAGGTCTGCAACAGGCGAGCTCGCGTCTGGGTCTGCAACAGGCGAGCTCTCCGCGGGTTGCAGCGGCCCCACGGTGACGGCGGACAACGTCTTCTCCGGCGACAAAGAAGGCGAGGATCTCGGCGGAGATCTCGGTGGCGACTGCAACGAAGGAAGGCGCGCGATTTTCGGGTCTACTGCGCAGATCTGGCAGCCTGTCTTCGTCTGATCCGGCAATGGCATGGCGATCTGGCAGCCTGTCTTCGTCTGATCCGGCGATGCAGCAGTGGCGGCGGCGGCAGTAGTTGCCCGTGGTGCTCCCACACCACGTAGGAGAGATGAGGTGAGAGTGTGGGTTGGTGTTCCTCGGGTTTCTGAGCGAGGTGGAGATCGCTCGGTGGCTTGGTGGTTGTTGCGCATGAAGAAAGATCAGGTTCATGATTTCTGGTTAGGCCACATCGGAGAATCTCCGGTCTCGTTGGGATCGGAGGAAAAGCATTCACAGGTTGTTCAGATCTGGAGTTACATGCTGCGGTTGTTGCTCTGATACCAATTGTTGCGTCTCTGATACCAATTGTTGTGGCTCTGATACCAATTGTTGTGTCTCTGATACCAATTGTTGTGGCTCTGATACCAATTGTTGTGATTTTCTGACAATCACCCGTTGTGCGCATTCACGGAATCACAAGATCAACAATCAACCACACACAAGAAGAGACACCGAGATTGACGTGGTTCACCCAAACCGGGCTACATCCACGGGCACAGGAGGACGAACATCTTCACTATGACAAGTAAAGCATACAAGAGATTCCCACACTCTCACCTCATCTCTCCTACGTGGTGTGGGAGCACCACGGGCAACTACTGCCGCCGCCGCAAGGTCTAGGGTTACAGACTATACATATATATAATCTCCGCTTTCTTGGCCACCAAGAAAGCCCCGGTACAATTACCAAAATACCCTTGACCTTAAACCAGTCTCTGGCTAACCCAGTGACTCATCCGGCTAAACCGGAATACAAGACATAAACCTAACAGTGCATACTGATTTCATAGAAGTGTGAGGATAGTTGCGACAGAGGGAGCCTTCCTCATATTTGGGTGAGGGTAATTTATGATTATTCATTCTCATCCTACATACACGGATTAATGGGTTTTGGGATGGACTGAACAGGTCATGGATCCACCGCATGGTCCCCATCCCCTATTTTATTTTTATTATTATTATTATTATTTTTGAGGTTCTGGTCCTTAATTTAATTTGGTACGATTATATTTGCAGCCTCAATCACTAACCACCAAACTCAACCCACCTCCCATGTAAGGCAATGTCCAGCCAGCAATTTTCCTTGAGAGGGCCACAATGTACAAATAAAATTAAAAATTAAGGGGGCCCAGGCGGCATACGCAAGAAAAAAGGGGGCTCATTTAATAAAATGGTTAGAATAACCTCTATAGCAAAAGAAGAAAAAAAAAAAAGAGAAGTAGTTTAGAATGAGAGCCTAATAATCTATGAACATGACAAATTTTTTCAATCCTTGAGACGATTTTGAATGGTAATAAGAGAGCAAAAGAGACCAAAATTTACAAGTGAAAAATAATGAATTTATTCAAATGAATGGCAAATATACAATGTTTGGAGTATCTGATTGAATGCCAAATATACAATGTATGGAGTATCCTTCAATCAAATGTACATATGCATAACTAAAAAAGTGTACAGAAAGGATCCAACTAATTATTGTTGATGTGGAGAAAATCAATGGATGAGATAAGTGATAGCGAGGGCCATTAGAAGAAGTGCATAAGCAATCCCCTGGTCGATATCCTTGGCTGCATAGGAAAAAAAAAGAACTATAGTCAGTACACAACATCAAGTAACTCCCTCATGCATCCAAGAATTAACAAAGAAAAACCTCCTACTAGAGAACTTTATACTGGTATGTTTCCGGTAGCCACATTTATTTTGGGCCACATTCGAATTTCAGACGAAAGATAAGATCATTAAGTTGAATGTATAATTATCAATAAACTAAAAAGAGATTATTCGTAATACAAGACACAAGGATAAGAACAGAAGAATTTACCATCACTGATTGGAACATCTGGGGTGGGCGAAGGAGTCATGGATTGGGCAAGACCCAGGTGAATAAGGGCCAACAAGAAGACACCCATAAGCCAGAAGCCCTGCACTCTCATGGAATTCATTTCCAAAAGTAGATCAACAGAAAACTTAGTTATTAGAAACTGAAATGCAAATGTGTTCTGTCTGCTTGTATATAACAAAGAGAGATGTGAGAAAAAGCTGAAAGGAGAAGAAGAGTGTGTTTGCTACTTATACAAAGAGGTCAGTAGCTGTAGCAACAGAAGGCCCTCACATTTTGAACAAAGGGCTTGTGGGAAGAGGAGAGGGTTGAGAGAGAGAGAGAGAGAGAGAGAGAGAGAGAGAGAGAGAGGAATGTGAGTTGAAGATTCGTGTCGTCTTTCCAGACCCCTGTGTGGTAGGACAAAGGGAATTTCCAGAAGCGCCATTCCAGACCCATTGAGTCGTTGATTGATGGCGACACTATCCGATTACATAACCTACAAGATATCGGTCAAAGCACTAGAAGCATGTTGACGCAATGAGTGGCTTGTTCTTGTGAAACTAACCCTTCCAGTTGTTTAAGCTTTATATGATATCCTGACCCTTGTAAAGTAAGAAATGACGTAAAATGGCAGAAAAGGAACATGTCAAGTTCAACTTATAGCTGTGCACTGACAGAAAACAAAAAAACATATATTTAATTACTTTTCTTCGGCTGAAAATATTTTGTTATGTTTTTCATTTAATGGTTCTACACTCTTTTAGTTACAAACTGACCCGCTTATGGATCTCTCCAAATTCTATTTTTAAGACCAACCTAACACAAGGGTCTGACAGGATTTAAAACTACAATCTGAACACAGATGTTGTTTGAAGGGGCAAAAAATGACAAACTGAAATCTGGGGGTGAAGTCTGGGTCTGTCTGGGTTGGGTTTATGTGGAGTTGGTGGGTTGTGTAGCGGCAGGTGCTGACTCAGATCCGGACCAAATCTTTCACTAATTAGGATTCCTAACCTGACACAGAAAATTTTGGCGGGGAAGACAGAGTTAATAAAAAGAAATTCCACGCTATTAAGTAAAATGGATTATCTAAACGAATTGAGGAACGGGATCCAGGCATCAGAAAATTCAAAAAAAAAAAAAAAAAAAAAACTGGCCAAAACTGTCTGGAGAAGCATAGGTAATGAGGATTTATTATGCACCAAGATTACCAACGCTAAATATTATCCGAATAAATCTCTTTGGGAGGCCAAATTTAATTCCAAAAATTATTGGTTTCAGAGAGATTTTGTGGATGCGGTTGGTTACCTTTGTTGAGATTCAAAATGGATTCCTCGTGATCATGGGCTTAGAAAACCTCTTTCTCAAATTTCTAACCCGACCTTAAGATTAAAGATCTTTTGAATGATAATAAGTCTTGGAATCTCTCTTTGATTTCAGAATAATACCATGATGTGGAAGATGTTATCAAAATCTATATCTAAAGTTCTATTTTAAATGATAAAAGAGTTCGGCCTTCTACTAAAAATGGAAATATATCTACTAAATCTGCTTATAAGACAATTTCTTCTTTGGATAGTATTGATCGTAAGGGCATGGTTAAATGGAATGGTTTTTGGAAAAACCATATTCCCCCAAGAATTCTCCTCTTTGGATGGAAATGCATATATAAGGCCATTCTTGTGAGGACATGGCTAGGTTATAAAACAAGTTTGGGATCTACCATGTGCCTTATTTGTGATTCTGAAGAAGAACCAATAGAACATGCTCTTTTCTTATGTAATCAAGATAGAGCAGGCTCATTTGGCAGTAATTTATGTTTCTTAAATCATTCAAGGAGTATAGATATAGTTGAATGGTGGAAAAATCTCATGAAAATGAATGATTTGGAAAAGATGCAGGAAATTTTCAATCTCCCTTCTATGGCTATATCCATATGGTGGGCTCTATAGAAAGCCAAAAATAATTTCATTCTTAAAGGTGCTACCATTGATCCCGTAAAAGTTATTGGCACAATAAAAAATTTGTACCTTGTGATAGAGAGGGGGACTTTTAAAATTAAGTCTTTCAAGGCCTAAAGTTTTAAGGATTATGAGGAGGTTGCTCAAATAATACCTTACTCATTTTCTCATATGCATCTAATAAACCTAAAGATGCTAATATGTTGCATAGGTGTTTATTATGGACCAAACTCTCCTTCTTCGCCATTCTTCTAAAAGAAGGGGTTATTCTTTTTTGCTCTAAATGAAGCTTCTTGCAAGGGCTTCTCTAGGATTGCTCTTTTTACAAATGCTAAAAAGGTGATTGATTCTATTAATGAAAGAGGTTTGGGCCATCAATTCAATTATATAGGACATTTGTGAGGTAGAGTAAAGTAGAATAAAATAAAGTATTTGAAATTCAAGTTTTCTCCATTTTTTTTCTTAAAAATTCAAATTTCCCTCCTTTTCAAAAAAAAAGTCAAAGAGTTATAACTAAATTACAAAAAACTCTTTACTTTTTATACAAAAAGTAAAAAAAGATTTCATATCAAGCAATTAAAAACATAAAGTTATTGTAAACTCATAATATATTATGCTTTCTTAATTTTGGATTTACTCTATTGAACTTTACCCCACAAACAAACAAGTTTTCTTTCGTCAACTTCTTGATTCTATCAATGAGCAAAAGGTTTGGGCCATCAATCCAATTATTTTGGACAAACTCAATGCAATAGATTTTCCTCAGTCAACTTTTTTGTCTTCAACTTCTATTTTTGTCTCTTTGAATGAGGTTGCTCATGTTTTGATCAAGTAATACTCTAGGCTTTTCTGTAGGGATGATGTTGTTCCAGAGTGGTTTCCGCCATTATTGCCCCCTCCTTAGTTGTTGTTTTACATTTGTTTGTTTCCAGTGATATTTTTGTTTACCCAAAAAAATAAAAAATAAAAAAACCCCTCACAGGGTTAGGAATTTCGGTCTCAACTTGCAACTGGGACTGCATGATCTTAAATTATGTAACAAAACAAACCCAAATGACAAACAATTCTGACAGGCATAATGCTTTAGTGAAATCTCACCAACACATCCTTCCAGCCAATGATTTCAGCTGCTTGCACCACTAGCCCACTTCATTTAGCTAGTGTTGTTAGGATGATTCTCAGTCAAGGAAAATTCCCTCCTGCACGCGCATCCAGACCATCCCCAAAGGAGTGCAACCCCTCACCCATCCAAATGGACCCTGAGCGAAGGAGAAAAGTGTCATCTCATTCAAATTAGTCCATACAGAGTAAACCCTTCTTTTATAATCAGTAATAATGACGATGACTTTAATAAAATGAAGTAACGCCTGACTGTTTCAAAATATGTCCTAAAGAATCACCTAATGATTACCAACAAGCTTCTTAGTGAACCTGAACCGCAAACCAACCTCAAAATCAACTTTTGCCATAAAATACCACCCACAAAATCAAGCAGCAAATATATCAAAACACCCATTATTGATTACATGCCCATGTACAGCTATCTCTACACTAGATGGTGCAAAACAAGAGCAAACCATCATTAACTGCCAGTCATCCAGTCTGGAAATGCCAAATAAAAGCAAACATGGAAGCAACAACGTTTAACACCAATCAGAAAAACAAAAACACCAGGAAATGCAATCAGAGATGGCCGTCGCATTTCATACAGAACGACAAAACAATCCCATCCACAGCTCCACAAACTGACAGGATGATTTGGTTGTCACCATGTTGGATGCTCCATAAGAGAACACACTAGTTCTTGTAATTCTTCTTTTGTAAACTATACCAAGGCAATTCACTTGCTTATTTCCATAAATAGCAACTCTTTGTATCTCACTTTTGGACTGGAGTTGCAAGGAAAACAATATAAGGACCTGTGCTCTCAAGTCTAACCCCACCTAAGGTAGACAGCCAGCACTTTTTCTAATTGCCCACTATTATCAGTAAGATTCGTCAGAGGGGCTTTCTTCATGCATATCCATAGAGGCATCGTTGGAATTGCAATTATTGGAGTCCCTGTTTTGATGAAAGTTTGTTTCCTGATTCCGTGCTGTTGCATTTCCAGTAGCCATAACATTATTTTGATAATAGCCACCCTGAGCTAAGTGAAAAGGCTGCAGGCTCCGTCGAACGGGACTAGATAGAGCATTAGAGAAAACTGAATTCTTCGATTGATCAGAATGCCAAGACTGTGGACCCTGTCCAACTGTGGCCTGTCCAAATGAACCAGAAGACGCCTGGGTGCTTGGATTTGTGAAGGGGACAGTGGATTGAGAATGCTGATGTTGCAATCTTGGAGACATTGTTGCATCCTCCCCACTATAATCGAGCTCATTCTGCAAGATCATAAACATTCTAGTATGGACATGTCAGACATTTTAGTAGAAGCTCAAGTAAATCCAGCTAAAACAACATCAACCTGAAATGATAGAAACCTGTAACATGTCACTTGGCCATAGTGTGTCCAAGAAAACTTTTGCCCACAAATAGATTTTACATGTTCAGATATTATGCCTAAAATTCTACCCCCACTTAAATTGTTTTAGTTAAGAAGTCCAGCAATGAGCTGGATGACCCTGCTTCAAATATTTTGGGGCCTTTTACCCGATACACAGTACTAATAGGTGGTGTTGTGTATCCGGGGTTTTACCAATGATCAACCATAGGAGGGTTCGTGGGTTCCTCGTCATCAAACAATAAAAAAGTATGCATGGATTCATGTTACTAAGCCTATCCACATGTACGTCTGCCTCTTTGGAAGGTTGAGATTGTCATCCTCAAAAAACAACTTATCCATAAATTTAAATCATCAAAGTTCAAAATGAAATCCAATGGATAATGATGAAATAATTAGGAGCAGCAGATCATGTTAGTCATAGCAAGTTCTTTTGTAATTATAGAATAAGAATACTGGGTATTCTCATTCTAATTATCTTTCTCTGGGGAAAAGAATACATGTTATGACTTATGAGCATTCTACAAAACAAAAAATGATTAGTGATTTGTTGAATACACTGCACTTCATGTGATACATTTCATCAAATCCGCACCGTACAGTCGGAAGAGCAATGCCTTTCTAATCCAAAGAATACCTAATGTGAAAGCAAACTGAGAAAGGGTCTCAGAAAAGATGAGAACTTTGACGTGTGTGTGTGGGTGTCTGTGTCCCTTCCAAAGCATTCTTTCTACTGCAACAGACAGATCTGTTGCGCAGAAAGCAGTCCATTGTCATCTATTACCCTGTTGTCAGTTTTCTAGAAGGATTTGATACTTACTCATCTCACTATGTGGAGGTGAGGAAGTGCTCTCTAGCCTAGTTCGCAGAATTAGTTGCGAGAATATGAGTAGTGGTTGGTAGCTAATGGTCTTTCCACCAACAGGTGAAATCTCTTCAGAGCTTGGATCTTGCAGCTATATTTTGTTCCATCTGGAGAAAGTAGGAAGATAGGATATTTGGGGGTAAAGGAACACTAAAGAGAAAGTCAAGGACATTACCAAATAGTCAGGAAATGAGACACAATGAAAAAGGAATTTTATCATCTGAAAGTCAGACTTTCTTCGTCTCTCTTGAGACAGGATACCAGCTTATACCGTTTGGCTGTCATTTCCCCTTTCTTTATTGGCATGAAATTATCTGTTACTAACAAAAAAAAGAAGAGTAGAAGTTGTATCCAATTCTGACATGGGACTAGAGAAAGTCAAGTGACTGGAATAAACGCTTCATACAAAACAAGATTCATCATGGTTCCAAATATGAGAGATATGCAATGTTAATTGCCAAGCTCTCCAGAGGACAGTTGGATTGAAAGGATGGAGATGTCTTAGGCATGGCCACAGACTACAGAGTGGATAAAAGGTGGAATGTTAATAACCAATAACACCAGATAATAGTTGGATTTAGTTGGTGCCTCAACTCACCCTCAATAATGGTTATAGATTGGTTCTATACCTCGTCCATTTGCAACAAGAAACTCAAGAATCTGCAAATGTCGCACTTAATGCACCTTTTTAATTTTTGAAAATGGCAACTGAATTTTATTAAGCAATCCAAAAAAATCTGATCACCCCAACTTAAGTCTCCCAATGTCAAAAATGAGACCCATGCCTTATTCCATGGCAAACATACTGGGAATAGAAGTATTCCACACTGAAACAACAAAATCGAGGGGGCACCTGATGAAGGAACCCACCTTTATAAGTAAACATAGTGCTTTCTTATAACAACAGACTTCCACAAATAATCTATGCTACATCCAATACACTGCAACCATTTCTGAATAGAGCGAGAGCCCTAACCAACCTATACAAGGGTGACAAACCTTTCCCCAACCCACTGAATGAAATTTCCAACGATCTTCATTTTCATTCCACAAAAACTTACACTAAATTGCTCCATGATGATCAAGAAGAAATAACCAGGCAAACTTGCTAATGCCCATTTAATAATGGTAATTTTACCCCCAAAGAAAAATACCTTCTCTAACTGGAAAGCTTCTGATCAAAATGCTCAAGCACTAGTACCAACAGGACTTTGGGAGGCTTACCAATACACAGGAGCAAACCCAAATAAGAACATTGAAAACTACCTGCTTAGCAACTGACACATGCAGCAAAAGATTCACCAGATACTAATCCATCCGAACATAATCTCACAATTGAGTAGTGATATGTAATCCGACACACTCCCAAAACAGAAAGGGAACATCTTGACATCTTCAAAATTTCCACTTGCCCCACATACGCATTTGCAAAAAGAAGAATAAGAAGAAGATGATTGTATCATACGAGTACAATTCTCAATGCGAAACATTGAAAGTAGTCCATTCAGTTTAGACTTTAGCCTTCTTAAGCATAATACTCATTGTCGTCAAAATCGTATGATATACGATACGAATCGTATGATTCATACAATTCATATCGTATAGTATAGAAAACGATTCATATCAATATATAAATCGTATTTATTAAAATATCATACAATATTTTTGTGAATCGTACGATACAAATCGAATCGCATGAATCATGTGTAACATACGATTTAATCAGGGTGGGAATTTGAAGGGTCTAGCACCCCCTACCGTCTAAAAACTGTCGTCATGTCAATAGCGCATTTAAGGCAAGAGGCACATACCTCAACTATTGCAGAGACGATCATCAGAAACAATAAAAAAAAAAAAAAACCATCAACGCAAGCTGCAAATAGCCAAAAGCCAAGAGGAAGAACACAGATGCTTGGCTTTCCTTGTCTTTGCCTCTGCATGCAGAAAGCCCTCTCCTCAATGAGGAAGAGTGCTGTAGACGAAGAAGCTTGGACCAGCGACAACCAGTGACGACAAGCCTGGGTTTTTTCTTCGCTCTGCCTGCAGCAAACCCACTTCTCAGTGAGGATCAACGACGCCAACGAAGGTGCTTAGGCCAGCGACAAGCAGCGACGAGAGGAGGAGAACGAAGAAGGTTAGTAGATTTTTTTTTTTCTTCTTCTGCCAATCGTCTTTCAGAGGCTTTGTCGGTGCTTTTTTTTTTCTTTTGTGTCGATCTCAGAGCTTATCAAAACGCAGAAGCTTGGCTTTCCTCGTCTTTGCCTTTGCATGCAGAAAGCCCTCTTCTTAGTGAGGAAGAGTGCCGCCGACGAAGAAGCTTGGACTAGCGACAACCAGTGACGACAAGCCTGGGTTTTTTCTTCGCTCTGCCTGCAGAAAACCCACTTCCTAATGAGGATCAGCGACGCCGACGAAGGTGCTTAGGCAAGCAACAAGCAGTGACGAGAGGAGGGGAGGAGAACGAAGAAGGTTAGTAGATTTTTTTTTTCTTCTTCTGTCGATCGTCTTTTAAAGGCTTTGTCGGTGTTTTGTCTTTTCTTTTCCTTTTTTTTCTTTTGTGACGATCCTAGAGCTTATCAAAACGCAGAAGCTCATTTTGTAACAATCCTAGAGCTTATCAAAACCGCTGGGTATGATCGAATGTTTTTTCTCATCCTTCAGTGGGGCCCATCAATGAGGTTTTATTTTTTATTTTTTTATCTTCTATCTATCGCTCGGGCAAGGGCTCTCTCCTTTTTTTTTTTTTTTCATTTGAATTGGGGCATATCTAAACCAAATTGCTGGGGCATGATAGGGTCTTGATTTTTCTCATCCATCAATGGGGCCTTGAATGAGGTTTTTTTTTTTTTTTTCTATACAGTCTGAGGAAGGCCACGCTCTCTCTCTCTCTCTCTCTCTCTCTCTCTCTCTCTCTCTCTCTCTCTCCGGTTTTTATCAATTGGTGGGGCTCATTCATAGCATTTTGCTACTAGGGCATATCAAATCAAGCTCATCAAAATAGGGCCGTTTCTTCCCATCCATCAGTGGGGCCCACCAATAAATTTTCTTTCTATATGATGGCGTGAATTCTAGAATGCCTTTGCAATAGGGCCCACCAATGATTCTATTTTAGGATGGCTGAAATTGTGGAATGATTTTGCTATGGCCCCATCAGTGGGGCTCGCCAATGAATTTTTTTTCTAAAATGGTTCAAACTTGAAGTTCTAAAATGATTTTGTTGAATTTTTTTTTCCTGAAATGGTGGAAATTCTGGAATGATTTTGCTGTCTTTTTTTTTTTTTTTTTTGCAAAAGTCATTTTTCTTTTCATTAATACATCGGGCCTGATGTGTAGATGACCTTCCAATCCAATTACTTTTATTTTTCATGAATTTGTGAGGCCTATCTTTAAAATAAATAAATAAATAAATAAAACCTATGAGGCCCATCAAGAAACTATAGTGATGATTGAATGGATTTTTTTTTTTTACAGTTATGGGTAGGCCAAAAAAAGGAAGAGGAAACAACCCAGGAGATGATGACCTTGCATGGAATTATTGCTCCAAGGTTAACCCAAATAGTCACTTGAATGTGAGATGCAATTTTTGTGGAAAAGAGATGTGGGGTGGACTGTTTCATATGAAACACCATTTAGCTCGAACAAAACAAAATAGAAAGCCATGCCTTCAAGTTGATGATGATGTAGCAAATCATTTTAAGAAATTGTTACATGATAACAAAGACGAAAAGGAAAAAAAAAAAGATGACATGTATGATATTGGGCGTTCATCAGATTATTATTTTCAAGATAATGATGAAGTGTTTGAAATATCACAAGATAAAGGAAAAAGAAAAAGCACAATGGATGGCTCTGTGGTTAAAGGAAAAAATCCAAAACAAGCAACAATCAATCACATTTGGAAAAAAGGAGATAGAGAAAGTGTTGTATTGGCAATATGTAGATTTTTCTATGCTAATGCATTGCCTTTTAATGTTGTTGAAAGCCCGTTTTTTGCTCCAATGATGGAGGTAGTGGCTTCATTTGGACCGGGGTTGAAACTCCCAAGTTATTATGAAGTGAGGCACACTTTTCTCCAAAAGGAAGTGCAACTTATTAAGAAATCATTGGATCAATATAGAAAAGAATGGAATCAATATGGTTGCACATTGATGACAGATGGATGGACCGATGGAAAGAATAGAAGCATCACAAATTTTCTAGTTAACAGCCCACATGGTACTATTTTTATTAAATCTGTGGATACTTCTTCAATTTCTAGAAATGCACAGAATATGTTTGAGTTGATAGATTCAATTGTTGAAGAAATTGGAGAAGAGCATGTTGTGCAAGTAGTGACAAATAGTGCTACAGCTCTAGTGAAAATGGGTGAATTCTTAATGGAGAAGAGAAGAAAAATATTTTGGTCACCATGTTCAACACATCTACTTGACTTGATGCTAGCAGATATTGGAAAATTGCCCACTCATGCCACAACGGTTGCAAAGGCGAGGAAGATTACTGTTTTTATCTATACAGATATATGGGTGTTAAATTTAATGAGAAAATATACAAAGGGAAGAGAGCTTATAAGAGCCGCTATCACCCGTTTTGCTACAAATTTTTTGAAATTGAAAAGCATTCATGAACAAAGAGTTGCATTACAGCCAATGCTTGCTTCAAAGAAATGGAAAGAGAGTGCATACTCCACTCAAGTTGATGGAGTGAGAGTGAGGGATATTATCTTGGCAGACAAAGACTTTTGGCCTTCCATTAAGTATTGCATCAAATGTGTAACTCCCCTAGTAAAAGTCCTTCGCTTGGTTGACTCCGATGAAAGACCGCCAATGGGATACATTTGCAAAGCAATGGACAAGGCCAAAGAGGCTATTGCCAAAAATTTTGACAAAGTGAAGAAGCGGTATGATCCCATATGGAGAATCATAGATTCAAGATGGAACCTACAGTTGCATCGTCCCTTGCATGCAGCCGCATATTTTTTAAATCCTGCATTTCAATATGATGAGAACTTTAATGCTGATTTGGAAGTTAAAAGGGATTGTATGACACGCTAGAACAATTTGTTCAAGATAGTAGAACTCGGATTCTTGTTGATGAACAAATTGACTATTTCAAGAGAAACATTGGCATGTTTGGAAGAGAAACAGCCCAATTAACGATCAAGACAAAACAACCCGGTAATATACATACTCAGTTTTTTTTATATTTCGTAATTCATATTGTTTTTCTTCATTATGTTATCCTTTTTCAATCATTGACTTTATACTTATAATATAAACTAGCCTTGTGGTAGGAGAGCTATGGTGATCATTGCCCTGAACTACAAAAGCTAGCACTTCGAATATTACGTTTAACGTGTAGTTCATCGGGGTGTGAAAGAAATTGGAGTATGTTTGAACAGGTGATATTTGTTAAATTTATTTTCATTACTTGGTTATATAAATGTATAAATCTTGGTGTTTAAATTTAATGATTGAATGAATCTAACTTTTGTATAGATACATTCGAAAAGGAGAAACAGACTAGAGCAACAATGTCTTAATTCTTTAGTCTTCGTTAAATACAATCTCAATCTCCAAGTCCGTCAAAAAAAGAGAGAGAGGGATCAAGTTCTTCACCCTATTTGCTTGTCAGATATGGATTCTGATGATGAGTGGATCATTGAAAAAGAAGACCCTACTTTAGATAATGACATGTCATGGATGGACCTAGGAGAATGCTTTATTGACGGGACAAGTAGTAGACAAGACAAACGACGAGGTACTACTAATTTACTGAATGTCAAAGTCTAAAAATTAATATTTATTTTTTATTTTAGCAAACTAAAAGTTCTAATCTTGTTTTATAGGGCCTAGAAAACTTACATTTAGAAGAAAAGATAAAGGAAAGAGGAAAGTTTCTGAGGTTGACGAAGAAGAAGCTTTGGTGTCTTCATCTAATAGTGAAGAGGAGGAAGTTCAATGTCTTGATGATGGATCATCTTCATGTGGTGATGATGATATTGGAGATGATGATGTTGATGTGGATATAGTCATCGGCAATGATAGGGATATGAGCATCTTTTGATGTATTTTGCCTTTTGGGGATGAAATATTTTGTATTTAGCACATAGATTAGCTCATGAGCATCTTTTGTTGATAGAACATTTTCCTTTTTCAACATATAAATGTTGCTAACTTGCTATGTATGGAAAATGGATGAGTTATCCATATCTATATTTTTTATGATTTTTACATTTTTTTTTTTGAATTTTTTTAGAACTATTTTGAAAAAAATAAAATGAATCCTACGATTCACGATTCGATTCGCAATTCGATTCGATTCGGAACCTAAAACGATTCACGATACGATTCCGATTCTGACAACCTTGATAATACTTAATGCCTCAATGATGCAGGCCCTAAGGTTAGGGCTGTGTACGGGTGCCGAAGCACATGTCCGAGGACACTTCGAATCATCAAGAAGACTTCATACATGAGGACACACCTCCAAGATAAAATCCACAAATCTATTAATAAATCAAAGTTTGAAAATAATCCACTACAACAACCAAATAAATAAGAAAGCAAACTTAAGGCCTAAGAAAACCTAATCTAATAATAGAAACTAAATAAACTAGAAACCTAATCCAAATTAGGATATTTAAAGAAATTAATGACATAAAAATAAATTCCTAAAACTAAAAGGGCCCTACACATATGGCCATTGAGGTTAATACTGCATCATTCTCCCCGGCTTGGAAAGAACTCAACCTCGAGTTCTATAAATGTCCGCCTAGGTCAAAGATCAATTGGACAAACTTCTGCTTTGTTGGTTGATTCATAGCTTCTGTGCACACTTCCATGTATAACCTCATTGAATGGCTTGAGGTGGTGTGGATGTGAGATCGAACCCTTAAACAAGTCATGTCGAGAAGTTGCACCATCAAATAACAATGTTTTACTAACAGTTCTTCATTACCCAGTTTCAATTGTTCATCCCCAAAAACAAAATCAATTTGAGAATTTATTGGGGGAATTTGAACAACTTGTTCGTCTTTCTTTGGTGTTTGCACTCCTTGATCATCATTATTCCTAGGAAAAATTTCGATACCAAGTATAGATGTGAAATCTTTTGTGTCTGTCTTTAGCTTTGGCTTTTCAATCTGCATATCCTCTTTCACTAGTTCCTGAACATGGTCTTCCGTTATTTGCAGTGACTCTTTCACCCAAGGCGTAACTTTCACCAGATGATACCCTTTACGCATCCGTTCCACACGAATTGCTTCCAAATATGCTTCATGGATGTTCTTGCAATCATACATTTTCTCCACTATTTCCGGTTTTAAGCCTCTGATGAAACTAATCAAGTCATGTTCTTCCTCATCTTCGAATCCACACTTGTCTTGGAGCTATAAAAACATGTCATCATAGCCAAGAATAGACATTTCTCCCTGTTTCAAATTAAGGAATAACTGAAAATAGACTTGATTTTCGAAAGACCATGAGCTATATTTATCTTCACATTTGTATCTTTGAAGTTTGTTGAAAATTGTGGTATCACGAAGTTTCATCGTGGATTAAAGAATGGACGAACCTAATGTGTAGATCTGATATATAGAAACATGCTAATGAAGACAGATCGGAAATCTGACGTAAGATGAACTCAGGATTGCAAAAATGATGCTGGCTGTCAATCTAGTCAAAGCAGTTTGACTGCATAGTTACTGAAGTTAGGCCAATGGTAATGGGGCAATGCTTCTAGGCCTTGTTGCACTTGTGTTAGTTGATTCAGGCTACTGCAGTTTTTTTTTTTTTTTCTGGGTTCTTTGATACTAGGCCTGGAATGTAAGTTGAGTAAGAATCAGGTCCAAATCAGTATTTGACCCAAAATCTTTTCTTTTCGTTCTTAGTGATATGAGAAGAGAGAAAGACTCAGAAAGTCAAAACCCTTTTTCGTTTCTGTTTAGGGGAAGGAAGAGAAAGTGATGGTGAAGACTACGCCAGCAAGGCCAGATCGCGAAGATGCAGATGCAGACTGATGATGCAGTCTGGGCCCCAGCAGTCCCTCTTCAAATTAGAGTAGAATTATTATTAGTAGATTTCTAATTAACTTGTTATTAGGAAAGTTTCCATTACTAGCGTAGGGTTTTCTTACACATTAAGTTTGCTTTTACTATATATATGGCATTGTAGATAAGAGATTCTCAGATTTGGTTGATTAATAGAATTGGGTTTTTCCAGAGAGGCGTGTCCTCGTGTGTTGAAGTCATCTTGACGATTTGAAGTGTCTTTGGACACGTATTTAAGCACCTCCATGCAAGCCCTAACCCTTGGGCCTGCATCAGTTTGGTATCAGAGCCGAAGGATATGCATAATCTTCCGGCGTGATTACCCCTATTCACCCCATCATCCCCTCCCATCACCTCAAAACCCCATCATCCTCTCCCCGACAAAACAACGGCTCAAACCCATCCTCTGTTCTTATATATATAAATGACCGAAACCCTGGACCCCACTCCCATTGCCGTTTCCGCCTCGTCCCTCCATCCCGGCCGAAAATTCCCAAACCCAGAGTATAAAAAAAGGTGGGGAAAGAAGCAGCAGAGAGACAACGTACCTGGGCTGCCTCCCGTTGCTGATCGTTGTCCGCCGTCGCCGTTGCCAGCCTCTGCTTGACGCTACCTGTCGCCACCTGCACCAAGACTCCACCCTTTCACTGCTACCGCTTGCAGTCGTCGCCAGCCGAAACGCAACTCTTCTTCTCGTCAACAGGCCGCAGCAAGCTCCCTTGCGTATTTTTCTCTCTGGTTTTTAACGACAGTGTCACACGTGTCTTTGGACACGTGCGTGACAAGACCTTTGGGCTTGAATTCCATTCAGGTCCTTGTTGGGTCCAGACAGATTCGTTCAACCCACTTGCAACAACTTTATTGCAATTCCAGTCAACTGAACTGATACAGTACCTATCCATCAACGGCCATAAATTATTCTTTTGAAGCCATCTGACATCAGCAATTAACATGTTCCTGGAGAATCGATCTACACATCAGGTCAGTCCGATTTAACTTTTGCAATAACAAACAAAAAAAATGCCTCCTAAGAAGCAAGTGGATGCTGAATCTTCATCTTCTTCACTTGAAGATTTAGCTAGTACCATTAGAGAATTATCTGCAAAAGCAGATGGCATGCACACCACCCTGGAACAATTGGATATTAGAGTGACAAATTTGGAAAATAATCAACGTGTGCATCACCACCGTGATGATGGTACAAATATTCGGAATCAACAGGATCCGCCAGTCAATAATCCCGATCGAGAATTAGGGATTAAAATTGTGATTCCTGAATATGATGGAAAATTACAGCCCGCGGAATTTATGGATTGGTGTGTGTGCGTGGAAAATATTTTCGCACACAAGCTAATGACTGAGCATCACAAAATCACACTGATTACTACTAGATTTCGAAATTATGTACAACTTGATGGGCTGAATTGCAAAGAAAACGGAGGAATCAGAATATAGACCCTGTTGATACACAGACTGAGATGAAGAATATTTTGAAGCAAAAATTCCTCCCCTGTCAACTATGCAAGAAATCTCCGTTCCAGTTTTCAAAACTTGAAACAAAGGTCCAAAACAGTAATTGAATATTCTGAGGAATTTCTGACTCTGCAAGCTCATTGTGGCTTGAATGAAGATAATGATGTGGTAGTTGATAGATTTTTCAACGGGTTGAGAATAAACATTCAGCATATCCTTGCCTTCCAACATTTTGATAATGTCGATGAACTCATCCAACATGCTATCAAAGCTAAGGAAATTGCAAATCATCAAGTACAAAAATCCAAATGGGTTTCACCGAAGAATTCATCTCTACAAGAAGCTAAATCCAATGGACAGATTTTTGCTAAGACTGAAGGTCAAAATAAAATGGTTTGTTTTCATTCTCAACAACACGGGCATCGTGTATCAGATTGTCCAAAGCGAATACATCTGATTGAGATTGAAGGTGCTAATAAAAATATCCCAGATGATATTAAGGGTGTTGACACTGATCCTAAGGATATTGACAATCCCAAGGATATTGAAAATAAGGAACTTACTATAATAGATGCAGATACCACAGGTGAAGCTCATATTGTCCTCAAGGACGCTCCACCAACTATTGAGCATAAGTGGTAGCAGAAATTCCGTTCCGCGGGTACAGTTCAAGGACAAAATTGCACAGTTGTTATTGACAGCGGAAGTTATGAAAATATCATCTCCCAAGCCCTTGTTGATCGCCTCCAATTGAAAGTTTATAAGCATAACCGTCCTTATTTTGTCAAGTGGCTAATGAATGGTGATCAAGCATATGTTCGACATACTTGCAAAGTTACTTTTGCCATTGGTGAGACTTATAAAGATACAATCTGGTGTAATGTGCTACCTATGGATAGTGGTGATATCTTATTGAGCCGTCCATGGATATATGACAAAAGTGGGATTCATGGTATGCGTGACAACACCTATAGATTCATGCATGGTGGACAGCAGATTACTCTTCATCCCGAGAAACTACAACCGCCAAAGAAGAATTCCTGGAAAGTTGCCACAAAGGAAGTCCTTCATGTTCAACCACATTTACAGAGGCAATCTAAAGCAGAATCGAGTTCGAGGACGCACTCTTCTTTCAACCCGGCGAGGATGATGTAGTCTGGGCCCCAGCAATCCCTCTTCAAATTAGAGTAGAATTATTATTAGTAGATTTCTAATTAACTTGTTATTAGGAAAGTTTCCATTACTAGCGTAGGGTTTTCTTACACATTAAGTTTGCTTTTACTATATATATGGCATTGTAGATAAGAGATTCTCAGATTTGGTTGATTAATAGAGTTGGGTTTTCCCAAAGAGGCGTGTCCTCATGTGTTGAAATCTTGACGATTTGAAGTATCCTTGAACGCGTGCTTAGGCACCTCCACGCAAGCCCTAACCCTTGTGCCTGCATCACCTACGAGCGACGATGATCTTGCGGCAATGGTGAACGACACCAACGATGGGCTTGTAGCAATAATGGAGATAATGGAGATGGATTTTCTTTCTCGGTGGAGAAGTGGATGACGCCAACGATGGGGCTATGGCAGTGGCGACCACACGCTGGTGGCGCTGCTTGCTTGCCGGCGATGACGGAGCACGAAGCTGCAAGGTCCCAGGTATGCCTTCTTAGCACAGATCCTCCTTTCTTTGCTTTTTCTTTTTTTCTTTTTTTTTTTTCTTAAAGATGGGTTTGGGAGAAGGTGGGTATTACATACGTGGTTGGGGAGTGGGGATGACGTTGAGTGGATATCGGTGTGAAGGGTTGGATGGGTTTGGTAAACCGAGATGGGTGGGTATTTTTCATGAGTTTCGTTTCTTTCTCTTCTTTTTTTTTTTTTTTTTTTTTTTTTTGACTGGGTTTGGAGCTAGGATAGCAATGGTCGATGCCTGATGGGGATTTTCTAGAAGGAGGGTTATGGAGTGCCAGCGAGATGCAGTTCTAGGGTTTGGATGGGGTTTTCATTTTGGAATGGTTGCACGGATCAATTAAGGATTTTTGGTCTTGGGATGGAGGGACTCTGGTAGTAGATGGTGGTGGGTTTGAGGGGTAGGGACTCTCGGATTTTGGCTTCAGGTGATGGATTTTGGGACTGATGATGGACAACGGAATGGGATGGATGAAGACGGGGGTAATCATGTCAATCTATCGGAGGACCGACTCTGACTACGAGATAAGGGTAATCACGTCGAGACGATCGAAAATCGTTCGCTCTAAAATATCAAACCGATGCCGGCCCTTGGGTTAGCACTGCGTAGGGGTGTCGAAGCACGTATCCGAGGACACTCTGAATCGGCGAGAAAACTTCACACACAAGGGCGCACCTTCAGGATAAAATCCACAAATCTATTAATCAATCAAAGCCTAAAGGTAATCTATTACAATGCCCAAATAAATAAGAAAGCAAACTTAAGGCCTAAGAAAACCTAATCTAATAATAGAAACTAAATAAACTAGAAACCTAATCCAAATTAGGATATTTAAAGAAATTAATGATATAAAAATAAATTCCTAAAACTAAGAGGGCCCTACACATATGGCCATTGAGGTCAATACTAAATCACTCAACTGCAATAACTAACAAGAGTGGAGAAAAAGGGTCCCCCATTGGAATCCACGAAAAAACCTTTTCGAGAACCATTAATCATAAGTCGAAGAAACACAATTTCTGACCCAGTTCCTCGAACATGCTCCAAACCCCACCATATTCTGAAGAGAATAATCACAAATTCCCAAATCAACATATCACAAGCCTTCTCAAAATCAAGCTCACAAATAGCTCCAGGACTACTATAATTTGCCAGTTATTGATTAAATAAATAAATAAATTCCATGTCTCCTCACCTTCTGCCCAAAATCAATATATCCACGGGCAACAAGTAACAGATACAAAATTTGTCTTCCTCCCACAAAAGCATCTTGATCTTTCAAAATGATAAAAGGCATACATCTCTTCAAACAATGAGCAAAAAGCTCTACCAGTATTTCATAGACACTCCCAGGAAGGTTAACCAGACATAAATATTAACTGCAACCACACCATCCTTCTTAGGAACAAAAGTTAAAAACTATAAACGTAGCACATATCTCTGTGCTATCTCCTTACGGAGATGACCTCAAGAATTAAACTCTAGCAAATAAGACATCACAGCATCCCACACCATGTCTCAAATTTTGTGACATACATATAATTGGGAAACCATCAAGGCCTGGGGCCTCATCACCAGCCAAGTCAAATTATACTAGCTTAACCTTATCTTCAGTAAAAGGGCCTTCAATTGAATAAGTAACAAATGAAAAAAGAGAAGGAAATTCCAACCCAACCACCCGCGCCCCAATAACATTTAGCCCTTACATACAAACTATTAAAAAATAAGACCAAGATGATCTCTGGTCCAAAAAGGTCAAAAGACAAATGCAGCTTCTTAGAGCTTGCATCAACAATGGACTAATTTTGAGGCCACACTGCATAAATGTCCTACCCTGATAGGGAGAGAAACATTGCTTGTATCTAAGATGATGATTTCACTAACTTGAACTGCCTAACAATTTGTAAACAGCCAATTCTAAGGAGCAATTAAGTAGTGACCACAGATGAACATTTCAGATGATTTGACTGAAAAAAAATCCCAGGGCTAAAGATGGCCCGCAGCATTTTGTGGCCTGTAGTACAATCAAAATGTGCTCAGTTTTACAACCACAAGGTTGTGGGTTCCAGTCATATTAGCATTTGCGGAGTTAAAAGGAAATTAGAACAAAAGGAAAAAGTTTTTCCATAGACAAAACATTGCAGGAAATAATGATCAGTTAATTGCATCTGAGAAAAACTTTCCTAATATAATTTTTTCCATAGAGACCTCGAAGGAAGGTAATCCAAGAGCTCAACTCGAGGATAAGCAATGGGGTAATGAGTTTTAACAGTAGCTATTCAGTCTTGAAAGCCTGCTCAGTATTCACCAGCAACATCAACCAAGCGACACTAGCAATCCACATGTATGGAGTGTCTCATTCCTTGAGCAAACTACTTTAAATGCTACTTGGCGAGTTATCATCCAATAAGTGAGGGGCCAATAACATAAAAAAGAAAGTACACACAAAATAAATGGTTAACTGAAGAAACCTGTAAGTAGGCAACTATATCAGCTGCTGCCACTCTTGAACCTTCCTCATGTTGTCTCAAGATCCACTGGTATAGTTTTTCCTGCATAAAACATGCACCAGGGCAAAAAATCTTCAGGCTCATAAAATACCAGATATATATATATATTTAGAGAGAGAGAGAGAGAGTTAAACAATGCCTAAAAGGTAGATGCCTCCTGATCAGCACCCCATCTATTGACGAGGATTCTCAGACAGCAGCCATAAAAGCAGAGAGGTAAATCAGGAGCAAACCAAGTGAACTCCATGAATATAAGGGTGGCATCACAAAGCCAAAGTGGCTCAAAGCATATGCCAATAACCAAATAACAATAGTGTTTCAATCAATCTTAAATACCAAGCAGTACGGACAAAGGTTCTTTTAAAAGTAAAACAATTTTAAGGCATATATAAATAGTTCAAAACTTCAAATCCCACTACCCATCCAAGCGGTGGTTCAGTGTCTACTGTCTACTAGTATAAAATAGAAGCAAAAGATAAATGCAAGGTGAAAAGACAGGGGAGATTCTATACAGGAGATAGGCAACAACAGGATGCCCAAAAAATAAAAGTTCAGAAAAATGTAGGAGAAAAAAATGTGAAAAGACCACACAGATTAGAAATTACAAGTAAAAGAGAAGTTCAATAACACAAGGAGAAGTAAACTGTATGGCAAAAGCATTTTGGGAGATACTACACCTTTTTATTGGTATATGAATTGGCAGATACAGCGCTGGAGGAAAGGAAGTAAAGTTGGCCAACAAATCATGGCTCAGGTTGCTTTAGTGATCAAATAAAGGAAGGTTCATGAATGGCTGTCTAAGTAAAGACTGGTTGGTGAGATTCAAAGAGGCAGGGAAAGCAAGAACTAAATGATCTTCACAGCTCAATAAATTATGGACTGCACTTGGAGATAAGGAGTGGGGTGCTTAATGGTTTTGTAATCATTAACACTTTTAACCATCATAAAGATTCAACAACATTGCCACTTTCATAACCACAATCATCATCAAATCCTCTGGAACATGCTCAATCAACCCTCTTTAGGTTTTGATGCATCATTCCACAATTTAAATGTTGAGTTTGTCAGTTCATATGAAGGTCTTAGCAAAATGTCGAGTTTGTGAATTCATATACATCATCTACATATTGCTCATGATAGATCATAATGGAGAAACTGAATTCATGTAGCCAACCCCAACATAGTTGGAACAAGGCTTTGATGATGATGATCTATGGATACAGTAAAAAACAACCCCAAATGGAATTATTTAATTTTTCTCTTCTATACTCAAGCCAGCCATAGTCCATAGAGTTACTCTCATATAATCTTCCCTATCACATCTTTCTTATTCCCCATAAAACTATCTTTCCACACATGTTTCAGTCGGATGCACCCAGTCCTCATAACATTTCTTCATTTCAAAAAATTAAGCTCCACACAACCATGGAAGTCTAACTAGCATCTGCAGAAATGTCTGTCAAAGCACAACATCATTTGATAGTCGAATAATGCTCCACTTTGAGCATCTTGCATTAATCCCAATTCTAGATACCCATTTCAAGACCTTTGTTATGGTCTATAGTTGATCTTGGATATTGAACCGAAGTGGCACTGAGCAGCATTACTTCCTTGGGATGCACAATTCCATGTCCTCCGAAACATATGCATGCAAGATCAGTAAAATGTTGTTTGTTGAAATGATGGAGCCCAATAACATGAGCAACACCCACAACCTCATGGTTGTGACAATAAGAATCTCCCAATCGGAGGCCACTGATTAAGGAGTCAGGATCTCACCACCTACAAAATTTAAGGACATCAACCCCGTTACAGGAACTTACAGCACATTGCATCAACGTTATGCCACAGTTCCTGCGTGTATGGAATCATGAGGCGCCTCAGACAAAACATTCAATGAGCGGAGGAACCAGCTATTCCTCTGGCATTAGGTTCCTTCCCAAGGCATTCCCCAACAGATTGGGATTATTTTTCAGTAAATTCAATGGTTAAAGAAAGCTTTCTGCTTGTTAACCACCCATCAAAGCTTTTTGCACCTTATCGTCCATCTCACCAAGATTTGGATCAAGGATGATTTTCTTATAGGGAAGTGAATGATTAAAGAAAGATTCCCTCTTCTTGCTGTGCATCACACCTGTCTCAACAAATTCATCAACTAACCGCAGCCATAAAATCAAGCAGAATTCATGATCAGAGGAAAAAAAGCTCTTTCAAGGACTGATTCATTAGAAAGCATACAACTTGTAACAACTGATAAGAGGCCCTTGATCATAAACCTTGGGTACAACCAGCGCCCCCATTTGGATGCCTCTGCCCCCTTTTTTCTTTTAGGTAAGTGTACTTTAGATGATCACACAATCACTAGAATAAAAATCTATGCCTACCCAAGAGCAATCCATCAATTGAGAACTAGACTAGAACCCAAAAGAAATGAGGAAAAACAAGAAGCTTTTTTGATTAGGGAAAACGACTGCACATCCCCAAAAGAGAAAGGAAGAGGAAGAAGCAAACATCACTCAATCTGATGGAGAAGAAAAGAAGAGGAAAAAATAAGAGCAACCCATGTTGGAGAATCCAAAACAAGGAACACCCACCAAGTCAAATCAAACGAAATCGAAAAAAAAGGAAATGATCAATGGAAGCATGGGAAGGAGAGAGAGCAAACCATTCCATGGCGCTCTCCTGCTTGGAACGCGAGCTTCTGTTGGTTCATGGCCTGCGTGTAGAGCTGCGAGAGAGAATTCGCGGCGCCGCAGAAGGTGGAATAGATGGTCCGATCGACTTCATCGAGGCGATTGGCGTCGGATTTCCTCTTCTTCGCCATGGAATGAATCTGCCCTTCGAAAACCCTAGAAAAAGCCTAAGCCTTTTCTGCCCCCCACCCCCAAATTCGGTGGTTGCAGAAGCTTCAAGGAACAGAAGGGGAGAGAGAGAGAGAGAGAGAGAGAGAGATGAAGAAAGAGATGGGGACAAATCGAGAGAGCTCTCACGCGTTTTGTAAAGAGGGGGCCCGGTTAAACGCATGGGTAAGCCAGCCTTTTTACTAATGGTAATTTCTATTTACTGTGCTCGTGAGATTTTTTTTTCTTTTTACTTTTTTTTTTCCATAATGATCGGTTGGTCGCGACCTTTGATCTGGCCTTCAGAGTTCTGGAAAGTTTATGGGCCGGATGGAATGGGGCTTTTTTCTTATAATGATAATCATCTTGATGAATTCATGCCTTTATAAATGCAACCCGGAATTTTTAACTTCTAACATTCACAAATTAGGACACCTAAATTAAAGGGGATATTGAGAATTTTGCTTCATTGATAGCAAGCCTCATAGAACAAAATCCTTAGAGTGAGTACTAGTCATAAGACTTGTTTGTTAGGCGTCTTTTTCTAATACTTCTTTTAATTTTGATTATATGCTTAGAATTTGAAAGATAACATGGGGTGCGGCCTTGTTAAGGAGAGAAGAACCGTCTCTTTCTCTTCCCCCTCTTTTTTTTTTTTTTTTCGCTTTTGTTGGCTAAATAAGCGGGAGGTAGGAAGTAAAGGGCTCCTACGAGATTTGAAACTTGGTGGTACCTATGGGAGCTATGGAAGAAAAAAACCATCTCTTGGTCTTTCCCTTCTTTTGGGATGTTAAAGATCAACGTCGATGAAGCTTCTAAAGCTAAGCTAGGTACAGCGAGTATTGGAAGAGTGCTTCACAACATTAAGAGTGAAATTGTTATAATGTTTTTTAAGTATGTGAGAGTTTGTGATTCCAATAAAGCAAAGGCCTTAGCTATTTTAGAGGAGCTTCGATTATTTTCAAGAGGTTACAGTGCAGATCTTGTGGTAGAGAGTGATTCTTTCAATGCAATTGCTTCGGTGTACAGCTAAAAGAATATTATGTAGAGGCTTCAATATCATCTTAATGAAATTAGAAAATTATCACGTACCATTAATATTTTCTTTTCTCACAAGATTAGATTTGCCAACTCTATGGTAGTTGCGTTAAGTAAATAAAGGGTCAAGAGATTGTCTCCTTGGGTGTGTGTGGTTATGTAATTAAAGTTGAAATAGTGTAATGCTCTTGTACTTTCTCTTTTGTTTGGCCTCTGTGTTTTACTCTTTGTATTCTCCTATTCATTAAAGAAGTGTTCATTACCACTATATATATATTTTTTTTGTTTTTTGTTTTTTTGACACTATGGCTGATCATTGCCAACACACTCATGATTGAGTGTGTTAGTACTTTAGCGTGAGACATGCTTAAATATTGATCTTTTTAAAATTTTTTTATTGATATTATTACTTTTGGCCAGTAGACCAACTTTAAAATAAATTTAAAAAAACAAAATAAGATATATTGGATGGGATGGTTGTGAGCTATGGCTGGTACACGCTTGGCTGAATGGAACATTTTTGCATACGGGACACATGGATGGCTATTGTATGAGAATCTTAAGTCGTCCCCCGCCCCCCCACCAAGCACAAACTACGAGGGGTTTTGCTTTTATCGATGGCATGGATTGAAAATTATGTACGACTGCCAGCATGACTATTCTGTATATTTAAAAAGCACCCAACCAATCCACTGTAATTTCCAATGGGGCCTCGTATTTACACTTGATCTAATTGTAGACTTGCTATTTAGATTTAGGTTTAACCAATTTGAAAATTGATTATATATTCAAAGGTGTGTTTTTGTTTTTTTTTTAGGCTTTCATCCAAATCTATGTCTTTATATCCCTTAATGGTTTCGTTTCAATGCCAAAATCCTTCCCTTCTTTTTCAAAACTTCTCATTCTTTCTCTCTCACATGTTGGAATTTCTGACTGTGGCCCAATGACAACATGTCCAATATTATGTGGAGGCCATGCTGGACATATGTGGTCCTCATGACCACATGTCTAATATTTTGGGGCCCACAGCTTGAGCCCACTAATTTAAGATGTTTTTCCCTTTTGGTTTTGGTTCTACTATATATAACTTAGATTCAATTTTAGTAAGCCCAATCAATTAAGATATTTTGGTTGACTAATCTTTGAGGAATTAAGGAAACTTATTTTTAATGGATTTCTTTGATGGGAAGAAATCTCTCTAGGGTTTATCTATAAAAGTGGTTTTCCGGTCCTTTCTCTAAACCTACGAGATCTGAAAAGTACGCATCAACTCTCATGCATCTTAGAGTGGGTGATAAGGGAGATATGAGAAAACCCAATTTGATAATCAAGATCTATTCATCATCAAGATCATGGCCCAAGGTATGCATTTATTTTATTAAAATCATATATTGTTTAATGCATAAATCTGAATCCTTAGATTTGATGTTTTATTACAAACCCTATTAGATCTAGCGATGGTATCAGAGAGTAGGTTCTGATTTATGCATTAATTTTTTTTTATTTTTATGCATTCAACAATTGAAGCAAGTGAAACACCCATTATTTTCATGATTTTATGTTTTCTTTAAATCATTGTGTTAGAAGTATTTGTGAAATGCCCATTAAAATCCCTAATGGATGATGATAGATAGATGGTTATGTTGATGATGTGTTGGACAGAATGAATATTGATCAGATCTATTGATGGATGGAAATCTAATTAAAAAAAAAAAAGGAATGATCGTGTCTGGGAATGAACCCAGACACGCTGCCTGTTTGGATCATGGGTAGGGGGGTTTCCACTTGCATCTAAGTGTGTGTCTGCCACTTATTTAGGTGGGCCCCACAGCTGTAGCATGGACCCTTGGTTATCGGGTTGATGGTGAGCCATTAACATTTATATAAAATAAAACCAAAAAAAAAAAAAAAATAGTATGAGCGGGTCTGGGAATAAATCCCAGACACCATGCAAGTGGAAAACCCCTGTGCATCACTGCACAGGCGCATAAGTGCGCCTGGCAGTGATCACAGGTGGGTCTCCCACCTATACATCCAGGCAGATGGGCCCCGGTATGCTTCCAAGTGGGGCATCGGCATATATGTTTTAAAAAAAAAAGGGTTGATAGCATCTGGGGATAAACCCCTGACGTTTTGTATGGCGGACTGACCGCCTTTGCAATTCGGGCAGTAAAGCACAGGTGGACATCTCCCAACTATTTTATGTTTTCTTCGAATCCATTGTGTAAGAAAACAGTGGGATTAATTTCATATAAGAGCTATCTCATGCGCATGGCAGTAAAGCATAGGTGGGTCTCCCACCTATATTAGCAGGCAGTTTAGCCCTTGGCCCGGCTGCCAAGTGGGGCCACCTTTTGGTGGGACCCTGGGTAGTGGGTACAGGTGAGTCTGCCTCCTTTTTTTTTTTTGTGGATTCCTAATATTATATATATATATATAAGGATTGACAACTAATTGCACTGTTAGAAATGTTGTACCGGTGGGCCATCACTTATGTGAGACCAAGTAGATGCATGCAGCTAAATTTTATAATAGGCTCAGTTCTGTTAGTTTGGACTTAACCCATTGACAGCCCTGGCCCCGTTTAGAACATTCCCTAATTTAAGTGGGATTATTTTTTTAATGCATTTTATTAATTATCATGTGATTATTAAAATTTTATCTTGACAAATACATATTGTGCTATTGGTATTGCTATTTTTTTTTATTATTGGGTTTTGATGATTTATTATCTAAACTGGTTGTATTATGTCACTTTAATTGGGTGTGCTTATTTTTTGTCCATTTTATTTAAATAAATAAAAGTGTCCATGAATATTTGGGATCCATAATATAATATTCAATCATTATATGTTTGTTATATGGACCCAATAAATTATTATAAAAATTTGATAATATGGATCAATTTGGGAGATATCGTGGCCCAATATTTTAGCATTCATCACCAGTGACATTATAACTAATCTAGATTAGACTCTTACCTGTCTTTTATAAATGCTATTAAATTCAATTGATACCTATAGTTTTAAGTAATGCGGTAGTCACCAAAGTAGTCCTATTATGAAAGACTTATAGGTATTACTTGAAAGTTAAAGCCCCAACACTATTTATTATGTAAGGATAATAGCATTAGACTTATGATCTTAAATTAGGAGAGTGAGAGTTAGCCCAAAGGTTCGATTGTCACTCAAATAATTGTAAAACGGAATAAGGTAATTTGATATATGTACCTAATTGGGAATGGTTCCTATACCTAAAGGTATAAAGCTTAGCGAATTACGTTCATATTATCACGTTAGCCTTATGGATGAATAGTTTTCATTCACAAGTGATCCAATTTGCATGTTGTAGTTCGACCCAAGGGAGGGACTTTGATGATGTATTGGATCACTCACCATATTTGTTTTATTTATGTATAGAATCATTCTGGATTTCTGTTTTAGCCTGAACTCAAAGCATTTAAGTAAATTGAGCACTTTCTTTTTCCCTTTATGTTTTCAGCAATGACCCCTGCTACCTTGAATGGACATCTCTCGAACATACTTATGTTGAATGGATCAAATTTTATTGATTGGAAAGAAGAGCTTTTAATAACCTTGGGTTGCCTTAACTTGGACACTGCATTATTAGAACCCAAGTCTGCTGATTTTACTGAAGATAGCTCTCAAACTCAGAGAGCATACTATGAAAAATGGACCAAGGCCAATCTATTGAGTCTTATGATGATTGAAAGGTCCATTGCGAAAAATATTCTTGGGTCAATTCCTGATAATGAAAATGCTAAGGCCTATCTTGAATCAGTGGAGCAACAATTTCAAGCATCAGATAAGGCTTTGGCAGCTACTTTGATTGCCAAATTATCTTCTATGAAGTATGATGGATTTGGCGAGATCAGGGAACATATTATGCATATGAGGGATATAGCGGCCAAACTCAATTCTCTTGAAATGACCATTTCTGAGAATTATATAGTCCAATTTATTTTGAATTCTTTACCGCCTTTATTTGGTGCTTTCAAGATTTCATACAACACCCAAAATGACAAATGGACTATGAATGAGTTGGTTTCTATGTGTGTTCAAGAAGAAGGCAGACTTAGACAGGAATGGCAGCTACAGAAAGTAAATCTTGTCTCTTACAACCCTTCAAATGAGAAAAAGTTTTCCAAGTTAAGAAACACTTGAAGAAAAAAAACAAGAAATCTATTCCGAGTGACCAAATCGGAAAGAAAAGTAGTGAACCCAGGTGTTTTTTCTGCCGAAAAAAGGGTCATCTCAAGAAAGACTGCTTGAATAGACAAAAATAGTTTGAATCTAGAGGTATATATAAGTCCTTTGTTTGTTATGAAATAAATCTTTTAGATGTTCCTTCAAATACTTGGTGGATTAATTTTGGTGCCACTGTTCATATGACAAATTCCATGCAGGGCTTTTACTCAAGCCAGAGTCCAAGTAATGACCAAAGAAATATTTTTATGGGGAACCGGTTGGAGGCATAAGTGAAAGCGGTAGGGACTTCCAGACTGATTCTTGATTCTGGATTCCAGTTGGACCTAAAGACCATGTTTTATGTTCCTACAATAAGTAGAAATTTAATTTATTTATCTAGACTTGATTTAGAAGGTTATACCTTCTCTTTTGGACAAAGTACTTTGAGTATTTATAAAAATCAAGTTTTAGTTGGTAGTGGTATTTTATGTGATGGTTTATATAAGTTGAATTTGGATTCACATTTTGCTAGTTCTTTACTTTCCATGCATGAGAATAATTTTATAAATGTTCGTGTTAAGAGAGGAATTTTTGCTGAAAACTCCTCAAGCTTGTGGCATAAAAGACTTGGACACATCTCCCTTGAGAGATTAAAAAGATTAGTAAATGACGAGGTATTGAGAGCTCTAGATTTTATTGATTTTTGTATTTGTATAAACAACATTAAAGGCAAGCAAACAAACACTATCAATAAAAATAAGGCCACAAAACGTTTAGAATCACTTGAATTAATCCATATAGATATTTGTGGTTACTTTCCCACACCATGTTATGGTGGTCAAAAATACTTTATCACCTTTATTGATGATTTCACTAGATATGGTTATGTCTACCTATTATATAGGAAATCTGAATCTTTAAAAGCCTTTGAAACTTATAAGGCTAAAGTGGAAAATCAATTAGACAGGAAAATAAAGGTTGTAAAATCTGATAGAGGTGGAGAGTATTATGGGAGGTATGATGAAACGGGTCAAAATCCTGGCCCATTTGCTAAATTTCTGGAAAATCGTGGTATTCGTGCCGAATATACCTTGCCTGAATCTCCGCATCAGAATGGTGTGGCCGAAAGACGTAATAGAACGCTCATGGAAATGGTACGGAGTATGTTAAGTAATTCTACTTTGCCTGACTCTATGTGGAGAGAAGCCCTAAAAATAGCTGCATATATCCTAAACCGTGTACCCACTAAAGCTATTCCAAAAACTCCTTATGAGTTATGGACAAGTAAGAAGCCAAGTTTAGGACATTTGCATGTTTGGGGTTGTCCAGCGGAAGCAAGAATTTATAACCCACAAGGAAGAAATTGGACCCTAGGACTATCAGTGGGTATTTTATTGGATATCTAGAAAGGTCAAAAGGCTTTAGATTTTATTGCCCTACTCATACCACAAAAGTTGTTGAAACCGGAAATGCCAGATTCATAAAAAGTGATGACATTAGTGGGAGCAATGAACTACGAAACGTGATATTTAAAGAACATCGGATATATGTTCATGCACCGATGGAAACGGTTAGAGTTGTTATTCCAAATGACTTCATTCAAAACGATACGATGGAGATACAACCTACCATATTAGAAGCGCCACTAGATGAGAATGTCATTCAAAATGATGTGATTGAAGATATCAATCATCCGAATCAAGATTTGGCAGAGGCACAACTTTTAAGAAGATCACAAAGATCTGCGATATCGGATGATTATATTGTTTATCTTCAAGAATCTGATTTTGAGATAGGTGTCCAAGAAGATTCGGTAACATATTCACAATCCATTAAAAGTGATTATTTGAATAAATGGATCGATGCCATGCAAGAGGAGTTAAAGTCCATGTCTATAAATAAAGTCCGGGATCTCGTTAAATTGCCTCAAGGGTCTGCCGCAATAGGATGCAAATGGATCTTTAAGACCAAACGAGACCAAAATGGCAAAATCGAACGATTTAAGGCCACGCTTGTAACAAAGGGATTTACTCAAAAGGAAAATGTTGATTATAAAGAGACCTTTTCACCAGTTTCTTCAAAGGACTCTCTTCGAACCATAATGGCATTTGTAGCTCATTTTAATCTAGAGTTACATCAAATGGATGTGAAAACAGCGTTCTTAAATGGAAATTTAGCTGAAGAGGTATATATGAAACAACCAGAAGGATTTCAGGAAATAGGCAAAGAGAATCTAGTTTGTAGATTAAAGAAATCTACATATGGGCTTAAACAAGCTTCAAGGCAATGGTATATTAAGTTCAATGATACCATTACTTCATTTGGGTTTAAGGAAAACATTGTTGATCAATGTATATACATGAAGATTAGTGGGAGTAAGTTTATTATTTTAGTCCTGTATGTAGATGACATTCTACTTACTATTAATCATTTGGGCCTATTGTGTGCAACAAAGGAATACCTCACAAAGAATTTTGAAATGAAAGATATGGGCAAAGCATCCTTTGTACTTGGAATTGAGATTTTCAAAGATAGGTCTCGAGGTGTACTAGGATTATCACAGAAAGCCTACATTAATAGAATTCTTGAAAGATTCAATATGCAGAATTGTTTTGGAAGAAAAGCACCTATATCAAAAAGTGATCGATTCTCCAAAGATCAATGTCCCAAAAATGACATCGAGAGAAATCAGATGCGGGACATCCCATTTGCTTCAATTGTAGGAAGTCTCCTGTATGCTCAGACTTGTACTCGTCTAGATATCAGTTTTGCAGTTAACATGCTAGGACGATATCAGTTTAACCCTGACATGACTCATTGGAAGGCAGCAAAGAAAGTCATGAGATATTTACAAGGGACTAAAGAACATATGCTCACTTATAGCAAATCTAATCACTTGGAAGTGATTGGATATTCAGATTCAGATTTTGCTGGATGCCTTAACACAAGGAGATCTACAGCAGGATACATTTTTTTACTTGCTGATGGGGCTGTTTCGTGGAAAAGCATTAAACAGACTACAACTGCTTCTTCTACATTTCAAACTGAATTTGTGGCATGCTTTGAGGCCACTAATCAAGCTGTATAGATACGGAATTTCATTTCCGGGCTTCAGATTATGGACTCCATTTCTAAGCCACTGAAAATTTATTGTGATAACACATCAGCTGTTTGTTTCTCTAATAACGACAAGAGTTCAAGCGCTGCAAAGCACTTTCAGATAAAATATATTGCCGTTAAAGAAAAGGTTCCGGATAATATTGTGTCTCTAGAACAAATAAGTACAAAGCTCGTGATTGCAGATCCTATGACTAAAGCATTACCGGCAGATGCCTATAATGATTATATTAGAGAAATGGGTCTCATTGTGTTACCTTAATGTATGTGCTTGAAAGGACTTCTGCTTATTTATTTGACACTTTAGTTGATAAATTTTCATTAATGATAATTTTGTTCTCTTGCTTATTTTGTGTGCACCATTTATTAATTATTGAAGAGCAAGATAAATTTCATTTGGACCATTAAATAGGAATTTTTGTACACTCCTATTATTTTCCTCGATTTATGACTTAATTAAATGACATTACTAATGTTGGGGTACATGGAAGGAATTATGTCGTCTATTTGATGTTTGACCGCCATGATCCGCATTATTGATTTCATTTAATTACAGTATATCAAAATCAGCATAAACAAGATTGATTGGGATATTTTTTCAAATGAGTGGCCACTAGTCGAGATTTTAAAATTTAGTCGAATCCAAGTTTAGTCATAAATATATATATATTTTCAAATTTTTTTCTTTTCAAAATTTATTTATATTATAATAAAAGGTGGATTGTTTTTTATATTGTCGTCATGACCAAGTGGGAGATCACATATGTGTGGTCATTCGGACCAAGTGGGAGATTTTTGGACATATGTGGTCCTCATAACCACATGTCTAATATTTTGGGGCCCACAGCTTGAGCCCACTAATTTAAGATGTTTTTCCCTTTTGGTTTTGGTTCTACTATATATAACTTAGATTCAATTTTAGTAAGCCCAATCAATTAAGATATCTTGGTTGACTAATCTTTGAGGAATTAAGGAAACTTATTTTTAATGGATTTCTTTGATGGGAAGAAATTTCTCTATGGTTTATCTATAAAAGTGGTTTTCCGGTCCTTTCTCTAAACCTACGAGATCTGAAAAGTACACATCAACTCTCATGCATCTTAGAGTGGGTGATAAGGGAGATATGAGAAAACCCAATTTGATAATCAAGATCTACTCATCATCAAGATCATGGCCTAAGGTATGCATTTATTTTATTAAAATCATATATTGTTTAATGCATAAATCTGAATCCTTAGATTTGATGTTTTATTACAAACCCTATTAGATCTAACAGGCCACTCATGTAAGATGCATGTATGTTGAGAAAACCTTTTAGATTAAGTATCTTTCTTGAGATCTTTGAATTTGAGAAGGATACTAAAAATTTAAGATTCCTATTGCTAAAATAAGAGAGATTTGATAAAGCCTTAACAAAAATAGAATTTCATGATGGAAAAGAGTTATGTTAGAATAAATTTTATTAAAGGGGTTTAAGGATCTCTCCACTCCATCAATAATCACGCTTAAAGAGTCGTGGAAGAGTGTTAAAAATCCTCGAAGAAGAGGATGTCTCATCCAGCACCGATGGATTACAGTAGGTGTTTTATATTATGTTATTCAAATCTGATCTACTAAAGATGATCCTACTGTTTAAGTTAAATCTAACATCACATTCCAAAAAATAAACCAATCAATACTCCCCAATCTTTCACAAATTTTTATACTTAAAAAGCACAAGGGTCAACTCAACCAAAGGAATTGAATCAAATTATAACCATCCAATTCTTTGATTTTAGATTGCAAAAACATTAGATAAGTTGAGTTCTGCACTGTGATCTCTTGCTGCTGTTAATGCAGGTTTTTAGATTAGAGAGGTGGACTGACTAATGTAGTCCTCAAAATGTATAAAGAAAGGCTCCAATAAGAGTAGAAGTAAAACAAAAGAAAAGAGATAAAAAAACAGAACCTCTAAGAAGACCAGATTTGACAAGAATACCAGATTTTCTTCCAGGAAATCATTCCATTTAATTCTGCATCTCTCACAAGAAGTTTGGAGTGTGAGGATTTCTAACTAACATAGTTGAAATTTTCGCTATTACTTAGAAATTTTCAACTCTTTTGCCGTCAATTGTACAGATCAAGACATCTTTTACTGTCGCTGTGCTCTTTTCATGCTATCAACCAATCTCCACTTCTCCTTCACAACTCCTTATTTTTATAATTTCTAAACATTTTATCTATGCTTTCTCATGAGTTTTCTCTAATTTGTTTAATTCCTTAATCATTTCATTTGTTTATTTGTGATATTTATTTGTATAGGGACGTAGATTTGATTATCTTAATATTACATCATATTTGTGTCAATCAATAGGATTTTGTATGAAAATAGATGCTTTTCTGATAGATTTTAATTAAGGAAAAAATTTGTGAGTTTGTTGATATATTGGCTGTTCTGTTTTTGTGGGAGATGATTAGATTTTATCTTAAAAAATATTACTCTAGGAACCTATTTATATAATGAAAGTTATATATAAAGGATTGCTGATAAAATAAAATAGATATTAGATAAATGATTAGATAAGGGGCATTTAGTATGTCTGTTACGTATAAAAAGAAAGACTTGTCAATTGTTGAAGAATGTTCTCCTATATATGAACATAAAAGTGGTATTAGTTTGATGCAAATTTATCAATGGGATGAAAGCAGATGAAAATATCCTCTCATGGATAAGGGGGATTCAAAAAGTAAGCCCCATTATCCTATCCTTGGATTTAACAACCTTAAATCTTAATAATATCTTAACCACAAATTTTACCTTGATATTCAATCAAACGATGAGTTACGGTTGAGTGAGTCTAATTGGGCTTGATGCAAAATTAAAGGGGCTGATGAAAGGCAAGCCTAAGTGGGCCCTACAAACAGGGGCAAATCCAACAAAATTTCCTTTGAAGGGGTCATTACACCCACGCACACCCTGATTGATGAACTGTTCGTGGAACATTTCATTTCATTTTTATTTTCACAGTCAAGGAGGGTGGGACCTAGTGAGAAAAGTGCCATATTCACATTCAAACCTTAAGCAACTGGGTGACAAGTGTCGCTATTTTTCATTAAGATAAGGAGCCATTATCAACATTTCCTTTCTGGAAGGGCGCTTCCAATATTCTTGGATGGATGGGTGCAATCTTGTCTAAGATGACCGCTTTCAGTTATTGGACCTATAATTTAGGCTTGGATCCAAACCATAAGGCCAAACCTAAAGTCCAGACTAGGCCGATGATTTATCTCATTTTTTCTGGTATCGCTGGCACATATGAAGCCATCTGCTTTGACCTTTAAGTATACATAGGCTAGTCCTCAATTTGCATTCTATTGGGCTGGCTGAATTTTTAGGCCCAGCCCAATTGATTAACACAAAAGCTTGGCCCATACCAGCCCTAATGCAGGCATGGCTCAAGTCAGCCTTGAGAGTCCAGGTCCAGCTTGCATCCAAACCACGTTGGTTGGGTTAGGCTTCATCTCAAGGCCCTTGCCCGGGACTAGTGCCGTTTCCTTTCTTTTTATTTTTTTCTTTTTTTTTTTGTTGATCCTAGGAGATTGAGATCTAAAGAGCCCACAAGCCTACAAGTACGAGAATAGAAGCCCACACAAGTAAAAATAGTTTGCATACAAGAGGTCGATCTCTAAACAATTAGGAGCTGTTTGCCAAGAACGAGTCTCAACAAGGCTCCTGAGATTGTTTTGTGCAGCCGGAAGAAGCCACAGGAAAATCCTCCTTTTGCTTTTGTTTTCCGTTGAAGATGGGATCCAAAAATGTTAGTAGGGATGGTGAGAAAGAGAAGCCATGGACCGCGGCTTGTACTGTAATACCCCACGCCACACGCATGCATAATATTATCTACTTTGTCTTGTAGGCCCCACAATTTTGCTTCTCTGGTGTGCCTCAATCCACCTAAAGGCCGCATGTAAAGTAAGGGTGCAGGCTTTACATATTAGCTCAGTTACTTTTCATTGCTTTTATAGTTATGCCCTACCCCACACGCATGCAAAATAATGTTCGCTTTGGCATATAAGCATCACGATTTTGCTTCTGATGGACCTCAACCCACTAAAAAACTTCATCTAAAATAAAGGTGCAAGCTCTACATATAACCTCACTCACCTTCCTCTCTACATATAAGCTCACTCACTTTCCCCTCTATACTCTGATATAGGCCTCCAGATAGTCACAATCCACCGCTTTAGGGTGACATGTCCATGTGTAGTAGTCTGCCAGCCCACGTGGCCCGCTTACATGGAAACTCGGCTACAGTAAAGAATCCACACTCGAACAGTTTTACTTTTGGTGAGCCTCAACTCACTAAAAGGTTTTATGCAAAATAAGGTATAAGTTCTATGTACATATTTTTCTTTATAGTCGGTATAGGACTCTAGGACATCACATGCACCAAATAAACCCTTATATTTGTCTTTTGGTCGGGATAAGTATGATACTTTTAAACCTTACAGGACCCAATAGTTTGGTATCTAACTAGTGTATCCAGATAGAAGTAAGATGCCAACTCCACTCAAAGAGTGCGTCAAGCAAATAAAATATCGTTTTTAACCAAAGCTTTAACCATCAAGCTAGACTTTAAATTATTTCCTGTACTCTGTAGGGTCTTTCATCTGCATATTCTCTTATATTTGCTTTCGCACTGAAACCATGGGAAGGTAAGTAAACAAACTTGGACCTCACTGCTCCTCATTTTCTAGTGTAACTATCTTCTCTTGATCATCACCCCTCGTCTTCAAGTTTAGCCAGATAAACAGTAGCATCGACGGGCTTTTCTTTGTACATCTTTAATACAGTTGGTTCCATCAAATTCATAAAGCCCCCACTTGCGTTCATAAAGTAGTTCATTATCAAAAGAACGAAAGAAAACCAGACGGGCCCCACGCACAACACTAACGCGTGCATAAATTTAGTGGACGGTGGGCTAGCATGGCACTCAAAAAACCGTTACACATGTGCATTTCATGCGAATAGGACAGCAGACGCGTATCAAACCGCACAGACGAAGCTGACACCTAAAAAGCCACGCGTCTAGGTCCAAACAAACCCACAAAACTCTTTTGCTTGTAGGCTAAGGCTTGTTTTTTGCCAGCCCATACACTGGCCCACCAGATTAAATCAAACACATCCATGTATCAGAATCTCCTATTCAAATTTCTCTAGCTACTAGCCAATTTCAGCGTAGACAACAACTTTCAAAGTGTTAGTAGAGGCCTCGGTTTGTGCAGACTCACTGGCATGGGATAAATTGAAGTATGAGCAAATGTTCGTGTAAAGAAGAAAGGATTGTGGGTTTTTGTTAGTTTTGAGAGGAGAAAGAATAGGAAACCATGTCGAGTTCTAACGTCGACCCACACGATAAGATGAGAGCGCGAGATGTGGGGCGCGTGGCTCGGGGCGAGCAGGCCCCTCGACCGGCTCATGAGCCTCGTTCAATCTCTGATGCCCCACCACATCCTGACGAGGACGCCCCATTCAAGGTCTCTTTCATCCTTTGTATTGACTGTCGATGTAATGGGCCTCAATGATATGCGGTATATATGAATAGGTGCTGGAGATAAGGACGGCTCCTGCTGATGTACGGTTTCCAACCACCAACCAGACTCGTCACTGCTATACACGCTTCATCGAGTACCACAAGTAAGGATTTACACAAAATAAAGGCTTGCAACTTGTGACTACTGCGACTGAATGCACCTGAGTGCAACAAGTTCTGTCGCTACTATCGTTCGCTGTCCTACTGAGTGGGTGAGTAAACCTCTTTTCTACAACTATTGGTCTGAGACAAGTCCTTGCCCGCACGAACATAGATGGGCTGGAAATTTGAGTCTGGGCCCAAGCCAAGTGAAATTGGGCACGACTCGGGGTCCCGACCCTCGGGCTTCTGAGTCGCGACTGATTTTTTTGGGTGGCATCTTTGTGCAGCTTCTTCAATGGAATCAACAGAGGGAGCATGGAATTTTCCCGGGTCCTCTCTAAATTTTAGGTGAGTCTTCTTAAAATGATATGGGGTATTTTGGTTTGCAAATTTGCAAAACCAGCGCCACTATCATTGTCTGATCTCCAAACGTAACAGCACAGAACTTTGCCGTGGGTTTATAGATATGGTATGCAAAGTATGCTGAAAGATTTAAAACATGTCGGCTACTAAGTAGGCTTCACGTGGTTGATATGGCTCAGGAAGGTGCGACGATGTGTTTTTCATTATTATCTGAATATGGATACTAATGGATACTTCTGCGGGAGCATAGTGTAGACACAAAATCACCAATATCATTTTCAGTCGACCTTTATATTTGCATGCCCAGAGGTTCCAACGTAGGTTAAACACTATCAGTCCAGTATTTTAACTAAATTGGCTGAGTTCTGTCGACCCAAAGCTTTGATTCACCCAAAGCGTTGATTCTTCGGTTCTAACTCATGCCTGGATCTTTGAAATCACTTCCCGAACTCATTATTACTAGGGGTGCTATGGGCTGGGCCAGCCGAGCCCGAACAGGGCCTAGCCAGCCTTAGGCCGGGCTTAGATACGTAGGAGGCCCGTTTAACAATTGGGCCGGAAGTGGGTTTAAGTGATAGAACCAAAATCCCGGCCCAGCCCATGTTGGCCAGGCCTAGTTACAAGGCCACTGAAATGCAAATTTTCTTTTAGCCTTCTAGACATCTACACTGATGTCTAGCCACCAAAACCAAAGTGCCTGCTGTCAAAAGGACATCATGTGGCGTCTTGATTGGCCCCTTGACCATTCGAAATTTGAAGGGGATATTACTTATTGGCCACCTTTAGAACCAAGGGTTTAAAATAGAAGATGGGCAGGACAAAATTAATAATTATATGGAGATGATATTGGTAGCAGATAGCCAATCCATAACCCCCTCTTTGAATTCAACCCCATCCCTAGTAGTTTTGTGTGGCCAGTGGCCCATCAACATGTGTTATACAGTCCCAGCTCAAACTCAGGCCGGCTAACGTTTAAGAAGGCCATAATTGTCTGTGCATTGGCCCATCCAAAGAGCGCGCACACCTACTGAGAAGCATTAGGCTGGCAGAAAAAGAAGAGTCCGGCCCCTTGAGGAAGAAAAAGAAAAAAAAAAAAGTGAAGACGATGGGTTAGGTTGGAGAAGTTGCCAGGGAGTGTTTAAAAAAAGACACACGTCTTACATTGCTAGGTTTGACGAAACTTTATATACCTGTTTGGGTCTTTCAACTATCAGCTTAAGGTTTTAAGTTGATGTGTAATTTATTACATGATATCAATGTTGGGAAAAGCGGCGCAACGAAACAACCCACGATCAACGGATCTACCACGATCTACACAAGCAATCACACCATCAAGCAATCACACACATGACACAGCAGTTTTACGTGGTTCGGCAACCATGCCTACGTCCACGGGAGGAGAGAACTCATCTACTATGATCCCATCTCAATCCCCTTCAGGATCTAGGGTTACAATACATCAATATATATAGTTCCCGCTTTCTTGGCCACCAAGAAAACCCATACACAATGACTAAAATACCCCTAACCCTGAGCCTCGGTTCTGGCTAAACCAGACGACCGATCCGGCTAAACCGGAATACAAGACATAACCCAACAATCTCCACCTTGACTTGGATTCCGTAAATCCTCAGAGCCACCTTGAGATACCTGGTAATGTCTTTCACGCACCTCGCTGAAAGGTACGCCTCCGCACACGCTACGACCTAGCGTGGCCACAGTTGCCTCCTTTGACCTCAACACCACCGTCTTGAACCTCCGAAGTGCTCTCCATTTGTTGCCACATGCATGCATCCTTGCAACACAATGAACTTAACTTCCGTCCGTCAAGACAAAACTGAAGACCTCCCCGAATCCGGATCTCACAGGTACCTTGTGAATCCTTCCTTCTGTCTCCATTCCGGTGTTCTTTCCGTCAAACCTTCAACTGTCCTGTTCTAGCCTGTTCTGGTGGGTTGGGCACAGTACATGCGGGTTAAGAATGACCCGATGCTTAAACCGGCTTACTCCGACCTGAACAAAACTACCTTTTCCCTAGAAAATCATCTCCGTTCAGGGCTTCCTGGATTTCCACTAGATGATATCATTGAAGATCCATCAATCCATCTTCCAATGATCCGTCGCATCTAACTCCACCTGAACCACAGATTTCCTCCCCTGTTATTTGATGTCTCCTTCACTGCTCCACCTGAAAAAACATACCCTATCAACCTGTAGAGATTTCTGACCATCTCACCCTCCATGATTCACAATGTTCCCTTTTCCACCTCCGTAACTCCACCCGCTATAGTGCACTTGCAGCCTTTGAAGTTTAAGGCACACAAAGAAATCCAATTCTTCGTTAACCCGGAACATATATCACAACCGTTAGGGTTTGAATAACATCATTATACATCTGGATTTCTACCGTTCTTATCTCAAATGCTTATCAGTTGCATTCTTCCCCCATAAGAACAAATCCATCAACCATGATAGTTATTTGCATCAAACCAATCTCTACTCAATCACATGATAGGAAGAATCTGAATCCCAATACCATGAATCAACAACCGGATCCATACCTGTAGCGACCAAAACTGATTCCCTGTCAACCGAATCCGAGCTTTGTTGCACACTACCTCCTTCTGATTCTGATTCCTTTTGCTTTTTCTTCCACTTTGGCATGTCGCTCCTTCCCGATCCCTTCGACGCGGATTTGAGCTTTCATCAAAGTTCTGGAGTAATCTACCATTCTTGACATCAAGCTAACACTTTTCAATCATTGCTGTGTCATGGAGTCTAACACTCTCTCCTGCCAATCCCTGAAGTCGTTTCTCCATCAAACACTTCAATCTGGCCTGTGATGCTTGAATCCATTGCTATCATCGTGAATCTGTCAGTTTCTTCAGTCCCCCAATTTTTTGCCCATCAAACTGCCAATATCTTTTATCTACCTCGTAGATCTCGTCACCGTGAGCACGTTGGAAGAAACGGATCTGAAATCCGACTCCGGATGGCTTCGATATCGCAGAATTAATTCTCTACACTCCATTTGGTCAAACATCCATGTTGACCGTTGACCAGCCCATCTTCTTCCATATATGCGTAGATCTGCTCAAAACGAGTCCGTAGGCTCAAACGGATCTCCGATCGGACATCGGACGATCAAGATATCGCAGAAACAATTTCAGCCGTTGAATCTGGTCAAACCTGCCCGTTGACCGTGCTGACGTCACTGCTGACGTCACGGCTTGCTGGCAAACTGGGCTTCTGAAACGGATCCGGGTCGGGTTCACCTGACCCGGAACTGAACTGAACTGCTTGCTGGCGCTGGGCTTCTCTGCCGAACCGGGTTCGGGTCCGACCTGACCCGGAACTGACCTGCTCTTCTGTCACTGGCTTCTCTACCGCGGGTCAGGTCGAACTGACCCAACGGACCTGGAACCGACCTGTTCTGCAATCCGTCTGGGCTGGCACTGTACCCGGGTCAGGTCTTCACGACCCAACCCAAACCCGACCTGAGGAGATGTTGCTGCTGGGTTGCTATTCTCCACGGGTCAGGCAACCTGACCCGACCCGACCCAGAGACCCAGAAACTGGGTCGTCTCTTCAACCCTGTCGCTGGGCGCTGCGTCTGCAACCCAGTTGCAGACGCGGCGGATCAACGCAGGCTCCGGCGCAGCGGCTGGTCCGGCGACCAGCGGCGCGGGACCGGCTGCCGACGGCGACGGCGTCGACTGCGGCGGCGGGGAACGGCAGGCGATGGTAAATCCGACTGTTTTTTTTTTTCTTCTCTGCCGGGCCTTTCTCCGCCTTCTTCTCCTCCGTGGGTTTCTCGGATGCAGGCTTCTTCTCTGCGGGCTTCTTCTCTGCCTTGGGCACCGTGGAGAGATTGTTGTAGCGGGCGAGCCTCGACGCCTCCTGCGCGAGCTTCTCGAAGATGTCGTTGATGAAGCTGTTCATGATGCCCATGGCCTTGCTGGAGATGCCAATTGTCCGGATGTACCTGCTTCAACACCTTGAAGATGTAGATCTTGTACGTCTCTATCCCCTTCTTCGCCCGCTTCTTCTTCTTGTCGCCGCCTCGTCCGCCTTCCCTTTTTTTTTTTTCTTCCGGTCTTCTTCCTCAAGAAACCCACCAATCTTCGCTGCGCGATCCTGTACTTTTCCAAACCCGTCAACACCCAAGAACTCAAACAAAGCCAACCCTCACTAGATCTGCAATCGCAGCCCGGGAACAAGGTCTGCGTGGACTGCTCGCAGAAGAATCCGCAGTGGGCGTCGGTCTCCTATGGCGTCTTCATGTGCCTGGAGTGCTCCGGCAAGCACCGCGGCCTTGGCGTCCACATCTCCTTCGTCCGATCCGTCACCATGGAAACTGATGGATCCGGACACATCCTCTTCTCCCACGCAAATCCTAGATCCGTTAATCGCAAAACCCGAGCGATCTCCACCTCGCTCTGATACCACTTGTTGGGAAAAGCGGCGCAACGAAACAACCCACGATCAACGGATCTACCACGATCTACACAAGCAATCACACCATCAAGCAATCACACACATGACACAGCAGTTTTACGTGGTTCGGCAACCATGCCTACGTCCACGGGAGGAGAGAACTCATCTACTATGATTCCATCTCAATCCCCTTCAGGATCTAGGGTTACAATACATCAATATATATAGTTCCCGCTTTCTTGGCCACCAAGAAAACCCATACACAATGACTAAAATACCCCTAACCCTGAGCCTCGGTTCTGGCTAAACCAGACGACCGATCCGGCTAAACCGGAATACAAGACATAACCCAACAATCAAAGCTGGTATGTTTTTGTATAGCCATGTGGCTGGTCATTCATGAAATCTATTGGGCTTGCATGTGAGGGGAAGTGTTGAAAAAAATATTCACATTCTACATCGCTTAAGTATTAAGTTTGATATGACTTTATACATTTGTTTGGGTTTTTCATTTATCAACTTAAACTTTTGGGTTGGTACATGATTTATGGCATGAGTTTGTGCTCAAACTATTGCCAGCCGAGTCTAGGTCTGATAAGGATTGAGTGATCTGCCCCGGTATGTGTCTGACACAAAACACCCAATGTCTTGATAGCTGTAACAGCACCTGATAATAAATATAGGAGGCAAAAGCCTGCCCCATAAAGGGCCCAGTCCAGATAACTTGGCATGGTGAAGTTCCATTTTCGGTCCAGAAAACCAGATCAAACAAAAATAAATGAGACGTACTATTGGGTCCATTGCTAGGTTAGCGCGAACTCCAAGTCACTTTGACCTACCTTTTAGAATCTATCTTTCCAGCAATAACGAGAAAGAAAACTTTGGAATTAGATTGAAGAAGATAATTTCTTTCAAAGGAATTCTTGAATCCTCTTTTGGCCAGGGGCTTTGGGATTTAGAATTCTAGCAAACAGACATGAAATTTGCAAAATTCCCCCAAGATCTATAGCATCATAATTCCAGTAAGGAATTCCACCCAAGAACCTCGGATTAAAAAGACTTTTAAATATTGCAAGTGAAAGATAAATGATGAATGTGGAGCCATCTGTCTGTAGCATTCTTATGGGCTTCCTCCTAGTAACGGTGCATCCACTACCCTAAACGCTAGTGGTCTAAAGAATCTTGGTTACAGCCTTTCATTTATTTCATATGCACAGCCTTTCATTTATTTCATATGCTGAATCAATTGCCTTTGATTTATTTTCTGAACGTACCTTATGGCTCATACTTACTAATCCCTTTTGAATTGGCATTCATAATAATTTGATACTAATTTAATGTGGTTATATCTAATATAGCCTTTAATCATATGAGAAATGTTTTTACACACCTACTATGTGAACTTTTTATTGGATCCATTTGTGGTTCTTATTTAGGAATGGGAGCAGGGGAGATGGAAATAATTACCACCCCAAATATCAAGTTTGGTCTCATTCACATGTCCTTAATCTTTTCATTCGCAGCCTCCAAAATTAATTCATTCAGATTGGTACATAGTCAATCTAATGATCAAGTAAATTCGGATTTCACCTAAACTTGGGGTATGTGATTATTAAGCGGTCCCTGTATATTGTAAGATTTGGATTAGATGATAAATGGACCCCACCTAGATATCTTACAAAATAGAAAATTATTTTTTATTTAATATTGAATTCTATTTTATAAAAGTATAAGTTAAGAAACCATATGTTCATACTTTAAAAACTCGATTTCACTCATTATGATCATCAGATTGATTGTACAAAGTCACTCACAATGAAACCTTTGCTTCACACTATTCTCTCGTGACTTGCATTCATCAGAGTGAGTTGCTCACATTTCTATTTCTCATGAAAGCAGTCAAAGGTACCTCTTACACGGCAGATAGGTCTATAATCACGGTTGCATGTTGTTAGCATTTTAGTATCACATAAAGTCAGAGATGGCTAGTCTAATTTATAGGGATAAAAAAAGGATAATCCTGAATACGAAAGTCTTGAACCTGAGTCCTCCACTACAACATTTAAAATGTTTTAGCTGTCTAGTTGCGCTTAATGTTGACTCTGAAGTTCTATACACCATAAGCCCATACCAAACTGGACCCAACCATTTCCAACCCCACCTATAATCATTCCTCCAAACCCATTGGATGTATGCATGTACAACAGAGTATCATAATCCACAGGACTTAGCTTTTTTGGGAGATGAAATGATGGCAGAAGAGGAACGCAGATACGACCAACAGCAGATTGGCTCCATTCTTATCCCAAATGAAACTGCAATGAAATGAAATGATGGAGTAGAAAGAGAAGAAACGAAAAAAAATATAAACAAGAAGACTCGTGTGCATTTTCAAATGCCCGCCATTTTGGACATTCTAAAGCTAAAACCCCTTCGTTTCTTTTGTACTTGATAAGACGAAAAGAGCGTATGGGGCCCATCTTTCACATCCTATGCAGATCAGATTTAAGTGTTATGAGTGCTGAGTATCTTATGCTACATCCCCCGCACCCACCCTTCTATCTTATCCTGGGCCCCACACTCTTGATGGCTCTCTGTCTGTGTCTTCCGTTTCCACTACCAAATCAGTTGATATAACCACTTCACAGCTTGAAAGAGGATGGGACTCACCTTCTCTCTGTCTCTTCTCTTTGCAATAATTGTGTTAGCTGCCGCAAGTGTGGGCCTTTCAAGCTTGATTTAATCAATGTATCTGAGGAAGGTGGGAACTCGCACGAGTGCCACATAAATTGCAGTTGGAAGGGTAGGGTGCTCCACGTGTGTGGGTCTCACCCATGTCTAGTTGAAGCAACTTATTTAGGTGGGCCCAAGTCGATGGCCTACATTGCATGAATAGAGGTAATCGGTGTTTTTCTTTTGCATGTCAGTCACTATTAACTGGAGAGAAATGTCCAACCGGGGGTAGTTGGATGAGAGACTTGATCAACATTGGCAACACCTGTGTACTATTGTGGTCTCGTGGACCCTCTTCCATTCATTTGATGAAATGAAGCATAAAGAGTTGCTTGAGAATGTTTCTAGTTCCGTGAAAATAAAGAAGCTGGGGGTGGTGATGGTTTGGTTCTTTTGGTTTTTTGTTTTTAATTTCTCAATTGTTGTCCCTGGTGTAGTCTCATAAGTGCACACGTATAATTTAGTATTTTAGAAACTGGTATCATGAAAAAATCTCAAGGTAGAATTCAATTGGCATTCTTTTGGCGGCATACAACTTTTTTAGCGTCGAATTGTTTATTTTGAAATTCAAACTTAGAACCGTTTGACTCTAATACCATATTAAGTTTTCGTAACTAACTATTCATACTAAAACTTTGAAGGTATTAATAAAGACAATAGAAATACTTTTTATTATTCTCCCATGGGTGGAGCCCATTTCTTAATAGAAGTGACATTTCATATAGTTAATTGTTTGATTTCTCCTTTTATTTGCTCTAAAAATTTATTGACACAACAATTTTCCATCAAAACATATGTCCAAACAAGGGTTTGTTTGTATGGCACTGCAAACAGTTAGATTTGATGAGAAGCTTTTCTATGTTCCATGGAAAATTAAGTTAGAAACAGTTTTTCAAGAAATCACGGAAAAGTTGAATTATTTTTCCACTTTTTCTTGAAAAAAAGTGACTATAATCATAGATTCTACCGTAGTGTGGAAAAGCATACATGCACCGAAAGGTATTTTATTTTGCTCATGCCTAAACTCCAAAAGGAGAAGAGTTTGATCAACTACCTATTCATGATAATATGCTAAATAGAATGGATTAGAACATAGTGTTAGAATTGGCCAAAGTTGATTGGTCTTGTCTCATGAAGACACTAGTTTTATAAATTCAGCTTAAAGAGAAGAAGAAAAATAATCGGAAGTAACTCTTTTGGAAATTTCAATTTTATTTCAATGAAATTAGGGAGTTATTAGCTACTCTAAATGTTTTTTTCTTTCCTTTTTTTTTATTTTTGTCATGAAGTCAGATTTGCCAACCATATAACAGATGCATTAGCCAACAAGGGGTTAAGAGGTTAGCTCTTTGGGTGGGTGTGATGATGTAATTGAAATGGGGTAGTTCAATGCGCTTGTGCCTTATTTCTCCCCTTTTTTCTTTATTTCATCCTTCTTTCTATTGTCCAAGAAAAAACCATCAAGAACTCTGTTCTCACTGCTTATGTGTAAAGATTTCGCACTGGCCAATATTGTACCAAATCGTGCTTTTAGACCGTAGACCGGAACAAGATAAAGTGAAGATCGTGTATGCCATGAAGTCAGTATGAGTTGATAGTGTGGAGAGGCTCCTTGCTTCTTTTGTCAAAATTTCCAGTAAGTCATGGGTCAGTCGTAGGCTCCTAGTGCCAAATATCAAAGCAAATGCAATGGACAAAAGTTCTATCATAGGTATAGTTTTGAACACTTTATTGTTAGATCTGGATCTAGGATCTAGGCTAAGCACATATAATCATACACCATACAAAAAGAAGAACAAGCAATCACACACAAGACACAAAGATTTATGTAGTTCGGTCACATTATCTATATTCATAGATACAAAGATTTCACTATGAAGAAATCTCTCTTAACCCCTTATAGTATTCTCTCTTTGTTTCCCTTTGCCCTGTTGTTGTCTTGGTTAGTTACAAGAGAACAAAACATCAAAGAGAATATATAAAATTAGCCCTAACTAGCTGGGCCCTAATGTAAACCACTGATAGGCCCAATAAAGACCTTTTGAGCCAAACCCAACATTTATTCAGCTTAACTCAACTACTGCAATTCTAGTCCAAGTGCACCGATTCAACTGAGTCTAGCTAAGTCTGTAACTAAGTTCGGTCACACATACCTCAGTGATTTATATACTTATTGTGATTTATTTTGAACTCATTTGGGTTACTTGATTTTCTTTTTAATTTTCTGTACATTAAAAAACATTTGAATCTACCAATAAACAAAAATGTTAAAAAGTGCATGTCTCTTTGGGGGAATGGGTGGAAAGTTATCTAAACTATATATATTTTTGTAAAATATAATATATATTTATACAAATAAATAAAAGCAAATAGTTTGACTGAAGGGTGAGTTTCAATTAGAGGCCACAGCTTAGTTGAAATGATTGGGATTAGAGATTGAACTCTACATCAATGACAATGAGTAGCAAATTTTTTGTGGATGTTAAGCACTCAATGAGAAAAAAAGGGGAGATGTGAACATCATCTGGGCAGTTCAAATCATGAAGGGACTTCTATGCTTACCTGAGAACTTCCATTTCATTTATAGGCAGACCTACATATATCCGCGTGAGGTAGGTGCATTTATTAGATCTCAATCTGCTTCTAAAATTATAGTAAAAATTTTAATTTTACTTTCAAACTTTACATAAATTTTCCATTGGCCCCTAAAATTCATATAAAAATTTTGTATTTATTCTAAAAACAGAATTCTCATTTGGGACCTGCACCGTCAAATGAAAAAGTCTAGGTAAATGATTTCATTGTCGTTGATTGGATGATTGGAATTGCCCGATCCTTGTAATCCTCAAGTGAGATGGGCAATCGATTACGAGGCAGTGTCAGATTGTTCAGGTGAATGATTGGAGCATTTCTAATCATAGATTTGGATTGTCAAATTGTTTTGACTATTGATAGGATGGTTTTGCTGTTGGATGAACAATCATGTTCATGAGGCACTATGATCCAATGCAAGGATCATATTATAGATAGTCTACTACTGAATCCTTCCAATTGAGATCAATTAGGACCTTTTTATTCTTTTTTAATTAGGATCAATCAAGCTGATAATTTATGTACGAATCAAAACCGGGGTCTGGTTTGATTGGGTGACCTTTACTATTTCCATTTTTTATGGGTAACAAAAAACCGGGGTCTCTTAACTATCTTGTAAATGGTCATATCAATGTAAATTTTCTGTTGCAGTTTCAAGCTAGTAATCCTTACTCGGTGATATAATAGTATAAATTAGTGTAAAGGTTTGGAAACGTTTTACGGTAAGCACCTATTTGAAGTGGCCCATCATGTATTGGGTGCCCTTTCGATTGACACATTACCAATGATGAGTTAGATGCGATCTTGATACTGGGATATGTCATGGTAGGCGACATATCGTGTCATTAAATTGCTTTTGGTATTTCATTTTTATGTGTAAAATTAATGTCTTTTTACATTTATCCGGCCCATAAGATATTGGTGAGTGGGCGTCATGGATCAGAATGATCCTTGATGAAGACCGGTAGATATCATGTGCATACACATAGCACAAACTCATGGAGAGAGAGAGAGAGAGCCGCCTGGATCTATTGATATTGCATATAGATTATTGTAGAAATAATTTTAAATGATTATGATTTAAGAACCCTACACGATTTCTTTGATTTGATTTCGGTCTTACAGCAACCTGAAAATTTTAAGATCTTCTACTGTATTCCTTTATGCTCAAATTCGCACCGGAATGTGGGCCTCTCCTACGAATTCTCTTTGCTCTCAAAAATAATATTTCTCTTGTTATTTTTTATAGAGAGTAATAGCAGATATTTATACGCTACAATAGAGACCTTAAGAAATAAGGAATAGGCTTCTTGTGGAAATAGAGAACCCTAATTCAACCCAAATTAAAATTTTAGTTTCACAAATTATAATTCAGTCCACTAGAGAATTATAATTGCACTCTTGTTCTTATTCTAAAAACAATATTTCAAGCTTCTTATTATTAAATGCTTATTAATCTCCCCACGTTAAGATTTCAAATATCCATCGATTAAATAATTACTGACATCTATATTTAATCGATATCTTTGTAATTCCTCGAAACCTTACGCTTAACTTATTTAATATGTAGAACACATAGTCCACTTGCAGGGTTTGACAGAATAAAAACTTATAAGCTTCATCAAAGAGATATTATCAATCCCTATTATGGGACATGGATTCCTTCAATAAACTAATATCCACTATATACGTAGTGTAGTCATCCAATTTACTGAAGTTATTAACCCATAAAAGGTCTCACTTTTTTGTAAATTAAAATGCCAAACACTAAATGGATGTGTCTATTGTTTATATTAGGATTAAAAGTATAAGCACTCATAATAATTATTTGTATGTTAATCGTCTTATATAACCAGTATAAAGACAATAAACATAAAAGCGGTCATGTTCAATACACACAAAGTATACTAGTATAATAAGTAAAAACTAAACCGTTTCCCATAGCCAAGACAAGTCTGCTAAAACATCATGCTACAATTATACCGATAGTGTGTCCAACTCAATCTAGATTGTGAACAACAATAACTTTATTCTATAAAAACCGACAAATAAATCTTCCGTGTGTAAGTTGAACTCTACACACCAACTTGTTTACTTTATAGAATAAAAGTTACACATATGCATAATAAATAACAATACAACCATTTGTCGGCACAAATCCTCATAAGATAAAAAGATAAACTTTACTAATAAATAAGACAGTCAAAGACATATACATAAAAGTATGCTTTTAGTACAAATTTCCAACATAGAGGATAATAATTCACATTAATTTAAGAATGATGGTCACACTTAGGCATAGTATTCTGCGATTGTTTAGATCGCAAATTATGCTTTGCTGGTTGGGGTTCACCTCATGTAAGGGATCACAATAGGTTCAGATAATTCATAAGGTCTTATTACATGCGTAGAGAAAACCAATCTTTCTAATTACAGAAAGGAGCTGAGTTTAAGATCTAAAATCATAAACTATTGATAAATTGGGTTCTTATATTAATTATGACCTATTTGTGAATCAGATTTTCAATTTTGAAAACACTAGTCACAATGCTAGAGGTCCAAGATTACCCTAATTGATCCACGTTGAAAAAAAACCATATAGTTTATCTTTTCATTGAGATTTGTGGAATTTCACTAGTTGGTACCACGAACCTTGAATGTTGCAGGTCATGTTTAGTGAGATATTTTCCAAGATCTTTATATGTGGATGACGGGAAGGTTGAAGAGTTAAAAATAGAAAGAGTAGGTATATTTGGTAGAAATAGGCACAAAAAGAGCCACAATGTTACTGTAAGTCTAGTTAGTTATGTTTGCATATTCCTGTGAGAATAACAACTACAGTTTACAGTTTATTCACGCTATTATGAACAAATGAACGTTTATGTACTCCTAAAGCCTCGAGAGCCTGTTCATTTGCATGGGATTTTAATATAAGTGTTTTTAAAAGTAATTAAAATTTAAAACACAATGGTGGAGATTCATAAGAAACCATCAAGTATTTTTCCTTTAATGGACAATAGATAGGGCGAAAATGGCAAATGTATACAAAGCCATCACATGAGTAAATCAAATTCTACTATTATGGTCCATTTACTTCTCCATTTTATTTATTAATTCATTTATTATTATTATTTAGTTTTGTAATGAGGGAACCCGCGACCCCCTGTTAACCCATAAAAAATTGCAAATAATGCAGCAAAGACATTACAAGCTTTGGATTATAATGTTCTAAAGTTTTCAAATCATTTGGATCTCATCTCAGTTTAACTTAGACTTCAAAGGTTGTTTGCTAACTTCTTGGAAATCACTATGAGACCTTGCACTTCCACATGTCGAAGCAATCTCCTATTCAATGAAATGCTTTCAAGTACATCTGAAGACTATCCTTCAAGGATTCAGAGCATTTGGACATCATTCGAATCCAAACTCGGTCTAGATGGTTATATACTATGCTCTGTGGTTCTCAATACAAAACGACACCTCGCGAAGATCAAACAATCTGAAACTCTCAAAGAAAGCTCAAATTATGCCCAAGAGAGGCCCTACAAAGTTTCAAGATAAACAGACATCATTTGATCCAAAAACTACAAGCATGTAAACTTGGGGTCGGTCCCCCCAAGCCATGGGGTCACTGACCAAAGTCCTGCTTCCTGATGTCCAAAATTGATGAAATTTGGGTGAATATTCCAAGATATCCTTGATGTCAGTTCCTCCAAGTTTCGAACTAAATTGAAGTCATTTGGGCTTCAAATAGCTGAGACAAGGGCCCACTTTAATAAAAAGTCAATTGGAGAGTTGACCGACTTTCGGAAGTAAAAATAGGTTGAAACTTTTATGACATGCTCAAAATAGTGTCATGAAGCAACCCTCCAAGTTTCGTGGCAATCGGACATCGTTCGGGCCCTAAACTGACGAAAACAGGTCACATATACAAAAGTCAAAAAACGAGTCTTGTCCATGACTACGGCCCTATTAATGAAGGATTTGACCACCTTCAGATGGTCAAAACGAGTGAAAACTTCTATGAGACACTCAAAATAGTGTCAAGAAGTATCTTCCAAGTTTGTCAAGATTGGACTTCGTTTGGACCCCAAACAGGTGAAAATGGGTCACAAATGCAAAAGTCCAAAAATGGGCCTTGGGAGTAACCCAGCCTGTTCATCAAGGGAGTTGACCAACTTCAGATGGTCAAAATGAGCTAAAAATTCTATGACACACTTAAAATAGTGTCAAGAGGCATCCCTCCAAGTTTTGTGAAGATTGGACTTCGTTCGAACTTCAAACAGGTGAGAACGGATCACAAATGCAAAAGTCCAAAAATAGGCCTTGGTAGTGACCGCGGTCTGTTCATCAAGGAATTTGACCAACTTCCGATAGTCAAAATGAGCGAAAACTTTTATGAAATGGTCAAAATAGTGTCAAGAAGCATCCTTCCAAGTTTCGTCGTGATTGGACTTCGTTTGGGCCCCAAACAGGTGAAAACGGGTCGCAAATGCAAAAACCCTAAATTGGCCCTTGTCCGTGACCGTGGCTGCTGTCACGGACCCCCAAAGGGCACTTTCTGCAGTTTTGAATAGTTCTTCTCCACTTGCTTTCGAAGTGTAACCTCCCACAACCTCCCTTAACTTCTTGGAATGCCATAAATTGATGGAAGAGTCTATAAAAGGCTAAGATTTGAAAAGAAAAGAGAGGAGGACAGAGCAGAAAACAGACAGAGAAAATTCCAAGAACAAAAGCACTTAAAAGGCATCCAAAGGAAGAGACACAGCAGCATTCCACAATCCTTCCCTCCCCTTTTCTCAGTTACCAAGGTGAGCAAAAAGTTCAAAGGAGGAAAAGAGGAAAGGGTGGCCAAGGAACAAACCATGTTCATGCATTGATAACTATTCGGAGGATGACGTTGTCATCTTTGTTTTTCTCATTCGGGGGGGGGGGGGGTGTTTCTTAGCCATTACAAACATAGTGAACAAGCCCCTTTGGGCCTCATTTTGTTTCTTGAAAATGATAGGTTCAAAATGACGCAACTTTGGCTTCTTACGATACCCTCTTCGGACTTGAACAAAAGACAGTCTGTAAACATGAATGATGAATTACAAAGTTTTCAATCGATTCTATGGTTGAATTCAATTTTCTCAATGGTTATTCAGCACCCCAAGATGTCATAAAAGGGAGTGTCAACACTTGAAAAAGGTTTGGAGGAAGAATCAATACGAACAGCGCAAAAACAGAGGCACAACAGTGACTTCAAAGTCACTGTCTGCAGTGACTGTGACTCACGGTCACTGGCCTAGGGCAGTGACTACGGGTCACAGTCACCCCCATTTTTTTCCTTCTTTTTTACATTTTTTCCTACTTTATGTACATTTTCTTGTATTTTCTAAATGGAGATCACATCTAAGACTTGAGGGAGGGGTTGTAAACTTTGTAAGCTTGTGTAAACAACCTGCACCCCAGCGGTCAGGGCATTAGAACCCATGTAAACAAAGGGAAATTAATGATGAACTGTAATTAATTTCCATTCTTCTTAACGCTTGAAGTGCGTGAAAATTGGACACTGAATCCATTATACATTTCCACGCCATTTTAAGCGCGATCACCCCCCTTACAGTTGATTATTGGAAAATTTATGGATATACACAACCACCCACAAGCCAAGTGTATCGGGTAAGTCCTTGTAGTGGTTCGAATTGGGACATCTAGGTCACTCCAGGACTTTCCCACCACTCGAACATTTTAAGTATGGGTATTTGTCATGACTTACCTCATTAATAACCTTTGTTGCAAGTCTAATACTGGTGAACTAGGACATTCATTTAAGGGGGCCAAACCCAAATATGTAGTCGGGTTTTAGGGCCAAACCCCCAATTGTCAAGTTAGTTTGGGCACTCGTAAATTTTTATGTGGTTTTTGTCACGACCCAAGTAGCCCACTGGCCCAATAACTTGGTAAGCTTGTCACGTGGCCCAAAATGCTTAAACTAAAGTTACTAGTAGGAACCTATATAGTTCATTATATACCAAACTCATATTTCATTCATAGGCGATGTGGGATGAAGTGTTGCAATCTACCCCCCTAAGGTTATACGTCCCTGTGTGGATCTATCTAACTTCACCAGGCGATGTAGAACTGAAGTATTCCACACCCGTGTGTCACGACCTGAGCCCAAGAAATCGAGGATTAAGTTTAAACCTAATTAGTGACATGTACTCCCGTGCATACGCACTTAGACCCTATCTAAATGCACACACACAAGGGAAATCACACGTGCAAAATATAGTGTACGTGGAAGCTGTAAGTATCATTGCATTAAAAGAAGATATTATAAATATCAAAGAAAACATTAATTACAAAATGTATAAATAAAAAGAAACCATGTCTATACAAGAGTGAGAAGATAATTTCTATATGACAATACACAAAATACAAGGAGTTAAACTAAACTCCCATACATAAAAATATGCATTCCACACAGTTCCCAAAAAGAAACCTATCCTCATGCCATGATGCTTTCCAAAAAATGGATCACATTTGCTCGTCTAGCCCTGATGGGGCTTCTTCGGTCTCCTTTGGATTCTTGTCGACCGGTGAAGGGTCGGCAGCGAGATGTGAGCCTATAACATCAAGGACAACTAGTGAATACAACGATTCAGCAAAGCATAAGCAACAATAAGGTAACACGTGCCATGTCTACAAGAATAATCAATAGGTGATATTGCATAGAGTTTTAATTTAGTATTCTAGGCAAATTTTGCATTTGAATAAAGCATGCTATAAGAATAAATGAATATATGTACTGTACTATGTGGCTACTACATTTGTCATATCTTCCCTCTAGGGATCTATACGTGGAGAACACCATCGACCGGGCCAGGGTACGAATGGGTCCTATGTTTCCTGGGGTCCGGAAGCCCCAAGACAAGAACACACTACAGTGGCAACATACATGCTATGCCAAAGTCAGTCCTGCTGAGTATCATAACATTGAGGCTGAGTAGTGCCTGACATTGTAATTGAATCATATACTGGGACTTGAGCATAACATGCAAACAATATGAAATCATATATGTTCAATTCGTTCATGCTAGACGTTCATACTTAAGTCAATGTCAATAGCCAATGTAATGGAATATCAAATGTTAAGGACATATCAAGCAAGTCTAATTCATACAAGATCGGAAGGACATATGATAATCATTCATGCATAAGAGTGAAGGACAATAACAGTCATCTAATATGCCATGCTATTCAAATTGATCGAATCAAGATAGTTTACTGGCCAACCCTAACTAGTCATCTAGTATTTCTAACCGTGCATGACGATATAGTTTTAAGTTATTCGATACACAGTTGTCTTTCTTTTAGAGTTATATGGGATTGAGAAAGTGTATCGAAGTCTCTTAAATTAACACCCATGGGGAGATACTTAACAACTGGACGACATATATTAATGAGTTACCGCCCTCAAGACTATTCACGATATTCATGTATTCCATTGGATAAGATAAGGGGTATCAAAAATCCACATGAAGGCCCTATAAGGTCTTATAATTAAACCTATTTTTTTCCTTCATTTTCAGTGTTCTCACGGCTTAGCCGTGGGTGCCTATGGCTTAACCATAGGCAATTGACGGCTTAGCCATTTTATGCACTACAGCTCAGCCGAGGTCCCCTAAAATTTCTTTCAGATTTACTGCGAGCCACGGTTGAATCGTGCCTGATCCTATGGCTAGACCGTGATTGTTCTACAGTTTAGCCAGATTGAGTATGGCTTAGCCATAGCACACCACACAGCTTAGCCGTGGTTGGACCATAGAAGATTTTCTCTAATTTACTGCTCTCTGGACATCAAGCTGTAGCTTAACCTACGGTTGGGTCACGGCTAGCCTACGGCTCAGCCGTAGTACATCCTACGGCTTAGCCATAGCCTGATCATAGTGCAAGTTAAAATTTGTTGCTCTCTGGAGTGTTAACCATGGGCCTCAACAGCTGATCCGTAGGCTTCAGAAATTCAATGTGCGACCAGTACACAGACAAAACTAAATTTCAACAACTTTGAAATATAGAGAACCGGAGTATAAAATCTGACACAAAAGAGCTGTAAAATATAGAAAACATGAAAGATTAATGAGAATAAAAACAATCATAGGCTACCAACACATGTTCATTTATAACGTGCTTACACTTGCCTCAATTAAGCTTTTTCATGTGAATCATGTCCTATGGCTCAAATTAGGTGTCTATATACAGCCCTAATAGCCATGCATGCAAAGAGGATGAAACGATGAGTGCATGTAGTGCATGAAGAGAGCTTTAGGCTCTTAGACATCATCATGAATCAAGGTCTTACCTTAGAACACACACAAATGTTGAACCATGAAGTTGGTGCAAAGATCGCTTCAACGATGTGACGAAGAAAATCAAAGGAGAACTTGTTGAGAGTAAGAGAGGAAGAAACTGACATTGAGAGAAAGAGAGAAGAATGGAGATGAGTCAGTGCATGCATCTGATCATATATATATATATATATAAAAGATAAGTATGAATTGGCATTTATAATAAAGCCCAATGATTTAAGGAAATTACAGTTTGAGTCAACTACACGCCTAATAGAGACAAACGAAGTCATTTGCATACGAGTCCATTACAGAAATCAACAAGCTTGGCGAGATACACGTGATGACACCAATATGATGTATGAATGATGAAATCTTATAAAATCTAAAATTACGAAAAAGGGTTTGTATCTATCTAGGCCAGGTTAAACTCAACCTAACTACCTATCTATGATCCGAAATAGAATGCAACATGACAGAACAATATTAACTAAACTAATTCGCTGGAAAAATTACCAAAAGAGTGTTAATTAGTCCCGAAACAAGATTAAATTGGGTTGGAGTGTTACACCGTGTCCCCTGTGAATTTCCCTATCTTGACTCATAGGCTAGCGCACCCTGGCTCTGTCCTGATCTTACTTCAAGGGCTTTCCCAGCGGATTGGAGATCCCACATTTTTAGCTAGTGATAGGCTCTAATACCATTTGTCACGACTCAAGTAATCCACTGGCCCAATAACTTGGTAAACCTGTCACATGGCTCAAAATGCTTAAGCCAAAGTTACTAGTAATAACCTACATAGTTTATTTTATACTAAACTCATATTTCATTCATAAGCGACGTGAGATGGGGTGTTATAATTTTGGAAGTGAATTCAAAATTATTATATGAATTTTACCCAAATCTAATGAGGCAACCACCCCTCGCTAGGTCCACCATTGCTTGTAATCATTTTTCGATGAACTTATAGGAACTCAATTCCATACAAACAAATGGACTATGAGTTTTTGGAGATCCACCAAGCATATAGGTGCATCCTACGTTATAGTGTATCTCACTTCATCTAGAGATGACAATGGGACAGCATCACAAACCATAATTAAGGGATTATTACCATATGGACATCCTTATACCTTGCATTTATCTAAAAACTATCCTTAGAAATATATTTATCATGCAATTGTTTATACATGAAAGAACACAATATATATATATATGTATATCAATTTTACCCTTATACTTATGATATACTAAAGCGGTAGGATATCGAATAGTGTAATATCCTACACTTATAGGATATCTCATAGTCTGATACTTACATGTATAGGATATTGAATAGAATTCATAAATTTTCACCCATCCCCATTTTACAGCAGAAAGAGGAAAATGGTTTCATCTTCATCCCATAAATGGAAATATTAGATATATGTTAAATAATCTTTTACTAAGGTCTTCTTCTTTCTCCCATTTTTTTCCTTTTTCATTTTACCAACTTTCTTCTAATATCACAGGAAGAGATTGTTTTAGTTCGTACTCCTTTTTCATATTTTGCACATTCAAGCTTAGAAGTAGTGATCTTCTCTGGCTTAGGGGTTCACAACACAGAGTCTACTCACCTACAGATCAAGGGATGCAAACAAAATATTTTTTTTTACTATTTTTTGCTTAAGTGTTAGTTTTCAAAAAGACAGAAAGGTTTTTTAGGGTTAGTAAGTTTGGAATCATATTTTAAAAAAGAACCAAAACTTACGAACTCTATAATATCTTTTCTATCCCTTGGAAAACTAACACTCAAGAAAAAAGAGTAAAAAAAAAAACACTTCATTTGCATACTTTAAACTGCAGGGGAGTAGATTCTTCGCTATGAGATCCTAAAGCAAAAAAGATCACTAGCTCTATGCCTAAATGTTCAAAATATGAAGGAGCATGAACTAGAATGATCTCTTCCTGTAATATCAGAAGAAAGTTGGTAAGATGAAAAAAGAAAAAAATGGGAGAAATGAAGAAGAAGTCCTAAACCATTTACCGTGCATCTAATCTTTTTTGTTTATGGGAAGAAGACAAAAACCATTCCCACCTCTCCCTCTTTTATGTGGTAGAATGCCGATATGTGAAAATTTTTGAATTCTTGTCATCGCAAGGTTCGATATCCTATACATGTAGGATATCGTATCCTAGAGGTATAGGGTATTGTACTATTCGATATTTTATCGCTTAGGGGTGTACAAAAAATCTGTCGATCTATAAAACCAATTCAATCCATAGTTTTTTAATCGATCCAATGGTTAATGATTTGGTGACAGATTGAAAAAATCCAAATCCGTTAGTAATGATTTGGTAATGGATTTTACTCTTAATCCGCAGATTTAAACGAATTCGAACCATTGAAATAAAATATATAAATATATATTTTTTATATAAGAAATATTAAGAGTCAACATTTTAGCCATTCATCATCCAACTTTTAATCTCAGCCATTCATTCTTCATATAAAATAGTGAGGAAATAGTTGGCACTACTATTAACAGATTGAATAGTTTTAACCGAATTGAATTGTTAATCCGCGGTTTGGTTCGATTCGGTTTTTAATGAGCAACGAATTGATTACGAATTATAAACTTGTCAATCTATAGGTAATGGATTGGTGATGGATTAGGCTCAATCCAATTCAATTCAAACTATGTACACCCCCATTATTGCTCTAGGACGTTGCAAGTATAATAGTAAAATTGACTTTTTTGGGTGTCCTTTTTTGTATGAATAGTGATGTGGTAAATATATTTTTGAAGATAATTATTGGATAAATGCAGGGTATAAGGATATCCGTATGTACGGTAATAATTAATAAAAAGAGGCATTAGTTGAATTTTTTTAACAAAATGAATGCTTGGTCTTGGCACCACTGATGTTCTCTTGTCTGTAGACTCCGTACCCCACAAACTTCAAAAGGCACCAGAAAATTCTCGAACAGATGGCCTTTAATTTTTCGTACTAGATCAACAGGCATTCGAATGATGGGCCTTTCTAGTTATTATTGTTTGTATCTTTTTCCTGAGCACCCAGTTCGTCTTACTTTTAGGGCACGACCGGTAATTGATCATTGTATCTTTAGATCCAGTATTATGTTCAAAATCATAAAATGAAAAAGACTGTATCTTGCAAGGGTGGCATTAGCAAAAGACACCGACCCACCTTAGAAATAATGAGGCATGATATATAGGTTGCAGGGACCTTAGAGACACAGTGAGTGCACTTGTTCAGTAAGCATGCCTCGGCTTGCATGGTCCTACTGCATCAGGTAAGATGTAGCTCCGTTAAGTATCCATACTACCATGCAAGTGGGGCAAGGTTAGGTGTGGCTGACCCTAGATCTTGTCAACTTGGCAATAGATGGATGGATGCCTGCAACACTTAGTTTGCGACATTGTGCGGCACCTTTGTGGAGCCCAACAATCAGAAAAATATGAGATAAAATCCGATAAAATAAGGGACGCACCAAAAAGCATTGGAATTTCTCATCCCATGAAATGATAAAGGGTTGTAGGACATGAGTAGAGACCTGCAGAATAGACAAGTACAAAATCAGAGTCCAACCATCCATCTTCTAAACCCTAGATTTGACATGAGAAACCATGTGAGGGGAATGAAACTCCAGGAAGCTCAATTCATTTAGCGGCCGTACTCACAAGATAGTATCCGCTTTGGTTTATGAGATTTCAATTCAATCGTGCCTCACAGTTTTAAAAATCCTTGTAGGACGTATGCACCATTCCAATACCGAAATGATATTGTCCGTTTTGACTTATAAAATTTCAATTTAATCTTGACATGCAGTTTTAAAATATCTATTGTCCGTTTCAAGGGCTAAAGCCGTACTTATATACAAGGATCAGGATTTTGATATTTCCAATGTGGAAAGTATGCAACATGGCACACCTAATCCTTATGAGTTTTCCTTGCCTTTTCTCTCTAAACAGATGCTCGCCGGACTCAACGCTCTTTTGAAGGGGAGCCTTTGGCCTGACATTCATGGTAAAAAGATTGTGTAAGACTGAAAAGTGAATGCATGCCAAATTAATACTAATATTTATCCTTCTTTAATAATGGCTTGGATGGGGTCCAGCTCAAGTTTTGAGAAGCACCAGCATAACATCTATTGTTCAACTTGAATCCTACGAGAGAATTGCCTCTTACCTCAGCCAGTCAATCAAAGTTCAAACCATGAGCATATCACCTTTCATCACCCAAAGACTCTCACACCTCACCTCCCTTGCTAGTAGTCTGCATCACCCCACCTGAGATCTATTACTCTCACCCAATGGCTGGGTCAAAGCCCCCTAAAAAATCAAATCATACCAATTTATTAATTGAGTTTAAATCTTAAATCCCAATAATCCAACTTAAAAGCTAAAAGGGTCCGCATGAACTTTGAAATAAAATGTCGAGTTGGCAGATCAATGTTGAGTCAAAATTTTGATTGAGTTGATAGGTTATATAACAAGGATGAGCCTGTCTGTTTGCTTCTTCTTCTTTTTTTTTCGTTTTTTTTTTCTAACTATTTAGATGGAAGTGAATTCCTATAAATACTAATAAATATATTTATAAAAGTGGCTGAACAATTAAGAAATAAGGATGAAGATCTTCATATGGCCATCAGATTATATCTTTCTTTTGTTTAAAATAAATAGGGGGATGGAATGCCAGACAATCCTTTTAGTAAATTAGAACAAAGGAAAGTCAGGTCTCATCAACATATATACATATATCTACGTTTTATTCGTCACCTGTGACTTCTTTAGCTATTCATGTTTGGAACTTAGGAATTCCATTCCATGCAAACAGAAGAGGCCCTCATTTATGCTTGTCAAGCATCCTGCCGGAATGAAAAATGTCAACCCAAATTCTAAACTATTAGGTCAGCATTATGTTACGTGTACCTACCTAACCCACTAATATTAGGCTCAAGCTGACTTTTAAACCACAAGAAAACATATGGGTCACAATAGAGTCCATGCTGGCTAATTCTCCAACCAATCTTGAACCTAACTCAGCCTACCTAATGAAACTTAGATTGGTATGACTTGAAATTTGAAGGACATTTTCAACCCGCTCAAGCTAACTTAATTGGACTTGCCTTTTGCAAAGTTCCATGATAGTCATAATAGACATATCCTACTCATTGTCAGTTCTTATTTCAACCTTTCTTGATCAGACGCTAGTGTGTATGAAAAATGTGCAGAACCCCCACTAAAGGCAAGTTCCATTAGACCCATAATAGACATATCCTACGTATTATCAGTTCTTATTTCACCCTTTCTTCGTCAGACCCTAGTGTGTATGAAAAGTGTGCGAAACCCTCATGACTGATTCAAGCCAACAATTAATATGAATCTCTCCCAGATCAGTTTTGAGCCTGTACCAGCAAAATTTATGTGTAAACATGTGTGAAGGGTTTGAATTTGTTTCTTGGCTGCCCTTAACCCACCATAGAAAAAGGCGAATCTATCTAAAAATGCCAGCTTCAAGAGAAGTACATCTCCACGCCAAAATGAAGTAACTTTACAAGTTCAGAGTCCCACCCTATGTTGACTCTGCTGATTGCAGTGTAGTAGCATTAAATACTAGTTTTTCCCATGAAAACAACAACAAAGAAACCTAACCTACCCCTTAGTTTCTACTTAGTGCCTTGGTTAAGCCCAACGGCTACCCTGCACCGATCCGACCATCCAGCCATTTTCGTACAGAGTTCGTTGGCTCGACGTGCACCCCTGGCCCAGTCCTTATGAATCCAACGGTGCAGACAACAGATGGCATCCTAAACTCATGGAGTCAGTTTTATACACTGCGCATGTACGGCCCGGCGCATGCTAGAGAGGGCAGGTCGCAGCACCGTACCTTCGCAGTTGGCTTGGGCATTGATTGATTACAGTGACAACTTGGAATCCTGTCGGTGCCGATCGGTCAAAAACGCAAGATTATACCAATGGGATCCCTCTACGTGTACACCTCGTCCACCTCAGCGCCTCAGACAGGAGCACGTGTCCGCCCCAGATGTGGGCCCCACGGATCCTTGTCATGGTCTCTCCTCGACTGCCCCATAATAATAATAATATGTGAAATTTGGCAGCCCATTGCAAGTGGGGCCCACCACCTCGATCATCATGGATGACATATGGGCTCTGCCTTTGCATGGCTTTGGTGAAATTTGGTGCTTTTATGGACGGATCAGATCTTTGTCAGGAGAAAAAGAGGTGAGAAAGGGAAAGGGGAGTACCCGTCATTTTATCTCTACGGTCTGCGGTACAGGGAGGTCACTTTACCCTGGTAGTCTTGCACACTACGGGATCAAGATTGGTTCTGAAGCTGTAACGACAGTAAAACACCTGATTTTAATGGAAGCAAGTGTACCGTTAGGTTGGAAGCACCCTCAGTGAAATGCATGGTCTTGGGTGGAAGTACCAAGTAAATTGACTGGATGTTTGCACTGAAATAGCTAATTTTACAGCAAGACGTTAAAGCCATCTGGCTGCTAGCCTTTATGTGCTTGCTATCTTACAGTTGCCCTTGGTCCGCTCATATCTATATGTTTGAGTTTGACGACAGTTATATCGATGTGGTGGAAAGATAGGTGATGGCCAAAATTCTGGCCAAGTTCTATCAAATGCCATCCATTATTTATTGTCCTTTATGAATTTAATAAAAACTACCCTTAGCGTTAATCAATATAGTCTTTTTATGCACACCTAAGTAGGTGAACTACTCAAATTAGGCTTAGAGACATTATTATAGCTAATTGTTTGCATAGAATGCATAAAAATTAAATACATAGGAATTAATGTTTTAAGTGGTTAAAATTGAACATCTATGGCCAATATACAAAAATTATCATCAAATAACATCCCCTTCAATGTAAAGTGGATAAGTGAAGATGAGATTTAAATATTCAACCATCACCCTAAAAATTTAAATATTAAGAAAGTCAACATCTAAACAACATTGTTATCTTGTTTCCTTCAAGAACCCCCCTCTCCTCATATTATTCACACTTCACCTTTGTTAGTAATCTTCAACTGGAGCTCATTTCATCATAAATTTCTTTGTATTTTTTATGCAAGCATGCATGCCTTCTAAGTCAGCCTAAATTTGTTAGACGCTTGTTTATTTGCAAGAATTTTGAAAAATCTTATTAAGGAGAATTTTGAAAATTTCAAAGACCGTCCTCAAAAGAAAAATTCTAAATACTCAACTCCCCTCTAGCATTTGAAATGTTATAATTTTGAAAATTTATAAGATTGAAAGTGACTTTTCATAACTAAAATTTTGAATTTTTCTATCATATAAGAAATTTGAAGTGATTAGGGGATAAATATGCATAACTCCTGTCATAAATACTCTAACCAAACAGGCCATTGGTGTTTCCAAATAAAGGTGAAAAGAATATTTAAGGGTATTAGGATTTTGTTGTCGCCAGATTATTGGAATTCTTTGATTGAGTGGGATTCCAAAAGAAATTGAAATGATGCTATTAGCTTTTGAAATTCTCCGGTTTCATGGGTTGTACAAGAGAATCATAAATTCACCCCAACTCAAACTCAGGAATCAAATGCCCCCCTCAAAAAAAACATGCCAACTATGCGATTGAGACAGGGAGAGCTAGAGATAAGGGACGCCTAGTCCATCTATTCCCTTTCTTCGAAGTCCCTTTTTACGTTCGCTCTCGTTCGTGAATGTCTCTCTTTTTTTTTTCTCTGAGTACGAAAGGTGGATGTTGTTCCTCTTCATCTCTTGTCCTTCCAATCTAAAAAGAGCATACGACAGATAAAATTAAAATGACGAAATGCCCTTCCGTTCCAAGCGTGCGCTTGATAGTTGATACTGGAACGGGATCTTTTCCACATTTGAAAATTTTTCGCACCGCAGGTGCGTGTTTCGTCACCATCTGCGTTTGACCTTTATGCCCCCCTCGACAACGCTTTCCTCGCTCTCGCTAGCACAAGACAAAGCCTACTCAAAGCTATCCATTTAAAAATCAGGGCTATTTCCGTCAACTTCATCTTAGCCGAATTTCAACCAATGTGAGTGGCTTTTCTGTGTCCATGTTAGTCTTCTACTACTTGAGCACGTCTCAATTTGTGGCCTGTTAGGAGATTGAGGGATGAAAAGAACTATTTTTTGTGGTGTAGTACAGTAATATGGGAAGGGAAGAAAACTTTTACTTCAAAGTTTAGGTGTGACATTTTCTTCCTTGAGAGAAAGGTTTACAAAAATCACAATTTAGAGGTGCCAAAGTTCAATGTCACATTCAGAACAAGACTAACATGAAAAAACAAAGGCCTCCTATATCCTCAAATAACAAAATGTTTAAGATCCGCAATCACGTATCCTCCGTTTTTAGGAGAACGGGGTACTGACATGGTGACATGCCATGTGATCCCCAGCTATGCACCACCCCACCCCACCCCACCCAAGATATATACCCCAACTCCTCTTCCTCTCGTCTTTTGACTCGCCCTTTCTTCTATTCTCCTTTCTCCTTTCCTCTCCTCTCCTCTCCCTTCTCTCCCTCATGGCACCATTAGAATCATAAAACCACCACCCATTACCCCCAAATCCCATGTGAACTGCTTCTTCCTCCATGGCTTCATCATCATCATCATCTCTGCTACTGCTGCTGCTTCTGCATCTGCCTTTTCCTTTCTTCTTCTCTTGTTTTCTTGCTACTTTTTCAACGGCTGTGATTGCCGGAGGAGCTTGGAATGACGCTCAGCAGCTTCTCTCCTTCAAGGCTAAGCTTCAGAATCCCCAAATCCTTCAGAGCTGGCAGCAAGACCAGAACCCTTGCAGCTTTCACGGCGTCTCTTGCGTGAACTCTCGAGTCTCTGCTCTCGATCTCAGCCTTCTCCGTTTGAATGCCGATTTCCGCTTCGTCTCTTCTTATCTCTTGAATCTCGACAGCCTCCAGCGGCTCTCGCTCAGGTACGTCAACCTCACCGGAAACCTCCTCTCCGCCGCCGGAGCGAGCTGCGGCGGGCTGCTCTCCGAGCTCGACCTCGCCGGAAACAGCCTCTCCGGCTCGGTTTACGATATCTCGAGCTTCAGCTCCTGCGCCTCCCTCAAATCTCTCAACCTCTCCGGCAACGCACTCTCGTTTCCCGCCGGCGGAGGCAGCCCCTCCTCCCCCGCGCCGCCGTGCCTGCGAGTGCTGGACCTCTCTTTCAACAAGATCTCCGCCAGCGGCGTCCTCCCGTGGATCTTCTCCGGCGACTGCGCCGACCTGCAGCTCCTGGATTTGGCCGGGAACCGCCTCTCCGGCGCCGTTCCGGCGTTCGGTGGGGGGAGAGCCCTCCGGCATCTCAACCTCTCGTCGAACGCGTTCTCCGGCGAGATTCCGTCCCAGCTCGTGAAGGATGCCTGCGGCTCTGGTTCTCTCGCCGTTCTCGATCTCTCCTTCAACCACTTCTCCGGTACGCTGCCTGTTGATCTCGCTTCGTCTTCCTGTTCATCTCTGCAATCTTTGAATGTCTCGAACAACAACCTCTCCGGGGAATTCCCCGCGGAAACCCTAGTTTCGATGTCGAGTTTGAAGAAGCTGGTCATGTCTTACAACAATCTCACGGGCATGTTGCCCGATTCCGTTTCGAAGCTGGGGAATCTGGAGCTGTTTGATTTGAGCTCCAACAGCATTGTGGGATCGATACCGAGAGAGCTCTGTGAAGATCCTAAGAACAGCTTGGAGGAGCTCTATCTTCAGAACAATGAGCTCACTGGGGTGATTCCGCCCTCTCTGAGCAACTGCTCGAAGTTGGTCTCGCTCGATCTCAGCTTCAATTACCTCTCTGGGACCATCCCTCCCAGCTTGGGGTCCCTGTCCCAGCTGCGGGATTTGATCATGTGGTTGAACCAGCTCGAGGGCGGCATACCACCCGAGCTCGCCAACATCAGGACCCTAGAGAACCTGATTTTAGACAACAATGGGCTGACCGGGACGATCCCCACCGGCTTGAGGAACTGCACCAATCTCAACTGGATCTCCCTGTCGAGCAACCGGTTGAGCGGCGAGATCCCCGCCTGGATCGGAGAGCTTGGGAATCTTGCAATTCTGAAGCTCGGGAATAACTCCTTCTCAGGTAGGATTCCGGCGGAGCTCGGCGATTGCCGGAGCTTGATTTGGTTGGATCTCAACAGCAATCAATTGAGTGGTGCAATTCCTGGTTCGCTTGCGAATCAATCGGGTAACATTGCGATCGGACTAGTTACAGGGAAGAGGTATGTTTATCTGAAGAATGATGGGAGCGCCAATTGCCGCGGGGCTGGTAATCTGCTGGAGTTTGCAGGAATAAGGTTTGATCAGCTCAACAGAGTACCCACCCGGAGATCCTGCAATTTCACCAGAATCTATATGGGTAATACTCAGTACACCTTCAACAATAATGGGTCAATGATTTTTCTTGATCTTTCATATAATCAGTTGGGGGGGAGTATTCCAAAGGAGATTGGGAACATGTACTATCTCTCAATTTTAAATCTGGGTCACAATTTGCTCGCCGGTGAGATCCCTGACCAATTGGGAGGATTGAAGAATGTGGGCATTTTAGATCTCTCTCACAATAGCCTTGAAGGCCCAATTCCCAACTCCTTCTCATTCCTCTCCATGCTCTCCGAGATTGATCTTTCCAACAACAGACTCAATGGAACAATCCCTGAACTGGGTCAGCTGGCCACATTTCCGGCTTACAGATATAATAACAATTCTGGCCTTTGTGGGTTCCCTCTTCCTTCGTGTCGAGGGGATTTGGACTCAAAGTCAGCAAGTCTTCAGCATCAGAAATCACACAGGAGGCAAGCCTCGCTAGCTGGGAGTGTAGCGATGGGCTTGCTGTTCTCCCTCTTCTGCATTTTCGGTTTGATAATTGTCGCCGTGGAGAGCAAGAAGAGGAAGAGGAATAAGGACAGCAGCAGTCTGGATGTGTACATTGACAGCCGCTCTCACTCGGGCACCACCAATTTCCGCTGGAAGCTTTCAGGTGCGAGAGATGTTTCAAGCATCAGCCTTTCGACCTTCGATAAGCCCCTTAGGAAGATCACACTCGGTGACCTGGTTGAAGCCACCAATGAATTCCACAATGACAACCTCATTGGCTCCGGCGGGTTCGGTGATGTCTACAAAGCAGAGCTTAAGGATGGAAGCGTTGTAGCCATCAAGAAATTGATTCACATCAGCGGGCAAGGGGACCGGGAATTCACTGCTGAAATGGAAACCATTGGAAAGATCAAACACCGGAACCTCGCCCCTCTCCTGGGCTACTGCAAGGTGGGAGAAGAGCGCCTCTTGGTTTATGAGTATATGAAGTTTGGTAGCTTGGAAGATGTTTTACACGATCGGAAGAAGACAGGGATCAAGCTGAATTGGGCAGCGAGGAGGAAGATTGCAGTTGGTGCTGCGAGGGGGCTGGCATTCCTTCACCACAGCTGCATTCCTCACATAATTCACAGGGACATGAAATCTAGCAATGTGCTGATTGATGAGAACTTGGAAGCGCGAGTGTCTGATTTTGGCATGGCAAGGCTGATGAGTGCCATGGACACGCATCTGAGCGTCAGCACTTTGGCCGGTACCCCTGGCTATGTACCTCCAGAGTACTACCAGAGCTTCCGGTGCTCAACGAGAGGCGATGTCTATAGCTATGGAGTTGTTCTGCTCGAACTGCTCACTGGGAAGCAGCCGACCGACTCACCGGATTTTGGCGACAACAACTTGGTAGGGTGGGTCAAGCAGCACGCAAAGCTGAAAATAACCGATGTGTTCGACCCCGAGCTCATGAAGGAGGACCCCAGCTTGGAAATGGAGCTGTTGCAGCATCTGCAGCTCGCATGTGAATGCTTGGACGACAAGTCATGGCGGCGCCCAACCATGATACAAGTCATGGCAAAGTTCAAGGAGATCCAGTCAGGAACTGGCATCGATTCATCCACCACTACCAACAGCAATTTTGGGGTGGTAGAAGTGGTGGAAGTGAGCCTGAAAGAAGGCCCTGAAGTAATCAAAGAATAGAGGAAGTCTAGAACATTGAGGATTCTCAAAATTCTTTGAGGAAGGTGTGATATGATTTGAGTTGTGTTCCCCCATTTTTTCCCCTTTCACCACATTTGTGGCATAAACGCCTGTTGCTTAATGTATGTATTAATATTATAAATCCATATATCTTGTCATTTATACATGCATAAGGATTTTGTTTCTTGTTTGTGTATATATGTTTGTAAAGGGTTTGATTGCTTTCCTTTATGACTTGGGTTCCTTTTTTTGTGGGGTGAGATGGACCTTCTGTGTAATCAATCATCTCCTCCTTAAAAGAGGTGGGGTTGGGTCTGTATGTGACTAAGGATCGTCACTGGTGATGGTGTTTAAGTGGGTGATCTTTTGCCCCTTTCTCAAAATGCTTTTGTGCTTCCTTCTTATTTTTTAATTTTTTCATGTTTGCTTCCCCAACTGTCTCCGAATGCACCCACCCACATAAAAATCTTAGGAATCTTTGGGTGGATAATCAATTTCTCTCCTTTCTCTCTCTCATGGTAGTAAAGGGAACATGTTCCATGTTTCTTGCAAGAGCCCAGATTCATGATAAAAGCCACCCTTACATGACTCAAATGCTTCTAGCCTCGGACTTGACAACTTTGCAGCGCTCTTCAGTGATGCTTGCTTATTCCAAAAAAAAAGTCCAAATTCTTCAGAAAGGCTAGACTAACTCTTGTAAGGGCATAGCCACATGTTATATGAAACTTGAGTAACATTTTACTATTAGGGACATAGTTGTGTGAACGGTGAAAGAATTTGTAGATTTAAAATCATGCACATAATTTCACCGTAAATTACATTAAATGAGAATAATTATATTTATAAGCAGTCTTAAACTAATCTTATTAAGTGGATAAGGATAAATTACTTTCAACTCATAAAATTCTAATTGAGTCCTAACAAATTTTCTAACTGATAATATTCTCTGACAAATAGTGCTTGTGAGTTCCAACTTCCAATCCCAAATTTAGTGAGAAAAAAGATTTAAAAAAACCCCCTGCCAAGCAAATCAACTTGCACAAATGAAATTATGGAAGATTGTGGAGGGCATGGATGGGTCACAGCCTAAAAAACAAAACGAAGTGTCCTGGACGCCCATTTGGTCATCTTTACTTTTCCACTTTCTTTAATATGGGGATTCTGCTGAACTGTTGATCAGACAGCTGGGGCCACCCAATCAATGAAATACTTTTGGACTAAATCCTCATCCTTCCTGGGTCCCTTTTTTTTTTTTTTTTTGGACTGGCTGAGGCAAATGTATGCCACGTTAAACCAACGCGTGCGTGAGTAAAATTCTTTTCATACTATGCGATAATATGATATAGTTTCTCCTCTGGATTTATTTGTCGTCATTCGTCACTGGTACCATGTGTCTTCTTAGTTGCTACCCAAACTAGCCACATTTGAACCTTGAACTGATGGGCCACAGTTCTAATGGGACAGTGAGTCTCATCAGAAGCAGGAGTTCCATGATCATCTGGGTGGTCTGGATTGATGATTAGGGTTTTTTTTCTTTTGGTCAGACAACAAAAGGGGTTGTTTGGCTACTTACTACAATCAAGTCCAAGGAATTCATAACAGGGTGGGTCCAATTAAGGAGTATTTTAAGGGAGGAAAGAGAGATGACAAGTAATAAAGCTGTGTCTGGCCTTCACTATAGTGATCCAATATGAGGTCCAAGCATATATATGGGCCAGAGGAACAAATTTTAGGTCTCATTTAAAGAGAAATAATGTGCAATTAGACCATGTTTCCAATGAATGTGACTGGTGATTTGTGTTTAGTGAAGTTACTCTAAAAACATCCCGAACAATGAAAAGGGTTAAATTTCTGGCAAACATAGCACATGATCAGATAGGAAGAATTGCAAAGAATGTGAAGAATCCAAATCCTTTGCTCTGAACGAATTAGGGCTTTCTTCTTTAACAAAAAAACGAAAAAGTTGGGCCACCTAACATTTTCTCGCTTCGTCAGATTCAATGAAGACAAAGGAATAGTGCCAACTCATCTCAAATTTAAGACTACATACTGAGAATACCTAATTCATAAACCCTTCGTTATTACAGGAGATAGATAAGTGAGCACAAGCATCATTGACTTAAACTTGGTAGGTGGTCATTTTCTATGGATCGCCTACCATGATGGCTCTTTTGCTATATTAAGGGCTCAAACTCATGCGCTCAACTTGTTCACCCACAACCAACTTGCTTAGGAGTGATGTTGTTGTAAGGATCTTATTTCAACCACAATTCTTTAAGAATTTAAAATTTTTCTTGCCAATCATATGTTTTTAATGTATTGGCTCCAAAGAAATTTCTTTTCTGTAGTGGCAGGCAATTGAAAATTCTTGAGTCCACCTGGTGGGAGCCACTCCGACGGTACATTTGTATAACGTCCTACTCCTTCCACCTCTCCTCCCCTATTTCATAAATACTCTAATGTGTATTCTCATAAGATTGCAATGATTTTTTGATGCTTTTCCACATAGACAAGTGTTCTCACCAATCAATAGGAAAGGGTTTCTGGAAATGGTTACACACACATGCCCCGACGATGGAAGAAAAGAAAGCGCAATGCCAGCACCTTTTTTTTTTCCACTACTTATAACCGTTCATGTATATCCTTGGTGTAAGGTTGCCTTCAAATGGACCCATGTTCAACTTAATAGCTATTAACTTACTCAATACACGCCTAGACCCCATCAAAAATCATCTTTTAGAATACATTTCTGCTTGTGTGGATAGAGACTTACATTTTAGTTAAGTAATTAAAGTTATTGTCTTAAGGATTTAAGCAGTGATAGATACATTGTGGACAAGGTGGCACTGGACAGGTTCGTTTAAGGGCCAATCCGTACAGCTGTGGCGGACATACACACAGGCACACCTTTCAGCATACCCTAGTGTTGGACGACACATGGGCCTTTCGGCTCCCAAGACCTAACAGTGCCGGGGGGCCACCCTGCAACGTCGTCTTCATCTGATGAACTATCAATTCCATCCATTTTTACTGGGTCCGTCCAAAACGATATCATCTATGTCGAATTATTTTTGCATGTATCAATCAATTAGAGTGGGTGACAGTTCAAAGGAAACACGGGAGTGCCCAAAAGTGGGGTCCATCTATCGGCTGATATTGGACACATTGCTCGTATGAATGTCCCACCTTGGATTGTGGGCACATCACTGGCTTGTTTGTTCTGATGACTCATGTCTTTGTTACATTATTAAATCTGAAGTTTCTAAGGAATAAGTGGATAGTGGGACTGGCTTTGAAATTGAAACAAATGTAAACCGTTGACCATCCAACTATTGGTGCTAGGACAAAATTTTACCTCAATTAGATTGGACTCACCAACATGGTTGGAATAAGACTTTGATGATGATGATGATGATGAACCAGATTGGGCTCACCTATTAATTATTATCGCATGATTCGAATTGAAAATAATTGAGGAACAAAATCATCTATTGCACATGTAAAAAGACTGTCAATGAGCTCAAAGACAACAAATGGGATAATGACTTTCAGCGGTTTAAATTTCGAGTATGAACATTGTCAGCCTTAAAATAATGGATAGTGGCAGTTTGTTTGCAAGCTTTAGGATTTATTTAGTTAGTTAAGCATGTTGAAAATTTCTAATATTGATTGAATAGTACTGCATGAGCTTTTTAAAATACTATATATAAACATATGTAGAAATGCATTGTTAGAATTTTAAATTTTAACCTTCTAAACAGTCACCCTCTTTGATATTTCCAAATGCTTCTCTTACCACGAGGATTTTAATAGAAATTCTATAAAAAAGTGTCGTTGAAGAAAATATGCCCTTCTAACTTCGTTCGGGAACCCTCAAAATTATTGCAACTGAATAGGCCCTTAAAGATTTGTGTTATACTTTATGACTAAACAAGTAATTTGGGCATAAAGTATAGACCCAGTTTGACCTTATATCTAATTGTGCACATATTTTGGTCTTGAGGACACACCCCCCACCCTATCAATCGGCCTAGGATGGATGCATGCATCCCTTGGTAAAAAGGTTCGAACCCTTTCTTATGGATTAAAAGGCATCTCGTCTCATCCATGTTCCTAGCCATTCCTCACCTCACGTCAGCATTAGCAATTATTCACTTGAATGGGACGTTCTTCTAATTTCTCACAAGAGCAGGACCAATCAATGCGTCGCCGGCCATGCCCGCACGTGCAAAGTCCCAATCCCAAACCCCTTCGCCAGCTGACCGGATAAGTTGAGGGGCAGCCCCGTGTACGCCCCCAAGGGGCACGGGCACGGGCACGGGCACCTGCACGGACACGGGCAATGGCAACAGCCAGATAATGCAGCCAACCAGCTCAGCCTCGGCCCAGCCTGCCCCCACGTGTGGTCGTCGGATTCCGGGCCCATGTGCTGGACATCCGTCCTCAAAGAGATGCCATGTGGGGCCCACATAATTAGAAAAGAAATTTACTATGCACCGCTCGATTGCATTATCATTTCTCTCGCGGACCTTCTAAAATAAGGTACCCCTCGGTACCATATATATTAATGAAAGCTGGTTGGTCTACTGAGATAAGGAGGACACGCATTTCGATGCTCCGTCACGCTCTGTGTTTTAATTAAAAAGCGTTAGCGGGTGTCACGCTTCGGATTTGTATAATGTTTTTGTTCCCACACTTTAATTGGTGTGCCCCTTGAAATTAGGGCATTGAACTTTCCGATCACGTGGGGCCACGTGCGCTTGGATAATATATGTGATTTGATTAGTGTTTCAACGTAGGAAGGGGGTGTTTTTTTGGATGTATGTAGCTAAGGAGTAGGTGTCACGAGGGTGGGGCACTTGGGAGGAAGGAACCTGCTCAAGTTCATTTTGGTCAACATTAATGAAAGTGCAAGTTGATAGATTATTTAAAGTTTTGGGGGGAAATGCTGAGCTTATCCTAATTAAATGGAGTGGACTGGTCCTTTTGGTTGAATGGGTACAAGGGCCCTTGCACAATTGAGTGTGTGGGAGTCACTTTTTGTCTTCTCGGGGACATGTGCACAGTTCAAGTTAATCATTTCTTAATTCTTAATTGCATCAATTATGGGACTTGCTTAATCGGCTGAGGTATCTTTGTGTGAGGACACTAAACAAGTATTATAGTTCTACTTATTCTTTTGAAGGGCTTTCATTACGGGAGAACTTTTCTCCCACTTAATTTGAGTATATTTATGTGACTCATTTGTGAGTTCCATTTAGAGACGGAACTAGAAGGATGAAAAGATCTATATGGAACCGTCCAAAATATCAAGTTTAGCCCAAATTACAGGTCCCTAATCTTTTCATCCGTGGTACATAAATTCAATCTATTCGGATTTATGCACAATCGATCTAATGGCCTAATAAATTCAAATTTAACCGAAACTTAGAGCGTGTAACTATCAGGAGGAGCCCTATATAATCTAATGTTTGGATTATATGATAGATGGGCTCCACTCGGATTTCTTATAAAAAATTGGTGAGAACTAGTTCTTATAAAATTATTTTTCTATATATATAAATGTTAGTGTGCATCTATCCTTCATTACAAATATTTGCTCAATTGAAAATATTTATGTGCAAAAAAAAAGGAATATAAAAGAGGAATGCTCACGTACAAATAAGGAAATCCATATAAACATTCCTCACTCTATGGTGAGGGAAAGATGCATACTGATAGTTGTCATATATATATATGTGAAGAATCTTCATACGCATCTGTCCCTCACAATTTTTTTCATGAGAACTCTAAGTGGAGTCCATCGATCACCTAATCCAAACCTTGCAACACACATGAAACCCCTGATAGACAGATGCCCTAAGTTTCGATCAGATCCAAAGTTACTGAACCACTAAATCAATTATACACTGATTCGAACAAAATGTATTTGTTGGCCACAAATGAAGGGATTACAGACATGTGATTAGAGTTAAACTTGATTTGTATAATGGTCTCACATGGATCATTCCATCCTCCTCAGTCTCATCCCTTGGTGCAGTCTACAATGGGCCCCATTAAGGCATGTGTGCGAACACTATGGAGGGACGTATGCATAGGAAGAGGCCCCTATACATATGAGTTTTTTCAGATACCCCTCTAATGTTACTAATATTTGTAAATAGGTCACTTTAGTATCAGTATTTATAAATAGGCTCCTACTTCGGCATTTTAATACCTTTTATATCTCAAAACATGTGGTTTTGATGGTAATGAGCAATCACGATGAGGATCATTCTCAATTTTTATCAAAATGACACTTTTGCCTTAAAACCATTTTTTTATACACCCCTCTAAGATCTCTAATATTTATCAATAGGCCCCCATTGTTGGTTGAATAATAGATACGTTAAATTACCTCAATGTTAGAAACGTGCCACTTGCTCCGCTCTTGTTTTTCTCAATTTTGTTTAATGTCTTTAACCAATTCAATAGCATGAACGCAAACAATGCTTTGAATTAATTATATTTAGGACCATTTAGAAGAGAAAGTAATTGAGTGGGGTTTTAATGAATCTAATATGTCCACTAAAAAAATCGTATATGCATCTAATTGGGTAGCCCAAGAGGACTCCTTAAAACTTTTTTTTTTTCAAATCCTTGTGTCCCCTGTTAATAAAATTTTCCCTTTAAGCACAAAAAAAGGCTCTTTAAAACATCTTTTTTTAAATGTTTGAAATTGAAGATAATTGATAAAAGAATAAATTGTAAAGACATGAATTTATGAGAACCATTATGCAAAGAGATGCCTAACACAAATTTCAAAAATCCATAAGACTTTAAAACCATTAGGCAAAGATTGAGAGAGAAACTATGAGAGCAACATTCAAATTCATATACAGTCTCCCTTCTCACGAGAATTGTTCCAAAAAAAAAAAAAAGGAATGAAGCCAAAGAGGCCCTACAATTGCAGAAAAACTAACAATGTGAAGAAAGGGAAAAAAACCTACAAAAAAAACCTAAAAAAATTTATCTTAATAATAAAATAGAGGATGTCGTGGACCACCTACTGTGAAGAACTTCATAGGCTTAATTGAAAAAAAGAAAGTTAAAGTGTAAAAGGTAAAAATAAATCTTATTAAGGAGAAAGGGTTTCTTAGTGATAAATAAAGATATGAAAAAAATTGTCAAAATCACTAAAAATCTAAAATGGAAAACCTTCATCTAAAAACGATTGATTAAAATATTGTGGCTAAGAGCTAATAAAAGAAGGAAAGTATGTACACATTTCTCGCGAACAATGGATGCAAAACATTTGCATGCTGCATGAGTGTCTATAAAATATATATATATATAGGGAAATCATCCTATGAGAACTAGTTTGCACCATGCTTTCATGAAAATCCTAGGTGGAGCCTATCTATCATCCAATCCAAATCTTGTAATACATAAGGCTCCCCTGATAGTCATTCGCCCCAAGTTTTGGTCGATCATAATTTACTGGACCGTTGGATCAACTATACACCAATCTGAATGGGCTAAATTTGTGGGTCACGGAGGAAGGGATTGGGGACATATAATTGGGGCTAAAGTTGATATGTGAGATGGTTTCACATAGATCTTTCCATCCTCCTAATCTCATCCTCAAATGAGACCCATAAGTGGAGCCCATAAAAACTCCTCACGGTAGGTGTGTGAGGACAATGATCTTATGAGAACTGTTCTTACGCACCTACCATGAGAACTTTTTATGGAGCCCACTTGTGGGTCCCATTTAGGGATAAAACTATGGGGGATGGAATGATCTATTTAGGACCACCCCACATTTCAAGTTTGGCCCCTATCAAATGTCCTTAACCCTTTCATCCATGGCCTACAAATTTAATCCGTTTGGATTGGTGTACAATCGATCCAATGGTCCAGTAAATTTGAATTGACTGAAACTTGGGGTAAGTGACTATTAGAAGGGTTTTTGTGTATTGCAAAGTTTAAATTAGATGATAGATGGACCCCACCTAGAGTTCTCACAAAAAAAAAAATAGTGAAAACTAGTTCTCATAGATTTATTACACACATATATATTATGATATAGGGCATTCCTCACCAATACAATTTTTGGCCTCCAGCCCGGGAGTTACCCTATTGTTACCAGAAAAGACTAATCCCTATGGAGTACATACACGGCCTCACACATAGTACCTAAATAACACAAGAGGCGAGAGTCAAACTCAAAATCTTGGAAAGCAAATCCTAGGCTCAAACCAACTGAGCCGCCACCTTGAAGAGCAAATCCAAAGCTCAAACCAACCAATCTCTAGATGGTACATACATGAGTATATAGATGAATCTCCACCCACTAGTAAATCGGACACATGCAGCCCAAAATGACAAGGGAATATAGGGCTAACCACATAAAAAAAAACATATCCAGTGAGGCTTGTGGGCAAGACTCGTGTGGGACCCATTAGCCCCGTGATCCGATTTAACTAACTCATGTTGTCATTTCACGCGCCATGATCAGGATCGAGGGCTCCACCAGCCCGCCCGAACGTACCATCTTACTCGAGCTACGCTAAATGGCCCATAAGATAAAAAGGCCATCAATGATTAAGCTAATATGGAAGCTAGAACCAAAAATTAAAAGGGGTAGGAATTGTCCTGCTTTACCAAATGAAGCTACCGCCAATTTTCCCTCTACCCCGTTGTACATCTCTTTTATAATTGAGGTATTCAGCCCACGTGAAAATCTGGTCACCTTCAGGCTCCTGTTGAAATCTGATCATCCTACCATGAACGGTATGAAATGCAGTAAAATCAAATTCCCAAATGTAACAAGTTGCATAGGCCACTTTTTGGCTCTTCCTTCTTTCTCCGAAGTCTTTCATTATGACAGTATGCCTTCGAAAATCCGGAGTGCCTTTGGTGGCCCACCATGTCTTCTTGAAATAACCAATCTGTTTGTCAACGGAGGAGATTAGGTTTCAACTTCCTTTCAAAAAGTGAGGGCGCACGCACGAGCGGAGAAAAAATGAAAAGGGTCTTCTTTCTAATCACCCTTTTTAGGTGCTAAGTGTGTAAAGCGCTAATTTCGAAGGATCCTTCTCCCTTCACATGATCTCATACGGAGGCCCTTGAAGAATCTGTCTCCTTAGGCATGGCCCACCATGAGTTCTTCCAGCCCAGAGCCCTTTGGTTGAATGGAGTTTCAAAGTGGAATCTACCTATTAAAAATTCAAACCACTTAAATTAAGGAAGGCAATTGATGACCGCAAACATATTTTGTAGGGAAAAGTCGGCTGACTAGGATTGGCATTGAGTGGCTCTCGGCAAACTCAGACTCAGTAAAGTTCAACTTGAGTTGACTTCCAGGTCAGCACGAGTGGAACCATATTAAAAAAAATGGTTGTATTCGTCCTGATACAAGTGCTAAGACAACATGATCTGGTGGAAGTGGCTGTTGATTCAACTGGAGCTGAAAGGCACTAAAAGTTGATTGATTAGATTTTTGTTAATGCTAATAGTCATAGTCATCATCAACTGCTCTGCCAAATGGGTAAAGAAATAGAGGAGCACATGAGCTTAATGGAGCATTCAGTGATTAAAATATAAGTTAAACATATCTTAACCATCATAAAGCATCTAATCTTGTTTGCTATTGCTACTGCTTGCATGCCTAGTGACAATTACAAGAAGTCGGTGTCATATTGTTTTTGTATTGAAAGGCAACGCATCTTGATTTAATTAAAAATCGAAGTGAAAGCTTCATGTGTGGGTGTCCTATGACCGTACACATGACAGAACCAGTTGGCTTGGTCTTTTCGACCATCTCATCCAGTAAGTTTTAAGTAGAAACCTAACAAACAGACAAACAAAAGAGGGAGAAATGGAAGGAACAGTTTTTTTTTTTTTTTTTTTTTTTTTTGGTTTTTTAAGCAAAAGAAAGAAAGAGGCTGAGATCTTGTTTTGTACATGAGGTGTTGATTAGAATGTAAGAGTACATCTGTGTGCCAATAGGTTTTGAGATTGAAAGGAAAATTGTATTGGTTCTCTATAATGTTAAATGTTCCATTGTTTAGTACGAAATATCTTCCTAGCAAAAAACATAAAATTGAAGTGATTTTTTAGAGGATTTCAATATTCTATGAGAGGAATAGAAATTGAATGCAAAATTAGTCCTGAAAAAATAGAAATTCCTGGAGCACAAAATCCTCTAATTTTCCAAAAAAGTTTTGAAAGTATAACAAGAAACCAGCTTACATATGTGGTTATGGGAACATATTCTCCTGCACATTTACATATGTATTATGCATCAGGGGTGGATAATCGACTTGCAAAGTGGACCCCACCAATTGGAGGCTCTAGGTGCATGATACACTGGAGAGAAGTATCCTTACGGGATTTATTATACGTTCTTCTTTACTAAGTATTGTGTGGCGCTACCAGATTGGGCCATAATAATAATAATAATAATAATAATAATAATAATAATAGTGTGATATGCAGTACCATTGAAGGGCTGGCTCTCCCTTTATCTTAACCTCACATTTGTAGGTTCGGCCTCGGCCTTGCCAAAGCTTTACTGTGCCTTTGCCAGCTAGGGCCTTACTTTATCCTCTCCAGCAAGGGTGGGGCTAAGGCCAGAACAAAATTCTTTTTCTCCTTTTTATTGATCCATTCAAATGGACATTATCAAATGGCCAATAATTCTGCATGGAAATTGCAACGTACGTATTCAATGAGCCGTTGAGCCTGTCCTTTTGCATGAAATTATAAAAAATAAGAATTCGTTGATATCAAATGGGCCTTGAAATTATAACATATAGAGGTGAAAAATATCTATTTTTAACTTAGATAGTTATAACAGTTAATTCCACATTATAGACAAAAAGGGCATAGGCCCACACGTATATTTACATCATATTATACTATATATCTTAATGGGCAAAGGGGCAGTCCAGGCTGAATCTTTTCCCAGCTTGGCCCTCATGGTGATGGGCTTTTAAAAATGGCTCACTAGTCACTACCCTACCTTTGGGCTTTTGGACTAGAAAACAGCCCTCATTTTTACAAGCTTATGAGTAGGGCTGTCAAAGGGCCGGGCCCGGGCCGGGCTGGGGTAAGCCCTTATCCTACCCTCACATGTGCGGGCCGGGCCTAACTGAGCAAAGGCCCTCAACATTTACGGCGGGCTTATAATTCTTAGGCCCTTACCCAGCCCTCAAGGGTTAGGGCCGGGCCAGGGCCGGGCCAGGGCCAAAAGAAAGGAGAATTTTTTTTCTTTAATGAAAATAAATCTTTTCTAATGCGACAACTTAAGCTACTACCACCAACAAACCTTATACAAACCCTCCTCCTTTGTCCGGGCTGGGGACCGGCAATGCAATGCAAAAGGCAGCATGGCGGAGTTAAAAACTTTTTTTTAAGGCATTGGTGGTGGTATAAAATTATTTTAACAATATAAAACATAAGGTAGATAATAATAATTCTATAAATGATAATAAATATATAACAAATAACAATAATTCTTTATTTAATTACTTAATCTACTTTTAGAACATCTAAAAGATCATCGAATGTATTACTATCATTGTCTTGCTGCGTACGTATCCAATCTTGTGTGCAAATTAAGGCTTCTACAGTCTTAGATTTTAAACAACTCCTATATTGATCAAGTACTCTTCCTCCCGTACTAAATGCTGATTCAGAAGCAACTGTAGAAACAGGAATTGCTAAAATGTCACAAGCCATTCTGGAGATAATTGGATATTTTGTTGAATTAACTTTCCACCAATCCAATATATTGAAATTTTCAGATTTATCCCTTGGCTCCTTCAAATAACAATCTAATTCCGATTTTTCGTCTACAACTGCCTGAGTCATTTGTTCCTCAAAAGCTAAAAAATCATCTTCAAACTCATTAGATTTTTTTACCAAATTAACTTCATCCACATTTAACAATGTTTTGGTAGGTGCATCACATATTGTAGAATACTCTTTATAGAGATTTCTAAAGAGTTTAAGAGTTTCAGCTCGACGAATACCTGCCTCTTCATTCGATCCATATAGCTTTCTTAAAGCATACTCTAAATACAACAACTTACGTTGAGGATCAAGGAGAATGGCCATTTCAAATAGTTTATTATAATGCTGCCAATATTTATCAAATTTCTCCTTCATTTTTCTAGCCATATTTCTAGAAAAAATATCTACACTATCTAACTTTTGTACCAATAAAATATGTATTTTAATCACTTCTGGTAAAAATAAATGAATAGATGGGTATTTACTTCCTGAAAACTTTAAAGTAGCTTTATAAAAACTCTTCAAAAACTCACATATTATATTAGCTCTTTCCCACTCTTCCTCTGAAGGAATGTTCTTGTAGTTTGAGTCTTCTAACCCTAGTGAATTGAAGACTTCTCTAAATATTAATGCACACTCTAACATTGAGTAGGTGGATTTCCATCTAGTTGGAACATCAATAGGTAACCCCCTAGTGCTACTTAGCCCTAATTCATTAGCCATCTCACGGAACTTACATACACGAGTTGTTGAATTTTTAATGAATTTCAATGTGTCCCTAATATTTTGAATTGTAGAGGATATTTCTTTCAACCCATCTTGCACAATAAGGTTGAGAATATGTGTTGTACAACACATATGAAACAAGCAACCATTCAATGGCAGACCATCCTTTTTTTTTTGTAAGATGATTTTTAAGCGTCCTTACCATAACATCATTTGTAGTGCAATTATCTAAAGTTAAACAAAATATTCTATCATCAAGTTTCCATTTTATTAAATTATTTTTAATAGTTTCAGCTAAGACTAACCCAGTGTGGGGCGGATCAACATTAACAAAGTTAATTATATACTTATGTAACTTCCAATGAGAATCAATAAAATGTGCAGTAATAGACATATATCCTATTGTCTGATTTGACGTCCACATATCAGATGTGAGACTAATCTTTGATGATATACCATCAATTAATTGAGAAATTTTGAGTTTCTCTTGTTTGTAAATTTCAATACAATCTGATTTCACTGTGTTACGTGACACCACTTTAAATTGAGGTTGTAAAATTTTACAAAATTCAATAAAACCTTCATGTGTCACAACATTAAATGGATATTCATGTAAAATGATCATTCTTGCAAGTGTATCTCTACATTGTTTTTGATCAAATTTATAGATACCTAAAGTATCATTCGATGTCGCAAAAGCCGATGTCAATACTGATTGGTTTGTTTCACGTCTAGGTCTTTTGGGACATGATTCCTTAAAGTGTCTAGTTATGTGGGTAATTCCATTTCTGTCACTATTATTTAGTTGTTTCTTACAATATTTACACTCAGCAACACGACATTCTTTTTGAGTTCCATCTTTTTGTTTTTTTAAAACATTTAGTTGCTTAAAATGACCCCAAATTTCTGATCTTTTTGAGTTCTTTTTCGAAGGCTCTGAAATAGATATTGTGTTAGATGAAACCGGCACAGAAGAGGGTGTGGAAGATGAGGAAGAGGGAGGTTGAAAGGGCACATCATAGGTAGTTGCATTCACCTCAATGGGGATGGGTTCATGAATGCTATCATTAACAACATTACGAGTAGACATTGTTGACAAACCAATCTTAGATAAGAACTCTAATTAAGATAAATAAACAATATTAAACTAAAAAAGAGAAGTAAAAACAGTGAGTTGGAAGATAATGCCTGATTAGTGGCACTAGTAATTTTGCTGATTGGTGGCACTATTTATTTTAATTTTGTTGCCTATGTGTATCTGCAAAAGAAAATAAAAACAAAGACACATAATTTGTAAATGAATTAATGCAGTCCATACAAATCAATTAATGTAAATCAATTTGTAAATCATAATTTGTAAATCAATTAATTTTACATCATAATTTGTAAAATGCCTATGCCTATGCTGATCTCTCTCTTTCCCTCTCATCCCCCTTTTCTTTTTCCCTCACCCGATCTCTCTGTTTCTCTCTCACTCTTGATCGCCCATTCGCCCGCCCCCTTTTCTTTTCTCCCTCACCTGATCTCTATCTTTCCCTCTCATCCCCCTTTTCTTTTTCCCTCACCTTATCTCTCTGTTTCTCTCTCACTCTTGATCGCCCATTCGCCCGCCCCCTTTTCTTTTCTCCCTCACCTGATCTCTCTGTTTCTCTCTCATTCCCGATCCGATATCACAGCAACAATCTCTAGGGTTTCCTCGACTTTCAACTTCAGGTGCTTCAAAACTCATTCACTTTTTCTACCCCCTCATTCTCTCTACCACTTCAAAATCAAAGACCCTCTTGTGATCAAAATCCATCTCCAAAGATAAATCTTTTTAGGGTTTCTACCATCCCTCACATTCTTCCTGATCCTGTTTGCAATTTCTCTTGTCGATTCACAGGTTTTCCAACCCCCCTCCATTTCTTATCAGAACGAAGACCCCGAAATCTGGGCCTACGAAGAGGACTCCGCCCCCGCCCAAGAAAGAGTCTGAGAATACTCCATCGAAATCCGAACAGGAGGAATCGGCGACCCTGAAAGCTGCCTAATCCAAATCTCCCCCTTCCACGGCGGCCAAGGCCGCGAGGAAGATCGTAAAGAAATCGACGCCCAAATCGGCTCCCAGGCCCGACCCCGTAGAAGGCTCTCTCACTCCGATCTGCTCTCTCTCACTCCCGATCTGCGCTCTCTTTCTCTCAGTCGTCTTTTGCTGGTTTTCTCTCTCTCACTCCCGATCTGCTCTCTTTCACTCCCGATCTGCACCCTCTTTCTCTCGGTCGTCGCTAGCTCGGATCTGCTCTCTCACTCCCGATCTGCTCTCTCTTTCTCTCTCACACTCCCGATCTGCTCTGGGTCTGCTATTTGCTCTCTCTTTCTCTCAGTCATCGCTAGGTGGGTTCTGATCTCTCTCACTCCCGATCTGCTCTCTTTCACTCCCGATCTGCACCCTCTTTCTCTCGGTCGTCGCTAGCTGGGATCCGCTCTCTCACTCCCGATCTGCTCTCTCTTTCTCTCTCACACTCCCGATCTGCTCTGGGTCTGTTATTTGCTCTCTCTTTCTCTCAGTCGTCGCTAGGTGGGTTCTGCTCTCTCTCACTCCCGATCTGCTCTGGGTTCTCTCTGCTCTTTGCTCTCTCTCTCTCTCTCTCAGTCGATCTCTCTCTGCTCTCTCTCTCAGTCGATCTCTCTCTCTCTGCTCTCTGCTCTCTGCTCTCTCTCTCTCGGTCTTTCTCTCAGTCATTCTTTCTCTCTCCTCTCTCTCTCTCTCAGTCGATCTCTTTCTCTGCTTTCTGCTCTCTCTCTCTCTCAGTCATCTCACCTTCTCTCGGTCTCTCTCTCGGTCACTCTGCTCTCAATCTATCCACAGCTAAACAAAACCAGAAAAAAAAAAGTGGAGATGGGGGAAGATAACCTTACCGACGCCACTAAACCACCATAGGAGGAAGAAACGAGAGGAAAATACTAGAGCTGAGTGTCAATACAGAGCAGGAACGAGAAGATCAGAAATTGAAAACGAGAGGAAGAAAGTGATACTGTGCGGCGTTCTTGAGAGTGGGTCGATGACTGATGAGAGGGAGCTATTTATCAAAGATGACATTTAGGGTTTAGCGTTTAAAAGACTAAAATGCCCCTCAAATCTGATTGTTTTTTTACTGTTGTGTGGGCATTTTGATAATTTCTCACAAAATGCAAAGTGGAAAATATTTATATTTTATATTTTATATTAAATTTTAATAAAAAGCGGGCCGGGCCGGGCCCCCTCGGGCCTGATTTGTCAAATTTAAGCCCAGCCCTCTAGATGCGGGCTTTTAAAAAAAAAGCCCTACCCTACCCTCGGACTTTAGATAAAAAAAAGTCCTCGTTTTGAGGGCTTTTGCGGGCCGGGCTGGGCCGGGCCCCTCTTTAGAGGGCCGGATTGACAGCCCTACTTATGAGTCATTGCTGCTTGGGCATAGAGATGTGGCTTTTGTTACTGTTGGGCCTCACCGCTAAAAAGCAGTGGTGGGATCCTTTCGAGATATGAGAGACAGTGCCGTGTACTGAGACCATTTTGGTTCAGTCTCCAGTACGGAACACCTCCTTTTTGGGTTACCCAGTTCAGGGTGACAAACTAAAAAGAGGAACAGAGTCTGCGACTTGGTAAGAGCTCTCGCAAACGAGTTTTAGCCATCTTCGGACACTATCGTTTTATGCTTACGTTCTTTGTTTTACTGCCTCAAAGTGTAATATTGTTTAGCGAAATCTCAAAATTCCAAGTTGCCATCAAGGCGGCGGCTCAATTGATTTGACATTTAGATTTGCTCCCCAAAGCCTCAAGTTCAACTCCCACCCCTTGCATTATCCACGTACTATGAATGCTGCTATACATATACCTCAAAGGAAATAGTCCATACTTGTCCTAATCTATTAACTCCTAGGCCAAGGGCCAAAAGTTTAAAGGCTGGACCAACAAAGAATACCTTATGTCACTAAAAAAAAAAAAAAGATACCTTAAAATTCCAAACGGCCCAGGCTAAAAGTCCCGGTTGCCAACTCCTCCCATTTTTAAAATCGTTCGTATGTTTGTAACTGCAAATTCGCAGTGAATCTTATGATTTTGCATTAAAATGTGGCTACGACACCTGCCGACCAAAATTCCATCCATGCCACAGTTCGCAGGATAGAAGAACAAAATCCCAATGTCAATTAAGTATCCATCAGCTGTTTCTGTAAATACTCGGTAAATGCAAATTCTCTCCTCTCTTTTTTTCAGTAACTGTATCGACTCTGGCACTTCATCATCCTAGCAGAACCTAATCTTGGTTACCGTTCGTTCTTCCCTCAAATAACAAGTGCCCATAGATGAACAATGCAGTTAAACAAAAGTAGAATGATGGGGGCGCAATGATAACCCACCTATTTTTAAGGGCAAAAACTTAAAGATGATAGAAGAATTTTGGATTCAGAGTCGATGCTTGGTTTCCAACATCACCTTTATCTCACCAAACTAGTTAAGTGAGATGCAACAAACTAACGAAGAACAAGGATACTTCTGTAGGGCATCTTACAGTTTAGATCAAACCAGTCCAAGTACAATTAAGGGAGCATTGTTATTGTCTTCACTTGTTCCCCTTCTTTTACTCAGTTGTCCAAAAAACCGAGAGGTCGTTGCTTTGTCCAAGTGGAACAGTACATTATGATTTTATCATCAACATTATTTTCAACCAGACACTGGAAACACTGGGGCGAATTGAATCAACAAGCAAGAAGGGCCAGGGAAGAAATTTTTTGTTTAACAAGAACAATTTCAACTCAATTGTCAATAATCTTCATTTGGTATATTTCAAATTGAAATAAAGCATTATTTGAAAAGCGCAGGAATTAAACTAGAAATAAAAAACTCCGATACACAAGCGCTTGGCTATTTTATGGTTTTCTAACACCATCAAACAATGACAATTAAACATCTTATCCAAGAAAAAGCATTTATGATGGATTGCTAGAAATGACTGATGAGAATTTACGGTTTTCAAACCATCCAAACAATTACAATTAAACATCTCATAAGGAAAAGTATTCTCAACAAAAAATAAAAACATTAGCTCTAGATTGCTGAAAATGACTGGCAAGATCTGAGTTTTGACAAATGTCTCATATCTAGAAGTGGGGGTAATACTATGTCAAGGCTGCCTTGACATGGCAAAATCAAGATTACATAAATTGACTTGTCCAATGCTGTTAACTCAGAAAACAAATGAAGTAACCAAACAGGAGGGACATTCCTCTAGCTGCTTATCTGATACATACATGATGGAAATATAATGATCTCTCCTGTTGTTTTTCTGTCGTTTTGTATTTGATGCAAAGTTGTGTAATAGATGTATCAGGCTGTAAAATAAGAACTCAGATGATGGAAATATAATGATCTATATGTACGTACTGGGTTATTTTTATGAAAATTCCCTTCTCTCAAAAACAAATAAATATGTAAATCATTTCAGAAAAAAATTACTTCTGAGTTACATTACACACCTAAACACAGATGGCATAAAAAACCACACTCATTTTGACAGTTCACAATTATTTACATAGAGGGCCAATCATGACATCAAAATAATTCATCACCCATTATGCAACTATGCTCATTTTAGCGGTCCTCAACCCTTACCCATTCCATCACAAGCAATTTTGGCTTTAAGCAATTGGAATCGTTCCTTTTTTTAAAGTGGCAACCATATCCAGAACTAGTCATTCAATAATCTTATAATTTCCAAAACCACAGTTCACCTCCATGTTCAAGCAAAAAGGAAAATGGCAATTTTCACTTAAAATCTCTATTATACTCATGCGAATTCCTAATAATGGTAGCTCAAAATAACAATTAAAACACAAGTGAAATGGTCTCAAAACTCAAAAGAGCACGAACCAATCAACTATCCATCATAACTGTCTTGAAATGAAAAACAAGCAGAACTCAGCGTTTCTTAGAGACACCGACAGTCTTTCCTCTGCGCCCTGTCGTCTTGGTGTGCTGTCCACGGACACGAAGACCCCAATAGTGCCTCAATCCACGGTGGTTCCTACACAAATATGACAGATAGGATCATCATTTCTAGAATTGAAAAATATAGCGATTTCCATGAAATAAGTACTTAAACCGCTTACCAAAAAAAATAGTACTAAAACCACATATACAGGTCTGCAGGCACGTAGCCAAAAATAATGCCGGGCTAAAGGATAGAACCCTCTAGAACCCACTAATCCATCACTTTTTTAGATGGTGAGCATATGCTTTAAAAACAAACATAGATTGATTAAGAAACATAGAAAAAAGACACAAGGCCACCGGCAAAACGCACAACCACCACCACAACAGCAACCTGATTTCCCTCAAGGAACTATCCTCACCCCAAAAACAGCCCGAACCCACAAAGAACAATCTGGTAGGTGAATTTATGTTGGTGGCTCCCATGTGAATTGAATAACTCTGGACCTGATACCAGTACAACATCTCTACTTACTAAAGCTAGAATCAGTTGAGCCACAATGGGGCCACAATGGTAAACTTTTGTAAGCATAACCACAATTTCTTTACTTAAGTGATAAAAAGAACCCCAACATACTTGGGACAAGGTTTTGATGATGACGATAAACAGTGATAAAATAGAACATCAATGTGTGAAATCCATACAACAAAAACTAGAAAGAAAACCGACTGTATACACTACAACTTATCACATCTGATGCATCTAATAGCAATAAAAAAAATGGAAGACATCAACAGAAAAAGAATATTTATCATCTGCAGGTTTACCAAATAAACAGGCCCTAAACCCTAACTGAGATATATGCAATAATGAATTATATTACCTAATTCTAGAGAGAGAGAGAGAGAGAGAGAGCCAAGAATAACAAAAGAGGCCTGAGAGATCATCAGAGGACCTCAAGTAGAGCCCTGCGAGATCATTAGAGGACCGGAGGAATGGAGGATACAAACTGGACCACAAAATATATGGACTATGAGAGTATCAAGTCTACAAATGTGCAGGTTGCTATAAGCTAGACAGCTTAGTGAATTGCTTGCATTGTTCTAAAAGCAGGGCCACTACACTGGTTCATTGATCCATGGTCCATATCAACAGCACAGAATCTATTTTAAGGATTAATATTTGAGCATTCATAAAGCACACCACGCACCACACGAAATGCAATGGATGTTGGAATGGCAAAATGGAAGATATTTGACAGATGCAATTCCATTACAGAAAGCATGCTATGGACTTCACTCCATTACCACCACATGAGCGCCTCATGACCGACAGGCAATAATGATGTAAGGTGAAAGAAAAATAGATGCCTAGATTAACAATATATGTTAAAAAGAAAAAAGGACAAAAAAAAAGAAAAAGAAAGAAAGAATGAGAAGTGAGGGAAAGAAAGAGAAAGGTTACAAAAAAAGATTGGAGAGGACAATGGTTTTTTTTTTTGGTTTAGGCGCCCGGGGGGGGGGGGGGGGGGGGGGGGGGGGGGGGGGGGTGTTGTATGTGTGTGTGTAAATGGCGCCTGGGAAATGATAGTACTGAAAATGAGGGACTAAAGAGACATTTGGATTCAATTGAGTGATCCCATAGTGTGGTATGAATTTAACCCATTAAAAGACTTACAATCAACCAAACTACTACTATTTTATACTTTAATGTTAAATTCTTTTTAATGTACTCATTTATTTATTAAAAAGGCATGCTTAGGCTTACGCTCCATGCTGTGAGGCTTTACAGTTTGCACACTCACAACATTGGACTACTGGAATGCCGCAACTCACATCTCAATGTTATAAAATGGTGTCTGATGCATGACAGACTAATGTGTTTTTTTATGATAGGTTGAATCTAGTTAAAACAAACTTATATTTAGAAAAGATCAATTCTTAAAATTACAAACCACCCTCTTTCCTCAAAAAGAGGATGTGAGGCAAATTCTAACGACGTGGAGTGTGATTGAAATGTGCACTTCATTTGGCCCATTACCTCAATGTCTCATAAGGTATGACATTTTCTCTAAATGCAAGCCACACCTCAAACTTGAGGCACATGTCGTGAAAGGTGGGGTGTTTTTGGCTGCTTCACCGAACCTCAATACATAAGCCCGAAATACATCTAAGAACAGCAGCCAAATCCATATGAAAAGCTCATTAGAAAGATTGTGCTCAAAAGGAGCCAACTTGATGCAGCCCAAGGGTTAGGGCTTGCGTGGAGGTGCCTAAGCATGTGTCCAAGGACACTTCGAACCGTCAAGATGACTTCAAACACACACGAGGACACACCTCTGGGAAGAACCCAATTCTATTAATCAACCAAATCTCACAATTTCTTCTCTACAAAGCCATATATATAGTAAAAGCAAACTTAATGTGTAAGAAAACCCTAGGCTAATAATAGAAACTTTCCTAGTAATAATAATAATCCTAATCTAATTTGAAGAGGGACTGCTGGGCCCTAGACTGCATCATCCTCCCCGGGTTGAAAGAAGAGTTCGTCCAATCTGATACCAATCCGATGCAGCCCAAGGGTTAGGGCTTGCGTGGAGATGCCTAAGCACGTGTCCAAGGACACTTCGAACCGTCAAGATGACTTCAAACACACACGAGGACACACCTCTGGGAAGAACCCAATTCTATTAATCAACCAAATCTCACAATTTCTTCTCTACAAAGCCATATATATAGTAAAAGCAAACTTAATGTGTAAGAAAACCCTAGGCTAATAATAGAAACTTTCCTAATAACAATAATAATCCTAATCTAATTTGAAGAGAAGCTACTAGGCCCTAGACTGCATGATCCTCCCCGGGTTGAAAGAAGAGTTCGTCCTCGAACTCGATTCTGCTTCGGATTGCCAATGTAAATGTGTTGAACATGAAGGACTTCCTTTGTGGCAGCTTTCCAGGAATTCTTCTTTGGCGGTTGTGGTTTCTCAGGATGAAGAGTAACTTGCTGTCCACCATACATGAATGTATAGGTATTGTCGCGCATACCATGAGTCCCATTCTTGTCATACATCCATGGACGGCCTAATAAGATATCACCACTATCCATAGGTAACACATCACACTGGATTGTATGTGTAAGTCGCACCAATAGCAAAAGTAACTTTGCAAGTATGTCGAACATGCGCTTGATCACCATTCATTAGCCACTTGACAAAATAAGGACGGTTATGCTTATAAACTTTCAATTGGAGGCGATCAACAAGAGCCTGGGAGATGAGATTTTCACAACTTCCACTGTCAATAACAACTGTGCAGTTTTGTCCCTGAATCATTCCTGCGGAACGGAAAATATTTTTGCGCAACCACTTATGCTCAACAGTTGGTGGAGCGTCCTTGAGGACAATAAGAGCTTCATCTAGGGGCTCTGCATCGATGAATTCAATTTCCGCAGTGTCAATATTCTTGGAATTGTCAATATCCTTAAGATCAGTGTCAGTACCCTTAATATCATCTCAGATATTGTTATCAGCACCTTCAATCTCAATCAAATGTATTCGCTTTGGACAGTCTGCTGCTCGATGCCCGTGCTGATGACAATGAAAACAAACCATCTTATTTTGACTTTCAGTCCTAGCAAAAATCTGTCCATTGGATTTAGCTTCTTGTAGAGATGAATTCTTCGAAGAAACCCATTTGGATTTTTGTACTTGATGATTTGCAATTCCCTCAGCCTTGATAGCATGTTGGATGAGTTCATCGACAGTATCAAAATGTTGGAAGGCAAGGATATGCTAAATATTTAGTCTCAATCCATTGAAAAATCTATCAACTACCACATCATCCTCTTCATTCAAGGCACAACGAGCTTGTAGAGTCAAAAAGTCCTCAGAATATTCAACAACTGTCTTGGACCGCTGTTTCAAGTTTTGAAAATTAGAACGGAGATCTCTTGCATAGTTGACAGGGAGGAATTTTTGTTTCAACATATTTTTCATCTCAGTCCATGTATCAACAGGGTCCATGTTCTGATTCCTCCGTTTTCTTTGCAATTCAGCCCACCAAGTTACAGCATAATTTCGGAATCTGGTGGCAATTAGTGTGACTTTATGGTGCTCAGTTATTGGCTTATGTGCGAAAATATTTTCCACGCACACTAACCAATCCATAAATTCCGCAGGCTGCAATTTTCCATCATATTCAGGAATCACAATTTTAATCCCTAAGTCTCAATCAGGATTATGGACTGGTGGATCCCGTGGATTCCGAATATGGGCACCATCTTCACGGTGGTGATGTACACAGTGATTATTTTTCAAATTTGCCACTCTAATATCCAATTGTTGCAGTGTGGTGTGCATGCCATCAACTTTGGCGGATAATTCTCTAATGGCACCAACTAAGTCTTCAAGTGAAGAAGATGAAGATTCAACATCCACTTGCTTTTTAGGAGGCATTTTTTTTAATGTAAAATTTAAATCTGACTGACCTGATGTGTAGATCTACTCTTCAGAAGTATGCGAAGAAGGATAGATAGGAAATCGGAGCACTGTTGATGTTAATCTTGCTTAAATAAATTCTGACCGTTAATTGAATGATGATGATGTGATGATAATGCCAACTGACTGGGCACTTGTGATCTTCACAACTTGAGCGTCAAATACAATAACAAATGGTTGGATTGTATTTAACGTGGGCCTTGGGAATGAGTTAGATTGAACTGGACTTGACCCAACCCAAGCTCGAAATATGTGCCAGAGAAAGATCAAAAGGATACAGCCCGAGTCTTTCTGGTTCTCGGCTGCAAAGAGGTGGTGATGGCTGCAAGAGATGGCGATGTGGAAGAGCTGCGTCCCGGCGTGCGACGACTCCAACGGTAGCAGCAAGGGGGTGGAATCTCGGGGCAGGCGGCGGCGAGCTACGATCGGCGATAGCAGACAGCAGCGATGGCAGCGTACGACGGTGGCTACGATCGGCGGTAGCAGATAGCGGCGATGGCAGTGTACGGCGGTGGCTGGCGACAGCAGACCCCCGCGGCGACGACGGATGATGATGATGAAGGTGCTGCGAAGGCGGTGACGATGGTGTTGTGACGATGCAAGGTATGTTTCCTTCTCGCTCTCGACTGCAGATCCTCTCTCTGCTGCTTCTTCCCTTTTTTTTTTTTTTTTTCACTCCAGGGGGGATTGAAGGTGTTTGCAAGGAAGGGATCGTGCAGGATGATGGGGTGAGGTGTAGATCTGGGGTGGGGACTGTGGTGGGATTTCAGTGTTATGAGTCACGGCAGAGATATTGGGTCGTCTGGGATAGTAGCGGAGAGGATGGGACGAACAGTGGAAGGCAACAGCGACGAACAGGGAGATTAGGGTTAGGGTTTGTGGATTTGGGTGGTGCGATGCAGGCAGGGAAGGTTTCTGATAAGGGGCCGACTGTTATATATAGGAAAGGGTTTCGGGACAGGGTTTTGGGGACTCTGGATTGTGTGCGATCGGGGTATTCAGCGGTGGATCTGGGTAGACAGAGTCGTGGTTTTAGGGTTTGAAGAGGGCGGTAGTAGATTGGGTGTCGTCTGGAATGGCAGCGGAGAGGATGGGTCGTCTGGGATAGCAGCGGAGAGGAGGAGGGGAACAGTGGATGGGGTGACAAGGTCCAGGAACAACAAAGGGCTCCCAGCGATCAGATCTGGTTCTCTGATACCAATTTGATGCAGCCCAAGGGTTAGGGCTTGCGTGGAGGTGCCTAAGCACGTGTCCAAGGACACTTCGAACCGTCAAGATGACTTCAAACACACAGGAGGACACACCTCTGGGAAGAACCCAATTCTATTAATCAACCAAATCTCACAATTTCTTCTCTACAAAGCCATATATATAGTAAAAGCAAACTTAATGTGTAAGAAAACCCTAACCCTAGGCTAATAATAAAAACTTTCCTAATAACAATAATAATCCTAATCTAATTTGAAGAGGGGCTGCTGGGCCCTAGACTGCATCACAACTACCTTCAATTTTTGCCAGAGAATAAAGCTATCAAATCCGTACCTAAATGTAGCTCGATGTTGTGTAGACTACTTGAATAGAAAATGACTGTGACAGAAAAAATTACAATTGATTGCAAATTGTTGAGTTTATGTCTTGTATTCCAAGTTCACCGGATTGGTCCATTAGGTTATCTATGGACCGAGCTTTGACTAAGGGGTATTTTGGTCATTGCACCGAGCTTTCTTAGTGGCTTAAAAAGAGAGTTATATATATATATATGATGTAACATGTAACTCTAGACCTAAGCAAAAGAGTGCAGTAAAAGAGTAGAATTCTCTTTTGGCCATAAAGGTAGACGCATCGCCGAACCACGTAAATCTCTTGTGTGCTCTTATGGGCTTGTGTTCTCTTCTTGTCTGTGGCTTTATTGTCGATCACAGGTTACGCACTTTTGCTTGTGCATAAAAATCATGGAAAAAGGTCCCAAAAGGAATTTAGTTTAAAAAGGAGAAGAGAGCTATCAAACCAGTACCTAGATCTATATTTATGTTGCCTACTTAGAGACCTAACTTACAAGTCATGTTTGCAATGGCATTATTTATCAGATATTTGGATTGCTTAAACACCTTTCCGGTGGTAAGAACAAAATTCAACCTCATTCGAAGGACGAGTAAAAGATGATTGTGACTGGCAAAACTAACCTCCGTCAGTACCTGCATGCCATGGAGGGTCCTACAACTTAAAACTGTGAGAAGAGCAAGCTTGCTCAGATTATTATGAAAGCTGTCTAAATCATTTTAAACCTAATTTATTATCGAACCTGTTTAAGCTCCCAGTTTGTGTCGTATTATTGTATCTCAATGCAGCAAAGCCAAAACTTATTGCGTCTGGTAAATCCATTCATTGAGTGGTTTAAAATGTAAAAACTAAATAAAAAGCAAGAAGAAGAAAGCTTTCCAGCTTCCATCAATAAAAAAATGATTGTGACTCATAGTTGAAACTATGAAACAACTTAAGAGCACAATAACTCAGAAGAAATAGGCGAAATACCTGATCTTCTTCAACCGTTCCAAATCATCTCTCAGCTTCATGTCCAGTGCATTGGAAACCACCTGAGAATACCTGCCATCCTTGTAATCCTTCTTCCTGTTCAAAAACCAATCCGGAATCTTGAATTGGCGAGGATTGGCCACAATAGTCATGAGACTCTCCAGTTCTGCCGCAGATAATTCACCGGCCCTAGAAGAATACAACCCAAAATTTGTTTATTAAGAAACCAACTCAACGATACTTCAACAATTCATAAAAGAAATGAAACCCCTTTAAACACATTCTATCTGAAGATTAACGTATAACCCCAAAAAAGCAGACACCCCATTCACACAAACACCTAAAGAAAACCCCATGTCTGTGAAATGGATCAAACATAACACAACCCATCCAAAAAAAAAACCCTAAGAAAATAAAGGCAATAGAATGAAACCCATCCACAAAAACCCCATGCTTCGATCAAGCAAAAGGGGTATTTGTGAAAAGAGAAATGCCACCCACCTCTTGTTCATGTCGACATCTGCCTTCTTGCAGACGATGTTAGCGAAACGCCTCCCAATACCTTTAATGGAGGTGAGAGCAAACATAATCTTCTGCTTCCCATCGACATTCGTGTTCAGAACACGAAGAATGTGCTGGAAATCCTCGTTCGCTATCAGAGACTGAACCCAAAACACAAAACACCAAAATCAGATCAAAATTCCTAAAAACTTTGTACCATTTGAGTGTTGGAAGAAACAAGGAAATAGAGAGTAGAAATGAATGACTGAATCTCGATCGGATGAAACGGGAGGGAAGAGATCGAGTAGGGTAGAAAGGAAATACCATCTTCGCAGTAGAGAAGAAGCAACCGATGCGCCTCAAAAAAGCTTGCAAGAAGGAGCAAAAGAGGTCTTTTGGGAGAGGAGCAAGACTAGGGTTGACAAGTTTGTTTATATAGGAGTGGCTCTTTTAGTGAAATTAGGGTTGAGATGGAGCAACGCGCCCCACTTGATAAAATTTCCAAGCTACTCCCTTGTATATGTTCTTTCCTTTATCAATAAATAAATATAATTCCTCTTCTTAGAAATTAAAAATAAAAAAAAAGCCCTCCCCTTTTGGTTCACTCAAACTTAAGAGCTAATGACTATTATTTAATCATTACTCTGTGAATCTTGATAGTCCCTACCTCGGTTTAAAATTTCAACCATAGCAGATCATTTTAATCCCTTAATCCTGGGCCCACAACTTTAACGGTTTTACATATAAGTCGATCAAATGGTCCATGGGATCCAGTGACTATTGGGGTGTATGTCTATGGCTCACTTATGACGGATGAACCCCCCAAGAGGTGCACAAAGGTGGCTCGTTTGTCTTCGTGGAATTGCATTCATATGAATTCATAGTCAAATAGGATTCAACAAAAATATAATAAAGATGTAAGCACTCAAGCATAGAAGATGGAGATCCTTGACTGTCGTGATATTCAAATTACCAAAGTGATGACTGATTACTAAAGTATTTATTTTTCATCTTTGATATCATTAATTTTCCATCAAAGGGAGATTTTGATAGTCATTTTTTGATATTCACCTTTCTTACTTCAATTTTTAACCACTTTATACAAATACTAGTCTTAAATTCCTTGAAATTCAATTGCATGAAACAAACGTTCCCATAATGTTGAAAACTACGTTATAATGATATATTATTAATTGTTTTGGCCATCACTCATATGGTTAACATTACCCTGACTCACCTTTGCTTGATCCCACCGACTCGCATTCCATGCCAACTAACTGGCCAAAACAACCGCTGCACATGTGAGTGAATTACAGCTTTGGCATTTGAGCATCAATGGTAAATCTCTACTGTTTGAGTAAATTTTTGGCTAGTTCCCATTCAAAGTAGGGGCTGTTAGGTGCAATTTAGGTTGGATCAAGCACAGTTGGGAATATAGGTCAATCATATTTCATCCTCCGGAAACCAAAAACTACCCCAATATGTATATTATACAGGCTCAGCGGTTGGTTGAAGGGCCTCTAGGATACTAAAATCAAAACTTCAATAGATGGACTCTGAAAAATGAGATGAAAGCAACTATACAAACTGTTGTTAAAAGGTATTGCAACAGATATGCAAACATTAAAAGAAATACTAACATTAAAAGAAATACTATGTTGCCTGATGATCATTTGCTCGAGAACCGATCTGTTCTCATCGATGTATCCATAGCCAACATGCTAGATATGTATTCATTTATCATGTTCATACCCAGGCAGCATTCCTCGCTATTGAGGGATTCATACAAGTGTATTACAGACACACAACAGTGTGAAGAAAAATAAATAATTATTGTAATAAAGAAACAAAAGCAGATACAGCCGCATCTCCAGTCTCCGCCCTCGTTCCTTCCATCCTCCAGGGTGAAGGGCTTGAACAATCGGAACGAGTGCTTCATCATATCTACAAAAACATAATTACTTCTGCCTAGCGTTCTTCAAGCCATTTGTGTTAAATCCATAACAGTTTACAAGTTTCACTACAACAAATAGTACTAGAGACCTAACGTTGGCTGTCAAGTACAAACGATCTAGTGGCCCAAGTGTTGAGATCAGCAATGGAGTTGGTGGGTGAAAAATGTTGACGGAATTCTCACAAGGAAACCTTGCAGCTTAAATCTCTAGCAGCAGCATCAAGGAATGCCAGCGTCATTCCGGTTGCACGCCTACTGTGAGCTTCCCATGCTAAGCACTTCTCGATGTCCGCATGCCAGTCAATTATGCCACCAATCAAGGGCCGGTCTGAAAGGCCATGTATTCTCTTGACCTCCTCTTGCTTGTCTTTGGCCTTGATTGACCCAATATGCAAGATATCCCTGAGAAGCGACGTGCTGAGTGCACGCACGTGTGCACTTGGATGAGAAAGGCAACGGACAGTAGCTGGTAGGCGACACTGCATGTAGGAGATAGTAAAATCATGTGAATATATTGTTTCAGGAGGAAGTAATATTGGAGCAATTACAAGTCAAGTGATAATGTGTAGTTAACCTTCAACAAGTTGATAAGCCCATCAGCAACAACCGAACTGGATTCTCCCCAATCAAGCACAAGCTGAACTGCTCTTGCCGTTGCGTCTAAGAGCTGCTCATTTTTGTCTCAGAGATATCAATCAAACAACATGTAGTCAGCAAGGCATATAACCACAGGATGCATGATGCAAACTCCGAAAGTAAGTTGACTAGAGAACACTGACATGGAAAGTAAGACCACCACATCCAAATTTACTGGGCCTATTTGTATAGTAGGAAAGAACGGGTAGCAAAGGCATATGCCTCATAATTTTCTTTGCTCCTGTTTTCTTGCTTTTTTTTTATCCAGCAAAAAGTGGGAAACACCTACCACCGAGTTTTTTCCTGGTTGATAGAGAAAGAAAAACTGACTTAAGGGTAGGAGCATTTTTATCCACTTCAGTGACAACTTTATTTTCTTTACGACACATTTTTGCAAGATCAAGGATTCCTCCATAGCACAAAAAGTCGATGATTTTCAGCACTAGCCATTTTTCTACTGTTTTGTGTACGACTTCTCTCCACAGGAGGAGGAAAAAACTGAACTATTTTTACTCAAGTCAGCGGAAAACCAAACTTTTCATGGGATGGGGTAGGAATCACTTTTCTAGAGTGGCACAGTGGGGCTGCAGATTCTGATTCCAGCATTGCACAAATGCATCCTTAGTGTGCCGACCAGCTTTCAATATGTGGATCTCACTTATGCATGCAATTTATTCTATTTTGCACAATTGGCTGCAGCATAGACTGATACTTCCACTTTATATCTTCTGCCCTCTTTATGAGCGATGTGAAGTGTAGGTTTTCTCCACTGCCAAGCTTTTCCTTGATTATTCACCTAGTGAGGAATCCTCAGATTCACTTACCACATCCAAACTCCACAATAAAGAGGCCAGAAGAGTTGAAGCAAGCAATAAAAGTAATAGCATGACCAAATATGAAAAATAGAGTAAGTTAAAATCATCTGCATATGAGAGATCCAGACATAAAATCACCGTGAGGCATAATACATTACGGTTTAAGCAAATGGCCACTATGTAATACTGATGAAGACCATGGCATTATGGCATTAACATGATGAATCCTCCATTGTATCTAATATGCTGATATTACATGTCTGGTCTAACACACTATAGAAACCATTAAGAACGATGCATTCTCAACTTTGGAGTGGTTATGCAACTGCACTTTGCTCGCAAATTTGAAAGGGAGAAAACTATTGTTATCTCATCACACTTCTTTTTTCTTTTAATAGTTATCCCATCACACTGTTACGACCTAAGTACCACATGTAATGCAATATTCGTCGACTGTTAATATCACAAGAACCTTGACTTAAAACCATGCATCTATATGAAACCTGCCTTCTTAATGCAAAGAACTAAGGTGAAATTTTTTACCTCTAGCTGCGGTAAAGTGCATGCTTCTCCATCAACGAGCATTCCATCTGTGGCACGGAGGAGAAGATCTGAAGCAGTTGATAAAATTATTAATGCTTCTGGTCTGTCATGATTTCTCATCATCTCAACCATCAATTTTACTATTCTCTGGTTGATTCTCCACATCTTTTGACCTTGTTCATCATCTCTAGCAATCCAGGGCTGCAAATCTTTCTCTGCCTGTCCAAAGACAAATGCCACAAAAGTGACTGAAAAAAATGAAGTGGAAGAACCAGTAATATGAAGGAAACTAAATGCCATTCATAATGAAGATAACAAGTCAAATGAAGATTGGACCTGAAGAACAACTGCAGTTGATGCTTTGGCTGGTGATGCGAACACAACATTGCAAAGGGCATCAACTACCTGGACATAACGTTGGAAAAGTTCCGTCGTCAATATCTTGAATAGGGCAGGCATACAGACAGATACATTGATTTTCTATGTAGAAAGCTGATCCAAATAATGTGAAATTTCTTTAAATTTATGGATAATACTCCCGAAGATCATCATCATCATCATCATAGAAGCATTGTTTCATCTATTTGGCTTAGCTTTATGACTACTACCTAAACACATCCCTAATTACTTACCGTACTCTTATCATTCTATCATCTAAAATGTAAAATTTGAGTATTCTGTTCCAACTGTTTATTTGTATGATTGTACTTGAATTTCAAGTAATCATATTAGAGGATTAAAAAGAAGGCGCACGAATTAAACCATGGAAGCTTCAATTTTGCTGTCCTGAGATAGAGGCCTTGGCCTCAAGTCTTTCTGTCACCTTCTCCCATGCCCTTAGATCAGGAAATGGGCTGGTGGACATGTTGGCAAAAAAGGGGGTCACTAGGCTTTCTCCTTGTGTAGGTGTCTTTTATGTAATCTTATTGTTTTCTTTCTGTTTTTGGTTCTATAGGGTTTATGTCTTTTATACCGAGGTTGTCTTTTGGACTGCTGTTTGTTTGCTTTCGTTGTTTGGTGTATGTTGATATCCTTTATTTACAGAGTTGTTAACCTCCATGAAAAAAAAAATAGATGAAAAGGAAAGAAAAATTGGAAAGGTACAAGAAAAGAGTGATTTAGAGAAATCTCACTTTAAGCTGGACAACAAGCATGTTATTGCTTTCATACTAAATAATAATAATATTCCGCATATTCACAAAGAACTTTTTTGCAATCTTTAATCTTTACAAATCTGTCCCTATAATGGAAAATTTCAAAACAGTCCCTTGATTTCACTTCCAAAACTCCCTCACAAGCTGGGTGCATCGATATTTACAGAACGCAATTTGGATAGAACAAAAGATAACTGCTTTTTTGTGGTTCTTGTGAGGAAATTTGTGACATATCAAAATTTCAGTCAATCCCATGACCCTAACCCCTTCAGCTGTGGCCCACAAGTTTACTGGCTTGATATAGAAAAGAAATTGACACTCAATCCAATGGTCCAATCCATTTCGGTGCAAACCCATGGATGCATTTGGATCAATCCATGTGAGGTGAATCATCATCATCATCATTATCATCAAAGCCTTATCCCAACCATGTTAAGGTCAGCTATATGAATCCTGTTTCTCCATTCCGTTTTATTTTGAGCCAAATCCTTCGATAAGTTAAACTTCTTCAAATCTGAAACAATAACCTCCATCAATGTTTTCTTCGGCCTACTCCTACCTCTTGATGGGCTATCCACCTGTATAGTCAAACTTTTTCTCACTAGTGCCATCACCGGCCTACGCTCAACATACCCAAATCATCTTAAATGGGTTTCTCTAATCTTATCCTCTATTGGTGCTGCCCCTAAATACTCTCTAAAACGCTCATTTCCAATTTTATCTTTCCTAGTTTTACCACACATCTATCTAAACATTCTCATTTCCACTATATCCATCTTATGAATATGCGTCTTCTTAATTGGCCAACATTCTGCTCCATATATCATAGCTGGTCTAACCACTGTCCTGTAAAATTTGCCCTTCAATTTCGTTGGCATTCGTCTGTCACAAAACACTCCAGAAGCTAGTCTCCACTTCAGTCATCCAACTTTTATCCTATGGTTCACATCTTCGTCAATCTCCCCATCCTTACTAATCATCGAGCCTAGGTACCGAAAAGAATCTCTACGTGATATCTCATGGGTTTCAATTTTGACAATGGTTTCAACACTTTGTATTTGTCCACTGAAGTTGCAATCCATATATTCTGTCTTTGTACGACTTATTTTAAAGCCTCTAGATTCCAATGCCCCCCGCTATCTCTCAAGTTTTGCATTTACACCATCTCTTAATTCATCCACCAATACTATATCATCTGCAAACAACATACACCATGGTACTTCTTCTTGAATATGCACAGTTAACTCATCTATAATTAATACAAAGAGATAAGGACTTAAAGATGATCCCTGATGTAAACCTATAGTCACGGGGAATTCACCTGTTTCTCCACATGTGGTTCTCACATTTGTTACTGCTCATTCGTACATATCCTTAAAATTTTTAATGTAACATTTAGGGACATTTCTTTTCTTTAAAACCCACCAAATTAAATTCCTCAGTACCCTATCATAGGCTTTTTCCAAATCGATAAAGACCATGTATAGATTTTTCCTCTTTGCTCGATACTTTTCCATTAATTGTCTAAGTGAAAAGATAACTTCCATAGTTGATCTCCCTAGCATAAAACCAAAGTGATTTTCAGGTGAATGCATAGGAAAATTTGTCCATATATATACAGTGTCGATCAGATGCACATATAAATGGTGCACCCTGTGCGCACCTCACTATGGGGCCCACCTGGGGAGAGGGACCATTGGATGGAAAGGTCTTGATGAGCGCTTGATCCAATGCACACAAGTTCGATGGCTTTAATATTAAAAAAAAGGAAAACATTCAATCAATCCAATGATACAATCCATTTGGATTGTTTCAGAACCCAAGGATCCAATGTGCGATGGTGCTAATGTGTTGTCGTCGTTTTTTTTTTTTCTTTTTTTTTTTTTTTTGGTGTGGTGTGGTGTGGGCGGGTGGGTGTTTTGGGGTGGGGGTGGGGACACATCTCATAGTAGTGGGGCCTATTTGATGGTCCATATGAATGGACCACACACAGGGATACCCCTAATAGTCACCAAACTCATGGGCTTACGCCCATCTAAATGGATTTGACCATCAAATCGAATGTGTATCCATTCCTAATAGTAAAATTCACAGGTCATTGATCAAGGGGCTAGGATGATCAACCCCAACCGGATCATTTACTCCCCCCACCAGCCCTAGCCCCAACCCCATGTGGGCTCCATAGTGTGGTGCACATGGAAGTTCTATACACACCTCATGCACCTGATAACCTTTATGCGTGTGTGTATATCCTTTGCTCAGGGTAGATCGCAATGGAGAAACAAAATTTATGTAGCCAACCTGTTGGGACAAGGAGTTGATGATGATGATTGGCTTCATTGTGAGATACAATCATTTTTTATGTTATTATGCTCCATTGAGTTATTTTTCAAAAAGACGTAAATTAAGTTTAATGTGATCATTTTAAATATGTTTAGTAGTACACCACCCCAATTGTTCTACCATTTTCAAGCACTTTACATGCAAAAATTTTTGTTCCCAAAGTTTTAGATTATCATTTACTTGATTTCTGGTTAGATTAATAAGCACCAAAATTGTTTTACAAACAGCATAATCAGGGAACTCTGACTTGAACATCTATTGTCAACTCAGTGTCATGATATGGGTACTTGACAATAGAAATTCGAGATGGAATTAATTGGTTGTGTTAACTTATCATAGAGCATTCAGGAGATTTTGCTATTTATCATGTTTCACTTCTGAAGAGGACCTTAATGGTGTAAAAAACTTTTGAACCATGAGTCATACACTCAGGAGTTTTATTTATTACAATACCAGATCACTGAAGGCACATGTAGAACTCCTGTGTCCAGGGAGATTGATAACATGACAGCAATCCTCGTCCACATGTGTGACAGGACACACTTGTGTGTAGAGAAGTCAACCTTGCCTTATCCTGAGGATTTGCTTAATTAATTAGATTGATTTCATATTTCTGTAATTAGAATGCAAATATCCTGTAAATTGCATTGGTTATAGTTGATTGGGTTCCAAAGGCTATATATTTCACAGTCGACCCACTCATTGGGTACACTATCTTCTCCAAATTCTGTGTTTATTCATTTTTTCATGTCAAAAATTGTTTAGCTAGATGATTCACATTTCAATTAAAGCACAAAGGTAGTAACCAAAAAAATATTGCGTATCAGAAGAAAACTATCTAAGAGAAAATAAAAAATAATAACAAAACAATAACATGATAAAGAATCGCAACTCACAAGACTACCAGATCTCTGGCAATGTATAAGCATAGAAAATATACCTGCCTCCATCCCTGTTGAGCCGACGTACTTTCTTCACTCATTTGTGTTTCCGGGGCAGCAATCAACTTGTGCCAAAGCAATGAAACAACAGAAAAACACAACTCTTGTTTCTCTGCGAGTACAGATCTCAGAAGAGCCTGTGAGCTGCAATTAAATCCAATGTGTCTGTCCATCGTAAGGAAATTGGCCAAGTCCAATGCATCCACCGGCAAACTAGAAATACCTTTCCCTGCATCATTTTGTACAACATCTTCTAAAAGTAATGTTCTCTCACATTTTAAGTATTTTCCAGAATTTGCACTGTCACTATCACGTTCACACTGTTGATTTGGAGGCTCTGATTCAAAGCTGTCACTGTTCGAAGAGTTCTTTTGTTTTCTACCATTAATACATACATGGGTATCCTTCCATAGTGGCGCACGTACCAGGTGTGCTTCTAGTGGTTCTGCCTTGTTGACAATGGATGCAACAACTTTGCCATGAATATCAATGAGGTGATAAAGGGAAGATGCTCTGGTGTGGATCTCGTTATCCCATTTGCACCTCATCAGGATAGAGAGAGCATGCATACATGCTTTTGATCGGCCAAATAGTTCAGACACGTGAGCAGCAACCATTGCTGCTGCAACTATCTCATTGGAACTGTAACTCCAGGAGGTACCAACAGAAGATGGTTTCAATGAAAAGAGTGCTTCTATAATGCCTAAAATCCTACGAGTATGACAAACTGCAGCAGAAATTCCATTTTGCAACTCCTTGGAAGCTCCATTGAGTTTTGCAGCCTTTGCCGTGCTCAGTGAGTGGTTAGCATCTGAACATTTACTAGTTTTTCCAATCAAAGGGAACAGTTGAAGTTCGCAAGCTAAAGCACAGAAAGCGGCAAGCACATAAGAATCGAAAGCAGCCACAGGACCTTGCTTTTTCCTCTTTCCAGTGGTCACGCCTTCTTGGTTTGAATTTACTATCTGCTGTTGATAATCAGGAGTATGTGTATCACCAGTCGGTCTCTTGCTTCCACTGGGAAGAGCCTCATGACTCACACAAACAGTAAGAACAACAAACAAAAGTCGGGAGGCAAGTTCCATGGAGGCACATGATTCCAGAAATAGTGAATGAACCATTGTACGAAGCTCAGCAACAGCAAGGTTCTTAGTTGTAGACCACAAACTGCCATGATATCTTGATCTTCTGGTTTGCTCTCTGGAGGACTGGAGTGGGAATGTTCTTCGCATAATTGCTTCCACAGTAGCCACAAAGATCCTCATGAGGCATGCTTCAGATGGGCTTCCTCTAGGAAGATACTCTAAGACTTTGAGGAGAGGCAGATACAAGTTCCATGATAAAACAGGAGGTTGGAGTGGGGTTGCAACTATAATTTCAGGCAAATCAACAGCTGATGAACTTAGAGGAATCAGGCCATAGGCAGCTTCCCAGATGGTGCAAATTCTCCATTCAACCTCAGGGCCATGGGCACATAAAAGTGAAGCAATCCCTTGGGCAGTGGCCTCAATTGTGGCTTCATCAGGAGGGACTTCAGTCTGGTCAAATGTTTATTAGCGCAGATTGCAGTGAATAACAAAACAAAATGTCAAGCTTTCAAACAAAGCCAACAAATATGAGTAGCAGACTGCAGGTATGATCTTCTAGCCACTAAGCAGCCAACTTAATCTGCTATATTGTTACTACAAACAAAATGGAAGAGACAATCAAGTTTGAATGCAAACATCAGATTACCTGCTTTCTATAGAATGATATACAGCCTCCTAAAGGCTCATGCTGGACATCAACTCCTTCAGCATGCCGTAGAGGAGGGAAAAGTAATGTAGGCTGTGAAAGGATACGGAAAAGTAGAGCTGCAGCAGCATCAGCAGCAATTCCTGCCCTCATAGATATTGCAGTCCCAATTGCACGCAAGAAATGCAAATGCATCCAGTTTTTCGGAAGCTAGAAGTGATAATCAAGAAATCAAAGAGGTACATGTCAGAAATGTGATGCAATAACAACTTTTCAACTTACCAACCTAAATTCGACTTACCAACCTACTTGAAAGAAAAAATTTAGAAGCTAATGTCAACTATGCAAATCACAGAAAATAAAAGAAATCAAAGCAAAGAGAGTGAAATTAAAAACTGAACACAGCTGCAAGGCTTTTCATAACAAAAGACTATTTGTTAACATTTGCATAAAGAAGTCTTAGAATGCGACATTTACCAAGCATCAGAATTTGCCCTTTAAGATTACCATGTGAGACAAGTATCATTCAGAGTCAAAAAGAAAAAATACAAATCACGTATTCACGGCATAGTTTAGCACCCGCAAGAATTGGTTTTGAAGGGACTTAAACGCTTTCATCCCCATCATCATCGTCATTATCATCAAAGCCTGGTCCCATTTTATGTTTGGTGTTGTAAGTTCTACTTTTTCCAAACAACCCTCGTTGCAACCGTGTTGTCAGTAACTCCCAATCCATCATGTCTTTTCCCATCAATTACTTCTTGTTCACCATCTTCTCCTAGTTCCTTGAACATGCAACACTTCAATATGTCCAACGGGCTGATTTCGGGTCTCCTATTCATGTGCCCATACCATTTTGAAAGACATTCCTTCATTTTCTCCATTGGAACAACCCGTAAGCTCCTTTTATGTGCTCACCTCATCTTAATTCTCCTTTTCTTGTGACTTCACATATCCCTCTTAGCAATGGTGGACATAGGATTTGCGTTTGACATGTGCAGAGCCAAACAGGTAGCTGGGTTTTGAGGATAAACCCAGGATTTTCACATGAGTTTTGGAGGTAGATTCAGGATTTTTATAAGGATTTTGGAAGCAAGCCCAGAATTTTCGTATGGGTTTTGGGAGCGAACCTAGGTCCGACTGCCCCCAAAAGCATATGTGTAGGTCCACCCATGCCTCTTTGCATGTTCATGACCACAACGTGTACTTTCACTTCTTGATTTTTCACTGCCTAACATTCAGCTCTATACCATAGCAAGTCCTAACTGCCATTTTGTAAACATGCCACTCTAATCAAAGTGGCAATCTCTTGTCTTTACACCAACCCAGCACTAGCCCCATTTGTTTTTTCCAACTCCAATAGTTGCTCTTAAGTAGTGAAATCTATCATCCCATTGCACTAAATTGTTTTCAGATTTTACCAGCTCATCTTCATTCCCTCAAATCTTATAAAATTGCACTTCAATATACCGTCTCGGCTTTGCTAAATGCTAATTCTCAACCCATTTAACTTGAAGTCCTCCAAGGCTTATCATCAATGATGTCACATGGACTCAGATATGAGTATCGGGTGCGGGTGCGGGTGCGTATGTGAGAGTCAGATGCATTAAACCTAAAAATGAAGGATAAGCAGACACGGCAAAAAAGTATCAAAAAATTGAATACGGATACAGGGATACATATACATAAACTTTCTATCAATACCCTGTTTTGCTAACAAATCTTTTATTATATTTGCATCCCTCAAACATGATGAAACTCCACCACCACAGATTTGTAGATGTCCTTAATCTCATCCAAATAAAATTGAACCTTCCTAGGTCTATGCTTAAACACTCTTTACAAATCATTAGGAAGTTTCTATTGCACCAACTTCTGGAACTAAAATAGTAGAATAAACAGAAGCTAAACAAAAACTAGAAAAAACAATATGTTAACAAAACAAGTGAGAAAAGCAACCATTAAATGACTGCCAATATTGAAAGTTTTCTTACCCTCATGCCAGATGCATAATCCTCAGCTGCCCTAAGGAGTTCTACAAGTTGCACAGCAGCATCAAGAGCATCTGGAGCCCACGATGGAGGTGCTTCAAGAAGCCCAAGAAGCAACCTTTGTGTAGCACTTGGAGTAGCAATCGCATAGTACCTGAAAAAAGAAGGATGAAACTAAAATACTTAAAAAAGAGCTCAAATAATCTAAAAGTATCTCAAACAATACTAAAGATAACCCAAAAATGTTTAAAAAAAGAAAAAACAAAAAAAGAAAAGGGAATTGATGTCAACCGATAGAAAAAAGAAAAGAAAAAACAAAAAATGAAAAGGGAATTGATGTCAACCGATGAAACAAACGGGCATATGGCTCAAGAGCAGGCAACCCAGCTACTAGATGCTCATCCAATGCAGTTGTTGGAGGAGGAAGTAGAAGTGCAGGAACTGCCGCCGCTGTTAAATTAGCAGTTTCATAGCGAGCAACTTCTTCATCACAAACACTTAATATGACACCTGCTCCATTTGCCACCGCCCATCTGGGAGTTGATGGCATGAGCTGTGGATGCTTGCCAGATCCACGACCACAAGCTGACAAAAAGACAGATCATGTTAGTAATTCTTAGAATTTCAATCACGTATGCCAATCTAAACTAATTTGAATTTTAGGGTTTATAACCTGTGAAATTTGGGTTCCAATTGAACCCTCTCCCCTTATATAAACTTCATTGACAATTCTCAACATAGGTAAAACACTTTGGTGATAAAATCAGCCCTTCAAAAACAATCAATACTCCCCACATATCACCAATTTGGATGAACACTCATCCAATAAAAGAAAATACCACCAATAGAAAGAATACTCATCCACAAACACAACTAGTACTGATTTTACCACAATTTTCAACTGCAGCTACCCCTTTCTATGCATGAACCTTTCACACATTCCAAGGTGTTGACGTCGGCTCTAGGGTACTTTATACCAAACAAAAAGCTAAAAAAAACATTTCTCCTACTTGTTAGCGAAAGTTCCAGGTTTGATCAGGCTTTGAACCAAATTGGAAGAATTGAAGTGAAAATCCTAGGGTTTTTTTTTTTTTAGTAAGGGAAGAGTTACAGAAGTGGGGAATAAGATATTCATATAAATTCCATTGACAATTCTCAACATAGGCGAAAACACTTTGGTGGTAAAAGCAGCCCTTCAAAAACAATCAATACTCTTTACAAACCACCAATTTGGATGAACACTCATCCAATAAAACAATATCACCAATAGAAAGAATACTCATCCAACAAACGTAGTTAGTACTGATTTTACCCAATTTTCAACTGCAGCTACCCCTTTCCATGCATTAGCCTTTCACACCCTCCAAGGTGCTGACATCGGCTCTAGGGTACTTTCTACCAAACAAAAAACTTGAAAAAACATTTCTCCTACTTCTTAGCAAAACTTCCAGGTTTGATCAGGCTTTGAACCAAATTGGAAGAATTGAAGTGAAATCCTAGGGCTTTTTTTAATAAGGGAAGAGTTATAAAAGCAGAGAATAAGAATATAGTGGGGAGAGAGAGAGAGAGAGCATTAGGGCTACTCCACATGGGCTGGGCGACAAGCCCTATAGTATTTTATTCAACTATGTTCAGGTGAGAATGTTTTGCATGGAAGAAACAGCCTGTGGGGTCCACCTGGGGCCACCCTGATCAATCTGATCCATTTCCCATCCCCCAAACCCCACCCCCGCCACTAAAATACATCAGTTTATGGTGATCAAAATGGACTGGACCATTGGATCAAGTGTAAAAAAAAATTGATATAGAACCATTAAATTTGTTGGCCACAAATTAAGGGCTCAGGGTGATGGGATTGACCCCAAAACTTCATATATGGCCTGGGCCCAATTGGAACTTTCAATCCCCCACCTCATTCTTGATTGGTGGGTCCCACTGTGCAAGGCAGCCACACCAGAATACAGCCCTATTCTATTAACTCAAATTCTGATTATTTCCAAAATCCTCCTGCAGTTTCTGAAAGTTACAAAGAAGTCCTTGCAGTTCTATAAAATTACAATCTAGTCCTTGTAGAGCAGAATTAAATTATAAAAACAGCCGTACATTAATCTTGAACAGATACATGACATCTAATATCTATAATAATTAAGGGAAATAGAAATTAAAATAAAGAGTGAAGAAAGACAATGAAAGTGAGCTCAACTTAGAATATAATACAATTTATAAATCTATTGCAAAATATTTATGATGGAATGCTTTCAATTACCAGTTGTTGGTGGCTTGAGCTCTCCACCAGCTGCATATTTACCCATAACCCCACCACACCTAACAAACAAACATAAAGCTCAATGATCAGGATGAATCAAACCTTTTTCCACTAAATGCTTTCCAACTTCTAAAAATCCAAAAAGAAAACATTTGATATAACATACTTCTTGCTAAAAACAATTTCCAATAAAAAATAAAAACATAATGACGTAACATACGTCTCACTAAAAAGAAATTGCAATAAAGTAATACTCACTTATTTACAAATGTGTCTTATATCTCAAAAATGGGAGAGCACCAACCAACCATCTCACACACACAGGCACACACACACGCAAAGACAGAGACACACTCTCAGAATAAAAAAGCTGATTTGTGGGAGAGAAAGAGTCAAAAATGAGGAAGAAGAAAATATCACCACCAAAGTGAAAAGGCATAACTCTTAGAAAATATAGAACTTAGAACCAGCTCTGAAACATAATTTTTAGTTGTGTACTTATATATAATATGTGGTCTTGTGGAAATAAAAGCTTTTATTTTAAAAATCAATAAAGAAGTGTCAGCCTCAAGGCAATGGAGTGTGAATGAAATTGGCAGATGCTTAAGAAAAAAAAGTATACATGGAGATTATGTATATAAAGAACTTCTTACCATCTCTTTTTTTTTTTAAATGATAAATTTTTTTATCATATTTTTATGTTTATGTAGAAGGCATGGGATATACATGTACATGCATGAAGTGTAATTCTCCAATCCTGTCATCTACTTTTTTTTTTATAGTTTTTTCTCTATAACATCATTTTATTTTTAACCGCCAATCAGGAAAAACACAGTTAATTTTATGACTCCTATTTTCGTCCTCTTTTTCATCCACTTGCCTATAAGCCCTAGTTTCTTCTTTTCAAATCTCAAACCGGTATCAACCAACATCCCTTGGACACTTAAGCATGAAACAACCCAAGATTTTTTAAATGGGTGGGTGATATAAAGGATAGAGCTTTGAAAATGGGCTATGCAATTTCTAAGTTCTTTCACTATAATCGAATTCCGCCAAATGTGGCAAATTCACCATATTATTGGGCCATGGTTGATATCCTAGCCGAGGTGGGCCAAGAGTTAAACCTCCTTCCGCTTATGAGACAAGCAGAAAATACCTTCACTTGGAATATGGAAATTATGAGAGAAAAATCAAAAGACCATTTTGCAACATAGTTAGAGTATGGGTGCACACTTATGCGTGATGGATGGACAAGCAGAAATAGGTGGCACATAATTAACTTCATGGCTTACTATGTCACACGAACTATTTTTATTAGGTCAGTGGACACACCCAGACATCGCCAAGATGCCCAATACTTATACATATTGATAGAAGACACAATAGAATAAATTGATGGATGAGAAGATGTTGTTGTCCAAGTTTTGACGAACAGTGCGACAAACTTTGAGGCAACGGGAAAGATATTAGATGAGAGGAAGCCAAATGTTGTTTGGGTGCCTTTTGCAGCACATTGAATCAATCTTATGTTAGAGGATATTGGTAAAATTAAAGATGTCCAAAAAACAATTAGGGAAAGATGATTCCAGGCATAATATATAACCATTTTTATGAAATAACTTCTAAGAGAACACAATTAGGGTTGTGAGCTTTTGAGACCGGTATTACAAGGTTTGCTGCGCATAATGTGGCCCTAAAGAGCATATCCGTTACAAGGCGAATCTAATGCAAGTTTGCATGAGTAATACATATGTGAACTAAAACTTTTCCGGCCTGCAGTTATCCAAACATGTATCACAAATAATTCCAGGTATAGATTTCGGGTATAAGGCTAAAAGAATTACATACTCGAGCCTCTTGTGAAAGTGTTGAAATTAGTCGATGCTGAAACAATGCCTACAATGGGCTTTTTGTATGATACCCTAGATCAGGCACAGCTTGCTATAGAGCAAAGGTCTAAAGCAAAATATGGGGTTATTATAATAAGTTTTGGAAAATTATTGACCATAAATGGAATAACCAATTACGTCAAGATATACATGCTGCAGGTAAATCTTAATTTTAGTATTTTGGATTTTGTACAAAGTTATTTGTTTTAGAATATAATGTATTACTAAATTGATATTTTGGACATCATGCAACATACTTCTTGAACCCATCATGCTACTATAGCAAGAACTTCTCTAACCATGAAGAAGTATTTTGAGACTTCAAAAAAAATTTGGAGACAGTGGTTAAAAGCAAGCATAAACAAATTGGTATTCTCAATTAGGTAGGTTCTATTTAATGGATCATCATAATCTTAGTTTATGAGGTACTGGTTATTAGTAACTAAATTTTCCACTTTTAAATTTTACAGTTGAGGTTATATAAAGGCGCTCTAAGGAGTTTTTAGTTTGACATTAGTAGATTAGCTCGTATGAAGCTGGACTCGGGTCAATTTCTATTATCATTAGTTCCTTTCTTATAACCAAAACTAATGCAAAAAAGTTTAAATACAACTTTATTAAAGTATTGATAGCTTTGTACTATTTTTTAAAATGTATCTAAACAATGGAACAACTTTTGTGATGATACTCCCAACCTTAGAGATTTGGTGAAATAAACTTTGAGCCAAACAGAATCATCGTCCGGTTGTGAAAGAAACTAGAATACATTTAGTTTGATCCACACAAAGAGCCAAATCTCTTGACAATGGAGAAGTTGGAAAAGTTGGTCTTTGTGCAATATAATATGAGGTTAATGCCAAGATACCTACAAAAGAAAAGAAAATGGAGACTATTATACAATTAGTTTAGATTATATATTCAAAGAAGATGTCCTTCTGGATGAATGGTTGGTTGAGAGGGAGGATCTAGTATTGCCAAATACAGATTGCATAGATGCAGAAATGCATGATATTGATTAGTTTGGTCAAGATGATAATCAGAGTGATGGCGATGGTGCTAATAATGAAGTTATGTCGTCATTTGATTCCATAATGTGCTTTCTCATTGTAGCCCTAAGCCAGAGATGACACGTTCTAGATAGGAATCTGTGACAGGGGGTAACAATCAATCAGCTTCACGTTCAACCCTCTCTAAAGCAAGGCAATGGCTTAATGACCCAACTCTACACTACAAAAGGAAGACAAAAGGTGGCAAGAGCACTCATACTCAAAGTCAAAGGTTGGCCACACAAGAAAAAGAAGAAGAACAGCAGAAGACATAGTCTTCTAACAATGGTCGCTCACCACAAGTTCATAATGAGAATGAGCAACTACAAGAAGGTGGTGTTACTAGTGATGTAGGGTATGAGGACAATGCTCGCATCTATGACCCCATACATGGTGATTCACAAGATCCTGGCGGTGGTTGGGGCAGAAATGGAGGAGAGCCATTAGGAGAGTACTTTGATCCGCAACAAATGGCGTCAAGTTCTTGACCACAGATTCTAATACTTCATACGGGTATGGGTAGAAATATGGGGGTTACGGTAATACTTCACATGCTTATCCTTCATATGAGTATGGACTATGGGCAGCAACAATATGGGGTTTGGATACCAGTGCAAGTGCAACAACAACCACCACCAGTCTATGGTTATCCTAGTCCATCATATGGACAAGAACACCTCAAGCTTTGTAACGATAAAGAGATTCATCAGCCTTCATTTTAAACTGTGTTGACCTACTTAGAACCAATTGGAGTTATACCAGAGGGATAAGATACAATACTGCAAGTATGATTCTCATCCAGAGCTTTTAGTTCTTCTTGCATTTCCTTTTGTCAATTCTCATGAAGAATTGTTTGGTTATAAGACCTAGGTATGGTAACATAATACAGGCTAGAAAAGAAAAAAGAGTGGTGGATGGAAAGCCATAACGCTCAGGTGATTTCCCTTTTTCGCATTTATTCACATAGTGGCCCATCTCCTTACACTGTCACCACTGAACCTTGTTCAAGTCCTTTCTAATTTTTCATCCCTTGCCATGAGCACATTGGCACTAGGATTGGAAATAGTATCAGACTTCTGAAGGTTTAATAATGCTTGTGATTTGCATCTTTGCTCTCCACAGAGTAATTTGTTGTAACTTGTAAGCAAGCGTCTAAAGATGTAGGTGGAGCGCTACTTAATAAACTTGCACGAATAGGTTCACATTCACGCCTTAATTTCATTAAAAATTAACGGCACTGAGTGGACCCATGTAATTTTTGTGTAAGATCCACAGGTTCAACAGAACATCAGCATAACCAAGGGATTCATATTCAATCCACAGTGACATGAATCTGCCGTAGTAGTAGTCAACAATATCATTCTCCAGTTAGAAGTGACAAGCATCGTTTTCTTGTTGATATACTTGTCGTAAATAATCCACATTTCAGCTGTGGTTGGATAGGGTCTAAGGTTGAGTGTAATAGATGGCTCAACTGAATTTAAAATCCAATTAATTACCCTAGCATTTTTGGTCATCCATTTTGCAAGAGCATCAGAAAGTATCAGATAAGGAAGACTGCATCAACAAAAACCCACAATTCAGATATGGAACACTCCATAAGTTAAATTCTGGAAAAAAAAAAAAGAACGACATTCTTGATTAAAATCAAATCATAAGATATTAATCTGCAAATTTATAAAAACTTACCAGCGGAAATAGTCACTCCTAATACCCAGAGGTGCAGCAAGCAATATATCAGTTATCCAGGGAGATAAAGGCCTTAACGGTTTCTTCTCATGTTCCTGCATAGGTGATTGGTGAGCTTTCCCCACCATGGAATCACTCGTTGTAGCATGGCTGCCACTGCTGCTCCTCTCTATCTCACTGCTTTGATGCTCAATTTTGAAAATTGGGCGATTGTAGTGAGTCAATATTCTTAAAATTTCACCACATGCCAAAGCCCATTGCTCAGAATATTCTTTCTGCAATGAAATATGACTTATCTCTTTAAATTCATGAGTTTTGTGAAGAATACTGTATTCAAAATCAAACTACTGAACCTACCATATAGGTCACAAAAATAACAACAACAACAACTTAAGATCTGAACTAATAGGTCACAAATAACAACAACAACTTAATATCTGAACTATGTAGTGCTAAGAGATATAAATACAGGAAGCCTCATACCTCACTCCTTGGGCTGACCAAAGATATGAAAGAACTAAAAGGAGGATCATTTTTATCATAAACCAATGACCCATCGATTATACATGAAAGAATCGGGTGAACAACGGCATGCCCATGCTCTGGATGATGAAGAACAAAGGTCGCTGGAAATTAAGAAAACAATATGGACGGTCACTATATGCAGTCTTAAAAGGCAAAACAAAGAAAACAACTAAATGATAGGATAAAATTTTCAAACAAAAGTTGTTAGCATATAACATTTACAAAAGATTCAATTACCCAAGACGTCATCTAAAAGGCGCTTTACTTTAGATGGATAACAACTCTGGATAAGCTGCATAAAAAAATAAAATAAAAAGTACAAATATCAATATGAGAAGTCATCCAAAGCAAGCATTTATTCATCTGCATTTGAATTTATTTATGTTTAGGAATCAATGTCTTTGTTCCATTTCAAGCATTATACAGTATGAATATGTCTTGATATATATGACTTACCTCAGCTATATCTTCTGGGAAACGATCTGAAGTGAATTGACCAAAGTATTCAACATATGCCGTAGTTTGTGCCTTGAAAGAAAAAGTAAAAGATAAGCATTAATTATGTTAAAGTTTTGTAGGAAAGGATAAAATATATTGTGTTAGAAAATGAGGGAAACTGTTTTTCATTTTTTTTTTACAGTAACTATGCCAAGAAACTTGCAATAACTTACAGGACTGGAAAATTAGATTTTCATTTAGAAGGATAGATTTAGTGCATTAAACTTCGATAGGAATGACATATGTCAATCATCGGGAATAATTAAACTATCAGTACTTTCTACATCTGTTACAAGTGAACTAATTACAAGATGAAGGTTAAGACTTAAGAACAAGTCAGAGGAACAGTATTGTCAACATTAAAGAGAAGAAAGAAATTATGGAAAGCATGAGCTTTTGTATTCAAGTCATGTAACAGATCAATAAAGAAATTACAGAAACTTAATTCACTAAATAATAGAATGTCCCCCAGATGACATGTGAATGACGTGATGCAACCGAACCGATTGTAGTGTCAAGTAAGCAGGAGTTGGCTAGGGCACCCACTTGAATCAAGACAATCATTTTGCGGTGGGAAATAAGTGAGGGTCCCACACTTCCGCAGAGGCCACGGGTTAAAGAAGTTAGCCCAAAGCTACAACTAGGCTGTTGAAATTGGTTGCTCAGACAAAGAAGAGCATCCAATTGATAGATTTCATGAACAGAAAAGAAAAGGATCAAACAATAGCTTCCCGACAAGAGATTCGGTGGTGGGGGAAGAAGGCTATGGATCTTGTACAAGAGTTCAAAAGTTTTAAACACGAAAAAGAAGAATTCAAGAAATAGGGTAGGCATTCTAGTAGTTGATAAAGCTCGGCGGAGTTAGAGGGCTACTCCACCCATCGCACACACCAGCCTAAATGTTAGCATATCTCCATCTATCTATATATCTACATAGATTACGCACACGGTGGCTGCCTTCTAATCTGATAGAAAACATTGATACCATACACAACAGACAAGTGAAAATTGTGCATAAAAAGAAAGATCATCAGCTCACAAGGCGTGAATCATCTCTCTCAACTCCATCACATTCTACATCAAAGCATACCAAAAAAAAAAAAAAAAAAGAAACTATGACAACAATCTGAAAATCCACCAAACATACCTGTCGCTGCTGAGCATCATGCGGTGGCGGCCAGAACAATGACGTGAATTGCAGCCCATCAATCCACCTTTCACATGAAGCCGACATGGGAAGACTCTAAACCGAAGATCTACAAAACCAAACCAAACCAAACCACTCAGGAATGCCCACTCAAGAAGCAGAGAGAGTGGCCTTAATTCAACATCCAAACCACCTCTTTTGTCCAATTTCAGAATCTTCCCTCCACTAAATCTACTCAACATCATCTCCACAACAACAACAAAATCTGAAATCCTCACTATCACTCTCCACACAAAACCATCCCAAAAGGGCAAAAAAGAAAAATATCCATCCATCTCCAGATATTTCTAGAGAAATCCATACAAGACGTTTCAACAAACAGGGAGAGATGAATCTAAAAACTAACTTCACTCCAACAACCGGAAAACAGAATAGGAAATTAAATCGATGCAAAGGAAGCTGATGATAATTCAAACATGAAACGGATATCAATCGGATCGATCGGAGATGTTGAGCAGCAAATTAGAAGAGAAGGAAAGGTACCGGATGTGGTCTGAGCTAGGGTTCTGTTTTGAAGCGCTGCTGTGCAAATGAAATCCAAGGCCCTGTGGTTGTGGTGGTGTTGCTGGTGGAGTTTGAAGGGAGCATGTAAATGTATTTAAAGCAAGTTTTCTTTCTTCTCTCTTCTTCTCTCCTCTTGTTTTTGTTGTTGTTGTTGTTGTTGTTTCTTCTTTTCTCCTTTGAAGATTGGAGTGAAATGAATGAATATTTGTGTGAGAGAGAGGGAGAGGAAGAGAATGAGATATGAGAGATCCTTAGCCCAACCTGGCATGCTCCATTCGCCGGGAGGCCTGCCTACGTGGCGATGATATTTTTGGGGGCATCATGATGTGCATCTCTCCCTTGCATGCATCATGATGTATGGCACAGATGATATGTGATTTACATGCATGCTGCATGTGGGCTCTATACTATGACAAAAACCAGCGGCCTCACCTAAAAACCAATGTCCTTCGCGACACCACACCATTCTGGACGCTTCGAGCCTACCACTGGGCTACACGACTGAATTTGCCCTATAAAAATTTAAGGGGCCTGTCTTTGAGCGATGAATGAAAAAACATAAAGAAAAGTGAGCAGTGGGTTCTATTTGCCTGTGTTGGATGGCCGTTGTCAAGTGTAGAAATAAAAATTTTAAATGAACATGGAGGAGTGAAAAATACTTTACGATATGTTCATTGTGAGTATTAAATGAAAAAAGGAGTTTATATTAGCAAACATGTTTACACAATTCTCTTATCTTCTTAGGGTCATCCAAATACATTAAGAAGAATAATTTTCTATTGTTTCATGCTATCAGTAAAGATGTTTACACCTCTTATCTTCTTAAGGTTATCCAAACACATAAAGAAGTAGAGTCTCCTATTGTTAGAGTAAAGCCCACTCCTCTATCATTTTACTTAATTGCAAATAAAGGAGTCCTATATTAGTGGTGTATTATTTTTTTTCCTTCTAGCTTTTTTCTTCTCTAAAGTTGAGAAAGGCTGACAGAAGCCATTTTTAGTACTACATTAAAAATAAAATCACAAATATAAGAGGTTTCAAACATTCGAATGTCTTCAATTCTAATATATTCTATGCAAACAAACAGGCACAGCATCAGATGTACTACTAATATTTAAATGAATAATTAATCTTCAATATATAACTTTGTAATTCATGCATATGGTGCGCGCACAACAGAAAAAAAAATGATAACAAAAAAGTCAAAATTGATCGTTCACCGATTCATTCAGTGGACATCTCACTTTAATGGGGTTGACAAAAATTAGTTCGTGCACCGTTGACTTTGATATCATCATTTTCCACTTTCAATTATTTGTTTAAGTGCACCAATTATCTTACAAGAGAAAGCCATAAAAAAAAAACAAAGAAATAAAGAACATGCACTGTTTCCTTCAACCTTCCACTTTGTACTTGTGATGATGCGAAAGTTGCGTATTATGACATCCCTCCACTGCCATTTCTCTCCCACTTGTATTCGTTCCTATCCCTCAATCTGATTCACATCACTGTCACCAGGATAAATAGGCAAGAGAATGATGACTTTGGTTTAATAGTTTTTCTCATAATAAGAAAGGGGAATGGAAAACCTAAATGATGTATGTAGTCACAATCAATTGAATGGGATAATACAAATATTATGTAAAATCATTTTGGCAGGAAGTTTTTATAATTTGAATCCTGTAGCATAAATAGTGCTAATTAGCCCCGTTCGGTCAATTAGCCTGCTAGATAACCACTCTGTGAGCTAAGATCATAAAATGTATAAATTACATACCTAACAACATTGAATGGATTTTGGTTAAATCTCATAGCCTCTTGTACCTGCCATGCTAGTGACTTTAGTAAGCTCCTTCACAAATTTTATGAAGCAATATAGAGCACCATGTCTGCAGGTTTGTAGAGGATCTAAGTACTTTATTTATTCCTAGCATAATTCTTGTAAGTTAGGTTAGTTCATCTTTGGGCTTTCCTCTCGCTATGACTATTAAATGTTGTTTGTTAATTAAATTTGTGTGTTATCAATAAACTTAGATGTTGTCTTTTATTATGAGCTTAAGTTAGCCAACTCAACAATTAATGCTTTAGCAAAATTGGACATTCAGAGAAATATTTTTTAGGTGAGTGTTTTTTAATTAGTTTATCGTGAGTTTATACACTCTCTCTTTAGAGATTTTACTCTCTTTATTTTCTTTTCTTTTTTTTCCTTTGTATCTTCTCCTTTTTTTTTAATGAAAGTTTCTGTTACCAATATTATAAAAAAAAAGGCGTTGTTTGCGCATGTTTTGTTGCTCTCAATGCTAGTTATGACTTCCACTGTTTATATTTTCATGTATTTTTCTTTTATTGAGTTCAAATAATCCTTGTGTTTGCCAACCAACCCCCAAGCAAAAGGTTTACTAACTGGTTGCATATGAACAAGCAAATTGATTGAATATCAATAGTTACATAAATCGAGCCTATCTATGAAATGCCTAGAGGGATTGTCTATTTCAATTTTTATTAGACGACTAATCCACAATTTCTAGTTATTTATGTCTATAAACACGTATATTATATTGAAGTGGTTAAAGACCTTTTTTTCTGCTAATTTTCTCTAGTGATTAAGAGTGAAAAGGAAAGGGTGTCCCTACGTTTGAACCATAGGCGGGTGACTAAATCCTTGGGATTCGTCTGGGATTCGTCATATATAGCTGTCTTCTCATTTGAAATTTACCGAAAGGATTAGAAAAATTAAAATCGCTTCAAGTACTCACACACTTCTGGTTAACCAAAGGTACATGTAGAAGTGCTGACTTGTCAGTCGACATGTTTCTTCGTTGATGCCCATTTCTGCTAACATGTTAGTGGCCCACCTGATGCGTGCGGCCTCGGCAGCTTAGCCTCTTACATTGTATTTGGACCAGGAGCATTTGGGGCTTTCTCCTTCCAAATTAGAAAATTTTGGTAACCCCTGTAAAATAACTATTTGATACAATAATTATCCTGAGGATGGCTGTCTTGGATTGGGTAGCCACGGCCCAGCGAATGGTATGTATCTCCTGGTGACGTGGGGACAGTGATCAGTCAGCTTAAGATCGCCATGAAAAAAAAGTCTCAAGAATCGGGACTGTTGATACTATACAGTATTTCTCTTGGTACTCATAGAGAACATGACAATCAGTAGATATGCGGCAAAACTACACCGTAAAACACAATTATTCCAACATAAATACTAGAGAAGCAAGTGGTAGGTCCCTTAAAGGAGAGATAATGGGCAGTAGTGCTTCAAACATGCACTAACCAAAATGGTCAATAGTGAAATGGTCATTGGTCTAAAATTTAAGTACCGTGGACCATAATTCTCTATTGATTTTTCATGCATTTTGAAAACAAATGGCAAGGATAAAGAGTTTAAAGTCATCACAGCTTTTATAATATTGCACTATCAATTTAATTTTAGTATTTGAATAAAAAAAAGTTATATGATTTCTAAGATTTTTTTTAAGTTTATATTTCTAAGTTTCACCTTGTAGGCATGAGATTTATTGAAGAATTAATAAACAAGCTGAAGAAAGAAGAAAATAACGCGAAAATGTAGATAAGATTTGACTTAACTTTTTAAGCATTGAATTACTATTCTCGTTTTTGTGTACCCATTTCTCATCTTCACTAGCTTTAATTTCTATCAAATTAAGAAAAAATTATTTAGTAGTCACTTTTTATATTCACCAATATTTTTGTCTTTATTTTAATTACTCGTTTCATGAATTAGTAATATATAATTTTTATGTATTTTATGCAAATAAACAAGCCAAGACACTCTCGAAGGAGTATTAATGTAATTAGGAGTAGATGATTTAACCTTTTTTTACCAAAATTTAGTCATAGAAGATGAGGATGTCGAGATAATTGCATATAAGATACAGTGATGAGCCCTTATAAATTTTACTTCCCATTCATTGATTCCTCGCCACATTCACTTTAAATATATGCGTCAGAAAAATTAGTATGCCCTCCATGTTATCAGACACTTGAAAATTATTTTATAAATATGCGCGTGCACAAAAATTAGCATGTCCCGCATAAAATATAAAAATTATCATGCCGCGTACCAAACTGGGATACCCAATGAGCGGTGTCACAATGATAGAATAGATTTCGGGTGAGGACGCGCAGGTGTCGTGGTCGATATGGGGAACACGTGGCAGCAACGAGTGGTGGTGATGGGAAGCGCAGGTGCCAAGGCAGATAGATAGAAAAATATCTGGTGGGCGTCGCACCACTCAGCATCCAGATATTTTGCTTGCTTTTAAGATGACTGAAATGTAATGCATGTGACTTCTGGCAAGTGCCAAGTTGCAAGTGCCAAGTGCGCATGTAAACATTTCAAAAACAGCATCCTCTCTCGGTTTTACAATGAAGAGCAAAGCATGCAAAATATAAAGGTAGATAGCTATACCTTCTGTAGGAGTTTCAACTCTTCTTTGGAGTTTAATAAGCAGGGGCCACTTACTGAAATTCTAACTGCAGAAAATAAATGTCAATCCTATTTTTTGAATCTATGTAAATATCACTGAAATTGAGTTGCTTACTTGAAAATTAATCATATGTATAACATATTTTTATTTTGACCAATCTAACAATGTTTTTTTTTATCCATCGGATAGGCCCAATTTACTAGAGTTATAGTTGACTTGAGACAATGCAAGCTGAGACTATTTAGCATTTTAAAATTTGATGAGTGCACCATACTAGCCCTAATAAGGAGCTCAAGGGTCACGTATTTAAAATCAATGGTGTGTTATTTCAAGATGGAGTGTTGTGTTAGTTGATTCAACGAGGAGGAGATTCTAGGGAGTGGGAGGTTTTGTTTGCTAATTTTAAGGATCTCACTTATATGTATGAAAATGAAAAATGAATTGGAAGAAAAATTTGCCTATGATAAACAATTACAAAAAAATAGGTAGAATAAAAAGCTCAAGGACACAAACTCTATTAACTTTTGATAAAATAAAAAAGTTTGTAAGACTTAGTCACAAGTTGTCCAACATCAGTATTAAAAAGTACAAAAGAAGAGTATAGAATAAAGAATCATCTCTTAAAGGTAAAATAGAGAAAAAAAGTATAACAAAAAAAAAGACGTAGGAAAAGAGAAACATTAAGGGCATATTTGTGTGTACATCGTTTTTACGAAAAGAGAAAATTCCTACATCAGTAAAATCTACGGAAATGAATTCCATGAAAAAAGAGTTTCAGAAAATATAAAAAGTTGATATTTGGTGCAAAATACTTTCTTTTGAATCGAAGATAATATTGTTTCGTACAGTTATGGAATACTTAGTAAAAATAATACAAAGAAGTGGTAAAAGGGTGAGTAGGAGAACAAAAGGGGCAGGGAGTATGGAAATAGAAAGAGAGAAGATGCACATCGTAGTAGAGAAAGAAATAATAGCTAGATATAGGGTTGGAATCCACCATGAAATGAGAAGATGGTGAACTTTTCCGTCGAAAAGAGAGTCCGATGGCCCCCCCTCAGGAACTTCGTTTCAAACCTTATTAAAGAAAAAGTCTGACATGGTGAAAAAGTGATTTCGAATAATTGTACTACACCAAATACATAAAAATAAATTTTCGAAGAAAACCATCCTTTTTTTTTGTGCAAATAAGTATTACACAAACATGCCCTAAAGGTATAGTCAAAAGGAAAACTTTATGTATTGGATTATGGAGAAAATATTATGGATTTTAATGTTTCTCATTCGTATGAAAAATCTGAGCTCTCAAATAAAATCCTTTTTTCTCTCTAAATTTTGACTCAATATAAGTTAGGCATTCTATCAAATTGATCACATCCAACATAAATAAAATAACATCATCAAGAACTACAAAGAGAAAAAAAATCTTAAAAAGAAAATGCTCAAAGACACAAATTTGGAAAACTTTGTGACAGGTTGCCAATCAAATGCTCTCACCGAATCATCAAATTCAAATAGTACAAAATCAGAGTATATGTGGAATAGAGAATCTTCTATTAAAGATAAAACAGAGTAAAAAGTGCAACGAAAAAAGGACATAGAAAACGAGAAACAAAAAGGTACATAAACTCAGGATGAAGACTTCATGTATTGCATTATGGAGAAAAGAGCCTGGATTTTTAAGCACATACTCACAGGAGGCTTTTCATTAGTACGAACAATCTACGCAGTCAAATAAAATCCCCATTTCTAGCTAAATTCGTCTCAATATAAGTTAAGGATGCCATCAAATTGATGCAAATCCAAAGCACATAAATAAAATATTATAAAAAAGTTTAACATATTTGTTAGTATTAACCAATGATTTATTTGAATAAAATGAGATAGAAATTGTTGAACTAATCAAGGATCAAGTCATTCCATTAGTTCACAACACTAACCAAGGATCCAGTCCTCACATTGGAAGCCCCAATCCCTTCGGGTTCCAGACCTTGCCAAATTTAAATATAAAATAACATAAAAACTGAACAAAAGTGTAAACAAAAGGAATAGTTTCAAGCTCATATAGGAGTCAAACTCATATGAGAGTTTTACGCAATTGAGTCATCATGTGGAATTTTGAAATTTTGCTTAAATTTTAGAGGATCCTAGTATATGAATGGCGATGATTAAAAAAATTCCGCACGGCCTTTGTATTTGGCTTTATTGGTGAAAATTGAAGGCGTTACTAGTTGGCTCAAGTCACACATGCATTTTCTGATATAAACATGTTAAATTTGTTATGTAAAAAAACCATGTCATTAAGCAATTTCAATAAACACATAGATGAGCAAAAAAAAAAAAATTATCATTTTTAAAAACTTCCTTTTAATAGCCGCAAAAATTAAAAATTCTGCACCACCACTTCCTGGCCGCTCGAACAACTATTCGGTGGAAAGACAAGGAGGGGATGGAAAGCAAGAAGCACTCATTTTCTCGTATAAAAAAGCCTGGCTTTGCTTTGTTTACACTTTCCCTTGCATAGACTTACATGGAAGTGAGAAAATACGTAGCTAGCGACCTCAATAAACCAGCCGATGTGACGTGGCAACCAATCAGGTTTGAGCTCCGGATATATGACCGCCTCGATCTCGAAGTTGGATACGTGGCGCTACCACTTGCGAGGAATATATCTTGCTCCCCCGGTCCTGATTTTCTCACATGCGTCCACGACACAGCTTCTCAGGCATTTAAAAAAACACCCACCATGTCATACGCATGCATGCGTACATCATCCATGACTGCATGTGTCGACATGCGAGGGGCGGTAAAGTCGGTGGTGCGTGGTCCCCGCTAGTTCGTAAAATTCACGACTTTCGTGTCACGCGCATTGACCCCTCCCTGGCCTTCCCTCTCGGGTCAACGTCGACCTTAATTACGAACGGGTTTGGAACTATTTGTTTAACCAACCTGGGTTGCCCAATCGCCCCCCAGATATTTTCGTAAAATACTCTTCTTACTGTTGGATTTTTATCAAGTGGTGGAGTTTTGTTAATCACCTCTGCCTTGGTAGTCCGTGGGCCTCTGGAAGTAGTGTGATTACTAGAATTCGTCCAATCCAAGGTTGGGTCTGTAGCATGCAGGCTGTGGGTCTCATTTTGAATTTCTCCTCAAAATAAACTATTCGATCTCGAAGTAGATTTTCTCGTGTTCATATTTTATTTAAATAGGAGTTGGCCTTCCCATACTAATCATTTCATGGATTATATAATGAAAATTATGAGTGTTTTTAGAACTCCTGCTGAAGTGAAAATGTGAAAGGGAGCCATTTATTTCAATGTGGTTTAGATTTCAAATAGCTCTTGCGGAACACTCATCAAATATTTAAGCCTACGCATGAATTGCACGTTCGCCACAAGCAGTGCTAAATGTGTTCAATATGCTGGAACAAAACTTTGATATGATGATGTAAGTATTTAAGCACCAACTGGTATACTCACCTAAAGTATTTTACCTCGACGGTACAGCCAATTGGTTTTTTTTTTTTTTTTTGGTTTAAAGTGAGTGGACCCACAATATCTATCCACTGATGTTATCTAATGCCATTGATGGCAAGATTTGAGCCAAATTCACCTGTGCAGGGCTTTGCATGCATTAAGGAGTCTAGATTGAGGTTCAAGTACGGGAAGAGCTTGGTTTGGAGTTCAACAATTTGAAAAATGGCCGGGACCAATTTTATCCGTGTAGTGCCCATTAGTAAATTTAGATTCACATCCATGCTTAATGGTCTATAACAAATACGTAAAAGAAAGAAGGAGAGAAAATCGTAATTAATAATCCATAGTTTACATTGCAATCTACATGACATGTTACTTATTGGTCATCCATATATATTATATGCACTACATATACATGTGAAATCATAGTCGTTTGACTGTAAATTTCTATATATTTATGCAAACAAACAAACCCTAAATGATCTCATATATGGGTCAAGCTGACTCATGGGAATTGGTTTTACTCATTATATATATACTGTTTTAAACCTTGGACAAAGTAAAAGGTAATGCCCAGCTTGATGTGCTCTCCAACTAGGCAGTGTTGTTGAATGCTATAACCCAACATAACTTAATAACTGTAACAGTAACATTTAATTTAAACGTTCAAATTCTTAGAGTTACAAACTTGGACGTGTGTCTCATCTGAAAGCATGCAAGTCACTATGCTACATGGATGGAAGGCATGTGTGGTAAGAAGGTCGCCCAACTGCCTTAGGGTATGATATGTTTACCTATATGATTAAAGGCTCAACAGTGCAATAGTTTTGTAAGTACACAGTATAACTGTTGGGTTTTTTTTTTAATTTTTTTATCCCAGCTTTAGAAGGGACTAGGGCCCTAATCCTTTGGTGAGGAAATGCACCTTATAAGAGGTTAGAGAATTTTCTTGTGAAGAAAGAGGATCTCGGGTGAGATAATAAATTCTCAAGTGAAGAAAAGTTTTCAACAAAAATTGGCCTATAAGAACCAAACATTTTTCCACTAAGGTAAAAGGTAATTCTTAACTGTTAAAATCTTATTTACACGGAGATTTGGACCTCCCTATGAATGATTTTTCACTAAGGTAAGATGCAATTTTTAATTATTAAAGTCTTATTTACGTGGAGATTTGAACTTCCCTATGAATGAAGGAAACAAGGGTAATTAATTAGGTGGAGTGAGAGGCAATTGGAGACTTGAAATTCCCTCTGAATGAAGGAAGCAAGGGTAATTAATTAATTAAGTAGAGTGAAGGGCAAATTGGTAATCTGGTTACCACTTTGACAAATGATAAAAAGAAGAGGGTTACGTGTCTAATGCAGGTGAATGTCGGCAAAGCACTAGCCTTAAAAGAAGGCATATATTGGATGGTCGGTGACAACCGTCACCGTTGGTAGTTTATTTTATCAAACCGCATCATCTTATTATAATGTGTTTAGGACTTTTCTAATTTTGTTCTTGACAGTAACTTGTCTTTAACTTAAAAAGCAGGGAGACAAAATATCATACGCTGCTTCCCATGGAAATTGGAAAATACCAATATCACCCCACTTTCATCATCAGAAATACCAAAATACCCTTTTATCAATCATGCTGGAAGTTACTAGAAATAAGGCCCCACAACCAGCAAAATATTAAATAATCAATTTTTAATATTTTTATATTTATAACTAGTTGACCAAGTGAACACAATTATGATTAAGTGGTATTGGTACTTGGGTATCACTTGTGATGATGGACCGATTCCACGGCCTTTATGTTGATCATATTACTTTCATTTAGTCATTAATCCAACGTAGCGAAAAAATAGAGAGGAGCTCACACCCAACTCATGCACAACTCACTTGAGTCCATGGAGTCCAGGGAGTATGCTTGGGGGAGTTAAAGTGCTGGTCATCCTTTACATTTAAATTATCATAAAAATTTAAAAGTTTTTTAATTTTATAAATATTGAAAATATAATTCACTTGTTTAATGATGATTAATCCAAATAATGAATTAATACGTTCTAAAAATATGAAAATAAGAAGAAAAAAAAATTTCTATATCATATTTTTTTCTCATATATATTAGGTCACCTCCAGATCTACTGATTGTTATCCTACATGAGTCAACTTAGATGAGTCATGAGTCAACTTGATGAGTTTTATAACTGGAACATCTATCTCTTAAATCTTCTATTCAAACTGATTATTGCCACATGAGCTAAGTTTATCTCTAATTGACCATCAAACAGGCCCCCTCACATGAAAGTTGGTACGATATGTTTGTCATGGACCGATTTGTAACATGTTCTACATATGATTTACTATAACTAGAGCATTTTCTGGCCCGTGAGTCCTAGCAGTACGGATTTTGTGTTGGACATTGTCCTAATTAGATTAGAATTTAGACAGAAATCAAGAAGATTTTGGATGTTGGAGAGTTGCAACGGTCTTATACCTGTATACAAAACAGGTATCTTTAGCTGTAAGCTGGTATTTATGCCTTCGATGGAATGTTTTGTTGGGGATAGTTCCTTGATTCCAGGTACAAGATGAAGATTTGGAGGTTGGGAGCTAGAACAGGAATTGATGTACCATGACATACAAATGTCTTCTTATAGCTGAGCTTATAGATAATATATACATAGGAATTTTTAAAAACTTCCCATTAAAAAAAAAAAAAGAGTTTATACCCTTTTCGACATATTCAATAAAAATTTGTCATCTCACAAGTGCAACAAAAAAAAGAAGAAGAAGAAAAAGGAAGGAATAACTAATTTTAAGGAAATCTTAATGACAAGTATTAACATATAATATGCTACAAAATGGGCGTTTTCTTAGTGAAAATCGCCTAGGGAGTTTTGTAGCACGACCCTCTCACTCACTCTCTCTATACACATATATATATATATGAGAAACATTTTGGATAATGTGATCCACGTTGCGTGCCATCTAATATATTTGAACTAGACTTAAAATTTGTGGACGTGTGCAATTCACGAGGGTCATGCGTGTGATTGGGTCATGTGTGTGATCCATTTGGATAACTTGTAACGTAGTCGCACTATTCGAAACTATGAAAAAATGGTTCATAAGGATCGTCTTACAAGACCATTTTCATATATATATATATATATCAAAAATATTTAAGAGAAAATTGTTCTCACCATTTTTTCGTGAGAACTCTAAGAAATGCCCATTTATCACCCAATTCCAACATTACAAAACACATGGGACCCCATGATAGTCACCCGCCTCAAGTTTCGGTTAAATCCGAATTTCTGGATCATTGGATCGATTGTCCATTAATTCGAATGGACTAGATTTGTGGGTCACGGATGATGGGGTTAGAAATATGTGATTGGGGTTAAACTTGATATTTAGAATGGTTCCACATAGATTTTTTCATCTCCCCCGATTCTATCTTCAAATGGGACCTAGTTGGTTCTCACGTAGTGTAAGTATTTTTGTGTTGAAAAATTCATGGGTTGGACAAAACTTAAGTCCATTAGTGTTTTATTTTACATATTTTTTAGTATGGACAATGGTTTGAGTCACCGGATGCACTGAAGTGAAGAAATAGAAGAAAAAGTGACAAATTGAAGTGGTTTTCTATAGACAATATGGATTAAAAAGTCATATCTTACAAACCGATCATCGGATATAGGCATCGACCTATCATTGGAAAGCTCGTTTCGAGAGGATTCTGTAGAGCCCAAGATCACCTCAATCGGAGCTGAAACGAAAAAGTTATGGCCTCCGGAAATTTTCAGGAAAGTGCTGAAATTTTCACCCGGGCAGAACCTTAATCCGACCGATCGAGCAATTTATCCGACCGATTGGGTAAGTGCAGAAAGTGGGCTGACTTGCGATTTTTCAGCCCGAATTGAAATGAAACTTACCTGTTTGATGCCAACTCCTTTCCTGATCGTATTATACTTATGAGGCACGTATTAGAAGCTATAAAAGAGGGTTTTCTCTCTACAACAAATTACATCTTTACCAACACTTTTTACCAACAAAACCCAAACTGCGTTGGTCAAGGGTACTTTTTGCCAACGCAAATGAGGATGTGTTGGGAACAGTCAAATGGGGAAATACTTTTACCAACGCATTATTAGTTGCATTGGTAGAAGTACTTTTTTGCCAACGCAAATGAGAATGTGTCGGAAAAAGTCATAAATGGGGAGTACTTTTGCCAATGAAGTATTATTTGTGTTGGTGAGCTTACCCTTTTGCCAACACAATAAAATATGCACTGGTAAAATGTTATCTTTTACCAACGCAAATGAGAATATGTTGGAAAAGGTCATAAGGGGGGAGTACTTTTGCCAACGAAATATTATTTGTGTTGGTGAACGTATCCTTTTACCAACACAATAAAATATGCGTTGGTAAAATATTACTTTTTACCAACGCAAATAAGAATGTGTCAGAAAAAATCAAAAGGGGGAGTACTTTTGCCAATGAAGTATTATTTGTGTTGGTGAACTTACCCTTTTGCCAACACAGTAAATATGCGTTGGTAAAAAGTTACCTTTTACTAACAAAAAATGAGAATGTGTTGGAAAAAGTCAGAAGCGAGGTTACCTTTTCCAATGCATTATTATTTGCGTTGGTGAAAGTACCATTTTACCAACGCAATAAAATATGTGTTGGTAAAGGTTATCTTTTACCAACGTATCAAATAATATGTTGGAAAAGGTCCTAAGTTAAATTAGGATTGGATTGTTCTAGGATATCATATAAAATGAGTCAATTAATTTTCTAGTGCATTAATGTTGATATTAATTCAAACAAAAAGTCACAACGCCTAGCCTTTCATGCACTAGATATCTATTTCATTAATTAAATCTCTTTAATATTCATTTTTAAGGGTAAAACATCGATATGACATATTTAAACTTCAAAATAGTTAAATCAAGGACTAAGTTTATGTTGTAGGTTTTCTTTTTAACCCTGCCCCTTCTTGCCCAAGGGGATTGTTTCCATCTACCCCCTCTCTTTGAGACACATGCATTCAAGTGGCCCCATGAGATGGATTGGATTTGGATATTAGTGAGTCCCACCTAAATATAAGTGCCAGGATCCGAACAGAAAAAAGAGAAGCGACGAAGACATTTGAAACTCCCGCCCTTATTTTCTCTCCCATTTCGCTTTCCTCCTCTCCACCTCGGTTCCGCTCCTCAACTGCCCTTGCTCATCTCCTCTCTCTTCTTCTTTTCAATCTCTTTAGGGTTTGTCCCACATCTCTGGCTAACTTATCAGAAGACCCAACCCAGGCTCTAACATGTTCTGTTCTACCAACATCCCCTGCAAATTACATGTTCTTTTTTGCATGTTGGGTAACATTCAGCTTGTAATATTGAGAATGTTTCCCATTGATGAAATGGGCTTGATTGAAGTTTGGGTTGCTTGTTTTTGTTTTCACAATTTCCTTTTGGTTTGATCTCTTTAACTCTAGAATGTGGCAATCCCAAAATATTTAATATTGGATCCTCTTTTCTTGTTGTTTGCCCATTCATTGATTATGTGTTTGCCAACTGTTTGATGATATGTATATGAGAAAATTATCAAACATTTCCTCGCTAAATTACCCATTCTATTGACAGGCGTAATCTGCCATGTTGTATGCAGGAAATCTGTTGAAAGATTTTTTTTTTTTTTTTTTGGGTTTACAGACAGGACTTTTCTGTTTCTTGAAATATGTGCCTGAGAACAACATAACATTTCCTATCAAAATAACCCATTTCAAGGCATGTTTTTCTGCAAGATATGCATGACATCATTTTTTTTCCTTCAGATAGGACTTCTAGTTTATTGAGTAGAACGATGAGTAGTCATTAAAAATCAATAATTAAGACATAAGCCAAACAAGTCATGAAACTTAATCCAAAGTCCAGTTTTTCAAAAACCAATTATAGTTTGTCAATTCTCAAATGTGAATGTGAGAACAGGGTTAGCAAGAATCACCGCAAAAATGCATCTAATTCATGCTTTTAAAGCGCTTGCATTGTTACTGAATTTAACTTGCTTTCATGTTTTTCTTTTTTTGAATTTGTTTAGTGATGCGTTACTGGAGGAAGTTCTTTTTTCAATTTCTTTTAGTGAAGTGTTAGTGAAAGTTAGTTTTTTAACAATATCAATTAACAATATCAATCTTTCTCTTTTATATTTATAGAGCTCATCCTTCCTATTTATAGAGCACAGCACACCTTTCTCTTTGGTTCTTTTCTTCTAAACTACCTTCTGTTTCCTGCACAGAAATTTAAGAAAAATTGTTGAGGGAAAGAAATCAGAAAACTAGACCAAACCCTCCTGGTTTAACAATGCAGGCCAAAATCAATGCTTTCTTCAACCTTTGGTACGGAATGACCCTGAAACTGCCATTCTTTCTGACAATGACGCTCCTCCACTAAAGCAAGAGATTCTGGTGACTTATAGGCGTCGGAACCCAAATTCTAACCCCACAAGGTTTTTGGACTTTTGTACTTGTCCTTATTTTTTAAAGCGATGCACTAGACTATTTGAAACGCTTCTGTTTGTTACCATTTGTTTCTTGAAAGGTTTTTAACACCTGTTTTTAAAATAGTGTTAGGCTAATGCACTATTCAGAGAAATAGAGATATTGTGAGTAAATTCAGTTATAAGTAATAATTGGTGATCTTTTTCTTTTTCTTCTTCTTCTTTTCAATTTGGACAGCAAAGATGACAATGCATGTGAGTTGGTCAATGGGCAACACAAGCAGGCAAACTGTTTTGATGACAAATTCAACGGTGAGGAATTATGTTGTGCTGATTTGGTCAGTTCTCTTGTAAAACCAGCCACAAATAGAGCATTGAATAGAAAGAGAAGTTACGCCCAGTATCATTTGGAGTTGGGGCAATTTGATTTTCTACTGCACACTTGCTCTATATGTGGGTTGAAGTACACCCGTGGAGATGAAGAGGATGAAAAGGTTCACAAGGCATTTCACATGAATTACAGCCATGGAATTCAATTCAAGGTGCTCCAGCAGTTCTCTTGTTAATTGAGTATGTACTTTACTGTATTGTTTCTGAAATGTTTTTTTTTTAAAGCTTTGACAGGGTTGGTGCAATGAAAGAGTAGTGCTCACAAGTTCAAGAAATGGAGATCGCATAATTTTGGTGCTAGATGGCGATCCTCTAGCTCACAAGCATAAGGTTATTCCTGTTACCTGGATCATTTTTCATGCTTCTTTTTTGTGGTTGTTTGAATGTTGTGGGCATGGTGGACAACAGGGAAACACCCCATCTTCAAATGCCACCACTTCAGTAGCTCTATCCCAAACTCCGTTCCATCCAATAAATGATGTAGTTGCTCTTTTCTATTGTATTTGCAGTTTGACATCCACTTTCCATGCTACCACGTAATTAAGGGTTCTGTACAGAAGCAAGAGTGTGTGAGTCCTATAACAAGCTTGACATTTGCAGCACTGGAGCTACTTTCATTGCCCTAACTTCTTTGGCTGGCCAAATGCTTGGAGGGGCCTGCTTAAACCCAGAATCCTACTGAGCTGCTTGGATCATGCACATGTGCCTCATTGGTGCTTGTAATCATGATCTGCATTTGTAAGGTTTGAGAAACTCCATGAACATTATTGACATATTCTCAAGTCAACATGTTGCCGAGGCGGTGAAGCTAATGGAGTGGGAGCTTAGTTCGAGTGATGGATGGCTTCTTCATGACTCTTGCAAGGTGATAAAAAAAAATTTCTTCACTAGTCTATTTTCATTTTGGTAAAGAAAATAACTGCTTTTGCTATGTAAATTATTTCTTTATAAAATTGGCCTTCATTTTCCTGTTACAAGTGTTCTTGTTCATTTCCAAACAGAGAATCATAGGCTGCCTGCTTGCGGAACCAATAAGATTTGCTTACCGAGTTGTCTTGAGTCCTGCAGCTTGCAAAAGTTTAGATGTGAAAAACAACAAGATCAAGTCAGATCCAACCCCACTCCAGTTCGGTTCGGTCACCTTTCAGAGGGAAATCACTAGAAAACTTTCCTCAACTAGTACTGAGATCATTGATATGAATGACAGAGGAGTGGTACTCTGTGAGGAGGATGCTGTGTCAGCATCTTGTGGCATTAGGGCCATTTGGGTTGCACCATCCAGCAGAAGAAAACGTGTTGCCACCTAATTATTAGATGCTATAAGGTGTGTCTTCCCAATATCACTGATGCTTTATCTCAAATTAAATGTACTAGGCATTGTCTGTTTTACCTTTTTTCCATTAATGTGATGTTTGAACTTTGACATTATTGACTAATGTTTTCATGCCAATTGGTAAGAGGACTTAGGAGTTAGGAGTGTTGGGAAAAAGTCCCACGCCTGATATCGCCCAAGCAATGGGTTTGACACAGCTTCATTTACCTATTTGGGCCTTCCACCTATTAGCTTAAGCTTTTGGGTTGGTATATGGTATTTTACAAGAATAGCTCTATTGTACTCCCATTTCAGCTTTTGCCCTTCTTATTTTCTGATTTCTACATACAAATGAAAAGCCTTTTTAAACAAGAAGTGCATAAACTGATGTAGTGTGACTGTGTGAGGTTTGCCAAATCATGCTTTAATGAATTAGAAGAATTTCAAGTGTTTTAGGAAAATTTATTGAGTTGTTGGTTGGTTACATAAAAATAACTTATTATTGTTTAGTTTTTCTCTCTCCCCTCTTTTTTCATATTTGGGCATGTGAAGTGGATCAATCTTGGATATGATTTGGTCCTCAAGTATTCACTTTTTCTTATTGGCTCCTAACCCCATCTCTCGCCATGTATATGACTAATTCTTTCTCTCCTCGCTCCTCATCGAATATTCTCACCAACTCCATCTTTGCTTTGGTTATCATTGTTATTCACTTCATTGCACTGATCTTTTTCTGTTCCCTTTAATCCAAGAAGAACTTCTACAAGGGTCAAGTTCTACACCCTTCTCAATTTGCTTTCTCTCAACCCACCTCCTCCAGTAATGTTTTGGCATCAAGCGATAGTGGTACAAAATCTTTCTTGGTTATGTGACTGCAACAAGTTAACTTCTGGGCTATTGTAGTAGTTTCTTTAGGTCAGTGGACAACTATGTAAACACAAGCAAACATTTTTTCATGAGAAATTAGATATTGATTAAATAGTTGTTTCTTATTAGAAAATGATTTGCCTTTGCTCTATGCTACTATAGTGTTTAGCTCTCGTGCAAGCAATGATTGATGATTCTTGGGAGGATCATAAAGTTCTGATTCTTGCGAAACTTGGTATTTAGCTGGAACTATATGAGCAAATGAGACTAGATATGGTGCCATGAACAATGATGTTGAGCACTGAACATTATGTGTACTAGCTACCTTGGTCTGATTTGGTTGTTAATTGTTTATTGTTCATGTGCGCTGAACATTATGTGAATGTTCTTTTGGCGTGTGGGATGTTCTGCTAATTGTTTTATGAACTCTTTGGCCAAGTCTTCTTTGCTTGCTTAGATTATGTTGTTGTTGGTTTTTATATTGTTGCGTAGAATTCTAATTTCTTATTGTTTTCTAGTGTTCCTCACTTGTATACTTCCTTTTTATTAATGTGAATGAACCCCTACCGTATTAAGAAATTGTTTGATCTTTATTTTGCAGTGAGTAATGAAAGTTAATAGTGTGTTTGAATTTTCATCAAATTGCAACTGAAAATGATAATGTTGGAGGTTAATGTATTCAAAATTGACAGACTACGATAGCAGAAAAGATTACCTCACAGTCGCAGTCAGATGTCCCAGATCTACAGATTGAGATGCAAGTTTCTCAAGAAGTGCTTGGAAAGAGGTCGGCCTACACATTGGGATACGGGATTCGCAACACCTGTTTATCTTTTACACAGTTTCAAGCATCTAATACTGAGTTAATCGCTCTACGCCAGCAAGTTGCTAAATATCAGAGTCAAATGTCAGGAGTTCAAACCTTTGTGTTAATGGTGGCTGAAAAAACAGGGATAGATCCAGCTAGCATGCCTATATTTAGTCCAGAGAGCGGACGTGGTGATGCCACATTGGCTGGAGGGCACGATGAGGCTTTTCTTAGTTAGCAACTATTTTGTAATAGACAAACTTCTATTTTGATATATGTACTTTGATATTTTTCGATCTTTTTTTTAGGATATTTGCAAACATTTATTATTTTTTCGATGGGATATATATATGTTTTGAAGTGTATGTTGACTTTTTGAATATAAATATTTCATTTATGTGCTCATATTTTGGATTTGTATTTATTGTATTGCTAATGTGTTTGGATGGGATATAAACATGTATAAACAGGTTGCAAAAACATTTTTTCCAAAATTAAAAAAAATTGAAATTACTTTTGCCAACACAAATTATGTGTGCCAATGCATTTTTGTGTTGGCAAAAGTTGTTTTGCCAATTTCTTTTTTTACTTTTGCTAACACCATAGTGTGTTGGTAAAGTTTAACTTTTAGCAGCATTTTATTTTGCGTTGACAAAAGTTTATTTACCAACCTATTTTCTAACTTTTCTTAACACCCGTTTGTGTTGGTAGAGATCAACTTTTGCCAACGTTTTTAATTTGTGTTGGCAAAAGTTGTTTTACCAACTTGTTATATCTAATTTTGCCAACACCATTTTGCGTCGGTAAAGATCAAAATTTGCCAACATTTTTTGTTTGTGTTGGCAAAAGTTTATTTACCAACCTATTTTTCTACTTTTCTCAACACCCGTTTATGTTGGTAGAGATCAAATTTTGCCAACGTTTTTAATTTGTATTGGCAAAAGTTGCTTTGCCAACATGTTATCTCTAATTTTGCCAACACCATTTTACGTTGGTAAAAATCAAAGTTTGCCAACATTTTTTGTTTGTGTTAGCAAATGGCACTCCCCACATACTTTTACCAACACGTTTTCAACGCATTTTTTGGGTTGGTAAAGTATGTTGCCAACATTTATTGATTTTTTCCAACATTTTGTTGTGTGTTGGCAAAAGTGAATTTTGTTGTAGTGAATAAGACAGATATCTCATTGTTCTGAATGGAGAATATATTTTAAAGATCATCTCCTCTAGAGTTTTTTTGAGAGTTGAAGGGCTGAAGTTCTACTCTAGAAATCTTTGTCTTCTACTTCTCTGAGTGTAGAAGATTGCTGTGGGGAGTCAAGTGCTACAGCTAGAATGCGTCTAGGTGATTGAATTTGTCATAGAGAACGGCAGAAGGTCGTTGCAGTAGGGAGCTGTGGAAGGGAATCACAAGGTCCTTAGGTTGAGGAGCAATTGGATAAGGGTTGTGAGTATTATCTTGTAACTGTAGTATGATTCATAGTGCTTGATATTCTTGGCCGTGGTTTTTTCCTAGGTTGGGCTTTTCACATAAAATTTGTGTCTTCTTGTGGTGTGTGCTTGTGGTTTGATTTTTTATTTCCCCTGCGTGGTTGATTTTTGCACATATTATTAAGATTGGCATTAATCCATTCTAGAAAATCTCTCCCCCCCACAAAACATTCAAGTAGGTAGGTGAGAACATTTCTCACTTGAATATTACCATATATATACATGTATACACATATATACATACATACACACACACACACACACATATATATATACACACCTGGAAATGGGGTATTGCATTGGAGAAGCCATTTTTATCATTATATGTATTTGCTAAGGAGGATCTGGAAACTCGGTTGACTAGGACACAGCTCATGGATGTGGCCCATTGTCATATATTTTCTTAAAAATAAATAATAAAAGAAAATGATGAAAGAGAATTAGTGGATCGGATAAATCAGAAGAAAAATAATAAGAAAATTGCAGATGAGAACTCTCTCTCTCTTAGACGCTCCAACTCGTTTTCTCATAAATTTCGAACAACTGTTTTTCTCATAAATATCTAATGGCTGTTTCTCATAAAACTCTCTGATGAATCTTTTTTCTCATAATTCTCTCTCTAATAAGACTTTATATAAAGCCTCATATCAAGTCTTTGAAAAAAATATACACATACTAGTCTTACATACAACTCCCTCTCAAATACTTATTTTCCTTCCAAGAGAATTATTTCTAATTTTATTTTATTTCGGGGAAATTCATAGTTGTTTCTCTTGTCTATATGTTACTTGAGATAGAGAGTTGAGCATTGTATCATGGGGACAAATTTTCATTACAAACCACATGCATGTCGGGGAAAATATTGTCCTTGAGAAAGCATTAGGTTATTCCTTTTGCCTTACCCATTTTTATTTTGTGCTTTCTTTTTTTTTTTTCAATTTATCCCTATCATATTATTTATTTGATTGGCTATTTTTTTTTCAAATGACAAATTCTTCTCAAGAAATTTCCCCAACACCCAGTGATTGAAAGCCCCAAGTGTAAGGCTTCAATTATAGTTTTACTCGGTGAGTCGGGATCAAATCCATAGGGAGCTATGTATCTCACAATCTGTCCTATGAAAAACTAGTACTATCCTAATAAAATTTATACAAAAAAATGTCCTACTAAACTAAAAACTAAATTAAAATTACAATCGCAAATAAAAACCTAATATAAAAAGCAATTTGAACTAATTGCTACAAAACAAAGAAAATAATCAAACCACCAATTGAATGATCTTAAAAGTGAATAAGATAAATCTGAAAATTAAAATAGAAGACAATAAAAAAATGAAAAAAAAAGATAGATTTCAATTCTTTAAATCTAAATTTAAAACCTCATTTGATTGAATCAAAGTAAATTTAGATTTGCCGTACCAAACATGAACTGTCACTACACATAAACAAATAATGTTGACTCTATAGTGAGAACTATGACAACCAACTTTGTTTATCTATGAAAAACTCAATTCAAATAAGCAATAAATCCAGATTTATTAAATTGAAACGATCACATCAATTCTACCTAAAGATCATGAACTTCAAGAAAGATTTGTTACTGGCCTAACTCTTCAACTCGTCTTCTCTTCAAATCATGCTCCAAGGATGAAGAAGATGGTGGAGAAAGAATACGGATAGTAGAGTCCAAAGTTAGGTTGGCCTAACCCACTTTGGGGTGGAGGAGAGATGGAGAGAAAGAGGGCTTGTGGTGTTTTGCAACTCTCCCCTTGAATCCTTTTTATAATATTTGGTCTCCTTTTTTAGCCAAAAGTTAGCAATTATATATTGAGTAGAAAGATTCTTGATCATTTTTTTGTGCAAGTGTCTCTCTATACCTACTTTCTAAAGTCAAAACAAGACTTTAATATGATGTAATTCCTTTTAAAAATACACAGCCAACTTCTTAAGGCCATAACTTTGTCTTTTTAGCTCCGATTGGTGCAAATTTAGGTTTTACAGATATCTGCTCGAAAAGAGCTTTCCAACAGTACCTAAATTGCCCCGTCCGACACTCGATTTGAGAGTTATAACTGTTTTAATCTATGCTGTCCAAATAAAAATGGGATTGACTTTTCATTTTTTATCTTTTCTTTTTTTTACTTTCCTTTTATTGAATTTTCTCCCCCATGACTTTCCTTTCTTCATTCCAATTTAAGTTCTTGAAATCTAAATTTAGATTCATGCAACAATTTGAAGAGTAGGACCCTTGTCTCTAATTTTCCTTAGATACAAAAGCAACTTTTGATTTAAATGACAATTTTGACCAAAAGTCACGAATGCACTAATGCAGGCCCAATTTACATAAAATGACACCATCAATTCACGCCATTGCTCATGATTTAACTAATGATGATGACAAATTATATCATAGAAATAAGATTTTGAAAACCCTTCTAAAAATAGAAATCCAAAAATGGAAAATTCCATGATTTTATAATTAAAAAATGTGATTTTTGAATGAATTTTACATGAAAACTGTATAATGATGCTCAAATCATAAACACATGATTTTTAACTAAATGAAGAAGTTTCTAATAAATAAGTCCTTAAAATCCCCTAAAGTATACGTAAAATGATGCATTTTTAAAGACTTATCACCCAGTGCATGTGGAATTTTGTTTGTGATAATGAACTCGGTTATATTCCATTTTACGTGAAATATTAGTGTAAGCTACTTATTCGTTTTGATGATCAAAGAGGAGAAAATAATCAGATGTTAAGATCAATTCTAGTTACGTCCAAATGTTCATTGTTTTTTCAAAGCATCCATCCCGACCGTATATATTTTGTTATTATTTTTCTAACATCAAGAGTTGAGGCGTTCATGGGGAGGGCTGAAGCATATCCAGGCCCAGATTGACTTTGGAAACATAGGCCCGAGCCTGGGCCAAGCTCAACACGCCCATTTACTCAATTGAGTTTGGCTGGGCCACACTAGGCTTTCTACCAATTGTTTGGATAAATTATAGAAAAATTACAAAAATTCATTAGCGGGGTTGGGTTGGGCTTTCTATCACTTAATCATTCCTGGCCCAATTACTAAATGGGCCCAAATTGTACATCCAAGCCCAGTCCCAAGAGTCTGGGCCATGCCCTTGAGCACCCACAATAAAGAGGCAAGTAAAAATACACATTTTAGAGCCTGTTCTTTCAACCGAACAATAAATTATGAGATAGCAGCCTCAATTTATGGCCGCAGAAGAGATTTCTGTTTCTTGGATTCTGCAACTCCTAAACCAAAAGGACCCTGCCGGGTGCCGATGCAGGGAACCTGGCCCTACCATGTTGGTAACCTTGCCTATTCTGACCTACCTCAAGTTCGGCCTGAATTGCGTATGGATAACCTGAGCTTGTCTCACTCTGGTCGAACCAAAATTGCAAAACCTGATCACATGCAATGATAATGATCAAGCTAGAACTGATTCCCTTTTTTGTATTTCGAACAAGAACTTGGCTCACATGTGATGTGACATCCTAAACTTCTCCGTATGTTTTGGCCACCCGTAAGCATAAGTTGTTGGATTCAAAAGGCTGAGAAATCAGTTCAAAGGTTGGACCTTGTAAGTCCCAAAAATCGAAGGCAAGGGGCAATTTGATTACCCTTATTGACCCCCGCCACCCCACTATTTGTTGTCTACCGCTGATCCACGTGTACCCTTGTTGACCCCTTGAAACCCTCCCTCCTCTCATGATGATAGACAAAACACTAGCAGTCCCTCACACTACCTCCAAATAGGGAGCGGTTATGGATGTATAAAAGTAAAAATCAAAGAGTTTTGAGCCATGAATGAAAGAGAGGATGGAACCGTAGGGATGCAGAGCAGATTTCAATAGTGATGCAACTGACTTTGCATTCAAATAGAGATTTTAGGAATTAAAATTTCAATCAAATAATAATTTAGGGAATTCAAAGATAAAGGTTTCAAAGATAAATTTTAGGTGTTTCAAAATTATCAATTAGATAACTTAATTTTCAATTTAGAAATTTGGAGATGGGCCCACGTCTTGCTTGCCATGACGTGTAGAGCCTTGAGAAATGTAAATTAAAAGAAAACGATAATGCACTTTCTTATTTTGAATCCATGTAAGGGCAACATAGCAATCGGATCAAGTGTAAAATAATGACAATGTTCATAAACTAACAAAGTTCATCCAACAGAGATTACATTCTGCAATAATCCCAATGCTACGTGGAGAGAGTAATTAGCAATTGAAAGACATTTCACCATCAATAATGAGAAGTTAACACTTAATGGATGAATTAGGTTGAAAACAACCGCATAATACAAAAGTAATGGTTCTCACTTTCTGTTGTAAGGTGGATCACAATTCACAACCCATTGCAAGATGTTGATTGATGCTCTAGCTAATTCAAAGCAGCTGTACTCATCACACGCCTGAGTCGTGAATCAGGTGGGGCCTATCTTGAGTATCCACTGGACATATTTTACGCCAGCACTTTCAACAGATGAAGATGGATACAATAGACCTTGCAATGCACCAAGGAGTCATCTATTCAATCGGTGGCCCACATACACACGGTTAAGAATAATATAGATCTCAAATTCTATTTTCTTCTTTTCTCTTTTTTCTCTCTATTCTGCTCATGATCACTAAACACATCAGTGAATAACCCAACTTCACCAGAAACTCCATCTCCTCCACTTGCACTAAAGCCACCTGAAACTCCTCTCTTCTCTTCCTTGCCTTTGCTCTGTAAATAGAACTCAACTTAGCTACCTTTATTTTCCTCTTTTTCTTCTTCTTCCTTATCTTGATCTTCTTTTTCTCTGCAGCCATCCAAACTAGGCAGAATACCACATCACCCCTTTCTCATACTAACTTAGTCTCACTGAGACGTGAGAGAGGTTCGGCCATATACCACATCACCTCTGTCTCATACTAAGTCTCACTGAGAGAGAGAGAGAGAGAGAGAGAGAGAGAGAGAGAGAGAGAAGTTGGAAACATGAGAGTTGACAGGGACGTGTGCCGGAGAGAGGTTAGGAGTTAGGGAAAGAGACGTGACAGGGCAGAGGGGGAGGGAAGGTGTGTTGAGAAAATGCCGCCTATTTTTTTTATTTTTCTTAAAAATTTAGAAAATTAGGATTGTGGGTTTGGAAAGCTCTCATTAACTCATGTAAAGTCACTTCTAAATGGTATATGAGATTCATATCGACCTCATAAAAATATCTTTATTACATTTTTTTAAGTAATTGCTTTCTCTACTGTAGCCCAATTTGCCAATTTGTGTGCTAAGCCCAAATCTTGCCTGAATTTTAATCAACGTGCTAAATCAGACCTAAGCATGAGGCAAGCCTAGGGAAGGCAGACCCAAATTACATTTCTTGCATGCCTTAACGTGTTGGTTAGTCATTGTATTGTTTGATATTTGTTTATGTCTAATAGTTCAGGTTATGTGGATTGGTTAGCCAGAGACTATGGCCCAGTTTGGCATTGTTCCTATATTGTTTTCTATTTTGTACTAAGATATGGTTGTGCTGAAACTAGGTTGTGCCGGCACTAAATTCTATAGAACTTGTTTGGCAACATTATATTAAAATACTTTGCTGAGAATATGCTATATAAAACTTGTTTGGTAATACGGTACAATTTTTTTTCTAGCAAACGGAAGCAAAGAATCATAAGATCTAAAATATGGACCCACTTATAATAGTTACAATGTAGTACTTACATTTAAAAATTAGAACATCTGGCCCCATATTCATATGACACTACAACAAAATTCACTTTTGCCAACACACAATAAATGTTGGCAACATACTTTACCAACCCAAAAAAATGCGTTGAAAAGGTGTTGGTAAAAGTATGTGGGGAGTGTCCTTTGCCAACACAAACAAAAAATGTTGGCAAACTTTGATCTTTACCAACGTAAAATGGTGTTGGAAAAATTAGAGATAACATGTTGGCAAAGCAACTTTTGCCAACACAAATTAAAAACGTTAGCAAAAGTTGATATCTACCAACATAAACAGGTGTTGAGAAAAGTAGGAAAATAGGTTGGTAAATAAACTTTTGCCAACACAAAAAAATAAATGTTGGCAAACTTTGATCTTTACCAACACAAAATGGTGATGGCAAAATTAGAGATAACAAGTTGGTAAAGCAACTTTTGCCAACACAAATTAAAAACGTTGACAAAAGTTGATACCTACCAACATAAACGCGTGTTGAGAAAAGTAGAAAAACAGGTTGGTAAATAAACTTTTACCAACGCAAAATAAAATGCTGCCAAAAGTTAAACTTTACCAACACACTATGGTGTTAGCAAAAGTAAGAAAAGAAATTGGTAAAATAACTTTTGGTAACACAAAAATGCATTGGCACACAGAAATGCGTTGGCACACATAATTTGTGTTGGCAAAAGTAATTTTGATTTTTTTTAATTTTGAAAAATTTTTTTTTGCAAGCTATTGATAACTGTTTATATCCCATCCAAACACATTAGCAATACAATAAATACAAATCCAAAATATGAGCAATAAATAAAATATTTATATTCAAAAAGTCAACATACACCTCAAAACATATATATCCCATCGAATAAACATCAAATGTTTGCAAATATCATAAAAGAAAGATCGAAAAATATCAAAGTACATATATCAAAACAGAAGCCTGTCTATTGCAAAACAGATGCTAACCAAGAGAAGCCTCATCATGCCCTCCAGCCAATGTGGTATCACCACTACCGCTCCCTGGACTAAATATAGGCACGCTTCTATCCCCGTTTTTTCAGCCACCATTAGCAAAAAGTTTTGAACTCCAGACATTTGACTTTGATATTTAGCAACCTGCTGGCGTAGAGCGATCAACTCAGTGTTAGATGCTTGAGACTGTGTAAAAGATGAACATGTGTTGCGAATCCCGTATCCCAATGTGTAGGCTGACCTCTTTCCAAGCACTTCTTGAGAAACTTGCATCTCAATATGTGGATCTGGGACATTTGACTGCGACTGTGAGGTAATCTTTTCTACCATCGTAGCCTATCAATTATGAATACATTAACCTCCAACAAAGATATAACAATATAGTTTTGGGTGTTTATTGCAAATGAGTTAGGTATACGTACATGACGTTGCTTAGCAATGTCGTTTATCCACACACTCCCCTTTTTATGACCTTTGTGGGTGTCTGCAAATCTATAGGCATAGACTGTTGTACACCACTCTCCTTTGTCTATTGTTTCATTTGATAAATCAATTATACTAATTAAACACTGAATTTTATAATAATACTGTAAGAATTTCTAAACATGCACTCACAGCAATATCGGCTTATGATGCAAATGATCTAGAGCCGCTTGTATGATTGTATTTCAGGGCAGCTCGAACAGTCTTTCCATTCTCTGACTTTTTCTGCAAGGAAAATATAATCAATTAACAAGATGTGTATATAAAATAAGAATTGGAAGTAAAATATTGACAATTTGTGTATATTTATATAAATTACGAAGAATAGTCCTAGGCTATATACCTTTCACTTGTCATTATTTTCCCACACATTTTCGATCATCCACACCCAGTCATCTGGTTTACAATGAGGATCTTTAATGCTCTTAAGGTCAACCACTCCCTCCTCCTTAAGCGCAAGGTACCGCTTGTGCAAGATGCTTTTCCAATACTTCAATAATTTTTTGCACCTTTTGTCAATGATACTTCTGACCAACTCATTATTTGTGTAGTCCCCAAAGTCAAATGTTTGCTGCAATTGGAAACAACAAAGTTATCCCAGTTAAAATCATAAATAACATGTTTAAAATACATACATTATAAAAATTACTGAAACTTTTTGAATAATTGACTCCCTTAATCCACTATCAAGTTTTGCAAACTTGATATCTCGAAGTGGTACGAAAGATCGAATTTGTTCTCCAAGAGCACTCGCCAAGGAAGGGGCCCAATAACCCACTATTTCCTTTTGGTCAAAGTCAATTTCAACTGGAATAGCATGACCGAGTTGTTTTCTAAATTTATCCGTGCTCAAACCCCGAAACGCACCCCGTCCATGCATTTTAGAAGGTACTGGATCCGATGCTGTTAAGATAATAATTTAATTTGAATTTGTTTATAAAATATATAAAAGTAAGGACAATTTGTTATGTATATATAAAGCTATATATTTCTTACCAACGCTGCTATCAATAGTAGGTGGACTGGTCATCTGGTCAGGCAGGGCGGGTTGTGAGACTTGATTAACTATCGCCACCACGGGCATGCTCACTGCATGATTGGCCTCTATTGGTGAAGGTTGTGTAAAAGATGAACCATGGGCATGCCCTCCACATGATTGACCCCTACCTCTTTTCTCCGACCACGGGGCCATATGTTTGACCTAGCATAACAGAAAAATGAAGTATTAGTATATGAGTCAATAATTGAAAACAACTTGATATATATGGAAATGTGATTATAAACAAAAAATAGGAAACATATTTGAGACACACATTACCTTCGACGTGTGAGAACCAGCAGACTCATCATCCTCATAACTACTAGTATCTTCACTGGAAGAATTTTGTCCTTCCTCACCCTCAGGTGGTACATACTCCTCGTCATCATCATTTGCCACCGACCTGATTCTCTTTCCCTCTCTTTCGCATGTACTCGTGGTTCGCCTATTTGAACTGAACATCAAATCTGCTGCTTTATTTAACCCTAACTCATGAAGTTTCTTTGAATTCTCCTCAATAGTTTGCTTTCTCTTCTTCTCTAAAGCATTCATCTTAACTCTCTTTACCCACCCGGGCATGACAAACGACTTGCCGCCTTTAGGCATTTTTTTTGGCAACTATATATGAACATGTTATTTAATAAAATGAAATATGACATAAATCAATAATATGAAATGAAATATGAAATAATATTAAGACATTTAAATAAAAAATGACTATTCAATCATAACACATGTCCATACATGAAAACAGTAAAAAACAAAAACTACATCTGATAATCCACATCAAGATCTATATCAGGATTGAGCAATCTCTCCATCTCATCGCCTTCGTCATCTACATACTCCGCCAAGGTGTCATCCTCATCACTGTCATCATTTATATGCTCTGGCCTTAGTTCATTGATATGAATGATCTCGGGATCCCTATCATCCCTATGGTAAGGAAGATCCATGTCTTCATCATGGATTGAGAGACCAGAAGTGGATTTATTTTGTTGAAATGCATCAGCATCATCTCGCTCTGGAACATCCCATATTCCACGGTGCCTAACCCGTTCTACAATTCTCCAATTTTTGCCTTTGCTGGTATCATTGACATAGAATACTTGACTCACATTACTTGGTAAGACAAATGGATCATTTTTATACTAACGTCTTGTAACATCAATAGATGTGACATATTTATCATTGTAAATTCTGCTTTTATGACCTGTGTTGTACCATTTACATTGGAATAGAACCACTCTACCCCCATGCAGATATCTCAACTCCCATATTTTGCACAGATAACCATAGAAATCAATCTGTTTTCCTTTATGGTCCCCTTCCATGACCAACCAACTGTTTTGGCACCTACGACGGCTTTCACAGTCTCGAGTATGGAATCGGATGTCATTAGAGATACATCCAGAATAAAAATCAATAATAGGATCGGGATCATTTGCCAATGACCAAAGTTCTTCTGCTGCTTCTGCTGATCCTTGAGTTCGCAAATCATTCATCTACATGATCAACATATGAAAAGTGCACTAAGTTAATATCAATTGTGGTCTAGTTCATTATTACTGAGTGGTTTTCATTTTTTAAATATATCTTACCCGTTTTTTGAACCAATTTGGAAATTCTTCTTGCTGTACCTGAGCTATGTCACGTCCTTGTGGAATTTGCACAATACTCTTGTGTTCTTTACTCAAGGAAATTTTAGTTCATTAGTATCTAAAAGCTGTGTAAAAATAAATGAGTGTAAGAGCTATATGTACATGTAATTAGACCAAACTACATACTCTAAATAAGGTAGGACCTCGTCTATATTGTTTAACACAAACCAATGCGCCATTTCCTTTTCCCTCTGTGAAGGGTTGGAAGCCCTTGAGATCAGTGAGAAAAGACGGACATGCTAGGAGAAGATCTCCATCCCAAAGCCACGTCCGCCACCATCGTCATTCTGTTCTAATTTATCAAACCCTTTTAGGTACATTGAACAAAATGTAAGGCACTCTTTGACAATATATGACTCGGCTATTGAACCTTCAGGACGTGCTTTGTTGGTGACATACCCTTTTAGTGTTCTAAGAAACCTTCAAACAAACAACAATCATATCATAATTACATACGGAAGAGAATTACACTAATGAACAACGAATTCACCATAAGAAGGTATCGTTTACCTCTCGATTGGGTACATCCAACGGTATTGCACCGGTCCAGCAAGCATAGCCTCACGTGGCAAGTGAATAGCTAGATGGACCATCACATCAAAGAAAGCCGGAGGGAGGATCCTTATCACGACCCGAGCCCAGAATTCGGGGGTTAGCGAAAAGCTAAACCGGTGACACACGTACTCCCGTGCACGTGCATCCAAACCCAGTCCAGATGCACACACACAAGGGATCTAACACGTGCGAACTAAGCGTACGCGGAAGCTGTACATATCATAGCAAGCAACAAAGAAAATAAATAGCGGAGCCGAAATACATACGAACGGAAATGACTAAGACAAATACACTGATATAAAACCGAATACACACCAAAATCAATAGATACAAAATATACAGAATACAAGTCCAAAGTACAAAGTCCAAATACAAATCTCTCAAAATCCCAAAATGAAAAGCCACTGGCAGCATGCATGAACGCACTCGGCAGAGATGATCAGGCCCACTCTGCCAACCCTGAGGGTGCCTCTACACTCGCCCCTGCAGCCTCCTCGACCGCCGGGGAGCTGGGCAAGGTATCTGTGCCTGCAACACCACAGACAACACAAATGAATACAACGATCCAGCAAATATAAGTAACAGAGATGAAACACTCATAGTATCAAATCTGAATAAATGACAGAATAATGATTTCAGAATTTCATCTTAATAAGCTAAGCAAATCGTGCATAGAAGTAAAGCATGATATGTGAATCAAACATAGAAATACTGACTAAGTGGCTACTACGTTAACCATATTCTCTCCAATAGAGAGCAGAGCAAAGCAAAGCAGAGGAGAACACCACTGACCGGGCCAGGGTACAAGCGGGTCTCAGGTTCCTGGGTTCCGGGGTCCCAAGACAAAGCGACACTGCAGTGAATACATAGATACAGAGATCTAAGCCAGAGGTAACCCCGTCGGGCATCCTAGGGCTGAGGCTGAGTAGAGCCAGACTAATACCAATCAAATCAAATCCATAGAAAGGGAGATTATCCGCTTTGGACTCACCGATGACAAAGACCGGATCTTATCCTCACGTATTAACCTCTGGGCAGAGCCACCAGGGAATACCCAAAATATACAAAGCCAGAGAATATACAAAGCATAGTCGAATTACAGATTAGAACATAGATTAAATCAAAGCACAGCATAGATCATAACTTAGTGCCGAACAAAGAATGATACAGATATACAGAACGAAAGCAAAATGACTGAGGAATGCATAACATAAATTAACAGAGCAGAGGGCAAAACTATAAACAATATGCAATGCATCTCAGATTAATACGGAGTCAAGGTTCATTACAAGCCAGTCCTAAGCTAGTTGTTCACTGTCACTAACCGTGCATGTTGATGTAGTTTTAAGTTAGTCAATACACCGTTGCCATCAAAGTGTTGCGAAAACTTTGCGTGCACCGACGTCCCTTAAACCAACACCCATGGGGAGGTGCTTAACAGTAAAACAACACTCACATGAATAAGTCACAGCCTAACAGACTATTCATGCGTTCCAAGAATCCATTTGGGCCGGTTTACATGAGTGGTCAACCCGTGTTTGAGCCCTACAAGTCTCACCATTATCCTAAGTTATGTTTCAGAATTGCCATGCCTAACGGTTTAGCTATGAGGGACCTATGGTTGAGCCGAAGACATCTTACGCGCTCGTCGTAATATGCACTACGGCTTCACCTTGGTTCCATTAAAACACAGCTAAACTGATTATCCTTCCCCCTCTGATCTGGTACCTTTTTCGGCTGAGCTACAGTCAGTATACGGCTTAGCCGTAGACCAATCCACGGCTTGGCCGTAGCATTCCACGGCTTAGCCGTAGCCACACCGTAGGAGTTCTGTGTTGGAAAAGTTTCGACTGATCAGAGATTTAATTCACGGCTGGGGTACGGGTTGGGTCACGGCTAGCTTACGGCTCAGCCGTAGAACAAATTACGGCTTAGCCGTAGCCTAGCCGTAGAACAATGCTCAAAATTGAAGTCTCTGGAAATCAAACCGTAGAAGTTCACGGCTTAGCCGTGCAATACAGATCCGAAAATGGGTTGAGTACAGAAACGAAATTTTGACACAGAAACTGCACAAAATGAGTTACAGAGGTTCCATTTTACCAAATGTGGCTGTAAAACATCAGATACACTAAAGAAGATGGAAATCAAAGCATTCAAATAGAGCACCCATGTGTGTTATAAAAGTCTGTACTTATACTTGCCTCAAATCTGACAAATCCTCTGGAACAAGCTCCAAATCCACTAAAAATCAAAGCAAATCAAAGAGATACACCATGCATGAGATGAAGACATAGCAATCAGAGAATGAGAGGTGCAACTGGAGAAGAAGAGAGAAGAGTTGGGAAAAAACCCACTTACCAAGCTACAGATGGAGATGAGAGAGAAGGAACCCAATCCAAAACAAAATGAGTGCAAGCTCCCAACACCAACCCAAAACGAGAAGAAGAGAAGTGGAGAGAAGAGGAAAGAACGTGGAGCTCCTGAATTCACTTGCATGCAACGATCAAGACAAATGGGCAAGGAGTTGGACATCTGGAACATGACTCACATATATAGGTTTGGAAGTTTAAAACAAGGTCCGGTGAGTTTAGACTAATTACAGTTCAAGTCACACGAAGGTCCATCTTCCCCAATTGACTCCAAACGGATCTGACACAGTTATGGAAATTGTCGAGCTCAACGAAATACGCGTGCTGACACCAATATGATGCAAAGATGATATGAGCAAAACAAAAGCAAAATTACGAAAAAGGGCTTAGAACTACCTATTCCAGGTCAAAGGTCACTCAACTACCTATCCAAGGCCCAAAACCAAATCCGAAAGAAATAAAACAAAACAAAACACACACTAATGAGCCACTAATCCGGCTCAAAGGGAATCGGAGTGTTACAATCCTCTTTAGCTTGCAGAGTATGAGTATTATTCTTTCCTGTAATTTTTCCAAATCACTCAGCCTTAATGTCTTCGAGCAAAGCTCCTGAAAGAAGCTACCCAACTCAAATAGTGTCATCCATATCTCCTTGTTCACAAAACCACGCATGCCTATAGGAAGAAGATGTTGAAGGAGGACATGACGGTCATGACTTTTCAAACCTAATAACTTGCCATTTTTTGAGCTGACACATCTCGAGATGTTGGCTGCATAACCATCCGGGTAACAGATCGATTTCAGGAATTCACAAAAACCATCTATCTGTTTTGGGTTCAGCATGTAGATTGCCAGAGGCTTCACAATGGATCCATCTTCATTCCTTTTTAGGTGTAATTCTGGCCTTATGTGCATATTTTCCAAATTATCACGGGCCTTATAAGTATCCTTATTCTTCCCATCTATGGCCATCAGAATTCCATTATAGTTTTCACATATGTTCTTCTCAATATGCATGACATCGAGGTTGTGCCGAAGATTCAATGATTTCCAGTATGGTAGCTCCCAAAAAATGCTTCTTTTTTTTCCAACCTATTTGTTGATGGTCACGGGGTCTTTTCTTGTTAGAAGGAGCCTTTTCGAACTTGACTTCCCGCAGATGATCTTCTTCCACCTGAGCTACTACCTTTTCTACTGGTAACTCTAAGGATCTTGTCTGAAGCTCACAATGTTCATCAAACCTTTTGTCCTTCCTCCAAGGATGGTTTTCAGGCAAGTAAGCTCGATGGCCCACCCACAGAAGCTTATCTATCAACCTGCGGGACATTGGATTATCATTGCAAATGGGATAAGCATAGTAACCTTTTGTTCCCTACCCAGACACGTCACTAAATGCAGGAAAGTCATTTATAGTCCACATGACAGCTGCATGCATCCGAAATATTTTTTCAGTCGAAGCATCATAAGTCAAAACCCCCATCTCCCATAGATCCTTCAACTCGTCAATTAATGGCCTTAAGTAAACATCAATGTCCTTTCCCGGTTGATTCGGCCCTGGAATAAGTAAAGATAACATGAAAAATGGGTCCTTCATTGCCTTTCAGGGTGGCAGATTATAGGGCATAAGTATTACCGGCCACATGCTGTAAGAAGTGCTCAAGTTTCCAAAAGGGTTGAACCCATCGGTGGCTAAGCCCAACCTTACATTGCGGATCTCTTGAGCAAACTTTGGATAATTTCGATCAAAGTCCCTCCACTCCTTACAATCGGCTAGATGACTCACTAACCCTTCATCGAGACGCTTACCACAATGCCATCTCATGTCATTCGATATCATCTTGGACATATACAATCTTCGCAACCTCGGTGCCATTGGGAACCAACGCAGTATCTTGTAAGGAATCTTCTTACCCCGGCCATCGTTAACCTTGTACTTAGACTTCTCACATACAGGACATCTTTCCACTTTAGCAGTCTCCTTCCAGAATAGTGCACAATCGTTTTTACATGCATCGATAAGCTCATACCCCAACCCTAAGTCACGAAGTAACTTCTTACACTCATACATTGATCCGGGAACTATATTTTCCTTTGGTAAGAACTTCTTGAATGTCTCCAACATCTTGTTAAAAGAATTATTGCTCCACCCATATTCTACCTTCACCTGTAGCATCTGAATGACGAACGATAGTAGAGTATCTGACTCTTTGCATCCCGAGTACAAGCCTTGTTGAGAGGCCTCCAACATTTTCTCAAAGTTCTGTACATTCTCTAGCTCTAGGGTATCATCCTCTATGTAAGTCCCCCTATAATGGTCCTCCATTAATTCATTAATATTACGATGGTCCTCATCGAATTCATCCACAATCTCATCCGACTCATCCGGTTGTGGAATCTCCCCATGATCTAACCAAACAGTGTAGGATTCCCTCATCCCATATCTGAGTAGATGACGTTTCACGGTACCATACGGGTGTGTAAAATGGTTGCAACAGTTTGTACACAGGCACTTAATCTCTACAACCCCGGCCAAATGATTTTTCACAAATTCAATAAACGAATCCACTCCATCCATATGTTGCTTACTAAATTTATCTCTAAGAAATATCCAACTCCTATCCATATCTGATCACATGCAAGTTCATTATTAGATAATCAGAGTAATAGAATTCACAATATTAAAAATAGGTAGAAAAAATCAACCTCTTTCATTTTTAGATTTATATTTGGTTTCAACAATTAAAACTAATATTTTGCAATTGAACAATAGATAGGTTAAAACTAACCTAACAATGGATAGGTTCAAACGTTAAAATTTTTTAGTATTGCCTCAAAGAAATCCGGACTCATTTTTCTAATGATAAGAAAGTTCAATTTCTAAGCTCCACTAGAATTAAAAAGGATAGTATTATCAGGTTATTTAGAGTTTTCTTTTTTACATTAGAATACGTCATCTCAAATTGACAAAAACAACTTTCACTTGATTGTGACTCAAGATACCTCAACTGGGTCCTTAGTGAGGGTATGGAACATGGTGGCAACATATTCAGACTGTTAAACATTTTTTTGAGCATTTAAATATACTTTTATGATTTTAACTTTCTTGAGTAGTAGTTTTCACAAAGCTTATAATGTTTTTTTTAATCTTCTCTAGAGTTCCTTTACTCTTTTCTCTTAATTTGTTAATTTCAAGCTAGGATCTGCTAATAATACTAGTAAATTTATCTCCTGTAGCCATAAGTGGGTTGGTTAGGATGCTTATATATGGGACAACAATATTTTATATTTCTTACTAACTTACTACCAAACATGCCTTTAAGAGAAATATATTATAGTTTATATTTCTTATAATGTTTTAAATTTTCTGAATAGCTTCTTTATTACAAATTATGTTACCTGTGCTAAGCATAGGTGTGTTTAGCTAATTACCAAGTAGTGTGAAATTTTATTAGGACATAGTAGAGAGAGGGGAAATCATTTTGAACATTTTGGATTTTATATAAGTGGACCTAATTGTGGGGCACACAAAGTGGCAAGGTTATGAACATGTAATTGAATAAAATAAAATATGAAATAAATCAATAAAACACATGTAAAAATTTTCAATTCAACTTAAATCTCAATTTTGACACCCAAATATGTTTTGAAAAGAAAAAAAAGGCAAAAGCAAAATATACAATCATGCTACCAATTTCTATAGATGTGTGTGCATTTATTTAAATAATTATATGATCAATGCACTTACAAAAAGCTAACCCACTAAAAATAGTTGCCCTTTTTAAATAGGCCTTCATCCAAACTTCACTGTAATAAGAGGTGTGTTGTTTTTAAATTTATTTTTTTAATTGATCGATTGGTTAATCTGATGGTATGCCAATTACCAATTCGAGTGAAATTTTATCAGGGTATAATAAAGAGAGGGGAAATTGTTTTGAACGGTTAGGATTTTATGCAAGTGGACCCATTCGTGGGGCCACAAAGTGGCCATTGTATGAAGATGCATACATGTATGTATGGACTATGAGCATTAAAAAATTAAAAAGAACCATCTGGATGGTTTTTAATCTCTTGATCGATCAAAAGAGAGGAGCAGAGCTACACCGACTCAAGAAAATAGAAAAGGGGAAGGAGAAGCGGAAGGAGAGGAGGAGGAGGAGGAGGAAGAAAAGGAGGTGGCCAAGAATGCAAAGCGATATCCCCAACCGGATCTGGTCATCTGCGGGACGGAGCGGCTGGGGGATAGAGTGGATCTGGTCGTCTACGGGACGGAGGGCTGGGGGACAGAGTGGATCTAGTCATCTGCGGGATAGAGTGGATATGGTCATCTGCGCGACAGAGTGGATCTGGTTGTCTGCAGCAGGAGCCTCGTCTGCGGGACAGAGTGGATCTGGTCATCTGTGGCAAGACCCATTCATCGTGCCGTCGCATGATGCGAAGAGGAGCGAGCCGAAGAGATCCAATCTGAAGAAGTCGGTCTCCCTCAGCGAGGTGGATCTAGTCGTCTGCAGGACAGAGTGGCTGGGGCCGGATCCAGATTTGGTGCCGAAACAAATCCGCTGGAGGAGCCAGTGCCGTTGCAAGTCGAGGCATGAGAGAGAGAGAGAGAGAGGGAATAAGCATGTGGAAAGGAGAGGCATGGAGGAACAAAATTCACTTTTGGGGGTTTGCTGTGGATCACATGTTAGGAAATAGAGATGCTGGGACTTGAGGCCCGTAGATTTGGCTTCTTTTTGTAGTGGTTTTTTTTTTTTAATATGAGGTTTGGTTTGACAGAGATTTGGCAAGTAAGATCACATGCCAATGAAGAAAGAAAAAGAGATGTGCAAGAGTTCTAATGAGCAGTGGCGATTGGGGATAAAGGGAAGAAGAAAGAACATGGCGCTTGCCAAACTATTTCCAGATTTGGCAAGGAGTAAACGTTCGTCTCTCTCTGCATCTTTTAATTTTTTTTTCTCTAGTTCTTCTTCTTTTAATCAGGTACCCCAAATCTGTATCGTTTTGGTCTGATTTCTGCAATTAGGATCCTTTGAATGGAATAGATTCATTAAAAAAAAAACGTACCTACAAATTGATTGGCGGCTTCTTATTGCTAGGACAATGGCTGGGTTTGGAAGAGCTTGACTAAAGACAAGCTTGCAGCAAAGGCAGGACGGAGGAGATGATTCTTGTGGGAGATGTGGAGAAAAAAAATAGCAGAAATGTGCATGCAGTGTGGAGGACCGGAAGACACAGAGACACTAGTAGATTCTTGCCGCCAAATTTTTTTTTATTTGGAAAGAGAATTCCTTAATGATTTTTTTCCTTATTAACAAAAGTCTATATTTGGTAAGTGCAAATCCTGGTTGAGGTTTTTTTTTTTTTGACTATGTGCCCCGGTGTCTTGAACATGCAGGATTATTTCCATCATATCATAGCCTCATTCTAAGTGTTACTCATTAGATGTTGAGGGATTTGGGTTGCCCTGAATTTATGACATAATTTAACATAATTTTTTTCAAAGGTGTGAGTGTTTTTCAGATGGTTTCTAAGTGTTTTTCAGTGTTTAGTCTTCTTTTCTTGATTGATGAGTGAGTTTTCACATGTTATCCTCTTCCCCAATTTTTTGGTCTTGACCATTTTTCATGGGGGACACTACAAGATTAAAAAACACCAAGGGTAAAGCTGATGCAAGAGAGTGCAACAAGGGTCGAGCAGCTCTCTGTCTGTCCCGCCTTTAGATGTAGAATGCTACATTCGTATCACTTTGTCTTAAATTAGACAATGATGTGTCCTGATATAGGGTATTGAATGTAGAAACTGGTTTAGCTAAAATCTTACTTTGGTAAACAATAAATTGATTAATGCCCATTTATTTGTTGACATTGAATTTCAAAAAAAATCATCTTTATAGAGTTTTATGCCATCTAACTCTTTGTTTGTATTATTTTAAAGAGCAGAGATTCATACTGCTAATTGACAAATTAATGGGTTGGGATTTGAGAATTTGCTACTATTGCAAATACTTTTTTTCTTGTAAAGTTTAAAATATATGAGAATTTAAGGACTCAAGGGGAGAGAGCTGATGATGAGAATTATTGTGTTAAGATGACCTTGAATAAATAGGATATGGCTAACATCATTTGGTTGTGGGTTGGGGGGGGGGGGGGGGGGGGGGGGGGGGGGGGGCTTGGGGCTTGACACTAAAACCATCTTACACTCTTAAAATTAAAGATGAAAAGGAGTTATAGATTGGTATTGTACATAGAATTGATAAGAATCAACATAACTAGACATTCGTACAGTATTTATATTAATTTATACTTGCCTTAATTATTCAAAGCTTTATCCAATTCAAGCTTCTTAGGTCCCAATTAAGAGAAAACCCTAAATTATGTAAACCTTCCATGGAAGAATGCATGAAGAAGAAGAAGATGAGATGCATGCACTGGATGAGCCTTCTTGACTTAGTTTTGCTCAAGAAATTGAAATAAAGGTGGGGTTTTTACCCTAGGGCATGTTTGGCAACGAACCTCGGTGCAGATTTTTAGATCATGGAAAACTCATGTTTGGCTATGCGAGGAAACTGAAAAGATGCCTTTCACTTTCCGCTCTTCATTGGAAATCCATGGTCCCCACCCCCACCCCGTTCAGATTGCTTGCAGAAAAGCGAAAGAACAATATTTTTGGCGTGATTTGCTCAATCACACCTTTTTTTCATCATATTAGTGGGTGCGCCTCCATTGATGATCTAGACTGGTAGATGTGAAGAGGACCCTTAAAATAGCTATGGAACTAAGTTTCAGCCATTGATTCTTAGTAGATGTGATGATATTTTACAGAAGGTGATCAATGTTACACGTATAGACTTGGACTTCTGTGGGCTTCTTTTGAAAAATCCAGACTGTTGATCTGATTTAGAGGCCAAGAAAGGCTATAGGACCAAATTTTATAACATAGGGCCTTGCGGATCATGATATATTGGTCAAAATGGTCAAAACTGTTGATTTCTTAAAGGTTTCTTCCTTGAAAATCATTTCTTTTGTTAAACCTGGTTTTTTTTAAAGAGATGATTAGGTGGTTCTAGGCTTCAGGAATGATTTTTTGAAACTATAGAATCATCTCATCCCCATGGACTATTGCCAAACGTGCCCTTGGATATTCTATAGAGCAAACAAGGAGATGAAATCTTGAATTTCAAAGGAAGAATAAGCATAACAAGATGATAGGGATGAAAATGAAGGCCTTGGCTCTTGTATGCAAGGTCTTCTATGACATGGAATTGATGAGACAGATAGAGATAGAGCATGGGGAGAAGAGGTATCACTAGCTGAGAATTGGAAAAAATGATTGAAAGTGTGTTCCCGCTGTTTTTAAGCTAGGTTTTCTGAAATTTACAAGTAGGTTCATTTGTTGTGTTCATTTTACAAATTGAGTCAAATAGACTCTAGTTGGGTCAAGATGGGTTCGAATTGAGTACAGCTAATATGAAAGATGACCCATATGTTGAAATACACATGATGCAATTTTAATTATGCAACTATGATTTTAAACCATAAAATCTGAAATTACGAGAAGGTCCTTGACTACTTAAGGTTTAAATCCAACCCAACTACTTATCCATGAGCCAAACCAAAAGAATATAGATTAATTTAGTATAATTAAGTATCAATTAGAGTAAAACAAGATTAATTATGGTTAATTATGATTCATTTTGGTTTGGACATGCATTCAGTGCTCCAACAACATTCAACAACGTGAACTTTGCAGGATTTTAAACTTGATACAGGTAAAGGTCTTAACACAGATTTCTTATATGTAGTTAAAACAAACAATTAACTTAAGTTAACAAGTAGTCATTTGGTGGGGGGGGGGGAATCTCTCACACCATATTTTAGACTTTTGTTAATGTATCACGTTTGCTTTAGAAAATGTATACATTATCTCCACCTTTCAACAACGTATTATTTTATTTGTTGGAAAAAGTATCTCATTTACCAACACACGTTATTACGTTAGCAAAATTACCGATTCTTACGACCTTTTCCAATCCATTATTTGATATGTTGGTAAAAGATAACCTTTACCAACACATATTTTATTGTGTTGGCAAAATGGTACTTTCACCAATGCAAATAATAATGCGTTGGAAAAGGTAACCCCGCTTCTAACTTTTTCCAACACATTCTCATTTTTGTTGGTAAAAGGTAACCTTTTACCAACGCATATGTTACTGTGTTGGCAAAAGGGTAAGTTCACCAACACAAAAAATACTTTGTTGGCAAAAGTGCTTCCCCCTTATGACTTTTTTCGACACATTCTCATTTGCGTTGGTAAAAGGTAATATTTTACCGACACATATTTTATTGTGTTGGCAAAAGGGTAAGTTCACGAACATAAATAATACTTTGTTAGCAAAAGTACTCCCCCCTTGTGACTTTTTCCAACACATTCTTATTTGCGTTGGTAAAAGGTAACATTTTACCAATGCATATTTTATTATGTTGGCAAAATGGTAAGTTCACCAATACAAATAATACTTCGTTGGCAAAAGTACTCCCCCTTTATGACTTTTTCCAACGCATTCTCATTTGCGTTGGTAAAAGGTAACATTTTACCAACGCATATTTTTTTGTGTTGGTAAAAGGGTAAGTTTACCAACACAAATAATACTTCGTTAGCAAAAGTACTCCCCCCTTATGACTTTTTCCGACACATTCTCATTTGTGTTGGCAAAAGAGTATTTTTACCAATGCAACTAATAATACGTTGGTAAAAGTATTCCCCCCTTTGACTGTTCCCAACACATCCTCATTTGTGTTGGCAAAAAGTACCCTTGACCAACGCATTTTGGGTTGTGTTGGTAAAAAGTGTTGGTAAAGATGTAATTTGTTATAGTGTGATTTATAAGATAGGCCTACCTTTGTAAGAATTATAATGTGAGCTCGCCTTTTTTTAATGTAAATATAGGATCCATCTTTATAAATTATAATATGGTACACACCTTCAGAAATTAGAAAATGGGCCCAAATTCATAGGATTTATAATCTAGTTCTATCTTTTATGATTGTGACTACGTAACCTATATTTAAAGAGTACAAAGCGGAGGCACATTTTTTTTATTTTTTAGATAGGACCCACATTTAGAAATTATAATGTGGTGCTCACCTCTGGAAATTATAATATTTTATGAAAGATTAGAAATTTTTTTGAAAGGTTAAATTTTTTTTAAAAGACTAAATATTTTTGTAGATATAATAAATATTTTCTTGAAAGATTAAATAATTTTTAGAATGATAATATTTTTTTTAAAGATTCAATATTTTTCTTTATGAAAGATTAAATATTTTTAAGGATTAAATATTTTTTTGAGATATTAAATAAATTTTTTAAATATTAAAAATGAGCCACATTTTAATTCCTATAAATGTGGCCCCATATTCTAATTTACAAATGTGGGTTATATGGTCAAAAAAATATTTAATCTTTCAAAAAAAATATAATATATATTTTTTGAAAGATTAAATATGTTTTTGACCATCTAACCCACATTTAAAAATTAAAACGTGGGGCCACATTCATAGGAATTACAATATGGCTCCACCTTTTATTATTCGTTTTTGAAAGGTTAAATATTTTTTTTGAAAGATTAAATATTTTTTTAAAGATAATAATTTTTTTTACCATTTAACCTACATTTAGAAATTAGAACATATGGTCCACACTTAAAGGAATTATAATGTGGTTCCACTATTATAAGAAATTAGAATTTATAATATGGGCCCACTTTTTGTGATTGTTATTTGTTACCCACTTTAGAAATTAGTTAATAGAGTCATTTTGAAATAAGTAGGAAATAACTGTGCTAGCAAGTTATTTATTACTTTTTAATGGTTTTTTGTTCCGAGTTTCTTATTTCAACAGATCAAGATTTTGAAAATCCACCCACATACCAAACATATTTTCTGCATATTTATCTCGTGGGAACATTGAAACATCGGAATGGCACGGTACCAAACGCACCCAAGGCTTTAGATAGAGGTATTTTGATATTTCTATGCACCCAAGGCTTTAGATAGAGGTATTTTGATATTTCTGTTGGACTTTCTCAAGTGCCGAAAAAGAGTAGGTTATAAAAAATGATCCAAACTGAACCACATAAACTCCTCATGCTATATGGGTGCCCGAACTTGATCCAGGGCAGTTGCCTGATAAAGCAAGGTAGTCATGGTCTTCTTTCCATGGGAGTTCGGAGAGGGCAAGTGGAGCCATCTGGTTGCACTTGGGCTTCAGAAATGCAGCAAGGGAAATATCCTGCTAGGGGACCTTACTCCTTTGTCTATGACTCCTCAAAGCTATGTATGATTCATTTGTTTTACGATGGTGGTAGATCTTTCCAAGTGGATACATGTAACTTATGATAAAAATGGTTTTTTTTTTGACGTTAAGTCCCATTTGATTCTATATCTGAATAGGTATTAGAATAGGAAAGATAGGTATTAGAATAGGTATTAGAATAGCTCATGGGTCTTGAATCAGCAACAGCTAGCTCACATGGGTCCCATAACAGTGTGGCGACTGTCATTGTCACCTGTGGTTGCATGTTGATATGAATGTTTCACAAGAAAGTTATACTTACTTTTTGTTTTTTTCTTATTAATTATTAATTTTATTATAATTTCACTGGCTTTATATTTTTGAAAGGATCAATAATGAAGTAACCACGGGCACTTGCTACTATTTTATTTAAATTTAAGAACTAGAGGGCCACTTTTAACCAACTCAATGTAGGAGAATATTTATGTGCACATGTCCCTTAACATTTTGGCTAGGGACACTCCATATTTAAAAAATATTAATGTCGAAAAAGATAAAATCATCGCACTTATGGCAATTTTTTAACTTTGTTAAGCCTAAAAAAAAGGTGTTCCACACTAAAATGTTAAATGACATATGCATATGAACACTTTTCCTTAATATACGGCTTACCTAGCTCAGTGGCCAAGTGGGAAAAAACTAAAGGTGCCCATCGAACCCAACCTGAGATTCCCAACAAACTCAATATCTTATTGTTCCGAGTTTTGCGTAGGGGTGTTCATGGGCCGGGCTGGGCCGGCTAAGGAATGTCCAAGCCTAGCCCGACTTCAAAACTGTAAGTCTAAGCACAAACAGAGCCAGAATCGGGCCACAAGGAAATGGCCCAAGCCCAGCCCGTCTGGAACTTTCAAATCTTGAGCCCAGCCCGAGTTTAATATGTAACTACTAAAGAGAGGAAATTTTCATAATTGCAGGTGTATCTCAACCAGCTTGGTGCTGTGTGTACATGTAAAAGTACCTGAGTTTCAATCCTTGCCTCTGTATTTTTTTTATTATCTTTTTCTCTAATTGGGCTGGGCTGGGCTATGGGCTCTCTTAACTAAGTCCAAGCCCGGTCTGAGTACTTAAACTAATGTCTAAGCCTGGCCCAAATCAGGCTGGGCCCGGTTTGGGCTTGGGCCAGCCCGGTCGATGAGCACCCTAGTTTTGGGTCTAGTATATTATCACCGTAAAGTCTGACCATATGGTACCCGATTTAACTCGTGATGGGTTTATTCATATCAACTTACCCTGCTCATAATAGACCCAACCAGACTCGCCATGGGTTTATGTAATGTAATATTAACTCACCGTCTCAATTCAGGATTGTTATTGGCTGGCTTGTTTTCATTGAGTTTGTGGTTTAACATTGACTTGTGTTTATTATGTTTACGGTTTAATATTAACTTGTATGGAGATATGTTTTATGTTTTTATTGAATTTCAAGTATTGGAGCACTGTAGTGGTGTGTGAACTGAATACCATAGTTAGGATAGGCACAAATCTCTTTGATTTGATACTTTCTGTTTTCATTCATGATCTTTGTGGTATAAAATGTCAAAAATATTATATTTTTAGTTTTGATGGGTTCTTTTAGCTTCCGCGGTGATAAATTTTTTTCTTTTATTTCTTAGTTTCAATTTTCAGTTTTTAGGTATTGGATTTTAATGAATTTATTTGTTTCTCCTAAGCTGCTTTTGTTATTGAATTTTTTATAGGCTTTTGTTCTCATGTTTTATTTTTACGGTGTTTTATTATTTCTCAAATTATAAATTTAATCTCTTGATTTCAAATGAATATTTAAAATAAAATATTTAATTGATTTCAAAAAAATAAATTAAGGTGCTCTCATCTTGAAGTTAACCAAAGGAGCATTGCTAAAGAAGTGTGTTGAACGATGTAAGGCGAGGGATGAAAAATAAAACTCTTATAAAGGGAATGACTTATTAGGACAATGATCATATTTCATTTCTTTGTCCTCCCTTATTCAATATCCATTGAATATGTTTGAGCATTTTATTGAGAAAGTAAAGTAAATGTTAAATAACTAGAAAAAAGCTAAAGCCGAAAATCGACAAGAAATAAAGTAATATCTTATTTATGTCTTTTGAAATAAAATTTTAAGAGCAAATAAATTAACCACTCTGCTTTTCCAGTTGCTCTGCCTAATCAAAATATGCATAAATCTCCAAAGAAAAAAAGTGGATAAAATTTTGGACGCTTTTTCCATCGAATAGAGTAAAGATAAAGTAAAACTAAAATTTAAAGGTCAGATTTATTTATTTTTACGGTTATAATATCATGTTCCATTCGGCTTGGATTCTACCGTACGGTAAAAGATGCAGGTTATTCAATTCTTGAAGTTTCCGTTGTTTTCTCATCTCTTCCGTCGTCTTCTTCGTAGATGAAAGCTTTTCCAAACCCCAAGCGGCTCAATCCAAACTACAAACGATTAGCCCCCTTTTCATCTTTCTCGATTCCATCGACAATTTAGGGTTTCCAGCTTAACAATAACGATTCTTCCTTCGATTCCTTCGACGATTAGGGTTCTACATCATATCTTCCTGATATTAGGGTTCTACATCGACAATTCTCAGCGATTTCTAGGGTTTCGACATGGATCGACAATTTCCCGACCCAAATGAATCGATTCTATGCTCCAACGACTGCGGCTTCTTCGGAAGCTTCGCGACGAACAATCTCTGCTCCAAGTGCTACCGCGACTTCGTCCTCAAGCAATCTTCTTCGGTCTTGGAGAAGGAGAAGAAGATCGAAGAAGAACCCGTTAGGGTCGAAGGGAACCTGGGCGCGAGCGCCTCAGCCCGAGAGCCCGTTGAAAAGCCTGCGAGCAGCTGCAATGTCTGCAAGAAGCGCGTCGGCCTCACTGGCTTCAATTGCCGCTGTGGGGAGACTTTCTGCTCTCTCCATCGCTACTCCGACAGGCACAGTTGCCCCTTCGACTATAAGAAAGCCGGCCGGGATGAGATCGCCCGGGCGAATCCTGTCTTGAAGGCGGAGAAGATCGATCAGGTTTGATGCAGATGGAATGCGTAAGTAGTAGTAAGAGTATTGCTATGAATTATGCTGCCTTATTATGTACAGTTTCATTCTTGTAGGAGCTTAACTTAGTTGCTATTGTGACATTCAGTTGAGTCAGTTGAATAAGAAGTGAATTGTTGGGTTTTATGAATCATGGTTCAAATGAAATATTGTTGTATCTGGATATTCGGATTGGATATCTAGCCAATGTCCTATATATCTTTGATTGTTTCCAATATCCTGTCACAAGTGCATTGCTTCTTTGGTCTTCCATGTTGAGTAGTTTTGTGCTAGATAATTGGAATTCAAAGCTCATAACTTTACATCTTAGAGTGTAGCCTTTAATGATCACTAAATGTTTGGAAAGTGAGCTTTATTAGCCAAGGACAGCTATTGGGTCTCCATTTATTTAAAATAAGATATTCTATTATTGAATTTTCTCAAAGTTAAATGTGCCAAAATTCAGGTGGCAGTCAAATGTATCCAACCTAGGGCATTGGACCTTGGTGAAATCACTTACATTTTTTAGGCTTTGGATTCTTGTAGATTTTATGTGAATATGAATGAGGAAGCGTAACAATAATTGGTGATCCAAGGGCTCTAGTTTTGAGTTCTTTGAACTAGTCCAGTGCTGGTGCAGGTGTAAGGGAAGAAAACCTCCTCTTGTGCATATGCCAAATGTGGGCATGGAAGGACACACAGTCACACACGCACTCACATGACGAGTCATCACCGAGCCTTCAATCCTTATTAGTCGGGTGGTGAAAACCCCTCCATTAGAGATGTTGGGATTGGCGTCAGACAGGTTTGTTGGCAGCAAGAGAAGTACGAGGTCGATGGCAAATGAGTCCCTACCGTCTGTTTCTGCTGGGTGAAGAATGAACAATCAATTGCTAGGTTGAGGACTGAAAGGTGTCACACTGCCAGATCATTATCTGGGGTTAAACGTGAGATTATGGGCTAATTAAAACATTTTGGATAATAAACTAATAAACCATTAATGTTTAATACAACACGTAGCCCCCCATCATGGTACGGCAATGGATCGTAGTTTGTGGTGAGATTCCATATTGGTTAATACACCAATCAATACAGTGGAAACTCCAATAGAAATTGAGGGTACAATAAACATTTCAGAGTAAGTATGTAAATCTATTTCTAAAGTTAAAGCGAACAATTAAAAGATATATTGATTAAATGGGCACAACTAAAAACCTCAGCCAATAGAAATATATAAACTACTACTTTACAATTATGAAGTTGCTCATGTGCGGGATGCAACGAATCAGAGATACCATCTGCATGTCATCCGCACTCAACAACATCAGGCTCAGCCGCCTGATGCATCTCCGTCGAAACACCCTAGGGAAAAGCATACTCAATGCCTACACACCAAATATAGCATCATCAGATTACAACAAATCAATAAGAAGATAATGTAAACTATAATAAACATACAATATCGAAAGTGAGTAGAAACAGTGTGATCATATGAAGAAGAAACAGTAGCAATAACGGAGAAGAAGGGAATCTTAATTCATTTTACATGAGTGAGCACATAAGTCCAACCAATAAGGCAGTTAACCCTTCAATTCATTTGAAAGCATTCAAATGTCAATTCAAGGGTTAATCTTATCAATATCAGGTGGAGCCCGTCAATATATATCTGATGCCAACCAATCTGTCAATTACGGAGATCAGCCATTCAATATCGATCTGCTGTAGTCGTCAATAGACCTTAAGATACATATGTATATTTATAGATCAAAACTTGAAGGCGCATAGACTCAAATTCTAAGTCAAAGTGAAAGGGGCTGGCTTCCTGAGAACGCACACATGATCAATAAATGAGGAATTACACTCGAATCATATTTCGAACATACACAATACGAGTAATCCTCTAGCAACCAAGTACCCACAATGCCGAGCCTCTCCACAGTATAAATCCAAATGCAAGGTTACCATCTAAGGACATGTACATCGAGTGTACCTCACGAGAACATGTGAATATGTAGCCTAAAAACCAAGGAGCGTATACTAAACAACTCCTGGTTAATTGGTCACTATTCTCGTATGAGACATCTCTTACTTGAATCAAGATTGAAGTGAGTTTACGGTATTTAAAGTCAACTATTCAAGATGCGTAGCCCCAACTCCCATTTCAACCAAGTGCAAGGTAGATTGTCCACCGTACATCAATCCAGTGATGTGTAAGAGGACCGTACGCTCAAATACGCCTCTTGCATAGTGATTTAAGGTGGGTTTATTGAAATACGGATCAAATGGGGTTTCATAATTGAAACAGGGCTATAATACACATGTAGGATAAATATGGGTTCCAAAGAACCCATTAAAACATCACTACATTGGCCCAAAGACCAAAAACCAACACCGAGGCAGAACCTCAATTTGATCGATCGGGCAAGGACTCGATCGATTGGACCAATGTTCTTGTCCTGATTGGTCCCAGCTCTATTGATTGGGCCAGCTTGATCGATCAGAGTTGGAACCAATCAGATGGGAAGTCCCCTGTTTCATTCTCCTTGAGGAATCATTCCACTTTATTGAGACACCTGCATTAAAATAGGGCCTTGCCCCCTCCATTTTCATCCATAAATCCACTTCAAATCACCCCATGCAAACATCCATCAAAATCAGACCTAAGCCTAGCATTTTGTTCATTTGCTATAAAATGGGCAAAACCATCAAAATGAAAGCATTACATGCTAGAATCAAATAACAACATGCCTATCATTATTAGAGAATGTAAATCAACTTGCCTTGATGAAATTGGGGGAAAATGGGTATGCCCTAGCTCATCAAATAAACCCAATCGGAGCTCCACTCTTGTGCAAATCCAAACTCTACTCAAACCAACCCTACATATGCAAGGAAAAGAAACTAATGAGCATGTCAAACTCTATCTTAAACCTACATTCCAAATGACCTAATTTATGGGAAGGAGAAACCTTACCTAGGGTTGCTCAAATGGGGAGAAGCTTGGATAAAGGGGTCTTTGGGATGAGGAAGATGAGAGGAGGAAGATGATGGCAAGCGACGGCGGCTTGGATTTTCCAGCGGCATAGCAAGGTGGGGAGGTTGAGAGAGAAGAGGAGAAAGAGGGGAAAAAGGACAGAAAGAAGATGAGGGAAGAAGAAAGGAGAAGATGGGTGGCCGGCGGCGATAGGAGGAAGAAGTTGGAGTTCGGCTGGTGGGGAGGGAAAGTCTGGTCCTCTGATGCTGGTTAGTTGGGCAAGGGGAAGGGAGAAACGAGAGATGGAGGGAAATGGGGAAGGAAAGAAAGAAAAGAAACAAAGGAAGAAAGAAAAGTAAAGAAAAAAAAGGGGAAAATAAGAGAGGAGAGAGAATGAGTGTTGCTGGGTGGGGGAAAACAATTGGAGAGGGAGTGAGGAGGGAAATGGGAATTGGGTTGGGTTTTTGGGAGATTTACAAAATTGCCACTCATTTAATTCCTTGGCTAAAAACCTTGTTTTGGCCATAACTTGTGAGCCATAAGTCGGATTGAGTCACCACAAGCGCTAACGCCTATGAATAGCTTTCTAATGAGCCCACTTTTGGCATATTTTGAAATAGTTGGAATTTTGGAATTATTTAATGGGTTTTTGGGTATTTTTCATAAAAAAAGGCTTAGGTTTGGAAAATAAGATATTTAGTTGCTGAGATGGGTCTGGGTCGGTAAGGGTAGAAGGACAAGGTTAATGGGATTAGGAGAGCTACCCAATGAGCTCAAAACGTCATAATTCGGAAAACTACAAAAAGGGGCTTCTAACTTTTTGAAATTGCAAGCTACCCCCTATTGAGCTCAAACGAGCTCAGAACCCGACGAGACTTCGCACACACGATTCTAATAATAAATTGGACTTGCTTAGCTTCTAAACACACTTAATTGTCTAGAAGACAATTAACTAGGACTAATTACAGCTTAGAAGTTTGGAATATTACAAAAGGTATCTTAAGAATCTGGACCATTAGGTCAAGTGGGAATGAATGGGAATGAAAGAACAAGAGTGAGCCAACCACGAATTCTTGAACCATAAAGGGAACCACCCTATAAAGAATCTCCTCTAAAGGATTGGACCCAATCGTGGAGCTGAGAACAAGATCAGAAGTGCTACTTCTCATTCGAAGCATGAAAGTGATCAGGTTGCATAGAGCCGGAAGATACTAGAGTGGTGGTTGCTTGAAGTCTGTCAAATATGAGCCCTCTATGTGAGTCTAACTTATTTCTCTAGTGGGGTGATCCAGTCGGATGGGCCCCACTAGGGGTGCTCACTGTGCATGAGTCGTTCATAGGATAATTTCTGTGTATGTTTTTTTTTTTCCTCACAGGTGGATGGTAAAAGTGTAAAGCAAGCAAGACTAGGGCATTTCTCACTCACTGCGAATGAAGAGATGCCACACACTATGACTTTGTAGACATTGAAGCAATCATATCTCATATGACCATGACAGCCATCATATCTCACAATGACTACAACAGCCAGGGTCATACTTCAATGAACAGTACTGCATGTCATGATCCTTGAAATGATGGTAGTGTTTGTAATAGAATGATAGTTGTTTAACAGCTTGGTAGCTTTGGTCCCGTTATTTGTCCATGAATCTCTGTTCACATCATAAAGCATCAACAACAATTAACAACATGTTACCAAAATAGAGCAAAAAAAGGCAAACGTGCCATGTGTTGTTAGTATGGGGGTTCAATGGTTGTCGAAAAGGAGGAATGATGGGCCCTCTTGAGAAGCTTTTCTCATAGTTTGTGCTCTATATGCCATGAAGATGGTGCCATGTAAGTTTTTTGCTTTTGAGGTGGTGCTGTAACTTTAGCTGTATGTTGGGTTGCTCATACAAGAATGGGATGGTATTCTTGACTCTGGCTATCATCTGTGCATGATGGAGAAATCCGCTTCATTTTCCACTACCCTTTGTCAATTCTGTCGGGGAAAGGAGGCTTGGAATGCACACCTGGTATTTTGTTCTACGGGATAATCTTCATGAATTCTCACATCATGAAGGAGATGACGCCACCCAGGTTGAACTCGTCCCGGGCGAGGTATTTATCTAACCCAAGTCTTGTTTGAATTGCATGTGTAATCTTAAGCCCAACCTTGAGTACCAATCCAAAATCAAAACTGAGTGTAAGTTTGTGTCTGAGTCTGCCTCAAATCTTCTCCATTCGACTCTCCTTGGCCTTCCTATGTATATTTCCATATATGTCGCAAACCTACATGACAGAGATCAAATGGGTGTGAATATATCTTGTTATTTTATTTATTTATTGATTTTGTCATCTACCCTAGAAAAAGATGACATGGAATCATACACCTCCAAAATTTGTCATCAGATGTGTGACACAGAGAGAGAAGATAGAGGGAGAGTATACCTGAGAAAGGTAACTATTGTATCAGCTTTTTATTGTTCCCTCTTCTTTTGGTTGCATTGCGGACCACCACGCAGTCACAGCTGGGAACAAATTTATCAAATGCTTAACTATGATGAGTATTAGATATTAATACATTGTCAAACAAACTTTTATGGAAAGGTGACCCGTTTATGCTAGAGAAAACAATCACTGGGGGATGCCATCTTCTGCTGTCAATCTCACGGGGATCCTTCGGCGTGTACGGGCTCTGTTTCCCACGTGAGAGGAATTTTTTCCCATGTGTTCGGGCTCTCCGTTGGGTCTCAGCCTCTTAGGTTAGCAAAAAACCCTCTCAGATTGGGACGTTTGATTACTGCAATGATTCATTTCCTCCTTCCGCCCGATGCAATGTAGAATTTGTGAACTAAAATGACACACTGCACCAGCTCAAAGAGAAGAACACGATACGATGAGAAGCAGGGAATTGCAAATTCATGGTCTGTTTTTTGGACCTCTTAATACTCAAAAGCACTTAAAAGGCTGTCTCTTCAAAGCGGATTTTCAGCAGAAAAGGATGGTTTGATAATCACCATTAACTCAATCTAGTTAAGAGTGGTCTCTAACCTTCATGGGCATACATCTTTCCTCACTCGAGAATGTATTACCTCACCAGATGTCTTCTCGCCTTATTTTAGGGTTTTCTAGCCTCTATCAAGGTATCTCCCTTCACAAAGGGGCTAGGGTCTCAGCACCCCTAAAGTTGGGGTTAAAAAAAATGGAAAAAAACTCAATCCAGTTCCAAATGTAAACTTCATTGGTAAGGGCTATGGAGACCAGCATGAGACAAAAGATTGGAATTGCGAAGTGGCCATGTGTGATTTTATTAACTCAGAGACCTGAGATCGTTCTCTTGGCTTGTCGTGATTTTGAGGTGTTAGCATCTCTCAACTATGAGTGTTTGACTCTCTTTTGTTAAACTTTGCTATGCACTTTAAAGTTTAAACACACATAAAATGAAAGGGATATGACCGTACAACTGGCCTTAAATTTGACATTTGCTTTTAAAACAATCAAAATTTTAATATTTCTCACATAACTGTTCATACATAAATGGTAGAATATAGCACGACCTTATGACATTGCACGGGATCATGTGTGTGATATTGCATGGCCTTAGAATATCACACGAATAACTTTATGAGAAATACTTACATTTTGATTGTTAAAGGGCGAATATCATATCCAAAGACGGCTCTGTAGGCAATATCCTCAAAATGAGCTTTAAACAAAGAAAATGATTGGGGTACTTTGTAAACTGTAGATTCATTTTCCTCCTTTTAAAATTTAATCCAAAATATATTCAATTTTTATGAGCTCGGGTCCCACTTAATTTAGATCTGAATAGCTTAAAATAAGTTTATGTAAGATGGAAAAAATTTTCTCTAATACATTTTAAGCTTGTATATTAGGGGTATATTATGCTATGAGTAGACTACATTATTCTTATATATAGTTTAGTTCATGAGCTCCATTTAGATGCCACTTATTAGTAGGGGTGGGGTACGTCCTAATGCATCCTTTTAGAGAAGGATCAATAGAAAAGAAAGACTTGTCATATTACCTATTCCTTTAATTAACAACCATAAAATGTAGTGGGCTTTTAACCATAGACTACTTTGATATCAATCCAACAATGTTAAATTTTATGAGAGTAAAACTGAGTTTGGTGTCAAATCACGGGAAAAAGTGAATGTGAAAGGTTGGCCAGCCTGTTAGAGCTTGAGTTAATATACTGTTGCTTGTGGAGTCCTTGTTTGTTTTTTTTCTCAGGAAAAATTTCAAATAAGCTCTTAAGTTTTTACCTTATTTAAAAAAAAGACATAAATTTTATAACTTTTCAAATTAGTCTATAGGTTTTTGAAGAAGCTTTCCATTAAGGATATCCATCCATTTAAAGTTATTTTCGACAACTTTTCACTTATTTGTAAAAAAAACCTAGATTACCCTTATTGAAATAAATTTCTCATTTAATTTCTTTATATTCTCGTCATTCTCTTCTCTGGTATCTTCACGATGATCAATGACGATTAGGGTCCCTATGCTGATTGATTACATGTAATGGTTGTTGAAACTATTGCATGGCTTTAAATGATTGATATTTTTATATTTTAAAATTTTTAAAAATTGAGGAAAAAGTCACGAGAGACTACTTTTAAATTGTCGAATGACCTTAATTAAAAGTTTACTGCAAAAATTAGGGATTAATTTGTAAAATTTTGAAACTTATGTCCTTTTTTGAAATAGGGCAAAAACTTGAGACCTTATTTTAAATATTCCCTCATTTGAAATATTCTTGGAAGTTTCCGATTTTTCCTCCTCTCTTCCCTCTTCTTCGTTGCTTAAAAATTTTCCAATCGATTCATCCCCTTTTCATCTTTCTCGATTCCATCGACAATTTAGGGTTTCCAGCCAGCTTAATAAAAGACGATTCTTCCCCCTTTTCGTCCCTCGATTCCATCGACGATTAAGGTTCTTTCTATATCATGTCCTCCTTTAATCCAAAATCCTCAATCGAACTCGTCGAACAGGAAACAATTCTCAGCGCTTTCTAGGGTTTCGACATGGATCAAGAATTTCAGCTGATAGAAGACGAAGCCCCAGACGAACTCATGCTCTGCTCCAACAACTGCGGGTTCTTCGGAGCCTCCGCAACGAACAATCTCTGCTCCAAGTGCTGCCGCGACTCCGTTCTCAAGCAATCACAGTCCGCCTCTACAGCTTCTTCGAACTCGGAGAAGGAGAAGAAGATCGAAGAGCCCGCTAGGGTCGAAGGAAATCTGGGCGCGAGCGCCTCAGCCCAACAGCCCGTTAAATAACCCTCCTGCCCTTAAGTTAGTTGCTATTGTGACGTTCTGTTGAGTTGGTTGAACAAGAAGTGAATCGTTGGGTTTTATGAATCATGGTTCAAATGAAATATCGTTGTGTCTGGATATTTGGATTGGATATCTATATCTTGGATTGTTTCCAATATCCTGTCACAAGTGCATTGCTTCCTTGGTCTTCCATGTTAAGTAGTTTGGTGCTAGATGATTGGAACCCAAACCTCATAACTTTACATTGTATCCTTGTGATCACTGAATGTTTGGAAAGTGAGCTTTATTAGCCAAGGAAAGGAAAGCTATTGAGTCTCCATTGGTTTAAATGAGATATTACATTGTTGAATTTTCTCAAAGTTAGATGTGCCAAAATTCAATTGGCAGTCAAATGTATCCAACCTAAAGCATTGGACCTTGGGGAAATCACCTACATTTTTTTGGGTTTTGAATTCTTGTAGAATTTATGTGAATATGAATGGGGATGGGTAACAATACATAGCAAGGGCTTTAGTTTTGAGTTTTTGGCTCAGTCCAGTGCTGGGTTAGGTCTTACGGGAAGAAAACTTCCTCTTGTGCATATGCCAAATGTGGGAATGGATGGACACACACACGCGCGATGGGAGCTCAATGGGGTTTGTCGAAAGGGAGGAATTATGAGCCCTCTTGAGGAGCTTTTCTTGTGGTTTTGGCTCTATATGCGGATAAAGATGGTGGCATGCAAGTTTATGGCTTTGGAGGCGGTGCTGTAACTTTATCCGTATTTTGGGTTGCTCATACAAGAAGGGGATGTTATTCTTGACTGAGGCCATCATCCGTGCACGATTGAGAAATTCGCTTCATTTTCCACTTCCCCTCGTCAGTTCTGTTGTGGAAAGGAGGCTTGGAATGCACACCTGGTATTTTGTTCTACAATATAATCTTCATGAATTCTCCTCACACCATGAAGGAGATGACACCACCCAGGTTGCCACTCATCCAGGACCAGTTATTGACCTAACGCAAGCCCTGCATGAATTGCATGGGTAAGCTTAAGCCCAACCTTTAGTCCAAATCCAAAAGCAAAGCTGAGTTTAAGGTTGCGTCTGAGTCTGCCTCAAATCTTTCTCCCACCAAGTCTCCTCCACCTCCCTGTGAACCTTACCTCGCTGTTGATGTCACAAAACTCCACGAGAGAGAAAAAATGGGTGTGAAGATTTCTTCTTAATTAATTAATTTTTTTTTCATCTACTTGAGAAAGAGATGGGAATAATACACCTCCAAAGTTTGTCATCAGATGTGTACACTTGAATAGGTAACTATTGTATCAAATGCTTTTTTGTTTTCTTTTTTCCTTTTTCTTTTGGTTAATTGCAGACCACCACTCACTCTCAGCTGGGGACGAATTTATCAAATGCTAAACTATGATGAGTATTAGATATTAATACATTGTCAAACAGACTTTTTTGAACAGGTGGAACTAGAGAGCAGTCTTTGCAATTGGTTTTAGATTCTGAGACAGCCCTAATTTGGGATTGGGATATCTGACTACTGCAATGATTCATTTGCTTATGCCTGATGCCATGTAGAATTTGTGGACTAAAATGACACGCAGTGCATCAGATCAAAGAGAAGAACACAATACGATGAGAAGCAGTGAGTTGCAGACACGTGATGTGTTGGTTGGACTACTTGATTTTTAAAAATACTTTTAAGGGTGTGTTTGCGTAGGGGTCCTTTCTGCGAAATTGCAGGGAGATTCCTGGCACCTTCTTGCCTGTGTTTGGTGCAGCGAGCATAAGAGAGGGCATTTTCTGCCTTGTTATGCTTATTTTCTGCGCTTGCTGATGATCCAGAGTTAATACCTATATGGTTGGAATGTCCGTTCGGCGGACCTCTATAGAAACACACCCTAAAGGTTATTTTTTCAAAGCAGCTTTTCAGGAGAAAAAGGTTGTTTGATAATCACCATTAACTCAATCCAGTTGGAAATGTAAACTTCATTGGTAAGGAGACCAGCATGAGACAAAAGATTGGAATTGCGAAGTGGTCATGTGTGACTCTCTTAACTGGGAGACTGGCCATGTGTGATCTATTCACTCAGAGACCTGCGGATTGAGCCCTCGGCTTGGGGTGATACTGAGGTGCCAGCATCACTCAATCATGAGTGTGTTGGCACTCATTTGATAAAACTTGCTATGCGACTTTAAAGTTTAAACACCCATAAAATAAAGTTTAAACAGAGAAATTGATTGGGTTACTTTGTAAACTGAAGATTCATTTTCATCCTTTTAACTTTCAATCCGAAATATATTCAGTTTTTGTGAGCTTGGGCCCCACTTAATTCAGCTCTGTAACATAAGTTTATGTAATATGGAAAAACTTTGCTCTAATACATTTTAAGCTCATATATTAGGGGAATATTCTTCTATGAGTAGACTACATCCTTCTCATATATAGTTCGGCTCATAGGCTCCACTTAGTTGTCACTTATTAGTAGGTGTGGGTTACTAATGCCTTCTTTCATATAAGGATCAATGAAAAAGAGCCTTGTCTTCTTATCTTAGCCCTTAATTAATATTCAAAATGTTGTGGGCTTTTAACCATAGACTTTTTGACATCAATCCAACGGTGTTAAAGGTTTTATGAGAGTGAAATTGAGTTTGGTGCCAACTCATTCGAAATTGGAGAGTGAAAGGGCCCGCACTGATCAAAGGTTGGCCCAAGTGGCTGCATATATTGTTGCTTATATGTGAACATTTCCCTATAGATTAATCCACAGTAAGACCCTCACTTGATTTTTTTTCATTTGGAGAAGTACTGAATATGAAACTGATCATATATAAAATGGAGATTTTTATAATGTCTCATTCAAGTGTTTCATACTCAATAAATCTTATTATATGGCCAAACATAGTATAGAGATAATTTGCTGTATCCCAAACATGGTATAGTGAAAATTTGCCGTTCCCATTAAAGAGAGACGCTTGTCCAGGGTCATTCAGATTTTAAATGGGTAGAGCCAGTGTGAGGGTTAAGGAGGAATTGTGACTCAAGCCTCGAAAGAATAAAAAATGAATAATGAATTTTACAAAATGGCACAAGTTGTTTTCTAAGCATAATTGAAAATTTTAGGTTTGAATGCAAGTGACAGCTGAAAGCCCGAAATGCAACAACCCACGAGCACGAGCTGTCTTCTCCTTGCCCAAATCCTCCTATTGGTTAATATTGAGGCGTAGGCGCCACCGGACTAGCAATATTGAAAAGTATTTACGCCACTGTCTCTAGTTAAAGAAATTTAAAATGGCATCTGTTGTACGCGTGTGTACATAAGCGTGAGCAAACAAAATGGACAGTCAACCACACAAGAAGATGAGATTTTACGTAATTTGGCAAACTAATCTACATCAACAGGAAACTGATTTTCACCATTTAGCCCAACGTAATGGGTTAAAAACTCCGAGCACTACGGGAAAAAAGGCCTCTCACTTATCTCAAACAGAGTTTAGTATTACAAATTACATCAATATATAATCTCAGCTTTCTTAACCCTCAAGAAAACTTCGGTATAATTACAAAAATACACATGATCCTTAACCTAGCCAACCCAATAAACAATCTAGTCAAACCACAATATAAGATATAAACCCAACAATATTAGAGCTAATCGGTTTACCAATTTGAATTCCATAACTGCATTAGGTAGGTTGAAAGTAAAATTTGTAGCAATCCGAATTTGAATTTTTTTGAGATAATAATATTTCAAGATAATGTTCTCACATAAAACTTTGACAAAGACGATAATGAAAAATAATTTTTGTGTACCATTAGCAACTCCTATATTTGTAAAACTCAAGACTTTCACTTGTAGTACCCTAGAGAGGTCCTTTATTTTGAGCCGCTTACATTTTCATGGCCTCAGTCAAGAGTTCCATTGCGCTGACTCAGGCTTCTGTGAGTGAAATAATCAAGAAAGGAAAAACGTCGTAGGATCCCGGTTCGTTCATAAATAATTATGATCAAACGGCGTAACATCGAAAGCAAGTGTCAAACGTTCCGGGTTCCGAACTCAGCTGCATCGAGAGAGAGGAAGAAGAGCAAATCGCTCAGAAAGATCGGATTTTTATCGAATGGGTCTCCTTTTCTCCTCCTCCTCCTTTCTTCTCTTTGTCTTCTTTTCGTTCTCGTCTCTTTTAAATCCAGCAATCGCAAGAGGTGGTGAAGAAGGAAGCTCCAACCTTTTCAACGGTCTGCACTTGTACCCTTCTCTTTCTATATCTCATTCGATTCTCAACTAATCTGATCGCTTCATATATGTTCCTGACCTGTTCTGATTCATTTCTACCAAAACCCAATTCGTATTTTTCAATAATTTTGCTTAGTTGACTCAAATAATGTTGTTGTTTGAGCTGAAAAACATCAATTCGACATCATTCGGATTTGGGTTTAAAAAAAAGGAAGACATTGATTACTCTGCTACCTCAAATTGTTAGCTTGCAACTCTGCATTGAATGAATTTTTGTTTTGGTAGGAAACGTTTCCATTATGAGAATTGGTTTGGTTTTAAGTTCTAATAGTGCTTGTTGGGGTCTCCTTTTGATTTGCAGGCTCTATGGATTATAATCATTGGATTCACACCCGACGTCTGCTTCAAAAGAATGATGCTGCAAATGGGTATGTGAGGCGGCATCTGTTTGATTATGATAATGCGCTTTTGTTATGTTTCTTTCCTTTGAAATTTGCAAAACATGGGAAATATATATTCGCTGAGCTTGGCACATGCTTGATTGTGTTACAGTGGAGATTTTGCTCGTGGGTACATGACTAATTCTGAGCTTGAGAATGCGATAAAGGATTTTGGTCGAAGATGCAATCATATTTCTAAGACCTACAGGTGATTTCTAAGGAGATTGAGGTCCTTTTTTCTGTGTTGTCTTTAAATAGTCTGGAAAAAGTTACAAGTTTTTTGTGTTCTATTGGGGCCTCTATTGCTTTATAATGCCAATAAGCAGATTTAGGAACTATTTGAATAGGAGAGTGAGAAGATACAGTATTGGGAGAATTTGATGAAAAAGAAAACCCAAATTTATGTCAGCCAGTTCTCAAATGCCAATCCCCCATATGATCAATCCTAGCCCTGGAATTTATAAATTCCGAAGGTCAGAAGGCCACTTTGCTGTACTAATAGAATTGGCCTTTGGAATTCTTCCTATCAAAGATGTGTTTCATTCAATGACCTCTGCTGGCATGCCCAACAGCCCTAGTTTCCTTTAGAAGTGCTTGTAACCAAACAGGCCCTTAGGAACTATTTAAAGCATTCTGCTTAGCTATCTGCAGGATGTTGACTTATAAAATTATATGTAGGTAAGGCATCTAACATGACCAACTTAGGCTTTGTCTGTCCTTGCTTGCAATTTTGCATCCCACTTACTGTAGTTACTAAACTGACTTATGTTTCATTTCTCTCTTTGAGGGATCATTTCAATGACCAGTATTGGGAAGAGTGTTAAAGGAATTCCACTGGTAATTGCTATATCCAGTTTGAACCTGATTTCTTCTTAGAATTGAATGCCCATGCGTAAATGCTTGGAGTGTCCTATTTTGGCTGAAAAGTTCCCTTTTTTTCTACATGCAGTGGGTCATTGAGATTTCTGACAAGCCAGGGAAGGAAGAGCCTGAACCTGCATTCAAGGTAAAGAATCTGCTAAGAAATCACCATGTTTTCTTTGTGAAATCACCATGGGCAAGTAGTGCTGTTGCTCAAGGTATCACTCATAATGCCTCTGGAGGTGTTTTATACAATATCTATGCAGAAACATATACTAGGATATCGTAGGGTAAGTCATCTGGGTGGTTTTGAATTTAGAGCCTGGGATTCCATTTGGAAAAGTCTCCAGGATGAACCTTTCTCCCACTTTGGGTTTTGGTCATATTCATGAAAAGCATAATGATTATCCTCTTGCGTGAACTCATTTGGTAGCTCTTTCTTAGTAGATATATCTCATAGTCGATGTGGGCTGAATGTCTGAAGATTATTGGTCCTTTCATAGTTGAAATATCTCATAGCCAAAGTGGGCTGAATGTCTGAACATAATTGGTTGGATATGGATGCAGTTCATTGGAAATGTGCATGGGGACGAACCTGTCGGCCGGGAGCTACTTATACGTCTTGCGAATTGGTTGTGTGATAATTATAAGAAAGATCCTTTGGTAATGCCTTTTTTTTTCATTTTCACAGTGTTCTCCGATGTTTTTTATTTTATATTTTAGAGTCTGTTATGAATATAGGGTAATGAATCAACATATTCCACACATATCTAGAATTTATTCCATTTTTTTGTCCCGGATCTCACCTTTCAAATTTTTTTCCCTATCTTATATGATAGTTTTTATGCTGAGAATGTAATGTGCATAGGGAATGATTGTCAATTAGAGAATCTGGAGCAGTTTTTATTCTACTATAAACTTCATTTCAAGCAACTGATAAGAAATTATATATCTGTGTTGGTTTTTCATGTGCTATTAGTCAGGACAGATGTACAGGACTATTGATGCTGAGCTGTGATTATAAACAGCTGGATGAACTAATTCTTTCCAGGATTTTCATCCATGAAGATTGTTGGCTCACAACTTTGCCCTGTGAAATATTAAAGTTTGAACTACAGAAAATCCCGTTCTTTTTCGTTAATGAAACAGCTGATGCCTGGTGGTCCAAAAATTCTCTACTCTGGGGCCATAATAGTTCAACATGGTAACTCCTTGTGTGGGGTTTTATCTGTATATAGTGTATAAATATATAGAAGGTGAACCGCAGCTTTGAAAATCCTGTGTGTCTGCTCCATATCATGTTCCCTACACTTAGGGCTGTCAGTTTCTAAATTTTTTGCTTTGTGATGTGTCACTTAATAATTATGCCCACATATTTATGGAAGTATCCATCTTTTTTCTTTTTAGAGTCCCAGCTGTGTCAAAGTATGAGTGCCTTTGTATCCTGCCTAAGGAAGTAATGCTATAAAAAAAAAAAAAAACTCACATGCAAATGAATTTATGAAAATCTTCCAATTCTGCTATTGTTCTCAATTTCTTTATTATCAAAATGCCCCAAATTCTCAATTTTTATGTTTCATGGTGCACCTCATGGACTAATAGGTTTGATCACCCATTTTTTTTCGAAACAGTGGCTAATTCAATTTTCTCAGGTTCACACACACATATACCATTTAAGAAAATAATCTGTATATATATATATATAGATATCGTCTTTGTCCACTTTTTAAAAGAACCTTTTTTAACCCTTTTCCTTTGAACAGTGGGCCATTCTATTGCTGCTGGATTTATGCACACTACTTTTGAAAGTACTTATAACTGTAGGGTGATTTTGATTTCTGTTGGATGTAGGTCTTGTGTTACTAATGTAACTACTTTTTGGGCTCTACAGGCAACATTGATCATCAAACACGTGCATCTTCATATACTTCCAACAATGAATCCTGATGGTTTTTCTCTTAGGAGACGTAATAATGCAAATAATGTTGACCTGAATCGAGATTTTCCAGACCAAGTGAGTATTTTGTATGTGCTTCATCTTTCACATTTGATAAACTCATCTACTAGATCATTAATGGACTATCTTTTTATTATCCGTATCTTAGTTTGTTTATTTCTTCCATTTTTCTTAGTGGTATCCATGAAAATTTTAGCTGACATATGTATCAATAGTTTTTTCCTAACAATGATGATCTACAATTGCGTCAACCTGAAACAAAAGCAATCATGAGCTGGCTGGAGGGAAGACATTTCACAGCCTCTGCCACTTTGCATGGGGTAATACCCATTCTTTTGTATTTCTTTCTGTACCATAAATTTTTGTGATAAACCTCATGCCATTATCATCAATCTAAAATAATACCCTTTTATGTTCTTGAACTCCTCAGTGATCTTCAAGAAATTATTCTATATCTATAAACTATGATTTTTATTTTTCGCTGTAATTAGTTGCACGTGATAATATTCGACGACATTGTTTTTGACCTGGTGATTTTGGCTATGGTCTTATAATTTGCAAATGGTAAAGGATCCAAGTACTCGTTTGGGGTGTAAATTGCTAAATGACAATCTTTTGATAAAGAATAGGCCAAACCACTTTCTGCTAAGTTACAAGTAAGATGATTAGATTTTTCCTCCAACCAAAAAGAAAATGATAAGATTTTGCCTCTGTTTGCTCTCCAGTGCTTCTGAAGGAAGTAGTGCCACTTATGCCTGTTCATTCTCGCTCAGATATTCAACTTTGATGGGTAAATTATTGCCAACTTATTAAGGATCCTGATTTGGGCTAGTGGTGGTTAGAGGATCAAATGGATTCTTTAATGATGTTGATTTGCATGCCGAGGTAAATGGTGAATTAGTGACATCAAGGTATGATTGAGGATGAGATGCTCCATGCTGGAAATGCGTTGCGTATGAATGGAAATTGAAGGTGATATGCAGTTTTTCTGTGGAGTGGCTTTTTTGAAAATGATTGCGAGTTTTCATTACCACGGGGTGATGACAAATGAAAAAGTAAGTTTAGAGGCATGGAGAAGTAAGAACCTCATTTTCTTCAAAGTTCCATTAAATTATGATCATGAGGTGGCTTTGAGGGGAAACGTACTCTAATATTTCTTAAGCATAAGTGGTTGCTACAGATAAAAAAAGGTGTATAGATGCTCTGTTATATAGTGAATGGTATTTCAGGCTGGTGGTTTTTGTCTAGTTTTTTGTTTTTCTATAGGTACTTACTGTGGGCATGGGTTTTTTTTTGTTCTCTCCCTTTTTTTTTAAAGGCATTTGGTGTGATTATCTGCCCCCATTTTGGTGGTTTCTTTGTTATCTCTAGTTGTTCTTTTGGGTAGAAAAAAAAAAAAAGAAAAAGAACAATCCATTTCCATTCTAAAGTAAAAAAAGGTCCTGATGCATGTATGTACCCGTCCTTAAATCCTACATATATTTTGATCTCAGGTGGCCAATTAAGATATGTAAGAGCCAAATAAAGTGTTTGGTGATATTTCTCAACTTTTTTAATTTTCTGGTTTAGGGTGAGTATGGTTTTGTAGATTTTGATCTGAGTTAGGTTTGGGCAGGTTTGGGTTTGGTTGTCGCGAACCCTCGCACCCCATTTATTTTCAATAACATATTTCTATTAGAACATAATGGACAAGACTTGCTTAGCACAGTGGGTATAGAGTGTGGAGAGTGAGATCTGAGCTTATAGGTTAGAGTATTGTCCAATAATTTTTATATCATCATCATCAAAGCCTTGTCCCAACTATGTTGGTATGTCCAATAATTTTTTAAATATCTTACAAAAGTAGAGGGTAACTGGTATCAAGCCGACTCGATTTGTACGTGTCACGAGGTGGGTTTAGTAGCACATTTGATGCAGGCTCTAGGGTTAGGGTTGCGTTGGGGTGCTGAAGCACGTGTCTAAGGATGCTTCGAATCGTTAAAAGACTTAAAACACATAAGGATGTACCTCTTAGGGATAAAGTCCAATTCTATTAATCAATCTAGCCTGAGAATTTCTTCTCTACCATACCATATATATAATAAAAGTAAACCTAATGCCTAAGCAAAGCCTAATCTATTAATAGAAACCTACCTAATAATGCAATTAGAAAGCTACTAATAATCATAGTCCTAATCTAATTTGAAAGGGGACCATTTATGGGCCCATTTTGCATCATCCTCCCTAGGTTGAAAGAAGAGTTCATTCTCGAATGGAGTTTTCTTCTGATCGCCTTTATAAATGTGTTGAATATGAAGGACTTCCTTTGTTGCAATTGCCCGAATACTCTTCTTCGGCGGCTCCGGCTTTTCAGGATAGAGTGTGACTTGCTTTCCACCATGTAAGAATGTGTATTTGTTATCGCGCATTCCATGAGTCCCATTTTTGTCGTACATCTATGGGCGACTCAATAAGATATCATCACTATCATAGGTAGCACATCACACCAAATTGTATCTTTGTAAGTCTTACTAATGACAAAAGTAACTTTTTCAAGCATGTCGAATATATGCTTGATCACCAGTTATCAGCCATTTGATAAAATAAGGGCGGTTGTGCTTGTAAACTTTCAACTTGAGGCAATCAACAAGAGCTTGAGAGATGAGATTTTCGCAACTTCCTTCATCAACAACAATTGTGCAATGTTGTTCAAGAACTGTACCCACAGAATGAAAGATATTTTTCCTCAACCATTTATTCTCAATAGTTGGTGGAGCCTCTTTGATGATGAGAACTTCACTTGTAGTATCTGTGTATGTGATGCAGTCTAGGGCCTAGCAGCCCTCTTCAAATTAGATTAGGATTATTATTATTATTATTAGGAAAGTTTCCATTTTTAGCCTAGGGTTTTCTTGCTTATTAAGTTTGTTTTACTATATATATGGCTTTGTAGAGAAGAACTTCTCAGATTTGGTTGATTAATAAAATTGGGTTTTCCCCAGAGAGGCGCGTCCTCGTGTGTGTTGAAGTCCTTTGTGACCGTTTGAAGTGTCGTTGGACACGTGCTTAGGCACCTCCACGCAACCCTAACCATTGGGCTGCATCAGATTGGTATCAAAGCCACACGATCTTTGCTTGTTGGCGTGCTACCTACTCTCCCCACGATACCCCATCTACTGTCCCAACTCTTCACCGATTCATCTCCAGCCATCCTCGTCCCATAAGCCCCGATCTCCACTGTCACCGTCATCGTCACCGTCACCGAATCACCCTTCCGTCCCAGTCGACCCTTCCGTCCCAGCCGACTCACCGGAACCCCTCTCCCTGCCTCTTTCCCACTTCCCCAACCCTACCGTACCCAAATCCCCAAAATCCCCAACCAAACCGAAACCCTAAACACACGCCTCTGTCATAACCCATTCGCCGGAACCAATCAAACCCCCATCAGTAACCCTCACCCTGATCCACCACCGAAAACCAGATTCCCCTTGCCGACCTCGCCCCCACACCCAGAAATTTCCTTCAACCCCCTGTTCGGCCACCTTCCCCAAACCAGCGTGAAAAAAAAAAAAAAAAAGGGAAGCAGCAGCAGAAAAAGGATCCGCAGCCGAGAAAGAAGAGGAAACATACCTCTAAATCATCGCCGCCATCTCTGCCGCCTCCCGTTGCTGCCGTTGCTGATCGTTGTTCTTCGTCGCCTGACGCTGCCTGTCGCCCCCTGCACTGGGACTCCACCCCTTCACTGCTACCGCGTGCAGTTGTCGCCAGCCAAGAGATAGACGAAACGTACCTGGCCACCTGCCGTTGTTGATCGTCATCGCCGATCAACCCATCTTCCACAGTTGGCCTCCTCCAGACGTCCGCACCGCACGCCGTCGTTCCCCGCAGCAACATTCATCTCCCTGCATCACCGGCCGCACCCTGCTGCTAGCGACTCGTCGTCGTCGTTGGTCGTCTGACGCCAGCCAAAGGCGGAGCACCCATCCCCCTCCTCTCCTCTGGAATCCACCGCAGCACGAAGTAGCAGCAACCGCCCCTTCTTATCTCCAGTTTCCCGTCACGCTGAACGAGACAGTCTAAGGTCAGTATTGGGCCCGTGTTCAACCCGGGTACACTTGGGCTGTTATTCCTGTTTGTGAGCCCATATACTGACTGGCCCACAAACGAAATTCTTCTCAAAGCTTCTGCACAAGTGTTCCGCTTTCCAGTCTGTCCTTTTGAAGAATAGATCGCGCCTCAGGTTAGTCAGATTTACGTTTTGCATAAAAAAAAATGCCTCCTAAGAAGCAAGTAGATGTTGAATCTTCATCTTCTTCATTTGAAGATTTGACTAGTGCCATTAGAGAATTATCTGCAAAAGTTGATGGCATGCATACCAGCCTGCACCAATTGGACATTCGAGTGACAAATTTGGAAAATCATCAACGTGTGCATCACCACCGTGATAATGGTGCAAATATTCGGAATCAACGGGATCCACCAGTCAATAATCCTGATCGAGACTTAGGAATTAAAATTGTGATTCCTGAATATGATGGAAAATTGCAGCCTGCTGAATTTATGGATTGGTTAGTGTGCGTGGAGAATATTTTTGCACATAAGCCAATGACTGAGCATCATAAAGTCACATTAATTGCCACTAGATTTCGTAATTATGCTGCAACTTGGTGGGCTGAATTGCAACGAAAACGGAGGAATCAAAACATGGACCCAGTCTATGATGCCCGGATACTGCATGGATACGGCAAGGACACCTTATGGACACGGCAGGGACACGGATTTTACGCACAAAAAGTGAAGTATCGGATACGATACGACACGATACGTTGGCCATTTTGAAGTATCCGTGCATCATAGGACCCAGTTGATACATGGACTGAGATGAAGAATATCTTGAAACAAAAATTCCTCCCTGTCAACTATGCAAGAGATCTACGGTCTAGCTTTCAAAACTTGAAACAAAGATCCAAAACAGTCATTGAATATTCTGAGGACTTTTTAACTCTGCAAGCTCGTTGTGGTTTGAATGAAGATGATGATGTGGTAGTTGATAGATTTTTCAATGGATTGAGACTAGACATTCAGCATATCCTTGCCTTCCAACATTTTGATAATGTCGATGAACTCATTCAACATGCTATCAAGGCTGATGGAATTGCAAATCATCAAGTACAAAAATCCAAATGGGCTCAGCCAAAGAATTCCCCTCTACAAGAAGCTAAATCCAATGGACAGATTTTTGCTAGGACTGAAGGTCAAAATAAGATGGTTTGTTTCTATTGTCACCAGCACGTGCATTGCGCCGCAGATTGTCCAAAGCGAATACATCTAATTGAGATTGAAGGTGCTGATAACAATATCCGAGATGATATTGACACTGATCCTAAGGATATTGACAATTCCAAGGATATTGACACTGCGGACATTGATTTCACCGATGCAGAGCCCCCAGATGACGCTCTTATTGTCCTTAAGGATGCTTCACCAACTGTTGAGCATAAGTGGTTGCGCAAAAATATTTTCCGTTCCACAGGAATGATTCAGGGACAAAACTGCACAGTTGTTATTGACAGTGGAAGTTGTGAAAACCTCATCTCCGAGGCTCTTGTTGATTGCCTTCAATTAAAAATATATAAGCATAACCGTCCTTATTTTGTCAAGTGGCTAATGCATGGTGATCAAGTGCATGTTCGACATACTTGCAAAGTTACTTTTGCTATGGGTGAGACTTAGGGCTTGTTTGGTAGGTCTAGTCTTATTTTTATAGATCATCTAAAATAGAGCTATTAAAAAAAGAGCTATAAAAAAAAGAGGCTAGATTTAAAATATGTGTTTGGCAATGAAAGCATCTATTTTAAATAGACCATTTTAAATCAATAGTTGAAAATTTTTCACAAATATATTGAGATCTAGTAGGTATTAAGCCTTGAAATTTTACTTCATAACCACGTTTGGCCTCCCAAAGAGATCTAACGGTTTGGATTTTGTGATTGAGGCCCCCAATTTTTAAAAAAAAATATTTAATAATTCACGTTTTTACATAAATATCTCAAGTTTGGTGATGATCCAACGGCTGAAATTTGGTCTCATAATGGTCATTGACCTTCTACACATTTTCAATGGTTTGGATTGTTATTTACTGTCCCAGAAATAATAATAAAAAATAAAAAAAGGGGCTGCCTGTGGACTAGTACAAATTCAGCATATTAAATTCAATGGTTGAAAGTTTTTTACAAATATCTTGAGATCCACAAGGAATCAATCCTTGAAAATTGACCCCATAGCCGTTTTTAGTCTTCCCAACATTTCCAATGGTTTGGATCTTGTGTTTGGGCCCCACAAAATTCAAAAAATAGTATCTAATGGCTCACGCTTTTTTGCACATATCTCGAGATTCAGGATGAATTAACGGCTGAAATTTGGATGGGTGGCCGTAATTGATCATGTGAACATTTTCAACGGTTTGGATGTAGATTTAGGGGCCCGGATTTCGAGAAAAATCGCAAAAACGTACTGGGCGTGATCCCTCATTTTCACTGTAGCTGGGCGCCTCTTTTTTTTTCCCTCTGATTTGGAAATGCATCACAACCCCTCCTCTTCAAAATAGAGCTTTTACCTCTTATTGTCTAAATTAAATAGAGCTAAAAATGCATGCCAAACGCCTCTATTTTTCTAACTCTATAAATTTTAGACATTTAGACATTTAGAGCCTAAATTTTAGACTTGCCAAACATGCACTTACACAGATACAATCCAGTGTGATGTGCTACCTATGGATAGTGGTGATATCTTATTGGGCCGTCCTTGGATGTATGATAAAAATGGAACTCATGGTATGCGCGACAACACCTATACATTCATGCATAGTGAACAGCAAGTTACTCTTCATCTTGAGAAACCACAACCGCCAAAGAAGAATTCCTGGAAAGCTGCCACAAAGGAAGTCCTTCATGTTCAACACATTTACATTGGCAATCCGAAGCAGATTCGAGTTCGAGGACGAACTCTTCTTTCAACCCGGGGAGGATGATGCAGTCTAGGGCCTAGCAGCCCTCTTCAAATTAGATTAGGATTATTATTATTATTATTAGGAAAGTTTCCATTTTTAGCCTAGGGTTTTCTTGCTTATTAAGTTTGTTTTACTATATATATGGCTTTGTAGAGAAGAACTTCTCAGATTTGGTTGATTAATAAAATTGGGTTTTCCCCAGAGAGGCGCGTCCTCGTGTGTGTTGAAGTCCTTTGTGACCGTTTGAAGTGTCGTTGGACACGTGCTTAGGCACCTCCACGCAACCCTAACCCTTGGGCTGCATCAGATTGGTATCAAAGCCACACGATCTTTGCTTGTTGGCGTGCTACCTACTCTCCCCACGATACCCCATCTACTGTCCCAACTCTTCACCGATTCATCTCCAGCCATCCTCGTCCCATAAGCCCCGATCTCCACTGTCACCGTCATCGTCACCGTCACCGAATCACCCTTCCGTCCCAGTCGACCCTTCCGTCCCAGCCGACTCACCGGAACCCCTCTCCCTGCCTCTTTCCCACTTCCCCAACCCTACCGTACCCAAATCCCCAAAATCCCCAACCAAACCGAAACCCTAAACACACGCCTCTGTCATAACCCATTCGCCGAAACCAATCAAACCCCCATCAGTAACCCTCACCCTGATCCACCACCGAAAACCAGATTCCCCTTGCCGACCTCGCCCCCACACCCAGAAATTTCCTTCAACCCCCTGTTCGGCCACCTTCCCCAAACCAGCGTGAAAAAAAAAAAAAAAAAGGGAAGCAGCAGCAGAAAAAGGATCCGCAGCCGAGAAAGAAGAGGAAACATACCTCTAAATCATCGCCGCCATCTCTGCCGCCTCCCGTTGCTGCCGTTGCTGATCGTTGTTCTTCGTCGCCTGACGCTGCCTGTCGCCCCCTGCACTGGGACTCCACCCCTTCACTGCTACCGCGTGCAGTTGTCGCCAGCCAAGAGATAGACGAAACGTACCTGGCCACCTGCCGTTGTTGATCGTCATCGCCGATCAACCCATCTTCCACAGTTGGCCTCCTCCAGACGTCCGCACCGCACGCCGTCGTTCCCCGCAGCAACATTCATCTCCCTGCATCACCGGCCGCACCCTGCTGCTAGCGACTCGTCGTCGTCGTTGGTCGTCTGACGCCAGCCAAAGGCGGAGCACCCATCCCCCTCCTCTCCTCTGGAATCCACCGCAGCACGAAGTAGCAGCAACCGCCCCTTCTTATCTCCAGTTTCCCGTCACGCTGAACGAGACAGTCTAAGGTCAGTATTGGGCCCGTGTTCAACCCGGGTACACTTGGGCTGTTATTCCTGTTTGTGAGCCCATATACTGACTGGCCCACAAACGAAATTCTTCTCAAAGCTTCTGCACAAGTGTTCCGCTTTCCAGTCTGTCCTTTTGAAGAATAGATCGCGCCTCAGGTTAGTCAGATTTACGTTTTGCATAAAAAAAAATGCCTCCTAAGAAGCAAGTAGATGTTGAATCTTCATCTTCTTCATTTGAAGATTTGACTAGTGCCATTAGAGAATTATCTGCAAAAGTTGATGGCATGCATACCAGCCTGCACCAATTGGACATTCGAGTGACAAATTTGGAAAATCATCAACGTGTGCATCACCACCGTGATAATGGTGCAAATATTCGGAATCAACGGGATCCACCAGTCAATAATCCTGATCGAGACTTAGGAATTAAAATTGTGATTCCTGAATATGATGGAAAATTGCAGCCTGCTGAATTTATGGATTGGTTAGTGTGCGTGGAGAATATTTTTGCACATAAGCCAATGACTGAGCATCATAAAGTCACATTAATTGCCACTAGATTTCGTACTTATGCTGCAACTTGGTGGGCTGAATTGCAACGAAAACGGAGGAATCAAAACATGGACCCAGTCTATGATGCCCGGATACTGCATGGATACGGCAAGGACACCTTATGGACACGGCAGGGACACGGATTTTACGCACAAAAAGTGAAGTATCGGATACGATACGACACGATACGTTGGCCATTTTGAAGTATCCGTGCATCATAGGACCCAGTTGATACATGGACTGAGATGAAGAATATCTTGAAACAAAAATTCCTCCCTGTCAACTATGCAAGAGATCTACGGTCTAGCTTTCAAAACTTGAAACAAAGATCCAAAACAGTCATTGAATATTCTGAGGACTTTTTAACTCTGCAAGCTCGTTGTGGTTTGAATGAAGATGATGATGTGGTAGTTGATAGATTTTTCAATGGATTGAGACTAGACATTCAGCATATCCTTGCCTTCCAACATTTTGATAATGTCGATGAACTCATTCAACATGCTATCAAGGCTGATGGAATTGCAAATCATCAAGTACAAAAATCCAAATGGGCTCAGCCAAAGAATTCCCCTCTACAAGAAGCTAAATCCAATGGACAGATTTTTGCTAGGACTGAAGGTCAAAATAAGATGGTTTGTTTCTATTGTCACCAGCACGTGCATTGCGCCGCAGATTGTCCAAAGCGAATACATCTAATTGAGATTGAAGGTGCTGATAACAATATCCGAGATGATATTGACACTGATCCTAAGGATATTGACAATTCCAAGGATATTGACACTGCGGACATTGATTTCACCGATGCAGAGCCCCCAGATGACGCTCTTATTGTCCTTAAGGATGCTTCACCAACTGTTGAGCATAAGTGGTTGCGCAAAAATATTTTCCGTTCCACAGGAATGATTCAGGGACAAAACTGCACAGTTGTTATTGACAGTGGAAGTTGTGAAAACCTCATCTCCGAGGCTCTTGTTGATTGCCTTCAATTAAAAATATATAAGCATAACCGTCCTTATTTTGTCAAGTGGCTAATGCATGGTGATCAAGTGCATGTTCGACATACTTGCAAAGTTACTTTTGCTATGGGTGAGACTTAGGGCTTGTTTGGTAGGTCTAGTCTTATTTTTATAGATCATCTAAAATAGAGCTATTAAAAAAAGAGCTATAAAAAAAAGAGGCTAGATTTAAAATATGTGTTTGGCAATGAAAGCATCTATTTTAAATAGACCATTTTAAATCAATAGTTGAAAATTTTTCACAAATATATTGAGATCTAGTAGGTATTAAGCCTTGAAATTTTACTTCATAACCACGTTTGGCCTCCCAAAGAGATCTAACGGTTTGGATTTTGTGATTGAGGCCCCCAATTTTTAAAAAAAAATATTTAATAATTCACGTTTTTACATAAATATCTCAAGTTTGGTGATGATCCAACGGCTGAAATTTGGTCTCATAATGGTCATTGACCTTCTACACATTTTCAATGGTTTGGATTGTTATTTACTGTCCCAGAAATAATAATAAAAAATAAAAAAAGGGGCTGCCTGTGGACTAGTACAAATTCAGCATATTAAATTCAATGGTTGAAAGTTTTTTACAAATATCTTGAGATCCACAAGGAATCAATCCTTGAAAATTGACCCCATAGCCGTTTTTAGTCTTCCCAACATTTCCAATGGTTTGGATCTTGTGTTTGGGCCCCACAAAATTCAAAAAATAGTATCTAATGGCTCATGCTTTTTTGCACATATCTCGAGATTCAGGATGAATTAACGGCTGAAATTTGGATGGGTGGCCGTAATTGATCATGTGAACATTTTCAACGGTTTGGATGTAGATTTAGGGGCCCGGATTTCGAGAAAAATCGCAAAAACGTACTGGGCGTGATCCCTCATTTTCACTGTAGCTGGGCGCCTCTTTTTTTTTCCCTCTGATTTGGAAATGCATCACAACCCCTCCTCTTCAAAATAGAGCTTTTACCTCTTATTGTCTAAATTAAATAGAGCTAAAAATGCATGCCAAACGCCTCTATTTTTCTAACTCTATAAATTTTAGACATTTAGACATTTAGAGCCTAAATTTTAGACTTGCCAAACATGCACTTACACAGATACAATCCAGTGTGATGTGCTACCTATGGATAGTGGTGATATCTTATTGGGCCGTCCTTGGATGTATGATAAAAATGGAACTCATGGTATGCGCGACAACACCTATACATTCATGCATAGTGAACAGCAAGTTACTCTTCATCTTGAGAAACCACAACCGCCAAAGAAGAATTCCTGGAAAGCTGCCACAAAGGAAGTCCTTCATGTTCAACACATTTACATTGGCAATCCGAAGCAGATTCGAGTTCGAGGACGAACTCTTCTTTCAACCCGGGGAGGATGATGCAGTCTAGGGCCTAGCAGCCCTCTTCAAATTAGATTAGGATTATTATTATTATTATTAGGAAAGTTTCCATTTTTAGCCTAGGGTTTTCTTGCTTATTAAGTTTGTTTTACTATATATATGGCTTTGTAGAGAAGAACTTCTCAGATTTGGTTGATTAATAAAATTGGGTTTTCCCCAGAGAGGCGCATCCTCGTGTGTGTTGAAGTCCTTTGTGACCGTTTGAAGTGTCGTTGGACACGTGCTTAGGCACCTCCACGCAACCCTAACCTTTGGGCTGCATCAGTATGTTTCATCAATTTCCTCATTTTCAATACCCTTCGGATCAGTTTCAGTACCCATGGAGCATCTGTGATATTTTTATCATCACCTTCAATTTCAATCAGATGATGCGCTTTGGACATTCAGTTGCGCGATGCCCTGGCTGTTGACAATAAAAACAAATCATCCTATTTTGACCTTCAGTCATTGCAAAAATCTGTCCTGAGGAACTATTGAGTTTAGCATCGTGCAGAGATGAATTCTTTGTCAGAACCCATTTGGATTTTTGTGCTTGATGATTTACAATTCCCTCAGTTTTGACAGCATGTTAAATGATGAGTTTATCCACATTATCAAAATTTTGAAATGCGAGGATATGCTGAATATCTATTTTTCAACCTATTAAAAAAATCTATCAACAACTACAGCATCATCTTCATTCAACTCACAACGAGTTTACAGAGTAAAAAATTCCTCAGAATAATCAACAACTGTCTTAGATATTTGTTTCAAGTTTTGAAAGCTTGACTGTAGGTCTCTGGCAAAGTTAATGGGAATGACTGTTTGCTTCAAAATATTCTTCATCTCAGTCTAGATTTCAATAGTGTCTATGTTTTGATTCCTCCGTTTTCTTTGCAATTTAGTCCATTATGTTGCTACATAATTACGAAATCTATTGGCAATTAGTGTAACTTTATGGCCCTCTGTCATTAGCTTGTGTGCAAAAATATTCTCCACACACACAAACCAATCCATGAATTCAGTGGGCTGTAATTTTCTATCATACTCGGGAATCACTAGTTTAATTCCTAAACATCAATCAAGATTATTGACTGGTGGGTCTCTTCTGAATATTTTCTTCGTCAACTCGATTGTGATTCACATGCTAATTATTTTCCAAAGTTGTCACCCTAATGTCTAGTTGTTGCAAGGTGGTTTGCATGTTGTTAACTATATCAGTTAAATCTGTAATGGCACCAACCAAATCTTCAATTAAAGAAGATGAAGATTCAACCTCAACTTGCTTTTTTGGTAGTATCTCTTTCCCTTTTTTTTTGTAATGCAAATTTAAAACCTGATTGACATGATGTGTAGATCTTCTCTCCACAAATTTGTTGGCGAAGACGGAACTGAAATCTGATGTCAGATGAGCCTGATATCGTGACAACAAATTCTAGCCCTTGACCTAAGTGTGGACTACTTCTGCTGGTGTAGTGATGATCTAAGCAAAACAATCAGATGGAGTCTCTTCTGCAAGTGGGTTGGGATGGGCCTGAATTGTACTCAGGTTAGAGTTGATTTGGTTAAAGGCCTGACTTGACCCAGGTCTGCTGACACGTGTGGCTTTCTCTCGGCCGTTGTGTAGAAGGAAAGAACTAAACAAAAATAAAGGTCTTCGAAACCCCTTTTTAGTGAGTTTTCGGCTTCGGGGGGGGGGGGGGGGGGGGGAGAACTCTCGAATGTGAGAAGGCTGTGGATGTGATGGCTTCTGGAGTTGACGTCTGGTGAAGCCGATGAGGCAGTGTGGTTATCCAACGATGCCTAATGGACGGCAGTGATGGATGGTAGTGGAGCTCGATGACGCATGGTGACTGGTACCCTTTGTCTTAGAGCTTCTTCTCTCTCTCTCTCTCTCTCTCTCTATATATATATATTTTCGGGAGTGGGCAATAGGGCTGGGCAATTTGGATGGGGGGTTTGATTTGGCTAAGGGTTTTGAAAAGGAGAAAGGGCAATGGGTCGGTGCCGAACAGGATGGTTTGGACAATGGAAGGATCCGACTGGATCTTGTGATGATTGAGAGGTGTTTGTGTTTCGACTGGGCAAGTCGAGTGGGATGGGCGAAAGGGATATTTGTTATGGTGGGAGAGACGGACCTCCGACAAAGGTTGAGAGGAGTTTGGGGTTCTGGGTTTTGTGTGATAGCGGAGCAGTGGGGCAATGGTGGAGACGGGAGGGGTTCGGCAGTGACGAGGGTGATGTTGGAGCTGGTTTTGGGGATTCGATGACGGTGGGTTGGGGTCTCAGGTGGTTGGGTCTAACGGAGGGTGGAAAAAAAGGGGCTTCGATGTGGGCAGTGGGGTTGGGTGTTTTTGGAAAAAATAAAAAAAAAAATCCTCGGATGGGTTTGGGCATCTGCGATGGAAAGGGTTCGAATAGAGGGTTTTGATATGGAGATGGGACTGGGATGGGGGTTTTTGGTTTTTGTAATGGGGAATGTGATTGAAAGGGGTTAGGAGTAGGGTATTCATGAAGCGGGCTGAGTGTCAAGGTTGTGGATGGGTTTAGGAGAGATGATGGGTAAGGATGGATAGTGATATCACGTTGACGATCGGGGAACGTTCGGCTTTGATACCAAGCTGATGCAGGCCCTAAGGTTAGGGCTGCATAAGGGTGCCGAAGCATGTGTCTAAGAACATTTTGAATCGTCAAAAGACTAAAAACACATTAGAACGCACCTCTCAGGAATGAAGCCCAATTCTATTAATCAATCCAGTATGAGAATTTTTTCTCTACAATACCATATATATAATAAAAGCAAACCTAATACCTAAGTAAAGCCTAATCTATTAGTAGAAATTTCTCTAATTATGCAATTAGAAAGCTACTAATAATCATAGTCCTAATCTAATTTGAAAGGGGACCATTTATGGGGCCCATCCTATATCAATATCATAAACTTATGACAAGTCAGGTTTGCTATGAGTGGGAAAGGTGCGAATCAGAGTGGGTTTGGATTTACCCTGACCTATATCAAACGTGATCTGTTTCACATCCCTAGTTAGAGGTGGAGACAGTGAGACCCAGCACCTCACACATCTAAGAAACATTTGAACAAGGACCTTTAACTTTTACTTTACAAAGTTAATGAAATGATATGAAGAGAATTTCCTTTCATTGATTTCATGATTCATCTTCATTGTGAAACTTAAAACTCCATCCATTCTACTCCTTTTGTCTCCACTGAGGAAAAATGTTGCCTTGTTTTTCCTAACTGACTAATAAAATGACATTTAGTGTTCTTGTGACTTCCATTCTTATATTTACCTTTTAACCTCCATTTTTCTGACTTTTTGGAAGTTGTTCTATAATCATTATTATTATTTTTATGATGTTATTTTCGATTAGCTGATGCTGTAAATAAAAGCATCCCATCTATACGTATTAAAACTGAGTTCTAGAGGTTGCCAAAAAAAAAAAAAAAAAAAAAAAACCCTTAGTTCTAGAGGTGTATGAATCTGGCTGAAGATGTATCCACTTTCTATACTGAATTGATATTTAATAGGACAGAAACAGTCCCCTGCTTTACTATTCTCTTGTTGCTTGTTTGCAGGGTGCACTTGTTGCAAATTATCCCTGGGATGGCACCCATGACAGAAGGTAGTTGTTTTTCTTGTCCATTATGTTCCCTTGTGGGATTTATGGCAGTTAAACTCTTCCACTGCCAATTTTCTATTTAACATATGTTTTCTGCATAGGTGGAGACTATAAGTTGCACATGTTGTCACTCATTAATGCGAATAATAGTATTTATGGTTGATAAATAAGTTTTGTGACTACCAATTTTCTATTCTATGATTGAAGCATGGAGCACGCAAATTAATTTTCTTTAAGTTAAATAAATGGTTGATATTCTTGAATGATTTTTGTATTTCTGCTGATAAAAAGAAATTTCAGGATTCCCTACATGTGATGCTGATTTTTTTCCGTCTTCATTATTGGAAATTTTAGGAAATATTACTATGCATGTCCTGATGACAAAACGTTTCAGTACATGGCGAGCGTGTACAGTCACTCTCACTTTAACATGTCTTTGAGTAAGGAGTTTCAAGAAGGAATTACAAATGGAGCATCTTGGTATGATATGCACCGAAAGTACAATCGCTATGGACCTTGTTAATGGAAATACATAGTTTAGAGATTTTCATGGACTTTCTTTTTGCAGCACTTAAGGGTCTGCTTGGCTGGGCTGAAATGGCAAGCTGAAACACCTGATTTCCTGGCACATTTCCCCAATTTAATCACTCTGAAAGCCACTGATTCCACAGCCTGAGGTTGAGAACTTATTTCAGGGAAAGGGGCACCTGTAAAGAAATGAGAACAAGGAAAAGGGCTGAAAAGAAATGAGAACAAAGGAAGAGGGAGGGTTGTTTGTGGGCGGGCGGGGCGGGGGCGGGGGGGGGGGGTGGGATTGTGCCACTTGACCAATAACTTATGGCTTTCCTTTTTTTTTTATTTCACTGAAATATAGTACACATGAGACAAAAAACTAATAAATAAATAAATTCAGCATTCAATTCAGAACAGCCAAGCAGGTCCTGAATTTGGTTTTACTGAAATTTCAGAGTTTTTCTTATAGAAAAAAGAAAATGATCAAGCACCAGTTTCTTTCAGGTATCCTATATATGGTGGAATGCAAGATTGGAACTACATACATGCAGGATGTTTTGAATTGACCTTGGAAATTAGTGATGTCAAATGGCCCAATGCAAGCGAGGTTTGGTGTTAAATTGAGTATTTATTTTTGGAAAATTACTATTAATCAATTGAACTGAATCATTTTATTTAACAAGCTTTAACAGCTTGGGAAACCATAAGTCAACAACTATCATGATGTGACTACAGAATATGGAGAATTTTACCAAAAAGCTATGAGATGATGGCTCACATTAACAAATGATCTATTTCTTTTCTTTCAGTCTTACTGTAGGGATCTCTCCAGAACTGTCTATGCTGAGTAAAAAGTAGAAAACATATTGTCACAACCCGAGCTTGGGCTTCCATTAATTAGGGTAATATTTGAGGTGCGACACACGTACTCTCATGAAATTCCTTCCCAACTCCGTGTCAGGTTAGAATCCACAAGGGATACTTACAAATCTTCACATGTGTGAGGTCACTCAATGACAATTGTCAAGGCTGTTTAATGCGAAAGTCTGTACTTATCATCTGTACAATTCAAATTCCACGTGGTATTACAGTATGAACAGTCCATAATTTAAAACATCTTAATTGTTACAAGACAGTGGTTTCATTCATTTAAAATATAGAACCCCCAAATTACCCATACATGATGTAGATGTAAATGCCATGATATACTGTACGAACTATAGTGTGTCTTGAAGTCATTGACTACGAGGTCCATATATATAAATCTGTACAAGTTTATAATATACGAATGACACCATCACCATATGTAAAGCGAGTAATGTGAGTGAAATGGTATGATGCAAGTACTATTCCCAAAATAAACCCAGACTGTAAACTCGTGTTACGGGCTCCGGATCCAAGGACTAAGTGATGTCCTCAATTGACTATGCTCTAAACCTGAAGGAACCTCTAAAGTTTCCTTCCTGTCCCTTTTCGATCTTTACAAGACTGGTACTTGCATTTGTGCTTGTAACATCAATGGGATAGCTATGAATATGACGATTCAACCAAGTACAAGCAAAAGTAGAGTAATACACATTGCATCTATGAACATTTGAGAACATACTGTTAATGAACTATTCAAATAACTGAATACATTCCATCATAACTTAAATCATACATCGGGTGATGATTATGGTTAAAAACTCATTAAATAACTCAATTGTACTCTTTCACGAGAGCTTAAATAAATCATGTGAGATTTACTCATTAGGTGGCTTAATTGTGCTATTCCACGAGAGCTCAAACAAATCATATGAGATATACTCAGTGTCTTGGCCCAGGTACAACTGATTACCCGATTGGAGTTCCGGATACTCCTATTATCCACTGCAGTACCCAAACTTCATCTTTAGTTCTTATTTCTTACTTAATTCATAGACCTTTATATTCATATTCATCTCAATTCATCATAAACAAGCAAAGACTATCAATATTCACCATATCAGAAATACAAAGGATGATAGTTCCACATCGTGGTTAGTTACTCAAGGAAGTTTACTAACCAATTCTAGTCTATGCACTCATCGTCTCTACCCGTCCATTGAAATGGGTTTAATTCACCCAACGTACGGCCATTCTTGATGTTACATTGTGTATATAAGTAGTACATTAATGTGCCCTAAACCCATGCCAATGATTAGGTGCTAGACAACTTCGGTGATGCTCATGAGTTTTCTCAAGTCTCTGAGATAGATATAACGCTCCGATTCTAATTAAGCCATAGCCTTAAGACTTTTCATGGTATTTGATTATTCCGTTGGGCCAGTGAATAGGGTAAAGGGTTCCAGGAGCTAAGGCCCTACAAGGTTTTGTAACAGTGATTACTTAACTCTTAAGTTCAATGGTTTTACGGCTTATCCGTGGGTGATTCATGCTTAGCCGTGGGCAGTCTATGGTTTAGCCGTAGAATGCACTACGGCTTAGCCGTGATTACTCACTTTTACTTCGGATTCACGGTTGAACCGTATCCCTTTTTACCGCTTAGCCGAAATTGACCTACTGCTGAGCCACGGCTTAGCCGTAGAAGGATTCTTAAATTTTAGCTCTCTGGATTTCAAGCCGTAGCAAGTTTATAGCTTAGTCATAAGCTTCAGATTTTTGAAGCAAAGTTCAACACGGTTTAGTTTCTCTGCAGAACCTTCCAATTTGGTTTCACTATAATGCACCTACTTACTTCATTCAGTCATTCTACACTTCTACGTCCAAATGGGCTTTTCAACAAACTTTAAAAATACCTTAACATGCATTATGAGCAAGTAGACAAAGGTAGTAAGGGCTGAAAAATATATTAGAACCCAATAGATTTCCACTAATCATGATATACCAACAAGCATTCAATCAAATTTGCTTATACTTGCCTTTGTAACTAAGAGCTTCAACCTCAATTGACTTCTCTTGTATTCTTTGATGTAGAAATTCCCAACTTATGCTAGCCCTACACATACAATAAGAAATGGAGGTGAAGATGTGGAAATCTGAACATGCACATCACATAGTGTGTTCCAGTCATTTGCCATTGATTTGTGAGGTTTCCCAAACATCTCTAAAATGCTCTAATATGGCTGGAGATTACCTAGACAAAAACTCCTAAATACTCACCTAATTTCATCCGAAAATGGCAGATAGGAAGGAAGAAGCAAAACCCTTTTGCATGTAGTGTTAATAGACTGTTTGGAGCCCAAAGATGCATAATCCAAGAAATGAAGATTACACCTCACATGCAAGTGGTCGAACTAGAAAGGAAATCGAAAATGGAGGGGTGCCCAAGCATTCTCTTCTATAAAAATGAGTTCCTTAGAGAGGTGGGAAGATGGGGAAGAAGAGAACGATTTTGCTTTTCAAATTGGGAAGGTTTAGTAGTGGATTTGGGGAGGAGAGAGAGTGAAGAAATGAGAAAGGAAGAACCAGCTGAAGCTCTGGTTCATTCCTGGGAGGGAATGCATGATTAGAGAAGAAAGGGGAGAGAAGAAGGTACTTTATACAAGTAGATGTGGGGCCCACCAATAAGTGAAACTTTTAGGGCTTAAAACATTAAGTTCTAGGCTTTGAATCACTTTGGCGCAAGAGACAAATATGCTTGAAATTAAATCTAGTTTCTAATGAGTATAATTTTGGCACCTTTTGGAATTTCACAAATTTGGCTCAGATTAAGTGAAAAGACTGTTTTACCCTTGTGCAAAAATAATAAAATATGCGATGTCGGGGCATCAACTGGTTACGAGGTGAATATGAAAGTAAGATGAAGTGATTTTCTCTATTGAATGGCTCAAGATTATGCATGAATGGTGTGTCCAATGAATGGCTCATGATATGCAAAACACCAAAATGGTCAAAAATCCTACCTGGGTTTGATTAAACCTGGCCCAAACTACCTATCAAAGATCCGAACTCCACCCACTAGAAATAATAGGACAAAACTAAAATGATTTAATATAATTAGGCATCTAAACAAGATTAATTAAAATAAGATAGGTTTAATTAATAATAAACATGATTAAGTTGTGGTAGGGTGTCACACATATGTAGAAGCATTTCTATATGAATTTCTTCATGAGAGAATTAGTTCTAGCACCAGGAATTTCTAGGCTTAAGTGGGTAGAATACCAAGGATGTATTTGATGTAGGAAACCATAGATCTCCAAGAAAAGACCTGAATACACCTTAGGGTTGTAGATGAAATCCTTCCTGGTAGAGGAAGAGAAGTCCAAATAGTTTAATGTTAAATCCCATCTCCAAACCCTAATTGATGGTAAGTGAATGAAATTTGATACCATTTCATGAGAACCTAAAAACATAGAGGGGTGGGGGGGAAGAGAGAAAGGAAAAGGTAAAAAATCCCCGACACAACAAAGAGAAGAAGAGACAAACTAGAAAGTGAGATTGCTCATCTCCAACATTGAATGATCTGCTGAAATATCTCCACTCCAAGAAGATGATTCGATCTAAAGGAGAATAGAACAGAAATAAATTGTAATTAATGAAAAAGCTGCTGTTTAGGGCTGGACATTCCTTTACAAGTCTTAAATAGCATTTTAAAACAGTAAAAACCATAAATTAAATCTTGAATCTTCACCCAAACTGTTAAACAAAGCAAACCTGAATTACTAGGAGTCCTAAAATAAATAAAACAATCCTAAACAACTTAAAATAATTAAAAGAAGAAAACAATGGTTGTTCAAATGTCCTGAGATTTGGAATAAATTGGCTGTGGAGACTTGGAATAAATTGGCTGTGGGACCTATGTACCCCACTAGCTGTGTAGAAGAGTCCCAGCATATTTTAAGGACCGCTGGGCGATGAAGGGGTTGGTCGTTTCATGGATTTAGGTCAGCGATAGAAAATTCGCCGAGTTGACTCAGATTTGGTAGTGACTGAGTCGGGTCTGCATGGACTCGGACAAGTCTTATAATAAGAGCACAGACTCTCTCTCTCATTTATTTCCAATGAATCATCATTATCTTGATTAGTTGCTTCCACTTTTCAACCCCTTTCTCTTCACCTTTTTTTTTTCCTTGGAAGGGGTTGGGGGCACTATATAAAAAAATTCTTGGGAGGGGTAGTGGCCAGAGGGCATATGTAAAAATAAATAAAATTTACATATGGTGCCCCCTTGCACCCCTAGTTCTACCCCTGAATAAAAGTTTTAACATAAAAGTTATGGGAATATCTTTGCAATAATTTCTAAGGATTTCAAATCATCTATAATAAAATTCTGGAAGTTCCAATTTATCCTTTATATCTGTGATGTGGACAGGGTACTCATTATTTTTTTCTCTCATTTAGTCAAGTGCTTATCACATAGCTGTTTGCATTAGCTGACATTGAAGTAAAGATGGTCCATTTTGAATTTAATTATCACTGAACCTAGGTTGCCTTCGTATTTAATTATCATTATTCAGTTACGTAAAGTGTTGGTCCACCTATATTTGTTGGTTGATTCATGGAAAAGAATCAACTTTTTGTAGGATTTTTTGCGAAGTACTTTCCAACTAAATAAAACTAAATACCTCATGGATCGTGAATTGTTATCTTTTAAAATATGCCTTTCCTACCAAGAATGCTTTTTAATTCCTTACAAATACCTTAGTTGAATCCATTAACATATCTCACCTTTTTTGAACAAAATGTGGCAAATGCTAAACCTTTTCCCCCCCCTTTTTCTTTTATCTTTTTGTTTATAAATAATTTCTTGTTTTTGATAATTGACCAATACTAATAGTTAATAATCTGAGTGAGTAGTAAGAAAATAAATATTTGAATACAATTGATCTGATTAATTCAATTCATAGCAATATTGTGTTTTTAAAAAAGGTATGTGATTCAGCTGAATATGCAGGCGATCTAACAGCCGAAGATGCTGAATCCACTATTTCATGGTTTAAATGCTCCAACACTGTGGTAATCTCTATGGGGCACTTGACTATCCACTTCTCACAGTTCACACATTTATCTCCTACTTGAAGTGAAAGGAATACTAGTTTCTTTTACTAGGGGAAGGTCAAAAAAATCCCAACTTGGTCAAACCACATGTGACGCAGGAGCATCAAAGAAGCGAGCAGGAGTAACCTTCTCCCTCCCTCTCTCTCTCTGTTGCTATCTTCTCCACCCCATCTCTGTCTATCTCTCTGTCTCTATCTAGCTATCTATCTTTCTCTTCTCTTCTCTTCTTAACCACTTTTGAAACCAACTGACATTTAAATGACACCTGCCTTGTTCAAAAGCACAGCGAGTGAATTGCTACTTGTCAGAGGCATGACATGGGTATTGTATTAATTTTTAGTGTGCTACTTACTGATAAGCACATCTAGACATCAACAGAGCTTCAGTTTTTTTCTTTTTTGCTTTCTGCAGTCAGGTTAACTCACTATCTATTGGCAGTCTCCAAAGGTTAAAGTGTGGTGTTTATTGCATTGGATGTATTGGTCAATTATTTCAAGTTCAACCATGTTTCCTTATCTTAAAATAATTTAGTGGTAGACCCTATTCATTTGGTTTAAGATTTACAAGGCCACTTTTCATTCTGTCTTATTATTATTTTTCTGGTAACAAATGGGTTTATTTGTCCTGTTTGTTTGACTATTTATCCTGTTTTAATTCTTTTCTAGTTTGTGTCAGTGACTATGCTTAGTATTATTGCAATGCCATTTGGTTGATTCTCTTTTCTCCTCTTTATCAATGTGCAGCTTCCCTTACTCTGGGATTTCAACAGAATGAGCATGTTGAATCTTGTTGCAAACCTTGTGAAGGTAAGTTGTATGGCAGCCTCTTATACCATGTAGTGCTATGCCTCTATGCAGCCTCTTATACCATTTTATGCTATGCATTCCTATCATAGAAGCATTTATGTAAAAGTTTGGGAATAGGCAAAGACATTCTTTGTCATACTGAGTTCTAAGAATGTAAGCATCATTCTGAATTAGATAGTTTGGCAAAAGGCTTTGATAATGCGATATGTAGTTGTTGTATGCTTCTCCTTGGACCTGGGTTGATGGCACTCACACCAACCTGACTCTTGTCCTGTTGTCCAGTGATGCCAACATACCTGAACACACCATGAATATGGTGGGGTATAGTTTTTTTTACATAAAATTGAAGTATTGGATGTGATGAAATTTGAATAAGGGGCATATTTTAAGAAATCTTGCTGCCATAGCTCCTCTCTGATTGTGATTGGTGGAGTGAAGCACCTTTTTTCATATTTATTCACTGTTGATAATTGGGGCCTTAATTTATTACCCATACCTGTGATTATCTGGTTGGTTGCTGTTGGGTAATTCATAGTCTTGTGTGGGCATTCCCATCCCTCTAGTAGTGATTGGCATGCATCTTGGTGGACCCCAGAAGGTGTGTCTGCATATACACAAAAATGCATGAAAATAATTAAATGACAACCATTTGCATTAACCAATAGCTGCCCACCTTAAAAGGGATCCACCTGAGACCGGGGGCAACCCCACTCCCCTTTTTTATCTCATTCACACTGAGTAACTGGAGTTGAACTCTAAGTGGGACCTACCTACGGAAAATCCAAATTGCTCAAAATAAATGCCCTCCCCTTCGTTGGCTGTCCCCAAATTTTACTCTAATTGCAGTTGGTCTCTCTCACTCTTAGTAGTCCTGTGTTTTTGTCTCTTCAATATTTATCATCTGGGAAATCTTAAAGATTTAACTTTATAAAGCATAGAAGCTCGGAGCATAAAACATGTTTTGTCTTTTATGTAGTCAATTACCTTGTTCCATTTCTCTGGTTTCTGGTTTTTGCATTGGATTATATAAACATTCAAATCGGTAACAGCAGTTATATAGACAGGAGTACATGGAAGGATCATATCATCCAACACTGGAGAACCCTTGCCTGGTTCTATCATGATTAAGGGTATCAACTACACGGTATGCCCCCCAAACCTGAATAATTTGTACCTCACATCAAAATGAATTCAACATCTTCAATGCTCCTAAAAGTGTCTGTGGAACAAGTCTGGATGATGCAATTGATATATTTATTTTTGGAAGGTTAATATGTACATAGTGTTTTATTTTTATTTTTATTTTGGTGGATCAGTTAACTATATGCATAGTTTCCAATTGAAACTCATAGACAATCTTCACCATGTATACAAATTCATTCTTTGGATCCTTCATCTCCTGAACCCAAGGTTCAAAATATTGCTATTGAAAGATGTATTGGCCAGACTGGAGAATGATATGTGAGACCGATACTTTAGGAAAAAAAATATTTAAAAAGTTAGATTTTGATGTTTATTTGCGTTATCTGGTGGTATATAGAAATGTATGAACCACTGAATGTCATGCAGGTCTTGTATAACATTTGACTCTACAGGAACTAACTGGTGACTTGAATATGTTGAGGTTGAAGTATATTATTCAATCTATTGTCTGAAACCTATAGAAAGTGAAGTAAAATACTTTCACAGTATCCAACACCAGCTATGAATATACCCAACACTTTTAAGTAAGTAGACAGCATCGAGCTGAAAATAAACATATAGAGTTGCTACATCACATAGATAACTGGTGGAAAAGTTGACTAATTAAGTTCTTCCATCCAAAATCCATCTTAATGTGTGCACAGACATACAGTGTATATTTAGGTTCAATAAGTATAGATTAGATATAGTTCTGAAGAAGATTGCTAACACAATTTTGGAACAAAAAACTTCTTTTTTGCTGTATTAGCAAATTATTGGTGGTATTGTTTATACAGGTGACAATATTTGTCAGTCAATGTACCTGAAGTATTGAAACAGGCTTGGCCAATAGTTCAGAACCTAATATGTATTTAGTGGCACTGGCATGCACACTACGAACTGGTGATATTTTGAACCTTGCTCGAACTAATTGATTTAACTTTTTTCAGAACTATGGAAGTTATTGTCATCCCAAAAGGTGACAGAAATATATTAAAAATGAAAATCCTTCATATTCAAAGGCGACAACATAAAATGGAGACTCACATAACTACTAGTTATAGGGAGAAATTTTTTTTAGCCTAATTCCAAGGTGATAATTTTGTTTGCTTGAATTCTTGATATATTAATTTAGCCTTAAGGTAGCACGTGTTAAACTTAATACTTCCTTTCACAGTTTATTGCTTAGGTTGCTCTTATGAGTCTGTCTCTTTGTTTTCAAAGGTGAAAGCGGGTAGATCATTTGGTGACTACCACCGAATACTTGCCACTGGTGAGAGCTATGAAGGTATATTTTGTCCATCTATATCTTCCTTTGACCTTATGTCTTTTTTTTTTGCTCTGATACATGCTCACACACACCCGTTTGAAGAAATAAAATTCATGTAGCCGACCCCAACATAGTTGGGATAAGGCTTTGATCATGAATGATGATAATGATGACGACGACATACTCATACAGTCATACTTACACTACCCAAGTCCCTATCTAACAGACCCAAGGATCGTTGGCTGGTTGTCATTTATATTTTCCCACTACTGTATTTCATTTCTAATTATTATCTTGGCACTTGATATGTTGGCAGTTTGTTGGCAGTTACACGGATTTAAGGGTAACACTTGATATTCTTAATGCTGAATTCTAACATATGTTTATACACTAAGCGTTTTAAACCTAGCAGCTATTATTATTCATGTAGCCGACCCCAACATGGTTGGGATAAGGCTTTGATGATGATGATGATGATTAGCCCCTTGCAGGTTTACCTATGAAGACAAATTTTCCATGAACATTTGATGATCCTTGATATGTACCATCATTTGTTTTCCCTTTACCATCTTAAAAGGTAGACTGACTTGAATCATCAACCTTTTGGTTATAACTAACACCAATCATCAACCTTTTGGTTATAACACCATTTTCCGATATTGGTCCATTGATACACAAACTAACACATGTTACTGAGGAAGTTATGCCATATGCATATGTTGAAGGATCCGTGATTGAGTTGTGATGGCAATGGGCAATGCCCATCTCCAATAGAATAGATAGAGAGTCGTGGCATATAGTTATAGAGAGTCATGGCATATAGTTCTAAGGAGCAAGTTTGCCCTTTTGATAGTCCTCGAGAGAATTGAGTATTATTATTGGTATTGGGTTATCTCTCTATTTTTATTATGCACAACTTAATGGCATATATCTTAGATAATGTCACCAACAAAAAAAAGGGATGTCAAAGAAAAGTTAAAATGATACCTTTGTCAAGAGTTGCTAATTATTGCAACCAAAATGCCTAAGCGCTAGAGTTGTGGCAAACAATATACTTAACACCTCCACTTCGGGCTAAACAGTGCCTGGACTCGAAGCATGGGCCCGTCATGGAGCGGCATAGGGCCTTCTACCCTGTGCATCTGTGCCTGCAACATAATATGAAAGACGCAGCAGGGTGGATTCGAACCGGGGACCCGTGGTGGCTTTGATACTATGTAAATAGTTGCTAACCATTGTAACCAAAATGCCTAGGCGTTAGAGTTGAGGCAAACAATCTACTTAACAACCTTGGTAAGCTAGAACTTTGGGGAAAAGCTTTTGAGCTGAAGGAGTTGACAGTTAGCTAATCAAAGATGAAATATATTTCAGTGCAAGTTTAGTGGACCCCGTGGGAAGATGAATTGATTAAAGTTACCAATAACTTAGTGCTATAGTGTGGTAGATTTTGTGATGTAGGATCAACAATAGAATTAAGCAGAGGATTCGAGCTTGATATTGCAAATAGGATAAACACTGAGTGTGCAAGGTGGATACAAGTTACTGGAGTGACATGATTGTTGAGTGCTAAGATGAAAGTTAGACTCGTGTTGTTGTATGCAGTTGAATGTGAGTATTGAAGAAACAAGGAGAAACTAAGCATGTGTAGTTGAGATGCACATGCTGAGACGGATGTGTGGAATTACAAGCAGGATAAAATTAAGACCAGCATGCCATTCTTCTTCAAAAGCTTCACTTGTAATACCACCCAAGCAGTCTTCTCATCAGACAACATAATCCGGAATGTGAAAAGAAAGCATCTTTAAAGAAAGCAGCTTTTTAATGTATCTCTTCCCAAAAGCTTTGAAGAAGCAGTGCATGGAGAATCTTCATATCTCCCTCTTAGCAACACAAGTGGAATCTTATGTCTAGATCCAATAAAACAAATCATGGTCAGGCCCAGGCATGCAAAACATAAAATGACAACCCTTGTAAGCATATTGAAGGGTTACAAGTGGAAGGAACTTAGAGAAGACGGAGACTAAAAAAGCATAGAATGAAGCTGAAAAAGACATTATGATTGAAGTAACACATAACTTAGCTTTAAATAGGGTTGAATGGAGAAGTACTTACGAAGGTGAACCTTAAGATACGGCTATGATGATGAGTATGATGATTCAGGTATCAAGAATAGAGTTCTTCACACTATAAGAGGTGCATTGGTTTGACAATGGATGATTCAACTAATTGAATTTATTACGACTATCAAGAAATTGAACATGCAGCTACTGCATGTGGCATTGTTTTTGAGTTATGACTGCTGTGGTGGTGCCCTTTCTAGGATTCCGATCTTGGAAATTGTAGTCATCAAGCTCTGATTTCATATCAACTGCCTTATGGGAGAGCTTCAATCATTTGTCCTTGAGCCAATCTTAGACTATTCTTTGTAACCCTTGTCACCTTTTCTAGAGAACCTAAGCCAGAATTTCCAAAATATGGCTACTGCATGTTGCTCAAATATTTATATCCAAGGATCGGTGAGTTCAGAGTTTTTGATAAGTTTTAGATGCTTACAGGTAAATTAGAAACTGGATTATGCTTTTATATTTGAGGAATTGACCCAAAAAACTAGGAATAAATCTTCTATGAGGTTGCATCTCTCTGAACAGGAAGAGGAGATCTCAAACAGGAGATGCATCTCCATTAAAAGGTTTTTTGTGACTCTTTCGCTGAAGAGGAAATTTTTTGGAACAGGAAAGCGAAGAGGAGAGTTTTTGGGAACTAGGTGTACTTTTGGGCTGAAGTGGGCGATAAAAGAGCTTCTCAGTAGTTAGGCAATGATAATTGCACTTCAGAACTTATTATTGAGGATAAGAGATATTATAACTGCTTGTAGCAGTCTTACTTAAGCCTTGTACAAGATAGATTGCTGTATAGATTTTTTGAGGCTGTTGCGTTAGAGAGAGATTTGACCAATCAAAAGCACGTCTAGGAGGGATTTTCTGGAGGGAAACAAAAATAGATTGGTGGTTTGCAAGTTGCAAAAAGATGTATCACATTGTAGGTGGAAGCGGGATTAAGAGACCAAATATTGAGTGAGTTTTTCTTCCAATCTGTGTCAAATTAACCTTTAATGAATTTCTGTGGAGATTCCTGGACCATCTGACATAGGGTACTAACTGCTAAGTGGTGGTGGTGAAGAGAACCAAAACCAAAGACACTATGATGGCTGATTAATCTTCAAGAATTATGAAACTCTTTCATTTGTTGTTGGAGATTTATGCCAGCAGAGTGGGATGACTATAAGCGTTTAAGAATAATTCTTTAACTGTGCTTATAGTTGGATGGGAATCCACTGATACAATAAAACTGACACCCTCATTAAAATGGGAACCACGGATTAGGGATTTGGTCTTTTAAGATAAATTTATCCTCCCTTTTTGGGGAGATCCTAACTATCTAGTTGATGTTCTAGCAGTGCCTCATTTTGTACACTTTCCCTTTCCTCAAAGCTATTTTACATTACTGATAAGCGATAACAACAGTTTGGAGGTGTTCCATTGGCCCAACCATTAGGTTGGGTGATCTGGATCATGCTTGCTACAAAGAACACGCAACTGTCTCCTTACATTCTCTTGTCCCAAAAACAAAAAAAAAAAAAAAAGAAAAAAGAAAAGAGAAAAAGTAATAATAACACCACCAGTAATTTTCGGGGTTATAATCAATATTTTTGAGACAGCCATATGCTGCAGCTTGTAGAATATGGGGTTGCGTATCTCTCACTTTCATATCGGTTTTACTTATCCAGAGTTATTTTTTTTAATTTAATTGCTGTGATTTATTTAAAAAATAAAAAAAAGAACTACAAAAAGGGATGTCCCCGGTTGAAGGAACCATGGACATTGGAGTCTTATAATGTTATAGATCATTTTTAAGGCACAGCAAGGCACCTTGGTGATTTACTCATGAAGAATACCTTTTGGAACTTAAATAGTTGTGTTTCCCAACAGTATTTGTACAAGATAGGCAGTGGTTATGTAAGCAGTAAGCATGCTCCTGAAAATTGTCTTTTGTTCTTCTCACCAGCATTTGCCTCCCCACTTCCACTTGCATTATCTTTATTTTCTCTCTTATTCAATGTAGAATTCCCCTTTCTGCAGTTTTTAAGTCCTGATTTATTACTTTGCACCCATGCCTTGCAGTTATGGCCACCTTCCCCGGTTATCGTCCAAAACGCACATGCATCTTGCTTGAAGATGAGGCCATGAGTGTTGATTTTGTTCTGGATCTGGATGAAGAAGATCAGAAATTCAGACATGCTTTTGCCTGCACCTGTGGAAACAAGAGCGGCCTCGAACTGATGGATCTTTTAAGTGGGACGTACATGCAGATAAGTCTTGCGGTGGTGGTCATCTTGGTATTCCTTTGTCTTCTATTGAGAAGGAAAATGGTATTGAAGTTCCAGAAACACAGAAAGCTAACAACTTCAGGAAGCAGAAGACAAAATGAATCTTGAGGGGCTCAAGGTTTATGTCAAATTTCTTGTTGTGATTTAGAATGCCAGTAGATTACATGCACATGTCATGTAGTTGGCACCTATGACTCATTCTAGCCTTCCACATACGCCTATTTCCTGTGAAATGGCATTCAGATTCAACACTGATCTGATCTTGGATTTATTCCCATAAAGAGGGGCACTTACAAACCATTAAACTTCGGGGATTTTAAATTTAGGGTTTAGATTATTTCACTGGTGTAGTATTTGGCCCACCATTTATCTACACGCATGTCAACACAAGTGGGCTCCACAATTGAGTTTACTGCTGTGCGAAGGAGCTGAACATTTTTCTTGAGAGTTCTGTTTTGAAATAAGTTTTTTTTTCTTTTGTAGGGCCCAGTTGTTGATTTATGGGGTCTCATTTATAATTGTGACCTTAAAGTAAAATGACTACTTTATTCTTTACCACTGATGCGTAAATATGGGATGTTTGCTGATTCATAGAGGTTGTCATTAAGAGTGTTGATGGTTTGAGTTTTTTGAAGGGGCCTCCACATTGTTACCGTAGCTTTTGAATTTGTGGCTGTTAAAAGTATTTGTCTCTAAATTAGCAGTGGATGGTCTACGGGTACGCTTTTTTTTCCTTTTTAAATTTATGAAAGGGACATAAGCAGCTTAATCTCAAGGCTGTTTGGGAACTCTGTCCTAATTAATAAGAGTTAATTGGTGTAAGGTCTAAAATAATATCTCTAATTTCAAGGTTCCAATTTGCAATTAGTCTGTTTGTCAACATTATAAAACAAAATCTTATTTGAGGGGCTAATTAGGGCCCACCTTTTGAAAATCTCAGCTTAGTATCTACTATTTTCATCAATTTGAAAATTTTATGAGGTCATTTTTATTCAAAACATTTGTAAATTTTGCGTTTTCCGTCTTTGTTTACTTTAGCTGCAAAAGCTCTAAAAAAAGTGGCCCTCTTAGCTTATTTTTTACAGGCAAAAGCTCTAATTTCTTAATAAGCTTGAAAAGAACATACAATTAGAGGTTTACTAAACACTAATATGTGAATTAGCTATAAACCATAAAAGAAGACCGTATTTTTAGAGTTGTAGAATGCCCCAGTTTTTATAAGTTAAGCACTTCAAAGTTCTAACTTCTTACACACAGTCTGAAATTCCAAATACTTAACATAATGGTTAATTCTTCATTCTTATTATCATCAACTTCCACAATTTAGTCATAATGGTTGGTTCTTCAGTCGCATTTTCTTTAACTTCAACAATTAGTCTCCTCTTTGGTTGTGATTCACCTTGTCCCTGGCTAGCTGAGGAACAGAGGGGACCGCGCTCTTTCTGATTCTTCTACCTTGGTTTGTTCTCTTTCCCGTTATATTTACCCAGCAAATATTCGTATGCATACGTAGCTCAAGTTTTATTTGAACTAAATTTACTGAGAGTACATCATGACATGGCCTTCTCAAGAGCTTATAAAGCTAGATTACATGGAAAATCATATCATTTCACGGCCAGGGATTACTTATAATCACCAAATAAGTGCCTGTGAATCTTCACAAAATACTTTTGACACCCTCCTGTTCAATCAAGGCATTCATTCTCTGCACAAGCAAATCGAAGTCATCCTGACTCTTGATCAAACTAAGGCGTATGTAGCGGCTGGAAGCCCCAAACTGCTTGCCCGGCCGCCCCATGATTCCTGCAGCTTTCAGGACTTTGTCACAATCTTCGTCCATTTCACACTTCAACCAAGCATAAGCTGAAAATAAAAAGGGAGAAGCTTACCACATTTTTTCTTGTTCAGATTACACATATTTATACAAACTGTCACTCTCCATATACATGCATACATACAAAAACATGGTTACCTACTTGAGTATTTAAGAGAAATTACCGGGAGAAGGTTCTCTAATCCTCTGGAGATAAGTGCAGTACTGAGGAGAGACTTTTTGGAGGGAGAAACGAGTAGAGAGAGACAAGCTGGTGCTCAACTTTCGCCATCGATCGCTCAAAGTGGTGTATCCAAATTGGAACATGTCTCTTCCTCCTTGTAAGACCACCTTGAGAAGCTTCAAAGATCTCAATTGGGATTCATGGGAGAATCCCAGGGTGTTCATTTCAGTATAGCGAGCCATTCTGCTGTACACTTCCTCATCTTTTATTAGAGCCCACCTGTGAATCAGTTATCTCTTGTTTACATATATTATCAGACATATGTGCCACCTTTATACAGTTGAGTAAAATTTGCACGTCACTAAATGGTAAGTAACCTGTGTGGGGGTGCCCTCTATGGGCCAGGTCATGCCAGAAAAACCAAAATTCCACAAAGTCCAACTGGAAAACTGGGTCCGTTGGACGTGAAATCCAGCACTACGACATAGCTGACCTCATCCATTGATGGATATGGATCTTGTCGGAAGGCTGGTGATCTCCATTTTGATTGTTTTTACTTTCTATTCAAAGTGTACAAAGTCAAGCATGGGGTGGTATTTATTAAGATTTCCACAACAATTGAACACAGAGGAAAGAAGTGAAATGATACTCCAGAAATCGAAATAGCGGAAAGTCCATGGATCACGGGCTTCTACCAATTAACCAATTGACCCAAGTCATTAGCGCCATTAACACTTTGTTGGGTCAATTGTGCTGGGCCAAGTCTAACATATACATAGTATAGTATATACAAAGAAACACCGAAACTGGTCCTAGGAGGGTGAAGTGAAAGAGGCATGATGTAAGTCTTACCCGAGGCGGCTGCCTGCATGGCCAGTAAGCTTGGACATTGAAAAGAGCATGATGTCGTCGTTGGCCATAGATGGGATTGCCGTGAAATGAGGCCAGTAGTAAGCATAATCGTTAATTGCCTTGGCACAGGGGCCTTGAAGAAGAGGGCGTCGCAGATTACCATCAGGATTGTTTGGCGAAGTGACAAACTCAATGAATTTACCAGAGGAGCCTGATGCATTGCTCCAGTGGGATGCATCTCCTTTCCACTCATAGTCCTCAGACTCGAAAAGGAGGGTCTGGTCTTTAAATAGCTGTACGTTAAAGTATTTGGTTTAGACTTCACTTTTTTTTTGGGAAGATACAAAGACTCTACTTTTGGACCTCACTTTCATGTCCAGACAGTTCTGGCTGCTTAGGTGGGCACACAATCTGGTCACCCTTTTTACATACAACAGAAATATATATTGGTGAAGTTTGCAATGTTTTCTGTACAAGATCCAGCTTGTGGGACCACGTACAAGCAGCATTCCTAAGAGTAAGGGTGGGGAATGGAAAGGTTTCACCATGCTTACCAGGATTAAAGAAGGGGGAAAAAAATGGACCCATCAAATTATAACCGTTGATTTCATAGCCTCAAAGTTTGCTTAGGGCCCCGTTTGTTTCATGTAACTAATAAATAGGAATTGGATGATTTCTGTTTATAGAAGTAGTTAAAATTGAAGGAACAGAAGTTAAAAGACCATCAAATTATCTTCTCTTTAACATAAAATGAATCAGAGATGAAAAATAAATATTTAATCATCACCCTAGTGATTCAATTAATAAGAAATTAAATGAGGGTTGCATATACATCTGCACATTGCAGCATTTACCTTTCTCCTCATATCCTTCCCGTCACTACTTTAATAAACCTTGGGTAGAGCTCATTTGAGTGCATGAACTCTTATGTATTTTATGTTTAAAAAATCCCCAAAAGAATTTTTCTTTAATTTTAATGATGGATTATGCACCAAATAGAAAAGCAGTTAGTTGAATTACTAACCCCGTAATAAGGAACTGCAGCTATAACACTCGCCGGTGATGAAGTATTATGAGAAAGGGCATGTACTGCTGCATTGAGTAGTTGTGTGGATCCAATTCCGAATAGAATGAATTTTCCCCTTGCATTTGCATTTCCAACTGTTGAATGCAGCTGTCTGATGAGCCTCTCAAGCTCCACGGACATTAAACTAGTCCCAGTCATCTCATAACTCATCCGGTGCCACCCAGACACCACAACTGCACTACTCGCCGCATTCTGCATCCAATAAGTTTCCAACAACAGTAGACTTCCTCTGCAAAATTAATAGCAATTGTTTGATCACCAACTTAGGAATAATTTTAATTTGGAAACATGGAATAAACCAGAAATTGATTGCAAACCACATTCAATCTCAACAAAAAAAAAAAAAAAAAAAAAAAAAAAGACACCCCACCGATTCATCTCTTAACCACACCCACCCATTCCAAGTCTACGACCTCACCATCCATTCATCCTCACCTTGTCGGTGTGAGCCTTTGACTTTAAACAGTTCCAATCAAAAGACCAAGTTGACTGTTGGAATGGGTGCGTCCCTCGTGGACAGTAAAATGAGAAGATGGACGGTGAGTATCTCTTACATATCAATGATGATCGATGGAACATATTGAACATACGTACGTATCTGCGTCCAGAAGACAATGGGGCAGGAGTTGGGAGCAGTCGGAGCCCCCATAACAGGCATAGCATTCGCAGGTGGGCTTTCCTTGTGAGGATCCGATGCCATCTATGAAGGCCCGACCGTGGCCCGAGCAGGAAAGAGATGCTATAGCTTCTGCCTCCAATGCAGCTTTTCGCGTCCAAGTGAGGGGATCCGATGGGCGGCCCAAGGAAAGGTAGAGAAGGAAGAGATTTAAAGAGAGGGAGAACGAGAGAAAGAGGAGAAGACACTTGATCATCATCATTCCATTTCCAGCCATCCTAGCGAGCTCCAATTTTCTTTTATTACCAATGTATCTGCACGAAGCTGCATCTTGCTGCGTGCTGCTCTAGTTAAATATATTTCTTTTCGGAAAGTGCTCTACTTAAATATTATTATACGTTATATATCTATTTCTTCCAGCGGGAGAAAGTCAAACCTGCACATGACAATAATTTTGACGTGCACCCATGTGATTCGGGGTTGTGAGTGTTTGATTAATATTATTGAAATAATATGGGAGCCCTATTTAATTAATGCATTTGGCCTTTTCTTCTTAAAGAATAGACTTTCATTTCTCAAACACCAAGTCCAAGAAACTTAAAAGCGTGTTTGGTATTGTGTTGGTGAATTGTTTCCGTGGGAACATGGGATAAATATGTGGGAAACACATTTGGTAAGGAAAATCATCATTTTCAATTTACTTTCCACTGGAATTATTCCAAAAAATCATTCCCACGGGACAGCAAAAATTGTTGGGTTTTGTCTTGTATTCCGGTTTAGTCGAATCGGCCGTCTGGTTTAACCAGAATCGAGGCTCAGGGTTAGGGATATTTTAGTCATTATGTATGGGTTTTCTTGGTGGCCAAGAAAGCGGGAACTATATATTGATGTACTGTAACCCTAGATCCTGAGGGGATCGAGATGAGATCATAGTAGATGAGTTCTCTCTTCCCGTGGACATAGGCAAGTTGCCGAACCACATAAAACTGCTGTGTCATGTGTGTGATTGCTTGATGGTGTGATTGCTTGCGTAGATCGTGATTCATCCGTTGATCGCGGGTTGTTTCCATTGTGTCGTTTATCCTAACAAGTGGTATCAGAACGTGGTACAAGCCAGATTCCGGGTTGGTTCGGACCTGGCCCATGCAGCAGCAACCCAGGTCAGATCTGGGCCAGGCCAGGTCACAGGTCAGGTTGGACCTGATCTACAAAAGAAGCCCAGCAGAGCAGTTCTGGTTCCAGATCAGGTCGGACTCGAACCCGGTTTCACAGAGAAGCCCACGACAGCGAGCAGTTCAGTTCAGTTCTGGGTCAGCTGAACCTGACCCGGATCCGTTTCAGAAGCCAGTTTGCCAGCAAGCTGTGACGTTAGCTTGGTCAACAGGCAGGTTTGACTAGATTTGTGGTTGAAATTGTTTCTGCGATATCTTGATGGTCCGATGTCCGATCGGAGATCCGTTTAAGCCTACGGACTCGTTTTGAGCAGATCTACGCGTATATGGAAGAAGATGGGCTGTTCAACGGTCAACATGGATGTTTGACTAATCGGAGTGTAGAAAATTGTTTCTATGATATCGAAGCTATCCGGAGTCGGATTTCAGGTCCGTTTCTTCCAGCGTGCTCACGGTGACGAGATCTACGAGGCAAATAAAAGATATTGTCAGTTTGATGAGCAGAAAATTGGAGGACTAAAGAAACTGACAGATTTATGATGATAGTAATGAATTCAAGCATCACGGGCCAGATTGAAGTGTTTGATGGAGAAATGACTTCTGGGATTCGTAGGGAAGAGTGTTAGACTCCGTGACACAGCAATGATTGAAAAGTGTTACTTGATGTCAAGAATGGTAGATTGCTCCAGAACTTTGATGAAAGCTCAGATTCACGTCGAAAGGATTGGGAAAGAGTGACATGCCAAAGTGGAAGGAAAAAGCAAAATCGAAAGGAAGTAGTGTACAAGAAAGCTCGGATTCGTTTGAAAGGAATCAGTTTTGGTCACTACAGGTTGATAGGGGATGTTTTTTCAGGTGTAACAGTGAAGGAGACATCAAATAACAGGGGAGGAAATCTGTGGTTCAGGTGGAGTTAGATGCCCACAGATCATTAGAAGATGGATTGATGGGTCTTCTATGATATCATCTAGCGGAAATCCAGGAAGCCCTGAATGGAGATGATTTTCTCAGAAAAGGTAGTCTTGTTCAGGTCGGAGTAAGCCGGTTTAAGCATCGAGTCATACCAAACCCGCATGTACTGTGCCCAACCTACCAGAACAGGCTAGAACAGGACAGTTGCAGGTTTGACGGAAGGAACACCGAGATGGAGATAGAAGGAAGGATTCACAAGGGACTAGTGAGATCCGGATTCAGGGAGGTCTTCAGTTTTGTCTTGACGGATGGAAGTTAGGCTCATTGTGTTGCAAGGATGCATGCATGTGGCAACAAATGGAGAGCACTTCGGAGGTTCAAGACGGTGGTGTTGAGGTCAAAGGAGGCAACTGTGGCTACGCTAGGTCGTAGCATGTGTGGAGACGTACCCTTCAGTAAGGTGTGTGAAGACATTACCGGATATCTCAAGATGGCTCTGAGGATTTGCGGAATCCAAGCCAAGGTGGAGATTGTTGGGTTTTGTCTTGTATTCCGGTTTAGCCGGATCGGTCGTCTGGTTTAGCCAGAACCGAGGCTCAAGGTTAGGGGTATTTTAGTCATTATGTATGGGTTTTCTTGGTGGCCAAGAAAGCAGGAACTATATATTGATGTACTGTAACCCTAGATCCTGAAGGGATCGAGATGGGATCATAGTAGATGAGTTCTCTCTTCCCGTGGACGTAGGCAAGTTGCAGAACCACGTAAAATTGATGTGTCATGTGTGTGATTGCTTGATGGTGTGATTGCTTGCGTAGATCGTGATTGATCCGTTGATCGCGGGTTGTTTCCGTTGCGTCGTTTATCATAACAAAAATGAAAACGATTCTTTTTTGTTTTGTTTTGTTTTGTTTTGTTTTGTTTTGTTTTTTTTTTTTTTTTTGAGCATCTTGAGGACACAAGCAATATATTCTTGTATTGTCCTTTCGATATAAAGAGGATATGGCAGAAACTAGTACGCATTTCTTCTGCTTCCCATCCTACAAGGTATGCTCTCTATCCACCAATCAGCCCCTCTCTTTCTCTATTCTCTATGCTAAGTTTTTTTTTTTTTTTTACTTTTCTTCTCTTCTCAGTGCTCTCTCCTTTCTCCTCTCCCTCAACCCGCCATCCCATACTCAATCTCCTTCTTCTTCTTCTCTTATTTTTTAACCTTTCGGCAGAAACTGGTACCCCTCCTTCTTCTTCTTCTTTCACTAGGACACCTTTTTTCTTGTTCTTTTTCTTCTTCTTCTTGTTCTTTTTTTCTTTTCCTTTCATCTCTCTTTCTATTCTCACAGCCCCTTCACCCCTCTTGTTTATTTATTTATTTATTTATTTTCTTTGTTTTTCTTTCATCCCTCTCAGTCCTCTGTCTCACTCTCTCTGTTGCCTCATACTCTCTGCCCATCTACTCTCTTCTCTATGTCCAGTTATTTTATTATTTTATTATTTATTTATTTATTTTTGTTTCTTTTCTTCTCTTGTAAGTCCTCTCTCCCTATTGCCATCCCACTTGATCCCCTTTTTCTTCTTCTCCTTCTTTTCTCATTTTTTCCCCTTTCATCTATCTTTCTCTTCCCCCAGCCATTGACCTCAGTTTTTTTGTTTTCTTCCATCCCTTTCAGTCGTCTCTCTCTCATTCACTCTCTCTGGTTTCTCTTATTCTCAAACTAGATGGCATTGGATTGGAAGTGCAGTGACTTGTAGAAACAAGGCTAAGGTATGGTGTTTTATTTCTTGAATTTGCATCACATTTTGTATTCAGTTAGTGGCTTTCCTTTTATTTTGGAGATAGGAGTAATATCTATATGATTGAAAAATCTAAACAAATTTCTATTACTTAAAAAAACTTCTCTTGATCATTTGACTTAGTGGACGGATTTGGCTTGATCATGTAATTTGGTTATTTGACTCTTTGATCATTGTACTCAGTAAAAAATGTAAATAAATTTCTTTTACTTAAAAACATGTAATCAGATTATATGTTAAATATAGCCACTTGATCTCTTGAGATGAATTGTTATTGTATCATCGGAATGTCTAACACAATGTAGTGTGTGTTAGTGTTTGTTCCTGTAATTGATGAGTACTTTATCTTGCATGTCATGTTGCATTTGCAATTAATTAAAATGAGCAAACATGTTAGATTTTAGATGCAAAAACCACTGACAATTGCTGATTCTGAGGCTTTTATAATGTGATGAACATCAGCCATGTTGTAAATATGGGACGTGTTTCTCACTAGCCACTTCAATATTCAATTGTGTAGCACAACTTTGAGTGTTCCAGACTTGGATATAGGCTAGCATTCGGTTGATGAAACTTGGAAGAAAGAGTGAGCAGTGTTGTTTGGTTTCTTTATTACAAAAAAGAAAGGTCGGTTATGGAGTGAAGCATCCAATCTAACACCTACGGTGATGTGGGTTGCAGTTCATATGGGCACAAAAGCTTGCAAGCAGAGAAACTTACAGGGTTTAAATGTTACTAGAATTTGTTACCCCAGATGATAGTATAGCATTGAACAATGAGACCATTAGACTTTATGCAGATTTTATGATCAAGTCAAATCTGTCCACTGAGTCAATTACAACCAAATTTTTATTACTTGAAAACATGTAATCAGAATATGTTAAATATAACCACTTGATCTCTTGAAATGAATTGCTATTGTATCATTAGAATATATAACCAATCACGCATATTTAGACATGTCATAAGGGATAAGGGTGAATGTGGCTATGACTTTGTAAAGAAGATTTTACGTGGGCATCTGAACTGATTTATTTTGTATGGAAAATCATGTATTTCGTGGCTTGTGCAATGCATTGAAAAGCAGCAATCTTTTATGTAATTCAAAACTTTTTTCAGTAGAGGGGCAAGTGGCTATATTTTTATGATTATTGGCTATAATGTTAGGAACAGAATGATAGCAGATAGATTCCAACATTCAGGAGAGAACATTGGTCGTCATTTTAAGAGAGTATTGAGGGCTATAGTAAATATGGGAAAGGAACTTATTGTTCCACCATTATTTACAGATACACCACCAAAAATACTCAACAATTCTAAATACCGTGGTTTAAGGTAAATTTTATATTCAACTCTCTTTTTTTTTTTATTAAAAAGGAACCTTTTACTTTTTAAAAATTATGCTCATTTTTTTTTCCTTTTGAATGATTGTGTAAGAGCCATTGATGGCACATGTGGGAGTGCTTAAGTCCCTACAAAGCTCCAAATTCCTTATTGAGGCAGAAATGTTTCCGTTACACAGAATATAATGTGTGCATGTTCTTTTGACATGTGATTTACATTTATGTATGCCGGCTGGAAAGGAACAACAAATGATTCTCAAATGTTTATTAAAGCTATAACTATTTCATAATTACATTTTCCCCATCCTCTAGCAGGTAACTTTCTTTTGATGAAAATATATACATATATATATATTGATTTACAAGAAAATGATAAAAACAAGAAAGTTTATTGTCGCAGGTAAATATTATGCTATCGACTTTAGCTATAGTAACACACTAGGTTATCTTGTTCCTTATAAAGGGGAGCAATACCACTAATCACAATTTATTGGACGAGGATGACAACCTACAGAAAAGAAAGAGTTATTCAATTATTATCACTCATCATTGCGAAATATCATTGAGGGTTGCTTTGGCATTTTGAAAGCAAAGTTTCCAATTCTAAAGCTAAAGCCACCTTATTCTTTATGCAAACAACAGCAAATTGTGATTGCTATATGCACTCTCCACAACTTTATAAAGATGAAAATGCAAAGTGATAGGGATTTTAATTGCTTTCAAGATGAAGGGTATATAGTTGAAAATAACTACTGTGAAAATATTGGTGGTAATGGTGCATCTGCACCTTTAGAGTTAGGAACAATACAAGAAAGGCAGAAGATGACACGCAAACGAGATAAATTGTAGATGCACTCTTTGTACATCACGGTACATTGGAAGAGTGGTTTGTAATAACTTTTATCAATAAGATTAATTATTTTATCTTGAAATTTTGTTATATGGCATAAACATATGAATATTCTCAATTATCTCAGTTTTAGTGGCTATTTGTAAACTCAAAAAGTAAGCTCTTATTTTATGTTTTAGAGCTTCAGTAAATCCCTACACATTAGAATATTCAAATGGTCCAAATGATGAGTGGGTTCTACATTATGATTATGAACTTGAAATGAACCCAATTACCTGAATTTCTAAAGTTGGGCTCCATATTCACAATCACAAAAGGTGCATTACATGTTCTCGATATCAATTTGTGGGACCAAATTTTAATTCCTATAAAAGTCGGTCCCATATTATTTTTACCAATGGTGGGTCAAATAACTTAAGTCTAAAGGTGGGTACCATGTAAAATTATTCTTACATTGATTGTAATTTTTAGCATGTGGACTCACATTGTAATTTCTAAAATGGAAGCTCATGTTATTTCTCTATAAGAGTGGGCCTCATTATTTTTAGATTTAAGATGAATTCTTAAATATTTATTCTATTAAATTCAACATTATTGGCAAATATGATGTTCTTCATTTTGTTACCTAGAAAAAAATTCTTGTGTTGTTACCAAACAAGTTCCGCACAGCATCTTCTCCATGGAACAATTTAACATCATGTTACCAAATTAGTTCTAAATAGATTGGTCTCGGCATAACCCAGTCTTAGCACAAAATCAAGAACAACATCGAAATGATGCCAAGCGCATCCTAAGATTCCTATCTAACATAAGAGCTTTATTTAATTAATGCTCGTGAAACATGAGCCATCAAGTCTCAGGCATTCTATGCGAACTCTTCTGTGAAGCCCATTGTGGATCGCATCAAGGGACAAGACCAGGCGGATGGAAAAATCAATGTCGGACCACCTATATATCAAGTTTCGCCCTAATCACACTTCCCTAAGCCCTTTATCTGTGACCCACAAGTTCAGTCCATTCGGATGGGTGTATAGCCGGTATAACCGTCCAATCCATTTCTATTTAATTGATGCTTGTGAAACATGACGCATTAAGTCATAGCAAGTCTGTGCCAAGTCTTCTGTGAGGCCCATTGTAGATCCCATCAATGGATAAGACCAAGTGGATGGGAAAATCCATGTGGGACCACCTAGATATCAAGTTTCACCGCAATCACACTTCCCTAAGCCCTTTATCCGTTACCACAAGTTCACTACATTCGAATGGGTGTATAGTTGATATAACCGTCTAATCCATTCATATGTATGTCAAATTTGGGGCATGTGACTATTATGGAGTCCTTGTACATTGTAAGGTTTGAATTGGGTGATGGATGGGCCCCTCCCATAGTTCTCATGGGAAAAGCGATGAGGGCAATTCTCACTGAAATATTTTTCAAAGTGGAGGAAACTAATGCTCTCCTTCTTAGTCCGCACCAAGTTTCGAATCAATGGCTTGTGGCAAATTCTGTGCTACATTCTAAGAGACAGAGATAGATGGGACATAAGGGAATGACTTAATTTTATATAAATGGGAAACTCACATATGGAAAGGAGAAGGGATGCTAGGTTTGAGTCATAACATTCCCGTGAGATCATGTACTCCTTAGCACTAAGGTAAGGAGTCATTCTTAACCAATTGGTGTTAATGAAAATCCACATAATAGGCAATTCTGGGTTGTTCAGTTTTCATGCTGACGTCAGGGCCAGTTTGACTTAGATTGGGCAATATTAACCATTGAAAGTTAGTTTGATGATTACAAACTCATTAACCATATCTATCTTTTGGCATGGTTGGATTACCTTTTTTTTTTTTTGGCATGTTAAGATTGGTATGTATTACAGACAAAGACAAAAATACATCAAAGGAACTGCTTTCGGGCAATGCGAGCACAGGACCACCGGCAGCACAAAAAAATAGAGCAAAAAAGAGAAAGCCTACAACTAGCTAAAAGAACAAACCCATAGGGTTGGATTACTTATCCAACAATTTATAATTACAATGTAATTAAATAATGCTTTGGCTTATGTGGGACCCTTCCACTTGTAAACATTGATCATAAATTTAATGTATAAGCTAGTTACAGTACCTAAGTAGATTCTAAATTATGTATGTGCCCTAGTTGGATTGAATCAGTGGATAGATTAAGGAATTTTATCATATTTAATTAGATTCAGATCAAATGGCACAAGTACTTTGGACTGTTTTAGACAAGTCTTTTGGTCTGGAATGGACTTAATGCAACACGTTTTTATTTTGGTAAAGTTTAGGACCCATTTTTGTGACGTCCGAAGAATTTGTATCTTGAGCATGTATCTTGGGTCAGACCCATTTCGATCGGCAGAAACAAACACAACCCAAGTCTTTTAAAAGGGACCTTAAGTCATGCGGGACTTAGCTCATCCCAAATTCATCAAGATCATCTTATACTAATTAACTTAAACAGTCATTTTTTTCTCATTGATTGATCCACACCATGCAAATCGATCCTTCTCTTTGGATCATGTGATTGGTGATCAAGTAAGATTTGGCACACAGTTCTATGTGTCTCATCATTAAACATAGATTGGTGATCTATGTGTCTCATCACTGATCAACATCAGATCACTCCCATAATTATTGGCCACCACTGATATTGAATGTTTTTAAGTAGCCCTAGGCATGAGGGACTTTACATTTTCACATCAAATTATCATGAGTATCACATCATTATTTAATTTTGTTAGTAATTAGATTGTGGAATTGCAGGATATGAATGACTAGTTCCAAATTCCAGCACATTTTCATTTATTCAACTACATTTTACAGCTTTAGACCACATCATTGACTATAATAAGGGCCGACTGCCTAATAATCAACAATTAATTAATTATAAGTCTCAAATGCTTTTGGCACTCATAGTCTCCTCAGCAACAAAAGCAGAGATCCTCTGTAACAGCCAATTGAAGTCATCTTCTCTCTTGAGGAGGCTTAACCTCACAAAGCGGTTGTCAAAGCCAAACTGGCCACCACTGCGACCGATGATTCCTGCTGCTTTTAGAACGGCATGACAGTCTGTGTCTGCCTCCATCTCACATCTCACCCAAGCATAGGCTGTTGTGTCCAATGACAACATAGTTTGGTAAATAATGAAAAGCGTGTATTAGTGAATCATTATTGTTTAATATATTTAAGAATAGAAATATGCTATAAGATGATTTCAAGCTGATATGAAGTTTGATTTGGACATGCATTGCAAGATGAAAATAAAAGGACCAAGGGCCTGTTGGTCTCCTGGGGTGCATTTGTGTAGGAACGCGCCTCGGAAGAGGAAATACCCGCGGCATCAAAACCTAACCAAGGTGTGTGGGATCTTCAGTTTCTCGATAACAAAGAAAAGTTGACCAAAAGTTGCTTTTTTCTCTCGGTGCACCGAATGGTAACTGAGACGACGTCGGAAAATCTGGAGCAATTTGGACGAGGCAAACGCTTTACGCAAATGCATCGCTAGAATTTTGAATTGTGAGAATTCATAGAGTGAGCATAGTGAAATGTCAGTTTTGGGCCGTAGAATTCTCAGAATTTCTATTTCTAAAATGCTACATTATACTTGTGCAATTGTGAAATCTAGTGGGGAACAACATTTTGGAAATTGATAAAACCTCCAATCAACTAACGAGAATTCTCAGAATTCTTATTTGGGGCAAGTTCGGATTTCTTCAAATGTTGTCTGCAAGTGAAATTCCAAACGTTAACGTATAGTCTAACTATTCAGAAAGCTGAAACTCGAAAAATTCAAAAGGGTAAGAGTGACTTGGAGGTTCGTATTAAGACTTCTAGCAACCGGTATTCCAAATGCTAAAAATATTGACTAGCCATTAGTGTTTGAAGTCACCAACACTCACAATTTTCATAAGAAATACCTTCAACGGGGTAGATTGATATTTATCAGCATTTTTTATACGAATTGTTCTTGTTGGAATCCAGGAAAGGTCTCAAGCCATGTTCCCCCACATCCTCCCAGGAGAATTTCAAATATCACCAGATTTTATAGTGTGAAATGGCTTTTTCACCCTTCAAATTCTAAAAATACTGGAATTTCGAATGCTAGCAGTACGAAAGCGTTAGACAAACTTGGATGAGACAGAATTTGGTTTTTTCCCAACAAAACTTTTTGAATTCCAGCAATTTCTCTCAAGCAAGGAAAACTTACCTGGAGAAGGTCCTGTTATCTTTCTAAAGTAAGTGCAGTACTGAGGAGCTAGCTTTTGAAGCGAGATGCGTTTCGACGTAGATAGGACCTTGCTCAGTTTTATCCATCGATCGCTCATCACTTGGTGCCCATAGCCAAACATTTCTAATCCTCCTCTTCGTATGACTACTCTGAGAAGCTTCAAAGCTCTGAGCTGGGTATCATGGGAAACTCCCATAGTGTTGAAGGCCACATACCTTGAGACTCTCTCATACAGGCTTTCATCCTTTATCAAGGCCCACCTGCGAGAAATGTACATCATCTAGTGAGAAGGTTCTTAATTGGTGAAAAGAAAATAAAAAAAAGAAAGGGATATTGCCGGCAGGCCGTCCTTGGACATGATATTCACCCTTAGACAATCAAATTTTAATTATTTTTTATAGAGTTGTTCTAGCGATACTTAAGAGCTTTGATATCGCACGTGAAATATCCCAAAGTCATGCGATATTGCATATATCCGTATGATATTCTACCGCTACTGTACCAATAGCTAGGCGGGATATATTAAAAGTTCAAACTATTTTGGGACAAATGTCAGATGTCAAGGCTAGTTGCACTGTGAATATCCGGAAAAGAGAGGGATTAGCTCATTAGGGAGTGGTACCCGAATCTACTGCCGGCATGGCCAGTAAGCTTAGAAATGGTGAAGAGCATGATATCTTCATCCACTGGTGCTGGGATTGCAGTGAAATGAGGCCAGTAATAAGCATGATCATGAATTGTCTTTACAGATGGACCTCCAAGAACGGCTTCCTTCAGACGACCATCTGGATTGTTTGGTGAAGTTACAAATTCAATGAATCTCATGGAGGAATTGGATGCGTTTATCCACTGGTAGGAGTCTCCTTGCCATTCATAGTTTGCGGATGTGAAGAATGTCGTCTGCTTTCTATAACCCTGCAATGCATTAAGATGAATAGTCCAAATGTAAAATGTAATCCAATTGGATTTGAATCAATATTTTCAACCCAATTATGGTCTGAGTCGGGTTTGGATGATTCTACAGTTGCTATTTGGCCCATCAACCTGAGCCCAACACAGCTGATCGAATTCGGACCTGAACTTGATCTAGTTGTTTCAGGTTAGAGTTGACCCTTACGGCCTCTGGGTCGGGTTTGTGATGACAGGTACAACTGATTGATGAATGGGTTAGTTAAGAGGTAAATGAATGTTACCTTTGGGGCACGTTTGTCGACCCCCCACCCCTTGAGAGGAAGGCTTTTATAAGAAATCATGATAAACTTAATTCAATTTTCTATTTTTTCTTACAAAAAAGAGATCTACCAAATAAGAAATTTACTGTAGTGGCTTTTATAAGAAATCGTGATAAGCTTAATTCATTTTTCTATTTTTTCTTACAAAAAAGAGATCTACCAAATAGGAAATTTACCGTAGCATAGGAACCTTCTCCGCTTTCCATGTACACAACCAAACCCAGGCGTGTTTGGATATATACTATAGTATGATGTGGTAAGGTGAAATAAATCCTCAAATCAAGATAAAATAAAATATAAGGGAGTTTAATCAAAATATGATGACTATTCATTTTTAGTAGCTTGATAAAGAATCTTTTTTATTTAATTGTAAAAAGTAGATAGCTATTTTGTCATTTAGAAGCTTGAGAATATTGTTTTTGACTTTTTTTTAAGAGATGGGGAATCTTGAATTTTTGTACTATTAATTTGACCCATAATCTTTTCACATCTCTTAAATGAAGGTTCTACCACACTCTATTCTACTCTACTACATATCCAACATATTCCACCCATTCTAATGAGCGAACGAAGGACTCATTTTTTCCCCTTCTTTTTTTGATTTTGTTGGGTTGGCTTATTACCAAGAGTGATATCAAGGCTCCAACATCACTCAATTATAAGTGTGTTCGTCAACCAATGACTAATTTTATAACGCATATCCTATCAAACATTTGAAACTCAACAGCACTTAAAGCAGTGGCGCACATTGGGCAAATCAGGTAAGACTCAGGATATTCGCTCAACCCAAACTCAACCTGAAGTATATGCAGGCAAACGAATACCCAAAGAGTATCCAATCATTCAAACCTCACCCAAATTGTAATTTTTTTCTTCCTGTGTGCAATTCAAATTTAATAGGGTTGACTTCCGTTAAGTTGGTACCAAAGTCTGACTTGACTTGATATCCAAAGGATACAAAATTTATAAAATGTAAGTATATAGTGTCAAATAGTTCACGGGTCTAGTCATGCTTAAGAGAAGATAGTGTAATAGAAATGTCAGTGTGTGAAAGAAAAATCTCACTTATGTGAATCTGATTTTGGAAAAAAAAAAACAAATCATTTCAATTATATCATCCCAACCCTTGATGGAGGGGCCTTAAAATTAAACAATTTTCCAAGTAACATTTTTTTCTAATGAAATATAATCCAACGGTAGGTATAACTAAGATTGGGTCAAATTAGTCAACTTGAGTTAATTTAGTAAGTGCAAAGGGGGTGGATGTGTCATAGGGGTCCCATGTGGCGTCCAAAAAGTTGCCCAACCTGTGAGAGGGACATATACTGATATGAGTGCGTTCATAAATGATTTGGAAACTCGGGTAGAATTTGGTATTGAAAGCACAAACCTGAAGTCAGGACCCGACCTGAATTCTATGCGGGTTTCCAAGTTCAGGTCCAACCTCAACCGAAACCGGACAAGCACAACGCAATCGTCACTCTTATTTTTTTTCGGCTAGAACAAAATTTTCACTTTTGTTGGGGCCTGGGGGTGATGCAATTTGAGTTGATCAGATTTGGACCAACCCGGGTTACACCCGTTGATGAACACTAATGTGCAAACACATATGGCTGTCCAAATTGTCAAATATAAGGAAGATAAAGCATATGATCACTCAAGGTGTTGAAATTTCAGTGATAACGAAGAAGAGTTCTACAGCCATGAGGACTAACCGAGTAATAAGGAGCCGATGCAACAACTTTTGCCGGTGTTGATGAAAAGGAAGTATCCATGGAAAGGCCATGGACTGCTGCATTGAGCAACTGTGTGGATCCAGTACCAAAAACAATGAACTTCCCCTCTGCAACTGCATTCCCAACGACTGCATGTAGCCTTCGGATATGCCACTCGAGCTCTGATGAGATCGAAGAGCCGTCGGCCATGGCGTAACTCATCCGATGCCACCCAGCCACCAAGACAGCGCTACGAGCTGCTTCCTGGGTCCAAAATGGTTCCAAGAACAATGGATCGCCACTGACCAAACAGAGCAATTAATTAGCTTACCATTTACATTTTCTTATAATATTTATTCGTGACTCCAGCCATTGACTGAGTTCCTTTCATTCCATTGATTTAACTTCTGGGCTATTGGACTACTGCTCATATACGGAGCCTCCCAATTCATAATTGATTTTTTTTCATAAACCTCCAACGTTTATAGAATTTATAAATAAGCCCTTATAATTTCAATATTTATATATAATCCCCTCTCTTTTCATTTCAATACCTTTCATGTCTTCAATATCAGTAGTCCTTATGAGAATGAACAATCACCAAGAAAATTATATTGAAATTTTATCAAAATGATTACTTTGCCTTTACATATATTAAAAAATGAGTATGTTATTATTTACAAAAAGATATCATTTTTTTTATCTCAAGGCCCAATGATTTTTCTCTTAATAATTCTCCAATCCAATGAAGCCTAATTAAGTATTTTAAAACATGCATCAATCTAACAGTGCGTCATTTATAGATTTGGTCAATTATAATCAATTATAAATATAGGTTATAATCAATTTGAATTTAACAAAATGGGTCCCATATTGATAAAAACAGATTCATATAGGCTTACTCTCTCCTACTAAGGGCCCATTTGGATGTTTATAGAATAAAACATTTATACATATTTAAATATTATAAGAATAAAATAGTATAAAATAGAATAGTATAATATTAAAATATTGTAATATTTTCGCTGTTTGGAAATGTTTAAATAATATTACAGAGTTAAAATTTAGTTGTTTTGAAGGTGCTATGATTAAAGTAAAATTCATTATAGAATAATTTAATACATATATATGTATATATATATTTTAGAATGTTTAGATAAATCAGTAGTGTCGTAAAGTAAAGTTTAGCAGCTTCATTTTTTTTTTATTAAAGATGCTTTTCTTTTATCACATAAAATATGGTAAAGTGTAGTAAAGTAAATACAAAAAATAACACTTTTACAGCTCTCTTTTTCACTTTATTTTACACATACTTTAGCTTACCTTATTTTACTTCACCTTTTACAATGATGTGATATTAATCTTTATTTTATTTTACCACATGTAAACAAATCACTATATCACAAGTCACTTTCTATTTACCATATAAAACTAGGGTAAAATGTGATAAAGTAAAGACAAAAAAAAACTTTACCATTCCCTCACACTTTACTTTACCATATACTTTATCCAACTTTTACTTTACTTTGTCTTTATCATGATATGACATTTACCTATACTTTACCAAATATGTAAATAAATACATCAAGATAGAATTGGTGAAGTAAACATTCACTTTACTCTACCACTATATTTGAATTATTTTACGTTACCTTATTTTACATTACCTTTTAGCATAATGTGATATTAATATTTATTTTACTTTACTACATATGTAAACAAGTCACTTTCTATTTACCATATAAAACTACTGTAAAATGTGATAAAATAAAGACAAATAAAAAGAAACTACTTCATCATTCCCTCCCACTTTACTTTACTATATAACTTATCCAACTATTACTTTACCCCATCTTTACCATGATGTGATATTTAACTTTACTTCACTATACCACATATGCAAACAAATACGTTCATGATAGATTTAGTGAAGTAAAATCTTTACTTTACCACTTTATCTGACTTATTTTACCTCACCATTTACCATGCTGTGATATAAATCTTTAGTTTACTTTACCACACAAGTAAACAAATGACTTTATCACAAGTTACTTTTTATTTACCATATAAAATTACAAGAAAATATTATAAAGTAAAGTTAAATAAAAAGAAACTTTACCATTCATACCCACTTTACATCACCATATACATTACATTATCCAACTTTTACTTTACCTCATCTTTAGCTTAATGTGATATTTACCTTTATTTTACTTTATCATATATGTAAACAAATATGTCATGATAAATTTAGTTAAGTAAAGTTTTTACTTTACTCTACCATTTTATAATTATCATTTTGAAATATTTTTATCTTGTAGAAAGTTTTCTACATGGGAGAAATGTAGAAAAAATATTAAGTTTTTCAAAAAAATAATTTTTTCTTAGTATTTTTCTTGGGTAACCAAGTGTGCAAGATTTTTTTCTTTTAAAAATAAAAAATTATATTCTACAAAATAATATTTTTTTGTATTTTCTTTTGCAGCCAAACAAGCTCTAACTATGCTATATTAATGGACAATGTTACAAACTTTAGGGAAAAAAATGAATTCAAGCCTTTGAAATGATGTATATAGAGAGAGAAAAAGAGGTGGGCAAAAATATCATTTTACTCTAAAAAAGTTATGATGATTGTAAGGCTATTGATTTTGAGACATCTAAAGTATTAGAATGAAAATGCAGGAGGTTATATGCAAATACTAGAACATCAAAGGCATATTTACAATTCCTAAGAACTTTAAGGTGGTATATATAAAACACTCTTCATAATTTGCAACCCATATGAGGATTTGAAATAATTAAGATAGATTGAAATGCCCAATCAAGATTTACATATCTAACCCAGCTAATGTAGTTAAGAGAAGGCTTTGATGTCGATGAATGATGCTACATTAGCTCAAGTGATTTTCAAGTGGCTCACCCCATATATTTGGTGTTGTGATTGAGCATGGATTTGAACACACAGAAGAGAGAAAAAATCACACACACAGATGATGCACACAGGGGATTTATGTAGTTCGGCTTGAGCCTACATCGACGGGAGAAGCCGGAAAAATATTACTATGAGGAATAGATTACAAGGAGGAAGATCACTCTCACTCTTAATCCCAAAACCACTTACACCCAAGCCTCACAGATCTGCTTGTCTCTTTCTGCATCTGCTGAAGCAACGGAGCTCTCTATTTATAGACTCTATTAGCTGATGGGTGTCTGTAGCTTTGGCTGCTCAAGGAGTCTTGTAGGGTGGCTACAGTGCAGCTATAACTAGGGTGGCTTGGGAGGGTGGCTACAGGGTGGTGTTGCAAACCTGCAATTGTGGCTACAGTTCTGCCATGGCTCCATTGAGCCACACAACTGACAAATCTCCACCTTGGCGAAATTGGAGCCAATCCTCACAAAATTCTTCTTACCGTCTTCACATGCCTATTTGGGCATTTAGGTACTTCTTACGCCAATCAAGTCCAAGTAATGCTTGAACTTGGCTGTTGGAACAGGCTTAGTCATCATGTCTGCTGAGTTTTCTGCTGTAGGGATTTTCTCTACTATAATAGCACCTTGAGAAATTACATCCCGAATGAAGTGTGCCCTGACATCAATATGTTTGGTTCTTTCATGATGTATTGGATTGTTTGTTAGATTAATAGCACTCTGGCTATCACAAAACACAGGAGTTAACTGTTGTTATAATCCCATATCACCAACCAAACCCCTCAACCAATAGCTGCCATATATTCTGCTTCAGTCGTAGACAAGGCAACGGTAGATTGCAATGTTGACTTCCAGCTAATGACACTATTAGAAAGAGTGAAGACATAACCTATCAAGGATCTTCTTCTGTCTAAATCTCGAGCAAAATCTGAATCAACATATCCAATAACACTGCTAGAAGTGTTATCATTTCTGTCTATCCCAACATCTATAGTACCTTTAAGATAGCGGAGTATCCATTTCACAGCCTGCCAATGAACCTTCTCAGGTTTATCCATGTATTTGCTTACTACACTAATTATGTGTGAAATGTCTAGCCTTGTACAGACCATAGCATACATGATACTCCCAACTGCACTGGCATAAGGAACACCTGACATGTGCTCCACCTCCTCCTCAGTTTGCGTTGATAAGGCAGCAGAAAGTTTAAAATGAGCTGCAAGTGGAGTATTCACAGGTTTCGACCGTTGCATGCCAAAGCGTTCTAGTACCTTTTCAATGTACCCCTTTTGTGACAAAGACAATTTGCTCGCTTTTCGGTCCCTATGAATCTCCATCCCAAGTATTTTCTTTGCGGCGCCCAAATCCTTCATCTCAAATTCACCACTGAGTTGGGCCTTCAACCTGTTGATCTCAGACACGTCCTTAGAAGCAATTAACATGTCATCAACATATAACAGCAAATAAATAAAAGAACCATTTGAGAGCTTCTTGTGATAAACACAATTATCATACTCACTCCTAGAATAGCCATTTCCTACTATAAAGGTATCAAAACGCTTATACCACTATCTAGGAGACTACTTTAGTCCATACAAAGATTTCTTCAGTAAACAAACATGGTCCTCCTTACCTTGGATTTCAAACCCCTCTGGTTGATGCATATAAAACTGTTCCTCCAACTCACCATGCAGAAAAGCAGTCTTGACATCAAGCTGCTCAAGCTCTAAATCCAATAGAGCACCCATAGCAAGTAGCACCCGGATGGAGCTATGTTTCACCACAGGAGAGAACACTTTATTGAAGTCAATACCCTCCTTCTGAGTTTAGCCTTTTGCAACCAGTCGTGCTTTGAACTTAGCATCTTCCACCCTTAGAGTTCCTTCCTTCTTCTTGAAGACCCATTTGCAACCAACAATCTTCTGGCCCTTCAGCGGTTTTACTAGCTCCCAAGTATAATTCTTATAAAGAGATTCAATCTCTTCACTCATGGCGATAGTCCATTTTGCTGATTCTTTACTTATGATAGCTTCATGATACGTAACTGGCTCTGCCTCTATATTTTCAGCTGTATTAAGAGCGTAGGCAACAAGATCATCATATCTTTGAGGTGGCTTAATCTGCCTCCTCTCTCTGTCCCTAGTAAGCATGTAATCTTGTGAAACTGCACTCTCCTCATTTGAGCCTTGCACTTCATCTTGCTGAGTTGGGACATCTTGCAATTTTCCTTGCAAGTTTTCTAAAGCTTTCACTTTAAGCTCCACCTATTTACTGACACCGTGGTTTGTTTCGATATCAAGACACTCCTTCTTTGGTTTCAACATTGCAGACTCATCAAAGGTCACATCTCTGCTAATAATGCATTTAGGTGATTTTTCATCTAGGCACCACAGCCTATATCCCTTCACCCCATGTGCATATCTTAGAAATATGCACTTTTTTGTCATTGGTTCAAGCTTACCATCATTCACATGAACATAAGCAGGACAACCAAATATTCGCAAATTTGAATAATTAGCAGGAGAACCAGACCAAACCTCTTCAGGAGTTTTATACTCGATAGCCGTTGATGGAGACCTATTGATCAGGTAACAAGCTGTATTAACAGCTTCCGCTCAGAACTTCTTAGATAACCCGGCATTGGAGAGCATACATCGGGTCCTTTTCAACAGAGTTCTGTTCATTCGTTCTGCAATCCCATTTTGTTGTGGTGTGTTCTTAACTGTGCGGTGCCTCACAATTCCTTTATTCTTGCAGAACTCATTAAAAGCACCTCCACAGAATTCCAAGCCATTGTCAGTTCTCAAGCGCTTGATCTGTTTACCTGTTTGCTTCACGATCATAGCCTTCCATTGCTTGAACTGTGCAAAGACTTCATCTTTGTGCTTTAAGATATACACCCAAACCTTTCGAGAATAGTCATCAATAAAGGTCAACATATATTTGCCACCACCGAGAGATGGAACACGAGAGGGTCCCCAAAGGTCAGAATGGATATAATCCAAAGTACCTTTGGTACGATGAACCGCTACACTGAACTTGACTCTGCATTGTTTTCCGAATACACAATGCTCACAGAAGTCCAGCTTTCCCAATTTCTGGCCACACAGTAAACCTTGTTTACTTAGCTCTTCCATACCCCTCTCACTCATATGCCCAAGCCGCATGTGCCACAGCTTGGCAGTGTCCAAATCTGAATCTGATGATGATACAGCAGCAGCACCTGTGACCGTGCTACCTTGAAGAAAATAGAGACCATTCTGCTTCTGTCCCTTCATCACCACAAAAACGCCCTCGGAAATTCTCATGACTCCACCTCCAGCTTTGTAATTACAGCCATTGGAGTCAGGAGTACCCAAGGAAATCAGGTTTTTCTTCAATTCTGGTACGTGCCTAACATCGGACAAGGTTCTCACAATACCATCATACATTTTAATTCGGATTGAGCCTATCCCAACAACCTTACAGGCCATATTATTACCCATAAGAACTTTACCACCATCTATGGACTGATAAATGGTAAACAAATCCCTATTAGGACACATATGGTAGGAACGACCCGAATCAAGGATCCACTCATCACCTGAGCTACTGATAGTGACAGAGAGAACATCTCCACTATCTGAATTATCTTTTACAACACCAGCTACATTTTCAGAATTAGAAAGTTTCTCCTTTCGTTTACGTTCTGGACAGTTCTTTCTAAAGTGCCATTCCTTGTGACAATGGAATCACTTTATCTTTTTAGATCTTGATTTTGATCTAGAATGGCCTCTTCTGTTCGGACCTTTCTTCTCTGTTCTTCCACGCACCACCAGACCCTCGCCCAAACATCGCCATGGTTTTCAGACACAACCTTTTTTTTCAACTCCCTAGAGTTTAAGGCTGCCTCTATATCATCTCTAGATAGAGTCTCCCTACCATACATCATGGTATCTGCAAAGTGATCATACGAGGGCGGTAAAGAACAGAGCAACATAATCGCTTGATCTTCATCATTGATTTTAACATCTTGTTTTGAAGGTCTATTATAATTTTACTAAATGCATCAAGGTAATTGGAGATAGGCGTACCTTCATGCATTTGCAGAGTGAACAACCATTTTTTCATATACAAACTGTTTGTCAATGACTTAGTCATGCACAGATTTTCTAATTTCTGCCACAACCCAGCAACGGTTTTCTCCTGAACAACTTTCCACAATACTTCATCGCTCAAGCATAGTAAAATTGCTCCATATGCTTTCTCCATCATATCTTCTTTTTCTGGATCTGATATAGTCCCGGGAAGGCCATTCTTTCCCTTCAGTGCCTTTTGCAGTCCCTTCTGAACCAATAGTGTATGCATCTTGATACGCAATAAATTGAAGTCATTTTTGCCATTGAATTTCTCAATTTCAAATTTTGCATCCATTCTTGCAAAATTCCTGCACTACACTGCAAATCTCGTCACCACGAGCACGCTAGAAAAAACGGATCTAAAATCCGATCTCAGATGGCTTCGATATCGCAGAAACAAATTTCTACGCTCCAATCTGTCAAACCTCCATGCCGACTATCAAACACCCAATCATCTTCTTTACTGCGTAGATCTGCTTGAAACGAGTCCGCAGGTGTAAATGGATCTCCGATTAGATGTCAGATGATCAAGATATGGTAGAAATAATTTCTATCCGTTGATCTGGTCAAAGTGGTTTGACCATACTGCTGGTGTCACGCTGACGCAGGTGCTTGGCTTGGCTTGGCTGCTACTCCACTTGGGTCGGGTTAACATGAATGTGACCTGGTCCAAAGACAAAACCTGAGGGAGCACAGAATAGTGTGGTGCTTCAAAGTACCATACACTTTTTTAACTTTTTCTTTGTCTCCACCTGGAGACAACACGACTCCAGCAGCCTTCCAGAGACATCTTCTTGTTTTTTTTTTTTTTTTTTTTAAACTTTCTTCTCCAGAGACTTTTCTCCGGAGGCTTCTTCTTTACTGCAACAAAATCAGATGAAACAGAGGAGAGAAATAAACACCTCTGCACGATCAGGCAGAGATGGAGCTAGGCGACGGTAACAACAGTGGACGGGCGAACAGCGGCAGCAGCAGTGATGATCTATTGTAACCAAGATCTTCTTTTTTTTTTCAGCCTCCCTTCAGATCAATCATGGCCCACTTGAGATCTGCAAGGACCTCAACTAATCTAGGCCGGATTCTTGTCTCAGATCTGATCTGAAGCAGGGACAGAGTTCAAATCCTTTGTTTTCTGTTCCCAGAACGTCCGTGCACAACAATGGCCCACTTCTGATCAACTTGTTGATCTCGGCCAATCGTCACAGGTACCTAGTCCAACCTTTGCTCTGATACCAGTTTGTTGCGATTGAGCATGGATTAGAACACACAGAAGAGAGAAAAAATGACACACACAGATGATGCACAGAGGGGATTTACGTGGTTCGGCTTGAGCCTACATCTACGGGGAGAAGACGGGAAAATATTACTATAAGGAATGGATTAAAGGGAAAGATCACTCTCACTCTTAATTTCAAAACCACTTACACCAAAGCCTCACAGATCTGCTTGTCTCTCTCTGCCTCTGCTGGAGCAACGGAGCTCTCTATTTATTGACTCCATTAGCTGATGGGTGTCTGTAGCTTTGGCTGCTTAAGGAGTTTTGAAAGATGGTTACAATGCGGCTATAACTAGGGCGGCTACAAGTAGCATTGCAGACCTGTAATTGTGGCTGCAGTTATACCATGGCTCCATTGAGCCACACAACTGACATTTGGCATGACTAAGCAACTCACCCAAGTCAACCAGGTCTACTGGGCACCTTCACATGGGCGGAGAAACGTAAGTCGGCCTAATTAAGGAATTATTGCCCTTCAAAAACGAAAGGAACATTTACCAAAAAAAAACCAGTGGTTAGGATTGTACCAGTAGCTTATTTTAGTATTAGCAAATGATAACAGAAAGGTAAGACGGATCGACCGAGCTCCACCAAAACCAATAGCCCCAGATTGTCCCAGTTTGTAGCATGGGTGGTCTCACCTTCATCATCACTCATAAACAAGAACGTGGCGAGAAAACGAAAATGGGAAAGAGAGAAGATAGAAAACCTGTCTGCATCTGCTGGGCAGTGGGGCGAGAACTGGGAGCAATCAGAGCCCCCGTAACAAGAAAAGCATTCGCAGGTGGGCTTTTTGGCTCCTCTAGAGGCGTTGCCATCTATAAAAGCTCGGCCATGGCCGGAGCATGAGATTGATGCTGCTGCTTCTGCTTCCAAGGCAGCTTTTTCGGTCCATGTGAGCTCTATTTGTCCATCTACTATAAGATAGAGGAAGAAGAGATTTAGAGAAAGGGAGGAAGAGAGAAAGATGATATATTTGAAACCATGGATCTTTGTCATGCCATGTTTAGCCTCCTCCATTTGTTTCATATCATTCTTCTCCACACGAATAATGGAATGAGGTGGTTGCTTACATATCGCTCTTTGACGAGTAGTTGCACCTGAAAATTTTGCCTTTTTGACTGCTGTAAATTGCTACATGGTTGTTGATGTCTATTTTCGGCAGTTTACATGTGTAAACACGTGTGTGTTTTTGACATTACAAAAATCCCAATGTATCCCCTGTTTTTCCCTTTTTAACTAAAAATTACATCTCCAGATTGATATGATAAAATTATAAAATGATCATCAATGTCTATCATCCCGTTAGAGTATAATTTCTGCGATTCTCTGTATAAAGTGGGGCATGTGATATTAATGGTTCGGACCAACCAAAGACATTACACACAACTAACCATGAGGTCTTAACATTAAGAAGTGATGATCATTTCTCTATTTACAATTTAATGAAATGAAATTACAATATCTATCAAACCCAAGACTTAACCGGGCAAGAAATAGTATTTCATGTAAGTCAATGCTCAATAAAAGGTGTTCACTATTAAAGCTTGGAGGTTGAAGGTTTAAGTCATCTTATAAAAAAGAAATATTTTAAAATGTCAACAAGTATTTATGTCGATTTCATTGTAAAAAATTGAGTTAAATTTATCTTTTACAATAAATGAGATATATCATTATAATGCAGTGATAAAATATTTAACATTAAAAAACACTCCCCATAATTCTTTCATTAAGTGAGTAAATGGAGGTGAATTTCCATTGGACCATCAGCAGGAGATAATGTTACAATTTTGTATGTCCAAATTGAAATTCTATGAGAGTTTATCCCACGGTGATTGTAACTAGACCTATCATGGTCCACCATAGTACCATGGGATAGCCCTACCTTGCATGGGGTAACTGCCTGCATGTATGGCAGGCTGCCCCTTGGTGATGTGGTAGAATGTGATAGGTTCTGCCACGATCACTATAACGTGAAATGTCAAAGGATTCGAACTCCAAAATTGAATCATTTTCAAATAACTTAAAATAAAAATAATATCAAGATATTAAATATGTACATTTTCAAAAAAAATCAACTTTGGTTTTACATCACAATATCGTAGAGATAACTTGACAACACACATGGGAGCTAAAGTAGTCATTCCTATTTTTAGTATTCAAAGCTGACTCCTACTCTGAGTGCATTTATGTGGATTTAGCAAGCATTAGTTAAGGGATTAGTTCTATTGGGTTAAAGACCTAAGGATACCCACATCATTTAAATAATATCAAGATGAATTCATTTTTTGTTATAAATTAAATTTAACATGAAAATATAGTGATTAAATAATTTTTTTGGTAAAAATAGTTATTAAATAAATTGAACAACACATTGAGATATTATGATGACAAACTAAAAATATCTGAGATATTCGTCACATGGGCACTCGGGAGTCTGCCTGCCATCCATGTATGCTTCACAGAAACGACTGACCAACTCCAGTTTCCAGCTGGCACTGTGCCTTGAAATGAAGCACTGGGAAAGAGGTGCACGGAATTTCGGAATAGACGAATTTGCCGAAATACTTGAAAATTGAAACCCACTTGCTCGGAAACAGACAAGAGCTGATGTTCGATATTCCGTTTCCAAAATATGACAATTTAGATATTGTCAGGTCACTGTCACTCCCAATTTGAATCTGATCGCTCATCGGATAATAGTAAAGGCCAAAATTAGAATCTGGATCTCTTAGACTCGGCCCACAGTCGTGGAGAGATACTTGACCTGCCCATTATTTAAACTGTGGGTAATTAGATAAAGAATTGCCGCTTCTTACCATGTTGGAAAGAAACCATTATTATCTTTTATGAACGTAGTCTTATCCAAACAAACGGCCTTCTTCGTTTACTATAAAAAAAAAAAAAAAAAACTTTATCTATGAATCAAAGGCAGCTTTTTTAGTCCACAACACGATGGAGGAAGAAGAGATTTTTTTGTTAGAAGGGAGGAAGAGGGATAGATGAGACATTTGAAACCATTGATCTTTATCATGCCTTGTTTAGCCGTCTCCATTTGTTTTCTCTCATTTCTCCGCAGCAATAGTGGAATGGGGGTGGGACACATCGGGTTTTGACTACTTAAATTGCTACATGATTGACATCTATTTTCGTCGTTTTAGATGTAAATACTAGTATATTTTGGCATTATAACTATATTTTTTTTCCTTCTAATAACTGCATCTTTTAATTTGAGATCTCACTCTTTTTATAATAATTACATCTTTCAATTTGACATATTGCTCTTGGCTTGGGAAAGCATTAGAAAAAAAGGTTTATCGGCAAACTAAAAAAAAAGGCATATCTAACTTAAACCTGATTCAGACAATATTTAGAGATTAATTTCAAAAAGTTTATGCGAAGTTCTTTATATTTTTGAGCGACGAGGGAAATCCGCAATAGAGAGAAAAATTATCTCAATTTTTCCATGAAATCTCTTGTCACGAAGCATTTTCCTCATGATAGAGAAGATTCCCATTTCTTATCTGTGGAGTGTGAATGCAAGATTTTTCTCTACTATAGAAATAAAAACCCAAGAATCCTTTTATTGGACAAAAGCTTACAAAACTCAGCATTAAGAGCTTTGTCTTTTTTCAAAAATGGACCTCATCTAACACGACTAGCAATGAATTTTGTTTGGCTGATGAAAGGGGTGGCCATAGTTTGTACGTAATAGAATGATGAGATTTCTAGAGATCTAGTCGGATTCCTTTAAATTCAAAGCATTAATCCTTAATTAGACTTTGTCAAGTTTAATGTTCTTTTCATGTCAACATGATTGATTTAATTTGACATTGGTTTAGATATAAGGGAATTTTAATCTTTCAAGATGGTTGATTGAGATTTTTAGCTCAATAAAACTTTTCTTGTTTTGAAAAAAAAAAACTAAAAGATAAGTGATTATTTGTATTTATTAAAAAAACGGATGGGTTTTTGGAAGTCTCTTGCTGGTGGTAATTATAATTAGCAACATTTTATATACCATATTATAAGATGTGTACTCAGATTGAGATCAAGCCCATCGACATCTTATGCCTTGGATGATGATCTAATTACACCGCTAGCGCTCTTCTAGGGAAAGGAAAAAAAAACACATTAAGACTAGTATAAATGGGCCTTTCCGGATTACATGAGACATAGGACTCAAGGAAAACCCTAGTTGAAGGCATAGAACTTCACAGCATAGCCTTTGAAAATTCAAGTCACTCAAAATAAATGCCCTCCCAATTCATGGGATATCCCCAAATTTGCTCCCAAATAAAAGTTGCTTCTACAATAAGATTGAACTTTATGATAAAAACTGTTGCATAAAAAATAATTGAAAAATTCAACTTAGTTTTATTATCAATTTCTTATAGTAATATCAAGATAAATTCAATTTTGACTATGAATAAGATTTATTGGGAGAATATAGTGATAAAACATGTATCGTTTAAAAACACAAAGAACATTTCATATAGTTTTTCTTCATTAATTTTTTGACTATAGGTAGATGAATTTCCATTGGACTCTTGGCAGGAGACAATGTTGTAGCCATAGTTGTGAAATTCATTTCGTCTCGCACGAAAGTTTTGAGAAATCTTGTTTCTGTCCACATAACAAGACAAAACAACATACACAATTTTTTAGTTCAAATTTTGAAAATTTCGGCCGATTTTGGCCAATTTCAGAAATTTCAACTAATCTCAAAAATTTTGGTCAACTTTGGAAATTTTGTTCCAAACTATTTTAAAAAAGAGCTTGCTAAAATTTTTTTTTAAAAGGCCCCAACTCCTACCTTAAGCCTTCTTTTCAATAGAAATAAAGAAATAAAAGAAGAAGAAGTAGTAGAGCTCCACTTCAGATAAATCCCCTAATCAAATATCACTTAAAATAAATTCCTAATTAAATTTCTATCTTTATATATATATATATGTTTTTCATAAACATAATTCCAAAAAGTTTCAACAAAATTCCCGAATCACTCGAAATTTCTCATTTGGAGGCTTATCCAAAATAGCATGCCGAAGGAAATTCACATCTATGATTGTAACACTGTCTAAACAGATGGTGGAGCCCCACTTTTTGAATATCCAAGTTGCTTATCAATCATATTATTCAATTTTTATTTTATGTTTCTAAATACTCAAACATAGTGTGCAAACCATTAGATTGATTGCTGAATTTTACTCTTTCTAACAAAATGAATTTTCCTAGAACAAACTTTGAAGAGAAATCTAAACGGAGTTAATTTCATGTTGAACATGTAGTAAGTTCGATGATCTTACTAAAGGTGAGCTTGGGGTTAGTTCACTAAGGCTTGTGTATGTGCGTTCTAATACATTCAGCTAAAAAAATATTGAAATGGGGTCTTCCTAGAGTCCCACATCGGATCTTTTAGTGGTGTGTTTGGCTTATTAGGCTTTATCTCTCATTTAGATGTTGGATCCATTTAGATGGTTAACTTAGGATTAGTCTACTAAGGCTTGTGTGTGCTTTCTAGTCCATTCAGCTAAAAAATGAAATTGAGTTATACTTTATTAATGTGTTTGGAAGCGAGATAAATATTTTATAGGATTAGATATCTAATGCCATCTAAGCTCATCCAATGGTATTTTTGCATAGGATAGGATTTTTTTATCCCAGAAATGAATCCAATATTTAGTTTGGTTGCGTGCAAATAAATGGGGAATAAATGATAAAAAGACTTAAAAAATATAAACTTACCCCTCACTTAATGTCAACTCAAGTTATCCCACCTCCCAAGTGGGATAAGTGGGATATGATGTAAAAAGTTGTTTATTCCTCCCACTTATCCTCCTTCTAAACACATCCTATATGTTGATCATTACAACGGATGTTAGGACACATAAGCGGCTTTGATTTTCGAAATGTAGGTGGGTTGGCCTCCACATGTTTTAGCAAAGGAGATGCACTATACTATAATGCAGCAACAGTACATTGCAATTTTGCCTTACGTATCATCATAGAGATAACTTTGGCCGGAAAAACATGATGAAAATTTTAAGTAAGTGTTTTATAAAGATAACATCATAAAAATACATTGAAAAATTTAAAGATGTTTAAAAAGAGAGGGAGAGAGTAAAGAGAGAAAGAGAGATGCTCTTATTGAATGAGAGATGTGTACATAATGAAGGGGAGGGGGATCTTATTGATAAAATAAGATTGCTTCCTCCCCAAGCAACTGAATATAATATGATTCTAACCCAAACTGCTTTCCATAACTAATGTGGGCCCCAAGGTGGGGCATCCACTAATGATAATCTCTTATAACACTCCCCTTGGATGACCACCATTGAACAATAGTTGCCTCATTAAAACTTTGCAAAGAAAAAACCCAATGGGATAAAAACCTAAGCGAAGGAAAAAGAGTAAAACATTTTTACAAAGTTACTAAAGTGGTGTTTGGACGTGCATAATGCTGCCTCGTTAAAACCTTAACTAGGAAAACGCAGTGGGATAAAACCTAAAGAAGGAAAAAAAGTACATCGCATATATGTCCTGAGTATCAGGCTTTAGGATACCTGTCCCTAATTTGTTACTCCCCCTGACAACAATACCCTTTACATTGTTTGATGATAAACTCTCCGCATGCCGATCTCATATACAAGCTTTTGGAATGTTAACTTTGGTAATGACTTGGTAAACAAATCAGCCAAGTTGTTATTTGAACAAACTTGCTTGACTTCGATCTCATTGTTCTTCTGAAGCTCATGCGTGAAGAAGAATTTTAGTGCAATGTGCCTTGTCTTGTCACCTTTAATGTATCCTTCTTTAATTTGTTGAATACATGCCTCATTGTCTTCGTAGATAATGCTTGAGGTACCTGTACTAAGAGGCAATTGACAAGAACTACGAATATGCTGAATTAAAGGTTTTAGCCATACACATTCCCTATTGGCTTCATAGAGGGCTAAAATCTCAGCATAATTAGAAGAAGTAGCTACCAAAGTTTGTTTAGTAGAGTGTCAAGAAATAGCAGCATTACCACTAAGAAATACATAACCTATCTGTGATCGACCCTTATGAGGATCAGAAAGATATCCTGAATTTGCATATCCTACAAACTTGGAATCTTTACAAAAAAAAAAGTCCTAAATCAATTGTACTACGTAAATAGCATAGGATATGTTTCATACCAGTCCAATACCTTTGCGTTGGCGGGGAATTGTCTAGCAAGTAGATTCACTGAGAAGGAAATGTCCGGTCTAGTACATTGTACTAAATACATTAAAGCACCAATGACATTCAGGTATGGTACTTCTGGACCCAATACCTTTTCATTATCTTCAATTGGACGATATGGATCTTTATTTATATATAAAGACCGAACAACCATGGGAGTGCTTAGTGAATGTGCTTTGTCCATACCAAAGCATTTCGATACATTCTTGGTGTAATTAGATAGATGGACTAATATTCCGCTGGAACTTCTCTCGATCTGCAAGCCGAGACAAAATTTTGTTTTCCCAAGGTCTTTCATCTCAAACTCCCTTTTCAAATAATCAGCAGTTATTTCACATTCTTCTGGAGTCCTAATTAAATTTATGTCAACGACATAAACCGCCACTATTGCAAATCATTTTAAGGATTTCTTTGTAAAAATACAAGTGCAAGTAGGATTGTTCTTATATCCTTCTTCAGACACATATTTACTGAGACGATTGTACTACATTCTTCCGGATTGCTTCAGTCCATACAATGATCGTCTCAATTGTATTAAGTACGTACTCTTGGGCTTTGTATCAGGCAAATAAACCCTTCCGAGATTTTTATATGAATTTCTGTGTCTAAGTCCTCATACAGATAAGTGGCCACAACATCCATGAGTCTTATATCCAAATTTTTAGAAACTGCTAAACTTATCAGATATTTGAATGTTGTTATATCCATAACAGGGGAGTATGTTTCCTCATAATCAATCCCAGGCTTCTGCAAGAAACCTTGTACCACAAATCTTGCCTTGTATTTAATAATTTCATTCATTTCATTTTTTTTCCTTACAAACACCCACTTATAACCTACAGGGTTAACACCTTTTGGGGTTTGTACTATAGGTCCGAATACACAACGTCTATTAAGAGACTTTAACTCTGTTATAATGGCAATTTTCTATTTTGGCCAATCTTTTCTTTGTCAACATTCATTTATAGTACATGGTTCTATAACTCAATCATCATCCTCATGTTCCATTGATATTTGTGTAGCTACTGCATACGCAAATGCGTCATCGATGACAATTCTTTTTTTATCCCATTTCTCTCTTGAGTAATTGTAAAATATAGAGATCTCTTCATTATCCGGTACCCGTGCCTCTTCAGGGGCTTTTATAGTCTCATCAAGGACTTTCGTTATTCTAGAGAGAGTGAATTTTTCCATAGCTTCTTCGGGAGTGTTATAAACCTCTTTAGGAGGAATATCTTTAGGAGTATTAAGTGTATCTTTGGGAGGACATGATGATTGTCTATTTCTCTTTTTTCGCGGAGCTATATCCTTGAACTTATAGGTCTGCCGTGCTTCTGGTGTATTACAGACTCTTTTGTCGCTACTTTTTTACTTTGTCCTACAGAGACATTAAGTCTAGCAGGTGCATTCATAACTGGAATATGTGACTTGGTTACCTTTACTGCATCGTTAAATGCATAGGGTATTCCATTTGCAATTTCTTGTAAGTGCACAATTCTACGGACTTCATATTCACATTGTGAAGTATATGGGTCTAAATGAGACAAAGTGGAAGCATTCCACGTTAGTTTAAGCTGTTTTTCAGGAACGGATTGTTCTGCAGGAACAATACGTTCTTTATCTCCCCCTAGTGTCGGAAATTTTTTCCCATCGAATTGAAAATCAACAAAACGAGTAGTATAAACATCTCCTATCATTGGTTCTAAAAAGCGAATAATCGAAGAAGAGTCATAGCCGATATAGATTCCCAACCTACGTTGTGGTCCCATCTTAATATACTGAGGGGGTGGTATAGGGACTAGAACAGGCAAACAAAATTGTGCAAATGGGAGATATTAGGTTAGTGTCCCGATATAAGCTGTGCGGGAGAGTATGGTAGGCTGTAGGTTGAAGTCTAATGAGCATTGATGCATGTAACACAACATGTCCCCAAGCACTAACTGGTAATTTGAATTGTAGTAATAGAGTCTTAGAAATAAGTTGAATGTGCTTAATCAGGGATTCAGCTAAGCCATTCTGGATATGGACATGAGGGACAGGATGTTCGACAACAATGCCAAGAGATGAACAGTAGTCATCGAAGGCTTGCGATGTAAACTCGCCCGCATTATCAAGTCGTATAGACTTAATAGGATTATCAGGAAAATGTACCCTAAGTTTAATGATTTGTGTTAATAGGCGGGTAAAAGCTATATTCCTAGTTGAAAGTAGGTAAGCATTCGACCAACGGGTAAAAGCATCAATCAGAACCATAAAATACCTAAAAGGTCCACTAAGTGGATTGATCGGTCTACAGATATTGTCGCCTTGTATCCTTTGCAGAAAGGATGGGGATTCTAATGCAATCTTGACAAAGGAAAGTCGAGTGATTAGTTTTCCTTGTGAACATGGGAGACATAGATATTCAGTAGGTATGGTCAATTTATGGTTGTCTAAAGAGTGCCTAACAGAGTTATCAATGATTTTCTTTAACATACTAACTCCGGGGTGCCCTAATCTATTATGCCAAAGCAATAAAGCCTGAGGGTTGCTAAGCTTCGGGCTTAACTGTCTCGTTTTGCTCAAAATCGAATATGATTCGACGATGGATATTGTCGTATAATATAACCCAAAATAAAGTGCACTTAATATTTCTAGTATTTATTTCTGGCCTCCAATACTAGTAACGATAAGTAACATTTCCCTGTTACCTTGATTAACAGTCTCAATATAGTAACCATTTATTCTGATGCCTTTGAAACTGAGCAATTTTCTTTGGGAACTACTGAAGAACAATGAATGCATCTTTAATGAATAAATGAGTGCCATTAGGTAACGTTATGTATGCTTTTTCAGAGCCTTCAATTATTTGCACTAGTCCAGCTATGGTGGATACCTTTCGTGGATTGAATACCAATTCTAAGAAAAACTTCTGGTTTTTCAGAATGGTATGTGTTGTAGTACTATCTACAAGACGGTGAGTATCCCCATTATTGTGGTCCATACCTTTAAACAAAAGATAAAAATGAAAAAATGTAACTAAGCAATCACATGATTTAAAAAAACATAAGAGAAATTTCATCAAATTTATAAGAAGTCATCCATCACAATAATAATAATAATAATAATAATAATAATAAACATCTATAAAAAAAGGTTTATCAAAATTAATAAACTGAAAAATAGATCATCCAGCATAAAATATCCATGAAAAGGTAAATATCTGAAAAAAATTCTAAATGGAGATTCTGAAAATATTTATTTGATCTTCTAGAACATTCCAAGAGAGGTTTCGATCTTAGCACTAAATGCCTCATTCGCTTAGAGGTTGGCCATTTTCGTTTTCAAAAAAATCTCTAGTCTCCAAATTTGTAATATCCAACTGGTAATTGTCATTTTGTGAGACTGTATCCCAATCTCAATCTTCCAGATTATTTGACTCTGAAGAATGAATAGAGGCCTTGTATGTTTTATATCATTCCACCACGTCTTTTGGTGCACGACAAGAGCATGACCATTGCCTATTCCTTCCACATCTATAGCAAGGGTCATCAGAACAGTAGGCAGAATTATTCAGTGGATTCTGACATTGATCCGGATTTTGTTGTTTCTGAGGATCAGACCACTTTTAGTGGTTTTTGAATTTGTGGGGAGGACCTCGAAATCCTTCTCGTCGGGAGGAGTTTCTTTTTCCACCTCTTCTGGAGGATTGTTTCTCTGACGCCCCCTTCCTCTGCCTCTGTTGGAATTGAAATTGGAATTTGCTTCAGGCATTGCCATAGATCCAATTGGTCTGGAGTTATGATTCTTTAACAAGACTTTGTTATTCTGCTCAGCAACAAGGAGACAAGAGATTAGTTCTGAGTATTTAGAGAAACAGTGTTCACGGTATTGCTGTTGCAGAATTACATTTGATACGTGGAAAGTGGACAGCGTTTTCTTTGACATCTGCTCTTCCGTAATCATTTCCCCACACAATCTTAATCGGGAAATAATGCTAAAAAGAGCGGAGTTATACTCAGATACCGATTTGCAGTCCTGAAATCGCAAGTTTAGCCATTCGTTCTGAGCTGCTAGTAATAAGACCATCTTTTGGTGATCATATCTATCCTTCAGAGATTTCTAAAGACCTGTTGAGTCTTCCTCTGTGAGATATTCATTCTTGAGGTCATCATGTATATGATGACGTAAGAAGATAAGTGCCAATGCCCTATTTTCCGGGGACTCTTTATTACCTTCTTTTATCGTCTCTCCAAGTTTTTGGATTGCAAGTGTGATTTTGCATCCAAGTACTAGGATAAGTAGTTGTCCCCGGTAATGTTAAGAGCTTTAAATTCAAGTTTGGCTAAATTTGATATTATGCAAGAGTTGGAAAGGAAAAACTATACATGATCATTGATATGCAAAAGAAGATAAAAGATAACTAATAAAAAGTTTAAAGCATTCAGAATAAATTAAGGGGTGAGCCATGTCAGATCAAGTTTATCAATTTAAAATTGAATAACATCAGATAATTAATTTTAATAATCCAAAAACAACAGGTTTTGGCAAGGCTTCTGGCTTGATTTGGAACTGTAGATTCATGGTTAGAACTTCAGGTTCTTTTTGAACTTTAAATTCTATCAAGGCTTCGGGCTTGATATTATGGCCTATTAATTTTATTTTTGGATTTAAATATCAAATTTCAGGTTTGATTAAAAATATGAATTTTCAAGCTCATATTGTGGATCTGAGAACTTCTGGTTTCAGATTTTAATAATACACGGATCTTTTGGTCCGAATTTAGAAAGAACTTCTGGTTCTTACTGAACTGCAGGTTCGAATTAATGCAGAACTTCAGGTTCTTATTTATGATCTATTATTGATCTCCCCTTGTTAAAAAAAAAATAATAATAATAAATAATTATTCATATCCAAATGAGAGGAATAAGAATAAGAACATATATATAATTATTAAACTAATAAAAAAATATAAATAATAAAAATTATTTTACCGTTAGATTTATCTCCTTTCACTTTTAACGTGTAGATCTGCTCTTAAACGTGCCGTAATTTCAAACAGATTTGCAACCAGACTCAGAATGCACATGATCTTATATAAAAGAGATTAGCACCTTGATTTTATCAAATAAGCTTTGACCGAATATAAGGCTTTTGTCGCACGCAAGACGAGACAATAACATGCATTCTCGTGAAATACAGAAGAAGCTCTTATGAAATTGCTTTTTGCACGTTGATCGTACATGGACAATAAAAAAGAGAATAAAGAATGCGGTGGCAGAAAAAGCTCTTATGAAATTGCTTTTTGCATGTTGATCGTGCATCGTACGGGGGCAATATAAAACAGAATACAGGATGGGGTGGCTTTGTTGCACGAGAACCGAACAATGAGTAGGTAACGTGGCCTAAGCGTGGAAAAAAAAAAAAAAGAGAAAGAGCGTAGCGGCTTTCTTCTCATCCACAAAGATTGAGGCAATATGCTGAAAACGTAATTAAAAAGAGAGCAAGAAAGTAGAGAGAGAAAGAGAGATATTTTTATTGAATAAAAAATATATATATAATAAAGGAGAGGAAGATTTTATTTATAGAATAAAATTACTTTCTCTCCAAGTAATCTAATATAATAGCATTTTAACCCAAATTACTTTTCATATTTAATATGGGCCTTAAAGTGGGCATCCACTAATGATAATATCTTATAACAAAAAAACTTTTAAACAATTAAAAAAATAAACCAAGACATTAAATATGTATAGTTTCTCATTCTTGTTCTTGTACTATTCTAATAAAGATTTATGTATCTCGAATTTAAAAGTATGTTCCTGTCTCTGCTTGATCCACCACTGTTGGATCAAAGAAGGGTATGGCGGCGCATGGGTGATGGAAGGTATGGCGGAAACTATTAAATCAACCGTTGAACACTTCGTTCCTCCACCTTAACTTGGGTTTTTACATTGATTATGTTATAGTGAGATTAATTCATTTTCTACTATAAAATTTACCATGATCATATAGTGATAAAATATTTTGGACAACACATTGAGAACGATATTGTCAATGTGAGTGGGTATAATCACAAAATGATTTATTTTATCATGTTAATGAAGTGAAAATTTCATTTATCCACTTGGGAGTTGGTGGTGTATTGTAAGGCGTGGGTTGACTCCCCACATCTTGTGTTCGAAACAGCTTTGATATTTTGGGTGAATATTTGCATGGATTATGCTCGAGCCAATGAGGGATTAGTACTTGTAAGTCAAAGACCTTTGGCTACCCCCTTTAAAAAAGAGAGAGAGAGAACAAAAAAGAGATATCATCAACATGAGCTCAAGTATTTGAAATAAAAAAGAAAAAGAAAAAGAAAAAAAATAGAGCTGCTAGATGTACACCACTATGGACTCTTTCTAAACAGCCTTAAAAAAAATAAAAATAAATTAAAAATCTCTAAAATACCCCCACGCCTTCTCTCCATACACACTTTCTCTCTCATTCCCTTCTTTCCTTCCCCACCTCTTCTTTGGTCGGCGAAGACATTCGGCGGCAGAGGGAGACTCCCCTATTCGTCTTCTTCCCCTTCCCTCTATTTTATCTCTTCCCCTTCTCCCTCCCTCTGTCTCCTTCTCCTGGGGTGTTTTCCTAATGCAGGGAGACGCCTTCGATCTCCCTATTGTGGGAGATCAAAGGGAGACGTAAGAGATTGCCAGTCTCCTTGTAGCATGGAGATGCTTTGGGAAGAGGGAGAAAAGGTGGAGGGAGGGAGGGGAAAGGGGAGAGGGAAAAAGAGAAAATAAAGGGACGAGGAAGAAGAAGAGGAGGAAGAAGGGAATCCTCCTCTGTCGCCAAAGCTTGTCATCGGCTAAAAGAGAGGTGGAGAAGGAGAATAGGGAGGGAGAGAGAAATTGTATAGGGAGTGAAGGGGCTGGAGTATTTAAAAAACTTTTAACTTAATTTAATTTATTTTTAATATTATATAAAAAGAGATCAAATTGATGTACAGCTAACAGCGCTCCCAAAAGAAAACAAGAAATATCATCACCATCACCGCGAGCTCAAGTCGCTGAGATATTTATCACATGATGGCTCATGTGTGGCCGGCGCACTAGTGACGTTTTGACCAGTCATATCCAAGTGAGAACCGATCTCTCCGAAAAAACGTCATTGGTGACGTGGTGAGACCCAAAAGTCACCGCGGGAATTTCTCGTATATAGAAATCTAAATTCATCCATGCATGGCCCGCAGCTGACGACACCAAAAAGTACGCTGTCAAATAATGCACAGTAAAAGAAGATGAGGGCGCATGGAGTTTCGGTACAGACGAATTTACCTAATCACACAGTTTACTCTTGTGCAGAAGCAAAGGACAATCATGACACTCTCAGATCCACAACTCTGCAAGATTCCAAGTTTTTATTGGACAATGGTCCAAGCGCAAAATCAGAGTCTGGACATCTCATCGGCCTAGATTTGGCCCTCAGTAATGTTATTATCACGATTCCCCGTGCCTTTGGGTTTATACTCACTGTGGAAATTGATCTCCAATAATTGATACTCTTCCGGTTTTGGCACTCATTTGATTTATATTCTTAGTTGAATTGGAGATCCAAAAGATAATGAAGATGTTAAAACCTGTGTGCCTTGGATCGGAGATTAGGATAACGTCATCGGACTGATATTTTTAGATTTTAATCTATAATGAGAACATTTTTTTAATTGGTAATACAAATTCATTAAAGAAACCAACATAATAACAAATTAAAAAAGAAAGATACAAGAGCAATGAACTACTCCCACTAAATTACGTAACTTCTCTCACTTAAGCAGCTAACTTGGCAACCTCTTATTTGACTAAAACAACTACCATAGAGTTGAAGGATCTAAACTCATGGCGGAAGAAACTAAGATGGTAGAAAATAACTCCATAATTTTATTAAATAAAAATTGAAATTTCCAGGAACTCTTTCTCCAATTAGACACCAAGGCGATCGCATTACAAGAGTCACTTTCACCAACAACTAACCATTATACCTTTCAGAGAATATTCTCAAAGCCTCCAAAATGGTTAAGACTTTTGTTTTATTGGAATCGCAAACATTAAAAACGGGAAACGGCTCCGGAAAAAATAAAAATCGGCACGAGCACTTCACTCGAGGGTAGAGTAATTTGTAGGAACTGACAGTTCGCAAATCGGACTCCCGGTTAGAGAATTAAAAGCAAAAATCTATGATTTTTCAAGACTTATGCTTGAAAATCACCCACAAAGGGGTCAAAAACGGGAAACGGCCCCGAAAAAATAAAAAACCGACACAAGCACTTTGCTGGATGGTAGAGTAATTTTAGGAACTGATAGTTCACAAATTGGACTCCCAATTAGGGAATTAGACCTAAAAACATTAGATTCCGAACACTTAGGCTCGAACATAGGCCGTCGGAGGTCCAAAACGGGGAACAGCCATTGGGCGGCCTGGAAACCAACATGAGTACCTCGCTTGAGGCAAAAGTAACTTGTACAAATTGACGGCTCGTGAATCGGCCTGCTGTTTAACGAATTAAACGCAATAACCACTTAATTATCAATATTTAGGCTGGAAAACAAGCCATCGAAAAACTTAGGAAAATATTATATATATATATAAATGTTTATGTTACATTTGTAATTTAATTCATTGAAAAGGTTCTAATATTATTTTTATCATTACAGATTGATGGACGATTTGGGTTCGGTTGTAGACTTAGAGGGATGTTTTATTTTCATTTTAGTCTATTTGTATATCATTTTAGTCTATTTATAAGAAGGGCGGCTTGGTGCAACGGTAAATGCTTACTGGTAGGGTCTTGGAGGACGCAGGTTCAAGTCACTGAAACAGTCTCTTCAAAATAAAGATAAGGCTGCGTATATTTTGCCCTCTTCAGACCCCACTATGCGAGAGCCTCGTGCACTGAGCCGCATTGAATATTTATGTGGGACTATTTTATTGATTGTAATATTTATTAAATGAGATGAATAACTTGACGAAAAATGATGATGGTTGTTTGTTTATTTAGCAATTCTTGCATGAATGGATTTCTTATGTTAAATACAGGTACATGAATAGGTTATGTTTGATACAGGTGTATAAATAGGTTTATTGGAAGACTATAATGAAAAAATAAATATTATATTTTAAAAAAATAATCTTTGGCTGATGAAAAATGCTATTTGCCGATGTTTTTTAACATCGGCAAAAGTAAAATAATGTTTAAAAAAAAACATTTGCCGACGTTTTATAACGTCAGCAAAATGATATTGTAATTTTTTAAATAGGGATAACTTTACTGACATTAAAAAACAACTGTAAAATGAGAAAAAATAAAATATAAAAATGAATGATTTTATCGACGTTATAAAATGTCAGAAAAAGTAAGGTAAGAAATAAAAAAAATTAGAATTAATTTCGCCACATTTTATTAACGTTGGCAAAATGGAATTTTAAAGTTTTGTGCATTTTTTTACCAACGTTTTAAAATGTCACCAAAATGATATTTTAAAATTTTAAAAATATGAAAATTAAAATGAAAAAATGAATGAGTTTGCCGACGTGAAGTAATCATCGGTAAAAGTGTAAATTAAAATAGAAAATAAATCCAATGAATTTTGCCAACGTTTTTTTATCATATGTAAATATCTAATTTAAAATGTAAAAAATAGAAAAAATTTTTACTGACGACCCATTCCAATCTATTTTTTGTACCCCGTCCCTTTCAGGCTTTTGTCAAAAAGACTTTCCCAGCAAAGTCAGTGTCCGGACTCTGGAGGAGTACCCAAAAAGCTATCGGACAAAGTTTCGCTCCTCCGTTTGCAACATGGTGATGGTGCCATTCTCTTTTCACCAGGCCCATCAATATGCTCCTGTGCCAAGAAATTTCCAATAACTGAAAGGTAAATTTCTGAACAAGTGGGGTGAAAAAAATCCAACCTACCACCTGAAGACTACTACTCCATGTAAGATGCATACGTTACAATTTACACCCACTCTTTCTCAGATGATTTATAGGTTCACTTGTCAAATCATTTTAAAAAAATGAGTAGATCTGAGTAAAGTTGATAACCATCCGTCCATCTAACTCAAGGAAAGCAATGAGATGAGATTCTAAATAGAAACTTCACTCTTTATTTGCTGCCATAAATTTCACGCCACAGTCCCACAGCAGTTAATAGTATACGACAAGCTTTATTCACACTACAGTCCCACAGCAGTTAATTGTATACGACAAGCTTTATTCACACTACAGTCCCACAGCAGTTAATTGTATACGACAAGTTTTATTCAATTTTTTCTTATAGAAAAATTATTTCTCCAAACTTAAAAAAATTATATTATTGGGTAAACTATAACAAGTTGCCTAATAAAATCCGGAGAAAAGTACCACCAAACATTATATCTCCCACGAATTTAAATATTAAGAAATATTAGTATGCATTCTTTTATAAGATTATCAATAGATCTCTAATTCTCCCATTATCCGAAGGTTTCGACCTGTTAATAGCCGGGTTTGGATACTTATTTAAGAACTGATAAGTAAACGGGTCTGGGTTTGAATTATTTTTTTGGACCTGTGACGTAAATTGTTTCGGGCCTAGTTCTACCTTGGTTCCAACTTGTGGACCCGATACCGGACATATGACCTTTATCTTTGGAAACTTTTTCTGAAAGTTATCTTTTTTCTAAAGCATTCTTTACACTTACCCAAACCTAGACCCGATTCCGCCTCATACACAGTTCTGGTTCTGATTCAGGGCCCATCCACTCTTTAACGATTTCGGCTTCATAAAATTGGCTTCAAACTGGTTCTGGTTTCAGGTGTACGTATGGACCTGGACTAGAATTGACCCGTTTATAACCCTATTCGTCCCTCACCATAATTGCTCATGGCCTCGACCAGCCCTAGCTTGAACAAGGTCAGCCCACTTTGGGTAGGACTTGGATATGTATTTGAACCAGTTTAATAATTGAACTGGGCTTGGATTAAGTGATAGAAATCCCAAAGCCTAGCTCATGTAAGGAATGTATGTAATTTAATTCAATTAATCCAAATAATTACTTGAATACCCACAAAATTGATAAAAAAACTCAATTCGGCTTAACTCGATTGATTAAATGGGCGGGCTCGAACCTAACTTTTATGGCCCGTGTCGAGCTTGGACCTAGTACAATGTTTTTCAAGTTGGGCTAGACCTAGATATGCCTTAGTCCGACCTGGCCCAACACATGAATACCCCTACTCACCATAGCATTGCTCGTGTGAAAAGAGAGCGACACTCCTCCCCACCTTAAAAAATAATAAAATTTCTGCAAGGAGTCTGCTCCAAGGGATTCATTTTGTGCCTAATTTTGTATGGTGTATAAGTAGAGGGGATTGTTCCGTAAAATCCTCTTAAAATTTTCTTTAGGTTGTTTTTCTAAAGCACTTGTAGATTTTGCAATGTCCCACGCCATTCGCTTTAGTTAAAAAAGCTCTAGAAAGAAAATTAGCACCCTTAGCTTATGTTTTTCAAAAGCCAAACCTCTAATATATAAACAAACTCAAAAATTAGGAAATACAATTCAAGGTTTACCAAATGCTTGTCAATATAAAAATAAGCTCTAAATCATAAAATAAGAACTTATTTTTAGAGTTTCTAAATGGCCCCTGTCAATTCTTGAGTTGAAGGAGTGAAACTCCAAAGTATACTAACCTAACTGAAAATATCAAGTGTTCAAAATGAATGCTTTCATTAATGAGATGTCTCCAGAATTTATTCCAACAATAGTTGGGCCATTATAAGATGACAATATAATGAATGATGTGACTATACTAATCATATGTTCAAGGATAAAAATTTGGGGACTTCCCATGTACAATGAAAGAAAGCAGTTCAGATCAATAGGGGAACCACATGGTGGGTTCCACCTTTTTAACGGCACAGGTACGATTCTCTTTTGTGGGGGAGACTGATCGACCAAGGTACAAGGGTCTGAGAGACGAAGCAACCGCCCATACCTTAGAAAGTAAATATTTTTGAAAAGCTCCCTAAAAATTTGAAAATTATTTTTTTTATACATTTGCCACTTCCCCAGTATTTCTTTTATCAATGACTTCTATGCCGCTAAAGGACTAGAAAATCTATATGGACGATATCCCCATCCCTAGTTAACAGCTTGCAATTCATTTTCCTTTTTATCCTCTAAAGTGCTTTAGAAAGTTACTATTGAATTGCTTATCCATTATATATATATATATATATATATAAAATAAAGAGAATCATGTTCATAGGGGTGTTCATGGGCTACGGCTGAGCAATATCTTAGCCTGAACAGACTTTTGAACCATTGGCATAAGCCGACACGAACATTATAGTGTTTGGCTTGAGCCCAGGTGGCTGATTTTTTTTATTATTATAAAAGAAAGGGGATTTCTCCTAATAATTCCAAGATGTATCTCAGTTGGTTGTGTTGTGTGTGCATGCATGAAAGTGCAAGCGTTTGAGTGTCCATCCTAGCAGAAATATATGTATATATATATATATATATTTGCTGAAATTGTGTCTTTTATAAGCACTGGGCTGGCTTAACTTTAGGCTTTTCACTACTGAATTCAAGCACAACCCATATAATAAATGGCTCTAGATTTTAGGTCCAAGCCCAGGCCTTGCATCAAAACATAAGGCTCATGCTTGGCCCTGTCCATGAGCACCCTACATGTCCAAGAATTTTAAAGGGCAAGATGGCCAAGCACAAAATGTTCCCATTATAATAATCCATGATTTATGTCTATGTCCTCAGTATTTTACATGTGAGTTGTGTTTGTGTCATCACATGTGTGATCCCCATTATCTCACATGTGTGAGTTATATCTCACCTCCACATTTGCAAGTTTGCATTACATTATATGTGCGAATTGTGTCTCACCTCACTTATGTGAATTTCTAGGTCTCGGGTCCTTAGCTAGGTTAGCAAAATAATAATTTATAATTATAACCCATGACTTGTTTGCGAGACATTCATGGTTCGTTATTAAAGTAAAAATTCACACATACAAAAGAAGAAGAAGAAGAAGATCATTTTTTTTCAAAAGGATAAATTTGTATTTGGGTTATCTTGAATAGTTATCAGGAAGTTGCCTTGCGCATGAGAATAATGCAAAGGCTGTCACATTTTTTTTTTTTTTGGATAGGCAATGGTTAATTTATTAAAGAAAAAAGAAAAAAGTACAAAAATAAAGATACCCTACCAAAGAGAGGGAATGCAATAGTATAAAAGAGATATACAAAAGAAAAAATGAACATATAAAAAATTTATACAGTTGAGATAAGCAAAGGCTGTCACATTCAAGCAGCTATTTAGAGATGATGAATTGATTTCTTTGAATCGTGCATTTATTAGACTATTGACCTTTGCTAAATGCCCCAAAATCTTCGAAATTGGAGTATCCATCCCATTCAATGTTTGAATTGTTTTGTTGCTGACAATTTGGTTAAGACTTCGAAAGTTAAAACACCAAAGATCTGGGCCCTGTGTCATAACTTATAACAGTGGTTTTACATTCAGGGGTATAGTTTCAAGCAGAGGGGAAGCACCTGCATTGCAGGTCCCCTGCACTCCTTCAACTGAGGAGTTTTCTTAAGTGAGAAGTTTTTCAAAGTTTCATACTCCCAAGTTACCGTCTTTTTGTATCTGGATTCTATGGGGAGCCAAAGAACTCTAATAACCTGCCACGTTCCTATTTCATGAGAAGGCTCACAAAATTCGTACGTCACATCTACTGACGAATAATCAATCAGCAGGAAACCTGAGGAACCCGGAGATTTCTTGCATGCTAGCGTTTTGACTTTTGAAGCAAGAACGTACTAGTTCCTTGCATACATGATTTTCGTTGGAGAATGCTGGATGATGTAATTTAGTTGAATGCTGAGGATTTAAAAAAATAAAATAAAATAATGGAAGGAGATCTCAAATCACATAACTCACCCAAGGAATGAGTATTCCTTACCCTTGCAAACCTCTCCAATCATCAAACTATTCAGTGGTACTATTGTAGCAAAAATTTTCCCACCTGATTCTTAACTCCATTCTCAATTCCCATTCTTAGTGTCCATCCTTCTCTTATACAAACCCACCTTAGAGGGTCAAGATTTTTCACTTGTCTTCCTCCTCGCAAAACCATTTCTCAAACCCCTTTCCCACCCCCACCGCAATACATCCCCTTTTTTTATGCACCATCTCCTTTCCTCCTCCCTCAAAATCTCCATTTACCAGCTTCCATTCCTCTTTTCCCAACAAATCAAGATCAAGATTCTTCACTCTTACGATTTTCCATTTCCCAACTCAAAATCAACATAAAAAAAATGGTATATATGGAAGACCCCTTCATCCACCCTCCTTCATTGACCCTCCTTCCTATGCTGACGCCATATTCAACCCCTCCAAACAACACTAATTTTCTGAAGCAAATCCCTTGTCAAGATCAGATTCTTCATGTTCCACCTCCGAATTTATTAGAGTTATCATTCCAAGGGTAACCTCTGCTCTATCGAGAAGTTTGTAAGGGTGAATAGCGAGTTCGATGCTCCCATATTAGATGGAGAAAATACATGAGAGTGGTCACCCATACCTTGAGTGAATTATGTTGAGGAGAATGGCATTAGTAAGGTCCATGTTTTTATTTTTATTTTTTTTATTTTTTGGTACCCCCAGACAAGGGTGATAGGTCCTAGGAGAGAGCCACATACGGGAACATATGCCTACATACATAAAGAAGGAAGCTCGCACGTGTGAGATCAATAGCCCACACACATGATAAAGGAAGATCATATTGGGTTTATGTCTTGTATCTCGGGTTCATCGGAATGGTCCACATGATTAGTTTTGAACCCGGCTTAAGAAAGAGAGAAATATATCTATCATGTAAGTTGTAACATTAAACCTAAGCAGAATAGTGTAATAAAAGAGTAAAGTTCTCTTTTGGCCGTAGACGTAGACATATAACCAAACTACATAAATCTTTCGTGTGTACTTTTGTGTGCTTGTCTCTTTTTTTGTGTAACTTTAATTGTCGATCTAGATTACATGCTTCCACACGTGTACAATAAGTGGCATCAAAGCCACACATAAAAAGTCCACACATGTGGATATGAAAAACGGAAGTCCACACATGTGAGACCAGAATCCCAAACACATGAGAAAGGGAACACACTCGCAGGAAAGGTGGGCATATATATCAGGGTACAAACCCGGCAGCCATGTAAGAACTGCCCATTCTTATCACTTGGGTAATGAGTTTAGCCCATATAGTACATTGTGGTGGAGCTGACTTCAGGGAGGAAAGGTGAGATTGGAGAACTAATTTCCTTTCAGAAGGGGAATTCCCACTTGATCAAACCACATACTGTTCAAATGAGGTCTAGCTGAAGGGCCCACTTATAATTCAGCCAATAAATAGCCCCTCATCTTATTCAAGCCCAACTGCAGATAGATTCCTTTTTAGATTCAATCCATCCAACCGAAAATGATGGTTGAGTGAGCATGAAAATCTTCCTTGTATGGGATCATGAGATGAGAAGAGTTTGAAAAGGGCTCCCCTGATTAAAGGTGGGCTCAACTGAGCTCCACACATGAAACCTCAAACATGGTTTTCTCATCCTGATCCCCAGCTATCATACGTGGGCCCCTTCTAGCTTTACGGTTCACAAGAAAAAGCCGATCAGTCCCTTTCAATTTCCACTCATTGACATGTCCCACTTGTTCTGAATCTGAACCGTCCATTTTCTAACCATACCCCCCCAAAAAGAGGCCAACCCATGAATCATCCGATCACAGGGAGGCCCAGAAGATGAATTCTCAGGATCTCGCACGCTACGTGAATAAGAGTTGATTTACAAACCAAAGGTACCTGTCAGCATCTGCAAGAATATCGGGCAATAATTCGGAGCAGTCAAGCCCCCATAACAAGAATAGCATTCGCACGCGAGTTTTACTTGGGAGGATCTGATGCCATGTGAGAAGGCCCGGCCGTGGCCCCAGCAGGGGTGAGATGCTACAGCTTCCGCCTCCAACGTGGCCTGTTAGGTCCAAGTGAGGCGATCCGATTGGCCGCCAAAGAAAAGGTAGACAAGGAAGAGATGGAGGGTGTGATTGGATATGATGTAAAGTAAATTAGAGTAAAGTTAAATATTTGAATTTTAAAATTTCTCCCTTTATTTATAAAAAAAGTAAAAAAAAGCAACCGCTAAATTACAAAAAATATATACTTTTCATACAAAAAGTCAAAAAAATTCTTTATCAAACAAATAAAAACAAAAAGTCATCATAACCCATAATGTATTATTCTTTCTTGATTTTGGTTTACTCTACTCTATTTTACTCTATTCTACATCCAAATAAACCCATGGACATCAATTGGTGCATCTTATTTTGTAGGGATACGACTCTCAATGACATTAATGTTGAGAGACTAGACCCTATTTCTTTATTGAGAAATTCCCCATGATTATGAGTTCGGATCCCCCTAGTGGATTCCCCGCGTGGATTCCCCACGTGGACTTCCCATGGTCAGACATACCACGTCACCAATGAGTTGCCATACACATTCGCAGTGTGTGGCCTGCCCATTGAAAACATGGGGATGGTCATCATGAAATTTTTCCTCGTATAATCTCCATTCATTAATTACTGGACAATAAGTTTGGTGTCAATCCAAGCCGTTAATCCTAACATCTATAGCCCACAAATTTAATAATTTTATACTAAAAAGTATATATTTTACCATTAATTCCATAGTCTAACTCATCAAGAGAAGTGCAAATGTAACACCCCGACCCAGCTTAATCCAGTTTAGCGATTAATTAATGTTGTTTTTATTGCTAATGATGTTATATGCTTGTTTTCGTTTTGTTGTGGGTCATGGATAGGTAGTTGGGTTGAGTTTGACCTGGTTTAGGTAGACCAAGCTCTTTTTCGTAATTTGCATTTTTCTAAGATCTCGTCAATTATGCATCATCTTGGTGTCAGCACGTGTGCCTTGTTGAGCTCGTTAAATGCTGTAATTGTGCCAATGACAAAAGATGTCGCATGGTTTCGTTGGACTTCGATTTGACTCGAACTGGAAATGGCCTTAAGCAATTGGACTTGATTGTAATTTCCCCTCACCTTATCCTATATAATCCTTCACCGACTCCATCCTCATCTCAGCTTCTTCTCGATTTCTTTCTCTCTCCCGTGAGCACTCTCCCTCTCTCGATTTCTCGATCTTTCCTTGATTCAGACAACAGACAAGAGAGAGAGAGCTTGGGATTTGTGTGATTCAAGGTATGACTGAAGGTTGGATCCTCTTTTCCCTTCTCTTCTCGTTCTCCATGATTCTCCATGCTTAGGCTTATGAGGGTTTTCCTCTCTTTTCATGTACAATAGCTGGGAGTGGTGATTGGTAGTGATTTGAGCCCAAGGATAGCAAGTGGAGCGTTAGAATCAAATTGAGGCAAGTATAAGCATGACTTGTATGAACCCATGATGGTATGTGTGTATGATTGATATGATTTTCCATGATCTTGTATGTACAGCATGTTTATAGCCCATTTGAGTTCAGTTCCACTTTTTTGATTTCAGTGTTTCCTTCGTTTTCAGTTATTCTGTAATTCCTGCAGAAATTGGCCCTACGCATTCACGGCTGAACTGTGAATTGTGCTACTGCTAAGCCATAACAGGTAGTGCAGCTAAGTCGTAAGCCCCACCGTCACCCAGCCATAGATTAATACAGGGTGTCCCTAAAAATAACTGAGAGTATGTAAATCTGCATCTCTTCTACGGCGTGGCCACGGCTAAGCCGTGTCCTCTTTTACGGCTAAGCCGTAAGGAATCTGTGGCTGAGCAGTAAGGTCTCCTACGGCGGAGCCGAGAGAAATGTATAGGTGAAAAAGGAAGAAGACTTGGTAGGGCCTTGGACCTAGAAGGTAGGTGACTATGACTTGCCCAATGGACTATGCGATTACTACGTGAATGATCTCAAGGGCTGCGAATCATTCATGTTCGTTATCCAGCGGTTAAGCACCTTCCCATGGGTGTTGGTTTAAGGGATTTCGGTGTACTTTCAGGTAGACTGCAACACTAGATAATAATACATCGGAGACCTTAAAACTACATCAACATGCACGGTTAGAAACACTGGATAACTAGAATAGGATTGGATTGTAAGTACCCTTGACTCGATATGGATTCATTGCATTGCATCTTGCATGCCAAGTATTGACCTCCATTCTTTAACATGATTATGTGATTTTATCTACACGTCACTTGATGGATTACTTGATATGTATCTTACACCTTGAGTATACACGTATGTTAATCACGATTATGCCCGTATGATATATTTGTTGGCATGTTTGACTCGAGGTGTAGCACATGATTGATTCACTTTGGTCAGGCACTACTCTGCCTCAGCCTTAGGATCCCGACGGGGTGACTTTGGTATAGTTATATGGCCTTGCTGCAGTAAGGACACGTCTTGGGGAATCCGAACCCCAGGAAACCCAAGACCCATTTGTACCCTAGCCCAGATAATGGTGTTCTCCTCATGTTTATAAGATCCCTCATTTGGGAGCATATGGCATGTGTGGTGGCCGCCTAGTTATGTACAATGTATGTATTTTTTATTCACGAGAGCATGTTGTATTTCTTGCACGATTGCCTAGTTTACAAACATTGACCTGTTATGATTTACTTCTGTCCTTTAATTTGATTAGAAACAGCATGTGGTATCTTGTTACTGTTTATACTTTGCTGGATCGTTGTATTCATGCTTTGTCCTTGGTGTTGCAGGCTCAGATACCCAGACTGACCCCTCGTCGGTCAATTAGGCTGCAGGAGAAACCCCCGAAGCCCCATCCGGGCTAGAGGAGTGGGCGTGATCCCTCCTTTTGGAGAGCGTCTAGACCTCATCTTGTATACGGGTCTTCATTCTTTTGAGATCTGTCAGGCTTACATTCATTCGTGAGTTGTATACAGTATTTTGTTTCATTTTGTAACAGTGTTAGACATGATGTATATAAATTTTGGTTTTCTACTCTGTTCCTACATATTGTTATGATGTTTTGATATCTACAGCTTCCGCGTACATGTTTGCACGTGTGAATCTTCCCTTGTATGTGTACATCTTGGACCAGGTCCAAGTGTGCAGGTACAGGAGTACGTGTGTCATTAGTTTGGCTTTTGCTAACCCCCGACCTCCTCGGCTCGGGTTGTGACAGCAAATTCATTGGAATCAATTAATCAATATATGTGGACAGTTCAAACTAGTAATAGTTGGGCCTTCATATATTGATATATTATAAGCAATATGGAGAATCTTCATACACATCCGTCCTCACCATTTTTTTCGTGAGATCTCTAAGTAGGGCCCATTTATCACTCAATCCAAACCTTACAACACACATGTGACCCCGTGATAACAACTCACTCCAACTTTTGATCAGATCCGGATTTATTGGACCGCTGGATCAACTACACACCAATCCAAACGGAATGAATTTGTGAGCCATGGATGAAGGGGTTAGGGATATGTGATTGGAACCAAATTTGATATATAGGGTACTTTCACATAGATCTTTCTAACTCTCCCAATCTCATCCCTTGGTGGGGCCCATCCCTTGGTGGGGTCCATAGTGGGCCCCACTAAAGAGTGTGCACAAAAAGTCCATGAGAGACGTATGCACAGGAAAAGGCCCCTAAGCAATATATCTTCTTTATCTTTGTTTGCAAAAGCTTTGCCGGTAAAGTGAGTAGTGGGTCACCCACAACGATAGCAAGCAAAGTCTGCAAAACGGTACCTATTCTTTTTCACCAGGCCGACGATAACCTGCTCAAGAACTTTCATAAGACAAGTGGGTTGGGGGTTTGAGGCCCGCCTGCCCCGATGGTCTCATGGGAATAGTAAAATTAAAGTTTTTTAAGACTGTTTTAACTGTATATAGAACTGATTTTAGGTTCACTTGTCTAATCACAAAATTCCTACATTATATGCTGAATCTAACAATCTGTACGAATTCGAGGAAAAGAATTGAGTTTCTCTAAGGGTTTGCCCAACGGAGGTGAGCCTATCATGATCCACAACATCACCATGAGATAGCCTTGTCTTGGATGGTGCAGCTACTTAAACGCATGGTAGGCTTCTGCTTGGTGACATTGTCAAGAGGAATTGGACTATGAAAGGCATGTAATATTGGCAAATTCATGGAATGGACAAAACTTGGGTTTTACGAATTGTAATTTTAGTTTTTAGATAGACTGAAGTCTCTTTGAAGCATACAGATGATGATCTTCTGTCTAGACATTGAACGAAGGTGCTTTATCTTCCGACCGGTCGGATTGGATGACAGACCGGTCGAATTTCCTGCATACTGTCTTCTGCAGACAGAATTGAAGACCGACCGATCAGATGAGTTCCCGACCGGTCGGACCCCATACCCGATCGGTCGGCTTGGGTACCCGATCGGTCGGTGGGTCGGCAATCGCGCGATACAGATGCTCTATTTTTTTGGAATTGCCTTGTGCGCGTCCTTATCCTTCGCGAATCAATGACGGAAAGGACTGTAGGGTTCCTCCTTATTTAAAGAACACCTCGCCTATGAAGAGGTGTGCTCTCCAGATCAAAACTATATATTCTTAGAGAGATTTCGTCTTTATAGAAGGTATTCTGTTCTTGAAGTTCTGCAACGTCTCCTTCTGCGTACCAGTTCTCTTCATTGCTGTAAGTGTTCGTCTTGAGAGGCATCAAGACGTGAAGATCAATCCGGAAGAAAGTGAACGGCGTGTGCGTCAACAAGAAGAGCTTCAGTCCCTTAAGTTGTATTCAACTGGGAAAAAGGGTAGTAAGTAGTCTTGTAACTTCTCTTCCATAGTAATTGTTCTTGACGGACCGGTGGTAAGTCCCGTGGTTTTTTCCTGGTTGGGTTTTCCACGTAAAAACTCTGTGCCCATCTATTTTGTGTGATTGCTGTTGATCTCTACATAGCATACATCATCTGGATCCTTAACTTGTCTCAAGGTTTAAAAGTTCTTCGGACTATAACAGGGAAATGGAGATTTCGTATCAGTTTTTTTCTATTTTTTTACAGCTACGGGCATAGAGTAGTGTTTTGAACCAAGAAACTCATTTCATCTTCCAATTTCACTGGAGCATAACAGGCCTCTCTAGTACCTGGCTGCTCAAAGAACCCGTAGCGCAAAGCGAAATAAAGAAGAAAAGAAAAGGAAAGAAAAGAAAGGGAAAGAAAAATGATAACAACCCAATTTTCAGTCTCCGATTGACAACTTGGTCCAAATTTAGATCCAGTAGGGTCATGACCTGAATACCTAATCACCTAAATTTATAATTCTTCAATTTATAACAAATATAGAACAACATATGTTAACTCGAGGAGGGTCCATGAACCAATTAGGTCCATCAAAGTGGGGTGGGGTTCATGTTACATACAAAAGACACACTAGACTACTTTCTCTCTTTTAATTATAAAAGCTAAATAGAATATGATAATCACCATCGGTGTGCAAGCCAAAATCTTCTTTCGAGAACTTTGTAGGTTGGTCAGTCCCAACGCAATCCATGTTTTAAAGACCGGGAAATGAGCAAAATAGAAGAAACAAAATGAATAAATTAACTCTAAATAACCAGAATGAACGGCTGTTTGAATGAACCTTTCTCAACCTCAAGAAGCTTTAACTTGATGGCTGGTCCGATTTCTGAAAAATTGGCTAGTTCCAATCAAATTCTGGCAAATTGAGCAGTCCAATAATCACGTGTTTAGATATTGAGAATTGAACCAAATTTTTAGTAGCCAAACAATTTCATGGTAGGTCCGTAATCAAAGGGCACGGGCACAGCGTTAAAATAGGGGTGCTCGGGGGCAGAGCCAGCTGGTCCAGAATGAAGCCCAATCTGAATTGGCTCGGATCTGAGATGTGGTTTAGGCATTTGGCCTGGATCTGTGCATGAATTCCTGTCCCTGCAATTAAATAAGCCCAGGCCTAGGCTGATATATCTTTAAGGCCCGTCTTGGCCCAACATATAAAGGCAATAAGAGCTGTACATATTTTGCAAATGGTATGGGATTGGGCCTCAATTTGTGGCTGAATGCTGGATTTCAACTTAAATATGGGCCCATTAACTAAACGGGCTGGGTTTTGTGGCATCAGCCTGGCCAGCCCGGCCCATGAACACTCCTCACCACTAAGGGGATCTTCCCATCTTTTTCAAGCAATGAGTCTAACCTTCTTAATTGGTCTTTTGCCTGAAACTAAAATCACTTGTCCATCTTATTTCCGTTCCTTTTTTATTGGTAAAATCACTAGTCATTTGCCACAATCCTTCCATACCCATTTTCCCTTCAAAGTTTCAAAGCTTATTTGTTCAGTTTATGTTAAAATTCATCATTTTGGTTGCTAAGATAAGAGATATTTACTTGATAGAGGAGCACTACAGAGGGAGAATGCTCCCTAACAAGGCCGATTTATCACATACGATTTTGTTGATTCTGTACAAATCAGAACCAATGATCGAGCCACCATAAAATGAAACATACTATTGTGAACAATTAGAAGAAAAGACGCTATTAATAAAACATAATAGAGCACTTGAGTAGGACATCGCCCATTAAGACCATGTAAGGTAAGTAATTTGGACTAGCCATTGCAATTTTGTGTGATCATGGGTGTCATTTTGATAGAAGGAGCATGTTTATTTGACCGAAAAAAATTGTCTGTTGTTTTTATTGGATTTAAGTACAGGAGTTTAGTGGAATATCTCTTCTCATCATGGAAACCAGATCAATGGTGTGATTAAAAGGCTCTCCTCCAACAGAGATGACTTTGAGATGGATCGTCCTCAGGTTAATGTGGGCCCAATACTGAAGGGAGCCCTCTTGGTAAGCCCAGCCCATCTGGACTTGCAAGTACCATGAAAAATGGTAAATGAAATCTATTTTTGGTTTTTCAAGACCAAGTGGTCCAGGGAATTCGTGCCAATCTGAGATTTTAGCCCTGTTAAAAACTAAAGAAGATTTTTGTTGGTGCCTTTGGGCCCCTTAATGCTGAAACCAATTCACCTAATGACATGAGATGGGTACAGGAAAATGTCCACTTCCAATGAAGATTAGCTTCAATGACAAATTAAATCGACAGAAGATGGGTGTTTTGATTAATGTGTCAATTGTAAATAATTCCAAAAAAGGAGGAAATGATGAAGTGGATGCTTTGGCAAAGAAAGGAGTAACTAAACTTCAGTAAAAAATTGGAAGGTCTGTTTTTTTACCCTTTTTTTAGGACTAGGATGCAGATTACTGCCCTAATAGGAAGAAGCTCCTGGGGTGCCCGAGTGGTACCATCAGAGAGGAGACTCGAACCCCTAGTCTCATCAGGTTTTGATACCACCTGTAGGATTTTAGACTCTATTGAGTTACCATTTATATCAAAACTTTAACGTGATAGGAAATTAGGAATCATAGAATCAATGGTTTTATGATTTATTCAGTTGCATTAGGAGGCACTCGAGCATCACTCTACATGGGTGCCTGAGGATTGTAGTAGGGACCTAACAACTTGTTTATTTATAGCACACCTTAGTAAAATCTTTAATCAGAAAATTAGAAAATAAAGAATATGAAGGGAGATAAAACATACAAACCTAAGATGCCTATGTTAACATAGATGTGTACAAAGCAATACGAAGTGATATATGGCTAAAAATCATTACATTCAACGGATTCTTTATGAGGACCAATTAAACGAGAAACTCAAATAATGTCATTTAAGTCAGTTTAGGTGCATACGCAAGATTTAATGTCATTTAATACAGAGTATAGGAGTGTACACAAGTGGAGTTGAGCCATACTTTGCCAAGTTAGAGCTTGAACTCGATTGCCTGGTATACAACTTGAGCTTTAATGGAGCTCAACTTCAGTGATAAATGGTTAAGCTTGAGTTTGGGCTTTGGATCGGCTTGTCTTCCTAATACATATGTGCACGTACATTAACGGGACTACCCCTGGGCCTATGATCATGAACATTAACGGGACTACCCTGGGCCTGACTTTGGGCTTGGGCTCAAATAAAGTGTAAATCAAGATGAACTGAATCTCAAGCTCGAGCTGCGCCATTAATTGAACTGGTACAGGCTTCAATTCAAGCTCCACTCATGACTGTAGCTGGGGCTCAGACAAACCAAGTTGTTCCCAAGTTGGCTCGGAATGTTAACTGCTCTAACAAAGAATTGTATTGCTGCAAGTTCAATGAACCGGAGAAGAGGGGCAAAGTAAATATACAATATATTTGGTCAAAAGAAGACATCTTAGATTTGCATCATGCTCTCATTTTATGTAGGGAGAAGTTGAGAAGTAGAACTTAAAAAAGTTGACTCCATATAGAAGAGATAAGAGTTTAATGCACATGAAGGTGTGCATATAGGTGGGGTTGCAAATGTGTCTCCGATTTATTGATTACTTAGAGGTTCTGACTCGTTAATAATTAATTAGATTTGGATCCTTATTTAGATCCCAATAAGTAAGTGGGTCTAAATTTGGATATAGGCTCTCTAATTAGCATATCAATTTGACTTAATTCAAAAGTTGTGATTGGACTACAAGTTTCGAGTGAACTTGATATTCAATAAAGCCAACTAGACTGCCTTCACTGAAGTCGACAAGATCTAGAACTACGCAGCCACGGCTCTGGGCCATTAACAAACTAGAGCTGTTACACATTCTGTGTTGTTCCTGATTTTTTAATGTGTCCAGGTTGTGCTTACACTGATTGATGGAGAACTTGTTTGGCTATATTATATTGATTTGTTCCGTTGAAATTAGTTTATGTAAAACTTATTTGGTAACAACATAACAATTATATTTTAAGAAATGAAAACAAAAAAATCATATTTCTCAACAATATCGAATTTATAGAACATGGGCTCATCTTTATTGGTTTTAAAATGTGGGTCCACTTTTATAGAAATTAAAATATGCCCCACAAATTTTTATAAGGAACTTGTGAAGTACCTTTAAGAATCACAAAGTGGGGCCTCCTTTTGTGTTTGTGGACATTAGAACCACCTTTCGAAATTCTTGTAATTAAGGTTCTAAAATATATAAAAGAAGAAAATTAGTTTTAGAGTTTCAAAATGGCCACTACATTAATCGAGAACATTCATATATCTATGAGGTATATAACAACTTAGCAAGAGAAAATAATTAATAATATTTTAATACAAATCATTCTTTCAATCCACCACAATGTGCAAAGAATACATCTACAATTTCATCTCATTTACATGCCATCTCCTGCCTTCTTTGTGTTGTTCCTATCTCTAAAAGTGTAGATATATCATTATTATCATTATTTTCACAATAATTATTTTCAACCATAGACCATTCATCTTGAAAGCGAAGAAAAGCTATATCCCTTTGCATTTTCATCCTTATAAAGTTGTAGAGTGCGCCAGTAATCACAAGTTTCCTATGGCTGCGTAAAGAATAGGAAGGCATGAGCTTTAGAATACCAAAATTTTCTTACCAAACATGTTACCCACATATTTATCTTGCGGGAACAACTCACTATCACGATGCCAAATAGGCCCTTAGTTTCTTGAGATCTGATTTACCGTGTTGCTTGGGTTAGTCATTTCCTGACAAATGGGAGACTACTTGATGGCCTTTTGTAGATCTCAGCCTTTTCCCCCTTCGATTTAGCCCCCCTTGAAGGCATTGCCTAGAACTCATAAGAATTCAATACCCATCAAACTCTAAATGACAGATGTACAGAGCTTTTCTAAATTTTTTGATCCATAAGTTAAACAAACCTATATATTTCCATAGAATAATTCCCTAGTTTGAGGTTCGATTAACCTATATTGAAGTCACAATTCATAATTCAATATTTATCTTAATCATAAAATTGGATGGAGTAGGCTCATTTGATTTGCTTCTCAATTTCTTGAGTAGGAGTTTGAATTCAACAAGTTTGATAAACTAATTAACCTTTTTCCATGATAAAAGTTTTTCATTAGCGCCTACATCATCATCATCATTATCATCATCAAAACCTTGTCTTGACTATGTTAGGTCAAAAACATGAATTCTATTTCTTCATTAATGTCTATTCTAAGCCAAATCCTCAGATAGGTTATACTTCCTCAAAATTGTCCTTTGTCCATCCATTTTCTCTTCCACCATTACATTTGCCCTAAGGAGATTTTTAGTTCATTCAAAGTTGGGCCGACACTTAGATTAATTCAATGTAAAACACATGTTTAAAACAAAAACAAAGTGAATTTTCATGTTTATTGGTAATCAACATTAAAATGGGGCCAACTCTAGTTGAAGTTAGATATGGATTGGTGCTAATATATAGGTGTGTGTTGCTTTTGAGTGGCTTGGATTTTTAAGTAGGCACCACTAATAAATCTATGGACTCAATTTACAGAACTACATGAGATTCGTTTGCCAATAGTTCAAGAACCAAACTACAAATTGTTCAAAATGAGTTATTTAGAACCGAACTACAAATTGTTCAAAATGAGTTATTTATAGTTTAAAGGCATTCTAAGCAAACAATGTTATTAAATTTCCTCAGTTAATCATTGCTACTAAAATCTTAAGGTGTTAATAGAGGCAGTGGAAATACTTTTCAATATTCCCATTAGGTGGAGGTCACTTTTCAATACTTCCCCTCAGCTGGAACCCGGTCGTCGCACTTTTGGTGACATGCAATTTTTTAGCTCTGAATTGTTCCTCCTGAGATTCAAACTCATGACCGGTTGGCTCTGATATCATATTAAATTTTTTCAGCTAACCATTACTACCAAAACATCAAGCTGTTAGTAGAGGCAGTGGAAATACTTTTTAATATTCCCATTGGGTGGAGCTCACTTTTCAATAAAGGTAACTATGACCATTGTTAGGACCTTGTATAACTGTTGAAAAACTGGAGCATCAAAACGAGCTGCAATTCTACACTATGAAAGAGTACTATAAATAAGAGCCAAAGAATAAGATCAGAGGATTTGCTTAGGTGTCATCCGGTAGTATAGAGATTTCTCTCACAAAATATAATCAGTTTTACAACTTCTTGTCGGCCAAGAAGTCTCGAAGGATCTTGGAGTTCTATTAGAATCGCATTTTCGAGCCCTCTTAAGTTATTTTGTGTCAAACCAATTCTAATCAAACATAGTTATTTTGTGTCAAACCTGTTCTAATCAAGCATTAATACAAACAAGGATGTGTCCCTAGTAATTAACATGCTTAGCATCAGATAAGATAGTCATCGCCTAATTGATGCACTAGATGAGATGACATTGCTCCACACTGAGGAACTCCCTTATCATTCGAAGGAAAATATGATGTGCAATTTCCTCAAACTTGTAATGAATTTCTACACCTAGGCACTCATCATTTGCTGCATTACAATAACACAGATCTTGTTAAATACCTTGATTAGGTCTTTATTAGAACTGTTTAAGGGATTTTTTTGTTATATTATATATACAATATGGTTGGAAATTCTCCCCTTAATCACTGTTGTTAAACTCTATAACTATGGTGTTGTATAATATTCATGATACAGAAGAGTTCAAGAGACAGATTATGAACTCACAAAGGTCATTTTGTTCTATCAAAACTGATCGATTGCCTCATCTCCTAACTATCAACCACCTACACCTAATCACTAGGCCCTTACATTCCGACCAAATATCCATTTTCCAACCATTTTCAGTCTATAAAGAACTACAAGAATCTCCTAATCACCCTATTCTAGGATCTAATCAAGATGCTTAACGATATTTGTGCACTATATTATGTCAGAGTTGAGAAAGTTTGAGGTGATAGCTTGAAGATTAATTATACAAGAAGTCAGATTGCAATCCGCCAAATAGAAGATCAATTCAAAAATGCAATCACAATCTTTGTAGGTTTTGTTATTGTTGCCACAGATCTGTATAGAATAGATGCACATTTGTAAAAAATATGGTCCAATTATTTTAGTAAAAACAATAAGGAAGTAGCACGAAATTCGAACTGAAAAAACAAAAAATTAAGAAACTAGCCAATAAGGCATTCAAACCATATTGCAATTAAATCAATTACCAAACTTCAATCTACTTCATTTCACAAACCTGAAACAAGTGCTTGAACTTTGAATACAGACAGTCAAAGTGATGTCTAATGAAAAGATGTCTGTCTCCTTATCTCTTACTACAGTTAAGTGAGCATTACTGATAAAGCATTCTCATGATTTCCTGCACGCCTTTGTAAAACTATCAGGAGCTGATTCAGTCATGACAAGTGAATATTAGGATTGATCTATGGTAGATTTATATATGTCATCTCAACATCAGTTGAACAACATAAAAGAGGGAACTGATCATGGATTGCCTTAAGAAGTTAAGTAACAAGGCAGATAGGAGGGAGATCAAGAGAGCCCCAAAGAGACAATTCACCCTCAGTAATTGTAGTAGTAGTAGTTGTTGTTGAATCAGTAGCATCAGCAGTTGTGGTGGGAGCATTGACAGTATCATCAGCACTAGCAGTAGTGCCAGCGGTAACAGTACTAACAGAAGAAGATGATGGAGTTCCCATTAGTGTCCACTCCAGCGAATTCTCCATTGCTACATGAGCGTCTCTCTCTTGCTCTTTCTTTTCCTCCTCTTGTTTCTTAGGCCCTCTTGAATTCCATCCGCTGGAACCAAGCCTCAACTTCAAGTACTCAGAGATACCATTGATAGCATAAAGAGATGCAGATATCTTCCTCTCATATTTCATCCTCTTCATGGCTTCTCTAAGCATCGATGGCTCGTCGCCCAAGTTCTCCTCCTCCATTGGTTCGACAATCTCCTCCGCGATCTCAAACGGGGAGTAGAAACAAGAGGACCCAACATCTCCCAATTGGAAATCCATGGCGCCAAGATCGATGCCCTCTTCTTCATCTTCTCCTACTCCTTCCTCTTCTTCCTCTTCTCCATATTCTCCACTGTTCGGACCGCCACTTGAGATCTGTTCTGCATCACCCCAATCATATTTCAAATCCAAATCTTTCACACTACACTCTTCTTGTTCAGTAAAACCAGGATCGATGCTCCCACTCAAATAATCGTGATTGCTATAAGTACCATTGGAAATAGTACTAATAGTAGAGAAACTGTTGGTGTAATTCAGGAATTCATGAAATTGGTTATCTTGTTCTTCCACCGCTTCATCTTTATGTGCGTTCTGGTGTTGTGTTTGTGGCTGTTGTTGATGGTTTATGGGCAAAGTAGTGCTAGAAGAAGCAGCAGCAGTAGAGGCATTATTCCTGGCTTTGAGCCTGTGGAGTAGGAGGTTGGTGATTTTTGTGGGAAGCGCCGGAGAAGAGGACGACGATGGCGAGCATGGCCAGAAGTTGGTGCGGGTGTTGGCTCCACGAAGAAGGCAGGCAGCCTCATCGTAGGCTCTCGCCGCATCCTCAGCTGTGTCAAAGGTGCCCAGCCACACCCTGATCTTCTGTATGGTGTCCTTGATCTCTGCCACCCATCGTCCCGAAGGCCTCTGCCGCACCCCTACAAAGCGCTTCCGGGCACGTTGCACCCCACCAAATGTTGCCGCCGCCTCCTTCACTACTTCGTTCCACCCGGCATCGCCGCTGTCGGATGAATCTTTCTCTTCTCCCTTTCTCTTCCTCCCCATGTGTTCCAACCTACTCTTCTTACTCTTCTTTCCTTATTTTTCTCTATGTCTGTGGATGAGATGAACCATATATGGACTAATAACTGGTTTAGCTATTGCACTTATCCATGAATGAGAAGTAGATGCATATATAGGAAGGCAAGAGATACCAAGACAAATGAAATTGGAGGGTTGAAGGGTCCTTACTCTTTGTCCCTACCTCCTTGTCTGTTCTACTTTTCGGCTTCTGATCTGACCATCTGGAGGCTTCTCTACGATTGAGAAAATTTTTGTTATGTGAATATTCTATTCTAGAGATATATAAGAAAATCTAATTTACTTAGAAAGAATTCACACTTTTTTTGTTGACCACTTCTTTTAAACTATATGAATGTAGTCGTGGGTCATTCAATCATAGAGGAAATATGAACCAAAAAATAAATACAATGCTAGATTGTGAATGATATACATGGATCAACCAGCTACCACATTAGATGATCCTGTCATAGATTTATATCATTGTGTGTTCATGGGTCCCATATGCATCTTGGGTTTTGTTAGATTGAGGAAATCTTGTAAGCCTTTTTATGATATATCCATGCACCTAAATACAGGTTTAAAGCAACCAATCATTGTAAAGCTTTTGTCTTTAGAGATGGATGAAATCCATGATTGCCCCAAAGCCCCACAGTCTACCGAAGCTGACGTCAATTGGCATCTATAATTTTCTTATTTTGGCAATATTGTATTTTAATATCCTTCTTTACTACAGTTTTGCATAAACTTTCTCCCCAGAATTGTCTGGTCAGTGGGCCCAGAAAATTGAGCGCGTGTGTGCACGCGTGCGGTGTGGGGGTGAATTTAATAATCACATCTTAACCTAATCACATTATCTAGGTTTAGTCAAATATAATATAAATCAAACACAAACTCATCTTCATCATGAGACTCTTTAAAGTGTTCTCTATTAACATTAATTTAGAGGATTAGTAGAAAATAGGGACACATTATTTGCCATTCTCTTATTGTTTTCTATATGATGTAAGTTGTTCGACATCATCATTAAGTCGGGTGCCATAAAGAGTTCTACTAATTTATTTTGAAAATGCTATATATTATTTATGGAACAATTCTCTCTCTATCTAATTTGTGTGCTAAAGCGAGAGATTTGTATATTTCCTTATTTTATTAGTCTCACCCGCTTGAAAGAGTTACAGTAATTAACTCAAAAAAAATGCACCATTTTTGTATATGGAACAAGACTGGCTCACTATTTCTCTCACACACACTCAACTACTAAATTTCGTGTAAAATACAAAGTTGTTTCACCACCTTATACTCTTTAGCTAAAAAAAAAAAAGGGAAAAAGGTATTATACTCTTGTAGTAATTCTGTTGTGTAAAGGGGGATGAAGCATGAACAATGAGCTTTGTGACATATTTGAGGTACAGACCTGAGCCTATTTCATCCATAAAGGGTACTTAATATCTAGGTTGCTCTTGGGTTTTTTCTTTGCCTTGTTGATTTTTTGCTATAGACACACATACTACAGAGCTTCAATGAATCCTACAGTACGTCATATGTCATGCCCCCACTATATAGTATAATATTGATTTTTTTTAAGCACCATGCACCATGTAGTGCCCCACCCAATAAATTTTACATCTTGTTGTACAACCGTTGTGTATCATGCATCATCTAATGTATGAGATAGTATGCTCAACTATTTTGAACATTAAATGCGTACGGCTCACAACAACTATAGCATATTTCTTTATTTCTTTTAAATTTTATTACTATAAAAACAGATTGACACTAAGAAAAACATTAATATATACCTAAACTACACCTTATTGGTTCTTGTTTTTCAATTTTGACTTGACACTCACTCTGATTAGACATAGGGTGACCTTCAAAACCCATTCCCTACAAAGGTAGGTGGTTATGATCTAACCATTTGCTTCATGAAAGGTGGAGCCTCTCAGAGCATCTCAAACCGGCTGCATGGTGTACTTTTTTATTTACAAGGTTATACCTGTGGGGACTGCAAGACCCATGCATGAAGTAAATTTTGGAGTTTTTGAATCACACGAGCAAACTCAAATTTTATACCTCAAAATGTATTTTGAAAGTCATTATAAGTTGCCAATCTTCACGTTAGTTATTGCAACATAAGAAATTGCGCACATTTGTTTATTTATGATGCGGAACTCTACTACCCCACCGCACAAATATGATAGGCCCAACGTTGAAATCTCGGATATATGACCCCACGCATTGTAGTCAATTTATGCTGCCAGTTCTTCTTTTTTGAATCTCAATTGGTGACTTTTCCTCATATTCCCTGGCTTTAATCAGTTCCTTAAGAAGAAGAGACATGTTCCGTTTTTTCTGCTGTTTTTAACTCCTTGAAAATAACACCCATGGAGCATATATCAAAGTCAATACCACCACCACCAAATGCAAGCTACAAAATGAGAAAGAGGGAGGAGGACAAATGAAGGGCTTGTCTTATGGGATCTTTTGGTGCCGTGACAAACGAAAGACATCGTGGTCATCGATCTCAACGTTTCAAAAACGCCAAGTTAAAAATGAAGGAATAAGAAATAAAGGGGTCAACTTCATTTGTGAACCTATTGTCCAATCTGTCGTGACCTTGAAAGATTGTGCCTTTACTAAAAGAGGAACTATATGACTCTGATCCATCCGGGCCTACAGATTACTTTGACCAACCCATTATTTTATATAGTGGGCCATGCTCTTTAGCAATAATAGACCTTTTATTAGGAAAGAATGCAAATATAGATTGATGATATTTTGAGCCTATCATGATACTACCGTATATTTTCTTTTCGAAGTTTTACATCACAATATCTTTGGAAGAAATTCAATTAATCATCAAATTCATCTTTACCTGTTTGTATATGTATACATATGTAATGAAATTTATGATATTTCAGCTGAAAAATAGAAACAAAAGGTTGACAAACCTTACCTGTAAGCCAGTAAGCAATTTCTGACATAATCTTAATTATGACGACAATTACTTTTTACTTGTCCAAAGAAGTTTTTTCTCATGGTCCTTTTGCGCCCTGATCACCACTCAAATCATTCATATCATATCTGTTACCTTTTAATTTCAAATTATTTTTTATTTTAACAATACTTCTTTTATAATATTTTGATAACAAAGTTAAATTTAAAATTATCCTGATATTCTTCACGTTCCTATATCATCTGGATAACAATATTTGCCGTATTTGCTAGCTTGAGTGTAATAGTGTAGAACAAAGTGGAAAGTTTGCACATCCAAAATTTTGAAATAATTAGATTCTTTGTTGAGATCAGCTCTTTGCAGTGTCGTAAGGAGCATTAGTTCTCAATAGAAGGTTCAAGTTCAAATCTAGTGGCTCCACTATTTATACGTGCGGGTTTTTATTATCTCGCAGATGTTGTGATGTATGTAGCTTTCAAGTCCTCTAATTAAAAAATAATAATAAATAAATAAACTTCTGGTATGCAATGGTGCTATCTCCAAGACAATGCTTATGGAACACGTCCAGATGCTTATCCCCAGTATCTTCCAATTATTCTATGCTTATAAAGTTATCGCGACCCACTTCTTCCACTTGTCACCATTATTTTTACTAGTATAATCGGTCCCACTCGCACCATCCTATTTGACCTGTTAAACCCAAACCAAACACTGCAATCTGGTCTGTAAAATATGGACAAGACCCCTTGCCATGATTCCAGGTGGACGTTGCTAGGGGAATTACGTTACGTCTCTTGCTGAAACAGCTTATAAAAATGATAAATATTCATTAATATATAATTTTATATAACAAGGACATGGCACTAGTCTATGCTAATAGGAACCATCATGCGGTGGTTCCCTGTTGTTGATAGATTCCGGTTAGCGGACTAATAAAACTGAAATGGATTCCTTGGTTTTCCATTTGGAGACTGTCAATCGGAAGTTTAGATAAGATTTGTGAGGATGATTTTTTGGATTGTGTTAACATGAGTGCATGTTGATTGATTTGAGTGATCCAAAGAAGAATTCTCTTAAACATGCCCTTGAATTAAGCTTGTTTCTGTTTTTATTGAGGGGCCCGGCTTTCATCAACTTGATCGCTTGTTTATCTCATTTGAATATTGTTATCCTTTTTGATTTAATCACAAAATATAAAAACCCGTAAAGTCATTTAACTTTGAGATATTGAAATAAATGGTTAGAATCATTTGATCCAACTAACATAGGGTCCACCTTAATCCATCTACAAACTTGATCGTTGTTATTATCCTTGATTGTCATCCAACCATGTGGAACCTGGAGGAGAAATCTCTTTTTAAGAAATTGAAAAATGATAGGAACCTCCAAAAAGGGAATTAAATGCCATGGATTATAGAAATTTAATCTGATGTTATGTGCCAAAAAAAATTGTATGAAAAATTTTGATGCACAAGTCCGGGAGAGTCGAACATGATCTTTTATTTTAAGAAACTTGCACTCTCCTCCTCTTCTTTCAACCATTGAGTTAAGGAAAAAACTTATGAATTTCATAAATGTAGATTTTGTATTGAACTTTTTTTTTTTAAGCAGAGGTTTTGTCCTAAACATGCAAGTTCATGAAAAGTACAGCCCATATTCATTATAAAAAATGAAAAAAAAAATCAAGCCCACATCCTCTGAGAACTTTCCTTACAGTGATCATGGAGAGACCAATCAAGTCTCCGTAAGGAATTTCATCCCTAAATAACAATTCCTACAAACCATGAATTGACAATTGCATGTGAACATGCACAAAGTATTAGCCAACGGAGAAGATGCAGTCACAAACCTTGACCAGACTCGGCCAACTTGACCGTACCATTCCAATCAACCACGCAACTGGGTTTACATATGTGTGGAAAAACTTTGTTTTTAACTCGATAAGGTTGACTGGTTGTCAAGAGTCAATAACTAGTCATAAAAATGATTAGAAACCAACTTTTGGAATCGATTAAAGAATTTTTTTTATCGATAACAATCTTCTAGCCAAAAATAATATTGGTTTTATTTTCCTTTTTATCTCATTATGTTTTAAAACCACAGGTAATTTATAAATGATTTGACAGGGTGGTTTGTTTCTTCTTTTTTCTTATTTTTTAATTAATTTTGAGTCAAATAAATTTTAAAAAAATAGACGTGCGAAGGTGAAGAAATCGGGGGTTAGCGAAAAGCTAAACCTGTGACACACGTACTCCCGTGCACGTGCATCCAAACCCGGTCCAGATGCACACACACAAGGGATCTAACAACACGTGCGAAACAGACGAACGCGTAAGCTGTAGATATCATAGCAAGCAACAAAGAAAATAGCGGAAGCCAAAGCAAATACAAATACGGAAACGACAAAGACAAATACACTAATATAGAACCGAATACACACCAAAATCAATATATACAAAATACACAGAATACAAGTCCCAAAGTCCAAGGTCTGAATACAATCTCCAAAAACCAAAACTCGAAACAAAAGCCACTGGTATGCATGCACGCACTTGGCGGAAGTGATCAGGCCCACTCTGCCAGACCTGAGGGTGCCTCTACACTCGCCCCTGCAGCCTCCTCGACCGCCGGGGAGTCGGGCAAGGGATCTGTGCCTGCAACACCACAGACAACACAAATGAATACAACGATCCAGCAAATATAAGTAACAGAGATGAAACACTCATAGTATCAAATAGAATAAGGACAGAATAGTAATTGCAGAATTTCATCTTAGTATGCTAAGCAAATCGTGCGTAGAAGTAGAGCATGATATGTGAATCAAAACATAGAAATACTGAACTAGTTGGCTACTACGTTAACCATGTTCTCTCCAATAGAGAGCAGAGCAAGCAAAGCAGAGGAGAACACCACTGACCGGGCCAGGGTACAAGTGGGTCTCAGGTTCCTGGGTTCCGGGGTCCCAAGACAAAGCGACACTGCAGTGAATACAGAGATACAGAGATCTAAGCCAGAGGTAACCCCGTCGGGCATCCTAGGGCTGAGGCTGAGTAGAGCCAGACTAATACCAATCAATCAAATCCATAGAAATGGGAGATTATCCGCTTCGGACTCACCGATGGCAAAGACCGGATCTTATCCTCACGTATTAACCTCTGGGCAGAGCCACCCGGGAATACCCAAAATATACAAAGCCAGAAATGTACAAAGCATAGCCAAAATACAGATTAGAACATAGATTAAATCAAAGCACAGCATAGATCAGAACTTAGTGCCGAACGAAGAGTAATACAGATATACAGGACGAAAGCAAAATGACTGAGGAATGCATAACATAGATTAACAGAACAGAGGGCAAAACCATAAACAATATGCAATGCATCTCAGATTAATACGGAGTCAAGGTTCATTACAAGCCAGTCCTAAGCTAGTTGTTCACTGTCACTAACCGTGCATGTTGATGTAGTTTTAAGTTAGTCAATGCACCGTTGCCATCAAAGTGTTGCGTAATCTTTGCGTGCACCGACGTCCCTTAAACCAACACCCATGGGGAGGTGCTTAACAGTGATCAACACTCACATGCATAAGTCACAGCCTAACAGACTATTCATGTGATCCAAGGAATCCATTGGGCCGGTTTACACGGGTGGTTAACCTGTATTTGAGCCCTATAAGTCTCACCATTATTCTAAGTTATGTTTCAGAATTGCCATGCCTAACGGTTTAGCCATGAGGGACCTAAGGTTGAGCCGAAGACATCTTACGCGCTTGTCGTAATATGCACTACGGCTTCACCTTGGTTCCATTCAAAACACAGCTAAACTGATCACCCTTCCACCTCTGATCTGGTACCTTTTTCGGCTGAGCTACAGTCAGTATACTGCTTAGCCGTAGACCAATCCACGGCTTGGCCGTAGCATTCCACGGCTTAGCCGTAGCCACACCGTAGGAGTTCTGTGTTGGAAAAGTTTCGACTGATCAGAGGTTTAATTCACGGCTGGGTTACGGTTTGGGTCACGGCTAGCTTACGGCTCAGCCGTAGAACAATTTACGGCTTAGCCGTAGCCTAGCCGTAGAACAAAATCAAAATTCAAGTCTCTGGAAATCAAACCGTAGAAGTTCACGGCTTAGCCGTGCAATACAGATCCGAAAATGGGTTGAGTACAGAAACGAAAATTTGATACAGAAACTGCACAAAATGAGTTACAGAGGTTCCATTTACCAAATGTGGCTGTAAAACATCAGATGCACTAAAGGAGATGGAAATCAAAGCATTCAAATAGAACACCCATGTGTGTTATACAAGTCTGTACTTATACTTGCCTCAAATCTGAAAATCCACCGAAGTAAGCTCCAAATCCACTAAAATCAAAACAAATCAAAGCAATGACCCATGCATGAGATGAAAACACAGAAATCAGAGAATGAGAGGTGCAATTGGAGAAGAAGAGAGAAGAGTTGGGAAAGAACCCACTTACCAAGCCCCAAACAGAGATGGAGAAGAAGAAAACCCAATCGAACTCACACCAACTAAGAGGGAGGAAGAAAAGAAAAGTGAGAAGAAAAGAGATGAACGTGGAGGGAGCTTCTCCTGGAGTCTCCTTGCATGCAACGTGGAAGACAACAGAGCAGGGAGAGAGACATCTGGAGTTGCATTGTATATATAGGTTTTGTAGTTTAGGTCAAAGTCCGAAGAGTTTATACTAATTACAGTTTAAGTCACACGAAGGTCCATCTTCCCCAATTGACTCCAAATGGTTCTGAGACAGTTACGGAAATTGTCGAGCTCAACGAAATACGCGTGCTGACACCAAGATGATGCAAAGATGATATGAGCCAAACAAAAGCAAAATTACGAAAAAGGGCTTAGAACTACCTATTCCAGGTCAAAGGTCACTCAACTACCTATTCAAGGCCCAAAACCAAATCCGAAAGGAATAAACAAAACAAAACACACACTAATGAGCCACTAATCCGGCTCAAAGGGATCGTGGTGTTACATATGTCCTCTCCATTACAAATTATCCATCCCACTTTCTTCTTAATGAAACTAACTCTCTCTACAAAACCCTTCTAGAACCTAAAATTACGTTTCCTGTACTTAGCCTCCCAAAGGTTACTTCTAGGAAAATACTTGGCCTCAAGCACTTTTGAACAAAGGAGTTCCTCATTACTAAGACATCCCCAATAGGGTTTGGCCAATAAGGATAAATTATTACTTTTGGTGTCTCTAATACCTAGGCCCAACCACTCCCCACGCCACAATAGGCTTACATAGTTCAGCCCATTTGATGGTATGAATTTTTCTTTTTCCTTATCTCATCCCACCAAAACGCTCTAAACATCTTATCAATAGAGTCAAAGATTTTATTGGGAAGATGAAGAGCGCACATATTATAAACTGGGATAGTAGAGGCATTAGATTTTATTAAGGTATTTCTACCGACTTGGGGAAGTTTGTCTATGATTTTCATACCAAGGATCCTTCCATACTTTTGCATCTCTTTTCGCAAGCCCCTTTACTGAAATATCAAGGAAAAAAGCACCCACCAGGGATTGATCCTTAGTGGGGGTGATATGGGAAACGAGATACCTACCACTAGACCATCCCTCAAGTCCGTGCATGTAACAGTCTTCTTTACATATGAAATGCACTATACAGAATGTCGAGGACGAGAAACTTAAGGCGTTACAAAATGTTAGGTTCAACCCTCTTATAGACTCGATTGTAGTTATTTGGGTCAAGACCAAGTCCATGATTTTACCCTAAAATAATGATAAAGGTCATATAATTGATTTGTGCCATGAGGTATGTGTCCCATTTTTTTGTCTTTCTTTCTTTCCGTTTTTTTTCATTTTTTTTATAGGCACGAGGTGCTCTCACCTCCTAAGTAGGGGTGCTTATTGGCCAACCCAGCCTAGCCCATGCCTGATCCAGGCACATCACACTTTAGGCTGGGCTTGGTTTAAATGGTAGAAAGCCCTAAGCCTGGCTCAACTTGAAAGGAATGCTTGTAATTTTAAGTGTTGTTTGTCCAAACAATTGCTAGAAGCCCGGCGTGGCCCAAATGACTAAATGGGTGGGTTAGGTTGACAATTATGACCTGTGTCAAACTTGGGCCGCATGCAGGCCTGTGTTTCTAAAGTCAGGCTAGCCTGGATTTGCCTTAGCCTGCCAGACCTAGCCCATGAATACCCCTATTAAGAAGGGTGTTTGGTTCTGCTCCATCATTTACGGAAAAAAAAAAACAAGTTCATGTACGTAGAGTAAGCTTACTCCAAGAGCAAAAAGAAGGCCAACTGTGCTTGGTCAGGATGGTTTAAGCCAATGGTTTACATCGTTAGGTCAAAGGATTGAGACATCGCACCCACACAAACAGAAGAGCAAAAAGAAGGATTAAACGGTTCGTCTTAGGCTTATCAAATATTATTGTTGTGTGCATCTCATTTTACCTTGCATGTCGCATGGGTTTTTCTGCTCCTAAAAAGGAAAAGCTTCTTACAGTAAACCAAGAAAAAACTTCATCATATTGATTAGATCGCATGGTTTAGACCTTAGACACATTGATCCCAACAATTCCTTATGATTACGTTTGGTAACATGTGAGCAATCTATAATTTCATGAATTCCTCACTATCCCTAGAAAATGAAAACGTACACTAAAAATTTTATAGTTGAAGACTTTTCATGTTCTACGTTTGATTAGAGCTATAAAATGACTGAGGATTTTCACAAGCTGTGTGTACTCTTTTGATAGAGGCGCTTTTGGGCCATAACGTGGTGGGCTATGGATATCTAGGCCCGACCCAACTTTACAAACACTAGCGTAGCCCAGCCCAAGCTCGAACGGGCCATAAAAGTTTGGCCCGTGCCCGCCCATTTAATCAATTAGGCCTGGCCAAATCGGACTTTTTACCAATTTTGCGTCCATTTAAGTAATTATTTGTACTAATTAAATTAAATTACATGCATTCCTTACACGGGTTAGGCTAGGCTTTGGGCTTTCGATTACTTAAGCTATACCCAGCCCAATTATCAAGGAGGTCCAGTTATTAAAATGGGCACGAATTAACTATCCAAGCTCACCCCAAGTTCAACACAATGCATAAAAGTTAAGCACGAGCCCGCCCATTTAAACAATTGGGCCGGGCTGAATAGGACTTTTTATCAATTTGTGACCATTTTAGTAATTATTTGTACTAATTAAATTAAATTACATGCTTTCCTTACACGTGTTAGGCGCCGCTTTAAGCTTTCTATTATTTAATCCAAGCCTAACCCAAATATTAAATAGGCCCAATTATTAAAATGGGCCCCAATAAATAATCCAAGCCTAGCCTAAGCCTAACACGGGCCATAAAAGTTAGACCTGAGCCCGCCCATTTAATCAATCAAGTGGGGCTGAATTGGACTTTTTATCAATTTAGGGGCCCTTTTAGTAATTATTTGTACTAATTAAGTTAAATTACATGCATTCCTTACATGGGCGGGGCCAGGCATTAGGCTTTCTATCACTTAATCCAAGCCTGGCCTAATTATTAAACATGCCCAATTTTGAAAATGGGCCCTAATTATTATCTAAGCCTAGCCCAAGTTGACTTGGCCCAACCCATGAGCACTCCTATCTTTCGGGTGAGGATTTAGCCTCTTATATCTCTTCTTTTGGATGAGATGATTTAAAAATCTGATAGGGGAAAGTAGAACCAATGAATCACAAGAAGTAGGGATTTGATTATACAAAATTCATTAGAGATTTGCCAGCACCAAACATGGATATTAATAGATATCTTGGAAATCATGTTTCCTTTCCTTGATGATCTTATTACCAAACAGGCCCTACATATATATTGGCCCTTCTCGGGTGTAGATATCTCTCACACAATGCTTTGCAAACTAGCCTGTGGGGCCAACCTTGGGCTCCGCCATTCATGGGGATATGGGGATTGAAAAATCTGGATTGAATCTACTTTTATGCCAAATTTTAACTCCCCCTCAATTATCCTAATCCTTTAATCTATAGCCCCTAAGTTTAACCTGTTTAAATGACATAATTCTTTTCCCCAGCATATTAGTATTTTTAAGAGTAAAACCTTTATAATTAACACACCCAATTTGGAGGTGTGGATTTTTTAGAACCTCTAAAGTTGAAGTGTTCAAGGTCCTAATTTGATTTTTAGAGTGCAGTATAATTAACAATAGTAAAAAAAATAAAAGAGTTGTAAATCAATCAACCACACAAGATAAGACACGTGATTTTTTACGTAAAAAACCCAACATGGAAAAAACCACAAGGGCTATCACTATAACCAATGGAAATCAAGTACTTTAAAATTGAGCAATTACAAGCAATACTCACAATCCATTCCCAGTTGCAACTCAACCTAAGGACTGTAATTTCTTTCCGACTCCTCGTCATTCACCGCTTCCCATGTTTGAACCAACACAGTTTTAAATTTGCAAGACAAACAAAACAAAACACTCTAAAACTGGAAGATGAATAGATCTTTTAGAAAGAGTAGAAGACAGTCTCTAGATGATCTTCAAGTTAGCACAACTCTCCAATGGATGCTCTAGATAAGAAAGCAATCTTCAATTGATATTCCATGCTCAAAAAAATGAGATCGGTACCTTACAATTGAGAGAAAAAATTTTTAAATAACTGAATTTCTGTGCCCTAAGGTTAAAGTCCATGCGGAACTAAAACAGTCAATCTTGGCACAAAAGGAAAGTAATCCGTGCAGGATTTTGGTTTTCTATCTGTCATTTGCTCGAGCGAGAAAGTGATCCGCTCAAGCGGGTGAAGCTTCTGTCTAGTCGAAATTCCCAATTCTGCCGGAGCAGGCACTACATTCGCTCGAGCAGACATTGCTTTTGCCCCGGCATCAAATCTTCACAAGTTTTCATCTATTTTCTTCTGTCTTCTCGTCAGCTCTTCCGATGACATATACCAAAGTTCATACTAAAGGAAATATAAAATTAAAATTCAATGGACTCGAGTTTTGTCTACAACTAATGAATTAGCCAACACTCATAACCCTAACAGGGACTGTTAATCCAAGCTGCGTATTGGCTTGTTCGTTGATATCTAATTTGGATCTGTTGATGGATCATCACATAGTCCCTTGTTTTAACTGATCTTTGACAGTTGCCTGTAATGGGGTTGTAACTGGGCTACACAAGCTCATGCTGCGCTAAAAACCGAAGGGAGATATAGTTTATATGTAGTCGGGCTCAACACAACTCGCCTTATCTTTCATTTTGCATCTGGGTTTGTCACAAATTATCTTGGACAAAAACAACACACTAAACATGAATGTACACAGCGAAACAGAAAATCAGAAGTCAAAGTATTACCCAAGTAATCTTTCCCCAATTCCAGATTCCAATGAGATGGACCCAGGATTCTGCCATTGTGGGACCCATTTATGACAATGGTTGGAGTGAAAGGAACACCATCCTCTATTCCTCTTTTTGAGCCATTGTTGTGCTCAGTTCTGGAAGAAACTTCAGCTCTTTCAATTTTGTGTCCTGTCAATCAATAGCGGGAAAGATTGAAAGGTCTCATCCAATATTAGAATGGGGTCTCAGAACGGGTACACAAAAATAATAGCATCTTAAACATTTTCACTTTTTTCAAAATTTTAAAATAGAGCTTGTTTTCATGTTAATATTGGTAGTCAACCGCTCCTGCAAGTAACAGTGAGATTAGAGTCAAATTGAAGTGAGTAGGTAAGGAATATGATCTGATCAGGCTGAAGCTTGTCCAAGCCCAGCTATTCGGTTATTGTGCAAAATATTAAGACCCAAAAACTAACATCCTGTCGTGAAATTTAGCCCTAGTTTTAACCTTATTATTATTTTTATTACATTTTTTTTATGACTTAAGGTATCCCTTACCAGTCTAGCTTTCAAATTTTTGGCCTCCGGCCCGGGAGTTATCCGATTTTGATGAGTCGCACACATTGTACCTTCCGGGAGTTATCCAATTTTGACGGGGCTGCACACATAGTGCCTGAATAATACAATGGGCGAGAATTGAACTTGAAACATTGGACAACAAATCCAAGTCTCAAACCAACTAAGACACTACCTTAATTATTATTATTATTATTATTATTATTATTATTATTATTATAATATATTTGGGAACACATTTTTGGCTCTCTCCGTGGCCAAATTCGAGAGAACTGCAATAGAAGAAATTATGATGAAAAATCTCATTGGGAGGAGTTTTAGTTTGAAATATATATATATATATATATGAAAGAGGAACTGCAACAGAAGAAAAAGGATGAAATTGCAGACTGTATTGGAAGAGAGAAGTAGCATGGGAAGGTCGGGCTAGAACAAGAGATATCCTAGTCTCAAAAGGCAATGAATTTCGATCTGGAGTTTGTGCCAGATGTTCGATCCGTTCAACCAAACCCTAATTGAAAATTTCCTCTATCTTATGACTGCTTTAAGGAAACCCTAACAAGTTTTATAAGCACAATCAGTTCCAGAAGCATCAGCACAATAATATTGTCAGCACATATAATCCCTAACCAGTTTCCTAATCGCTGGGGGTGGGCTTGAGCAGACGTGTTGCAGAGGCTTACTGATTATAAAGGCTTAAGCAGGCGACAGAGATGAGCGCAGGGAAGCAGGTGATCGTAGAGACTTAAGCAACTGGATCACAGAGGGTTCCTGATTGTAGACGGCTTCGGAGTAGAGAAGATTTTATTTTTGCGTTTGAGAAAGGGAAGAGTTGAGAGAGATTAGGAGGGCTTGGTTACCCTTTTTTTGACTTTTCTTTTCAACTCATCTTGGCGGGTCAAAGTTGAAAACGCTGGATACGGGCGAGATATACATGTTTAGTGGAAATTCTCCTTAGCTCTTGTGGGCAAGAATTTTCATATATATATATGAGGAATTTTAATGAGCACCCCATTTAAAAAATGCCTATTTTTCTTCTCCTTTTCTTTTTGATCATGGGGCTTATATGGATTTAATCTAGTCTTTTTATATATACTACCACCCCTATGAATGGTCATAATTCTAAATTTGACATTCATCTAACTTTTTTTCATCGTTGGATTGAAATCATGATAAAATAATGCCATTAAAATTTAATGTCATAGATCAAAATGTTAGGATTATCTTATGGACTCAAGATTTTATATATAGATAGGCCTCATATAGATCTGCATATCCAATAGGCTTTCATGATCATCATGCATCTCAGTGGGCCCTAACTGTTTAGCGATATATATATATATGAGGAATTCTAAGTGCTAATGAGCTCTACCATATATATATATATATATAGAGGGACACATATATATGAATATTCACCATATATATATATTCCCCATATTGCGATAAATATACTGGTTTGATTTTTTACCTTTAAGCATATAGGCCTTTGCCTGATCCAATTAACATTCAGGCCACACAATTACACTTGGGTGTAGCCAAAGGGCCTAAAATGTCCACGCATGCTTTGCAACTAATTTTCTTTGTCTCATTTTCCATCTAAATGTATAAATGGGCCCGTTTGTCTACATGAAGTCCGATACATGAGAGTTCATCGTTAAATGATCCGATTTGTTTGTATATATAAATCATTTTAGTAGGGTAACGTTTGAAAATTTCAATATTACACACCTAAATTCACAAATGTGAATCATTTCATTTGCATACTTATTAAACGTGTATAAACTAAGAGGAAAATATCCACCTCAGTATAGGGAGCATGACAACCACCGCCCCACAAAGGCAAATTCCAGCGGTGGTCCCCGCGTTTCCAACTGTCAGTGCGCATGAGACAGATTTTAGATACACATGTGTGGGTGGTTTTCCTGTTCTAACTGCTTTTACCGGCAGTCCGTACGAATTTTTTTAGTGCCTACTGTGGGGCCATAAGACTAGGGGATGAAGAGTTGCATGCCAGGCTACTCAAAGTATAAGTTTAGCCGTAATTATATATCACTAACTCTTTCATTCATAGTTTATAAGTGTAATTCATTCAAATCAGTATACAATCAATCGAATGATCCAATTTATTCAAATTTGTACTAAACTTTAAGAGTGTAATTAAATGAGAGGTCTCTAGTATTGGATAATAGATGTGCCCCACTCATGCTTTTTAAGAAAAATACGACTACTGTAGCTTTCATTAAAATATATTTTTCAACATATATAAACGATAAATATAAATAGGGGAGTATTCAAGTACATTCATCCCTCACAATTTTGGCAAGAGTCTTTTTTTTTTTTTTTGACCTATCGAAGGTAAAAAAAGGTGGCTCTTTTTATCTTTTAGCACATTAATGCTTACCAAAAAGGGAACATCCCTCACCCAAATGATGAGAGATGGATGCAATTGAATAAATAGATATTAAACATGTTTAACACCTAGATAGGCATGGGTGCAAGTAGACAATCCCAAATAACCCATGGTCTTCAATCTACTATCATTAGTTTCAAGATGAGATCACTTTTATGAGTCCAAATCACGAATCATAAGAGGCTTTTTTTTTTTATAGTGATTGAGAGTAAATCAATCACGATCCGCCATATCATCAAAAGATACATACCATCCACTTTGAGTAGTAGTGTATGTCATCCATGTGGGCAATGTGCCCTATCCATGGTAGGAATCTAGATCTTGTGAATGAAAATCCAACGGTGACTTTGAGTGGACTTATCATGTTCTCCCCATCATCTCGGGTAAGCTGCTATATACGAGGGGCTGCTGCCCATCTAAGGTAGGGAACTCCCTGTAGTGATAGGTTCACCCACCGTCATCCTAAAAATCCTTACTTCTGAGACAACTCTTTCCATAATGATTCAGTGAGCTCTGATTGGTCAACTTGCGGGTGAACAATAACTTGGTTTATACCACTTGCGTTCCAGAAATTTGCTCACAAATTTGCGGTTGAGTTTACAGATCTCTCCTTTGGCTGATCCAGACCATTCAATGGTTGGCCCACCAAAAAAGAGCAATCTTGGCCATCCATTTTTGTCTTCTCTTCAGCAGAACGCGTGCATTGTGTGACAGCAGAAAGTGATATTCTAACGAGAACATTTTCTGTAAGACCTGAGTGCGGACATGGAGAAGAAGCAGAAGGCGATGGAGATGGAGCAGCAGGAGGAGAAGAGCTCCCACTACAATCGCGGCGGCCTCGACAACCTTCCTCCCCTTCGATGCATCGTCAAACTTGGTCTCTCTCTTCTTCTTCTTCTACTAAACAAGAAGTAATCTTTTTGGATCATTGTTGCGTTGCCTGCCATCTGTTTGATGAAATTACTTTAGATGCTCGTTCTTTGTCTCTGATTTTCATGACAATGAAAGGATTTCACATGACGGTTATTGATGAATTGCCGTGAAACCATGTGGGTTATTTAAATCCTTCCTTGGGATATTCTTTCATCCGTGTTTGAGAGAAGAAAGACACTGGCCATCTGTTTGGATGAAAAGAAAACGTGGAGAAGAAGTGTGCTTGTTGCAAAAATAGAACTTTAGACAGTGAATTCGATTTGAATGAGTTTCAACCGCTGGTTTCGCTCAGCTGAATGATGCATTGCATGTTTTAATGTCTTTTGCTTGTTTAGGCTGTTTTGGCCTGCTTCCAACACCAATGGAATGGTTTAATTAGGATGGTTTTTAGTCCAAATAGGGTTGTTAATTGGTTCAACTTCGATTGGGTTCATGCTGGACCCAGATTCAGGCCATTTAGGATTTTTCTTGTGCCTAGACCAGACACGGTTCTAAGTTCAAACTCACAAAGGACCAGACCTGATTCCACGGTCTTGAGCAAATTATACACTTGTTGCGATAGGACTATGGTGATGATTATTATCCTCTTGGATAGATGCGTACACTGGTTTGGACCTGTCTAGGCTCGGACCTGGACACGATTATTAACTGGACCTAAATAGGGTCATACCCAGATTATTCTTGTCAGGTCCTTGGGTAACTAGGTAATCTGGGGTACATCCATTGACATCCCTGGGATGAAAGCGGTCCAAAAAGACTGATGGTTGACATTCAAGTGCGCACTGGAAGAAAGACAGTTGATCCAATGCACTTGGGTGGACAAGTTTCCTTTCCCTGCTCTAAAAATATGGTTCTTGTGGGACCAGATATGATTCCTTTTCTCAGCTCCAACTTGGGATGAGAGCATACGGATAAGTCCAAATTAATTTTTCTTGATGCAATTGTTGACCTTGAGACTGTCCTCATTGTCCCATGGATGATGTTTTACTCATCTTGACATTTTACTAATGCTTTTCTGTTATTGATTTTGAGAGTGAAGAGTTTTGGAAGATTTCTTAATTATTTACTCATTTACTGCTGCATGCATTGCCAAGAGAATTTAATCAGTAATTTGTATGAGAGTTACTGTCAATGCTTTGCCTCTAATCAACCAAAGTCCAAAACAAGGGCAAAGATTGTGCTTAGCCTTGGGCCAATTTTTTGTTATGCCTACATTCTATGGCAGTGGCTGGAAGCCTTTTTAGCTTGGACATTTTCTTGGAATCATTGCTCTCCTCTTTTTTTTTCTACATTGTTGACTCGAACAGAAGCATTCTTACATGCACCTACCTAGCTAAGCTCTTCATCATTATCATCAAAGCCTTATCCCAACTATGTTGGGGTCGGCTACATGAATTCTGTTTCTCCATTCCGTTTTATTTTGAGTTAAATCCTTCAATAAGTTAAACTTCTTCAAATCTGAATCAATAACCTCCATCAATGTTTTCTTCAGCCTACCCCTACCTCTTAATGGGCCATCCAACTGTATAGCCAAACTTTTTTTCACCGGTGCTATTACCGGCTTACGCTCAACATGCCCAAACCATCTTAAACGGGTTTCTTTAATTTTATCTCCTATTGGTGCTACCCCTAAATGCTCTCGACAGTGCTTATTTCTAATTTTATCTTTCTTAGTTTTACCACACATCCACCTAAGCATTCTCATTTCCGCTGCATCCATCTTATGAATACGCATCTTCTTAATTGGCTAACATTCTGCTCCATATGTCATAGCCGGTCTAACCATTGTCCTGTAAAATTTGCCCTTCAATTTCGTTGGCATTCATCTGTCACAGAGCACTCCAGAAGCTAGTCTCCACTTTAGCCATCCAACTTTTATCCTATGCTTCACATCTTCATCAATCTCCCAATCCTTACTAATTATCGAGCCTAAGTATCGAAAAGAATTTCTACGTGGTTTTTCATGGGTTTCAATTTTGATAGTGGTTTCAACATTTTGTATATGTCCGCTGAAGTTGCAATCCATATATTCTGTTTTTATATGACTTATTTTAAAGCTTCTAAATTCTATTGCCCCCGCCATCTCTTAAATTTTGCATTTACACCATCTCTTGATTCATCCACCAATACTATATCATCTGCAAATAACATACACCATGGTACTTCTTCTTGAATATGCACAGTTAACTCATGAATAATTAATGCAAAGAGATAAGGCTTAAGGTTGATCCCTGATGTAAACCTATAGTCACGGGACCATCTGTTTCTCCACATGTGGTTTTCATATTTGTTACTGCTCCTTTATACATATCTTTAAAATTTTCAATGTAACCTCTGGGGATATTCCTTTTTTTCAAAACCCACCAAATTAAATTCTTCGGTATCCTATCATAGGCTTTTTCTAAATCTATAAAGACCATGTGTAGATTTTTCCTCTTTGTTCGATATTTTTTCATTAATTACCTAAGTGAAAAGATAGCTTCTATAGTTGATCTCCCTGGCATAAAACCAAATTAATTTTCAGAGATATTGGTTTTCCGTCTCAGTCTTTGCTCCATTAGTCTCTCCCATAATTTCATAATATGACTCATAAGTTTAAACCTACCTAGCTAAGCTACAATATATAAACCCGAAGACCAATGATTCCTATGTATGATGAAACTTATCTCAGTTCTAAGTTTGGAATGTTGGTATGCCAACCTGTGGTTTTTGAAGAATTTAAGTCTTGATGCAGGGATTTCCGAGAATGGCCCACATCTCACGGCCTGTGCCTCAAGTCTGAGGTGTGGCTTTCATTTAAGGTATAGGTCTCATCAGATGAGGCATATTTCAAGCATACACCTCAAATGAAGTGCGCACTTCAGTCACACTCCATGTCTAGGGTTTGTGCTTCGTTAAGATATCTTCTTTTAGAAAAAAAATTGAGGGATAGTTTAAAAGTCTAAGCTGTTATTAATTATGCTTATCTTAATTCAACCCTATCTAACTCTTTAAAAATGCTTTAAAATAGCCAAGTTGCTAAATTTTTTATTATTCTAATTTTGTTCTTTGCAGTGTAATTACTTATTTATTAAGAAAAAGGCATGCTTATGAGTGTGATTTATGAGGTTTAAGCTCCACACATTAAGGCTTATGATCCACTCTTTGGGCAGTTGGGGGCTTGGGGCACCTCACCTCACCCCTTAATTTTTTTTAAACATTAATGTCAGTGAGGTTGACTATTTGTTAATATTATTATTACTACTATTTTACTACTACTATTATTATTATTATTATTATATTTCTGATGACCATGCATTAGTAGGTGGAAAAGATACTTTCCATATATTAGCAAAAGTCATTTTCATCATCATCACCTATTGATCTGGGGTTGGCTATATAAGTGATACGTTCCACTCAACCCTATATAAAACCATCTTCATTTGTTAGAAGTGGTATCTAATACTATACATTGCATGAAGCAACAAACAAACAAAGTCCTAGTTGAACATGTTTTTTAAGTGGATGACATCGTCTATCATATGTCCAATTGCTAACGAGTATTAATAGCTCTTCGTGGGCCAAAGAAGTGGTCTTAAAAGGTACTCATTCCATTGGAAGTGTTGCCAAGAAACTAGAAATATTGAGTTAATGATGATTTACCTAATGTTTTACATCTCTTGCTAGGAGAAGCAAGTTCATGAAGTGTGCAATTTTAGCTCTTACTTATCATCTGAATATTTTTGTGGAGGTGAAAAGATTTGGGCAATGATTATGATACTATTTTGTTTATCTCTGTTTTTTATCTTCTTTTTTTAGTGTAGTGTTGGTTGTTGATTGCCACTTACAGTCATTAATGCGAAAAGAGGAAGAATGAGAAACAGGAGGGGGATGAGTGGGCGTGTAGGGAGAGAGATGATCTCCTTGGGTTTTCACATGTTGATGGTTGTTCCTATATTTTAACTTTTAACCTAGGTGGTGCTGCAATCACTTACAAACATGAAATAGAAAAGATAAATGAAGAAAATCTTAGAACAGTGTCTTCACAGCTGAGACAAGCAATGATGACAGAGGACTCTTCTGCAAAGGTTTCTGGAATGGATTGGAGCAAGGGGCTTGGGAATTTAGAAGTTCCTACAGCAGATGACTTTGAAAAGAACCCTATGTTAAACACAGGCAACTTTGTTATTGTCCATGGAGCAGGTTGGCTGCAGTTCTATCTATATTTTTCTTTGTTACAGAACTCATATATTTTCCTTTCTCTCTTTTCATCATTATATAGGGTTTTCTTGAGCAATGTCTCTTTGAATGACAAACAGTAAAAAAGAAAGAAAAAGTGCTGAACGTTAAGGCTTTAGGAAGAAGAACTACAATAAGGAGTTGATGCTTAAATTTTAATTGAGTAGCAGTGAAGGCCTTGCTTTGACATTGCTTCTGATCGGGGTTACCCATGGTACAGAGTGCGCATGTGTCTACTTTTATGGGTATCATTATTCTCACTCTGTGCAACTGCAGCAAGTAATTATGTGAGCTGCGAGATATTTTGGTCCACTAATTTTGAGTTTTCCAGACTGACACCTATGTTATGGCATTTCAAACTCAAAATACATGTGTCAGCTACTTCCAAGTTGAAGTGGTTTTGTACTCATATGTAAATAAGACTCAAGGTTTACAATGATGATGATAATGATATTGTTGAACTTTTCTTTTACAAGGATAAGGCTCCAAGATGTTGGTGAGAACATTGGTATGATTAGTGAATTATGCTTTATCATCCAAGGAGATCTCACCTCGGAATGGTTGTTACAGCTATTAATTTTTGAACCTTTTATATGGGTAGTTGATGCTCATTATCATGTTAGGTTCTTTTGGGCACTTCCAAGCAAGTAGGTCTGGTGTCCACAAAGGAGGGTTGCAGTTGCCTTTTGTCAAGGCTGGCTTTGTGGCTACTCGTATTTCTGTAAGTATCTTATAAAATCTTATGTTTGTAATTGCTGTTAGGCTTTTTCTTTACCTTCTTGGTATTCTTTGGGGTTTCTTACTTTGCCTGTAGCAAGTATGAATCTCTTTTTTATCGAGATTCTTGTAGTGCATTCTTCGAGTTCATTAATAACAGTTGTAACATAATTTTTCAACTTCTTTTGGTTGGCAAAGTCTAATCTATTGATGAAAAGTAGATAGCATGGTAAACCATTCGGTCACATGTTCCCTTGTTTCCTTTGTCAATTTTGTGGCTCAATGGCTTAAGTTTGTATTACTGCAACTTAGCCACTGCAATTGCTTTTATTATTGTGCACTATGGAAACTTCTATTTAATGTATTATGGGAATCTTTTGGTTTTTGAAAGCCTCTCCAGATGTGATGATGTTGGTGGTGTTACTTGTTATGCAAACTCTTTGAACTATTTTGATGTTGACTTATCATCATTATTATCATCATCAAAGCCTTGTCCCAACTATGTTGGGGTCGGCTACATGTACTCTATTTCAACATTCCAATCTATCATGGACCAAATCATCAAATAAGTTTTACTTCTTCATATCTATTTTTACTACCTTCATCCTTGTCCTCTTCGGCCTACCTCTTCCCCTTGGTGGGCTATCATTGAGTTTAATCATATTTATATATATTAGTCAAAAAAACCTTTCAAAAGAAAAAATCAAAACTATTTTGATGTTGACTAACATATATAAATATGATTGAACTCCAATGATGGGGATTTACTCTCCTTTTTCCCTTGATTTGAGAAATGTAACAAATGTTTGACTTTCTTTTGGCTGACAATAAAATTTTCATTGTTAAAAAGAAAAGTAAAACCAGACAACAAGTAAAAAAAAAGAAGAAAGAAAAATTAGACAACATGAAGTGTTATGCATGAAGGGATCCCTCAAAACTTCTCTGGCAATAGAATTAGCATGTTCATTTGCCTTTGCAAGTAATGAGAGAATTTCTCCTCTAACAGAAGAAAGGATTTGTTAGTCCCTCTAGTCGCCTAGCCAATACACCAAATTGATTTCAGACTTATTTTTCTACATTGTCTTATTGCCTAGATCCATAGATCTTCCTACAACTATGAGTGGCTGATTTTTTCACTCGTGTTTTTATTAGTTGGTGAGAGATTATATATTGGATTATTTCAGGTAACATCACTCAATCTTGAAGTCGTGAGGGCACTTGCACGAGGTATGGATTGAAGCATGTAACTTTTCCTCTATTATTTATTATGATGTACAGTTCAACCAATTTGGGCAATCATTGTTTGGATTTCGTTAATATATCTGATTTAGGTTTTTGGTTCTTTTTCTTTTAGATTGCCTATTCACTATTTCTCTTCTAATAAGATGTTTGACATAGTGTCCAAGTATATTCATGCATGAGTATGCGCATCCATTTAAAGTATGTTATTACATATTTACATATAAATGTTATTACGTATTTACATATACAATATCCATCTAGTTTATTGTAAAAGAAACATTTATGTTATTACATATTTACATATAACATATCCATCTAGTTCATTGTATAAGAAACATTGGGTGGCTTCCATCCTACAATTTGTTTGTCCAGGTCTAATTATAAACCACAAGCTAGCACAACTTTCCTCCTTTTCCTGGCTTGGGATTTGAACATGATCAAGGATCAAAATAGTGGTAGTGGTTGGTATAGTGACTGGATGCCGAAATGATACATAGCGGGCACTAAGTAGTGGGTAGCGGTGCAACTAAAAAAAATTGTCAAAAAAACTGGAAAAAAATTCTAGGAAATCCAAAATATTGTAAAAAGCTAGAATATATATATATATTTATATAGGGAAATGGTAGTATGCATCCTTCCCTCACTATAGAGTAAGGGATGCTTACATAGCTTTCCTTATTTGTACATGGGCATTTCTCTTTTTCATATACCTCCTTGTCTTTTGCGTGTGTGTGCGTGTGCGTGTGCGTGTGCGTGTGCGTGTGCGTGTGCGTGTGCGTGTGCGTGTGCGTGTGCGTGTGCGTGTGCGTGTGCGTGCGTGCGTGCGCGTGCGTGTGTGTGTGTGAGATTTCGGGGACTCAAACTTGGAGAAAAACTGTGGTAAGAATGGGAGAAGAGAAGTAAAAAAAAAAAAAAAAAGAAAAGAGAAAGGGGCCCTTCAAAAAACCCAGCTGCTACGTAGCGGCGCCAACGCTTAAATTGCGTAGAGGCCTTTGCCGCTACGCCAGATATAGTGGCTGCTACTCTACATAGTGGCTGCTATTTTGATCGATGCAGATGATTAAGTACCAACTTGTGTGTAAGGATAAGGTAGTAGAGAGAATGGGTGACAACATGGAAGTAGATAGAAGCAACATGTTAGTTTGTGGGGAAGCAGATAACTCAGCCTTAAGAAGGGATGACTAGAGAAATATAACTCACGAAGGCGATTGCAGATACGTTGACTGAGTTGTTTCTCTGGTTTTATAAATCGTATGCAGCAGATAGTTCATCTAATGGGACTTTTATATATGAAAACATATATATCCTGCTATGAGCTTTTTAACAGTAATTGTTTGGGTGATGGATAGCTTTATGGAACTGGTTAAAATAAAAAATAAGTACTCCATACAAATTTTCCGCTTTAAATATGGTTTTCATTAGCACCACTCCCAGGACTGCGACTTCTAGGGCAGACTCTCTGAATTCATCTTGTGTCTCTTTTGTTAAATAAATAATCTTACTATGAGCCTCATTGCCCTATCCATTTGTTAAAAATTTTGTTCTGTTCATTTGACTGCATTCTATAGTAGTTCTTTTAAAATATTCTCAATTGGACAATTTGATGTTTAGAGAGAGAGATTCTTACATGGCATCTGTTAAAACTAAGAATTTCTATTAAAAAAAGAAGAAGAAGAAGAAGAAGAAGAAGAAGAAGAAAGGTATGAAAAACCAGTTTCTTTGGGAAAACCTATAAATAAATAAGAAAATTACCTGAATCTGCCACAGAATGGTTGCTTTGGCAGAAGCTTTATAATTGAAATTGAATAAACTCTAGCTGGGAATGGTGTTGCACATCTAATCGCCCCAATCTCCAGACAATGGACACCTTTCTTGGTGGAAGAGTTATTACTCTGTGAAGAAAATCTGTGAGAATGGGTTGGGCATGTAACCCTAGAAAAATCCGTGAGAATGGGTTGGGCATGTAACCCTAGAAGCTTTTATTCCTCATGGCTAAAACTATTCTGCTTCAGTTTGTTTTATTCTACACACTGCCAGTATCTCTAGTTCATGAACCAATATATGATGGTTATTATGCTAGGAGTTGGATGGTATTTTGAACATGCTTTTTAGTCTTGGTCTCTCAAGAGAACTTAAACATGCTATGAGCTATGTTTGTGGATTCTATAAACATTGAGCTCTAATTTTGAATCAAGGGTATGATAGTGGATACCCCTGTTAATGAGCTTCATAGACAGAGACCAGTTTGACCATATCATATTTCATGTTATTCTGGTCTCCAGACTCTCCAATGTTACATGTCATGTGCTGATGCTGATGTGTTATTTTAGATTTCTTTTCTTTCAGTGGCTGCTCTTTTGAAACATTAAACCTTACTGAGAAAATTATTTCTTTTGAATATGCTTTCTGCATGTGTATAAATGGTTGTATTGTACAATTCCCAGAATTGATGCCTGTTTTGCTTATCCATTTGTTCAATGCTTACCATGATTAATGTAACTTATGTTAAAATGTTATAGCTGTAGATACCCTATGCAAACCCAATTCAGCAAGCCCAGCCTGATACAGTTTCTTTGTTGTTATGCAGAAGGAATACCATCTGTTGGAATGTCACCATTTGCTTGTGGATGGTCAACTTGGGAAAGAAATGTTAGAAGCATCCAGAAAACCTAATTGATTGTGTTAATTGCAACATTTTTTTTCTCATATGCATAACATTAACTTGTTCAGTGCATGCATACAAATTCATGTGCAGTGTATCCATTCATTTTTCTGGCATGCTATTTTTATATGAGATACGTCTATGCTCCAGGAAGAGTGAGTTTATGACGGCATCTTCAATTCATAGCAAAGAGATTATGAGTCTTGAAACTAAGAAACCTTTTTTCTTATATTTTGCAGATAGCTCATGCTGATATTTTTCAGCTGTCCAAAACTATTCGCTCTGGTTTTGTCCCTGTAAGTTTGATCCCTTGCATATAAAATTAACTTGCTAGTCCATTTCAGTCATTGTATCCTTTCTATTTTGATTATATTATGGCTTTTCTGTTGATTAATCCATTTTAAGAAGAGGGCTCTTTGGTCCAACATCAGTGTCTATTTTACACCTCTTGGTTGTATAATTCAAACCCATTGCTTGTGAGGTTTCAAAACTGTAGCCAATTTATGAAAGTTGTGGACTCAATTCTTCTCAATGCATGGTTTATTGAAAAAAGAAAAGATAGAAGGGATTGTATGTAGAATTATAGGCATAATTGATTCTTGCTATTTTTGGGCAATGTCCTACGTCAGCTTGAGATATTGGCATCTTGCACAATGCCATAATACATTTACAACATTCCTTCTGTCAAGCAAGCACAGTGAAAGAAAGGAATTTGACGATTGATTAATTGTCAAATCTCACTTCAGATGCACCGCATCTAGCCAATAGAACAATTCTCATTTTTTAACAGCTCTAGTGTGATTTAATACTATGAACTATTTGTTCCTGGCTACTACATACTCAAGAGAAGCAGATAAATTTGCAATAACAGTAATCGAATTGCATAATCATACTTATTAGAGAGACAGATTTGTTGAATTTGTATTAGTAAATATCAAAATCCAGTGGTTATAGTAGGCCAAAAAAAAAATCCAATGGTTATATGAATACTAATGCTAATTATTGAATTTTACTAATCATAATCGGTTATAAAAATAGTTAGTACTAATAATGGTGCAATACTATCAATTCACTAATAACAATACTATTTTGATGAGAAATCATAATTGGCAATAAAAAAACATGTGGTGGAAGATGACGCAATAATAATGAGAAAGGAAGTGACACTGTTGCCTGTTACTTGTTAGTATAAACTTTTAGCTGCCTTTCTGACACTTAAGTTGCTTCTGCCAATGTTTTTAAAAAATAATAATAATTACTCAGAATTACAAAATTTTTTATCCTGAATTTTACCATTTAAAGGAACATAGTAAACAACCAAAAAGTTTCCATTGCTTATGCAAGTTAAGTGCAGAACCTAGAAGACTAAATGTAACATAAATGTAACAAGCCTGAGATTTTTATTGTTGATTTTAGTGTTAGAAACTTGGTACCCTAGCTGTGTGAAATAGACATCTTGACAGCTCTTGCATTTTCTAGGTTTTGCATGGAGATGCAGTGTTTGATGACCTACAGGTTCATTCTCTATAACTTGATAAGTTCCTGGGTATATTTTTGCTTGTTTCAAGGAGATTACTTTGTATTGTGGTAATTTAAAGCTGTGCAAGTTAGCTAGATGGTTACGTAATATTTTTTACCAAGTGATCACCATTCACCACTATATATATATTTTTTCTGTTGCTGACATTACATTGGGTTAAGTGAGCAGGGTTGCACCATTTTGAGTGGCGATGTGATTATACGTCATCTTGCCCAGCTGCTTGGCCCCAAATATGTTGTCTTCCTTGTATCCACAGTTTCTGTCATGCTAGATGTTTTTTGACAGTAATTGCTGGTCTTGATTTATCATTGCACTATTCTGAATGTGTTGAACCATTTTTTTCATGCTTTCCTTTATATTGAACAATTAGACTGATGTTTTAGGAGTATACGATCGCCCCCCACAAGATTCTAATGCAGTGCTGTTAAGAGAGATTGGTGAGCATTGACATGCACAGTAATTAAAGTCACATGCTTCTCCAATTTTTTCATACTTCACTTCTCCCTTTTCACCTTGCCAGTTCACATAGGAGTTGGCATAACAGTCAGCCTCATCTTGTTATGATTTTACATTTTAGGAGTTGGGATTACAATGGTCCTGGTGGAATTGATTTCAAGTTTCGAACTGTAACAGCTGTAGAAGAAGATGGGAGCTGGTCAATTGTGAAACCCATACTCAACATGAATAAACAAGGTGGAGCTTTACTTTCTTTTGCTCGTTGCCCTTTTTCTATGATTTTTGTGTGGAAACATTCCACCGACAAGTGACCCTGAAAGTATGGTTCGATCTATCTCCTACTTTTGCACTGTACATATGGCATGTCTGTACAGTGATGCAAGCCATATATCGAATTGGTGCAACCTATGATTAGCCAATAACTAAAACCTTGCATCAGTTAGGTTCTCTTTTAATCAATTTGTTAATTGGATGTCAAACCAGTTCTATTTTTGTCTTTCTAGGAGAAATGTTCTCCTATGACTACTGCAAATGCTGTTAAGCACTGTGGGGCCCACCTTTCATCTATGTACCCACTTTGATACTCTTCTCAATCCATGATCTGGCAGCAGGATCAATTTTATACTAACTATACCTTCACTCACTGTTGAATTGAATCTCAAAAAAATCGCATAGTGCCAATTTCAGTTTCTTTTGGCTATTTCGGCAATTATTCACCCCTCTTGATGTTGTCTCAACAGTTGAAACCACAGTGGCATCCCATGATACAACTGGGGGGATGGCAACCAAAATATCAGAAGCGGCAATGATAGCAAAACTTGGAATCGATGTCTACATAGTGAAGGTAAGAATAGTTTCAGTTACCCAGTTATGGCTTTCGATGCATGTCTCATATACCTTTTTCACTTAACATTGAAGTGTCGCACTTTCTTGTGACACACATTTTGAAGTGTCTTGGGTAACAGACGAAATATATGCAATTTGATGATGCCAACTCTCAATCAACATATAGGTAGTAAGCTCACTCCTTGTTTTGTACAGGCGGGTACCAGTCACTCTTTGAGTGCTCTTACAGGGGAGATAACCAGGTGCATTCCTGATGACTGGGTTGGAACAGTTATCCGATCCTCTAAACGGCCCCTTGCAACTGATTAACCCTTTGGAATGGAAAGATCGAATTGTTTTCTTAACCACCCTCTAGGAGTAACCTGCTCAATCATTGTTAAAGTGAATCATGATATGAATGTATGATCGGTGAATTTATAGTGCAATAATTTTTTTTTTCAGAAAGCATGAATGTTATTATTTTCGCAATGACCACAGCATATAAACTTTCTCCTCTATTTTTAGGTAAGCTGTATGAGGATGTGCCAAGCTTGGGTTGCTTTGGAGCTGTCTTTATGTGATTGTGCACCCATCATGATATATATTTTTGCATGTAGATTTTGAAAATTATGATGAGTTTATTCCTTGCTTCTACATGTTACAAAGGGTTCCAAGGAATTTTTTTCTCCACGATGTCAGCCTCGGAATGAGTAAACCGACATAATAATCTTGATGTGCCCAGTCCGTCAATGTGGGCTCACTGGTTTATTGTTGAGGTCATTGATTGATGAAGCTCTTCTGAGATGCCACAGAAGATATTCAAAATATAAATCAAGCTTTGGCGCATTTATGTGACTTGTTAGAGGTTTTAGGAAATGGTTTTAAATTTTGAGTTTGATCAGGTTTGCCTAAACTTGGATTTTGAATAGCTTTGATTTTTTTTTTTCTTTTTCTTTTTGTTGGGTTGGGGTTTTGGGTTTTGTGGGGGGGGGGGGGGGGGGGGGGGGGGTGGGCGCGAGTGATTGTGAATTTAATCCAAATATAGTTTTTCAGATTTCCACTATGATATTATGCAATGCTTTTGAAAGACATCATGATAGATCTGATCTAGTTAAGGAGTGGGACCTTTTGGTGATGATCATTAATAAAGCACGAATAACATTTTGGCAAGATACCAATCAAGATTAAGAGGTTTATTGGACCTATTGCACAATAATCTCTTAAATGTCTAGAGTAAACTTGAAAGATGTTTAACATCTTGGTATACCATTTGAGAAATATAGTCTGGATCACTTATACCTATTAACTCCATCTCCCAAGAAATGCTCACACTCAGATTGAATTCATCTTGATGAATGAAGGCAACATATTTCTTGGCTATTTGATCAGCTTCACGCAGTCCATGACCAACGTCAACAAACTTTAGAGGCCTCGAAAATCAAGCTGATGCAGATGATAATCATTAGTCCCCAAATGAAGATCTCATTTTAGCGGAAAGTGGGACTGGTACCTTTGAAATTAGGTGTTACTTCTTTCTCTCAACTAATTCCGTATCGTGTGGACCAGATCAAATATTAAACTCAGCTAGGGTTACCCGAACAAGATGCTACATGGGGACGCAATTCATCCATGGTTCGTCCTTGCTAACAGCCCTTATGAATGGAGTAGATTATTAACCAAATTAATGCACCAAGAAAAAGAAACAAAATGATCATTCTTAAACGCATGCTATGCTCTGCTAACGGGTACTGTTGGAATTTTATGAATTGCTTAAGAAACAAAATAGATAAATAGAATTCATGTAGTGGACTCTAACACAGTTGAAACAAAGCTTTGATGAAGATAATTATGATGATGACGATGGCAACTAAAAGAAACAATTGGAGTTCAGTTTAACAATGATTATTTTTCATATTAGTGTGAAATTAAGGTGAGTTAATTTGAATTGATAGACGTTAGTGAGTATGAGGGAGTTGAATTTGTCATAAAGTGTATTAAGTGGTGGTAAAAAAGTTGCCTCCTATGCAAATCCATGAAAAGCACTTCCGGATAGAACACAACTGCTGTGAATTTTACTATCACTTCATTTATAGCCTTAGTTATAACAATTACCATTTTGAAGCAAACTACTCTTTTGAAATTGCAGAGTTTTTTATTTTTAAGATTTCCTATTGATGCCTTCATATCATTTTGGCAGCAATCATGCTAAGGACACATTCCATATCACAACTCATCTCATAATCATCCTATATAACACTTTTCCTTTTCTTCATCTCTACAATGTTAAAAACAAAATAAATTATTGTTAGTCCTACCACATAGGACAGCTGTGAGATGGGAGTGTGGTTAGCATTATTCTTTTGGTAGACAAGAAGATTTTCTTCCTAGTATTTTAGGTAAGTAGAAGTTCTCTTGATTTCCACTCATTAGGATTTTCTCTAGATTATTCAGAAACGAAAAATAACCAAGAACCAAATGGGGACTCCATTTTTTATGTGATTTTTTTCTCCCTTTGCCTTGAACATGACAAAGACCAGGGGCCAAATAATATTGACATTGTCTCTGTCGACTGTAACGAAGAACTTTGTGAGATGAGAGAGGAAGAGAGGTAGTGCGTCGAAAAGAAAGGTAGGGTGTCAAGAAATTTCTCCATTGAATCTAGTATCAGATGTCAAGGTAAGCTCTTCTCATATGGCGTCAGTGACTGACTCTTCGTCGTGTGTTTGGCAATGCAATATGCATACCTAACCTAAGTGCCCCCTTCAGGCTATTCTTCAAGTTTTGAGCCTAACTTGCCGTTGATGGCGAGGGATACCTTAGTTAATAAAAAAAACTTGCTGTTGATGAAACTTCGGTTATGTGAAAGATCATACCTGGAGAAGTTGGGCATATAGTTTATATGGCCAGCAATACATAGACGATCAATTATTGCTCAATTTTTTACCAAATCATTGTTGATCTTCTGGGTCTCAGATTTTTATATGCAGTTTGGTTGTACCATAAAAATGCTTATCATATACAGAAGTATAGCAGTTCTGACAATAACAAAGGTTGACCATACCATACGTTCAAGTATAAGAAATATAAGGCTCATACATGTGCCCTGCACTTTGTCAAAGATCCAAATTGTTTAAAGAATTTTGGTCATTCACATTAATTATTTTTGTAATAAATAAAAGTAAGTTTTTTATACAATAGGGACCACATAACATGGATCCAAACCAATGAACCGGTTCTCCTTCTATGCCTTTCTATACGCTCTTAATTACTATTCAATTAGGGCTTGTTTGGCATCCCTAATCTTTTTATTATAGACCCATCCAAAATAGAAGCTTTAAAATAAGAGCGATTAAAAAAAGTGGTTAGAATCAAAATGTGTGTTTGGTAATATGAGAATCTATTTTAAATAGATTTTTTTAAAATAATGGTTAAATATTTTTCACAAATTTATCAAGATCTACAAAGTATCAAGCTTTAATATTCAACTCCATAGTCATGTTCATCCTTTCAATGAGATCTAATGGTTTGGATTTTGTATTTGAGGCCCACAAATTTTTTTAAAAATTAGCAAATAATTCACTTGTTTTAGTAAATATCTCAATATTGGCAATGATTTAACGGCTAAAACTCTATTTCATAATGATCATTGACCACATCAACATTTTAATGGTTTGGATTGTGATTTATTCTCTCAGAAATAATAATTAAAAAGAAAAAAAAGACTGCTTGTAGAATAATCCAAAATTAGGCATGTTATATCAATGGTTGAAAGTTTTTTACAAATTTCTCGAGATCTACATGGAATCAAGATTTGGAAATTGACCCCACAGCTATGTTAAGCCTTCTAAACATTACCAATGGTTCAGATCTTGTGTTTGAGCTCTATAGAATTTTTTTTAAAAAAGTATCCAATGGCTCATACTTTTTTTTGCAGATATCTTGAGATTGGTGATGAGTAAATGGTTGAAATTTGGCTACATGGCCATGTTTGATCTTTTGCACATTTTCAATGGTTTGGATCTTCATTTATCATCTCAATTTGAAAGAGAAAAAAAAAAGTACTTGACGTGATGATCGGTATTTTACTGTAGTAGAGTCTCTTATTTTGAGGAGACGAGTTATAGGGCATTTGGTTTTAAGAGGTTTTGCCTCTTTTTGTTTAAAGATAATAGAGGCACAAATCACATACCAAACGCTCCTATTTTCTCAAATTCTAAATATGTTAGATAAATAGAAGTAAAAAATAATGCAGCCAAACATGGGCCTAATATAAAATTGAGGCTTAGTATAAAATTGACCATTGGATTGGATACATGAAAAATATGGTTAAATCATGTTTGATCAATCTGGCAATGAATGTGACTGTAGTTGTACAAATTCATAAAGCTACGGCAGAACAAACTGCTCACTCACCCAAAAGTGCGCCTCATTGCTCAGAAAATAAATTTATTGATGAATGTTGTTAATTAATGCTTTAATAAGTATAGAAGAGCTTACTCCTTGTGTGGGCAAAGAGGGTGTGTCATTTTTAATGGTTCGGATCTTTGAAAGATAGAACCTATATGTACCACATGGTCAATTTTATATAATTTTTTTTTGCTAACAAAGAGGGTGTCCTGATTTTTTGGGTTAAACTAATCCCTTCGAGCCTAGAGGGAGCCGAGTAAATCTCCTGTGACCCTAATGTGATAGTGCAACTCAAACCCACAATTTTCAGAAGCAACTGTGTTCTTGGGCTAGTTAAGCTACCCCTTAGAGTTAAATGTTAGGTAATCACTCACTTGCATTCATAAGGAGACCATCCCAAAGGTTTTTGTTAGATAACATTTGGGGTTCCTTTTGAGTGGATGCTACTCAGAATGCGCTTTGCAAATGAAAGCCCTTGCCATAGGTGAGCTTAACAGCAGGCCCACTGTCATTTGACATTGCTAGCCATTGATTTAAGAGCTTTAAAGTTTAACATTGATTCATTAGTATATTTTTCTGCTTTTAATCACTCTATTGCCGGATACACATTAGATAACCACCTAATTGGGCCAGGCATCAACTTTTAGAGTACAATGAGTGGGGTTTGGATTGATCATTGATGCGACCCACATAGAAGTGTGGACACAAATCATCCACGATGGGCATTCAGGAAAAGAATGAAGAAATTGTCCACATATTTTTGGTAGAAGTCTACATATATATGATCACTATCTTTTTGGAGAATATTCATGTGCATATGTCCCTCACCATTTTAGTAAGGGACACTCCTTTTTTAAAAAGTATTAATATGCAAGAGGACAAAACTTCACACCTTTTGAAGTTTGATAGGTCCAAAAAAGGAAGTGTCCCTCACAAAAATGGTAAGGGACATATGCACATGAAGACTCTTCTTTTATTATAATCAGATGACTATTCGGGTGAAGGCATAACATTCGTTTATTCACATATGCAGACTAACTTAATTTTGGGAGTGAGTGTTTATCTGTTTACAAGCATTTGGAGATATATTACCTTGAGTATTTGGAGATTTTCAAATGCAATCATCCAAAGTAAAATTCCAAAATCCGAAAGGCAAAACAGTGTTTTGAAATCTAAAGTTTTGAGAGTTTCACTAGCCAAAAAAGACTTTTCACTTGACTAGCTTGACAAATTCTCACCACCTAAAACCCATTCAAATAAGAAATCTTATCCTTTTCAGCAAAAAAAAAAAAAAGAAGAAGAAGAAGAAGAAATTGAGAATTTTCTAATGATAACAATTGCATTTTTGTTAAAGATTTTCCCTGGGAGGAATTCTTATAAAAATTGTTATTGTCAACCAAATGGAATCTAATCCGAGCATGGTCATATTTTAGCATATACGACTTGTTGGGTTTTGTCTTATATTTTTATTTAACTGGATCGGTCGTCTGGTTTAACCATAACTGAGGTCCAAGGTTAGGAGTATTTTAATCATTATATATGAGGTTTCTTGTTGGTTAAGAAAGCGAGAACTATATATATTCATATACTATAACCCTAGATTCTGAGGGGATTGAAATGGGATCATGATAGATGAGTTCTCTTCTTCGTGGATGTAGGCAAAATTGCCGAACCACATAAAATTTTTGTGTTCATGTGTGTGATTACTTAATGATGTATTTGCTTATGTTAATTGTGATTGATCCCTAGATCGCGTGTTGTTTCTGCTATGCTGCTTTTTCTAACAAGTGGTATCAGAGCCAGGTAAAGATCACTTTGGCATCGTGATTGACGGATTGGCTCTTGGTGAAGGTTCGGATATGTGGCAGGCCGTGCAGGATCATAGGTGCAGGTGGTTCCAGAAACTAAGAATAGAGAGATTCGGCTCTCTGCTGGTTAGTTCAGAGAAAACAGGGCTGTTGGTGGATCCAGTGCTGCAAGTTACACCACTGCCAGAGAGGAAGGAAAGAACCAGACGTTTTGGTTTGAGTCCGTTGCAGTTTTTGGTGAGAAACCGAAAAAGAATATGGGCGTTTCCTACTCCTAGAAACCCTCGTTGCTACCGCCTAGTAATCAAGCACCGCGTCGCTGCGACCCGTCGGTTCTCAGTTACAGACCTCTCGCCTGAACCCGGAGAAGGCACAACAGCCATAGCCATCACCACCGCTGCCTCACTGCCAATCGCCACAGTCGAACTCAAAGAAGAGGGCTTGGGGATTCTGGTTGCAGAAACCCTTAGCAGAATAGTAAGGGAAGGAGACCTGGGGCCTGGTGTCTAGCCCAGGTCTAGGTCAGGTCAGCCTGACTCATGGAGAGGCCTTCTATTCAGCAAAGGATCTAGGTTGGCTTCGGGTCAGGTTGAACTGACCCATTATGCAGAGTACGTCGGCTCGGACCTAACCCGTCAGATAATCCCAACCAAGAGGAGCAAGCATGTTGGGTCAATGTTGGGTTGGACTTGACCCCATTGTAGCAAACCTAGCAGAGGAGGTCAAAGACAGTTTGACCAGATTCAACGGCTGAAATTATTTCTGCGATATATTGATCGTCCGATGTCCGATTGGAAATCCATTTGCGCCTACGGACTTATTGTGAGGAGATCTACGTGTATGTGGAAGAAGATGGGTAGCTCAATGGTAAAAAAGAAGGTTTGACCACTCGGAGTGCAGAAAAGTATTTTCGTAATATCGAAGCCATCAGGTGTTAGATTTCAAATCCGTTTCTTCCAGTGTGCTCTCGATGATGAGATCTACGAGGCAAACAAAAGATATTGGTAGTTTGATGGGCAAAAATTTGGGGGACTGAAGAAATTGACAAATTCACGATGATAGTAATAGATTCAAGCATCACGGGCCAAATTGAAGTGTTTGATGGAAACGACTTCAGGGATTACCAAGAAAGAGTATTAGATTCTGTTATGCAACAATGATTGAAAAGTTTTACTTGATGTCATGAATAGAAAATTGCTCTGAGTACTTTGATGGAAAGCTCAAATTCACGTTGAAGGGATCAGGAAAGAGCGACATGCCAAAGTAGAAGAAAAAGCAAAAGAATCAAAATCGGAAAGAAGAGTGTGCAAGAAAGCTCAAATTCAAATGATGAGAATCACTTTTGATCACTACAGGTACGGATTAGGTTGATGATTCATGGTTTTGAGTTTCAAATTCTTCCTATCATGTGTTTGTGTAGAGATTGGTTGATGTAAATAACTCTCATTGTTGATGGATCCGTTTTTATGGGAGAGAATGCAAATTGATGAACATTTGAGATAAGAGCAGTAGAGATCCAGGTGTATGATGATATTATTCAAACCCTAACGGATGTGATATATGTTCCAGGTTTAAGAAGAAAGTGCATTTCTTTGGGTGCCTTAGACTTCAAACACTACAAGTGTATTGTAGCAGGTGGAGTTACGAAGGTGAAAAGGAGAATATTGGTTATCATGGAGGGTGAGATGGTCAGAAATCTCTACAGGTTGATAGAATATGCTTTTTCAGGTAGAGCAGTGAAGGAGACATCAATTAACAGGGGAGGAAAACTATGGTTCAGGTAGAGTTAGATGTGACAGATCATCAGAAGATGGATTGATGGGTTTTTTTATGATATCATCTAGCGGAAATTCAGGAAGACTTGAACGGAGATGATTTTCTCGGAAAAGGTAGTCCAGTTTAGGTTGGAGTAAGCCAGTGTAGCATCGGGTCATACCTAATTACCCGCATGCATATGGTAACAAATGGAGGGTACTTCTAAAGTTCAAGACAGTGGTGTTGAGGTCAAAGGAGGTAACTATGGGAAGTCTCAAATCAGTTTGGACTTGATTGACACTATATAATACTGAGATTGTCTGTGCATCCAGGCTAGGGGATGCAGGTGCCGCGCTTGGTAGTAGCTTGTGCGGATGCGTACTTTTCAGCGAAGTGTGTAAAGTGCTGGTTCAACATGTTATAGTATTGAAGAGAGAAGACTGCGCCATTGGTGTAATGACGTACCATCCAGCAAGGTATGTGAAGACATTACCACGTATCTTAAGGTGACTATGAGGATTTACGGAATCCAAACCATGGTGGAGATTGTTGGGTTTTGTCTTGTATTTTGGTTTAACCGAATTAGTCGTCTAGTTTGGCCAGAACTGAGGTTCAGGATTAGGGGTATTTTAGTCATTATGTATGAGTTTTTTTGTTAGTCTAGAAAGCGGGAATTATATATATTGATGTATTGTAAACTTAAATCTTGAGAGAATTGAGATGAGATCATGATAAATGAGTTCTCTCCTCCATGGATGTAGACAAGATACCGAACCACATAAAATTGTTGTATTCATGTGTGCAATTGCTTGATTATGTGATTGCTTGTGTTCATCGTGATTAAATCCGTCGATCATAGATAGTTTCCGCTGTGCCACTTTTCCCAACATGACTCCATATGATCAATTTATACTCACTCATTCCACCGTCTAATTACACACCCTAAATTAGGGGCTCAACTATTCACTATGGAATTGAAATTATAATAAAATAATGCCACAATAACCATTACTTTTGAGAAGCTTCCGTTCAGGGGTTAGAATAAGCTAAAGTAGTTGAGATTTTGCATGCATATAGGTCTATTTAGATAATTCAAAATCCCCACCCCCCCCCCCCCCCCCCCCCCCCCAACAACACTTCCCCATGATTGTATTGGCTTAGGTGAGACTTGCAAGGGGGTCCACACAAATGGTCCACACCTATATAAGGTCATACTTTAATGAGAATATCTCGCACTACCAGCTCGAAAGATAAACTTCTAAATTCCTTGTGGAACCCACTTGGATGTACACCAACTACAATAGGATAATATGATGGAAAGGTCTCATTGTAAATATGATTTTTAACAAAAGTTATCTCAATCATACTTTAATGATTATTGATTTAGGAGCCTTAAAGTTAAGCACTTCCTAAAGTTTTACTGTTGTAAAATCCAATCCAATAATGATATAATTTGGATTAGTATAAAATTAAGATTAATGTCAATTCAGGAGGAGCTAGTGAGTGTGATCATGTGATATGATTGGGTCAATCTTGGAGGGCCCTATGTGGAGGTAGAAAAGTTGCTTATAATGAGTGGCATCCTTGTGATAGCATTGCCCTGATAGCATCATGCGAACTGGCTTATGGGGTCCAGATGAGGTCCCACCAATAATACGGCATGTGGGTGATAGAAGATACCCGTCCTGTGTGCAAATTTTAAGCATGTTCGATCATCCTAACTTGCTGATATGCCCTTTTTAAGTCATTTTTTTAATATCAAAGAAACTATTAATCCAAAAAAAAAAAAAGAGATTACATAAAAGCATGACAAGTACATGTTGAAAAAAACTCGTGGTATAAAACCACAGTTACCACCAAACCTTCATATCACAAAAAAAAAAAAAAAAAAAAAAATGCATGTCTCAGCTGGGTCATATACTACTTCGGTGCCTTTTCAAGTTTAATAACATGTTTAGAATGCATTTTTTTTTCTTATTTTTATCCAACGATAAGTACCATTCAAATCGTTGTTCTAGATTTAAAAAAAAAAAAAAGATAAAGTGCACAAACCAACTCTCAAAAAATATATATATATAATAAAATTACTATACATTTGTGGTGAGACATATATATATATTTTTGAAAAGTATTAATGTACAAAAATAAATTCATCACATTTTTTTATCTTTGTTAGTTCAAGAAAAAAAAAAGGTTTCCATATATTATCATGACTCATGAGCAAATAATGCCCATTATTGCGATATTATGGACTATGTCCACCCACCTCGCTGTCTATGAATAGAATGAAAATTTTCAAATTTCATCCGCGTGGAATGCCGACAGCATGACATCCGAAAAATTTTGTCAAAGTAGGGATTAGTAGGCATCCCCAATTCCCCATCCCACAAGACAAGATTTCCAACTTTTTTGTCCATATATCTCACAATCTGACCGATGACTCCAGTAAAATCCACATGTCTTCGGTCTAGCCATCCAGTCCCATCTGTTTCTGCCATTTTTGCAGCATGTATCATCCCATCCGTCCATCTCTCAAGGGAATTAAATTCCAATCTAACGCCTCTTTATGGATTCCATGACGACGACTGGCGCGTGAGTATGACTTAGACTCTGCAAGGTCAGCACGGTGTCCGTCCCTTTGATGCCCCACCAATTGGATGGTCCAGATCGCCCGATGACGCTGCCGCGTGGAAGATAGCTTGCGGTGGTAAGAGAACGACACTCCTAGGGATAACTTGAAACTGGAATGTTGGGTGACATTGGAATGTGTCGACATCATGGTGACTATCATTTTATTTTTATTTTATTGAAGCACTTGTGTAAAGAATGTAAAGACTTTGTGATAACATTTGAAGTCACTGTCGCCGTGCTCGTTCCTCCGCCCCCGTGGACGTTCAAAGAGAAAACCCTTTTCATCGTAATCAAGGGCTGTTTCCTGATCTAACTGGGTGTGTGAGGTGCATGATCATTTTTTTAATATGAAAAAATAAAAAGGGTTAAAATAATCATGAGATTTATCTTTTAACGGAAAAAAAATGTAAATTTTTAACTTTTGTGTTAAAAATAGATATTTTTTATATAGCGAAATGAGAAAATGTTTTTTTAACTTTTTAGTGTAAAAAAATAGAATAAATTCTTTAAAATATGATATTTTAATTTTACATTTTTAGTTTATTGTATTTTAAAATAAAAGTTGATTTTAACTGAACTTTTGAGGTGGAATTATTAAATACGCCATAACTGTTCGATCAAACATGTCTTCACTTCTTCTTCACTTCAATCCAAAGCAAAGCTTCTTCATCTTCTTCCTTCAATTCAGCAAGTAGAAACTATAGTTTGTGTTCTTCTTTCAATTCAACGAGCCGAAACCCTAGATTTTCTTCTGCTTCTTCTTCTTCTTCTTCTTCTTCTTCTTCAATTCAACTAGTGGAAACCCTAGTTCTTCTTCTGATATTGCTTGTTACTTGGAGTTGGACGAGTAGAAACCCTAGCGCAGCCATGGCCGGAGGAAGAACAAGGCGAAGCGAGAATAAGGGGATCTGCAATCGGTATCTCGTCGATGATGTTCAGATCTACGCAATCATCATCTTCTTCTTCTGCAGCATCGCAGCTACCGCCACCGAGGAAGACGACGTCCGCTGCCTCCAAGGAGTGAAATTATCTCTGAAAGATCCACAGAACAAGCTCGACTCTTGGAATTTTCTTAACAGCACGGCCGGATTCATCTGCTCCTTCGACGGCGCCACCTGCTGGAACGAGAGGGAGAACCGTCTGGTCGAACTCCGCCTCCCGAGCATGGAACTCTCCGGCGAGATCCCGGGCTCCTTGCAGTACTGCCGGAGCATGAACACGCTCGATCTGTCTAGTAACGAGTTGACCGGAGCCATCCCCGCCGGGATCTGCTACTGGCTGCCGTATCTCATCAATCTCGATCTGTCCGGTAACCGGCTCTCCGGGCCGATTCCGCCGGAGCTCTTCAACTGCCAGTACCTCAACACGCTTCGTCTCAATGACAACCATCTTTCTGGCCACATCCCGGACCAGCTCTCCCGCCTCAGCCGCCTCAAGAAGCTCTCCGTCGCCAACAACCGCCTCTCCGGCTCGATTCCGGCCTTCCTCTCCGATTTCGAAGCTGCGGGCTTCGAGGGCAACGACCTCTGCGGTGGCCCGCTCCGATCGAAGTGCGGCGGTCTGAGCAAGAGGAGCCTCATCATCATCATTTCTGCCGGGGTGTTCGGCGCCGCCGTGTCACTGCTGCTGAGTTTCGCTCTCTGGTGTTGGTGCTCCTTCCGATCAAGCCGATCGAGACAGAACCTGGACGGAGAAGCTTAGAGCTTACAAGCTCATCCAGGTTACTTTTCTCCAGAAGCCGCTTGTCAAGATCAAGCTTGCGGATTTAATGGTGGCCACGAGTAATTTTGACCCAGATAACATTATCTTCTCCAGCAGGACCCGGACATCCTCCCGGGCGATGGGTCTGCCCTCGGATCAAACGGCTCCACGCCCTTATGATCTCTGATAAACATTTCTTCTCCAAGATGCCCAGATTGGGTAGAAGCTCCCAATATAGACGGTGGACTCAGAATTCTTGTTTGAGCATGAATCTAACATAAACTAGAACGTCGAACGTAAACCTGTGATATTGATTTGATTTTTTAAACTAGATCCATAAATTTAATATAATATTTAAAAGCGCCCCCTAGTTTGACTTATCTGGTCCGCCCGTGGCTGGAATTTCATTTTGTGTGGTCACGATCCACATGACCACAATGAGAGCCTCTCCCATATTGCAACTATTGAAACGACCATGCAATGAAAGAGGTCTCAACCTGTTGTATTTGTCTTTCTTTAAATACTTCCATATGAGGAAATGAAAAAGGCCACCGTTTCTTCATGGAAGAAACTCTCATGGAAGACCTATAAAAGAAAATCAAGGAGGTAACTCTAGTCACTTGAAAATTGTTGAGAACTCAAAACAAATCTCACAATAAGGTAGAGTAGATAATGGGCTAACTCGGTAGGCTTAGGACCATGGTTTGCTCTCAAAGATTGTGAATTTAAATTGTGCTATCACACTGTGACCATAGGAGATTTACCTAGCTTTTCATTGGACCGAAGGGATTATACCGCCTCAAAAAGTCGGGACACCTTGCCTTAGCAAAAGAAAAAAAAAGTAAAGTAGACAAGAGATATGAATATTTTGATACTTATTGATATATATTTTTTGTGTTGTTAAGATTAGATCCAAAATAATATTGATCTTGAGAATATTCAAACAATTGGTATTAGAGCATAGTTATCAATTTTATTTTGTTTCGGCCAAAATGGCTGAGATTTTTTGTTTCGATCATGAAGTCGAAATGAAATTTATGCTATAAGTTTTCTGTTTGACTTTTGATTAATATCAGACATATCGGTCTATCTCAGCCGAAATTTTGGATTTTGACAATTCGGCCAAAATTATTTTTGACATATTTTTTTAATTATATATATACAAACTTTGTATTTCTTATATTTCCTAAAAAATGTAATTCTAAAAGTTTTACTAGAATAGATTAAATCCATAATTTCTTTTAATCTTTCTACATAGATATGCATTGTTTTTTTTCATATATTTTCCTAAAATGTAATTTCAAAAAGTTTTGTCAAAATTCTGAATCCCATGAAATTTTTTACTTTGAAGGCCAGACGAAAATGGGATCCAAATGATATTAACAACTATGAATTAGGGCTAGATTGTCAGACTATCATTTTGGGTTTAATCTGAACAACCTATTAGATTATTGACAAATAAGATTTGCTTTTGCCAAAATACATCTGTGCAATTTTATTTTGGTTGGGATAGATTTGTATTTGTGTAAACAAAGTGACTAGCCATGAAAGACGAAAAGGCAGAGATGAAAGGACAGAGAGCATTATTGTCAACATAACTAACAATAATAGTAGTAGCATTTGAATGTCGCCATAACAGGCATCGCCTGCACAGGCGTTGCACGGCGGGTAGCTCTACTGTGTGCCTGTCTCTGTGGGGCAGGATTAGGTTGGGTTTAGTCCGGCTCACATGGTCTACTGTGTTGGGCTGATTGCTAGGCTGGATAGAGTCTAGTCTACCTGATTACCTTAACCTGACTCATTTCTGGAAGTGTGACCCAGTGAAGGCCTATTACTCAAACTATAAAGTATAGAATCTTTTACATCATAGATTGCACAAGCATTGGCTAAAGCTCATAAATTGGGGTTATCATAGATCTAATCCAAGAGATCCAAACTGTTAAATTTAGTTCTATTAACCTTTCCAACCTACTGATCCGTCAACACCCAAGTTGACTAAATTAGAGAAACACTGAGTGGCTGAAAAACTGATTTTGAAACTGCAGGCACATTTTGACTCCAATTCTTTCTCTGTATATATACTCTTTTTTTGCCTTTAAATATATTGAAGTGAGATCTTTGTATTGAACGGTTTGGATTGGTCATAAAGGGATTCTAATTTTGTTAATAATTAATAAACTCTTTCTTTAACCCTTTAAAGGTGAATTTCGGCACTAAATTTGACTTGAATACTACGATCGAAGTTAACTTTTATTGTTTATATGCATGATTTTATGTCATATGAATAAATTAAAGATAACAGAATTTGATCATGTGGCCTAATCAAAGTTATTTGGTCCATTGATCTTATGTAAGAAATCCTAATTAAAGTTATGGTCAAATAAAATAAAATAAGTCAAATGATTATTGTTTGGATTTATTTTGTGCCCAGTTAAAGAATTTTATGGGCCATTACATCATTTATAAGACGATATTATTTATAATGATCCAAAGGGACTTATGAGATATTTTATTGTTGTTGTATATTTTAATTCAAAAAATATATATTTTTTATTAATTGGAAGTCACCAAAGTAGCCCGGTTATGATAAATTATGTATTTTGATATTAAATATTAAAGAAATTACAAATTCAATTCAATCAAGACCGAGGGGTTTAATTTGATTGGACTAATTGCACACGATAATAATTTCTTAAAAGCCTCAGTAAAACTTCAAAGATGTATTAACATCTTAGTCTACCATTTGATAAATATAGTCTGGATCACTTACCTGTGGACTTCATCTCTCATGAAATGCCCACCCTCAAATTTAACTCATCTTGATGGATGAAGGCAACACATTTCTTGGCAATTTGATTAGCTTAACGGGGTCCACGACCAAAGTCAACAAACATTAGAGGCGTCGCAGCTGATGCATATGATAAGCAGTATTCTCCAAAAGAAGATCTCTTTTTAGCGGAAAGTGGGACTGCTACCCATGAAATTAGGTGGTTGATCTCTCTCGCAACTAATTCCATGTCATATGGACCATATGCAATATTAAACTCAGCTAGGGTTACCTGAACAAGGTGCTACAGCCCACATGGGGACGTAATTCACCATGGTTCGTCCTTCCTAACAGCCCTTATGGATGGAGTGGATTATCACCCAATGTGAAAGCATTAGTTCACAAGGAAAAACAAAACGAAAAAACCAAACAAATCATTTTTTAAGCAAAAAATAAAGATTTCATTGAATACCATCAACAGAGAACATATCAGACATTACTAAGTTTTAAACAAAAAGTTCATTCTTAAATGCATGCTATGTTCTGCTAATGGCTACTGTTGAAATAATTATCATGGTGGAATTAACTTTTTATGAAAAATATAATTTATATAACTAACCCCACATAATTGGAACAAGCTGCCTTAATGATGATAATAACTTAAGAAATTATTGGAGTTTAGTTGGACTGTGATTATTATTAATATTACCTTATGCAAATCTGTGAGAAGAAACACCTCCTGGTAGAACACAACTATTATGCATTTTACTTTAATTCATTTATAGCCTTATTTATAACCATAACCATTTTAAAACAAATTGCTCTTTCGAAATTGCAACAGTTTTTTTTATTTATTTGCTATTGATGCCCTCACATCATTTTGGCCGCCACGAATATATTCTTCCTAGTATTTTAGGAAAGTAGAATTTATCTTGATTTCCACTTATTAGGATTTTCTTTGGATTATACAGAAACCAAAAAATAACAAAAAACCAAACTGGGAGTCTATTTTTTATGTGATTGTTTTGCCCCTTTGCCTTGAACATGACAATGACCAGGTGCCGAATAATGTTGAAATTGTCTCTGTTCACTGTAATGAAGAACTTGAAGAGGGAGACAGAGGTTGTGTGTCAAAAAGAAAGGTATGGTGTCAAGAGAATTTTCTCCATTGAGCCAAGTATCAGATGCCAACGTCGGACGCTCTTCTCAAATGGCGTCAGTGACTCTTCGTCGTGTGTTTGGCTATGAAAATATGCATACCTAACCTAAGTGTCCCCTTCAGTCTAGCCTTTCAAGTTTTGACTCTGAGACAAACTTGCTGTATATATTTATATTTTTGTTAGAACACAAACTCGCTGTTAATGGGAACTTTGGTTTCGTGAAAGATCATACCTGGAAAAGTTGGGTATGGAGCATTTTTGGCGATCAACATAGATCAACTTGTGATCGATCGTTTCTTGTTTTGGTACCCATAATCATTATTGATCTTCTGCGTGTAAGGGTTTTTTTTTTTTAGGGTATAGACCAATTTTACATACCAGAAGGCCGGACCTTTCCTACTCCTTACTCTCCAAGATTTATATGCAGTTAGGTTAGTACCATAAAAATGCTATGCTAATCATAAATAGAAGTGTATTAGTTCTGACAAGAACAAAGATGGACCATACCATATGTTCCCGTAAGAAATACGAGACTCATACATGTGCCGTGCACTTTTTGAAGATCCAAATTGTTTCAACAATTTTGGTCAATCACATTAATTATTTTTGTAATAAATAAAAGTATATTTTTTAAACAATGGAGACCACATAACAAACCAAAATGTTGAAGGGATTTAATGTAATTTTTATTTTACTTCAAAAGTATCGCTTTTTTATTGAGATATTCTCGTGATTATATTTTGTGATTTATGATACAATCAAAATGTTGAAGGAACTTATTGGTTTATGATAGTATTGTGATATTTTCAAAAAACCATGCTTGTTTAGGACATTCCTCTTTACATTTCTTTAATGAAAATGGTCTCACATTATTAAAGCATGCTAATTCATTTGTAACATATATGGTCCCTTAAATTCTCAAGCGCTCGTTCATTTGGTTGCAAGTATTTGGAGATTTGTTGTATTGATTTTTTAAGAATTTCAAATGCTGTCATCTAAAGTAAAATTCCAAAATGCCCAAGGCAAAATAGCATTTTAAAATCTAAAATTCTGAGAGTTTTAATAGCCGAATAGGACTTTTCACTTGACTAGCTTGGTAAATTATTACCATCTAAACCCCATTCGAATAAGAAACTGAGAATTTTCTAATGATAGCAACTGCATTTTTGTTAAAGATTTCCCACTAGGAATTCTTATAACAAATGTTATCAACCAAATGCAATCTTATATGAGCACCGTCATTTTTTAGTGCGTGCGACTCCGGATCCCTATGATCAATTTATATTCACTCCTACCATCTAATGAATTGATACATGCCTAAAACATTAGCTCAACTAGTCACCATGGGATTGAAATTCTAATAAAATAATGCCAAAATAACCATTAATTTTAAGAAGCATGTGTTGAGGGGTTAAAATAATCTAACAAAGTTGAAATTTTGTACGCATATAGGTCTATTTAGATCATTCTAAACATAATCTTAGCCCCCTTCTCGCCCTATTGGGTTTTGTCTTGTATTTCAGTTTAGGTGAATCGGTCGTTTGGTTTAGTCAGAACCGAAATTTAGGGTTAGAGGTATTTTAGTTATTATGTATGAATTTTCTTGTTGGCAAAGAAAGTGAGAACTATATATATTGATGTATTGTAACCCTAGATGTTAAGGGGATTGAGATGGGATCATGATATATGAGTTTTCTCCTCCGTTGACGTAGGCAAGATTGCCGAACCACATAAATTACTGTGTTCATGTGTGTGATTGCTTATGTTCATCATGGTTGACCCATTGATCACGAGTAGTTATCGTTGCGCCGCTTCTCCTAACAAGTGGTATCAGAGTGAGGTTGAGATCGCTCAGAAATTGCGATTGATGGATAGTGCCTTAATGTGCGTGGAAGAAAAGGATCGGTGTAATCCGCCCGGATCCATCTTCCAATGGCTGGAATAGATCGTATGTGGGGCAAGAAGAGGATCGGCAGTATACCTACCTGGATCCATTTGTCGGTTACAGGAATCGGAACGGAGGAGAGGGTTCTTTGGTTCTCTCTGATTGATCGAGGAGTCTAGGATTCTCTGATTTGCAAGGCAGGTCAGAGTATAGATCGAAGAAAGCAGAGGAAGCCATATCTATTGTAGGATCCAGAATGTAGAAGGGGATCAAGTTCCTTTAGTAGGCGAGTTCTGCGATAGAGAGTTACAGAGAATCCAAAGGGAGGGCCATAACCTGTTGAATGTTACATCAGCCGTCGTTGGAGAAGAAGACCTCAACGAGATGCTGCTGCATTGTTATAGAGAACGAAGAAAGGAGTTGGATCGGCCTTTTGTTGTCGCTGGAGGGAGAGGATCCCCTACTGCCACTAGACAATCACCCGCTACAGGTCGCCGCACGTTGTCGGTGCTCTCGCCGCATAGTTTTTCACCTGTCGATCTTCGACCATCGCTCGGCGCGCCTAATGAGGAAGGGAGATGGTGCTACTGGTTTCGTTAGTTCTATTTGCAGAGCCCATATGGAAATCGAGGAAGAATAAGGCATCTTGGGCTCAGGCCAGGTCAGGCTCAGGCAGGTCAGCTTGACCTGTGGAGACGCCCAGTCCCTTGCAGGTCAGGCCTAGGTCAGGTCAAGTTGACCTGAACTGTTAGCATAGTTTAGTGCAACCTGCTAGCAACAGTACTAATATTAGCACATGTCAGTAGATAAAACGATCAAAGGCAGTTTAACCAGATTTGTGGCTAAAATTGTTTCTGCAATATCTTGATTATCGGATGTTCGATTGGAGATTCGTTTGCACCTACAAACTCATTGTTAGGAGATCTATGCGTATGTGGAAGGAGATGGGTAGTTCAATGGTCAACAAGCAGGTTTGACTAATCAAAGTATAGAAAGCTATTTCTACGATATCAAAGCCATTCAGAGTTGGATTTCAGATCCGTTTCTTCCAGCGTGTTCGCGGTGACAAGATCTACGAGGCAGACAAAAGATATTAGTAATTTGATGGGCAAAAAATTGGAGACTGAAGAAATTGACAGATTCACGATGATATCAATGGATTCAAGCATCACCGGTCAGATTAAAGTGTTTGACGGAGAAACGACTTCAGAGATTGGCAGAAAAAAAAAGTGTTAGACCCCGTAACAGGTAATGATTGAAAAGTGTTACTTGATATCAGAAATATAAGATTGCTCCGAGTACTTTGATGGAAAGCTCAAATCCACGTCGAAGGGATCGGAAAGGAGAGACATGCTAAAGTGAAAGGAAAAGTAAAAGAATATGAATCGGAAGGTGGTAGTGTGCAAGATATCTCAGACTCGAATGACGGAGAATCACTTTTGGTCACATACATATGGATCGAGTTAATGATTCATGGTTTTGGGATTCAAATACTTCCTATCATGTGTTTGAGTAGAGATTGGTTTAACGCAAATAACTTCATTGTTGATGGATCCATTCTTATGGGGGGAGAATGCAAATTGATAAGCATTTGAGAAAAGAGTGGTAAAGGTCTAGGTGTATAATAATGTTATTCAAATCCTAACGGATGTGATATATGTTCCGGGTGTACGAAGAAATTGGATTTCTTTGGGTGCTTTAGACTTCAAAGGCTGCAAATGTACTGTAAAAAGTAGAGTTACTAAGGTGGAGAAGGAAACATTTGTCATCATAGAGGGTGAGATGGTTAGAAATCTCTACAGGTTGATAGGGAATGCTTTTTCAGATGGAGCAATGAAGTAAACATCAGGTAACGTAGGAGAAAATCTATAAGGACCCGATCCCAGGATCTTTATTGATATTATTATTATTAGTATTGCTATTATTTTTTTATTATTTAATTTTGATCATAAATTGGGTCATGCTTGGACCCCATCCATTTATGAATTAAATTAGCTATCTTAGTAATCGAATTAAATTTTGTGGTGGGACCCAATTTGAACGTTGGATATTTAAATCTACAGATGTTCAGTTTATTAGGAGAATTGACCTAATCAAACTTGAATTGCATAGTTTTTTAAGGATCACAAGTTATGCAAATATTTCAGTAACTCTCTCCTCTTACACCATCTTCTCCTTCTCACCTTAACTGAGTTAGTGGGAGGAATCCTACTATATCCACATCTCTTGTCCCACTAAAACTCTCGTTCTTCATTTAAAGGCATCCTATTTTACACAACACCTTTCAACCTCTTTCTTTTTTCATCTCTCTCACCATCGAATCAACCCTCCCTCTAAAGTTCTTTCTATTTTAGGTACTTCTCTCTTTCCCTTTCATTTTGACTTATCTCATTTACTGTCTTTGGTTTATATTCTTCATCCTTGCTTTATTTCATTTACAGTTATGGTAGATTTTTATTTCCTTTCTTCATTTTTGTTTATGGAAAATTCTTAGCTTCATTCCTATTATATTTCTTGATTATTTTTCGTTGCTGCATGATCATATCACCACCCAAATGAGACCCATCCACAGCCTTGGGCTCATCTTAGATCACACTCCTCTCACCCAACCCAGGACCCACTTCCACCACCTTCTTCACGATTACTTCTCTCTTCCCTATTTCTTCATTATCCCAACCAAACAGAAACAGCCTTTCCACAATAAATGGAGCTTGAAACTGTAACACTCCGACTGAACTTAATCGAGTTTAGCGACTAATTAATGACAAATTGTTGTTGTTTGTGTTTTGCCTTTGTTTCGGTTTCGGTCTAGGTCTTGGATAGGTAGTTGAGTTGAGTTTAACCTATAATAAGTAGACATGAGCCATTTTTCGTAATTTTAGATTTTATAAGACATTGTCATTCATGCATCATCTTGGTGTCAACACACATCTTTCGTTGAGCTCGTCAACTTCCGTAACTGACTTGTATGAGAATGACGTCGTTTGTTTCCGTTGGACGGTTATTTGACTCGAACTGTAATTAACCTAAAGTCTTCGACTGTTTTGCAATTTGGGCCATCCTTATCCTATATAAGAAGATATGCACCGACTCATCACTTCTCCCTCTCAACGTTCGTTCTCTCCCCTTCTATTCTTCATCTCTTTTTTCCTTTCTTCTCCTTCCTGATCAAGCTTAGCAAAGAGGGGGATTGAGTGCTCTCGTCTTCTATGTTGTCTTCTTGTGTGTTCTAGGTACAAGTTGGGTGCTTGATCCTTTCTATAAGTCTTAACCTCCTTTCCTTCTTCACTGCATGTACTCACTTTTCCCTTCTCCTTTCATGCATGGATGTTAGAACGGGGTATAGACGTGTGATTTGAGCCAAGGATAACTGTTTACGTGTTAGAGCTTATTTGAGGCAAGTACAACCATGATTTGGATGAACACATGTTGGTACACTGTGATTGTTAATAGTTTCCTACAATCTCTTAAGTATATTGTTATTTACAGTCCTTGTGTTTAATTATATGGCTTGATTTTCGCTATGCACCATAGGTTTCACTTCAGTCATTCTGTAACAGAACAAACTGCTCAACCGATCGAGCATAGGGTCTGACGATCGAGCATAGTGTCCGACCGATCAGACACATCCAGAACCGAAATCCGACCGATCAGGCTTCAGAAGAGACCGATCGGCTCTGAAGCACTCTGCTTCAAAAGATTAAATCTATACACTGAAAACCTTTGTGCTCCTTTCGATCCTCCTACATTTCACACCAACTAAGGAACTTTTTGGGCTATATTCCCGGGCCCCGTGGCTCATGATTCGAGATCATTAATAAAAGGTAGGTATAAAAGAGATCTTATAGGGCCTTCATATTAGAATGGTAGTAACCCTTAACTTGCCCAATGGAACACGAGAATTGCATGAATGGTTTTGAGGGCTGTGACTCATTCATGTGTGTTGTCCAGTGTTAAGCACCTCCCCATGGGTGCTGGTTTAAGAGACTTCGATACACTTTCCGAAACAATGCAATGCTTGTGAAAGACAACTGTGTATCGGACAACTTAAAACTGCATCATCATGCACAGTTAAAAACACTAGATGACTAGATTAGGGTTGGCTAGTAAGTTCTATTGATTTGGGCCAAATTGAGTTGCATAACATCTTAATTAACGAATATTGACCTCCACTTTTCTGTATGGTTTGTATAGCCCTCGTTATGCCCTTTGATATGGTAAGTTCGATTTGTTTGATTTGTTTGATATGTTTCTATTAACTTGAGTATTGTATGTATGAGTTGAACGTATGATTCGGAATGTATGAGATATGTTCGATATGATATGCATGATTTACTCAAGTTTTAGTATATCATTGACTCCATATGGTTAAGCACTACTCAACCTCAGCTTTATGATACCCGACAGGGTTGAATTTGGCTTAGTATATATGGTACCACTTAGGGCTGTCAATCCGGCCCTCTAGAGAGGGGGCCCGGCCCAGCCCGGCCCGCAAAAGCCCTCAAAACGAGGGCTTTTTTTTTTATCTAAAGTCCGAGGGTAGGGTAGGGCTTTTTTTTTAAAAGCCCGCATCTAGAGGGTTGGGCTTAAATTTGACAAATCAGGCCCGAGGGGGCCCGGCCCGGCCCGCTTTTTATTAAAATTTAATATAAAATATAAAATATAAATATTTTCTACTTTGCATTTTGTGAGAAATTATCAAAATGCCCACACAACAGTCAAAAAACAATCAGATTTGAGGGGCATTTTAGTCTTTTAAACGCTAAACCCTAAATCTCATCTTTGATAAATAGCTCCCTCTCATCAGTCATCGACCCACTCTCAAGAACGCCGCACAGTATCACTTTCTTCCTCTCGTTTTCAATTTCTGATCTTCTCGTTCCTGCTCTGTATTGACACTCAGCTCTAGGATTTTCCTCTCGTTTCTTCCTCCTACGGTGGTTTAGTGGCGTCGGTAAGGTTATCTTCCCCCATCTCCACTTTTTTTTTTCTGGTTTTGTTTAGCTATGGATAGACTGAGAGCAGAGTGACCGAGAGAGAGACCGAGAGAAGGTGAGATGACTGAGAGAGAGAGAGAGAGCAGAAAGCAGAGAAAGAGATCGACTGAGAGAGAGAGAGGAGAGAGAAAGAATGGCTGAGAGAAAGACCGAGAGAGAGAGAGCAGAGAGCAGAGAGCAGAGAGAGAGAGATCGACTGAGAGAGAGAGCAGAGAGAGATCGACTGAGAGAGAGAGAGCAAATAGCAGAGAGAACCCAGAGCAGATCGGGAGTGAGAGAGAGCAGAACCCACCTAGCGACGACTGAGAGAAAGAGAGAGCAAATAGCAGACCCAGAGCAGATCGGGAGTGTGAGAGAGAAAGAGAGAGCAGATCGGGAGTGAGAGAGCAGATCGGGAGTGAGAGAGCGGATCCAAGCTAGCGAAGACCGAGAGAAAGAGGGTGCAGATCGGGAGTGAAAGAGAGCAGATCGGGAGTGAGAGAGATCAGAGAAAACCTAGCGACGACTGAGAGAAAGAGAGAGCAAATAGCAGACCCAGAGCAGATCGGGAGTGTGAGAGAGAAAGAGAGAGCAGATCGGGAGTGAGAGAGCAGATCCGAGCTAGCGACGACCGAGAGAAAGAGGGTGCAGATCGGGAGTGAAAGAGAGCAGATCGGGAGTGAGAGAGAGAAAACCAGCAAAAGACGACTGAGAGAAAGAGAGCACATATCGGGAGTGAGAGAGAGCAGATCGGGAGTGAGAGAGTCTTCAACGGGGTCGGGCCTGGGAGCCGATTTGGGCGTCGATTTCTTTACGATCTTCCTCGCGGCCTTGGCCAAGAAGTATTAGTCGATTGGTATGGATTGTCCCCAGCTGAAGCTACTTGGGAGTAACTCAGTACCTTGCAACAACGGTTTCCAGAGCTTGCCCTTGGGGACAAGGGCAAAATTACAGGGGGGGAGTTGTTATGTGCATGAAAGAGGAGCAGTTGAGCAGTTGTTTCTTTCCTTTGAATAAGTCATGGTTCTGTAAGAGTCTTGAGTCAGAGTTCATTGCTTAGTGAGAGTTTGTTTTGCTTAGTCAGTTTGTTGTTAGAAGAGTTGCTATTCTTTTGGAATAGTTTAGTCAGAATTTGTTAGTAGTTTGTTGGAGGAGTTGCTACTCCTTAGGGATACTTCTTTCTTCCATGTTGCTGTTGTAAGCCTATAAAAAGCTGTTAGTTGCATTATATGGATTTTGATCACAAGAGGGTTTTTGATTTTGAAGTGGTAGAGAGAATGAGGGGGTAGAAGAAGTGAATGAGTTTTGAAGTACCTGAAGTTGAAAGTCGAGGAAACCCTAGAGATTGTTGCTGTGATATCGGATCGGGAATGAGAGAGAAACAGAGAGATCAGGTGAGGGAGAAAAGAAAAGGGGGCGGGCGAATGGGCGATCAAGAGTGAGAGAGAAACAGAGAGATAAGGTGAGGGAAAAAGAAAAGGGGGATGAGAGGGAAAGATAGAGATCAGGTGAGGGAGAAAAGAAAAGGGGGCGGGCGAATGGGCGATCAAGAGTGAGAGAGAAACAGAGAGATCAGGTGAGGGAAAAAGAAAAGGGGGATGAGAGGGAAAGAGAGAGATCAGCATAGGCATAGGCATTTTACAAATTATGATGTAAAATTAATTGATTTACAAATTATGATTTACAAATTGATTTACATTAATTGATTTGTATGGACTGCATTAATTCATTTACAAATTATGTGTCTTTGTTTTTATTTTCTTTTGCAGATACACATAGGCAACAAAATTAAAATAAATAGTGCCACCAATCAGCAAAATTACTAGTGCCACTAATCAGGCATTATCTTCCAACTCACTGTTTTTACTTCTCTTTTTTAGTTTAATATTGTTTATTTATCTTAATTAGAGTTCTTATCTAAGATTGGTTTGTCAACAATGTCTACTCGTAATGTTGTTAATGATAGCATTCATGAACCCATCCCCATTGAGGTGGATGCAACTACCCATGATGTGCCCTTTCAACCTCCCTCTTCCTCATCTTCCACACCCTCTTCTATGCCGGTTTCATCTAACACAATATCTATTTCAGAGCCTTCGAAAAAGAACTCAAAAAGATCAGAAATTTGGGGTCATTTTAAGCAACTAAATGTTTTAAAAAAACAAAAAGACGGAACTCAAAAAGAATGTCGTGTTGCTGAGTGTAAATATTGTAAGAAACAACTAAATAATAGTGACAGAAATGGAATTACCCACATAACTAGACACTTTAAGGAATCATGTCCCAAAAGACCTAGACGTGAAACAAACCAATCAGTATTGACATCGGCTTTTGCGACATCCAATGATACTTTAGGTATCTATAAATTTGATCAAAAACAATGTAGAGATACACTTGCAAGAATGATCATTTTACATGAATATCCATTTAATGTTGTGACACATGAAGGTTTTATTGAATTTTGTAAAATTTTACAACCTCAATTTAAAGTGGTGTCACGTAACACAGTGAAATCAGATTGTATTGAAATTTACAAACAAGAGAAACTCAAAATTTCTCAATTAATTGATGGTATATCATCAAAGATTAGTCTCACATCTGATATGTGGACGTCAAATCAGACAATAGGATATATGTCTATTACTGCACATTTTATTGATTCTCATTGGAAGTTACATAAGTATATAATTAACTTTGTTAATGTTGATCCGCCCCACACTGGGTTAGTCTTAGCTGAAACTATTAAAAATAATTTAATAAAATGGAAAATTGATGATAGAATATTTTGTTTAACTTTAGATAATTGCACTACAAATGATGTTATGGTAAGGACGCTTAAAAATCATCTTACAAAAAAAAAGGATGGTCTGCCATTGAATGGTTGCTTGTTTCATATGCGTTGTACCGCACATATTCTCAACCTTATTGTGCAAGATGGGTTGAAAGAAATATCCTCTACAATTCAAAATATTAGGGACACATTGAAATTCATTAAAAATTCAACAACTCGTGTATGTAAGTTCCGTGAGATGGCTAATGAATTAGGGTTAAGTAGCACTAGGGGGTTACCTATTGATGTTCCAACTAGATGGAACTCCACCTACTCAATGTTAGAGTGTGCATTAATATTTAGAGAAGTCTTCAATTCACTAGGGTTAGAAGACTCAAACTACAAGAACATTCCTTCAGAGGAAGAGTGGGAAAGAGCTAATATAATATGTGAGTTTTTGAAGAGTTTTTATAAAGCTACTTTAAAGTTTTCAGGAAGTAAATACCCATCTATTCATTTATTTTTACCAGAAGTGATTAAAATACATATTTTATTGGTACAAAATTTAGATAGTGTAGATATTTTTTCTAGAAATATGGCTAGAAAAATGAAGGAGAAATTTGATAAATATTGGCAGCATTATAATAAACTATTTGAAATGGCCATTCTCCTTGATCCTCAACGTAAGTTGTTGTATTTAGAGTATGCTTTAAGAAAGCTATATGGATCGAATGAAGAGGCAGGTATTCGTCGAGCTGAAACTCTTAAACTCTTTAGAAATCTCTATAAAGAGTATTCTACAATATGTGATGCACCTACCAAAACATTGTTAAATGTGGATGAAGTTAATTTGGTAAAAAAATCTAATGAGTTTGAAGATGATTTTTTAGCTTTTGAGGAACAAATGACTCAGGCAGTTGTAGACGAAAAATCGGAATTAGATTGTTATTTGGAGGAGCCGAGGGATAAATCTGAAAATTTCAATATATTGGATTGGTGGAAAGTTAATTCAACAAAATATCCAATTATCTCCAGAATGGCTTGTGACATTTTAGCAATTCCTGTTTCTACAGTTGCTTCTGAATCAGCATTTAGTACGGGAGGAAGAGTACTTGATCAATATAGGAGTTGTTTAAAATCTGAGACTGTAGAAGCCTTAATTTGCACACAAGATTGGATACGTACGCAGCAAGACAATGATAGTAATACATTCGATGATCTTTTAGATGTTCTAAAAGTAGATTAAGTAATTAAATAAAGAATTATTGTTATTTGTTATATATTTATTATCATTTATAGAATTATTATTATCTACCTTATGTTTTATATTGTAAAAATAATTTTATACCACCACCAATGCCTTAAAAAAAAGTTTTTAACTCCGCCATGCTGCCTTTTGTATTGCATTGCCGGTCCCCAGCCCGGACAAAGGAGGAGGGTTTGTATAAGGTTTGTTGGTGGTAGTGGCTTAAGTTGTTGCATTAGAAAAGATTTATTTTCATTAAAGAAAAAAAATTCTCCTTTCTTTTGGCCCTAGCCCGGCCCTGGCCCGGCCCTAACCCTTGAGGGCTGGGTAAGGGCCTAAGAATTATAAGCCCGCCGTAAATGTTGAGGGCCTTTGCTCAGTTAGGCCCGGCCCGCACATGTGAGGGTAGGATAAGGGCTTACCCCAGCCCGGCCCGGGCCCGGCCCTTTGACAGCCCTAGTACCACTACAGTGAGTTTATGTCTTGGGGCTTCCAGACCCCAGGAACCCGAGATCCATTCTTACCCCGGCACCCGGTTGATGTGTTCTCAGTACGTAAGATCCCGAAATGGAGTATATGACAAATATAGTAGCCACTTAGTGATGTGCATCTCATGTATATATTGATTCTGATAGCATGTTTTCTTGTTCACACAATTGCCTAGTATACAAATTTGGAACTCTATGATTATCCGTTGTTACTTATTCTACTGATACAAAATGCGTTAATTTGTTGTTGTTTATACTTTGCTAAATCGTTGTATTCATGAGTTGTCCTTGGTGTTGCAGACTCAGATCCCTTAACCGACCTCTCATCGGTCACTCAGACTCCAGGGGAGACCCCAGATGCTCCGTCTAGGCTAGCGGAGTGGATGTAATCACTCTGTCGGAGCGCGACATTGTCATGCATGCATAAGTCTTCCTTGATGAGGGATCCCTTTTTGGTTTTGGTGTTGAATTGTAATCTGTAGCAAATGTATTCTGGATTATTTTGTTTAACTCTGAATTTCGTGCAATCATTTGTACATATATCTGATTTTGTTTTAGTATGCCTTTTTTTGTTGTGCAATGATATATACAGCTTCCGCGTACATGTATTTGCATGTGTGAAATTTCTTTATGCGTGTGCATTTAGACAGGGTCTAAGTGTATATGCACGGGAGTACGTGTGTCACTGGTTAGGTTTAGTCTTAACTCCCGATCTCTTGGGCTCAGGTTGTGACAGAAACAATCTTATCTCTTTCCCTAAAACACATCCCCATCTTAACTCATCATGAGTAGAAAATGACTCATATCTGAACCTTCATCTCTGCTTCTTCATCATTTCCACATCACCCTACAACAGATCCAACTTCAAACAAAACCACAACCATCTCGCACACCTTTGTTCTAAACCTCCACCATCACCAACCAAAGCCTCATCATGTCACCTTCTCATATCATCTAGAACCAGACCATTGATTTGTATCACTTCACAAACCACCACTCTTTCTCCATCATCCTTACGGGCCTAATACACATCTCATGAAGCCATTATCTGCAACACCTTTTTCCAAAGCCAACCCATCTTTACAAACTGCATGCCCAGCCATCTTTTTCATCCACGACCTGCACTTATATACAAACCAGCCCAACTGATTGAGCCAGATCTGACCACCACTTGCACATCCTACCACCTGTTGACTTGATGCAAACAGCCATGATCTGCTCATCATCCCATCCTTACTCTACCCAGTTCCATAGTCACCTTCAAACAATACCATGCCCACTCTGATAATCCAATGCAACCTCATCTCTTTCAATGCTTTTCTTTCTAATGAGCCACATACCTGCAACTTATACAAACCCTCCTTGTACCTAGTTCTCTTTCTTTCCTCTCCCTAACTTTTTCAGTCTAATGTCTTGTTTTTTTTTCTTGTCTTCTAGTTTGCTTCCTTTTTTCATCATTCAAGTCATTTATGTAACTACTCTTAATCCTGAAAAAAAAAACTAAAAAAAAGCAAAAAAAAAAAAAAACAAAAACAAAACAAAACAAAATAAAACAAAACAAAACCAATTTTCACAACCAGCCAAGTTTTGACTTTGCTTCACTATATTTTCTTGTCTTTTCTATTTTTAGGTTGTTCCCTTCTTTGTCTAATAACCCACTTTTGAATCTAGCATATCTCCAACTCTTTAAGTGAATCAGTAGCTGTGCCCATTTACTACTATCTTATTCCCCTAACCAAATACCTTGGTTCTTCCTCTTATACTCACCTCTTTGTTATACTCCGGTCATCAACTCCAAAACGGAATTAATCCTTAGTGGCCCCAAGCTATGTGCTAGCAATTTTTCAATTGAACACAAGTATTAAATACTTGGAGTTAAGCAAATCCATTTAGTTCATCATCACAGGCTCACCTAATATTCATGATTAAATTAAGTCAATTCTGGCCCACTGGTTCAATCTAGAAATATGGGTCCAATTCAAAAGCATATTAAGCCAAATATCATCTAAGCTTGAAAAATCTCAGGCATGAGCCCTTTGATGCAACCTACTAGTCACGCTACCTAGGGCCCACTTGCACTATTTAATAATTTGGGCTCAAACCACATGTCTCAACCCATCAAACTTAACCTTAACCCAAACCAAACCCATTAATTGCCCACGAACCCGAATCCTAATTATTGGTTACCTATCATGACCAGAGACGTACACCGAGATTCCAGAACATCCAGGTTAGGACAAGTTCGATTAGGTGATCATCGGGAAACCAGGCAAGTAACCTTACATGATCCTCTAGTATTAGTCTTCTAACTTGTCTTCTAAAATATTAAATTGTTATGTGATCCTTGGTTTCATGCGGGGCCCAGTCCTAGCATTTTAGCTTATCTAGGGCCATTGATTTTATAAATACGATTGCACCTTTCTGAATTAATTCGTAAGCTAATCAATAATCAAAATTGTAAATATTGAACTTGTTTCATATTCATTTGATGTTACCATGAGATATAGAAATTCTTATATGAACCCTTGCTCGAAATATTTATATCATGGTTGGACTCTAAAATTATGATACAATTCTAATTATGTTGCAAAAATGCTCCACATCATATTTTGCTAAGAAAACTTAATTCTGAGTTTTTTGGTCCACTCTTGGATATAATCCTTTACCTCTAAGGCATTATCCAACGCATGGGCAACGCAACATGGAGATTCTCACACGCGGACTCTAGCCCTCTTTATGAGTATGACATTGGGGCTTGGGAACCCCTTTGTGCGTAATAACTAGTATGCAACTAGTCCCTTATGGCTTCTGGCCCTTATATGTGTGGTTATGTATTTGGACCTTTGTATATGTATTGTGGCTGAGGATATGCATTTTCTTAGATTAAATCATGTGATCTTTATTTTATTGGCAATATACATAAATTATTGAAAAATTATTCATGTTACCATTATCCTGTTAATATTTCTTAACATCTCATTTTACTTGATTATTCTTGAATTAATCATTATTTGTTCATCGTACCCAGATTGCTGTCATTTGATTAAACAATCATTTGCGATAATTCTATAGTTTGTTTACTTGTGGAGCTTAATACTTATATGTGTGTTTTTTTTTCTCAAACATTGAGTTTGATTCCATCAATAATGAAGGACTTTAGCTTATTTTCTGGAAATGAGCGAATTTTGAAAACCGAGTCACTATTTAGTTTTTTAGTGTTTATTTGGTTTTATTATGTAGTTGGACTATGTCATATTTTTTTAGATATTTTATTGCTTTGAGAGCATTGGTATTAGATATTTCTATTTATCTTCTATTAATGACTTAATTATTGATTATTTAACCTAATCTAATTGACTCTGAATCCTCTCAAGTAATGATTTAATTAAATGAATGATATATATTATGAAATGTCGAACCGTTATGTCACGAACTCTAACGGTCCCAAGGATCTCGAAATTCGAGGCGTGACAACATATATGGTTCAGGTGGAGTTAGATATGACGGATCATTGGAAGATGAATTGATTAGTTTTTTATGATATCATCTAGCGAAAACCCAGGAAAATCTAAACAGAGATGATTTTCTCATAAGGTTGTTCAGTTTAGGTTGGAGTAAGCCAGTTTAGCATCGGGTCATACCTAATCTGCATGTACTGTGCCCAAGCCGCCAGAACAGGCTAGAATAGGATAGTTGCAGGTTTGACAGGAGAAATACTGGAATGGAGACAGAAGGAAGGATTCATACGGTATTGGTGAAATCCAGATTCGTGGAGGTCTTCAGTTTTGTATTGATGGATAAAAGTTAGGTTCATTGTGTTGTAAGGAAGCATGCATGTGGCAACAAATAGAGAGTACTTTGGAGGTTCAAAATAGTAGAATTGAGGTCAAAGAGGCAACTGTGGGAAGTCTCAAGTTGGTTGGACTTGATTGACACTAGACAATACTGAGTTGTCTGTACATCCAGATTTGGAGCGTGGGTGTTACACAAGGTTGTAGCTTGTGTGGAATCATACCTTTCAGCGAGGTGCGTGAAGTGCTGGTTTAATATGTTAAAGTATTAAAAAAAGAAGATTATGCTATCGATGTAGTAACGTATCATTTAGCAAGGTACGTAAAGACATTACCGAGTATCTCAAGGTAGCTCTGAGGATTTGGGAAATCCAAGTCAATGTTAAGATTGTTGGATTTTATCTTGTATTCCGAGTTAGTCGGATTGGTCGTCTGGTATAGCCAGAATCGAGGTTCAGGATTAGGGATATTTTAGTCATTATATATGGATGTTTTCTTGTTAGTCAAAAAAGCGAAAACTATATATATTGATGTACTGTAACCCTAGATTCTAAGGAAATTGAGATGTGATCATGATAGATGAGTTCTCTCCTCCGTGAACGTATGCAGGATTGCTAAACTATGTAAAATTGCTGTGTTCAAATATAATGGTGTGATTACTTATGTTCATCATGGTTGATCTGTAGATCGCGGATAATTACCGTTGTGCCACTTTCCCCAACACCCCATTTCCCTATGATTGCTTTGGCTTAGTTAAGACTCACAATGGGGTCCACACAAATGGTCCACACCTATACAGGGTCATACTTTAAAGAGGATATCTCTCACCACGTGCATGAAATAAAAACTTTTAAGTCCCCTGCCGAATCTACTTGGTTGCAGACCAACTACAATAGAATACTATGATGGAAACGTCTCCTTGTAAATATGATTTTTAGCATAAATTATCTCAATTGTAAATTATTAATTTAGGGGCTTTAAAGTTTATCACTTTTTAAAGTTTTACTTTTGTTAAATCCAATTCAAGAGTGAGTGTGAGTCCGCGAGATGATTGGACCAATCATGGAGTGTGGTGATAGAAAAGTTGCGTATAGCTAGTGACATCTTCGCAAACGCGTTGCCCTGATTAAGTGCGATCTCTCAAACGAAATATCGAGCGGACTTGTTTATGGGGTCCACACGAGGTCCCATCAATCATGGGGGATGTGGCTGATAGAAAGATAATCCGTCCCGTGTACAAATTTTAGCACATTCGATCATACTACCTCGCTCAATATGTGGCCTTCTCAAGTTTAATTAATAACATATTTAGAATGCATCATTTTTTTTCTTATTCTAATCCAAGGATAAGTCCCATTCAAACCGCTGTAGATTTCTTTAAAAAAAAAATTGCACAAACCAACCCCCCCAAAAAAAGAGTTATGAATAGTATCATGAGAAAATAATGCCTAATCGTGCGATATTGTTGACTAAGTCCACTCACCTCACCGTATCTATGCACAGAATAGGATTTTTTAAAATTTCTTGGGCGTTGATTGCACCCAGTAAGACATCCGAAAAGATTCTATAATAATTGCTGGCCCGGACGATTACCTGTGTCCTAAACACTGGCTTACCTTTTTTGCTTCCAAAGTTAGAAAAAGGAGTAATAATTTTTTTTTCCATAACAACCCGAATTAACCCGAAAAAAATAAGCCTCTTGTGGCCGGTTGGACAACTCAAACCCATAATCTTAAAAATCAAATCATCCTTTTTTTTTATTGAGATACTTTAGCTATTATTGTTATTATTAATAGCTGAAGGTATCTCAATCATAAGACAATTATACAACTTAATTTAACGAGTCACCGTTATTAACTTTTAATTACTTAAATAAACTACTACTAAAGAAGGATGCCAGTGTGTCACCTCAACCACATTTCACCTCATTATATTTGCATTTACAGTGCGTCCAAGAAACTCATGACTGAATGAATGAACCAAAAACTCTTGGTCAAAGTAGGAATTAGTAAGTAGCCATCCATCCCCATCCCACAACCCAATCTTTCCAAACTTTTTTATGCGCATATATATATATATCTCATAATCTGACCAATGACTCCAGTGAAATCCACATGTCTTCAATCCCAGCCATCCAATCCCACCGCTTTTTTCCATTCTTGCAGCATGTGTCATCCCATCCGTCCATCTCTCAAGGACATTAAATTCCAATCTAACGACATTTTGTGGATTCCTTCCATGACGACCGGTGTGTGAGTACGACTTTCAAACTTTGCAAGGTCAGCAAGATGACCGTCGTTCGATTCTCGACCAAGTGGATGGTCCAGATCACCCGAGATGCTGCCACGTGGAAGATAAATGGTAGTGGTGGGAGAACGAAACGGGATATGACAAACCAGAGAAAAAGACGGACGGGTTGCTAATATGCACTGAATTGGAAGTCAATGTTCGCTGCTATTCTGCTCCTCCCTCCGCTAACGTGCACCTTCTCCAGAAAGAGAAACCCTTATAGTCGTAACTACGCTTGAGTCAGGATCCGATCAAACAGATCTTCTCTTCTTCTTCTTCTTCTTCTTCTTCTTCTTTCAATCCAAAACCCTAGCTTTTCTTCTTCAATACAACAAGTAGAAACCCTAGTTCGTGTTCTTCTTTCAATTCAACGAGCAGAAACCCTAGATTTTCTGCTTCTTCTTTCAATTCAACGAGTAGAAACCCTAGTTTCTCTTCTGATCTTGCTTCTTGCTCCGAGTTGGACGAGTAGAAACCCTAGCGCAGCCATGGCCAGAGGAAGAACAAGGCGAAGCGAGAGTAAGGGGATCTGCAATCGATATCTCGTCGATGGCGTTCAGATCTACGCAATCATCATCTTCTTCTTCTTCTGCAGCATCGCAGCTGCCGCCACCGTGGAAGACGACGTCCGCTGCCTCCAAGGAGTGCAATCATCTTTGAAAGATCCACAGCACAAGCTCGACTCCTGGAGTTTTTCGAACAGCACCGTCGGATTCATCTGCCGCTTCGTCGGCGCCACCTGCTGGAACGAGAGGGAGAACCGTCTGGTCGAACTCCGCCTCCCGAGCATGGAACTCTCCGGCGAGATCCCGGACTCCTTGCAGTACTGCCAGAGCATGAACACGCTCGATCTGTCAAGTAACAACTTGACCGGTGCCATCCCCGCCGGGATCTGCGAGTGGCTGCCGTATCTCGTCAATCTCGATCTGTCCGGTAACCGGCTCAACGGGCCGATTCCGCCGGAGCTTTTTAACTGCCAGTACCTTAACACGCTTCGTCTCAATGACAACCAGCTTTCTGGCAACATCCCGTACCAGCTCTCCCGCCTCAGCCGCCTCAAGAAGCTCTCCGTCGCCAACAACCACCTCTCCGGCTCGATTCCGGCCTTCCTCTCCACTTTCGACGCTGCGGACTTTGAGGGCAACGACCTCTGCGGCCACCCGCTTGGATCGAAGTGCGGCGGGCTGCGCAAGACCAGCCTCATCATCATCATCGCGGCCGGGGTGTTCGGCGCCGCGGTGTCGCTACTGCTGGGTTTTGCTCTCTGGTGGTGGTGCTTCTTCCGATCAAGCGGCCGTGGCCGTAAGGGGCGTGCGGCTTGGGCCGATGGAGACAGCAACTGGGCGGAGAAGCTTAGAGCTTACAAGCTCATCCAGGTTACTCTGTTCCAGAAGCCGCTCGTCAAGATCAAGCTTGCAGATTTAATGGCGGCCACGAATAATTTTGACCCAGATAACATCATCTTCTCCAGCAGGACCGGGACCTCCTACCGGGCAATTCTGCCCGATGGGTCCGCGCTCGCGATCAAACGGCTCCATGCCTGTAAGATCTCGGAGAAACAATTCTGCTCGGAGATGAACAGATTGGGGCAGCAGCTCCGGCACCCCAACCTGGTGCCGTTGTTGGGTTACTGTGTTGCTGGGGAGGAGAAGCTGTTGGTTTACAAGGACATGCCCAATGGGACTCTGTCTTCTGTGTTGCACAAGGGCGATCCTGTCACGGGTTCAAAGGAATGTGATCAGTTGGATTGGCAGACAAGACTTAAGATCGGCACTGGTGCCGCGGGTGGCCTTGCTTGGCTGCACCATTGCTTCCAGCTGCCATACCTTCACCAGAACATAAGCTCCAATGCCATTCTCCTTGATGAAGATTATGATGCCCGAATCACGGATTTTGGCCTGGCAAGGCTCATGAACTCAGCAGATACCAATGGTGCGAGTACTCTCGTAAATGGGGACTTCGGAGATTTTGGATATGTCGCCCCAGAGTATGCGAGTACTCTGGTTGCGTCACTGAAAGGAGATGTTTATGGGTTTGGGGTGGTTCTGCTTGAATTGGCTACTGGGCAGAAGCCTCTTGAAGTTAACAACGGCGAGGAAGGATTTAAGGGGAACTTGGTGGAATGGGTCAATCAGCTCTCTGCTGCTGGACGGATGAAGGATGCCATTGATAAGTCTCTTTGTGGAAGGGGTCATGATGATGATATTCTAGAATTTCTGCGGGTAGCTTGTGGGTGTGTGGTTGCTAGACCGAAAGACAGACCTTCTATGCACCAGGTTTATCAGTCGTTGAGGAATCTCGGCACGAACTATGATTTCTCAGAACAGTTTGATGACCTTCCAATGGTTTTTGGCAAACATGGTTTGGATCAGCTAGAGTAGCTTTTTTCACCAGGAGCATATGAGAGAAGCGTGTTGATTGGTACATTTCACATTGGAGAAACTGATGTGGTAAATCATCACTATATTTTATTCTTGGTTGTGACAGGTTTGTTAAGTAACTGGTATGATTTCCTCATGACTATATTGCTGTTGCTACAACCTTCTTCTGTTTATCTGATAAATCTGTATAATACACTCAGAACCCTGCACGGTAGCTTATGTCATTCCTCCCCCTTTTTTTTTATTTTGTTGTTTCTTTTTTTCTATCGAGTGTGGTCTTGGAAGCTCATTTGATGGTTGTAACAAGATCCTTTCACCTTTGTGCTGAAGGTGACTATGCAAGGGAACTGAAATGCAATATTAGATGGATGTGCAACTGAATGGTTGCTCTTCTGTCTGGAACAATTTCGTAAAATTAGCACTTAATTTCTTTTGAACTGTTACCTTTGCACATTGAGTTCCTCATTTCTCTAGTTGCCTAATGGTTCATTAATGGTTCATTCCAGTTCTTTTTGGATGTCATAATATTCTCTCTTGGTTGACGCACGTGAAAATTTTTAATGTCCACTCTTCATTTGAACTTTTAATGCATTTGCCTACTTGTATAATGTTTCTGAGTTTGTCATTATTTTTATACGGAAACTGGATCCAGTTGGCTTCTTATATGATGCATTTGCATAGTTTTACACCCATTACTGGTTCTTCGCACATATCTTTTATAATTTTGATATACACATTCGGGATGCCTTTTTTTTTCAACTCATGCTAGATTAAGTGCATATGCATTCAATTGTAAGCCTTCTCCAAATTATATGAGGACATGTAGATTTTTCTTCTTTTCTTTTAACTTTTCCTTGTGTTTTCTCAATAGGCAAATAGCTTTTTTTGGTAGACCTTCCTGGCGAAAACTCAAATTGGTTATCTGAAATGTTTGATTCTTGTTGTAAATGTTATTCTACCAAAGTTTTATTGTACAGCTCATAAGTTTAATAGCTAATTAGTCTGCACAATTGAGTTATCCCCTTTGTTCTTACATAGAGAAGCCATATTACTCTTTCTCCATTCATTAAGTATTTTTCTTGTAATCAAGTTTTTTTAAGCCAATCATTTTTGTGTCTGCACCGTGAGATTTATACACTACCATGAGTACCTCATTAGGGCATAATGTTCTATTTGTTCCCTCACTGAGGCATATTTTCCTTTCTTTATAGATATTTTCTTGGCGTAGAACTCATACTTAATTTATCTATTTGCTTAGCGTTATGAATTGAAGTCTTGGTTCAGTTATTGGTATCATCTGTGGTAGAGATCAAGTTATTGCTTAACATTAATGGACATAATTGGAAATAGCCTCGCCTTTTTTTAAAACTCTTTTAAGTCTATCAAATGCATCATCATCTAATTAGTGTCACGTGTGATGCAACACAAGGGCTTATTTACCTACAAAAGGCACAAGAGCCTTGGTTGACTAGCCTAGTGGACTGGAGGGTCCCACCTGGGCATAAGTGATAATTTAGTCATTACTGAAGAAATTTTAGAAGCTTTTCCCTTGTTATGTTTTTTATGTGGAATAATTAGGAAAGAGTCTTAGTTGGAGTCATAGTTAGTAATTTGAATTGTCTTTGAACTTGGGAAGAGGAGTCTCAATTTTAGCACGGAAGAGGGAGTGTTTGAGGCTGCTGTATGAGGGAGCATCCATGGCCGCTCTATACGTTGATGTTCCTTCAATTGTAATACAATGTTTACCTTGGTTTGGTTGTTTCCTTCTATTTGGTGTGTGCATTACATTGCCAATGATTCCATAGGTGTCAAGAGCGTGATTCTTTGGCATTGCAATTGAATTTTTGAGTGTTGATCATCTCCCTGACAGTGGGTTACATAACTAGTTACTACCTTAGGATAACCTCTCCTTCTAAAACTGGACCTTCGTAACCCTTCTTGGTTAGCCTCTCTTGATTACCCCTTTCTCTATTCTAACATTTTGTGCTATTTGATTGTCCCACTTTGGATAATTTCATCCTTCATATGCTGCACCTTGTCATCTGCCAGTCCCAAGTGCAAAATAAAATGAGGGTTAGTGTCAGGAAGGCAGTTGTCCTTAAAAAACTTGTTAGACTAAACCTCGACTCTATTCACCAACTGAAGTAGCACCAACCTGCCCCAATTTCTGGGAAAAGGTTATACCACATGGAGATTCCTATTTAAGAGCATTAAAAGGGTGCACAACCATCTTGTTTGGAGCTGAAGGTTGTTTGACTGGCTTGTTCTCGAGAGGCAAACCTCTCTGGTTTTTTCTGTGTGATAACTTGAGTGTCAGGCGGCCGCATTCTTTCTTATAGTGTGATACCAGAATACAGGCGCAACACTCGCATTATCCATGTGTTCCTGTGCTTCCTTGGCTTGGATTTGTGTCTTTTCTGGAATTTACTCTTCGTTTGACATGTTAACTGCAGCTGCTCACTAGAGGGTGTATTTAGGGAACTGATCTCCTGAGTGCCGGTTATGCTGGGCAAGAGCACTGTGTGGCCCACTTGGCAGATTAACGATGTGCTGGGGGTGGGGGCAGATTAACAATGTGCAGGGAGTGGGGGTGGTGATTGGAAGGTCTATGCATGGATAAGGGTTGGTCCAAAAATCATCTTGATTGGAGATAAAACGGCAGAGTATCAGACAAGGGTATGAAAGGGCTCAATATCTTTCATGGTGAAAATCAAACAGCAGACTAGGTCCAGATGATTGTCAAATTAAGATTGGTGCCAATTTATTATTGGTGGGGTGGGGTAGTGTGAGGCATAGTTTTTTTTTTTTTTCTTTTCTTTTTTGTCATTGGCTTAGTGGCCAGGAAGTAGAAAGGAAAAGCACCCAGGAGATGGGAGTGGGTGCCTATACCACTTGGATAGCCGTAAGTTCCTGGGGTACGGTTTAGTTATTAGGAAGTATTGTTGTAGCAACATCTGCTTAATTCCTTTTTCAGCTTTTTCTCCCTTTTATCCTTGTTTTTCCTTCTCAGTTTTATTCCCAATTGTGCACTAAACTTTATTTGAGTTCTACCCTCCAAATCTCCTCCATATACGGGAACCCTACACCAAAAACTTAGTTGCCCTTATAAACAAGCCAACGATAAGCCGAATTTTTGGCCAACAATACCATTCTTCCCAGTTCCCAACGGTCAAATCCTGCATCTAACTAGACCTCTTAATCCCCCTGAAATCCAGCCAGTCAATTTACAAATCAAACCCAAATCTCTAGTCTAAAATGCCTAACCCTCTACCTTCGATTGAGCCATTAAAATCTTATCAAACACCAATCAAGATTCATTCAGTAGAGGGCCTTAAATTCAAGCCATCAAATCAAATCCCATTCAATTGTCCCTTATCCAAAGCCACCAGCAGCTGAAGTCCCTCTAAACACAGATTACAGACGAACCCCAGAGCATGTCCTTTTATGGCCTGATCAACTCTTGTTGCTCCTTAACCCAATTTTTAAATCACCTCAACTCATGCCTCAATATTACCACCATTGGACCGACCCTAACAAATCCTAAATGAGCCCAATTCAAGGTTCTCCAGACATCCTTAAACTGAGCCTAATTCAAATCTATTCAACCGCCAATTACAGTCCCTTTTCCCACTTTTCTCCCCTCAAAATCTTTGTAGGCAGCCTGTTGTTCAGCCGCATCGCAGTCCTCGAATAGTCACTCGACAGCCATGGAATATAGCCTCCAAAACTGCTTGTGTGGTCATTCGAACCACAAATACTTCCTACAGTACATTTTGCCAACCAGCTCGCTAACAGTCATCGCGAGCAGACTGTCTTTCAACTGAAATTCCTGCAGACCTTACCTTTGAGAAATTGCATCCATCTTAACAATGATTTTTCCTACTTTTTGACGTAAGGACAGCAGTATGGTGTCTCATGGCAGATGCTGCAAGCCAAAATGAAAGAAAAAGGGCACGTGGTCGTGACCAGAAATCTCGTTTCCACCTTTGCTCTTAGGACTCTAATTTTTATGCAATTTGATTACCAATGAGGTTGACTACTGGTCCATTCCTTATCGAAGTATAGTGCTTTCCACTGGGGTGATTGGCATGTGGCCAAGCTGGGAGCCAACAAGGGCTGTCACACGCCATAGGGTGAGCTACATCTCTCAGCTGATCATTCGCTTGTGTGTGTGTGTGTGTTGAAGCCAATGAATGAGTGAAGGATTCCTTTAACCAAGAAGACCATGGTATGGTAATACTAGACATGAAAATACATCTATATTCTCCTATACTCGCAATTTTCCCCTTGGAAATTCTCATTGGAATTCAGTTTTGTAATCTTCAATGTGGGGAGATTGGATTGCAATCTGAGTTCAGCGACACCTAAGGGCACATATCACTGGTATAGGGAAATCTGAAAATCGTCTGGGGTATTTTGTTCAAGATGAAGGCGTTAGATTTCAGTTTCTTTTAGAAACCAAAAGGCTCCCGTTTGGATTGCCCTTTTAGGAGAGAAGTATTTTGCATTTGACATGTAGAAGAAATTTCTTTCTCATAGAAGGGATGGGAAATCACATCACTTTTTATTACTATTATGATTTACAAAGAAGTGTCATTTAACCATTAAAATGTTTGTTTTTTCTTTAAAGAAGGGCATTGCTCATTTTTTCCAGCTAACCACAGAGAACGGAGGTTTTTTTTTTTTTTTTTTTGCTGCTGATCCCAAGCCCGTGTATAGGAGGAGGGTTGAGTTAGGTAGGTTGATAGCCAGCATAAAACTTTGTTACAACCCAAACATGAATTTTGAGATAACAATATTTCGCAATAAGGTTAAAGCGTTCTCCACTTTAAGCAACGCATTGCAGCATCGCCCGACTACAGTGAAAAGCGTATAAAGGCAACTGCATGACTCTGGAGGTTAAAGAAGTTAGTCCATGCGAAGAAGATGAGGAATAGGAAAATTAGATTTGCTACTTGAAATATAGGAACCTTGACAGGTAAGAGCATGGAGTTAGTTGAGGTAATAAAAAGAAGAAAAATTAGTATGGCTTGTATACATGAGACAAGGTGGAAAGGGAATAAAGTTAAGGAGCTCATTGATGGGTATAAGTTTTTCTATGCAGGATAGAGTAATACAAGAAATGGAGTGGGTATAGTTGTAGATAAGAATTTAAAAGAAAGAATTGTGGGGCTAAAGAGGTTTGGGAATAAAATTATAACAATAACACTAGAAAGAATTGTGGGGCTAAAGAGGTTTGGGAATAAAATTATAGCAATAAAACTAGTGTTAGAGGAAGACATAATTTATATCATCAGTGCATATGCTCCCCAAGTATGACTAGAGGAAAGTATGAAAAGACAATTTTGAGGAGAGATGGATGATTTAATGCGAGAAATCTCAAATAGTGATAAGATTTTCCTTGGAAGGAATTTAAACAGATATATAAGAAGAGATAATAGAGGATATGACAGAGTACTTGGAGGGCAAGAATTTGGAGAAAATAATGAATTCGGAAACACTTTATTGGACCTTGCTGAACCATTTGATTTTGTAGTAGCAAATACTTACTTTAAAAAAATGAGCATTTAATTACCTATAAAAGTGAGAGTAATAGGAATCAGACAGACTGTTTTTTAGTTAAAAAATAGGACCGATTGGCTTATAAAGATTGTAAGGTTATCCCAGGAGAGAGTTTGACTACGCAACATACGCTCGGAGTTTTAGATATTTGCATTAGAAGTAAAAAGAGAGCGGTAGTAAATAAAATGGCCCCAAAGCAAGGTGGAGAGATTTAAAGGGAGAAAGAGCAAATATATTTAAAGACAAAATGATTGAAAAAAGAGAATGGAATCTTAAAAGAGAAATTACAGTAATGTGGAATCAAATAGCTAATTGCATTAGAAATGTTGCAAAGGAGGTACTTGGAGAATCAAAAGGAAAGAAACATATTAATAAAGAAACATGGTGGTGGAGTGTGGAGGTTCAGGAAGTTATTTGAGAGAAAAGACCTTGCCACAATGTTTGGCAAGGATTAAAAGTATAAAAAATTTTGAGCTGTATAAGAAGGCAAAGAAATGAGATAAAAAAGGAGTAAGTGGTGTAAAATTCAAAGCATACGATGACCTCTATAATAGGTTGGGAAAAAGAAAAAGAGAAAAAGATATTTTAAACTCGCAAAAATAAGAGGAAAAAAAGTAGGGACTTAGATATTGTCAAATGTATTAAGGACAATGAGGAAAATATTCTGATGAAGGACAACGATATTAAAAAAAAGTGGAAGAAATATTTTAGAAAACTTTTAAATGAAGAACATTTGGGGGATACAAGAGTTAAGGAAGATATTTCATCACTAGAGCATAATTTTCTCCATAGAATTAGAGGGGTGGAAGTGAAAGAAAGATTGAAACGAATGAAGACAGGAAAGGCTATAGTCCCAGATGGTATTCCGATATAGGTATGAAAATGCTTATGAGAGGTTGGGGGTGAGTTGGTTATGTAGACAATTCAATAAGATACTTGTGATAAAGAAAATACTGGATGAATGGAAAAGAAGCATTGTAATACCTATATATAAGAATAAGAGAGATATACAAAATTGTACAAACTATCGAGAGACTAAACTTATGAGACATACTATCGGGGCCGGCTTAAGAGAATTTGAGGCTTAAAGCAACAATCCTAAATAAGATATTTTTATTTTTTTATAATATTATAATATTTTATTTAAAATTTATTTTTTTTTCATTTTTTGTAATAAAATATTATTATTTAAGTTTTTATATTCAAATTTTGTTAACATATCTTTTTCAATTGATAGTATGGCTAATCTACTTAATTTTTTTGTGACATTGTTGATCTAATTTATGATTTTATCAATTTTAATTTTGAAAAACTTCTTTTTATAAAAACAACAGTTATAGATATTGTCAATATTTTTCAAGCATACATATTTAATATTTATAAATTATAATGAATAATATTTACAAATGAAACAAACACTAACTATATTAAACATATAATATGAGCTTGTAATTACATTTTTTTAAAGCATAGAACCATAGAAGCTAATTTAGTGATTTATTAATGTTGGCTATAAAGATTATAGATGTTGATTACTTTTAAATATGATGCAGCTTCTTTAATATAAAAAAAAAAGAAAGAAAGATTATATTTGAAGTTATCTTCTAAGAATTTTAAGTAACATAGATATAGAGGGAAAAGTAGAGGGAAAAGTTCATAATAGAAAATGATTTCTTACTTGTTGTGATTTTAGGGTTTTTTTTTCTTTTAATGCAACATTTTCTCAATGGTGAAAATGGTCTTTAATTCTTTTTTTGAAACATGAAAAGATAACAATTTTTTTTAATATAAAAAGATGGTAGTTGCTTTAATTACTTTTATAAGACCTTAAGTAGTTACAATTACTTTTTTGATGCCTTATTTTTTTGGATTGAAAAAAAGAAGATGGGATTTAATTTTTACGGGGCCTAAAGCGAAGGCTTTTTTGGCCCAATGGTCGAGCCACCCCTGCATACTATGAAGTTATGGGAGAAAATAATGGAGCAAAGACTGAGACGAAAGACTAAGATCGTTGAAAATCAATTTGGTTCTATGCTAGGGAGATCAACTATGGAAGCTATCTTTTTACTTAGGCAATTAATGAAAAAATATTGAGCAAAGAGGAAAAATCTACACATGGTCCTTATTGATTTAGAAAAAGCTTATGATAAGGTACCGAGGAATTTAATTTGGTGGGTTTTGAAGAAAAAGAATGTCCGTAGATGTTATATTGAAAATTTTAAGGATATATGAAGGAACAGTAATAAATGTCAGAACCACATGTAGAGAAACAGGTGGATTCCCTGTGATTATAATTATATATCAGGGATTAACGTTAAACCCTTATCTTTTTGTATTAATTATGGATGAGTTAACTGTATATATTTAAGAAGAAGTACCATGGTGTATATTGTTTGCAGATGATATAGTATTAATGGATCAATCAAAAGATGATGGAAATGCAAAACTTGAGAGATGGTGGGGGCATTAAAATCTAAAGGCTTTAAAATAAGTCGTACAAAGATAAAATATATGTATTGCAACTTCAGTGAATATATACAAAGTGTTGAAACCATTATCAAAATTAAAACCCATGAGATATCACGTAGAGATTCTTTTCGATACCTAGGCTCGATGATTAGTAAGGATTGGGAGATTAACAAAGATGTGGAGGTAATGGAGCATAGGAAAAAAGCTAGATGGCAGAAGTGGATACTAACTTCTAAAGTGCTTTGTGATAGACGAATGCCAACGAAATTGAAGGGCAAATTTTACAGGACAATGGTTAGACTAGTTATGAGATATGGAATAGAATGTTGGCTAATTAAGAAGACCCATATTCATAAAGAGGATGTAGCGGAGATAAGAATGCTTAGGTGGATGTGTGGTAAAACTGAAAAAGATAAAATTAGAAATGAGCATTTTCGAGATCATTTAGGGGTAGCACCAATAAAGAATAAGATTAGAGAAATCCATTTAAGATGGTTTGGGCATGTTGAGCGTAGGCCGATAATGGCACCAGTGAAAAAGAGTTTGGCGATACAAGTAGATGGCCCATCAAGAGGTAGGGGTAGGCTGAAGAAAATATTGATGGAGATCATTAAATCAGATTTGAAGAAGTTTAACTTATCTAAAGATTTTGCTCAAAATATAACGGAATAGAGAAATAGAATTCAGGTGGCTAACCCCCATATGATTGGAATAAAACTTTGATGATGATTCTTGGTAGAATGTCTGGATCCCGCAATTTTGTGGTTGCAACAATGGGTACCTTTCACATGAGGATTCTCCTAAAACGTGTTTCACATTGCTGTATCCAAGGACACCCTATTTGTCACATTCTCTTTATCCAAACAACCGTTGGGGGCCTGTTTGGATGTGGGGAATTTGGGATCATTTTTAGGATCTCACTTCTTGGTAAAAAGTTAAATCCCACCAAGGGGTAGGGAAAGCATAATTTTCCCCAACATAAACCATTGAATACCCTATCTAACTTTAGTTATCTCCAGTGAACACTATAAGAGTACAAGATATTTGACCAAAAAGTAATAATATTTCATGGACTTTATTATTGGTAGAGGAGTCAAATTAAAATGAAGAAAGTATATACATTTTACTCTTAGCCATGGGATCAAATAAGAAAATCAACTTCATGGAAAAGTAAAAATGAGTGTTGGCAAAGAGGAAAGATTGATATTTTTATAGGAATGGAAGTGGTTGTACATAAGAAGTAAGACCATGGGCCGTTACTTGTACATAAAAAATGATTAGTGATCATATTTAAATATACTTTAGTTATATGTCAATAACAAAAAGGCCCCAATCCATCGTTAGCTCCATGGTTAGGCACCTTTTCCTCCTAGAAATGGCTAGGGCGTGTTCCTAGTCGTAACAATGAGTATGGCTGTGAACTTGGTAGAGTGTGCAATTGGGCGCATGAGTTGTACCAATGCAAAATTAAATAAATAAATAAATAAAATAAAAAGGTAAATAACTAGAAGTGGTGTTTTCTTCCAATATGTCTCCCCATCCCATCTCAACAATTAGGTGGCCCAAGTCTATGAATGCTATGCAATATGTGACATATGACATGAAAGGGCAAATTTAGCTTTACAAATGGAGTGGGCTCTGGGCTAACTGTTTGTTCAATGTGTTGAATGTGATCTTATGTATTAGGCTCAATAACTAAACAAAATGGGCTTGATAAGGATCGAGGGGCCTAATTTATCTTGTTGATGGGATATCTAAATTTGCAAATGTTGCCTCCCTAGCTCCATTTACAAATGCTCTGAGTACACCCACGCGGCGCACCAACCCCCCCCCCCCCCCCCCCCAAATATTTTAAGTTAAAATGACAATTTAATAGGTTGCATATGGGGCAACAACATGCATTCATGTCATAATTCCCATCATATGAAGTTTCACTAGAAAATTGGATATAGTTCTAATCGGTCTAAAAAATTTTTCTACTGTAGAACATAATCAAAAAGTGATTTTGAACGGATTAAATTTCAAGTATAAGCTCAAGATTGAAAAGAAATAATAATACACTGATAATTAGTGCGTTTATAATTGTGAATATATACAATAAAAGAAGGCTTGCTTTTTGAAAACGCCTTCAGCGTGCTGTGATGAGCCAACCATTACTTCAATCCCTTTCACAACTTCGCCAAGCCTCAACCTTCCAATATCTTTGTCTCTATACGATCAATGCATCATGATCTCAAATCAAGATATGCGGGTGGTGACGATGACCCTAGATTTGATAAATAGTTTGTAATCTATCCTTAATCCCTTCTTCTTTTATTTTATTTTTCTTTTTCTTTTCTTCTTTTCATTTCTTTCTTCTTTCAAGATCTAGTTTTTCCTTAAAATTAGCTATTTTTTAGTTTCCTTTCTTTTGGAAACCCATATTACTAATAATTAACTTGTTAATGCTGGAGGGGCCATTTATTAAGTGATATCCTTCAGAAGGAGGGCCCATGGCTCATACAAGAAAAGAAAATACCGAAACAGAGGGGGGACTATGGCCCCTGCTGGCCCCATAGTTCAACCCATGATTCCCATGTATTTTTAAAAACTTAAAATGGGCACACATCTTAACATCTAAATAGCTTAAAATCATCACTCCATTATAAATAATAAGGAAGAATAGAATTAAGTTATTAAGTAGTAAAAAAAATATTGAATATTTTAATTGAATAATTAAGTGATTAAATAACAAAAAAATTGTTACACATTTAAACAAAAACTGAGCAATTGAATGATAAGAAAAATCACACGTTTTAAGAGAATGATCAAGCAATTAAATAAACTACATGCTGTGGGCTCAATATTTATTTAGGTTCAAATATTTAATAGGCATAAGCCTAGGCCTCCTATATTTTTTATTAAGAGCATTCAAATTCTGAATGTACGGCCCATATCAAACTTAGACATGACCTAAACTTAGAATCAAACTAACTTATTGAGTGAAATCACGAATGGAGTGTCTCTTTTTATTTGAACATTAATGAGAAAAACAATCAACTTTCAACATTAACATGTAATTACATCATATAATGATTCCTAACTAGATTTATGAACCAAAGCAACTCTAATAGAGTTGCAAACGGGTGGGTTCCTATCTGGGCCCATAATGGACTCGAGCCCGGATCAAGTTCGGAACCCGGAACTGTTAATGGGAATATGAAACCAGATCGGAACTGGTTCCCTATATGGGGCAGGTTCAAGTTCAGGTCTGGGTTATTGTAGAGAATGATTTAAAGAAAAACTAACTTTTAGGGCATGTTTGTACACACACCCTCTCCGCAGGAAGGGGAAGTTGCTACATAAGCAAAGTCCTTCGAAATGAATTTCATCGGAAAAGAGTTCTATAGAAGTACAAAAGTTAGTATATGTTGCAAAATACCTTTTTTCTGTGAATTAGAAATAATGTTGTTTGGTGCACTTGCGAAATACTTGGTGAAAATCATACAAAGAGAGGGCGGAAAGGTGGGTGGAGGGTATAAAAAGGGGTAAGAAGTATAGAAATAGAAAAAAAGCTAAGGGCATCGTAGTCGAGCAAGAGGGAGGAGCCCAAATAAAGAGTTGTAATCCACCTTGAAATGGAAAGAGGGTAAACTTTTCTGCAGAAATGGGAGTTCGATGACCCTCTACAGGAACTCTATTTTGGGCATTTTCAACCTTATCAAAGAAAAGTCTGACATGGCAAAAAAATGATTTTAAAGATTTGTGTTGCACCAAACGCATTAATAATAAATTTTCTGAAGAAAACTATAGACATTTTTGTAAAAAAGTATTTCACAAACATGCCCTTAGGAAAAATTACTGAAAATTGAGGTAATATATCAAGTCTGGGCACATGAACTTAAACCAAGGTGGAACCAAACCAAAATTATTTATGTCATGGGTCCAAAAATTGGATCCAAGCCCAGACCTATTTACTTATCGAGACCAAAATAAGGACCCAAACCCAATTATTAATAAGTCAAAACATCTACCCAATTATTAATAAGTCAAAACATCTATGTATCGAAGATTCAGGGACACATTTGCAACCCTAAACTCTAGTGCATATGTAGCATAAATTATTTGACTATTGATTTAGCAATTTTTTTTTTGGTAGTATGGGTTTATTATAGCCTTCACATTATTGGAGTAAAATTTTGTTTGTCTTTTTCATTTGTGTTAATTATAGTGAGCATTTTCATTTAAATTAATTAAAGTAAGCTTTGTTTTGTTGGCATTTTAACTATCTTAAGAAACTTTAAAAGTCTACCTTGAAAAATATTCCAAATTTAGGAATTTTTTCCGAATATTATTAGAACTCTAAAAATAATAACTTGTAATGGCTAACAAAGAATCAATAAATATAAATTATTATCCGCCCACCATCACATGCCCTTAACAAGAAAATCCTTACTCTGCCATTCATGTGATCGTATGTGCTTCTATTGGAACTATATCATTGATCCAATTTGATCACTTTGTGGCTCCCACTAAATCGATATGCATACATTTCCCATTAATGTAGTGCATCAACATTAAACTAGTGGGGCTCACTATTTTTTAAAGGTAAAGGAATTAGTGTTGTAGCGATATTCAAACTATGCATATCGTAACCATCCTGGATCTCATTTAGTGGGCCCCAATTGAAATAGGATGCAAAAAATGCTATTTATGAAACGTATCTGCTGGAGTCCAGCCCTAGTTTGTATGTTAAAATTCTGGTCGTATAGCAGTCAGCGGAGCGTCTATCATTTTCCTACTCGCGCAGGGACTGTTTCAAAAGAAGCAATTTAAGATAAATGTTTTATAAATAGATTGTTTGGTAAGGCAAAAATATTGATTGAAATAGACTTTTAAGAATCAAAGGATTTCAAAATTTCATTGATTTCTCAAGATCTACAATGAATTATGGACTGATTTGGTTCTCCATTACCATTTTCAGCGTTCAAGAAAGGACCAACGGTTTTGATGTTGACTTGGCCCCCAAAGAAGTTAAAAAGCAGATCCAAATTTTTACACATTCAAAAAAAAAATCTCGGGATTAGAATCAAATCAATGGTTCAAATTTGAATCCATAACTGTATTTTAGCTTTAAAATATCTCCAGCAGTTTGTATCATAATTTGGTGGCCCACAAAGTAAAAAAATTGGAAAAACGGACAGTAGAAAACCATGTGAAACTGGGCAGTCTTGACAAATAATACATCTGACGGTTCTCTGATTTTCCACTTTTTTTTTTTGAGATCTGTGAACGATTATTGGCCGAAATTTGACCTGGTAGCTGTTTACAGTCTTCCAATGAGGATCAACGGCTCGGATGGTGATTGTGGGCCCCAAAAATGAGGATCTAATGTTCGGCCTTTTTCACAAATATATTTATATTCATGATGATCCAACGGCTCAAATTTGATATCTACCCCAGTTTGCGCTTTTAAATATTTTGAACGGTTTTGATTGTGTGTGTGGGGACTACGATTTATAAAACAATGAAAAAAAGGTTAAACCCAAAAGCGATGTCAGAAACGCTTTAGCGTGAATGTATTTCCGCTTCATAAACTCTTTCGGTATGAAATGATGTAGCTTGGCTGCAGCTGTCCGAGGTAAGGCATCTTCTTTAGAGCTCGTTTGGATGTGGGTTAGAGCAAAATAAAGTAGAGTAAATACCAAATCAAGAAAAAATAATATATGATGGGGTTATAATGATTTTTTATTTTTAGTTATTTAATAAGAATTTTTTTTACTTTTTGTATGAAAAGTAGATATTTTTTATAACTTAGTAATTTCTTTTTTTACTTTTAAAAAAATAAAATTCAAATATTTAACTACACTCTAATTTACTTTACTTCGTATCCAAATCCACCCTAATTTTCCAACAGAGGAGGGGGCCCTACAAACAGTTTAAGATGTAGACGTTGGAAGTGCACTTCCCAGACGGAACGAGCACCAAATCAAACTCGGTCGTTAGACACGCCACGTGGCATCTTGGGCAAGTCATGCCGTAGAAAGCGTGAACTTGAAGTTACCATCCATCCCCTTTGTCCTGGCCCCATCGCTTCCACTCTCGTTTCTCTTCTTCCTTCTCTTTCCAGATGACCTAATATTGTCATTTGTTTATTTTGAATCTTGATTTTACTTAAGTTTTAGAATTTCTAATAATCAAATGCTAGTTTTTATGTTTGGACCTTTTCTTGGTAAATATCATAATGGACCTTTTGATGTCAGAATAGGTAATGAATCCTGATTGTGGGAGCTAGCAAACATTTTGGTTGTAGGACTGGCAATTTGCAAACGTGTGTGTACATGACCTTTGTCCATTATTACACATGGTTGTTAGAGTCGACCAGCATGCATGCACAACTACATCGATTTTAAGGCCCTCGAGTCCTATATTCTAAAATGGTACATTCAACACTCTCGTTAAATTAATTATAAAAAAATATCAAATTTGAAGGTTTTTGGGGAGAAATCCTCTAAAATGGAGTAATACAATTAATCTCAAAATTATGTGTGCAAACAAACAACCACGCAGCGGAAATAAATTAAACTACAAGCACACATCACAAGAAGACACAGATTTTATGTGAAAATTCAACCTATAAAAAAATCACGGCCAAGAATCAAGCACTATGAATCATACTATAGTTACAAGAGAATACTCACAACCCTTAACCAGTTGCCATTCAACCTAAAGACTTTGTAATTCCCTTACACGGCTCCCTGTTACAACAACCCTCTGCCGTTCTCTATGACAGATCCAAACACCTAAACGCCTTCTAGATATTGTACTTGACTCTTCAAAGCAATCTTCTACACTCAGAGAAGTAGAAGATAAGAATCTCTAAAGTACAACTTCAGCCCTTCAACTCTCAAAAAAACTGTAGAGGAGATGATCTCTAAAATATATTCCCCACTTAGAATAATGAGATCTATATCTTAAGGTTGAGAGAGAACCCTCTTTTATAGCCCCAATTTTGTGCCTCATAAGTATAATTCAATCAGGAAAGAAGTTGACATGTAAAAGGCAAGTTCCCTTTTAAATCGGATTAAAAAATCACAAGTCGGCGAACTTTCTGCACCTGTCCGATCGGTCGGATGAATGGCCCGATTGGTCGGATTAAGGTTCTGCCCAAGGTGAAATTTCAGCACTTTTCTACAAACTTCCAGAGGCCATGACTTTGTCGTTTCACCTCCGATTGAGGCAATCTTGGGCTCTACGAACATCTACTGGAAACAAGCTTTCCAATAGTATGTCGCATGCTTATATCCGACACTCAATTTGTAAGATATGACATTTTTAATCCATATTATCCATAGAAAATCGCTTCAATATATCGCTTTTTTTTCGATTTCTTGACTTCAGTGCATTTGGCGACTCAAAACATTGTTCATACTCAAAGATATGTAAAATACAACACTAATGGACTCAAGTTTTGTCCAACCCATAAATTCGCCAATACAAAAATCCTTATAAAATTGTTGGCCGATGGCCAATGCTGCATATATGCTTGCATTCCTCAGCCAAAGGGCCAGGGTATTATCAAACTTGTTTCTATCATTTAGTTTCTTTTCATCATTGAATTTAGGAACAGCGGATGCAACATACTTGCTAGTTTTCCTTCTTCCTAAAGTTCCTTGACCTCCCTACATGGCTACACATGAGTTTTTCCATAGCAACAGCGATAACAAATGCATAATAATTAGAGACAAGGCATTATCTCAATTGCTTTTATTTGAGGAAAATTTTTGCAATGCATAGTGCAAAGGAGAAAATTGTCCTACAAAAAAGACTCTAACCTTTGTAGAATTTGAATTACTAATGGTGATTGCATGAGTGCTTGTTTTTCATTAAATGAGAGATACCTTGATCATCATTTTTGAAGATTCACCTTTTTTTTATTCCAATTTTAACGTCCTTTATTTAATACAAGTCTCAAATTTCTTGAAAGTCCAATTAAATGGAACAAGCACGTTCTAATCTTATGATGAAGCGATGTCAACTCATGAAACTTCTTACAGATATTTCTCCAAACAAACGCACGCTGTATGAGTTAAAAAAAAGGATTTGAACTTCATTGTCATCATCATTACTTGTAAACTTCATTAATGTCATCATCATTTGTGTTATAGATCTCTTTACTTGTAAAATGAGTTGTGAGAGATCGAATATTAATAATAATGTTAGAACCTCAGACTTTAATTTCAGAATTAGTAATTATTAATATTGGAACTTTGGAACTTCAGACATACTTTCCATAATTTACTCTCACTTAAATGGAAGCCAATAATTGAATAGCATCAATTAATCTAACCATATGATTTACTTCCAATTCACATACTAACTAAAGATGGCATAAATCCAGCTAATCTAAGCGAGTGTATCTGGATAAGCTAATCTGTCAGTCTGGCAAAGTTCCAAATTATCAAAAATCAACAACAACAATAATAATGGTAACAACATTCTAATTACAAGGGTAATTTCTTAAAACAAACACCACTATCCGTTCGGTTTTTAACGTAAAGCACCCAAAACAGTCTCATCAGTTCAGAATTCACCAACGCCAGACATTTTTTTTTTACCTTTTATTTGAGGTAAAAACACAATCACTTAACACCTTTTTCTCGTTCATTTGAAACAAAAACCAAGTTAGCAAGATAGTATTTGTAAGTTCTTTCACAACAAGAAGGAGATAATGTTATCAGAATTGAAACTTAACCCACTATTATACAACAAACCCCATCTTATTATAACATTAATTACCATATACGCAGACACTAAAAACTACAATGCACCACAAACAGACAACACATGTTTCAAATACAGAGATGGAAAAAAATGGAGAAAAGTTCAAATATTTTATGATTGGTTTGTTCTCTCATATCGGTGAAAGCGTCTTATTTGATTTTGATCGATTTTCCTATCCAAGGTAAATCATAATTTTCTTTGAGTCTAACCATTTTATTTTTATTTTCTTTTGAGTTTAACCATTTTATTTTTATCTTGATCATCTTTGTTCATTTTTCTCTTCGTTTAGAAACTTGCTAACAGAATCTTTTTTAAAATGTACTTAGAGGGTTTGGGTTTGGATTGTCTTGCTTGCTGTGTGAAGCAGTTCGGCACATTTAGAATTTGGTATGGTTGTTGAATCTTTATGATAAGTTTAACAATTAGGGTTTTTGTTTTGAATTTATGACACTGCATATTCTTTCAAAAAAAATTTCTTATTTTTGCTAATATAATTTTTATGTACTGGCAGATTCAGATTAAAGAAATACAAGTAATCGTAATAACAGTTGAAGGGAATGGAGATGTGTACTGGGGATTTCACGTGGATGGAAACTTCATTTCAGATTTCATCCGGCTGAATAGAGAAAATATCACACAAATTATAGAGGAAACAGGAGCCAGCGTCAGTGTGATAATGTTGAAGGGGAGAACGATTCATTTGTTGTTGTAGAATGACCAGAGCATCTGGCCTGTCTGGCTCACAACAGGCTTACCCCACGCACTACATGTGGAAATGATGAGGAAGCTTTGTCCACATTTGGCAGCTAATGGATGTCGTGGATTTGGCATAAATTGTCACTATATCATACTGTTTGATATAGAGAGATATATATATATATATATACTATGTTCATCTTGTAGTTTTTCCCTCGGTTTTTTCACGTAAAAAAGCATAGTTGATTGATTTATTTGAATCCTTTTATTTTGCCGCCGTTGTTAATTCTACTACACTTTAGAAATTAGATTGAGACCTTCAACATGTCATCTCTTGTGATTCTAAAAACTCTTAGACGGCTTCCTAATTAGACTGTCTAAAAGCTCTCAGACAGCTTCCTAATTAGACTACCTCCACTAATCGTACACTCGAAAAAATAGAAACACTGAAATGCCCAAGGGATCATTTTTGGAGACTTATAGCAGCAGCTTGAAAAATGAGAGCAGAAGAGGAGAAGACTGATTTATAGAGGAGTTGATTATGCTGGATGGGATGAGAGGCTTAACTAGACCCGTTGGAACATTATACTTTCCACGAGTGCAATGGTCAACGATGTCACTCCCCAATTTTGAGATCCTTAGGACCCTTAGAGGTTGTGGCATAATGGGCCCACCTTGCATAATATAACTCCAAGTCAATTACATTAAAATAATGCGTCAATAATAACAATAAGCAATAAATGTCTAAAATCAGTATTATACAAATATCAAGGAAATATGAAATAGTCCATCTATGGCACTATGTGAAATAGTCTCTAATAGCTAAGTGATGATTCGCTTTTTAAGTCTCGCCCGTCCCTGCAAGTAAGCTAAGATTCTTCATTATCGAAGTCAACCTCAAAATCTTTGAGAGAGAGAGAGAGAGAGAGAGAGAGAGAGAACAAAACACGTATGAGCATATATACAGCCCAACAAGTAAAAACATTATAGGGCTACAGCAAAAAAAATTTCAATCAATGATAGCAATTTAGGTAGCAAAAAAAATGTCAATCAATGATAGCAATTTAGGTAGGGTTATATGAGTACGTACGATTACTTCAGAAAGATATAACAAAATGAAAAGCTAAGAAAATCGACATGATACTTGGATAATGGTAACGATTTCACTCTTGGCAATGATTTATGAATATTGAAATAAATTATAATCACATTCTTTAATCTAAGAAAATGGCATATCCTCAGTCACAATACAGAAGATGTATCCACCATAAAAAAAATAATTAACACAATTAATGGGCCCGCAACTAGCATTGCATGATGGAATTATGCTCATCCCAGTAGCTTCAATTAAATCTATATTACAAGGGACTAACTGCAATCTAATTATAACACACAAAGAGGTACCCATGCCCCAATGCCATATCCATAATAGGGCTAGAGTCCACGTATGAATATCTACAGATTGCATTGCCCACATGCTAGATAATGCCGTTGAAGGGTTTACATTCAAGGGTAGATTTTCTCAAAATTCAAATCTCATAGTGTAACATGGTTTGAAACATTTTATAAAATCAATGAGAACACAATATAACATTGAGGTGCTAACCATGAAATAGAATACAATAGCAATATTTTAGCTATGGTTCATAAAATAATATACAACATCAACTGTACATAGCGTGAGCTCACTGCATAAAATTTGGTCATTGGTGATTATCCATTATAATTCATCAGGCATATTCATATTGATAAAACATTGGCCCTAAGTATGCTAAGATGCTAGGACTGGGTCCTGCTTGGAGCAAAAGGATTACATAATAGTTTAATATGTTAAAAGGCAAGGGTTGGAAAACTCTATCTATTAGAGGATCATAGTAAGGTTACTTACCTGAATTCATGGTAATCATTGAATCAAACTTGTCCCAGCTTGAATGTTCTGGAATCTCAATGTATGTCTCTCTTAATGATAGGGAACCAAGGTATGAGGTTTATGGCATGTTTCTTTGTCGAAATTCAAAGAGTTACTATTTCTAAAATTTGTAAATCCCCCATCATAGTGGAATTTGAAAACTCTCCTTTGAGATTGACATCTAAAAATTCCGTTAAAAAGTAAGTTAACTAGAATTCTGACATTCTCTTAGGACATTTGAGTACTTTTAAATGAGTGATATTTCTAAATTTCTGAAAAGAAACAAAGCATTCACAAATTCTGAGGGACAGCCCATCACATCATATCCAAAAATGCCGAACACGTTAAATTTTTGCCAGGAATACTACAAAAGAAACAAGCCCTTAGAAGTTGTTTGGTTGCAGCATTTAAATATAAAAATGGTACACATGTGTAACCATTACCCACCATCATGTTTGGTTGTACAATATTTACACATCACATATGTAAATTAAATATGAAAATTGTATGAAAATGCGCCTATTTTCACAACTTATTTTTCACACCTGGAAAGATGGTAAAAGGAATCACACATAAAACTATGTGGAGTAAAATCACACAAAAAAATGCGGACGGTTTACTCCTTTCCGTTCCGTCGTAATGATATCCTGAGTTCGAGACACACTACCACATATATAACTCTTTGAGATGTCTCCAATCCAGTAACGCAAGAGCCGGTTCATATCCAAACTAGGCATCTATGCTGATATAATGGGAAAAAACCCTTCAATAATGTTGGCAACACCACCCCATCTATTGTCTTTGACGATAAAGATTGACAACGGGTCTATCCACTTACATGCTCCAAGTTCTCTAGTTTTTTTTGAAGATACAAGCAAGACTTGAATTAAAAAAAAGGAAAAACCCTTGAGTTTCACAAGAAAAACTATTTTTATGCTTCACTAATTTCAACCATGAAGCAACAAAAGTATGGTGAAAGTTCGTTTATGCCCAATCATATTTCAAAGACCAACTATCATGCAATTGAATATTTACAAATTCAACAATTTATAATCAATATTTACATTTGTGTAGGATTGCATTGTGAGGGTGAAGCGATGGATAAAGAATTTGAAATCCAATATGCTTACCACTTACTAGATACGATAGCATTAGAGATGTAAAATACTAGTGTGCCATATTCATGGGCGGAATGGGGGGGGGGGGGGGGGGGGGGGGGGTGTCATGGCCTCCCCTTTATTTTGGATTTTTTTATATACATATATATATATATGTTTATATATGCACATGAATATTCTCCATATATATATATTTCTGATCCTATGAAAACTGTTCTCACGCACCTACAATAAAAACTTTTTATGGGACCCATTTTTTAGTCTCATTTGAGTATGGGACCAGGGGGTAAAAAGATCCATGCTAGACTATCTTACATATCAAGTTTGGCAAAAAAAAAAAAAAGTTTGGATTTCAAAATTTCTTCCTATCTATGTTTCACTAGTGCAAAAAACTTTAAATTGATTAGAATTATATTACATTAAATAGCTTGAATTTCAAATATGGGTCATTACCATTGATTACTTTTGGTTCTCTTATAAAAGTGCAAGAACCCACTTTAATAATGATTTTTTTTTGTCTTATACATTTATAATTTTTATTGTACAAATCATCAATGCTTCACTGTGCCTTTTAGATCAGTGGGTCTCAAACCCAAGGGGAAGCTTAGCTGGCCTAGGACTACAGTTTGCTCCCAGAGTTTGTGAATTTGCGCTACGCTACCGCACTGGGGCAGCATGAGATTTACTTTGCTCCCCCTAGGCTTGAAGAGATCAGTCCGATCCAAAGGGCAGGGACACCCTCTGTTAGCCAAAAAAAAAAAAAAACGTGGCTCATTGTTGAAATCCAACTTGCTTAAAATCACTTCCTAATTATATCGTAGTATCATGAGAAATTTTAATTAATTGGAGTTATATCCACCAAAGATCCAAAAAAAAAAAAAAAAACTCTAGCGCGCCCCCCCCCCCCCCCCCCCCCCCAACAATAAAAAATTCCTGATTCCGCCCCTGGTCATATAAAAGAGCTCTATGAATTGACATGTGAAAGTTTGTCTCTCTCCTTTCTTGCATGAAGAGATATTCATTTTTTAAAATGTGATTTTTTGAATATTTTTTGAAATATATATTTTATATAGAGACGGTGTATATTTAGGGTGAATCATAAGCTTTAGAATGGACTACTCTATTTATATGGAGCTGAAATACTTGAAACTCATGTTTTGGGAAAAATACTTTGAAATTTTTGAACAATTAGATGTTTAAAAGGAATTGAAATGCATCGAAATTCATGAGTTGTATGGAATTCAAATGTATTGGAATTGTTGAAATGGGCTTGTAAGTTTTGATGATAATTATATCACGTTAGTTCAATTTTTTAAGGGATTAGGTGCCAAAATATTAGGTATATCTTATATGTTTCAAAATATAAATATAAAATCCCCAAAAAAATTTATAGATTTACGCATATCATTGAACCAAACAAGGTAAAATAATTTGTATATGTAAATGATGTGAAACTGTTGTTAGTAGCCAAACAATGTAAATATAAACAGATACGTAAAGCTTACATATTCAAAATTTATATACTCAACATTCATATATGTTAATTGTATTTACGCATCTAATAAGTAAATGCCAAGCAACCCTTAGGGTTCATGTGCACTTAATGGGCCAGGTTACTGGTTTGGGCCTAGCCTTGATCAGAAGGTAAAACCAGTGATTTGTTTGAATAGTGGAGGTTGTCCATAGACATAAGTTAAGTTGGTTGAGTTTGGGCCATTGAAATTTTGGAAATGGGTCGCAAGTAAGCCCCTAATATTAGATCATAACCTAACAATACAAAGGAAAAGTTACAGGCCTGGGTACAAGGAAAGCAGCCACACAAGTTTCAGCTGAGTGGGCTTGGGATAAAAAGTTAAGTAGTAGTTTAGGAGTGGGCCTAGGGACTTGATTTTAAATTAATGCATCAAAGGGGCCTAGGGGGTCATTGGGCAGCATGGTTTTAACTGGGTTGGATTTGAATTAATAATTTGTGCACTAAGTAGAGAATTGAGCCCCAGTGGCATGGAGTTTTCTACTTATATTGGTATCTCAGGTGATCAGGGCTGGTGGGCACAAGGGATCTTAAGGAAATAAGTTTTGGGCAGGGGAAAGGAAAAGTTTACTTCTGAGTAGGTTGGTCACACATGTGGAGTTAAGTTGTACTTGGAGGGTGAGGGCACACTTGTTTAGATTAGTGCTTACATGTGCTCATCGGATGTTAGGAAGCACATGGCTGCTGGTTGCTCTGAGCAATTGATTTGGAATTGGGTGACATGTGAGATAGGTTTTGGTAGTCTGCGGCTTTGAGTTATGGGCCTATGGCGATGTGAAATGGGGCATTTGAGCAGATTGAGGATGACTTGGCTTTGATGTGATGATGGCCAGTAGAGAGGACCTATTTGTTTGTTTCAAGGAACGGGTTCTGGTTGTTTGAAAATGGATGTAGAGAGAGAGAGAGAGAGAGAGAGAGAGAGAGAGAGATATTGGCGAAGAGAATGAGGACCAAAAGTTCTGGTTGTCTAAGGGAACGGAACTTGACCAGAAGTGGAGGGCGGTGGAGTTGTTATCCATGAGGATCTGCCCGTGGGTCCCAATTCACCTTCCATGAAGCGGAGATGATAATGAGCCTGGAGTGGGGCTCAGGTAGAGATGACTCAGATATGGTAGTGGTTGATTAAAAAAAAAAACAGAATGTGGTTCGCCGGAGATGGTTTCTGAAAGTGGAGATGACGTCCATATGGTGTGGAAGGTGGGGGTTGAGTCCCTGTTTGATTTGGTCAAATGGGTGTGACTGCAAGGGTCAGACGATGGTGTAAATATGTTGGGTTTTGTCTTGTATTCCAGTTTAGCTGAATCGGTTGTCTGATTTAGCTAGAACTGAGGCTCAGAGTTAGGGGTATTTTAGTTATTATATATGGATTTTCTTGTTGGCCAAGAAAACGAGAACTATATATATTGATGTACTGTAACCTTAGATTTTAAGGGGATTGAGATGGAATCATAGTAAATGAGTTCTCTCCTCCGTGGATGTAGGTAAGGTTGCCGAAATATATAAAAACTGCTGTGTCATGTGTGTGATTTCTTGATGATGTGATTGCTGTGTATTCATCGTGGTTGATCCGTTGATGGCGGGCATTTTCGTTGCGCCGCTTTTTCCAACAAGTGGTATTAGGGCCAGGCTAGGGTCTCCTAGGGCTTGGAAATTTGTGCGTGGAAGATCAACTAGAGAAGAAAAGATCACAGCCGTGATCTCTGTGGGCCATCATCACTAAAAAGAAGAAGACGAGAAGTGGATTCTTGGGTTCACTGGAGATCTTCGTTGGAGAAGGGTTTTTTGGCTGCTGTTTTTTGAGGAAGAAGGCCGAAGCAGACACTACTGCTTGAGACGAGCATCGCTGCTGCAGTTCTCGCCAAGCAACCGCTACCGCTGCGATCCCCTTCCACTTGTCACAGCTGGTCGTCGTCGCTGCAATCGTCGCCAGTTGCCAATCTCTGTCGTCGCCAGAGAAACTGTGCCATCGGAACGCTATTCGCCGTAGTCGGGGAAAGAAAGAGGCAGCGAGATCAGATCCCTGTTGCAGACCCGACGAGAGGAAGAAGATAGCCTGGGTATAGTCCAGGTCGTTCCAAGTCGGGTTAATTCGACCTGACCCATGAAGAAAGCAGCTCAATTCAAGTCAAGGTTAGGTCCGGTTGACTTGACTTGTCAGCGTCGAAGCCTAGGCAGCGCAGGCTGCAAGTTCGGGTCTATGTCGGGTTAGACCTGACCCGGTTACAGCAGCAGATTCTAGGTCAAGTCCAGTGCAGGTCAGGTCAGGTCGGACCCGACCTGACCCTTTCCGCAAAGCCGAGTTTCTAGCAAAGCAGGTTTAGGCCGGGTCAAGTCCGTTAGACCCGACCCATTTGCAGTAAAAGCCCAGAGAACAGATTCAATTCAATTCCGGGTCAGGTGGACCTGAACCGGATCCGTTTCAGAAGCCCAGTAAAACAGCAAGCAATGACGTCAGCAGTGACGTCAGCACAGTCAACAGGCAGGTTTGACCAGATTCAACTGCTAAAATTAATTCTGCGATATCTTGATCGGTCGATGTCCGATAGGAGATCCGTTTGTGGCTACGGACCATTATGAGGAGATCTACGCGTATGTAGAAGAAGATGGGCTGTTCAACGGTCAACATGGAAGTTTGACCAATTAGAGTGTAGAAAATTGTTTCTGCGATATCGAAGCCATCCGGAGTCAGATTTCAGATCTGTTTCTTCCAGCGTGCTCACGGTGACGAGATGTACGAGGCAAATAAAAGATATTGGCAGTTAATGGGTAGAGAATTTGGGGACTGAAGAAACTGACAGATTCACAATGATAGCAATGGATTTAAGCATCACGGGCCAAGTTGAAGTGTTTGATGGAAAAACGACTTCATGGATTAGCAGGGAAGAGTGATAGACTCCGTGACACAGCAATGATTGAAAAGTGTTACTTGATGTCATGAATAGTAGATTGCTCCGAGTACTTTGATGGAAAGCTCAAATCCGCGTCGACATGATCGGAAAGGAGCGACATGCCAAAGTGGAAGAAAAAACGAAAGAATCAGAATCGAAAGGAGGAGTGTGCAAGAAAGTTCGGATTCGTTTGATAAGGAATCAGTTTTGGTCACTACAGTCATGTTATTGATTCATGGTATTGGGATTCAGATTCTTCCTATCATGTGTTTGAGTAGAGATTGGTTTGACGCAAATAACTCTCATTGTTGATGGATTTGTTCTTATGAGGGAGAATGCAATTGATGAGCATTTGGGATAAGAGCGGTATAGAGATCCTAGTGCATGATGATGTTATTCAAACCCTAATGGATATGATATATGTTCCGGGTTTACGAAAAAATTTGATTTCTTTATGTGCCTTAGACTTCAAAGGCTGCAAGTGCACTGTAGCGGGTGGAGTTATGAAAGTGAAAAATGGAACATTAGTCATCACAGGGGCTGAGATGGTCAGAAATCTCTACAGGTTGATAGGGGATGCTTTTTCAGGTGGAGCAGTGAATGAGACATCAAATAATAAGGGAGAAAATCTGTGGTTCAAGTGGAGTTAGATGCAACGGTCATTGGAAGATGGATTGATTGGTCTTCAATGATATCATCTAGAGGAAATCCAGGAAAACCTGAACGGATATGATTTTCTCGAGAAAAAGGTAGTTTTGTTCAAGTCGGAGTAAGCCAGTTTAAGCATCAGGTCATACCTAACCTGTATGTACTGTGCCCAACTCATCAGAACATGCTAGAACAAGATAGTTGCAGATTTGACCGAAAGAACACCGGGATGGAGATAGAAGGAAGGATTCATAACGTAGCAGTGAGATCCGGATTCAGGGAGGTCTTCAGTTTTGTCTTGATGAATGAAAGTTATGGAAGGTTCAAGATGGTAGTGTTGAGATCAAAGGAGGCAACTGTGAGAAGTCTCAAGTCAGTTTGAACTTGATCGACTCTAGACAATACTAAGATTGTATGTGCATCCAGGTTAGGGGTGTAGGTGTCGCACTTTAAGTGCTGGTTCAACATGTTAAAATGTTGAAGAGAGAAGACTGCGCCATCGGTGTAGTGACGTACTCTTCAGTAAGGTGCATGAAGAATTACTAGGTATCTCAAGGCGGCTTTGAAGATTTGCGGAATCCAAGCCAAGGTGGAGATTGTTGGGTTTTGTCTTGTATTCCAGTTTAGCCTGATCGGTAGTCTGGTTTAGCAAGAATCAAGGCTCAGGGTTAAGGGTATTTTAGTCATTATGTATGGGTTTTCTTGTTGGCAAAAAAAGCGGAAACTATATATATTGATGTTCTGTAACCCTAGATTTTGAGGGGATTAAGATGGGATCATAGTAGATGAGTTCTCTTCTCTGTGGACGTAGGCCAAGTTGGCGAACCACGTAAAAACTACTGTGTTGTGTGTGATTGCTTGATGCTGTGATTGCTGTGTATTTATCGTAGTTGATCCGTTGATCGCGGGTATTTTCGTTGCGTCGCTTTTCCCAATAAGGCATGTGAGCTTTGTAAAGGAGCATGAGATTTGAGATGAAGTGCAAGTAAAACGTGTGAAGATGCATGGTGTTAATAGTTGTATGGAAATGATGATAAAGGGGTCACTACAACAAAAATCATTTTTCGCGGCAAAAATTCAGCGACGTATTGAAATTTTGTTGCTAAATGTTATTTTTTGCAACGAAATATTTATGTTGTCCCCTAAAAAAAATATGAATTATTTAGCAACGATAATTTCTAATGGTCGCTAAATATTGTCGCAAAAAGTTTGGCGCCAAAAAATGGAGTTGGCGCCATCAAGGGAAAATGTTTTTGCGACGAAATGTTTTATTGGGCGACATATTATTTTCGTCGGTATATCATTAGTATTTTACACTTTTAAACAAATTCTGCGACAAAAAATTTATCATCCCAAAATTACTAAAAATAATCCGCGACGAAATAGTTTCGTCGCAGAATTCGCAAAATTTAGTGAATTGGAGCCACTAGGTTAGCGCCTTGGCAGATTATTTCCAAGAGTTTGTCGCCGATTTTCATTATATAAGTAGCTACCCTTATTCTCTCAAATTGAGCAGCAGCACCTCCAGCTTCTTCTTCTTCTTCCAGATTTCACCCTAACAAACCAACAGCGGCACCTCCAGGATTTCATCGTAGGCAGGTATGCTTCTTCCTTCTCTGTCTCCTCTTCCTCTTCTTCTTGATCTCCTCTTTGTTTTGTTTTGTTCCTCTCCACACCGAGTTAGGGCTGGTGTCAATCAGGGCCGGCTCTTTCATTAAGCAAGGAAAGCCCTTGCTTTGAGCCCCCAAAAAAATCCCTAAAAAAAAGGCCTCATAATCTCTAACTAAAGAAACAATAAGGCCTTTCACATTCCAACGGTAACTCATTTATTCTCTTTCTAAAAAGTAGGCTTTTCAGTTTTCACATTCCAACATCACAATCTGTCAACTCCTTTATTGCTTCCCTTAAAATCAGGCCTTCCACATTCCAAACGTTATTTTTTCCCTTAAAATCAGGTCTTGCACGTTCTCTCTTTCTCTCTTTCTCTCTTCTCTCTTTTCTCTTCCTTTCTGTTATATTTTCTGCCTCAAAAAAAATTCCAGCAATAATTAGGAAAAAAAACAAGAAGAGAAGGGAGGAACATTGTCTTTTGAGGTAAGAATATGATTAAATCTTGTTAATTAAGTATATTTGATTTTGGTAGGATTTTATTTGATTTTGGTAGGATTTTATTTGATTTTAGTAGGATTTTATGTTTGGCTGGGATATATTTTCATGAGAAGGGTTGTGGGCCCCTAACGTAGGTGGACTACTGGATGAGTGATTAGCCCCATAGATTTGGAAGCAGACGCATGGGCAACTATGATAGGTGTGTATTAGATCTCTTGCAGGAGATGGTTGGTTGTTGGCATATCAAATTCAATTCTTTAAATCAAGATAATGTAGGAATAGAATTTGAGTGATATGTCAATAGCTATCTTTAAGAAGGAAGGCCCACTATATCTCCAACATGACTGGCCACACTGATGGAAACTGTTTTTACAAATTATTGTTATAGGCTTTTTTTTTGTTCTTTTGTGATATATATTTTCATAATATTGTTTTGATAATATATGTTAATCATAACCCACTAAGGTACTAACTCAAAAAAAATCTTTTTTTTTTTCATATTGAAGAAGTTGCATCAAATTCAAAAGGCATCCACCTCTACAATATTTGTGGCCAATATTGATAAATCACTTAATCAGGTTCTATTGTTCTATGCTTTTAGAATCTTTTTAATTCCAAACTCATATGGTATATTTGTTATACTTAGTGTTCATTTTATTTGTAATTATTTATTATTATTAGTTATAATTTATAAATATAACTATGTCTAATAGAAAATACGAATCCGGATACTCAAAACTTAAAAAAAAGAGAAGACTAGATGATTTAATTCAATCTCAAAAAGGAGCTCTTGATAAATTTGTTACAAGTAATAAGCAAAATATAGCAATAAATGAACAAGTAACTAATTTAAATGAGTTAGAAGATAATGAATTTGTAGAAGAAAAAAATCTTAATGAAAATATTCATAATGATAGTCAAATTCTTGACAAAGAACACGAAAATATTAATGAAATAACTGATTATATTCCTAAAAATATTTATGATCCAAGTCAATGGACAAATATTGATACAAAATTAAGAAAATTATTAGTAGAAAAGGGTCCAATTAGAGATAATTATCTAGATTTTCCCAAAGATGAATTCTCTAGACATTTTTCTACTACATATTATATTCGAAAATTACCAAATGGGGAGAAACATGATAGAAAATGGTTAGTGTATTCAAAAGATTTGGATAGAGTATTTTGTTTTTGTTGTAAATTGTTTAATTCGAATTATAATACAAGTAAACTAGCTAATGAAGGTACTAGAGACTGGAGAAATCTTGGTGTTAAACTTAAGAGTCATGAGACAACTAATGAGCACATTACTAATATGAATACTTGGATAGATTTAGAAATAAGATTGTTAAAAAATAAAACAATTGATAAAAATATCCAAGAACAAATTAACAAAGAAAAAGATCATTGGAAAAAAGTATTAGTAAGAATTATTGCTGTTGTAAAGAATCTTGGTAAAAATAATTTGGCATTTCGAGGAAAAAATGAAAAGATTTATCAAGAAAATAATGGAAATTTTTTAAGCCTAATTGAAATGATTGCAGAATTTGATCCAATAATGAAAGAACATATTCGACGTATTCAACATGATGAAATTCATAACCATTACCTTGGACATAATATACAAAATGAATTGATAAATTTATTAGCAAATGAAATTAAAAGTAAAATTATTAAAAAAATTAAAGAAGCAAAATATTTTTCAGTTATACTTGATTGCACTCCGGATGTAAGCCATCAAGAGCAAATGTCTCTTGTATTACGATGTGTCGATATTTCATCAAATCCGATAAAAATAGAAGAATATTTTTTAGAATTTCTAAAAGTAGATGATACCACTGGAAAAGGACTTTTTAATGCAATAATAGATGCAATAAAAAATCTTGAACTTGATATTAATGATGTACGAGGACAAGGATATGATAATGGATCTAATATGAAAGGAAAACACCAAGGGGTACAAAAAAGACTCTTAGATATAAATCCTAGAGCATTTTACACACCATGTGGTTGCCATAATTTAAATCTAGTACTTTGTGATAGGGCTAACTCTTGTCCTAAAGCTATATCTTTTTTTGGAGTGCTACAACGTATATATTCATTATTTTCTTCTACAAAACGATGGCAAAGTTTACTAGATAATGTACCCGGTTTAACTCTTAAGTCATTGTCACAAACACGTTGGGAAAGTCATATTGAAAGTGTTAAAGCAATAAGATATCAAGCTCCACAAATAAGAGATGCATTGTTGCAACTAGCAGAAATTAGTGAAGATCCTAAAACTAAAAGTGAAGCCACTTGTTTAGCAACATATGAGATTGAAAGTTTTGAGTTTTTGTTGGGCATGACAATTTGGTATGATATATTATTTGCTATTAACTCAGTTAGTAAAAACTTACAATCAAAAGACATGCGTATTGATGTTGCTATAGATCAATTAAAAGGTCTTATTTCTTTTTTTGAAAAATATAGAGAAAATGGATTTACATCTGCTATGATTACATCTAGAGAGATTGCGGTAGAAATGGAAATAGAACCTATATTTCGTAAAAAACGTATAATTCATAGAAAAAAGCAGTTTGATGAGAATGTCAATAATGAGACAACACAATCTGCAGAAGAATCGTTTAAAATTGATTATTTTTTTATACATAGTAGATCAAGCTATTTCTTCAATTCAAAGTAGGTTTGAACAATTCAAAATATATGAAAATATTTTTGGTTTTCTATTTAATTTTAAAATTTTAAAATCATTAGACATTGATAGTTTGAAAAAAAAATGTCTTAATCTCGAATGTTCTTTAAAACATGACAATTTTTCTGATATTGATGGTTTAGATTTATTTTCAGAATTAAAAGTTTTAAAAGAAATTTTACAAGTTGAAGAAAACACTCCAACTGACATACTTAATTATATAAAAAGATTAGATTCTTTTCCAAATGCATATATTGCTTATAGAATACTATTGACAATACCTATAACTGTTGCTTCTGCAGAAAGAAGTTTTTCAAAATTAAAATTGATAAAGTCCTACTTAAGATCAACCATGTCACAAGAAAAATTAATTGGATTAGCCATACTATCAATTGAAAAGGACATGTTAGCAAAACTTGAATATAAAAACTTAATTAGTAATTTTGCATCACAAAAAGCGAGGAGAATAAATTTTAAATAAAATATTTATAATAATTTTTAAAAAATAAAAAGGCCTCATTTAGTATTATTGCTTTAGGCCTCAAATTATCTGGAGCCGGCCCTGGTGTCAATTGCTGGGGGAGATACAGAACGATTGATGGTTTTGGGCTTTGGGACGGTGGTGGGTTTGGGGTTTTGGGGGTTGACTGTGAACAGGTCTTAGGAAATGATCTTTTGGGACGGTAGTGGGTTTGGGGTTTTGGGGTTTTGGAAAAATATAGGGATTTTAGGACTTTATTATACGATTTGTGAAATAGGGTTGGAATAAGGCTATTGCAGAGAGAGAGGCCTCACTAGCTGTGCCCGTTCCCTTTCTGAATCTGTTTATCTTTGAGACGGAGAGGCATGGCGGGATTCTTGGGAGCATAATTAATGGGTTCGCATTGCCAATGAAAGAGGAGCATAAGCTATTCCTTGTTCGCGCGCTGATCCCTCTCCATAAGCCTAAGTCAATTGGGATATATCATCAGCAGCTGTCATACTGTATTACCCAGTTTGTTGAGAAGGATTACAGGCTCGCTGATATTGTTATAAGGGGGTTGCTGAAGTACTGGCCTGTCAAGAAGTCAAGAAGGTGCTTTACTGTTTTGGTTTGGCTTGTTTGGTAAGATGGATGATTCTACGACTTTATTACTGTAACTATTATCCTAATAAGTTGATTTCTCTGGAATCACCAAACAACTGTGGTGGAAACTTAAAATTTTCATTTCTTTTCCTGCTTTCCCAAATACTTAAGAATTAGTACCTTAAAAACTGATTACCATGAATGTCAGGTAAAGTTAGCATGCTATGATTTATTAATGACATAGTAAAACTGTGCATCTTTTTTTTATTAGATTTAGGAGGAAAGATATGTGCTACTATTTTTGACTTTTCGGATTCAGTAGTCAGTATAGCCATAGCTATTAGTATTTCTGTTGCTTTAGGATAAGTGTAAAAGTATCTGTGACACAATTTACACGAGTATGATTTCTAAACCCTTACTTGTCTGCCTTTAGTTTTCAGCCTTTTTTCTAGCTGTATTTTTGATGAATGAAATGTGTTGGCTGGTGGGGGTGCGTTCAACAACTAAATCTATGAATCTTAGTGGATGCAGAGCATCATGCTCTATTCTTAGCCTTATATTGTCTTGTTAGTTAATCAGGTTTTTTGCTAGACATTTCATACTTGCTTTCATATTAGAGGAGATGGTGTTTGATTGCATATGAATGAGCATTTTCACATTTCCTGGATGGTTTTCTACTTGTTGTGGTTCTTGGATATGTAGCAACATTTATTGTTTTTACTTAGTCATTTGAAGTGATGTCTTTTAATTAGCTTTGAATATTTAATGCTAAAGAATACAAAATTGTCTGCTGTACTGTTTTATGTTCCTGCAGAAGTCAAATCTATAAAGAGCCTCAAGAATCAAAGGTTGGCTCTTATCCCATTGATTGTTTCTGACTGCTCATCTGTCATGGCATTTATTTGTTAATACTTTTTTTTAGGCGCATTATTTTTCATTAACCCATACTTTTCATTGATTAAAGGAGGTGAGGCTAAGATAATGACAATGATGCTTACTAGTGGTTGTGGTTGTATCACTGTGTTGATGATAAGCTAACCCCACAGTTGCAAAAGATACCCTGATAAAATAACAAATGATGTGGATTGGATGGGAGATGTGGGGCAGTTATATGAGAAGATGGAGGGATAAGGGGCTTCAAACCCAGAATCTCAAGCTCATGCCCAAGGCTTCGTGCCATTCCATTCCAGGAGAGTTTGCATAAGAGAGCAAAGCTCTCAACATTCTTTGTTTTAATTAATCATTGTTTGAAGCCAAAATGAGGCATTACATCTTTATATAGCAAAAGAAAAAAAAAACATAACACTGATCTCAACCATTGAAACGGTTAATAATGGTCAAGATTAAAACACTTAAATCAAGCCTATGGACCCTACTTGGATAACTCAACAAAACTCCAAATAATTAAATCAATAAAACAAATTAAACTTTCTCTGCCTATGATATTAAACCAGCATCTGGCTTCACTTTTCCAGAAAGACTTGTATCTATGTTTTGTTTATTTTCGAAAACCATAGGATTTTTTCTACCCTAGTTGATAGCCTCTGTGCTGAATTGCATAGTATATGGGCTGTTTGTTAGTGGCATTTTGCATATATGCAAGTACTTGAGCCTCTCTTTCCTATTTCATGTAGGAAGTGTTTCCATTGGATGTACCCGAACTTTTGGCATATTTGGTAAAGCAATCTGGGCCCTTGTTTGATCACCTTGGTGTAAGACATGGTATCAAGAAATTAGTCCTTGATAATTTGTTAGTTTGTTTATAGTTAACCGAAATTCTTCTAATCTGTTTCAAGTGTTGGAAGGTTTTAGACATTTAGTTGAGCAGCCTCATGACAAATAACTTTGTGACTTGATGCATGTGGTAGTTACTATAACAGTAAATTTCTTGACTTGTTTGTTATATAAGATTCGGCCAGAAGGAGGTTCTTTTTATTGGAGAGTTGGAGGAGGTTTTGGATGCAACTCAATCTGTGGATGCAACATCCTGATATTCTTTTTTCAGCTAGACTTGGCAACTCGAGTATAGGTTCTCTATCTGCTGCTTGGTTGTTTGATATGTGGCTTTAAATTGATTGCAATTCCAACCTTACTTCTCTGATATAGCCTATGGTTTATAGTTCTCTAATATGGGCTGTTGCAAATTATATGGCACTACTTTCATCTTGTTTTTATTCCAAGTGGTTGGGCTATGCTGGTCATTCAGGCCTCTTTTGGTATTTGTTTTTCATGACATTATCAGCTTACTGTTTGTTTTTCATTTAACGTGCTAAGTCTTAAGCATTCAATTCTTGATCCTTCCATCCAAATGCCCGACTTTTTATTTTCTTCCAAGAAACATTGAACTGCTATATGAATTACTGAATATGGTTGCCTTCAAATTTAGGTTCTCCCTAAGCTGAGATTAGTCTGGCCTACAGAGGTATCCAAGATTATGATGGTAAAGCCATCTTACATATAATCATTTACACCTTAAAAGCCTGAAAACGATTTCACCAGAGACTGCTAATTTCAGACAGGAATCCTATTTACACCACAACACCTCAATTGCATCACAACAGCAACTAGCAACCAGCAACAACTATGAACAAATACACCAATTCACGGAAACTAAAGAACACCAAAAACAACAGATATCAGACATATCTTGTAGAGTGTAGAGCATCATTCGAGTGAAGAAATATTTATTAAGATGATAGTTTGGATTAAATTACTGGCAATCATGGAAATACTTCATTATCAAAGGAGAGGTGACCTCCCTTGGCAGACCAGCTTACTATTCCTCTCAATTGTTCTTTCTCTTCGTTCTTTCTTCTGTACTTTGATTGCTTTATTAGAGTTATTGTTACCCACTATTTTTCTGATTTGAGATTGCGTTGTGAAACTTCTGAATTGTCTAGACATTGTAGAGCAAATTTCCAACTTAGTGGTAAGAGTTCCAGTCCATTTAAAATCATGCTCCCTTTATTTCTTTGGATTCAAATATTTCATCTCTGATTGTTTTCCATTGATGATTGTTCCTAGATAGCTTCGATTTATCCTTTGAAAGGAAGTAATTAAGTAAAACATGTGGTTATAATTTTCCATAAAATGGTTAAGGGTCAATTTGACTCTTTAAGGTTTGGAAGTTTCAGAGGACAATGCTAGAAATTATCTGTGCTGAGACCTCTAAGGGTACTTCATCAATAATGGTACTAACACTGCTACTCAACTAGTGGGGAAAAAATTCGCCAATAGCATAAATAACACAAATAGGGAATGTTGGCTGCTCCACCAACATTTCATAATTGAGAATGAAATTATCCTGCAACCAACAGTTTCTAACCTTTTGAGCATTCAAAAAAATTCAGAAGAATGTAGGAGATGGCAATCATCAGTCTGAGAAACCTCTACAAGAACTTAGAAAAAATGACAGTTCATGCAAACCTTGCGAATGGTTTCCCATGTGTTGGGATCAAAATAGAGGTAAGATCCCCTCTCGTATGCATTTGTTTTGACAAGAGGCTCCATGTTAGTGACTCTGATGTACCACAATCCATGCTCCTTGTGGTTCCCCTTTGCTCCTTTGATTGATTTTATATTCATCTTAGAAATTTCCTTTCTTTAAGGTTGCATGCTTTTTTTTTCTGTTTAATAAAAAAGGGTTCTATGATCTATATTGCATATTTTTCTGTTTATTCTGATTGGTTTTCTTGTTTATTTCATCAGGTTTAATGCATTTTCTTGACATATGATCTATATTCGGCATTTTGCTTGTAAAAGGTAGTTTTTGGATGTAGAATTTTTTTTAATGGTTTTATGTTGAGATTTTTGGTTGTTCAATATTGTTTTTGGATGTAGGTTCTCTGTATCCTAAGTTTTTTGCTAGCCTATATGAGATCTCCTATGCCCCAGAATTTATGTACATATTCAAAACTTACCTAAGGCAGTCCCTTCTTTCTGCCAATATGGGGGCTTTTGCTTCATTAAGGTAGTAGCTTCTTGTTGTATAGGGTTTGTTGTTTTTTCCCTAAAATTCTTCATGATTTTTTTATTGTTTTGTTTGGCTTGTTGAATTTGTCCAGAAGACCATTTCTATAAATCTAATGGTTGTGTAATTCTATTTTTTAGAGTTAATGTTTTCTTTCCTCTATTTCTATTTCTTTTTTAGTTTTTTTCCCTTGGGCTCTGATGCATGAATTAAACCGTATATTTCCTAGTTCATGTGCATTTTGTTTAAGATTAAGAATTTGCAGGTAAACCTTGTCAATGATGAGAACTGATTTTAATACTATTCATCCCTGCCTCCATTTTATTAACGTTTTCTGTTGTTTCAGTTGAATGTTATGAATGATGACATCCATTATTCGAATTTTGACCAGTTGTTTCTATTGATTTATCTAGCAGACCAAACTAGCTGTAGATTTTGCACTTAACTAGTTCAGAACCTTAGCTTCCCAAATGATGGCTGTTATTTCTCTACCCTTGCTTGTGCATAGGTTTTGTGCTTTTATCGGTGTTTTAGTTGCGTGAATCTTTTGTATAGTATTTGTGCAGATGGATGTTCAGTTTTATGTGCATGGATCTTGTTTTAAGATTGCCACTCGTGCTTTGGAATTTCTAGCTTTAGATCCTTTGAGTCTTGAGTATTTATGAATGTTTGCCACATGTACATGGGTGCTATGCAGCTGCTTAAGCCTTAAGTGGTTGTTTGCCATTTACACTTGTGATAGGAAAGTGGGTTTTGACACACCATGTTTGTCAAAATAACCATTTTCATATAAGCAAATGAGGACATCCAATGGTTTTAGATGTGTTTGGATTTTTTTTTTTTTTTTTTTGTAGATTCCACAAATTTCTCAAAATCTATGAATAATTATGTCCAGATTTCTCAAAAGGAAAGTGGCTCATGATTTTGAAAGGCCCAGATTATGATCAGGCCAGCAAACATGCTTGCATGCTGGTATGCAAGATAGAATCCAAAAAAGCCTTTTAGGAAGTGTAGCCTTGCGGGAGGTCTATATTTTTTTAACCGTATAAACTAAAATTAGATGTTTTTATATGTACTTGCCTTATTTGCATGCTAATATTTTTACAGGCTTTTATTTTGTCTCACTTACTTTGCTTTTAATTTCCATGTTTAATTCCTAACATTTTTTTTGTTGCCACAGATTGGGACTACAGGCTTTTATTTTGCTTGAAGATTATTTTGTTTTTCAGAAAAATATTGTACTTACACCATTTTGAATGCCACATTTTTATTTGAATTAGTAATGAAAACGTGGCTAAATTTGTGGGCTGGATTTGATAGTTATATGTTTATACTATGTTGAATGAGCAGGTTTTGTACATTTTATTTTAGTTAAATGAGTAAAATTTATTGTACATTTTATTATAGTTGAATGGGCAGGTTTTATTGTACATTTTATTTGAGTTGAATAGACAAGTTTTACTGGACATTTTATTTGAGTTCAAGAATGGGCATGTTTTACTATACATTTTATTTTTGTTAAATGAATAGCTGTTCTTGTACATTTTATTTTAGTTGAATGGGCATGTTTTATTATATTCAAAATAAAGGAGGCTTTTGAGGTGGCAGGCAATGATTTATCAAATTAATATTTTTGTTTTAGCGATGAATTTTATTTGTCTTCTAATAAGAATAAATATTTTTCGGTATTTTATCTCTGACATAAATAATTTGTCGCCTAATGTGGTAAGGTTTAATATTGGGCAATAAAACTAATTTGTACCCCAATGTCTACAAACTATGTGCGACGAAACTAATTTGTCGCCTATTATATCTCATGGCAATTTATACACTATTTAGCAACGATATAATTTTGCTGGAAAAAAAAATTCAGCGACGACTTCATTTTGTCGCCAAAATTTCATTTCACCATTTTTTTATCAGTTTTTTCGCGACGACTTAGAGACATTTGGCGACGAGTAAGTGTACTCGTCGGTAAAACTATTCACTGGCGCTTAATAGGCGACGTTATGGCGACGAATTTGATGTCGTCGCAGAATTAATTTGGCGACGAGTTTGTGAGTTTTTGCGACAAATAGTTACGTCGCAAATAATGATTTTTGTTGTAGTGGGTTCGGATCCATCAGAGGTAGAGTGCACTCAACTAGGTTTGATCTCTCTCAGGTGGGGCTTGGTTCTGGGTTGATAGATCCATTGGCAGAGGGAGAGAAGAACAGATCACAGAAGGAGTTCGGGGCAGCAATGGTTGTTGACTGTTGGGGATAAAGTGTGCCAGAAGGAGGAGCCAGAGGAACAAGGGGAGGGGTTGAATAGAGAAGAACGGGTGGAGGAGGAGAAGAAAATTGGGCTACTCGAGTTATGGAGAAGCGGCATTAGGAGGTGTAAAATGTCTCGTATCCTAGTATAGGGCATTAGCATTAGCCTAATCTAATTATATTTTAGCTAATTAAGCTTCGTTAAGAGTCTAAGTGACTCCAAATTAGTTATAGTATCGCATGCACAACGTTTCGTCGGTTTTCAAGTTCGTTTGAGCATAGTAACAGGGTGGTTTGTAATTTTAGAAAATTTTAAAGCCCTTTTTCATAGTTTTCATTTTGCGAGATCTCGAGCTTGATGAGTATAAGATCTAATTTCAAAACATTTTCCTTTCTTCACCAAACTCATCTGAACCCAACTTAATCACCAATCATAGAGTCCTAGACTCAGTCCAAATACGATTGGTCAGTTCTTATTCAGGTGATCTAAAAACCAAATACAAAACATTGTCTCACATAGCCTTCCTCTCCTATGATGAGACCCACACAACACACCATAGTAGTTGTTCAACACATCAATAAATCATAAGTCAAGTGAAGAGTTAGCATTCTCGTACAAACGGTCCAATCATTAAAAAGCTACTCATATTTATCATTCAGTCTCCAAATCGAGTCCATACACACCCTGAATAGTCTTCAAAAAGCATGACAGTGCTTACTAAACCACAATACAATCCAAATAATGCAAAAAGGGTACAACCCCTAAGAACGTACCCACATGATACAACAACTATGAATTTCGAAAGAAATATGGATGAAAATACCACATAAAAACAGCAGTAGTGAAACCCACCCCCAGTGTGGAAGGAGGTGAGGGTAGTTTAGGAATTTTTTTGAAGTGATTGTGTGTATTTAAAAAAAAACATAGTACATTTAGAAGCTCTTTGTTTTTCTTTTTTTTTTAATTAATGTGTGGGGATAGAAAAATGTTGTGTCTCTTTTAGCCATACTCAACCTTAAAATACCTTTGGAAAAGGTAAGGAAGCCGACAGTTATGACATTTTAAACTCATGATTGCCAAATGTCATGCCATGATAAGTGGAGAGGCAAGTTGTACTATACATTTAAATATTTTACACTCTCTTATCCCTATTAATTTCTCCATCCACTATTTCAGTATCTCTATCATTGCATGATGATGTCAATGATCCCCAACAGTGTAACGGGATTCATCTCCCAGATGACAAGATTCCACCAAAAGATACGTAAAAAAGAAGGAAGATGAACAGATGTCTGTGACCTTCCAATCCAGAAAATATTGCTTGATTGTCCTCCGTCTACATTCGGACTCATCAGTTTAGCCCAGTTGATCACAAATACTATTCACTAAATTTTTTCCATCATTTGGTATGGTGATTTTTATGTGAAAGTGAAAACTTATTAACTTTTTTTTAATGCCGAGGAGCCCTAAACCCCACCTCACACACATGTTGTAAGGCCGATGAGAAATTAAACCTTCAATCTTTGGAAGTTGGAACCACCCATAAGTTGATAAGCACCATGTGTTGGTTAACGTACTTGACGAGGATTTGAAGCATGAACATTCATATCAACAGGGATAGAGGGCCGGCCTTGTGACTAAGGTGCTCACTCCCATAACTCCCACCAGATTTTGAAATCTAATGAGAGCCCTTTACTTCTTACTTCCTACATCCTCACCACTGGACAACTAATGAAAAAAATAAATAACTAAATAAAAACAAGGTCCATATCAATATCAATACTTGACTTTTCAACTACTAGGATGAGTAAAAAAATTTGAACTTATTATTAAGATTCTGAAGTTCTCCACTATACAAACTAGCTCAAAGGAAAAGGACTAGCATATTTTGGCGGTGTATGCTGTATTGTCCCTTTCCTTTTTAATGAGGGAAAACCTTACGTGGTCTGTTGGGGATTGGGTTAGCAGGTAAAACGAAGGGAACATGTGTTCGATGATGTTACTTTGGCTGGCTGGATTTTGGGGACCATCCTTCTAGAACTTATCCCGTGAAAGAAATGAAAATTTCCTTCTCTGATGGGCCTGTTTGAGGCAAGTTTCTTTGCATTGACTGACCAAATGCCAACACCGTGCCCTACACCTACGGCCTGTTTATTGGTTGGTGTAGCTATCTTATCCTGGCCCTACACCTACGGCCAGTTTGTCAAGTCTTAGTAGATTGAATCATAGATAATAATAAATAAATAAATAAATAAAAACTTACAATGTTTGTTGATAGATGTGCAGGGTGATCCCAACTGTATTTGTTCTGTAGTTTGATCTGTACAGGATGCATGATTTCATCTTGTTGCGGATGAACGATTCAGATTCATCCATGTTGAACACGGTAGTTATCAGGTCCCACCAAACAGGCGACAAAATACTAGGGAGACGGAGAGAGAGAATGGAAAATGATTCACAAGTAAAATCCGGGAGAGGTTCATAAAAAGTTCATCACCCGCTACCCCATCCTCGGGTCTGGCTGGCCTGTCTCCATTTCAGTCCAACAGGTTTCTTTAGGACCGTAGACCATAGACCTGACACAGGATCAGCCCATTTTGAAGGAGGTGATGAGGGACAAGCCTTCTAATTTGAAATGAGACTTGTTCGACCAGCTAAATCCTTCTATGGGCAATATTAATATCCTGACGTGATTGGACGATCAAGAACGGACTCCTACATAAATGGTACCCACTGGTTTTCCACGTGAAAATTGCACATTCCACTCATTGTCACTAGTCAGGCTTCAAATGGTTTCCACTTTCGCCCGGGTCAGTCATACGTCCTCTCTTTGTGAGTCCGAATCCTCTTGAGTAATTTCTACACAGTGACTGTAGGAGATCTATCAGGTCCCCGGGGCAACCGTAGGGATAGCACTCATATAATCTCAATTCCCTCTTTGTAGATAGGATGACATGGATAGCAGCCAAAAAAGGGTAATTTGGGTTGGGCTTGTTGTTTTTTTGTTAGACTTGGCTTGCCTTTAAAAACCAGATGAAATTTTGATTGGATTTGTGTTTTTGCCCAAGCATATTTGCTAATTTCACTCATAAAATTAAGTAAGGTGAAGGGTTAAATTAAGCGGACAAAAAAAACGAATAGGGGTCAAATTAAAAAGTGATGACTTTAGAGTGTCACTTTTTAAACTTTTTTTCTAAAAATATGACTTTTGTCCTTTAGGGTCTGTTTGTTTGTGGAGTAGAGTAAAATAAAGTAGAGCAAATCTAAAATTAATAAAGAATAAAAAATAATTGGGTTAAGATGACTTTTTGTTTTTAGTTATTTGATAAGGAAATTTTTTGACTTTTTATATAAAAAGTAGATATTTTTTGTAAGTTAGTTTTTTTTTCTTTTTTTAAAAAGAAAGGGGATTTTTGAATTTTTTTAAAAAAGGGAAAGTTTTGAATTTTAAATATTTAACTTGACTTGACTTTACTCTACCTCACTACAAATTTGAATTGTGGCACGGTAGAGCAACTTCTTTTTTTACTTTTTTAGATAAAAGCCGCAACTTCTTTCTTTACTTTTTTGGATATAAGATAAAGGTGTTTTTAAAATTTAATATATTTTTTTAACTTTTTTTTATTGCCTCTTAAAATGATCATTTACATCACTCCACCAGTAAAAGAGTTGCCTCAAGTCTGTTGCCATCAGTTAAGGGGGCTCACATGCAATCAGATGTGGAGGGGCCCGGGACCAAAGAGATGGGTAAGAAATGACACTCGCACATGGGAGGAACCATTGGTCCTGTTTATATACCACATCCATTGTATCGAAAATCTTTCGCAAGATATGGATTATGGTAATGTGATCCCTTCATTGAAGGGTTTAAATCTGTGTCTAAAAGGCCATGAGATATATACCTCGAGTGGATGATAAAAACACTCGTTTTAACCTCGCTAGTCTCTTGTGCTGATAAAGAAGATAAAAAAGAAGAAAAGGGAAAGACAAGTGATTTCCTCGTGAGAAAACCCCAATCCAAGCCAAGCCGTTTATCATTACATTCCACGAATAGAATGTGATCCTTGCACTTCAATCATGTGAAGTGAAATAGACATGCTCGATCTCCAGCAGAGGTTCTTGGACCTCACGCCAATGTTTGACCGAAATCAACACAAGCTCCGTTTTCGCATTTGTAGCTGCCGATTCAAGGTTTCCACTGCCTTTTCTTGGCTAACAAAGTCATAAACACTTCCAAATCGTCTTCAATAATGAACTGGGCGTATCCAGCTACTTTCCATTTACCATTCGAATCAACAGTATAACAATTTGCGGGCAGACTTGACTAGGTTCAATTCAAGTGTAAAAGGTGCATGAAAAACCGATTTAAACCCTGATTGGGTTAAGGTCACAATCAGATTTTCCGATAGATCCCAATATAACCAATTAATTATCTAAACTAATTATAGCAATTACACAAGAGAGAACAAGGCATGAGTTTTTATATAGAAAACTATACCCGAGAAAAACCACAGATCCTCTTTCTTCAACTGAGATATGATCAAGTACTACATAGAATTAAGATTATAAAAATCTCACAAAACCATTCCCAGTTGGTGACTCAACTTATTAATTACACTGATCTTGCCAGCAACTTATTGTACACCTTAATTGTGTTTGATCTCCAACCGTCTTGAATGCCTCTTTAAGATGAATCCACTAAGAGATAATAGATGTATTAGCAAAGCCTTAACTTCAATGCAAATCTCCTTCAAGAAGCTCTGGAGGTGTAACTGCCTTTGGGCTGTTATTCTTAGCATGGTCTATAAAATGACTAGCTGGAGCTCTTTGCTCATGCTACCAATTTGGGCTATTCTAGTCCAGCGATATGCACTTGTCAAGAATATGGTACTCTCTTCATGTTTACAAATGAAAGCCCTCCTTGCAAACTGTTGCAGTTGGTTGCTGACATGAAGGCATCTTTATAAATATTCTAAAATAAAGCAAATAAAATACATAGACTACATATTTTGTAACATTTATTTGCTGATAATAGGATTTGGGTCCAGCTCTTCACAATATTTTATGGAGGATTTTATCAAATAAATCATATAAAGGGACCCCTAAACCATTAATGTATGAAGGTGTGGGTGCATGGCAGTGGTCACTAATTTAGGAGCTACCAATTCGCCACGCAACAGCGAGTTCAATGCTTCTGTTGGGGAAAAAAAATGCTACTATGCAACAAAGAAGTATGCTCTTTGATCAACAAAGAACTTCTCCATTCTATTTTTTGCATTTCTTCTCCGAGGACAAGGATGATGAAGACGAATTGTTTGCTCTTACAACTCCACACAAATCTGCTACGTAGATTTGTTGATTGAGTAATGGCATTTTGATGTGTGTGCATCTGAAATTGTCGAATGAGATGGAGAAGTTCTTCCAAGGTCCGGGCATCTCAGATTTTGTTGGGCCACGAAAAATAATGATTAAATCATGTTCGATAGAAAGAAAGTAGATCTGGTGGAACCCAAACCCCTCTTTCTCATTATATCACTGCTTTTAGAAACGAGATCTCGATCAGTCCCTTGGTTTGCAGTGACTTCTCGAAGAGTTCGATGATTTCCCCTTTGTTCGATCTGCAGATTTCTTCCGAGGTCTGGGCATCTCAAATTCAGACATCACCAAGCTCATCACTTCGGATCCTAGTATGATGATAAGAGGCCTTAAAACCCAGATCATGAACTTCAGATCTTGTTGAAGTCATGCACAAGGTGTTGAATTTGCCAGCTCCAATGGTGTCGCAGAGGACCACAACGGTCATGAGTAGGCAATCCGGTTGTTGAGCACAATCCCGTACATGCCAAATCGAAGTTGTTGATTTTTTTTTTTTTACCCTAATAGAAGCATTGAGCTCGCCCCTCTCCCCAATTAGATGCAACAAATATACGGCAGTAGTCAAATGTGACCACTATCATGCACCCACACTTTGGGTGAGGTTAATAGTTTGGGAATCCCCTTACATGATTTATTTGGTTAAATCCTCTAATTTATGCACCTTTATTCCTTTGGGAATCCCTTTACATGATTTATTTGGTGAAATCTTATAAGTTATGCACTTTTAGTCCACCCTAATTATCACCTACTTGTGGAATACCAAACTACTCGAGTCAATTATAGTGTAGTATATAATAGTATATATTAGATGTAAATAATATATGCATTATCAATAATATGTTAAATTAAATAGTATTTTATATGAATATGTAATACATAATAGTATAATTTGGCTTTAAGTCGCATTCTAGCTGGGTCTAGGCCAATTGGGTACATTGTTGAAGTCAGGTATGGGTTTACTCATTCAATGTGTTTGTGGGAAGGTGCTCTATTCATGGAGTCTGGATCATCTGATTAAAAACTCTATGATAGTCAACTTGGCATGCATGTGGGTCACCAGTGGAGCTTTTTCTTACTAAATCTCAATTCCTATTTATGTACTAGAATATAGGTTTTCTTTTTTTTTTTGGCATTCTAGCGAAGAGAGTTGTGACCCATGAGAGCACTCTCACAAATAATGAGAAACACCCCCATACAACTCCTCCTCTTGTAGGGAGGGAGAGACTCAACAACAAATTACTAGTCATTGAGATGAGAGGCAGGATTTCCAACTAAGTGGGCAACCCCTCATTCTCCATTTGATATATTTGTATGTTGAGATGGATATTTTGTATTCGGTAATGATTAACCATTTCCAATTGTGGGGTTCATGAGGTGCCCCGAGTCCCCTTGAGGGAGTTCAAAACGGGCAGCACACCCCTACCTCTAGGTTATTAGGGAGATTTTGATAATTTTGTACCGGACATAAAATATTATATCAATAGGTCATTTTAAGGTCACTGATGATGCAGGCCATATTGTAAATCGAGAAGATACTGGTACATTGTACTAATGCCCCGTTGTTTAGTGGAGTTTGGGAAAGATGGAGCCACTTTATAGTTCAAAAGTCTATCGATGTGGAGCCTATCTTAAGAGAACCCAGAGTTTCTGACTACTTAGATCCACTATTATTTCATTAAAATAAAATAGACCTTGAGTGAGATGAGCGAGACCTCTAACAAGGGAAGTAAAGGACTTATCTGGTATTATTCTAGAGTTAAAATTTGAAATTATACCTTAGATGAAAATATTTTGCTTAGAAAATGTCAAGTTCTAAAAATGAATAAAGAAGAATGCGTTTTGCAGAATCTTCATAAAATTGTCCCTAAAAATTTAGAATAACCATTTTTTTCTATTTTTCGATCTTTGTGTGCATTGAAATGGGGATCCCCATCTTCTCGATGATCGTGGTCTTGCACCAATCAACTTCATATCTACAACCCATGTTGCTGATTGGGCATGTCTAGATGAGATTACATCAGTTTCCTACATTCTTTGGAGGCATTAAAAGGAAAAGAAACCATGGAAGTTGAAACGGGCATTCTCATTAAAAAGCCAATTGATTTCTGCCCTGATTAGTAGATTTGGCAAAGTGCACATCCCATTTGAGAAAGTTCCATCAAACCCATTCTTTAGAACTTTGAAGCCTTGAATACACAAGTAACACCGAAGGGGTATCAAATGAGAACATAAGTAGAAAATGACCTTAGATAACTTGCGAAAATTACCAAACCCTGGTTTTGTGTTAATGTGCCAGTGTTAATGTGCTAAACTCATATTCTAATATGAGTTCCAATAGAAAAGATTAATCAAACTAAACTAACCAAGCAACCACAGTAAGACAAGAGATACGATTTTTACGAGAAAACTCTAATCGGGAAAAACTACGGGTTATATTGACAAGGAGTAACAAGCATTATATTAACTGAACATTACAAGAAATACTCACAAATCCTCCCAATTGTATATCACCCTAAAGACTGCAACGATCTTGCCGACTTCTCTCTATTCATTTTCACCGTACTTGAAACAACCAATTTGAAAAGCTCTTTAAATTGAATCTATTTGGAGAGAGAGTATATATGAAGATCTAGAGCTACAACTTCAGTACTTCAATATCTCTTCAAGTTGCTATAGAAAGGTAGCATAGATCTTCAATAGATTTTTGGATTTTTCTTAAGGGAGATGGATAGCCTTCAAAGAGACAGTACAAGTGAATATAAAGGCTACAATTCGTGACTTTTGTTAGGGCTAAAATCTCTTTTGAATATGAAAATGATAGAGCACAAAATAGGAAGTTCATCTAATATTACACTGAAACGGCATGACACGTTTGAGCAGATTTGACCACGCGCTTGTCACAACCCGAGCCTAGGTAATCGAGGATTAAGGTTAAACCTAATCAGTGACACATGTATTCCCGTGTGCCCATACGTAAACCTCGTCTAAATGCACACGCATAAGAAAAGTTCACACTTGCCAATATATGTGCGCGGAAGCTGTAGGTATCATTGCATAACAAGAAAAGATATACAAAACAAAATAAGATTTATAAAAGATTACATAATGTATAGGATTGTACAAATAAGCCAAAATACAAAATATAGAGACCACTAACAAAACTAATTACATCCCACACCCAAGAAGACCTAGATGTATGACGTGTCGCTCTCCGGCGGAGTGATCACTTCCATTCCTCTAGCCCTGACAGGGCGTCTAAGGTCTCCCCTGGAGTATGGTTGACCAACGAGGGATCGGTAGCGGGACCTGAGCCTGCAACACAAGGACAACGAGTGAATACAACGATTCAGCAAAGCATAAGTAATAATAATTTAACGCATATTGTATCTAACAGAATAAGGGGCATCTGATAATTCATAGAGGTCCAAATTCGTATACTAGGCAGTTATGCAGTCCAATAAAACATGCTCTATGAATCAAGATATACATGTCATGTACTTTACTATGTGGCTACTACATTTGCTATATCCTCCCTGTGGGGATCCTTACATACTGAGAACACCATTGATCGGGCTAAGGTACGAATGGGTCTCCGGTTCTTGGGGTCCGGAAGCCCCAAGACATAAACCCACTAGAGTGGTATCATACATACTACGCCAAAGGCAACCCCGTCGGGTATCCTAAGGCTGAGGCTTAGTAGTGCCTAACCATACTGAATCAATCATATACTTGAAATTGAGTAAAACATGTATTTCATATAGAGAATTATCATAGTACGTTCAACTCATACAATACTCAAGTTATAGGCAATAACTGAACATATCAAACAAATCGAATGTATACACTATCGAAAGGGCATAACGATGGCTCGTCGATCCATACATAAGAGTATACGCATACATAAGAGTGGAGGACAATAATCGTCATTCAATATACCATGCAATTCCAATATTTGATAGAATCATGATAGTTTACTAGCCAACCCTAATCTAGTTATTCAGTGTTTCTAACTGTGCATGATGATGTAGTTTTAAGTTATCCAACACACCGTTGTCTTTCTTATCGTGTTGCATTATGTCATGAGGGTGTATCGGAGTCCCTTAAACCACACTCATGGGGAGGTGCTTAACAACTGGATAACGCACATGAATGAGTCTCAGCTCTCAAGACCATTCATGCAATTCTCATATTCCATTGGACAAGTTAAGGTTGCATACATTCTAGCTCAAAGGCCCTACAAGGTCTCTTCATTACCTACCTTTCTTACTTTCTAATGATCTTACGGCTTAGCCGTTGGCGACCTACGGCATAGCGTGGGCATCTTACGGTTTAGCCGTATTATGCACTACAGCTCAACCGTAGTTCGCCTGACTATTTACGGCGTGCCAGGGTTAACCCGTGCTCCCTCTTATGGCATCACCGTGGTTCTTCTACGGCTTAGCCACGGCTAGGTACGGTTTAGCCGTAGCACACCGCACGGCTTAGCCGTGGCTGGACTGTAGAAGGAATTCTTCATTTTTCTGCTCTCTGGAAGTCAAGCCGTAACTTGACCAGGGTTTACCCGTGCTCCCTCTTATTGCATCACCGTGGTTGTTCTACAGCTTAGCCACAGCTGGGTACGGTTTAGCCGTAACACACCTCACGTCTTAGCCGTGGCTAGACCGTAGAAGGTATTCTCCATTTTTTGCTCTCTAGAAGTCAAGCCGTAACTTGACCTACAGTTGGGTCACGGCTGGCTTACGGCTTAGCCGTAGTACATTCTACAGCTTAGTCATAGCCTGACCGTAGAGTAAAGTCAAATGTTTCAGCTATCTGGAAAGTGAGTCGTAAATCTCTACGGCTTAGCCGTATGTTTCAGAAATGTCACGGTATGAACCTATTATAGACGAAACTGTATTTGCACGAAGATGAAACAACATGATCAAGGAGATATAATTTGACACAATTGGGCTGTAAAACACAAGTCACATGCAAGAGTAAAAAGTTATTCACAATCAATCATAAACCAACATGTGTTCATTCAAATCATGCTTATACTTGCCTCAAATGAGCTTTGTCAACGTAAGGGTTGTCCTTTGGCTCAAATTTGATGTCTATACACGAGTCTACTCACCCATGCATGAAGAAGAAGAAAGAGTTGAGTGCATGTACTAGAGAAGGAAAAGAACTCAAGACTCATAGAAAAGATCAAGAATCCAACTCTTACCTAAAACACACAAGGAGACAACGTAGAAAATGAGTGGGCAAAATCCCCCTTTTGTGGCTTGATTGTGGAGACGAATAAGAAAAAGAAAAAAAAATGAAACGAAAGAAGGAAGAGGAAAAACCCACGTTGAAAGAAAAGAAGAGGTCGGTGCATGCATCTTATTTATATAAGAAAAGTATTGAAAATTTTATCTCAAAGTCCAAAGGTTTAAGGTAATTACAGTTTGAGCCAATCATCCATCCCACGAAAACAAACGACGTCGTTTGCATGCAAGTCAGTTACGGAAGTCAACGAGCTTGACGAGATACACGTGTTGACACCAAGATGATACATGAACGACGAAAGATTACAAACTCTAAAATTACGAAAAATGGCTCATGCCTACCTAATCCAGGTCAAACTCAACCCAATTACCTATCCATGACCCGAAACAAAACCCAAAAGGATAAACCAACAAACGTAAAACTTATTTGCTAGCAATTTACTCAAAATCACATTCATTAGTCACTAAACCGGATTAACTTGGGTCAGAGTGTTGCAGCGCTCGAACGGATAAAAATAACTTATTGTTATTTGTCCCCTATCTATCAAACTTGAGCACATAAAAGATTGGCTTGAGCATAGGAGGTTCTATCTTCAAGATCGAACATGCGCTCAAGCAACTGAAAACATGCACTCGAGCGCACTCCATAGAAATAGATTTTCTTGAGAAATTCTGAATGATCTTCACTTCATATAGCCCATTCTATAAAATACATAATTATTGATTTCCTGTTTTGTCCATAACCCAATGAATTTGCCAACATTTAAATGTCCTTACAACTTGTTTAGATAAACATCAAAACAGCTAGCTTTTGCCAAACCGGAGAATTTTAACCCCGCCATTTCATCTTTGTCGATGTGGCCATTCTTATTGTTATTGGAGAGAGAAAGAGAGTCCCCACCCAGGGATAAAGGGCAAATGTATTGGAAAGGTCAGGTTAGGGTAGGGCAGGCAGATGGATGACTGTGAAGGTGAAAGGGACTCAACTCATTTGTCTTTGGAATGGGAGAAGATGCTATATAGTTTTATTGTATTGTATGTGTATGTGGAAGTTACCCTTGGGATTCGAGTCCCACCCATTCCTTCTTGAACGGGATAGATCGCCCACTTTCTGTAAGGGGTCGTTTGTCTTTTTCGCATGAGATGTGTAATTGCAATTTACATATGTAAATATTTCATATGTAAACTTCACATATGTAAACATTACACACGTGTTTTAGTTTACATCGTTTGTTTATCGATGTCATTTTCATATCATTTACATGTGTAATTATTTTACCACGTTTGTTTGAATTACATGTGATAATGTAAGAAATTCATTTTGAATTACAAATCGATGTATATACATATATGTTACTCTTATTCCCAATGAAGGCCCCTCTCTTCCAATTACAAAGTATTGAAGAAGTGCATCCATGAATTTAACTTATTTCAATATGTAAAAGAATAAATTCATTTCATATTTCAATTTCATGCAAATAAACAAACTGATCCCATAAAGTTCAATGATATTCTAATTCTTCAAAATCATGGAAAAAAAGTGTCCATCCATACAAAATATACATTTCAAAAAATGATTTACATCTACCTATACGAAATATATACAATTCAAAAAAAATTTCAAAGTACCCATACAAAATAAACTTCCATCATATATCCAAAATGAAAATTTTCTCCAAATGCAAAAAGTGAGAGAATTTCTACATTTCAATTCATCGAGCTCTCCTATTAGCATTCGCATCCCACATCTCTGTTGTTATTGCATTTCGTAGGCAATAAGCATATTGACTATCAGATTCTTCATTAATTACTTCATTTTGATGATCATCATTGTCTTCCACATCTAGAAAATATTCTTTCATGACGATGACGCTCGTAGAATTCATCCAAACTTGAATTTTTCATCATAATAAAGTTGTGTAAGATAGCACATGCATTTACAATATTGACTTGTGACTTGATAGGATAATTACAAGGTATATGTGTCAAAATTGGAAATCGTTCCTTCCACAACCCAAATGTTCTTTCAATAACATTCCTCAACTTTGCATGTCGAAGATTAAATAACTCACTAGGCGTCCTAGGAGCTAATGCTTGAGATCCAAATTCCTTCAGATGATATTGTGTCCCACGATATTGTCCAATAAAACCTTGCCTATGACCATAACTAGCATCAACAAGAAAATACTTTCTTATAATGATTAAATTTAATAAATATCAATAAAATTGTAATATCCTTAACTAGTAGGCAAAAATTAAAATTATTTCTTGACATAAATATTTACCTTCTGAAACTTGAAGATTGTGGGCTCCCCTATTTTGCATCACGTCGGAAAGAACTTTTTGATCATTGTCACGACCCGAGCCCCAGGAGATCGGGGGTTAGCAAAAACCTAACCAGCGACACACGCACTCCCGTGCATATGCACTTAGACCCGGTCTAGATGCACACGCACAAGGGAAACACACGTGCAAACATGTATGCGGAAGCTACAAAGATCAACATGCAACATGAGGCACATGCGAACAAGGGAAATAATACCCAAAGACTGACATAAAGGTCTGAACATGCAAATCTGGATCCAATCACAATGTATAGCATATGAGTACAATCAATGACATGAAAGGAGAACAATATGCATGCATGCAGAGAACAGTCGCGCTCTGATGGAGGGATAACACCCACTCCGCGAACCTGAAGAGACAGCTGGAGTCTCCCAAACAAACTGACGACCGACAAGAACACGGTCGAGGGTACCTGAGCCTGCAACACCAAGGACAACTCATGAATACAACGATTCAGCAAAGTATAAGCAGTAACAAGTTAACACGTGTGGTCTCTAACAGAATAAAAGACATAGATAATCATAACATGTCAATGCAGTAATCTAGGCAGTTGTGCATTCAAATTAACATATGCTCTGTGAATCAATGTAAGTAACATAACATGTACATACTAGTTGGCAACTACATACGCCATATGCTCCCAAAGTAGGGATCTGATAAACTGAATGAGAACACCATGGGCCAGATGGGTCTCGGTTTCCTGGGGTCCGGATTCCCCAAGACACGACCTTCTGCAGTAAGGTAAACACACACTATACCAAAGTCACCCCGTCGGGATCCTAAGGCTGAGGCTCAGTAGTGCCGGACTATAGCGAGTCAATCAAATACAAGAACATGCATGTCATAACGGACATAGCTGAACATATATCTTATCGGAACAGGCATATCATAATGTGCTTATCAGAACTTGCATAACTGAACATGTATCTCATCAGACGTGACGTGCATGTCTTGTTAAACATATATCCATAACCATATCTAGCTGAACAAATAACAAACCAACAAGATAACTGAACAAATAACGAACCAACCAAAGAACTGATGAGTAAGATCGAACATGCAAGATCGCTATTCCACCCGGGATGTACCATGGACAGAGCTAGAAATATCCAATCGTGTGCCCCAGCGTAGAACGCGAATAAGAGGACAAGAACCGAAATCAATATGCCATGCAATCAGATGATCTTGCAGGAATCACGATCTGTTACTAGCCAATCCTATTCTAAGTATCCAGTGTTTCTAACCGTGCATGATGATGTAGTTTTAAGTTATCCGATGCACCATTGTCTAGTGTTGCAGTGTATCTGGAATGTGCACCGAAGTCCCTTAACCCAACACCCATGGGGAGGTGCTAAACAACTGGATAACATGCATGAATGATTCGCAGCCCTCGAGATCATTCATGTCATACACTCATACCATTGGACCAATCTAGGTGATCTACATTCTATCATGAAGGCCATATCAGTCTCTTTCTTAATCCTATCATTTCATTCATTTCTCAAGGGTGGCATGGCTTAGCCGTGGGTGAACTTACGGCTTAGCCGTATGCATCTTTCGGCGTAGCCGTAACATGCACTGCGGCTCCACCGCGGTTCCCTTTACTGTTCATCCGCAATTTCGGTTCACCCGTATTTTGTTCTACGGCTTAGCCGTGTGCTGTTCTACGGCTTAGCCGTGGCTGGGCCGTAGAAGGTCTATCCAATTACTTGCTTTCAGTTCATTCAGAAGAAGGCACCCTGTAATGATCTACGGCTGGGTCACGGCTGAGCTACGGCTTAGCCGTAAGACAATATACGGCTTAGCCGTGTCCTGGCCGTAGAAGAAAACTGGGAATTTCCCTCTCTGGATTCTAAGCCGAAGGTGAGTTACGGCTTAGCCGTGGTACACACGAAGCAGTTTCTGAACTGATTACAGAATCATCGAAACTCATACAAACAGGCTAAATCACGTCTAATGAAGGGAAATGAGCACAAGATGGGCTGTAAACAACATTCATACTCAAGAATACATTACTTAAGCTTAATCAAACACATACCCACATGATTTATCCAAGTTATGCTTATACTTGCCTCAAATGGAGTCTAACACACAATCTTGTTGTCCTTGGGCTCAATCACACTACCAACAAGCTCCGAATCGCTATGCATGCAAGGAAAACAGAAACGAGAACCGTAAGGATCCATACCCATCGATCAAGAGAACAAGAGGAAGAAGAAGGAAGAGAAGAACACTGCAAGAACTCCAACTCACCTTGAAACACGCGAATGATACTCAAACGTGTACACGCACCGATGCTTTCCCTGACTTGATCAACAGAAGCAAGGAAGAACGAGGAGGAGAAGAAGTCTCGAGAACGAGAGAGAGAGACAGAGCAGAACTGAGAAAGAGAGAGAGTCAGTGGCTTATAAATATCAAGGCCAATTGCAAGGAAGTCCAATTGTTCCAATTAATTCCAGTTCAAGTCAATTGCGGGTCTAACGGAAACAAATGACATATTTGGTAAATGACGTAGTTACGGAAATCAACAAGCATAACAAAAGACACGCGTCAATACCAAGATGATGCATGAATGACGACATCACACAAAATAACAAATTACGAAAAAGGGCTTATGTCTACCTAAACCAGGTCAAACTCAACCCAACTACCTATCCAGAACCGGAAACCAAACAAACACAAGAACAAATCACCATTAGCAACTAAATCATCAAGAATTAGCGGCTAATCCAGATCAAATCGGGTCGGGGTGTTACAATCATTAGCTGATCCTTCAAAACCGGCACATACAAATTGAAATATTATATCAAAACATATAATTGCCATTATATTTTGTGCAATAAAACCTTTTCTGCATCGATACCGTTGGTGATCTTTAACTGATACTCATGCCGGAACGTAAGTACCGTCAATGACACCAATGCAATCCTATCCCAATAATAATTTAAACATAACTCATCAATAACAATTTGATTAAAAAAATAAACAAATAAAATCAAAAACAATTTGAACATACATCATAAAAATTAAAAAGTTCTATATTAAAAATATTGACTTACCTTGAAAAAGGGGTAAAATATTGAGTTCATTGCAATCTGTGCTGGATTGGCGTTTCTGGTCCAGGAAGTTTAATATAATCAGGACAAATATAAAGGAGTGCGTCGAGAACAGCATTGAAATACTTGCCAATTGTTTGGCCTGAATGCTGAAATTGAATTTGCATTACTCGATTTCTCTGACTATGCCCTATAGTAGCTAGAAAGATGGCCACTTGTTATTCTACAGAAACTCTTTTTGTTCCACGCAGTAGCCCTTCTCTTTTTAATAAGTCACATAATTCTAATAAAACATCAGTCCTCATGCGTAGTAAATCATATGAATTACGGGGATTACTCCTAATGAGGTACTGAGTGAGCTCATGGCTAGACAAAGACAACTCATGTACTCACTTTCTCATTTTGACCCTCTTCCGTCCACATTGTTGTTCTCATAAAAGTAAAACTGTAATAATTGTCATTGCTACTACATGTAAAAATACGATCTTCTTCTTTGTATCCATTACTTTTGCACTGTTCGATAAATAATTGACAAATATTAGAACAAGAAACTAATACAGCATAACAAGACGATTTATAAAATGAATTCGCAAAATAAAACATGAAGTCCATCCTAAACATATAACAAGACAATTCATAGAATGTCATTTCAAAATAAAACATAACAAGAAATCAAAATCAAGTCCCATCTTAGATTTTTTTTTAACAACCAACAGTCCTAGATAGAGCCGCTTAACTCCGCCATAAGCCACACACAGCGTCGATCCTTTGTTGAAAATGCAAGAAATTGATTGGCCACTTGTAGATCATTCAGTAGTCTGAGAGCCTTCACTTCTAAAGTAAGGTCTAAATCTAACTCTTCAATAGCAACAACTATATCAGCTTGGCTTGGCCCTGACTAAATCATCTTATCAGCAAGGTAGATTAAAGTAGTGTTAATGTCCTTAATTGCATGTGTTAGATCATATTTGCTTTTAGTTTCATCCTGAACATTGCGCTGAGAAGTAACTGTTAAGTGTTTCTTAGCATGTGGTGCTTTAGAGACACCCTCATCCTTCTTATCAAAGCTACTTGATTCTACTGCCACATCTTGGATGGACGCTTGTGGGGCTTCCATCGGATGTGGTGGACGTTGGTTGGTCAACATCACATCTCTTCCATCAGCAATTGAATCTCCATATATAATAGCAAACTTTTCATAGTTGACCACACTTCTTCCTTGGTACATTCCAAATTTAGGATGTGCCTGAATTAATCAAATGAGAACAAAGTACTGTAATAATTATTGAATTGACAATAATAGAATTAACCTTACATTAATAATTACTTATCTTGATATAATCGTCCCACACTTGGTCACTTGCTGTAACCTTTTTTGTAGTGTCATCCCAACCAAAGCCACTTAATCCCATTAAAGTCTTGATACAATTGTAATGACTCTTTATCGTTCTTAGTCGATTTCTAATTTTCTCCTTATCATATTCTACTCCATATTTTTCTTTCATCTTTCTTTCAATCTCTCTCCACCATTCTGTAGTCCCACTATTTCCATCCCTCCGCTCGAGATGAATTTGTTCTATCAATATATCAGTTAATTGCCCATCAATATCATCTGACCATGTCATTTTCTTCTTTTCCCTCTTACCACGCCATTTTTCAGAGGATGAACCAATATCAATACACTTAATATCTTCATAACATTTTTCATTCTTCATTTCTATAGAACATGAAAAAGTTAAATATAAACTCATCAGAGGATGAACCAATATTCAAAATCCATGATATCAATAATAGATGATGAAAGGAAGGAAGCAAGTTAGTTAAATATAAAAACAATAACTGTGGGTTTTATAAGGTTAAATATGATTATATACAAGTGGCATGTACATAAACCCATGTCAGGTTTGATTTCAAACTCAGGCTATCATCTACATGTACATAACAACTACAAGGGTAGTGACTGATTATAATATCAAAAACCTGTTCAGTAACACCAGCACTGTAACAAAATTCTCAACCAAATGATAGCTTACACATCTACCCAACTCCATCATGAGAACTCCATTATGAGAACTACAGCCCGTTGAAAAGCAATCAAATGACATGCAGAGGGGTAAGATTAAAAGAATTGAATGCAATCTATAAATCCAATCGCCTATGGGAATAAAACAAGAAAACTATCAGGAAAAAACAAAAATTTAATTTCTCTTCCATGAAATTGCATATGAACAGTAAATTTAACCGAGAAGGAAATGAACTCATCAAAAACATAGTGTGCATAAGACAAGACAATTCCATTATCAAGAGAACCAACATCAACCAAATCACAAAATAATCCTAGAAGTGAAAGGCAATGATTCCATTATAGACTCACAAAACAACAATGACGACAACAACGACACTAACGAACGATCTCTCAATAATAATCAACACCTCCACAGATATCACTGAAGAAAAACATATATGCCAAAAGCCCATAATTAGAATTCCCTAGTACCCACAGACTTTCATGAATGAAAACCCAATAAGATTCAAGCATCAATCAAGTAGAATTCTTCAAAATCAAAGAAGTTGCAGCAAAAATACTAGGGATTTATCATCAAAACCCATTAAAAAAATCATCAAGCTAAAAGTAATTACATCGACAGAAATTCCAAAACCCAGCACAGGGAATTCTACAAAGTGGGGCAGAAACCTAGCAACTCCAACGATCATCAATTGAAACAGGGAGATGGGTGAATGGTTGAAAGGGGGAAAAGAGAGAGCATAGGAGGAAAAGGAGGAATAACAGAGAAGAAGTGAGAGTGAGAGTGAGAGACAGGGAACGAGAAGGGGAAAGAGATGAAATGGGTTCGATGGTTGAGAGGGAGAAAAGAGAGGAGCAAAGAGGGAGAAGAGGGGGGCAAAGCAGGAACGAGAGAGAAGAAGAGAGAAAGAGAGACATGGATTGGGAGGGGGAAAAGGTGAAATGGGTTCGAGGGGGGAAAAAGAGGATCAGAGAGGGAGAAAAGGGGGAAAAGAGGGAAAGACAGAGAAGAATCAAGAGAGAGAGAGATAGACAGGGATCGGGAGGGGGAAATAGGTGAAATGGGTTCATCGTTGAGAGGGGGAAAAAATACGAGCAGAGAGGGAGAATAGGGGGAAAAGAGGGAAAGACAGAGATTGGTGGGTGTCGGTTATGATGGGCTTGTGAGGGTTGTGATGGGGTGGGCCGCTTGCAGTGGGCGATTATGTTGAAATCAGGCTTAGGCCGCAGTAGATGAAGGAGAGATGGAGAGATAGAGATAGTGAAGAAGAAGAAGGATAGATGGAGATGGAGGGGGAAAAGAGAGGAGCAGAGATGGAGAGAGGAAGATAGTGAAGAAGAAGAAGGAAAGAGATAGAGAGAGGGAAAGAGAGAAGAAGAGGGAGGGAGGGAGGGCGAGAAAGAGAGAGCGTGAAAGAGATGGTGAGAGGTTGTCTTACTCAATCACTGTTGCAGCTTGCTGGGGACGGAGACGACTTCCTGGAGCTTGGGACGGAGATGAGTTCTTGGAGCAGAGGGTTTCGTTGGTTTTGCTGGGGTTTTGATTTCAAGCCCTAGAGGAGCAGACGGTTTGCTGGAGCTACGCATGTTGTGATGGGGAAGTGGGGTTTCGAACCTGTAGCATTCACATGATGGACTTGGCACGTCAAAACCGTCCACCATTTTGCTGAGATTCCATTTCACATGGGAATGGGGTGGGTAACCGTTTACCACCATGTGAGATGTAAAACTTTGTATGTGAAAATTAGCAAATTTTCACATCATTTACAAATATGAAATGCCACTAAACAAATGACCCTTAAGTTTCCATTTGAAGAGCGATTTATTTTTGTTTTTCATTTTCCATTCTCTTTTGATTTCTAGAAATGTTTTTATTTTAAAAAATTTCCAGTTTTGCATTCAAACATATTCCACAATTTTGTTGATTTTTAAAAATGAAATTCTTGTTTTCAAAACAATGTCAAATAGGCCCAAACCCTTCCATTTTACCGGATGTCTCCAGAGAGACGGTAGAAGTCCCCTTTCCTAAGAGTAGCTGGGGATATAAGAATTGACCCTTCTTATTGCTTGAGTAAAAGGGTGTTATTAGACAATAGAGTTAAAAAAGGCGGATAAAGAGTCCAATGGCATTACAAGCCCAAAAAAAAAAAAAAAAAAAAAACAGTCCCAGTGGAATACGCATACCAATGTAACAGGTGAGGAGTCCATGACCGGGGTGAGCAAGGCACTCCAAGGAAAAAAAAAAAAAAGAGATAATTTTCATTTAGATAATATTGAATAAAGATTACTGAGAATAAAACAACCAAAACCATTATAACATATTTAATTATAGAAATACATTGATTCCACTCAATCAAACAACATTGCAACAGTTTGGTAAATTCAAGACCATACAGATAGCAAAAACATTTATCACATCGTCTTGCACCCTTCTGTATCGGGAGCCTCCCTTGCCGTTAGAAATGCACCAAACTACTTTTTCTCCTCTCCGTTAAATCCCACTTCAACGGTCAGGATCGCGTCAATCCCATCGATCGAAGAATGGCCATCATGCATTGACATTCATAGAACCATCTCGATGCATGCGTACGGACCGAATGCATGCAGCATCCATATGTGTATATATACACACACATTCATGTAGTATGTATGCATGTATGCTGTTCGATGCTGACATAATCCCGTCGAAGAAGCGAGCTCAAGCTCTTCTCTCTCTCTCTCTCTCAGTCGCTAGGGTTTCCATCTTCATTTCCAAGAATCCATCTTTCTGCAGTCTGATCTCGATTTTTCTCTTCTTCATCAGAACCCCCAAAACCATCCGTTTCAAAATCGAATCGAATCGCGAGCTGCAGTGAGAGCAGAAATAGTAAAAAGAGAAGGCGATCGTCTAAAAGCCCTTGTTTCGGCAACCGTACAGAAGAAGAAAAGTTGCGATTTTTACACGAAAAGCCATCCATCGAAACGCGGCTGCAACGAACGGTCATGGCGAAGACGAAGCCCGGGAAGAAGGACTTGGATTCTTACACCATCAAAGGCACCAACAAGGTCGTCAGAGGTAAGGGGACTCACCCGATCTTCCCAATTCGATTCGAATCCCGACATTTCGATCCGAGTTTCGAGTTCCGTAACGGTCGCTAGGGTTTTTTTTTTTTTTTGGTGCAGCCGGAGAATGCGTGCTGATGCGGCCGTCGGACTCCGAGAAGCCGCCGTACGTGGCGCGGGTGGAGAAGATCGAGGCGGATCACCGGAACAACGTGAAGGTGAGGGTCAGGTGGTATTACCGGCCGGAGGAGTCGATCGGCGGCCGGCGGCAGTTCCACGGCGCCAAGGAGCTCTTCCTCTCTGACCACTATGACGTGCAGAGCGCGCACACCATCGAGGGGAAGTGCGTCGTGCACACGTTCAAGAACTACACCAAGCTCGAGCATGTTGGGGCCGAGGACTTCTTCTCCCGCTTCGAGTACAACGCCGCCCGCGGCTCATTCACGCCGGACCGCGTCGCGGTGTCAGTAGTCTCTTCTCTTTCTTCTACTGCTAAAGAATTCTTCTTCTTTCATTGGGGCATTGCTTTTTATTGTACATTGCTTGTTGTGTCTTTGTTAGATATTGCAAATGTGAGATGCCTTACAACCCGGATGATCTCATGGTGCAATGTGAAGGATGCAAAGACTGGTACTTTATTTTTTCGAAAAAAGGCATTGTTTGGTCTTCTTCTTTTTTGAGTTGTTGCAATTAAGTTGAATGCTTCTTTTTTTTTTCTTTTTTTTCATTTTCCTCTGCTGCATTGCTAACAATGACAATGCTGCAAAGTTTAGTGAGCATGGGGGCATGTGTTGGAATGGGCCCGCTGTGGGTGCAAAAGCTCACAACTTTGAATTCGGTATAATAATTAAATGAATTCAAGAAGATTCGTAGTTATAAATGATGAATAATATAGAAAAACAATACCAACATAAAATAACAAATCATATTCGAAAGGTTAAAGTGATATAACTGGAAAGGAATTCTGTTGTCTTCAACCACATATTTACGTCGGCTGCGTTAAGTTAGAAATGTGAAGTTACTTTCTTTTGATCCTATATCTCAAACTGTTGATGATATATTTGTATATTGATTGGGAAATATGGTTGTGCCTGGAAGTGAATGGAAGGGTTCTGTTATATATATATATATATATATATTTCTATATGATGATTGCAATGGAGGTAATTGAATCCTGAAGACAGAAGCTTGCCACTAAGAAACAAGTTAATTGTCATTTTGAATTGGATATATGTGATGGAAGGATTGAAAAATAAAATGATGTTGGTTGGAGTGCATTATGCTTTGCCTTCCTCTGCAATAAACTAATTTTGTTGATAAATATAGTTGTATGTTTGCATTGCTATATCTTTAGCTTCTCAAATTATTTTATGATGGTTTACCATTCTGAAAAGTAGAACAATTTTCACTCATTTTGGTCCAATCAGATTATTCTTCTTCTTATTATTTATTGTTTTATGTTGTGAGTCTTGCAATTTGGTTCATTCAATCACTTTCAGCAATTCAACATCTCTCTGATCATTGCACTTGTGAAATTCGTATTTTTTGTATCCATGAGTACCGTAGGAATTTGGAATAAAATCACTATTGTACTACCAATGGGATTATCTTTCTAGCATGCTTTTTGAATGGTTCATCATTCCTTTTCTCATTATCATATAGCCATAATTCCCCAAGTTTAATCTAACTATAAACTATCAGGATGCTAATGCACTAAGCCTCATAAAATTATTTCATCGTTGGAGTATAATATCGATCAATGTTGGGTTGGATGCAATTCACATTCTTATAGAGAAAGCCTATTATTTTTATTTGACGTATCAGCCATTCAATCTTGGTACACTTTGTATAATTGTAGGAGGATATGAACCATGGTTGAAAATGTTGGTATTGCCAACCAACTAGGTTACCACTAAGTTCAAGTTGACTTACCAGGGTTGCCGTGAGACTCATCTGAGTTCATTTGACTCAATAGGGACTGGGAAGTTGAATTGGATAGCTGATTTTTTGACCCCTTAACTTAACTGGTTATCTAAGTGTGACGTAGCATGGAAGACTGCAGCCCATAAGGAATATCCTTGTTTCTATAACCATTAATGTTGGTGTTCTTTCTTTTCTTTTCTTTTCTTTTTACTTTTGAACTGTAAGCAATTAACGAAAATCCTAATTTCAGACCCTTCATGTTGGGGATTTTTTTTTTTTTGAGGACATTTAATGAGCCTATAATCAATGTAAATCCTAGATTCTAAGTCATTGTTTTTGGGATTTTTTTTTGAAAAATGGACATTTAACAACATTTTCTTTTTTTGTTTTTTAAAATCTCCATTTATTTAAGTTATCCTCCATGAATGTGATTTTTTGAGTTTGACTTGTCTATTGGCCATAATCCATTGGACGGGTGACTTGGATCTTGTTGCTGCATGTACAGAGTTTGATAATTCATTATGAACTAAAAGTACCTGCATTTAGCACCATATGTTGTTTTTTCTTGTTTTGTGGTTTGTTTTTATTGAACATCTTAAATCCTAATTATAAGGGTCTAGAGACAAAAAAATAGAAAGCTTTGTATCCCTGTGGTTGAGCATTTGACTTCAGTTCAAGGCATTGGTTCGAGCCAGCTTATACCTCTTTAGAAGGAAAGGGAAAAGCCAACACACTCCTGGTTGAGTGGTGTTGGCACTTTAGTATCACACACATGCCCAATGATCGATTGGTTGGTCGTCGGGTTTAAAGTATTACTCCTGACTAATAATCTAACTTAGCCAAAAGAAGAGGAAAGTGGGAAAAAGTAACACTATTTAGTCACCAATGATTCTTTGATCCAATGAATTATTCCGTTCATACATCTACATAATTAATTGACAATTATTGCAACTTAAGTTTGTGAATGGAAACCATGTAAATTGTAACTATTAGTTAGGTGCCTATGCCCATAGTTTTTATGCCCGAATGGTGTATTCTCCATGGTACTTGTATTTCACACTTTTGAAAGTTCTTTGACTTGCCAATTTTTAGCAAAGTTTATATTCTAAGTGTCAGCAAAAAATTGGATACATTACAAAGGTTTCTAAAGGGAACCATGAACCTAAATGTTTAATGCTTGTTTGGTCTAGCTATCGTATGAATCACTTTAGAAATCAATTAAATCAAGAAATCATCTTTTTGATTTGATAATGATATCGCATTCATATAATGTGCCATGATTATAATGAATGTGGGGTGCTGTGTCAAGTTTCTGCTAGTGGCTTTATATCATTGTTTGAGATCTCCCCAGTTGTCCCCATGTGAGAATGACTCATGATTGAGGTACCGTTATTTTTAGTACATTTTTACCTTTTCTATTCGACAAGGCGTATTTACAGGTGAATATTAGGATTTAGATGCGCATTGTACGAGTCAATACTTGGTTATCGAATCGTACAATTCAAGAGATTCGTCTATGTTGGAATAGCCCCTGATGATCTTTTTATTGTTATTATTATTTTTCTTTTCATTTTTTTTTCCATGAAGACTTCCTTAATTTCAAACGACATCCTAAGTTCCTAACCATGTAACATTGATTATTTGAATCTTATTTTTATTTAAAGAGCAATAACAAAAAGCTTTTGCAACACGTCTGTTTTTTTTTTTTTTTTGTAGTAATGTTGATATCTTAAAGATATTTAACCATTTCACACATATTTCATTTTTATTTATTAGCATATGTTAATGATCTTCATATAATTGTGTCAGGGTCTTATTTGTCATGGGTTTTTTTTTTAATGATATCACAAATTTATTAGAAGCCAAACAGCATAAGAGACATATACTAAAAGCGACAAAGGGAACAAAGAAAAGGAAATAAAAAACCCCAGAACAAAGCTTATAGAGCAAGAGGAGAAGCAAAGCCAACATTTCAGATGATCATTCCTTACTCCCCTCTTTGCTACAAGATCTTATTTGTCATTTTATTGGTGTTGCTATGGATGATTTGAATGGATTATATATAACTTTATTTTATTTTGTTTTTTTTTTCATTCTCTACCAGGAGAAAAGAAAAATCACCTTCTCCAACCCTTTGTACGTGTCTCCTGATAGAAAAAATTATTCATAGTCAACGTTAACTTTGCTAACTTTCTGTGAAGTTCTATTTTTAACCCTAAAATAAGGTCATAGACCTTGGTTGATGGCCTGTTTCTTTGGTTTAAATATTCTGTCATTCCTTTCACTCCATAAGCTGTCTCTGTAGTTACAACATAGGCTTGAAAGAAACAAATAGAAGCTTTACTGGAAAGCTGTAAATAAAGATTTGGCTTGGAAACTGTAGTGCACCATATACCAAAGCAAACTTTATCTTTGCAAAGTGCTATCTTCAAAAATGCCGCCTTCTTTTTCTTCTTCTTCTTTTTTGTTTTTGTTTTTTTTTTTTTTTGGTGCCAAATTACGTAATCACTTGTGATCAGACTCAATTTTTTTTCTTCCTTTTATCTTTTGAGAAGCTACCCCGGGTAAGACAGATAGTTCATAGTAGTTCCATATCATATAGAGAATTCACAATGTAGCAATGACTGACCATTTCTTTTTCTTTGCACAAAGGGCATAGTCCCTGGAAAAGTATCCATAAGAAAACCCCTTATTAAATCGTCGATAGTGGTTATCTTGCCTGCAAATGCAAACAAACAAATGGCTTCATGTAAGAACATGGGGGTCTTTTCTTAGACAGTGATTGATATGACTACAAAAAGGATTTGACTGAGATTTCCTCGAAGTGGCTTGGTTTCCAAATTTCAGTAGTGCTATCATTCTTGCAGGTCATATCCCTTGGCAGTTCTATTTGCAACGCTGATGATTCCAACTCTAACACCTCTCCTAAAGTCCACAGACTTTACACCAACTCCACCCCACAACACACCCCCCCCACCCCCCCGCCCGCCCACCCCCGGCCCGGGTCTCCCTTTTGCATGCACACTATAAAACTCATTCTTTTCTGATTTTTCTCAATTTACCGGACTCATCCCCCAAGCTTTGTCCCATATTTGCAGGCAATATCATTTTGCAAGGTGCCTCTTACTCACCAAATCTCCGTCACAATTAACTTAACAGTGATGAATTTTTATCACACAATTTGTTGATCTCCAACCTGTTGAAATTTCAGGGTGTACTTCCACTCTGTTATTTGAAGCTTATCTTTCATTGTTACCTTAACATTTGAAGTTCCTTAAAGTGCCATTTTATCATGCCTTGAATATGGTGCCAACTAAAGTTGAATGGTCTAACCTATATGAATGTGGATTGGATGAAACCCAAGGTTGATATTGTTACCTCTCATGAGCTTCAATTCTCATGGGAGTAGCATCTCTTTGCACTCCCGATCGAAGTTGCTATTCATATATTCTATTTTTATGTGATCTATTTTAAAGCCCTTGGATTCTAAAGCCTTCCATCTGTCAAGTTTCACGTTCATGTGTTCTCTCGATTTTTCCACCAATACTATTTCATCTATAAGCGACTTATACTAAAGTTACCTCCATTGAATATGAGCAGTTAACTCATTTAGAATCACTGTGAAAAGATAATGACTTAAAGCTAACCCTTATGTGAACCTTTAATCATTGAAAACTCACTTGTTTCTCTACAAATGGTTCTCGTACTAGTGACCGCTCCCCCATACATCTTTAATGATGTCAATATAACTTCTTGGAGGACTTCATTTATCTATAACCTATTAAATCAAATTTGTAGGCACCTTGTTGTAAAACTATGATACCTGGATAGGGCAAATGCTGGTGGCCAAAAGAATACGGATATGGGAACGGGATATGGCAAGATATGCCTTGGATACGGTCATTAGTTTCAGGATACAGCTTTGTAATATTTTTGCCCAAAATTTTGGCAGATTTTTGTTGAAGCCCCCTCAATGAGGCCTCTCTCAATTCGATCAAAAGGAAAACAAAGAAGAAGAGGAAGAGGAGGAGGCAGTGAGGAAGAAGAGTGCTAACCTGGTTTGACTGGGGCTGTTGCTTTTGTTTCGACTGGGCTGTTGCTTCAATTGGGTGCTGGACTGTTCTGCTTTCCAGTACTGCTTCTAGCTTTAGGTGAGAGGTGGTACTCCTCTTCTTCTTCCTCTTCCTCTTCTTCTTTCTCCTCCTCTTCTTCTTCTTCATCTTCATCTTTTTCTTCTTGTTTTCATCTGATCATGCCCTAGAGATACCGATGAAAAGGGGAAAAAAGCCCCATCATGTTTTATAAAGGAGTATGGGCCCGCTGGGTTATTTATTTATTTATTTATTTTTTTAATGTGGTGCTATTGGGCCAACCAGCCACTCTGCCAACTTTTCTTTTCTTTAATTTTTTTTCTATGTTGAGATATTGTCTAGTGAGGCCCACCTCATTGAAAATTTGATCCACACAATGGACCTCGCAATATTTGAGCCCTATGATAGGCATTTATACGTATATATTTTTAGAAATTCAGTGCCCGCACCCGTGTACTAAAATTTTCAAGTTGGCTATCGAACCCACGTTCCCCGTGTCCGAGTCTTTACCATGTCCGTATCTAAGCATCATAGTTGTAGACCCATATGAAGATTTGTCTTCTCTCTCTTGGTATTTTTTCATTAATTGTTTAAGTGAGAAGATGTCTTCTATAGCTATAACAAACCTTGCGAAGTTGTTGTAACTACCAGTCCCAAGTCCGTATAAAGGAGGGGAGTATCTGGTAGGCTGATAGCTAGCGTAAAACAATTGATAGTTGGAGACTGAATGTTAGAATTGGTGGTTAATATAATATGAAAGAAGTATAGAAGTAAATAAATGAAGTAACCCGAGAGTAGTAATAATTAGCTCAACTGTAGAAATATTTTTCCTGCCTGGTAGACATTAAAAAATTTCCTGCCCAGACAAACCAAGCAACCATGGCCCTCTTATTTCACCATCATTTCTGCAATATGGATGTGGACCAACACGTCCCTTGAATGTTGGAATTGGCGAGATAGGAAGGAGCACTCTATTGTGGCAATGCTAGCTTTTCAGTACCCGCATGCTCACAACCTCTCACCAGCCCCAGTATGCAGACAAGGTCTGCCTCACTACTCAACAACTGCCCAAGCCTGCAGAGATATTTTCTGGATGTCTTTATAGTCCTAATACCAAGGAAGACCCTCATAGAAGGTTAACAATGTCTTCAGATTAGGGATCTTTATTTCATCTTTGTATCTTTTGATCTCTTGATCAATGCTCTTACCGGATTCCTCCTTTCATTCCCATTCGTTTGATATCCTAGGAGTAGCTTCTTCGAGACCCAAGCCCTTTGCAACTACTTTCTAGAGACTCCTGGATTCTGGTGCCTGTGAATGAGAAAGTTGAGGAGGAAATTGGAGGGAGAGGCTTCAGCTACTGGTTGGTTCTTTCCTGTTTCCTTCCTTTACCTTCTTTAGTCTGATCTATGAGCAGTTGTTAAGACAACCGAGAGTTTATTGTTTTTTGTACCCACAAATATTCTGGGAAAAAAAAACCTATCCTTTCCTCCATTGTACATTCTTCAGCATGTCCTTTGCTCTTATTTGTGGTTGCAGTATCTAGATCTTTGGTTTTCTGGCAATACCCTCACCTGTAACCCATCTTCAGAGTCATCATCATTACAATTATAATCTAATCATTCAAGATACAGAGATTTGACAGTTGGAGTATAGTCATTCAAAATGCAGTGGGTTTAGAATTGGAGCTTCTAATCATTTTTTAGTGATAAATGTGACCTTACCCACCACGTTACAGCAACTCTTCTATGAAAAGAAAGAAGTGACTCAATAAAAAGCTGAACTTTTTTCACCTTGATGTGAATTGAATTGGCCCATAGTGGACCATAGCAGCCAGTAAATGTGTAGTTCAGCTAAGATAGGGTATTAGGCCATTACATGGTTCATACCAGCTCATACATTTGCATATTGTTAACCACAGTACCTTGTCAGTTTTGGTATGTGCATGACTTCCATCTCATTTATTTGGATATTTTGTAGATGAATGAGATGGATGGATTGACTAATGTTAGGGATGTAGAAAAACTAATTACATATAGTGAGGAATTGAGGACTAAACTTGTAAAATACTAATCAAGCAAGGACCACCATTGTTGTTGAAATCCTCAAGGGATAAAACCCATAACTGAAGAAATTGTATATGGAAGAGAACCCAATCCATTTCTCATTGGTGTTTTCTCCTATGCTGCAATGGTGGAGATATTAATGTAGTAAACTCTTATTTGATTTGAGAAATGAAGTGAAAGTCGTACAGCCGACATTATTCAGAAGTTTACAGATTTTGTGAACATGTGTAAATCAATTAACCTTCTAATCATCTTATGGAAGGAGGTAACTTGGTCAAACAATGGAGTACACTTGTTATGTGCAAGTTGGATCCTTTTTCTAGATTGGACTATGGTGATTTAGTTACTTCTCACTGAGAACGAATCAACTTGGTCAAACAATCAGAATACACTAACTTGGTCAAACAATCAGATCTTATGCGAAGTCATTTATCTATGTTGTTCCAAAATTTTCTTTCCTAGTATGACTTAACAACCTTGTAAAATCAACCATTTTCTAAATTGTTACAGAATTAATCTATTTTATTCTTTCAGATACAGTTCTTAATGTTCCTATGTGTTTTGCTCCTTCCCAAAGTACAGATTAGTTATTGCATGATTAAAACACCACTAAGAGGATGAATTTGCAATCTCTTTCTTTTCTCTAAAATCATTATGGGATCTGCTGCATTTGTCCTTCAAAATCTTTTACCCAACCTCTTTTACCTATTTAACTTTTTCTTATTTTCTAGCATTATTTTATGGTTTACCATATGAAAGATGTGAGTCTACAATCCCTCTTTTTGGCTTTTCAATATGAGCAATTCTAACAAACGTCCTCTTTAAAATGGGGCGTTTTTACCCCTCTGTAACATCCAATAAGAAAAACATTATTTTAAATGTTAGGACAGAATACTGAAAGAAAAGGAGGTAATCTTGTTTAAGCCTTTAAGCTGCCAGCTATGCAAGTTAAAAAGTATCATTCGAGTCTTTCTTTAATCTTATTTATGTCTTCTAGCTATCCATGTGACCCACTTTCAAAGCATCCAAGCCTTTGCAAATCGCCATTTGTGATTGGATTGGATTTTTTTTACAAGTGAGCCCCATAACAACTTTTACAAATTGTCATTTATAATGATTATTTTTAATGTTAAAAAGTGGTCCCACTTTCTTTTTGCCCTAACCTGTGAGAGGGCCTCACTTGGAAGAAATGCTAAAATTTCATTAGTGGGTCTACTTGTAAAAGTAGGCAGTGTCCTAAGAAAGAAGTAGGGAGCTGTCCATGGGCCCACATTCAGATCATCCAAACCATTGCAAATCTCCATTTGTGATTGGATTGGATTGGATTTTTTAACAAGTGGGCCTCTTAACAACTTTTGCAAATTGTCATTTATAATGATCTTTCTTATTTTCATAAATGGCCCCCACTGAAGAATATATTTTGTTTTTCACTTGATGAATGGGTGTTGGGGGCCCAGACATGAAAATCCCAAGCATTCAAATTAAATGGCCTTCTCTTTATAGCCAAATTTCACTCAGATCAATCTTAATTGATGAGACTGTGGCTTCCCACTGGTGATGTAAATTGGAAATTTTGATTTACTCTTTCTTATTTGGAAAAAGGAGGAAAAATAGGGACTTTAGATCATGGGATTGATTTAGATTTGAAACAAGAGAAAATCTAGGTAGTTAACTCTCTTTTCTAAGAAGATAAGAGGTCCAAATAAGCAACTTCCCCTGTTAATTCCTCTCCACTCCTTGTTCCTATTCATAATGAACTGGGCATTTCTTCTTTTTAAAGGCCCCAGGTGCTCTCGAGCGCTCTTCTTTAAATATTTGGTAGATTTTGCTTTATTCTTTCTTAAATTGCATGTTTTTTCTATGTTTTACATAATGTTTCGTTTCATATATATCTTTACTTGAAGTTATTTCTGCTGTGAATTATCAATGGATTTAAAAGCAATTATACATTTGATTGTTTTCCCTGTATTCAACGATACTTATTCTTCTCTTTGCAATGTTTCTCCCTGACACATTATGATGTACCTTACATTTGTTACTATCTCCATAGGTTCCATCCTACTTGCATGGGTATGACAATTGATCAAGCAAAAAAACTAGATCACTTTTTATGTTCTGAATGCTCTTCTGATGATGATGATGCTAAAAGATCCCTGAACAATTTTCCTGTTTCACCAGTCTCCGAGCCGAAGGTGAGAATGCTAGTCGATGTTTATTTTATTTTTTTCCGTTTCACTTATTTTTACCTGTTACTTAAGTTGTTTTTTGTACGAGATTGATCTTGGATACATGGGTTATTTATATGTTTGTGTTGGGGGGATTACAGAATCTCTCTCTCTCTCTCTCTCTCTCTCTCTCTCTCTCTATATATATATATATGTATAATTGGTTTTAGGACTAAAGCATGTCATAAGAAATTCCTGACAGTGTTCCATTAGTAAAGAGAAAAAAAGTCCTAACAGTAGTCCATTCAACAAAGGGGAAAAACGAAAAGAACTTCCTAATAGTGAACCTATGAAAAGTGTCAAGCAATCACCCCTGTTTGGTACTTTACTAGTAAAGTAAAGTGAGGTAAAACCTCAAATCAAGAGAGAATAAAATATGATGGGGCGCAATCGTAATATAATTTTTTTTGTCTTTAGTGCCTTGAAAAGAAAACTTTTTGACTTTTTGTGTAAAAGGTAAATGGTTTTTGTCTTTTAGTGGCTTGAGAGTATTGCTTTTAGACTTTTTTTTTTTTGAAAAAGAAGTGGCCAAATTTGAATTTTTGTACTTTTGTTATGACCCACATATCTTTTCATGTCTCTTAATTGGAGGCTCCACTTCACTACTTTAGTAAGGTGCCAAACACTTGTTTGTGAGGTAGAGTAAAGTAGAGTAGAGTAAAATATTTGAAATTCAAATTTCCCCCCTTCTTTTTCAAAAAAAGTAAAAAGTCATCACTAAATTACAAAAAGTTATCTACTTTTTATACAAAAAGTCAAAAAGATTCCATATCAAGCAACTAAAAAAAAAAAGCAAGCATAACCCCACCATATATTATTCTTTCTTGATTTTGGGTTCACTTTACTCTACTTTACCCCACAAACAAACAAGCTTAGGGAAATGTATTCATATTGCAAAGTCTCTATAAAAGATGTGAATAACTAATAAATAGCATCAAACCGTGCATGTGAAATTGCAGGCATTGTCTGAAGCATAGTTACTTGATTCGCTTCCCTAACCTCCGAATCCCGAACTGTTCAAATTGAATAATTCGGGATTTGATTCACTGAATTCGGAGGTTTGAAAATCTTACAGTTTAGTGGGATTCGGTATTGCCTTGTTTCTGGTTTTAGTATTTAAGAGATAAAAGGGAGAGAGATGAAGATGAACAGTAAAAAGCAGGGAGTGATGAAAAGTTAAAAAGAGATGTCTCATCATCCCAACACTTACGGAGATGGAAAGTTAAAAAGAGATGTCCCATCGTCCCAGCCCCATTCCATCAATAGTGAAAAAAATTAATATTTTAAATTCTTGTCCACCCATCTATACTTTGTGCCCAAGATAAAAAACTAATTATTTAATAGTTGTCTTACTCTTGCTACTTATTTAATAGCAAGAGAAAAAATAGTATTAAAATTAGCATATGTCCAATCTATCGAATATATATAAAAAAATTGTTTAATAGATTTTAATAGCAAGAGAAAATGCATTGAAATTTACATGTCTTCCTCCCCTTCCCTCTCTGGCCACCTTATATTTTTACGTCTAATTAAATTGTTGAAATCTTGAGTTAAAAAATATATATATAGATATTAAACCCACATGTGGCCTATTTTACAATCTAAACCATTTAAGACAATCTCCCTCTAAAGTATATGGGATATCCTTAAGACATTCTTAATGAAAGATCATTATTTATTTATTTCTGAAAGTATCTGAAGTTCTAATATATATATATATATACAGAAATCTGAAGCTCTAATATATGCATGTAGTGAATTGGGCTTTCAAATTAGTAAGTCGAACTCATCGAACTCGAATTGCAAATCTAGTGAATTGAAAGAAAAAAAAAAGCAACCTATCCCATCGAATTTTTGAATTTCTGGAAATGTTGAACTGATGAACTCCAATTCGAATCAACTGAATTGCGAATCAGTTAACTATGGTCTGAAGCACAAGGTCAGACACTTGGCACTATGATGTGCAAAAAAAAAAGCCTGTCTGCCAAGTGCTGGTACAAGTACCGAGTAAGGATGAGGTGCAACAAATCCTCTGATACTTAAGGAATTAGGGTCAAAATTCAGTAGGATTGAAGATTATTATGACTAGGGATGTCAATGGACCTCTGATTGCCCAGTTACTTGAAGGTACCTGAAAATTCTGGATGCGGACCTTATTTTTAGGCCCGATAGATAATCTAGTCCGGGACTGGGTCCAGTGTGGTATGTATTACATACCAATTTATAATTACCGAAGCATATAATATATATCGATAAGTTGTTATTAGTATAATTTTATAAGGGAACCTGATGAAAGTGTGTAGCAGAAGATGGTAGGAGCATTTGGTTGTAATCTTTAGGTCCCAGGATTTGTTATTCTCATTTTGTATACACTGATTACGTGTTGGCAGACCCTTCATTGGAGTCAGGTCCTGGTTCAGGTATATGCATTTAATCAGGTCCTGGTCTGGGTCCACCATGACCCATCCTGAACCTGGCCATTTACATCTATAATTTATTAGTTTATATTACTCATTAGCATCATCATCACACTAATATTCAATTCACTCTAGTACACTTAACATTTCTTTGTATACGGGTATTACATCCCGTCGCAGAAGACATTCAGTTAGTTTCTCTTTTATAATCACTTATTTTCCTGAAAATATAAAATGTCATGCGTGCTTCTTTCCTTTGTTTTGTAGGCCTGACTGATGTTGGTGTTTAGAATCCTAACATCAATTTTGTCATTGCAATGAAAATGTTTTCCCAAATGTGGGGGGCTAACAAATACAAATTAAGGAGAAGGTTTGCATATTAGTTATATACAAAAAATTAGCCCCATTCGATGTTGCTCAGAGGCAATGAAAAGGGACAGTGACTCATAACAATAGCAGTATTATTCAGCATGGTTGATCTTTGGATGGTTGTTAAAACACAAATACTCTATTGTGCACTGGAGTTCAGTAGTTCTGACAAGGCGACAACTTATTTAACCCCTTACTGATTGAAAAAAGAGAGGTTAAAAAACACTTGTTCCACTAAGTTGCCACATGTTTCCTTTGCAGATTCATCATTTTGTCTACACACTGGTTCATCTAGATATAGAGAAAGCATCAGCAAGAAAACAACATACTTTCTAAGATAATGATAAGAGCATGTAGAAAATAGAAGTGTCAGATTCTATGTTAGGATAGCTAGGAAACAATACTAGATTAGGGATTTAAATACTAGAGATGCAATGCTATGATCTATTGAGATGTTCAAACAGAGCTGAAGCCCTTCATATGAATGGGTGTCACAGTTTCATTAAAAAACTAGTCGATGTTGAGCTAGTCCCACCGGAAGAGTATAATAACTATAACAGATATAAAAATAAAATAAAATCTGTGTTTAGTCTCCAAGGCCAAAAAAAAAAAAAGGGATAGATAGACAGAAGTCTGTTTCTTTTTAGCTCTCTGTTTCTGGTGTCTGTTGTTTGGTTATGTTGTTGGATTACCATTATTCAGATTAGCTTAAGAGCTTCAGCTTCGGTTACCTTTTAGGCAAACTTTGTGACAGCATTCTTATGGCATTATGATCAAGAACCTTGTCTGCTTAGTGCCTAAACAACCCTCATGAGTATCTTGTAAAGCAAGGAGAGAACTGGATTTGACATAGGGGTGAGAATTTCCAGCAATGAACTTTAATGAGGGCAAAATTGATTGCTGGTAGTGGTAATTGTTTGAACAAAGGTGGTACAACTTAGTTGAGGCTACACCTGAACCCACATGTCTCAACCCAACCGGAAGTGAAATTTGGGTTGGCTTGTTTGGGAGTGGTACAGTGCCTGGGTCTGAACATTGAAGCCCTCATGGAATTCGGCTTAGATTCAGGTTTGAGTTTCAGGTACCTAAATTAAGCAAGTAACCTATTAATCTGTAAAATTTTTATTTACATAACATATAATACATAATATGTACACTGTTGAAGTAGATCACCTAAATTTTATACTCTTTGAATGCAAACTAAACACAAATACTTGCGTAGACCACCTGAGTTGCTCCCCAAAAAATCTATTAAATTATGTTATAGATTGCCTTACCATTTTCTTTAAACTTGCCTATTTTGATATATTTCTATGAGTTAAAGTGCATGAGTTTGAGTTCTCAATATATGAAGAGATAGATAGAACATATTGCGTTCATATCCTTCATAGCAAAAATTTACAGTTGTCTTTGGGGGCGACACTTTAAATAATCATTTCATTCACATCATCCTCATCATATTGAAGGACTTATGCCCTTACCCCCTCTGTGGGGTTGTATTTGTGAATTCTACTTCTCTTATGATAGCTATGAATGGCCGTGTTCTCCTTCATTTCTCAGTATAACTTGTCACTTTCAATTCATTCCAAGTTGTACTGGCTTCCCCTTTTAGTTCATTATGTCATCTACACAAAGCAAACAATTTTTTGTATACCAGTTTATAATTAAGTTATTAATACCTTAGCAACATCTGCATTCCTCATTTGTCATTCATTTGTCATGGAACACCATTTTTCCAATACTTATATCAAACTGCGCAATGTCAACCTATTCATGCTTTTATAATTGTGTCATTCTATGACAGGCATTGGAACTTTTTTAAATCCAGGCAAGCTAAAATGCTTGGATTGGTATGCAATAATGTTCCTTTTCAGTTTGTTGGTGACAGTTGCTGGTTTTTCATGTTGCATATCAGGTGGAGCCCAAGCGCCGTAAACGATGACTGATGATATACAGTGGTCATGGCAAGAGGTACGCATTTCTTGGATGCTCGGTGTTCGTTGTTGGTTATGTGGAATTGTACAGTGCAGAGAACAGACTTTGATTGCACCAACCAGAGGAACTAAAGGCTTTTCTTTTATGAATTTATGTTGTGCTCACTTGGTATGTCCTATTGCCAAGGTTGTGATTGGAGTTTGTGGTGTCTCGTGTACAATTTATTTGCATGGATATTCTTGCTTAGGCATAGAATCTTTAGGAAATTACCATATGGGGGAAAAAGGGGGGAAAAATGCTTTCTGGCGTCTTTGATATGCTGTCATCTTGTATGGACAATGCTTGCTGGGTCAATACGAAGGCAAGTTATTACTGTTCTATTCTGGATGAGATAATCATATGTTGGCAAATGATCCAAGCGGATACCTTTTCATTCCAAGGCCTACTGGACAGTAGGGCCCACTTTCAAATTGGATCATCTTATTGGATTAAAAGTGGTCCATGGACATCTAGTTTTGTCCCTATCTTTCCACGTAACTTGGTGATTCTAGTCATCCACCAAGTCCTTGCAACTTCCGAGTCCCGAGTGATGATGAGGGTGCAGTATGTAGTTCCTCTGGGCCAAAACCGGGGCTGGTGTTGCATTCACATGAAATCTTTCATAAATTTTTGGCATTTATCCTATCTATAGATTTGTGAAGTCTTGTGGTTAGCCCGACTTGAATTTTGGGCCTAAGCATTTACTTGTCAGGGTCGGGCACACGGCCTGCTCATCACTGCTAAGGCACGTGTTCTTCGCCAGGTGCTTTGGACTCTTCGTAGGGCCATGGGGGTGTGGCGTGTCCCCACAAATCAGGTGATTTAGCAAAGCCTCTGATTTAGAGGTAAAACTTGGTCTGGCCAAGCTGGAGCCTAAATGAAATTTAATTTGCTAGGCTTGCTTGGTTGGGACTCTGGATAGAGGTTGGATTTTGATATCGGAAGTGGAGTTTTGAGCCATGGTTTTATATAATGGAATCAGGCTTTCTACTGGGTTTCGTGAAACTGATGCGCATTTCCATTCGGTCATTCTTGTTGGTTGTATCGCCTTGACTATGAAAGGGTGAAAACATACAAACAATGTTGGAAAAATCAAGACATTGAAATCCTAGAATTTGTATTTTCTAGAAATGATCCGATCTATCCTGTGTACACATCAGTTCCTGTGCCAGGAAGATGTTCTTGACTGAACATAGATTTCGTACAATTGTTCACTGGATGGGGTGCATTACTTTGTAGATTTTTTTTATTGAGTGCTTTCTTGTAATTATATCATTTTTTTATTTTTCTTCTTTTTTAGGTTGTATATTAGAATACTAAAAATTCCAAATGAAAGTAGTTTTTTTTTGTAAAACTTTATTAACAATGTCAATCATGTTATGATGGTCTTTCATCTGCTGAATCTTGGTTTTCACATGCACAACACAACTCTAAATAATGTGTTGCATGTATAGATGTCATTTCCTATTTGGGGTGCACTAAGTTTCCTGATGATCAATTAAAGAGCAGGGCAGATGGGTTAGCAAGTGCACTCTAGCCGATTTCAATATCAATGCAATCAAATAATACCAGCACGTAGATTTTTACATCAAAAGTTTATTGGCAACGTATGTTAAAAAAAAGATAACAAAAAGAAGGAAGATTAGTGTTGGTTTAGGACTATGGCTGGTTCAAGCAAGATAATTGTTTGTGAGGGGGGCATTGGATTGATCACATAACTCATAAGTATGCCATTTGTGAACAAAAAATAACGTTTAGTAAATGGGGACCCCTAGTTGTTCTACTTAGTATGTTTTACGAAATCATACCATACGGCATGTGGATTGTGGAGGCCAAGACATAGTGGTCGAATTGGACAGGTTGGAGTTTTTGTTTGTCTCATTTCTTGATAATTGCGGGGCCCATATAGTACGTGGTGCTTTGGCTTTGGCCGTATTAGATGTGTGCACTTGGTTGCTGCATGGGGAACCGTCCCTTCAACCAATTCGTTTCCATATGCACTGTGGAAGAAAGGAATCTTTGCTGCATGGCACCGACAGGTAGTCAATCCGACATGCGGTGTGGAGGTATCCACTGGCAACCATATGGGGGGAAGGAAAGGAGGCCCAGCCGCATTCATTTCATTTATTTGTGGTGGTGGGGAGTGGGGACCAACTATTAATATTTAGATACTCGATCGTTCAATATGCCCTTCTTCACTTCTTTTATATATATATATATATATATATATATATATATATGTCCTAGTAAGATCACCAGCAGAATCAGATTCACAATGAATCACAAGTCTCTCTACAGCTAGCCTTTAAATGAAGAAGCACCAAGGGCAGGCATGTATCTTCTCTTGCCAGAAGCACAATTTCCTTCAGCTTTATAAGAGAGATGCTGCAGAGACTGACGCCTGCACGTGCCTACATTTGATGAGGCATTTCAGTTTTTCCTACAAGCCAATACATGGTATGAATCAGATGTAAATGTGCGAATTTGAAAGAAAAAAAATAGTTTAGTTGATAATGTTAATATGATAATTCCGTAACGGACCACCCTAGTAAGAGAGAAAGTCAAGAAAAAGCCAATTGGGAATAATGGAGCATAACATCAGCATTGTGGACCGTTTGATTAGTGTGGCCACTGTATGATCCAACTATCATTTTGGTGAAAGGAGAGGTCGACAAAAAATCCATGGCAAAAACCCACTAGAGGTTCCTATTTCATCCAATGGTTTGAATGGTTACCGTGCTAAGATGTATTGTATTTCTCTTTGGATGATGGAGAACAAAATATCACAAGAAACAACACTGCTAATCCCCTTATGTAGAAGATTTGAATGTATGACATAACATGGAGAAGCACCAGATGCCTCGGAGGCATCACTTTTCACGAAAGTACTATCCTAGCGTACTCAGGTGGTGGCAATGTGGAGAATGACAAGGAAGCATACTCAAATGGAGCAGACAATCCGGGATACCCAAAAAACAGAAAAGAAGAGTGGAGCAGACAATGCAAGTGCATAGATGACCCATGGGATGGGCTGACAGATTGGGCTAGTTTAGGAATGTGATAGAGTGCACAGAATAGTTTCTGTGGGTCAATTTTCGTTCAATCTATATATATATATATATGGAGAATTTTCATTTGCATCCGTCCTTTACTATTTATTTCGTGAGAACTCTAAGTAAGGCTTATCTCTCGCCCAATTTAAACCTTGCAACACGCATGGGAACCCTTGATAGGCACACGCCCAAAGTTTTGGTCAGATCTGAAACTTGAGGCGAAGGGAAAGCGAGTAAATAAGTAGGGAGAAGGGACAATAGTGTCGCCCTACTTTTATATGAGGGAAGCTATCGTCGCTACTATCTTTTTCTTCCCTTTCTTTCTTTTTCATCCTCCTCTTTCTTTATGTTTAGCAATAAGAGCCATCGTGGTCAAAGGAAGGGGAGGTGAGGAAGTGGTTGACGAACTTGGAGGAAGGGGAGGTGAGTAACCACTACACTATATCCTTAACGTCGAGCCATCATCATAACCTTCATCTCTGCACCACTGACATCATCACTACCCACTACCTATTCTAGCCACCCCCATACACCCCACCGCCCACCTTCACTGGATCCTCCACACAAACTCTCGGAAAAGGGAGGTGAGAACCTGCACACCATCTCCGTAACATCTGACCATCATCATAACCTCTATTTCTTTACCGCCAACATCATCACTACTCACTACTAACTCTAACTGCCCATGCACCCGTTTCCCTGTGATTTATGTAGTTTTGTTCTAGTTAAAAGCAGGGCAAGAACCAAGTAGGACCACGTGGGTGCAATTACACCCATTAACTCGCGGTGCGCTCCTTAAAATTCAACGAAAATTATAGATGTACCCTCAAAATCCACATAAAAGATCTCAATTTGCCCCTAATACTACACTACCCATTAGGATTTGCATCCCTCAAACAAAAATCATGGGTCCACCATTAGTCAAAGATGGTTGTGGGTGCAGAGGTGGTGTTTTGGTTTAGCAAAGAAAAAGACCAGTAGAGTATAAGTGTTGTTGCAAGCAATGATAATCGCGCCCCCCCCCCCCCCCCCCCCCCCCCCACAAAAAACAAAACAAAACAAAACAAAAAATAAAAAATAAAAAAAATTTGGACGAAGAAGGGCCCATTTGGTGCACTACAAGTTGCAGGGTCCTTTTTATTTCATGTTACAACTAGGGGATTTTAACCTTAAAATCCTGGTAAAGATTTTTACAAGAGTTCATCATCTAAGTCACGAGTCCCTTATCCGGTCACGGGGAGTAAGAAAAGGAAGCGCCACGCCTACTTGCTGATGTCGTGTTGGGCCACCGCTGTCCATCAACATCAACAATCCTCACTCAACTTTAATGGCTGGCTTCCTTTTGATTACTACTACACACAAGTTCAGACTCCAGAGGCCTGGCTGCCATCTCCCATCTGGAAGCGAATATTTATTGCCACAAAAGATACTAATATTACTCTCTTACATGGCCCTATCAGCTCCCATCTGGGACAAGCCCCCATCCATTTTCATTAACTAAACGCAAAGTTTCACACAAGTTCCTAGGGTTTTGCCTAATTTCAAAAAAGGATACGAGTTTTAAAACTTTTCAAATTAGTTGCTGAGTTTTTCAAAAACAATCAATTAAGGACATTTGTCTATTTAAAGTCATGTTTTAATTACTTTTTTCCTCAATTTTCTTAAAATACTCAAATTACGCTTTATTGAAATAAATTACTTATTCAATTCCTCTATATTCTCTCAATTTTCTTCTCCTACATCCTTACGATTATCAATGATAACTAGTATTTCCATGGTAATAGGCTACATAGAGTGGCTTTGAAACTATGTCAAGGCTTTAAATGATTGGTAATTTTGTATTTTATGAAAATTATGAGAAAAATCACCAAAAAATAACTTTAAATTGATGGATGTCCTTAATTGAAAACTTTATGAAAAACTTAGGAGAAAACTTAAAAAGTTTTGAAACATGTGTCTTTTTCTTAAATAAGGCAAAATCTTACGGCCTTATTTGAAATTTTCCTTTAACTAATTTACAGCGCCCCCTTGGAAAACCAAACTATTACAGACAGACAAGCCTATTTTCCCAGTTCGAATTATCAAACGTGACAAGTTCCTTCCCTTATATTTCCCCAGGCCATCCTAGCCTATCTTGCTCTTCTTCTAGGAACTTTTGCGCATGCTCTTATTGGCTAGTTTTAGACCAGAACAAAATCTAAATGCTAATGAGAGGATATCTCTCACAGGATAAGAGATATTATACGGATCCACCGATCCCCATTTTGAGACCTATGATCAATCTCCCCTTCACACTTACTGTCCCTTTTTAACCTTGAGGGCGCTTTATCTATTAGGGTTAATATTTTGCATACCACTAGATCTTTTTTAGATCTTTTCATCACCGACCTTCTCATGATCGGCATGGCCCTCATACACAAAGCTATCTAAGACCATTTCCAAAAATTAAACTAGGGTGTAGCGAAACCTTAGAACTTGCTATGGGAGGTAGATAAAACAAGATATTGATGATGAGGATGAGGATGACCACAGTGAATAATGTCTCAAACATGGGATAATGTAGACAATTCTAAAATAAAATTAATGCCAAAAGTATTTGGTAGACTGGTGTTGAAGAGAACCCCAAAAGTTTCCATGGATTTAAATTGCTAATAGTAGCAACAGTTGGTGTTCAAACAGATGTGATTGGTTTTGAAGGGAGGCCAGTAACCATCAAAAAGGAAGATCCCATCTGTATTACCAACAGTATGTTCTGCATAGTTCCCATTCCTTTACATATATGTATATATGAGGAGTCTTCATAAACATATGTACACTTCATTTTGTGAACCTATCGAAGTCAAAAATGTGTGATGAGATGTAAAGTTTTATCCTTTTACGTATTAATATTTTTCAAAAAAGGAGTTTTCCTCACCAAATGGAGAGAGACATATGCGCATGAATATTATCCTATATATATATATATAACAAAATACAGAGGCTTTAGTCTTGTGTAAAATAAGAAGCAACCCAGGCCTTTCAACCAAAAAGAAGAAAAGGAAAAAAATCACTCAGGCCGCATCAATCAACTGCACCACTCACTCAATCTCAACAACACGCAGCATATAACAGAAAATTAACATTAAAAAAAGGAAAATCCTCGACTGTCTACAATTGCCCACATTTTCATTTGCTTCGACTGTCCACTTTTAGCCCACAGTTCAATTAGCACCATCTACAGTGTGGCTCACAATTTGAATGCTTCTATATTTGGTATAGTTAACTATGGACCATCCCATCTGTGAATGATGATAAGTTTAGATACCCATCCCCATAGTGCCTTAATTGGTGCATATCCATATGGGGCATATGTCAACCCTTTTTATGACTTTTAGCCCATTAACCACCCAAAAGAACGTGAAAGGAAAGCAAAATCTCAAGTATGAAGTTGATTACTATCTGATTTCATCATACTCCTTTTCAACGGTGACAAATGATTTAGAGCACTTTTTCCTTGTGGAGAAGCATACATTGGGATCTGCTAAGAAACTTTATTAGCACAGTACCAAAAAGCTGATGGGGGAAAACACTCGCTGGCCACTACTGCCACTAACAACAGACACCCAACTCTCCAAAGCATCAGCTATAGATATGCACAGATATGCATACAGCGTTGAGAGAAAAGAGGATGTCCTTGCAATTGCAGAGGCCATGTCAGACATGGGCAAGCTTTTATAGGATGAAGGAGATATATCTCAGAGAGATACACATACATTGCGCAGGAGAAGAGAAATGGCAGCTATGTTGCCTGCCTGGGTTGTCTTGAGAGTAGCAGAAAGACAAAAGGGCTTGTAGAAAAAAGTAAAAAGAGTCACTGGTTTCAACGTACCGTGTGGCCTGTCAATCTGCCCTCTGCCTTCTTCTGTTTTATCTTTGTTTCTTGTGCCGCTCTGTACATAACCATCTGTAGTGGGTCCCACTCTTTTTTTGTATTTTCCCTTACCATGATCAGCACCGTACATATTATTTGTGCATGGGAAGAGGAATATGGACGAACAATGAATGATGGTTTTGGATTTTTCAGTTATTCCCCAAAGCACCCACACCCTCGATTCCGTGACTAAGGAGAGAATAAGGCTTTTTGACAGAGATCAGTCAAAAGGGTTGTGTCAAACTACCTATCGCCAGGTTGTAGGATGGCCAAGCTACGAGGCTAAAATGCTCTTAGCCGCTTGCAGGACTTTTGCTCTGTCACTTGGATCAGTGGACAGTTGACGACTGGACGCCCCTCATTGGATATATAGGCCGTCCATTTTCTGTAGACAGTGCTTGATATGGACCATGGCATAAAAGTCTGTTAAGTGCTCTTTTACCCAAGTCTCATGCATTTATGATGTATGAATATCCTCCAAAGTACTATGCAACACCAATGGTTATTCTTGAGGGAAGCTTCTTTGCTTTTAAGCAACACCAACTTGTGAGCCATCTATACAAGTTGCTTTTTATGGACCATTTGACCAGAGCTCCCATCCATGGAGCAATCTGAACCATCCAATCAATGGTCTGCTACATGGGTGCCCAATGAGAAAATATGTTTATATTATGGGCCTTAACCTTGGATTGGAACCTTGGATTGGATATGCCTCTCTAGAATATGGTTTCATTTGGAGAAACCTACCCATTTGTTTGGGAGACCTAGGATTAAAAAAGGCAAATAGCTTGATGGTTAGGAAGTTTGTACCTGTGTAAAAGCCTATAAAAGTTGGCTAGATTTAATGGGCAATCCAAACTTTGGATGTTTTGACAGCTTATCCACATAAACAATCTCTCTCTCTCTCTCTCTCTCTCTCTCTCTCTCTCTCTCAACTATTATCCAAAGTGGTGTGGGCTAGAGGTAGGGCTAAAACGCCTAGTGATGACTCGAGGAGACGAGCCCTTTCGTAAAGAGCATGCCATCACGGGATTCCTGAATTTCTTTCTAATGCATGGGTATTTTGGAATAAATGGTTCAAAATTTAATTGATTGACTACCTAATGCTGACAACAATATTAAAAAGGAGTATACTTAAACTTTGAACTCTTAAAACAGGCTGATGGTACCTACTACCAACCAAAAAGCATTCATAAAAGTTCTGTTGAGGCTTTAAAAATTGGATAAGAATAAAGCAACAACGAGTCAACTCTCATCAAATGATAAGTTACGGATTTTGATGCAATAGTTATTTAGCAACAAGGCATCATCTAAACTGAATGCATTTTTTATCCAAGAAAGCAGTATCTGAGATAAGTCAGTCCTTCATGCTGTCGAAATTTCGATGAACCTAATATAATTAGATAGAATACAGACTACTCCCAATCTATAGTTCAAATGGCCTAAGATCAAGATTTGCACTTCGGATGTTGTAGATTCAAACCCCACTCCTACATTGAGGAGATTAGGGATTCGAATTGTGCTACCACATTAAAGCCACAGGGAATTTACTTGGCTCTCCTGCGCCTGAAGAGATTAATTTAAACCAAAGGTTTGGCACATCCTGCTCTATTACAAAAAAAGGATACAGATCTACAAGCATACGTCACAACTCTCATAAGGCTTTACAATTAATGAGATAATGAAATATTACCATTCAAATCATGTGATCCAACAATGAACCCTTCATTGTCCAATTTCTTGTCTTTTTGTTAAAGTATTTTGCAATGGCTGAAAATATGGTGCTTATGCCATTTTTTATTATTATCATTGCAAAAGTAACAAGGTTGTTAACTCAATAATGAAAAAAAAAAAATATATATATATATAGAACAATGCTTTTTTTTCTTTTTTTTTTTTATAACTTGGATCTACATTGTATTATTATTTTATTTACAACTACCTATTACAATGGATGCATCAATCCTTTTTTGTATAATAATGGGGGGGGGGGGGGGACCAGTCCTTTGGGCCGGATTAATCCCTTTGAGCTTAGGGGAGCCAGGTAAATCCCTTGTGACCAAGAGTAATAGTGCACCTCAAACCCACAACCTTCGAGATCAAACTGTGGCTCATGGACACATAAATCTTATAGACAATGTTTTGGTAGAAAACTATAGCTGAGGTATTATAAGTCTTACATACATAAAGGTCTAAAACAGGTACTTGAAATATTGGCTTTAGCAGCTTCAATTTCAGTCAAATTCTTAAGTCTTTTTACACCATTAATCTATGACGTGATCATATATAAATAAGAAAATCCTGCCAATCCCACTATTAAAAAATTTCCAGCCCAGAGATAGAATCAGGAGCTTGAAAAATTAAAACGCCATGCGCCGTTTGCTTGAAAAAAAATAAATGATCAGTCCCTTGTCATGAAACCTCTAGTGAATTCAGTTTCTTCAGTCATACATCCATGTTAAAGGCAGGAACATGTATCAAATTTCCGATGAGCATCCAGGAATACCCTCCAAGAATCAGCTCTAAAAGCAATTCAGTTCTTTGAAAAAATTCTAATGCATATAACTGTTGTTATAGTGCATTGGGACTTCTAAGCATTTTTGCATGTACAATTAAATTTTGTGGTTGCTGCACAAGAATACTAGCAGTAGAACATAAGCTTCTTAACGTTATCACTAAGCTTTGGTAATGGGGTAGCATGGGGTGGAGGTGCCGCTCTGAAGAGTGTGTTTCTAGAAACTGAAGCAATATCAGATCTCTCAAGATATAACCTGCCTCTGTACGCAGCAAGGTGGGCATAGTACGCAGGAGGCACCAACGAAATCGGTTTCGTGCACCTCACAAATGTGTAACAGAGGTTGTGCACCAGCTTCTGCAGTTCATCTGATGTAAAATTGTTCTCATCCCACAAGATATGGTAATGGGTTGGCCTGCTTGTGCCTTTCATCCCCCAGTGACTACACAAATAGAAATCAAACTCCCTTGGATGGGTGATGACAGTATCCACAACAGTTCCAGGGGGTATGTTTTCATCGAAGAACCTGCCAGCCATAGTATCGCTCTCATTCCGGAACAATCTCATATGGTGCCTCTTTTGGACTACTGCAAAGGTGATTGTGGGTTTATAACCAGGAAACAATGAACATGCAGCTTTAATGGCCTGTAACTCTTCATGCAGCACCTTGTAGAACTGTGTCTCGCTTACACCATCTCTGAAGAAGAGAATTCTCTTAGGGAGTTTGCTGACTCCCTGGTAGAAATCATCCAGCAATTCCCAAACCATTTCCCTGAGGTCTTGTATGATTTCTTGCCTGTGTTTTTGAGACCGCATCCTTGAAATGTACTTATTGGCAGCAGGCCAGTTCATACTACCCACAACAGCTGCAATAGAGGGGCTGACATCGTCAAGAGGGTGTGGGTGAGTGACATCTGCGCCCATGAATATCACAGGCTCATCATCTCCAAATAGTCGAGGAATTTGGTAGGGCAATGCATTATACAATGCCACAGTACATCCACCAACCTTAGCATTGATCTTCAAGGCTAAATTCGCCAAAAATTGTGAACCCGGCTTGCTTAGATTGGCATACAGACAACACTGACTCACGACGCCAATACTCGTCTCAGCGATTCGCTTCAAATCAGCATAGCCTTTATGCCTTTTCTCCATGATACAAATGAGAAGTTGCAGGTTGCGTGATGCAGCTTCATGGATCTTCCTCAGTTTGGATTCCAAAACAGAGACATGGTTCAACACTTGAATCTGCTCAAACTGTGGGCTAGCAACAGTATTCTTGTTCAGAAATATTCCCAGCTGCTCACACCTCTGAGATAGCTGGTTTATGAATTTAGGAACCCAAGATCGCTGTTCTGTGCTGCCACCAAAACTTATCAGTGCCCACCTTTCGACTCTCGTGCCTTCAATGACATGGCTATCAAGAAAGTTCCATTGGCGGTCCTGGCGGGTGGGAGTTAGATCTGTAACATGGCCACCATCTCCCAGCTTCAGTTTCGGTGGTTGAAGTACTCTACCATTCAATTGGGTCATCTTTCTTGATACATGGAGCCTAAACTCTCTTGCGTAATCGCCACTGCAGGAAATTACTACAGTAAGACAAAGATTTCAAAGAAGTATTCACTCAAAGGAACACAATATAGTGTGGACAAATGAAAGCATTATCTGTTTTAGGAAATAGTTTTTCACTTTTTTGGTCTAAATTAGGCTACATTAACTTCAAAGGAAGAATTTCTGGCTACTCACCATCCAGAAATCTTGGATAGATGATAAAAATAAGTAACAGAAAAAGTTTAAGAACGTCTAGTTCTCCAAATCTTGTAAGTTACAGATTCTTAAAACGATAAAAGAACATAGACAAGCATCCAGCTCATTAAAAAGAAAATTGATAAAACTAGGCAATGCACTCATCAAGCCTATAAATCCTTGTGAGCTTAATCAATGCATTTTGTATCATTACCTTGTTGGTCCCACTACTCCATCCATGACACCATTGATTATTGCCTTTCTTTCTCTTGGTCTCTGGCAGCCCATCTTAAGGATCTTGGCCGTCTGATCATCAGAAAGTTTCCCAAGAAACTTCTGCCCCTCACAAACCACACATAGCTCCATTGGAAGATAACATGGCTTACTCCTGCTAATCTGCAAACATGGCAAGTTCCTGAACTGTATATCGTGGTTGTAATGTTCTTTGAAGTAGTCAACCAGTCTAAGATCTTTTCCATCCCTGTCTCTAAACCTCAGATTCTCAGTGGCTTCATCGGTTAAACTAAAAACCCTGTACCTCTGATCAGTGTCCCTGTGGCAAACAAATACGCGAATATTCTTCAAGGCCTTCTCCACTTCTTTCTTTTCTTCTCCTACCAAACCCCTTGTTTTCCTCTGGGAAAGGTCTCGCAAGAAGTCGCAGCGCTTCTGCAGATAAGGAATTATGCCAATGCTTTCATGGAAGGCTGTCACGGAGAAATCCACATTGAGGGCAAGACCTTGTTGGGTTGGTCTGAGGCTTTGGAAAAACCCTCTCAATCCGACTGCACCGCCGCCAATATCCTTAATTCCTCCCATGCTACTCGAATAAAGAGATCTGCCCACAGGGATGCATTTCTCTGTAGGGCTCTCTCGTAGAACGACATCCAAGGCATGGAGATAATCCTGTGGAAGTGGGATGTAACCCTCCTCCTTGCTCAGGTACTTGCCAATGTCCTTCCCTTCTAGTTTTGAAACGAGCTTGATGTTCACCTTAAAAAGTTTTAGTTTCTCTGTCTGAGCTGCATCATCATCTCCTAAAGGCATGGCTTTTGCTGTAGGGACAGGAAGGCTTATGAAAAACTCGAGCTTGTCATCATTCAAGAATTCAATAGGGCTATAGAGATTCCTCCGGCCATCGAAGGCCGGCAAAGAACCACCTAGAACAAATGGATTGTCTTGAACCAGTTTCCTCTTGATCATCCGCGCTACTTCCTTGGATGGGTGTGGTGCGATCTCGACATCGTAATGGAAAATTCGTAGTGAGGGATCAAATTGAACTAGGAAATGGTTTGCAAGGAGAGGGATTACATGCCCATCTACGCCACCAGAATCAGGCCTCCGGCTAGCCACAAGTGCCTGAGGCTTACTGGTTGGGTTTTGGCAGTGATCTAAGGGAACAGAAGGCAAGTGTTTATTACCCTCTCTTCTGGGTGTGCTGGTTTTCTGTTGGAATCTTTCAGGAACTGTTCAAATGTGGACAACAAGGAAGTTATGGATCCAATCAAGGTTTTCCAATGAACTACTTAGCAAAGAGTTCTAAAAAGAGAAAAATGCCAACCCACAAAATCCTTTTTTTTTCTCTGTTGAAGCAATAACACTAAAAAGAATCACCTTCAAAGAAGATATTTTTCTATCGATTACAGAATAACCATTTGGATAACAATACAAATATGATATAACTAAGAACATCCTTTCGCATCAAGACATCAACATAACTCATTAATCTCTAATCAGCATATAGCACCAGTCCTTTATTCAGAGAGGAAAAAAAATCATGAGTACATCACACCTTTATCAATCCTAAAAGAAAGAGATACCCTATACCAACAACTACAAGTACGCTTGGGGCATCCTCAAAAAAAGAAAACAGCTGTTTTATTGAGATTACAAAACTGAGAAACATCAAACTAAAAGCAGATGCAGATGAAAATCACCATCAACAATCCCTCACGCAGCAATGCCTCATAAACCAGTTGAAACATGATAAGCCACCTTAAACAACACTTCAAAAATGAGAAAGCAAACCCAACCATGTACAATACAGGAGAAACCCAAAACAAAGAAAGCAGTTTTGGCAAATAGTAGCAAAGACAGCATACAGAGAAAGAGATATATATATATATATATATATATAAAAGGAAGAGATGGGTTTACCTTGAGAAAGAGTAGAAGCTGGAATATGGGTATTATCTGATGAGGCGGGGAGAGAAGGCTTGTGCTTCCATGGTGCCTTGTTCAAGTGGGTATTGTTCCTAATGAAGTGGTTTTGAAGTAGAGGAGGAAGTTGCAGGGGTGGTGGAGAAGGAAGAGGAAGGAGAGCTGGGGAAGCTGAGTACTGGTTCTGGTAGCAGAATCCATTATGAAAACTGCGAAAAGGGTTCTGATGGTGATTGCTGAAGTCTGTTAGAGTGGTGGGATGGTGAGTAATGGGTTTTCCTCTTGCATTCCTTGCTTTGAAATTGCATTTCTTGTTAGTTTTGGATTCTTTTGTTTCTTCTTCCATGGCTGCTAAGCCTGCTATAGTGTTTTGGTGGAGAGAGAGAGAGAGAGAGAGAGAAGAGACAGAAGGGATGTGCTGCTGGTACTGAATGCTGACTTCCTCCAGAAAAGGTCATCCAGTCACTGCTATTTATTGCAGGAGAGAGAGAGAGAGAGAGAGAGCTCTCTAGCCCTCGATCGAAGCAAATATTGATATTCTCGACCTAAATATTGTAGGTGTGGGCCACATTTTCTGGGGAGCACTGATCTGATGGGTCCCATTTACATGTGGGGGTGATCCTACTGTAAAAGTAAAGTGAGGGGTAATATGAGATGAAAAGAGAGATAAATATAATGTCTCTAATCATAATGTGTGATTATTTTTTTATATATATTTTTTATCTTTTTAGTGATATGGGAAGAATTATTTTTTTGAACTTTTGTGTAATATGTAGATATTTTTTCTCATTTAATGGCTTAAAAATATTAATTTTGACTTTTTTGTTAAATTTTTATACTTTGCATGTGACCCATACATTTTTATGTCTCTTAAATAGATGCTCCACTTGGCCTTATTAATGAGATGGGTGTAAATTGTAATGTTTAATATTTTTTTCTGGTAGATAGGATAATTGATTTTTTCCATGAGTCACTGTGGTCATTCCTTTTATTTTGTGAGACTAAAGTGCTAATGCCATTGACCCATTCGTTCATTCATTATATCTAGTTATATTATATCAAAGCAGAAAGTTTTAAAGATAATTTTGACTGTTGCTTTTGATTTTGACCACGAGTTTTATCCACTTCCAGTAACTTACCCACCTTCTCTCTCTGTTTCCTAACATATAACCATTCATCTCCTCCACTTTCATTGCGTAAGCACTCAAGTCTTCTTTTCCTCTTCCACAACAACTTCATTTTTGTCCCAAGTCTTGTGTATAACTTCTTTTTACCACGTTTCGTTTAATTCATTTCAACTCTACAAAGTCTTGAATAGAGAAAAAAAGGTATGGTAATAATTTTTTCTTTTTTATTCTCTTTTTTATAATATTTTGCGCTATCTACACTAAATCATTGTCGGTGAGGATTTGAGGATGATTTTACATGATCTAAACTTATTTTAATAAATTATTAAATATTATTTTGTAGTTATCGGTGAATATAGCCTTGCTAATCATGAGTTGTTGTGCTAGTAATTATATTAATACAGAGAAGCTTTTCTTGAGGATGTTCCCATTAAGTTAATGGGTACCGTGAAAATCTAGGGGTTCTTGATTTTTGGATGGCCCACCTAACCCGCCTCTTAGCATCTAGATTTCAATCGATGGATGGGGATGTTTCCCGAGAATATATTTTGCCTACTAATAACATTTTCTTGCCAAAATAGGTAAGGGCAAGATGAAAAGGTATAAGGTTTTCAAAAGGTTCAGGGGGAGTCATGGCTATCCCCTGGTTCCACCCAATAGGAAGAAGATCCCTGCAGAAGGTAATGCATAATTTGTAATACATGAATTTTCTTTTCTTTTAGATGAGGGCCTCACATTTGCTTGATTTAACCAGTTGACATCACACTGCTACACAGGCATTCTCTCTGTTCAATTAAATTTATATATACGATGATTGGATTTAGGAGATTTCCCTTGAAATTGTAAAGATTTTCATTAGGTATATACAAATTCTTCAAATGCAATCTCCCTGTAGGATTTTACAGATGCTCAAATAGAGTATTAACATACAAAAAAGAAGAAATTTGTATGGTTCCTTAGGCACAATGATATTTCAGAGAAGTTATATTCAGGAAATTTTCAGTCATTAATTAGGAAATTCCAAATGTTCCAATGTATTTATAATGCTATTAATTCTTCCTCCAGACAAAAAGACCATACAGCTGTGAGCAAGTTAGATTTAGACAAAGAGGGCCCCATTCATGAAATTTCATGAATTAGCCTGTTGGGGGCACTGACCACCGCATAGTGTCGTTTCTCAAACATGGAATCCGATCAGCTTTAGCATGCTGACGTGAAAATGTCCGGATTAGAGAGATAGAATAGTAGGTTCCTTGTCCTTGGGTAGGGACTAGTGAAAAGGATCAGGAAAATGTACAGTGTTGCACAAGCCTCAGAAATGAATACTAATGCTGCTTCTACTACCTCCTCTGGTGTAGAAGAATTTATTGCTTCTATATATGGCCCTGAGTTCGTTTCTGTCAGGTTGTGGAGAGGGGAGGCGGATGATAACCATTTTAGAGAGGGGAAAGGGGCCTACAGAAGAGGGAAGGAAAGGGGCAAATCAACAAATGGAGGGCCTTCAATCAATGGGGGCATTTAATAATGTGGTCATTGTCATGATAAAGGATAAGTTGCCCATTGGAACTTTTTGATGCCTAGTCAAAAAAGAGGAATGAGTGGGGGAATGCTGACCAGCACTACCTGCTCAATTCATGCATGGCTTTATCCCTAATGATGTATTTATGGTATCTAATGGTATCAATGCTTGTCACTAGGGGTGAAAAGATCATTCAATTATAGTAATAGTGGAGTTGAAAAAATCAGACCCTTTTTTAAATTGGGTCAAGTTTTGGTCAATTGCATAGACCCAAAATAAAATTTTAAAATTTGGTTTGAGCCTCAAAACTTGATGCCGGAGGAGTCAAATACCTGATGCCACAACTATATAAAATAATCATGCAACTATAAAAAGCATATCAAATATATTTAAGTAGACTGAGGCTCATGTCAGGATGTCTCTCCGGAGAGATCATGTGGACTCCCTTTTATTTTAAGCATGGGATCCCTTATCGTGGGTCCAGCTCCTCACATTAACTACCCTCATATGAATTTTAAAAAAGTCAATATAACATTCATTTAACTGTTACTCATCAGGTTAAAAAAGACTGCTACTTACTATTGAATTGAATCTTTAAAAAATGATATATTCTAACATCATTAGATTAAAGAGTTTTAGGCCGAATGGTTAGGATGATCAAACCAAATGGAGTCAAAGTTTTGCACGGTCATCCAGATCTTTTAATCTCCCATCTCCCTCATAATTCATAATTTGTGTGACACTAGGTGAGCCCCGCAAGGGAATCCGTAGGAGGGCCAATGAGAGACATCTGCCCTAGAGCGCAGTCTATTTGACTTAATTGCATTCATGTCCATGGGTATTGAACCTTGGTTTGGGCCTCTTTGCAAATTACAACCCTTTGTTCTTATTCGAGTGAAATTTCCAGTTCGACTCTTTGTTTTTTATTCAAATATAGATACGAGTCCAGGGTCCTAGGTTGGGTATAGGTTGCGTTATTAATTCGGGCTTAGGTCCGGGAATAATATTAATATGGAGACAATCTTCACTCACTACATATACAGATACCAGGGATAAATGAGTGGGGTTTGGTCGAGTTAGTAGTATAAGGAGTGTTTATTAAGTATTAATAGAGAACTCTACCAAACGCGGACTCAAATGAGATCCAGGTTACACAACCTACACCTATACTTGAATTTAAACTAGAGCTCTAAACTTGAACACAAACCCAAACCAAGCCCAAAATCACATGTACTTGTATAATAACACCCCTTTTTGGGTTAAAAACTTGTATAAAATAGTTAAGCACTTAAATAAATATACTTGTATAAAATATGGTTGGATTCGTTTTCTTTTGTGAATTTAATATTTTCTTGGTGAATCCTGAACTAAACTATCATGAGTCTATCAAAGAACTCGATCAAACCATTGCCATCAAGAATCCAGAAGGAAACCTCAAATCTAATCATCTTCATCAAAAATCCATATGAAATACATCAAAAAACTTGAACCTTATCATCAAGAATCCACCAAAAACCTTTATTTGCACATTATATCCGACCTTAAACTACGGGGACCAACTAATTTTTGGTTGTCGTTGGGGAAAATTTAAAAATTTTATTACCTCACATGTATGAGTTGCATTTTTTCACATGTGGAAGTTTACATCACCTCGCATGTATGAGTTGTGTCTTATTGCATATACGAGTTTCCATCATAATGAGTAAAACTTGTTGCACCAATGCACTAATGGTTATGATAAAAAACTTGTTGCACCAATGCACTAATGGTTAGGATCAACTAGATGTTTCCAAAAAAAAAAAAAACACACACACACAAGCACACACTCATGATTAACTATTGTTGGTATATTAGTTTAACACACATGCAGTGATCAATCACTCTCCTTGGCCACTAAAGTGCTGTAGCCAAAAAGGTTTTCTAAAAAATGTAAATTTTGTTATGTTTTTTTCAAGGTGTGTGCTTAATTAGTTTTGTTGTATGTGCATTGTGTTTTATGGATCGACCGAGTGATGGGCCTAGAAATCTCTCCTTGTCGAGACTTAATTTAAAAAAACTCTTGGAGGAGGGGCCTAAATGTAAAAAAATAATAATAAAATTTAAAATTTATAAGGGGATTTTGTGTACTTTTTAAGTTAATGTGGGCAGGGGCTTCAGCCCCTAAATTCCTCTCTTTGGGTCCGCCCCTAGGTCAACCACAGGTTTATGCTATGGTCTGTTCTCACCAGCAGCTACAAGAAAACCCTCTCACTCAGAGTGAGACACTTAAACCCTCTCACTCAGAGTGAGACACTTACATTGAAAGTTGCATGGGATTGAAAACAATTTTAAGGCACACAAGAGCTTCTCCATCTACAATCCAACCATCCTACCAAGTATGCTTTTCAAAACCATCTGAGTTTCAGCATTATTTATTGAGTTTCATTTATGCACCACTTTTTGTATAGGATTGAAAATTTGTCTTTTTTTTTTCCCTTTTTTATATTGCATATGTTGTGTAACATAGCTTAGATATCACTTGATCCGTACTTTCCATAAATTTGAGTAATTATAATCCTTGTATTGTAACATATATCCAATTACTGCAATGAGGACCCTGTACATCACTGTTGATAGAGTTGAGAAATGGCAGCGAGCTGCCAAATGAACAGTGCAACCTTCATTAAAACAAAAAATCAAATCACTGTTGAATGAAAATATCTCTGGTTATTCCCTATCCAAATCCAAATTTCTATCCGGTCTCCACACGAATTGACATATCACCAATATCCCACCCATCGTATGAGTCTTACACAGGACAGGCCTTCTTAAATTTTTTATTGCGATGTGCAAGATTCACTAACAAGCTTATCCATATTGTAGTTATCCAGAGTTATTAAGAGATGATGCGACAGAGTTGAAGCTTTCCAAGTTCATAACTTGAGGCTTTAGGTTTTGACTGTCAATAAACAACAAATTTTTTCATGATTTTAGAGTAGAAGATTGAAACTTAAGTGTTGGTGGAATCTACTTCTAAAAGTGCTGTTTTTGGATTTTTCCATATCCAGTAAGTGTGATGTTAAGTAGTCTTAGAGGTGTTTTATTGAAGGATCATCTTCTTGAAATGTTTTTCATGCCTTCTTTGCACATTGATTGGATTTTTTTTCTTCTTCTTTTTTTTTTTCACAAGAAGACCACGGTTGAGTTACACGGGAAGTTCTGCATCATGCCTACGTAAGATTCAACTCATCAATGTTTAGGAAAATCTTATGACATTTAAATATGCACCCTTGAATTTTAGGTGATAAGAACACCAGCAGTCAAGCGGACCCCAAGGACGTTTCATTGTAACTTAATCAACATGCGTTCCTTTAAAACGACAACTTTCTTTCCATGTAATTATAACCACTGAGCTCAATCATGGCATAAACCTTAGTTAAAAGGCTTTTGCTTTCTTTTTTTATTTCCTTTTTTTAAATTCTTTGTTAAATGGCGTTTGTCTTCTTGCTTTAACAAACTACAACTTCGCTTCTCATGCTTCCTCCTACTTACATCCGTGGGTAGATGTGCTTATGGCCATGATCTCTCCGGGCTTAGGAATATCCAAGCCCAACTCTGATTTAGAAGCATAGGCCCATATCTGGCCCAAGTCCGACGCATGTCATAAGAAGCTAGTACAAGCCCAAGTCAGCTCATGTAAAATATGTCAAGATTGAGCCCACCCATTCAGCCAATCAGGTCAGGTTTTCCATTACTAATGCAAGGAAATTAGTCACTAATCTACAAGCACTATTTGTTCTAGCCGAGTCAGGCTGAGCATTCTACAACTTAATCCAAGGGGCGGGATTTTAATCCTTACTAGTAGTTTCATATAAGTTTTGGTTTTTTGGGTAATAACTTAACCATAAGGTTTTTCTTTTGTTGAGAATCCCGACGTGTAATTTTGAATTGGAGCTGTTCAAAGACACCATATTTAGATAGAGAAAATCAAAATATTTTGAGAGTCATCGAATAACTCCAACTCTAAATTGTGTAAATTGCTAAAGCGAGCTTCTAATCCTGTGGACTAAGCCCGAACCTTATCCACATAAGGTCCCATGGCAAGCATTTTGGGCCTAGATACCTACCAAAGGCCCAACAAGATGGAATGACCCAGCCCAGATAAGGCTTGGTTTGAGTTACCGATTAATGCTCACTTCTCATTCTATGTCGTTGGGACTTGATTGTATCCTAACTTGCTTTCTCCTTCTGGACTTAAACTCCATGGGCTGGACCCCGAACATAATCAAATACTGGGCCCTATGAATACATTGACAAATCCATGGCTTTGAATCTCAGAAACTCGGGTTGATTGGGAAGGTAAATGAATCAACTAAGTCGGGTGAATTTGTTCAAGTACTTGGTCACACTCGGCCTTATTTGAGTTACCTAATCTGGTAACTGACTGAGCATTAGTCGCTCATGCGCACAAAATGACCAGATGAGTTTTAGAAGAATGAAAATAAATAAAAGCATAGACTTAAATAGTTGAAAATGATATATTGGATTTTACAACAATGGAAATTAGCTCTAATCAGAGTTAAGCAAAAAGCAAAAACTCAAAATTTTAATTTACAATTGTTAGGACATTTGTATTGGTTAAATTCATATATTGGACAAAACTTGAGTCTATTGAGTTGTATTTTATATTTAGAATGGATTATGGTTGGGTGTCGGATAAGTTGAATTGAAGTTAATTCAAATTGAAGTGTTTTTCTGAGAATAACATAGATTAAAAAGGTCATATCTCACAAACTGAGCATCGGATATAGACAAGCTACCTATCATTTTCGAGTAGATATTCATAAAGTCTAAAATTAAGTAAATCGGAGCTAAAATGATAAACTTATGGTATCGAAAAGTTTGCTGTTGCGCACAGAAAAAGCATTTACGCTTGAGTGCCCATTTGACAGGGCTCAAGAGCCAAACGTAGTGGTGAGCGTGCTTGAGCGCCTATTTGACTGCTCTCGAGCGTACAGATGGCAGAAGCCCACTGACCTACAAAAAAACCTTTCCTGTTTGTGCGAGAATTGCCTGTTTCACTTGGATTTGGTTTCCAAAACCAACTCATGAATTGTAGGCTTTATAAAGGGATTCTCTCTCAACCCTAAAATACAATACAACACATAAAGCTCTCCAAGTTTTGAATTGAGATTGCCATTAAAGAGATTGTCTAGAGTTTCCATGAGAGATTGAGCTGAAGGCTTCAAGTTTTACAGTTGATACTTCTACTTTTTTATAAGAGATTTGTAACTTCTACTTCCTTGTAAAAGATTATTATCTTGTTGAAGAGACCTATTTGTTGTAGAGAATAAGGCACTAATAGCGGGGCACTGAAAAACTGCGTGCAATAGAGATTTATTAAGAACAACTACAATGCCTTGTGTCTAATTAATTTTGGATATCTTGTACCACGAAAGTTAGTGATTGATTTTGTCCACTTTGGACTTGTAGTTTTTCTCTCTTGAGTTTTCACATTAAAACTGTGTGTTATCTTCTTTGTGTGATTGATTGCTACTATTTTTCTGTTGCATAGAAGTAGTAAACGAATCACAATCTAAATTAAAACCCAGTGTAAGGTCCCTAACCCTAGATAATGATTTATAGTAATTAAGTTGGTTTTACTGTAGTTAGGCTAATTGAGCCCAAATCTCAAGAGATTTGGGTTACGGATAGGTAGTTGAGTCGGGTTTAAACCTCATTAGGTAGTCCAAGACCTTTTGTATTTAGCATTTTCATGGTTTTACATTATTTATGCATCATATTAGTTGCATTGGGTGAGTTTCATCTTGCGGCACATTTTTTATGTTTGGCCCAATTCCTTTTGGACCCATTCCAGCCCAACTAAGCCCAACTGACTTAACTCAAAAATCCAAGAAACAATCAGGGCTTGCTTGTAAATTCCAGAATTCCACCCCTTAAAAACCCCAAACCCACCATCGACCTTTTTTCCCCTCTTCTTCTTCCATCTCGTTGCAGCGCCGGTCCTCTTCTCCTGCCTCTTTTTTCTGCTCATCTTGCCTCCATTTGGGATGATTGAAGCCTGCATGCAAGAAGCTTGAGCTTCTTCCTTCTTTCTCTTTGGTCTTCTTGCTCTCTTCCTTGAAATCAGGGCATCATCTTCATCTTCTTGCTTATAGGAAGCTTGAGGTAAGAGATCCCATATCCCTTTTGAGTTATTGAGTGCAATAAGGGTCAAGAGAACCCATCTATTGGCGTGCATGTATCTCATTCTTGTTTTCCTTCATGCATGTGTTAGATTCTCCATTAGTGAAGCCTTATTCTTTATCTAATCAAAGGGCAAATCAGTTTGAGTGAAGCACCAAGCTTAAGGCAAGTATAAGGATATATTTTCTTTACATGCATAGCTTTATTATTTGATTCTTGATGGATTTTGTGATTTTACCCTTTTTACAGCTCAATGGAAAATGCATAGATTTGATGGTGTTTTGTGATGATTTTTTGATGAATAAAATGATAATGGTCCTTTAAGGAATCCACACTCGTGGAATGGAAGCTTGTAGGATGATTTCATTGCAGGTGGAATGGTGTATTTGAAGAGAAAAACCATTAGAAACTGAGCATTCCCGTAACAAAGTGCTTCAAGGCCTACCGGTTGGTCCTGAAGTCCGATCGGTCAAATTGCCTTCCTGGTAGTCCGACCGGTCGACCATCCAGCGCGACCAGTAGAATTACCCTTCTGGAAGCGGTCCGACCGGTCGAACAAACACTCAATCAGTCGGGTAAGCCTGATCTGTAACTCATAGAAATGTGTTCCAAAATGAATTCTATGCTTGACTAAGGACTTTCTATAGTCTATGGGATAGCCTAATGATCGGTTACTCCCCTAAACCTTAGCAAGAGACCGAGATACCCACCCACACATTACCATAGGCTGTAGGTTCAATCCACCAAAGACCTTATAGGACCATAGAACTAGATCCTTTGTTGCCCCAAACTAGCCTAACGGTGATTAATATGGAGAAGGAGGAGTGTTGAGCTGTCACTCTTTTCTTCTGGATTCTCCAGTTAGTTTTCAATGTCACGTCATGGGTGTTGGCATAAGATGGAGTGTCCTTTATATACACGAGGTAACACCGAGAATGGTAGTACTGGGACACCGAACGTCTTATGAATACACCGTATTGAATGACCTTGGAAACTCGAATTATCTAGTATAGGGTTGGCTAGTAATTATCCTTCATAAACCCCCCACAATCTAATTGCATTCATATTGATAATAACCTTGACCTCCATATAAGGATTTATATCAGTTGCATTAATGATGATCAGTTACTTGGTTAGGAACCTATGCTTGATATCTTCAACAAGGTTGAGTTACCTTCTCGTATCAGTATAAACAGATCCATATATAGTACGTAAGGATAATCAGATTATTTCCGACATGTTTAGAGTCGGCGCCACTTTGCTTATACCTCATGGGAGGTTCGACAGGACCCCATGGGAGTATTCTATCAGTTGCCTACTACAGTAGTATCAGAAGAGTAAGTCGACGCTCTCGCGGGCAGCTAGTCGGTCTTGGCCCCGCCACTAGTGGTTTCCCAAGGATCAGTTTACTCTCTTTTAGAGAGGAGATAGAGGATGTGGTTACCATATTGGTATGATATATTCTTTATTCATGATCCACTATTCATGCTAACTCATATGCATAAATGCCTATATTTCGACATTGACCTCTTTTAATTATCATGTCATTTTAATTCAATTGTTACATCATTTGAGCTCATGTATTTTTATCTTTGCTTAACCGTTGTGTTAACTAGAATTACCATGGTGTTACAGGTACGGAACCCGATGCCAATCCGGCAGTCAGCTTGATCCCGGAGGGAACCCTAGCGTTACCTCGGCATGTGAACGAGTGGAACGAGGAAGACATCTTTTCATGATTCTATTCAACAGAGCGCAACATGGATCATTTTGGGATTGGACTTAGGGTCATCTTGGCATTGATGTATTGTAATATTATCGTGGATTTTCATGTTTTGTGCATGTAGTTGGATCTATTAACAGACTTGTTTATATAATGAACTGAAATGAATGCTTTATGGATATCTATGATATATACAGGTGAAATCTCCAGGTTTCCGCTTAATTGCTTTATGTTGATAATACGTGTCACATGATTTTTTTTCCTCACATGTACCTGTGGGATCTCCCTTGTGACAGTTCGTACGTGTTTAGTCATGGCACAAATTGTCATGGGTACGTGTGTTATTCCTTGGAACTCACAACCAAATCCTCAATTCTTAGGTTCGGTGCATGATACCCAGGCATTCTAAAACTTTCGCCAATAGCTGAGTATTCAAAGATAACTATAAATATAATGATGATTCACTCTAAACAAGTGCTACTTTGTCATTAACTAAACATCATTAGTGTTGATTAATCCATGGCTCCTAATAGATGGGTCAGCTATTAACTAGATGTCATTTATTTGAAACTCTTTTGGGCCAATTTGCCTAGACAAGACATAAATGAATTTCTTTTCTTTTAGATGGTAACATAAATTTCATTAAAACAGATAGAAGATGCAAAAGAAGAGACAAAGAAAGAGTGGGAAGGAATTTGTGAATTCCTAATATAAAGAAATCTGCAAGGGTTACTTCGCAGATGCAATGATAAGGAAGTAATCTAATTTTTTTCCTTCTACATGCCCTTTGAATTGTTGAAAGGGTCTTTGCTTGCAATCATTTACATATGTAATGCTTATAAGTATGCTTATTTGTTTGTGCTCATAAACCTTATGTATAAATGAAATGTAAAAATGATGTATAAATGAAGTTATTTTCACATGATGATTTTCACACGTATAAAAAAATGTTTGTTACCTAGAGAGGTGATATTACGTGCTTTTGCTTAGAATAATTCATGATATTAAATTCCCATCATCACCTTTTATCTTTTGCAACTCATTTAGGCCCAATTTTATAATCCAAACTATTTAAAGTTTTTATTGACACTTTATACTTAAAAAGTCATGCATTGAATCTTCATAGATTTTGAGGCATACAAAACATTTACATATGTAATCCAAACCGCTCAATGTTTACTCATGTTAAAAATGGTGCTTCCAAATTACAAGGTTATGTATTTCACATATGTAGCTTTTCAATGTGTAAAGTCCATATATACAAATTATATATATATATAAATCCCATTTTTAATATCCCATGTGTAAAAGACAAATTGCACCCATTTAGAAATGTAAACATTGCATATGTGAAATGTGTTTTCACCAGCACATTTGTTTGCACTCATTTATGCATCATATGAGTAAATTTTGATATGAAAAATAATGTGTAAATGAGGCTATTTTCACATAGCTAGTCTATAATGGTTTACACCTCGAACATCAAAGAGGTGCCATAAAATCTTGGCCATCATGTCATGATGTCTAACCCATATATATTTTGCAGGTGCAAATTTTACATCCACATATAAAGTTTATATTGTTAAGCATGTCAAGTCCAACTAGCTAATGTAGCAGCCCCAAAGATTAAGCGGTTAGGAAGCAAAAGACCAATACCTTCTCTCCTTAATGACATGCACATGCTTGCCTACCCATGCGATACATGTCTACGCACATGACTTGAGGGAATAAAGATTTCCTTGAAATTCAAACTCAAGACCTACCATGGCTCTAATGCCATGTCAAATTCTAACTAGCCAACGTATCCCAAAAGTTTAAGTTGTTTCGAAGTAGAAGGCCAATATATTTTAAATATGTGTGTTTCATTTTCACACCTTCCATGTGTAAAGAGGAAACAACACCCACCAAGCACAAAACCAATATATAGGCATTGGGGGCCATTGTGTAATTTTTTTTAATTTGGGGGTGTTACTAAAAATGCCTTTAAATTTTCAATATTATAAAGTTTTTTTTTTTCAATTTAGGAGGAGCCATAGCCCAGGGCAGCCTCCTAGTTCCGCCCTTGACCCTAAGGAATTAAAGAGGTAGGAAGAGTCTTAGTAATGTGGCGTTTTACTTTTCAACAAACTAAAGAACTCATTTTCAAAGGAGGGCGCTACTTTCCGTAGAAAAACCTTGACATGGCAAATTTAAGATTTTCATTCTAGGGGAAATAAGTGAAGAAATGAAAGAGAAAGTAAGGGAAAAAAAAAGAAGGAAGAATACATTAGGGTTCATTTCTTCACAAGAATTCTAGGAAATTATGTCTTGAAGAATTTTAAAATCCCCAAAAGCTGTCCCCTTGGGTATGGATGAAAATGGTGATTCGGTCAGTCCTAAAAACTGATACGGTATCGATATCGGTTGCGGTGGTCGCAATGTTAATTTTTTTTAATAAAAAAAATTGAAAAAATATCCAAAAAATTCAAAATAAATAATATTTTTTTCATTAGTAATAAGTATAAATCAAATTATCGGTCTCCCTCAGTGATGACATATTGTATCGCTGTCTTATCAGAAATTGTGATTTTTTTTCTAATAACAATAATTATAACTTATAAATTATTTTTAGGACATTTTGCCACTTTGCCTTGCCTATGAGCTAAGCTCCAAAAAATAATAGAAATTAAGAAAAATCATTTTAGCATTTGGGATCTCAAAATGGCACATTTAAATGATACAATAATTTTTTTTCTAATACCATGTTTTAACAATCCAAAAATAAATTCACAAATACAAAAAATATTGACGTAATCACATAAATGATGAAATAACCATAAAAATTAGCATATATGAACTATACAATGATTATATAAAATTAAGAACCACATTTATAGTGAAAACCTAAATATATAATAGTTTAATATTAAATTATTCAAAAATCCGAAAATAAATTTTAAAATATAAAACTAATTACGAAAAATAAAAATAAAAAAATTATCATACATGAGCATACAATGATTATGCTTACTTAAAAAAATAAATCAGTGATGAAATCCTCAAAAATCTTATTTTAATGTTAGATTATTAAAAAAATTCAAAAATAAATATGAGAATATAAAACAAATTATATGAAAAATAATGCTAAGTTATCATACATGAAGTGTACAATAATCATACTTACTTAAAAAATAAATTTGTGGTGAAATCCTTAAAATATCAGATTTTAATATTAAGTTATTAAAAATTTTAAAACTAAATAAATATTTTTAAAGATATGAAAATATCAGCCTATATATCGATTCAGCCGATATTTTGAAATATCGGCTGATATATCCCAATATTTTGAAAATAATTTGGCTGGACGGTCTTGATATTGATTCCTAGTCAAATATCAGTTTGGTATCGGCTAATACGAGTATTGGTATCGGCCGACACCGGTATCGACCAATATTTTCATCTATGCCCTAGGTGGAATTTTGAAATTCCTCTATTAGTAAAGCATTTGAAATTCCAATAAAATGCAAAGAAAATGGAATTCTTGGAATTTCAAAAGGTAACTTAAGGCCTTTTAGGTGATTGGAATTTGAAATTCTAATGAAAGAAACACTACAGTTTAAATTCTAAGGAATAGGATGTTACATCATATCCAAGAAACCCCCAACATACTAAATTCCTGTTAGGGATTCTGGTTAAGAAAAAGGCCTACTCTCTCTCTCTCTCTCTCTCTCTCTCTCACCCAAACACAAAATGCTTTTGCACTCTTTACCCTTATAAATTAAATGGTCATCTCTAGATGTTTACATATATTTTTCAACCTTCACATTTTCCTGTTTCTTCTAGAACTTGTTTATGCAAATAGACAATTTTGCACGAGGAAATTTATATTTTAAAGGAAGAGAGGAATCCTACATTTTTACACCTAGAGGAAGTCAAAATCCCCTTCATTGAGGAAAATTAATTTTTGTTCTTTCTATTTGTGAAAAGGATTACCAAATAATAAAATAGTGGATTGCATGAAAAGTCAAAAGAGTTTTCACTCTATCATCAAATCCTATCATCACAGAAACAAACCCTACATAAAAGCTCTTTTCAAGAGAAATTGTGACAGAGGAACATACCATTATATTCCACACCAATTTAATCATCAAGTTAGGCCCTTGATCTTCAAGTTAAATTACCTCAACCACTATCCTTTTGTTCTTCTTCCACTAGCCAGGATGGGGCCCATCAGTTAGACGGTCCTCTCATCATGTACAAGAACATGTTAAGTTGCATCTTCAATGCATCTGGTCCATCCACCGTTAATCAATGTACCAGTGCCACCAAACCCTTTTATTTTCATCCATTCAAACTTTTGTATCTTCTTCCCACCCAGTCAAAGTATAACCATCCATTGCTTTCATTGAAATTCATTTGTCTCCCATGTGCACTTCACGTGCCTCTTACTGGCCATGGGAAACCCAAAGGGAGGTATCTTGATTCTTGACTTAGATCCGACACAGACAACCAGTAAGGAGAGTACATTTTCCTGCTCCATCCATCTTGTGGCCCATCTACTAGAACGGTTTGGACTGATGTAGGTGTAGGACATCTTTTACATAACTTATGGTTTGTTTGCATGCCTGTTAGTCCTAATCATGCTTTGCTTCCTGAAAAACATCATCAAATGTTTCAGAGGAATGAATGGCCATTTGCAGTGGACCTGTGGAAGCCCGCTAGAAGAAGAATCTCAAGTTGTCTAAACAAATACCAAAGGGGTCCCGCATAACTTTAGGCTTAGAATCGAGTTTCTTTGGCAATCAGGTGGGCCACGTAAGGGTGCCTTGAATGGTGAACGTACTTTTCTTGTGGCACCCACTTTTCTTGTGGCCCACCTAGGCATTGTATAGAACTTCTAGAACTAAAGCTCAATTGAAATGATATTGGAAATTGGACATTGACGGCAATGGCAATGGCTTTCAATCTCTGTTCCAACGAGCCTGAGGACCATTGACATTGATTATTGGAAATTGGACCGTTGTGCTCTTTTACATTTTTTTAGTAGTTCAAAAAAGGGGGCAAATCCATTTAGGTGTTATGATGGCTTTGATGGTGTGTTGAATCATTTGCATCGACTTTTTTTTTTTTTACTTTAAAAACAAAAGCAATCCAGATGCGGTAAAATGAAAATCAGACCAACCTTTTTTTTTATACCCAACCAAGGGGGTTTAGACCAATAAGAGCACCCGAGGGCAAGACCCACACTGTTTGGGTTTCGCCGGTATGGGACTTTTTAGAGCCCCAGGTGACTTTTGAGTTGACTTTGGCTCGAGTTTGGGCCATAGATACCCCAATTACAGTTGTAAATGCTTCAACAGATATGGCTATGAGTGATAATTACTGGCAACCAACTTGACCTTGATCATTGAGGCTTTTGGTTGACCCTCTGTTTTTATTTTGCGTTGGGGTGTGCCAGCTGCTGGCCAAACGACCCCAAAACCCAATTCAAACCCGATGCAACCTGACTAACTACGCTCAAATCTAATTTGTTAATTAGGGATTTAGGTTGTCGCTTTTAGACCTGCATTTTCATCCAGATGGTAAGTTGGGTTCACGTTGAGTCCACACGTGTTTTCCACAATGTTCTACACTAAGACCCAACTTTGTTTTTTTTCACTAGTACCCTAACCAAGGGGGCCCACTATACTACCTAACTTGAACCAGTACCAGTTTGCTACCCCTGCATATGGGGCGTGACTGTGACCAAATAGGTTGGCAAGATGGCCTGGCAAAAGTAGGATCTAATCAAATATACAGATGTGGGTCCACCTTCCACCTTAAAGTGACTCATTTAATGTGATTTTTTAGATTTAAAAAAAAATATAGGATTTCTTGAAAATTTTACTACATTCTTAATGCGATAAGAGCTGTGTCCTCTTTAATATAGGTGGTCTTCAAGTATATTATCTATTTGGCAAATGTTAATATAGATTTACTAGCCAAACAAAGCGTGAATATAGATGATCTTTTGATTTGTATATGATCTTTTAGTTTTACCTCTTTATATGTTTTTCTTCTTTCTTTAAGGTTTGTTATAAGGCTTTTGTAATTTTCCTTGATATATTGCTTTCTTTGTATTGCTTTTTTCTTTTTTAATATAAGTTTCATTACCGATTAAAAAAAGCTTTCCACCTTAAGAAATTGTCCATTCAAGTTGTGGCCTGATACTATTTATGTTTAGGGCATATTTGAGCTACGCTTCCAAGAAATCAATATTTCGCTTTTGGATTGAATAAAATACCGTACATATCTTATCGCAAAATGGGCTCTACATTTTGATCAACTAGAGTACTCATTATACTCTAAACATTTCGAATTCACTAGCAGTTAGTGGTGAGGCGCCTCTCCAGTACATGAATGACTAGGGATCAATCTTTAATTGTAATTTTCATGCTAAGAAACGTGTGTGAATGCTTGTGGTTTATGAGTATTTTTCAGATAGAAAGAAGAAGGAAAAAATATTTTTCGGATAGAAAGAAGAAGTTAAAAAATGTTACCCATTTAACAATTTTTTCTCATGATTGTATGAAATTTTAGTCTAAGTAGGCTAGATCTCCGTGGCACAATTTATTGGCATTTTTCACATGCATCCAGTCCAACACCAACCCTGCCCCAGATGGCCTAGAATTTTAGACACATGGCAACGTATGGAGAGAGAATTTTATATGCACCACAAATTTCGGAATAAAGCAAACTTAGGAATTTCTTAAAATCCGTGGAGAGAATAAAAAAAAATGTATGCATAACGTATATCCCTTAATTCAATCAAGCAGGAAATAATGTTGGACTGATCACAAGGGAGTACATGATTGAATAAAAGTATGATTTAAGGGCCTATTTGGATATAGAGTAGAGTAAAATAGAGTGAAGTAAACCCAAAATCAAGAAAAAATAATATTTAATGAGATTATGACTCTTTGTTTTTAGTTGTTTAATAAGGAATTTCTTTTAATTTTGTATAAAAAGTAGATGTTTTTTAAAAATTTAGTGGTTCTTTTTTTGGCTTTTTTTAAAAAAAGGATGAAAAAATTTTAAAATTCAAATATTAAACTTTACTTTAATTTACTTTACATTAAATCCAAACATGCTTTGAGTGTCAACCGTTGAGAAGGGCAATGAGAAGGGGTTACTGATTTCTTTGGATAGTATATAAGTATCGTATCGGTTGTCCAGGGATCCATCCTACATGTAGGAGTGATCTTTTTATATACCTAGACTTCTTTTTCATGTGTGTTGAATCTTCTCCTTAAGATGTAGACTTCTTACTCCTATGTGTGAGGGTGTGATCTCCTTGCCATCTGGATTGGATTAAAAAAAAGAAGCCAAATAAGGGATCTTTACCAAAATATAAAAACCGTTGTGAAGGGGTTGGGGGATGATTTATCATATGTGGGCTTCTGCGAGGAAGTTGAAATGTGAGAACACAATCCATTTCTTGAAATGAGAGCTACAATTATTTTGTACGCGGTCCGGTTCAGGTAAGGAGATGGCAAATTTGGGTTTCACTTGGACAGGGGCATTCTTCGGCATATCCAACTTCAGTCAAGAATGAGTTGTCCAATGTATCTTGCCAAGTGTACCCTACAGCACATGCTTTGATTTTGGAATGGCAGTGAGGCATAATTTGTCATTTTTTTGTGACTTTGTCCAGTGGCGGCCACGAGTGGGAAATAAAGGGCGGTAGGAAGGGAGCCGGTGCCTAATCATGCACAAGGACAACCCTAGCTATATCCTCCCTATCAGTTTTTGACATATCAGTTTAGCAGGTGAAGGAGTGCGAAGTTAATATGTGACTTTCTATTTTTATTATGATTGCATGAAAAAAAAATATTGTTGGGAAATAAAATTATAATATTATATTTTTAACCTTTACTCCTATATATGCGCCCCCTAGCTAAATTAAGTTTAGTATAAAAGTTTTTTTAATTATGCATTATCTCTTTTTTGTTACTTAATCTCTGTAAATAAATATTTTACCACACTTAACCTTCACTGTTTTCATAATATGATGTCCAACTCATCTTTTGTCACACGCGCAAACAAACAACACTAAGATAACATGTGCCACTTTCACATTATGAGTAAATGTGGATTGGTTCAAAGTATGGACAACATAAATTTTCATTAGTCAAGTCGATGTGAAACACTTTCATTTTCATATAAAAATATATCATTTTTACATCTTATTCATGCATGTGCTATGTAAATGATACTAAAGAAATATGCATATAAGTCAACGTTGTATACGGGTGCAAAACAAAAGACTCCTAGATTTCTGTGGGGCTATGTTGAATAATACACTAGATCATATCTCCTTTCTCCTTTTTTATATTTGCCACATCAATACTATACAACATCTTATTAGCTGTAAGCATTGAAGCAATTTTTTTTTATTCTAATACTTTTAGAAAAATCTCATTATGAATGCTAAATCTATGAAAATAGGTATATCTCAACACTGCTATCCCTTGAAGACCATGGAGTATGATGTTTCTTTATATGCATTATTGATCCAACAACCATCAAATTGATGACGTTGACAACTCATAGTGGGATTTGGCATGTTTGTGCAACCCTGATGATTCATCTCTCCTTTTTTATACTTTGACGTTTTGTTTTTCAATAATTATGCGTGCATTTACTAAAATGTACTTAAGTGTATTTATCCTTTGAGGTAATGATAAGTGTATTTATCTCATGAGATAATATTGGTGTGTGTGAAAGAGAGAAATAAAAAGCAAAACACAGTTGTTATTGTGTAGTGCCACATCAGCTATTGTGTATTTTAAGTCTATTTTAGTGTGTGTACGTATTACATTGTTTTTTTTAGTGTAGCATTTTTTTCACATGAAAAGGAAAAAATATTTAATTTTCTTTAAGTTCATAAAGAATCATTTACTATAAGGTGATGGAAATTAATTTTCTACAAAAGCGTTGAAAAAAAAAATCCAATGAGATACAAAGTTCCAACACACAAACACTTCTACAAAGATCTATTAATGTTGTGGATCCCATGGGCCATGAATTTTCTATGTAAAGTGATTTTCGACCCATCTAATTACTCTTTATGAAGGGATAGCCTCAGTGGAGCATCGGTGCTCACCATAATAGAAGAAGTAGTAAGCCTACATTTCAATTTATCTGAGTGGAGCATAAAACAAGTACCTTGTAGTTGTCAAGGGTTCCGGGGTTGGACATCCATCCAAATGAATTGGATCATTAGTTTTAGTGTGCAATTATTTTGGACAATGAAAACTTATTATTTGTGGACAACGAAAACTTATTACTTGTAGATTAAGGCTATTGATGATTGGAGCCTCTATCATCATACATGGGCCGTATTAGGGGAGGAAAAATTTTAACATAATTCAGGATCACCTACTCTTTTCACTTCACCAATCACTTCACCAGACAGTGATTTGTAGAGAGGATAAAGAGTAGGTCTTTATATGTGATTGATAGAAAAGGAAAAAGAATAGGTACTCTATAGAATTGAATAATTACTCGTTAGGGAATATCTTTTGATCCTCCCAAGTCCCAGTCCCCATTCTCCGCTGCAGCCCAAGGTGGGGTCTACAAGCATGGGACCACCACACTCAGTTGAGGGGCTCCCCTACATGGAAGGTTTAAAAACTAGAAACAAAAAACAAATGTTCGTGCTTTCACTGATTTAACGTTACGAGAGAACCCCACTATCGGTGTCCGATATCCATCCCAGAGCAACGTGTGTCGGTAACTTAGCTCCGCATCGCTCACGTGCAAACAGAAGATACCAAGCCATGTCGGCTCCCTCAACTCGGCCCCACACTAAAACCATCCAAGCCATTGATTCAACTCCTTTACAATCTCAAAAGGGAACGACTCCACAGAGGCCCACCTGTGAAAGCCGTCGACCACTTGGTGGGTCCCACTCGAAAAATGAAAAACAAAACCAGAGGTGGCCCACGTTAATAGCGACAGTCGTCCCACATAACTCTTCTGCTGACTCGTAACCAAACCCACCTGCCCTCGTTTTAATAATTTCTACTTCTTCTTCTTCTTTACTATACTCTTACTTTCTCTCCCTTTACCGACACCTCTCTCTCTTTCTCTCTCTCTCTCTCTCTCTTCTCTCTCTCGTATTCTTTTCTTGTGATGGAGACGTTCGCAGATCTCTGCTTCTTGTTCTTCTCGACTCAACCATTATGCTAATGTCGTGTGCACGATAACAAAAAGAGAGTTCTAATCTGCCCAGAAATGGGGGAGAGGAGATACTGCTATCTTTCATCTTTGGTGGCCTTTTTATCTACTCTTCCCCTTTTAGTATCAGTTCAAGCCGCCACGGATGCGTCTGATGGTAACTCTTCTTTTGATCTTTTTTTTTCTTGGGGTTTTTTCATGCTTTCGGTTGATGGGTTGTACTTTTCAGCCTGTAGTGTCCCACAAATCGACTGATCTTTGTAGAAGTATAAGTAGTGCTGTTGTTGAATAGACCCTTTTCTTGTATCAGCTCAACACTGCCAAAAAATGTGAATTGATGCTAATTCTCTGCTTCATTGTTTTTTTTTTTTGTCTTCTTGGTTGCTTAAAAATTGGATTGTTTTGGTGGGTTTTTCTTCTTTTGAATTTTGTGTGGGGTATGGATATACATCGGGTGTTCTAGCATTTCTGTGGAATGGGATCTCAATGGATTTTGAGGATGTGGGTGTGATTGCGATTTGCATTAGAGGGGAAGGGGAATTTAGTTCCAGCTAGAAAAACTTGGACTGTGGAGAGATGTATTACTAACTGATTGATTTGTAAGGAAATCGATATTGGATACGAGAACAGTTTACTGATCTCTATAGATAAAACTATTTTTAATTTGTCCCCCATTTTTCTCTATATGGGACCCATACACGATTTGTTGGATTCGTCGGGCTACCTGAAAATTGTTGTGCCCAGATGGATTTCGATCATAGAGAAGTGGGCTTCAATAGAGGGGTGTGGTTGAACTTTTGGTTGGATGGAGGTCTTTGGAGCATTTTCAGCACTTTGCTTTGCTAGCCTGTTGATACTGAGGGTGTCATCCTGGGACTTGCAGTTGGAGCTCTGGAGGTCATCTACAGCTCCCTGAACAGCCCACCTCAGTTATCAGGATGGAAATCAACTGGGGGTGACCCTTGTGGAGAATCATGGAAGGGGATCTCCTGTGAAGGGTCAGCTCTGACAGCCATGTGAGTGGTTGCTTCTTGAAGTTATATTGTAATTGTATCTCTCAACTACATTTGCTCTCACTTTTTTCTTATTTTAATATCTACTGTCTACAACTCAGATACTTTCCTTTCCTTTAAATAAAATGGAATCCATTGTCTGATCAAGCAATTGTGATGCCTAACAACAGTCCTCCCCCACAGATGCCAATATGGCCTAAATGTTTGAGGTTGAGGACTTAATTTTAGGGGCCATGGTCCTCCACAAAAGTAGGGTGGTTCAATTCATCAAGTGGGTGACAGGTGTACTTGAATGGTGGCTTTAGTTTTTAATCGTTGAATTCCAACGTATTCTTGTGCCCCACCTGAACAGAGACTACCCGGATTACTGCAAGAATCAATCATGATTGGGCTTAAGAATAAGAGCCTGGATGTTTTAAATGCACAGGGGTCTCGGCTGTGTGCTTATCTCATTATGGAAATGAGGACAACATGATTAATAACTTGATTAAGAAGTGAATTTTTGCTTTTTTCTCAGTAAGAGAAATAATGGATCTGTTGCTACTGTTACAGTCAGGTTTCTGGGTTGGGGCTTAACGGAACCATGGGATATCGCCTATCGGATCTTTTGTCTTTAAAGACACTGTGAGAGCATTCATTCTTTTCTCTTACTAATTGAGAGCGTTTACCTTTGTTATTTATCATTCATTTCGTGTTCTTCTCTTTATTAGGGATGTAGGCAACAACAACATACATGACACAATCCCATATCAGTTACCACCAAATCTTACTTCTCTGTAATGATTCTAATCTTTAGTTTTATTTCTTTTCCTTACAAGTGGTTATTCTCAAATGTAAGCTTATTGAAGGGAAGTACTATTGCCAACACTGCAGAAATCTTGCAAGCAACAATTTCAGTGGAAATCTTCCTTACTCTATTTCTAGCATGGTTTCTCTCATTTACATGTGAGTTGCTTATGTCTTTTAGAAGTCTGTTGTTGTTTTGACAGCTTTACTTAATGTTAGAAAGAACTCTTTTTGTAGGAATGTGAGCCACAACTCACTCGCTCTGTCACTGGGAGATATATTCACTAATCTTCAGGGGCTCTCTGTCTTGTAAGATAATCAAACTTACATCACGTCTACTTTTCAGACATCACCATAACACAATTCTGATTTGTATGACCCTTACATGTTTTCGTTACCATAATTAATCAATTGACAAGTTTCATGACCTTATGCTGGTAGATACTGGATTTCAAAAAAAAAAATTTCCAGCTGACTCTCATGCTTTCACTGTGTCCCAATATCAGTTTTCTTGGAAACAATTGGAATTGAGTGGACTCTATGTAGTCTGATGCCCTGAGAAATTATTTACTTGGAAAGTCTCCTGCAAGATTTCATTATTCTTTTATCATCATCATCTGTGCAAATGATTTATTGTAATTTACAATTGAGATGACTCTCTGTGTGTTATTTATGTTCATCTGTGTACATTGGTTTTTTAGCTCATTGTTTAGTATTTATATAATTATATGCAATCGCAGTTTTGAATCAGATAAATAGCTAAACAGTTAGCTTAGAGATTCCTTCACTTTGCTTCTTTGCTAAGATAATGGGAGCAAAAGAACAGTGGTTACAAATGCAGCCCACTATTATATAGACTTATTATCATTACTGTTGAAATGCCATCATCAAAGTCAGGGCCTATTCGCTAATGATTTGTATCCTGAGTAGACTCTTAATGCTCCATTAAAAATATTAGGGAGTGTTAACGACCATAAACACCAAAAGCTTGAGCTGTTAGTGAACGACAAAACAAAATATACCTGAGATGTGTTTCTATCAATTCAACACCCACCCCATCCCATCCCCCTTGATACCTTGTTACTGACCGGAAACACCAAAAGCTGGAGCTGTTAGTGAACGATAGAACAATGTATATCGAAGGGTTCTAATAAGGACTACCTATTCACAACTACTTTCTCTAAAATTTAAGCTGATAGAGAACTGTGTAACACGGTCAGAGGATGGGCCAGGCTTATGGGCCTGAACTATGACCTGGGCCTGAACTATGACCTGGGTTACTTAAACCTAGATCAAGTGGATTATGTTTACAAATATATGGCCTCTCATTCCTACTAATTTATATAATATTGGAGATGCATGTATGAGGAATTTTTTTTCCAGTGATTTTCCCATAACTTGAATACTGTATTTTATTTAATTGTATGACTTGATACATGCACAAGGAGCTTAAAATCAAATTCTTAGTGCCCACGTCATTTTAGCAATGGATAAAGTATTTCATTACAAGAAACTAGCCCACGTCATTTTAGAGATAGGGGCTTCCCCACTACAAGCTTAGAGCTAGTCACCCAGCCTTTGAATCTGCCTCCTTCCATTCTGTAATGGATATGAGAGAAATATACAGACATTTCAGTAGTTATCATCTTGATTTTCTTCACCTCTGTACATCCTCCTCTAAATAAAATTCTGTATGCTTTAAATGTACTGAGACCCCAGAAAACTGTGAACTATGTTGAATCCAAGAGACAAGAGATAAGCACCACAATTTTATGTTGTTACGTAAAGACTACCTTGCTTAAGACAGTTCTGTCTAGTCTTTGCTTTGTTTTTCTTTGTAGGGTATAAGACTACTTTGCTTAATACAATTTCTGTCTATCCTTAGCTTTGCCTTTATCATAGTTGATTATTTGCAGGTGCTTTTAATAAGGCAGACATGCTAGTTTGTATTTCTGCTGTGGGGGTGAGATAGTCATGGAGAATTGGATATTTCACAGTTCACACACATGTTTCTAATTGGCACTTTTACTGAAATTTTATGTGTATATGTATGTATGGCAACTTTATGTACCCATACCCATTGCTTTTCTCATAGATAATCACTACCCTATGCATTACGTGCCTGCACCAAGTGACAGATTGGTTGCCAAAAGCAGCCTGGGCTTTAACAACTTACCCATTCGAGAATTTTAAGTATTATGCATTACATTTGAGGTTTGTGTGTCATTGCATGACAGGGATCTATCTTTCAACAACTTCACTGGAGACCTTCCAAATTCCTTTACTTCCTTGTCAAACCTTTCTACTCTGTGAGTGTACTAAAAATGGAATGTTTTATAAGAACCTGGTTACAAATTTTCTTGCAGTGTATATGAAAGTGTCATGATTTATGAAGGTTGAATTGTCTGGCAGCTATCTGCAAAACAATCAGTTAACTGGTCATGTCAATGTCCTTGCCGATCTGCCTCTAGATAATTTGTAAGTTCTTCTATAATCAATGAATCTTAGGTTTATGAACTGTTCTGTTATCCTAATAGTTTTAGCTTCAAACAGAAATATTGCAAACAACCATTTCAGTGGCTGGATTCCATCGGAGTTCAAGTCGATTCCAAATCTTGCGTGAGATGTGAACTTGTTTATTCACTAATATTCCTCTTTGTTCTCTTCTTGTCCATTCTTGTAACTGCACTCTTGCAATAATGCAGAATTGGAGGTAATTCCTTTGACAATGGCCCTGCTCCGCCGCCGCCACCGTTCACCCCACCTCCTCCCAACCGATCCCATAAAAATCGTAACCATACAAATGCACCTCGAGGGTCTGACAACACACTCTTCCCTCCTGCTGGCCAGAACTTTAAGAAGGGTCTCTCCACAGGCGCAATTGTGGGCATAGTAGTGGGTTCAGTTTTGGTGGTTCTATGTGCGACAGCTGCTATTGTTTGTTGCGCTAGGAACTGTTCCAAGGATGATAGTAAGAAGAAAAATAGCATGGCAGGCTTTTTGGGACCTCCTTCTGCTATTACAGATAAAGGTAGGCATTGCTTATTATAATCTTGATTTGCATACACTTTATTTTCTTTTCATTCTAGGGGAAACTCCTTTTTTCTCCATTTTTTAGTGTAGATATGATTGATAATTAATTTCTTGAAAAATGATTCTTTACCATAAATGGTGAAGAGGGCACATTCTTCTCAGTTGATATTAGCTTGAGATTTTATACAATGTAAAGGTGCATTATATGTTCCCTTTGTCTTTGTTTCTTTGATTCATGGGTTCTGTAGTGATTGTGAAATTGTTATCCAAATCTAGGTTTCTTACTGATGTTTTTAAGTTTTACATTTATTCTGTCTACCTGATGGAATTTATTATCCAGATAATAGGTTGTATTGATTTCATTGATTTAAGAATGAGCTGCAGAATTATTGCTTGATGTATATAAACAAGGGGGCCTATCATAGAAATTTTGAGAAAACAATTTAGTCTTTGGGGAAAAAAATACATTTTCCTTCTAAATATATTCTTGGAATCAATTTATTTGCCCTTCCCTGGTAGTTATTAAGTCTACTTTGCCAAACCTCCTAGTTTATCACATGTCCCTGAATAGTGGAAAAGTGCAGTTGATGATCTAAAAATAAACCGAAGAAAGTTTCTATTGGACAGAAAAGGGGTAGATAAAGACAGCTTCTTACCAGGGTTGGAAAATGCTTAATATCACAACCTTAATGTTTCATGTCGGAGTCCTAAGAAGCATGGACACGGACACAAGACACAAATACGACATGATATGCATTTCTCAAAAAATAGGACACGGACATATTGGGGGACACGTTAATAATATATATTTATTTATACATATAATCTTATAATAAAAAAATAATATCATTTTAACTTTTTAATCAATTTAGCAATCAAAAAATAAAAATCCAAGTACCAACTAATAAACATATCAAATATCAATGCAATACTAAAACATAATTCATAATCATTAAATATGAAATATCCATAGTTCCATAAAATTCATAAAAAGAAAAGGGAGAATCATCCCTTTCCCCTCCCTTTAAAAAAAAAAAAACCAAAAAACAAGAATGAAGCCAATTTCATGTCCTTGCATTTTTGAGCCGTGCCCTTGCGTGTCTGAAATTAAAAATAAATAAATAAATTACATGACACTTTTGTGTGTTCGTGTCCCAAATGTGTCGGGCATTGACATGCCATCCCTTGGGAGGTGTCCGTGCTTCCTAGTCGGCATCTGATTACCTTTCAAAGGGTGTTGGAGGAATATCAGAAGGGATTCAAAGCTCGGGACCTTTGTGCCAAAGATGCTACATTCCAAACTTGGAAACAATGGGGTGGGTGGGGATTGAGTGCAGATGCATGATGATGAATATGAAGGTAAGACAGGTGATAGGTGGCTAACATCATCAGATACAATGTTGGGCCATCTAAATTGAAATATTATGTCTCCCATGTTGTATTGGCAAACCAAGCCAGTATGAGATTTGGTTATTAAATGCTTTGGAAGGAAGAGCTTGAGTTGATGGCAAGCTTTCATCTTGTGTGGATGGTTTGCGCTTATTTGGAGATTCACGCAAATGGGTAGGTGTGACGTTTTATTTTATTTTATTTTGTCATAGCTTAGCATGCCTCATTACATGGAGCAAAAACGGGATTTTAAGTGGGTTCTTTGTAGTTTGGCCTACTTATATACATATATGAGGAAATTTCATAAGGGAACAACTTATGGGGCCCACCTGAAACTCATGCCAATGAAGGGATAAGGTGGTGGGAAGATCTTAATGGATTTGTGATGGCCAGAAAATCAGTCTAATCAAATCATTATCGACATAAGTTTTTTGATGATAATGTTAGAAAAACCTAATGATAATGCAAGGTTGTGGATTCAAGTCATGTTAGCAAAGAAGAAACAAGATAAAACCATTAAAATACAAAACAACTAACAATGGCAAACTAGGATGATTCAGTTCAATGGTGATATGAGTTTATGTGCCCATTCCACTCCCTTGTGAACACCTCCCTACCCCACCTCCCAACCTCCAAGGGTGAATTTGTATCCGACTTCATTCGCTAATGACACTCACTGTTGGACTGAAGCACCCAATCTTTTACACACTTGGACCTTTCATGCCTTAAAAAAAAGTCCATTGCTACTTGATCTGGTAATGATATCTTTGGGGACATTACTAATCCACTCTTAGACCTTGCCTTTCCTCGAATGATATAATTTGTAGGGGTGTCACAGAATATTGCATGGAAGAACTTTATGACTCACCTGTTAGGACCCTCATCATTGGTTGACTACATAAATTCTGTTTCTCCATTCCGATCTCGCCTGAGAAAATCCTCAAGTAACGATAAGGACCCTATGTATTATATATATATTTCTTCCATGAATGATAAATCATTGTAGTATGCAAAGTCTAGACAGCAATCATGCGTTTGGTTTCTTTTGTAGCAACCAACAAAGAGACGCAAGAGCAAAGGGTGATAAGTGTGGCTCCCATAACAAACCTGAAACCTCCACCTTCAGAGAAAACAATGATTGAGAGGGTGCATGGTAAGAATGGGTCTGGAAAAAGGCTAAAAGCTCCTATAACTGCAACTTCCTACTCTGTTGCCTCTCTACAAGTTGCCACGAACAGCTTCAGTCAAGAATGCCTTGTTGGTGAAGGCTCCCTTGGCCGTGTTTACAAGGCAGAGTTTCCTAATGGAAAGGTAAGTAAAACTTCCATTCATTGGTGTTTCTGAACTTTGCAATACTCCTGCCCTCTGAGAAGAAATTGTACTATATAATGTCCAACTGAGTTGGTCTCAAATGCATCTTCTAGTGCACCAAACAGATGAATGCCAACATATCAACAATATTTAAGTCCTGCAGACATATGAACTATAATTTAGTCCAAGATTCATTTTATGAAAACTATGTTGGAGATAGAATCAGCTGAGTCCAGAATCAGCTGAGTCCAAGTTGGAGCTAACTCTGATGAAGCTATTAGTCAAGTCCTTTTATGGAACCTTATAGAAACTTAGTGTAAATATTCTGTAGGGACTAGGGAACATTATTTCTTTCTTTATCTATATATTCTATCAACAACTGAATGTTTTCATAGTGGGAAAAGACATTTTTTCTGAAATTTAAGAATCATGGGAGAGTTGTGCATGAATTGCTGATGGAACATAGGGAAACATGGAGTACCCTGTGAAAGCTAGAGGGTAAGGGAACATCTTTTTGACTTAAGAAGGTTCAAACAGATGTTTTTTTCTTTTTTAGGGGTGTTTCCTCATCCGCCCTTGCACTCGTGAGGATTCTTAATGCTTTCTCTTGTTTCTTTTTTGTATTGGAATTGCATGCAAGTGCACCATTACACCTATCATGCCTGCGCTCCCCCTTAGAAGGGTATTGGGTTTGGCAAGCATCCTCCTGTAGGGAGAAGGGGTTTTAGTGGTGCGTTAAGTCCCATGGGTTTGCAGTGGTGCATAAGTCTCACATCGGAAACATGCAAGCCCTAATCCTCGGTATATAAGTGTGTCTTGGCCTCAACCCCACATGAGGCCTTTTAAAACCGTGCGGAAGATTGAGTTGAAATCCCATATGCCAAAGCCGACAATATCACGTGGATAGTGGGCCAAGGTCGTTACAAGTTACAACACCGGTCTCTGTTCTATTGTTTTGTTCATTTGATTCGGCTTCTTATGTTCAGATCTTTGCACAAGCTCCCAAACATAGTTCAAATTAGCCTTCTTTATATCACTGTTTTGGAACTCTGGTTTAACATAGATTTCAGGCCAGCCAACGGGTTTGGAGCTAAATTTTATGAGGCAGTTATCCATGTTCTCTTTTTGTAGCGTAAGCTAGAATTTAACATTGACTTGAGCAATTTGCTCTTGATAAAGTTGATAACTGCTGAAGTGGTTGACATGGCGGTATTCCTTATTCTTGTTTCAAAATTGTCGTCTAGTTCTTAGTGTGTGAATGGTCACAGGCTCACTGCTAGAATTGACAAGACGTTTTTTATGTCTAATATTTGATTGCATGCAAACTTTGTCCAGGAATGGCATTGTCTCCCCTTCTTTTGCATTTGTTAACAGCTGTATTATAGAACTGCCGAAAACAATATGATTGGGATTTTCTGCACTTCTTTTACATTTATTAGTGGCTATATTGTTGAACTACTGCAAACAATGTGATTGGGATTTGCTGCTTGATCTAGGTTTTAGCCATCAAGAAAATCGATAGTGCAGCAGTTTCATTACAGGAGGAAGATAATTTTCTTGAAGCTGTTTCGAACATGGCACGGCTAAGGCACCCAAACATTGCTACACTACAGGGTTATTGTGCAGAGCATGGACAGCGTCTTCTGGTTCATGAGTATATTTCAAATGGAACTTTGCATGATATGTTGCATTTCTCTGACGATAGCAGTAATGCATTAACGTGGAATGCACGTGTTAAGATAGCACTAGGAACTGCTAGGGCTTTAGAGTAAGTGTTTCTTTGGTTGGTACTTTTATTTGCATTTCTCTGGCGCTGGTTTTTCCTTAAATGGTGTAGTTCACTTCTCCGTTCAGGTACTTGCATGAGGTGTGCTTGCCTTCTGTTGTACATAGGAACTTAAAGTCGTCAAATATTTTACTTAATGAAGAACTAAGCCCTCATTTATCAGATTGTGGGTTAGCTGCATTAACGCCCAATACAGAGAGACAGGTAAATGATTGGCCACGAATTTATTCTTCACATGATAAGATATTCTTGTGACCCAAGTATTGTATCTGATTATGCTTGCACATGTTTGATAGATTTCAACTCAGATGGTAGGCTCCTTCGGCTATAGTGCACCTGAGTTTGCTATGTCTGGACTTTACACTGTGAAGAGTGATGTGTACAGCTTTGGAGTGGTAATGTTGGAGCTGTTAACGGGTCGAAAGCCGTTGGATAGGTAAATTCTTCTTCCAGAATTCATTCTTTTTTTTTTATTGTTGTTGAATTTCCTTTTGATTTATAGTATATTGACACTTCCCTGCGCTTTCCTTTTTCCATCTCGTTTGAAAAATATTCTAGTTCAAGAGTACGATCAGAGCAGTCCCTTGTCAGATGGGCAACTCCTCAGCTTCATGATATCGATGCCTTGGCAAAAATGGTAGATCCTGCCTTAAATGGCATATACCCAGCGAAATCTCTTTCACGTTTTGCGGACATCATTGCCTTGTGTGTTCAGGTAGGTTCCAAATAGTTTGCATGATTTGCCTTACCAATTTTGTCAAGCGATAAGCCAACAGTTTAATGGTTTCTGTAGCCGGAGCCAGAGTTTAGGCCTCCCATGTCTGAAGTCGTGCAAGCACTGGTTCGGCTAATGCAAAGAGCAAGCACAGTAAAACGGCGTTCTAGTGATGAATCTGGTTTCTCATATAGGATTCAAGAACACGAGACTGCTGATCTGTCCTTTTAAACAACAGATATTGAAGCTAGATGCAGTTTGAGAGAGACGCATTTCTTGCTTCTGGGATGAGAGTGAACAAGAGAAAGAAGACGCATAATAGGGTTCTTCAGCTGCCTCACTATACAGTATACTGCAGTGAATGCACACCAGCAAGTGATAATCTTAGATTGCGGTATTAAGGATTTTCCTAGAGGTTGGTATGATACATACAATTTTCACGAGACTGTACTTAGGAGAAATTTCAATATAAAAAAAATCCAACCTTTTGTAATCAAACCTAAATTGGATTTTGTTCAATTTGTGTTTTGGACCATTTGATGTATAATAAAATCTTTGTTCATTTCATATACTTCCATTGAATGGATAAAGATGATGAAATTAAGTAGTGGGTAATCATGTATTTAAAAATTTGCGTCATAATAGTTTTCATTGACTTTTTTAAACGAAGAAGTGAGAATGACAAAGAACATAATCAGAGTTCCTGTGGTGGCGATGTTTACCAACTTGGTGTTTATCTATTTTAATTACGATTTTTATTATATTATTAAAGATCCCAATCATCTCTTAATTATTTTCATAATCATGTCTAATGGTTGTAGCAAGATGGGGAATTCTCTCAAAAATATCATCTAAGCTTAAGATCTCCAGGTTTTTCAATTGGATTTCAATCGTGTCAGTCCTTTGCAGGCGCCCTATGCTAAATCTCTAACACAAATGGTGTTGAACTGCAAAATGATTTCAATGACTCCTCTCCAAATCAATTACCAAATGTGAATATTTCCAGATGATCAGGATTTCCAGGTTTTAGCTTTTAACCCTGTCAGCCACGAATGCTCCCAATTCACCATCCAGTCATCATCAAATAGGCTTAATAAACATTGCAATCAATCGTAGTCCATTCCTCAGCTCCAGAACATCATGCTCCCTTCTCGTTGCTATTCACAATTGCATACTCCTTCAAAGTAGGATTTTCCGTATTTCTGAGTTTGAGCCCTCTACATTTTAAATTCAATAATTTCACTATAGGTGGGTCCATAGGTGTAGCCCACCGTCATTGGTCTAAACAACTTTGGCCTCACCCATGCTAGACCGTAACTTAAGGAAAAATCGAACCCCCACGTCCCCAGCTCATATATTTTACCTCAAATCAACCTCCGTACAAAAATGAAATGAGCAGATCAAAGGAAGAGATGATGCTCATCTTTTAGGTGCCATAGCCCATAGGATGAAGATTTGAAGCTTGAATATGAGATTGAAGATAGATAAGCTTCACGTTGATTAGAAGTCCTATCATCAAATGGCTGAGCTGTAAAAGATAGACACAACTGCAGAACTTCAGTGGAATTTGCGGTGTGCATTTTTGTGGGGGCATAAGATACAATTGACGGCAGGGGGATGTTGGGTGGTTCTCTAAAAACATACACGGATCTTCTCTGATCCTTTACTCTCTGAATTTAAAGTGAATGGTCACTTAAAAGAAGTGGAGTTTTATAAAAAAAGAAAGTATAAATTTAAAAATAATAATTATTTTTACTTAAAAAGATAAAAAAAAAGTAAAGCTCTCATTCCAATAAAAGAAAAAAGGACATTTTTTAATCTAAAAAATTCAAAAAAAGTTCCTTAAAATACCAAAAAAACGAAGTAAAAAATGCTCCTTAAAATGCCAAAAATGCCAAAAAGTGAAGAATGTAAATTTTGAGATGTTGTACTTTTTGGTAGGACCTTTACGTGTCTCTTAAAAATAATCATTTACGTTGAATTCAATTTACAAGTGAACTATCAAATGTTACAAATGAAGTGAGGTGAAAGATCGAGAGGCAATATAAGAAAATGGGTCAAATCATAAAGTGTCATATCTTAAAAAAATATACCTACCTCTTAACAAAAAAGCTAAAACAAAATAAAGAAATTACAATTTTATTTTATTAAATGATAAAAAGCTATTATCTTTTAATTTGACCTTTCGCTTCACTTTACTTTACGGGTGAATTACTACAAAGGTAATCTTGAAATATAATTGATGTCTGGGTGCATTAATGCATCTGGCTGGCTCCCTGATGTTGGGTGCTACGTAAGCATGTAACGAGGTTCCTATGCACTCTTTCTTAGCTTTAGTGATACCATCGAGCTCAGCTCAATCACCAACAGAAGCGTCTAAACTAAGGGTATGTGCAAGTCACAATTAAATTAACATGGCACACCAAGGGATGAAGTTTCAGCAATATCTAACTTGTTCTCTTAAAGTGGTGGATTGACAATTCGAATGGCCCCACAACATGCAAAAAATAACTATGAGATGGAGGACGAAAATCATTTCTCATAAACATTTATTTGACTCTCATTCTAATTCAATTAAGAAACACTTTATTTTTTAACTAATTATCGTACAAGACATCAGACTATAACGTAGATGAAGAGACCTATAGCAACATCATGAAGATGATACTAATTACTTAACATGCCTGTTATATCATCTAAAACTATTAGCCAATATACCCACAATGTCTAGACGGTAAAGGTGTGGCAAACTGACCACCTAATAACACGCAAATATCTCAGCAGCACTAGCTATCAACTTTTATATAAAGTACAAACAATAAAATTCCAAAAAATGTTAAATCATACTAAAAACAACCAACTGTTCATAACCGAAGTTGACATACTAACATAACAATAAACAGGGAAAAAAAGACACATGTTGCCTCTCCTGAATGATTTCAGTTAATAGATTTGGGATCAATTCTCATAGTAAAAGATCAAACCGTTAGACCGAGTTAAGCATATATGAATATATTTATATGATTATCTGAATGAACATATCAAACTAGTTCTTCTACAACTCCAAAATACTATATATATATATATATTAAAAAAAAGATAAAAAATCTAAAGTAGTCCCTTTATAACTCTAAAACTCTCTATAGAAAAAGATAAAAATCTATATGAAAGAGTGGAGGCACATCGGACATGAACTTTTTACATTCAAGCATGATTCCCTATTGCAGCGACATATCTCAACGCAGGGACAGGGACACCCATGATCTGAGCTACCTCCTCTTCGTCATATGTATCAATCGTTGAAGCCTCTATGACCACGACAACATCAGTTGCCTGGTACCCTTCGTTGCTTGCTGTGAACATTGCATTAATTAGACACAGAGAACTCAGCAAGTTGATGACAAGCTGAAAGAGAAGAGGATGTCGCAGACAAGCGAACGTGTCTCAGTGTGAGACCAGAGGCACCTGTCCTCGTCCTTGTTCAACTCAATTATTACAGCAATGAAAGGGGACATGCTCTCTTTACCGAAAGAGGGAATGCTCTATGAAGTATTGCAGTAAGGTTTCCTTCAGCAGAGCACCAAAAACATTGGTGCTTGTTTTTGAGTTTGATAAAGATACTTGTCATTGTTTCCCTTGTGTTTTTGGCCGCGTTGGTCACATTAACAACCTGTAGTTTACATGTGAAAGGTAGGCTGTTAAAAGGAAAGAACATAAAAATGGTTTCTAATCAAAGTTAAAAAGAAAAAAAAAAAGCTCATGAAAGATAGTATTATATGTTACAAAGATGTTACCTGAGACAAGGCAGAAAGCTTCTTGTGTCTTCCATGAGATCAGGTAGAAGGTAGCTGATCTGAGTATTCAGAATCTTGAACGTGGCACCTAGAGATAGTACTAGTAGAGTAGTAGTATTAATTATTTAAGAATCAAGAGAGAAACACGGAAAGGAAAAAAAAAAAAAGCTATACTCAGGTTCTCCAGTGATGATGCAGATATTCACATTCCCAAGCCACATCGTGGTGACAATGTTTTACTCTAAGGGTACATCATGTATAACTTGTTTGTCAATTTTCTAGTAGAATTGTTCCAAGTAGCAACATTGGCACAATCATATTTAGGAATATTCTCGAATTGAAACGTTTCATGAATATCAATACATCTACATTCCACATTAAAATATAGTAGGCAGGTGATTTTATTGAAAATTAACTAATTTAAGTTTTTAGAATTACAGACAATTCTTTTTTAGTGTCCTTCCATACTTTCTTTGGTACCTGTTTACATCCCTTACTATTACAGTAGGATCTACCATCCTACTTCCTTGTTTTTTCATGTACTTACGTAAATCAATGTTGCAAACATCACAATTAGAATAAATTCCCGAAAAAAGATATTGGAATAATCTCAGTTTTTTAGTTTTTTTTCACAAAGTTACTAGAAAACTATTGATAAATAAATAGAAACATAAATTATATCAGCCCATTCACTCACCTTTTTTCCACAAGTCCTTAAGATTAGGATACAAAAGAAACACAAAATCATTACAGAGTATATACTTGCTTATATTTGTCAAACTATATCCCCAAGAAACAACCACATCAATGATTACCACATCAATGATTAATCTGCAAAATCCTATTTGTACGACAAGTAGGTCCCATTTTATTGATGACCCAACTGTCGGGTATATAATGAGTTCAATCAAAAGGCATCTTGCATTAAAAAGAAAAAAGAAATTTAAACAATTTCGTAAAGCATAAAATTAAAATAAGTTCAGTGAATACTACAATCAGAAGAATCAAATGTAAAGAATCCTGTAAGGATGAAGATTAAATTCAATGAAATCTAAACGTTTAAGAATAAAATTTGCATTGGCAAAGAGTTCGCCACTACAACAATTTTCACTTTTGCCATCGCACAAACAATGCCAGCAAAAGTCCCACAAACGCCGGCAACCACCTTTCCCAGCGTTTTCTTATGTGCCAGCAAGTCACCAGAAACAGTTTGCAAGGAAAACCCTTTGCCGGCAAAAAAATGGCGTCGCCGATAATTGATTATACATTGCCGGCATTATTTTTGCCGGTAAAATAGGCTTATTTTTGCCAGGAAAATAGGTTTTTTTTTCTATAATAAATTGATGAAAATACTTTTGCTGGTGTTTTGTTGAGCCGGCAAATGTATTTTTTATTTTTAAAAATTAAATTTAATGACTTATTGCCTACATTTTTATTGCGCTGGCAAAGGTATTTTTTTTTAAAATATACATATAAGTTCAAAATATTCCTGCCTCTTTACGTTTCCAAGATGATCTCACTGTCAATTTTTCACTCCTCCCTTAATCTAGACTTTGTAATCAATTCTCACAATCTCAGTAATCTTCATAATGCCACAAAATGAACAATGAACAATTCTAGAAGAGAAAACAACATAAACACCGAATTGAGAAAAAGGAGAACAAGATCCGAACCCTAATCCATCTTCAAATCAACTTTAACAGATCCAAACACCGAGATCAAAAGCATAACATAATAGAGAATGAGAGAGAGATAAATAAATAAATAAATAAACAGGGAATTGAATCGTAACGATTCATTCAAGAACAAAAAAAAAAAAAAAAAAAAAAACAACACATTCCAACTTGATCCAAAACCATACCTGCCAATATTGCAATACAAGGCACAGGAATTCACACCAATATGAATATCTTATAAAAAGTATCTGATATACAAGCCACATTCTTGTTCATATTTGGCAGCCACCATACAACCATTGATAGATACCAATTATTACAAGCCTGCCCTTTACATCCTCACTTTTAGGCAGAGGCGTGTCACAATGCCGCTCCCTACGACCGCTCTAAAAACAGATCCGCGGGTGCGATGTCGAATACCTTAAAACATTGAGTTGTACCTCTACTATCACCGATTGGTTTTGGTAGGAATGGAAGCTCAATGGGTGCATAAGATCCTACAAGTGGTATCAGAGCTCCAGGTCAAGGGTTCGAGTCGCGGGAGCGCCATCGTGAGGGGGGGATTGTTAAGCAGAGGCGTGTCACAATGCCGCTCTCTACGACCGCTCTAAAAATAGACCCACCAATTAGTTTTGGTAGGAATGGTAGCTCAATGGGTGCGGGTGCGATGTTGAATACCTTAAAACATTGAGTTGTACCTCTACTATCACCAATTGGTTTTGGTAGGAATGGTGGCTCAATGGGTACATAAGATCCTACACTCACCACGTTATGTTATTGATTATTCCAAGACTTCCATTAACAAATAACCAACACAATCTTTCAAAGACAATACAAAACTACATAATGATTTAAAAAACCAAATACAATAAAAAAAAACACCTCTAATGGGTAATGAATAAAACAAATACCTTCTTAGCAGACTCCAACCATCCCGCATCAACTGCATTCCTCCCCATTGCCATAGATGAAAAGTGAGCTGGACCCACATCCAAAATAAGCCTTTCTGGATGAATGAGTGTGACTTGCTGCAAAAACCAATACAAACATCAAATCATTAAACTACATGATAAAATGTCCAAAAAAGGGGGGATGGAAAAACCAAGAAAACAACAAGAATCAATATGAGAACATATTCAAATCCAGCAACAACTATGTTGCACATGTGCTGCTTACTGACGAAATAAATAAATCAAAACTCTTTCTTTCACACTTTTAATCTGTTGATTCCTAGTGGTTCCAATGGTCACCAATTTGTGGTACAATGACTACTTAAATCAAAACTCTTTTTTTTTCTAACGGTCTCTATTTTATCAATTAATCAAACCAAATGAGATTTGGGAGAATATCCAAAGCATCCTGATCATCGAACCAGTTGTGTGTCTAGAAACTATTATTGTTTGAAAATAAACTTACATGTCCTTGGCGTTAGCCTGTTGGGAGTATCTGTCAACAACTGATTCAACAAATTAATATAACGTTTCTTTCTTAAGTATATAAAACCAAGTGGAAATGAGAGCAATGCAATCTAATGGTCCTTAACAGAAGGCTTATTTAACAATACTTTGCTTCTTGCTGTATATTGAAAACTAACATAAGGGCTTCATACAATTCCCCTTGGCTATCTTCCATGAACGAACCTTCCAGCACTTATATTCTACTGAATCATATATAAAAAAAATAAAATAATGAGTGAAGCAATGGTGTTAGTGTCCAATCAACAAGGAATTCCATTCCTCACTCAACTAATAAACAGACCGACTCTTCTAAATAATATTTTAGAAATCCATGTACTATCAGGATACTTATCAGAATTAATTAATTCAGCCCAGTAGCATCTATCTGTGTAAGTTCTCCCCTTCAAACAATTTCTTTATTTAGCTTTGCCACTTCAGCGGCAGAAGTGAAAGAGATGCAAGCAGAGGAACACTTTCGATGCCCCTGACTTGATACATTCAAATTTTGATTCCCTTCCATAAGTAATTTATTACTAGACAATCTGTAGCTACTAGCTAGATAGTTCATGTGTCCATATCAGATCATTTTTCTCCCCTCAATAGTAAGATAAGACTCCCAACTAACTTATATATTTCCATTCCCAAAAGAACCACATAATAGGATATGCAATCAGATCATATATATGCATCAAAATCCATAATGAGAATGTTAAAGATAGTATGGAATACGTAAAATGTGAAGCTACAAATCTGTTTACATCTTTTTCAGAAGCAAAAAAGCATACCTGTCTGCACATCAGCACAATCTGAATAATTTACAATCATTCTACTTTCCACCTCTAGCTCATTTACTTGTTTTTTCCATGGATTTGTTACTAGAAGATACATTAGCTAAAGCCAAAGAATAAACTGAAGATATGTGTCCAACTTCCCCATACTGATAACATACCTCAGACACTTTTGGCTTCCTCCAAGTACATGTTTTCAGAACATGTCCTTCCTGCACCACAACAAGAACAAGCAAGTGATTCTATACTACCTATTCCAGAATAAATCTGCTTCGAGGAGCTCCGACCTTCCTTTGATAAAGTTTTATTTTGCTGATTGGTATTCAGATTCCTAAATGAATGATACCGGCATTTACTTCTTCTAGAGAACTTACTACTTATCGCTTCCTTTTCTGAACTCTCATAATGCTTCTTTTCACACTGTTTCCTTTCGTTATTAGATCTTGATAATCCTGTTCAAAAATCATAGCCCTGTCTACTAGCTCAAAGGTACTCAATCAACCTGAATTTGAAATTTCAGCCCATAATGGTACTGCTAACCCATCCTCAAATTTCTTGCATTTATCTTCCTATGTTGGAACCATTCCCTGTCCAAACCTTGACAACATAACAATTTTTTTTTATAAGGGTCAGCATATTAAATTCCTTTCAATAACAGAGATGTCTTCCTGTTGCAATTTAACAAATTCTTTCCTCTTCAGACGGCGATAATTAGAAGGTACATATTTTCCCTCAAATACCTGAGTGAATTGCCTCCATGTCACCAAATCTGTTGTAGCAAGTCAACCCTTGCTGTGTGACTTCCCACCAGCTCTGTGCTTCCCCCACTAACATGAATGTAGCCAATACAACCCGTTGTTCCTCTGTTGCCCCCATCATAGAGAATATTTGTTCCATTCTTTTAACTCAACTCTGAGCTTATAGTGGATCAGCAGATCCATCAAAGGCAGGAGGCCTAAACTTTTCTCATTGATACAGTAGTAACATCAATTACACTAAATGATAGATAAAATAAAGAAAATCTACTGTTTTTATGCGCTCTAATAAATCAAAGCCAGGGCATACTGGAAAATCAACTCTGATACTATACAAACTTAACACATTTCAAATAACCTACAATCAATAAGCACTTACAATAAATGCATTCAACAGCTCACTTGTTTCAAAAAAGCCAAACATTAGCAATGAAAAAGAGAAAAAAAAAAAAATTTTCCCGTTGATAAACTAATATATACATTGCTAAAAATTTACAGCCAGAAACTTAAAAAGCCCATTCACAGAACTAATAAACTTGTCGAATTGCGTACAACATTAGGTCAGAGAACCTCAAAATCCTCCCAATTTCACCACCAATTTAAGCAATCCCGATCCACGAAGCCGAACAGACACCAAAAACAAAAGCAGTAAGCAACCAAAACGAAATCAAATTAGCACAAACCTAATTGCATCAGATCTCTATAGGCCATTTACTACATAACAAGAACATCATCAAAACTCGAAAAAATCATCGAAATTCAGGGAACAAAAAAACTCTAAAAAATCTCGATTCTCAGAAAACCTGGAAATGCTCTATAGGCCACCGATGTCAGGTCTGAGAAATCAGAGAAAAAAACATAGATGGAAGTAATGATGTCTGATATTACCAAGATCAAGAGAAAATAGGGATTTGAGAATAGATATCTCCACCTCCACCACTGACTCCGCCTCCTCATCCTCCTCCTCACCCCCTCTAACACCGCCACAGCCGCCGCCGCCGCCGCGTACTCTTGCACCTTCGCCATATCCTCCGCTAGCCCCCGCTCCTCCGCCTCGGTCTCGGCCCTCAACCTCCCCATCCTCTCCACCTGCTACGGCCGCAGACGGCTTCCAACCTCCGATCCAGAGCTCATCCAGGGCGGCAAGAAGGCTTGCAGGATGTCTTGTGGCGCGCGATCTCTGCTTCGATTCGAAGAATCGCTGGCGGTTTTCGGGTTTAGCGTTTTGACTTTGGGCGCAGTATGATTTCGCCGGAAAACGCTCGCTTTCACGGGCGTGATTTGACTTGCGCCGGGAAAATTTGTCGGCAAAAGTGCAAATTATTGTAGTGAATTCTTTTCTTCATATTGATATCAAATTTCCTTAAATTTACAATGGTGAAAAGCATGTAAGAGCCGGTTCATTAACATGGATTAAATTAGTAGGAATTGATGAATATCTACATTAAAACTTAAACGTAGTTAAAATTAAAGAAACAAAGTTATCCACAAATGGCCATAACATATTTTCCCCTTTGAAAGAATTAAAAAGAAAAAAAATAGCCGTCACACTAAGAAATCTAATCCAAGGAAAGTAAGGGTTCCATTTACATCTTACCATGAATTCCAAGAACTTAGTACCCATTAATAATGTTTTCTACAAAACCCATTACCATCAATTCTAGAAATTTGTTCAAACAAATAGGCGGCCTAATCTACTTAAACCTACATTGTGTTTAGCATCGTGCTGTTGGGATGTTCCCATGCTCCAGTGAGATAAGTTTGCAGCAAACATGTTTGGCATGTGTAAATCATTGCTCTGAAATTTGTTCTTACGAAGGAATTTCAAAATCTTAATCTGCTGGCATAAAAAACTTAGAACAAAAAAACTTTATTTTTTTTAAAAAACAATTTCTAGGCACATTGATTCCTACTTATCTCAAAGTAATTCTATCATTTAATTCCTAAAATGGGTTATATGTTAACAATCACAGAAGTTGGGCCCATAGTAGGATTTCTAATTTCTTATAATTGTGGGACTACATTATAAATCCTTTGAGTGTGGGCCCCATATTTTAATTTCTAAATGTGAGTAATATAGTAAAAAAATTATATTTCAAAAAAAATTTAATCTTTCAAAAATATAATCCTTCAAGAAAAAATACTTAAATTTTCAAAAAAAGAATTAATCTTTCAAAAAAATCTAATGCTTGAAAAAAAATTTAATCTTTTAAAAATATATTTAGGGTTTAGGGTTAAAACTATTTAATCTTTCAAAAAAATATTTAATATTTTAATAAAATATTTAATTCTTGAAAAAATATTTAATTAATAAAAAATTGACATTTCAAAAAAAATATTTAAATTTTCAAAAAAATAATTAAAATTTCAAAAAATATTAATCTTTAAAAAAGAATTAATCATTTTAAAAAATATTTAATCCTTGAAAAAATATTTAGTTTTTCAAAAATCATTTAATTTTTGAAAAAAATATTTAATTTTTCAAAAAACATATTTAATATTTCAAAAAAATATTTAATTCTTTTAAAAAATATTTAATCTTTTTAAAAAATTGAAAAGATGAAGCCACATTGTAATTCCATTAAATGTAAGCCCACATTGTGAATCATATAAATGTAATCCTATGTTTTAATTTCTAAAGGTAGGTACCATATAATTTTTAAGTGGGACTCCTATTTACAATTAATTGCAAACCGGATGCTCCCACATTATAATCTCTTATAATTTCCAACGGTGAGCACCATATTGTAATTTCTAATTGTGGGTCCTATGTACAAAATTACAAAAATGTGTCACCATTTTGTAATTTCTAAACATGGGCCACGTAGTCATGATCACAAATTGTGGTCCTACATTATAAGTGCATTACGTTGTAATTTATAAAGATAGGTCTCGTATTTACATTAAAAAAAGGTTGGCTCTACATTATAATCTCTTATAATTTCCAACGGTGGGCCCACAATATAATTCTTATAAAAGTAGGTCCACCTTATAAATTTTATGAATATGGGCCCCATGCATTAATTTTTAAAGGTGGATACTATGTTGTAACTTCTACAGGTAGGTTCCACGTATACAATAATAAAGTGCACAAACAATAAAAGGTAGGCCCATATTTTCGATCTTATGATTATTTTTTTTCGTTCGTTGGAGAAAATCTTTTACACCGTTAATAAATAAGTTCCGTATGGCATATTCTCAGCAGATTATTTTAATACAATGTTGCCAAATAAGTTCTACGGAGTTTCGTCTCGGTACAACCTGATTTTAGCACAACCAGAACCGAGCACAAAATCGGGAACAACACGGAAACAATGCCAAACAAGCCCCTAATTTTCTTCTAGTGCTGCTTGCTCATGCGTCTCGGTTTCAACCTTCAATGGTTTTAGGAAGTGACGTCTTTGATATTATTAACTTATGATTTAGTTCTTCTACGAGGGCTTGGTTTGATGCAAATAAAGGCAAACAGCAGACATGGATGAATGGGTTAAAGGTATTAAACTAACTTCAAATTTGATATCTAAGTTGGCCTTACTTGATCTTTCCTACTTATAGTCAAGCCCTTGTAGATCTTGAGATATATTTAGGTATTTGGAGGACCAAATATTCTAAAGGAGGGAGGAATGTAATGTTTCGAAATTCCATGATGGAATTAGCCTAGTTAATTACTTGTTAGTCAATTAAATGCATTTAGAAGCTAAGAAAGTCCGATTTATTATTAGAATTGTGTGTTTAAAGTCTCATTGACTCTCAATCTCATTCGAGCGCAGTAAGAGGTAGTTTGCAATTTTAGGATGTTAGAACCCTTTTTTGTAGTTTTTCGAATTATGAAGTTTTTGGTTCATCGGTAGATGGGGTTTTGGGTTCATCGGGTAGCTCTCCTGATCCTAGATTATCTTCTTGACCCTCGACCGACCTGGACTCATCTCAGCCACCAAATATCTTAGTTTCCAAAAAATAAGCCTTTTTTTAATGAAAAATGTAAAAAAAAACCCATTAAATAATGCCAAAATTCTAATTATTTTAAAACATGCCAAAAGTTCTCTCATTAAAAAGCTAATTTTATTTCATGAACATTGGCGCATGCGGTGAATCAATCTGCCCTATGATTCACAAGTTATGGCTAAAACAAGGTTTTTAGCCAAACATTAAATGAGTGGCATTCTTGTAATTAACCCAAAAGCCAACCCATCTCCCATTTCCCTCCTCACTCCTCTCCACTCGTTTTGCAACTCACGTGACTACGATTGTTCATGGGCCGGCTCGGGCCGCGTTAAAGCATATCCAGTCCTAACTTTCCTTTAGATACATTAGCCCAGGTCCGGCCCAAGCCCAACACAAGCCATTAAAGTCTGGCTTGAGGTCGCCCATTTAATAAATTTGGTTGGGCCAAAATTGGCTTTTACTCAATATTTTAGCCTTTTGGAGTAATTGTTTGTAATAATTAAATTAAATTGCATGCATTTGTTATGTGTGTCAGGCCGAGGCAGGCTTTGGGCTTTCTATCACTCAATCCAAGTTGGCCCAATTATTAAAAGGGTCGTAATAACATATCCAAGCCAGGCCCAAAACGGGTTGGGCCTGAATCAGGTTTGGGCTGGTTGCGCCCATGAACACCCCTACACCCAACCAACTATTGTTTAAAATATCGACTGATACGTATTGGTATCGGACCTAACCGCTATGATATTTTAAGGAGATACAGGTATCAATATCGTATCAATTCATATCACAAAAATATCGTTTAAATATCGATTGTAAAGGTCGATACAACCGAAACCCAAAAGGGAAAAAAAACCAAAGAGAGGAAGATTGGATCCATGCAGAAAGAAAATGGAGAATAAAGAGAAAATTGGTACCTGAAATCCTTAGCTCCACCACAAGGAGTTGCTACAACCATTGCCACACAGCCTGGCGGTTCCACTACAACCACCCCTAGTGCTACTTCAAGTGCAACCACGCCAGCCACCCCCTTCTTCTACTCCTCATCTTTGTTCTTTCTTTTTCTTCTCTTCTTCCCTCTCCATTTTCTCCCCCGGGCATCCTCTATTCCCATCGTTTTTCCCCCTTCCACCGTTTTTCTTGCAAGGAAGTGGAAATGACAGAGTAAAACTCCCTTTTTAGGGTTGTGACTATTTTATATAATGGTGTGAGTCTACCACAATATACGTTTTGGGCTCTAGACCCCACTTTTTAAAAATCTAGCCCATAAGTGAAGTACTACACTATCTTATATTCATTTGGGCATTTTTTTTTATCTAAATGGGTAAGTAGAACAAAATTAGCTAGGCTAAAATTTATATCATAAAGAAATGAGGGCACTAGTTCTCTTCAAAACTATTTATTGGGGAAACTTCGGATTAAAATAAAATTTTAAAATGCCCACATAATGGTGTGGTTTGTTATTGAAAGGTTTCTCCACAAAATTATTCAAAATATATGCCCCTTATTAAATAGGCACTCAACAAATTTTAGTCAAATTAGTTGGGATACTATCTAGTTGATCACTTAAAAAAATGTGAATAAAATTTTAAGAAAAGCTTATATTTGTATAGTGTTGATGTAGCATAGACCTCAAGGGCACATGTGTAGGGCCCATGTAGACTTAGGATTTTAATTGATATTATTAGTTTCTTTATTTAAATATTGAAATTTGATTAGATTTTCATTTTATTTAGTTCTCTAGATTAATTAGGTTTTTTAGGCCCTAAGATATCTTTCTTACATATATGGCATTGTAGAGAAAAATTTATGAGGGTTGATTAATTTAATTTTGGGTTTTGCCAATCGAGGTGTGTCATCTTGTTTGGTCTTTTTGGAGATGTTTGAAGTGTCTACGAACATGTGCTTCGGCACCTCCCCCAAGCCCTTCATCAAGTGTTCAATGCAATAATTGGCCAAGGTTTATTGAAGTCAAATTGATAATTATTTTAAGTGGTTTGCATTTTAAATATGAACTACATTAATAGATTTATATTTTATATGGATGAGACCAAATATTACATAGTAAACTTTACATAATCAGTTTTTAAAAATCTGACAGCGATACAGGATACTATAACTTAAGAGGATTGATATTTTACTTTATAGCTGTTATTAATGGAAAAGACATTTTTTCCAATATTTTGCAATTTTCTGAATTATGTGACTATTTTTAAAAAATTTTTTGGGATGAAAAATAAATTCACACTACAAAAACCGCAATGGACAACGAATTGTGACTGATATTGCGACGGTATCGGGCTTTCGGGTTGCTATGATTTTAAACCATTCAGCCGTCTCTACTTTCTCTCATCGCTTATTTATTTCCCTCCCTTACCTCATTTTTTATCTCTTATCTCTCTTTCTCTCCAATCTCATCTCTCCCTTCTTTCTCTTTTTCTTTTGGGCATGTTTGGTAAACTCAGTTTCCTCGAAATCCCCACGTTTGGTTGGATCGTGGAACGCAGGAAACAACTGTCTGTGTTCCATGCTTCATCGAAAGGGGAGGTCGAACAACCCCCGTTGGATGCGTGGAGTACCTAAGATGAACCATTTTGTTTTGTGAAAATCCATCTTCTGTGGGTCCCATATAGTAGATTAGCACCGTTAAGATTGTTTCTCATCCCTAAAATGGTTATGAGACAAATTTTCAGCCGTTGAATCATCTTAAATGATGAGATATCTTCAAAAAAAGTAATCAATGCTACTGATGCAAATCTGGACTTCTATGAGCCCCTTTTGAAAAATCTAAACCGTTAGATCTGATCTAGAGGCCAAGAACGGCTATGGGACCAAATTTCATAATATGGGGCTTTGTGGATCATGAAATATTGGCCAAAACATTCTATATCGTTGATTTCTTAAAGATTTCTTCTCTAAAAATCCTCTCTTTTGCCAAACTTGGTTTTTTTAAGAGGGGATGAGTTGATTCCAAACTTTAGGAAGGATTTTTTGAAAGTATAAAATCCCCTTATCCCTACAGATGTTTGCTAAATGTACTCATATTCTTCTCTCTCCCTTCATTGCCCCTTTTCCATTCACTTCAGTCGACACCTCTCCTCTCTCTCCTCTCTTGTTTTATGTTTTTCTTCTCTCCCTTATTTCTTTCTTTCCGTTTTCCCTTTCTTTCCTTTCCTTTGTTCTTTCTTCGTTCATTTTTCTGCTTCTCTGTCTCGGTTTTCTTCTCCTCTCTCCCTGTTTCTCTTTCTTCCTCTCATCCCCCTGATCGCGCTTAAAAATGACGTGGAAAATGAATTACGGAATCAAAGTTCGACATTCACGCACTTCAAGCATTAAGAAGAATGAGAAATAATTACTGTTCATCATTAATTTCCCTTTGTTTACATGGGTTCAAGTGCCCTGACCGCGGGGATGCAGGTTGTTTACATACATTTTGAAAGTTTACAACCCCTCCCTCAACTCTTAGATATGATCTCAACTTGGAATTTTTGAGAAAATGTACATAGAATAGGAAAAAAGTGCCAAAAAGATGGAAAAATGGGGGGTGACCGTGACTCGCGGTCACTGCCCCATTTAAATGACCGCGGCCGCGATCAATGGGGCCTTCCACGGTCACTGGCAAGTTGTGACCGTTTGGTCATTGTTTCGCCTCCAGTTTTGTCCTGTTCGCAATAGTTCTTTCTTGGAACTTCTTTCAGGTGTTGAAACTCCATTTTCATGACTTTGGAGTGGTGGACAACCATCAAGAAGATCACATTTAATCATGGAATCAATTGAAACCTTTTTAACTCATCATTCGTGCTTATGGACTGCATTTTTGTTTCAAGTCTGAAATGGGCAAACATGAAGTCGGAGTTGTGTCATTTTGAACCTATCATTTTCAAGGAACAAAATGAGGCCTAGAGAGACTTCTTTCACAACTTTTGCAATGGCTAAGAAGCCCTATGAATAAGAGAAACAGAGGTGACAATGTCATCCTCTCAGAAATTGCCGAGGTATGAACATAGCATGAACTTTAGCCATTCCACTTCCTTCTTTTCTTCTAAATTTTCTTCCTCACCTTCAAAACTGAGAAAAGAAGGTGGGAATGGTCGTGGTAGTGCTACTGGAGTTTGCTTCTTGTTGCCTTAAGTGGTGACTTTCTTCAATTTCTTCACTTTTCTTCCTTATGTGTGTTCCTCCTCTTTTTCTTCAAAATTTGAAGCTTTTATAGACTCCCAATCAGTTTTGTTCAGTTTTGGGGATTTAATAGCAGTTGTGGGGAGTTGGATTTCGAAGAGGAGTGGAGGAAAACTGCCCAAAATCGTGGGAAACATCTTTTGAAGGTCCGTTACCGTAGGCCCGGTCACGGACAAGGCCCAATTTTGGGTTTTAGTGTTTGTGGCCCATTTTTATCTGTTTTGGGCTCAAACGAAGTCCAATTGCCACGGAACTTGGAGGGATTCTTCTTGACACTATTTTCTACATGTCATAAAAATTTCAGACCATCTTGACTTCAGGAAGTTGGTCAACTTTTTCATTAATTGGGCCCCGGTCACGGACAAGGCCCACTTTTGGAACATTGCATATGCGATCTATTTTCAACTCTTTGAGGCCCGAATGATGTCCAATCATGATGAAACTTGGCGAGATGCTGCTTGACACTATTTTAAGTGTTTCATAGAAGTTTCAGCTCTGTTTGACCACCTGAACATGGTCAACTCCTTTTGTTTGTGGGCCCCGGTCACTCCCAAGCCCCATTCTTGAACTTTTGCATATGTGGCTTGTTTCCGCCTGTTCGGGGCCCAAACGGTGTCCAATCGCCACGAAACTTGGTGGAATGCTTCTTGACACTATTTTGAGTGTGTCACAGAAGTTTCAGCTTTGTTTGACCACCTGAACATGGTCAACTCCTTTTGTTTGTGGGCCCTGGTCACTCCCAAGGCCCATTCTTGAACTTTTGCATATGTGGCTTGTTTCCCCCTGTTCGGGGTCCAAACGGTGTCCAATCGCCACGAAACTTGGAGGAATGCTTCTTGACACTATTTTGAGTGTGTTACAGAAGTTTCAGCTCTGTTTGACGACCTAACCTTGGTCAACTCTCCAGTTGACTTTTTATGACAGTGGGCTCTTGTTTCAGCTGTTCGAAGCCCAAATGACCTCAGTTTGATTTGAAACTTGGAGGGACTGATGTCAAGAACATCTTGGAGTATTCATCCAAATTTCATGTAGTTTGGATTTGAGGAAGTAGGATTTCGAACAGTGGCCTATTCATTGCATGCGTTAGGTCACTATTCACTCCGCATTGAGATAGTAAGCCTATTTTCTATCCAAACAACCTCCACTTGACTTAAAACTTTGGGAGAAATAACTTAGGGCATTCTTTGAGCATTTGTTCCAAATTTTATCTGCTTTGGCCTTCTGGAAGTAAGATTTTAGCCGATGACCCCCAAATTCGGGATTACTGTCCTCTAAGCTGACATGTAATGAAATTTAGGCCAAACGGAGTCTTTTCGACTTGAAAATTTGCAAAGTATCTTCTGAGCATGACTAAAGCTTTACGCCCAATTTTCATCAATTTCGGACATCGGGAAGCAGGACTTTGGTCAGTGACCCTCTGGCTTGGGGGGGAACTGACCTCAGGCTGACATGCTTGTGGCTTTTGATTTCGATGATGTCTGTTCAACCCGAAATTCGAACTTCCTTTGAGAGTTCCAGCTACCTTGATCTTCATGGGTTATCACTTTGCACAGGGATCCACAGAGCATAGCATATCATCACTTCAACATGTAGGAATGCCGGTTCTCACAGTGATTCCCCAGGATCTGGCAAATAACCTCTGTAGCCTAAATTAAGCTGAGATGAGGTGTCTTCGCTGCAGTATTTGCAATTTTTATTGGTCAACACCCCCCACCACAATACCTACCATGAGAGATTCCACATTCTCCGATCTTGCCGCCAGCTGCCTCCTTCTCTACCGGATAGCCACCACTAACCCACCTTATTTCTCTTTCTTTCTCTTTCTTTCTCTTAATTCTTTCTTCTCTCCCATTTCTCCCTTCTCCTCACCCTAGCCGCTGGAATTCAACCACCAAACCGCCGCTGCCGGTTGCCACCTCCTTCTTCCTCAAGCTCCAAGTTTACCGAAGGCACCTCCCTCGTACAGTCTCTCCATTTCCCAAAGCCCTAGGTAAGGTTCTTCCTTCCTATCAATTAGGCCATATGGAGTTTTGGTTTAGAATAGTGTTTAGCACGCTCATTAGCTTCCTTTCTTTGCATTTGTAGGTTGGATTTGTGTTGAGTTCGGATTTGCTAGAGTTTGAGCTTCATGAGTTCTTAAGTGAGCTAGAGCATACCCCTTTTATTGCAATTTTCATCTAAGGCAAGTGGATGTGCTTTCCCCATTGTTTATGTCTTTTAATATTGGATTCTAGCATGCTATTGTTCATGTCTTTTATTTTGTCAATTTTGATGAAAAATGGAATATTAATGTTAGAATTAGGTTGAATCATTGGATGATCAATGTCCTTGGCCACAAAAAGATGTGTTCCTTTTGGATCCATTGCTCTTTTCTCACGGGTATTAGCCTCTGCTGAGTAAGCTCTATCTACAACATCATCAGAAGTAGCTAGCCTCTGGAAAGCTGTAACATAATCTTTATACATTGGATTCAGGCTAAGAATGAACCTATTGACTTTCTTCACCTCTGTATTAATTATGGCCTTTGCATATTGTGACAATTGAGTGAAAGTATGTACATAAGTCGCCATTGACATCTGTTGTTGCTGTAGGGCCATAAACAACACTTTTTTCTCCCCCTGAACATGAGTTAGGATAAATTTCCTTTTAAATTGTCTCTTGAAAGTATTCCACACAGTAGCACCAAGCATATGCTTATATGAATATCTCATGCTTTTTCACTAAGTTTTTGCTACACTGCGAAACATAAAAGCGGTGAGTAAGACCTTCTGCATGTTAGTACAAACAACCATAGCAAGCATATCATCAGTATGCTCTAACCATTCATTTGCTAGTAGAGCATCTTCCTTGCCGTGGATTCTGTTACACCTCTTTTCTGAAACTTCTCATATAAGGCATTAAGGTCATTTTGTTTAAGCTAAAACACCACTTATTGCTCTACATGTGGTTGGACTGATGGCTAACTTTGTTGTTCAGCTATAGAAGCCATTTGTGCTTATAGAGATTGCATAGCTTGCATCTGTGCTTGCATTGCATGAGATTGTGCTTGAATTGCTTGCATCACCGTCATAAAATGGTTGTCTACATTAGGAGGTAACCGTTGAGGAGTAGATCCGCTAGTGTCTGGGAGTGGGTTCATGTTAACCTCGTTATTATTATTAGTACCTGATTCTGATGCCATTCGTGCACAAAGAAACGTATCCTAACTTAGAAATACTCATTTATCAACATATTTAAACTATAACGTCAAATAGTTAATACATGCTGAATTCTATTATATCCTCACCACGATCCTACATGTCTACGTCTTTTAAATGACTATTTCATGCTATGACACCATACTTACGTATGTCATAACTTGAGCCCAAGAATTCTGGTATTAGGATTAACCTCAATTAGTGACATACATACTCCAGTGTAATACACACCTGGACTTGAGTTTAAGCAGAATTACATAAGGGAGAATCACATTACTTACACGGGTGAGATGTTTATAATGGACATCTGTCCAAGCATTCAAATGCGAAAGCCTATTAATATCATTCATGAAACAAGATAATCATAACTAAACGAATACACATTTATATGAACCAAAGTTGGAATGGTACATCTTATAACAAGGATAATAAGGAAAAAAAGAGTTTATTGGAGCAGTAAGAAGGGTTACACAGTATCAAAATACAAGGGACCGTGAACTATGCAGAACAAAAGAAAACTAATGCCAGCTATGATATCCTAAATGCAGTTACATCCTAAAATAAGATCTAGTATACTCTTTGCACACTCCATGGTGGATCAATCAAAGATAATCCGCTGTCCATTCATCTAGACCGGAGGGGTTCTCGAAAGTCTCCTCCTGAGTCTTTTCTATCTTCACAAGATCAAAACCGGGAGCTGAGCTTGTAACACCATAGACAACTAATGAATAAGACTATTCAGCAAAGTATAAGCATCATTAAGGAAGTACGCATTGTATCTATAAGAACCATTAACATGTGATTAAAGAGATCAATTCAGTATATTAGGCATGTTGTGCAGTTGAGTAATCATGCTATAAGAATCAAATAATAGAAATACTTTACTATTTGATTACTACATTTGTCATATCCTCTCGCTAGGGATCTTTACGTTGAGAATACCATCAACCGGGTTAAGGTACGAATGGGTCCCTTGTACATGGAGTCCGAAAGCCCCCAAAAAAATAGCACATTGCAGTAGTACCGTTCGTGTTATACCAAAGTCAACCTCGCTGGGTATCATAGGCTGAAACTAAGTAGAGCCAAACTATTCTGATTCATTCATATCATTGAACTTGAGCAATCATGCAATTCACTCATTAAGTGAGAACAATATTAAACCGTATACATTCAATTCATTCGTGTAATACGTTTGTACTCAATTCAACGTCAATGTCAATATAATATCAATAAACATTTCAAATAGATTTAATGCATATAATAATCATTTCAATTCAAATAATTATTGAAAGAGTAGAAGGCAATAATAGTAATTCAATATGCCATACAATTCAGTTTAGTGGGATCAAGGTAGGTTTACTAGCCAACCCTAATATAGTTATCTATTGTTCATAACCATGCATGATGATATATTTTTAAGTTATTCGATACACGGTTGTCTCCTTTTGTTATTATATTATATTTGGAATGTGTATCAAAGTCCCTTAAACCAGCACCTATGGGGAGGTGCTTAACAAATGTACAACACCACATGAATAAGTCTCATCCCTTATGACTTTCATGATCTTAAATTATTTCATTGGGCCGATTAATAGCGTAAAAGGATGCAGTAACTAAGGTCTTACAAGGTCTCGTACAGTACCTACTTAACTCTAAGCTTTAATGGTTTTATGGCTTAGCCATGGGCGACTTACGACTTAGCCGTGGGCATTTTACGGCTTAGCAGTAAATTGCACTATGGCTTAGCCGTAGATACCCAAATTTTCCTCTGTATTTACGATTTACCTGTATTCTCTCCTATGACTTAACCGTATTTGTCTTACAGTTGAGCTACTGCTTAGCTACAGCTTAATTGTACCACATTCTACGGTTTAGCTTTGGCTTAGCCGTAAAAGAAAAATAAAATTTTAGCTCACTGGACCATGTGCCGTAACTTCTATATAGCTTAGCCATAAGCTTCAGTTGAAACAAAGGGATATCCCCTACCTATTTATTCAGTCATCTTTTGTTTTAACTCATACTTCATCAAGAATACTGACCTTTATCATACTATAGAGTTTAGAGCAGTTGAGAACATTAGGGCATCATACAGTAGAGTTTAGAAAATTAAGATCATTAGGGCTGAATGTACAGGATTCAATAAAATTACAAAAATTATAATATACCAATATATATTAAACCAAAAATTTGCTTATACTTGTCTTAGTTTAGAATTCAAACTACCACTCTTATTCTTGACTTAACTTGAGACGATATCCCAATTCTCGAACCTAAAACTGATATGCATGTAAGGGATTACAGGAGGAGTCTTCCTCACTCCTTGAACCAAAGACTGGTAGAAAAGAAGTAGATCTTACCTCTAGAGATCAAATAAAAGAAAAACGTTGCTTGAATCCTTCACTTCACAGCTTGTAAGTAGAGTAGAAAACACTAGAGATACTAATAGAAGTCTTAAATCATATATGCAGCTTTACTCCAATGAGTTGATGAGACACTGGTGATGGAGGAAAGAAGAACAGGAGTCTTAGGGCAAGAAGAATATCAGAGAGAAAGAAACCATCAATTAGGAACAGTGGGCTCTTATATATATAGAATAAATTTCTGCAGTTTATAAGAAAGTCCTTATTTGTTGAGGTAATTTCATTTTTAAGTCAAATGAAGATCTAACTAACACAAACAAATTCAAACGTATTTGAGACAAGTATGAAAATTGACAAGCTCAATGAAATGAATGCGATGATGTCAATATGATACATGAATGATGAAAAACCATGAACTCGAAAATTATGAAAAAGGGCTTTTACTACCTAGGTAAGGTTACACTGAATTCAACTACCTGTCCATGTCTTAAACATAAGCCACAAAGACAAAACAAGTTAAACCCATCCTAATTCGATGGTAATTAGCTAATAACTTACGTCATTAGCTGCTAAGTATGCTTAATTTGGGTTGGGGTGTTACATGAATCAGTCAATAAACCTCTACTGTCCATTCGTCAAAGCCTAATGGAACCACTGAGGTCTTCTCCTCTGACTCCCCAATCTTTACAGGACTGATATATGGATTTGAGCCTGTAAAACCAATGAGATAGCTGTGGATAAGACTATCCGGCAAAGCATAAACATGAGTAAAGTAATACAAGTTGTATCTAGCAAAATTAATGACAAATGATTATAAGAGATCAATGTAAGTCTAATAGGCAATAATTGTGCATTTGAACAACTCATGCTATACAAATCAAATAAAGAAAATACATTCAATTTGGCTACTACATATAGTTATATCCTCCTAGCAGGGATCCTTAATCGTGGTATCCCAGTGCCCAGTTACATCTGGGACATTTATTTTCTGAAGTCCGAAAACCCAGATACTTACTGCAGTGGTGACACATGACATTGCCCAAATTTGACCCTGTCAAATCTTATAGGGCGAAGCTAAGTAAAGCCTGACCTAATTCGAATCAATTAACAATTGAGAAAGATTTTCAATCTTTATCAATCAATTTCAATTTCAATCAATTCAATTGTTCTTACACAATTGAGTTTAGAATTTATATCAATCAACAAATCAAATAAACAATCCAACTTCATTATAAATATTGATTAAGTAGCAAGTAAATCAATCAATTGATGTAACATCATTGTAAACAACGATTCAATAGCACGTTGAGAGAACAATAATCAAGTCAAACAATATGCAATGTAATTAATTTATGGAATAAAGGAATTTACTAGCCAATCTTATTCTAATCACCCGTAGCCTCTAACTGTTAGTTTTGATGTAGTTTTAGTTTATCTGATACACTGCTTTCTTTGCTTGATGTTACAGTGTGTTTAAATGTATATCAGAGTCCCCTAAACCAATAACCATGGTTAAGTTCTCGACATACGAATGACTTTACATGAATGAATCCTAGCCAATACTGTTCATGTTAAGTAATTTTCCATTTGACCAAATGATTAGGTTGAAGGATCTAAGAAACTAAGGCCCTATAAAGTCTTCTAAATGTCCCTGAATATGCCTAAGTTTTTGGGTTCTCACGGCTTAGCCATGGATTGCCTATGGCATACCTGTGGAGTATAAAAGTTGTCTCGCATCTGCAGCTTAACCGTAAATAGCCTACGGCTTAGCCATAAGTGGCCTACAACTTGGCTACGGCTTAGCCGTAGTGTATTTCACGGGCCTAGTCATGAGATTAGTCATAGAAGAAAGTTTTGACTTTTCTTTTTCGTTAGACTTTTATGTTTATACGGCTTAGTTGTAAGATAGTTTATGGCTTAGCCGTAAGCTTTAGAACTTCTAGAGCTGGGCAATTACAAAATTTTCTTCTTCCCCCATGATAATGGGGTTCTCACTGTATGTCTATAATTCATTTCAATGCAATGGTCTTTACCCAATTCAACTATCTAGCACTTGCAAATCCGCATTTCACTATTTAGCAATTTCATTATGCATTTGAAACAGGGATAAAAGGGAAACCTGCATAGAGCCTTCAGTTACTCCCATTCAATCATCAATAATTTACATTTCAATAATCCCATTCCATCCTTTAATCTCCACTATTTATTTCATTCATTTCTTCCTAATAACCCATGATTAACAATACCATAATATAGAGAAAAGGCTTAAATTGATAGAATAAGAAATTCAATTACTATAATAAAGACCTCCCAACATGCATTAAACTAGAACTAGCTTATACTTGCATTTGATTGTGGTGTTTCAGCTCTACACAATTCTTTTGTGCTCAAATTGGAAAGAAAAAGCCCCAAATTCTAATTCTAACATGAAAATCATGCCAAATGATAAAAGAGATAAGATGCATGGCATATACAGAAATTTCTTAATCTATTTGGAAGCCTATCAAGCTGAAAGGAAGAAAAAACTCTTACCTTAGTAACTAATTGGAACAAGTAGTGGAGAAATTCCCAATTTCTCAACCCTAGAAATAAAGTGTTGGCCATGTGGGTCCAGACCATGTTTGGGTTCTATATCTGGGGTGGTTTCCTAATGTATTAGGAATTTCCTATTTTGTTAAATAGTAGTTTTCTAATGGGTTAGGACTTTCCTTTTTTCTTGAGATAGAGTTCTTGGGGGATAAGGATGTACTGGTTATATATATGAGATGTAATCTGTAACCGTAGTCGGTCAGTCAGAGAGGCTGAGATTCCAAGGCTGTGGTTTCACAGATTGGAGGAGAACCTAGTGGAAATTGATTTCCCGTAGATGTAGGCATCTTTGCCGAACCACGTAAATCTTCTTGTCTTCTTGTGTGTTGTTGTTTGATCTTGGTTGCGTTTACACACACGCGCACAACAAGTGGTATCAGAGCGATTGATTGTGCGTGGAAGATCAACGGGAAGAGAAGAGATCAAGGTTAATTTCTACTGGGCCACACGCGATCGCGGAAGAAGAAGACAGAAATTGGGTTCTCGTTGCTCTGTTTTTCCCGAAAACAGAGAAGCAGTTGTCGGGTGGTTTGGTTGCTCCAGATCTTCATCGGAGAAGAAGGGGCAGCCGGTTCTGAGGAAGAGGGTCGGAGAAGAATCGCCGCTGCAACGCAATCGTCGCTGCAAAGCAAAAAAAAAAAAAAAAAAAAAAAATGCTGCACTTACCGGTCGCCGGTCGCCGCTGCTTGCCCCAGATGCCGTCGCCGTTGTAGTCGCCATCGCCGCCGGTCCCGCCCTGCTGGTCTCCAGATTCTCCGCCGTAGCCAAGGCAGACAACGTCTGCAACACCGTTGTAGAAACCGTTGCAGAACAGGGGTCGTTTGGAGAAGACGACCCAGTTTACTGGGTCTTGGGACGGGTCGGGTCAGTGAACCTGACCCGCTTTGGAGTACAGTCCAGCGCCTTTTCAGGTTGGGTTCCGTTTTCGGGTTGGGTCAGAACCAACCCGCGGTGCAAGCCCAGTTCCGTCAGCAGTGCAGGCCGGTTCGGGTCAGGTCGGGTCGACCTGAACTCGGCAACAGACGGTCCAGCCCGTCAGCCGCCGCGCAAACGTCAGCAGCGTGACGTCATCCGGCTGACATCAGCCCACATCATCGGACAGACGGTCAATGGCCAGAGTTGACCAGATTGACGGCAGAAATTTGTTTCTGCGATATCTTGATCATCCGAAGTCCGATCGGAGATCCGTTTGCGCCTACGGACTCGTTTCGAGCAGATCTACGTGCTTGTGGAAGAAGATTGGCTGTTTGACTGTCAACAAGGAGTTTGACCAAATCGGGAGCGCAAAAAATCGTTTTTGTGATATCGGAGTCATTCGGGGTCGGATTTCAGATCCGTTTCTTCCAGCGTGCTCGTGTTGACGAGATCTACAGCTTGGTGCAGGAGTTGAGGTCAGTGTTAATTATTTGTTTTTCCTGTTACTTAATTTGATTAAGATGGAGAACAATACTATCAACACTACCATGGTTAAGCTCAACCATTCCAATTGGTTGATCTGGAAACCGAAGATGGAGGATATTCTCTATTGTAAAGACCTCCATGATCCCGTTGAGGGGGATAGTGCCCGACCGAAAGATATGCAAGATGGTGATTGGAACAAATTGCATAGAAAAGCGATTGGTCACATCAGACAGTGGGTTGATAACAGTATATTTCACCACGTGTCTAATGAAACCAATGCGAATACCCTTTAGAAAAAGCTAGAAGCAATGTATGATAAAAAGACCTCGGTGAACAAAACCTTATTGATCAGAAAGCTTGTGAATATGAAATTCAAGGATGGTGGTCAGATCGAAGATCACATCAATGAGTTTCAAAGTATGGTAAATCAGTTAGCCACTATGAAGATGATCCTTGATGATGAGATGCAAGCTTTGTTGCTTCTGAGTTCTTTGCCAGATTCATGGGAGACATTGGTTGTTTCCTTGAGCAATTCTACTCCAGATGGTGTGTTATCTATGAGTCAGGTTACCAGTAGTCTACAGAATGAAGAAACAAGATGGAAATCTGTAGGGACAGATAATGCACAAGCCTTTGTTACTGAGAACAGGGGGAGGAGTAAGAGTAGAGGACCAAAGGGGGGTCGTGGCAAGTCTAGAGGTGACTCACAGTCTAAGTCTAGCAGTGAATCACAGAGCAAGAAAAAGTCTGTAAAGTGCTTTTTCTGTGGCAAGATGGGCCACATCAGGAAAAATTGTTTTGCCATGAAGGAACAGAAAGGCTCCAACAATGATAAGACTAATGACAGTGATAACACTACAGCTACTTTGGAACAGGAAGTAGTGGTGCTCGCCGGCGATGATGATAAGTGTTTGAGTGTTGCAGATGGTCAGGTTGAGTGGGTTGTTGACACAGCAGCATCCTACCATGCTACTCCCTGCAGGGAGATGTTCACGACGTACAAAGCAGGTGACTTTGGTACTGTGAAGATGGGCAACACGAGTCATTATGAGATTGTTGGTATCGGTGATGTCTGCATTAAAACCGATATTGGTTGCACAATGATGCTGAAAGATGTGCGACATGTTCCTGATCTGCGGTTGAATCTGATTTCCGGGACTGCATTGGACCGTGCAGGTTATGAGAATTACTTCGGAAATGGCAGATGGAAGCTCACTAAAGGGTCTCTTGTTATTGCGAGAGGAACAGCAGGTAATACTCTTTATAAAACACAAGTAAAGCTGTGTAAAGATGCGTTGAATGCAGTTTAGGACAATTCCTCTATGAATCTGTGGCATAAGAGGCTTGGTCATATGAGTGAGAAAGGCTTACAGATGTTGGCAAAGAAGGATTTAATTCCTTGCTCCAAAGGTATATCCCTTGACCCTTGTGATTATTGTTTATATGGTAAACAGCATAGGGTTGCTTTCTCTTCGACATCAAAATTGAAATCACATGTGTTGGATTTGGTATATTCTGATGTTTGTGGTCCCATAGAGGTAGAATCATTGGGTGGCAATAAGTACTTTGTCATGTTCATCGATGATGCATCCAGGAAAGTCTGGGTTTATCCGTTGAAATCAAAGAATCAAGTATTCCAGATGTTTCAACAGTTTCATGTCCAGGTTGAAAGAGAAACAGGTAAACTCTTGAAGTGTCTCCGTTCAGATAATGGGGGTGAATACACATCCAACCAGTTCAAAAGCTATTGCTTGAAGCATGGCATTCGACATGAAAAGACAGTTCCTGGTACTCCACAGCACAATGGTGTGGCAGAAAGAATGAACCGCACTATTCTTGAGAAGATGAGATGCATGATAAGATTAGCACGGTTGCCTAAGTCATTCTGGGGTGAAGCCGTTCTGACTGCCGTTTATCTGATTAACAGATCCTTCTCAGTTCCTTTGAATTATGATCTTCCAGAGAGAAGATGGACAGGTAAAAATGTTTCCTATTCACATTTGAAGGTGTTTGGGTGTAAAGCGTTTGTATATGTACCAAAGGAGCAGCATTCCAAGTTGGACGATAAGGCAGTGAGTTGCATCTTTCTTGGTTATGGTGGAGATGAGTTTGGCTACAGATTATGAGATCCAGAGAAAAGGAAACTTATCAGAAGTAGGGATGTAGTTTTCCATGAAGATTAGTTCTTTGGAGATGTTGAGAAGATTAATAAGTCTTCTGAGAAAGTTGATGGAGTGGTTGATCTCACACCGACTCCTTCTCCGGTGCAGACTACAGGTGGAGAAGGTGGACAAAACGATCCGGATCGTGATGAGGCACAGGGGCTGCCAGATGATGAGGGTGTTGAGCAGGGGGAGCAGTAGTCTCCTCGGATTGAAACCACGGAACCTCATGTTAGGAGGTCTACACGGGAGCGTCAACCATCAACTAGGTATCCTGCATCCGAATATGTGTTGCTTACTGATGAGGGAGAGCCAGCTAGCTTCCGAGAAGCAATGACTCATGCTGATAAAGATGAGTGGATGAAGGCTATGCAGGATGAGATGAGTTCTTTGAAGAAGAACAAGACTTATGAGCTGGTGCAACTTCCTAAAGATAGGAATGTTCTGAAAAACAAATGGGTGTTCAAGCTGAAAAAGGATGAGAATGGGAAACTAGTGAAGCACAAAGCACGGTTAGTGGTAAAAGGCTTCGCACAGACGAAGGGTATCGACTTCAGTGATGTTTTCTCTCCTGTTGTGAAAATGACTTCTATCAGAATCGTTTTGGGTCTAGCCGCCAGCATGGACCTTGAGCTTGAACAGATGGACGTGAAGATCGCGTTTCTTCACGATGACTTGAAAGAAGAGATCTACATGACTCAGCCAGAGGGGTTTGAGGTAGAAGGAAAAGAACAGATGGTTTAGAAGTTGAAGAAGAGTCTCTACGGGCTGAAGCAAGCACCGAGACAGTGGTACAAGAAGTTTGATTCATTCATGTTGAGTCATGGGTACCGGAGGACAGCTGCAGATCATTGTGTCTATGTTCGTCGATTTATCGATGGCAGGTTCATCATCCTTCTTTTATATGTAGATGATATGCTGATAGTTGGACAGGATAGCAAGTTGATTGGTAAGTTAAAAGAGGAGATGTCAAAGTCGTTTGACATGAAAGACTTGGGTCCCGCACGAACGATATTGGGCATGCAAATACGTCGTGATAGGAGTTCCAAGCAGCTGTGGTTGTCAGAGGAGAAATATGTTGAACGAGTTCTCGAACGGTTCAACATGAAGAATGTTAAGCCAGTTAGCATACTTCTAGCCAGTCACTTCAAACTAAGCAAGCGCTTGTGTCCTACTATAGATGATGAAAAGGAACGGATGGCATGTGTTCCTTACTCCTCTGCTGTGGGGAGTCTCATGTATGCCATGGTTTGTACACGGCCAGACATTGCTCATGCTGTGAGTTTAGTGAGTCGATTTCTCGCAAACCCTGGAAAAGAGCATTGGGAAGCAGTGAAGTGGATCTTTAGGTATTTGAGAGGTACTTCCAAGGTGTGCTTATGTTTCGGAGGCTCAAAACCAGTCATGGAAGGTTATACTGATGCTGATTTTGCAGGCGATCTTGATCGTCGGTTGTCGACTTCTGGATATCTGTTTACTTTTGTAGGGGGAGCTATTTCCTGGCAATCAAAGTTACAGAAGTGTACAGCACAGTCTACAACTGAAGCGGAATACATAGCTGCTAATGAAGCAGGGAGAGAGATGCTTTGGTTGAAGAGATTCCTTCAAGAACTAGGTTTGAAGCAAGAAGAATATGTAGTTTACTGTGATAGTCAGAGTGCTATGGATTTCAGTGAGAATGCTACATATCATGGTCGCATGAAGCACGTTGATATCAAGTACCATTGGATTCGTGAGGTGATCGAGAAGAACTTCATGAAGCTGGAAAAGATTCATTCGGACAATAATCTCTCGGACATGAAGACCAAGGTTGTGTCTAAGGGAAAGCTGGAGCTATGTTCAGAGTTGGCCGGACTGAACTCCCATTAAGGGGTTTAGGGCATCTTCCCCATGGTCTGCAGGGGGAGATTGTTGGTCATGTGGGTCCAGACCATGTTTGGGTTCTATATCTGAGGTGGTTTCCTAATGTATTAGGAATTTCCTATTTTGTTAAATAGTAGTTTTCTAATGGGTTAGGACTTTCCTTTTTTCTTGAGATAGAGTTCTTAGGAAATAAGGATGTACTGGTTATATATATGAGATGTAATCTGTAACCTTAGTCGGTCAGTCAGAGAGGCTGAGATTCCAAGGCTGTGGTTTCACAGATTGGAGGAGAACCTAGTGGAAATTGGTTTCCCGTGGATGTAGGCATCTTTGCCGAACCACGTAAATCTTCTTGTCTTCTTGTGTGGTGTTGTTTGATCTTGGTTGCGTTTGCACACACGCGCACAACATAAAGATGATGACATGTAAATGAATAAGTAGGATGCATACAGATTTGAGTTCTCCTGGCTAAAGAAATACCAAAATTCTGAAATGGGATGAATTCAAACCTTTGCCTTTATAGCTACTTGAAATGAAAGGACAGGAAATTCCCAATTTCTAATAATCCCTAACCTAACAAAACCTTGTCAATAATGATAATATAAGATACATGCACACACTAAGAGCCTTTAAAATCTCTTTTTCAACATAGAAATCAAAGGAAGAAAGGATCTCTTACCTTTGATCACTGGTGAGAGGAAGATGAGATGAATTCTAAGAATTCAAAGCTCAAAGAAGATGAAGGAGATGATGTAGGAGCAAGATGAACCCTCCGATACCCCATACACGGCTTCTTAATTTTCAAATCTCCAAATATGATGCAACTAAAGAAGGAGGACAATTTTGTTGTAGCTTAAGCGGAAGAACAGACTAAAAATGGGTTATGGGTTATTTTTTTATATTCTCAAGTTTCTGAAATTACAGAAAGATCCGGGTTCTATGGTTTATTTTCAGTTTGAGTCAATTCAGGGTCCTTATAACTCATTTGAGATCAAATAAGTTCGGGTCCAACACAAAATTTGATGAGCTCAACGAGACGAATGTGATAATACTAATATGATGCATGTATGATGTAAAATCATAAAATCTAAAATTACAAAAAAAGGCTCTTTCTATCTAAATGAGGTTAAACTAGGTCCCAACTACCTATCCAAAATCCAAACTCAAATCACTAGACTCAAATAAGACTACATAAGCTTATTTGTAATATAATTAGACACTAATTATAATTATTTAAAATAAAATTAGATTAATTGATTAGTAATTACAATTAATTACTTACTAATCCGGTAACTTGGGTGGGGTATTAATTACATGCTGCTCTTAGATTCCGGGTATTAATTACATGCTGCTCTTAGATTCCGTAGGCATCAGTCTAGTCTAGTCTAGATTCCACTCAACTCACCTGACTACAGGCTCCAACTTTTACATCAGTATATGTGATACAATGGACATTTGCATCAATATATAATAGTCTGACGAGAGATTACTTATCTTTCAAATCTTAATCTTGTTTTTACCAAAAAAAAAAAGAAGTCTTAATATTGTGGCTGGAATATACAAACGTGCCGTTTCCATTTCCCACGTGAACAAGTTCATAGATTACGTGTATCTTGATAACATGCTTTTGTCTCCAAAAAAATGTTACCTAGGATGGCAGGCGTTTCTTGATCATGATTGAAAGGACGGACACAAAACATGAAACTCAGGGTAGGCCTTCTTAGTGTATCTGGTCAACGCGCATCCAAGGGAGGCTCTCACCTGGTGGACCGTGATTGATTGACCTACTCACAGCAAACGAAAAAGGACCATATATCATCCCAATTGAACACTACCCTATAGAAGCGTTATTTATTGACGCCTGATGCCACAAAAATGAGTGTGAAAATCAACTTTGTATTTCAGTTGTGATACATACACACGTTAAAATACATTTAAAATGTAGAGTAATTTATATGGTATTACATAATAACAATTGTGTTCACTTTTTATTCCTCACCTTATGGAATGGATACACATGTCACCTCTTTACAGGATAAATATGCTTGTGTGCATTTTAGTGTGTGCACAAATAATTATTTTTTTGTTTTTTTGGCCTTTCTTCACACCCTTCTTTGGTGTAGGTCAGTTATGTTGTCAGTTCTGCCTACTTAAAGTTGTATTTCCATGCCAAGAGAGGATTTGGGATCCCGACGTCCCAGGCAAAATTTATATTATTGCCGCACAAGAGAAAAACAAGCATGTTTGTGCTCTATACGCGGAAGAGGAAAATCCATTTTCTTTTTCGTCGTACAGTGCATAAACATGCCTTTAAATTAAAGTCCCAAAAAATCCTAGCATAACCTTAGTTTACTCCATATAAAAATAAACTATTCCAGGTAACAAAACATTAAACCTACAAAATATTTTAATGGGTTTATGCATGTGCATCAGACTTAAGCCAATCCATTTAAAAGGGTTAGGTAGGTAATGAGGTTTGATGAACCTGTTTTTATTGCTTGTTAGGTGCTCCAAATCAGTGACCGGCCCCGTATAGATATATATATTTATAGGACAAAACTATTATGCAACTATTCATCACACTATGGTAAGGGATACTTTTATTTTTGGAAAATATTGATGTACGAAAGGACAAAACCATCACACATCATGACACCTTTTTGACCTTGTTAGGTTTAAAAAAGGAATTGTCCCTGATCATAGTATGAGAGACAGATGCATGATAGTCTTCCTCTTTATAATATATACATATATATAGGGGGATACTCATGTGCATACATCCCTTACTATTTTGATGGGGGACATTTCCTTTTTTAGACCTTACAAGGTTAAAAAGGTATCATGATGTGTAATGGTTTTATCCTTTTACACATTAATACTATTTTATACACTTAAATATTGTCCATATATATATATATATTTATATACACATTAGAACTGTACAAGAGGGAGGATCTCTTGTTAACGTAGGTCTTCCACATCTATAAATGCGTCTTTCTCAGTTTTTAAGTTGCCTTTAAGGGCTCATTTATGTAGAGAGAACCTACTTGAATGGAATCCTTTGAGCCCCATTTTTCTCTGCTTTTGAAAGCCCTGGAAAGATAATTCATGGTGTTGTTTTTCCTTTAGTGCAACAATGGAAAGAAGCTTGATTCTGGTATTTGGTGCAACAGCAGTTTCCTTGGTGATTCTAACATATTGATGTTTGGTGCAACCATATGCATATCGCTGCATTGGAAAATAACCTCATATTAATTTACATAGGTTGTGATGACTCTTTACAGAAGATTTGGACCACACCCCAATATATATGCAAAAACTTAATTATATTCATTACATGAGGTGGGCCTATTAAGTCAATTTAATATTTTCTTAATTATAGCATCAACCCAAATCATTTTTTGAGCTAGCTAAAATATTCGATCTCAATACCATTCCTGGACAATCACATATATATAGGACCTAATACATAATGTAATAGTTATTAAGTATTCTTTCTTTACTTTGCTAAATCAAATTGCACCTTTTTTTTTATTGCACGAGCCATAAATAAGGTACATGTGTCAGAGATTCGTGCCAAAAAACAGGTGAAACTCGCTGTTGATTTCATAACCTATATCAAGGAGCATAAGATGGGTGAAGCACCTTTTAATTTCCTTATTGAACTGAAGAAATCTATCCGGACATGCTTGTAAATTGTAGTTGGGCAATTCTTAATGGTTTGATTTAGGTTTATTGAAACCATATCAGCGTGATCCACATGTTCGGTAGGTATTGCCTGTGTGTGGTTCCAAATGGCCAACCACATCAACATGTGACAATTTAGCCTTATCAACATCTAAGAGTAGGTCGTTGGAAGCGGTGGTCGCGGGTCAACCCATATATATACTCATTCAAAACGAAGCAATCAATTTAAAGGAACCTTAACCTGCAGAAGCGTGGCCTAAATCCAATTCATTTAAGATAATAACCTTATTTTGACTTAACTTGTAGGCAAAAGGAAGCTCGGCACAACCTTGGGTCAATCCATAACTAAACCATTATATATGAAAAATTCTAAAAAAACACCCCTTCAAAAACAGAATAGGGGTATTTTTGCTCCCATCTAAACCTCCAATGAAACATGCCAACATATCTTTTTTTAAGAGCTATATTCATTACTTTATCTCCTCTAAATTTTTTCACTTTTTTATTATCTCTCCCTATTTTTTATCTCTTTCAAAAGCATCTCTTGCCTAAAGATTTTCTTAATCTCAAAATCATGAGGTTGGGTTACTGGGGCCTTTTTATAAAATCATATGGTCCTAACAAATGGGTTCAACTATGATAATTTTATAATGAGTCTTATTATGTATAGGTGCCACTATTTTATTTGTATGATATTTTCATAGTGGGTCCCATTATGTATAGGTGCAACTATTGTGTTTGCATGATATTTTCATCATTGGTCCTATTACGTATAGGTGCAACTATTGTGTTTGTATGATATTTTCATCATCGGTCCTATTATGTATAGGTGCAACTATTTAATTTGTATGATATTTTCATTATGGGTCCCATTTCAGCTTGATTAATCATTAACCTCTTTGTTAGATCCAAGCCTATAAATCTACTATTGGGCCTAAAAAATCATCAGCCACTTCATTGCATAAAGGGTTCTACAGCCAGTTTTTTTTTTTTTTTTTATGACTTAAGGTATCCCTCAAGACTATTCCCTGAGTTACATATATGGTTGCGCAAATAATGCCCGAAAAAGCAAGGGGTGGAAATCAAACTATTGTTAAATGTATAGAAATATAGCCTAAATAGAACTCACTATATTATCTTTGAAACAATGAAGTTTAAATTTATACAGCTCATCACTTTCATTAAAGAAAAAGAAAAAAGAGGAGCAATTTAAGACAACTCTATGTGAAGAGAAGCTTTATACCGTTCCTCATATTATATATTTATAGATAGGTGACAAAACATGTAACCAACAAATTGTTTAAATGGTTATGTAGTACTTTTAAACCTGCCCATTTCAATGGGCTATGTGGATCGTTTCTATTTGCTTTTCTTGCGTGATAGGGCCTCCTAACCCTGGGAGGGCCCTTGTTAAAGTGGCTATTCTGGTGTGTATAGCTGCAACTTTCTTCCTTCTTTTATGTACCCTTTATGACGTTATCATTGATATAAAAAAAATCTCTTGGAGAGTTTTAATAGCATTCTAACTCCTTGGTTCACAATTTCTTTGAATAAGTTGGGCTTCTTGGACATTCTGATCTTGATGGCCCACCATGGCCGAATATTGGTGGGTAGACTTGAGTCCTTATCACTTCAATTGGATTAAAGTAACTCATATCGAATCCGATCATTTGTCATCCCAACATTTAGAGTATGAAACCCAAGCACCAACTTTGGATTTAATTATTGACTATTATAGTGGTCTTTATTTATTTATGTTGGATTCCAATCAAATTTATTAGATTTGTTAGGTTATTTCTAAATCATCCATATGCTTTGCTTGTCAAGAAGAAAAAATGAAAATAAGAAATATAAATAAAATGAAAACAATATTTGCCACATATAATTTAAATTTCAGATTTTACCTTTTTTTTCCTTTTTTGAAAACTTAAGAATCTAGGATGAATTATTTAAGACCACTCATTCCTTAAAGCACTACTTGCTAATCTTGATTTTTTAATTCTCCCTAAAATCTTTCCTGATATGCAGTGTTTTGTGCCTAAAATCTTAATAAAATTCACTTGGTCTAAACTACTCTATTTTTCTTTATAGATGACATCTGACTATACTTATTCTATTTCCATGTATAAATCTTTTTAATTTTTTTTAATGATGTGACCAGGCCCAATTAATTAAATGGCAGGCTTGGGCCTGAATTTTACAAGTCATGTCGGGCTTGGGCCAAGCCTAGGCCAATGCTTCTAAAGTTGGGTCAAGCTTGAATATGCCTTAAGCTGGCCCGGCTTAGCTTGGCTCATGAGGACCCCTATTAAAAATTCTCTGCATATCCTAACACTCACATATATTTATCAAATGGAGAGCATTGGACGTTGGTCTCTTTTTTTTTTTTTTTTTTTCTATTCAATTCCAACTGATCAATTTTTTTCATAGTGAGAGGATTGGTTGACCTAATGATTCTTGTACATTGGACTATTCTATCTAAATTTTTTTACTATATAATATTTTTTTCTCTTAAGTTGAACTTCTGGATTAAAGGAAAAATAATCTAACTTTTTTTTATTAATATTCTAATGAGACTTTATAGGTATAATATTTTTACCACATAATATTTTTATAATTGATTTAAATGGTTTTATTTAAAATATAATTACTTTTTAATAGGTATTGACCTGGACTTTGTTGAACTTGGCATGGCCCAACATGGCCTAACAATTGGCAGTGCATGATTATATCTACGCTTAGCCTAAGCCTAGCATCGAAGCTCTCACTATGGTGGTTTGGGCTATATTTTTATTTTACTTATATAGTACATATATTTTCAAATGAGTTGCGTTTAATATGGGTCATTTTCTTTTCTATTTAATTCTAACTAATCAATTTTTTTTTATAGTGAGTTGGTTACTTGACCTAATAATTCTTTGTATATTGGACTATTCCATCTAAATTTTTTTACCATATAACATTTTTTTCTCTTGAGTTGTGTTTACAAATTTAAGGAAAAATGATCTAACTTTTTTTAATAATATTATAATAAAACTCTATGGGTACATTATTTTTCTTTTTTACTTAGTTTTACTAATATGATATTTAATTTTTTAGGTGTGCAATAAAATATTTAAAATTATGGTTGTGTAATGAATTTTATGTTAATATTAATTTGCAAATCATTTAAATATTTTTATTTATAAATAATATAATTATTAAACAAAGCCCGTGTTGGGCATGGGCACTGAAGCGCTAGTTATTATGTATATTATAACAATACCCCTTTTCATGGGAGGTTGACACGTGGCGCAATTCTCTTTATAAGAGAGTGACACGTGACGCAATCTAAGGATTCCATCCATATTAGCTAAACTCTATCCATACCACATCTCTAAAATCTCTCAATTTTCCTCTCTCAATTTTCCTAAAATCTCTCCTTGGTTTTCTATGAAATCTATCTATCCCTAATTTATCTCTCTCATCCTCTACAGCTTCATCCCTATCTATTCTCTAAAGAACTTTTATCTCATATATCCATAGCACCTCTCTAAAATCTCTCATTTTTTGAGCCTTTTTTGGAACACTATGTCATCACCCTTCTAATATTTTTGAATGAAAATAACTATTTAGATTGCCTTTTTTTTATGATTCTGGTTCTGGGTCCTCTGTTTACCCAAACCAAAATCAAAAGGATCCCAACTGATCAAAGTTTTTAGCTACTTTAATTCAAAATCTCAGACTAATTCTAGCTGTTCATCATCAGAATACAAGTATGACACCAAGTCATACGTCTTGCACTAGACATCATAACACTCAACAGTAATCCATAGAATAGGAGAGTGGGCCCATGGTTCAAATAAATCACATATATGGCTATTGGCCATGCCCGGACTTTTTAATTGGACTCTTGATTTACATGAGATTCTTTGATCGGACTCTTGGTTCTAACGAGACTTCATTTTCTTAAGACTTTTTAATGAAAAGGAATTTCGGTGAGTCTTATTCTCTTTTTTCTTAGGCAACTCTACACTCATCTTTCTCTTATCTACTTATAAGCACATATGAAATTTTCATATCTTTCTTCTATTTTCCTGTGCTCTCGAAGGATATATAAGAGATATAGAGAAACGAGCTTAAATCATCAAGTATGTGCATATTATGTAGTTACTCTCTTAGTTCTTATTTTTTATTCATGTTGATTGGATTTGCTAGCTCTAGCCCTACATTCTATGCTATATATATTAAGATATTTTCCTTTCAGCCTTTTTTGGAGCACCATGTCATCACCCTTTTAATCTTTTTTAATGAAAATAATTATTTAGATTAGTTTCCTTTTCATGATTTTGTTTTCGAGTTCTCTGGGTACCCAGACCAAAATCAAAACGATCTCATATGATTAAAGTTTTTTTTAGTTTCTTATTGACCTTATCTAAAAATATATATATTATTCTTTTCTTCAACTGATTAAGCAAAAAGTGTTGCTATCTGTGCTACAACAAAGCTACTACTCTATGGCCTACCAACACAAGATTGAGTTTTCTAAATGTGTATCAAATTCATTTGCAAATACATGATGTGAATAAGTAAAAAATTTGAGTTTCGAACAAGATATGGGTCGATGAAAAAAAATATAGATAGGTAGTCATAGTGAATAGAAAGATACATACTAAATTATGGGTCAGATAAACTATGGCCTAATGATGTGGACCGCACCTCCAAATTTGTTTGAACCACAACTAAGCTAGGTATAATGTATATATTTAATGTTTAGATCTAAGGTCACAGGTCTGCACATAATTGAACCCACAGGTTTATACAAAGGCCTATACTAAACCAGGTCCAAAAAATGAGAATATATTTAAATATAAGATTTATTGAAACATTATTAATAAAAGATTGTACATTACCTTTTTTCTATTAATGTTTTTATTTTTGGTTTATCTTTTACGTTTTAAGTTTAGGGATAGGGACATATACATAATGAATTCACGTGGGTAAAAAAAATTTAAAAGACATATATTAATATTTCCATTATGGGTTTTATGAATTACTTAAAAATATTTACTTTTGTTTGTTATTAATTTTTCCTATTTTATTTCAATTATTGCATTTAGAATAGTAAGTAATTTGTGATAAGAAAAACTTTTTAAAAAAAAGAAACCTAAGATATATGTTATATATTCATTTGTGATAAAAAAAACTCTTAAAAAAATGCCCAAGTTATAAGTTGCGTCAATTTATATAAGTTTCATCCTAGACTTTGGACTTCACGCGAATATCTTATCATGGAAACTCTTTAAAAAAAGAAACCCAAGATATAAGTTGTAACAATTTATACTCTCGCTCTCTTCCGACTTCTCTATTCCATTCATAAATCATAACAATAGAAGAAGTAGAACGGCTTCATATTTTCTCATTCTTCCGTTGGAAAGATACATATGTTAAGATATTCCTCTTTCACTTCTAAGTATGCATTATATTCTATATAACACAAAATTCTCATATCCCTTATATTGTTAATAAGACTTAATTAATTTTTTCGTAGCCTGTGCCCAAACGCTAATCTTTCAAATCCCATCTCAGTGCTCCAAGTAGTCCATGTGAATCCACCAAACTTGACGAAGTATGTACGACGTGCTCCTAACTGCATCTTATTTTGAATTCTTTCTATTTGATTTGGGTACTTATAGAGCTAATTATTATATTCTTAAATTGTTTCATTGTAATATGTAGTCCTTTGACTGATACTATTTAAATTTATTATTTACAGAGGTAATTGTTATATTCTTAAATTATTTATAGTAATCTATAACCCTTTGACTGACACTATTTAGATAAAGAATTAGATCTTTAAACCCTATATTGTTCATGGTAATCTGTAACCCAGAAATCTTGATTATTTAATCATAAGTCATTGCAGTCAACAGTGGCATTCTTAAAATTTTTAAGATTGTTGAAAAATAGGAGTTCTAGGAATCATGTTAACCTTAATCCAACCAAATTTACATATAATCTACCTGTCATGTTAATCAAATTAACATATTTTTCTAGTACTCATATTGTTAAATAATTGTTTTTAATTTTTTTTATTATCAAATACATTGCAACTATAATAGTTGTGGATCACATCAAGCAAATATCATTCTTATTGTATGATGAAGTATTTAAAATTTTCATAAATGCGACAGAAGAAGAATTTAAAGAATGTGCAAATAAGGTATTTTACATTTATTTTTATTTACATAAAGTTACTTCTTTATTTTAACTATCATCATGTATATATATAAATATTAAAATTTTAATTATTTTATAGGTTAATTGGTATAAAATATTGGAAAATGAATAAAAAAAGCATTATAGAAGCAATATTTATTTCATATAAAACTAAACTCAATGAAGAACAAACTATCGTCAGAAAGCAATATCTCAATCAAGAAAATTAAAGAAATTAGCTACACCCTAGAATCAACCATTCTATTAATAAAAACTGAAAATTTTAAGTTTTATTTTAATGCCATCAACACAATTTCTTTCATATTAGTTTCTTTTAATAATTTATTTGAATGTTTACTATGCAGTATCAAATTATAAAGAAAATGTGAAATTTCAAGATGTTGGACTAAGTACTTCCATTGCAATATTGAAAACAAATAACTTTATTGAAACAAGCACACAAATTGAAACAAGTGCAGAAGTTAAAAGATCTATACCATATGAAATAACTTAACTGTCGAGATAAGCAGAGAAGATGAACCAAGAGTAACTATTGAAACAAGTGTATACCAATAAACAAATATCAACATTTTTTTTCCCTTAGACCATATGTAATTCCTTTAATCATTCAAGGATGGCTTAATATCAATGGTTTTTTTTTTCACTCTCAACTTTTATACATCTATGATTTAAAGAAAATATTTTCTCCTTTCAAAAAAAATAAAAATTCAATATTTTAACTATATTTTTGCTATGATTTATGTTATAATATTCATTAATATTTTATTTAAATTATTAGTAATTCTTAATATGATTTAATTGTTATTTTTTCATAGCCCATGTAGAGCACGGGCCCTGAAGCGCTAGTAATATATATATTAAGAATGGAGGCCTTTAGAGGGTGCCACATCAACACCCCTTATTTTTTTTTCTAAAGCGCCACATCAGCATTCTATCTCCTCCTATAATCTCTCTCCCTTCCTCTTATCTTTTAGACAATTAGTATTTTTTTAAACTTGAATCTCCTTTTTAGACAATTATTTTATTTTTATGCTTCTCTTTCTTCTTTGTTGTATATTCTAGTTTTCTTGTCCTCTTCTATTAGACAATAATTGTATGGTTTGAAAGCTACCACGTGCGCACTACATGTGTGGTAGATCCATGCAAACACACCACAATTTGTTCTTAGGTAAACCAGCCCTTAATCCAACTAAACACACCTTAATCTATTTCACGCAATGGTGATAAGTGTACACAGATTATGAATTGTAATAGACAGTGCTAACCCAACGGCTTTAATTGGTGTGTTTAATGATGAAAATGCTAATAGGCTCATCGTTGTGACAGGCCCCACTTGCCTACGGATCTACTCACTAGGGGCTACCCTTGTCATAATCACAATGAACCGGAAGAGGATCCCCTCCATCTAAATCAAAGACCAATGGTGATCCCTATGTGTCAACCCACCCATTGGATGGTGAATGGCCACCCTGTCATAATCACAATGCCCCTCAAGGAGATCCCCCTCCATGTAAATCAAGGACTAATGGTGATCCCTGTGTGTCAACCCACCCATTGGATGATAAAATCCTGATAGGTACTCCCTCCTAACCTATAACCAATGTAGGACCCTTTGAAGATTATTAATCATAGAGGACCTACCCACTGAAATAACAAAATCAAATAAACCCGATGCTGTTAATCATGGATGGCCCCACCTACCAAAATGGATAAAATATATGAAATCACATATGGGTGATTCTCATTCTCTATTTAATTAAGAGTTCCTAACATGATTCAAAATAAAACTAAAATCACTCACATAAGAGTGATTACATCCTATTTAGATTCGCAAGCATTGATCAAGCACTGATAGGTGTAGGTTGACGGCAAAACGCTAGGCCAAATAGACTTCCATCTTCGTTTCTCTCTATCTAAAAAATTTTCTAATATACTTTTTTTCACTCCTCAAAAACATCTAGTTTATATGTATAAACTCGTGGCCGTGCTTAACCGGGGCCTCCATAAAAAAAATTAAATAGTTTATTAAAAAATTATAAAAATATAAAATTTCAGATATTTATAAAAGTCAACCTACTAAATGAATAAAATAAAAACTAGAAAAAGTTTGAAAATGTAAGTAGCCCACTAAATGATTATCATAGTTTAGATAAACGTAAAATAATTCAAAGTCTATTAAATTTTATAAACATATGAACTTTTATTATTTTGATAAACTTTGTAATAAACTATTTAAATTTTTTATAGAGGTCCGGCTAAGCATAGGCTTGCGGTGCTAGTATTTAATGAAATTGCCAATGCCTCTCAAGTCATTGCCTGATAATCAGCGAAAATCTCTCGGGCTCCTAGCAAGAGGCCAACGACTAAAGTCATAGGGTGTCGTTTCGGCCTAAATGGTCACATGTGGTTGGCCATATGGAATCACACACTACCAATACCTATCGAGGTTGAGGATTTAGCTGTGCCTTTATCTGTTAAAATTATGAATTATGTTGAAATTAAAATTTTGCAATAATTGTTAGGGTTCGAGGAACAAGATGATACCTCTCTAAATGTGCACAAGGAACATGAACTTGATGAAAATGATAGCACTGCTAAGCCCAGAGAAAAAGACAAGGGAGGACATGAAAGTTGATTTGAAGCATGTACATGTTCCTACAACTTGATGAATGTTGTTGTCACTCCAATCGGTGTTAATACATGTAGTCACTGTAAGGTCCCAACCCTAGATAATTATGATTTATAGTTAATTAAATTGGTCTTACTTTAATTAATAAGTTATTAGGCTAATTGAGCCCAAATCCCTTTGGGTTTGGGTCATGGATAGGTAGTCGGGTCGGGTTCGAACCTTATTAGGTAGTCCAGGAACTGTTGCATTTTATATTTTCATGGTTTTACATTAATTATACATCATGTTAGTTGCATTGGGTGAGTTTCATCTTGTTGGACATCTTTCATGTTTGACCTAATCCCATTTAAGTTCATTCAAGCCTTTGTATTTCCATGCATGACCTAGATCTTCTTCCTAGGAGAGCTTTTGTACCTCTAATCAAGGGGTAAATCTATTTGAGTGAAGCACCAAGCTTAACACAAATATAAGGATACATTTTCTTTATATGCATGGCTTTATTTCTTGATTCTTGATGAGATTTTGTGATTTTACCCTTTTATACAGCTTAATGGAAATCCATGGATTTGATTAGTGAGTTGTAGTGATTTATGATGAATGAATGGATAATGGCCTTTAGGGAACCCAAGAGTGTGGAATGGAAGCTTGTAGGTGGGTTTCATTGTAGGTAGAATGGCGTATTGGAAGAGAGGAATCAGTAGAGTAGAAACCCTCCCTAACAGAGTGCTTCAGGGCTGACCGGTCGGTTCTGAAGTGCGATCGGTCTAATTGCATTCCCGGTAGTCCGACCGGTCGGTCACTCAACCCGACCAGTCGAATTTCCCTTCTGGGAGCAACCGATCAGTCAGACCTATATCCGACCAGTCGGGTAAGCCTGACCTGTAATTTTTAGTGAAGTATTCCAAAATGAATTCTATGCTTGACTATGGACTTTCTATAGTCTGTGGGATAGCCTAATGATGGGTTACTCCTTTGAACCTTAGGAAGAGACTAAGGTATCCACCCACACTTACTATAAGCTGTAGGTTCAACCTAAGTCCATATAGGACCTTAGAATTTGGATCCCTTGCTATCTCAAACTAGCCCAATGGTGAATAAACATAGAGGAGAAGGAGTGTTGAGCTGTCACTCTTTTCTTCTTGATTCTCTGTTAGTTTTCAATGTCACGTCATGGGTGTTGGCATAAGGTGAAGTGTCCTTTATATATACATGAAGTAACACCGAGAATGGTAATATCGGGACAACGAATGTCTTATGAATACACCGTATTGAATGACCTTGGAAACCCAGATTATCTAGTATAGGAATGGCTAGTAATTTGTCCTTGGTAACCATATAATCTAATTGCATTCATATTGATAATAACCTTGATCTCCACATAAGGATTTATATTAGTTGCATTAATGATGATCAGTTATTTAGTTGTGAACCTATTCTTGATATCTTCAACAAGGTTGAGTTACCTTCTCGTATCAGTATAAACAGATCAGTATATAGTAAGTAATGACATCAGATTATTTCCGACATATTTAGAGTCGGCACCACTTAGCTTATACCCCATAGGAGGTTTGACGGGACCCCATGGGAGTGTTTTATCAGTTGTCTACTGCAGTAGTATCAGGAGAGTGAGTCGACGCTCTTGCGGGCAGCTAGTCGGTCCTGGCCCAATCGCTAGTGGTTTCCCAAGGATCAGTTTACTCTCTTATTAGAGAGGAAATAGCAAATGTAGCTGCCATGTTGGTATGATATATTCTTATTCATGATTCTCTATTCATGTTAACTCATATGCATAAATGCCTAGATTTCGACATTGACCTCTTTTGATTATCATGTCATTTTAATTCGATTGATCTATCATGTTAAGGTCATGTATCCTCATCTTTGTTTAACCGTCGTGTTAACTAGAATTACCATGGTGTTACAGGTACAGAACCCGATGGCAATCTGGCAGTCAGCGCGATCCCGGAGGGAACCCCAGCGTTACCTTGGGACATAAACGAGTAGAATGAGGAGGACATCTTCTCTTGATTCTCCTCAACAGTGAACAACCGGGTTATCTTGGGATTGGACTAGGATTCATCTTGGCATTGGACTTATTTGTACTATTTTGGACTTTCATATTGATGCATGTAGTTGGGTTAATTAACAGACTGTGTTTATATAAACGAATTGAGATGAATGTTTTATAGATGCTTATGATATATATGCAGGTGAATCTCTAGGTTTCCGCTTAAATACCTTATGTTGAGAATACGTGTCATATGATTTTCCTCACACGTACCTGTGGGATCACCCTTGTGACAGTTCGTATGTGTCTGGTCATGGCACGAATTGTCACGGGTACATGTGTCATTCCTCGGAACTCACAACAAATCCCCAAATCTCGGGTTCGGGGCGTGTTTAAACATATAATTAATGCTAGTTTGAGAGAAAAATATGGATGAAAGGACACCAAAGTGAGGATTCAAAGGAAAATGAATGAATATGAAGCTTGATTAAAAAAATATTTTCAAGATAATTAACAAATTTAAAGAATCAATTTTAAGCGGTTGGAGGTCATAGTTGAAATTATTAGAAAATATCACTAAAAATGAGGTTACTAAATAAATAGTAAATAAAGTTTTCTCACTAGGTAAGATCTCAAAATGGTGTGTGAAAAAGAAGCACAACTATACTAATGGAAATAATGGTGCAAGAAAAACAAGTTACTTCCATTAACAAAGAAACCATTGTTCTATAAAAATAAATAAATAAAAATAAAGGAAACCACTAGAGAGAATTGTGGAGAAAAAGTAGAGGTGGCCAAAACAGTTTTGTATGGCCTTTTCTTCTGTGTACGAGTGTGGGATCCTTCCCCATTTGTGTGGGCTATCATCCCAGGTGCAACCCTTTGACAGCTATAAGCGTGAGTAAGAGTAAGAGTAAGAGTAAGAGAGCGGACTGGAAATCATCTTTTAAATATTTTTTTATCCCACCATGAAAATAAGGTAGGTTAAAAGAAATACAAGATGACCACATGCTGCTGGGTATCCTCTTCTTTGTAAGGTTTTTTGTATATTGGTTAATTAATGGGTTTGACGAACTCTAGGTTCGTTAAGTTGTATTTGATATTTTTTTTAGATGGGCTGTGGTTCACATTGCTAGAAAAGCTAAAGTGAAGAAATTAGAAAACAAAGTTGCCTGATTGATCGAATTGGAGACAGAGGCGATCCCTAATTAATCAAGTAACTATCCGATCGATCTGATGATGGAAAAATTCCCACCGACCTATGGGATTTTTTTTTCCTTTTTGAAATAGGATTTCTTGTTTTGTGCTAATTCCTATCCTACAAGGACTATTATTATAAGGCACGAAATTGGTTTTATTTAAAAGGTTTGTCTTTCAACACGAGGGATCCATCTCCTTATTCTAAGTATAGCTTACTTATTAGAGACTTTTTTCTCTAGAGCTTTCATTTGGAGAGATTGTACTGAAGTTTTGTTTTAAAGATTTTTGTTTTCTTCATCTCTTGTAGAAGTTTATCTAAGGAGTCAAGCAAGGTCTGCATCTATTACAGAGAATAGCAGGTAGCCAGGATAATGAGTATCTGTGCAAGAATAATCACATTTTTTAGGTTGCACAAGAACTAGATAAGAGTTGTGAGTATACATCTTGTACTACGAGATTTATAGTACTTGATTGTTAGTCCAATTTAAACTTGTGGTTTTTCTCTGATTTGGGTTTTCAAGTAAAAATCGTGTCGTCTTGTGGTAGTTGCTTGTTTGATTTATTTTATTTTCCACAGTATATTGTGTGTTTATTTGCAATCTAGAAAATCATATACTTGGGAGCACCCCCAAAACCTTCATTCTTCATTTCTTACAAGGGCTTTTTTATTTTTCTTAAATCATTATAAGGACTTGAACTCACACAAATGCTACAGTATGTTTTACGATTGAGCAACAACCGGGATAGCCTATTGTAATAGTGCCCTAAAAAATAGTTCAAAATAATTGAGTGAGTGATATCTTTATAGATCATGTAGTTAATGGCTATGAATTTAGGCCAAGACGTTTAGGATCAAATTTTGTTGTTTTTAGTGAAATAGGTGAGTGTACAGTGTCATAGTGAAGACTAGTCTACCTAGATATCAAACCATGAGCAGTTATGTGAGATTAGAAAACCTTTAGTCTCTAGGGCGTCTCGTGTTTTTGGGATTGGCTTCAATTTTGGTGGACTTGACCAATGAACATTTTTAAGGTCGGAATAAAGGTGGGTCTAGGCCTAAGGTAACGAGTCCACAAAACTCTAGTCCAGCACATTTATTTTTTTATGTACATGCCATGTGTATATGATAACAGTCAAGATTTAAGTATTTTCTACAAAGTTGCTCTTGCAATATTTTAGGACCATGTGATATTATACATGCGATATCATAACACCATATGATATTGCACATATCACCTTGGGCAATATCCTAGGGTCGTGTGATAAGGCCAATTCTACTATCAATATCCTTATTATCTACGTATCTAATAAAATAATGCATAGTGCCCCTCTGCAGATGATGCACCATGCAAGACAACCTATGCGGCCCTAACAAGGGCCTCCTGTGATCCAGCCAACCCCTCATACACTACTACCCCTCTTAAATATCCTAGGGCCATGTTTTTCAAACTAAGATCTAACACATGATCAAATGGTCGGGATGGTTGAATGAACTAGAAATTTTAGACATTAAGTAGTTGCCATCTGAGTTTCCATCCCCCACATCACATCAACTATGATTATGGAGCCACAGATGGGCTCCATAGGATAGTTTATATAATCTCATGTGCTAGCCATCCACAGGGGAGCCTTACTCTCAAATGATACTGACAATGCCGGACCTAGAATCTTCATTGGGATGGTGCGGCACTGATCAAGTGAGTAGAGTTAATTAAAAACATCAATTTTTTTAGGTAGTATATAAAGGGTTGTTTGAATCTAGTGGATGTGATCACTTAGGTTAGCTATTGGTTACTGAGGTAAAACTTAAATACATCATATTAAAATAAAGATCTTTCATTTTTTTTAGTTCTTTTGTACGAGTGTATACTAGGTCCTCAACCTAGATTTGTATGTGCTAATGGACTGGCATACCCATTGCTCAAATGGGTAGTCTTAGTTACTAGCTTTAGGGTCGTGCTTAGGGGTGTAAAAAAAAAAACTAAGAAATTGTTTAACCGACTGAACTGACGGTTAATAACTATATTTCATGGTTTGGTTACAGTTACGATTTTTAAAATCGAAAAACTGTGCTTCATGGTTCAGTTTTGGTTTTTAGTCTCGACTCACAGTTATTAACCGAACCGAACCATAATGTATGGTTCGTTTAACCGTACATAGTTAATTGAACTGTAGCATATAGTTTGGTTCACCATGTGCGATTACCTGAATCATTACACCCAAAGTCATATTTTTAGATCAATTTCAACTGTTGATCTTTTGTCACAAAACCTCCACAGCCGTACCCAAAGTCATATTTTTAGATCAATTTCAACTATTGATTTTTTTATCACAAAACCTTCACAGCCGTCTGATATTCAAACCCTTTCTTGGTACGGTTAACCATAACCGAACCGTCTAACATGATTAACCATGGTTCGGTTTTTTAGGGTACGGTTATGGTTATAGTTTTTAAATATTGAAAACCGATGGTTCGGTTCGGTTAACGGTTTTCTCAAAATCCACGGTTAACCAAACCATTACACCCCTAGTTGTGTTGCACTCGTATAGTCATATCCAAACAAGGACTCAATACTCCTCCATAGCAAACAGATTTGGGCCTAAACATAGGTGCGAGGCTCCAAGTCGGCCCATTGACAACCTTGTCCATAGATTATAAATTTTCCTGCTCAATGGTTGTAAAAAAAATTATTTTTGATTAGTATGGTTGTAAAAAATTTAGAGTTTTTTTTCCGGTAATGAAGGGTTTCTTAGCCCCGTTGGGCTAGGGAGAGTTGGGTAAATCCCCTATGGCCCCAGTGTGGTATTTTAGCTCAAATTCGCAAGGGCCACAAAGGATTTACCCGGCTTAAAACTTAGAGGGAAATGGGAGAAGGGGAAAGGAGAGAATGTAAAGGGAAAGAAAGAAAATGAGGGAAGAAGAAAGAAGGTAATGGGTGGTGGTGGCTGGCTGCAAAAGGAGGACCTGGATCCTCTAGTGGCAGTTGCTAGGAGGTGAAGGAGTGGGGGGAAGAGAAAACCCAAGAGTAGAGCTGGGAAAAATGGGGCTGGGGTTCATTTTTGGGAGAGAAAATGAGATGGGGATGAGAAGGGAAAATGGAAATGGGTTGGGATTGTGAGAGCTTTACAAAACTGCCACTCATTTATTAACTTGACTAGAAACCTGTGTTGGCCATAACTTGCGAACAATAGGTCAGATAAAGTCACCGCAAGCACCAACATTCATGAAAAAAAAAAGATTTTCAATGAGCCCACCTTTGGAATGTTTTGAAATAGTTGGAATTTTGGCATTATTTAATGGGTTTTTGGGTATTTTTCATTAAAAAAGGCATAATTTTTAGAAAATAAGTGTTGAGATGGGTTCGGGTTGGTCCGGGTGAAAGGGCAAAGTTAATGGAAAAAGGAGAGATAACCAATGAGCCTAAAATGTCACAATTAAAAAAACTACGAAAAGAGGCCTCTAACTTCCTAAAATTGTAAACTGCCCCCTACTAAGCTCAAATGAGTTTGAAACCCGATATAGCTTTGTACACATGATTCTAACACTAAACTGAACTTTGTTATCATATAAACACACTTGATTGACTAGTAGGTAATTAACTAAAACTAACTATATCTTGGGCTTTTGGAACATTACACTAACTATTTCTTAAGAGACAAAATCTCTTCCTTGTGCTCTAGGGTATCCTTTTCGAATAATCTACTGATCTACATAGATTTTTCTAGCAAAATTTCGTATTCTACTTCCTAATCATCATTTTCATCTGAAACTCCATTATCAGTATTCTCTTCAGTATAATTAGTCTAAAATTAAATAGAAATACAACTTTGACTAGGACTTAAGTTTTGTACAATCCATGAATTTAGCAAACATATAAAATTCCTTTCAATATAGTTGCATATGCATTGACGATTGAGCCATCTACGAATCCGGAGTCAATAGAAGGGCAAGAAAGTAGTCAATAGGCAACAATTATAGTTGAAGAGATGGAGTTTCTTGATGATGGCAATCTGGCCATTGGATGCAAGCGGATCTATAATTAAGAGGAAGGAACTTCCAATGCAGGTGCAGTGAAGTATTAGTTTTTTGATCATGTATGCAATTCAGAGAAATTATTATACGGTTGAAGCAAGCTAGACAATGGTATAAGTGATTTAGGGCATTTATGATGTGATGGGTTGAGGACAAGTTTACATCTTGCTTGGACTTGACCCATGTCACTTGTCATTGAAAAGTGAAGACTGTGTCTAGTGACAGTGGCCAAAGGGACATACCTTTTAGCGAAGTATGTGTGAGATGAAAGAAATTGCCGGTTGTTCTTCCGGTGGCTCAAGTTCCACGGAATTCAAGCTAAGGCGGAGATTATTAAGTTTGTCTTGTATTTTGGGTTCACCAAATTGGTTCATTGGGCAAGCCAATGATCGAGCTTTGGGTCAAAGATATTTTGGCCTTTATATTAGGCTTTCTTAAGGTCTAAGAAAGAGAGGTATATATATGATGTAACTAGTAACCCTGGACCAAAGCAAAAGAGTGCTGTAAAAGAGTGAAGTTCTTTTTTGTCCATGGATGTAGGCACATCACCAAATCACGTAAATCTCTTATGTACTCTTACGTGCTTGTATTATCTTCTTGTGTGTAGCTTGATTGTCGGTCGCAGGTTACGCGTTTTTGCATATGAACAACAGGTGCCTTAGGGTTGAATCGAAACCATTTAAATAACTCAATATTCATACCCTAGAGTTAGAGTCTATGTGGAACTAAAACAGATAGTCCTGGCACAAAAAGAGAGTAATCCATGTATGAAATTGGGTTCTTCGGTCATCTGTTTGAGCCGGCAAGTGATCTGCTCTAGTAGACATAGTTTCTCTTTGGTCGAAATTCTCAGCTTCGCTCAAAAGTGCACCGCATCCTCTCAAATGGACAAAGCTTCTATCTCAATATAAAATCTTCACGAAATTTTGCTTTTTCTCTCTGGCTTCACTTCTTAACATCCAGCAATGTCTTCACTTCTTAACATCCAGTGATATATGCAACATTCCATTCTAAGATAAATATAAAATTACAATTCAATGAATCCTAAAAAATATTGTCCGACACAGAAATTAGCCAATCACTCAAATATAATCCAAACACCATCTAGTGCCATTGATGGACACATTTAACTATTGGAAAACCGATGCTGTGTGGGGTTGGGAGTACTGAGGGCTTAAAACTACAGTCATCCAAGGCCCTGGGAGCCTGAAACAGAGAATCATATACGTTTAACAGAATCCAGATCATGAGAGTGCGGGCATGAGAGAATGAGACCTATCTTTGAATGATGTCCAAACCTTTGGAAGTCAATGACTAAAATTAGTTTGCCTAGAGCCAAATTTCTCTCCAATCGAAGTTAAGCCTATAGTCACATTCATCATCCATCAAAAATGTAATTGGATTCATTTAGTTTTCTTTTAGACATGAATTTTTGATGCTATCCATCTGAAGTGGGTGTACCCCAACAAGAATACTTTACCCAAAAAAAAAAAAAAACTCCAACAAGACTGAGATTTTGGCAATATCCAATATGAAATAAAATAGTGATATTGAGCTATTTAGATTTTAGTTGTAAGAGTCACTAATGAATTTATAGCAAAGAACTGAGTCTTTGGTTTACTAGGGTCCTGTTCTCTTGACTTGGACTTGATCACTCTTTCTAACTCGGAATTGTGATTGTAAATAGGTAAAGCCAGCTAGGTTTCACCTGAGAAGGCTTGAATCAAGATCGGAGCAATTACGTTTAGACGCAAATGCAGCCTGTTGTCTCACAAATGAAGTTTTAAGCTAGGAATGGCTCAGCGCAAGCCTTTCAAAAGGCTTATCTAGGCTAAACTCAAGCTAGACTTGTATCTTGATTTGGATAGGTGTTCATATTTCAAGTGTATATTTAGGTTAAGCCCAAGCTAGACTAGTTGCTTGATTTGGATAGGTGTTCATATTTTTAAGTGTATATTTAGCTTCCAATGTGAAGTTTTTGGTAAATACAGCATAATATTATTAAAGATTATTTTTAAAAAATAATTTAATTAGTTTAGTTATTATACATTTAAAATATATAAATAAAACCTAATAACATTATTTTCTGATTCTTTGAGGAAAAAAAAACAACTCAATGAGATATAATAACATACAAAATGACATATCCTCACTAGGAATCTGTATTGTTGTACTCTACTCAATATATATCTAATTATGTTAATCTTTTATGCTTTAAAAAAGATCTACACGTTTTTGGTATCCTATTAAGTAAATTTCTAGCTACTTTTTATTGATAGATAGTAGGCTCTATACAAATATATATATATATATAAAGATAAGTTTGAAAGATAAGTCTTTTATTTCCTTAACTCCTAACCCTACCTAGGGAACCACCCATATAAGCTATACTATACATCACAACCCTACCTACTACTACTCCCACTCGAACACGCTTAACTTTGGAGCTCTTATAAAATTTGGAGGCCCATGGCTTTAAACGCTTCATGTTAAATTAATACGAAGTCTACCTTATAAGCCCAAGGATATGGATACTCCCTAGACAATGCAGGGCTCATATGATTCTATACAATGCAAACCCAAGTTTTAAAGGATACTCCCTAGACAATGCAGGGCTCATATGATTCTATACAATGCAAACCCAAGTTTTAGAGGATACCCCTACGAACGACCCCTACAGACACCCTTCTTCTGGGGGTTACAATTGTATGAATCTTACTTATACCGGCATGCTACAGCTAGGTGTCAAGTTTGATATTCAAGTTGTGCTTGGCTCGAGCTCAAACTAGATTTGCATTATCAACCCATAAGTGTTGGGTTTGGCTCAAAAAGTCATTATTGGGCCTGAGTGGAGGGCCCAATTGATTAGGGTTAATATCTTACATATTCTCTTTCGATCCTTTAGTTCTTTGTAACCAAGAAAGATAGCAACAGGGAAGGGAACACAGAGAGAAAACTTGTAAGGGGGAGAGAGAGAGAGAGATTTTCTTGTTAGTAAAATCTTCCTACCCATGGACGTAGGCAATCTTGACGAACCACGTAAATCCTCGTATCTTCTATGTGTGTGATTACTTGTTCTTCTTTGTTGTGGTGTGTGCTTGGTTAGATCCAGATCTAACAATTGATATCAGAGTGTTTGTTAAGATCATGGAATCGTGGAGATTTGTTAGTAGACGAGTCGCACGGATCTTGCCGGAGAGATCAGATCAGTGATCTCCATGGGCTACACAGGTCGAAAGGAAGAGTTTTCAGTTTTCTCCTTGTTTTGCATCAGGCTATCGACGACTGTTGTCGCTTCTTGTCTGCTGCCACCCACAGCTGCTTTTCACCGTATATGCCATCGCCAATGCCGGTGAGAATCACCAGATCTAAAAGGGATCCGGTAGTTTTCGGTTTCTTTGTTGCAGAAACCAGGGAGAAGCTACGCTGCTGTCGCGTCGCCGCTGTTACCATGCGCATCATCCCCCTCGCCACCGCTGCTGCTTCACCAGCGTCACCTCACTGCATGTTGTCGCATCCCATCGCTGGACCGGAGCTGGTCATCTGCCCACTGCAGACGAAGGACGAAGAACCAAAGGGGTTTTTCTGTTCTTTGTTTCAGAATCGTGAGGAAGAAGGAGACCCATCTGGGTCAGTTCCAACTGAAGACATAGTCGGGTCGAGTTGACCTGACCCAGTCCAGCATCCCAACTCAACTAGTCATAGGTCAGATCAGGTAGACCTGACCCACAATGGCAACCTAGCCCAGTCACCGCTGGATCCAGGTTAGGCATAGGTCAGTTGGACTTGCCCGGTTCCGCAGCCCAGTCCGACAAAACATAGCAGTTTACAGTTTGGGTCAGGCTTACCCAAACCTGTCTGCAGAAGCCCGGTCCAGCAGCAGTGCTGACGTCATCCAAAGTCAACAGGTTGACCAATTTGACCAGATTCAACGGTAAAAAATTCAAACTCAATTTTCAAAGTCATTCGGACTCGGAATTGAGCTCCGTCTTTTCCAGTGGACTCCTGGCGATGAGAGATACGACGTGAATGGAGTAGATTAGTAGTTTGACAAGCAGATATTTGGGTAAGTTGTTTTTTGGATCATCTTCAGATTTATCATAACTACAACGGGAACTTCTACTGCATGAGATATCAAATTTGAAATTAAAATATTTGATGGTAGAATAAACTTTGGTTTATGGCAGCGGAAGATGAAAAATATCTTGATTCAATAAGGTATTAAGGTGACATTGTTAGGCAAAGAAAAAAAGCCTGAAAAGATAAAAGATGAAGATTGGGCAGACATAGATGAAAAGGTAGTCAGTTCTATTTAATTCTACCTCTTTGACAAAGTCATGTACAATGTCATAGAAGAGGAGATTGCAAATGGTCTATGGGAGAAGCTGGAGAGTCTTTACATGGGAAAGAATCTCATAAGCAAGCTGCATCTCAAGAAACAATTGTATAGGTTGAAAATGGAGGAAAGTTGTGATGTGCTGGAGCACATGAATTGTCACAACCCGAGCCCAGAAGTCGGGGGTTAGCGAAAAGCCAAACCAGTGACACACGTACTCCCGTACACGTGCATCCAAACTCAGTCTAGATGCACACGCACAAGGGATCTAACACGTGCGGACTAAGCGTACGCGGAAGCTGTACATATCATAGCAAGCAACAAAGGAATAGCAGAAGCCAAAAATGCGGAACGGAAAAGACAAAGAGAGAGACAATACAATAAAACCAAATACGAGTCTGAATACACACCAAAATAATGATACACAAAATGATACAAGAGTGACAAAGTCCAAAGTGCAAAAATACAGATCTCAAAAGAAAACAAAACAAATAGGCCACTGATGATATGCATGTACGCACTCGGCAGAAGTGATCAAGCCCACTCTGCCAGGCCGGAAGGAGTCTCTACTAAGTCCTGCCCTGCAGTCTCCTCGACCGCCGGGGAACCGGGCACGAGATCTGTGCCTGCAACACCACAGACAACCACAATGAATACAACGATCCAGCAAATATAAGTAACAGGGACGTAACACTCATAGTATCAAATTGAATGATGACAAAAAATTAAATACAGAGGTTCATATTAGAAAGCTAAACAAATTGTGCATAGAATTAAAACATGATAAATGAATCAAAGCACATAAATACTAAACTAGGTGGTTACTACGTTGGCCATATTCTCTCACATAGAGAGTGGACAGAGCAGACAGATGAGAACACCACCGACCTGGCCAAAGGTACGAGTGGGTCTCGGTTTCCTGGGTTGCGGGGCCCCAAGACAAAGCTACACTGCAGCGATACAAAGCACAGAGAATCAAGCCAGAGTTAACCCTGGCGGGTATTCTAGGGCTGAGGCTGAGTAGAGCCAGACTGATACCAATCAAATTAAATCCAATGAGAAGGAAAATTATCCGCTTTGGACTCACCGACGGCAAGGGCCGGATCTTATCCTCACGTATTAATCTCTGGGCAGAGCCACTTGGGAATACCTAGTGAATCAGAGATTTACAAAACCAGAGATATACAGAGCATAGTGAAAAATAAGTCAAAGCATAGAGTAGATCAAAGCAGAGTACAGACCGAAGAATAAAACAAATATACAGAACAAAAGCAAATTGATCTCATAATGCATAGACATAAATCAGCAGAATAGAGGGCAAAACTATAAGCAATATGCAATGCATCTCAGATCAACACGGAATCAAGGTTAATTACAAGCCAACTCTGATCTAGTTGTTCATCGTCACTAACCGTGCATGTTGGTGTAGTTGTAAGTTATTCGATGCACCGTTGCCATCAAAGTGTTGCAATGTAATTCTCACGTGCACCGAAGTCCCTTAAGCCAACACCCATGGGGAGGCGCTTAACAATAAATCAACGCTCACATGAATAAGTCACAGCCTAACAGACTATTCATGAGATCCAACGAATCCATTGGGCCGGTTTACATGTGTGGTTAACCTGTGTGAAAGCCCTACAAGGTCACACCATTATCTTAAGTTTCATTTCAGATTTTCCAGGTCTTATGATTTAGCCATGAGTGACCTACGGCTTAACCGTATACATCTTACGGCCTAGCCGTAACATGCACTACGGCTTAGCCGTGGTTCCCTTCAAAACACGGCTAAATTGGTCATCTTCTACCTCTGATCTGATACCTTTTACGGTTGAGCTACAGTGGAGTCCACGGCTTAGCCGTAGACCAATCCACGGCTTAACCGTAGCTTCACCGTAGGAGTACTGTGTCTGGAAAGTTTCGACTGATCAGAGTGTTAATTGACGCTGGGTCACGGCTAGCTTACGGCTCAGCCGTATAATAATTTACGGTTTAGCCGTAGCCTAGCCGTAGAACAAAATTCAAAAATTCAAGTCTCTGGAATCTGAGCCGTACAAAGTTACGGCTTAACCGTACAATACAGAACCAAATTCGAGCTGAGTACAGAAACTGAAATTTGGTACAGAAACTTAGCAAAATAAGCTCCATAGGTTCCAACACCACGAAATTTGGCTGTAAAACATCCCAAACAAGCAAGATGCAAGAAATCTAAACAATCAAACAATATACTCATATGTGTTATCAAATCTTGTACTTATACTTGCCTCAAAGCTTAGCCAAATCCACTGAGATCAAGCTCCAATCCAACTAAAACCCAAGCAAATCAAAGAAACAACCCATGCAACATGAGAACATAGCAAGAGAGATGGGAATCCAAACTTGGAGAAGAAGAACTGAAGAACCTAGTTACCTCAAGCAAAGACAGAGATGTGAGAGAGAAAACCCAATCGAAATAGATGGAAAATCCCAACACCAACAGAAGAGGAAGAGAAGAGAAAAGGAGGGAGAGAGAAAACGAACGGACGTGGAGTTCTCCTGAAGCTGGTTGCATGCAACGTTGAAGGAAATGAGCAGGAAATAAAGACATCTGGACTCTTGGCTCATATATATAGTTTTGGAGTTTAAATCAAAGTCCGATGGTTTAGGCTATTTACAATTCAAGTCACACGAGGGTCCAACTTCTCCAATGTACTCCGAATGGGTCTGACACAGTTACGGAAAATAACGAGCTCAACAAAATACACGTGCTGACACCAAAATGATGCAATTATGATGCACTCAAAGAAAAAGCAAAATTACGAAAAAGGGCTTAGAACTACGTATTCCAGGTCAAAGATTAGTCAGCTACCTATCCATGATCCGAAACCAAGCCCAAAGGAAATAAACAACACAAAAACACACTAATGAGCCACTAAACAGGCTCAAAGGGGATCAGAGTGTTACATCCTCCCCCACTAGGAATCATTCCGTCCTCGGAATGACCACCTACCTGCGCGAAGAGTTGGGGGTACTGGCGCGCTAGCTGCTCTTCTAGCTCCCATGTAGCCTCGTCTGAACCGTGATGCTCCCACAACACTTTAACCCATCAGATTGTCCTAGTACGGAGAATCTGCTCTCGTGTACCAATGATGCGAAGCAGACGTTCAACGTAAGTTGCATTAGGCTGAATCTGAATGTCATCGTATCGAATCACATGGCTCGGATCTGGCACATACTTACGGAGCATCGACACATGGAATACATCGTGGACTCCGGAGAATTCAACTGGAAGCGTCAACCGATAGGCTAAATCTCCAACTCTGCTCTTGACTTCAAACGGTCCCACATATCTCGGAGCTAACTTGCCCTTCTGACCAAACCGCACAGTGCCTTTCATCGGGGAAACTTTAAGGAACACCCAATCTCCAACTTGGAATGCCAAAGGTCTTCTCCGAGTATCTGCCTAGCTTTTCTGCCTGGACCTAGCAATCTTCAGATTCTCTATCACTTTCTGCACTTTCTCTGTCGTCTCAGCAATGATCGTCGGACCATGGAAACTTCTCGTTCCTACCTCCTCCCAGCATACTGGGGTCCTGCACTTGCGTCCGTATAGAGCCTCATAGGGTGCCATGCCAATACTCTCATGGAAGCTGTTGTTGTAGGCAAACTCACACAATGCCAGATGTACATCCCATTCCTTTTCAAAGTTCAGCACGCTAGCTCGAAGCATATCCTCCAATGTCTGAATAGTATGCTCCGACTGTCCATCAGTCTGTGGATGGTATGCCATACTAAAACTCAACTTCGTGCCCATAGCTTCCTGAAATGCTCTCCAGAATGAGGACACGAAACAACTGTCACGATTAGACACAATCGATACTGGGGTGCCATGCAATCTGACTATCTCGTCAACAAACTTCCTGGCCATCTCTGTGAATGTCATCCCTTTTTTGAACGAAAGGAAATGTGCTGACTTCGTCAATCTGTCCACTATCACCCAGACCACATTGTTCTTCTTACTGGTCGACGGAAATCCTGAGATGAAATCCATGGTAATATGCTCCACTTCCACTGCGGAATGTGTAATGGATGCAATGATCCTGGAGGTCGCTGATGATCAGCTTTCACACTCTGACAGGTCAAACATCGTGCCACGAACCCTGCGATCTCCCTCTTCATATTGTTCCACCAAAACCTATCCTTCAAGTTTCGGTACATCTTCGTACTCCCTGGGTGCATCGCATAATGGGCATGGTGCGCATCTGTCATCAACTTTTCCTTCAGCTCATTCACAGCGGGAACACACAATCTACCCCTGAAGTACAAAACTCCGTCTGCTAGACTGAAATTAGGTCGATCTGCCATCCGATCTCTGAAGGTCATCAGAAGGGGATCCTCAAACTGGCGATCCTTGATCTGCTGAATCACCTCAGGCTGAAACACCACGGTAGTAGCTAACGTCACCAACTCATCCACCCTCCGAACCTCAACAGGCTGATCATGCACAAGGACATAGAATCCTGCCAACACCTGAAGACTCTCTGCTTTCCTGCTAAGTGCATCTGCCACCACATTACCCTTGCCTGGATGGTACTTGATCGGGAAGTCGTAGTCTTTGATGAACTCCAACCATCTCCACTGCCTCATATTCAGGTCATACTGAGTAAACAAGTACTGTAGATTGTGATGATCGGAATGGACCTCGAACTTCACACTGTACAAGTAATGTCGCCACAATTTCAGCGAAAACACAATGGCTGCTAACTCCAGGTCATGGGTGGCATAGTTCTTCTCGTGCTCTTTCAGCTGTCTGGCTCCATAGGCTATCACTCTCTGATTCTGCATCAGTACACAGCCTAGTCCAACTCGAGAGGCATCTGAATAAATCACGAATCCCTCACTACCATTAGGGAGAGTCAACACTGGCGCCGTAGTGAACTTTTCTTTCAACGTCTGAAAACTACTCTCACACTTTTCTGTCCACTCATACGGAACCTTCTTCCGAGTCAACTGAGTCAGCGGGGATGAAATATTCACGAAGTCCTGCACGAACCTGCGGTAATATCCCGCCAATCCCAGAAAACTCCGAATCTCTGTCACTGATCTAGGACGGGGCCAATGGACTACTGCCTCAACCTTAGCCGGATCCACCATCAATTTATCTCGAGAAATCACATGACCCAGAAATGCAACTTGCTCTAGCCAGAAGTCACACTTGGACAGCTTTGCATACAACTGGTGATCTCGAAGTAGCTGCAATGCCTTCCGCAGATGGCCTATATTCTCCTCAGCAGTCTTCGAATAGACCAATATATCATCTATGAACACCACAACAAACTGGTCCAAAAAGGAAGCAAACACCCTATTCATCAATGCCATGAAAGCTGTGGGTGCATTCGTTAAACCGAAAGGCATGACAAGGAACTCGTAGTGTCCATACCGAGTCCTGAAAGCTGTCTTAGGAACATCCTCATCTTTCACCCGGAGTTGGTGATACCCTAACCTCAAATCGATCTTCGAGAAGTAAGCTGCACCTTGAAGCTGATCGAACAACTCATCAATCCGAGGCAATGGATATTTGTTCTTGATGGTCACTTCGTTTAACTGCCTGTAGTCAATGCACATCCGAAAACTGCCATCCTTCTTCTTTACAAACAATACAAGAGCTCCCCAAGGTGAGACACTTGGGCGTATGAACCCTTTATCTAACAGATCCTGCAACTGTTTCTTCAATTCCAACAACTCTGTAAGTGCTATACGATACGGAGCTCTACTGATGGGTGCTGTACTTGGCATCAAATCAATCGAGAACTCTACCTCCCGAACCGGTGGCAACTCTGGCACATCCTCTGGAAAGACATCCGGGAACTCACTGACTACCGGAATCTCACTGAGCTGCCGCTGATCCTTCTTCTCTGAAATGAATGCAAGAAATCCCTCACATCCTCTGCAAAGCATCGTGTCTACCTTACAACCAGATATCACGCGTCTCGGGCACTTCGTCTGGCTGCCCTCGAATCGAAATCCGCTGCCCAGATCAAAGTAAATAGCCTTGCTGTAACAATTGATACAAACATGATATCTCGCAAGCCAGTCCATACCAAGAATCACATCAAAATCCAGTGTCGTGAGCAATACGAGGTCTACAGGGAGCTGATGACCAGCTATCCGCACATCGCACTGAGGGTAGAAAACACTGCACTCCACCCGCTTACCCATTGGAGTGGATACCATCAACAAGTACGGGAGCGGTGTGGGTCGCTGTCGTAGCTGCACATCAAAATGGGGTGTTACGTACGAACGCGTAGACCCGGAGTCAAACAAGGCTAAAGCTTCAGTATCAAAAATTAAAATTTTACCTTCCACGACCGTAGCCTCCTCCGCGCCCTCATGCGTAGCAGCATAAACTCGAGCTATCTAGCGGTTCTGCTTCTGGGTTGGGCGAGCTGGCTGCGACCTGCCCTGCGCTGTAGATCCTGCGAACCTCGTCTGTGGAGAGGATTGAAACTTCGGGCACTGGGCCCGCCTGTGCTCCATGGAGCCACAACTGAAGCAGGTCCCATTCTTCCTCCAACATCTCTCTATCGGATGATCCTTCCCATAGTGACCACAAACCACCTGAGCACTGCTCGAACTGCCCTGCTTACCTTTGAACCTCTTCTGGAACTGACCTCTGCCACTAGAACCTGCCGCCCTCTTATACTCAGTTCGCTCCTCCTCAAATATGGCCTCAGCATCATAGGCTCGGTTAATAGCGTCATCTAAGGTAGCCGGCCACATACATGCAACCACGTGGCGCTTATACTTCAGGTTTAGGCCATTGACGAAGCGAGTCACCTTCTTCTGCTCAGTGTTCACCATATCCTTTGCGAAGTGAGACAGCTCTGTAAACTTGTGTACATAATCTGCAACCGATGTCTGTCTTTGCTGAAGGTTGAAGAATTCCACTTCCTTGGCTCGCTGAACATGAAGAGGTATGAACTTTCGGCGGAACTGCTGCTTGAAGGTCTCCCAAACCGTGTCACTAGGCATATCCTGGAAAGAACTCTTGACACTCCTCCACCATGTCTTGGTTACACTCCAGAGCATAGAGGCTGTGAGAACTACTTTCTATTTGTTTGTGCACACAATAGTATCAAAAAGTTCCCCTGTCAGCTCCAGCCACTGCTCAGCCTGCAATGCATCCTCAGTACCATGAAATTCAGTAGCCCCTCGCTTACGGAACTTGTCGAAAAGAGAATTCGGATCCGTTTCCTTGGGCTGGAAGATCACTTGCTGATCTACTTGAGGAGATGCTGACGTAGCTGGGAGTGCCTAACTCTGCCTGTCCACTAGAGATACCACTGAGCCTGCAGGGACTGCATGGACTGCATCATCATCATCATCATACGCTCCTCACTACTCATGGGTGGCGGTATACTCTCACCATTGTGGCCCTGTTGATTCTCATCCCTAGACCCTGATCCTGAAGCCATGATGCACGGTCCTGCAAAAGGAAGAGGAACAAAATACAAATATAAAATGCCCCAAGTTAGTTAACCCCCAAGAATCAACATATTAGACTCCAAGTCAAATAGTTGACAACGTTATCTCACCACGATCTTAGATGTCTACATGCTTATAACTAGCATGCTCTGATACCATACAATATGTATGTCACAACCCGAGCCCAGAAGTCGGGGGTTAGCGAAAAGCCAAACCAGTGACACACGTACTCCCGTGCACGTGCATCCAAACTCAGTCCAGATGCACACGCACAAGGGATCTAACACGTGCGGACTAAGCGTACGTGGAAACTGTACATATCATAGCAAGCAACAAAGGAATAGCGGAAGCCAAAAATGCGGAACGGAAAAGACAAAGAGAGAGACAATACAATAAAAACCAAATACGAGTTTGAATACACACCAAAATAATGATACACAAAATGATACAAGAGTGACAAAGTCCAAAGTGCAAAAATACAGATCTCAAAAGAAAACAAAACAAATAGGCCACTGATGATATGCATGTACGCACTCGGCAGAAGTGATCAAGCCCACTCTGCCAGGCCGGAAGGAGTCTCTACTAAGTCCTGCCCTGCAGTCTCCTCGACCGCCGGGGAACCGGGCACGAGATCTGTGCCTGCAACACCACAGACAACCACAATGAATACAACAATCCAGCAAATATAAGTAACAGGGACGTAACACTCATAGTATCAAATTGAATGATGACAAAAGATTAAATACAAAGTTTCATATTAGAAAGCTAAGCAAATTGTGCATAGAATTAAAACATGATAAATGAATCAAAGCACAGAAATACTAAACTAGGTGGCTACTACGTTGGCCATATTCTCTCACATAGAGAGCAGACAGAGCAGACAGATGAGAACACCACCGACCTGGCCAAAGGTACGAGTGGGTCTCGGTTTCCTGGGTTGCGGGGCCCTAAGACAAAGCTACACTGCAGCGATACAAAGCACAGAGAATCAAGCCAGAGTTAACCCCGTCGGGTATCCTAGGGCTGAGGCTGAGTAGAGCCAGACTGATACCAATCAAATTATATCCAAGGAGAAGGGAGATTATCCACTTTGGACGCACCGACGGCATGGGTCGGATCTTATCCTCACGTATTAATCTCTGGGCAGAGCCACTTGGGAATACCCAGTGAATCAGAGATTTACAAAGCCAGTGATATACAGAGCATAGTGAAAAATAAGTCAAAGCATAGCGTAGATCAAAGCATAGTACAGACCGAAGAATAAAACAAATATACAGAACGAAAGCAAATTGATCTCGTAATGCATAGATATAAATCAGCAGAATAGAGGGCAAAACTGTAAGCAATATGCAATGCATCTCAGATCAACACGGAATCAAGGTTAATTACAAGCCAACTCTAATCTAGTTGTTCACTGTCACTAACCGTGTACGTTGGTGTAGTTGTAAGTTATTCGATGCACCGTTGCCATCAAAGTGTTGCAATGTAATTCTCACGTGCACCGAAGTCCCTTAAGCCAACACCCATGGGGAGGTGCTTAACAATAAATCAACGCTCACATGAATAAGTCACAGCCTAATAGACTATTCATGCGATCCAACGAATCCATTGGGCCGGTTTACATGTGTGGTTAACCTGTGTGAAAGCCCTACAAGGTCACACCATTATCCTAAGTTTCATTTCAGATTTTCCAGGTCTTACGATTTAGCCATGAGTGACCTACGGCTTAACCATATATATCTTACAGCCTAGCCGTAACATGCACTATGGCTTAGCCGTGGTTTCCTTCAAAACACGGCTAAACTGGTCATCTTCTACCTCTGATCTGATACTTTTTACGATTGAGCTACGGTGGAGTCCACGGCTTAGCCGTAGACCAATCCACGGCTTAACCGTAGCTTCACCGTAGGAGTACTGTGTCTGGAAAGTTTCGACTGATCAGAGTGTTAATTCACGGCTGGGTCACTGCTAGCTTACGGCTCAGCCGTATAATAATTTATGGTTCAGCCGTAGCCTAGCCGTAGAACAAAATTCAAAAATTCAAGTCTCTGGAATCTGAGCCGTACAAAGTTACAGCTTAACCGTACAATACAGAACCAAATTCGAGCTGAGTACAGAAACTGAAATTTGGTACAAAAACTTAGCAAAATAAGCTCCATAGGTTCCAACACCACAGAATTTGGCTGTAAAACATCCCAAACAAGCAAGATGCAAGAAACCTAAACAATCAAACAATATACCCATATGTGTTATCAAATCCTATACTTATACTTGCCTCAAAGCTTAGCCAAATCCACTGAGATCAAGCTCTAATCCAACTAAAACCCAAGCAAATCAAAGAAACAACCCATGCAACATGAGAATATAGCAAGAGATATGGGAATCCAAATTTGGAGAAGAAGAACTGAAGAACCTAGTTACCTCAAGCAAAGACAGAGATGAGAGAGAGAAAACCCAATCGAAATGGATGGAAAATCCCAACACCAACAGAAGAGGAAGAGAAGAGAAAAGGAGGGAGAGAGAAATCGAACGGACGTGGAGTTCTCCTGAAGCTGGTTGCATGCAACGTTGAAGGAAATGAGCATGAAATGAAGACATCTTGACTCTTGGCTCATATATATAGTTTTGGAGTTTAAATCAAAGTCCGATGGTTTAGGCTATTTACAATTCAAGTCACACGAGGGTCCAACTTCTTCAATGTACTCCGAATGGGTCTGACACAGTTACGGAAAATAACGAGCTCAACAAAATACACGTGCTGACACCAAAATGATGCACTCAAAGCAAAAGCAAAATTACGAAAAAGGGCTTAGAACTACGTATTCCAGGTCAAAGATTAGTCAGCTACCTATCCATGATCCGAAACCAAGCCCAAAGGAAATAAACAACACAAAAACACACTAATAAGCCACTAAACCGGCTCAAAGGGGATCGGAGTGTTACATGAATATTTTCAACAGAATGATTGATGACTTGTTGAGGATCGATGTGAAATTCGATGATGAAGACAAATCTTTGCTGTTGTTAAATTCTCTTCCTGACTCATATGATCATTTCGTGACTATGCTACTCTATGGAAAAGACACACTCAATTATGAGGATGTTAGGCAAGACATCATCTCCAATGCTGCAAGGAAGAAGGCCACAAAAATTAATTCACATGCAGAGGGACTTCTAGTCAAAGAAGGTTCTAGTGAACGTGGCAGATCCAATGATAGGGGCAAATCAAAGAGGAATAACTCTAGATCAAAATCACGAAGTAAGAAAATTTCAAAGTGCTTTTTTTGCAGAAAGAAAGGACACTGAAGGAAAAATCACCGGGAATACAAGGCATCCAAAGATGGGAAGAACAAAGTTGGGAATAAAGCTGCCAACAGTGACTCCGCTAGCATTGCTTCAGAAATTGAAGTGGAACTCCTATCTGTCTTGCAAGGTAACCATTTATCTGATGCTTTGATTCTAGATTCCGGTTGTTCTTATCACATGTGCCCTAATCGTAATTGGTTTGATATATATGAGGAATGTAATGGTGGTAGTGTTCTAATGGATAATGAGGCACCCTGTAAGACCATTGGAATTGGCAGCATTAAGATTAAAATGGTAGATGGAGTTGTGAGAACCCTGGGTGATGTGAGGCATGTACCAGCACTCAAGAAAAACCTAATCTCATTAGGTTTGCTTGAATCCAAAGGGTGTACATTCATGGCAAAAGATGGTTTGCTGAAAGTGTCTAAAGGTGTTCTGGTATTAATGAAAGGTACTAGAGTGGAGAACAACCTGTATAAGCTTATGGGAAACACAGTTGTAGGTGGAGTGACAGTCTCCACAAATGACAAAACCAATGATGATGAGTCTCATTTGTAGCATATGCGACTAGGGCATATGAGTGAGAGAGGCATGTTAGAACCACACAAAAGGCAGCTGTTAAAGGGTGTAAAAACATGCAAGTTGAATTTTATAAATACTGTGTTTTAGGTAAGCAAAAAAATGTGTCATTAAAAACTGCAGGAAACAGTTGTAGAAGCAGTGGTATTTTAGACTACATTCACTCCGATGTGTGGGGACCAGCCCCAGTTATGTCAAAAGGTGGAGCATACTACTTTGTGACATTTATTGATGATTTTTCAAGAAAGGTTTGGGTTTACTTTATGAAAGAGAAATCTGAAGTTTTCATTAAGTTCAAAAAGTGGAAAGCAAAGGTAGAAAATCAAATAGGCAAAAAAGTCAAGTATCTGAGATCAGATAATGGGGGTGAATACAGAAATGACATGTTTCTATAGTTTTGCAAGGATGAAGGCATCATAAGACACTTCACTGTTCCAAAGAATCCTCAGCAAAATGGAGTTACAGAAAGAATAAACAGAACACTTTTAGAAAGAGCAAGGAGTATGAGACTTCATGCAGGGTTGTCTAAAAGTTTTTGGGTCAAAACGGTTAATCACGCATGCTATGTGGTTAATCTGTCACCATCAAGACCCCTTGATTGTAAAGCTGCAGAATAAGTGTGGACAGGTAAAGAGGTGGACTATTCTTCATTGAAAGTATTCGATTGTCCAGCTTATGTACACATTTCTAATGATGAGAGATCCAAGTTAGACTCCAAGTCACTCAAATGCATATTCCTCAGCTTTGAGAAAAGTGTAAAGGGATATAAACTATGGGATCCAGAAACTAGGAAAAAGATGTGCAGCAGAGATGTCGTGTTTGATGAAGCTTCTATGCTGAATAGAGAATATGACAGTAAAGTCAAAGGGCACAGTGTTGAAAAGGTGGTTACTGAAGTTACTCCTCTTGTAGATAATACAACTAAGGAACAAGCTCAAAGTTCATCAGAAGTTGGTACATCTAAGGGTGAAGAACAACATGAGGTTCAGCAGAAACCTTCAAGTCTAGCACAAGGAAGGGCAAAAAGAACCATTAAGCCACCTCAAAGGTTTAAATGGGATGAGGATGAAGTACACTTTGCTCTTATTACCAGCAGTGGTGATCCGACCTCTTTTCAAGAAGCTATAGAAAGTAGTGAAAGACAAGGTTGGATGGGTGTTATGATAGATAAGATAGAATCTCTCCAAAAGAACTCGATCTGGGAGTTAGTTCTTAAACCCAAAGATAGAACAACAGTAGGCTGCAAATGGGTGTTTAGGAGAAAAGAAGCTTTGTAAAAAAATGCAGAACCAAGGTTTAAGGCACGTTTAGTAGCAAAGGGGTACTCACAAAAGGAAGGGATTGATTATGATAAGATCTTTTCCCCAGTTGTAAAACACATGTCAATCAGGGTGTTATTGGCATTAGTAGCACAATTTGACATGGAGCTCGAACAACTAGATGTAAAGACAGCTTTCCTTCACTATGACTTGGAGGAAACAATTTAAATGGAGTAACCTGAAGGATTCAAAGAAGTCGGGAAAGAATACTACGTGTGTAAGTTGAAGAGATCATTGTACGGGTTGAAACAATCTCCAAGACAATGGTACAAGCGTTTTAACTCCTACACGTTGTAGATCGGCTACCATTGATGTGAGTATGATTGTTGAGTTTATTACAGAATTTTAGATGATAATTCTGTTATTATTTTGCTGCTTTATGTGGATGATATGCTCATTGCATGTAATGACATATCAAAAGTTGATGAACTCAAATCTCTGTTGAGAAAAGAGTTTGACATGAAAGACCTTGGGGCAGCCACAAAAATGTTGGGCATGAAAATTAGGAGAGACAGAGAGGTTGGAAAGCTGTGGTTATCACAGAAAAATACATCTCAAAGGTACTTGAAAAATTCAACATGCTAAATGCTAAACCTACGCCTACTCCTCTTGCAAGTCACTTTAGTTTAAGTGCCAGACAATATCCAAGTAAAGATAAGAAAATTGAAGAAATGTCCAAGACACTGTATGCAAATGTTGTAGGATGTTTAATGTATGCCATAGTTTGTACTAGACCAGATATAGCTCAAGCAGTGGGTGTAGTGAGTAAGTACATGGCGAATCCAAGAAAAGAGCATTGAAATGTCGTAAAGTGGATTTTGAGGTACTTTAAGGGCACCAAGGACTTGGGAATTCTGTTTGTAAGAAAACAGGTGTCATAATTTGTAGTTGAATGTATAGATTCTGATTTTGTAGGGGACATAGACAAGAGAAGATCCAATACAGGATATGTCTACCCGCTTGCTAGTGGACCGATAAGTTGGAGATCGGTGCTTCAGTCTACAACTGCATTATCTACTGTAAAGGCAGAATACATGGCAGCTTCAGAGGCTTCTAAGGAAGCAATCTGGTTGAGAGATTTGGTAAATGACATGGGTATCAAGCAGAAATTAATCTTGCTACACTGTGAAAGTCACAGTGCAATATGCCTATCAAAGAATCATGTATATCATGCAAGGACAAAACACATAGCTATTATATATCATAGAATTCGAGATTGGGTTGCTACAGATGAGATCTTCATTCAGAAGATTCATACAGATGATAATCCAGCTGATATGCTTACCAAGCCAGTGATTACAGAGAAGTTCAAACATTGCTTAGATTTGCTCAATCTCTCCTTTTGTTAAAGAGTGAAGGTGCACCTCATCTTCATTGGGGTGCAATCAAAGTGAGATGGTGTTCCCACAAGGTATGTGTTCTAAACACATTTTAACAATTCTTCAAAGGGTTGGACATTTTTTCGCCAAGGTGGAGATTGTTGGATTTGGCTCAAAAGGTCCTTATTGAGCCCAAGTGGAGGGCCTAATTGATTAGGGTTAATATCTTACATATTCTCTTTCGATACTTTAGTTCTTTGTAACTAAGAAAGACAGTAACAGGAAAGGGAACACATAGAGAAAACTTGTAAGGGGGAGAGAGAGAGATTTTCTTGTTAGTAAAATATTCTTGCTCGTGGACGTAGGCAATTTTGCCGAACCACGTAAATCCTCGTGTCTTCTATGTGTGTGATTGCTTGCTCTTCTTTATTGTGGTGTGTGCTTGGCTAGATCCAGATCTAACAATAAGCTCAAGATTATGTTTGATGGGCTTGCTTTCTAATCAAGCCTAACCCCAAGCTCAATTTAGTACAATCACACTTATCTTAGCTTAATTCAAGCAAAGCTCAAGCTGAGTTAAGCTCGGCTTGACCATGAGATGGCTAGTTAATGCTGAAGCCTAAACTTTAGCTCCGCAACACTGTGCTGAGCTTGCCTGGACTCATTTCTATCGCTGCTTGATCCAATTTCCTGGATCAAGCGCATATGGAGTCCCAGATTCACACTCGTAAACCCAAAGAATGCCCATCTCGAGTCTTGACTGCTGCAAATAAAGACAAATCAAACTAGATAATGGCTATGTGCAGTTTAGTATAAAACTAATCTTTATGTCTCTTATTATGATTACATACACTAGATCTTTGCATCACAGAAATTTGATAATGTGTATGTCCTATTATTTTATAGTTGAAACCTGTTGCCTTGATTTAAACATAGATATCATTTAAGAGGAGGAGACTTGGCCCAGCTCATCCAAAGTTGATGCATTCCTTCATTGGCCCCGGTTCAAAAAACAGTGACGTGATATGAGCATTAGTCCTGCTATGGGGATTCGCAAAGCCATCAAAGTCATGATGGTACATCAGCACACCAGCCCTAGCTGAATTTGGAGCTGCCCCCACGAAATGCTTTGGGAGAGAAGTAGCTTTCAAACACTCTTCATTCAGTTCCTTCCAGGCATCACTAATGAGATCCTTGATATGGTTCACTGCAACTTCCTCCGAACTACCAGTTTCATGCATATAGCATTGGATGGATTTTGGCACGTCCCCTCGTTGTTGCTCAGCCTTCAAACAGTAGAGAAAGAAGAAAAGAATAAATGACTTTAGAAGGTTAGCTAACAGTCCTAACACATACATAAGAAGCTGAATACATGCAATTCAGCGTAGTGAAAATGCTAAATGATTGCTTGTGCTCCAGCATCTAAAAGCTCTACCCAAAAGCAAATGGGCTTGAATTTAGGAATTTTAAAGATCATTTAACACGTTTTAATTAGCTAAAATTTTGAAAATCTCCACAAGAAATGGGGTATTTGCAAATTATTGGAGTCAAGATGTCACATCATGTTTAACTCTTATAAGAAATTTTAAAAAATTAGCTAACATGTCCTTTACTGGAAGACATAATGAAACTCCTTAATGCTCCTTTGGCCCTGGATATTCAGAAATTTCAAAAAAACACAAAGGGACAGAAATTTCAACTTTCTCTAGGGCATTTGAGAACTTTAAGTGGTTGAAATTTTGATATACTTGAGAAGAGACAAAGCATTTGCAAATGTCAATAGAAAAGCCATCGCATTGTGTCTAAAAAACTGAACACCTCAAAATCTTGTTAGAAATTCTAGCGTAGAAATTGTCCCTACGTTTAGGGGAGAATTTTACATTTTTATATCATTTGCATAAAAAAAGTATTGGGATGCAATGGAAAACCTACAATCACACACAAGACCACACAATGCACAGGCATACGATCAAGCAATTACACATGAAGAACACATTCAAATTACATGATTCAGTTGTGTGCCACATCCATCAAAGAGATCTCATCTACACCTGTACGTGCTTTTTGTTCCTTTTTCCTAGGGTTAGAGTTACAATTACATTACATATGTCCTTTATTTCTTAAGCCTTGAGAAATAAAGCTACCATACATAGGGCAAAAGTACCTTGAACCCCAAACCTTGGCCCTAACTTTCCCAGAGGACCGATTCTAATAACCAGGAATACAAGACCGAACTTATCAAAGTGGAGGAGTTGAAAAGAAGGTAAAAGAAGGTTGAAGACAATGAAACGAGGAAAATAGTAAAGTGATGAAAAATTTTCAAGCTTAGAACGAAACAGAGTATTTTGTATATACCCTCCAAGGTTTGTAGAACTTGTAAATAAATCTTTATAGTTTGAGTATTTAGTTATGTATCTCTGTCTTTTAGTTTAATAGCTCGCATGTCCCAAAATTAATAGTTCTAACAAGATATAGGCATTCATCATGAGATTCGTGTTGATATAAACAAGCCTCCTAATGAAGAAACCATACCTTTGAAGTGGCCAAATCATCATATAGTCGAAATATAATTGATGCCCGACGGAGGAGATTTAGATCTTCGGGTATTAAATCAATTTCTTCCTTTGGTATATGTTGTTGTATCATGGGGTATGAGAGACCCAATACAAAGAGCGCCCCAACGGAGACCTGAGCATTATCTAAATACTCATCAAATTTAGGTATGTACCCACTGTTGACCCATTGAGCTTCCCGAAAGTACGCGTTACATAGCATTACCCACTGTAAATTACAAGCGATAACACAACCAATCAGTACAATGCATCGAGATACGAGGGCAAAAACTACAAAGTCCTTACACAAATGCAGTGATAAGTAAGGCCCATGTGATCTGATCTGGGTAGCATTGAGATTGGAGGGCAAAAAACTACAAAGTCCTTACACAAATCCAGTGATAAGTAAGGCCCATGTGATCTGATCTGGGTAGCAGCAGAATACCAATCGAGGACTAGATGATCTTAACATGGATGGCCATCCAATACAAGCATCCAAAATAGGAGGGCTCCATTATCTATAATTAGGGGTGTACATGGTTTGGATTGGATCGGATTAAGCCTAATCTATCACCAATCCGTTACCTACAAATTAATAGTTTTGTAACCCGCAGCCAATCCGATACCTATTAAAAATCGAACCAAACTGAAACGTAGTCCAACAGTTCAATTCAATCAAAACCGTTTAATTTGTTAATTAACAAAATTGACATTGAAATCAAAACCTAAAAACTGAAAAAATAAATATAAATATATATATATATTCCCGTAAGATACTGTGAAAACTATTCCCATAAGATCAAACCCCATATAAATATATATATATATATATATAATATTTTATGTCAACGGTTCGGTTCAATTTCAATCTTTATACAAAAGGTTAAATCCATCATCAAACTGTTACTAACGGATTAAGATTTTTTCAATTTATTCCAAAACCATTAACTATCGATTAGGTTAAAATTAAAACCGCAGATCGGATTGGTCCGTTTCAGTTTTACAGATCTATCTATGAATTCTTTTACACCCCCATTTATGATAGTTCATATGTTTTAATGGACAATGTACAATGCGTATGCATCATATTGTAATTGATACTTCATTTTGCAATGTATAAATCTGTCCATGCTGAATCCAAGGTGCATTCGTGTCATAGCTCTCTTATATGAGCATCATAATCAATGGAGTGTCTTTTGCTTTACAGGAACTTCTAGAATTAATGTACGATGTATGTCTATTAATTTAAAATATTGGATTTTTGGAAATAATACTGGATTCTTTCATTTCTCAATTTCTTATTCCATTCATGATTAGAATTTCTACGTAAGAATTTCATGCATACTGAATTTCATAATTTATCCATTTTACTGCTATTGGAAGTTCTTATTGAATTAAAATTTTGCATGCATTCCTTATATACAGATTCACACATATAGATACTATAGTGCATGAAATGTATAGATTTTTAACCACCAAATTGCTTATCAATGAGAACGATGCCTTAATCCAGTGGTAAGGTGCAATAATTCTCACCCATCTGCCCAGAGTTCAAACCCTGAGCATATCACTTTTCCTCACCTGAGAGCTCCTTCCCTTATCAAAGGGCCTTTTGCCTCACTTGAGGTATTCTACCCACCTCTGAGGACTCTCGTATTGGCATAGGTTCCATGGGCCCCAGCCCCTCAACAGGGGGTAAAAGAAAAAACTCATTGATGATGTGGAATCACCACTAACGTGTTGTCAATCACATTTCTATCATGTTTTCCTAATTCGATAGTGGGATCCACTCCTTTTGAATTGAACTTTGAGGATATATCATTGATAACATGATATTCATCTTGAATGGTCTAGATTATTTCTTTGTGGGACCTAGGATGGAGTTCCAAAAATTTGTTAAATGGTTCCTTATACTGGCTGCGACAAAGGATCCACACGTACGAGACAATGTTTCAAAAATGCAATACTCATGTCAAGGCCACCTTTGGAAATTAAAAAACAATGGTGGGCTCACTTTTATAAATTTCAACATATTGTATTAAGTCCAATACAAAATGAATCCTATTAGAACTAGTTCTCACCACACTTTTGTGAAAAGTTTAGGCAGAGCTCATTTATCACTCAATCCAAATCTTATAATACACATGGACCCCCTTTGACAGTCACAAACCCTAAGTTTCGGTCAAATCCAAATTTACTGAACTGTTGAACCGACTGTGCATTAATCTGAATGAACTGGATTTGTGGGCGACAGATAAAGGGGTTCGGGACATGTGATTGGGGTCAAACTTGATATTTGAAATAGTCATACATAAATCTTTACATCCCCCTAGTCTCATCTCTAAATGAAACCCATAAGTAGGCTCCATAAAACATTCTCACAGTAGGTGTGTGCGAACACTTTTTATATGATTAAAGCCCTAAATATAGATATATATACACACACAACACTTAGTGACATTAGTCAACCCCAAAAACTAATACGATATCAATTTTGGTCTCAGTTTGTAAATTATCATGGTCATTGCGATGCAAATTTTTTTACCCTAAAAAATATGAAAAACATCAAAAAAATCCAAAATTTTATAAAACTCTAGAAAATAATATGTTTTTCATTAGTGCACACTATAAAAAATATATATAGGTCCCCGTAAATTATAACACCTTGTTTCGTTGTTTAGTTTGTAACTGTAAAATATGCTAAGTTTCAATATTAAATCTTTTCCATATCTTAAATCCAAGCCATTAAAAATAAGTATCACCTCTTATATAGCGTTGTACATTGTCATAGATTACACTGCAATCAAAATTAGCCCCACAGATAAATTGGCCATTTTACATTATTAGTATCAATATTGGATATCACTTTAGGATCTAACCATCTTACCAGCACTAACCACACTTTATTTTTTATTAATTATTGTCATATTTTATAAGGGATCAATAATCAATATGGAAGCGGGCCTAACTCTCACTAAATTGAAAATTTTATTTTTCAATTGATCAATATATTAATCTATCAATGGACCAGTACTCCATTAGAGTGAAACTAATTGCAATATGAAGGAGGCGCAACTGTTTAGAACGATTTGGATTTTTGTACGTGGGACTCACGATGAAGCCGTAGCTGGAGTCCAGCAGTGATGGAGAAGCCGAGTAGGATGACAACAGTCGAGCTTCTCCCAGCTTCGTCCAGGCACGTGGCATGCATCTCCTCTTCTCTACTTTGTTTATTATTGTTATGCCTTTTCTAAATTTTCATTATGCTCTGCTTTGCCTCTCTGGAAAAATGTACCAGGGAAGAGAGCATGTTCATCGTATTGGTATTTGACCTCAGCTAATATTTTAAAAATATCGACTGTGAGGCTGTGCCCGATATGAATCAATATATCATTTTGGTCACAGCCAGTATGGGTTCCTATCGGCCGATATGATCCAATGTGTTGATGTTTTAAGCCAGCTCAAGTAACTGAATAATACAATAGCTATCTAAAATGACTACTTATGGTGCCGAATTAAGGACTTTCAAAAATCCCAAATGCTTGCTTGAATTTGAATATATTCCATTATGAACACTTGAAAATGCAGGAATTCCTAGAGTTTCAAAATAAGATGTGAATTTATGATAGAAAATTTCAAATTTTCCGTTAAACCGGGAATCCTGTCAACAATTCACGTATATAAACAGGGCCATCCTCGTTAATGGATCGCTATCTTAAAAACATTCATCGGCGAGAACTATGGCACTTTCAGCATTTATCGAATGTGCCATCCTCGTTAATGGATCACTATCTTAAAAAATATATATGCAAAAAATATTTAGAAATACAAATATTATGAAACTTTCTTCGAGTAATAAAAAAAGAAAAGAAAATCTGTACCAGTTTCTTCAGATAATGTATAGCATTGAATCCCTTCTCCTTGAGGATAATGTATGCTGTCTCATTGGTTGTATTATATAACGCCAAGTAGCACAGCTTCATATAGTCTGGCAGTTGATCAACTCCCTCTAAATCCCATCTATATGCAAATAAATCAGTAATCAGTCATTCTCGTTTCATGTATTTAGGTTGTATTGGCGTCTGGTTGTAAGCAAATACATTTATTTCACTTATCTGGACAAAGTGATCAAACCATCATTTGAAACTTTGCCATGGCACAAGATATCACTTTGATAGTGTTGACTTTATGTCTTGTGTTCCAGTTTAGTTTCGTCGGTTCATTAGAGCAAGGTTCAAGGTCTGCAATATTTTGATAATTGTATTTTTTTTAGGAAAGAAAGACCTCTTTGGGAGACATGAAAGATGGGATTATATATATGTTGTGATTTTCTGACATCACCCGTTGTGCACATCCATCAATCACAAGATCAACAAGCAACCAACCACACACAAGAAGAGACACGAGATTTACATGGTTCACCCAAACAGGGCTACATCCACGGGTACAGAGATGATCATCTTCACTATCACAAGTAAAGCATACAGAGACTCTCACTCTCTCATATCGTCTCTTCTACGTGGTGTAGGAATACCACGGGCAAGAGAGCTTTCACCTCTCTTTAACTGCACAAGATCTAGGGTTACAGACTACATGCAGATATAGTCTCCGTTTTCTTGGCCACCAAGAAAACCCCGGTATAATTACCAAAACACCCTTGACCTTAAATCAGTCCCTGGCTAACCCAGTGGACTCATCCAGCTAAACTGAAATACAAGATATATACCCAACAATCTCCACCTTGGCTTGGATTCCGTCCAACTCAAACTACCAGGAGATAAAACCGGCAATATCTTCACGTACCTTGCTGAATGGTACGTCACTGCACCGATGATGTAGTCTTCTTCAACATTTTGACATGTTAAACCAGCACATGAACTTTGAGCAAAGTTCATCTTCTCGTCAAACTCCACCTCGAACTTAAAACTTAAAACCATTGACGAATCTGAGTGATATCGATATCTGAATCACTCACATCTAGCCCCATCTTCAACATCACTTTGAAGATCCAACCACCACAAGCATGCACGCAAAACAGATCTGGAATACAAGTCCAGATGACTTTACAATTGCAGAAACCTTTGCCTCCGAGTGGTCAAAAAACTCCATTTGACCGGGCCTCCGATCAATCAAACACATGTTCGACAACTGCTGATGCATTAGCTCCTCCTTGTTGCTTCTTCATTGGCTTGGTTCTGGCAATGTGAATAACATCACATGCGATCCAAAAAGCATGTGAACCCCAAATGAACAATTTCGTTTGAATCAGCAAACCCTTTGCAATTAGGCCGACGACTTCTATAATTGGCTTGGCAACAACAACCAGATCTAGTAGACCCGATTCTAACCAGAACCTACATCTGTTTAGATCTTCTCCAGATTTCTGCATCAAGTTTAGATCTTGTTACTACGAGCATGCTGCAAGAAACGGATCTGAAATCCGAGTTTGGATGGCTCCGATATCGCAGAAACAAGTTTCTACACTCCGATCAGTCAAACCTCCTCATTGACCATCAAACAGTCAATCTTCTTCCACAATCACGTAGATCTGCTCGAAACGAGTCCGTAGGCACAAACGGATCTCCGATCGGACGTCGGATGATCAAGATATTGCAGAAATAAACTTTTGCCGTCAATCTGGCCAACTCTAGCTGTTGACCATTGCTGACATCACTCCAGTTTTGCTGGTCTTCCGAAGTTGACCCAGGTCAGGTTCACCTGACCCGGAACTGAACTGAAATCTGCTGTCTGGGCTTTTGCTGCGAATGGGTCAGGTTGGACCTTAACGGACCTGGCCTGAACCTGATTCTAGTAGACTGGGCTTCATGGGTTCGGGCAAAAACCAATCCGACCTGGAGTGAGCAACCCAGGCCCACACGACCCCTTCTGCCTCGCTGGGTATCTGGTTCTGGAACCAGACGGCTGAGCTCTCATCCTTTTTCCTTGGCAGCGGCGAACGTTGGATAGCAGCGCCGGTGTAGGCGACGGCGCTGACGACGGAGCGGCGACCAGTCGGGGAAGGAAATCAACACCGGTGGATTCTTCTGGTAGCTTCCGCCGATTGAGAGGCCCAAGCTCAGTTCGATCTCAGCTTCTTCTGCCGCCTCCAGATCTGGAATTCCCGCCATTGCAGAGAGGAATCAGATCTAGGGTTTTTTATGGCTCTTCGTCTTCCTTCCTCTGCTCTCGCCTCTGAAACAGAAAACTAAACCCCCAGCCACAAATCAGGGGGCATCCGATGGCTTGGTGGGAAATCTGGCAGAATGACCGAGAGTGCAGCGGCACCGGCAGTGAAGTTTTTTTTTTTTTTTTTCTTTCTTTCGGTCTTCCTCCTCTAAACCGGCAGCCAATCTTCTCAAATCCGGCTGGTCTTCACCGACGAAGATGTCCAGCAACAGAGAACCCCAACTTTGTCTTCTTCTTACAGTGGCCTGCAAAACTGATTTCTCTGAGAAATCGATTTTCTCCTGTGGCCCATCAGAGATTAACTTGCTCCGGTCTTCTCCTTCTCAGATCTGGAAAACCAGGAAATCGAACCAGCCATGATTGACTTCGAGATCTGAAAACATGTGAATTCTTTTTTCCTCCTATGACCGAAGAACCCAATCTCGTCTTCTTCTTCTCTGATGGTGGTTCAATCAGAGATCACGAAATTGATCTCTCTTCCTCTGTTACGAAAACAGAGATCCGAACCCTTCGATAAGGATTCAATCAGTCGATCTTCATACGCACAACCTCCAAGCCACTGAGTGATCTCCACCTTGCTCAGAAACCCGAGGAACACCACCTCGGCTCTGATACCACTTGTTGTGATTTTCTGATATCACCCGTTGTGCACATCTATCAATCACAAGATCAACAAGCAACGAACTACACACAAGAAAAGACACGAGATCTACGTGGTTCACCCAAACAGGGCAACATCCACGGGCACAGAGATGATTATCTTCACTATCACAAGTAAAACATACAGAGACTCTCACTCTCTCATATCGTCTCTCCTACGTGGTGTAGGAACACCACAGGTAAGAGAGCTCTCACCTCTCTTCAACTGCACAAGATCTAGGGTTACAGACTACATGCATATATAGTCTCCGCTTTCTTAGCCACCAAGAAAGCTCCGGTATAATTACCAAAACACTCTTGACCTTAAACCAGTTCCTAACTAACCCAGTGGACTCATTCGGCTAAACCGGAATACAAGACATATACCCAACAATATATATGTATATTACTAATGGTTTAACAAATTCGAATTTGATCAAAAATTAGTACACATGTGCAATGTAGACGGGTTGTGTATGTGGTCCATTTGGATGGACCACATAGTGGATCTCACCTAGAGTTCTCATGAAAAAACCGATGAGAGACATATGCACATGAATAGTCCTATATATATGAGAAATAATCCAATAAGAATTAGTTCTCACCACTTTTTTATGAGAATCTAGGTTGGACTCTTTTATCACCCAATCTAAATCTTTCAATACACAAAGACTCCCTTGATAGTTACACCCTCAAGTTTTGATCAAATTTGAATTTAATTGACTATTGATTGATTGTACACCAATCCAAATAGGTTGAATTTGTGAGCCATGGATGAAAGAGTTAGGGACATGTGATTGGAGCCAAACTTTATATTTAAAGTGCTTCCACGTAGATCTTTCCACCCCCTAGTCCCATTCTAAAATGGGATCCACAAGTGGGCCTCATAAAAAGTTTTCATGATACGTGTGTAAGAACACTTTTCATATGATTAAAGCATGTATATATATATAGAGAGAGAGACGGTCTAGCGAGATGGTGCGGCATATGAGCTAACTTTTTAGGGCCCACCTAAAATCGTGCCAACTATGAAGGGCATGAGGGATTGAAAACTAATGATGAAAGCTATGTGTGTGCAAAAATTCAGTTTCTAATAAACGGGCGATTTGATTTCAAAATCGATGTTCAATTTTGCAATGTTTAATTTTGTTATGTATTAATCCATTAATTTTAATCTCAATTTCGACTAAAATATAAAACTGTCTTGCACAATGTAGATTCCTTGATCCTCAGCTAAGGCTCGCTCTACTGTATTGATTATATAATATTTTTAAATTTTATGACTGGACCAACTCTCATTAGATCAGTAACATTTAGGAACAAGAAGTACATGGAGAGGGAGGGAGTTTAGTACGAGTGGTTTGGAGTTCTAAAGTTGCACTCCGTCCATCTCTAGTGAGCTGTGAGACACTGAGAGGACCTGCACTCCAATAGCAAAGCAAAATAATGTGACAGTTCCATAAGATGGTTTCCAGTCACCAAAAATTTAGTAACGAAATATCAGTCAAACAGGGGTCAAAATCCACCAACTGCACCGCCCTGACTAAATGAAAAATACCACATATCATGATTAGTCAAGATGTAGTCCCTACATTTTTTTTTTTGTTTTTATTCAAGCTGTATCGAAAATAGTTCGGGACACCAAACTATCATTTGACAGAGGCGAGTGGATTTGAGTGTAGAGTTGCATGGTCCATCTACACAAGGGAGGCCCCGAGAAAATTTTCTTGCGGGCTTAATCTAACAAAAATGAAATCTTCGGGGAAGGAAGCAAATGTTAAATTTGAAACTCATGTTCCTTCTTTTTTTTTTTTTTTTTGGCACTTTTCAAGTTTGGGTGGGGGCTTCAGCCTCCACACCCTCCTACTTGGGTCTGCCCTGCATCTACACAAAGAAAATAAAAAAATCTAAAAATAAAATTAAATTGGGCTAATACCGATTAACTGTGTCCGTGAAGACTTTGTGCTCATCTGGCAAACCATGCACATCATAGAAGTCATCCACTACGGTTATAAGGCATACGGCTTTGGTAAGTGCTATTCTGCACTGAGAGTATTGAGGCTCCACAACCACTCCAATTGAAAGTAGATAGGCCTCCAACAGTCTGTCTCGGAAGAACCCCATCTTCTCTGGTAACCCCAACAATTCCCACCACCTGAAAATATGCATGATTCCAAGTCGCAAACATTAGTGGCAAGAGCCATTTTAGAGTGGAAAATAAATAAATCAGAATATTACACATACAATTTTCATGGAATTGAGTTTATTAATCTAGAGATTGGATAAAGTTAGGCTGACAGTGGTTCCCACGGGCTTGGGCCATTGAGCCTGACGGTAACATAAGTATAATAACCTGAGCACAACCCGTTTACCAATCAGGCTACAAAAACAGATCGAATTCCTTAAGCTCATATACTGATTTGATTATACCACACTTGCCCACGTGGTGAGGTAACTCGATCTGTAGTTATTCTCATTATTACTGTTGTTGTTGTTAATATTATTCTCATTATTACTGTTGTTGTCAATATTAAAAATTGATATACTAATTGGACAAAAAAACTCTGTAAGTGTGCAGTTTTGTCGACCTCAAAAACTGTTTCACTAACTGGAATGTGATTCTGCCTACCAGTGTAGATTCATTGATGTTGACAAAAGATATATATATTGATATTGACAAATTTTCATTGATGTCTCTTGCAAAATTATCAAGCCTTCTCTCATGTTTTGATACTTCAATTTCAATTTTCAGATTTAACTGTGTGAGTTGGTACTATATGAGCGTTAGGTTTATTATGGAAGCAACCTGTTCTTGATTAATGAGGTACTCTAATGTATCATTGTTCCTTTTTAATAATCTAGAAACAAACCTTTCTATGAAGGGTGGAAGGAATGAGGAGAAAGGAAGGGGAAGAAGAAGAAGATGTAGGAGAGTGTCGAAAAAAAAATCCCTTTGATGAATGAAACAGAAAAACAAACTTTCTATGAAGGGCATGAAGGAATGAGAAGGGAAGAGGAAGAGGAAAGAAGAGAAAGAAGAAGAAGAGGAAGAAGAGGTAGTTCTAGAAACGGCTGCATAGAAAATCCCTATCATGAAAATACCTTCTATTTCCTCTTCCCTTTTGCTGGGATGAGGTTCAGTTTTCCCATAGTTTTTTGAGCTAGGGTTATGTTGATATCAACTAAACAGGGGTAGAATGGGAATGCAAATTTCGAATTTCAGCAAAAGGTCCTTTATTGATAATATGAAAATTTGGAATTCTCAGTTGTGGTTACTTTGATTGGTAAGATTTTTTTTTTTTTGTAAAGATCCCTACTTTTAATAACTCCTCATTATTATTATTATTGTTGCTGCTACTGCTGCTGTTGTTATATTATTAATAAGTTCTATATACAGTGCCTGTTGGAAGAAGGATTTAGAGCTCTCACATTGATAACTCTTTCAGTTCAATTCGGTACACCATTTGCACCATGTTGAAATCTAGCTTTGCAAAATCAAGCAAGTCATCAATCCTCCCATCATCCTTCTCGTATACATCTATGTACGGCCTAGCTTCAAGTCTCGGTGCCCTCCAATGCAAAGGGATCTCCAAGGCATGCTCTATTCTATTCGCCAGCTTCTTCTCCACCCTATCCATCAGAATCTTCAAATTCGCCGTGGAAAAGACCTTGGCTTCGTCCAAGATGGCTTCACCTTTCACGCTAAGATGTGCAGCCTCATACATGCTCAAAAGTCCCATTGCATCTTCAGATAGGCTTGCCTTGAAACCACCTTCTTCGTCCTTAAATTTGTTAAATATGTCTTGCATTACATGCACCAAAACATAGTTTATCATCATCAGCTAGTTATATAATATCAATTGCACAAAAATTGCAGGGTATTTGTTTATTTGTTTAGAAAATAGTGGGTACTATAGTTTTTGTTTTCTTCTTTCTCTCGTTTTTTATTTCCATTCATGGATCTATGCTCTCCCTTCTCTCGTGCCTTGCAAAATCCACACTAGTTTGATGATTCTATATCCATCTGATTAATAGCATCTGAAAGGGATACCGGTCAAGTTCATCTATGGATGAACAGGTCCTATCATCATTTGGGAGGGCCATTGTGGAATTTGTTATGGTATGGAAAATGGTTTTAATGAAACAAAAGTGCAGTGGTGTGGAAAGTACTGGACCAAATGAATTTTCTTTCGCAGGGCAATGGCGAGGAGAATGCGTTGGGTAGATGATGTAGACCTGTACTAAATCTAACGTAAAGGCCCTTGTCCTCGGACTAGGACAACACACACCTTCTGTCCAAGTTAGCTTTTGATTGGGCAAGAATTACAATAATAATTATTATTTAATCCTTGAATACATTGAGAGTTTCTCCCACGAGTGGATTGTTAGTGCATTCTAGCTTTGTAGGGCCCACCTAGACCGCTTTTAATCATTTAGCCCATTTGATGCTTTTTACATCTCACGATTTGTCATTGGATGCAATTTTATACTTATTTAACCTTCACTTATGGTTGGAATGAACTCCAAAAAAATCTACGATTAAGACACTATTAAAATTTAAGGTTGCTAATTCAATAGGATAATTTGGTGAAACTTGTCTCTTGGTTTTTCATTTGTATTGTAAGACCTTTTTCATGTATCTCTTCTCCCATTGATATACCCCATGTATCTAAGTGGGCTCAACAATACATATTATCTTTTGAAAAGTTCAAATATTTCATACAAACTACCCATTTTACATCCATCTAAAGTTTGAGGGATGGCAAGAATTCATTCGATTATGAGAAATATTGACATTTTGATGGGAAACATTTGATAAAAGCAATTAAATTATAATTATCCAATCCAACCATGAATATCATTTTGGTTAAAATGAAACTTATAATAATAAATGAAGTATTATAGGAATATATTGATTGCTGAAAGAAGGTTCAAACTATATATATTCAAGTCTAGTTTTTGGAAAATGAACCAAAAGTTTACACATGTTTTTTAAATTTCCCTTTCTTTATTTAAATTTGTCTCAATATGATGAGGAATATCATTCCATTGAAAGTGTTACCAGAGGGCAAAAGTGAGTCAAAATATCGGGTAAATGACTTCGAAACCCACATGAAACAAGTTTGTCCTGAGTTTGCCTATCATTGTTCTCATATATTCTTTATTATTATTATTATTTTGGCAAATTATTCTTATATAATCATTATCCATACCCCCATATGTGTTGCAAGGTTTAGATTGAGTGATAGATGGGCCCCACCTTGAGTTCTCACAAAAAAAATGGTGAGGGGCAGATGCATATGAAGATTTTCCTATATATATATATATATATAGTTTTCTCATCATGCTTTTGTACACTACCGGAATTAAAGCTATGGACTGAGACCCCCAATCAGGCGCTGCTAAGAATTAGCTTAGATTTTGGACCTCATCCTTTCTTTCCTCTGGGTATGCTTGGACACAATTTCAAATTTCAACCCAGATGTTGTGATGGCATGCATACCTGTTGAAAGTTTAAACCCATGTTGCCTAAGCAATCTAAAGTAAAGAGATGTGTGGTACAGACTGTCCTTAATTGCTTGCTCCGTCATCTCTGAGTGAAGCCCATGCAGTGCGTCATTGATTTCTTCTTCAAACTGGTAGGCCACACCGAGGCGTTGCACAGCGTCAATCAATCCAAGCAGATGGTGTGGCTGTGTGCTTTCTTGTAGCCGGCGCTGAACTGCCTCCTTGAGTTTTCTGTGATGGTCCTGATTCAGTGCCTGAATACATAGAAAATTTAGGGCATGTTAGTGCAGGCTGCAGCAAATCCGTTCCATTGAAAACTAATTCCAACACTCCCCATCGGAAATTTTTTCCAAAGAACTAAGGAACCTTTCAGTGCAACCGAAAATCAGTTTTACTTTCCATGCTTTTTTGTGAAAAATTAGTTGCACATACATACTACCCTTATAGTCAAATTAGCTCTCAAAGGATTATTAAAAAAGTAAGAAGTGATACCAATATAGATGAGGTTTTAACCTTTTTAGGATCAAAATTCCTACAATGATGTTTGGTTATTCATTTCCAATCTGCTTCTGATTTAACTTCAATTAAAAGTAAGAAAATTAAGGAAAAAAAAAAAAGAGAGTAGATTGTAAATTATACAGGTTGCTAGGACCTACTGCTGTAGCAGTGCAGTCGCTTCTTGCAAGTTGGAAGCGAATGCTATCAGTATCCCAAAAGGTGGGGTAATAGTTTGCAGAGCGGCGTCCCTCCATGGAGTCCATACTTCTCTTCTACCCTATCTACTGATCACTCAACACAAGGCCCCACTCTAGTCAATTGACACAAGGCTGCAAGTCTACTCACTGCACTCATGGCCATATCTGCCGCAGTATATATAGAGGAGAGAGTCCTTAGCGATCTTAATATTTACGATAATTGGATTTATAATCATACTACAGTAGGTGTAGACGAAAATACCCCCGTCCAGTTCAAATTTGGAAGCAAACTTTTGGCTTCGTTGTGGGAAAAGTTCAAAACTGCTTGCCTTAACAACGAATGCAAGTTCAATTACAATTAATGAAGCGTTGGGCATCGAAATATCTATTATTTATATATATATATTTATTTATTTTTATGATGAGTATCATAAAAGTCTTTGGTCCAGGACTAATTCCCTGAATAACGCTAAAACACTTATCAAATTTGGCCTGATTTCTAATACAGTGTAGAGAGCAAACTCACATTTTTCTATGCCACCAACTCCCATGTGGATAGATAAAACAGTCAAAGCGCCAATGAATGTTTTAAGAAATACAATGAATTTTCTACTTCAAAGATCCTTTTTCGCCATATGAGAACATAATTCCTCATAGAAATTGAATGGCCATCTTCCAATATGCAATGATGCTTGTTTATTGAAAAAGTTCAAAATTAGTTGTGTATTTTTTTTCTGGCTCTCCATGTCTTAGATTATGTTGAAAGACTTACATATATATAGACAAAATTATTATGCATCTATCCCTCACACTATGGGACAAACACTTTCATTTTTAGAAAATATTAATATGTAACGGGACAAAAGCAATACACCTCATCACATTTTTTTGACCTTGATAGGTATAAACAAGGAAGTATCCATCACCATAGTGTGAGGGACAGATACATAATAGTCTTTCCATATATATATATTTGATCCTAAAAGAACCATTCTCACATACCTGCCATGAAAACTTTTTATAGGGCCCACTTATTGGTCCCATTTGGGGATGGACTATGTGTAATCCCCAACGCTTTTTGCCAATATCATCACAAAGGCGTTGCTAAATGTTACATTTTATCAACATAAATAATAATGCGTTGGCAGAAGTTACAAAATTATATATTTTTGCCAATGCAAATGAGGCTGCGTTGGCAAAAGGTGTTGAAATTATACAAAATTGCCCCGTGAAGATAGTAAAGATTTCGGCAACAAAACATTACCCTTTGACTACGTTAACAATATGTTGGTAATGGTATGACCTATTTGTTGTTGTGCGTGTGTGTGCAAAGCAATCAAGATCAACAATCACCACACAAGAAGACAAGTGATTTACGTGGTTCGGCAAAGATGCCTAAGTCCACGGGAAACCAATTTCCACTAGGTTCTCCTCCAATCTGTGAAACCACAGCCTTGGAATCTTAGCCACTCTCAGCCTCTCTTTCTAGAGTTATAGATTACATCATATATATAACCATTACATCCTTATCTCCCAAGAACTCTATTTCAAGAAAAAAGGAAAGTCCTAACCTATTAGAAAACTGCTGTTAGACAAAACAGGAAATTCCTAATATCATTAGGGAAACCACTCCAGATACTGAACCCACTAATGGTCTGGAACCACTTGGCCAACAATCTCCCCCTCCAGACCATGGGGAAAACGGCCTGAACCCCTTACTGGGAGTTCAGCCCTGCCAACTCTGAACACAGCTCCAGCTTTCCCTTAGACACAACCTTTGTCATCATGTCCGAGGGATTCTTGTCCGAATGAATCTTTTCCAGCTTCATGAAGTTCTTCTCAATCACCTTACGAATCCAATGGTACTTGATATCAACGTGCTTCATGCGACCATGATATGTATCATTCTCACTGAAATCCATAGCACTTTGACTATCATAATAAATTACATATTCTTCTTGCTTCAAACCTAGTTCTTGAAGGAATCTCCTCAACCAAAGCATCTCTCTCCCTGCTTCATTAGCAGCTATGTATTCCGCTTCAGTTGTAGACTGTGCTGTACACTTCTACAACTTCGATTGCCAGGAGATAGCTCCCCCTACGAAAGTAAACAAATAACCAGAAGTCGACAACCGACGATCAAGATCGCCTGCAAAATCAGCATCAGTATAACCTTCCATGACTGGTTTTGAACCTCCAAAACATAAGCACACTTTGGAAGTACCTCGCAAATACCTAAAGATCCACTTTACTGCTTCCCAATGCTCTTTTCTAAGGTTTGAGAGAAATCTACTCACTAAACTCATAGCATGAGCAATGTCTAGCCGTGTACAAACCATGGCATACATGAGACTCCCTACAGCAGAGGAGTAAGGAACACATACCATCTGTTCCTTTTCATCATCTGTAGTAGGACACAAGCGCTTGTTTAGTTTGAAGTGACTGGCTAGAGGTATGCTAATTGGCTTAGTATTCTTCATGTTGAACCGCTTGAGTACTCGTTCAACATATTTCTCCTGTGAAAAACACAGCTGCTTGGAACTCCTATTACAACATATTTGCATGCCCAATATCGTTCGTGCGGGACCCAAGTCTTTCATGTCAAACAACTTTGACATCTCCTCTTTCAACTGGCCAATCAACTTGCTATCCTGTCTAACTATCAGCGTATCATCTACATATAAAAGAAGGATAATGAACCTGCCTTCAATAAATCGACGAACATAGACACAATGATCTGCAGCTGTCCTCCGGTACCCATGACTCAACATGAACGAATCAAACTTCTTGTACCACTGTCTCGGTGCTTGCTTCAGCCCGTAGAGACTCTTTTTTAACTTGCAAACCATCTATTCTTTTCCTTTTACCTCAAACCCCTCTGGCTGAGTCATGTAGATCTCTTCTTTCAAGTCACTGTGAAGAAACACGGTCTTTGTCACAACCCGAGTCCAGGAGTTCGGGGGTTAGCGAAAGCCAAACCAATGACACACGTACTCCCGTACCTGCACACTGAGACCCGGTCCAAATGCACACGTACAAGGGAAGATTCACACGTGCAAACATGTACGCGGAAGCTGTAGATATCAAAATATCACAACAATATGTAGGAACAAAGTAGAAAACCAAAAGGACCATATATAATATCTGGCAGTTTTACAAAATGAGACAAAATACTGTATACAAGTCATGAATGGATCTAGTCATGATAGCTCTCAAAAGAATGAAGGCATGGATGCAAGATAAGGTCTGGACACTCTCCAAAAGGAGGGGGTCACACCCACTCCTCTAGCCCGGATAGGGCCTCGGGGGTCTTTCTAGTAGCCTGATTGACGGACGAGGGGTCGGTCTGGAGATATGGGCCTGCAACATCAAAGACAAACATGAATACAACGATCCATCAAAGTATAAGCAGTAACAAGATAACACATGCTGTCTCTAATCAGAATAAAGAACAGAAGTAATCATAATAGGTCAATGCTTGTAAACTAAGCAATCGTGCAAGAAATACAGCATGCTTTAATGAATCAACAATACGTACATTGTACATAACTAGTTGGCTATTACACATGCCATATGCTCCCAAATGAGGGATCTTATAAACATGAGGAGAACACCATTGTCCGGGCCAGGGTACAAATGGGTCTCGGTTTCCTGGGGTCCGGATTCCCCAAGACGTGTCCTTATTGCAGCAAGGTCATATAACTATACCAAAGTCACCCCGTCGGGCTTCTAAGGTTGAGGCAAAGTAGTGCTTGACCATAGTGAGTCAATCATGTGCTACACCTCGAGTCAAACATACCAACAAGTGTATCATACATGCATACTCGTGATCAACATACGTGTATACTCCAGGTGTAAGAAACATAACAATGAATCCATCAAGTGACATGTAGACAAAATAACATAATCATGGTGAAGAATGGAGGTTAATGCTTGACATGCAAGATGCAGGTGCAATGAATCCATACCGAGTCAAGGGTATTTACAATCCAACCCTATTCTAGTTATCCAGTGTTTCTAACCGTGCATGTTGATGTAGTTTTAAGGTCTCCGATGTATTATTGTCTAGTGTTGTAGTCCATTCTGAGAGTACACCGAAAGTCCTTAAACCAACACCCATGGGAAGGTGCTTAGCCGCTGGATAACGAACATGAATGATTTGCAACCCTCGAGATCATTCACATAGTAGTCTCATGGTCCATTGGGCAAGTCAAGGTTATCTACCTTCTAAGACCAAAGCCCTATCCTTTCATCTGTATATTTCTCTCAGCTCCGCCGTAGGAGACCTTACGGCTCAGCCGTAGGTTCCTTACGGCTTAGCCGTAAGAGAGGACACGGCTTAGCCGTGGCCACGCCGTAGAAGAGATGCGGAATTGCATACTCTCAGTTATTTTTAGGAACACTCTGTATTGATCTACGGCTAGGTCACGGTGGGGCTTACGGCTTAGCCGTACTGCATGTTACGGCTTAGCCGTAGCACAATTCAAGGTTCAGCCGTGAATGCGCAGGGCTTACTTCTGAAGCGTTTTACAGAATAACTGGAACGAATGAAAACCATGAAATTAGAAGCAAAGAACAGAACTCAATTGGGCTGTAGACAGACTGTGCACACATATAAGGGCATGAAATCATCTCAATCACACACATATCATCATGGGTTCATACAAGTTGTGCTTATACTTGCCTCAATTCGATTCTAACACTCCATTTGCTATCCTTGGTGCTCAAATCACTCCCAACCACAACCCACAGCGATCGAGCATGCAAAAAGAGGGGAAACTCATGAATATAGTCAAAGGAAAGCAAGAAAGGAAGGGAGAAAAGGAATCCAAGACATTCACTTACCAGCAAGCACAAGAGGAAGGAGATGAAACAAGTGGATCTTTCACCCTTCTCCTAACTTGGATGAATCAAAGAGAATGGAAAGAGGGAAATCGAGGGAAAGTAAGAGACGAGTAAGAGAGACTGAGAAGAAGAGAGAGAGAGAGAGAGAGGAGAGTTGGTGAGATATTTATAAGATAAAGTTTAAGGACAATTACAACCAAGTCCAATGATTAATGCCATTTACAATTCGAGTCAAATCCCTGTTCATCAGAACCATGTAACATCGTTTGCAATTGACACAATTACAGCATTTAGCAAGTTCAACAAAAGACACGTGTCGACACCAAGATAATGCATAAATGACGAGATCTAAGAAAAATACAAATTACGAAAAAGGGCTTGGTCTATCTAAACTAGGTTAAACTCAACCCAACTACCTATCCATGACCCACAACAACACTAAAACAAGAATAAAACACTATTAACAACAAAAACAACATTAATTAGTCACTAAACTGGATCAAGCTGGGTCGGGGTGTTACATCCTCCCCTGCTGAGGAATCATTTCGTCCTCGGAATGAGCACACATACACACTACAAATACCTGAGTGAATAGATCTGGATACTGTTGTGCCATTTGCTCTTCCAACTCCCATGTATCTTCATCTGGACTGTTATGTTCCCATAACACTTTGACCCATTGAATGGTCCTGGTGTGAAGTATCTGCTCTCAGGTACCCACAATTCGGAGCGGTTGCTCAGCATATATGGCACTCGGCTGGATCTGCACCTCATCATAGTGAATGACGTGGGACGGGTCGTGGACATACTTCTGAAGCATCGAAACATGGAAGACATCATGCACTCCTGAAAACTCCACTGGAAAAGCTAATCGATAAGCTAAATCACCAATCCTTCTCTTGATCTCGAACGGTCCAACATATCTGGGAGTTAGCTTGCCTTTCTGACCGAAACGGATCGTCCCCTTCATCGGTGAGACCTTCAGAAAAACCCACTCACCAATCTGAAACTCCAATGGTCTTCGGCGAGTGTCCGCATAACTCTTTTGTCTCGACCGAGCAACCTTCAGATTCTCAATAACTTTCTGCACTTTCTTTGTCGTCTCGGCGATGATTGTCGGCCCATGAAAACTGCGCATACCAACTTCTTCCCAACAGATTGGGCTCCTGCACTTGCGGCCGTACAAAGCTTCATAAGGCGCCATCCCAATACTCTCATGGAAGCTGTTGTTGTAGGCAAATTCACATAATGAGAGATGAGTATCCCACTCTCGCTCAAAGCTCAACACACTGGCACGCAACATGTCTTCCAAGGTCTGAATCGTTCGCTCTGATTGTCCATCCGTTTGTGGATGATAGGTTGTGCTGAAACTTAATTTCGTCCCTAACGCTTCTTGGAAAGCTCTCCAAAACGATGAAACAAAGCGGCTGTCGCGATCCGACACAATTGAAACTGGCGTACCGTGGAGTTTGACGATCTCATCTACGAACTTTCTGGCAATCTCTGAAAAAGTCATACCCTTCCGGAATGGGATGAAATGGGTTGATTTTGTCAAGTGATTTACAATGACCCAATGGCGTTGTTCTTCCTGCTCGTCGGAGGAAAACCTAACACGAAGTCCATGGTGATATGCTCCCATTTCCACTGCGGTATATGCAAAGGATGCAACGAACCTGGAGGTCTGTGATGATCTGCTTTCACCTTCTGGCAAGTCAAACATCGAGCAACAAATCCGACTATGTCTCTCTTCATGTTATTTCACCAAAAGCGATCCTTGAGGTTCCTGTACATCTTCGTGCTTCCTGGATGCATCGCATACTTCGCACAGTGTGCTTCGTTCATCAACTTATCTCTGAGATCATCGACTGCTGGAACACACAACCTGCTTCGAAAATGGAGCACACCATCTTCCAATCTGAAATCTGGTCTGTCGCCAATGTGGTCACAGATGCGCTTCAAGGCGAGATCTTCAAATTGCCTGTCTTTCATCTGCTGAATCATCTCAGGCTGAACAGCTAGCGCACTAGCTAAGGTCACGTACTCATCGACAAATCTCACCTCAACTGGCTTATCCTGCATAAACAAAAGAAAACAGCTCAGCAATTGCTCAGACTCCGCCTTCCTACTGAGAGCATCTGCCACTATATTCCCTTTCCCTGGCTGATATTTAATCGGAAAATCATAATCCTTCATAAGCTCGAGCCATCTGCGTTGCCTCATATTCAACTCCTGTTGCGTGAACAAATACTGCAAACTGTGATGGTCTGAATGAACCTCAAACTTCACGCCATACAAATAATGTCTCCAAAGCTTCAATGCAAATACAATGGCGGCCAATTCTAAATCATGGGTGGCATAGTTCTTCTCCTGCTCTCGAAGCTGCCTTGATCCATAGGCAATGACCTTTCCGTGCTGTATCAGCACACAGCCTAAACTAACTCGGGAAGCATATGAAAAGATCACAAACCCTTCGCTCCCATCTGGCAAAGCTAACACCGGGGCCGTAGTCAACTTATCTCTCAAGGTCTGAAAACTAACTCCACACTCCTCAGTCCAGACAAAAGGCACATTCTTCCTGGTCAACTTCGTCAAAGGAGAAGAGATCTGGGCAAAATCCTGGACAAAACGATGATAGTAACCTGCTAGTCCAAGGAAACTCCGAACCTCTGTCACTGACTTAGGGCTAGGCCAATTCACCACTGCCTCTACCTTAGATGGATCAACTGCCAATCCCTCTCGTGAAATAATATGACCCAAAAACGCTACCTGCTCAAGCCAAAATTCACACTTCGATAACTTCGCATACAATCGATGTTCTCTCAACAGGGTCAAGGCTTTTCTCAAGTGCTCTTGATGCTCCTCTATAGTTTTCGAATAGATCAAAATATCATCAATGAAAACAACGACGAACTGGTCCAAGAAAGGAGCAAAAATCTGATTCATCAAAGCCATAACGCCGCAGGTGCATTAGTTAATCCAAAAGGCATCACGAGGAATTCATAATGTCCGTACCGAGTCCTGAAGGCAGTTTTGGGGGTATTTTTTTCCCGAACTCTCAACTGGTGATAGCCTGATCGCAAATCAATCTCAGAAAAATGAGCTGCACCTTGAAGCTGATCAAACAGCTCATCAATCCTGGGTAGGGGATACTTGTTCTTAATTGTCACTTTATTCAGCTGCCGGTAATCAATGCACATCCGAAAGGTACCATCCTTTTTCTTCACAAACAACACCGGCGCTCCCCAAGGTGAAATGCTCGGACGAATAAAACCCTTGTCCGAGAGCTCCTGCAACTGCTTCTTCAATTCTGACAACTCAGCTGGAGCCATGCGATACTGAGCTTTACTAATCGGAGCCGTACCGGGAACTAAATCAATCACAAACTCTACATCTCGCACCGGAGGTAAAGCTAGAACCTCATCCGGAAAAACATCTGGAAAATCCCGAACCACCAATATCTCTCCCAGCTGCTGCACACATGTCTTCTCCGCAATAAAGGCAATGAAGCCTTCACACCCCCTGCGGATCAAGTGATCTGCCTTGCACGTGCAAATCACACGCCTGGGGCATCTCGTCTGACTGCCCTCAAAACGGAAGCCCCTGCCTAAGTTGAAAAAGATCGTCCTGTTGTAATAGTTAACACAGGCACGATATCGCGCAAGCCAATCCATCCCAAGGATCATGTCGAAGTCTAGCATCGACAACAAAATCAAATCAACTAGTAACCGATGACCTACAATTTGCAGTCGCAATGGGGGTAGTACAAACTACACTCCACTCTCTTGCCAACTGTGGTAGACACCACCAACACATAGGGCAACGGTTTCAGCGGCTGCTGCAACCGCTCAACGAAAAGAGGTGCTGCGTATGAGCGCGTAGACCCTGAATCAAATAGAACTAAAGTTTCAATGCACGAAACCAAAATAGTACCTTCGACCACTTGTGGATCCTCCGCACTTTTATGGGAAGCAGCATAGACACGAGCGGTCTGACGTGGCGGTCTCAAACCGGAACGAGCTGGCTGGGTCTTGCTCGGAACTACAGATCCTCTGGGCTTGCCCGTCGGTGCCTCACCAGAAGCACTAGACGAAGGAGGCTGAGAAGACTTGAATTGAGGACAATTTACCAAGATATGCTCCTTGGAACCACAAATAAAACAAGCTTATGCCTTTTGCCAACACGCTTCTGTCCTGTGACCCTTGCCGCAAAACTCGCATGTCGCACTCATGTAGTTGGAAGTGCCCTGCTGACTTCTCACCTTCTTCCGTGCCTGTCCCCGAGTACTGAATGGCGGCTGCCTCTTCGGATCAACCGCTCTCTCAGCTTGGTGGATAGCCTTAACAGAATAGGCCCTATCCACTGCATCATCAAATGTCGCTGGTCACTGAAAAGCAGTCACGTGGTGCATGTACCGAGGATGCAGACCTTCCACGAACGGGTTCACCTTCTTCTCTTCGGTGCTGATCATCTCTGGAGCAAAATGCGACAATTGGGTGAACTGATGCACATACTCTGCTATTGACCTCTGCTGCTGGCGTAGAGCTAAGAACTCAACTTCCTTGGCTCTCTGTACATGGGCTGGAATAAACTTCCTTCGGAACTGCCTCTTGAATGTTTCCCAAACCGTAGCACTTGGAAGATCTCGGTAAGAGTCCTTCACACTCTTCCACCAGGTCTTCGCAACATCTCTGAACATAGAAGCTGTCAACATCAATGAACGTGACAAAGAACTGATTGCCACTCAATGATTCTACCTCTATGGGACCACAAACATCAGAATATACCAAATCCAACACATTTGATTTCAATTTTGATGTCGAAGAGAAAACAACCCTATGCCGTTTACCATACAAACAATAATCACAAGGGTCAAGGGATATACCTTTGGAGCAAGGAATTAATTCCTTCTTTGCCAACATCTGCAAGCCTTTATCACTCATATGACCAAGCCTCTTATGCCACAGATTTAGAGAGGAATTGTCTTGAATTGCATTCAATGCATCTTTGCACAGCTTTACTTATATTTTATAAAGAGTATTACCTGCTGTTCCTCTCGCAATAACAAGAAACACTTTAGTGAGCTTCCATCTGCCATTTCCAAAGTAATTCTCATAACATGCACGGTCCAATGCAGTCCCAGAAATCAGATTCAACCGCAGATCAGGAACATGTCGCACATCTTTTAGCGTCATTGTGCAACCAATATCGGTTTTAATGCAGACATCACCGATACCAATAATATCTGAATGACTCGTGTTGCCCATCTTCACAGTACCAAAGTCACCTGCTTTGTACGTCATGAACATCTCCCTGCAGAGAGTAGCATGGTAGGATGCTGCTATGTTAACAACCCACTCAACTTGACCATCTGTAACACTCAAACACTTATCATCATCGCCGGCGAGCACCATTACTTCCTGTTCCAAAGTAGCTGTAATGTTATCACTGTCATTCTTCTTATCATTGTTGGAGCTTTTCTGTTCCTTCATGGGAAAACAATTTTTTCTGATGTGGCCCATCTTGCCACAAAAAAAGCATTTTACAGACTTTTTCTTACTCTGTGACTTGGCCTGTGATTCACCTCTATACTTGCCACGACCCCCCTTTGGTCCTCTATTCTTACTCCTCCCCCTGTTCTCAGTAACAAAGGCCTGTGCATTATCTGTCCCTACAGATTTCTTTCTAGTTTCTTTATTCTGTAGACTACTGGTAACCTGACTCATAGATAACACACCATCTGGAGTAGAGTTGCTTAAGGAAATAACCAATGTCTCCCATGTATCCGCAAAGAACTCAGAAGCAACAAAGCTGGTATCTTATCATCAAGGATCATCTTAATAATGGCTAACTGATTTACCACACTTTGGAACTCATTGATGTGATCTTCGATCTGACCACCATCCTCGAATTTCATGTTCACAAGCTTTCTGATCAAGAAGGTTTTATTTACTGTAGTCTTTTTATCATACATTGCTTCTAATTTTTTCCAAAGGGTATTCGCATTGGTTTCATTATACACGTGGTGAAATATGCTATTATCAACCCACTATCTGATGTGACCAATCGCTTTTCCATGCAATTTGTTCCATCAGCATTTTGCATATCATTCGGTCGGGCACTATCTCCCTCAACGGAATCATGGAGGTCTTTACAATAGAGAATATTCTCCATCTTCGGTTTCAAGATCAACCAATTGGAATGGTTGAGCTTAACCATGGTAGTGTTGATATTATTGTTCTCCATCTTAATTAAATTAAGCAATAGGAAAAACAAATAACTAACACTGACCTCAACTCCTGCACCAAGCTGTAGATCTCGTCAACACGAGCACGCTGAAGAAACGGATCTGAAATTTGACTCCGGATGGCTCCGATATCGCGAAAACGGTTTTCTGCGCTCCTGATTTGGTCAAACTCCTTGTTGACTGTCAAACAACCAATCTTCTTCTGCTAGCACTTAGATCTGCTCGAAACGAGTCCATAGGCGCAAACGGATCTCCGATCGGATGTCGGATGATCAAGATATTGCAGAAACAAATTTTTGCTGTCAATCTGGTCAACTCTGGCCGTTGACCATCTTTCTGATGACGTGGGCTGATGTCAGCCTAATGACGTCACACTGCTGACGGACTGAACCGCTGACTGCTCATGGGTTCAGGTCGACCCGACCTGACCCGAAACTACACTTCTGGGCTTTGCTTCACGGGTTGGGTCAAACTTAGCCGACCCAAAACCCTAACCGACCTGGGATCTCTCTACCTGGGCTTTCTCCACCGCGGGCCAGGTCAAACGGACCCAACCCGAAACCCAGAACCTTGGGTCGTCTTCAACAGGAGCTGGGTTTGCAACCCAGTTGCAGGCGGATGAATCAAGCTGCTTGGTCCGACTCCGGCTCCGGCTGCCTGGTCCGGCGACGAACGACAGCCCGCGGTTACAGCACGGCGACGGCGAAGGTGTCTGGCAGCGGCGACCAGAGGCTGACGACGGCGAGGACAGCAAAACGACCGGCGAGATTTCTCCTTTTTTTTTTCTTTCCTCCGGTCTTCCTCCTCAGATCCGGTAGCTAACGATAATCTTCTCCGACGAAGACGTCCAACAACAGTAGAACCTTCTGCTGTCTTCTTCTTCTGGTGACTGCAAGATCGATTTTCTTTGTTTCCTGGAACAGAGAAACCGAACTATTGTCCAAGAGATCACTTCTCTTCTCATTGATCTTCTACACATAACTTTGACGCTCTGATACCACTTGTTGTGCACGTATGTGCAAAGCAATCAAGATCAACAATCACCACAGAAGAAGACAAGCGATTTACGTGGTTCGTCAAAGATGCCTACGTCCACGGGAAACCAATTTCCACTAGGTTCTCCTCCAATCTGTGAAACCACAGCCTTGGAATCTCAGCCACTCTCAGCCTTTCTTTCTAGGGTTACAGATTACATCATATATATAACCATTACATCCTTATCCCCCAAGAACTCTATCTCAAGAAAAAAGGAAAGTCCTAACCTATTAGAAAACTGCTGTTAGACAAAACAGGAAATTCCTAATATCATTAGGGAAACCACTCCAGATACTGAACCCACTAATGGTCTGGAACCACTTGGCCAACATTTGCAACATACACACAGGTGCGTTGGAAAAAGCACCCTGAACATTGCCAACGCACTACGTGCATTGGTTAAAACTAATCTTAATTGCCAACACGCTATGTGAGTTGGCAAAGACCCATCTTAATTGCCAACGCACTATGTGTGTTAGTGAAAATCCATCCTAATTATCTATAGTCATATTCTCATTGTATAATTTTTTACCATTCAGATTATCATATAATTCAATGGCCTTAAATTTTAATGGTTTTTTTATAATATAACTTTTTTTTATTTAATTCAATATATAAAAAGTAGTAAGTGATAGTTTGATGAGTGTAAAATTAGGCCCCTTGCCCAATCTAAACTTTATCAAAAAGACATCACCTTTTGGTTTGATCTCCTTCCTTGTATTTTTTGTCTTTAAATATGATTGTTCACCTCACTTTGAGATCAGTTCCTATATGGGCTTAGAACTAATTTCTAGGCTTAGGACTAATTTCCTATATAGATGGTTGAACAGGGCAGGCCTGGGCCTAAAGGTCCATGCGCTGAATACAGACCTGGAAGATAGGCGCTACTAACTAAGCAAGTTAGGGTTGGACAACTGTTATAGACTCATCCGAATATTTTCATTTTGTAATGCCTGTCAGGTGGAAGTGAAAATTTGGAAAACTATATTTGAGTAAAACTTGCTGCTTATTTTATTAAACTAGACTTTTCTATATATACAAGAAAAAAAAATAATTCAACTCAGAGGTTTCAGACACTACGTCAAAAAGGCGAAAAAGCTACTGCTAACATGTTGGTTTTTGCGATTGCTTTGGGCGGTCGTGATTTTTTGATTGCTTATTAGAGATACTGATTGCTGATAACAGCCATTAATGCTAAATTAGAAAAAGTAAAAACAAAACCTTCCCGACTTCCCAAACCCTCACGATCTCCCCTTTTTTACTTCACTTTCCCCCTCCAAAAACCTATACGCTCACCACTCTTTTTCTCGTTCCCTTTTCATCTAGGATTTCTCTCTCTCTCTCTCTCTCTCTCTCTCTCTCACTCATTTTGTTCAAGCAGAAAAAATCCCGCGAGTTATTGTAACGTTCCGCACCTTAATTATGTTATTATTATAGACTAAGCTGTATTATAGCTAAATAAGCCCTTAGAGTCTAAGCGTATTTGGTTTAGCATTAGGATAGTGTGTGTCACGACCCGAGCCCCAGGAGATCGGGGGTTAGCAAAAACCTAACCAGCGACACACGCACTCCCGTGCATATGCACTTAGACCCGGTCTAGATGCACACGCACAAGGGAAACACACGTGCAAACATGTATGCGGAAGCTACAAAGATCAACATGCAACACGAGGCACATGCGAACAAGGGAAATAATACCCAAAGACTGACATAAAGGTCTGAACATGCAAATCTGGATCCAATCACAATGTATAGCATATGAGTACAATCAATGACATGGAAGGAGAACAATATGCATGCATGCAGAGAACAGTCGCGCTCTGATGGAGGGATAACACCCACTCCGCGAACCTGAAGAGACAGCTGGAGTCTCCCAAACAAACTGACGACCGACAAGAACACGGTCGAGGGTACCTGAGCCTGCAACACCAAGGACAACTCATGAATACAACGATTCAGCAAAGTATAAGCAGTAACAAGTTAACACGTGTGGTCTCTAACAGAATAAAAGACATAGATAATCATAACATGTCAATGCAGTAATCTAGACAGTTGTGCATTCAAATTAACATATGCTCTGTGAATCAATGTAAGTAACATAACGTGTACATACTAGTTGGCAACTACATACGCCATATGCTCCCAAAGTAGGGATCTGATAAACTGAATGAGAACACCATGGGCCAGATGGGTCTCGGTTTCCTGGGGTCCGGATTCCCCAAGACACGACCTTCTGCAGTAAGGTAAACACACACTATACCAAAGTCACCCCGTCGGGATCCTAAGGCTGAGGCTCAGTAGTGCCGGACTATAGCGAGTCACGCAAATACAAGAACATGCATGTCATAACGGACATAGCTGAACATATATCTTATCGGAACAGGCATATCATAATGTGCTTATCAGAACTTGCATAACTGAACATGTATCTCATCAGACGTGACGTGCATGTCTTGTTAAACATATATCCATAACCATATCTAGCTGAACAATTAACAAACCAACAAGATAACTGAACAAATAACGAACCAACAAGATAACTGAACAAATAACAAACCAACAAGATAACTGAATAAATAACAAACCAACAAGATAACTGAACAAATAACAAACTAACCAAAGAACTGATGAGTAAGATCGAACATGCAAGATCGCTATTCCACCCGGGATGTACCATGGACAGAGCTAGAAATATCCAATCGTGTGCCCCAGCGTAGAACGCGAATAAGAGGACAAGAACCGAAATCAATATGCCATGCAATCAGATGATCTTGCAGGAATCACGATCTGTTACTAGCCAATCCTATTCTAAGTATCCAGTGTTTCTAACCGTGCATGATGATGTAGTTTTAAGTTATCCGATGCACCATTGTCTAGTGTTGCAGTGTATCTGGAATGTGCACCGAAGTCCCTTAAACCAACACCCATGGGGAGGTGCTAAACAACTGGATAACATGCATGAACGATTCGCAGCCCTCGAGATCATTCATGTCATACACTCATACCATTGGACCAATCTAGGTGATCTACATTCTATCATGAAGGCCATATCAGTCTCTTTCTTAATCCTATCATTTCATTCATTTCTCAAGGGTGGCATGGCTTAGCCGTAGGTGAACTTACGGCTTAGCCGTATGCATCTTACGGCGTAGCCGTAACATGCACTGCGGCTCCACCGCGGTTCCCTTTACTGTTCATCCGCAATTTCGGTTCAACCGTATTTTGTTCTACGGCTTAGCCGTGTGCTGTTCTACGGCTTAGCCGTGGCTGGGCCGTAGAAGGTCTATCCAATTACTTGCTTTCAGTTCATTCAGAAGAAGGCACCCTGTAATGATCTACGGCTGGGTCACGGCTGAGCTACGGCTTAGCCGTAAGACAATATACGGCTTAGCCGTGTCCTGGCCGTAGAAGAAAACTGGGAATTTCCCTCTCTGGATTCTAAGCCGAAGGTGAGTTACGGCTTAGCCGTGGTACACACGAAGCAGTTTCTGAACTGATTACAGAATCATCGAAACTCATACAAACAGGCTAAATCACATCTAATGAAGGGAAATGAGCACAAGATGGGCTGTAAACAACATTCATACTCAAGAATACATTACTTAAGCTTAATCAAACACATACCCACATGATTTATCCAAGTTATGCTTATACTTGCCTCAAATGGCGTCTAACACACAATCTTGTTGTCCTTGGGCTCAATCACACTACCAACAAGCTCCGAATCGCTATGCATGCAAGGAAAACAGAAACGAGAACCGTAAGGATCCATACCCATCGATCAAGAGAACAAGAGGAAGAAGAAGGAAGAGAAGAACACTGCAAGAACTCCAACTCACCTTGAAACACGCGAATGATACTCAAACGTGTACACGCACCGATGCTTTCCCTGACTTGATCAACAGAAGCAAGGAAGAACGAGGAGGAGAAGAAGTCTCGAGAACGAGAGAGAGACAGAGCAGAACTGAGAAAGAGAGAGAGTCAGTGGCTTATAAATATCAAGGCCAATTGCAAGGAAGTCCAATTGTTCCAATTAATTCCAGTTCAAGTCAATTGCGGGTCTAACGGAAACAAATGACATATTTGGTAAATGACGTAGTTACGGAAATCAACAAGCATAACAAAAGACACGCGTCAATACCAAGATGATGCATGAATGACGACATCACACAAAATAACAAATTACGAAAAAGGGCTTATGTCTACCTAAACCAGGTCAAACTCAACCCAACTACCTATCCAGAACCGGAAACCAAACAAACACAAGAACAAATCACCATTAGCAACTAAATCATCAAGAATTAGCGGCTAATCCAGATCAAATCGGGTCGGGGTGTTACATCCTCCCCCACTAAAGACACATTCCGTCCTCGGAATGTATACGCATTTGCAGGTACAACCCGCCGAACCACAGCGAACAACTGCGTCTCCCGAATGCTTGATCTCTCGACTCACTCTGATAGGCAAGGCGGCTTCTCAAGTTCCCACGTGCTGGAGGAATCACTTCGCAAAAACGTCCTGACCAAACACACACATATCGTCGCAACGAACACGCAGGAGAAAGGTCCGAACACATCGATGACGTATCTCGACATTGACTACAGCATGTCTGCTAGAAAACGTCACGGAAGAACCCAAACTGCACGCCAGCTCCCTGAAGCTAGGCTCAAGCTCGAATGGTGCAACAGGTCTCGGAGCTAACTCGTCGTCTTGGCAAGAAAGATCATACTCTGCATCAGCACGTATTCCGAAACTCAATCTTCACGTCAGCAATTCCACAGCCATCTATGAGTCTGGACTGAGCGATCTACAAGTGTCTGTCTCAAGAATCTACTCGACTTATCCATCTGTCTACGTATACAAGACTGACAATTCGCACTGACTGAAAAAGCAACGAGCAACTGCGAAGGCATGTGACGAAACAGTATCTCAGCACTCCGAATAACGGAAGAAGGTCACGTACGCGGCTTCAAGCATGCACTGTTCCTCGAAGAGCTGACAACCCATACCCTTCCGAGAGCTTGCCCAACCGAAACAACTCAATTCTACACGGAAAGTCGCCAGGTATCCTCGATCCATAGCAGAACGCTTCGTACTCTGACGTCGTCTCGCCAAACTAGACTTCGACAGGAAACCCAACGTAAAGTAACACTGGCTCACGACCAAAGCAACACTCCGTACGCACGAACCCGCCAGATCACTTCGTCAACACTGATTGGTCATCCGTTCGCTCACTCCGCCAGGAAAGTTGGCAAACTCTTGTCAAGCGAAAACATTACTCATCTTCCGAAGAACTAAACTTGGTGCTCACGTCACTTCCAGTTCACTAGCAAAAGTCCACGAAGAAAGAATTCCACTAACATGGTCCTCTCAACATCCTGCATCATGAACAGATAGTAAGAAAACAGGGGTCAAACGGCGAGGAAACAACCAGACAAAACAGCCAGATAGGAAAGGCAAGGAGTGAAAGCATGATCCAAACCAAAGAAAGGAAACAATAAAGAAAATATAGAGTCACAAGTATCACAGGACTGGGACAATGATAGAAAAACAAAACTGTGATTCTCACGAATAGTAACATCAACGGTCAACAATAATCCAGAAAATGCATCCACAGACAAGGAAAGGAGGAAAAAGAGTACAGGCCAAACAGAACAAGGTGGCGAAGCACTAGAAGAAGGTCGAACAGTGACAACGGTAAACAAGGAAATGAATACGGCGTTCGAACAATCATCAAAGGTTTCTACAAGTCAGAGAATGGTCACGGAAAAGTCGATGTGATGAATGGTATTGAACTCACATGAAAAATATCAAGGATGGTTGGACTCAGAAAAACTCGGAGAGGATTCATTACTGCATAGGATGCATAGAACTTCAAAGATCTGTCTCCAATGGCGAGAAAACAAGAGCCCACAAGAAGCATTTTAGACAAGGAGTGAAGGTAAATAGTCAAACAGCGACATCGGAAAAGAAGTAACGCTCCGCAAAACATCCCAAGGAACTGAGGAGGGTAAGCTGATAGAGAACAAAAACAAGAGGATACTAATCGCAAACACTGACCTCAGTCACCTCGTCACAGGCACGAACAGAAAAGAAGTAAACCAGACCCACTACAAAACAACGGAGTAAGCCCAAGAAGACTGCTCGATGGTCAAGCTAGGGTACAGGCATAACTCCACACCAAGCGATGGCAGGAAAAGAGGAAGAACAACCAAGTGATAGAGGAGAAAGAAAGAATCATCGGAGTCTACCACTCGAAGGGTGACACTGCACAACAACACAACAACGCGACAACAACAAGTCGATAAAACGTGAAGCCAACTGCCCCTCACAAACACAACTACAATTGGGAACTACAAGCTCCCCTCAAAGACAACAACTAGGCCAGATTGGCCATTTCTCGGAGGTACAACGAAACCAGGGCAGAGATACAACAAAACTAGAGATACCCCGTTCGTATCCATGGAACTCGAACCAAGTGGAGAGGAACAAACTCCCCCACTAAAAGAATGGAGCAACTCCGAATACCAGCTGGGCTATAACTAAACTGCCCAGACCAGATCACATCGGCAAAGAACTATCGACCACACTAGCAACCTCCACACCAGCTAAGGAGGACCAAACTCTCGACATCCACATAGAACAAGAGGAAGAGACAACAAGATAGGTGCACTAAGCCTGGAATTACAAAGTCAAGGGTTTATACAACACAAAACTCAAAATGGAAGATCTCTCCAACTCCTACCCTACCAACTAACACAAAAGGAGGAGACCCAAAACACCAGAGAACAAGGATAGACAGTCCCTCAAGCACGAGAAAAGAGTCGCCTCTAATAGGGTGCGATGAAGGCGCGAGGTCCTCGATGTAGCACATACCATACAATCACTCCATGAAGCATGTTGACGTACTCATCACGCTGCGCGAGCAAGGCTTCTATACTAGCATGGAAATACACCTCGAAAATCACGTAATTGCTGTCCGTCCAAAAAGTATAGGGATAGCCGAAGTGCGTCCTGAGGAACTCTCGTACTCTAAATACATACAGCAGGAGTTGTCGTCGTCTGCACACAATCGTATAAGAGTCTGGGAGAAGGTGCGTGATGCTCTCTTCTAACGTGTACCGGTCTCGGGACAGTTCCGCTTCTTGCAGTAGATCCACCAATGCCATTGTCCGGGCAACAAAAGGAATGCCTCTGAGGTGCCCTAACTCCCAACGGAGAACATCAATATAAGGCTCCTGAAATTCGTCCGCGGCCATGAGCTCTAACACCACGTGTCACTGCCGTCCGTCTAGTCTAACAAACACCTGCGAAAGAAACACCTGTAAAGAGACAAGAAAAACACATACCGACCAACCCCACGAACAAATTGGCACTGAAGACCAACTGTTAGCATCACGTTTACTCACCACGCGCCTACATGCCTACATGCTGAACCACTAGAGCAACAATGCTCTGATACCATACTATACGTATGTCACGACCCGAGCCCCAGGAGATCGGGGGTTAGCAAAAACCTAACCAGCGACACACGCACTCCCGTGCATATGCACTTAGACCCGGTCTAGATGCACACGCACAAGGGAAACACACGTGCAAACATGTATGCGGAAGCTACAAAGATCAACATGCAACACGAGGCACATGCGAACAAGGGAAATAATACCCAAAGACTGACATAAAGGTCTGAACATGCAAATCTGGATCCAATCACAATGTATAGCATATGAGTACAATCAATGACATGGAAGGAGAACAATATGCATGCATGCAGAGAACAGTCGCGCTCTGATGGAGGGATAACACCCACTCCGCGAACCTGAAGAGACAGCTGGAGTCTCCCAAACAAACTGACGACCGACAAGAACACGGTCGAGGGTACCTGAGCCTGCAACACCAAGGACAACTCATGAATACAACGATTCAGCAAAGTATAAGCAGTAACAAGTTAACACGTGTGGTCTCTAACAGAATAAAAGACATAGATAATCATAACATGTCAATGCAGTAATCTAGACAGTTGTGCATTCAAATTAACATATGCTCTGTGAATCAATGTAAGTAACATAACATGTACATACTAGTTGGCAACTACATACGCCATATGCTCCCAAAGTAGGGATCTGATAAACTGAATGAGAACACCATGGGCCAGATGGGTCTCGGTTTCCTGGGGTCCGGATTCCCCAAGACACGACCTTCTGCAGTAAGGTAAACACACACTATACCAAAGTCACCCCGTCGGGATCCTAAGGCTGAGGCTCAGTAGTGCCGGACTATAGCGAGTCACGCAAATACAAGAACATGCATGTCATAACGGACATAGCTGAACATATATCTTATCGGAACAGGCATATCATAATGTGCTTATCAGAACTTGCATAACTGAACATGTATCTCATCAGACGTGACGTGCATGTCTTGTTAAACATATATCCATAACCATATCTAGCTGAACAATTAACAAACCAACAAGATAACTGAACAAATAACGAACCAACAAGATAACTGAACAAATAACAAACCAACAAGATAACTGAATAAATAACAAACCAACAAGATAACTGAACAAATAACAAACTAACCAAAGAACTGATGAGTAAGATCGAACATGCAAGATCGCTATTCCACCCGGGATGTACCATGGACAGAGCTAGAAATATCCAATCGTGTGCCCCAGCGTAGAACGCGAATAAGAGGACAAGAACCGAAATCAATATGCCATGCAATCAGATGATCTTGCAGGAATCACGATCTGTTACTAGCCAATCCTATTCTAAGTATCCAGTGTTTCTAACCGTGCATGATGATGTAGTTTTAAGTTATCCGATGCACCATTGTCTAGTGTTGCAGTGTATCTGGAATGTGCACCGAAGTCCCTTAAACCAACACCCATGGGGAGGTGCTAAACAACTGGATAACATGCATGAACGATTCGCAGCCCTCGAGATCATTCATGTCATACACTCATACCATTGGACCAATCTAGGTGATCTACATTCTATCATGAAGGCCATATCAGTCTCTTTCTTAATCCTATCATTTCATTCATTTCTCAAGGGTGGCATGGCTTAGCCGTAGGTGAACTTACGGCTTAGCCGTATGCATCTTACGGCGTAGCCGTAACATGCACTGCGGCTCCACCGCGGTTCCCTTTACTGTTCATCCGCAATTTCGGTTCAACCGTATTTTGTTCTACGGCTTAGCCGTGTGCTGTTCTACGGCTTAGCCGTGGCTGGGCCGTAGAAGGTCTATCCAATTACTTGCTTTCAGTTCATTCAGAAGAAGGCACCCTGTAATGATCTACGGCTGGGTCACGGCTGAGCTACGGCTTAGCCGTAAGACAATATACGGCTTAGCCGTGTCCTGGCCGTAGAAGAAAACTGGGAATTTCCCTCTCTGGATTCTAAGCCGAAGGTGAGTTACGGCTTAGCCGTGGTACACACGAAGCAGTTTCTGAACTGATTACAGAATCATCGAAACTCATACAAACAGGCTAAATCACATCTAATGAAGGGAAATGAGCACAAGATGGGCTGTAAACAACATTCATACTCAAGAATACATTACTTAAGCTTAATCAAACACATACCCACATGATTTATCCAAGTTATGCTTATACTTGCCTCAAATGGCGTCTAACACACAATCTTGTTGTCCTTGGGCTCAATCACACTACCAACAAGCTCCGAATCGCTATGCATGCAAGGAAAACAGAAACGAGAACCGTAAGGATCCATACCCATCGATCAAGAGAACAAGAGGAAGAAGAAGGAAGAGAAGAACACTGCAAGAACTCCAACTCACCTTGAAACACGCGAATGATACTCAAACGTGTACACGCACCGATGCTTTCCCTGACTTGATCAACAGAAGCAAGGAAGAACGAGGAGGAGAAGAAGTCTCGAGAACGAGAGAGAGACAGAGCAGAACTGAGAAAGAGAGAGAGTCAGTGGCTTATAAATATCAAGGCCAATTGCAAGGAAGTCCAATTGTTCCAATTAATTCCAGTTCAAGTCAATTGCGGGTCTAACGGAAACAAATGACATATTTGGTAAATGACGTAGTTACGGAAATCAACAAGCATAACAAAAGACACGCGTCAATACCAAGATGATGCATGAATGACGACATCACACAAAATAACAAATTACGAAAAAGGGCTTATGTCTACCTAAACCAGGTCAAACTCAACCCAACTACCTATCCAGAACCGGAAACCAAACAAACACAAGAACAAATCACCATTAGCAACTAAATCATCAAGAATTAGCGGCTAATCCAGATCAAATCGGGTCGGGGTGTTACAGTGTGTGCACAATTTCATTGGGTTACGAGTTTGTCTAAGCTTAGTAGGGGGTAGCTAGCAATTTTAGGAAATATAGAGGCCTTTTTCATAGCTTTTTCAAATTGTGAGGTTTGGGCTCATTGGGTAGTTCTCCTAATTTCTTTAACCTTATCCTTCTACTTGACTGATCTAGACCTATCTTGGCTACCAAATACCTCATTTTCTAAAATTAAGCCTTTTTATGGAAAATACCCAAAAACCCATTAAAATAGGCCAAAATTTCTCTTCCTTGAAACCATGCCAAAAGTATAGTCATTGGAAAGCTTATTTTATTTCATGAACAGTGGCATTTACGGTGACTCGATCCAACCTATGGTTCACAAATTATAAGGGTGATAGAAAGATAGAAAGATCTATGTGGGACCACCCCACATATTAAGTTTGCCCCCAATTACATGTCCATAATCCCTTTCATACGTGACCCACAAATTCAGTCCATTCGGATTGATGTATAGTTGATCCAACAATCTAGTAAATTTAAATTTGACCGAAACTTGGGGCTAGTGATTATTGCGCTCGCGCGGGGGGGGGGGGGGGGGGGTCCCTATATATTGTAAGATTTGGATTGGATTATAAATGGGCCCCACCTAGAGATCTCACAAAAAATTGGTGAAAACTAATTCTTATAGGATTATTTCCTTATATATGTATATATACAACAATATTCATGTGCATATGTCTCTCACCTTTTTTTCATTAGAATTCTAGGTGGGACCCACTAATTGTCCATCGAAATGGACCACACATGTGACTCCCCCTGAATTGTAAACGTTACCAATTTTCAATCAAATCTGAATTTACTGCATAGTTAGATCGAGTGTGCACCAATCCAAATGTTAAGGATTTGGATTTGTGGGCCACGGATGAAGGGGTTAAGCATATGTGATCAAAGTAAAACTTGATATATAGGGTGATCTTGCATGGATCTTTCCATCCCTTCCTCCCCCCTCCCTCGCCTAGATCTCACCAAAACTTGGGATTCGAATCTGACCGAAACTTAAAGCGTATGACTATGAAGGGAGTCCATATCTATTGCAATATTTGGATTGGGTAATAAATAGGCCTCACCTAGACTTCTCACAAAAAAAAAAAAAGGTCAAAACTATTTTTCATAGGATTAATTCCTATATATATATGTCTATATAGGGGAATCTTTATACGCATTCATCCCTCACCATTTTTTTCATAAGAACTCTAAGTGAGCCCATTTATCACTTAATCCAAAGCTTGCAACACTCAGGGGACCCCCTGATGGGCATACACCCTAAGTTTTGGTCAGATTCAAATTTACTGGACCGTTGGATCAACCATACACCGTTTTGAACGAAATGGATATGTGGGCCACAGATGAAAAGGTTAGGGACATGTGATTGAAGTTGAACTTGAAATCTGTGGCCGTCTAGCATGGATTTTTCTATCCCCCCTGGTCTCATCCCTTGGTGGGGTTCATAGTGGGCCCCATAGAGAAGTGTGCACGAAAAGTCCGTGAGGGACAAATGTATGGAAAGAGGCCCCATATATATATGACTCTGATCTTGTAAGAACGGTTCTTATGCATTTATCGTAAAAACTTTTTATGGGACTCACTTTTGAGCTAAAACTTATGGCATGTGACGGTTGGAGAGGTCGTATGTATTACAATGTTTGAATTAAGTGATAAATGGGTGCCACCTAAAGTTCTCACAAAAATTTACTAAGAACTAGTTTTGATAGAATTAGTTCACATATATATGTATAAAGAGAGAGAGAGAGAGAGAGAGAGAGAGAGAGAGAGCAAGGCTGGGCTCTCCTACATCAAGTGGATAGGAGAAATCCCATCCACTCGCATGTGTAGTGTCCACCATTGGTCCATCTAGATGGACGAAACGCATGGACCCCTAGAATTGTACATGTCCGCAAAATTTGCACCTCATCCGATTTGACATGACCGTTGGATAGATTGACACTCATCTGTATAAACTGTTGACTATTAAACTTTTGGGACCCAGATGGAAATGATAAAAATTAGGGATGGGGTCTTATTTTTTGTGAGAAATAAAAGTACTATAATTACTTCTTTTGAAATTTGAAAAGATGTCAGTTGCTATTATGGAGCCTTTTTTTAATATTTAAAAAAAGGGCAGTAGTTACATTTTTGGGGCCTTAATTTGTAAGGGCCTAAAGCAAAGGCCTTTTTGGCTTTATAGCAAAGCCGACGATGAGCCACTCTATCTATTTTATCTAATCAATTTTTCAATACAATCTCCAACAATACTTTCCATCATTCTCTGTTTTCCATTTAAGTATTATTTCTTTTTATCTATCACTTTTTCAAATTAAAAGTTAGTTGAGGGATAGTGGGAGAGAGACGAAATTGATATTATATGGAATACACTCTCCAAGTATACCGATCCACTGTAGTGAACAGTGACTCCCCCTAACCGGGCCTGTTAGTGCATCTACATTGAATTCCCACTTTTTGTGTCTTTATGCGATTAAAAGCATTAATAGGACAGATTCATGTTTCACATGTTTAGCCCAGCAACATTACGTACCAACACTTATACCCAAAAAAAGGACATTACGTACCAACAAAATTTTTAATTAGTTGCGATTTTTAATTTCAACGTAATTCATGAGTTTAAAAGAGAACGTGAGAGGTGGCGTTAGTGTGTGGTTCCTGATGGACCACCAAGTCTGACCATTTGACCTAATTAACATCTAAGACTTGGTCCTTTTAACAAATTCAAAATAGTAATAATAATAATAATAATGAGCAACATCAATTACGTACCAACACTTCACCGAAAAAAAAAAAAAACATTACGGAGCAACAAAATTTTAATTAGTTGCCATTTTTAATTTCAACGTAATTCATGAGTTTAATAGACAAAGAGAACGTGAGAGGCATTGTCAGTGTGTGATTCCAGATGGCCCACCAAGTCTGACCATATGACCTGAACAGCATCTAAGACTTGGACCTTTTAACAAATTCGAAATAGTAATAATAATAATAATATTCTATGATTTAATTTGGTGGCAAGAATATTGCTAAGAATCTGAGATTTCCGCATATTTGCAAGCAATGACTTGAAGAGCCATTCTTGCAAATATTTGAAGATGTGTGTCTAGAAAATTCTAAAAATTTCAAATGTTGTGCCCGCAGAAGTAGAATTCTTGAATACTAATGGCAAAAGATTCATCTAAGTTCCAGAACTTAGGGGTGTTCATGAGCCGAGCCAAGCCAGGCTAAGGCAAATTTAGGTCCGGCCTGACTTTCAAAGCCGGCCCAAGCCCAACTTTCAATGCACGCCCAAGCCCAACATGTGTTAGGCCAGAGGCCACCCATTTAATCCATCAGGCCGGGCCAAACCGGGCTTTCTACCAATTTTGTAGGCATTCCTTACACAAATCAGGTCGGGCTTTGGGCTTTCTATCACTTAATTCAAAGCCCAACCCAATTATTAAATGGGCCTAACTATTATCCAAGGCCAAACCAAAGCAGGCTCCGCCCGGGCTGGCCCAACCCATACGTTCCCCTACCAGAATTAAGAGATTTCACTTGCCAAAAGTGAACTTTTACCAGGTCAACACTAGTGGTAAAGAGTTACAATTCTCACACTATGTCATCTTTCCTACATGTGCAGGCTTCCTTTTCCACATATACAAGCTTTTGCTCTCGCATTTGTGGGCTTCTTTTACCATGCATGTGGGATTTTGTTCTAACTTGCACAGGCTCTCTCTTAGGTCCTAGCCCACTTAGCTCGAGCACCCAAAAATCTCGTTAAATTTCAACTACCTAAACCCCTATCAAAGTGGGAATCCTAGAGATCGAAAACATCTCATTTCTAACAAGAATTCCCAAGTAGAGAAATTCTTGTTAAAAATGCTCCCAACCAAATAGGCTTTAAAAAAATTCAATCCTCTTACTTGGGTTTCACATAAGGGATGGCAATGGGTGGGTATGGTAAAAGAGTAAATACTATTTTTTTCTTTTACTTTTATTATTAAAATATAAAAAGTCATAAAATTTTTCACAACTAACAACTCAAACATGCAATCCGATATGCCCACATTTTATCAACTTCCACGGCCACCTTTCATAAAACGATTTCGTGTGTGAAAGTTTACCCAAGTGATAAATGAAATAATCACCAACAACGATATACGGGTCGAGGGATACCAAAGCAAGAACCATTTTTTTTTTTTTGAAAAAATGTAAATGATCATTCCAATAAAAAAAACCAATATATCTCAGGAAATAATATTATGTTCAACACTTACAATTCCCTTAATACAGGGAGGCATTTCCTCTAACCAAAATTTATCCACCCCATGCAAAGCACCCTTTCTAGCTAAAATATGGGCCACCATGTTAGCTTCCCTCATATATCTAATACTCCAACGTCTAAAGGTCTTGAGCCTTTCTTTCGCCTCCTGAATAAGCTGACCATACTTTGACCTCACCATCTCATTTGATTTCATGGCTTTTATTATAAAAAAGGCATCTCCCTCCAATGTGACATCCCAAAAGCTTAAATCACCACAAAGTTTGATGGCTTCTATAAGAGCATTTGCTTCAACACCATAGGATCAGCAAGCATACAAACTTTGCTTGAGTGACTCGCAGCAAGGACAAGACCCAATGAGTCTCAGACTACTACACCAACTCCAAGCCTGTTTTGATGCTTTGCAAGAGCTCCATCCCACTTTGCTTTATAGGTAGTAGAAATGGGCTTATCCCTTAACAATGGTAGATGGAGCTATATACAGGTTTAATTGTTGTCCTTCATTTGCAATGATTGAAAATGCCAAAGTTGAGACTTGATAGCCTTAGCTCTCTCCTTTGGATTTTGCATTTCCCTGTGATGCTAATAAGTTCTTTAAAATGCATATTTTCTTATACATTTTGAACCATTTTAAGGACTTATTAACTCGAAAGAGCTTCATTTAGTGTGATATAATGGTTTCATGCATTTTAAATTTATTTTAGTAATTTTCTGCATAAATTGCTTAAAAATCACATTTTTCGCATGGAATATGAAACCTGCCATTTTTGGAGTTCTATTTTTAAAAAGTTTTGTTAAAATTATATTTCTCATGAAAGAAATGAAAATTTCATCATCATTACTTCATTCACATAAAATCATGAAAAATGGTTTGCATTTTCATTATCATTTCATAAGAGATGGGCCCACAATCATGCATTTATGATTTTAGGGTTAAAATTATCTTTTCACATAAATTCACATTTGTTTTGTAGGAAATTGATGACGTGGGTCCCATTTTCAAAAAGTTGAGGCAAGGAATTTATTCTCAAAAGAAAGGAGAGAAGAATTGAAGAGAGGAAAGAAATTAGAAGAAAAATGCAAAAATTGACTTCATGGTCCCACACACATGCATATGTGTAAGGACACACTTGTACAACATCCAAGATGGGGTCCATCAATTTGCTACTTATTTCAAGATATTTTCAGAAAAATTTGAAGAAAATCCCATCAAAGCTAAACAAGGAAAGCCACTTAAAAGACCTTCTTTGAAAATGAGTAGGAATTGAAAAAAAAAAAAAGAAAAAAATGGCAAGAAAGTGTGAGACGCCCAATATGATTTGGTTTAGATTTTAAGTTCAATTTTTATTGAAAAAAAATCAAGGGAGAGTTATCTTAAAATATCTCTTTGACTTTGGAGCCAACAAGGAGAACCTTTCAAAGAAGCAAAGTTGACAATGCAAGAGATAAAGAAAGAAGTTCTGCACCTCATGTGAGCCATGTTTGATTTCAAGTGAGGATTTTTCTCTCAAATATCTCTCAAGAGAATCGCAATGCAAGCTGGCAAATACAAGAAAAGAAATGAGCATCAAAGAAAGACTTCCAAAGAAAGAAAGAAAAGAAAAGAAAAGAAAAAGAAGAAAATCTCCTATTGGAATTCACGCCCAAGCCACCTTTGCATCTATAATTTCAATTATTTTTAAGATATTAACAAGTCAAGAGAGAATGGAAACTTTGGGGTTTGAAAAACTATAAATGTGAGAGCCTTGTAGTAGTCTAAAGCATAGAAGAACTACCCACCTCCCAAATCTCGATCTTCTACATCCATTTCTCCCTCCCTCATCTCTACATCTCAAGTCATCAAGGAGGCTTAGCCCTAAAGCCATACCACCAACCTTGAAGTGTTCAACTATAAGGAGGAATTCTCATCCATCTTAGTATGTAGTTGTTTGATTTTAATTTTCAATCTTATGTAAAACAATTTCATGCTAGTAATCAAGTTTGTTTCTTTCCAATTTTTCTTGTTTTGATTTTGTGGTGTTCTTAATATTAGTCTTATGAACCATTGTAATTGGGTTAATTTTCATTCTTGTTTAAATATTGGAATAGAATTGAAAGCACAATTTTTAACCTATCTTTGTAACCTTTTCAATATACCTTGTCTTTTCGGATGCATTGTATGTTTGGAGGCAATTCAAGATAGAGTTTAAGAGATCGGAGTGAAGAAAGATTAGAGGTCAATTCTGAAATTTATTTTACATTGAATGAAAATTTGTTATTCTCGCTTAGATTGACAACCTAAGATGAAGAATAAAGCCCTATGACAACACTTATAATTTTTTTGAGCCCAAGTTGAGATAAGAAATTAAAATAACAACATATCGCCTTTGACTTCCTATTTATACCATGTTTAACTTCCTATTTCTACCGCCTTTGATTTCCAGTTATATACCACCTTTGACTTCAGCATTCTGGCACCTTTGATTTCGTGTTCACCACTTTTGAATTTCTGCACTTTTACAATTATTTTTTTTTCACTTTTATTCTATTTTCTGCACTTTTTAAATTTCTGCACACTTTATGTACAGTTTCTTTTAGAATTGTTTCACTGTTGTAGGTTACAGTAAATTCATGCATATTTTACTTTTCATTCATAATTAAGGGTGATGATCATGCAAAGTTTTAGAAATCAGATTTTTCAATTTTGTTAGTTTCATAATTCTGAATTGAAAACAGTCCAAAATTTGTGCAGAAATTAGTCTAAAAAATGGTTCAAACTGGTCGAATTTTCTGCACATGTTCATGTCAGTTGCATACTTGATGTTTAAAATAGTTTTTAGAACTTGAAATCAGAATTGAATTACAATTGAAAGCAGTCCAAAATTGTACAGAATACAATTTCACCATGGGTCATATGTTGGACGAGATTCACAATCAAATTTGTGCAATTCTTTTTCACCTATTATGTGCTTGATTTCGGAAAAGAAAAATTCAGAAACTTAAGTGGAGCTAAAGAATACCTAAATTAAGTTTATCAAAGTGCTGAATTCATATTTAAACAAGTCACATAATGGCCGAACTATGGATGGAATTCGATCGAATAATTGTAAATTGTTTGGAACCAGTTTAACACTTAAATGTTTGTATTTTTCTTTATTAAAATTGAAGAGATTTCAGTTCTGAAATTCATGGAAATTTGTCTTCCAAATCTGATTTTTGAATGTTTATTAGCAATCCATATAATTATTCATCATACCATCACATGTAGACTACATATTCATGCATTAGGTAGATTGTTTTTAGAAAGTAGAATCTTCATTCTTCTTCTAGCTTGTTTACCTTAGGAAATTTAGGTTTCAAATTTGCATGCAATTTTTTTAGTTTATAATGTTTGAATAGATTCATTCTTAATTTAGAAAGTTGCTTTATTTAGCTGCATTATATAGTTTTTAGCAGTTGTTTAGTATTGGAAGTTACTAATTGGATTTTAGATTTTAATGTAGAATTGTTTTAAATCTTTTTCTAAATTGAATTGATGTATTAAATCTTTTTCTAGAAAGTGTAGATTCTTAACTTAATTTAATTTTTAATTTAGGAAAGTTTTTTTTTCTTTCACTTTCGTTTAATTAGTTTCTAACATTGTTTGGTTTTTATTTTAGTAAGTTTCTAATTTTAGTTTTCTTTTATGGAAAGTTCTAACGTGTGTTTTATTTTGCAGAAATTTTTGTTTTATTTTTAGGAAGTTTTTAAATTAGGATTTTTAATTTAGGAATTGTTATTGTAATTATTTAGTTTGTAGGAATGAACGCATTTGTTAGAATTTAAATTATGTTAGTTTTAGAATTTTATTTAGACAGGTGACAAGTTGAAAACATCTTAAAAACATCCCTCCCTGAGGATCGACCTGGTCTCATTAGTTTATTACTACATTACAGCTCTACACTTGGAGTTGACGAACAAGTTTTTTGAAAACGTTGCCGAGGAGAGCCATTTAAGATAACGTTTCTAACTTTCCCTATTTACATTGCTTTTTTGGTGTGATTTAATTTTGGCATCTTTCTAAAAATAGAAGGACATGCATGGAATGATAAACCACCCTAAATTGGAATAGGAAAGTGCATGGAATGTTAAAAAGTTCATATCACTCTTATTTTTAGAAACTTTCTATAATTGAAAAAAGTTACTATTTTTCAACTTGTCATAACTTCTTTTGGAAGAAAGTAACCAAAAGTGATCTAATTGCTGTCTTTAATCTTTTCAGTGCCAAAGAAAGCCTCTGCCCCTATAGCACGTGACAACTAGTCTGTTCAGGAAATTGGTCCTTCAAATGGGTTCATCTGTGACTCTACCACTTCTTGGTGACTAACCTAGCCGAGTTGGTTTTGTAAGACCGGATTGAAGAAATAAGGAAATTTTTCAACTATGGGGAGTTATTTAGATGTTGCTTGCATAATTTAGGTTTGCTTTCTCATTCTTTAAAAAACAAATCTCAAAATCCCAAAATGAAAGGACAAGCCCTCTTAGCCAATTTGGCAAAGAGGTTCAGCACATAGATTAGAAAGGAAAGAATCTCTTAGACCCTCAAATCCTTCTAGATTGTCTCAAATGGCGAGTAGGTCCGGTAACAATTATGCCCAGCTCAGGAATGAAAATAATAATGGGGACCGCAATGGTGTGGAGGTTAACCAGCCACCTAGGATTTTACGTGATTACTTAAGCCCCGCACATCAAACCACACCCTCATGCATAGTGATACCCGTAATTACAGGCCAATTTGAAATCAAACTTGGCATGATCCAACTTCTACTTAAGTTTCATGGGCTTGACTCTAAAAGTGCATAAGTTTCATGGGCTTAACTCTAAAAGTGCATACTTGCATTTAAAAGAATTTGATGAAGTATGTTCAACACTTTAGTTACAGAATTTAGTGCCGAATGTAATCCAACTTCAATTATTTTTGTTTTTATTGAAAAATAAAGCAAAGACTTGGCTCCATTCTCTTAGACCAAGTTCAATGAATACCTGGAAAGGCCTAGAGACTGAAGTTTTGAAAAATTTCTTCCCACAACATAAGACCAACACTTTAAAGGGGGAGATTATGATGTTCAAACAAAATCTCAAAGAACCCTATTATAGGTGTTCAAAAAGGTTTAACAAATTGATCCTTGCATGTCCTCACCATGGATATGAAACATATAGTCTTATCAAAATATTTATTGAGGGTTTAACTCTTGATACCCGTCAATTTATTGAAATGATGTGCAATGGTCAATTTGATCAAATTGATGAAGCATGAGAATTTTTGGAACTAATAGCCAAAAAACGCACAAAAATGGGCCTCGTCTGATGGGGCAGATCAATCCAGATCATTAAATCAGTTTAAAGGAGGAGGATTATATCACTTGAACAATCAAACTGAAATCCAATCCAAGCTTGCGGCACTTACAAGAGAAGTTGAAATCCTAAAACTTGTTTAGAACAAGGATACAATCATGGTTTGTGGTATTTGTGCTTCCAAAAATCACATATCAACAAACTATCCAACTGGACTAGCATTACAAGAAGTGATTCAAGAACAGGTTAACGCTTTGAACTCTTATCAAAAGCCATTCAATAAAAATACTTTGGGGAACACGTATAATCCTTCATGGCAAAACCACAGAAATTTTAGATGAAGGAATGGACTAAATGCTACACTTGAGTATAATCCCCAAAGACCATCAGATTCTGGTGCATACTTACCCCAACAGCATAATACATCTTATGCACCACAAGCTCAGAATAAGTTATTAGAGGAATCACTCAATATGCTAGTATAATCTCAACAACAGTTTATGCAAAGCTTGCATAATAATCTACAGATTAGTCAGAATGACCAGCAGGCTACTCAAGATAATCGATAGGCTATCTAAAGGTTAAAGACCTCTGTCAAACAAATCAAACGTAGCCTTTAGGTTCAAGGGAAAAGAACATTTCCAACTCAATCTCTCTCAAACCCAAAAGGCCAGTTTGAAGTAAACGACATAACTAACCCAAACTATTAGGAGCATGTTCAGGCCGTCACTCTACGTAGTGGTAAAGAGCTTTAAGAGAATAAAAAAAATGATAAACAACATGTCTCCTTGGATTTGAATGAGAAGATTGAAAATGATACTGTTAATATAGAGCTTGTTGTTGAAAATGAGAAAGGTCCTGACCCCACGATCATCACGCTTGTTGCCCCTTTTCCATAGAGATTGACCCATCCCAAAAAGCCAATCCCGAACCAAGAGATCTTGGACATTTTCAAAGAAGTTAAAAATCAATATTCCTCTGTTAGATACAATCAATCAGATCCTAGCCTACGCCAAGTTCTTTAAAGATCTTTGCACTGTCAAGTGTAGGACGAATGCACAAAGGAAAACTTTCTTCACTGAGCAAGTTAGTGTACTCCTAAATGGTAGCACACTCTAGAAATATAAAGATCCAAGATGCCCCACCATATCGTGCACCATTGGAAATCACCGGATTGGTCATGCCTTGTTAGATTTAGGGGCCAGTGTTAATCTATTACCCTACTTGATTTATCAACAACTAGGGCTAGGTGAGTTGAAACCTACCAAGGTCACTCTACAACTCATAGATCGGTCGATAAAAAAACCAAGGGGGGGGGGGGGTAATAGAGGATGTACTAGTGCAAATTGACAAGTTCTATTTTCTTGCTGATTTTTATGTAATGGACACTCAACCTATACATAACAACAATGCTTAAATTCCGGTAATTCAGGGAAGACCCTTTTTAGCAACATCAAATGCACTAATCAATTGTCGGAATGGAATGTTAAAACTTTCTTTTGGAAATATAACCATTGAACTGAACATATTCAATTTATACAAGCATCCCAAGGATATTGATGATGATCTCCTTGAAATAATCTTTGTGAATACTGTGTTGGATGATGATTTAAAGGAGTGTGTTAACTCCCATATTGTGCTGATGTTTGAGGCCAAAGAGGACATCGACTTTCTTAAGGAATTGAATAATGATACTATGGAAGAAGCTCATGCAATATGGACACCTAAGTTTGAGGAGCTTATACCAACTGGTGTACCACCTCTTCCATCTCAGGTTAAACCACCCAACCCTGAGTTAAAGCCCCTCCCTTCTACCCTCAGATATGCTTACCTTGGAGATGAAGAGAACTACCCAGTAATCATTTCTTCACTTTTTACTGAGAACCAAGAGGCCCAGCTATTGAAAGTGCTCAAACAACACAAGAATGCTATTGCTTGGAATGTGTCCGACATCAAAGGAATTGACCCTTTAGTATGTACGCATCGCATCTACCTTGAAGAGGATGCAAAACCATGTAAGCAGATGCAACGCCGGCTCAACCCTACCATGTAGAAAGTGGTTGGGGCTGAGGTGCTTAAACTTCTGGATATGAGAATAATCTATCCAATCTCGGATAACCAGTGGGTCTGCCCAACCCAAGTCGTTCAAAAAAAAGCTAGTGTTACTATAGTAAAAAAGGCTCAAAATGAACTTGTTCCTACCCGAGTCCTGACAGGATGGAGGGTGTGCATAGACTACAGGAAATTCAATGCAGTCACATGTAAGGATCATTTCCCCTACCCTTCATGGACTAAATTTTGGAAAGGGTAGTTGGCCACCGATACTATTTCTTTCTGGATGGATATTCTGGGTATAACTAAATAAAAATTTCCCTGAAGACCAAAAGAAAACTACATTCACATGCCTCTTTGGTACTTTCACTTATAGGAGAATGCCTTTTGGGTTATGTAATGTTCCCACCACATTTCAACATTATATGCTGATTATATTCAGTGACATGGTGGAGTGAGTTCTTGAGGTCTTTATGGACGATTTCTCTGTGTTTGGTGATTCATTCGAGGACTGTTTGAGCAACCTCGAGATTGTTCATGCTACATGCGAAGAAAATAAACTGGTACTCAATTGGGAAATGTATCATTTCATGGTTCGTCAGGAAATTGTCCTTGGCCATATTGTGTCTGAAAAAGGTCTGGAAGTTGACAAGTTGAAAATTGATTTGATCGCTAACTTACCCCCGCCCAAAACCATAAGGGATATAAGATCATTCTTAGGGCATGTAGGGCTCTACAAAAGGTTTATTAAAGATTTTATTTCTATATCTTGCCCTTGCTGTGAACTATTATCCAAGGATGCACAATTCAAATGGATCGAGGCATGCCAAGTGGTTTTTGAAAAATTGAAAAGCATGTCGACTTCAGCTCCAATTATGCAACCTCCGGATTGGAACTTGCCCTTTGAACTCATGTGTGATGCCAGTGATTATGCAGTCTGGGTTATTTTAGGGCAACGTAAAGATAAAAAGCCTTACGTAATTTATTATGCAAGTAAGAGCTTGAATGATACACAGATTAATTATTCCACCACTGAGAAGGAATTGTTGACAGTGGTCTTTGCACTTGACAAATTTCGTTCTTACTTGATTGGATTCAAGATTGTGGTATTTACTATTCTGCACTAAAGTATCTTCTTTCTAAAAAAAGATGCTAAGCCCAGACTAATCCACTAGATCCTCCTACCTCAGAAATTTGAATTAAAAATCAAGGATAAAAAGGGAGTAGAAAATGTTGTGGCAGATCACCTTTCTTGACTTGTCATTTCTGAACCTATTAAGTCAATACCAATCCAAGACAATTTCCCAGATGAACACCTTTTTGCATTGTCCCAACCCCCTTGGTTTGCAAATATTGCAAATTATATTGCTATGGGCAGCATTCATAACCATTAGACTTAGCAAGAAAAAGATTTGTTCTTTGCTGAGGTTAAACATTTTTTCTGGAATGATCTATACTTGTTCAAATATTGCCCAAATCAAATTAACAGGATATGTGTGCCAGATAATGAGATTCCTATTGTCATTTCCTTTTGTCATTCACGGGCTTGTGGGGGCCATTCTTCTGCTAAAAAGAAATCTTGCAAACTTTTGCAATACGGTTTTTACAGGCCTACACTTTTTAAGGATGCTCATGAATTTTGTAAGACCTATGAGCGCTGTCAAAAATTGGGCAAATATTTCTAAAAAAAACATAATGCCCTTAAACCCAATTTTGGTAGTTTAACTTTTTGATGTATGGGGTATAGATTTTATGAGACCTTTTTCTCCTAGTTTTAGTTTTATTTATATCTTGGTTGCTATTGATTATGTCTCAAGATGGATAGAAGCTATTCTCAGCTGGAATAATGATGCTAAACTAGTACAACAATTTTTAAAGGAGAATGTGTTTTCACGATGAAACACCTTATGCCATCATAAGTGATGGGGGATCGCATTTTTGTAATAACAGTTTTGAAGCCCTTATAAAGCAATATGGAAATAACTCACAAAGTGGCCATCCCTTATCACTCGCAAACCAGTGGGCAAGTAGAGGTATCGAATCATAAAATCATGTGGATTTTGGAGACTATTGTAAACCCTAATCGGAAGGATTAGTCTACTAGATTAACCGATGCATTATGAGCTTATCAGAGAGCATGGATTAAAGCTTAAACGCAGTTAAAATTAACATGGAAAATTTTTATAAAATAAAAAGATAAAAAATCTAAAGTACCCGTTATAACTCTAAAACTCTTTATAGAAAAAGATAAAAATCTATACGAAGGAGCGGCGGCACATCGGGCATGACTTGTTTACATTCAAGCATGATTCCCCATTGCAGTGACGTTTCTCAATGCGGGGACAGGGACACCCATGATCCGAGCTACCTCCTCTTCGTCGTATGTATCAATCGTTGAAACCTCTATGACCACAACAACATCAGTTGCCTGGTACCCTTCGTTGCTTGCAGTGAACATTACATTGATTAGACAGAGATATATGGGTCACCAACTCCGAGAACTCAGCAAGGTGATGACAAGTTGAAAGAGAAGAGGATGCCGCAGATAAGCGAACGTGTCTCACTGTGAGACCAGAGGCACCTGTCCTCGTCCTTGTTTAACTCAATTTTTACAGCTATGAGAGGGGACATGCTCTCTCGACCGAGAGAGGGAATGCTCTATCATGTATTGCAGTAAGGTTTTCTTCAGCAGAGTGCCAAAAACGTTGGTGCTTGTTTTTGAGTTCGATAAAGATACTTGTCATTGGTTCGTTTTGGCTGCGCAAGTCACATTAACATGTTGTTTATGTGTGAAAGGTATGTTGTTAAAACGAAACAACATCAAAATGGGTTCTAATCAAAGTTAAAAAGAAAAAAAAAAGGCTCATGAAAGATAGTATTATATGTTACAAAGATGTTACCCGGGACAAGGCAGAAAGCTTCTTGTGTCTTCCATGAGATCAGGGAGAAGGAAACTCATCTGAGCATTCAGAATCTCCAACGTGGCACCTAGAGATAGTACTAGTAGAGTAGTAGTATTAATTATTTAAGAATCAAGAGAGAGACACGGAAAGAAAAAATAAATAAATAAAACTATACTCAGATTCTCCAGTGATGATGCAGATATTCACATTCCCAAGCCACATTGTGGTGACAATTATTCTAAGGGTACGTCATGTATAACTTGTTTGTCAATTTTCTAGTAGAATTGTTCCAAGTAGCAACATTGGCACAATCATGTTTAGGAACATTCTTGAATTGAAACATTTCATGAACATCAATACATCTACATTCCACATTAAAATATATTAGGCAGGTGATTTTATTGAAAATTAACTAATTTAAGTTTTCAGAATTACAGACAATTCTTTTTTAGTGTCCTTCCATACTTTCTTTGGTACCTATTTACATCCCTTACTATTACAGTAGGATCTACCATCCTACTTCCTTGTTTTTTCATTTACTTAATGTAAATCAATGTTGCAAACCTCACAATTAGAATAAATTTCCAAAAAAAGATATTGGAATAATCTAAGTTTTTTATTTTTTTTTTCACAAAGTTACTAGAAAAATATTGATAAATAAATATAAAAATAAATTATATCAGCCCATTCACTCACCTTTTATCCACAAGTCCTTAAGATTAGGATATAAAAGAAACACAAAATCATTACAGAGTATATACTTGCTTATATTTGTCCAACTATATCCCGAAGAAACAACCACACCAATGATTAATCTGCAAAATCCTATTTGTATGACAAGTAGGTCCCATTTTATTGATGACCCAACTGTCGGGTATATGAAGAGTTCAATCAAAAGGCAACTTGCATTAACAAGAAAAAAGAAATTTAAACAATCTTGTAAAGCATAAAATTAAAACAAGTTCAGTGAATACTACAATCAGAAGAATTAAATTTAATGAATCCTGTAAGGATGAAGATTAAATTCTATGATATCTAAAAGTTTAAGAATAAAATTTGCATTGGAAAAGAGTTTGCCACTACAACAATTTCACTTTTGCCGTCGCACAAACAATGCTGGCAAAGGTCCAACAAACGCCCGCAACCACCTTTCCTAGCGCTTTCTTATGTGCCGGCAAGTCACCAAAAACAGTTCACCAGGAAAACCCTTTGCTGGCAAAAAAATGGCATCACCGGTAATTGATTATACATTGCTGGCATTATTTTCGGTGGGAAAATAGGCTTATTTTCACCAGGAAAATAGCTTTATTTCTCTATAATAAATTGATGAAAATACTTTTGCCGGTATTCTGTTGTGCCGGCAAATGTATTTTTTATTTTTAAAAATTAAATTTAATGACTTTTGCTTGCATTTTTATTGCACCTGCAAAGGTTTCTTTTTTTTTTTTTTTAAAGTACACATAAGTTCAAAATATTCCTGCCTCTTTACGTTTCAAAGATGATTGTACTGTCAATTTTTCACTCCTCCCTTAATCTAGACTTTGTAATCAGTCCTCACAATGTTAGAAATCTTTATAAAGCCACAAAATGACCAATGAACAATTCTGGAAGAGAAAACAACATAAACACCGAATTGAGAAAAAGGAGAACAAGATCCAAACCCTAATCCATCTTTAAATCGACTTTAACAGATCCAAATACCGAGATGAAAAGCATAACATAACAGAGAATGCGAGAAAGAGATAAATAAATAACAAAACAGGGAATTGAATCATAACGATTCATTCAAGAACAAAAAAAGAAAAAAAAACACATTCCAACTTGATCCAAAAACATACATGCTGATATTGCAATACAAGCCACAGGAATTCACACCGATATGAATGTTTTATAAAAACTATCCGATATACAAGCCACATTTTTGTTCATATTTGGCAGCCACAATACAACCATTGATAGATACCAATTGTTACAAGCCCACCTTTTACATCCTCACCACATTACGTTATTGATTATTACAAGACTTCCATTAACAAATAACCAACACAATCTTTCAAAGACAATACAAAACTACATAATGATTTGAAAAACCAGATACAATAAAAAAATAAAAAAAAACACCTCTAATGGGTAATGAATAAAACAAATACCTTCTTAGCAAACTCCAACCATCCCGCATCAACTGCATTCCTCCCCATTGCCATAGATGAAAAGTAAGCTGGACCCACATCCAAATAAGCCATTTTGGATGGATGAGTGTGACTTGCTGCAACAACCAACACAAACATCAAATCATTAAACTACATGATAAAATGTCCAAAAAGGGGGGATGGAAATACCAAGGAAACAAAAAATCAATCCGAGAACAGATTCAAATCCAGCAACAACTATGTTGCACATGTGCTGCTTACTGACCAAATAAATAAATCAAAACTCTTTCTTTCAAACTTTTAATCTAATTCCTAGTGGTTCCAATGGTCACCAATTTGTGGAACAATGCCTAATGAGATTTGGGAGAATATCCAAAGCATCCTGATCATAGAATCAGTTGTGTGTCCTAGAAACTATTCATCATCATCATCATTATCAAAGCCTTATCCCAACCATGTTGTGGTCAGCTACATGAATTCAATTTCTCCATTCCGTTCTATTTTGAGCTAAATTCTTAGATAAGTTAAACCTCTTCAAATCTGATTTAATAACCACCATCAATGTTTTCTTCGGCCTACTCCTACCTCTTGATGGGCTTTCCATTTAAGTAGCCAAACTTTTTCTCACTGGTGCCATTACCAGCCTACACTCAACATGCACACACCATCTTAAACGGGTTTCTTTGATCCTATCCCCTATTGGTGCTACCCTTAAAAGCTTTCGAAACCGCTCATTTTTAATTTTATCTTTCCTAGTTTTACCATACATCCACCTAAGCATTTTCATCTCCGCCACATTAATCTTATGTATATGCGTATTCTTAATTGGCAAGCATTCTGCTCCATATGTCATAGCTGGTCTAACCACTGTCCTTTAAAATTTGCCATTCAATTTCATTAGCATTCATCAGTCACAAAGCACTCCAGAAATTAGTCTCTACTTCAGCCATCCAGCTTTTATCCTATGCTCAACATCTTCGTCAATCTCTCATCCTTAGTAATCATCGAGCCCAGATGCCGAAAAGAATCCTTACGTGGTATCTCCTATGAAGCACGAACATGGACACGAGACATAGATATGACACAATATGAACACAGCGATACGACAAATATTAAAAAAGTAGGACATGAATGGCTAGGACACGGCAAAAAAAAAATATATATTTTTATATAATCATAAAATTAAAGAATAGTTATATTTTTTTTCTAAATTAAGAAGCATAATGTTACAATTAATGAAAAAAAACATAACTAATACTAGAAAAGTCAAAAATAACATCCATAATGCATAATGTAATGTAATAGTAGGCCATAGGCCCATATTACATCAATCAACATCAACATTATATTGAAAAATAAACTATCACATTGAAAAATAAACTATGGAAAAAAAATGCAACAATTTTGGAAAAAAAATGTAGCAACAGCATGGAAATATAACAGGAGCAGTTTTGAAAAAAAAAACAAAAGAAAAAAAAAAAAACAGCAGCAGCAGCACAGCAGTCCTATGGAAAAAAAAAAACACTGAAAAAAAAAACAGCAGTAGCAGCAGCAGTTCGTAAAAGAAGAAAAAAGGAAAAAAATAGCAGCACAAAAAAAAAAGCAACAATTAAAAAAAAGGTAGTAGCACAGCAGTCCCATTTAAAAAAAACAGCACTAAAAAAATAGCAGCAGCAGCAGTTTGAAAAAAAAGAAAGAAAACAACACCAGCAACAGCAAAACAGTCCCATGGAAGAAAAAAAAAATAGCAACATTGAAAGAAAAAAAATAAAGAAGGAAAACAGCAATAACAGCAGAACACCAACAGCAGTAGCACAGGAATCCCATGGAAAAAAAAATAGCAGTAAAAAAAAAAGAGCAGCGGCACTGAAGAAAAACAATAACAACAGCAGTCAAATGGAAGAAAAAAGAAAAAAGAAAACAGTAGTTTGAAAAAAAAAGAAAGAAAAAAACCACCAGCAGCAGCGCAACAGTCAAATGGAAGACAAAATAGTAGCAGCACAGCAGTAGTCCAAGAAAAAAAGAAAGAAAACAGTAGCAACAAAGCAGCACTAGAGACAAAAAAGTAGTAACAACCAAACATATATATATAGCAGTACCTGTTCTTCTTCCTCCCCCTCCTCCTTCTTCTTCCACGCACAAGTGCAGATCTTCCTCACGTTTCTTCCATGCAGATCTTCCTCATGCTCAGATCTTCCTCAAACTCAGATCTTCCACGCGTCTTCCTTCCTCACGCCATCACATAGTTTTTCTTCTTCTTCTTCTTCTCCATTTCTCAGTCATTGCCGATTCCCCCTTTTCTTCTTCATCATCTCCGTTTCACAACTGCAGCCAATTCCCCCTTTTGATTTCACAAGTGAAGACTGAATAGGAAGGCATTAGGGTTATAACTTATAAGTTAAAAAAATTACATTTAACCCCTTCCTTTTTTTTTTCTAATTTTAACCCAAGTCGAGCCGATTCTTATTATATCTCAGTCCCACCATGTCCACAACGTGTCCCACACGTGTCCTGCCGTGTCCAAGCCATGTCTGAAATTTAAAGAAAAAAAATCTAGGACATGTTTTTGGGGTGTTGAACACGTGTCCGGCGTGTCAGAGCCGTGTTCGTGTCCGAGACAGACACAGGGACCATTTAGGAGTGTCCGTGCTTCATAGGGTTTCTCATGGGTTTTAATTTTGACAGTGGTTTCAACACTTTGTACATGTCTACTGAAGTTGCAATCCATATATTTTATCTTTGTATGACTTATTTTAAAGCTTCTAGATTCTAATACCCCCGCCATCTCTCGAGTTTTGCATTTACACTATCTCTTATTGATCCACAAATACTATATCATCTGCAAACAACATACACTATGGTACTTCTTCTTGAATAGGCGCAGTTAACTTATCCATAATCAATACAAAGAGATAAGGGCTTAAAACTAATCACTGATGCAAACCTATAGTCATGAGGAATCCCCCTGTTCCTCCACATGTGGTTCTCACATTTATTACTGTTCCTTCATATATATCCTTAAAATTTTCAATGTAACTTATGGGGACATTCCTTTTCTTCAAAACCTACTAAATTAAATCCCTCCGTACCCTATCATTGGCTTTTTTTAAAACGATAAAGACCATGTGTAAATTTGTCCTCTTTGCTCAATACTTTTACATTAATTGCTTAAGTGAAAAGATAACTACTATAGTTGACCTCCCTGGCATAAAACCAAATTGATTTTTAACAATTTTGGTCTTCTGTCTAAGTCTTTGCTCCATTATTCTCTCATAACTTCATAGTATAACTCATAAGTTTAATCTCTCAATAGTTAGTACAATTTTGTATATCTCTCTTATTCTTATATATAGGTACTATAATGCTTCTTCGCCATGCATCTGACATTTTCTTTGTCACAAGTATATTATTGAAGAGTCTACATAACCAACTTACCCCAACCTCTCATTAGCATTTCCATACCTCTATCGGAATATCATCTGGGCCTATAGCCTTTTCTGTCTTCATTCGATTCAATTCTTCCTTCACTTCCACCCCTCTAATTCTACGGAAAAAAGTATGCTCTAGTAATGAAGTATCTTCCCTCGTTCTTGTATCCCCATATGTTCTTCATTTAAAAGTTTGCTAAAATATTCCTTCCACCTTTCTTTAATATCATTGTCCTTCACCAGAACATTTTCCTCATTGTCCTTAATACATTTGATATGATCTAAATCCTTACTTTTCTTTTCTCTTATTTTTGCGAACTTAAAAATATCCTTCTCTACTTTTCTTGTTCCCAACCTATTATGGAGGTCACTTTATGCTTTGAAATTTGCACTACTTACTACTTTCTTAACTTGTTTCTTTGCCTTCTTATATAGCTCAAAGTTTTTTATACTCTTTGTCCCCTCCCAAACTTTATAGCATTGTCTTTTCTCTTGAATAACTTTCTAAACCTCCACACTCCACCACCATGTTTCTTTATTAACATGTCTCTTTCCTTTTAATTCTCCAAGTACTTCTTTTGCAACTGATAAGTCCTTAAAAATGCATATTTTTATACACATTTTGACCCATATTAAAGAATTATTGAGTCAAAAGAGCTTCATTTAGTGTAATATCATGGTTTTATGCATAAATACATCATTATAGTGCATTTCTGTATAATTTGTTTAAAAATCACACTTTTTGCATACATTTATGAAACCTGCCATTTTTGGAAAGTCTATTTTTGGAAAGTTTTTTGAAAATTATTTTTCTCATGAATTAAATTTAATTTTAATTATCATTAGCTCATTCATATAAAATTATAAAAAATAGTGTGCATTTTTATTGTCATTTCATGAGAGATGGGCCCACAGTTATGCATTTGTGATCTTAGGGTTAAAATTATCTTTTCACATAAATTCATATTTGTTTTATAGGAAATTGATGATGTGGATCCCATTTATAAAGAATTGAGGCAAAGAAATTATTTTCAAAAGAAAGGAGAGAAGAATTGAAAAGAGGAAATAAATTAGAAGAAAATGCAAACACTACAAAAAAAGACATATATAGCGGCAGTTTTTTTCTGCCGCTAAAAGATAAAATCTGCCACTAAAACTTTATTGTCTGTCACTAATACCCTCTATCGTTATTTCTCACCACCTTTTTGTGGTGGACAAGTGTCTGCTGCTAAAAATAAGGAAATAGCAGCAGTTAAACAATTGCCCATGTTAATATTAATATGTGCCACTAAAAAGTTTTGTTTTTTATTGGATAGTGTTTTTTTAAGCAGTTTTAGTGGCATTTTTTTTTTGCCGCTAAAATGGTTTTTATAAAAAAAATGGATTTGGATGGGTACAAATGAAGGTACGTGATCACTAACAAATGGATCCCTATATATGGAGAGACCCTCATGTGGCCCCCACTAGGAGGTAGATACCGAATTGGAGCCAAGAGGAAGCGAGAGGAACCTGAATACATGAGAGAAAGCGAGAGTTTTGTTAATGCGGGGCCATTATTTAATGGTTTAAAGAAATTAGAGCCGTTAATCTGATGATGGACATTTGTGCAAGCAATTTGACTAGCGATCCAAGCCAAAACATGAGATCCAAAACCAATCTGGACCCTATCTGAAAATCTTGTACACGAGCCTTGGCTTTTTTTGTTTTTTAAAATGAAATGATACAAATTTCAAATACCTCCTAGTGCAGAAAAAATAATTCAATACTATACTATTCAATAGACAACCACTAGTTAAAATTCTAACCATATGCCTTTATAGCAGCAAACATTATTGCCTGCTGTTGTATATATTAATTTTTCACTACTATAGCAACATACAATACTGTCTGCTGCTATATACACTAAATATTAACACCAAGCAATGAGTAAAACGAAACTTTAGCAGCAAACATTTTTTTATGCTGCTGTAGAGATGTAAATTTTTAACTTGCAGTGGCAAATAGCAGAGTGTGCTGCTGATGAAGACATTTAGCGGCGGAATCTGAAAATTGCCGCTATAAAAGTGTCGCTAATTGTCATTTTTCTTGTAGTGAAAGTTGGCTTCATGGACTCACACACACATGCATATGTGTGGGGTACACATGTGAGATATCTAAGATGGGGTCCATTTATTTGTTGCACATTTTCAAGATATTTTCAAGAGAATTTGAAGAATATCTCATCAAAGATGGAGAAGGAAAGCCACATAGGAGTTATTCTTTGAGAAGTAAAAGATTTGGAAAAAAAAAGGGCAAGATATTCCACACCCAAAGGAGGATTTTGGATTAGATTTGTGTGCCTAAAGAGAAGAAAAAAATCAAGGAAGAATTATCGTAGCATATCTCTTTGAGTTTGGAGCAAACAAGGAGTACCTTTTAAAGAATGCAAGTTGACAAAGCAAGAGATAAAAAAGAAAGTTTTACACCTCATGTACGCCAAGTTTGATTCCAAGAAAGGATTTTTATCCCTAAGATTTCTCTTCAAAGATCTCAATGTAAGGTGACAAAGACAAATAAGGAAAGAAGAAGCAAATAAGGACTTCCAAATAAAGAAAGAAAAGAAAAAAGAAAAAAAAGGAAAAAGAATCCCAGCAATAAGTCAAACCCAAAGCCTTGTATGGAGCCCATGTTTTTTTTTTTAATATTTTATCATATCAAGTGAAGATGGAAACTTTGGGGCTTGAATAAGTATAACTAGGGCACCCCTCTCCCATAATCTTTATGGAAAAAGAGCTCCTTCTTTAGATCTCTACACTTTATCTTCTTCATCTCTCTCTCCCTTCATCCTAGTCCTCAAGGAGGCTTAGCCCTAAGGCTACACTACAGCCTTACGAATTTCAACTAGAAGAGATTTTCCTCTTTTTCATCCTAGTATGTATTTTTTTTATTTTATTTGACAATCTCTTGTAAGGATTTTTACATGTTAGTATAATGTTATTCTTCTTAAAGTTTTTCTTCTTTTTTTATGGTTTGTGTGGATATTTTATTAATGTTTCTTGTGCTTGGATTGACGATCCAAGATACTAGGATTATATTTGAAGAAATCATGAACCCGATTTAAAAAAAAATTTTGAGAAGAGAACTTCACTGCCTTTACTACATTTATTTTTCAGCACTACTACATTTAAATTTCTGTTTTACTAGATTTAAATTTCTGCACTTTTAAATTTTTTTCTGCACTTTTAATTTCTGCTCTTTATTTAAAATTCCTGCACACTTTATGTTCGTACACAGTTTTCTTTTTAGAATTGTTTACTGTTGCAACTTACATTAGATTCATGCATATTTTAATTTTCAGAATTATATTTAAACTATGAAGCACCGGTACTTCCAAGATGTACATGTACACGTACCCGTACCGGGTACTTACCCATACACGTACCAGGTATGGGTACGGCAAAAAATGTATCAGGTATGGTCAAACGTATCCAGTATGTTTTGATTTTGTGGGTACGGGATAGGTACATTTGTAGATACGGGATAGGTACGTTCCTGGTACTTTTGTAAGAGTTTTTTTTCTTTTTTTTTGTAAAAACTTTTGTAAGAGTTTAAAAAAGCTAAAAATATAATATTTAACTTCAGCCCTAACCCTTCTCGACGAACTTATATTTAACTTTAGCCCTAACCCTTCTCGGCGAACTTAAAAGAAAAAAGGCTTTAGCTCTAACGCATCTCCAATCCTCTCGGTTGCAACGGAAAAAAAGAGAAAGGAAAGGAGGAGGAAGAAAAAAAAAGAAGGAATGCTGGATCATGAAATATAAAAAATAATATTGATGTTGCTCTTTTTTTTTCATTAGGTTGAATTTGTAATGGTATTAAGTAATTGTTAGCTTGTTGCATCTAAGAATTCTAACCTATTTTATTTATTAGTATATTGCATTATTAAAATTTTAAAAAATATAATTCTTTAATGGATTACCTCAGCCGTACTCATATTCTATTTTTTAGGATTTTGCCGTATTGGTATACCCGTATCGTACCCATACCGGCACCCATGCTTCACAATGTTTAATGGTGTTGGTCATGGGATTTCAGAAATCTGAACTGCACGTCTAATAATATTTTGTTTAAAGGTGTTTAAAGCATTCTAGACATTAATACAAATCTGCAGTTGGCTAGCCGAGTTTATCAATCAGATTTGTTCAGACATTTTCTCCATATTTGGGCTGGTTTAGAATCTAAAAATCTGATTTGCAAACACTTTAATTCATGGCTGAATCATGTATGTAATTTGTGGACTAATTGGAACAAGTTTGAATTGATTTCATGCACCACAAATTGAATAAATTTCAAAATTAAAATCATTCCAAAATTGTATAGAAAATAGTCTAAAAAAGGTCCTTGTTGGACAAATTTTCACATGTTTATATTAGTTGCACACTTGATGTTTAAAACAGTTAATTTATAGATCCTGAAATCAGATTTGAATCACAATTGAAACCGTCCAGATTTGTGCAGAAATTTCTTTCAAAGAAGCCACTGTTAGATAAATTGAAAAAAAAAAAAACCAGTTTTGCACATGTTTATAATAGCTGAATGCTTGATGATTACAACTGTTTTAAACTTGAAATCAGAATTGAAAAAATCAATGAAAAAAGGTCCAAAATCAGTTCTGAAAAAGTGGTGAAAGTTGGTGGCTATTATTCAAGTGATTGTGTAATATGTGTTTGAATTATTTAAGCTATTCTTAAAATCTGATTTTCTGCACATGAAATATGCAAGTTTCAGATCTGAAACATGATTGAATTAGTTCCATTAAATCTGATTTCTTAAGTGAATATGGTCATCCATCATACTCATAAACGCCCCATTCATTCATGAATCTTGTGATTTTTTTTTAATTTGCATTTTCATCATTCACACATCATAGATTAGTTTAGGAAAGTTTAGTTTCAGTTTTTTTTTGTTTTTATTTTTAGAAGGCATTTTGTGTAAGATAATTTAGAATGAATTCTTTCTTAATTTAGAAAGTTGTTTAGTTGTTTATATAGTTGTATTTAGAAGATCACTAATTTGATTTTAGGTTTCCATTTAAAGTTCTTTCTAAACTTAAATTTCTCTTTTGAATAAGATTTAGAAGTCTTTTGTTTTTAGAAAGTGTAGATTCTTAGCTTAATTTGGTTTTTAATTTAGGAAATTTTTGTTTCTTTCACTTTTATTTATTTTGTTTCTAACATTGTTTAGTTTAGTAAGTTTCTAATTTTAGTTCTTTTTTAATTAAAAGTTCTGATGTGTGTTTTCTTTTGCAGAGATTTTATTTTTTATTTTTAGGAAGTTTTAGAATTAGGATTTCTAATTTAGGAATTGTTGTTGTAATTGTTTAATTTTTTAGAATGACTATTTTTGTTAGATTTTAAATTAGGATAGTTTTAGAGTTTGAATTAGACAAGTGACAAGTTGAAAACTTCTTTAAATATAGCTCCCTGTGGGTACACCTGGCCTCAACAGTATTATTACTATCTCGCAGCTCTACACTTGGAGTTGATGAATAGCAACCTTCCTAATGCAATTAGCTATTTGATTCCACATTACTATAGTTTTTCCTTCGAGATTCCATTCTCCCTTTTCAATCATTTTGTCCTTAAATATATTTGCTCCTCCCCCCTTCAAATCTCTCCACCTTGTTTTAGGGCCCATGTTGTTTACTACTGCTCTTTTTTTTACTTTTAATGCAAATATCTAAAACTATAAGCTTATGTTGTGCAGTCAAACTCTTTCTTGAGATAACCTTGCAATCTTTACAAGCTAATCGGTCATATTTTCTAACTAGAAAAAAGTCTATCCGACTCCTATTACCTCCACTTTTATAAGTATTAAAATGCCTATCTCTATTTTTAAAGTAAGTATTTGCTACTATAAGATCAAATGTCATTGCAAAGTTCAACATAGTGTTTCCGAATTCATTTTTTTCTCCAAATCCCTCCCCTCTATGCACTCTCTTATATCCTCTATTATCTCTTCCTATATGCCCATTTAAATCCCCTCCAAGGAAAACCTTATCACTATTTGAAATTTCTCACATTAAATCATCCATTCCCTCCCAAAATTGTCTTTTTACACTTTCCTCTAGTCTTACTTGAGGAACATATGCACTGATGATATGGATTATGTTTTCCTCTAACACTAGTTTAATTGCTATAATTCTATCACCAAACCTCTTTACCCCCACAATCTTCTCTTTCAAATCTTTATCTACAACTATACCCACTCCATTTCTTATATTACTCTTTCCTACATTAAAAAGCGTATACCCATCCGTAAGCTCCTTCGCTGTATTCCCTTTCCACCTTGTTTCTTGTATACAAGCCACACTAATTCTTCTTCTTTTCATTACCTCGACCAACTTCATGCTCTTGCTTGTCAAAGTTCCTATATTTCAAGTAGTAAGTATAATTTTCCTATTCCTCCTCTTCTTCTTATGGACTAACATCTTTAACCGCACTAACCCAGAGTTATGCGGTAGCCCTTGCACACTTTTCATTGTAGCCGAGTGAAGCTGCAATGCGTCACTTAAAGCGGGGAATGCCCTAGCCTTATCGCGAAATATTATTATCTCAGAATTCATGTTTGGGTTGTAACAAAGTTTTACGCTAGCTGTCAACCTACCTAACGCAACCATCCTCCTTTACCCGGGCTTGAGACCGGCAGCAAAAACTGGCTATCCTAGAAACTATTATTGTTTGAAAATAAACTTACTTGTCCTTGGAGTTAGCTTGTTGGGAGTATCTATCAACAACTGATTCAACAAATTAATTTAACATTTCTTTCTTAAGTATATAAAACCAAGTGGAAATGAGAGCAATGCAATCTAATGGTCCTTAACAGAGGGCTTATTTAACAATACTACGCTTCTTGCTGTATATTGAAAACTAACATAAGGCTTCATACATTTCCCCTTGGCAATCTTCCAGGAATGAACCTTCCAGCACCTATATTCTGCTGAATCATGTATAAAAAGATAAAATAATGAGTGAAGCAATGGTGTTAGTGTCCAATCAACAAGGAATTCCATTCCTCACTCAACTAATAAACAGACCGACTCTTCTAAATAATATTTTAGAAATCCATGCACTATCAGAATACTTACCAGAATTAATTAATTCAGCCCAGTAGCATCTATCTGCGTAAGTTCTCCCCTTCAAACAATTTCTTTATTTAGCTTTGCCACTTCAGTGGTAGAAGTGAAAGAGATGCAAGCAGCGATACACTTTCTATGCCCCTGACTTGATACATTCAAATTTTGATTCCCTTCCATAAGTAATTTATTACTGGATAATCTGTAGCTAGATAGTTCATGCGTCCATATCAGATCATTTCTTTCCCCTCAATAGTAAGATAAGACTCCCAACTAACTTATATATTTCCATTCACCAAATAACCACATAATGGGATATGCAATCAGATCATATATATGTATCAAAGTCCATAATGAGAATGTTCAAGATAGTACGGAATAAGTAAAATGTGAAGCTACAAATCTGTTTACATCTTTTTCAGAAGCAAAAAAACATACCTGTCTGCACATCAGCACAATCTGAATAATTTACAATCATTCTACTTTCCACCTCTAGCCCATTTACTTGATTTTTCCATTGATTTGTTACTAGAAGATACATTAGCTAAAGCCAAAGAATAAACTGAAGATATGTGTCCAACTTCCCCATACTGATAGCATACCTTAGACACTTTTGGCTTCCTCCAAGTACATGTTTTCAGAATATGTCCTTCCTGCACCACAACCAGAACACGCAAGTGATTCTATACTACCTATTCCCGAATAAATCTGCTTCGAGGAGCTCTGACCTTCCTTTGATAAAGTTTTATTTTGCTGATTGGTATTCAGATTCCTAAATGAATGATACCGGCATTTACTTTTTCTAGAGAACTTACAACTCATCGCTTCCTTTTCTGAACTCTCATAATGCTTCTTTTCACGCTGTTTCCTTTCGTTATTATCTCTTGATAATCCTGTAAAAAAAACAGCAAAGCCCTGTCTACTAGCTCAGAGGTACTCAAGCAACCTGAATTTGAAATTTCAGCCCATAATGGTACTGCTAACCCACCCTCAAATTTCTTGCATTTATATTCCTATGTTGGAACCATTCCCTGTCCAAACCTTGACAGCGTAAAAAATTTTTTTTTTAAGGGTCAGCGTCTTAAATTCCTTTCCATAACAGAGATGTCTTCCTGTTGCAATTTAAAAAATTCTTTCCTTTTCAGGCGGCGATAATTATGAGAAACATATTTTCCCTCAAATACCTGAGTGAATTGCCTCCATGTTACCAAATCTGTTGTAGCAAGTCAACCCTTGCTGTGTGACTTCCAACCAGCTCTGTGCTTCCCCCACTAACATGAAAGTAGCCAATACAACCCGTTGTTCCTCTGCTGCCCCCATCATGGAGAATATTTGTTCATCGTAATCTATAGCGCAGATCTTGAATATATTTAGGCATTTGGAGGACCAAATATTCTAAAGGAGGGAAGAATGTAATGTTTCGAAATTCTAGGATGTAATTAGCCTAGTTAATTGCTTGTTAGTCAATTAAGTGCATTTAGAAGCTAAGAAAGTCCAATTTATTATTAGAATTGTGCTCAAAGTCTCGTTGACTCTCAATTTCATTCAAGTTCAGTTTTAACTGACACTATTTAGATAAAGAAATAGGTCCCTAAACCCTACACTGTTTATCGTAATCTATAGCACAAGAATCTTGATTATTTAATTATGAGTCATTGTAGTCAACAATGGCATTCTTAAAATTCTTAAGATTGTTGAAAAATAGGAGTTCTAGGAATTAGGTTAACCCCAATCCAACCAAATTTACGTATCATCTACCTATCATGTTAATCAAGTTAACATATTTTTCTATTACATATATTATGAAATAATTGTTTTTAATCTTTTTTTATTGTCAGATATAGTGCAACTATAACAATTGTGGATCACATCAAGCAAATATCATTTTTATTGTATGATAAATTACTTAAAATTTTCATAAATGTGACAGAAGAAGAATTTAAAGAATGTGCAAATAAGGTATTTTACATTTACTTTTATTTATATAAAGTTACTTTTTTATTTTAACTATCATCATGTATATATATATAAATATTAAATTCTTAATTATTTTGTAGGTTAATTGACATGAACTATTGGAAAATGAAATAAAAAAAGCATTGTGGAAGCAATATTTATTTCATATTAAACTAGACTCAATGATGAATAAACTAATATTAGAAAGCAGTATCCCAATCAAGAAAATTGAAGAAATTAGCTACACTCAAGAATCAACCATTCTATTGATAGAAATTGAAAATTATAAGTTTTATTTTAATGCCATCAACACAAGTTCTTTTATATCAGTTTCTTTTAATAATTTATTTGAATGCTTACTATGCAGTATCAAATTATAAAGAAAATGTAAAATTTCAAGATGTTGAACCAAATACTTCCATTGCAATATTGAAAACAAATAACTTTATTGAAACAAGCGCACAAATTGAAACAAGTGCAAGAGTTAAAAGATTAGTACAACATGAAACAACTTAACTGTCGAGATAAGCGGAGAAGATGAATAAAGTGCAACTATTGAAACAAGTGCATGATAGTAAATAAATATCAATGTTTTTTTTCCTTAGACCAAATGTAATTCCTTTAATTATTCAAGGATGACATAGTAACAATGGTATTTTTTTTTATTCTCAACTTTTATACATCTATGATTTAAAGAAAATATTTTCTCTTTTCAAAAAAAAATAAAGACTCAATATTTTAACTATGTTTTTGCTATGATTTATGTTATAATATTCATTAATATCTTATTTAGATTATTAATAATTTTTAATAAAACTTAATTATTACTTTTTCATGGCCCTCATAGAGTGTGGGCCCTGAATCGCTAGTTATATATATTAAAGCTATAAGAATGAAGGCCTTTGAGGGCACCACATCAGCAACCCTTATTTTTTTTTTCTAGAGCGCTATGTCAGCATCCTAAAAAATGACATGTGACACCAACAAATCACTAATTCCCCTAAAATCTCTCAATCTACTACTATTACTAAAATCTCTCAATCCTCTACCTATTTTGCACCTTTTGTTTTATCTAATCCTATTTGTTGCTTAAATGGTAACATGATAATTTTTGTTGTGGGGCCTCTTGATAAAGATTTGGCACTGATCAAAATAAATAATTCCATTTCTTATAGGAGTTAAGCTGATGATCAAATTATAATGCTAATTTTTCTTGTGGAGCCTATTTATAAAGATTTGACACCAATCAAAATAGATGGCTCCATTTCTTATAGAACCATCAAATTATAAAAACTTTATAATACTTTCAAAATATGAAAGTAGGCCTCACCAAAATCATTTCCAGAGGATATGTCTCTAAGCCACCATTAAATTATGAAAAGTCAAGTTTTTTTATAGTTATAATGAGCTCAACTTATGCTCTTTTGAAATTTGGTTTAGATAAATCCAATCCTATAACACTTACTTCTCCAATTTGATATGAAATGTTGTTTTATCTATTTTTTTCTGATTGGTTTCTAAGTTAAACCAACTTTATTCAAGCAACTTCAAGGAAGAAGGTTGATGTTGCATTTTTTCGAATTATAAAAATGAAGCTTTTCAAGTAATTTTGGTATTCTATTACTTGCTTATTTCTAATTGATTTTAGAGATGAGGATTTTGTTATTTTTTTCTTGGACATTTAACTTGGTGGAATGATGTTTATATAATATCCTTTATTTTTCCTCTTTTTTTTTCTAAACAAGAAGTTAGCTTTTTTAATAAAAATTTTTGAGATTTAAGTAGACTCAAACTATAAAATTTTTTCCTTTGAAGATGTTATTTTTTAATTTAATTGAGATAAATTCTCAATCATCATCATCATCATTTCCTTTTTCGTAATTCTTTTTTTTATTAATTTTAAAGAAAATAACATTAGTATTTCAATCTAATTCTAATAAATAAATTAGCTTGATAGATAATATATTTAACTATTTTTTATCTATTTTTATCAATAATATTTTGAAGAATACAATAATATTTGATATATTATTTTTATGCAGCAAAAACCTTTAAAACATCTATCTTAAGTAAGGATTAGCAATGTAGGCTCGTCATTAGCCTAGACCTGTATAAAAAATTTAAATGATTTATTACATAGTTTATAAAAATAATAAAAGTTCAGATGTTTATAAAATTTAATAGGCTTTTGAATTTTTTTTCTTTTATTTAAACCATGAAAAAATTCAGTTGGCTAGCTACTTACATTTTCAAACATTTTCTAATTTTTATTTTATTCGTTTAGTAGGTAGGCTTTTATAAATATATGAAATTTTGTATTTTTATAAAATTTTCAATAAACTATTTAATTTTTTTTATGGAGGCCAGGGCTAAGCACGGGCTTGTGTTGCTAGTTATATATATTAAGAATGGAAGCTTCTATAGGGTGCCACGTCAGCACCCCTTATTTTTCGTTTTTTTTAAAACACCACGTCAGCATCTTATCTCCTCCTATAATCTCTCTCCCTCCCCCTTATCTTTTAGACAATTAGTTTTTTTTTTAACTTGGATCTCCTAAAATCTCTCCCTTTCTTTTACCTTATTTAATCTCTCTTAGACCGATCTAAATCAATGGCATCATGAGCACTCCTATTCTTCTGCAGGTAACCATCTTCACATGCTTTTTTTTTTATTTTTATGCTTCTCTTTCTTCTTTGTTGCATATTCTGTTTTTCTTGTCCTCTCCTATTAGACAATAATTGTATGGTTTGAAAGCTTCCACGTGCGCACCACATGTGTGGTAGATTCATGCAAACACACCACAATTTGTTCTTAGGTAAACAAGCCCTTAATCCAACTAAACACACCTTAATCTATTTCACGCAATGGTGATAAGTGTGCACAGATTATGAATTGTAATAGACAGTGCTAACCCAATGGTTGTAATTAGTGTGTTTAATGGTGAAAATGCTAATAGGCTCATCATTGTAACAGGCCCCACTTGCCTACGAACCTACTCACTAGGGCTGTCCTTGTCATAGTCACAATGAACCCCAAAAGGATCCCCCTCCATCTAAATCAAAAACCAATGGTGATCCCTATGTGTTAACCTACCTATTGGATGATGAATGGCCACCCTGTCATAATCTCAATCCCCCCCCCCCCCAAAAGGGGATCCCCTTCCATGTAAATCAAAGACCAATGGTGATCCTTATGCGTCGACCCACCCATTTGATGATAAAATCCTGATAGGTGCTCCCTCCTAACCTATAACCAATGTAGGACCCTCTGAAAACTATTAATCATAGAGGACCCACCCAATGAAATGACAAAATCAAATAAATTCGATGCTGTTAATTATGGATGGCCTCACCTACTAAAATGGATGAAATACATGAAATTACATTTCGGTGATTTTCATTCTCTCTCTAATCAAGAGTTCCTAATATGATTCAAAATAAAACTAAAATCACTCACATAAGAGTGATTACATCTTATTTAGATTCGTAAGCATTAATCAAGCACTAATAGGTGTAGGTTGAGGCCAAAATGCTTGGCTAAATAGACTTCCATCTTCCTTTCTCTCTATCTAAAAAATTTTCTAATATACTTTTTTTCACTCCTCAAAAGCATCCAGTTTATATATATTAACTAGCAACGTGGCCCTTGCTTAGCCCGGGCCTCCGTAAAAAAATTAAATGGTTTATTAAAAAATGTATAAAAATATAAAATTTCAAATATTTATAAAAGTCAACCTACTAAATGAATAAAATAAAAATTAGAAAAAGTTTAAAAATGTAAGTAGCCCACTAAATGATTCTCATAGTTTAAATAAAAGAAAAAAAATTCAAAAGTCTATTAAATTTTATAAACATCTGAACTTTTATTATTTTGATAAACTTTGTAATAAATTATTTCAATTTTTTATAGAAGTATGAGCTAAGCACAGGCCTGCAGCGCTAATATTTAATGAAATTGCCAATGCCTCTCAAGTCATTGCTTGATAATCAGCGAAAATCTCTTGGGCTCCTAGCAAGAGCCCAACGACTAAAGTCATAGGGTGTCGTTTCGGCCTAAATGGTCACACGTGGTTGGCCATATGGAATCACACACTAACAATACCTATCGAGCTTTAGGATTCAGCTGTGCCTTTATTTGTTAAAATTATAAATTATGTTGAAATTAAAATTTTGCAATAATTGTTAGTGTTTGCGGAAAAAGATGATACCTCTCTAAATGTGCACAAGGAACGTGAACATGATGAAAATGATGGCACCGCTAAGCCCAGAGTAAACGACAAGGGGGGACATGAAAGTTGATTTGAAGCATGTACATGTTCCTACAACTTGATGAATGTTGTTGTCACTCCAATCGGTGCTAATTCATGTAGTGACCAAGTTTAAACATATAATTAATGCTAGTTTGAAAGAAAAATATTGATGAAAGGATAGCAAAGTGAGGATACAAAGGAAAATGAATGAGTATGAAGCGTGATTAAAAAAATTTTTTCAAGATAGTTAACAATTTTAAAGAATCGCTGTTAAGCGGTTGCAGTCCATAGTTGAAATTATTAGAAAATATCACTAAAAATGAGGTTACTAAATTAATAGTAAAGAAAGTTTTCTCACAAGATAAGATCTCAAAATGGTGTGAGAAAAAGAAGCACAACTATACTAATGGAAATAATGGTGCAAGAAAAAGAAGTTACTTCCATTAACAAAGAAACCACTGTTCTATAAAAATAAATAAATAAAAATAAAGGAAACTACTAGAGAGAATTGTGGAGAAAAAGTAGAGGTGGCCAAAAATGTTTTGCATGGCCGTTTCTTCTGTGTACGAGTGTGGGATATTCCCCATGTGTGTGGGCTATCAGCCCAGGTGCAACCCTTTGACAGCTATAAGCGTGAGTAAGAGTAAGAGAGGGGACTAGAAATCACCTTCTAAATATTTTTTATCTCACCATGAAAATAAGGTAGGTTAAAAGAAATACAAGATGGCCACATGCCACTAGGTATCTTCTTCTTTGTAAGGTTTTTTGTATGTTCGCTAATTCATGGGTTTGACAAAACTCTAGATTCATTAAATTGTATTTAATATTTCTTTTAGATGGGCCGTGGTTCGCATTGCTAGAAGAGCTAAAGTGAAGAAATCAAAAAACAAAGTTGCCTGATTGATTGAATTGGAGATAGAGGCGATACCCGATTAATTAAGTAATTGTCCGATCGATCGGATGATGGAAAACTTTCCACCAACCTACGGGATTTTTTTTTCTTTTTGAAGTAGGATTTCTTGTTTTGTGATAATTCCTATTCTACAAGGACGATTATTATAAGGAACGAAATTGGTGTTATTTAAAAGGTTTCTCTTTCAACATGAGATATCCATCTTATTCTGATCAAAGTTTACTCATTAGAGATTTTTTTCTCTAGAGCTTTCATTTGGAGAGATTGTATTGAAGTTTTGTTTTAGAGATTTTTGTTTTCTTCATCTCTTCTAGAAGTTTATCTAAGGAGTCAAGCAAGGTCTGAATCTATCGTAAACAAAGGCAGGCAGCCGCGATAATGCGTATCTGTGCAAGAATAATCACATTTTTTGGGTTGCACAAGAACTAGGTAAGAGTTGTGAGTATATATCTTGTACTACGAGATTTATAGTACTTAATTGTTAGTCCAATTTAGACTTGAGGTTTTTTTTCCGATTTAGGTTTCCAAGTAAAACTCATGTCGTCTTGTAGTAGTTGCTTGTTTAATTTATTTTATTTTTCACTGCATATTATGTGTTTATTTGCAATATAGAAAATTACATACTTGGGAGCACCCCCAAAACCTTCATTCTTCCGTTCTTACAATGGCTTTTTTTTTTCTTAAATCATTATAAAGACTTGAACTCACACAAATGCTACAGTATGTTTTACGATTGAGCAACAGCCGGGATAGCCCATTTGCAATAGTGCCCTGAAAAATAGTTCAAAATAATTGAGTGAGTGATATCTTTTAGATCATGTAGTTAATGGCTATGAATTTAGGCCAAGACGTTTAGGATCAAATTTTATTGTTTTTAGTGAAATAGGTGAGTGTCACAATGTCTTAGTGAAAACCAATCTACCTAGAGATCAAACCCGGGGCACTTATGCAAGATTAGAAAACCCTTAGTCTCTGGGGCGTCTCTTGTTTTTGGGATTGACTTCAATTTTGGTGGACTTGACCAATAAACATTTTTAAGGTCGGAATAAAGGTGGGTCTAGGCCTAAGGTAACGAGTCCACAAAACTCTAGTCAAGCACATTTGTTTTTTTATGTACATGTCATGTGTATATGATAACAGTCAAGGTTTAAATATTTCCTACAAAGTTGCTCGTGCAATATTTTAGGAACATGTGATATCGTAAATGCGATATCGTAATGCTAAGTGATATCGCACATATTGTCACAACCCGAGCCCAGGAATTCGGGGATTAGGAGAGAACTTAATCGGTGACACACGTACTCCTGTATAGGTACCCCTAAACCTGGTCTAGGTGCACATATACAAAGGATTTATCACACGTGCAATCTTTGTACGCGGAAGCTGTAGTTAGTATCAGGGCACAAAAGAGCATAAAATATACAATAAATGTATTCATATATGGTTGAACAAGAAATATATGACGGGTTATACAATGAAGGCATATACAATTTAAGAGACACTAATATGCAGTATATGGAAAGTGAGGAAGTCGAGGCACTCTTTGGAGTAGATCAACACACCCACTCCTCATCCCACGGGGTCTCAATGATCTCCTTCGAGTCAGGTTGATCTTTGAGGGATCGGGAGCTGATGTTAATCCTGAAACACCAAGAACAACGAGTGAGTACAACGACTCAGTAACGTATAAGCAACCCAAGGGTAACATGTGCTGTGTCTAAAAGTGTCATTAAACAGGTAATCATATAAGATGTCAATTTCATAAACTAGGCATATCATGCAATGAATAAACATGCCGTACGAATCAATAACAGAAATATTGTACTAGGTGGCTACTACATATGCCATATTCTCCTTATGAGGACAATCAGTAGTGAGAACACGATGGGCCAGATGGGTCTCGTTTCTTGGGGTCCGGAATCCCCAAGACGGTAGCACACTACAGCGGCAACAATCAGTCTACGCCAAAGTCAACCCCGTCGAGTATCTTAAGGTTGAGGGTTAGTAGTGCCAAACAAACAAGATCAATCTAATCACATGATGCACGTCAATCAGTGTTAGTGTCAATCGGTCAATCAAGGCAATACGGTGCCCATAGCATGTCATAACACAACAAGCAATACAGTATACTATGTGCATTACACGAGAATCAAGCATGAACTCAAGTCTTGTAATATTGATACCCATAAACAATTACCAGTCACTACACGAATACGAATAATCAATGACTAGTTGATATACAAATAAGAACATAGAATCAGCTGTCCAACCTAACTGGCCTCCATCAGAGTACACAGCGGTGGTTTTGTTCCTACCTGGGCTTCGTTCTAGGGACGCTACTACATTTCCCACATATTCGAGAGGTTCAGCGTAGAATGCTTACCATGTGAATAGGAGGGCAAAACCGAAGCCAATATGCAATGCAAGTCCTATCATTGTACAGGGATCACGATCTTTTACTAGCCAACCCTAACTTAGTTATCCATTGTTACTAACTGTGCATGATAATATAGTTTTAAGTTTTCCGATACTCGGTTATTCTACCTTAGCGTCTTATTGTCTCAATAAGAGTACCGGAGTCCCTTATACTAATACCCATGGGTAGGTGCTTAACAAATGGATAACACACATGAACGAGTCACAGCTCTAAAGACCCTTCATGCGATTCCTTACATTTCATTGGGCAAGTCCAGGTTATTTACATTCTAGTTTAAAGGCCCTACAAGGTCTGATATGAAACCTATCCTTTTTATTCATTTATCTTAGGTGTTGTACGGCTTAGCCATAGGTGAACATATGGCTCAGTCGTAGGCATCTTATGGCTTAGCCATAATATGCATTGTAGCTGAGCCGTGGTTCTTCTTATTGTTCATTTGCATTTACGGTTCAATCGTATTTTGTTATACAGCTCAGCCCTATTCTGTTCTACGGCAAGGGCACGGCTTAACCGTAGCACAATGTATGGTCCCCAACATGGCTGAATCGTAGAAGATCATATGCATTTCAATTCTAACCTATGGCTAGGTCACAGCTAGCCTACGGCTTAGCCGTAGTAGCCTATACGGCTTAGCCGATCCTTAGCTATAGTTCAAAATGTAAAAGGTCACCTCTCTGGACTGTGAGCCATAAAGTTCACGACTCAGCCATAAGCTTAGCCGTACGCTTCAAAACACTCTGAAATGCAGACTATCCAAAGTTTCAGATTCACTTAGTTTCTTTGTTAACAGATGGAAACAGTAATACAAGGGCGCTGTCATGCACATGCTCACCTAAGAAATAGATAGAATCCAAACAATCACGGCATACCAACAAGTATTCAACCCATATTTGCTTATACTTGTCTTTATTGATGAAGAATCAAGTTTTACTTGTTTCTAAACCCAAAGTGAGGAAACCTGGTGTGAGAAGTCAGAGCTTAACACCGGCCACTTGCGAAGATGGAAGAAGAACGAGAAAAAGCGACATAGAGGAAAACTAAACGGAAGAAGAATGAACAGAAGAAGATAAAAACGAAAGAGTCGGTGGCATATATATATAGATATTTTAGCCATTTGCAACCAGGTCCAAAAGTTATACAAATTACAGTTTGAGTCAAATGAGTACTAACACATTTCAAATGACTCTGGAAGAGTCTGAGTTAGAGACGGAAAGTAGCAAGTGTTACGAAAGACACATGATGACATCAAAATGACGTCAAAATGACTAACTAATTACAATAAAAAATTACGAAAAAGGGCCCGAAGCTACCTAATCTAGGTTTAACTAAACCCAACTACCTAACCAAGACTCCAAATCGAACCCAACACGAATAAAACCTAATGACTCAAGAAAATCCTCCAACAAAACATTAACAACACAAGTAATTGACTACTAAACTAGCTAATTGGGGTCGAGGTGTTACACATATCAACTTGGGCGATATCCTAGGGCTGTGTGATAAGGCCAATTCTATTGTCAATATCCCTATTATCTACGTATCTAATAAAGTAATGCCTAGTGCCCCTCTGCAGATGTCTTGCACCATGCAAGACAACCTATGGGGCACTACCAAGGGCCTCCTCTGATCCAGCCAACCCCTCATATAGTACTACCCCTCTTGAATATCCTAGGGCCATGTTTTTCAAACTAAGATCCAACACATGATCAAATGGTTAGGATGATTGAACGAACTAGAAATTTTAGACATAAGTAGTTCCTATCTGAGTTTCCATCCCCCACATCACATCAACTATGATTATGGAGCCACGGATGGGCTCCATATAATAGTTTATATAATCTCATGTGTTAGCCATCCACAAGGGAGCCTTATTCTTAAATGATATTGATAATGGCGGACCTAAAATCTTCATTTGGATGGTGTAACACTCCAACCGAGCTTGACCTCATTTAGTGCATAATTAATGTTGTTTTCGTTGTTAATTGTGTTTTGCTTGTGTTTTGTTTTCGTTACGGGTCATGGATAGGTAGTTGGGTTGAGTTTGACCTGGATTAGGTAGACCAAGCCCTTTTTCGTAATTTTAGTTTTCCTTAGACATGGTCATTTTTGCATCATCTTGATGTCAATACGTGTCTTTCGTTGAGCTCGTTAACTTTCGTAACTACGTCGTCTGGAGCCGACATCGCATGATTCCATTGGACCCGGATTTGACTCGAAATGTAATTTGTTTTAATCTTGGACTTGACTGTAAATTGAACCTTTGTTATATATATATACCACACCACCGATGCAAACTCTTTCTCTGTCACTCTCTCCTCTCTCACTGTTCACGTGAAGTTCTCTCTCTCTCCCTCCTGAGTTCTCTTCTTCATCGATCAAGCCTAATTGAGGGAGTTTGATTTCTCATTCATTGGTGATTGGATTGAGGTGAGTTGAGTTCTTCTTCATCTCCCTCATCATCTTCTTCCTCTTGTTTCCATGGTTCCATGACGTTGCCTTGATATTTTTTCTTTTCCTCATGCATGCATGTTGCAGTGGATGGTGTTTGGTTGTGTATGAGCCCAAGGACAGCAAGTTGTGTAATTGAATTCAATTAAGGTAAGTATAACCATAATATGTGACAACCCATGTTGGTATTTGCTTGATTTTGGTTAATTCACATGAATTTGCATGGAAAACATATTTACAACCCAATTTGCTAGTATTCTCTCTTTCTCTGTTGTATCTTTGCATTTCTGATGTCATCACAGGTTTTCTGTACTTGATTCAGAATTCGACCTCGTGTGTGTACGGCTAAGCCGTATGTCACCTACGGTTTAAAGTTCAGAGAGGGTATAAACCCAGCTTTCTTTTACAGTCAGGACATGGCTAAGCCGTATATTGTCTTACGGCTAAGACGTGCCTTAGCCGTGACCCAGCTGTAGGTCAGTACAGGGTGCCTTTTTCTGGATTAACTGAAGACAGAAACTTGACAGGCCTTCTACGGCCCAGCCACGGCTAAGTAGTAGAACAGTGCACGGTTAAACCGTAGAGTAAAATACGGGTGAACCGTAATTGCGGTTGAACAATAAAGAGAACTGTGGTGGAGCTGCAGTGCACATTACGGCTAAGCCGTAAGCTGCCTACGGCTACGCCGTACGTTCACCTACGGCTAAGCCATATCACCCCTGGAAAATGAATAACAAGGATAAGAATAAGGAAAAGACTAATAGGCCTTCACGATAGAATGTATAACACCTAGACTTGCCTAACGGAATATGATACAATGCATGAATGATCTCGAAGGTTGCGAATCATTCATGTTCGTTATCCAGTTGTTAAGCACCTCTCAATGGGTGTTGGTTTAAGGGACTTCGGTGCACTAGCCAATTCAATGCAACACTAGACAGTGGTGCATCGAATAACTTAAAACTACATCATCATGCACAGTTAGAAACATTGGATAATTAGCTTAGAGTTGGCTCATAAATAAAAGTGATTCGATTTCGTATGATTTGTTGCATAACATGTTGCATTTCAATCATTGATCTCCACTCTCTAGCATGATTACTTGTTTCAGCTAATTGCACACTATGGTTTCTTTACCTTGAGTACGCATGTATGATTCGATATGCACGCAGGATGTGTTGTCACGATCTACTCAGGGTTTCCATAATTGACTATGTATGGTTAGGCACTACTTAGCCTCAGCCTTAAGATCCCGACGGGGTGAATTTGGTGTAGTTTTTATAGCCTTGCTGCAGTAAGGAAACGTCTTGGGGAACCGGACCCCAGGAAACTTGAGACCCATTTGTACTTTGGCCCGGACAATGGTGTTCTCTGCACGGATATAAGATCCCTCTTTTCGGAGCATATGGCAATGTAGTCGCCAACTAGTTATGTACACTGCTTGTATACATTGATTCAAATGGCATGTTTCCTTCTTGCACGGCAGCTTAGTATACTAATATGCCCTATTTTAAATTACATGATGTTCGTTATTCTATTAGACACAGCGTGTGTTAACTTGTTATGGTTTATACTTTGCTGAATCATTGTATTCGCAGTTGTTTTTGGTATTGCAGGCTCAGATACCCCTGCCGACCCCTCGCCGGTCGGCCAGACTCTAGATAAGACCCCCGAGGCCCCTTCAGGCCTAGAGGAGTGGATGTGATCACTCCATCGGAGAGCGTCTTGGATTATACATGGCATAGGAGTCTTCCTTTTTGAGAATTGTCTTGCTTGTATACGTCATGAATTGTATATGTTTATTCTGTTCATTTTGTAAAACCTTCATATGTATATATGTTAGCTCTGTTTTCGTATTCTCTTCTTGCATTGTTCGTGTGTTGTTTTGATATCTACAGCTTCCGCGTACTTGTTTGGCACGTGTGAATGTTCCCTTGTGCGTGTGCATTTGGACCAGGTCTACGTGTACAGGCACGGGAGTACGTGTGTCATTGGTTTGGCTTTTACTAACCCCCGAACTCCTGGGCTCGGGTTGTGACATACATATTGTATGGTATCAGAGCATTCCTTGCTCTAGATAATAAGCATGTAGGCATGTAGGAACGTGGTGAGGATATGATTATTTCTTTTTGGCTTTTCTAGATTTTTGGGGATCTGTTGGGTGAAGATGTTTTGTGTTTGTGTCTAACTCTTTCCCATGTTACAAGATGGCGTCCAGTTCAGGTCCTCAGCATAATGCCGGAAATAACGAAAGTGGTTCAGCACCGTCACCCCAGGCACAGAGCACCGATGAACGCATCCTCATGCTATTTCAGTCCATGCAGGCTCAGTCACAGTCGATGCAGAATTTGCAAGCACAGGTTGCGACCACGTTAGACAGGCAAAGCCAAGCACCAGCCCCATTGCATGTCGACCAACAGGCGGTCTTTCAGCCAAGAGAGAACGACCCAAATGCCCTTTACGATAAATTCCGCAAGCGAGGAGCTATAGAGTTCTACGGGACAGAAGAGCCACTCAAGGCAGAGCAGTGGCTAGAGCAGACAGAAGATGTCTTTGAGACTGTAGTGTGTACGAACAGGCAGAGGATTGGATTAGCAGCCTCTATGTTCAGAGACGTTGCAAAGACTTAGTGGAAGAGCGTGAAGGACTCTTACAGAGATATTCCCAGTGCGACAGTTTTGGGGACATTCAAGCAACAGTTTCGGAGGAAGTTTATCCCGGCTCATGTATTTCGAGCCAAGGAAGTCGAGTTCTTAGCTCTCCGTCAACAGCAGATGTCAGTGGCGGAGTATGTGAACAGGTTTACTTAGTTATCGCATTTTTCTCCAGATATGATCAACACCGAAGAAAGGAAGGTGAATCGGTTCGTTGGAGGTTTGCATCCCTGATACATGCACCATGTGACTACTTCCCAGCGTCTAGCTATGTTTGATGAAGCAGTGGAGAGGGCCTATTCTGCTGAGGCCATCCACCAAGTCAAGAGAGCCGTTGAGCCTAAGCGGCAGCCGCCATTCAGTGCACGAGGACAAGTACAGAAGAAGATGAAAGGCCGCAGGGTACTTCCAGTTCTGCCAGTGTGACCTGTGAGCACTGTGGCAAAGGCCACAAGTCTTCAGCTTGTTGGAGGAAGGCAGGCGCTTGCTTCATCTGTGGTTCGAAGGAGCATATGATAGCCAGTTGTCCTCGATATAGGGCTTCCCAGCCTCCACCATCTAGTACTACCTCCGGTGCAACTTCTAGCCGATCCAGTGCATCTACAGCTCCAAGCAAGTCACAGCCAGCTCGTCCAGGCCCTAGACAACCTAGTCAGACAGCGCGTGCATACGCCCCTACCCATGAGAGTGCTGAGGATCCACAAGTGGTTGAAGGTACTGTTCTGATTTCGCAAGTTGAGGCGTTAGCATTATTTGATTTGGGGTCTACGCGGTCATACGTAGCACCTCACTTCGCTGAGCGGTTACATCAGCCGTCGAAGCCGTTGCCCTATTTGTTGGTTGTATCCACCCCAGTTGGCAAGCGAGTGGAGTGTAGTGTATACTACCCCCATTGCGACGTGCAGATTGCAGGTCATCAATTACCTGTTGATTTGATCCTGTTGTCGATGCTGGACTTCGACGTGATCCTTGGTATGGATTGGCTCGCTCGATATCATGCCTGTGTTAATTGTTACAACAGGACGATCTTCTTCAATTTAGACAAGAGCTTCCGTTTCGAGGGCAGTCAGGAGAGATGCCCCAGGCTTATGATTTCCGCGTGCAAGGAAAATCGCTTGATCCGCAAAGGGTGTGATACTTCATTGCCTTTATCTCGGAGAAGAAAGAGATGAAGCAGCTAGGCAAGATTCAGGTGGTCTGTGACTTTCCCGATGTCTTTCCAGACGATGTGCCAGACCTACCCCCGGTTCAAGACGTGGAGTTCACCATTGAGCTTGTTCTCGGCACGGCACCGATTAGTAAAGCTCCGTATCGCATGGCCCCAGTCGAATTGTCTGAGCTAAAGAATCAATTGCAGGAGCTTTTGGACAAGGGTTTCATTCGCCCAAGCGTCTCACCTTGGGGAGCGCCATTCTTCTTTGTCAAGAAGAAGGATGGTACTTTTCAGATGTATATAGACTATCGGCAGCTGAACAAAGTGACTATCAAGAACAAGTATCCCCTACCCAGGATTGATGAGTTGTTCGATCAACTTCAGGGTGCAGCTTATTTCTCGCAGATTGATTTGAGATCTGGATACCACCAGTTGAGAGTCAAGGAAGATGACATTCCTAAAACTGCCTTCAGGACTCGTTATGGACATTATGAATTCCTCGTGATGCCTTTTGTACTAACCAATGCACTTGCAGCGTTTATTGCTTTGATGAATCAGATCTTTGCTCCTTTCTTGGACCAGTTCGTAGTTGTTTTCATCGATGATATTTTGATCTACTCTAAGTCAGCAGAGGAGCATAGGGAACATTTGAGGAAAGCTTTGTCCTTGTTGAGAGAGCATCGCTTATTTGCTAAGTTGTCGAAGTGTGATTTTTGGCTTGAGCAGGTGGCATTTTTGGGGTCATATCATTTCACGAGAGGGATTGGCAGTTGATCCATCTAAAGTAGAGGCAGTGGTGAATTGGCCTAGCTCTAAGACAGTGATAGAAGTTCGCAGTTTCCTTGGTCTCGCAGGTTACTATCGTCGATTTGTCCAGGATTTTGCTAAGATATCTTCTACTTTGACGAAGTTGACCAGGAAGAATGTGCCGTTTGATTGGACTGAGGAGTGTGAAGCCAGTTTCCGGACTTTGAAAGAGAAGTTGACTACGGCCCCAGTGTTAACCTTGCCAGATGGTAGCGAAGGGTTTGTGATATATTCAGACGCCTCTCGAGTTGGTCTAGGTTGTGTGTTGATGCAGCACGGAAAGGTAATTGCATATGGATCGAAACAGCTGCGAGAACATGAGAAGAATTATGCCACCCATGATTTAGAATTGGCAGCCATCTGTTTGCATTGAAGCTGTGGAGACATTATCTGTATGGTGTGAGATTTGAGGTTCATTCTGATCACCATAGTTTGCAGTACCTATTCACGCAGCAGGAGCTGAACATGAGATAGCACAGATGGCTTGAGCTTATCAAAGACTACGACTTCCCGATCAAATATCAGCCAGGAAAGAGGAATGTGGTGGCAGATGCACTCAGCAGGAAAGCAAAGTCTGTGCAGATGTTGAGCAGTTTCCTTTTGGAGCTCCATGGTCTACCAGTTGAGGTGAAACTAGTGGATGAATATGTGACTTTGGCTAGTACGCTAGCGTTCCAGCCTGAGATGATTCAGCAGATGAAAGACAGGTAATTCGAAGATCTCACTTTGAAGTACATTCGAGACCACATTGGAGACAGACCCGATTTCAGATTGGAGGACAGTGTGCTCTATTTTAGGAGTAGGTTGTGTGTGCCAGCGGTTGATGATTTCAAGAAGACACTAATGAACGAAGCACACTATGCCCGATATGCGATGCACCCAGGCAGCACAAAGATGTATCGGAATCTCAAATATCGCTTCTGGTGGAACAATATGAAAAGAGAAGTAACAGGATTTGTTGCTCGATGCTTGACATACCAGAAGGTGAAAGCAGATCAGCAGAGACCTCTAGGCTCGTTGCATATACCGCAGTGGGAGTGGGAACACATCACCATGGACTTCATTTTAGGATTACCTTCGATGAGCAGGAAAAATAACGCCATGTGGGTGATTTTAGATCGATTGACGAAATCAGCCCATTTCATCCCTTTTCGGAAGGGTATGACGTTTTTAGAGATGGCGAGGAAGTTCGTGGATGAGATCGTTAGGCTCCATGGTACCCCAGTGTCGATTGTATCCGATCGTGACAGCCGGTTCGTTTTGTCGTTCTAGAGAGCATTCCAAGAGGCTATGGGTACGAAATTGAGTTTCAGCACGGCTTATGTCACGACCTGAGCCCAGAATTCGGGGTTAGCGAAAAGCTAAACCGGTGACACACGTACTCCCGTGCACGTGCATCCAAATCCAGTCCAGATGCACGCACACAAGGGATCTAACACGTGCGAACAAAGCGTACGCGGAAGCTGTACATATCATAGCAAGCAACAAAGGAAAATAAAATAGCGGAAGCCAAGCAAATGCAGAACGGAAAAGACAAGGATAAATACAATGCTGAAAAACCAAATACAAGTCTGAGTACACGACAAAATAAAGATGTACAATTATACAAAGTACAAAGTCCAAAGTGCCAAAATACAAAATCCCTGAAAAAGGAAAAGCCACTGATATGCATGCACGCACTCGGCAGAGGTGATCAGGCCCACTCTGCCAAACCGGAGGGTGCCTCTACACTCGGCCCTGCAGCCTCCTCGACCGCCGGGGAGTCGGGCAAGGGAGTTGTGCCTGCAACACCACAGACAACACAATGAATACAACGATCCAGCAAATACAAGTAACAGGGATGAAACACTCATAGTATCAAAGTGAATAAAAGAATGACAGAAGATTAAATACAGAGTTTCATCTTAGTATGCTAAGCAAATCGTGCATAGAAGTAAAGCATGATAATTGAATCAAAGCATAGAAATACTGGACTAAGTGGCTACTACGTTAACCATATTCTCTCCAATAGAGAGCAAAGCAGAGCAGATGAGAACACCACTGACCGGGCCAAGGGTACAAATGGGTCTCGGTTTCCTGGGTTCCGGGGTCCCAAGACAAAGCGACACTGCAGTTACAGAGATACAGAGATCTAAGCCAAAGGTAACCCCGTCGGGTATCCTAGGGCTGAGGCTGAGTAGAGCCAGACTAATATCAATCAAATCAAATCCATAGAAAGGGAGATTATCCGCTTTGGACTCACCGACGACAAGGACCGGATCTTATCCTCACGTATTAATCTCTGGGCAGAGCCACCAGGGAATACCCAAATATACAAGGTCAGAAATATACAAAGCATAGCCAAAATACAGGTCAGAGCATAGATTAAGTCAAAGCACAGCATAGATCAAAGCATAGTGCAGATCGAAGAGTAAAACAGACATACAGAACGAAAACCAAACGACTGCGGAATGCATACCATCGATTGGCAGAACAGAGGGCAAAACTATAAACAATATGCAATGCATCTCAGATTTATACGGAGTCAAGGTTCATTACAAGCCAACCCTAATATAGTTCTTCACTGTCACTAACCGTGCATGTTGATGTAGTTTTAAGTTAGTCAATGCACCGTTGCCATCAAAGTGTTGCAATGTAATCCTTATGTGCATCGAAGTCCCTTAAACCAACACCCATGGGGAGGTGCTTAACAGTGATCAACGCTCACATGAATAAGTCACAGCCTAACGGACTCTTCATGCGATCTAAGGAATCCATTGGGCCGGTTTACATAGGTGGTTACCCTGCATTTGAGCCCTACAAGTCTCACCATTATCCTAAGTTATATTCAGAACTGCCATGCCTAACGATTTAGCCATGAGGGACCTATGGTTAAGCCGAAGACATCTTACGCGCTCGTCGTAATATGCACTACGGCTTCACCTTGGTTCCATTCAAAACACAGGTAAACTGGTCATCTTCCACCTCTGATCTGATACCTTTTTCGGCTAAGCTACAGTCAGTATACGGCTTAGCCGTAGACCAATCCACGGCTTAGCCGTAGCAATTCACGGCTTAGCCGTAGCCACACCGTAGGCACACTGTCTCTGGAAAGTTTCGACTGATCAGAGATTTAATCCACGGCTGGGTTACGGTTGGGTCTCGGCTAGCTTACGGCTCAGCCGTAGGACAATTTACGGCTCAGCCGTAGCCTAGCCGTAGAACAAAATCAAAATTTCAAGTCTCTGGAATGTGAGCCGTAGAAACTTACGGCTTAGCCGTACGATACAGAACACGAATTTGGGCTGAGTACAGAAACTGAAATTTGGTACAGAAATGTGTCAAAACAAGCTCAACTGATTCTAACATCTTAGAAAATGGCTGTAAAACATTTTTATACAGAGAACAAGGCTGAATCAAAGCAATCCAACAAACACCCATATGTGTTATCAATCCTGTACTTATACTTGCCTCAAAGCTCTAACAATCCACTGAATCAAGCTCCAAAGCAACTAAAATTCAAACAAAGCAAAGCAAATGACAAATCCATGAGCATGCACAGAGAGAGAAAGAGATGGGAGATCAAATTTGGAGAAGAAACACAAAGAACCCACTTACCAAAACAAGGACAGAGATGAGAGAAGGGAAAGAACCCAACTAAACTGAGAATAGCAAGACCCAATTGAAAGAGAGAGAGAGAGAGAGAGAGAACCGAAGTGAAGAGGAAGGAGATCAACGTGGCTCTCCTGGAGTTCTTGCATGCAACGATCAAGTGAATGAGCAAGAGAAAGAGAGACACCTGGGATATGACTCAGTTATATAGATTGGGAAGTTTAAGTCAAAGTCCGAAGAGTTTCAACTATTTACAGTTCAAGTCACACGAAGGTCCAACTTCTCCAATTGACTCCGAACGGATCTGACACAGTTACAGAAATTGACGAGCTCAACAAAATACACATGCTGACACCAAGATGATGCAAATATGATGCACTCAAAGCAAAAGCGAAATTACGAAAAAGGGCTTAGAACTACCTATCTCAGGTCAAAGGTTACTCAACTACCTATCCAAGGCCCAAAACCAAGTCCGAAAGAATAAAACAACAGAAAAACACGCTAATGAGCCACTAATCCGGCTCAAAGGGGATCGGAGTGTTACATCCTCCACCACTAGGAATCATTCCGTCCTCGGAATGACTACCTACCTGCGCAAAGAGCTGTGGGTACTGGCGTGCTAGCTGCTCCTCTAGCTCCCATGTAGCCTCATCTGGACCATGATGTTCCCACAACATTTTAACCCATCTGATAGTCCTGGTACGGAGAATCTGCTCTCGGGTCCCAACGATGCGAATTGGACGCTCAACGTAAGTCGCATTAGGCTGAATCTGAATGTCATCGTAGCGAATCACATGGCTCGGATCTGGGACATACTTATGGAGCATCGACACATGGAATACATCGTGAACACCGGAGAACTCAACTGGAAGTGTCAAACGATAGGCTAAATCTCCAACTCGGCTCTTGACTTCAAACGGTCCTACATATCTCGGAGCTAACTTGCCCTTCTGACCAAACCGTACCGTGCCCTTCATCGGAGAAACTTTAAGGAACACCCAATCTCCGACTTGGAATACCAAAGGTCTCCTCCGAGTATCCGCGTAGCTCTTCTGTCTGGATCGAGCAATCTTCAGATTCTCTATCACTTTTTGCACTTTCTCTGTCGTCTCAGCAATGATTGTTGGACCATGGAAACTTCTTGTTCCAACTTCCTCCCAGCACACTGGAGTCCTGCATTTGCGTCCGTACAGAGCCTCATAAGGTGCCATACCAATGCTCTCGTGGAAGCTGTTGTTGTAGGCAAACTCACACAATGCTAGATGCATATCCCATTCTTTCTCAAAGTTCAGCACGCTGGCTTTGAGCATATCCTCCAACGTCTGAATGGTACGCTCCGACTGTCCATCAGTCTGAGGGTGGTATGCCGTACTAAAACTCAACTTCGTGCCCATAGCTTCCTGAAATGCTCTCCAGAATGAAGACACAAAACGACTATCACGATCCGACACAATCGATACTGGGGTGCCATGCAATCTGACTATCTCGTCAACAAACTTCCTGGCCATCTCTGTGAATGTCATCCCTTTCTTGAACGGAAGGAAATGTGCTGACTTCGTCAATCTGTCCACTATTACCCATATAGCATTGTTCTTTCTACTGGTCGGCGGAAAACCGGAGACGAAATCCATGGTAATGTGCTCCCACTTCCACTGCGGAGTGTGTAATGGATGCAATGATCCTGGAGGTCGCTGATGATCAGCTTTCACCCTCTGACAGGTCAAACATCGAGCTACGAACCCTGCGATCTCCCGCTTCATATTGTTCCACCAAAATCTATCCTTCAAGTTCCGATACATCTTCGTACTCCCTGGGTGCATCGCATATCGGGCATCGTGCGCATCTGTCAGCAACTTATCTTTCAGCTCATCCAAGCGGGAACACACAACCGATTCCTGAAGTACAAAACTCCATCTACCAGGCTGAAATCAGGTCGATCTGCAATTCGATCTCTGAACTTCACCAGGAGGGGGTCCTCAAACTGGCGATCCTTGATCTGCTGAATCACCTCAGGCTGAAACACGACGGTAGTAGCTAACGTCACTAATCCACCTACCATCCGAACCTCAACAGGCTGGTCATGCACAAGCATATAGAATCCTGCCAACACCTGAAGACTGTCTGTCCTCCTGCTGAGTGCATCTGCAACTACATTCCCTTTGCCTGGGTGGTACTTGATCGGAAAGTCGTAATCCTTAATGAACTCCAACCACCTTCGCTGCCTCATATTCAAGTCATGCTGATCAAACAGGTACTGCAGACTGTGATGGTCGGAATGGACCTCGAACTTCACACCGTACAAGTAATGCCGCCACAACTTCAGTGCAAATACAATGGCTGCTAGCTCCAAGTCATGTGTGGCATAGTTCTTCTCATGCTCTTTCAGCTGTCTGGATCCATAAGCAATCACTTTCTGATTCTGCATCAGTACACAGCCTAGTCCAACGCGAGAAGCATCGGAATAGATCACGAATCCCTCACTACCATCCGGGAGAGTCAACACTGGCGCCGTAGTGAGCTTTTCTTTCAACATCTGAAAACTACGCTCACACTTCTCTGTCCACTCATACGGAACCTTCTTCCGAGTCAACTGAGTCAGCGGGGCTGAAATCTTCGAGAAGTCCTGCACGAACCTGCGGTAATATCCCGCCAAGTCCAGAAAACTCCGAATCTCTGTCACCGATCTAGGACGGGGCCAATGGACTACTGCCTCGATCTTAGCCGGATCCACCATCAATCCATCTCTAGAAATCTTATGACCCAGAAATGCAACTTGCTCTAACCAGAAATCACACTTAGACAACTTTGCATACAACTTGTGATCTCTAAGCAGCTGCAATGCTTTCCTCAGATGGTCTGTATGTTCCTCAGCAGTCTTCGAATAGACCAATATGTCATCTATGAAAACCACAACAAACTGGTCCAAAAAGGAAGTAAACACCCTGTTCATCAACGCCATAAAAGCTGCGGGTGCGTTCGTCAAACCAAATGGCATGACAAGGAACTCATAGTGTCCATACCGAGTCCTGAAAGCTGTCTTAGGAACATCCTCATCCTTCACTCGGAGCTGGTGATATCCTGACCTCAAGTCAATCTTCGAGAAGTAAGCTGCACCCTGAAGCTGATCGAACAACTCATCGATCCTAGGCAATGGATATTTGTTCTTGATGGTCACTTTGTTCAACTGCCTGTAGTCAATGCACATCCGGAAACTGCCATCCTTCTTCTTAACAAACAATACAGGTGCTCCCTAAGGTGAAACACTTGGGCGTATGAACCCTCTATCCAACAGATCCTGCAACTGTTTCTTCAATTCCAACAACTCTGCAGGTGCCATACGATATGGAGCTCTGCTGATGGGTGCTGTACCTGGTATCACGTCAATCGAGAACTCTACCTCTCGAACTGGAGGCAACTCTGGCACATCCTCCGGAAAAACATCCGGAAACTCGCTGACTACTGGGATCTCACTGAGCTGTCGCTGATCTTTCTTTTCTGAAATGAATGCAAGAAATCCCTCACATCCCCTACGAAGCATCCTATCTGCCTTGCAAGCAGAGATCACACGCCTTGGGCACTTCGTCTGGCTGCCCTCAAATCGGAATCCGCTGCCCAGATCAAAATAGATAGCCTTGCTGTAGCATTTGATACACGCATGATATCTCGCAAGCCAGTCCATACCAAGAATCACATCAAAATCCAGCGTCGTGAGCAACACGAGGTCTACTGGGAGCTGATGACCAGCTATCCGCACATCACACTGAGGGTAGAAGATACTGCACTCCACCCGTTTACCAACCGGAGTGGAGACGAGTAACAAGTATGGAAGTGGTGTGGGTCGCTGTCGAAGCTGCACAGCAAAATGGGGTGCTACGTACGAACGCGTAGACCCGGAGTCAAATAAGGCTAAAGCTTCAGCATCAGAAATTAAAATTTTACCTTCCACGACAGTAGCTTCCTCCGCGCCCTCATGTGTAGTAGCATAAGCTCGGGCTGTCTGGCGGTTCTGCTTCTGGGCTGGGCGAGCTGGCTGGGATTTGCCCTGCGCTGTAGATCCTGCATATCTCGTCTGTGCAGAGGACTGAAACTTCGGGCATTGGGCCCGCTTGTGATCCGTAGAGCCACAACCGAAATAGGCTCCACTCTTCCTCCAACATCTGTCTGTTGGGTGATCCTTCCCACAGTGACCACAACTCGCCTGAGTACTGCTCGAACTACCCTGCTTACCCTTGAACTTCTTCTGGAACTGACTTCTGCCACTGGAACCTGCTGCCCTCTTAGCCTCTGTTCGCTCCTCCTCAAATATGGCCTCTGCATCGTAAGCCCTGTCAATAGCGTCATCCAAGGTAGCCGGCCACATGCAAGCAACCACGTGGCGTTTATGCCTCGGGTTCAGGCCGTTGACGAAGCGAGTCACCTTCTTATGCTCAGTGTTCACCATGTCCTCTGCAAAATGGGACAACTCTGTAAACTTGTGTACATAATCTGCAACCGTCATCTGTCTCTGCTGAAGGTTGAAGAATTCCACTTCCTTAGCTCGCTGAATATGGAGAGGCATGAACTTCCGGCGGAATTGCTGCTTGAAGGTCTCCCAAACTGTGGCACTGGGCATAGTCTGGAATGAACTCTTAACACTCCTCCACCATGTCTTGGCTACACTCCGAAGCATAGAAGCTGTGAGCACTACCTTCTGTTTGTTACTGCACACAATCGTATCAAATAGCTCTTCAGTCTGCTCCAACCATTGCTCAGCCTGCAATGCATCCTCTATCCCATGGAACTCAGTCGCCCCTCGCTTACGGAACTTGTCGAAAAGAGCATTTGGATCTGATTCCTTGGACTGGAAAATCACTTGCTGATCTATACGAGGTGATGCTGACGCAGCAGCTTGACTTTGCCTATCCACCATGGATGCCATCTGCGCCTGTAATGACTGCATAGACTGCATCATCATCATCAAACGTTCCTCACTACTAATATGTGGGGGTACCGATCCACTATCACCGTTATGGCCCTGTTGATTCTCATCCCGAGATCCTGATCCTGATGCCATCCTGCAAAAGGAAAAGAAACACAATACACAAATATAAAATGCCCTGAGTTAGTCAAATCCCAAGTCAACATATGAGACTTCGAGTCAAATAGTTGATAGCGTTATCTCACCACGATCTTAGATGTCTACATGCTCATAACTAACATGCTTTGATACCATACAATACGTATGTCACGACCCGAGCCCAGAATTCGGGGTTAGCGAAAAGCTAAACCGGTGACACACGTACTCCCGTGCACGTGCATCCAAATCCAGTCCAGATGCACGCACACAAGGGATCTAACACGTGCGAACAAAGCGTACGCGGAAGCTGTACATATCATAGCAAGCAACAAAGGAAAATAAAATAGCGGAAGCCAAGCAAATGCAGAACGGAAAAGACAAGGATAAATACAATGCTGAAAAACCAAATACAAGTCTGAGTACACGACAAAATAAAGATGTACAATTATACAAAGTACAAAGTCCAAAGTGCCAAAATACAAAATCCCTGAAAAAGGAAAAGCCACTGATATGCATGCACGCACTCGGCAGAGGTGATCAGGCCCACTCTGCCAAACCGGAGGGTGCCTCTACACTCGGCCCTGCAGCCTCCTCGACCGCCGGGGAGTCGGGCAAGGGAGTTGTGCCTGCAACACTACAGACAACACAATGAATACAACGATCCAGCAAATACAAGTAACAGGGATGAAACACTCATAGTATCAAAGTGAATAAAAGAATGACAGAAGATTAAATACAGAGTTTCATCTTAGTATGCTAAGCAAATCGTGCATAGAAGTAAAGCATGATAATTGAATCAAAGCATAGAAATACTGGACTAAGTGGCTACTACGTTAACCACATTCTCTCCAATAGAGAGCAAAGCAGAGCAGATGAGAACACCACTGACCGGGCCAAGGGTACAAGTGGGTCTCGGTTTCCTGGGTTCCGGGGTCCCAAGACAAAGCGACACTGCAGTTACAGAGGTACAGAGATCTAAGCCAAAGGTAACCCCGTCGGGTATCCTAGGGCTGAGGCTGAGTAGAGCCAGACTAATATCAATCAAATCAAATCCATAGAAAGGGAGATTATCCGCTTTGGACTCACCGACGACAAGGACCGGATCTTATCCTCACGTATTAATCTCTGGGCAGAGCCACCAGGGAATACCCAAATATACAAGGTCAGAAATATACAAAGCATAGCCAAAATACAGGTCAGAGCATAGATTAAGTCAAAGCACAGCATAGATCAAAGCATAGTGCAGATCGAAGAGTAAAACAGACATACAGAACGAAAACCAAATGACTGCGGAATGCATACCATCGATTGGCAGAACAGAGGGCAAAACTATAAACAATATGTAATGCATCTCAGATTTATACGGAGTCAAGGTTCATTACAAGCCAACCCTAATATAGTTCTTCACTGTCACTAACCGTGCATGTTGATGTAGTTTTAAGTTAGTCAATGCACCGTTGCCATCAAAGTGTTGCAATGTAATCCTTATGTGCATCGAAGTCCCTTAAACCAACACCCATGGGGAGGTGCTTAACAGTGATCAACGCTCACATGAATAAGTCACAGCCTAACGGACTCTTCATGCGATCCAAGGAATCCATTGGGCCGGTTTACATAGGTGGTTACCCTGCATTTGAGCCCTACAAGTCTCACCATTATCCTAAGTTATATTCAGAACTGCCATGCCTAACGATTTAGCCATGAGGGACCTATGGTTAAGCCGAAGACATGTAACACTCCGACCCAGCTTGACCTCGTTTAGCGGCTAGTTAATCTTGTTTTCGTTGCTAATCGTGTTTTGTTTGTGTTCTATTTTCGTTACGGGTCATGGATAGGTAGTTGGGTTGAGTTTGACCTGGATTAAGTAGATCAAGCCCTTTTTCGTAATTTTAGCTTTTCTAAGACATGGTCATTTTTGCATCATCTTGATGTCACATGTGTCTTTTGTTGAACTCGTTAACTTTCGTAACTACGTCATTTGCAACCGAGGTCGCGTGATTCGTTTGGACCTGGATTTGACTCAAACTGAAAATAACATTCTAGCTTGGACTTCTTCACAAATTGGACAACCCATTTGAGTATATAAACTTCAACCATCGACACTCATGTTCTTTCTCTCGTTCTCTCTCTCTGTTTCTTTGCAACTGCACGTGGAGTCTCTCTCCTCCTTCACTTGATCTCTCTCCATCGATCAAGCTAGTGGTTCTTGCATGTGCAATTGAGGTGAGTGGAAGTCTTCTATTCTTCTCATCTCCTTTCTCTATCTCTTCTCCTTCTTGTCTCTTTGCATGGTGTGTCTGTGTGTTTTGGATTTCCTTCCAATTCTCATGCATGCATGTGGTTTGACTTGTATTAGGTTGTGTTTGGATCCAAGGGCTTCCATTGTGTAATTGATTTCCAATTTGAGGCAAGTATAACCATAGTGTGAGAACCCATGTTGGTATGCTTTTGATTTGCTTAGTTTACATGAATGGATGTGGAAACAAGGTGTTTACAGCCCATTTGATTCATATGCTATTCCTTTCGATTGAAACTTCCACTGTTGATGAGTTCCCAGACATTCTGTACAAGTTTCAGGAAATTTAATTCGTACAGGTACGGCTAAGCCGTATGAACCTTACGGCTCACAATCCAGAGAGGAGAAAAACCCAGTTTTCCTCTACAGCTAGGGCACGGCTAAGCCGTGGATTGCCCTACGGCTAAGCCGAAGCTCAGCCGTGGCCCAGCCGTAGATCAATACAGGGTGCAATTTCTGGAATAACTGAGAGTCAGCAACTGACAGGTCTTCTACGGCCCAGACACGGCTAAGCCGTAGACCACACACGGCTAAGCCGTAGCACCCACACGGCTAAGCCGTATTCACACTAGACTAATGAAAGAAAAACAAGGATAGGTGTAAAGAAAAGACCGATATGGCCTTCATGATAGAATGCAGGATACCTAGACCTGCCCAACGGAATATGATACAACGCGTGAATGATCTCGAGGGCTGCGAATCATTCATGTTCGTTATCCGGATGTTAAGCACCTCCCCATGGGTGTTGGTTTAAGGGACTTCGTGCACCGCCCGATTCAGAGCAACACTAGACAACGGTGCATCGAATAACTTAAAACTACATCATCATGCACGGTTAGAAACACCGGATAATTAGATTAGAATTGGGTTGTAACTAAAGATGATTCGATCCCACATGAATTGTTGCATAACATATTGCATTCGATCATTGATCTCAACGCTCTACATGATTACGTATGTTTCGTTACTGTCACATTGTGGTTTATTTACCTTGAGTATGCATGTAGGATATGTTCACTCACAGATCTGCACGTATGATATGTTGTCACGATCTACTCAGGGTTTTCATGATTGACTCCGTATAGTCAGGCACTACTTAGCCTCAGCCTTAGGATCCCGACGGGGTGAATTTGGTATAGTTTATATGGCCTGCTGCAGTATGGATTTGTCTTGGGGAACCGGACCCCAGGAAACCGAGACCCATTGTACCCTGGCCCGGACAATGGTGTTCTTTGCATGTTATAAGATCCCTCTTTTGGGAGCATATGGTAATGTAGTTGCCACTAGTTATGTATACAGCATGTATTCATTGATTCACTCAGCATATTTCTTTCTTGCATGACAGCCTAGTATACGAAAATGTCTTCTTTAATCACGTGATGTTCTTTATTTCATTAGACACAGCGTGTGTTAACTTGCTATGGTTTATACTTTGCTGAATCTTCGTATTCACAGTTGTTTTTGGTGTTGCAGGCCCAGATCCCCCTGCCGAACCCCCGCAGGTCGGCCAGGCTCCAGATGAGACCCCCGGGGCCCCATCAGGCCTAGAGGAGTGGATGTGATCACTCCACGGGAGAGCGCTTATGGCATGCATCATTGGAGTCTTGTTTTGTGTGGATTTGCAGACTAGTATTTGGCATGACATGTCATGATTGTATATATTCTTTTGGTCCTTTTTGTAAAACTTTCATATGTAATTATGTCAGTCCTTTCTTGTATCCTCTTCTTGCATTGTTAGTTTTATGTTTCTGATATTTACAGCTTCCGCGTACTTGCTTGGCACGTGTGAATGTTCCCTTGTGCGTGTGCATTTAGACTCGGTCTATGTGTGCATGCACGGGAGTACGTGTGTCTTTAGGTTTGGCTTTTGCTAACCCCCGAACCCTGGGCTCGGGTTGTGACATACGTATTGTATGGTATCAGAGCCTTCCTTGCTCATTCCTTGTTCTAGATGATAAGCATGTAGGCATGTAGGATCGTGGTGAGGATACGATTATTCTTTGTGATCTTTCTAGATTTTGGGGCTTGTTGGGCGCTATTGTTTTGTGTTTGTGTCTGACTCCTTCCATTTTTCAGGATGGCATCAGGTTCGGGTTCTCAGCAGAACGCCGGAAATAATGAAAGCGGATCCGCACCGTCACCGCAGACACCGAACACAGATGAACGCATCCTTATGCTATTTCAGTCGCTACAAGCACAATCGCAATCGATGCAGAACTTGCAAGCACAAGTTACCACCATGTTAGACCGACAAAGTCAAGCCCCAGTTCAGTCGCATGTAGACCAGCAGGTGATCTTACAGCCTCGAGAGAGTGACCCGAATGCCCTCTATGGGAAATTTCGCAAGCAAGGAGCCATTGAGTTCTATGGAACCGAAGAGCCACTGAAGGCAGAACAGTGGTTAGAGCAGACAGAAGATGTTTTTGAGATCGTCGTGTGCACGAACCGGCAGAAGGTCGGACTAGCAACTTCTATGTTCAGAGATGTCGCAAAAACTTGGTGGAAAAGCGTGAAAGACTCATACCGAGATATTCCTAGTGCGACAGTGTGGGAGATGTTCAAGCAGCAGTTCAGGAGGAAGTTCATCCCGGCTCATGTGTTTCGAGCCAAGGAGGTTGAGTTCCTAGCTCTCCGCCAGCAGCAGATGACAGTAGCAGAATACGTGAACAAGTTTATGCAGTTGTCGCATTTTGCTCCGGACATGATCAGTACTGAAGACAGGAAGGTGAACAGGTTTGTTGAAGGTTTGCATCCCCGGTACATGCATCACGTGACTGCGTTTCAGCGTCCGGCTACGTTCGACGACGTAGTGGACAGGGCCTATTCCGCTGAGGCCATCCACCAAGCCGCGAGAGCCGTTGAGCCCAAGCGACAGCCGCCCTTCAGTGCACGAGGACTGTTGGAAGTAGGTGGGTCTCGTGGATAGATTTTCAAAACTTTTGATCCACTTGACACAGGGATCAACTATCCATAAGATCAAAACCCAATCCAGGATGCGTTACCCTCAATCTCGTGACCATGTACAGTAAAATTATACCAGCACTAAACATCCAAAATAACCTACGACATGCAAGAAGTAGATCATACCTTTGGAGACCCGCAGTGCTCTAATGGACTTCTTCAAGACCTCTTAGCCTTCCACGCTATGACCCCCGAATTGGATTTCTTTTCTCAAGAAGAACGGTGGAATCTTCAGGAGAAAATCCCAACTCGAGACTCCAAGGAACTAGAAGAAAGGAGAGGAGAGTAACTCGCGCAACTCTTGCACGAAAGGGTTTTGGGCGTGAGAGTAACTCTTTTGGACGTCCAAGGATATTTTATAGACTTCCAAATCTCTCCCTTGTCTAATTGAAATAGAAGTCTTACTTCCAAAACAATTAGCAACTTTCTCCTTTCCAAACTCTTATTTCTAGAGTCCAAGTCGGATTAGTGTTTTCCAATATCTTGGGCTAGCGTGGGGACCACTAGGGATTCCTTAGAAAGCTGGCTCCAACTGGAACACCGCGACCCCACATCTCATGTGCAATCCGGGCCCACAGTTAATTGCAAATAACACCACTATATAAATGCAATTGCACTCCAGTCTTAGGAATAAATTACAATGAAGACCCTAAACTTCCCAATTACCACAAGTAGGCCCCTCTATCAATATCCGTGGATCAATTGGAATAAATCCGTCTCTTCCAATCTAAGTTCCACATCTTATTATCCTTGAGCCCCAATTAATCACAGTAATCATCAGTACCATCCAATTAACTCTTAATTGAGATGGGTGCGCACTTACTAATGACAAATCCATTAATTGGCACAAGGGGATAATAGAGATAGATTCCATCTTGATCATTCAACGTTCCCACAGTTCTACTACCATATACCCAAGACACCGAGGTGTTAACCTATAGTCGGCCTCACTCATTGGTGACTCAAAGCAAATGAATAGATAGAAACTTGAGTTCGTCAATGTCTCAGGATTGAGAGCCTATTGCAAGGGAATTATGAGAGCATACCTTATTATTGAGACGGAATACCATAAGGTGCATCTCATGGTCCTTCAATACATCCAATGTACCAGCACCATTGATCCAGAATCTTACATTCTGATGATTGAGACAAATCACACTATCTCATAGTGATCAAAGTGCTGCAACCTTATCAAATGAGATGCCCAATCTCATTACTGGTTGTGAAGCTATTTTAAGTATAAGATTTGTGACATATATCTCCCGCGTGTGGATCTCATCCATGCACATATATCACATCTAATATACTAATGGGACCCGGTTCAACTCATGAACCATTATGTCATACGTATTGGTCATGTGCATGAAGTAGTAGAATAACATTCATCTTATGAAAGTAAAGCATGATATTATTGATAAATAAAGAAATTAATCAATTTATTACATCAACTGATGGATTGAGTCCACAAAAACTAACAATCTCCCACTTGGGCTCAATGCCAGTCAGGGTTGCATCTCATGCCCATCCCTTCCACATGTTGCTCAAAGACTTTGGTAGTCAAAGGCTTAGTAAAGGGATCTGCTAAATTGTCTGCAGAGGCTATCTTGGTAATAGCAATATCGCCTCTCTGCACAATCTCTCTGACTAAGTGATACTTCCTCTGTACATGCTTTTGGCTTTTATGGCTTCTGGGTTCCTTTGACTGAGCGACTGCCCCGCTGCTGTCACAGTAAACTGTGAGTGGCTGTCGTGCCAAAGGTACCACCCCAAGTTCCAAAAGGAATCTTTTAAGCCATACTGCTTCCTTAGCTGCTTCACAAGCTGCTACATATTCAGCTTCCGAGGTTGAATCAGCGGTACATTCTTGTTTTATACTCCTCCAGCTGATAGCTCCGCCTCCAAGCATAAATACATAACCAGAGGTGGATTTCCTAGAATCCTTATCTGACATAAAGTCAGAATCTGTGTATCCGACTGGAATCAACTCATCACTGCTATAAATCAACATGTAATCTCTAGTCCTTCTCAAGTATTTGAGAATACATTTTACAGCAGTCCAATGTTCAGGTCCTGGATTGGATTGATATCTGCTGACTAGGCCCACTACATAACAGATATCTGGTCTAGTACATAACATAGCATACATGAGGCTACCAACAGCCGAAGCGTATGGTATCGACCTCATTTGCTCCTTTTCCTCGGGTGTCTTAGGACACTGATCCTTGGAAAGGTGCACTCCATGCCTGAAAGGTGTGATACCCTTCTTGGAGTCTTGCATTGCAAATCGTACTAGCACCTTATCTATGTATGCAGCTTGGGATAAGCCAATCATCCTATTTTTCCGGTCTCGATAGAGTTTGATCCCTAGGATGTAACTAGCTTCTCCCAAGTCCTTCATATCAAAAGTCTTGGCTAACCAAACTTTTACCGTTGACAACATCCCTATGTCTTTCCCCAGGAGAAGGATGTCATCGACATATAAAACCAGAAAAACTACCCTGTCACCTTCACTTTTCATGTACACACATGACTCATCCGGATTTTGACAAAAACCAAATGACTTGATTGCCTGGTCAAAACGGATATTCCAGCTTCGGGATGCCTGCTTCAGTCCATAAATAGACTTCTGCAGTTTGCAAACTTTTTGGTCCTGGTTTTTAGCTACAAAACCGTCTGGCTGCACCATATAGATGTCTTCCTCAAGATGGCCGTTGAGAAAAGCCGTCTTGACATCCATTTGCCAAATCTCGTAATCGAGATGAGCCGCAATGGATAAGAGTATCCGGATGGATTTGAGCATGGCTACTGGCGAGAAGGTTTCCTCATAATCGATCCCCTCTTTCTGAGTATATCCTTTCGCAACAAGCCTAGCCTTATAGGCCTCCACTCTTCCATCTGGTCCTCTTTTTCTCTTGTAGACCCACTTGCACCCAATAGGTTTAATATTGGCAGGCAAGTCCACAAGTGTCCAGACCTGATTTGAGTACATAGACTCCATCTCAGCTTTCATAGCATCTTGCCAGCGTCCCGAGTCTAAGTCATTTATTGCTTCATCATAGTTAGAGGGATCTTGTTCTGGCTCTTCTGGGATTGCTTCATAAGACTCTCCCAAGAATGAGAACCTGTCAGGGGGTCTGACAATCCTCCCACTACGACGAGGTACTGGTGTAACTACTAGGTCTGGTAAGGGCGGTTCTTCCTCAAGTCCGGTCATACTTGGATTTGGAATTGATTGCTCCTGAATCTCTTCCAAGATCACCTTTTCTAAAAATTTCTGGTCCATCATATAATCTTCCTCCAGAAAAACCGCATTGGTGCTGACCAGCACTTTCTGCTCTCTGGGATTATAGAATAACCAACCTTTAGTTCCTTTAGGATATCCTACAAATGTGCATACTTCCGACTTCGCTTCCAACTTATCCGTCTTAACCTTGAGCACGTGTGCTGGACAACCCCAAATGTGTAAATGTTGTAGACTAGGCTTTCGCCCAGACCACAATTCTCGGGGAGTCTTGGGTATAGACTTAGATGGTACGAGGTTTAGTATGTACATTGCAGTATTCAAAGCATATCCCCAAAAGGATATAGGTAATCTTGAGAAACTCAGCATAGACCTAATCATATCTAAAAGAGTCCGGTTCCTTCTTTCTGCTACTCCATTCTGTTGAGGCATACCAGGAGCAGACAACTGGGATAGAATCCCATTTTCTGATAAGTAACCCATAAAATCAGCAGAGAGATATTCCCCTCCTCGATCTGATCGAAGAGTCTTGATACTCTTACCTAATTGCTTTTCCGCTTCCGCTCGAAATTCTTTGAACTTTTCAAAAGCTTCGGACTTGCGGTGCATAAGGTATATGTAACCATATCTTGAGTAATCATCTGTGAAAGTGATGAAGTACTCATATCCTCCTCTGGCCCTGACATTAATGGGTCCGCAGACATCAGTATGCACTAATTCCAATAAATCTTTGGCCCTATTACCCTTAGCTGAAAAGGGTCTTTTAGTCATTTTACCTTCCAAACAGGACTCACAGATAGGCATTGGTTCTACCACCAATGAAGGTAAGATACCATCTTTCACTAGCCTCTCAATCCTGTTAAGGTTTATATGACCTAGCCTCAGGTGCCAAAGTTTTGTTGGATTAGATGAAGGTGACTTTCTCTTTAATGATGATCTACTAATTGTTTCAGTATCATGTATCTCATACATCGTGGGAGTTAACAAATAAAGTCCATTGGTTACCTTGCCAGAACATATGAAAGTACCATTCCTCTTTATGACAACTTCAGTACCAAAAGTAATAGAATAACCTTTATTCACCAAACTAGAGACTGAAATTAAATTCCGCCTTAAAGACGGTACATATAATGTTTCTGACAAAACCAATTTCTTATTTGAAAAACATAAAGTAATGACTCCTACTGAAACAGCCTCCGCCTTAGCGTCAGATCCTAGGTTGACAATGATTTCTCCATCACTTAGCCTCCTGGTTTCCCTGAACCCCTGCAACGTATTACATATGTGATTAGTTGCCCCGGAATCCACACACCAGGATTCTGAAGTACCAGTTGCAAAACTAACTTCAGATATAAGTGACTCAATCATACCTGGGGTCTTTTTCTTAGACAGATATTCTGGACAATTCCTCTTCCAATGTCCTGTCTTACCACAATGGAAACACTTTCCTTTTGTCCCTGAACCCTTAGCTTTAGCCACGCCACCAGTTGGACCATTCTCCACCTTAGGACCCTTTGGAACTGATTTCTTTTTGCCTTTCCGCCCTTTGCCTTTCGGCTTGGACTTGGCATCTGACTTTTCTGTCATTAAGGCAGTTGGTTTCTTCTTCATAATTCCTTCAGTTGCTACCAGCTGACTAGATAGCTCAGCTAGAGTCAGATTCATTTTATTCATATTATAATTGACCTTGAAATTGTTGAATGACTCTGGTAGTGACTCAAGGATTATGTCAATCTGCGATTCTGCATCAATCGCAGCTCCCAGTACATCTAACTCATTTAATGAGTCCATCATTTTCAACATGTGTTCCTGTACTGATGTACCTTCAGCCATCTTGGTGCTAATGAGCACCCTCATGGCTGCCTGCCTAGCAGGTCTGCCTTGTTCTGCAAACATCTCCTTTAAGTTCGATATCATATCATATGCAGTCTTATAAGATTGATGTTGATGTTGCAGCACACTAGACATGGATGCCAGAATGTAACATCGGGCCATCTCATCGTCTTTGGCCCATTTGGTGTAAAGGTCCTTTTCTGCTTCTGATGCATCTGGGCCAGGCTCTTCAAGGGGGTTTTTGGTAAGGACATATTTATATCCTGAAGCTGTCAGGACAATATCCAAATTCCGTTTCCAGTCTACATAGTTGGATCCCACCAACTTATTCTGGTTGAGGATGGTCGCAAGTGGATTGAAAGTATTCGAATTCATGCTTGTAATACTGTAGCACATAACCATACATTCAATTAATGAATTTAAATGACATTAGGGTTTAGTATTCTACCAAATTTATGTGGAAATCCTCATAACCACAAAATTCAGAATACATCGGAATCCCAATTCTGCGGGGTATGCCTCCTTGGGGAGTGCATATACCTCCTAGACTGGTGCGGATCAAAGTTGGTCAAAATTTGGATTAAGACTAACTATCCATGATCCCCTTCATTCATTATAATCTAGGTATCTCATACCAAATAATGTATGACTCCCAATTAGCTTTGGTTTCTAAAATACATGAGGCAAATCCTTAGGGATACTACATCATTATTTTAGTTAAGTGTGACCCACCAACTAGCATTGCATGACAACCGTTGTGGGTAGCTCCTCCTTGGGGAGTGGGCTCCCACCCCGTCTCATCAACATTATCCATAGGAGATCCATATCCAGTATCCAGATAAATACAAGCCCTCCGTGGGGAATGGCCATTCGCAAAATGGCGCAAGGCTAATACTTTCCTTACAATGGACCTATGGTGGAAAACCATGGGGATTTTTATATGTATAGAAAAGCCCCGCTCCCACTTAATATTTTAGAGTTGAGGATTTCCTTATAGGTGTATGGGTCCATCAAATATAGGTATATATTCATCTCATGATAAGACCAATGATTGGTTCCAAGTCAAGTTATTTTAAGGAAAGCCCAGTTTCTAAAATTAGTGTTACCAATAGATCCATCTCATGGGCCTACCAACTCTAATTAGAACTCTTTCCAAAAATTAATTTGATTTGACCAATTTTGGAATTTGCTATGTTTGGAACAAATATGGAAATACTCTAAAATAAGCATTCATCCATAAATAGAAAGTGCTGTAATAAAAGACTAGTCCTCTCCTCCACATGGCCCAGGCGAAAAAGACTTCTTGGACTTCTAGACTTTCCAAAACTTTGGGATTCCTCAAACTCTTTGGGCATCTCCAAAGCACCTTTTGGTAATCTTCAAACTCTTTGATTAGGAGTCCAGCTTCTCTTTCCTTCTTTCTTTCGGACATCTCCAGAATTTACAAATTTTAAAAAAAATACATAAATTCCTATGTCTCTATAATGAGACTTACATGGTAGTCTAAACATGGAAATAAAAGGGCTATAGGGAAATTCACCATGCCTTGCCCTTTCACGGGAAACCAAGGAGACCATGATGCCCTTTACACTTAGCCACAAATAAACCAATAATTAAAAGGAAAGAAAAACATGTGGGCCATATGGAGAGGACATTATCACCTGCAAGTTAGTATCTCATACAACAAAGCATCTCACAAAACCAGGTTGCCAAACCACAATAGGAAAAACAAGATGCCAAATATTTTGCCACCACGATACAAGACCCCCTACGCAACGGGGGTCCGGGGGCAGCGCCCCCGGCCGGGGTCGAGCTGCCCGGTCAGCTCGCGGGGTTCCAAGGGGCAGCGCCCCTGGCGGGGGCTCGGGGGCAGCGCCCCTGAAAAAAAAAAAAAAAAAAAAAAAACAACAACAGCTCAGACCAAGAACAAGATGATTCTGCCTAAGTTCGGCTAGCCGATCTGGTCCCTACGGTTAGCCAACAGACCTCTATAGCCATAGTGGTCCGTTTGGCTAACCGACCTGATGAACCCAGAAATTTGGGTTCTTTTTCAGATTCGACTCCTGCTGTACCCAATCACCTCTAATGATCTCAGTATGTTTTAATGGCATCTTATCATCCTCCTATCATGATTAAAACCTTTTGTGACTTTCCAAACATGTACCTACTACAAAAGCATGCAAACCTAATAAACACTGATCCTATCATAGCCCTTGCTCTATCCTCTTCGCATCTCATGCGAAGATTAGAACAAGATTACTGATCTAACATGATTAGAGATGAGGTATGGCTCTGATACCAATTGTTGGAAGTAGGTGGGTCTCGTGGATAGATTTTCAAAACTTTTGATCCACTTGACACAGGGATCAACTATCCATAAGATCAAAACCCAATCCAGGATGCGTTACCCTCAATCTCGTGACCATGTACAGTAAAATTATACCAGCACTAAACATCCAAAATAACCTACGACATGCAAGAAGTAGATCATACCTTTGGAGACCCGCAGTGCTCTAATGGACTTCTTCAAGACCTCTTAGCCTTCCACGCTATGACCCCCGAATTGGATTTCTTTTCTCAAGAAGAACGGTGGAATCTTCAGGAGAAAATCCCAACTCGAGACTCCAAGGAACTAGAAGAAAGGAGAGGAGAGTAACTCGCGCAACTCTTGCACGAAAGGGTTTTGGGCGTGAGAGTAACTCTTTTGGACGTCCAAGGATATTTTATAGACTTCCAAATCTCTCCCTTGTCTAATTGAAATAGAAGTCTTACTTCCAAAACAATTAGCAACTTTCTCCTTTCCAAACTCTTATTTCTAGAGTCCAAGTCGGATTAGTGTTTTCCAATATCTTGGGCTAGCGTGGGGACCACTAGGGATTCCTTAGAAAGCTGGCTCCAACTGGAACACCGCGACCCCACATCTCATGTGCAATCCGGGCCCACAGTTAATTGCAAATAACACCACTATATAAATGCAATTGCACTCCAGTCTTAGGAATAAATTACAATGAAGACCCTAAACTTCCCAATTACCACAAGTAGGCCCCTCTATCAATATCCGTGGATCAATTGGAATAAATCCGTCTCTTCCAATCTAAGTTCCACATCTTATTATCCTTGAGCCCCAATTAATCACAGTAATCATCAGTACCATCCAATTAACTCTTAATTGAGATGGGTGCGCACTTACTAATGACAAATCCATTAATTGGCACAAGGGGATAATAGAGATAGATTCCATCTTGATCATTCAACGTTCCCACAGTTCTACTACCATATACCCAAGACACCGAGGTGTTAACCTATAGTCGGCCTCACTCATTGGTGACTCAAAGCAAATGAATAGATAGAAACTTGAGTTCGTCAATGTCTCAGGATTGAGAGCCTATTGCAAGGGAATTATGAGAGCATACCTTATTATTGAGACGGAATACCATAAGGTGCATCTCATGGTCCTTCAATACATCCAATGTACCAGCACCATTGATCCAGAATCTTACATTCTGATGATTGAGACAAATCACACTATCTCATAGTGATCAAAGTGCTGCAACCTTATCAAATGAGATGCCCAATCTCATTACTGGTTGTGAAGCTATTTTAAGTATAAGATTTGTGACATATATCTCCCGCGTGTGGATCTCATCCATGCACATATATCACATCTAATATACTAATGGGACCCGGTTCAACTCATGAACCATTATGTCATACGTATTGGTCATGTGCATGAAGTAGTAGAATAACATTCATCTTATGAAAGTAAAGCATGATATTATTGATAAATAAAGAAATTAATCAATTTATTACATCAACTGATGGATTGAGTCCACAAAAACTAACAAGGACAAGTACAGAAGAAGACCAAAGGCCAGCAGAGTACTTCTAGTTCTACTGGAGTGACTTGTGGATATTGTGGCAAGAACCACGCGACAGAGGCGTGTTGGAGGAAGGCCGGTGCTTGTTTTATCTGCGGTTCGAGGGAGCATATGATCGCCAATTGTCCTCGACATAGAGCCTCCGGTACAGCTCCATCTGGTCCTACCTCCGGTGCAGTTCCTAGCAGACCCAGCGTACCTACAGCTCCGAGCAAGCCACAGTCAGCTCGTCCAGGCTCGAGACAGCCTCGCCAGACAGCCCGTGCTTACGCTGCTACCCACGAGAGTGCCGAGGATCCACAGTGGTTGAAGGTACTGTTTTGATTTCGCGCGTCGAGGCATTAGCTTTGTTCGATTCGGGGTCTACACGATCTTATGTAGCACCTCATTTTGCCGAGCGGTTACCACAGCCGTCTAAGCCGTTGCCATATGTGCTGGTTGTATCCACCCCAGTTGGCAAGCGAGTGGGGTGTAGTATATACTACCCCCATTGCGACGTGCAGATTGCAGGTCATCAGTTACCTGTTGATTTGATCCTGTTGTCGATGCTGGACTTCGACGTGATCCTTGGTATGGATTGGCTCTCTCGATATCGTGCCTGTGTTAACTGTTACAACAGGACGATCTTCTTCGATTTAGGCAAGGGCTTCCGTTTCGAAGGCAGTCGGCAGAGATGCCCCAGGCGTGTGATTTCAGCGTGTAAGGCAGATCGCTTGATCCGCCGAGGGTGTGAAGGCTTCATTGCCTTTATCTCAGCGAAGAAGGAGACGAAGCAGCTAGGTGAGATTCAGGTGGTCTGTGACTTCCCCAATGTCTTTCCAGACGATGTGCCAGACTTGCCCCCGGTTCGAGATGTGGAGTTTGCCATTGAGCTTGTTCCCGGCACGGCACCGATTAGCAAGGCTCCGTATCGCATGGCACCAGCAGAATTGGCAGAGTTGAAGAAGCAATTGCAGGAGCTTTTGGATAAGGGTTTCATTCGCCCGAGCGTTTCACCTTGGGGAGCACCAGTTTTGTTTGTCAAGAAGAAGGATGGTACTTTTCGGATGTGCATAGACTACAGACAGCTGAACAAAGTGACTATCAAGAACAAGTACCCCTTACCCAGGATTGATGAGCTGTTTGACCAACTTCAGGGTGCAGCATATTTTTCAAAGATTGATTTGAGGTCTGGATATCACCAGTTGAGGGTCAAAGAAGATGATATTCCTAAGACTGCCTTCAGGACTCGTTATGGCCATTATGAATTCCTCGTGATGCCTTTTGGACTAACCAACGCACCTGCAGCGTTTATGGCATTGATGAATCAGATCTTTGCTCCTTTCTTGGACCAATTCGTAGTCGTGTTTATTGATGATATACTGATCTATTCTAAGTCAGCAGAGGAGCATAGGGAGCATTTGAGAAAAGCCTTGTCGTTGTTGAGAGAACATCGATTGTTTGCTAAGTTGTCGAAGTGTGATTTTTGGCTTGAGCAGGTGGCATTTTTAGGTCATATCATTTCACGAGAGGGATTGGCAGTTTATCCATCTAAAGTAGAGGCAGTAGTGAATTGGCCTAGCCCCAAGACCGTGACAGAGGTTCGCAGTTTCCTTGGTCAAGCAGGTTACTATCGTCGATTTGTCCAGGACTTTGCTAAGATCTCTTCTCCCTTGACGAAGTTGACCAGGAAGAATGTACCATTTGATTGGACTGAGGAGTGTGAAGCCAGTTTCCGGATTTTGAAAGAGAAGTTGACTACAGTCCCAGTGTTAGCCTTGCCAGATGGTAGTGAAGAATTCGTGGTTTATTCAGATGCTTCTCGAGTTGGTCTGGGCTGTGTGTTGATGCAGCATGGGAAGGTTATTGCATATGGATCGAGACAGTTACGAGAACATGAGAAGAATTACGCCACCCATGATTTGGAATTGGCAGCCATCGTATTTGCGTTGAAGCTGTGGAGACATTATCTATATGGTGTGCAGTTTGAGGTTCGTTCTGACCACCACAGTTTACAGTACTTATTTATACAGCAGGAGCTGAACATGAGACAGCGGAGATGGCTTGAGCTTATTAAGGATTATGATTTTCCGATCAAATATCAACCAGGCAAGGGGAATGTGGTGGCAGATGCGCTCAGCAGGAAAGCAGAGTCAGTGCAGTTATTGAGCAGTTTTCTCTTAGAGTTCCGTGGTCTCCCTGTTGAAGTACAACTAGTGGATGAGTACGTGACTTTGGCTAGTACGTTAGTGTTTCAGCCTGAGATGATTCAGCAGATTAAGGACAGGCAGTTTGAGGATCTAACTTTGAAGCGCATTCGAGACCACATTGGAGACAGACCCGATTTCAGACTCGAGGATGGTGTACTCTACTTTCGGAATAGGTTGTGCGTGCCAGCAGTTGAGGAGTTCAAGGAGAAGCTGATGAACGAAGCGCATTACGCCCGATATACGATACACCCAGGCAGCACGAAGATGTTTCGGAATCTCAAGGATCGCTTCTGGTGGAACAACATGAAGAGAGAAATAGCAGGCTTTGTTGCTCGCTGTTTGACATGCCAGAAGGTGAAGGCAGATCATCAGAGACCGCCAGGCTCGTTGCATCCTTTGCATATACCGCAGTGGAAGTGGGAACACATCACCATGGACTTCGTTTCCGGGTTACCGCCGACGAGCAGGAAGAACAACGCCATTTGGGTGATTGTAGATCGATTGATGAAGTCTGCCCATTTCATTCCTTTTCGGAAGGGTATGACATTTTCAGAGATGGCTAGGAAGTTCGTGGATGAGATCGTCAGGCTCCATGGTACCCCCGTGTCGATTGTATCCGATCGTGACAGCCGTTTTGTTTCGTCCTTCTGGAAGGCATTCCAAGAGGCTTTGGGTACGAAGTTGAGTTTCAGTACGGCATACCACCCACAGACGGATGGGCAATCAGAGCGGACTATCCAGACTTTAGAAGATATGTTGCGAGCCAGCGTGTTGAGCTACGAGAAAGAATGGGATCTACATCTATCGTTGTGCGAGTTCGCCTACAACAACAGCTTCCACGAGAGCATTGGTATGGCACCATATGAAGCATTGTACGGGAAGAAGTGTAGAAGTCCAGTTTGTTGGGAAGAAGTTGGAACTCAAAGTTTTCACGGACCGACGATCATTGCCGAGACTACGGAGAAGGTACAGAAAGCCATTGAGAACTTGAAAGTTGCTCGGTCGAGACAGAAGAGTTATGCAGACACCCGTAGGCGACCCTTAGAGTTTCAGGTTGGCGAGTGGGTTTTTCTGAAGGTCTCACCCATGAAGGGTACGATCCGTTTCGGCCAGAAAGGCAAGTTGGCTCCACGCTATGTCGGACCGTTCGAGATCAAGAGTCGGATTGGTGACTTGGCCTATCGATTAGATCTTCCCGAGATGTTTTCAGGAGTACACAATGTTTTTCACGTTTCGATGCTTCGGAAATATGTTCACGATCCCTCCCATGTCATTCATTTCGATGAGATCCAAATTCAGCCAAGTGCTGCATACGTTGAGCGACCGCTCCGTATTGTGGGAACCCGAGAACAGATACTCCGCACCAGGACAATTAGATGGGTCAAAGTGCTTTGGGAGCATCACAGTCCTGATGAGGCTACTTGGGAGTTAGAAGAGCAGATGGCACGACAGTACCCCAATTTGTTTTCCCAGGTATGAGTGAGTTAGTGTGCATTCCGAGGACGGAATGGTTCTCAAGTAGGGGAGGATGTAACACTCCGACCCAGTTTGACCTCGTTTAGCGGCTAGTTAATCTTGTTTTCGTTGCTAATCGTGTTTTGTTTGTGTTCTATTTTCGTTACGGGTCATGGATAGGTAGTTGGGTTGAGTTTGACTTGGATTAAGTAGATCAAGCCCTTTTTCGTAATTTTAGCTTTTCTAAGACATGGTCATTTTTGCATCATCTTGATGTCACACGTGTCTTTTGTTGAACTCGTTAACTTTCGTAACTACGTCATTTGCAACCGAGGTCGCGTGATTCGTTTGGACCTGGATTTGACTCAAACTGAAAATAACATTCTAGCTTGGACTTCTTCACAAATTGGACAACCCATTTGAGTATATAAACTTCAACCATCGACACTCATGTTCTTTCTCTCGTTCTCTCTCTCTGTTTCTTTGCAACTGCACGTGGAGTCTCTCTCCTCCTTCACTTGATCTCTCTCCATCGATCAAGCTAGTGGTTCTTGCATGTGCAATTGAGGTGAGTGGAAGTCTTCTATTCTTCTCATCTCCTTTCTCTATCTCTTCTCCTTCTTGTCTCTTTGCATGGTGTGTCTGTGTGTTTTGGATTTCCTTCCAATTCTCATGCATGCATGTGGTTTGACTTGTATTAGGTTGTGTTTGGATCCAAGGGCTTCCATTGTGTAATTGATTTCCAATTTGAGGCAAGTATAACCATAGTGTGAGAACCCATGTTGGTATGCTTTTGATTTGCTTAGTTTACATGAATGGATGTGGAAACAAGGTGTTTACAGCCCATTTGGTTCATATGCTATTCCTTTCGATTGAAACTTCCACTGTTGATGAGTTCCCAGACATTCTGTACAAGTTTCAGGAAATTTAATTCGTACAGGTACGGCTAAGCCGTATGAACCTTACGGCTCACAATCCAGAGAGGAGAAAAACCCAGTTTTCCTCTACGGCTAGGGCACGGCTAAGCCGTGGATTGCCCTACGGCTAAGCCGTAGCTCAGCCGTGGCCCAGCCGTAGATCAATACAGGGTGCAATTTCTGGAATAACTGAGAGTCAGCAACTGACAGGTCTTCTACGGCCCAGACACGGCTAAGCCGTAGACCACACACGGCTAAGCCGTAGCACCCACACGGCTAAGCCGTATTCACACTAGACTAATGAAAGAAAAACAAGGATAGGTGTAAAGAAAAGACCGATATGGCCTTCATGATAGAATGCAGGATACCTAGACCTGCCCAACGGAATATGATACAACGCGTGAATGATCTCGAGGGCTGCGAATCATTCATGTTCGTTATCCGGATGTTAAGCACCTCCCCATGGGTGTTGGTTTAAGGGACTTCGTGCACCGCCCGATTCAGAGCAACACTAGACAACGGTGCATCGAATAACTTAAAACTACATCATCATGCACGGTTAGAAACACCGGATAATTAGATTAGAATTGGGTTGTAACTAAAGATGATTCGATCCCACATGAATTGTTGCATAACATATTGCATTCGATCATTGATCTCAACGCTCTACATGATTACGTATGTTTCGTTACTGTCACATTGTGGTTTATTTACCTTGAGTATGCATGTAGGATATGTTCACTCACAGATCTGCACGTATGATATGTTGTCACGATCTACTCAGGGTTTTCATGATTGACTCCGTATAGTCAGGCACTACTTAGCCTCAGCCTTAGGATCCCGACGGGGTGAATTTGGTATAGTTTATATGGCCTGCTGCAGTATGGATTTGTCTTGGGGAACCGGACCCCAGGAAACCGAGACCCATTGTACCCTGGCCCGGACAATGGTGTTCTTTGCATGTTATAAGATCCCTCTTTTGGGAGCATATGGTAATGTAGTTGCCATTAGTTATGTATACAGCATGTATTCATTGATTCATTCAGCATATTTCTTTCTTGCATGACAGCCTAGTATACGAAAATGTCTTCTTTAATCACGTGATGTTCTTTATTTCATTAGACACAGCGTGTGTTAACTTGCTATGGTTTATACTTTGCTGAATCTTCGTATTCACAGTTGTTTTTGGTGTTGCAGGCCCAGATCCCCCTGCCGAACCCCCGCAGGTCGGCCAGGCTCCAGATGAGACCCCCGGGGCCCCATCAGGCCTAGAGGAGTGGATGTGATCACTCCACGGGAGAGCGCATATGGCATGCATCATTGGAGTCTTGTTTTGTGTGGATTTGCAGACTAGTATTTGGCATGACATGTCATGATTGTATATATTCTTTTGGTCCTTTTTGTAAAACTTTCATATGTAATTATGTCAGTCCTTTCTTGTATCCTCTTCTTGCATTGTTAGTTTTATGTTTCTGATATTTACAGCTTCCGCGTACTTGCTTGGCACGTGTGAATGTTCCCTTGTGCGTGTGCATTTAGACTCGGTCTATGTGTGCATGCACGGGAGTACGTGTGTCTTTAGGTTTGGCTTTTGCTAACCCCCGAACCCTGGGCTCGGGTTGTGACAAGACATCTTACGCGCTCGTCGTAATATGCACTACGGCTTCACCTTGGTTCCATTCAAAACACAGCTAAACTGGTCATCTTCCACCTCTGATCTGATACCTTTTTCGGCTAAGCTACAGTCAGTATACGGCTTAGCCATAGACCAATCCACGGCTTAGCCGTAGCAATTCACGGCTTAGCCGTAGCCACACCGTAGGCACACTGTCTCTGGAAAGTTTCGACTGATCAGAGATTTAATCCACGGCTGGGTTACGGTTGGGTCTCGGCTAGCTTACGGCTCAGCCGTAGGACAATTTACGGCTCAGCCGTAGCCTAGCCGTAGAACAAAATCAAAATTTCAAGTCTCTGGAATGTGAGCCGTAGAAACTTACGGCTTAGCCGTACGATACAGAACACGAATTCGGGCTGAGTACAGAAACTGAAATTTGGTACAGAAATGTGTCAAAACAGGCTCAACTGATTCTAACTTCTTAGAAAATGGCTGTAAAACATTTTTATACAGAGAACAAGGCTGAATCAAAGCAATCCAACAAACACCCATATGTGTTATCAATCCTATACTTATACTTGCCTCAAAGCTCTAACAATCCACTGAATCAAGCTCCAAAGCAACTAAAATTCAAACAAAGCAAAGCAAATGACAAATCCATGAGCATGCACAGAGAGAGAAAGAGATGGGAGATCAAATTTGGAGAAGAAACACAAAGAACCCACTTACCAAAACAAGGACAGAGATGAGAGAAGGGAAAGAACCCAACTAAACTGAGAATAGCAAGACCCAATTGAAAGAGAGAGAGAGAGAGAACCGAAGTGAAGAGGAAGGAGATCAACGTGGCTCTCCTGGAGTTCTTGCATGCAACGATCAAGTGAATGAGCAAGAGAAAGAGAGACACCTGGGATATGACTCAGTTATATAGATTGGGAAGTTTAAGTCAAAGTCCGAAGAGTTTCAACTATTTACAGTTCAAGTCACACGAAGGTCCAACTTCTCCAATTGACTCCGAACGGATCTGACACAGTTACAGAAATTGACGAGCTCAACAAAATACACATGCTGACACCAAGATGATGCAAATATGATGCACTCAAAGCAAAAGCGAAATTACGAAAAAGGGCTTAGAACTACCTATCTCAGGTCAAAGGTTACTCAACTACCTATCCAAGGCCCAAAACCAAGTCCGAAAGAAGAAAACAACAGAAAAACACGCTAATGAGCCACTAATCTGGCTCAAAGGGGATCGGAGTGTTACATCCTCCCCCACTAGGAATCATTCCGTCCTCGGAATGACTACCTACCTGCGCAAAGAGCTGTGGGTACTGGCGCGCTAGCTGCTCCTCTAGCTCCCATGTAGCCTCATCTGGACCATGATGTTCCCACAACATTTTAACCCATCTGATAGTCCTGGTACGGAGAATCTGCTCTCGGGTCCCAACGATGCGAAGCGGACGCTCAACGTAAGTCGCATTAGGCTGAATCTGAATGTCATCGTAGCGAATCACATGGCTCGGATCTGGGACATACTTACGGAGCATCGACACATGGAATACATCGTGAACACCGGAGAACTCAACTGGAAGTGTCAAACGATAGGCTAAATCTCCAACTCGGCTCTTGACTTCAAACGGTCCTACATATCTCGGAGCTAACTTGCCCTTCTGACCAAACCGTACCGTGCCCTTCATCGGAGAAACTTTAAGGAACACCCAATCTCCGACTTGGAATACCAAAGGTCTCCTCCGAGTATCCGCGTAGCTCTTCTGTCTGGATCGAGCAATCTTCAGATTCTCTATCACTTTTTGCACTTTCTCTGTCGTCTCAGCAATGATTGTTGGACCATGGAAACTTCTTGTTCCAACTTCCTCCCAGCACACTGGAGTCCTGCATTTGCGTCCGTACAGAGCCTCATAAGGTGCCATACCAATGCTCTCGTGGAAGCTGTTGTTGTAGGCAAACTCACACAATGCTAGATGCATATCCCATTCTTTCTCAAAGTTCAGCACGCTGGCTCTGAGCATATCCTCCAACGTCTGAATGGTACGCTCCGACTGTCCATCAGTCTGAGGGTGGTATGCCGTACTAAAACTCAGCTTCGTGCCCATAGCTTCCTGAAATGCTCTCCAGAATGAAGACACAAAACGACTATCACGATCCGACACAATCGATACTGGGGTGCCATGCAATCTGACTATCTCGTCAACAAACTTCCTGGCCATCTCTGTGAATGTCATCCCTTTCTTGAACGGAAGGAAATGTGCTGACTTCGTCAATCTGTCCACTATTACCCATATAGCATTGTTCTTTCTACTGGTCGGTGGAAAACCGGAGACGAAATCCATGGTAATGTGCTCCCACTTCCACTGCGGAGTGTGTAATGGATGCAATGATCCTGGAGGTCGCTGATGATCAGCTTTCACCCTCTGACAGGTCAAACATCGAGCTACGAACCCTGCGATCTCCCGCTTCATATTGTTCCACCAAAATCTATCCTTCAAGTTCCGATACATCTTCGTACTCCCTGGGTGCATCGCATATCGGGCATCGTGCGCATCTGTCAGCAACTTATCTTTCAGCTCATCCAAGCGGGAACACACAACCGATTCCTGAAGTACAAAACTCCATCTACCAGGCTGAAATCAGGTCGATCTGCAATTCGATCTCTGAACTTCACCAGGAGGGGGTCCTCAAACTGGCGATCCTTGATCTGCTGAATCACCTCAGGCTGAAACACGACGGTAGTAGCTAACGTCACTAATCCACCTACCATCCGAACCTCAACAGGCTGGTCATGCACAAGCATATAGAATCCTGCCAACACCTGAAGACTGTCTGTCCTCCTGCTGAGTGCATCTGCAACTACATTCCCTTTGCCTGGGTGGTACTTGATCGGAAAGTCGTAATCCTTAATGAACTCCAACCACCTTCGCTGCCTCATATTCAAGTCATGCTGATCAAACAGGTACTGCAGACTGTGATGGTCGGAATGGACCTCGAACTTCACACCGTACAAGTAATGCCGCCACAACTTCAGTGCAAATACAATGGCTGCTAGCTCCAAGTCATGTGTGGCATAGTTCTTCTCATGCTCTTTCAGCTGTCTGGATCCATAAGCAATCACTTTCTGATTCTGCATCAGTACACAGCCTAGTCCAACGCGAGAAGCATCGGAATAGATCACGAATCCCTCACTACCATCCGGGAGAGTCAACACTGGCGCCGTAGTGAGCTTTTCTTTCAACATCTGAAAACTACGCTCACACTTCTCTGTCCACTCATACGGAACCTTCTTCCGAGTCAACTGAGTCAGCGGGGCTGAAATCTTCGAGAAGTCCTGCACGAACCTGCGGTAATATCCCGCCAAGTCCAGAAAACTCCGAATCTCTGTCACCGATCTAGGACGGGGCCAATGGACTACTGCCTCGATCTTAGCCGGATCCACCATCAATCCATCTCTAGAAATCTTATGACCCAGAAATGCAACTTGCTCTAACCAGAAATCACACTTAGACAACTTTGCATACAACTTGTGATCTCTAAGCAGCTGCAATGCTTTCCTCAGATGGTCTGTATGTTCCTCAGCAGTCTTCGAATAGACCAATATGTCATCTATGAAAACCACAACAAACTGGTCCAAAAAGGAAGTAAACACCCTGTTCATCAACGCCATAAAAGCTGCGGGTGCGTTCGTCAAACCAAATGGCATGACAAGGAACTCATAGTGTCCATACCGAGTCCTGAAAGCTGTCTTAGGAACATCCTCATCCTTCACTCGGAGCTGGTGATATCCTGACCTCAAGTCAATCTTCGAGAAGTAAGCTGCACCCTGAAGCTGATCGAACAACTCATCGATCCTAGGCAATGGATATTTGTTCTTGATGGTCACTTTGTTCAACTGCCTGTAGTCAATGCACATCCGGAAACTGCCATCCTTCTTCTTAACAAACAATACAGGTGCTCCCTAAGGTGAAACACTTGGGCGTATGAACCCTCTATCCAACAGATCCTGCAACTGTTTCTTCAATTCCAACAACTCTGCAGGTGCCATACGATATGGAGCTCTGCTGATGGGTGCTGTACCTGGTATCACGTCAATCGAGAACTCTACCTCTCGAACTGGAGGCAACTCTGGCACATCCTCCGGAAAAACATCCGGAAACTCGCTGACTACTGGGATCTCACTGAGCTGTCGCTGATCTTTCTTTTCTGAAATGAATGCAAGAAATCCCTCACATCCCCTACGAAGCATCCTATCTGCCATGCAAGCAGAGATCACACGCCTTGGGCACTTCGTCTGGCTGCCCTCAAATCCGAATCCGCTGCCCAGATCAAAATAGATAGCCTTGCTGTAGCATTTGATACACGCATGATATCTCGCAAGCCAGTCCATACCAAGAATCACATCAAAATCCAGCGTCGTGAGCAACACGAGGTCTACTGGGAGCTGATGACCAGCTATCCGCACATCACACTGAGGGTAGAAGATACTGCACTCCACCCGTTTACCAACCGGAGTGGAGACGAGTAACAAGTATGGAAGTGGTGTGGGTCGCTGTCGAAGCTGCACAGCAAAATGGGGTGCTACGTACGAACGCGTAGACCCGGAGTCAAATAAGGCTAAAGCTTCAGCATCAGAAATTAAAATTTTACCTTCCACGACAGTAGCTTCCTCCGCGCCCTCATGTGTAGTAGCATAAGCTCGGGCTGTCTGGCGGTTCTGCTTCTGGGCTGGGCGAGCTGGCTGGGATTTGCCCTGCGCTGTAGATCCTGCATATCTCGTCTGTGCAGAGGACTGAAACTTCGGGCATTGGGCCCGCTTGTGATCCGTAGAGCCACAACCGAAATAGGCTCCACTCTTCCTCCAACATCTGTCTGTTGGGTGATCCTTCCCACAGTGACCACAACTCGCCTGAGTACTGCTCGAACTACCCTGCTTACCCTTGAACTTCTTCTGGAACTGACTTCTGCCACTGGAACCTGCTGCCCTCTTAGCCTCTGTTCGCTCCTCCTCAAATATGGCCTCTGCATCGTAAGCCCTGTCAATAGCGTCATCCAAGGTAGCCGGCCACATGCAAGCAACCACGTGGCCTTTATGCCTCGGGTTCAGGCCGTTGACGAAGCGAGTCACCTTCTTATGCTCAGTGTTCACCATGTCCTCTGCAAAATGGGACAACTCTGTAAACTTGTGTACATAATCTGCAACCGTCATCTGTCTCTGCTGAAGGTTGAAGAATTCCACTTCCTTAGCTCGCTGAATATGGAGAGGCATGAACTTCCGGCGGAATTGCTGCTTGAAGGTCTCCCAAACTGTGGCACTGGGCATAGTCTGGAATGAACTCTTAACACTCCTCCACCATGTCTTGGCTACACTCCGAAGCATAGAAGCTGTGAGCACTACCTTCTGTTTGTTACTGCACACAATCGTATCAAATAGCTCTTCAGTCTGCTCCAACCATTGCTCAGCCTGCAATGCATCCTCTATCCCATGGAACTCAGTCGCCCCTCGCTTACGGAACTTGTCGAAAAGAGCATTTGGATCTGATTCCTTGGACTGGAAAATCACTTGCTGATCTATACGAGGTGATGCTGACGCAGCAGCTTGACTTTGCCTATCCACCATGGATGCCATCTGCGCCTGTAATGACTGCATAGACTGCATCATCATCATCAAACGTTCCTCACTACTAATATGTGGGGGTACCGATCCACTATCACCGTTATGGCCCTGTTGATTCTCATCCCGAGATCCTGATCCTGATGCCATCCTGCAAAAGGAAAAGAAACACAATACACAAATATAAAATGCCCTGAGTTAGTCAAATCCCAAGTCAACATATGAGACTTCGAGTCAAATAGTTGATAGCGTTATCTCACCACGATCTTAGATGTCTACATGCTTATAACTAACATGCTTTGATACCATACAATACGTATGTCACGACCCGAGCCCAGAATTCGGGGTTAGCGAAAAGCTAAACCGGTGACACACGTACTCCCGTGCACGTGCATCCAAATCCAGTCCAGATGCACGCACACAAGGGATCTAACACGTGCGAACAAAGCGTACGCGGAAGCTGTACATATCATAGCAAGCAACAAAGGAAAATAAAATAGCGGAAGCCAAGCAAATGCAGAACGGAAAAGACAAGGATAAATACAATGCTGAAAAACCAAATACAAGTCTGAGTACACGACAAAATAAAGATGTACAATTATACAAAGTACAAAGTCCAAAGTGCCAAAATACAAAATCCCTGAAAAAGGAAAAGCCACTGATATGCATGCACGCACTCGGCAGAGGTGATCAGGCCCACTCTGCCAAACCGGAGGGTGCCTCTACACTCGGCCCTGCAGCCTCCTCGACCGCCGGGGAGTCGGGCAAGGGAGTTGTGCCTGCAACACCACAGACAACACAATGAATACAACGATCCAGCAAATACAAGTAACAGGGATGAAACACTCATAGTATCAAAGTGAATAAAAGAATGACAGAAGATTAAATACAGAGTTTCATCTTAGTATGCTAAGCAAATCGTGCATAGAAGTAAAGCATGATAATTGAATCAAAGCATAGAAATACTGGACTAAGTGGCTACTACGTTAACCATATTCTCTCCAATAGAGAGCAAAGCAGAGCAGATGAGAACACCACTGACCGGGCCAAGGGTACAAGTGGGTCTCGGTTTCCTGGGTTCCGGGGTCCCAAGACAAAGCGACACTGCAGTTACAGAGATACAGAGATCTAAGCCAAAGGTAACCCCGTCGGGTATCCTAGGGCTGAGGCTGAGTAGAGCCAGACTAATATCAATCAAATCAAATCCATAGAAAGGGAGATTATCCGCTTTGGACTCACCGACGACAAGGACCGGATCTTATCCTCACGTATTAATCTCTGGGCAGAGCCACCAGGGAATACCCAAATATACAAGGTCAGAAATATACAAAGCATAGCCAAAATACAGGTCAGAGCATAGATTAAGTCAAAGCACAGCATAGATCAAAGCATAGTGCAGATCGAAGAGTAAAACAGACATACAGAACGAAAACCAAATGACTGCGGAATGCATAACATCGATTGGCAGAACAGAGGGCAAAACTATAAACAATATGCAATGCATCTCAGATTTATACGGAGTCAAGGTTCATTACAAGCCAACCCTAATATAGTTCTTCACTGTCACTAACCGTGCATGTTGATGTAGTTTTAAGTTAGTCAATGCACCGTTGCCATCAAAGTGTTGCAATGTAATCCTTATGTGCATCGAAGTCCCTTAAACCAACACCCATGGGGAGGTGCTTAACAGTGATCAACGCTCACATGAATAAGTCACAGCCTAACGGACTCTTCATGCGATCCAAGGAATCCATTGGGCCGGTTTACATAGGTGGTTACCCTGCATTTGAGCCCTACAAGTCTCACCATTATCCTAAGTTATATTCAGAACTGCCATGCCTAACGATTTAGCCATGAGGGACCTATGGTTAAGCCGAAGACATGTAACACTCCGACCCAGCTTGACCTCGTTTAGCGGCTAGTTAATCTTGTTTTCGTTGCTAATCGTGTTTTGTTTGTGTTCTATTTTCGTTACGGGTCATGGATAGGTAGTTGGGTTGAGTTTGACCTGGATTAAGTAGATCAAGCCCTTTTTCGTAATTTTAGCTTTTCTAAGACATGGTCATTTTTGCATCATCTTGATGTCACATGTGTCTTTTGTTGAACTCGTTAACTTTCGTAACTACGTCATTTGCAACCGAGGTCGCGTGATTCGTTTGGACCTGGATTTGACTCAAACTGAAAATAACATTCTAGCTTGGACTTCTTCACAAATTGGACAACCCATTTGAGTATATAAACTTCAACCATCGACACTCATGTTCTTTCTCTCGTTCTCTCTCTCTGTTTCTTTGCAACTGCACGTGGAGTCTCTCTCCTCCTTCACTTGATCTCTCTCCATCGATCAAGCTAGTGGTTCTTGCATGTGCAATTGAGGTGAGTGGAAGTCTTCTATTCTTCTCATCTCCTTTCTCTATCTCTTCTCCTTCTTGTCTCTTTGCATGGTGTGTCTGTGTGTTTTGGATTTCCTTCCAATTCTCATGCATGCATGTGGTTTGACTTGTATTAGGTTGTGTTTGGATCCAAGGGCTTCCATTGTGTAATTGATTTCCAATTTGAGGCAAGTATAACCATAGTGTGAGAACCCATGTTGGTATGCTTTTGATTTGCTTAGTTTACATGAATGGATGTGGAAACAAGGTGTTTACAGCCCATTTGATTCATATGCTATTCCTTTCGATTGAAACTTCCACTGTTGATGAGTTCCCAGACATTCTGTACAAGTTTCAGGAAATTTAATTCGTACAGGTACGGCTAAGCCGTATGAACCTTACGGCTCACAATCCAGAGAGGAGAAAAACCCAGTTTTCCTCTACGGCTAGGGCACGGCTAAGCCGTAGATTGCCCTACGGCTAAGCCGAAGCTCAGCCGTGGCCCAGCCGTAGATCAATACAGGGTACAATTTCTGGAATAACTGAGAGTCAGCAACTGACAGGTCTTCTACGGCCCAGACACGGCTAAGCCGTAGACCACACACGGCTAAGCCGTAGCACCCACATGGCTAAGCCGTATTCACACTAGACTAATGAAAGAAAAACAAGGATAGGTGTAAAGAAAAGACCGATATGGCCTTCATGATAGAATGCAGGATACCTAGACCTGCCCAACGGAATATGATACAACGCGTGAATGATCTCGAGGGCTGCGAATCATTCATGTTCGTTATCCGGATGTTAAGCACCTCCCCATGGGTGTTGGTTTAAGGGACTTCGTGCACCGCCCGATTCAGAGCAACACTAGACAACGGTGCATCGAATAACTTAAAACTACATCATCATGCACGGTTAGAAACACCAGATAATTAGATTAGAATTGGGTTGTAACTAAAGATGATTCGATCCCACATGAATTGTTGCATAACATATTGCATTCGATCATTGATCTCAACGCTCTACATGATTACGTATGTTTCGTTACTGTCACATTGTGGTTTATTTACCTTGAGTATGCATGTAGGATATGTGCATGTAGGATATGTTCACTCACAGATCTGCACGTATGATATGTTGTCACGATCTACTCAGGGTTTTCATGATTGACTCCGTATAGTCAGGCACTACTTAGCCTCAGCCTTAGGATCCCGACGGGGTGAATTTGGTATAGTTTATATGGCCTGCTGCAGTATGGATTTGTCTTGGGGAACCGGACCCCAGGAAACCGAGACCCATTGTACCCTGGCCCGGACAATGGTGTTCTTTGCATGTTATAAGATCCCTCTTTTGGGAGCATATGGTAATGTAGTTGCCACTAGTTATGTATACAGCATGTATTCATTGATTCACTCAGCATATTTCTTTCTTGCATGACAGCCTAGTATACGAAAATGTCTTCTTTAATCACGTGATGTTCTTTATTTCATTAGACACAGCGTGTGTTAACTTGCTATGGTTTATACTTTGCTGAATCTTCGTATTCATAGTTGTTTTTGGTGTTGCAGGCCCAGATCCCCCTGCCGAACCCCCGCAGGTCGGCCAGGCTCCAGATGAGACCCCCGGGGCCCCATCAGGCCTAGAGGAGTGGATGTGATCACTCCACGGGAGAGCGCATATGGCATGCATCATTGGAGTCTTGTTTTGTGTGGATTTGCAGACTAGTATTTGGCATGACATGTCATGATTGTATATATTCTTTTGGTCCTTTTTGTAAAACTTTCATATGTAATTATGTCAGTCCTTTCTTGTATCCTCTTCTTGCATTGTTAGTTTTATGTTTCTGATATTTACAGCTTCCGCGTACTTGCTTGGCACGTGTGAATGTTCCCTTGTGCGTGTGCATTTAGACTCGGTCTATGTGTGCATGCACGGGAGTACATGTGTCTTTAGGTTTGGCTTTTGCTAACCCCCGAACCCTGGGCTCGGGTTGTGACATACGTATTGTATGGTATCAGAGCCTTCCTTGCTCATTCTTTGTTCTAGATGATAAGCATGTAGGCATGTAGGATCGTGGTGAGGATACGATTATTCTTTGTGATCTTTCTAGATTTTGGGGCTTGTTGGGCGCTATTGTTTTGTGTTTGTGTCTGACTCCTTCCATTTTTCAGGATGGCATCAGGTTCGGGTTCTCAGCAGAACGCCGGAAATAATGAAAGCGGATCCGCACCGTCACCGCAGACACCGAACACAGATGAACGCATCCTTATGCTATTTCAGTCGCTACAAGCACAATCGCAATCGATGCAGAACTTGCAAGCACAAGTTACCACCATGTTAGACCGACAAAGTCAAGCCCCAGTTCAGTCGCATGTAGACCAGCAGGTGATCTTACAGCCTCGAGAGAGTGACCCGAATGCCCTCTATGGGAAATTTCGCAAGCAAGGAGCCATTGAGTTCTATGGAACCGAAGAGCCACTGAAGGCAGAACAGTGGTTAGAGCAGACAGAAGATGTTTTTGAGACCGTCGTGTGCACGAACCGGCAGAAGGTCGGACTAGCAACTTCTATGTTCAGAGACGTCGCAAAAACTTGGTGGAAAAGCGTGAAAGACTCATACCGAGATATTCCTAGTGCGACAGTGTGGGAGATGTTCAAGCAGCAGTTCAGGAGGAAGTTCATCCCGGCTCATGTGTTTCGAGCCAAGGAGGTTGAGTTCCTAGCTCTCCGCCAGCAGCAGATGACAGTAGCAGAATACGTGAACAAGTTTATGCAGTTGTCGCATTTTGCTCCGGACATGATCAGTACTGAAGACAGGAAGGTGAACAGGTTTGTTGAAGGTTTGCATCCCCGGTACATGCATCACGTGACTGCGTTTCAGCGTCCGGCTACGTTCGACGACGTAGTGGACAGGGCCTATTCCGCTGAGGCCATCCACCAAGCCGCGAGAGCCGTTGAGCCCAAGCGACAGCCGCCCTTCAGTGCACGAGGACAAGTACAGAAGAAGACCAAAGGCCAGCAGAGTACTTCTAGTTCTACTGGAGTGACTTGTGGATATTGTGGCAAGAACCACGCGACAGAGGCGTGTTGGAGGAAGGCCGGTGCTTGTTTTATCTGCGGTTCGAGGGAGCATATGATCGCCAATTGTCCTCGACATAGAGCCTCCGGTACAGCTCCATCTGGTCCTACCTCCGGTGCAGTTTCTAGCAGACCCAGCGTACCTACAGCTCCGAGCAAGCCACAGTCAGCTCGTCCAGGCTTGAGACAGCCTCGCCAGACAGCCCGTGCTTACGCTGCTACCCACGAGAGTGCCGAGGATCCACAGTGGTTGAAGGTACTGTTTTGATTTCGCGCGTCGAGGCATTAGCTTTGTTCGATTCGGGGTCTACACGATCTTATGTAGCACCTCATTTTGCCGAGCGGTTACCACAGCCGTCTAAGCCGTTGCCATATGTGCTGGTTGTATCCACCCCAGTTGGCAAGCGAGTGGGGTGTAGTATATACTACCCCCATTGCGACGTGCAGATTGCAGGTCATCAGTTACCTGTTGATTTGATCCTGTTGTCGATGCTGGACTTCGACGTGATCCTTGGTATGGATTGGCTCTCTCAATATCGTGCCTGTGTTAACTGTTACAACAGGACGATCTTCTTCGATTTAGGCAAGGGCTTCCGTTTCGAAGGCAGTCGGCAGAGATGCCCCAGGCGTGTGATTTCAGCGTGTAAGGCAGATCGCTTGATCCGCCGAGGGTGTGAAGGCTTCATTGCCTTTATCTCAGCGAAGAAGGAGATGAAGCAGCTAGGTGAGATTCAGGTGGTCTGTGACTTCCCCGATGTCTTTCCAGACGATGTGCCAGACTTGCCCCCGGTTCGAGATGTGGAGTTTGCCATTGAGCTTGTTCCCGGCACGGCACCGATTAGCAAGGCTCCGTATCGCATGGCACCAGCAGAATTGGCAGAGTTGAAAAAGCAATTGCAGGAGCTTTTGGATAAGGGTTTCATTCGCCCGAGCGTTTCACCTTGGGGAGCACCAGTTTTGTTTGTCAAGAAGAAGGATGGTACTTTTCGGATGTGCATAGACTACAGACAGCTGAACAAAGTGACTATCAAGAACAAGTACCCCTTACCCAGGATTGATGAGCTGTTTGACCAACTTCAGGGTGCAGCATATTTTTCAAAGATTGATTTGAGGTCTGGATATCACCAGTTGAGGGTCAAAGAAGATGATATTCCTAAGACTGCCTTCAGGACTCGTTATGGCCATTATGAATTCCTCGTGATGCCTTTTGGACTAACCAACGCACCTGCAGCGTTTATGGCATTGATGAATCAGATCTTTGCTCCTTTCTTGGACCAATTCGTAGTCGTGTTTATTGATGATATACTGATCTATTCTAAGTCAGCAGAGGAGCATAGGGAGCATTTGAGAAAAGCCTTGTCGTTGTTGAGAGAACATCGATTGTTTGCTAAGTTGTCGAAGTGTGATTTTTGGCTTGAGCAGGTGGCATTTTTAGGTCATATCATTTCACGAGAGGGATTGGCAGTTGATCCATCTAAAGTAGAGGCAGTAGTGAATTGGCCTAGCCCCAAGACCGTGACAGAGGTTCGCAGTTTCCTTGGTCAAGCAGGTTACTATCGTCGATTTGTCCAGGACTTTGCTAAGATCTCTTCTCCCTTGACGAAGTTGACCAGGAAGAATGTACCATTTGATTGGACTGAGGAGTGTGAAGCCAGTTTCCGGATTTTGAAAGAGAAGTTGACTACAGTCCCAGTGTTAGCCTTGCCAGATGGTAGTGAAGAATTCGTGGTTTATTCAGATGCTTCTCGAGTTGGTCTGGGCTGTGTGTTGATGCAGCATGGGAAGGTTATTGCATATGGATCGAGACAGTTGCGAGAACATGAGAAGAATTACGCCACCCATGATTTGGAATTGGCAGCCATCGTATTTGCGTTGAAGCTGTGGAGACATTATCTATATGGTGTGCAGTTTGAGGTTCGTTCTGACCACCACAGTTTACAGTACTTATTTATACAGCAGGAGCTGAACATGAGACAGCGGAGATGGCTTGAGCTTATTAAGGATTATGATTTTCCGATCAAATATCAACCAGGCAAGGGGAATGTGGTGGCAGATGCGCTCAGCAGGAAAGCAGAGTCAGTGCAGTTATTGAGCAGTTTTCTCTTAGAGTTCCGTGGTCTCCCTGTTGAAGTACAACTAGTGGATGAGTACGTGACTTTGGCTAGTACGTTAGTGTTTCAGCCTGAGATGATTCAGCAGATTAAGGACAGGCAGTTTGAGGATCTAACTTTGAAGCGCATTCGAGACCACATTGGAGACAGACCCAATTTCAGACTCGAGGATGGTGTACTCTACTTTCGGAATAGGTTGTGCGTGCCAGCAGTTGAGGAGTTCAAGGAGAAGCTGATGAACGAAGCGCATTACGCCCGATATACGATACACCCAGGCAGCACGAAGATGTTTCGGAATCTCAAGGATCGCTTCTGGTGGAACAACATGAAGAGAGAAATAGCAGGCTTTGTTGCTCGCTGTTTGACATGCCAGAAGGTGAAGGCAGATCATCAGAGACCGCCAGGCTCGTTGCATCCTTTGCATATACCGCAGTGGAAGTGGGAACACATCACCATGGACTTCGTTTCCGGGTTACCGCCGACGAGCAGGAAGAACAACGCCATTTGGGTGATTGTAGATCGATTGATGAAGTCTGCCCATTTCATTCCTTTTCGGAAGGGTATGACATTTTCAGAGATGGCTAGGAAGTTCGTGGATGAGATCGTCAGGCTCCATGGTACCCCCGTGTCGATTGTATCCGATCGTGACAGCCGTTTTGTTTCGTCCTTCTGGAAGGCATTCCAAGAGGCTTTGGGTACGAAGTTGAGTTTCAGTACGGCATACCACCCACAGACGGATGGGCAATCAGAGCGGACTATCCAGACTTTAGAAGATATGTTGCGAGCCAGCGTGTTGAGCTACGAGAAAGAATGGGATCTACATCTATCGTTGTGCGAGTTCGCCTACAACAACAGCTTCCACGAGAGCATTGGTATGGCACCATATGAAGCATTGTACGGGAAGAAGTGTAGAAGTCCAGTTTGTTGGGAAGAAGTTGGAACTCGAAGTTTTCACGGACCGACGATCATTGCCGAGACTACGGAGAAGGTACAGAAAGCCATTGAGAACTTGAAAGTTGCTCGGTCGAGACAGAAGAGTTATGCAGACACCCGTAGGCGACCCTTAGAGTTTCAGGTTGGCGAGTGGGTTTTTCTGAAGGTCTCACCCATGAAGGGTACGATCCGTTTCGGCCAGAAAGGCAAGTTGGCTCCACGCTATGTCGGACCGTTCGAGATCAAGAGTCGGATTGGTGACTTGGCCTATCGATTAGATCTTCCCGAGATGTTTTCAGGAGTACACAATGTTTTTCACGTTTCGATGCTTCGGAAATATGTTCACGATCCCTCCCATGTCATTCGTTTCGATGAGATCCAAATTCAGCCAAGTGCTGCATACGTTGAGCGACCGCTCCGTATTGTGGGAACCCGAGAACAGATACTCCGCACCAGGACAATTAGATGGGTCAAAGTGCTTTGGGAGCATCACAGTCCTGATGAGGCTACTTGGGAGTTAGAAGAGCAGATGGCACGACAGTACCCCAATTTGTTTTCCCAGGTATGAGTGAGTTAGTGTGCATTCCGAGGACGGAATGGTTCTCAAGTAGGGGAGGATGTAACACTCCGACCCAGCCTGACCTCGTTTAGCGGCTAGTTAATCTTGTTTTCATTGCTAATCGTGTTTTGTTTGTGTTCTATTTTCGTTACGGGTCATGGATAGGTAGTTGGGTTGAGTTTGACCTGGATTAAGTAGATCAAGCCCTTTTTCGTAATTTTAGCTTTTCTAAGACATGGTCATTTTTGCATCATCTTGATGTCACACGTGTCTTTTGTTGAACTCGTTAACTTTCGTAACTACGTCATTTGCAACCGAGGTCGCGTGATTCGTTTGGACCTGGATTTGACTCAAACTGAAAATAACATTCTAGCTTGGACTTCTTCACAAATTGGACAACCCATTTGAGTATATAAACTTCAACCATCGACACTCATGTTCTTTCTCTCGTTCTCTCTCTCTGTTTCTTTGCAACTGCACGTGGAGTCTCTCTCCTCCTTCACTTGATCTCTCTCCATCGATCAAGCTAATGGTTCTCGCATGTGCAATTGAGGTGAGTGGAAGTCTTCTATTCTTCTCATCTCCTTTCTCTATCTCTTCTCCTTCTTGTCTCTTTGCATGGTGTGTCTGTGTGTTTTGGATTTCCTTCCAATTCTCATGCATGCATGTGGTTTGACTTGTATTAGGTTGTGTTTGGATCCAAGGGCTTCCATTGTGTAATTGATTTCCAATTTGAGGCAAGTATAACCATAGTGTGAGAACCCATGTTGGTATGCTTTTGATTTGCTTAGTTTACATGAATGGATGTGGAAACAAGGTGTTTACAGCCCATTTGGTTCATATGCTATTCTTTTCGATTGAAACTTCCACTGTTGATGAGTTCCCAGACATTCTGTACAAGTTTCAGGAAATTTAATTCGTACAGGTACGGCTAAGCCGTATGAACCTTACGGCTCACAATCCAGAGAGGAGAAAAACCCAGTTTTCCTCTACGGCTAGGGCACGGCTAAGCCGTGGATTGCCCTACGGCTAAGCCGAAGCTCAGCCGTGGCCCAGCCGTAGATCAATACAGGGTGCAATTTCTGGAATAACTGAGAGTCAGCAACTGACAGGTCTTCTACGGCCCAGACACGGCTAAGCCGTAGACCACACACGGCTAAGCCGTAGCACCCACACGGCTAAGCCGTATTCACACTAGACTAATGAAAGAAAAACAAGGATAGGTGTAAAGAAAAGACCGATATGGCCTTCATGATAGAATGCAGGATACCTAGACCTGCCCAACGGAATATGATACAACGCGTGAATGATCTCGAGGGCTGCGAATCATTCATGTTCGTTATCCGGATGTTAAGCACCTCCCCATGGGTGTTGGTTTAAGGGACTTCGTGCACCGCCCGATTCAGAGCAACACTAGACAACGGTGCATCGAATAACTTAAAACTACATCATCATGCACGGTTAGAAACACCGGATAATTAGATTAGAATTGGGTTGTAACTAAAGATGATTCGATCCCACATGAATTGTTGCATAACATATTGCATTCGATCATTGATCTCAACGCTCTACATGATTACGTATGTTTCGTTACTGTCACATTGTGGTTTATTTACCTTGAGTATGCATGTAGGATATGTTCACTCACAGATCTGCACGTATGATATGTTGTCACGATCTACTCAAGGTTTTCATGATTGACTCCGTATAGTCAGGCACTACTTAGCCTCAGCCTTAGGATCCCGACGGGGTGAATTTGGTATAGTTTATATGGCCTGCTGCAGTATGGATTTGTCTTGGGGAACCGGACCCCAGGAAACCGAGACCCATTGTACCCTGGCCCGGACAATGGTGTTCTTTGCATGTTATAAGATCCCTCTTTTGGGAGCATATGGTAATGTAGTTGCCATTAGTTATGTATACAGCATGTATTCATTGATTCATTCAGCATATTTCTTTCTTGCATGACAGCCTAGTATACGAAAATGTCTTCTTTAATCACGTGATGTTCTTTATTTCATTAGACACAGCGTGTGTTAACTTGCTATGGTTTATACTTTGCTGAATCTTCGTATTCACAGTTGTTTTTGGTGTTGCAGGCCCAGATCCCCCTGCCGAACCCCCGCAGGTCGGCCAGGCTCCAGATGAGACCCCCGGGGCCCCATCAGGCCTAGAGGAGTGGATGTGATCACTCCACGGGAGAGCGCATATGGCATGCATCATTGGAGTCTTGTTTTGTGTGGATTTGCAGACTAGTATTTGGCATGACATGTCATGATTGTATATATTCTTTTGGTCCTTTTTGTAAAACTTTCATATGTAATTATGTCAGTCCTTTCTTGTATCCTCTTCTTGCATTGTTAGTTTTATGTTTCTGATATTTACAGCTTCCGCGTACTTGCTTGGCACGTGTGAATGTTCCCTTGTGCGTGTGCATTTTGACTCGGTCTATGTGTGCATGCACGGGAGTACGTGTGTCTTTAGGTTTGGCTTTTGCTAACCCCCGAACCCTGGGCTCGGGTTGTGACAAGACATCTTACGCGCTCGTCGTAATATGCACTACGGCTTCACCTTGGTTCCATTCAAAACACAGCTAAACTGGTCATCTTCCACCTCTGATCTGATACCTTTTTCGGCTAAGCTACAGTCAGTATACGGCTTAGCCGTAGACCAATCCACGGCTTAGCCGTAGCAATTCACGGCTTAGCCGTAGCCACACCGTAGGCACACTGTCTCTGGAAAGTTTCGACTGATCAGAGATTTAATCCACGGCTGGGTTACGGTTGGGTCTCGGCTAGCTTACGGCTCAGCCGTAGGACAATTTACGGCTCAGCCGTAGCCTAGCCGTAGAACAAAATCAAAATTTCAAGTCTCTGGAATGTGAGCCGTAGAAACTTACGGCTTAGCCGTACGATACAGAACACGAATTCGGGCTGAGTACAGAAACTGAAATTTGGTACAGAAATGTGTCAAAACAAGCTCAACTGATTCTAACATCTTAGAAAATGGCTGTAAAACATTTTTATACAGAGAACAAGGCTGAATCAAAGCAATCCAACAAACACCCATATGTGTTATCAATCCTATACTTATACTTGCCTCAAAGCTCTAACAATCCACTGAATCAAGCTCCAAAGCAACTAAAATTCAAACAAAGCAAAGCAAATGACAAATCCATGAGCATGCACAGAGAGAGAAAGAGATGGGAGATCAAATTTGGAGAAGAAACACAAAGAACCCACTTACCAAAACAAGGACAGAGATGAGAGAAGGGAAAGAACCCAACTAAACTGAGAATAGCAAGACCCAATTGAAAGAGAGAGAGAGAGAGAACCGAAGTGAAGAGGAAGGAGATCAACGTGGCTCTCCTGGAGTTCTTGCATGCAACGATCAAGTGAATGAGCAAGAGAAAGAGAGACACCTGGGATATGACTCAGTTATATAGATTGGGAAGTTTAAGTCAAAGTCCGAAGAGTTTCAACTATTTACAGTTCAAGTCACACGAAGGTCCAACTTCTCCAATTGACTCCGAACGGATCTGACACAGTTACAGAAATTGACGAGCTCAACAAAATACACATGCTGACACCAAGATGATGCAAATATGATGCACTCAAAGCAAAAGCGAAATTACGAAAAAGGGCTTAGAACTACCTATCTCAGGTCAAAGGTTACTCAACTACCTATCCAAGGCCCAAAACCAAGTCCGAAAGAATAAAACAACAGAAAAACACGCTAATGAGCCACTAATCCGGCTCAAAGGGGATCGGAGTGTTACATCCTCCCCCACTAGGAATCATTCCGTCCTCGGAATGACTACCTACCTGCGCAAAGAGCTGTGGGTACTGGCGCGCTAGCTGCTCCTCTAGCTCCCATGTAGCCTCATCTGGACCATGATGTTCCCACAACATTTTAACCCATCTGATAGTCCTGGTACGGAGAATCTGCTCTCGGGTCCCAACGATGCGAAGCGGACGCTCAACGTAAGTCGTATTAGGCTGAATCTGAATGTCATCGTAGCGAATCACATGGCTCGGATCTGGGACATACTTACGGAGCATCGACACATGGAATACATCGTGAACACCGGAGAACTCAACTGGAAGTGTCAAACGATAGGCTAAATCTCCAACTCGGCTCTTGACTTCAAACGGTCCTACATATCTCGGAGCTAACTTGCCCTTCTGACCAAACCGTACCGTGCCCTTCATCGGAGAAACTTTAAGGAACACCCAATCTCCGACTTGGAATACCAAAGGTCTCCTCCGAGTATCCGCGTAGCTCTTCTGTCTGGATCGAGCAATCTTCAGATTCTCTATCACTTTTTGCACTTTCTCTGTCGTCTCAGCAATGATTGTTGGACCATGGAAACTTCTTGTTCCAACTTCCTCCCAGCACACTGGAGTCCTGCATTTGCGTCCGTACAGAGCCTCATAAGGTGCCATACCAATGCTCTCGTGGAAGCTGTTGTTGTAGGCAAACTCACACAATGCTAGATGCATATCCCATTCTTTCTCAAAGTTCAGCACGCTGGCTCTGAGCATATCCTCCAACGTCTGAATGGTACGCTCCGACTGTCCATCAGTCTGAGGGTGGTATGCCGTACTAAAACTCAGCTTCGTGCCCATAGCTTCCTGAAATGCTCTCCAGAATGAAGACACAAAACGACTATCACGATCCGACACAATCGATACTGGGGTGCCATGCAATCTGACTATCTCGTCAACAAACTTCCTGGCCATCTCTGTGAATGTCATCCCTTTCTTGAACGGAAGGAAATGTGCTGACTTCGTCAATCTGTCCACTATTACCCATATAGCATTGTTCTTTCTACTGGTCGGCGGAAAACCGGAGACGAAATCCATGGTAATGTGCTCCCACTTCCACTGCGGAGTGTGTAATGGATGCAATGATCCTGGAGGTCGCTGATGATCAGCTTTCACCCTCTGACAGGTCAAACATCGAGCTACGAACCCTGCGATCTCCCGCTTCATATTGTTCCACCAAAATCTATCCTTCAAGTTCCGATACATCTTCGTACTCCCTGGGTGCATCGCATATCGGGCATCGTGCGCATCTGTCAGCAACTTATCTTTCAGCTCATCCAAGCGGGAACACACAACCGATTCCTGAAGTACAAAACTCCATCTACCAGGCTGAAATCAGGTCGATCTGCAATTCGATCTCTGAACTTCACCAGGAGGGGGTCCTCAAACTGGCGATCCTTGATCTGCTGAATCACCTCAGGCTGAAACACGACGGTAGTAGCTAACGTCACTAATCCACCTACCATCCGAACCTCAACAGGCTGGTCATGCACAAGCATATAGAATCCTGCCAACACCTGAAGACTGTCTGTCCTCCTGCTGAGTGCATCTGCAACTACATTCCCTTTGCCTGGGTGGTACTTGATCGGAAAGTCGTAATCCTTAATGAACTCCAACCACCTTCGCTGCCTCATATTCAAGTCATGCTGATCAAACAGGTACTGCAGACTGTGATGGTCGGAATGGACCTCGAACTTCACACCGTACAAGTAATGCCGCCACAACTTCAGTGCAAATACAATGGCTGCTAGCTCCAAGTCATGTGTGGCATAGTTCTTCTCATGCTCTTTCAGCTGTCTGGATCCATAAGCAATCACTTTCTGATTCTGCATCAGTACACAGCCTAGTCCAACGCGAGAAGCATCGGAATAGATCACGAATCCCTCACTACCATCCGGGAGAGTCAACACTGGCGCCGTAGTGAGCTTTTCTTTCAACATCTGAAAACTACGCTCACACTTCTCTGTCCACTCATACGGAACCTTCTTCCAAGTCAACTGAGTTAGCGGGGCTGAAATCTTCGAGAAGTCCTGCACGAACCTGCGGTAATATCCCGCCAAGTCCAGAAAACTCCGAATCTCTGTCACCGATCTAGGACGGGGCCAATGGACTACTGCCTCGATCTTAGCCGGATCCACCATCAATCCATCTCTAGAAATCTTATGACCCAGAAATGCAACTTGCTCTAACCAGAAATCACACTTAGACAACTTTGCATACAACTTGTGATCTCTAAGCAGCTGCAATGCTTTCCTCAGATGGTCTGTATGTTCCTCAGCAGTCTTCGAATAGACCAATATGTCATCTATGAAAACCACAACAAACTGGTCCAAAAAGGAAGTAAACACCCTGTTCATCAACGCCATAAAAGCTGCGGGTGCGTTCGTCAAACCAAATGGCATGACAAGGAACTCATAGTGTCCATACCGAGTCCTGAAAGCTGTCTTAGGAACATCCTCATCCTTCACTCGGAGCTGGTGATATCCTGACCTCAAGTCAATCTTCGAGAAGTAAGCTGCACCCTGAAGCTGATCGAACAACTCATCGATCCTAGGCAATGGATATTTGTTCTTGATGGTCACTTTGTTCAACTGCCTGTAGTCAATGCACATCCGGAAACTGCCATCCTTCTTCTTAACAAACAATACAGGTGCTCCCTAAGGTGAAACACTTGGGCGTATGAACCCTCTATCCAACAGATCCTGCAACTGTTTCTTCAATTCCAACAACTCTGCAGGTGCCATACGATATGGAGCTCTGCTGATGGGTGCTGTACCTGGTATCACGTCAATCGAGAACTCTACCTCTCGAACTGGAGGCAACTCTGGCACATCCTCCGGAAAAACATCCGGAAACTCGCTGACTACTGGGATCTCACTGAGCTGTCGCTGATCTTTCTTTTCTGAAATGAATGCAAGAAATCCCTCACATCCCCTACGAAGCATCCTATCTGCCTTGCAAGCAGAGATCACACGCCTTGGGCACTTCGTCTGGCTGCCCTCAAATCGGAATCCGCTGCCCAGATCAAAATAGATAGCCTTGCTGTAGCATTTGATACACGCATGATATCTCGCAAGCCAGTCCATACCAAGAATCACATCAAAATCCAGCGTCGTGAGCAACACGAGGTCTACTGGGAGCTGATGACCAGCTATCCGCACATCACACTGAGGGTAGAAGATACTGCACTCCACCCGTTTACCAACCGGAGTGGAGACGAGTAACAAGTATGGAAGTGGTGTGGGTCGCTGTCGAAGCTGCACAGCAAAATGGGGTGCTACGTACGAACGCGTAGACCCGGAGTCAAATAAGGCTAAAGCTTCAGCATCAGAAATTAAAATTTTACCTTCCACGACAGTAGCTTCCTCCGCGCCCTCATGTGTAGTAGCATAAGCTCGGGCTGTCTGGCGGTTCTGCTTCTGGGCTGGGCGAGCTGGCTGGGATTTGCCCTGCGCTGTAGATCCTGCATATCTCGTCTGTGCAGAGGACTGAAACTTCAGGCATTGGGCCCGCTTGTGATCCGTAGAGCCACAACCGAAATAGGCTCCACTCTTCCTCCAACATCTGTCTGTTGGGTGATCCTTCCCACAGTGACCACAACTCGCCTGAGTACTGCTCGAACTACCCTGCTTACCCTTGAACTTCTTCTGGAACTGACTTCTGCCACTGGAACCTGCTGCCCTCTTAGCCTCTGTTCGCTCCTCCTCAAATATGGCCTCTGCATCGTAAGCCCTGTCAATAGCGTCATCCAAGGTAGCCGGCCACATGCAAGCAACCACGTGGCGTTTATGCCTCGGGTTCAGGCCGTTGACGAAGCGAGTCACCTTCTTATGCTCAGTGTTCACCATGTCCTCTGCAAAATGGGACAACTCTGTAAACTTGTGTACATAATCTGCAACCGTCATCTGTCTCTGCTGAAGGTTGAAGAATTCCACTTCCTTAGCTCGCTGAATATGGAGAGGCATGAACTTCCGGCGGAATTGCTGCTTGAAGGTCTCCCAAACTGTGGCACTGGGCATAGTCTGGAATGAACTCTTAACACTCCTCCACCATGTCTTGGCTACACTCCGAAGCATAGAAGCTGTGAGCACTACCTTCTGTTTGTTACTGCACACAATCGTATCAAATAGCTCTTCAGTCTGCTCCAACCATTGCTCAGCCTGCAATGCATCCTCTATCCCATGGAACTCAGTCGCCCCTCGCTTACGGAACTTGTCGAAAAGAGCATTTGGATCTGATTCCTTGGACTGGAAAATCACTTGCTGATCTATACGAGGTGATGCTGACGCAGCAGCTTGACTTTGCCTATCCACCATGGATGCCATCTGCGCCTGTAATGACTGCATAGACTGCATCATCATCATCAAACGTTCCTCACTACTAATATGTGGGGGTACCGATCCACTATCACCGTTATGGCCCTGTTGATTCTCATCCCGAGATCCTGATCCTGATGCCATCCTGCAAAAGGAAAAGAAACACAATACACAAATATAAAATGCCCTGAGTTAGTCAAATCCCAAGTCAACATATGAGACTTCGAGTCAAATAGTTGATAGCGTTATCTCACCACGATCTTAGATGTCTACATGCTTATAACTAACATGCTTTGATACCATACAATACGTATGTCACGACCCGAGCCCAGAATTCGGGGTTAGCGAAAAGCTAAACCGGTGACACACGTACTCCCGTGCACGTGCATCCAAATCCAGTCCAGATGCACGCACACAAGGGATCTAACACGTGCGAACAAAGCGTACGCGGAAGCTGTACATATCATAGCAAGCAACAAAGGAAAATAAAATAGCGGAAGCCAAGCAAATGCAGAACGGAAAAGACAAGGATAAATACAATGCTGAAAAACCAAATACAAGTCTGAGTACACGACAAAATAAAGATGTACAATTATACAAAGTACAAAGTCCAAAGTGCCAAAATACAAAATCCCTGAAAAAGGAAAAGCCACTGATATGCATGCACGCACTCGGCAGAGGTGATCAGGCCCACTCTGCCAAACCGGAGGGTGCCTCTACACTCGGCCCTGCAGCCTCCTCGACCGCCGGGGAGTCGGGCAAGGGAGTTGTGCCTGCAACACCACAGACAACACAATGAATACAACGATCCAGCAAATACAAGTAACAGGGATGAAACACTCATAGTATCAAAGTGAATAAAAGAATGACAGAAGATTAAATACAGAGTTTCATCTTAGTATGCTAAGCAAATCGTGCATAGAAGTAAAGCATGATAATTGAATCAAAGCATAGAAATACTGGACTAAGTGGCTACTACGTTAACCATATTCTCTCCAATAGAGAGCAAAGAAGAGCAGATGAGAACACCACTGACCGGGCCAAGGGTACAAGTGGGTCTCGGTTTCCTGGGTTCCGGGGTCCCAAGACAAAGCGACACTGCAGTTACAGAGATACAGAGATCTAAGCCAAAGGTAACCCCGTCGGGTATCCTAGGGCTGAGGCTGAGTAGAGCCAGACTAATATCAATCAAATCAAATCCATAGAAAGGGAGATTATCCGCTTTGGACTCACCGACGACAAGGACCGGATCTTATCCTCACGTATTAATCTCTGGGCAGAGCCACCAGGGAATACCCAAATATACAAGGTCAGAAATATACAAAGCATAGCCAAAATACAGGTCAGAGCATAGATTAAGTCAAAGCACAGCATAAATCAAAGCATAGTGCAGATCGAAGAGTAAAACAAACATACAGAACGAAAACCAAATGACTGCGGAATGCATAACATCGATTGGCAGAACAGAGGGCAAAACTATAAACAATATGCAATGCATCTCAGATTTATACGGAGTCAAGGTTCATTACAAGCCAACCCTAATATAGTTCTTCACTGTCACTAACCGTGCATGTTGATGTAGTTTTAAGTTAGTCAATGCACCGTTGCCATCAAAGTGTTGCAATGTAATCCTTATGTGCATCGAAGTCCCTTAAACCAACACCCATGGGGAGGTGCTTAACAGTGATCAACGCTCACATGAATAAGTCACAGCCTAACGGACTCTTCATGCGATCCAAGGAATCCATTGGGCCGATTTACATAGGTGGTTACCCTGCATTTGAGCCCTACAAGTCTCACCATTATCCTAAGTTATATTCAGAACTGCCATGCCTAACGATTTAGCCATGAGGGACCTATGGTTAAGCCGAAGACATCTTACGCGCTCGTCGTAATATGCACTACGGCTTCACCTTGGTTCCATTCAAAACACAGCTAAACTGGTCATCTTCCACCTCTGATCTGATACCTTTTTCGGCTAAGCTACAGTCAGTATACGGCTTAGCCGTAGACCAATCCACGGCTTAGCTGTAGCAATTCACGGCTTAGCCGTAGCCACACCGTAGGCACACTGTCTCTGGAAAGTTTCGACTGATCAGAGATTTAATCCACGGCTGGGTTACGGTTGGGTCTCGGCTAGCTTACGACTCAGCCGTAGGACAATTTACGGCTCAGCCGTAGCCTAGCCGTAGAACAAAATCAAAATTTCAAGTCTCTGGAATGTGAGCCGTAGAAACTTACGGCTTAGCCGTACGATACAGAACACGAATTCGGGCTGAGTACAGAAACTGAAATTTGGTACAGAAATGTATCAAAACAAGCTCAACTGATTCTAACATCTTAGAAAATGGCTGTAAAACATTTTTATACAGAGAACAAGGCTGAATCAAAGCAATCCAACAAACACCCATATGTGTTATCAATCCTATACTTATACTTGCCTCAAAGCTCTAACAATCCACTGAATCAAGCTCCAAAGCAACTAAAATTCAAACAAAGCAAAGCAAATGACAAATCCATGAGCATGCACAGAGAGAGAAAGAGATGGGAGATCAAATTTGGAGAAGAAACACAAAGAACCCACTTACCAAAACAAGGACAGAGATGAGAGAAGGGAAAGAACCCAACTAAACTGAGAATAGCAAGACCCAATTGAAAGAGAGAGAGAGAGAGAACCGAAGTGAAGAGGAAGGAGATCAACGTGGCTCTCCTGGAGTTCTTGCATGCAACGATCAAGTGAATGAGCAAGAGAAAGAGAGACACCTGGGATATGACTCAGTTATATAGATTGGGAAGTTTAAGTCAAAGTCCGAAGAGTTTCAACTATTTACAGTTCAAGTCACACGAAGGTCCAACTTCTCCAATTGACTCCGAACGGATCTGACACAGTTACAGAAATTGACGAGCTTAACAAAATACACATGCTGACACCAAGATGATGCAAATATGATGCACTCAAAGCAAAAGCGAAATTACGAAAAAGGGCTTAGAACTACCTATCTCAGGTCAAAGGTTACTCAACTACCTATCTAAGGCCCAAAACCAAGTCCGAAAGAATAAAACAACAGAAAAACACGCTAATGAGCCACTAATCCGGCTCAAAGGGGATCGGAGTGTTACAGCTTATCACCCACCAACGGATGGACAATTGGAGCGCACGATTCAGACCTTGGAGGACATGTTACGATCCAGTGTGTTGAGCTATGAGAAGGAATGGGATCTCCATCTATCATTGTGCGAATTCGCCTACAATAACAACTTCCACGAAAGTATTGGAATGGCACCATATGAAGCATTGTACAGTCGTAAATGTAGAAGTCCGGTATGTTGGGAAGAAGTTGGCACTCTGAGTTTTCACGGACCGACAATTATCGCCGAAACTACGGAGAAGGTACAGAAAGCAATTGAGAATTTGAAAGTTGCTCGGTCGAGACAAAAGAGTTATGCAGACACTCGCAGACGGCCATTAGAGTTTCAAGTTGGTGAGTGGGTTTTTCTGAAGGTCTCACCGATGAAGGGTACAATCCGTTTTGGCCAGAAAGGCAAATTAGCTCCACGATATGTCGGACCGTTCGAGATCAAGAGTCGGATTGGTAATTTGGCTTACCGATTAGTTCTTCCCGAGACGTTTTCAGGAGTGCATGATGTGTTCCATGTTTCGATGCTTCAGAAATATGTTCACGACCCTTTCTATGTCATTCGTTACGACGATGTTCAGATCCAGCCGGATGCCGCATACGTTGAGCGACCGCTCCGTATCGTGGGAACCCGAGAGCAGATACTCCGCACCAGGACAATTCGATGGGTCAAAGTGCTGTGGGAACATCATAGTCCCGATGAGGCTACATAGGAGTTAGAGGAGTAGATGGCACAGCAATATCCTGATCTGTTTACACAGGTATGAGTGAGTGAGTGAGTGTTTATTCCGAGGACGGAATGATTCTCCAGTAGGGGAGGATGTAACACTCCGACCGAGCTTGACCTCGTTTAGCGCATAATTAATGTTGTTTTCGTTGTTAATTGTGTTTTGCTTGTGTTTTGTTTTCGTTATGGGTCATGGAAAGGTAGTTGGGTTGAGTTTGACCTGGATTAGGTAGACCAAGCCCTTTTTTGTAATTTTAGTTTTCCTTAGACATGGTCATTTTTGCATCATCTTGATGTCAACACGTGTCTTTCGTTGAGCACGTTAACTTTCGTAACTACGTCGTCTGTAACCGAATCGCATGATTCCATTGGACCCGGATTTGACTCGAAATGTAATTTGTTTTAATCTTGGACTTGACTGTAAATTGAACCTTTGTTATATATATACCACACCACCGATGCAAACTCTTTCTCTGTCACTCTCTCCTCTCTCATTGTTCACGTGAAGTTCTCTCTCTCTCTCTCCTGAGTTCTCTTCTTCATCGATCAAGCCTAATTGAGGGAGTTTGATTTCTCATTCATTGGTGATTGGATTGAGGTGAGTTGAGGTCTTCTTCATCTCCCTCATCATCTTCTTCCTCTTGTTTCCATGGTTCCATGACGTTGCCTTGATATTTCTTCTTTTCCTCATGCATGCATGTTGCAGTGGATGGTGTTTGGTTGTGTATGAGCCCAAGGACAGCAAGTTGTGTAATTGAATTCAATTAAGGCAAGTATAACCATAATATGTGACAACCCATGTTGGTATTTGCTTGATTTTGGTTAATTCACATGAATTTGCATAGAAAAAACATATTTACAGCCCAATTTGCTAATATTCTCTCTTTCTCTGTTGTATCTTTGCATTTCTGATGTCATCACAGGTTTTCTGTACTTGATTCAGAATTTGACCTCGTGTGTGTACGGCTAAGCCGTATGTCACCTACAGCTTAAAGTCTAGAGAGGGTATAGACCCAGTTTTCTTCTACGGTCAGGACACAGCTAAGCCGTATATTGTCTTACGGCTAAGACATACCTCAGCCGTGACCCAGCCGTAGGTCAGTACAGGGTGCCTTTTTCTGGATTAACTGAAAACAGGAACTTGACAGGCCTTCTACGGCCCAGCCATGGCTAAGCCGTAGAACAGTACACGGCTAAACCGTAGAGTAAAATACGGGTGAACCATAATTACGGATGAACAGTAAAGAGAACCGCGGTGGAGCCACAGTGCATATTACGGCTAAGCCGTAAGCTGTTACGGCTACGCCGTACGTTCACCTACGGTTAAGCCGTATCACGCCTGGAAAATGAATAACAAGGATAAGCATAAGAAAAAGACCGATAGGGCCTTCACGATAGAATGTAGAGCACCTAGACTTGCCCAATGGAATATGATACAATGCATGAATGATCTCGAGGGCTGCGAATCATTCATGTTCGTTATCCAGTTGTTAAGCACCTCTCAATGGGTGTTGGTTTAAGAGACTTCGGTGCACTAGGCAATTCAATTTAACACTAGACAATGGTGCATCGAATAACTTAAAACTACATCATCATGCACGGTTAGAAACATTGGATAATTAGCTTAGAGTTGGCTCGTAAATGAAAGTGATTCAATTTCGTATGATTTGTTGTATAACATGTTGCATTTCAATCATTGATCTCCACTCTCTAGCATGATTACTTGTTTCAGCTAATTGCACACTATGGTTTCTTTACCTTGAGTATGCATGTATGATTCGATATGCACGCAGGATGTGTTGTCACGATCTACTCAGGGTTTTCCTAATTGACTTTGTATGGTCAGGCACTACTTAGCCTCAGCCTTAAGATCCCGACGGGGTGAATTTGGTGTAGTTTTTATGGCCTTGCTACAGTAAGGAAACGTCTTGGGGAACCAGACCCCAGGAAACTTGAGACCCATTTGTACTCTGGCCCGGACAATGGTGTTCTCTGCACAGATATAAGATCCCTCTTTTCGGAGAATATGGCAATGTAGTCGCCAACTAGTTATGTACACCACATGTATACATTAATTCACACGGCATGTTTCCTTCTTGCACGACAGCTTAGTATACTAATATGCCCTATTTTAAATTACATGATGTTCATTATTCTATTAGACACAGCGTGTGTTAACTTGTTATGGTTTATACTTTGCTGAATCATTGTATTCACAGTTGTTTTTGGTGTTGCAGGCTCAGATACCCCTGCCGACCCCTCGCCGGTCGGCCAGACTCCAGATAAGACCCCCGAGGCCCCTTCAGGCCTAGAGGAGTGGATGTGATCACTCCATCGAAGAGCGTCTTGGATTATACATGGCATAGGAATCTTTCTTTTTGAGAATTGTCTCGCTTGTATACGTCATGAATTGTATATGTTTATTCTGTTCATTTTGTAAAACCTTTATATGTATATATGTCAGCTGTTTTCGTATTCTCTTCTTGCATTGTTCGTGTGTTGTTTTGATATCTACAGTTTCCGCGTACTTGTTTGGCACGTGTGAATGTTCCCTTGTACGTGTGCATTTAGACTAGGTCTACGTGTACAGGCACGGGAGTACGTGTGTCATTGGTTTGGCTTTTACTAACCCCCGAACTCCTGGGCTCCGGTTGTGACAGATGGTGCAGCAATGATCAAGTGAGTATTAGTTAAATAAAAACATCAATTTTTTTAGGTAGTATATAAAGGGTTGTTTGAATCTTGTGGATGTGATCACTTGGGTTAGCCGTTGGTTACTGAGGTAAAACTTAAATACATCATATTAAAATAAGGATTTTTCTTTTTTTTTAGTTCTTTTGTACGAGTCTATACTAGGTCCTTAACCTAGATCTGTATGTGCTAATGGACTGGTATACCCATTGCTTAAATGGGCAGTCTTAGTTACTAGCTTCAGGGTCGTGCTCAGGGGTGTTAAAAAAAACTGAGAAACCATTTAACCAACCGAACTAAACTGAACCAATGGTTAATAACCATGTTTCATGGTTTGGTTACAGTTACAATTTTTAAAATCGAAAAACCGTGCTTCATGGTTTAGTTTTGGTTTTAGTCTCGACTCACGATTATTAACTGAACTGAACAGTAACATATGGTTCAGTTGACCATACATATTTAATTGAACTGTAGCATACAGTTTGGTTCACCATATGCAATTAACCGAACCATTACACTGAAAGTCGTATTTTTAGTTCAATTTCAATTGTTGATTTTTTATCACAAAACCTCCACAGCCGTACCCAAAGTCATATTTTTAGATCAATTTCAACTGTCGATCTTTTATCACAAAATCTCCACAGCCGTCCAATATTCAAACTATTTCTTAGTACAGTTAACCATAATCGAACCGTCTAATATAATTAACCACGGTTCGGTTTTCTAACAATTTTTTAAGGTACGGTTACGGTTATAGTTTTTAAAAATTGAAAATCGACAATTCGGTTAACCATTTTCTCAAAATCCACGGTTAACCGAACCACTATACCCCTAGTTGTATTGCACTCGTATAGTCGTATCCAAACAAGGACTTAGTACTCCTCCATAGCAAACAGATTTCGGGCTAAACACAGGTGCGTGGCTCCAAGTCGGCCCGTTGACAACCTTGTCCGTAGATTATAAATTTTCCTACTAAATGGTTGTACAAAAGAATTATTTTTTATTGGTTGAAAAATGCTCAGGACTGGTTGAAAAATGCTCATAATCACAATTGACATACACCCACCAACGATTTTCTTCCCTTTCTTCCTTCTTTAGTAGAGAATCTATGTCCCTATCTTCTTGTATGATGGATAGCGATCAGCAGCAACCAGAAGAATTTTAATGATTGTCACCATAATAGCAACTTATGGCTTGAAATTATTGAATGTAACATGAATTTTTAATTATTGTGTAAAAAAAGAATTTTAATGATTGCATTTGTATAAATGTGAATACCACAATTATTCTATTTTATTTTTAAATATGTGATTAGTAGTGGTTTAAAAAACTTATGATTTAAAAAAATATATTATTAAAACTGTTTTAAAGAAGTTTAAAAAAATGGTAAGAAAATAATTTGGAACAGTTTAAAATTTTGGAACGGTTTTGAACCGTTCCAGATTCCGTTTCAGATTTTCTGCGACACCCATTTTTGGAACGGTTTGAAACCGTTCCAGATTCATTTAGGAACAGTTTCAAACCATTCCAAATGGGCATTTTTGGTGCAGCATGGTTGTAAAAAATTTAGAGTTTTTTTTTCTGGTAATGAAGGGTTTCTTAGCCTGTTGGGCCAGGAAGAGTTGGGTAAATCCCCTATGGCCCCAGTGTGGTAGTACAGCTCAAACTCGCAAGGGCCACAAAGGATTTACCTAGCTTAAAACTTAGAGGGAAATGGGAGAAGGGGAAAGGAGAGAAAGAAAAGGAAAAGAAATAAAATGATGGAAGAAGAAAGGAGGTAATGGGTGGTGGTGGCTGGCTGCGAAAGGAGGACCTAGATCCTCTAGTGGTGGTTGTTGGGAGGTGAAGGAGTGGGGTGTCACAACCCGAGCCCAGGGTTCGGGGGTTAGCAAAAGCCAAACCAATGACACATGTACTCCCGTACCTGTACACGTAGACCTGGTCTAAATGCACATGCACTAGGGAACATTCACACGTGCCAAACATGTACGCGAAAGCTGTAAATATCAGAAACATCAAACTAACAGTGTAAAAAGAGAATACGAAGACAGAACTGACATAATTACATGTGAAGGTCTTACAAAATGAACAAAATAATATATACAATCATGACGTATACAAGTGTGACAAAGCTCAAAAACAAGACTCCAATGTCATGCGTGTCAAGAACGCTCTCCCGTGGAGTGATCACATCCACTCCTCTAGGCCTGATGGGGCCTCGGGTGTCTCATCTGGAGTCTGGCCGACCGGCGAGGGGTCGGCAGGGGTATCTGAGCCTGCAACACCAAAAACAACTGTGAATACGATGATTCAGCAAAGTATAAACTATAACAAGTTAACACACGCTGTGTCTAATAGAATAAAGGACATCATGTAAATTAAACAAGGCATTTTCGTATACTAGGCTGTCATGCAAGAAAGAAACATGCTATGCGAATCAATGTATACATACTGTGTACATAACTAGTGGCTACTACATTGCCATATGCTCCCAAAAGAGGGATCTTGTATCGTGCAAAGAACACCATTGTCCGGGCCAGGGTACAATGGGTCTCGGTTTCCTAGGGTCCGGTTCCCCAAGACGTTTCCTTACTGCAGCAAGGCCATGAAAACTACACCAAATTCACCCCGTCGGGATCCTAAGGCTGAGGCTAAGTTGTGCCTGGCCATACAGAGTCAATCATGAAAACCCTAAGTAGATTGTGACAACATATCCTACGTGCATATCTGCGAACATGTCTTATACGTACAATTACACATGCATACTCAAGGTAAAGAACCACAATATGAAAGTAACGGAGAACAAGTAATCATACTAGAGAGTAGAGATCAATGATCGAATGCAATATGTTATGCAACAAATCATGCGAAATCGGATCATCATTATTTACAAGCCAATATTAATCTAATTATCCGGTGTTTCTAACCGTGCATGATGATATAGTTTTAAGTTATACGATGTACCGTTGTCTAGTGTTGCATTGAATCGGATAGTGCACCGAAGTCCCTTAAACCAACACCCATGGGAGGTGCTTAAGATCCAGATAACGAACATCAATAATTCGCAGCCCTCGAGATTATTCACGCATTGCCGTTAGGCAGATCTAGGTACTCTACATTCTATCATGAAGGCCATATCGGTCTTTTCCTTACACCTATCCTTGTCATTCATTGTTCTAGGGTTGATACGGCTTAGCCATAGGTGAACGTACGGCTTAGCCGTAGGCATCTTACGGCGTAGCCATAATATGCACTGCGGCTTCACCGCGGTTCCCTTTACTGTTCATCCGCAGTTACGGTTCACCCGTATTTTATTCTACGGCTTAGCCGTGGCTGGGCCGTAAAAGGTCTGTCAAATTGATTGCTTTCAGTTAATCCAGAAGGAGGCACCTTGTACTGATCTATGGCTGGGTCACGGCTGAGGTTCAGCTTAGCCGTAGTGGTATACATGGCTTAGCCGTGCCCTGGCCGTAGAGGAAAACTGGGTTTTTACCCTCTCTGGACTTTAAACCGTAGGTGACATACGGCTTAACCGTACATGCACGAAGTCAAGTTCTGAATCAAGTACAGAAAACCTGTGAAACCATTCGAATTACAAATCTCCAACAGAGAGAAGATAGAATACTAACAATTTGGAGCTGTCGACAAGTTTGCCATGCCATTTCATGTGAATTAACTAAAACCAAACAAATACCAACGTGGGTTCTTATAGATTATGGTTATACTTGCCTCAATTGAATTCAATTATACAACTTGCTGTCCTTGGGCCCAAATACAACCTAACACCAACCACAACAACATGCATGCATGAGAAACAGAAAGAATATCAAGACACAGACACATCATGCAACAGGGAAACAAGAAGGAGGAGAAATAGAAGAAGGAGATGAGAAAGATAGAAGAATCCCCAACTCACTTCACAATCAACACAACAGAGCATGCAAAGAACCCTCCTTTGGCTTGATCGATGATGGAGGTGAGAATTCAGGAGAGAGAGAGACTTCACGTGAACAGTGAGCGCGAAGAGAGTGAGAGAAGGAATGTGAGTCGATGGGCTGAAGCTATATATATACGTATAAGGTAAGTGGAGATCACTTTACATTCAAGTCCAATGTTAAGACAAATTTACATTTCGAGTCAAATCCGAGTCCAATGGAATCATACGATATCGTTTGCAAACGACGTAGTTACGAAAGTTGACGAGCTCAACGAAAGACACGTGTTGACATCAAGATGATGCAAAAATGACCATGTCTTAGAAAAACTAAAATTACGAAAAAGGGCTTGGTCTACTTAATCCAGGTCAAACTCAACCCAACTACCTATCCATGACCCGCAACGGAAACAAAACACAATTAGCCACGAAAACAAGATTAATTAGCCACTAAACGAGGTCAAGCTGGGTCGGAGTGTTACATGGGGGGAAGAGAAAACCCAAGAGTAGAGCTAGTAAAAATGGGGTTGGAGTTCATTTTTGGGAGAGAAAATGAGATGGGGATGAGAAGGGAAAATGGAAATGGGTTGGGATTATGAGAGCTTTACAAAACTGCCACTCATTTAATAACTTGACTAAAAACCTATGTTGGCCATAACTTGTGAACAATAGGTTGGATAAAGTCACTGCACGCGCCAACATTCATGAAAAAAAAATAGATTTTCAATGAGCCCACTTTTGGAATGTTTTGAAATAGTTGAAATTGTGGCATTATTTAATGGGATTTTGGGTATTTTTCATTAAAAAGGCATAATTTTTAGAAAATAATCGTTGAGATGGGTTCGGGTTGGTTAGGGTAGAAGGGCAAAGTTAATGGAATAAGGAGAGCTAACCAATGAGCATAAAATCTCACAATTAAAAAAACTATGAAAAAGGGCTTCTAACTTCCTAAAATTGTAAACTACCCCCTACTAAGCTCAAATGAGTTTGAAACCCAACACAGCTTTGTACACACGATTTTAACACTAAACCGAACTTTGTTAGCATATAAACACACTTAATTGACTAGCAGGTAATTAGCTAGGACTAACTATATCTTGGCATTTCGGAACATTACACTAACTCTTTCTTAAGAGACAAAATCTCTTCCTTTTGCTTCAGGGTATCTTTTTCAAATAATCTATTAATCTACATAGATTTTTCTAGCAAAATTTCGTATTCTACTTTCCAATCATCATTTTCATCTAAAACTCCATTATTAGTATTCTCTTTAGTATAACTAGTCTAAAATTAAATAGAAATGAAACTTCGATTAAGATTTGAGTTTTGTCCAATCCATGAATTTAGCAAACATATAGCATTCTTTTCAATATAGTTGCATATGCATTGATGATTGAGCCATCTACGAATCTGGAGTCAGTGGAAGGGCGGGAAAGTAGTCAACAGGCAGCAATTATAGTTGAAGAGATGGATTTTCTTGATGATGACAATCTGGCCATTGGATGCAAGCGGATCTATGATAAAGAGGAAGGAACTTCCAATGCAGGTGTAGTGAAGTTTCAGTTTTCTGATCATATATGCAATTCAAAGAAATTATTATATGGTCGAAACAAGCTAGACAATGGTATAAGTGATTTGGGGCATTTATGATGCGATGGGTTAAGGACAAGTTTACGCCTTGCTTGGACTTGACCCATGTCACTCGTCATTAAAAGTGAAGACTATGTCCAGTGACAGTGAGCGAAGGGATGTACCTTTCAGTAAAGTACGTGTGAGATGAAAGAGATTTCTGGTTGTTCTTCCGGTAGCTCAAGTTCCGAGGAATTCAAGCCAAGGTAGAGATTATTAGGTTTTTGTCTTGTATTTTGGGTTCACTAAATCAGTTCATTGGGTAAGCCAATGATCGAGCTCTGGGTCAAAGATATTTTGGCCTTTATATTAGGCTTTCTTAAGGTCTAAGAAAGAGATATATATATATATGTATATGATATAACTAGTAACCCTAGACCTCAGCAAAAGAGTACAGTAAAAGAGTGAAATTCTCTTTTGTCCATGAATATAGGCATATCACCAAACCACGTAAATCTCTTCTATACTCTTACGTGCTTGTGTTCTCTTTTTGTGTGTAGCTTGATTGTCGATTGCAGGTTATGCGCTTCCAAATGTGAACAATAGGTGCCTTAGGGTTGAAATAGAAACCATTTAAATAAGTCAATATTCATGCCCTAGAGTTAGAGTCTATGTAGAACTAAAACAAGCAGTCCTAGCAAAAAAAAAGAAGAGTAATCCGTGTAAGAAATTGGGTTTTTCGGTCATCCGTTTAAGCCGGGAAGTGATCTGCTCTAACAGACATAGTTTCTGTTTGGTCGAAATTCTCAGCTTCGCTCAAAAGTGCACGACATCCGCTCAAGCAGACAAAGCTTCTATCTCGATATAAAATCTTCACGAAATTCTGCTTTTCCTCGCTGTCTTCACTTCTTAACATCCAGCGATGTGTGCAACATTCCATTCTAAAATAAATAAAAAATTACAATTCAATGAACCCTAAAAAAAATTGTCCGACACATAAATTAGCCAATCACTCAAATATAATCCAAACACCATCTAGTGCCATTGATGGACACATTTAACTATTGAAAAACCGATGCTGTGTGGGGTTGGGAGTACCGAGGGCTTAAAACTACAGTCGTCTAAGGCCCTGGGAGCCTGAAACAAAGAATCATATATGTTTAACAGAATCCAGATCATGAGAGTGCAGGCATGAGAGAATGAGACCTATCTATGAATGATGTCCAAACCTCTGGAAGTCAATGACTAAAATTAGTTTGCCAAGAGCCAAATTTCTCTCCGATCGAAATTAAGCCTATAGTCACATTCATCATCTATCAAAAATTTCTTTGGATTCATTTAGTTTTCTTTTAGACATGATTTTTTGATGCTATCCATTTGAAGTGGGTGTACTCCAACACGACTAATTTACCCAAAAAAAAAAAAAACTCCAACAAGACTGAGATTTTGGCAATATCCAATATGAAATAAAATAGTGATATTGAGCTATTTAGATTTTAGCTGTAAGAGTCACTAATGAATTTATATCAAAGAATTGAGTCTTTGGTTTACTGGGGTCCTGTTCTCTTGACTTGGACCTGATCACTCTTTCTAACTCGGAATTGTGATTTTAAATAGGTAAAGCCATCCAGGTTTCACCTAAGAAGGCTTGAATCAAGATCGAGGCCATTAGGTTTAGACGCAAATGCAGCTTGTTGTCTCACAAATGGAGTTTTAAGCTAGGATTGGCTCAGCTCAAGCCTTTCAAAAGGCTTTTCTAGGCTAAACTCAAGCTAGACTTGTTTCTTGATTTGGATAGGTGTTCATATTTCAAGTGTATATTTAGGTTAAGCCCAAGCTAGACTAGTTGCTTGATTTGGATAGGTGTTCATATTTTCAAGTGCATATTTAGCCACCATTGTGAAGTTTTTGGTAAATACAGCATAATATGATTAAATTGTATTTTTAAAAACTAATTTAATTAGTGTAGTTATTATACATTTAAAATATATATATATATAACCTAATAACATTATTTTCTGATTCCTTGAGGAAAAAAAAACAACTCAATGAGATATAGCAACAAACAAAATGACATATCCTCACTAAGAATCTGTATTGTTGTACTCTGCTCAATATATATCTAATTATGTTAATCTTTAATGCTTTAAAAAAGACCTACACGTTTTTGGTATCCTATTAAGTAAATTTCTAGCTATTTTTTATTGATAGATAGTAGGCTCTATACAAATATATATATATTTAAAGATAAGTTTGAAAGATAAGTCTGTTATTTCCTTAACTCCAAACCCTACCTAGGAAACCACCCGTATCAGCTATATTGTACATCACAACCCTACCTACTACTACTCCCACTCAAACATGCTTAACTTTGGAGTTCTTATGGAATTTGGAGGCACATGGCTTTAAAACAGTTCATGTTAAATTAATATGAAGTTTACTTTATAAGCCCAAAGATTTGGATACTCCCTAGCCAATGTGGAGCTCATATAATTCTATACAATGCAAACCCAGCTTTTAGAGGATACCCCTACGAACGACCCCTATAGACACCCTTCTTTTAGGGGGTTACAATTGTATGGATCTTACTTATACCGGCATGCTACAGCTAGGTGTCAAGGTTGATAATCGAGTTGTGCTTGGCTCAAGCTCAAACTAGATTTGCATTATCAACCCATAGGCTCAAGATTATGTCTGACGGGCTTGCTTTCTAATCAAGCCTAACCCCAAGCTCAATTTAGTACAATTACACTTATCTTGGCTTAATTCAAGCAAAGCTCAAGCTGGGTTAAGCTTGGCTTGACCATGAGATGACTAGTTAATGCTCAAGCCTAACTTTAGCGCCGCAACACTTTGCTTAGCTTGCCTGGACTCATTTCTGTCTCTGCTTGATCCTGTTTCCAGGCTCAAGCGCATATGGAGTCCCAGATTCACACTTGTAAACCCAAAGAATGCCCATCTCGAGTCTCGACTGCTGCAAATAAAGACACATCAAACTCGATAATGGCTATGTGCAGTTTAGTATAAAACTAATCTTTATGTCTCTTATTATGATTACATACACCAGATCTTTGCATCACAGAGAAATTTGATACTGTTTATGTCCTATTATTTTATAGTTGAAACCTGTTGCCTTTATTTAAACATCGATATCATCAAAGAGGAGGAGACATGACCGAGCTCATCCAAAGTTGATGCATTCCTTCGTTGGCACTGGTTCAAAAAATAGTGACGTGATATGAGCATTAGTCCTGCAATGGGGATTAGCAAAGCCCTCAAAGTCATGATGGAACATCACCAGAGCCCTAGCTGAATTTCGAACTAGCCCCACGTAATGCTTTGAGAGGGAAGTAGCTTTCAAACACTCTTCATTCAGTTCCTTCCAAGCATCACTAATGAGATCCTTGATATGGTTCACTGCAACTTCCTCCAAACTGCCAGTTTCATGCATATAGCATTGGATGGATTTTGGCACGTCCCCACGTTGTTGCTCAGCCTTCAAACAGTAGAAAAAGAAGTAAAAGAATAAATGACTTTAGAAGGTTAGCTAACAGTCCTAAAACATACATAAGAAGCTGAATACATGCAATTCAGCATAGTGAAAATGCTAAATGATTGATTGTACTTGGGCATCTAAAAGCCCTACCCAAAAGCAAATGGGCTTGAATTTGGGAATTTCAAAGATCATTTGACATGTTAATGGATTTAAACCTTTGGTTCAAGGTGGAGTATGACAAAAAGAAGTTTGCAATATCAATAAAAGGATGTACCTTCAGCAAAGTATGGGAAGACATAGACAGGTATTACCAATATGGCTCAACGATTTACGGAATCCAAATCAAGGTAGAGATTGTTAGGTTTATATCTAACATTTCGGTTTAGCCGGATTGGTTTATTAGTTTAGCAAATGACCATGTTAGGGTTAAGGGTAATCTGGTCTTTGTATCAGGGCTTTCTTGGTAGCCAACAAAACATACGTTATATATTTATGTATTATAACCCTAGACTCTGTGTAAGAGATATAACAGATCTCTTCTCCGTGATGTAAACCACGTAGAGGCATGTAGGTTGTAGAGAAGTGTGAGCTCTCTTCCTTGTGATGTTGACACTCCACATATAACAGGATGCTGTGAGAGCAAAATTCAGACCTGTGAAGATTGATGAGCTAAGTGTTAGAGGAACATGAGTCCTTATAACGAATTGTCCAATATCTTTCGTAGTGAAATCGAGTAAAATGCCCATAGCTAATGGAGATAGCATTTATGGTGAACTGCATAAAATCTGTGTATCATGATTGCATGGTTTTCTTCTTCTCTATGTATGTGGTGATGTTGATGTATTTACCCTTGATCCAATCTAACAGCAACTATTAGTAATAATGCTTCCACATGTGCAAAACAGAAACGAGGTATTTATAAATTATTAGGGTCAAAATGTCACATCATGTTTAACTCTTGTCAGAAATTTTAAGAAATTAGCTAACATGTCCTTTAATGGAAGACAAAATGAAACTCCTTGATGCTCCTTTGGTCCTCGGTATTCAAAAATTTCACAAAAAGACAAAGGAACGGAATTTTCAAAATTATCTAGGGCATTTGAGAACTTTTAAGTGGTTGGATATTTGATAGTCTTGGAAAGAGACAAAACATGTGCAAATGTCAAAAGAGAAGCCATAGCATTATGTCCAAAAAGCTAAACACCTCAAAATCTTGTTAGAAATTCTAGAGAAGAAACTGACCCTAGATTTTAGGAGAGAATTTTACATATTTATATCATATGCGTAAAAAAGAATTGGGGTGCAATGGAAAACCTGCAATCACACACAAGACCACACAATGCACAAGCAGACGAATTAAGCAATTACACATGAAGAACACATTCAAATTACATGATTCAGTTGTGTGCACTTCCATCAAAGGGATCTCTTCTACACTTTTACGTGCTTTTGTTTCCTTTTTCCTAGGGGTTCGAGTTACAATCACATTACATATGTCCTTTCTTTCTTAAGCCTAAAGAAATAAAGGTACCATACATAGGGCAAAAGTACCTTGAACCCCAAACCTTGGGCCTAACTTTTCTGAAGGATCGATTCTAATAGCCAGGAATACAAGACTGAACTTATCAAAGTGGAGGAGTTGAAAAGAGGGTAAAAGAAGGTTGAAGATAATGGAACGAGGAAAATAGTAGAGTCATCAAAAATTTTCAAGCTTAAAACAAAAAAGAGTATTTTGTATATACCCTTCAAGGTTTGTAGAACTTCTAAATAAATCTTTATAATTTGAGTATTTAGTTATGTATCTCTGTCTTTTATTTTAATACCTCGCATGTTTCAAAATGAATAGTTCTAACAAGATAGGCATCCATCATGAGATTCGTGCTGATATAAACAAGCCTTCTAATTAATGAAGTAACCATACCTTTGAAGTGGTCAAATAATCTAATAGTCGAAATATGATTGATGCCCAACGGAGGAGATTTAGATCTTCGGGTATTAAATCAATTTCTTCCTTTGCTATATGTTGTTGTATCATGGGGTATGAGAGACCCAATAGTAAGGGCACCGCAATAGAAACTAGAGCATTATCTAAATACTCATCAAATTTAGGTATGTATCCACTGTTGAACCATTGAGCTTCCCGAAAGTACGAGTTACATTGCATTGCCCACTGTAAATTAGAAGCCATAACACAACCAATCAGTACAATGCATTGAGATTCGAGGGCAAAAAGCTACAAAGTCCTTACACAAATGTAATGATAAGGCCCATGATCTCATCTGGGTAGCAGCAAAATACCAATCGAGGACTAGATGATCTTAACTTGGCTGGCCATCCAATACAAGTAACCAAAGTAGGAGGACTCCATTATCTATAATTAAGGGTGTACATGGTTGGCATTGGATCGGATTGAGCCTAATTTGCCACCAATTCATTACCTATGGATTGATAGTTTTGTAATCCGTAGCCAATCCAATGCCTATTTAAAATCGAACCAAACTGAAACATGAATCAACGGTTCGATTCGATTAAAACCATTTAATTCGTTAATTAACAAAATAAACACAGAAATCAAAACCTAAAAACTGAAAAACTATATATAAATTAATATACATATATTCCCATAAGATACTGTAAGAATTATTTCCATAAGATCAAACCCCATATAAATATATATATATATTATATTTTATGTTAATGGTTTGGTTCGGTTTCAATCTTTATATGAAAGGTAAAATCCATTACCGAACTGTTACTAACGGATTAATATTTTTTCAATCCATACCAAAACCATTAACTATCAATTAGGTTAAAATTAAAACTATAGATCAGATCAGTTTAGTTCAGTTCTACGGATCGATCGTCGAATTTTTTTACACCCCTATTAATGATAGTTCATGTGTTTTAATGGACAATGGACAATGCGTACGCATCATATTGTAATTGATACTTCATTTTGTAATTTATAAATCTGTGTCCATGAGGAATCCAAGGTGCATTCGTGTTGTATCTTTCTTATATGAGCATCATAAGCAATCAAGGGTCCTTTGCTTTACAGGAACTTCTAGAGAATTAATGCACGATGTATGTATGTCTATGAATTTAAAATATTGGATTTTTGGAAATGCTACTGAATTCTTTCGTTTCTCTATTTCTTAGTCCATTCATATTAGAATTTCTGTGTAAGAATTTCATGCGTACTGAATTTCATAATTTATCCATTTTACTGCTATTGGAAGTTCTTATTGAATTAAAAATTTGTATGCATTCCTTATATACAGATTCACATACATCGATACTATGGTGCATGAAATGTATAGATTTTTAACTACCAAATTGTTTATCAATGAGAACGATGCCTTAATCCAGTGGTAAGGTGCAATAATTCTCACATGTCTGCCCAAGGTTCAAACCTTGGGCGTATCACATTTCCTCGCCTAAGGGCTCCTTCCTTGATCCAAGGGCCTCTTACCTCACTTCAGGTCTTCTACCAGTGTCTGAGGACTCTCCTATTGGCGTGGGTTCCATGGGCCCCGGCCCCTTAGCGGGGGGTAAAAGAAAAAACTCATTGATGATATTGATGATGTGGAATCACCACTAACGTGATGTCAATCACATTTCTATCATGTTTTCCTAATTGGATAGTGGGATCCACTCCTTTTGAATTGAAATTTGAGGATATATCATTGATAACATGATATTCATCTTGAATGGTTTAGATTATTTCTTTGTAGGACCTAGGATGGAGTTCCAAAAATTTGTTAAATGGTTCCTTATACTAGCTGCGACAAAGGATCTATAGCTAGGAGACAATGTTTCAAAAATGCAATACTCATGTAGAGGCCACCTTTGGAAATTAAAAGGCAATGGTGGGCTCACTTTTATAAATTTCAACATACTGTATTGACTTCAATCCAAAATGAATCCTATGGGAACTAGTTCTCACCACACTTTTGTGAGAAGTTTAGGTAGGGCCTATCTATCACCCAATCCAAATCTTGTAATACACATAGACTCCCTTTGATAGTCACAAACTCTAAGTTTTGGTCAAATCCAAATTCACTGGACCATTGGATCAACTGTGTATAAATCCGAATGAATTAGGTTTATGGGCCACAGATGAAAGGGGTTAGAGACATGTGATTGGAGTCAAACTTGATATTTGAAGTGGTCCCACATAAATCTTTACATCGCCCTAGTCCCATCTCCAAATGAGATCCATAAGAGGGCCCTATAAAAAATTCTCATAATAAATGTGTGCGAACACTTTTCATATGATTAAAGCCCAATAAATAAATAAATATATAAATATATAAATAGACACAACACATAGCGACATCGGTCAACCCCAAAAACTAATACAATATTGATATCGGTTGCAGTTTGCAAATCATCATGGTCCTTGTGATGCAAATTTTTTACCCCCAAAAATATGAAAAATATCCAAAAAATTCAAAATATTATAAAACTCTAGAAAATAATGTTTTTCATTATGCACACTATAAAAACATATCAGTCCCCGTAAATTATAACACCTTGTGTTGTTGTTTAGTTTGTAACTGTAAAATATGTTAAGTTTTAATATTAAATATTTTCCATATCTTAAATCCAAGCCATTAAAAATAAGTATCACCTCTTATGTAGCATTGTACGTTGTAATAGATTACACTGCAATCAAAATTGGCCCCACAGATAAATTGGCCATTTTACATTATTAGTATCAATATTGGATTTACTTTAGGATCTAACCATCTTACCAGCACTACCCCTTGTTGGATTAACCACACTTGATTTTTTATTAATTATTGCCATATTTGATAAGGGATCAATAATCAATATGGAAGCGGGCCTAACTCTCACTTGAGTAAACTTTTTTAAGGCCCATTCAATTGGAATGGACCAATACTCTATTAGAGTGAAACTAATTGCAATATGACAGAGGCGCAACAGTTTAGAACGATTTGGATTTTTGTAGGTGGGCCTCACGATGTAGCCTTAGCTAGAGTCCAGTAGTGATGGAGGAGCCGTGTAGGATGACGACAGCAGAGTATCTCCCAGCTTCGTCCAGGCGCGCGGTATGCCTTTCCTTTTCTCTAATTTGTTTTTTCTTTTTTGCCTTTTCTAAATTTTCATTATGCTCTGCTTTGCGTCTCAGGAAAAATGTACCAAGGAAGAAGAGAGCATGTTCATCGTATTGGTATCGGCCAATATATTGATCTCAACTAATATTTTAAAAATATCAGCTGTGAGACTCTGTCCAATATGACTCAATATATCATTTTGGTCAGAGCCAATATAGGTTTGTATCAGCCGATATAATCTAATATAATATATTGATGTTTTAAACCATCTCAAGTAATTGGATATACAAAAATTATCTAAAATGACTACTTATGGTGCCGAATTAAGGACTTTCAAAAATCCCAAATGCTTGCTTGAATTTGAATATATTCTATTATGAACATTTGAAAATGCAGGAATTCCTAAAGTTTCAAAATAAGATGTGAATTTATGATAGAAATTTTCAAACTTTCCTTTAAACCGAAAATCCCGTCAACAATTCATGTATATAAATAGGGCCATCCTTGTTAATGGATCACTATCTTAAAAAAATTCATCAGCGAGAACTCTGGCACTTTCAGCATTTACCGAATGTGCCATCCCCGTTAATGGATCCCTATCTTAAAAAATATATAAAAAAATATTTAGAAACATAAATATTATGAAACTTTCTCCGAGTCATAAAAAAAGAAAAGAAAATCTGTACCAGTTTCTTCAGATAATGTATAGCATTGAATCCCTTCTCCTTGAGGATAATGTATGCCGTCTCATTGGTTGTATTATATAATGCCAAGTAGCACAGCTTCAGATACTCTGGTAGTTGATCAACTCCCTCTAAATCCCATCTATATGCAAATAAATCAGTAATCAGTCATTGTCATTTCATGTATTTAGGTTGTATTGGTGTCTGGTTGTAAGCAAATACGTTTGTTTCACTTATCTGGACAAAGTGATCAAACCATCATTTGAAACTTTGGCATGGCACAAGATATCATTATGATAGTGTTGACTTTATGTCCTGTGTTCCGATTTAGCTTCGTCGGTTCATTTGACCAAGGTTCAAGGTCTGCGATATTTTGATAATTGTATTGGGAGTTTTTTTAGGAAAGAAAGACCTCTTTGGGAGACAAGAAAGACGGGATTATATATATATATATATATCTCCAACGGTTCAACAAATTTGAATTTGATTATAAATTGGTAGACATTTGCAATGTAAAGGGGTTGTGTCTGTGGTCCATTTGAATGGACCATTTAGTGGATCCTACCTAGAGTTCTCATGAAAAAACTGGTGAGAGATATATGCACATAAATAGTTCTATATATATGAGAAATGATTCTATGAGAATTAGTTCTTTCTACTTTTTTCTAAGAAATCTAGGTCATTCAATCCAAATCTTACAAAACACAAGGACCCTCTTGATAGTCACACTCTCAAGTTTCGGTCAAACCTGAATTTAACAAATCATTGGATTGACTGTACACCAATCCGAATGATTTAAAAACTAATGGTCAGAACTAAGTGTGTGCAAAAAATTAGTGCATAATAAGCGGGGCGATTTGATTTCAAAATCGATGTTCAATTTTGCAATGTTTAATTTTGCTATATATTAATTGATGAGTTTTAATCTCAATTTCGACTAAAATATAAGACTGTCTTGCACAATGTAGATTCCTTCATCCTCAGCTAAGGCTAGCCCTACTTTATTGATTATATAATGTTTTTAAATTTTATGACTGGACCAACTCTCATTATATCTGTAACATTTAGGGACAACAAGTGCATGCAGAGGGAGTTTAGTACGAGTGGTTTGGAGTTCTAAAGTTGCACTCCATCCATCTCTAGTGAGCTGTGAGACACTGGGAGGATCTGCACTCAAATAGCAAAGCAAAATAATGTTAACAGTTCCATAAGGTGGTTTCTAGTCACCAAAAATTTAGTGACAAAATATCAGTCAAATAGGGGTCAAAATCCACCAACTGCACCGCCCTGACTAAATGAAAAATACCGCATATCATGATTTGTCAAGATGTAGTCCCTTCTTTCCTTTTTATTTTTATTCAAGCTGTATCGAAAACGGTTAGGGACACCAAACTATCATTTGACAGAGGTGAGTGGATTTGAGTGTGGAGTCGCATGGTCCATCTACACAAGGGAGGCCCCAAGAAAATTTTCTTGCGGGCTTAATCTAACAAAAATGAAATCTTGGGGAAGGAAGCAAATGTTAAGAACTATTAAATTTTAAACTCATGTTCCTTCTTTTTGTTTTGGTTTTTTTTTTTTTTTGGCACTTTTCAAGTTTGGGTGGGGGCTTCAGCCTCCACACCCTCCTACTTGGGTCTGCCCTGCATCTACACAAAGAAAAAAAAAAAAAATCTAAGAATAAAATTAAATTGGGCTAATACCGATTAACTGTGTCCGTGAAGACTTTGTGCTCATCTGGCAAACCATGCACATCATAAAAGTCATCCATTACGGTTATAAGGCATACGGCTTTGGTAAGTGCTATTCTGCACTGGGAGTATTGAGGCTCCACAACCGCTCCAACTGAAAATAGATAGGCCTCCAACAGTCTGTCTCGGAAGAACCCCATCTTCTCTGGTAACCCCAACAATTCCCACCACCTGAAAATATGCATGATTCCAAGTCGCAAACATTAGTGGCAAGAGCCGTTTTAGAGTGGAAAATAAATAAATCAGAATATTACAAATACAATTTTCATGAAATTGAGTTTATTAATCTAGAGATTGGATAAAGTTAGGCTGACAGTGGTTCCCACGGGCTTGGGCCATTGAGCCTGACGGTAACATAAGTATAATAACCTGAGCACAACCCGTTTACCAATCAGGCTACAAAAACAGATCGAATTCCTTAAGCTCATATAATGATTTGATTATACCACACTTGCCCATGTGGTGAGGTAACTCGATCTGTAGTTATTCTCATTATTACTGTTGTTGTTGTTAATATTATTCTCATTATTACTGTTGTTGTTAATATTAAAAATTGATAAACTAATTGGACAAAAAAACTACGTAAGTGTGCAGTTTTGTCGACCTGAAAAACTGTTTCACTAACTGGAATGTGATTCTGCCTACCAGTGTAGATTCATTGATGTTGACAAAAGAAATATTGATATTGACAAATTTTCATTGATGTCTCTTGCAAAATTATCAAGCCTTCTCTCATGTTTTGATACTTCAATTTCAATTTTCAGATTTAACTGTGTGAGTTGGTACTATATGAGCGTTAGGTTTATTATGGAAGCAACCTGTTCTTGATTAATGAGGTACTCTAATGTATCATTGTTCCTTTTTAATAATCTAGAAACAAACCATTCTATGAAGGGTGGAAGGAATGAGGAGAAAGGAAGGGGAAGAAGAAGAAGATGTAGGAGAGTGTCGAAAAAAAAATCCCTTTGATGAATGAAACAGAAAAACAAACTTTCTATGAAGGGCATGAAGGAATGAGAAGGGAAGAGGAAGAGGAAAGAAGAGAAAGAAGAAGAAGAGGAAGAAGAGGTAGTTCTAGAAACGGCTGCATAGAAAATCCCTATCATGAAAATACCTTCTATTTCCTCTTCCCTTTTGCTAGGATGAGGTTCAGTTTTCCCATAGTTTTTTGAGCTAGGGTTATGTTGATATCAACTAAATAGGGGTAGAATGGAAATGCAAATTTCGAATTTCAGCAAAAGGTCCTTTATTGATAATCTGAAAATTTGGAATTCTCAGTTGTGGTTACTTTGATTGGTAAGATTTTTTTTTTGTAAAGATCCCTACTTTTAATAACTCCTCATTATTATTATTATTGTTGTTATTGTTGCTGCTGCTGCTGTTGCTGTTATATTATTAATAAGTTCTATATACAGTGCCTATTGGAAGAAGGATTTAGAGCTCTCACATTGATAACTCTTTTAGTTCAGTTTGGTACACCATTTGCACCATGTTGAAATCTAGCTTTGCAAAATCAAGTAAGTCATCAATCCTCCCATCCTCCTTCTCATATACATCTATGTACGGCCTAGCTTCCAGTCTCGGTGCCCTCCAATGCAAAGGGATCTCCAAGGCATGCTCTATTCTATTCGCCAGCTTCTTCTCCACCCTTTCCATCAGAATCTTCAAATTCACCGTGGAAAAGACCTTGGCTTCGTCCAAGATGGCTTCACCTTTCACGCTAAGATGTGCAGCCTCATACATGCTCAAAAGTCCCATTGCATCTTCAGATAGGCTTGCCTTGAAACCACCTTCTTCGTCCTTAAATTTGTTAAATATGTCTTGCATTACATGCACCAAAACATAGTTTATCATCATCAGCTAGTTATATAATATCAATTGCACAAAAATTGCAGGGTATTTGTTTATTTGTTTAGAAAATAGTGGGTACTATAGTTTTTGTTTTCTTCTTTCTCTTGTGTTTTATTTCCATTCACGGATCTATGCTCTCCCTTCTCTCGTGGCTTGCAAAATCCACACTAGTTTGATGATTCTATATCCATCTGATTAATAGCATCTGAAAGGGATATCGGTCAAGTTCATCTATGGATGAACAGGTCCTATCATCATTTGGGAGGGCCACTGTGGAATTTGTTATGGTATGGAAAATGGTTTTAATGAAACAAAAGTACAATGGTGTGGAAAGTACTGGACCAAATGAATTTTCTTTCGCAGGGCAATGGCGAGGAGAATGCGTTGGGTAGATGAAGTAGACCTGTACTAAATCTAACGTAAAGGGCCTTGTCCTCGGACTAGGACAACACACAACTTCTGTCCAAGTCAGCTTTTGATTGGGCAAGAATTACAATAATAATAATTATTTAATCCTTGAATACATGGAGAGTTTCTCCCACGAGTGGATTGCTAGTGCATTCTAGCTTTGTAGGGCCCACCTAGACCGCTTTTAATCATTTAGCCCATTTGATGCTTTTTACATCTCATGATTTGTCATGGATGCAATTTTATACTTATTTAACCTTCACTTATGGTTGGAATGAACTCCAAAAAAAAATCTACGATTAAGACACTATTAAAATTTAAGGTTGCTAATTCAATAGGATAATTTGGTGAAACTTGTCTCTTGGTTTCCCATTTGTATTGTAAAACCTTTTTCATCTATCTCTTCTCCCATTGATACACCCCATGTATCTAAGTGGGCTCAACAAACTAGACTTGCAATACATATTATCTTTTGAAAAGTAAAAATATTTCATACAAACTACCCATTTAACATCCATCTAAAGTTTGAGGGATGGCAAGAATTCATTCGATTATGAGAAATATTGACATTTTGATGGGAAACATTTGATAAAAGCAATTAAATTATAATTGTCCAATCCAACCATGAATATCATTTTGGTTAAAATGAAACTTATAATAATAAATGAAGTATTATAGGAATATATTGATTGCTGAAAGAAGGTTCAAACTATATATATATATACTTGTGACTTATTAAAAATAGATACATTCAAGTCTAGTTTTTGGAAAATGAACCAAAAGTTTACACATGCTTTTTAAATTTCCCTTTCTTTATTTAAATTTGTCTCAATATGATGGGGAATATCATTCCATTGAAAGTGTTACAAAAGGGCAAAAGTAAGTCAAAATATCGGGTAAATGACTTCGAAACCCACATGAAACAAGTTTGTCCTGAGTTTGCCTATCATTGTTCTCATATATTCTTTATTATTATTATTTTTTTGGCAAATTATTCTTATATAATCATTATCCACACCCCCATGTGTGTTGCAAGGTTTAGATTGAGTGATAAATGGGGCTCCACCTTGAGTTCTCACAAAAAAATGGTGAGAGACAGATGTGTATGAAGATTTTCCTATATATATATATATATATATATATAGTTTTCTCATCATGCTTTTGTACACTACCGGAATTAAAGCTATGGATTAAGACCCCGAATCAGGCGCTGCTAAGAATTAGCTTAGATTTTGGACCTCATCCTTTCTTTCCTCTGGGTATGCTTGGACACAATTTCAAATTTCAACCCAGATGTTGTGATGGCATGCATACCTGTTGAAAGTTTAAACCCATGTTGCCTAAGCAATCTAAAGTAAAGAGATGTGTGGTACAGACTGTCCTTAATTGCTTGCTCCGTCATCTCTGAGTGAAGCCCATGCAGTGCGTCATTGATTTCTTCTTCAAACTGGTAGGCCACACCAAGGCGTTGCACAGCGTCAATCAATCCAAGCAGATGGTGTGGCTGTGTGCTGTCTTGTAGCCGGCGCTGAACTGCCTCCTTGAGTCTTCTGTGATGGTCATGATTCAGTGCCTGAATACATAGAAAATTTAGGGCATGTTAGTGCAGGCTGCAGCAAATCCGTTCCATTGAAAACTAATTCCAACATTCCCCATCGGAAATTTTTTTCCAAAGAACTACGGAACCTTTCAGTGCAACCGAAAATCAGTTTTACTTTCCATGCTTTTTCTTGAAAAAAGTAGTTGCACATACATACTACCCTTATAGTCAAATTAGCTTTCAAAGGATTATTAAAGAAGTAAGGAGTGATACCAATATAGATGAGATTTTAATCTTTTTAGGATCAAAATTCCTACAATGATGGTTGGTTATTCATTTCCAATCTGCTTTTGATTTAACTTCAATTAAAAGTAAGAAAATTAAGAAAAAGAGAGAGAGAGAGAGAGAGTAGATTGTAAATTATACAGGTTGCTAGGACTTACTGCTGTAGCAGTGCAGTCGCTTCTTGCAAGTTGGGAGCGAATGCTATCAGTATCCCAAAAGGTGGGCAAATAGTTTGCAGAGCGGCGTCCCTCCATGGAGTCCATACTTCTCTTCTACCCTGTCTACTGATCACTCAACACAAGGCCCCACTCTAGTCAATTGACACAAGGCTGCAAGTCTATTCACTGCACTCATGGCCATATCTGCCACAATATATATAGAGGAGAGAGTCCTTAATTAGCAATCTTAATATTTACGATAATTGGATTTATAATCATACTACAGTAGGTATAGACGAAAATAACCCCTTCCAGTCCAAATTTGGAAGCAAACTTTTGGCTTCGTCGTGGGAAAAGTTCAAAACTAATTGCCTTGACAACGAATGCAAGTTCAATTACAATTAATGAAGAGTTGGGCATTGAAGTATCTATTATTTATATATATATATATATTTATTTTTTTGATGAGGGTATCTAAAAAATCTTTGGTCCGGGACTAATTCCCTGAAGAACGCTTGAACACTTAAAATGTGGCCTGGTTTCTCATACAACATAGAGAGCAAACTCACATTTTTCTACGCCACCAACTCCCATGTGGACAAATATAACAGTCAAAGCGCCAATGAATGCTTAAAGAAATACAATGAATTTTCCACTTCGAAGATCCTTTTTCACCATATGAGAACATAATTCCTCATAGAAATTGAATGGACATTTCCAAAACGCAATGACTCTTGTTTATTGAAAAAGTTCAAAATTAGTTGTCCTAATTTTTTTGGCTCTCCATGTCTGAGATTATGTTGAAAGACTTACATATATATGGACAAAACTATTATACATTTGTCACTCACATTATGGGAGGGATATTTCCATTTTTGAAGTGTATTAATATGTAAAAAGACAAAATTATCACACCTTTTGTACCTTGATAAGTCTAAAAAAGAAAGTGTCCATCACCATAGCATAAGGGACAAATGCATAGTAGTATTTCCATATAAATATATTTGATTTTATAAGAACTGTTCTCACTACCTACGGTAAGAACTTTTTATAAGGCCCACTTATTGGTCCTATTTGGGGATGGGACTAGCGGGATAGAAAAATCCATGTGAAACCACCCCACATATCAAGTTTGTCCCTAACCCCTTCATCCGTGGCACACAAATTCAGTCAATTCGGATTGGTGCACAGTCAATCTAACGGTTCAATAAATTTAAATTTGACCGAAACTTGGGGCTAGTAATATCAAGGGGGTCACTGTGTATTGCAAGGTTTTTATTGGATGATAGATGGGCCAGACCAGGCTTTCTACCAATTTTGTAGGCATTCCTTACACAAACCGAGTCGAGCTTTGGGCTTTGTATCACTTAATCCAAAGCCCAACCCAATTATTAAATGGACCCTAATTATATATCTAAGCCCAAACCAAAACAAGCTCAGCCCGGGCTGTCCCAACTCATAAGTAACCCTACCGGAGTTAAGAGATTTCACTTGCCAAAAGTGAACTTTTACCATGTCAACACTAGTAGTAAAGAGTTACAATTCTCACACCATGTCATCTTTCCTACGTGTGCAGGCTTTCTTTACCACATATGCGCTTCTGCTCTCGCATATGTGGGCTTTCTTATTTTTAGTGGAAGGCTAGTAGGGGTTTAGGATTTCTTGTTGAAAGTTATCTCCTTCATGGATAAGGAGTATCTTTATGTCTGGTATTAAAGGAAATATATAATTGTTACTTCTCAATCTTGAAATCTAGACTCCTTCATGGATCGGGTGTACCTATATGTTTAGTAGTAAAGGAAATATATAATTGTAATTACTTCTCAATCTTGAAAGTTAAAAGTACTCCTTCACGGATCATGAGTACCTATTTGTTTAGTATTAAAGGAAATATATAATTGTTACTGCTCAATCTTGAAATCTAGACTCCTTCATGGATCAGGTGTACCTATATGTTTAGTAGCAAAGGAAATATATAATTGTAATTACTTCTCAATCTTGAAAGTTAAAACTCCTTCACGGATCATGAGTACCTATTTGTTTAGTATTAAAGAAAATATATAATTGTTACTTCTCAATCTTGATTCCCGAAAGTTGAACTCCTTCATGGATCAGGAGTACCTATATGTTTAGTATTAAAGGAAATATACAATTGTTACTTTTCAATTTTGACCTTAAGCGGAGGTACGCATTAGCCTATGACCTAGTTGTTTATGAATGAACTCTTTATCAAACAAAAAAATTTCACTTAGGTAAAACTTGTTCAAAGCTATACTCCTTCATGGATCATGAGTAATTATTAAAGGAAATATATAATTGTTCCTTCTGTTGGAACACCATTTAAGGTGGTCCACCTAATCACCAAATAGGTTCTTTCTTTCTTCTCCATGCCAATAGACACAGCTATGCAAGGCTTTTTCTTACTGTATTTTTCTTCTTTCATCATTCACTGTCGTTAAGAGAATATTTATGGCTTGCATCCCTCGATGGAAGCGATGCATTTTAGAAAGCCTATAAAATGAGACTCCATGGGTAACTCTCTGCACTTCAAATCATTGCAAGGATGCCATCACTAATATTTACAAAAAGGAAAGTAGTAGAGAGTTGTAAAACTCATTTTCAACCAGAGAAGCCATGAATCTTACAGGTTTGTTCCTTTAAAATTATTTGTCATATCTTTAGTTTTATTCAGATTATAACTAAAGTCATATTGATCTTGAGTTTTATTAGGGTAAGTTTCAACAATTGGTATTAGAGCTAGGCTTTTGAGTTTTAATCTGAATAATATTCATTGGTTTTATTTGGGTTTACCCTCTATTTTGTGGTGTTAAGTCAAAAAATCCAATTCATGGTTTCACATATTGTACATAATAGATATGTACAAATCCTCTTAACACAACTATGTTTTGTGCAGTTTTCTACTATGAAAGCTGAAAGCAAAAGCCTTACAATAGATTGTTTCTATGCGTATCCGTTGTATACAGAAATGTCCAAAGCATATTACTTCATACTCACAATGGATTCATCATGTGCGTAGATCATCAAGTGCAGAACATCATGCACACAAAAACTAATGCATAGGACATGTTTGTTAGTTTGTACAGAGCTTAAATAGGGACCTTTAACTTGACCCATTATAGAATTGATTTAAGAGATCCAAACCGTTAAAATTATTTATCTAAACATTTTTTACTTACTGATTTGAGTGGTCAACACCCAAGTTAACTAAATTCAAGAAAAATTGAAATGGCTGAAATTTTATTTTTGTGATTATGGACTCATCTAGGCTCAAATTTTTATCCATTTTCACCTATGATCTCATTTGAGCGAGATCTTCGTGATAAAAAAATTTGGATCAATCATAAAGAAATTCTATTTTTGTGCATAATTGATAAACTCTAATTTAAAGTTTTAATTTTCGCATTTTTTAGTTTAATTATTATGATCAGAGTTAATATTCATGATTTATATACATGTTTATATGATCATATGCCAAATGAAATGGTTGGATTGAATGGATCCAACTAGAGGATAAATCAATTAAAGATATTAGGGCTTGATTAATGGTTAAATTAAAGCTATTTTTGGACCATTAATCATATAAAGGGTACCTATAAAGGAAATGTCATCTAGTCAAGTGATCATCACTTACATATGATGATCTAAAGGAACTTATGATCACATAGTGTTGCTATATGTATTAATTCAAAATACACATTTCTTTTATTAATTTGGAATTCACCAAAGCATCCTAGTTGTGATAAAATTTTGTATTTTGAAATTACAATTAAATAAATCATCTATCCTATTGCGTGATAAACAATGACACTAAATAGCAATTTCATTCAAGAGATTAAGAATTAGCCCAAAGGTTTGATGATTTTTTCATAACTTGAAATTGGAATAAGACATGTTTAATGAACATATCGATGATTACTTGTCTATGACCCAAAGGTAAAGGTTATTAATTTGAGATATGATTTGTTAACATGGTTTTATTAATTATAGAAGGGTGATAATTCACATTTTTTTTTTCAACCCAAAGGTGGAATTACAATGATATACCATTACTCTCAAAGTTACTGTTCTTATTTTGTGATTCAAAGCATAAATTTATTGTGTATATATTTATTTTACGGCTTCCAAATCTATGTCTTTACCTTCTTGCTTAGGGGCCATTCCAATCCTGAATAAATCAAATTTTGTTGACTGGCTAGACATGCTAATGCTGGCATTTACCTATCTGGACTTGGACATAGCTGTTGATGAACTTATGCCCCCAAAGCCTATGGAAACAAGTTCAACCACAAATAAGGCAAATTATAATAAATGGATAAGATGTAATAAAGTTTGTCTTAGGATTATCTCAAATTCTGTTTCTAAAAGTATTAAGGGGTCACTTATAATTAAGGATAATGCTTAGGACCTCCTTGAATCAGTGAAAAAGTAATTTGAGATAATGGAAAAGGCCCTAGGTGCATCTGTAATGAATCGCCTAACAAATTTAAAATATAATGGGACCAGGGAAGTAAGAAAGCATATTTTAATCATGATGAATCTTGCTGCAAAATTGAAGGATGTTGACATGAGTGTATCTGATGGATATTTGATCCAATTCAACCTTGACTCTCTTCTTCCCAGTTTTGGCCCATTTAAAGTGGCATATAATCAGAGCTCAACTCCGTGGACTATAAGTAAATTAATCACTAGATGTGATAAAGAAGAACAAAGGTTAAAGGTTGAGGGGCAAATTAGAGTTAATACGATCTCCTAAAAGAAATTTAAAGGAAAGAAGAAAGAAAAAAAAAAAAAAAGAAAAGACCTTAGTTCCCAAGGAAGGTGAAAAGCCAAGAAAGAAGAAAGGGGCCATAAAGAAGCATTTTTTTCTATGGAAAGAATGGTCACTTCAAAGCGGACTGTCTGAAAAGAAAAACTTGGTTCAAATCAAGAGACATTCCTTTCAAAGCTGAGTCTAAGTGATGGTCAGCAAACCATCATGATGGGGTATTGACAGGAATCAAAAGTTGAGGCAATAGGCAACGACGACTTCTGCTGGATACTGGATTCTCGTTGGATCTCCATGATATATTCTATGTCCCGGCTATATCTAAAAATTTAATTTCAATTTCAAAATTGGATTATGATGGTTTTGTATTTAATATTGACATAGATTATTAAAAGTTTTATAAAAATGCTATTTTAGTTGGAAATGAATTTTTATTTGATGGATTGTATAGATTAAGGTTAGATTTAGCGTATACACAATCACTTTATACTTAGCATATTAATTATGGGACAAACATCGGCATGAAAAGAGGAGTCATAAATGAGAACTCTTCTAACTTGTGGCATAAGAGATTGGAACACATCTCACGAGATAGAATGGTAAGATTGGTGAAGGATGAGATTTTATCAAACCTTAACTTCACCGATTTTGGTGTCACATTAATTGTATTAAAGGTAAACAATCTAAGATAACCAAGAAAACTGTCATAAGGAGTTTTGAATTTCTCGAGTTAATTCATACAAATATCTGTGGTAAAATGCATTTACCTTGTTTTACAGGTAAAGCATGTTTCATCGCCTTCATTGACGACAACTCATGTTATGGTTACATTTATCTAATTAAAGAAAAATCTAAAGCCTTGAATATTTTCAAAAAATTCAGAATTGAAGTAGAAAAGCAATTAGTTAAAGAATTAAAGTTGTAAGGTTTAATAGGGGTGGGGAATATTATGGTAGATACATTGAATCAAGTCGTAACCCTAATCCATTCACAAGATTCCTTGAATAAGAGGGCATTGTTGCTTAATATTCAATGCCTGGAATGCCTCAGCAAAATGGTGTTGCTGAGAAAAGAAGTAGGACATGGATGGATATGGTTAGGAGTATGGTCAATAATACCACATTACCCAAGTCTATGTGGGGTGAAGCACTAAAGATGGCAATGTGTATTTTGAACATGTACTTAGCAAAGCAATTTCAAAAACTCTTTTCGAGTTATAGACTGACAGAAAACCCAGCCTAAACAATTTTCGAATCTAGGGTTGTCCATCTGAAGTGAAAGTGTGCAACCCATAAGAAAAGAAATTAGACCCTAGAATAGTAAGTGGATTTTTTATCGGATATTCGGAAAGGTTTAATGGGTTTAGGTTTTACTGTCCTACTCACACCACTAGGATTGTGAAGTCCAATAATACCAAGTTTCTAGAAAATCACCTAAATAGTGGGAGTAGTGACACAAGAAAAATTACTTATGAAAAAATCAGGAACTCAATATTACCTAATAAAAGTGGCATAGTTGTCCCATTTGATATTAGTATTCAAGAGATACAACTACCACCGAATGAATGGGTTGACTTAGATGTTCCTCTTGATAATATGAACATCAATAATCTAGATGAACAACAACCTGAAACACTCCCAGGACAAACTGTTGAAGGTGATCAAATTCAAAATATTTCACAACCAAATTTTAGTGAAATAAATGCAAAAGAATTGAGATGGTTCACTCAGGTGAGAAGACCTGCACTTACAGATGATTATTTTGTGTATTTGGAAGAGGCAAATATTGGAATAAAAGAATATCTTAAAACATTCAAAGAAGCCATTAATAGTGACAATTCTGATAAATGGATAGAATCTATGAAAGATGAATTAAAATCCATGGCAAAAAACCAAGTTTAGGATCTTGTTGAACTACCTAAGGGATCCAAAACTATTGAATGTAAATGAATCTTTCAGACCAAAAGGGATTCCAAAGGAAAAGTCGAACGATATATTCAAACCCTAACTTGTAGCTAAGGGTTTTACTCAGAGAGAAGGTATTGATTATAATGAAACATACTCTCCTGTATTAAAGAAAGATTCATTTAGAATTGTTATGGCTCTTGTGGTTCATTTTAACTTAGAGCTACATCAAATAGACGTCAAAACTGCAATTTTAAATGGGAATCTTGAAGAGGAAATATACATGGAATAACCTGAAGGTTTTGTAGAACAGATTAACAATAAACTAGTCTGTAAGTGAAAGAAGTTCATATATAGTCTTAAACAAACTTCTAGACAATGGTATCTAAAGTTCAACAATATTATCACGGCATTTGGTTTTACCGAAAATGTTGTTGACTATTGCATTTATCTTAAAATCAGTAGGAGTAAGTTTATGATTTTTGTCTTGTTTGTTGATGACATTTTATTGGCTAGTAATGACCTTGGCATGATTCGTGAGACCAAAGGTTATCCTGAGAATAATTTGGAGGCTACAGAATACATGCAAATACATTCTCACATATAAGAGATCCAATCATTTGGAGGTGATAGGATACTCAGATTCGGATTTTGCTAGATGTCTCGACATTAGGAGATCAACTTCAAGATACATCTTCCTATTATCTGGTGAGGCAATTTCGTGGAGAAACGCAAAGAAAATGATAATCACTCCTTCCACATTTAACGAAAAGTACGCGACACACTTTGAAGCTGCGGGTCACACAATGTGGTTGCGTAATTTCATTTTAAAAGCTTAAGATCATGGATCAAATTTTCGAGCCTCCGAAACTTTACTGTGATAATGATGCAACGAGGCGTTTCATTCAAAGTGACAAATGTTGCAGTAAATCTAAGTTCTTGGAAGTCAAATATCTTGTCTTAAAGGAGAAAGTACGAGATCGTTTGGTGTCAGTTATGGGGGCTCCGATAGACCTTATGCTTGCAGATCCACTAACGAAGGCATTACCATCGATGGCTTATAATGGACATGTATTAAATATGGAATTGTACGAATTGCCTTATTAGGATCCATATATATGTTTGACACTGTGTACATTGATCATTATAGTTACAATAAAACAGTTTTATAATTCTTACTTTATACTTGTCATCACATGTGATTAATGTGGATAAAGTGAGGATGTAAGGTTTTGGCATTAAAGTACCCACTGAAATAGGACTACTATGTTAAGATCCTATTTTAACTCTTATTAAAAGATGATTAGGCTAGAATATTAATGCTGTGATTGTGGAAGGAAATGTGTCAATAATGATATGTGACCGCCATAATTCATGTTAGTATATTTTTTATCTAATCACAGATTAAAGAGTGGCATAAAAGTTGAATGAGAATTTTTTTTAAAGTAGTGCACTAATCAAAGTCATTTTTTATTATTATTTTTTAAAAAAGGTTTTTTATTCATTTATTTATATATGTACATTCAAATTTTAAGGTCTATGCATGCGGTCAAGTGGACCAAGTGGAAAACTGTTGGAACACTATTTAAGGTGGTCCACCTGACCACCAAATAGGCTCACTCTCTCCTCTCCATGTGAACTGACACATCCATGTAAGGCTTTTCCTTGCTATATTTTTCTTCTTTCATCATTCACTGCCATTAAGGGAATATTTATAGCTTGCTTCCCTTGATGGGAGGAATGCATTTGAAAAAGCCTATAAAATGAGACTCCATGGATAACTCTTTGCACTTCAAATCTTTGCAAGAAAGCCATCACTGATACTCACAGAAAGAGAAGTAGTAGAGAGTTGTAAAACCCATTTCAACCGGAGAAGCCTTGAATCCTGGAGATATGTTCCTTTTAAATTAATTTTCATATATTTAGTTTTATTCAGATTATAACCAAAGTCATATCGATCCTGAGTTTTATTTGGGTAAGCTTCAACACCTTCTCTATCTTGAGCCCGAGGAGAGGACCCATCAGCCTATGACTTAGTTGCTTATGAATAAAGTAGCCCTTTGCAAAAGAAAAACAACATGTTTTTCCCTGGATTAAGTTTTTCATGTAGGATTTCTTATTTTTGGTGAAAGGGGATAAAAATTTCTTATTGAAAGTTGAGACTCCATCATGGATCATTAGTACCTCAATGATTATTATTATTAAAGAAAATATATAGTTGTTCCTTCTTTATGTTGAGCTCAAGTAGAGCATACTCATCAACCTTTGGCGCAGAAAGTCATAAGAAGAAAAGATCCATATGGAATAGGCCTTGGCCAAAAACGCAGGCATTCTTTTGAAGCTTCAGCTATGGTTGATCATATATATTATTTTGTGTTTGTTGTTTTCTAATCTTTTAGGGTTTGTTTGTTTTATTTAATTGAATTTTTATGAATTCTAAAGCTTCATAGCTTTTATAGGTGGTAAAAAATGAACAATCAAAGGTGAATATCAAAAAATGACCATAAAAATAACCTCTCCTTTTATGAGAATTGAATGAAGGGAAAATGAAAAAACCATTGCCCTAATAATTCATGTCCTAGGAATGTTAAGCTCTTATTTAGATATCTGCCCTATATTCTTTCACCTTCACCTCATTAATATTCATAAGATCAAAACTTATGTACCCAATTCTTATGTATTCTATATAAACGGCCTCTATTAGACTTATCGGGATGAGGAAAGGTATGAGTTTACATGACCAGCACCCTACTTAAATGATTGTTTGATATGGCTGTCTTTCCATGAATTGAAGTTCTCTAAAGGCCCTATTTCTTTGGTGGAATTCATGGAATTTATATTTGGAAAATTTTGAAATTCTTCAACATGGTGGAATTCTAAAACTCTCCATCGTATTTAGCATCCAGCATTTCCACCAAAAACCAAGGGGATTGGAATTCTTAAATTTCGAAGATCATTTAAGATTTTTTAGGTATGTGATATTTCAAAATGCTTGTAAATCTACATAATCACGTAATGAGGTTCCTATGTATGCACTCTTTCTCAGATTTAGTGATCCCATGGAGCTCATCTCAATCATCAATAAAGGTATCTAGACTAAGGGTATGTGGAATGGAAATTACAATTATTATATATATTAAAGCAATCCCCCCTTTTGCGGGAGGGTGACACGTAGCGCAGCCTTTTCGTGAGAGAATGACACGTGGCACGGTCTCATTAAAGTCCTATAAATCTCTCTCATTCAATCAATTATGTTAGTTAACAAAAACTTATTATCTCTTTAAAACTAAGTTTCCTAAAACTTATTATCTCTTTACAGCTTATTGTAAGTTTCCTAAAAATTTTTATCTCTTTACAATTGATTGTAAAAATCAAAAGCATTAAGAAGTTGGAATGAGAAAAGGAGAGGGATTCATCTATAAATATGCACTCCCACGTTGGAGATGCCATTTCATGACCTCCACTCTTCTTCAACATATTCTACGTCCATTGCTTGATCAAGGAGAGTTCCAAGAAGAAAGGCTACACCCATCTTTAACTTCTCTCCGCTTCATGTATGCTTCATCTTCCCTATCTCTTTCTTTTGCATTATCCTTATATTCTTCTTTCTCTTCATGTTATCCTATCCATCTCCTCTTCCTTTTTCTCTGTTTTTTGATGAGTGGAAAGGGGAAATTGAGAGAGAGAGAGAGATAGAGAGATCGTACTTGTGCAGGACTTGATGGTGTGGATCTTGAGGAGGATGATGATGCTCTCGATCTTGATCTCTCATCAAATCCACTTACATGGTAAAAGACCCGTTGTCTTTTTTCTTTTTTGTCTCATCAATTGGACAATCAAGATCTTGATCTCTCATCAAATCCACTTACATGGCAAAAGACCAGTTGTCTTTTTTCTTTTTTGTCTCATCAACTGGAACTGTAGATACAGAGTTTTCTTCTTCCTTTCTTCTATATGACTACATGAAATTCAAGCATCATCATATAAAATAATAATGGTACATGTCACGGCCCACATTGATCTTTATCATCACAATCATACGATTGAAAATAAAAACACAAAAAATTAAAAAAAAATCATAATCACAGTCATCTTCATCTCCAGCATCATGATTGTAATGACAGATTGTGCAGTTGCAAGTGTCAACGGAGATTAGCAACGGACAGATCATTTTGAATGTGAATTGCGATATGTACTCGAACAATTCAAAATCAGTAAGGGATGCATTGTGTTTCTTCATGGATGAAGAAAATAGGCATGAGATTGCTTATGTGCAGTTTCCACAGGCCTTCAATAACATAACCAGAAACGATCTTTATGCTAGTTCCCGAAGAATAATTTCTTAGGTACGCTTCTCTTTGAGATCTGCAAATGCCTTTTGTTCTTCCTTTCTTTTTCTTCTTTCTTCTTTTCTTTCTTTCCTTTTCTGTTTTCTTTCCCTTCCTTCTTCACCTTCTTCATCCATGTGCTTGACCACCCATTGACCCATCCCATTTGATGAGGAACTGTAGATGCAGAGATTTCTTCTTCATTCCTTTTTCTTCTTTCTTTTTTTCTTTCTTTTCTTCTCTGTTTTCTTTCCCTTCCTTCTTCACCTTCTTCATCCATGTGAACCCATTGTCACGATGAAACCAACTGCAAATGCATCTTCCCCCTCTCTCTCATCAAATCCACTTACATGGTAAAAAACCCGTTGTCTTCTTTCTTTTTTTGTCTCATCAACTGGAACTGTAGATGCAGAGTTTTCTTCTTCCTTTCTTTTTCTTCTTTCTTTTTTTCTTTCTTTTCTTCTCTGCTTTCTTTCCCTTCTTTATTTACCTTCTGCATTCATGTGAACCTATTGTCACGATGAAACCAACAACAACTGCATCTTCCCCCTCTCTCTCATCAAATCCACTTACATGGGAAAAAACCTGTTGTCAAGAGGAAACCATCTGCAACTGCCTTTTTTCTTCCTTTCTTTTTCTTGTTTCTTTTGTTCTTTCTTTTCTTCTCTGTTTGCTTTCCCTTCCTTTTTCACCTTCTTCATCTATTTGCTTGACCAGCCATCGACCCATCTCATCTGATGAAGAACAAGTAAACAAGAAGAAGAAAATATGGGTGGCTGGCACGATAAGATGAATACTGAGATGGGTCCAGGCTCAGGACTGGTTTTCTCGGTCAGAAACAAGGAGAGAAAAGAGAAGAAAAAAGGAAGAAGGAAAAAAGAAGGAGATACAGAGAACAAGAAAGGAAAAGAGAAGAAGAACTTGGTGCACTGTAAATTAAATGTAGGACAAATGCACGCCAACATGGAAAAGAATAGGAAACATAGAAAAACAAAAGGAAAAAGAGAAAATATAACACAATAAATGAGAAGCAGGTCCTAATTGTAATTTAGTAAATTAATCATGGGTTCTTGAGATTTAGATGTCCAACTTCCATCAAAATCCATCCTAATCAGCACAATCAACAACTTTGCCGTTGATCCATGGCCACACCAAAGCTGATGGTGAGATAGGGGTCAATGAAAATGGATGAATAAAAAGGTAATTTATGGCTTGCATTTTCCTCAACATCTATCATGTTTGGATTTGTAGCTGACTTTCATGGTAGTATGTTGCAGCTGTACGCAAACTACTCCAATATATCAGAACCGTTGAGGATTTAACAGCCTCAAAATTTGGCCCACTTGTCAAGGGAGATGTACTGTCATGATCAAACACATGGCCCACCTCATTTTCTTGGCGGGCAGTTAGGACCTGGGTTCCCCAAAAATAGGTGCACCCAAAATGATTAGGAGCTAGGATAGGGGTTGATTGACCTAATGGTTCTTCGTATATTGGACTATTCCATCCAAATTTTTTTATCATTTAGTTTTTTTCTCTCTTGAGTTGAGTTTGCCAATTTAAGCAAAAATGATCTAACTTTTTTAATAATATTATAATAAAACTCTGCGGGTATATTATTTTTCTTTTTTATTTAGTTTAGCTAATATAATATTTAATTTTTTAAGTTTGCACCAAAATACTTAAAATTATGATTGTGTAATGAATTTGATGTTAATATTAATTTACAAATCACTTAAATATTTTTATTTACAAATAATATAATTATTAAATAAGGCCCGCGCCAATATCAAATTATAAAAAAATGTGAAATTTCAAGATGTTGGACCAAGTACTTCCATTGCAATACCAAAATAAATAACTTTATTGAGATAACTGCATAAATTAAAATAAGTGCAGGAGTTAAAAGATCCGTATAAGATGAAACAAGTGCAACTGTCGAGACAAGCGGAAAAGATGAACCGAGTGCAACTACTGAAATAAGTACATGCCAATAAACAAATATCAATGGTTGTTTTTTCCTTAGACCACATGTAATTCCTTTAATCAGTCATAGATGACTTAATATCAATGGTTTTTTTTTCAATCTCAACTTTTATACATCTATGATTCAAAGAAAATATTTTCTCCTTTCAAAAAAATAAAGATTCAATATTTTAACTATGTTTTCGATATGATTTATTTCATAGTATTTATTAATATTTTATTTAAATTAATAATAATTTTTAATATAAATTAATTATTATTTTTTATGGCCCGCATTGGGCGCAGGCCTTGAAGCACTAGTTATATATATTAAAGCTCTAAGAATGAAGGTCTTTGAAGAGTGACAAATCAACAATTTTTCTTTTCTTTTTTTCTAAAGCACCATGTCATTTTCATCCCCTAAAATTTCTCCTCCTCTTCCCACCATCTCCGTTTTTCTAAACTTCAATTTCTAAAATCTAGGAGAAATGAAAGCCATTACGTTTGTTAACCTCCAAGCCTCAACTCCTGATCATTCACTTGGGCTCCTCTACCAAACATTAAAGAAGAAGAAGCAAAGAGATAAAGGAGAAGGCATGGAAGAAGCTCATCTTAACTAGTGCCTTCCTCTCCTCTTTCCTTCTCTCCTCTTCCTATGATTGTTCTTTTTCTACCTCCATCGTCCTTCCTCTCCAAGATCCAACACTCCATCTCCTTTCACGTACCCCATCATAGGCAACACCATAGCCTTCCTCCAAAACCACCACCGTTTCTTTGACTAGGCCCTCTTTCCCATTCGTCATCTTCCAGGTTTTTGAGCTTGCTCATCTGCCGATTCTCTCTCTCTCTCTCTCTTCATTTCTACACCATGCCTCATCGTAGCAGCGGTGAGAATCTCTCTCTCTTTCGTTTCCAAAGATGTTTTTTTTCTTTTCACTAGCCACCCGAAGATGTTGTTATTGGCAGGGCTCTTCTTTTGTGGGTCGGCCTTAACTCCTTCTTAGGCTTGATTAGTTGATTTATTCCATGGAGTTTTATTTCAATATTGTGAATAATTTTGTAATTTAAAACATTTTACAACAACTAAATTATAGTATATTTCTTTTCTTCTTTCAATTTTGATTTGGTTCGTACTTTTTTAGTTTATTTCAATTTTTTTCCTTTTTTAATTTACAATCTTGATGCATAGAACAAATATTAATGATGAAAGTGTAACACTCCGACCCGATTTGATACGGATTAGTGGGTAATTGCGTGTGATTTTACCGTTAAATGTGTTTTGATTTTTGTTTTCCTTTGGTTGTGAGTCTTGGAGAGATCGTTTGGGTTGAGTTTGACTTGGTTTAGGTAGTTCGAGCCCTTTTTCGTAATTTTGGCTTTTGATTGACTTTGTCAGTTTTGCGTCATTCTGACATCATCGTGTGTCTTTCGTTGAGTTTGTCGATCTTCGTAACTGTCTTGGATCCAAATGATTTCGTTTGCTCTCGTTGGACTGTCATTTGACTCGAACTGACATTTGTGTAAGTTGTTTGGACTTATTTGTAATTTGGACTCATTTTTACTTTAAATATCCTACCTACTCCATTTCTTTCTCTCGATCGTTCTCTCAGCCCTCTCTCTCAGTCGTCTCTCTCTCTGTTCAGCTCTCTTTCTCTCCTTCTCCTTCTCTGTTTCTACTGTTTGAGGGAGGAAGAAAGGAGCAAGTTGTGTGTGTGTTTCCAGCGGACTGAGCCAAAGCGACGACCGTGTGTGCGTGTGAATTTCGTCTGTGAGGCAAGTATAAGCACAAGTAGAATAAACACCGATTGGTAGTGTTTTGATTGTTTGTTTCATGCTCTTTACTGTCTGTATCAGTGTTAGACAGCCCCCTTGAGTCTGTTTCCCTGCTAATTTCCTGTTTTCAGTCCTTGTGTTCACTTTCGGTATGACTGTAACTGTTGCAGGCAAAATGAGTCCGAGCACTCACGGCTACACCGTGAAATGTGCTACGGCTAAGCCGTAAAATGGCTTACGGCTAAGCCGAGACCCTGCCGTAACTCTAACCGTAGAACAGTACAGACTGATATCTGAAAATAACTGAGAGTTGGCAAAATGTCATTCTTCTACGGCCAAGCCTGATCTAAGCCGTACATTGTCTTACGGCTAAGCCGTGGACCAGGATACGGCTGAGCCGTAGAGCAAAATACGGTTGAGCCGTAAATCCGGATGAGTATTTTGGGGAGCCTCGGCTCAGCCGCAGTGCATAGTACGGCTAAGCCGTAAGATGCCTCGGCTAAGCCGTAAGGGTACCTACGGCTACACCGTGAGACCCTGAGAATTGAATGAAAAGGACTAGGTTTAAGCAAAAGACCGTATATGACTTTCATGTTAGAATGTAGCGAACCTAAACATGCCCAATGGAATGTCTGAAGGACATGAATGATCTCGAGGGCTGCGAATCATTCATGGACAGTTATCCAGTTGTTTAGCACCTCCCCATGGGTGTTGGTTTAAGGGACTTCGGTGCACACTCCAGACACTGCAACACTAGACAATGGTGCATCGGACAACTTAACACTACATCAACATGCACGGTTAGAAACACTGGATAAATAGATTAGGATTGGCTTGTAATTGACCTTGATTCGTAACAGTATTCCGATTCGTATAGCATATTGATTTCGGTTATGCCCTCTTATGTGTTCTGCGCTGGACCTCTCGATTCTGTGGGAAATGCAGCAACCCCAGAGCGAAGCCCGGGCGGGACCATTCTATTATTGTGTCTTGTGTTTGTATCATTGCTCCACTGGAGTACTTGAGTCAGAGATTAAGTATTGCTTAAATGCATTCAGTATCTTCCGTTATTGCTTACTTGCATTCAGTGCTTTCAGTATCAGTATATGTGATGCACTTCCTATTGTTTGTTTACGCGTGATATATGAGATATGTATGTGATATGATTGATTGATTGAGGTGCATCATCCGATTTGATTTGATTGTGATTGGTATATGGCACTACTGAGCCTCAACCTTAGGATACCCGACGGGGTTAACTTTGGTTTAGTTTATGTGTTTGCCTCTGCAGAGTGTTCTGTCCTGGGACTCCGGACCCCGGGAACTAGAGACCCATGCGTACCCTGGCCCGGTCGCTGGTGTTCTCATTCCGACTGCTCTCGAAAGGGAGAAAATGGCCAATGTAGTAGCCACTTTGACTGTTATCTGTTTATGATTCTGATAGCATGCTTATTCATTGCATAATTGCTTAGTATATGAACATGATTTCTATGGATCTTGCACTGTGACTATTATTCATGATTAGACACAATTTGTGTTATCTTCTTGTGGCTTATATTTTGCTAAGTCGTTGTACTTATGAGTTGTCCTTGTGTGTTGCAGGCTCAGATCCCTCTCCCGGTCCTGCGTCGGTCGACCCTACTCCAGGAGAGGCTCGCGAGGCCCCCTCCGGCCTAAAGGAGTGGACTTGATCCATCTTCCAGAGTACGGTTTGCATCATTTTGTTCTCCCCATTCATTTGAGTTTGAGTCTATCGAGGGGATTTTTCTGTACTTGTGACGTGGGCCTTGAGTGATATCTGTATTTTGATTTTTGATTGTTGTAAGCCCGCTCTATAGTCATACGTTCTTGTAAATTGTTCTTGTCATCAGTTTAATGTCCTTGTAATCTCCTATGTCACCTTGGTATGTTGCGGTATGCCTCGATACGTACAGCTTTCGCGTACAATTGTTTGCACGTGTGAATGATCCCTTGTGTGTGTATGCTTGGACGGGGTTCAGGTGTGCATGCACGGGAGTACGTGTGTCATTGGTTACACTTTCTCTGACCCCCGGTCCCTGGGCTCGGGTTGTGACAGAAAGTTAAATACATAATATATTAATTTATTTAAGATATGTTTCTCTTAAAATATTTCCAACAAAAAAACTTAAATCTTTATAATATATTTTCACTTTTGGGCACAGGCTTAGCAGGGCTACAAGAATGGAAGCTTGTGGAGGTTACCACATCAATACCATTTTTTTTTCTTTTTTTCTATAGCACCAAGTCAGCTTCTAAGAAAATTACACGTGGCACCAAAAATCACTAACTTCCCTATACTCACTCTCTGTACCACCTCACTTCCCTAAAATCTCTCCCTTCTTTACCACCATGTTAAATTATTTCCTAAAATGTATCCCTCATCCACCAAACTTCCCTAAAATTCCTATAATTTAATGCAAGGCAACTAAATCTCAAGGATTTAATACAAAGCCTAAGAAAACCGTTCTGTTTTGTAGAAAAAAAAAAAAAAGAGCCATCCATTTGATGAATCTAGAGAGGATCAAATCCCATAAGAGGACAGGGACGTTTTTTTTTTTTTTATGTCTAGATTGTTTTTCACTATCCTATTGCAAACCTTTAGATTTCTTTATTGGATGTCGATGAGATAAAAATCTCATATAATACACACAATTTTTTACATTTTTACACAACTTGTACATGCACATAGTTATAGTGCCTAGGAACTTTTGGATTTCCAAATCCCGTCGGCCTTTTTCCCATATGAAAACTATAGGCAAATTCTTCATTGGTTGTGATCTTTCAATAAATTAATTATTTGAAAAGCCTGGATGGATTCTTGATTTTGTAGCATCATCCTCTTTGGAAATATTCTCGATTGTAGAATCATCCTATTAATAAATGATTTACTTTTATCATTGTTATAATAATTTGTGCAGCTCATATGATAAGAACGCATGGTTTTTACCTGATGGGTGACCTCACGGACTTTACTTTTTCCTCTTTTTTTTATATGTAATGTCATTATTTTTTTTCTCTACTCAAAATCCCACTAAAAGAGAGATTAGAAGAAAAAAAGCAATCCCAAAATAGATTAACTAAAATAATGGCCATTTGTAAAGAGATCATATAGTATAAATTAAAATCCTACTTTCTTATTGTCACATATAGAAGAATGTAAGTCATTTATTTCCTTATAATTAAATAATAAAATTATAATTTAATCAATTTCTTTTGCTAAGTTGTTATGTTCTTTTATCTACATGTCCTTTTGCAAAAAAAAAAAAAAAAATCGTAAGACCACTGCAATCATTGGGGCAAGTACTTGATCGGAACAAATGAAGGGTTCAACGTGCAACATCAACTTCTAATGATGTGCAAATTTGATCAAATTATTTGATATAAATTTTTTGTGATCATTTGATTTCTTATCTTAAATAACATGAAATCTAAACAACTTGGACCAAAAGTTATGTCCTTTTTTAGTTTTCATTTAAAAATAAATTTACAATATGTTCTTTTAACTTTTCTTATTCTATTATATATTTTCATCATCAATGATTTTGCCATAGACGTTATTAATAATGATGAAGTATGTTTCTACCTTCCCTCTTACTTATCTCTTAATTGCATATCTCAATCAACTGTTTGTGGAGTAGATTTTACACCTACTTTATTATATTTTTTATCTAATAGAATGCTTTTTATTATTTTATTATTTTAATATTTTATTAATAATAATATCATTATTATCTCTTAAAAGAATGTCTTTTTTTACGACAAATTTCTAAGCTATTTTTCATCTTATTATCTTCTAGCATTTATTAAACATAACTATAGTGAATTCTTTTCTATATTTATAACTATTATTTTAATTTAATTTAATCTTTATTTTAGCTCGGGCTCAGCACGAGCTTTTGTTGCTAGTAAATTAATATGACACCCCAAGTAATGGGTGAAGTTTCAGCAATACCTGACTTGTTCTCTTAACGTGGGCGATTGACACTTCTAATGGCCCCACAACAAGCAAATAGTAACTAGGAGATGGAGGATGAAAATCATTTCTCATAACAATAAAACATTTATTTGACTCTCATTCAAATTCCGTTGAGATACACTTCAATTTTTTATTAGTCAGTGTACAAGACATCAAAGTATAACTTCAATGAAGAGAGGTATAGCACATCATGATGATGATACTAATTACTTAACACGCCTGTTATACAATCTCAATTTATTAACCAATAAATTTAAAATGCCTAGACCTTTAAATATGGCTAACTGAATACCTAATAATATGCCAAAATGATAAATTGTAATAAAAACAAACAATTGTTTATAATAAAAGTTGACACAAACATAATTAAAAGGAATAAAAAAGAAAAACTCATGTTGCCTCTCCTCAGTAAATAGATTTGGGATCATTTCTCATAAAAAAGATCAAACCAATAGAAGTCAAAACCAAGTTAAGCATATTTGAATGTATAAGGCTTTAATTATATGAGAAGTGTTCCCATATACCTACCGAGAGAACTTTTTGTGGGGCCCACTTGTGGTCTTCTTTGGGGATAGGACCAAGGGATAGAAAGATATATGTAGGACCACCCCAAATATCATGTTTGGTCCCAATCATATATCTCTAATCTCTTCATCCATAGCTCACAAATCTAATCCATTCGGATTAGTGCATGGTCGATTCAACAGTCCAATAAATTCTAATTTAACCGAAACTTAGGGCATGTGATTATTACGGGGCACTTGTGTCTTGCAAGATTTGGATTGCTCACAAAAGTGGTGAAAGCTAGTTCTCGTAGGATTGTATATATATATATATATGGAAAAAATATATATTTCAACCACAGTAAAATGTCCTTAATTAGAAACATAGATACACAGGGGGTTCATCTACGTTAAAGAGGAACAGAGTTGTATCGAATTCGACACTGGCATAAAAATCTAATTACGAATTCGACACGGCTTTTTTAGATATATAAAAAACACCAAAATTGTCACAAGGGACCACTTTTGAAGCTAAAATATTAAGGGGCTTCTTCGGCCCCTTAGTATAGCAGGCACATGCCCATCCCCGACAAACATAAAGATAAGTTAAAGGGATAGGATTTGATTTCAAGATTGATTACAATTTTGTACTTAATTGCAAAATCGAAGCTCAATTTCTATATCAATAATGAGAAATAGACCTAAGGGATTTTAGACGTTACCTATCTTTTAGACTTTTTTGAATTTATTAATGGCTTTTGGAACAAGCAAATTCTTTTCCATCTCATCAGGTAACTTTCCAAGGATAATTATCTTATAAGATCAACGGGCCCTTCTAGGATGTGATTGTCAATATATGTAATTTGTCAAATCAATTAAGAAAAAATATAGGTGTCCAACGTGAATATTTTCATCCACTCTTTCTAAAATTTAGGAAACGATAAGAGGGTGTGATTTGAAGATATTTACATCATGGGAGAAGTATTTAATGAGCGTACTTAGGCCTACCTGTACTCTTTTTTAGGGGTGTTCATTAGTCAGGACAGCCTGAGCTCCCGAGCCACGCACGGGCCCAACCCGGTTTAGGCTGGGTTTGGGCTTCATGATTTGATTTTGGGCTGGGCTCAAACATGAATTTTGGCTAGATAATTATATGGGTCAGGCTTGGATTTATTAGCAAATAGCCCGAAGCCTGGCCTGGCCTGTACAACATAACGTTTTATGCCCTAAAATCAATATATTAATTTTTTCAAAACTCTGAAGAAGTTAAGTGATGAACATTTAGGCATCAAATACACTCTTACCATACAAAAGATCTACTTTGGTAAGATTTGCAAGGATATTGACACAACTGGTAGACGGGTAGTTCTCTATTTTGAGGTTTACTGTGTTATTGAAGTAGGGTGGACGTGATGGATCAGTCTAAATCCCTTGCATATTCTCTTGAGCATGGAGTAAATCCATAAACGTTGTTGTTGATAATACTTTGATACAGATATATAGTGTTTTGAGGTACCAACCTGCTCAAAGAATTGGGCTTGGATCGGGCTTGAAAAGGGCTGGGCCCGATTAGCAAACTTGGGCCTGGCACTGGCTTGGGCCTAGGCTTAACAGAATTTTCATGGTCTGGGCTCGGGCCTGGTACTTATGACCTGAATCGGGCCCAGGCTGGGCTTAGTTCTTTTAAAATAACTCGGACTGGGCCTGGATATGCCTCAGCCCGGCCCAACCCAGCCTATAAACACCTCTACTCTTTTTCTATTAAAACCATCCAAGATATTCATTCAAAAAAGAGTCATAAAAGAGGCTAGGATTTTAAAAAAAAATATGTTTGGTAATGCATTGATCTATTTTAAATATAGACTTCTTAAATCAATTGTTGAAAAGTTTTTCACAAATTTATTTGGATCCACGAGGTATCAAGCTTTGAAATTTGACCCCATACTTGTGTTCAGTGTTCCAAATTGATCTAACAGTTTGGATCTTGCATTTAAAGCCCATAGAATTCAGAATAGTAATATCAAATGAGCAGAAATTTTTTTACAAATATCTCAAGATTGGTGATCATCCAATGACTAAGACTTGGACCCATAACGATGTTTGAATGTCTGAACATTTTCAATGGTTTAGATCGTGATTTACTATCCAAAAACGAAAAAGGAGAAAAACGAGATTGCCTATAGACCAATCCAAGACCAAGTAAAATACATCAATGATTGACAATTTTTCACAAATTTTTAGTAATCCAGGAGAAATCAAGCTTTTAGTCACGAGCACAATAAATCAATGATTGACAGTTTTTCACAAATTTTTAGTAATCCAGGAGAAATCAAGCTTTTAATTACAACCTAATAGTGCATTCAACCTTCCAAAGTGATTTAATGGTTCGGATCTTGTATTTGTGTCCCATAGGATTCATAAAATAATATCAAATGGATCACCTTTTTTCTTAAAAAAAATAATAATCTTGAGATTGGTGATTATCCAATTGCTAAAATATGGAATAATAGTGATAGTTGACCTTCAAAACAATTTTAACGGTTTGTATTGTGATTTAATGTCTCAGAAATAAAAAAATGAAAGAGACAAATCGGACTTCCTATGGACCAATCCAAAACCGAGCACTATACATCACTGATTGATATTTTTTTCACAAACACTTGAGATCCAGTATAAATATAATTTTGGAACTCTTTTTTGTACTAGTTTGATGGCATATCAGAATGAAAAGTTGTTATTTATTTATTTATTTATTTATTGCTAAAACTCTTGGTTTGATGTGTATGCTTGTAATGTCATGTCTCTGCTGTAGATTTTTTGTTGGAAGACCCCTTTATTTCATTTGTGTGAGCTATAATCCTCCAAAGCCATGATATGAGTGTTAGTATGCTTCTCTACCGAATGTAATATTATTGCCTTTATATTTTCTTTACACGAAAATCTAGACCAACTTAATGTTGTTGCGAATGATTGATAATGTATTGCTGTAAGTTAAGATTTCATTTTGGTGTACCCTCAAATCACTCTCTGTTTGAATGTGTTTGGAGAATGTATTGATTGAATTTTGGTTTTCGTCTAAACCTAATTTAAATATATATGGAATTAGCAATGACAGGATCCGAGGGCTTGCAGATGCCATCCAACTAACCTAGACAAAGATATATGGGTGTTAAATAAAACTCAAAAAGAATATGTACGGCAAGCAGGGCTTGATCATTTATGAGAGATCAATTATATGAGAATTGACCATGCCTTGATTACCGGCTTGGTCGAGAGATGGCGTCCGGAAATTAATACGTTCCATCTCCCCACCAGCGAAGTAACGATAATTTTAGAAGACGTAGCTTATTTGTACGGGCTACCAATTAACATTGAAGTTGTCATCAGTAGAACTTTCCAAAATAACTATGTAGTGCAAGTGTGCAAGGAGCTTCTTGGAATGGCCTCCGTTCCGGGAAAGGATACAATAGGTGTAGCTATATAGTTCAATTAGATTGGAGACAATTTTAAACCATCAAAGAAGAAGAGTGATGTATTCAAGGCCATAGCTTGTTGCCTCCTTTTTTGGTTTGTTCTAAGATATTTCCAAATTCCAATGGTGCTCGAGGTGTAGCCTGAATGCTTGAACTCTTTAGGGAGTTTAAGCCTTATGCTTAGGGGCAAGACTGCCTTGTTAGCTTATACAGAATGCAAACAAGAGCCATTGTGTTGGTGCAAAATGAAAGAGAGCACGAGGAAGATGAGTAAGAAGAGAAAAAGAACGAGACAAACAAGCTCACAAGGCTCAAAACTCAAACTAGCCTATTACAATTGATACAAGTGAGTTTAATACTCTAATTCCATATGTTCTCCATATTGTTTATATGTCCATATACTTAGGCTTATCTAATCTGAATAATCTAAGTTTGTTTCATCATTTGTACAGATATAGGCATATTCAAGAATGTCTATTGGTAGATGTCCTCCCTATAATCCAACTTGGAAGAAGGACATCCAATTTCCACTTTTTTAAAAGTTGGAAACTCAAGATTGGAGAAAGAACAGTGTTCACGAACGTGAGGGAGATTTGTCAACACATAAAAGATTTAGGACCAAACCATTCTTGTGTTATCTCTTGAGGCTAATCTGGCAAAATTTGATTGGGTTGATCTCACCCCATGATCAATTTTGTATATTCGGACCCCATGGGTGAGGCAGAATTGGCAAGTGAATAGGATGGTTTCGTGGCCAGGTCTTGGTGGGACTCACCAAATCATGAGTAACCAAGAGCATGACCTGGATAACGCATAGCCTAATGGCATCTCGAAAGTCAAAGTAAATCAAAACACTTCCTGTTTTGCCAATTTAAAGTTGACGTTTATTCAATTTTTTCACTTCAGTGCATTCGGCGACTCATACCACAGTCTATACTAAAAAATATATAAAATACAATTTAATGGATTCAGAGTTTTCTCAAACCCATGAATTAGCCAACATACAAAAATTCTTGCAGTATTTTCCTTTTGCAATTCATTGCAAAAAATAAAAAAATAAAAAAATTACCATATGCACTATACGAATTAAATACCATGTATCCTCAACTCCTTAAATCTTCATATTTTCCCTTGAATTCCTTATTCTCTCCCTTTTTTTGTCCATAATTAACAAATAGAATGATATAAACATGCGGTATAACTGTCAAGCATGATCAAACAGTAGCTCTCCCTTCATTGCAAATCTCCCTTAATTGTGTCTTCGTAGCAACTGGGGGCAGTAGCTGGATTTTGTTAAAGAGGGGCTTGGAAACTTTAATACCCACACTTGCAAATTAGTAACTTTTAGAACAGTGTGTAGGAAATTAGTAAAAAAGTCAAATTTTCTGACCCAAATAGCTCGTGTTGACCTTTGGCTCATACTCACATTAGTGAAGTTCTATGGTCCTCATCCAAATTGGGTTCCAAAAATTGGATGGCTTGGATTGATGTACAAATGTGCAACATCAGCAGATGGGCCAGTACTCCCATCCAAACGAATCTTAAAATTAAGTACATGGGGCCCCTGCTTTGATCTAGACCATTGATCTTACTTTAGTAAAGATGTTATCACTCCAACTTGTGGCATGGAATGGCTAAGTAGACAACCGAGCAACAGGCAGGAATCCAGATAAAAGGGAAGCCACAAAAGGATTAGTGCATTCCTGCCTAGAATGTTTTCTGGAACACCCCCACCATTAAATGGTCTGTAAGTTCAACGGTCTAGATCGCTAAACCAAGCCCACCCATCGTTTTTATTGACAGTGGAGACTTGTCCCATCAATCTGGAGTGGGTTTAAAAAGTAAATTAGATGATAACATGAAAATGAATATTGCAATTTTTTTATGAGATCATCTTAATGGTTGTATGCTTTAATTAATCAGCCCTCTACACCAAAATCACTAATTACAAGCTCTATTTTAAATATAAAAAATATATACATACATCCCTTTTCATTTATTGTATTTTTATTTTATTATTATTGTGACATTATATGTACTTGTGTATTATAGAGATAAACAACACCACCCCCCCACCCCACAATAAGTCCCTCACCATCAGCACTATATCCAGGCATTGATCTAAAAAAATAATAGACTGAATTTTTAGTCTTGGCCAATTTGTGTAAAAAAGAACTTAGTATATATATAAATGGAACTCTATATATAAATGTATAAAAGTTGCAAATTCTAGCCCTAATCAATGTAGTTTAAAAACAGGGAAACTGAGTCATATCACTTCTTTTTTTTTTTTAAGGATGGAGTCCAAATCCGGAGATGAAAAAAAAAAAAAAAACACATTAGAAGTCTATTCCCACCACCTTTCTGCATATGTTCCCCACGTGATTAATTTGGCATGACCCACTCATAAATCGGTCTAAAATTTGTCCCATTGATAAACCAATTAGCTTTATTTCTAGTTGTTTGAACTTGTTATTGGCCCCCGAGGTGCAGCAGCCATTGAAAGGATCCGGATTCATTACCAACATTTGCAACCATAGTGAATTTTCAGCACTGATAGACCTAGTGATTTACCATTGTAAAACTTAGAAAACTCTACATAAGATGTGTGCCGTTATATTGCTATTGGTTATATGTTCAAATGAAAAGATGCATTCCCTCATCTAACCTTTTCTGATCAATACTAAATCTTACTCCCTTAGAACGCAGAGAAATCGTCCAAATTTACTCTTGTATATGATGCAAAATATAAACCCCTCTACTTATTCGCTCACTGTGGTAGATCTTGAGACTCTCATACACAAATTGTACCTACAGGGATTTCATCCACGCCACTTGTCAATTGGACCATCACATTGAATATGTGAAAATGTGTGAAGAATATGCACACTTAAATTGTTCGAGTAGTTAAGAAGTTCAACAATGAGCTCCCACTTTCAAAACCATTTGAGGCCTTACACGATACAAAGTCCATGTGGGGGGGTGTTGTGTATCTGGAGTTTTACCAATTATCAACCCTAATGGCAGCGGATTCCTCATCATGAGAAAAAAAAAAAAAACAAGCTTAAGGATGTTAGCAAAGGGAAAATCTAGAAAGGAAACCTCATCACACATAATGGTGCAGATCCATTTGCACTAAATACTCAGCTCACACGACATTTAGTTTATTTTATTTTATTTTATTTTTTGCAAACTTGAGCTCACACAACTTCCTTGCATTATCGCAAATTTGAAAATTTTGGATTGATAGAATGGAGGATCCAGTCTTCATAAGGTATATTCTCTACCTTATCACCACTTTTGGAAATCTTGGAATATAACAGAGGCAACGTAACAAAAGATATGCATTTCAGCAGATAAACTTGATAGTTAATATATCTTAGACATGTAATGTAAATATTTAGTAAATATGGACTTCAATTCAAGTCCATGCAGGTCTTTTCCTGATATTTAACTTTCTAAATTTCCTTTTTCTAAAATTTGAAAACCAACATTTCCTTTTTGAATTTGAATTTCTCAGAATCCAGCAAGCACGAGTAAAGTGAGTGGCAAGTAAGTGGCAACTACATGGTTCCCAGAGGTCAAACGGTTGAAATGCTGTCAAATCGTAACCCACCCATAATCCTAACAGCCTCCATTTCTCATCAGTCCACCCACAACTGTGGGTTTGACGACAAAATCGTTTCATTGGTATTTTGAAGTCTACTTGTTCACCATTCTGGAGGTAGTCAGCACCCAGCAGATACAGGTGTGAGGGCATAAAGCAAACTTTTTAAGCCATTTGACTAAAGCAATAATCTCATGAGAGCCATTAAAATCTCATTGGCAGAAATGATAACCCAGGTTTCATCAGTCAGATGTAGAGCGCACCCAGATCTGGCGCATCACTAAGAGAGAGATTACATCAACAGATGGATTTGACTCATGTCAACAGAAGAATTGTTAACAGCAGAAATGACAACAGAAGAAACAAATCCAGACCCAAATGTTCAGTCCATCCTTTTAACAAAAGAGAGAGAAAAAAAAAAAAAACAGCTCCAACTAGAACAACAGGCGCTCAGCCCATCAATGAAACCCCTTCCGTTTAGGGACAGAAATTTTCATGTGCTAGGTGCCTATAGGTGCCTAGCATCAAATGGTGCTAAGCACCAAGTAGAGCCATATGACCTGAAAGCTAGAGAAGTCTTGGATTTTTTGCACATATCTTACAATCTGATTTCTGTGAGCCTTTTTTTCTAATTCAAATCGTTGATTCTCTTTTAAAAGGCCAACAATACTTACTAGATAAATCTCATTACTTGATTTAACATGAATTTTTCAAAATTTGTGAAAAATTTTGAAAAACATGTGAACCGTTAGCTGCAATGAGATTTACATTTGAAGAGATGTAATAATAACAAACAAAGAATTTTGTTTAACATGTAAGTCATTTACATATGTAAAGTATTTTCACGTCCCATGTGAAATTAAAAAATAATCCGTAAATACAAGGGCCATTGGTCGGTTTAGAATTGCATTTCTTTTTTTGGCATTCTAGGATTTGACTGCCCTAAGATTGAGGTTAACACGTGTAGTGTAAAAATTTTTTGGTACATCTTAGCCTATCTTTACTACCACTAATACTTTGGGTTTGGCCCTTGAGCAGGGGTTACAAGGAAAAAAAAATGTCAGTTGTGCATTTTACTCCACATTACTAGTTTGATTTGAGAAAGCAGTTTAATGTCATTATTATCTAAGAGAGAGATTACAAAAGAAATAACAACAAAGAAAAAATCCACAAAAAAGAGAGCCCAAATGCTATCAACAAATCAATCAACCCCGCTAGAAAAAATCCACCAACGAAAATTGAGTCCAGTTATAACAAAACCAGCTCAGTCCACCATATCAACACCAAAAGTGAAAGCATCAAGCCAGAAACCTTCATAGCAACAACAAAAACTCAGACCTTCCCCGAAAAGAAGAAACAAGCATGAAATCATACCTTCAAATAGCATCATCACTCCAAAACATCATACTAGTGGTGAAAAACGAAGTAAACTTAAAACAATAAAAAAAAATAAAAAAATAAATCCCAAACCCTAATTCAAATTTCAAACCTGTGTGAGGATGGATTCCGTGGCAATTAAAACCATATCTACAATATCCCCTCACAAAATCATGACAAATCTCCATATGCCTATGATATCCATTCCGTCATGCCAATTGATTCAGCAGTGGAAGATGAAAGCAGCAATATCCCCACACAAAATCATGACAAATCTCCATATGCCTCTGATATTTGGCCCGTCATGCCAACTCATTCAACAGTGGAAGATGAAAGCAGCGTCAACCCCTTACGAAAAATCAACTCTGAACAAGAAGACTTTTTTCCTATACCAACCATTCTCGATAAATATATTTTGACTGTAATTGTGAAAAATAAATTTAGAAATAATTTTACAATTGATTTAAAAAATGAATCCATCGTAGTTATTGAGAATTGAAAATATTATGAGTGTAAATAAAAAAAAGAAAACTAAATATAAAAAATATATATTCAATCAATGAGCCAAATTCATACTATATTTGTATCCTCCTTCAACTTTTAATCTGCTTATTTGGAAATGAAGATGCCTAAATCCCTCATGTTTAGGAAGTGTGTATGTATTAAACAATATGCTATCTTTTTAGTATATATGTACATAATTTAACACATACATAAAAACTATAATAAAAGAAATAAAACCTTTGAGATGTTAGAATAGGGAGGGAGAGAGAGAGCTCTTATTCATTAGATCTGTGTGTGTACATAATGGGGGGAGGAGGATCTTATTTATAGAATAAGATTGCTTCCTCCCCAAGCAACCTAATAAGGAAAACCCTAATTCTTAGTAATCCCTTTATCTCATGTGGGTCCCAATGTGGGCATCCACCTATGATAATAACATCTTATAACACTCCCCCTTGGATGACCACCATTCAATGACAGTTGCCTCATTAAAACCTTGCAAAGGAAAAACCCAGTGGGATAAAAACCAAAGCGAAGGGAAAAGAGTACAACGTTCTACAGGATCATTGACTTGGTGTTGGACGTGCATAATGCTGCCTCGTTAAAACCTTAACTAGGAAAACCTAGTGGGACAAAACCTAGAGAAGGAAAAAGAGTACAGCGCACATATGTCCTGGGTAGCATACTTCAGGATGCCTCCCCCTGATTGACTACTCCCCCTGATGATAACATCTTTGTACATAATTAAGCATGTCAATCTCGTATACAATTTCTAAAATACTGAGTTTTGGCAAAACTTCGTAAACTGATCAACCAGGTTGTTGCTTGAACAAACTTGCTTGACTTCAATCTTGTTATTCTTTTGAAGCTCATAAGTGAAGAAGAACTTTGGTGTAATGTGCTTCTTCTTGTCATCTTTAATGTATCATTCTTTAATCTGTTGAATACACGCCCCATTGTCTTCGCAAATAATGCTCGAGGTACCTGTACTAAGAGGTAATTGACAAGGACTACATCTATGCTGAGTTAAATATTTTTGCCATACACATTCCCCACTGGTTTAAAATCTCAGCATGGTTAGAATAAGTAGCTATCAATAGTCAATTTAGTAGAATATAAAAAATAATGATATTAACATGAATAAACATATAACATGTCTATGATTGATCCTTATGAGGATCAGGGATATATCCTGAATTTGTATATCCTACAAAATTTGGTTTCAACCATAAAACAGACATAAATATCATAGCATTTGTTTAATACCAATCCAAAGCCTTTGTGCAAAACTATATATGGGAAGCATATTTATAAAGAATGAAAATCTCATTAGAACTTCTCTCGATCTGCGGGTCGAGATAAAATAGTCAATAGTTTTTTCGAGCTCTTCTGGAGTCTCGATTAGATATATAAACTTCTACTATTATAAATCCATTTAAGGATTGTATAAAGATAAATAGGCAAATGGGATTGTTTTCATACTCTTCCTTATATAAACATTCACTAAGACGATTGTACCATATTCTTCTGGAATGCTTCAGGCTGTACAATGAACGTCTTACTTATATTGAGTACGTACTCTCTGACTTTGCTTCAGGCAAAGCAAATCCTTCTGGGATTTTCATATATATATATATATATCTGTGTATGTTTTCAATCCCAGGTTTCTACAGGAAACCTTATATCACAAGTTTGCCTTTCGTTCATTTTCCTTACAAACACCCATTTGTAACCTGCAGGGTTAACACCATCTGAGGTTTGTACTATAGGTTCATATATACCACATCTATTTAGAGATTGTAATTCCTTAATGGTATCTCTTTATTTTGGCCAATATATTCTTTGTCGACATTCTTTTATAGAACATGGTTTTGTATCCCAAACAACATTCTTAATTTCCATTAATATTTGAGTAGCTACCGCATATGCAAATACGTCATCGATGATAATTTCATTTCTATCCCATCTCTCTCTTGAATAATTATAAAGTATAGAGATCTCTTTATTTATTGGGTACCCATTGCCTCTTCAGGGGCTTTCTAGAGTCTCTTCTGGGACTCGTGTCTCTTCCGGGACATCAATTTCTTCAGGAATTTTAGAGAGAGTGGATTTTGTCATAAACTCTTCTGGAGTATACCTCTTCTGGAGTATGATTGAGATATGATTGCTCATTTCTCCTCTTCTGGGGAGCTGAGTCCTTGAAACCTATAAGTCTACCATGCTTCTGGCATGTGTAGATTCATTTGCTGCCATATTTGGACTTTGTTCTTCAGGAACATTAATTCGTACTTGTCCTACAGGGACATTAATTCGTGCTTGTGTGTTCATAGCCGATACATGTGACCTAGTCACTTTTGCTGCATCATTAAAAGCATCAGGGAATTCATTTGTAATTAAGTGCACAATTCTCCGTACTTCATTCTCACACTGTGAAGTACATAAATCAAGATGAGATTGAATGGAAGTATTCCATATTAATTCTCGCCGTTCTTCAGGAACGGATTGTTCTTCAGGAACAAGGTGTTCTTCAGGAACTCTCTTATCTCCCCCTAACGGCGAGAAGACAGGCTCATCAAGATGACAATTAGCAAAAACGAACAATGAATATATCTCCTGTCAGTAGGTCCAGATATCCATTAATTAGGGTGAAGTATAACCAACATAAAGTCTACGTTCTGAGTTCATGCAGGTCACAAACCTACGCTATCAACCCTTATAAATTTAATAACATGATTAAGGATGTGTATTCTAGGTTTAATAATATGTGCTAATGGGCGGGATTAGATAGGTTCACAAATGTCACACAATATCCTTTGCGAAAAGGATGGTCAATAGATGGTACTCTAAGGAGTACGTAACAGAAGTATTAATAATTTACCAGAGCATAGGAACCCTAGAATAACAAGCTTCTGGCTTAACTTTGTCGTTTTGCTCATAATCGAATATGATTCGATTTTTAAAGATTGTCTTGTAATATAACCTTGAAATATAAGGAGAATGCACTTAGCTTTTCTAGTATCAGCTTCTGGCTGTCAATACTAGTAATGATGTACAAATACCATTATGTAGACTCTTCCGGAGCATTCAAGTATTTGTACGGATACAGCTATGATCGATGCCATGCACGAATGAAACACTAATTCAGAGAAAAACTTTTGGTTTTTTCAATGTAGTGTGTTTTGTTACACTGTCTACCGGACAGATATTATCCTCAGCTTCATGCATTCCATGAGCCATAGAGCAAGTAATAATAAACTTACATAACTAGTTAATCGCATTACAAAAATAAAAGTAAGAACAACTAAACGATTCAGCATTCAAAGCAAATATAACATAATATACGGGGGATTAAAAATAAGTCCTAGCATTCAACAAAATATCTAAGAACTGAACTCAATGTTCAAACTCATAAAAGTAGTTATAGGTCTTCCAGACCATGCTTGGTGGTTCGCCCAATTTCCAAACAAAATGCCTTTTCAATCACCTCTCCTGGGGTGGTTTATTTCATCTCTACTGGAGAACATATTATATCTACCTCTTCTGGAGGGATTTTAATTGACTAATCTGGCATTTATTTCAAGCATTGGGTGTATGACCATCTGCTGGTGATCATCCCTGTCTAATGGGGATATAATGGCGCGAAAATAAGAGCGTATGCCATATCCTTCAGGGATATTTTATTTCGACTTTGATAGTATCACCAAGCCTTTTAGAGTGTGTTAAGATCGATTTACTAATAACAATCAAACAAAAATAGAACTTCGGATTCTCAATATCCGATGACTAAATATAATGAAGAATTGGCCAATCAGAAAGTTAGAACTTCGGGTTCTTAACTGATGAATCAGAACTTCTAGTACTGTCAATACTTCAGGCTAGTGATAGAACTTCAGGTTCTTAGAACTACTGGTTCTATCAAAACTTCAGGTTTGAATCACAACTTCTGATTCTATCAAAACTTCAGGTTTGAATCACAACTTCTGATTCTATCAAAACTTCAGGTTTGATTTCATGGCCGTTGTATCGATCTACACTACTTTGAATCTTTAGAAATCAAAGCTCCAAGTTTGATGATAAATATGAATCTTCAGGTTCATATTCTAAATCTTAGAACTTCTGGTTCCAGATAATGTATGGATCTTCGGGTCCAGGTTATTCATTGGATATAGAACTTCAGGTTCTATTATTTGGAACTACTGCTTCTGGCAATAATAAATTCAGCAAAACTAAAGTTTCAGATAATCATTAGTGATAATTATACCGAAGGAATTATATCAAGCATGCAGTATAATGTTATAGAATATAAAAATAAATGTGTGTGAGAAACAGAAATAAAATGTAGAACTTCAGGTTCTTAACATCCAATCAAAGATAAAAATGTGATGAAGAATTGAGAAATTGAAGTTTAGAACATCGGGTTCTCAACTTAAGAATCAGAACTTCTGGTTCTAAATTAGAATAGTTCATGGATCTTTCAGTACGAGTTAGAACTTCAGGTTTTAGATTAGGATAATTCATGGATCTTTAGGTCCGAGTTAGAACTTCTGGTTCTAAATTAGAATAATTCATGGATCTTCAGGTCCAAGTTAGAACTTCTGGTTCTAAATTAAAATAACATACAGAACTGCATGTTCAGATTATTTATTCGATATAGAACTTCTAGTTCTAAGTATCATTTGAAACTTCGAATACGTATTGTAGATCTGAAAACTTCTAGTTTCAGAGTAAAATAAACAACGGATCTTCTGGTCCGGAATCAACGGATCTGCTGGTCCGGATTCAAATGAACTTCTGGTTCATAGATTAAAATAATTTACGGAACTTCGAGTCCGAATTATTGATTCTATATAGAACTTCTGGTTCTAAATATCGTATGGAACTTCGGGTTCCAATTTCTTGCATAGAACTTCTGGTTCTATTTATGATCCATGATTTTCAATTTTATCATGATCTCCTTTTGATAAGAAATAATAAATTATAATTCATCACTCGAATTAAAATTATAAATACTTGCATATCGAAAAGGAATAAAATAAATGCAAGTGTATAATTATCAAACTAATAAAAGATAATAAAAGAAGGAGAAATTACTTAACCTTTAAATCATCCTCTTTTTAGTACCAATGTGTAGATCTGCTCGCGAGCTTTCCGTAGGAGCAAACGGATCTCAAATCGGACTTCGGATCGTCAAGATATCGCAGAAACAAGTTTCTGCCATCGACCCGGTCAAATCTGCTTTTGACTATAAGAATGCTGACATAATACTGACGTCAGCAGGCTGACGTCACCTAGATGACATCAGGCCTTGTGCATTTGGCAAGCAGGCTTTGCAAACGGGTCATTCCAACCCAACCTGAACCCAAAATGGCATGCACTAGTAACTGGGCTCTCTGAGAGACGGGTTAGGTCAATCAGACCTGACCTGTACTCGACCTGGTTTAAGAGCAAGCTCTTCTCCCTCTTTGTTTCGGTTTTGGGTTCTGCAACAGCACCGCCGGTGCTGACGGTGATGTGGGGCTGTCTGGGAGGGTCATTCGGGTTTTTGAAGGAAGTGCAGATCAAGTCCGATTCAGAAATCCGATTCAGGCGAGGAGAAGTGCAGATCTCCGGTGGGCGGCGGAGATTTGTGGGATCTGGTAATCTTGGATCGGATCTGATTGGGGATTGAGATCATCAGTGAGGAAAAAAAGAGGATCTGGAACTGATTGAAGGAAGCTTTCCCAGTCGATTTCTTCGAGAAAGTCGTGCTCTTGCTCTCCTGCTTCGTTTTCCATTGAAAAAGTATTTACAGAGAGGAAGAGGAAAACTTAGGGGATTTCGTTCCTTTTACCAATTTGACCTCGTAAACCTCCCCAGTTTCCAAATCTACTCCCTCTCCTCCAGGTGCCTCTCCGTCGGCACCGCCGCCGGACAGGACGTCTTCGCCCTCAAGGAGATTGGCGTCCCGGACGCCGTCGGAATCTCTAACAAGCCCCAGCCGCCCCTGGTGATCCGCGGCGACCCCCTCCGCCTCCCGTTCGGAGGAGGCACGTTCGATTTCGCCTTCTCCGCCGGCGTCGACGGGGTCCTCCGCCCCGGCGACCTTGCCGCGGAGATCTGCCGGACCCTAAAACCCGAAGGATTTTTCGTCGTCCACACGGCCTCTGCCAAGGACTTCTACAGTCTCAACTCGTTCGTGGACTTGTTCGATTGCTGTCGATTGGTCCGCTCCCGCGAGATCAACGGCCCTGATAGGGGGAGATTCAAAAGACTGATTCTCCGATTTCTACAATGGAGAAAGAGGAGGCGTAGAAAGAGGAGGAAAAAGAAGAGAGCCTCCTGTTGGTTTTCCTGCGGCAGGAAGAGACGTAGAAAGTAGACTGATTCTCCGATCTAGTCTTTCCCTTGCAGTGTCTCTTGTTGGTTTTCCTGCGGCGGGGAGACGTCGCAGGGAGGAGAGAGGGAGGGAGGGAGGGAAAAGGAAAGAGCCTCGTGTTGATAACGTGTTAGAATAGGGAGGGAGAGAGAGAGCTCTTATTCATTAGATCTGTGTATGTACATAATGGGGGGAGGAGGATCTTATTTATAGAATAAGATTGCTTCCTCCCCAAGCAACCTAATAAGGAAAACCCTAATTCTTAGTAATCCCTTTATCTCATGTGGGTCCCAATGTGGGCATCCACCTATGATAATAACATCTTATAACATGAGATATAATTGTCATAATTTATGTAGGCTCTCATATGGACTTATACACCATTAACATTTAAAATGCACATGAAGGTGGGAGACCAATACTTGAAAAATGAATGGGAGTTTTGGATTGAAATGGAAGGACAACCATATTTATATACTAAAAAAGTCCTAGATTATTGACAAATGTCTCTCATTCAATTATACAAAAAGAATGATTATAGGTATCATAACATATGCTAAAAAAGTCACCGATCATTGACAAATGTCTCTCGTCCATGATTGACAAATGTCTCTCATCCATGATTGACAAATGTCATTGATCTAAACCATCGCTCCAAAAGGATGATAACCCAATGTTAGTCATTCAAATAGGCAAGTTAAGCTAGGTTGAAAGATGAAATGTCATGAATTGATTTAAACCTAACCCATTATTTTGGTTAAATAGGTAAGAAATGTTAACTCAAACCTTCAAGAAAACAGCTAAAATCAACTATAACTTTGAACATCTAAGTATAATTCAAATTAGGTTGTCGGTTGAGTTAAAATTGTTATTACTATCAATATATTTCAAGACTTTCTCTACTTCCTCTAAATAAGGCATCGCAATGATTTTATTAATGGCATTATGTAAAGTTCTTATCAATTATCACAACTTAAAAGATTTGTAAAATTCTTTCACTTTAGTTTCATTGGAAGGTAACCAACACCCCAAACTTGACCCATTTCCATTGAACCAATTGTATTTTATACTTGTAAGTTTGTAGTGACTTTGTAATAGTTGTTTACCAGGTCAGGTTAGGATGAAATCGACTCAGTTAGAATTTATTTATAAATCTGAATGGTTTTGATCATTTCTTTCTCAACCAATACTCTTGTATTATATATTAAAGTTGTTGATTTTGATAGAACTAATTTCAATATTGACATTTAAATTGTACATTTATATTATTACTTTATGTTATCTATAATTATTTTAGGGTGATTCAAGTAATTTTTGTTTATTAAATATGGTTAAGATAATCATCTCATTTGTTTTTTAATCCTATTAATCAAAATGAATCTAATGGCAAAGCTCCACTTTTTTTACAAGAAAAGTCCACGTCTATATTCCTTGATAATTTAAGATTATGATTAGTAAATAGTCTCTATAATTATATAAATATATTATTTTGGCCAAAATAATATTGAGAATTATGAACTTGACATATTATTGGTTTTTTTTTTGGTAAATGGGTCCACTTTTAAACTCATACCTTATAAATCTAATTATATCACTCCACTTTGAATTAGACTGATTATACGATTGATTATAATTTTAAATATTTAATAAAAATTAAAAAACCAATATACTTGACGCGCGGTGAATAATATTCAATATAACATAAAGAGTACATTAATTTATTAATTCTCATAAAATTTATATTTTATTACTTTTTATTTTGTAATTTGTAAACATTGATGCTAATAAAAAATTAATTACAATTAATTAATATATTAAAAGTTGACTTTCATCAAAACTACTATGATAATTTTTTTAATGTATTTATCTGTCTGTGCTTTAAGTATGGATGGTCAAGATAGTTAACATTGAATTGTACAACATTCCCTCGAATGAAAATTGAAAATACTAAAACTTGATTATCTACTTATGAATTAAGAGAGATGAGATCTCACCCACCATTTTGATATTGCCATTATTTGATTTCAGCTTTTGTTTTATCTCCTAGACTCCTAATGACTTACTAACTAATAGCGTGTGCAAACCTACTTGCCCCTAACCAAAAGTATCCTAACTTCATTGATGGTTAGGGTCACTTGGCCAAGTGAACATTTTCTAGTGCTAAAACCAACCTATGAAAAAAAAACTTGCTGGGCCCATGTCGGCCCACACACGACCATCAAATCCAAAGCGTCAACTTTAGACAGTAAAAACGGAAGCGTATTGATATGCTTTGACTCTTTCGAATCCATTGGTTTCTGCCGGAACTTGATAGTTGTATTATGCAGGTTATGATCCTAGTTACTCATCATTTGGTGAGTTTCACCAAGACCTGGCCGTGTAATCATCCTGTCCACTTATCAAATCTGCCATGGGAGTTGAATATATAATATTGAGCTGGTTCTTTGGGCCAAGGTGAAGTACAGCAGTGAGTCCAGAGGCCTTCGCTTCAAAATGTTCTAGGACGTTGCAAGATTATAGCAACAACGATGTTGTTTATTCGAAATTTTATCAATGATCAAAGATAAAAAAATTAGTAGATTCTTCATCGTAAAAGAAAAAATGCTTTTATTACAGCTCCCTAAATGAAATGGAAACACCGCCTATAACTTCTCTTTTTATCCTAAATTTCAAGTCATTTAAGCTAAAATAGGAAACTCTCACTGAAATCATAGAAAAATATATATTGGGAACGAAATGATTTTTACTCCAAGGTTTTTTATGATAAAGAAGAGGCTTTTCTATTGCTTACAATTTAGGCCCATTCCATTCCCTCTCTCCCAAAAAACTATACCATCTCATGGTCCCACCTCTCACCTCAAACTAAAACGTATGAATTAATTGCATGATTAATATTTTACATTTATATATATATATATATATTAATTTCAAAACCTAATTGCCAAATGTTTTGCTAAAATCTAAATTGTAACAACTTTTTCCTTTTTCAGGCTAGATTAAAATGGGGTTGGACAATTACGTGATGTACTCTCATAAATATACTTCAAATTGGTCAATAGATAACCAGTTCACAAGGGCCCACCTAATTGAGCGGTCTAGATAGTTCACACATGTGGTCTCGTACGAAATCGGAAGTAGTGTCACCTTTTTATGCAATCTTCTTCTACTTCTTCTCTCCTCGCTCTTTTATTAGTTAATGATGATTACTTCATCTCATTAAAAACAAGCACGACCGATATGCCTTCAGGAGACTCGGAGCTCTCCATTGAAATCTCCCAGCAGCAGCAGCAGCAGCAGAGCCACCAAAACGACGCCAAGAACAAGAACAACAACGAGGAGACCTAGAAACTGCATCCGAGCTTGAAGATTTTAGGGTTTCAGATCTCGACAGCATCAATGCCTGGTCCAGCTCTCTCTACTCCAAATCCTCCATGAGCCCGAGAAGCCGGCAATGCTCCACCTCCAGCCCCATCTCTCGAGACTCCTCCTTCGGATCCTTCCCGCCCACCGCCTGCAACAGATTCTCCGCCGCCCGGGCTCTCGATTCGCCGCCGAGCTGGCAGATCTGGCCCGCCTGGAGGTTCTTTTGGATCGGTGTCCGGGCGAAGAGGAAGGCGGGGAAGCAGATGAGAGGAATTGCTGTTATTGTTGGATTGGTGGGGTTCTTCTTCTTCGTGAATTGGTGGATGCTTTCGAATCTTCAAGATGGGGGCAGTCATCGAGTGGTTCTCAATCGGACTGTGCGATCGGTTCCGGTATGGATTGATCACTTGTTATGTATATGTTCAACCAAGTTTGTGGAAAGATGGCGTTTTTTTGTTGTTCTGTTGAGTATATTTGTGCTTGCTTGATTTTATGGTTTGAATGAGTAGTCGGTGGATCAGTTGTTTTAATTTGAATATGAGACTGTGCAAGTTGGTAAAGTTGAGAGTAGGATTCTGTAATGAGGATTCTGTAATGATTACGTAGCCATCACCATGATAATTTCAATACCTAGGGAAGTCAAGGTCACTTCTAACCTCTTTAGTAATCCTTAGGTGAGTTCATTTCACCTTCAATTCCTATCTATCCAATTCATGTGCATCTTTTGCGAACAAACGGGGCCTAAGTAAAACCTGGTGGGATTTGCTGACAATCACAGGCTGATCCAGATACTGGGTCAGTTGAGGTAGATGGGTATTTTCATATGCCTTCTTTTAGATCTGTCACCAAATATGGATTTGACCAATATCACCATTTCCAACACCACCACCCCCCCAACCAAACCCCGGGGCAACAAATTGGGTTGTTTTGTAGAGCGCATACATGATGCAAATAGTAGGTCATGTTTTGGTTGGGTGGGGGAAAAGAGAACTTGCAATATTCTTGGTAATGAATATTTCTTTGGAATTGGATCGGTTTTGGTAATGTAGAAAACTCTGATTCAGTACATATGCATATACTACATAACAAATTAGAAACCGAATAAATGTTCTCCTTTATTGGTTTGACATGCATTTTTTAACTGTTGTCAACAGGGCGTTTTGAGGATTGATTAGCAGATCATGGCTTGTTAAGGAGTTGGATATTGGAATATTATAATCTTAATTTATATGCTTGATACCTTTGTCCAAAGCTGCATTTCTGTTTCATGAATGTCAACAGATGTTGGTTAAGAAAGAATTAAATGTGAAGAAAAGGACACCTAGTTAGCTAAAATGGGGAACTGAGTGAACTTATTCTTTCTTGTTTTGATAAAATTTTCAGGGTGTGCGGAGTAAGTTTCCAAAAGGGAAGAAGGCACAAAGAGTGATGTATGGCAGGCTGTTGGCTTTGGCTTCCCATGCCTTGGCCGAGGTATGCTTTGGTTTTACCTTTAATGTCTGTGTCGTAGTAGAATGCAGATTTTAGCTGATAGTAAGGTATTTTCTTTTTCAACTATTGCTTTAGGGAGTAAATAAACCTGAACCCAAAGACTTGTGGATGGAGCCAGTGAATTATCGTTCTCATTGGACACCTTGTGCTGATCAATTCAACTGGAAAGCTAGTGGTATGACTTATCAGAGTTTCTCTTAGTTTCCATCTTTTGAAATATTTATTGGGCATGTGAGAGGACTGATCCTTTTGCCCGTTGGCCACACCTCCCTTCCAATTGTTGACTTTTCAGTTGTCCTAGCTGCATCTTATCATGTTAACTTCATTTTTTCTCCCTGATCTCACATGGTTATATCTTTTAAATTTGGCTTTGTAGAGGGAAAGAATGGGTACATTGTTGTCAGTGCAAATGGAGGCATAAACCAGCAGCAAGTCGCTGTAAGTAGTGCTTCTGGAAGAAGTTGCTGCTTTCATTAATATTATAATTATTATCATCATCATGGGCATAGTTCAAAATTAGTGGTACATTTTACATATTGGCCGTTCCAACCTATGATGCTCAAATACGAACATGGGTACGGATACGAACATTGATAACGGGGGTTCGATACGCCGACTTGAAAATTTTAGGATATAGATATTGGTACGGCATTTCAAAAAATATATACATATAAATACTTATCGTAGTGCTCAAACATTACGAGGCCCACTGTGTGGATCAAATTTTCAATGAGGTGGGCCTGACAGTATCTTAACATAGAAGAAAATAAAAAAAAAGAAAAAAAGTGAAAATTAAAAAAAAAAAGCCCAACAAGCCCATTCTTATTAATAAAATGCGATGGGTTCTTTTGCCCCTTTTGCATCTCTGAGGCATCATTGAACGAAAAAGAAGAAGAAGAATGAATAAGAAGAAGAGGAGGCGTATATAGTATCTTAAGTTAGAAGCTCAAAGTAGCAACAATAACAAAAAGCAACACAGTGGTTTACCACATAGCTGAGGAAGCAACCCGTCAAAACGAAAGCAATAGCCCTTGTCAATTTAGTTTTCTTCATCCTTGCTACCACCTTCTCCTCCTCCCCTTCTCCTCCTTTTTTGCTTTCCTTTTGATCAAACTAAAAGAGGGCTCATTTAGGAGTAAATTGGCCAAAATGGACAAAATCTGTCAATAATTTTGAGTAAAACATATTGCATAGCCGTATCCTAAAATTGGAGGCCGTATCCAAGCCGTATCTTGCCGTATCCTATACCCGTATCGTATCGTATTGGTACCGATACCACAGGGTAATTGGAGTATCCGGGTATCATAGGTTCCAACAAATGATATGTATCAAATTTTGGCGTTATATTCCATATTTGCATGAAATCATTTTACCCCAGAAGATCTGAAAAAAAAAAAAAAACAAACCAAGTATAGTAAGATGCTTGATTTCATTTCAATGTTTTATTTCATCAGGACATATGATGTGAGCAATGTATTATAACTTTGAAGGTCTTGCTGGGTCTGTAAACCTGTTGGATCCAAACTGCCTCGTTCGTTTAAATTTTGTGATTGTATATACTTTATTGGTTAAAAATACACATGTAGTTCAAGCTCAAACTCAGATCTAAATCCTACCATTCCTTTTCGTTTATTAAGTCTCACTCAATAAAAACAATTGTACTTTTGTAAGAAATAAAAAATAAAAAATCCCAATAACAAGAAAATAGGAGCTCAACAAGAGGTAATTTGCAATTTTAGGATGTTAAAGCCCTTTTTTGTAGTTTTTCGAATTATGAGGTTTTTGGTTCATTGGGTAGATGAGGTTTTGAGTTCATCAAGTAGCTCTCCTATTCCAAGATTATCTTCTTGAACCTCGACCGACCTGGACTCATCTCAGCCACCAAATATCTTATTTTCCAAAAAATAAGCCTTTTTTTAATGAAAAAGACAAAAAAGCCCATTAAATAATGCCAAAATTCTAATTATTTCAAAACATGCCAAAAGTTCGCTAATTAAAAAGCTAATTTTATTTCATTAACATTGGCGCATGCGATGAATCAATCCATCCTATGATTCACAGGTTATGGCCAAAACAAGGTTTTTAGCCAAACATTAAAGGAGTGGCATTCTTGTAATTAACCCAAAAGCCAACCCATCTCCCTTTTCCCTCCTCACTCCTCTCCACTCGTTTTGCACCTCACCAAACTAAGGGTGTTCATGGGCCGGCTCGGGCCGCGCTAAGGTATATCCAGGCCTAACTTGCCCTTAGATACATTAGCCCAGGTTCGGCCCAAGCCCAACACAAGCCGTTAAAGTCTGGCCTAAGGTCACCCATTTAATAAATCGGGCTAGGCCAAATTCGACTTTTAATCAATATTTTAGCCTTTTGAGTAATTGTTTGTAATAATTAAATTAAATTGCATGCATTTGTTATGTGGATCATGCCGGGGCGGCTTTGGGCTTTCTATCATTTAATCAAGCCTGGCCCAATTATTAAAAGCGCCGTAATAACATGTACAAGTCAGGCCCAAAACGAGTGGGGCCTGAATCCGGTACGGGCTGGGTGCGCCCATGAACACCCCTACACCCAGCCAACCATGGTTTAAAATATCAACTGATACGTATTGGTATCAGACCTAACCGTTATGATATTTTAAGGAAATACAGGTATCAATATCGTATCAATTCATATCACAAAAATATCGTTTAAATATCGGTTGTAAAGGCAATAGTGCTCACAAGTGTTGTGAGAAGTCCCATCTTAACCGTCCATTCCAAGATGAGATCCAACGGCATCCACGCATGAGATAAAAGCACCCAAATGACTATTCAAATTTCATTTCCCCCTCCCATAAGCCCCAAATTCGAGCTAGGTCAGAAACGGAGAATGCACCAGCAGAAGTTGCCATCTCCTTCACTGTCTCCACCTTCCAGACGCTGGTGCAGGACACATCTCCTTCACCGTCTCCTCCTTCCTAGGCGCTGGTGCAATACAATAATCGCCGTCGCCGTCCATCTCTGCCGCCACCGGTCTCACGTATGCCCTTTTCTCTCTTCCTCCCTCTCTCCCTATTTCTCTCCTTCTCCCTCGCTCATTTTCTCGAGCTCTCCCTCTCCTGCTCTCTTTCGTCTCTTACCCTTTCCCTCTCTCTTTCTATCTCTGTCCCCCTTTCTCTCTCGCCCTTTGTCTCTTGCTTCCTCTTTCTCACACCCTTTTTCGCCTCTTTCTCTCTCGCCCTCTATCTCTCCCCATCTGTCTCTCGCTTCCTCTCTCTCTCTCGCTCCCCTTTTTGCCTCTCTCTCTCTCTCGCCCTCTATCTCTCCCCACCTATCTCTCACTCCCTCCCTCTTTCTCCCATTCTCCCTCTCTCTCTCTCCCCCTCCCCCTCTCCCTTTCTTTCTTTCCTCTAGCCCTCTCCCTCTCCCTCTCCTTCTCCACATCTGTCTCTTGCTCCCTCTCTCTCCTTCTCTTTCTTCGTCTCGTTATTCCTCTCTCTACTTTCCCTCCCTCTTTATATCTCTGCCTCTCTCCTCTGTTTCTCCCTGACGCTCCTTTTGTTTGTCTATCTCTGCTCCTTTATCTTTCTTTCTCCCTCCCTTCCTCTCATTGTAACTTTTTTTTCCAGAATCTGTCTCCGCCATGTATGAAAAAGAATTTAATTTTCAGACTAAAACTACATAAAGAGGAAACTGGAACAGAATAGTTTAGGGTGGAAAACAGTGAAGGCTTTACAAAATGAGTGGCTTTATTTTTTTTTCCCTATTTTTTTAATGCAGATTGCATTCACTGTAGTTCTTCTATGACTGGCTTTATTTCTACAAACAGCCGGATTGCCTCCTCACCAACGTTGCTAACAAGAGTAGTAGCAATATCAGCCATTCCAATCAAATCCACGGCTGGTTTCAGAGAACCTGGTTCTAGTAATTGATCGACTTGGGTGATTTATGTGCTATGTGGTTAGACAGTTTCTTCTGGGTCTTGGGTGAACCTTGCCATGTATGAGGTGAAGGAAGATGAGGAGGTGGTTTTTGTTGAAGAGCTGGCTGGGGTCTCTGGTGATTAGAGGTAGCAATTTCCAGCTATCTTTATTGGAGGGTTGCTTGTTGGGGGGCTTGATCATCTCATGGCCGTTCATATTTCTGGTGATCTGGTGCCCATCTTGAAAGAAGCTGGCTTGTCGTGGTTCTGATGTGTTTTCCTTTCGTTTTCTGATGTGGTTTTGAAGCAGCCAAGATGAAGCCGACATGAAGGTCCATACCTAAGCACTGGGTTTAGTTCTTTGCCAATTTGGGAGTTTTTGGATGCTGTTTTTTTTTTCTCTCGGTGTATTTGGATCTTGTTTTAAATGTATGCTAGTATCAATTGGTATATTTGGATCTTGAATATTAAATGCATATTTGGATCTTAATTGTTAAATGTATGTGGCTACCAGTTGGCATGTTTGGATCTTTCATTGAAATCAATGGTATCAGTTGGCATGTTTAATCAATGGTATCAGTTGGTTACCTATGGTATCAGTTGGTAGTCTCTTATGATGCATTTTGTTGTAAAGCTAGCTTCTTGACTTGTAATGAGATGGAACTTGCTATGATCTCTTCACGAACTAAGTAGTTTCCATAAATAAAAGAGAATGGATACAGATTTGTGGTGATGTCCCAGCCAAGGAATATTCAAACAAATAGACAATCCAACTTACAAATTTGTCCACAGGAGATCACAGATGCACTAGCTTGCCTTTGACACAACTACTTGATGATTTTTTAATGGTTCATACGGAGGCTTTCCCCACTGGCAATGTTTAAAAAATATAAGCATTCAGTTACTCAAGCAGATGGATGTTATAGTCTGTCCATGCACTGAAATCATAACCTTTCAATTCTGTTTGTTTTAGGCGAATGAGGTAGCAACCACCATAGCTAAAGGTGTAGATTTGGTGCCTCCTTGTTATCTTGAGTTGCAAAAATCAAACATAGTTTCTAGTCTTTTATATAGCTTAAGGGCCAAAAAAAAATATAGTCATTTGTATGCCTCTATGGACTTCAAGTTTACAACAGCCTAACAACCAGGCGATTCCATGCTATCTGTGCAACAAATTTATTTAAACATATCAATTCCAATTCAATAAATCTAGATTTCAACACAATTCAAGAATATGAGTACATAATACTATGACAAAATAACTTTCTATTACAACACTCAATCAAGTATTTCTACAAATACATACCACCCATTTGTAAAAATAGAAATAACCATGCTACAACTCCATTACAACTCAATTGCAACTGCATTGAATGCCACTATGGAAAAGAAAAGAAGGAAGTGAGACCACTAAATATATTGAAAGAATGAATCCACACTTTTTTCCACATCTGTTAAATAAAACATGATAATTGATACCAACTCTTACCATTGTTCACATTTATGAATATAAATGATCCAAACAGGCCTCATCCCTTTTCAAGAACCACCCACATATCAAAAAATTTACATGATGTGAATACATGTTCCACTCAGGACCCCACATACATTTAACAAACATGATCCAAAAAATGAAAAAAAAAGCACCCAAAAATAAAAAGTGCTCCGTCATAGGCCATCATGCTTGCTTCATCTAGGATGCATCAAGACTCTTTCATATTGGTGTTAGGATTCCTGCATTTGACTGTTATAGTTTGAACTAAAGGTATGAATACAAGGGAACACATCTACAGTGAATTCAATCTGCATTAAAAAAATAAGAAAAAAAATATAGTCAGTCAATTTGTAAAGCCACAAATCATGTGATTAAATTGGTGATAAACAGAAACTTACATCTAGCTTTATGTGAGTGTATCATCCTCGGAAGTTGACCTTTTCAATGCCTCACATTCAGATATGAAAGAAATAGATGCAATCATTAGGAACTTTTAGTTGAATACTAAAAGTTAATACAACAATTATGTGTAAGAATACCTATTTACAAGCGCGGGACAATTGCGCTTATCATGTGCAACACCACGCTTTCCACATCCACGACAAAGTCTATCTTTTTTCATAGCTTTTTCCATAGAGGACTTTAATCTCTTCAGATGACCTTTTGTAATGGCTTGTTGTGGTGCAAGATACCTCTCTGTAGAACAAATGGTATTTTCTTTTCTCTTATGATCATGTTCTATCATCACTTCCTTTTCATTAATCTCTCGAATACCCTTTTTCATCGTTTGGAATAACCTTTTTGCATAGTGATATGCTTTCTTACAGAAGGCACCTTCATCAACAATAATTGCAGCATCAAATGCTAAATCTCCATGTCGTTCAAGCAATGAACCATCAAATGTTATACTACTTTCAGAATCATCATCTACTTTTGCATATCTAGTCCATCTTCTCAAAATAAACTGTTCTAGCTATGTATTGATTCTCTCCTGTTTCAAGACGCAAATGATATGTCCACATGGAATCCCTTGAAACTCAAACAATTGACAAGAACATTTTGCATCCATCTGTTCTTTTTTGAAAATGACAGTTCTTTGAATTTCTTTGGCATTTTCGTATGATGAAACATTATAAGTTTTTTTGTTCAACGTCATCTTTTACAACATCGACAATGCCAGATGTTATATACATGAATTGATCTTGGAACTTGTAGAACATCTTCTTCGTATATATTTCCGACATCTTTTGCTCCATGGGCAAATTTGTCATTAATTTTGGCCTTCCATTAATAATTTCATGATTTGCCACCAACAAATGATATTTTTGAGTTTCAACTCCTTGCTCAAACCAAAACATAAAATCACACAATCTATTTTTTTCAGTGACGTATTGCTTTACAAAAGCATTGATACTTTCACTCCTTGACGTTGCAAACATCCCTCCAAAAAATAAATGTTTCATATAAACTGGTATCCACATATGACGAATATTGTACATCGCATTTAACCAATCATTGTCCGAAACATCATATTTAGTCATCATGTTGTTCTAACTCAATTCAAAGTGTTCAATTGTCAAAGAGTTGAATGTGACTCTTTTAATAGCTTCAATCAAGCCAACTTTATGTATCGCAACTCCACCTAAGTTTTTCTACAAATTTTGCATGATGTGCCACAAACAATAATGGTGGGTTATGGTGGGCATGACAAAACTAATTGCTTTTGTCATTGCGGGGTCCTAGTTTGTCAAGAATGTGTTTGGTGGGTTTCCTTGCATTGCTTCAAGCCATTGATTAAAAACCCAAACAAATATGTCAAAAGTTTCATTTGATATTAGGCAACATCCAAACAAAATTGACTGATTATGGTATTAATTCTAGTGAATGCATAAAAAATGAGACCATATCTATTTGTATTGTACGTCGTATCAAATGAGACAACATCTCCAAATTCCTTAAATGATTTTTGAAAATAATAATCAGCCCAAAATACATGTTTTATGTGGTCCTCATCATCTTTCTCAATAGAAAAGAAGTATCTTGAATCTTTCTCTTTCTTCTATCTAAAGTATTCATAAAACATTGGTCCATCATTATCCTTTGCTTCTTCCCTTTTGTCTCTAATGTGATTTTGAAAGTCTGTTTCAATGAAATCAACTTTATCTCTCCCACCTACTTGCAACACTAATAATCCCATTTGTTTATTTGGCCTTAGATTAGCCGCTCCATAAGTATCTATGAGTTTCTTTTTTGGAGCACTAATTCTATAGTGTGACTGTAGCATGTAAGTCTTTCTAGGGGTACTTAACAAGTGAGAATGTTCCACAATAATTCTAAATACAATTTACCGCCCCTCTTTGGTTTTTTTTATCTAAAGGTATGCCCTACAATTATCTCTTGTATCTAAAAACCGTTTTTGCGTTGCCCTTTTATCACCAAACATTTCTTTCTTACAACCTTCTTTAGAGCACACAAACTTTTTTCTCACCACTTCATTATTGAATCTCGTCTCTGAGCTCCTTCTAATGTTGAAACCCGCTAATTCTGCATAACTGTTATAAGCAGTAAAAGCATCATCTATATTATCAAAATATCGTCCTCCTTTCGGTAATAAATCTTCACCGACTTGTGGAACAAATGACATAACTGGTAAACATGGATTTGCATCTCTCTTTTAAAAGCCATGAAAGACAATAAATGCAAAACAAAATATAAAAAAGTAATAAGAAACTAAATAAATGGAATTATTAGAAAAATTGTAGGTAAATCAAGTATCCAAATTATTCACAAGTAATATTGGCCAATTTTGTATAATAGAACTCCCATGAAAATTCTACCCTATTGGTAAATAAAAGAAAAAAATGTGGCATAAATATTTAAATTAAAAATTGAAATGAGAGAGACAAACTTGAGGTGAACTTGGGTTTTGAAAGGAGGATGGGAGATGTGGTTTTGTCGAAAGCTGGTTTTTCCCGGAAACCATAGCTACAAATCAAGCTGTACTTCATCGCACGTATCTCTTTCATCATGCTCTGCTATCTAGTCGCTTTTTGCAACTTGTGAAGAGCTTTCTACAACTTGTGAAGAGAAGTCCTTTGCCGGAATCTATACAGAGGATCAGAGGGAGACAAAGAGTGAGGGTCAGAAAGAAATAAAGGAGAGAGGGAGGAGAAAGAGAGAAAGCGAGGAAGAGAAAAGGAGAGAAAGAAAGATACAAAGAGATGGATGGAAAGATAGAAAAAGAAAGGGAGAGCGAGAGAGGGGAAGAAAAGAGAGAGAGGGAGAGGGCAAGAGGAGAGAGAGAGAGGGAGAGGGAGAGGGGGAGAGAGAGAAGGGGCAAGAGAGGGAGGGAGCGACAGACATATGGGGAGAGATAGAGGGCAAGAGAGAGAGAGGCGAAAAAGGGAGCAAGAGAGAGAGGAGGTGAGAGATGGATGGGGAGAGATAGAGGGTGAGAGAGAAAGAGGCGAAAAAGGGAGTGAGAGAGAGAGGAAGTGATCGACAAAGGGCGAGAGAGAAAGGGGGACAGAGACAGAAAGAGAGAGGGAGAGGATAAGAGACGAAAGAGCAGGATAGGGAGAGCTCAAGAAAAGGAGAGAGGAGAAGGAGAGAAAGAGGGAGAGGGGAGGAAGAAAGAAAGGGCATACGTGAGACCAGTGGCGGTAAAGATGGACGGCGACGGCGATTACTGTACTACCAGCGCCTGGGAAGGAGGAGACGGTGAAGGAGATGGGTCCTGCACTAGCGTCTAGAAGTTGGAGACGGTGAAGGAGATGGCAACTTTTGCTGGTGCGTTCTCCGTTTCTACCCTAGCTCAAATTTGGGGCTTATGGGAGGGGGAAATGAAATTTGAACAGTCATTTGGGTGCTTTTATCTCAAGCGTGGATGCCGTTGGATCTCATCTTGGAATGAACGGTTATGATGGGACTTCTCACAACACTTGTGAGAACTGTTCCCATAAGATTAAATCCCATAAATACATATATATATATATGTATATATAGGTGACAAAACATGTAACCAACAAATTGTTTAAATGGTTATGTAGTACTTTTAAACCTGCCCATTTAAATGGGCTATGTGGATCGACTCTATTTGTTTTTCTTGCGTGATAGGTTCTCCTAACCCCGGGAGGCCCCTTGTTAAAGTGGCTATTCTGGTGTGCATAGGTACAGCTTTCTTCCTTCTTTTATGTACCCTTGATGACGTTATCATTGATACAAAAAAAACTCTCTTGGAGAGTTTTAATAGCATTCTAACTCCTTGATTCACGATTCCTATGAATAAGTTGGGCTTCTTGGACATTCTGATCTTGATAGCCCACCATGGCCGAATATTGGTTGGGTCTTTCCTTATCACTTCAATTGGATTAAAGTAATTCATATCGAATCCGATCATTCGTCATCCCAACATTTAGAGTATGAAACCCAACCACCAACTTTGGATTTAATTATTGACTATTATAGTGGTATTTATTTATTTATTTTGGATTCCAATCTATTACATTTGTTAGGTTATTACTAAATCATCCATATGCTTTGCCTGTCAAGAAGAAAAAATGAAAATGAGAAATATAAATAAAATCAAAACAATATTTGCCACATATAATTTAAATTTCAGATTTTACCTTTTTTCCTTTTTTGAAAACTTAAGAATCTAGGATGAATTATTTAAGACCACTCATTCCTTAAATCACTACTTGCTAATCTTGATTTCTTAATTCTCCCTAAAATCTTTCCTAATACATAGTTTTTTTGTGCCTAAAATCTTAATAAAATTCACTTGGTCCAAACTACTCTATTTTTCTTTATAAATGACATCCGACTACACTTTCTATTTCCATGTATAAATCTTTTTAATTTTTTTAATAATATGACCAAGCCCAATTAATTAAATGGCAGGCTTCCTGAATTTTATAAGTTATGTCGGGCTTGGGCCAGCCTAGGCCAATGCTTCTAAAGTTGGGTCAAGCTTGAATATGCCTTAAGCTGGCCCGGCTTAGCCTAGCTCATGAAGACTCCTATTAAAAATTCTCTTTACATCCAAACACTCACTATAATTTAGTTTTTTTTTCCCTAAGTTGGCCCAGTGGCCAGGAGTGGGAAGGCAAGGCGCCCACTTAAATATATTTATCAAATGGACAGCATTGGATGTTAGTCTATTTTCTTTCATATTCAATTCCAACTGATCAATTTTTTTCATAGTGAGAGGGTTGGTTGACCTAATGATTCTTGTACATTGGACTATTTTATCTAATTTTTTTTACTATATAATATATTTTTTCTCTTAAGTTGAGCTTCTGGATTAAAGGAAAAATGATCTAACTTTTTTTATTAATATTTTAATGAGACTCTATAGGTATAATACTTTTATCACATAATATTTTTACAATTGATTTAAATGGTTTATTTAAAATATAATTACTTTTTAATAGGTATTGACTTGGACTTTGTTGAACTTGGCATGGCCCAACATGGCCTAACCATTAGCAGTGCATGATCATATCTGGGCTTAGCCTAAGCGTAGCATCAAAGCCCTTACTATGATGGTTTGGGCTATGTTTTTATTTTTCTTATATAGTACATATATATTTTCAAATGGGCTACATTTAGTATGGATCATTTTCTTTTCTATGCAATTCCAACTAATCAATTTTTTTTATAGTGAGTTGGCTAATTGACCTAATGATTCTTTGTATATTGGACTATTCCATCTAAACATTTTTACCATATAATATTTTTTTTCTCTTGAGTTGACTTTACAAATTTAAGGAAAAGTGAAATAACTTTTTTTAATAATATTATAATAAAACTCTATGGGTACATTATTTTTCTTTTTTACTTAGTTTTACTAATATGATATTTAATTTTTTAGGTGTGCACTAAAATATTTAAAATTATGGTTGTGTAATGAATTTTATGTTAATATTAATTTGAAAATCATTTAAATATTTTTATTTATAAATAACATAATTATTAAACAAGGCCCACGTTGGGCATGGGCCCTGAAGCGCTAGTTATTATATATATATTATAACAATACCCCTTTTTATGGGAAGGTGACACATGGCGCAATTCTCTTCATAAGAAAGTGATACGTGACGCAATCTAAGGATTCCATCTATATTAGCTAAACTGTATCCAAACTACATCTCTAAAATCTCTCAATTTTTCTAAAATCTCTCATTGGTTTTCTATGAAATCTCTCCCTCCCTAATTTCTCTCTTGCATCCTCTACAACTTCATCCCTATCTATTCTTTAAAGAACTCTTATCTCATATATCCATACCACCTCTCTAAAATCTCTTAATTTTTTAAGCCTTTTTTGGAACACTATGTCATCACCCTTTTAATATTTTTTAATGAAAATAACTATTTAGATTGCCTTATTTTTCATAATTCTGGTTATGGGTCCTCTGTGTACCCGAACTGAAATCAAAAGAATCCCATATGATCAAAGTTTTTGGGCGACTTTAATTCAAAGTCTTAGACTAATCCTAGCTGTTCATCATCAGGATACAAGTGTGACACCAAGTCATACGTCTTGTACTGGACATCATAATACTCTACAGTAATCCATATAATAGGCGGGTGGGCCCATGATTCCAATACATCACAGAGATGGCTATTGGCCATGCCCAGACTTTTTAACTGGATTCTTGATTTACATGAGACTCTTTAATCAGACTCTTGGTTCTGACGAGACTTCATTTTCTTAAGACTTTCTAATGAAAAAGAATTCCAGTGAGTTTAATTCTCCTTTTTCTTAAGCAACTCTACAGCCATCTTTCTCTTATCTACTCATAAGCACATATGAAATTTTTACATCTTTCTTCTATTCTCCTGTGCTCTAGAAGGATATATGAAAGATATAGAGAGACGAGCTTAAATCATCAGGTATGTACATATTATGTAATTACTCTCTTGGTTCTTATTTTTTATTCATGTTGATTGGATTTGCTAGCTCTAACCCTACATTATATGCTATAAATATTGAGATATTTTCCTTTCAGCCTTTTTTGGAGCACTATGTCATCATCTTTTTAATCTTTTTAAATGAAAATAATTATTTAGATTAGTTTCTTTCTCATGATTCTGGTTCCGAGTCCTCTGGGTACCCAGACTAAAATCAAAACGATTCCATATGATTAAAGTTTTCTTTAGTTTCCTATTGACCTTATATAAGAAAATACATATATTCTTCTTTTCTTTAACTGATTAAGCAAAAAATGTTGCTATCTGTGTTACGACAAAACCACTACCCTATGGCCTACCAACACAAGATTGAGCTTTCTAAATGTGTATCGGGTTCATTTGCAAATACATGATGTGAGTAAGTCAAAAATTTGAGTTTTGAACAAGATCTAGGTCGGTGAAAGAAAATGTAGATAGGTGGTCATAGTGAATGGAAAGATACTGACTAAATCATGGATCAGATAAACTAAGACATAATGATGTTGACTACACCTCCAAATTTGTTTGAACCACAACTAAGCTAGGCATAATGTATATATTTAATGTTTAAGGTCACAGGTCTGCACATAATTGAACCCATAGTTTTATACAAAGGCCTATGCTAAACCCAGGCCCAAAAAATGAGAATATATTTAAATATGAGATTTATTGAAACATTATTAAGGAAAAATTGTACGTTACCTTTTTTCTATTAATGTTTTTATTTTTTGTTTATCTTTTACCTTTTGAGTTTAGGAGATAGGAACATATACATAATGAATTCAAGTGGGTAAAAAAAATTTTAAAGACATATATTAATATTTCCTTTTTCGATTTATCTTTCAATTTCCACTTCCCCCCCCCCCCCCCCCCCCCCCCCCACCAAAAAAAAAAAAAAGAAAAGAAAAGAAAAGCTTTTGTGGGTTTTATGAATTACTTGAAAATATTTACTTTTGTTTGTTATTAATTTTTCCTATTTTATTTCAATTATTGTATTTAGAATAGTAAGTAATTTGTGATAAGAAAAAATCTTTTAAAAAAAGAAACCTAAGATATATGTTACATATTCGTTTATGATAAGAAAAACTCTTAAAAAAAGAAACCCAAGTTATAAGTTGCGTTAATTTATATAAGTTTTATCCTAGACTTTGAACTTCAAGCGAATATCTCATCATGAAAACTCTTAAAAAAAAGAAACCCAAGATATAAGTTACAACAATTTATACTCTCTCTCTCTCTTTCTCTTCTGACTTCTCTATTCCATTCATAAATCATAATAATAGAAGAAGTAGAACGGCCGCATATTTTCTCATTCTTCCGTTGGAAAGATATATTTGTTAAGGTATTCCTCTCTCACTTCTAAGTATGCATTATATTTTATATAACACAGAATTCCCATGTCCTTTTATTATTGATAAGACTTAATTATTTTTTTCATAGCCTGTGCCCAAGCGCGAATCTTTCAAATCCCATCTTAGTGCCCCAAGTGGTCCTTGTGAATTCACCAAACTTGACGAAGTATGTACGTCATACTCCCAACTGCATTTTATTTTGAATTCCTTCTATTTGATTTCGCTACTTACAAAGCTAATTATTATAATCTTAAACTATCTCATGGTAATATGTAGTCCTTTGACTGATACTACTTAAATTTATTATTTACAAAGGTAATTATTATATTCTTACACTATTTAAAGTAATCTAGAGCCCTTTGACTGACAGTATTTAGATAAAGAATTAGATCCCTAAACCCTACATTGTTCATGGTAATCTGTAGCCCAGGAATCTTGATTATTTAATCATGAGTCATTGTAGTCAACAGTGGCGTTCTTAAAATTCTTAATATTGTTAAAAAATAGGAGTTCTAGGAATCATGTCAACCCCAATCCAACCAAATTTACGTATCATTTACCTGTTATGTTAATCAAGTTAACATATTTTTCTATTACACATATTATTAAATAATTGTTTTTAATCTTTTTTTTGTTGTCAGATACATTACAACTATAATAATTGTGGATCACATCAAGCAAATATCATTCTTATTGTATAATGAAGTACTTAAAATTTTCATAAATGAGACAGAAGAAGAATTTAAAGAATGTGCAAATAAGGTATTTTACATTTAGTTTTATTTACATAAAGTTATTTATTTATTTTAACTATCTTCATGTATATATATATATTAAATTTTTAATTATTTTTTAGATTGATTGGTATGAACTATTGGAAAATGAAATAAAAAAGCATTGTGGAAGCAATATTTATTTCATATAAAACTAGACTTAATGATGAACAAACTAACGTCAGAAAGCAGTATCCGAGTCAAGAAAATTGAAGAAATTAGCTAAACTCAAGAATCAACCATTCTATTGATAGAAACTGAAAATTATAAGTTTTATTTAATGCCATCAACACAAATTTTTTCATATCAGTTTCTTTTAATACTTTATTTGAATGTTTACTATGTAGTATCAAATTATAAAGAAAATGTGAAATTTTAAGATGTTGGACCAAGTACTTCCATTACAATATTGAAAACAAATAACTTTATTGAAACAAGCGCACAAATTGAAACAAGTTCAAGAGTTAAAAAATCTGCACAACATAAAACAACTCAACTATCAAGATAAGCGGAGAAGATGAACTAAATGCAACAATTAAAACAAATGCATGCCAATAAACAAATATCAACGTTTTTTTTTCGTTAGACCACATGTAATTCTTTTAATCATTCAAGGATGGCTTAAAATCAATGGTTTTTTTTTTTCACTCTCAACTTTTATAAATCTATGATTTAAAAAAAATATTTTCTCCTTTTAGAAAAATAAAGATTCAATATTTTAACTATGTTTTCGCTATAATTTATGTTATAATATTCATTAATATTTTATTTAAATTATTAATAATTTTTAATAAGACTTAATTATTAATTTTTCATGGCCCACGTAAAGCGCGGGCCCTGAAGCGCTAGTTATATATATTAAGAATGGAGGCCTCTAGAGGGTGCCATATCAACACCCCTTATTTTTCTTTTTTTTTTAAAGCGTCACGTCAGCATCCTATCTTCTCCTATAATCTCTCTCCCTCCCTCTTATCTTTTAAACTTGGATCTCCTAAAATCTCTCCTTTTTTCTTAGTTTATTTAGTCTTTTTCAAACCAATCTTAATCAATAACATCCCGAGCACTCCTCTTCTTCTGCAAGTAACCATCTTCACATGCTTTCTTTTATTTTTATGCTTCTCTTTCTCTTTTGCTGTATATTCTATTTTTCTTGTCCTCTTCTATTAGACAATAATTGTATGGTTTGAAAGCTTCCACGTGCGCACCACATGTGTGGTAGATCCATGTAAACACACCACAATTTGTTCTTAGATAAACAAGCCCTTAATCCAACTAAACACACCTTAATCTGTTTCACGCAATGGTGATGAATGTGCATAGATTATGAATTGAATTGGTGTGTTTAATGGTAAAAATGCTAGTAGGCTCATCGCTATGACAGGCCCCACTTGCCTACGGACCTACTCACTAGGGGCTACCCTTATCATAATCACAATGAACTCCAACAGGATCCCCCTCCATCTAAATTAAGGACCAATGGTGATCCTTATGTGTCAACCCACCCATTGAATGATAATGGCTACCCTGTCACAATCATAATGCCCCCCAAGGGGATCCCCCTCCATGTAAATCAAAGACCAATGGTGATCCCTATGCGTCGACCCACTCATTGGATGATAAAGTCCTGATAGATGCTCCTTCCTAACCTATAACCAATGTAGGACCCTCTAAAGATTATTAATTACAGAGGACCCACCCACTGTAATGACAAAATCAAATAAATCCGATGCTGTTAATCATGGATGGCCCCACCTACTAAAATAGATGAAATATATGAAATCACATATGGGTGATTCTCACTCTCTATCTAATCAAGAGTTCCTAACATGATTCAAAATAAAACTAAAATCACTCACATAAGAGTGATTACATCCTATTTAGATTCCTACGCATTAATCAAGTACTGATAAGTGTAGGTTGAGGGCAAAATGCTTCGCTAAATAGACTTCCATCTTCCTTTCTCTCTATCTAAAAAATTTTCTAATATACTTTTTTTCACTCCTCAAAAACATCCAGTTTATATATATTAACTAGCAACGTGGCCCGTGCTTAGCCTGGGCCTCTGTAAAAAAATTAAATAGTTTATTAAAAAATTTATAAAAATATAAAATTTCAGATATTTATAAAAGTCAACCTACTAAATGAATAAACTAAAAATGAGAAAATGTTTGAAAATGTAAGTAGCCTACTAAATGATTCTCGTAGTTTAAATAAAAGAAAAAAAATTCAAAAGTCTACTAAATTATATAAACATCTGAACTTTTATTATTTTGATGAACTTTGTAATAAACTATTTAAATTTTTTTATAGAGGTCCGGACTAACCACAGCCTGCAGCGCTAGAATTTAATGAAATTACCGATGCCTCTCAAGTCATTGCTTGATAATCAGCGAAAATCTCTTAGGCTCCTAGCAAAAGCCCAAGGACTAAAGTCATAGGGTGTCGTTTCGGCCTAAATGGTCACACGTGGTTGGCCATATGGAATCACACACTAACAATACCTATCGAGCTTTAGGATTCAGCTGTGCCTTTATTTGTTAAAATTATAAATTATGTTGAAATTAAAATTTTGCAATAATTGTTAGTGTTTGCGGAAAAAGATGATACCTCTCTAAATGTGCACAAGGAACGTGAACATGATGAAAATGATTGCACCGCTAAGCCCAGAGTAAACGACAAGGGGGGACATGAAAGTTGATTTGAAGCATGTACATGTTCCTACAACTTGATGAATGTTGTTGTCACTCCAATCGGTGCTAATTCATGTAGTGACCAAGTTTAAACATATAATTAATGCTAGTTTGAAAGAAAAATATTGATGAAAGGATAGCAAAATGAGGATACAAAGGAAAATGAATGAGTATGAAGCGTGATTAAAAAAATATTTTCAAGATAATTAACAATTTTAAAGAATCGCTTTTAAGCGGTTGCAGTCCATAGTTGGAATTATTAGAAAATATCACTAAAAATGAGGTTACTAAATAAATAGTAAAGAAAGTTTTCTCACAAGGTAAGATCTCAAAATGGTGTGAGAAAAAGAAGCACAACTATACTAATGGAAATAATGGTGCAAGAAAAAGAAGTTACTTCCATTAACAAAGAAACCACTGTTCTATAAAAATAAATAAATAAAAATAAAGGAAACCACTAGAGAGAATTGTGGAGAAAAAGTAGCGGTCGCCAAAAAAGTTTTGTATGGCCTTTTCTTCAGTGTACGAGTGTGGGATCCTTCCCCATGTGTGTGGGCTATCAGCCCAGGTGCAACCCTTTGACAGCTATAAGCATGAGTAAGAGTAAGAGAGGGGACTGGAAATTACCTTTTAAATATTTTTTATCCGACCATGAAAATAAGGTCGGTTAAAAGAAATACGCCACATGCCGCTAGGTATCCTCTTCTTTATAAGGTTTTTTGTATGTTGGCTAATTCATGGGTTTGACAAAACTCTATGTTCATTAAGTTGTATTTGATATTTCTTTTAGATGGGCTGTGGTTCACATTGCCAGAAGAGCTAAAGTGAAGAAATCAGAAAACAAAGTTGCCTGATTGATCGAATTGGAGACAGAGGTGATGCCCGATTAATTAAGTAACTGTCCGATCGATCGGATGATGGAAAAATTCCCACCGACCTACTGGAATTTTTTTTCTTTTTGAAGTAGGATTTCTTGTTTTGTGCTAATTCCTATTCTAGAAGGACTATTATTATAAGGCACGAAATTGATGTTATTTAAAAGGTTTCTCTTTCAACACAAGGAATCCATCTCCTTATTCTAAGCAAAGCTTACTCATCAGAGATTCTTTTCTCTTAAAGCTTTCATTTGGAGAGATTGTACTGAAGTTTTGTTTTAGAGATTTTTGTTTTCTTCAACTCTTATAGAAGTTTATCTAAGGAGTCAAGCAAGGTCTAGATCTATTGCAAAGAACGGCAGGCAGCTGGGATAATGTGTATCTGTGCAAGAATAATCACATTTTTTAGGTTTCACAAGAACTAGATAAGAGTTGTGAGTATATATCTTGTGCTACGAGTTTTATAGTACTTGATTGTTAGTCCAATTTAGAATTGCGGTTTTTTTTTTCAATTTGAGTTTCCTAGTAAAAATCGTGTTGTCTTGTGGTAGTTGCTTGTTCGATTTATTTTATTTTCCACTGCATATTGTGTGTTTATTTGTGATTTAGAAAATCACAAACTTGGGAACACCCCCAAAACCTTCATTCTTCCTTTCTTACAAGGGCTTTTTTTTTCCTTAAATCATTATAAGGACTTGAACTCACACAAACACTACAGCATGTTTTACGGTTGAGCAACAGCCGGGATAGCCTATTTGCAATAGTGCCCTAAAAAATAGTTCAAAATAATTGAGTGAGTGATATCTTTACAGATCATGCAGTTAATGGCTATGAATTTAGGCCAAGACGCTTAGGATCAAATTTTGTTGTTTTTAGTAAAATAGGTAAGTGTCACAGTGTCTTAGTGAAGACCAGTCTACCTAGAGATCGGACAGTTATGTGAGATTAGAAAACCCTGAGTCTTTGAGGCGTCTCGTGTTTTTGGGATCGGCTTCAATTTTGGTGGACTTGACCAATGAACATTTTTAAGGTCAGAATAAAGGTGGGTCTAGGCCTAAGGTAACGAGTCCACAAAACTCTAGTCAAGCACATTTATTTTTTTATGTACATGCCATGTATATATGATAACAGTCAAGATTTAAGTATTTCCTACATAGTTGCTCATGCAATATTTTAGGAACATGTGATATCATACATGCGATATCATAATGCCATATGATATCACACATATCAGCTTGGGCAATATCCTAGGGCCGTGTGATAAGGCCAATTCTACTATCAATATCCCTATTATCTGCGTATCTAATAAAATAATGCCTAGTGCCCCACTGCAGATGTCTTGCACCATGCAAGACAACCTATGGGGCCCTACCAGGGGCCTCCTATGATCCAGCCAATCCCTCATACACTACTACCCCTCTTGAATATCCTAGGGCCATGTTTTTCAAACTAAGATCCAACACATGATCAAATGGTTAAGATGATTGAATGAACTAGAAATTTTAGACATAAGTAGTTCCCATCTGAGTTTCCATCCCCCACATCACATCAACTATGATTATGGAGCCACGGATGGGCTCCATATGATAGTTTATATAATCTCATGTGCTAGCCATCCACAGGGGAGCCTTACTCTTAAATGATACTAACTATGGCAGACCTAGAATCTTCATTTGGATGGTGCGGCAATGATCAAGTGAGTAGAAGTTAAATAAAAACATCAATTTTTTTAGGTAGTATATAAAGGGTTGTTTGAATCTCGTGGCTGTGATCACTTGGGTTACCATTGGTTACTGAGGTAAAACCTAAATACATCATATTAAAATAAGGATTTTTCATTTTTTTTTAGTTCTTTTGTACGAGTGTATACTAGATCCTCAACCTAGATCTATATGTGCTAATAGACTGGTATACCCATTGCTCAAATGGGCAATCTTAGTTACTAGCTTCAGGGTCGTGCTTAGGGGTGTAAAAAAAAAACTAAGAAACCATTTAACCGACCGAACTGAACCGAACCGACGGTTAATAACCATGTTTTATTGTTTGGTTACGGTTATGGTTTTTAAAATACAAAAACCGTGCTTCATGGTTTAGTTTCGTTTTTTAGTCTCGACTCACGGTTATTAACCGAATAGAACCGTAACATATAGTTCAGTTAATCGTACATGGTTAATCGAACTGTAGCATACAGTTTGGTTCACCATGTGTGATTAACCAAACCATTACACCCAAAGTCATATTTTTAGATCAATTTCAATTGTTGATCTTTTATCATGAAACCCCCATAATCATACCCAAAGTCATATTTTAAAATCAATTTCAACTGTACGTTGATCTTTTATTACAAAACCTCCATAGCCATCCGATATTCAAACCCTTTCTTAGTACGGTTAACCATAATCGAACCGTCTAATATGATTAACCACAGTTCGAATTTTTAACCATTTTTTAGGGTACAGTTACAGTTGTGGTTTTTAAAACTTGAAAACTGACGGTTCGGTTCGATTAACGATTTTCTCAAAATCCATGGTTAACCGAACCATTACACCCCTAGTTGTGTTGCACTCATATAGTCATATCCAAACAAGGACTCAATACTCCTCCATAGCAAACAGATTTGGGGCTAAACACAGGTCCGTGGCTTCAAGTCGGCCCATTGACAACCTTGTCCGTAGATTATAAATTCTCCTGCTCAATGGTTGTAAAAAAAATTATTTTTGATTAGTATGGTTGTAAAAAATTTAGAGTTTTTTTTTCCAGTAATGAAGGGTTTCTTAGCCCGTTGGGCCAGGAAGAGTTGAGCAAATCCCCAATGGCCCCAATGTGGTAGTGTAACTCAAACTTGCAAGGGCCACAAAGGATTTACCAGGCTTAAAACTTAGAGGGAAATGGGAGATGGGGAAAGGAGAGAAAGAAAAGGGAAAGAAAGAAAATGAGGGAAGAAGAAAGGAGGTAATGGGTGGTGGTGGCTGGCTGTGAAAGGAGGACCTAGATCCTCTAGTGGTGGTTGTTGGGAGGTGAAGGAGTGGGGGGAAGAGAAAACCCAAGAGTAGAGCTAGGAAAAATGGGGCTGGGGTTCATTTTTGGGAGAGAAAATGAGATGGGGATGAGAAGGGAAAATGGAAATGGGTTAGGATTGTGAGAGCTTTACAAAACTACCAATCATTTAGTAACTTGACTAAAAACATGTGTTGGCCATAACTTGTGAGCAATAGGTCGGATAAAGTCACCGTAAGCGCCAACATTCATGAAAAAAAAATTTTTCAATGAGGCCACTTTTGGTATGTTTTGAAATAGTTGGAATTTTGGCATTATTTAATGGGTTTTTGGGTATTTTTCATTAAAAAAGGCATAATTTTTAGAAAATAAGCGTTGAGATGGGTTTGGGTTGGTCAGGGTAGAAGGGCAAAGTTAATGGAATAAGAAGAGCTAACCAATGAGCCTAAAATCTCACAATTAAAAAAACTACAAAAAAGGGCTTCTAATTGTCACAACCTGAGCCCAGGAGATCGGGGGTTAGTAAAAGTCAAACCAATGACATACGTACTCCCGTGCCTATATACTTAGACCTGGTCTAAATGTACACTCACAAGAGAAGATTCACACGTACCATACATGTATGCGGAACCTGTAGGTATCATGTATAACCAAAGCAATATACGAGAACAAAATACTATATTGACAGAGAGATTACAGAAAGGTCAAAGTTATACAAAATGAATCAAAATATAAAGATACAAAGCATGAGTGGATCCAACATAACAAAACTCAAAATAACGAAGACCTAGATGCAAAAGTGTCCATGTCGCTCTCCAATGGAGTGACTACATCCACTCCTCTAGTCCAGATGGGACATCAGGGGTCCCCCCTAGAGTCTGGTTGATGACAAGGGGTCGGTCGGGGTATCTGAGCCTCCAACACCAAGGACAACTAGTGAATACAACGATTCAACAAAGCATAAGCAGTAATAAGTTAACTCATGTTGTATCTACAGAACAAATAACAATAAGTAAATCCTAACATTCCAATTTCGTATTCTAGGCAACTGTGTATTCAAATGAAATATGCTTTCAGAATCAATGCTTACATAACATGAACACACTAGGTGGCTACTACATTTGTCATGTGCTCCCAAAAGAGGGATCTTACATACATACTGAGAACACCATCGACCGCGCCAAGGTACGAATGGGCTCGGGTTCCTAGGGTCCAATAGCCCCGAGACATATACTCACTGCAGCGAGGCCATATAAACTAAGCCAAATTCAACCCCGTCTGGTATCCTAAGGCTGAGGCTGAGTAGTGCCGGCCCATATGGAATCAAGCAAATATAAGGAATTGAGATAAACGTGCATATCTTATTAGATCGTGCATATCTTATCAGACGTACATATCTTATCAGACACACATTTCATACATATCGACAAATTATATGAATCGACCATACAGATCGAACAACTTATACGAATCAAACAGATATGTCGAAGGACATAACCAGGATACTACAAATTGTACAAAAGAGTGGAGGTCAATGCCCGATCATACAAAATGCCATGCAAATCAACGTTTAATCCAATCAAGATCATTTACAAGCCAACCCTAATCTAGTTATCCATTGTTTCTAACCGTGAATGATGATGTAGTTTTAAGTTATCCGATGCATCGTTGTCTAATGCTCCATTGTACCATAAGTGTGCATCGAAGTCCCTTAAACCAACACCCATGGGGAGGTGTTTAACAACTGGATAACGTACATGAATGAGTCGTAGCCTTTGAGATCATTCATGTAGTTCTTATCATAATCCGTTGGACAAGTCAAAGTTGCCTACATTCTAATTCAATGGTCTTACAAGGTCTCTTCAATGCTCAGTGTTCTTACTTTCCACAGGTCTTACGGCTTACCCTGTTATTGTTCTACGGCTCAACCACGACGAGGTTACGGCTTAGCCGTAGAACACTTCACGGCTTAGCCATGGTTGGACTGTAAAAGGTCTGAGAATTGCCAACTCTCAATTATTTCAAAACTGCATCCTGTATTGATCTACGGCTGGGTCACGGCTGAGCTACGGCTTAGCCGTAGTACATCATACGGCTTAGCCGTGGCCTGATCGTAGAAAAAACTTGGTTTTTTCAACTTTCTAGACTCTGAGCCGTCGTACTATTATGACTTAGCCGTAGACTGCCCGAGGTCATTTTCTGAACCTATTACAGAATCAACTGGAGTTGTAAAGGGATAGCAAAACCACCTCAAGTAAATGGAATTAAGCACAAAATGGGCTGTAAACACACTTCCCATGCAAGATTTCCAAAATCATTCAAAAATCAAACATATACCAGCATGGGTTTAGACAAATCATGCTTATATTTGCCTCGAATAAGTTCAAACACGGGAATTGCTATCCTTAAGCTCAAATCCAACGTCTAAACACACTCCTAATCACCATGCACACACTCCTAATCACCATGCACGAGAGAAGAAAACGAGGGACAGTGAGCACGTGCAACAACTGATGAGAAGAAGAAAGAGAAGAAGAAGATTAGGAACCTGAGTTTACCTTAAACCACACAAGCAAACAACATAGACAAAAGGAACATGAATTCCCTCCTCCTTTCTAAGCTCTGATCGTGGAGAAAAGAGAAACTAAAAGGAAGAATGAAGAAAAGAGAAAGAAGACGTTAAAGAGAGAAAGAGAGAGTCGGTTGAGTCTCATATAAGGATAAGGATTAGCCAAATTGCAAGCAAGTCCAATCCTTTACCCAATTTACAGTTCGAGTCAATTACGGGTCGAACGGAAACAAACGATATCTTTTACAAACGACGTAGTTACAAAAGTTAACGGGCTCAACGAAAGACATGTGTTGATGCCAAGATGATGCGTAAATGACGATATGTTATAAAGTCTAAAATTACGAAAAAGGGCTTGGCCTACCTAAACCAGGTCAAACTTCACCCAACTACCTATCCATAACCCGAAACAAAACAAAAACAAGGCAAAACACAACTAACTACTCATTCGTTATTAATTAGTAGCTAAACGGGGTTAAGCTGGGTTGGAGTGTTACACTAACATCCTAAAATTATAAACTACCCCCTACTGAGCTCAAATGAGTTTGAAACCCAACACAGCTTTGTACACACGATTCTAACACTAAACCAACTTTGTTAACATATAAACACACTTAATTGACTAGCAGGTAATTAACTAGGACTAGCTATATCTTGGGATTTCAGAACATTACACTAACTCTTTCTTAAGAGATAAAATCTCTTCCTTTTGCTTCAAGGTATCTTTTTCGAATAATCTATTGATCTACATAGATTTTTCTAGCAAAATTTCGTATTCTACTTCCCAATCATCATTTTCTTCTGAAACTCCATTATCAATATTCTCTTCAGTATAACTAGTCTAAAATTAAATAGAAATACAACTTCGACTAGGACTTGAGTTTTGTCCAATCTATGAATTTAGCAAACATATAAAATTCCTTTCAATAGAGTTGCATATGCATTGACGATTGAGCCATCTACGAATCCGGAGTCAGTGGAAACAGAGGAAACCAGTTAACAGGCAGCAATTATAGTTGAAGAGATGGAGTTTCCTGGTTATGGCAATTTGGCCATTGGATGCAAGCAGATCTATGATAAAAAGGAAGGAACTTCCAATACAGGTGTAGTGAAGTTTCAGTTTTCTGATCATGTATACAATTCAGAGAAATTATTATACAGTCGAAGCAAGGTAGACAATGGTATAAGTGATTTGGGGCATTTATGATGCGATGGGTTAAGGACAAGTTTATGTCTTGCTTAGACTTGACCCATGTCACTCATCATTGAAAGTGAAGATTGTGTCCAGTGACAGTGGGCGAAGGGACGTACCTTTCAGTGAAGTACTTGTGAGATGAAAGAAATTGCCGGTTGTTCTTCCGGTGGCTCAAGTTCCAAGGAATTCAAGCCAAGGTGGAGATTATTGGGTTTCTGTCTTGTATTTTGGGTTCACCAAAGTGGTTCATTGGGTAAGCCAATGATCGAGCTTTGGGTCAAAGATATTTTGGCCTTTATATTAGGCTTTCTTAAGGTCTAAAAAAGAGAAAGGTATATAAATGATGTAACTAGTAATCCTATACCTAAGCAAAAGAGTGAAGTTTTCTTTTGTCCATGGATGTAGGCACATCACCAAACCACATAAATATATTCTGTACTCTTACATGCTTGTATTCTCTTCTTATGTGCAGCTTGATTGTCGGTCGCGCTTCCACATGTGAACAAGAGGTGCCTTAGGGTTGAAATAGAAACCATTTAAATAACTCAATATTCATGCCCTAGAGTTAGAGTCTATGTAGAACTAAAACAGGCAGTGCTGGCACAAAAAGGAGAGTAATCCGTGTAAGAAATTGGGTTTTTCGGTCATCAGTTTGAGCCGGCAAGTGATCTGCTCTAACAAACATAGTTTCTGTTTGGTCGAAATTCTCTGCTTCGCTCAAAAGTGCACCACATCCGCTCAAGCAAACAAAGCTTCTATTTCGGTATAAAATCTTCACGAAATTCTACTTTTCCTCGATGTCTTCACTTCTTAACATCCAGCGATATATGCGACATTCCATTCTAAAATAAATATAAAATTACAATTCAATGAACCCTAAAAAATATTGTCCGACACATAAATTAGCCAATCACTCAAATATAATCCAAACACCATCTAGTACCATTGATGGACATATTTAACTATTGGAAATCCGATGCTGTGTGGGGTTGGGAGTATTGAGGGCTTAAAACTACAGTCGTCCAAGGGCCTGGGAGCCTGAACAGAGAATCATATACGTTTAACAGAATCTAGATCATGAGAGTGCAGGCATGAGAGAATGAGACCTATCTATGAATGATGTCCAAACCTCTGGAAGTCAATGACTAAAATTAGTTTGCCTAGAGCCAAATTTCTCTCCAATCGAAATTAAGCCTATAGTCACATTCATCATCTATCAAAAATGTATTTGGATTCATTTAGTTTTCTTTTAGACATGAATTTTTCATGCTATCCATCTGAAGTGGGTGTACTCCAACAAGACTGCTTTACCGAAAAAAAACAAAACTCCAACAAGACTGAGATTTTGGCAATATCCAATATGAAATAAAATAGTGATATTGAGCTATTTAGATTTTAGCTGTAAGAGTCACTAATGAATTTATAGCAAAGAATTGAGTCTTTGGTTTACTAGGGTCCTGTTCTCTTGACTTGGACTTGATCACTCTTTCTAACTAGGAATTGTGATTGTAAATAGGTCAAGCCAGCTAGGTTTCACCTGAGAAGGCTTGAATCAAGAACGGGGCAATTAGGTTTAGACACAAATGTAGCCTGTTTTCTCACAAATGAAGTTTTAAGCTAGGATTGGCTCAGCTCAAGCCTTTCAAAAGGCTTATCTAGGCTAAACTCAAGCTAGACCTGTTTCTTGATTTGGATAGGTGTTCATATTTCAAGTGTATATTTAGGTGATTTGGATAGGTGTTCATATTTTTAAGTGTATATTTAGCCTCCAATGTGAAGTTTTTGGTAAATACAGCATAATATGAGTAAATTGTATTTTTAAAAACTAATTTAATTAGTGTAGTTATTATAGATTTAAAATATATAAATAAACCTAATAACATTATTTTCTGATTCTTTGAGGAAAAAAAAAACAACTCAATGAGATATAATAACATACAAAATGACATATCCTCACTAGGAATCTGTATTGTTGTACTCTGCTCAATATATATCTAATTATGTTAATATTTAGTGCTTTAAAAAAGATCTACACGTTTTTGGTATCCCCATGAAGTAAATTTCTAGCTATTTTTTATTGATAGATAGTAGGCTCTATACAAATATATATATATAAAGATAAGTATGAAAGATAAGTCTTTTATTTCCTTAACTCCTAACCCTACCTAGGAAATCACCCATATCAGCTATACCGTACATTACAACCCTACCTACTACTACTCCCACTCGAACACGCTTAACTTTGGAGTTCTTATGGAATTCGGAGGTGCATGGCTTTAAAACACTTCATGTTAAATTAATACGAAGTTTACCTTATAAGCCCAAGGATTTGGATACTCCCTAGCCAATGTGGGGCTCATATAATTCTATACAATGCAAACCCAGGTTTTAGAGGATAACGACCCCTACAGACACCCTTCTTTTGGGGGGTTACAATTATATGGATCATTTTATACCGGCATGCTACAACTAGGTGTCAAGGTTGATATTTGAGTTGTGCTTGGCTCGAGCTCAAACTAGATTTGCATTATCAACCCATAAGCTCAAGATTATGTCTGATGGGCTTGCTTTCTAATCAAGCCTAACCCCAAGCTCAATTTAGTACAATCACACTTATCTTAGCTTAATTCAAGCAAAGCTCGAGCTGGGTTAAGCTCGGCTTGACCATGAGATGACTAGTTAATGCTCAAGCCTAACTTTAGCTCTGCGCCACTTTGCTTAGCTTGCCTGGACTCATTTCTATCTCTGCTTGATCCTATTTCCTGGATCAAGCACATATGGAGTCCCAGATTCACACTTGTAAACCCAAAGAATGCCCATCTCGCGTCTCGACTGCTGCAAATAAAGACACATCAAACTCGATAATGGCTATGTGCAGTTTAGTATAAAACTAATCTTTATGTCTCTTATTATGATTACATACACTAGATCTTTGCATCACAGAGATTTGATAATGTGTATGTCCTATTATTTAATAGTTGAAACCTGTGGCCTTGATTTAAACATAGATATCATCAAAGAGGAGGAGACATGGCCCAGCTCATCCAAAGTTGATGCATTTTTTCATTGGCACTGGTTCAAAAAACAGTGACGTGATATGAGCATTAGTCCTGCTATGGGGATTCGCATAGCCATCAAAGTCATGATGGTACATCAGCACACCAGCCCTAGCTGAATTTGGAGCTGCCCCCACGTAATGCTTTGAGAGAGAAGTAGCTTTCAAACACTCTTCATTCAGTTCCTTCCAAGCATCACTAATGAGATCCTTGATATGGTTCACTGCAACTTCCTCCGAACTACCAGTTTCATGCATATAGCATTGGATGGATTTTGGCACGTCCCCTCGTTGTTGCTCAGCCTTCAAACAGTAGAAAATGAAGAAAAGAATAAATGACTTTAGAAGGTTAGCTAACAGTCCTAACACATACATAAGAAGCTGAATACATGCAATTCAGCGTAGTGAAAATGCTAAATGATTGCTTGTACTCGAGCATCTAAAGGCTCTACCCAAAAGCAAATGGGCTTGAATTTAGGAATTTTAAAGATCAGTTGACACATTTTAATTAGCTAAAATTTTGAAAATCTCCACAAGAAATGAGGTATTTGCAAATTATTGGAGTCAAGATGTCACATCATGTTTAACTCATATAAGAAACTTTAAAAAATTAGCTAACATGTCCTTTATTGGGAGACATAATGAAACTCCTTGATGCTCCTTTAGGCCTGGATATTCAGAAATTTCACAAAAAGACAAAGAAACAGAAATTTCAAATTTCTCTAGGGCATTTGAGAACTTTTAAGTGGTTGGAATTTTGATATTCTTGAGAAGAGACAAGGCATTTGCAAATGTCAATAGAAAAGCCATCACATTATGTCTAAAAAACTGAACGCCTCAAAATCTTGTTAGAAATTCTAGTGAAGAAACTGTCCCTAGATTTCGGGGAGCATTTTACAGTTTTATGCAACTGTCCCTAGATCAGTTGCATAAAAAAGTATTGGGGTGCAATGGAAGACCTGCAATCACACACAAGACTACACAATGCACAAGCATACGAATCAAGCAATTACACATGAAGAACACATTCAAATTACATGATTCAGTCGTGTGCCACATCCATCAAAGAGATCTCATCTGCACTTTTACATGATTTTTCTTCCTTTTTCCTAGGGTTAGAGTTACAATTACATTACATGTCAAGTCCTGAATTTTTATATTAGGTCATACCGGTTTGTCGGGTTTGAGTTGGCTTAAGAGGGTTAAATAGATCGGTTTAACACATTTGGGCTTGAGTTAATGGACCCTTTTTGGGCCAGAGGACTCTTTTTGAAATTTCTTAAAACTCACTAAAAAGTAGGGAGCCCTTCTTTGTAATTTAGAAAAAAAATCTTCCTCTTAATATAAACCCTTAGGGTTTTCCCCATTCTTCCATCTTCTTCCTCTCTTCTGCAACCAAGCCCTATAAGTTCTCTAGGGGGAAACCAAGGTTGGATCTTCTGCTCTTCAGATTTGCTTTTAGCTTGGAGATTCAGGCAAGTGGATAACTGCAAACAATATCTTCTTGATTGCTTTGTTTAATCATATGTTCTAATCATGATCTTTTTGTTTGGTTAATGTTTTGGGTTAAGAGATTAATAGTGAAGACTGATTTTTATTAAAACCAAGTAAGCACATATGATTTAAGGTTTAGTGTTTTTGAATCAAGATTTGTTTTCCTTTATATATATATATATATATATAAATCGGTTTGTATATTTATAAAAAAAAGAAAAAAAAACGGCCAGCAGCAGCGCTACCTGGCATGCGCAGGCAGCGAGCCTTGTTGGACATAATCAATCAAGGTCTTGGCCTATGGATCATGTTTCATGCCCTCCTTGATTTTGTCCATTAAGGGGCATTTGGGTCGACTGATAGCAGCTAGCTCGGCCTTCCTGCCTAGTGCATCTGCTACCTGATTGGTCTTGCCCGGTTTATATTCCAGGACATAATCAAATTCAGCCAGGAAGTCTTGCCATCTAGCCTGCTTGGGGCTCAGCTTCTTCAGGGTGAGGAAGTAGCTGGTGGCAACATTGTCCGTCTTCACCACGAACTTTTGCCAGGCGGCAGCGCTACCTAGCATGCCCAGGTAGCGGGCCTGCTGCCTGGGCTGGCTGGGCAGCGGCCCGGCCCGGCTGGGCTGGGCCGGCCGCCTGTCGGGCCCAGGTGTGGGTCTGGCCCATCCGTCCAGTTTTTCTTTTCAAAAATAAAAAAATAAAAATAAATAAATACATGTAGATTTATATAAATAGAAATTATTAGAGTTTTTGAATATTAATTATAATATTTAGAGGGTTATAGTTTGGTTAATGGTTCTATTATGCTAATAAAGATTTGATTTCATTAAATTAATTTTTATTTCGATGTTATTTGAAATTTAGCTTGGATTATTTATAAATTTAATTGAGAATTATATAATTTTGATTAATGTTTATTTAGATTAATTTGAGATTAATTAAGATGTATGTGGTAATTAATAAATCTTACCAAGATTGTATTTATGATTCTAATTTGTATTTTTAATTTGAGTTTGATTTCAAACTGGGGCCTGAGATTTGTACCTTTAGTTTTGTATAAATTAATAAGGTGTGTTTATATACAAAAATGACATTAAGGAATTAATTATTCCCTTTTCCCTTTTGATTATAACTTGATTTAACTTTGGATTTGGAAGTTGAACATCTTTTACCTAATTTGCAAAACACACTAAATATGCATAATTGGATTAGCTGAATTATGTCTTTAGGAAAGTTAGTTGAATGTTCACATGAGAATTAGACTACATGCAGAATGGGAATGTGAGATTCAGGATGCACCACATGATAGGCACCAAAAGTAGTATATCAGCATCATGGACTCACATTTTCATTGTGAAAGAGGGTTGGTTCTCATGTGTATATTTAATTAACTATGACCGTTAGGTGGTTTAGTGCTTCCTCTTGGAAAAACTGGAATTGATACGTATACATAATACATTTTCGATTATAAAAGTTTACGTACCTAAATTGTTAATGGTATGAATATTGGGATTAAGGGTGTCATATCATGATTCATTCTGCATCGATATATATATGCATTTGTAAATATATATATATGTATATATATCTGACCGACTGCAGTTCGGAGGTGGACGTACGCCATCGGGTCAGCGTGTACTGTGGATCATAGTACACAGCTGTGCCTTCTGTTATTGTTTGCTGGAATACCCGATTCTGTTATTATCTGCGCGATTACTCATTTCTGTTATTATCTGCGGGATTACCCGTTTCTGTTATTTGTATGCGGGATTACCCGTTTCTGTATATTTATCCGCGGGAATACCCGTTTCTGTGCATTCATGCCATTGGAATTTGCATTTGATATATTTTTTTGTCATAATGAATACTTCTGTCTAATTCAGTTGATTAATCCATTGTTTGCAGTTTACCCTCTTGCCAGATTACGTCAATCTAACCCACTACTTTTGGTGTCTAGGTTCCGTTACCGGTGCCGAACCAGAGGGTCTGGCTCGCAGGAAATTCCGCCAGGTGGCGGAGTTATTGAGTGGCGCACCGATGACATCATCTGAGGTATCCTAGTGCAGTGCAGAGTTCGAAAACTTTAGGTTATGTAATAAGCCAATTTTTGGGCCATCAGTTTATTTAATTAAATTTATTTGTTTTGAAATTGTAACTTTAATTGTTATGCTTCGAAGCACTTGACCTTGATTTTATTATTAATGAGATTTGTTACATGGATGTTATGTGATTTCCGTCTGCGATGAGTATGGATTTTAGTTTCGCGTGTGATTATGGTTGCTTGATCACCAAGCATAGCCTCACGAAGGACTTTGATCCACCCGGAATTGGGGCTTGTATTGATTATCTTAAAAAATTTTAATTAGCCCCAATTCTCACACCCCTGGAACCGGGTTTTGGATCCGGCCCAGTTTTGGGGGTGTGACATTACATATGTCCTTTATTTCTTAAGCCTTAAGAAATAAAGCTACCATACATAGGGCAAAAGTACCTACCCCAAACCTTGGCCCTAACTTTCCTAGAGGACTGATTCTAATAACCAGGAATACAAGACTGAACTTATCAAAGTGGAGGAGTTGAAAAGAAGGTAAAAGAAGGTTGAAGATAATGAAACAAGGAAAATAGTAGAGTGATAAAAACTTTTCAAGCTTTGAACAAAAGAGAGTACTTTGTAGATATCCTCCAAGGTTTGTAGAACTTGTAAATAAATCTTTATAGTTTGAGTATTTAGTTATATATCTCTGTCATTTAGTTTAATAGCTCGCATGTCCCAAAATTAATAGTTCTAACATCATGAGATTCGTGTTGATATAAACAAGCCTTCTAATGAAGTAACCATACCTTTGAAGTGGCCAAATCATCATATAGTCGAAATATAATTGATGCCCAACGGTGAAGATTTAGATCTTCGGGTATTAAATCAAGTTCTTCCTTTGCTATATGTTATTGTATCATAGGGTATGAGAGACCCAATACAAAGGGCGCCCCAGCGGAGACCAGAGCATTATCTAAATACTCATCAAATTTAGGTATGTACCCACTGTTGAACCATTGAGCTTCCCGAAAGTACGAGTTACATTGCATTGCCCACTGTAAATTACAAGCGATGACACAACCAATCAGTACAATGCATAACTACAGAGTCCTTACACAAATGCAATGATAAGTAAGGCCCATGTGATCTGATCTGGGTAGCATCGAGATTGGAGGGCAAAAAACTACAAAGTCCTTACACAAATCCAGTGATAAGTAAGGCCCATGTGATCTGATCTGGGTAGCAGCAGAATACCAATCGAGGACTAGATGATCTTAACATGGATGGCCATCCAATTCAAGCATCCAAAATAGGAGGGCCCCATTATCTATAATTAAGGGTGTACACGGCTTGGATTGGATCGGATTAAGCCTAAATTGCCACCAATCGGTTACCTACCGATTAATAGTTTTGTAATCCGCAGCCAATCTGATACCTATTAAAATCGAATCAAACTGAAATGTAGATCAATGGTTCAATTCAATCAAAACCATTTAATTCGTTAAGTAACAAAATTGACATTGAAATCAAAACCTAAAAACCGAAAAAATATATAAATATATATATTCCCATAAGATGCTATGAAAACTATTCCCATAAGATCAAACCCCATATAAATATATATATTATATTATATTTTATGTCAACGGTTCGGTTCAATTTCAATCTCTATAGGAAGTGTTAAATCCATCACTAAATTATTACTAACGGATTAAGGTTTTTTTAATTTATCCCAAAATTATTAACTACCGGTTAGGTTAAAATTAAAACCATAGATCACATCGGTCCGTTTTGGTTTCACGGATCTATCTATGAATTCTTTTACACCCCTATTTATGATAGTTCATATGCTTTAATGGACAATGGACAATGCATATGCATCATATCGTAATTGATACTTCATTTTGTAATGTATGAATCTGTCCATCCTGAATCCAAGGTGCATTCGTGTCATATCTCTCTTATATAAGCATCATAATCAATGACGGGTTTTTTGCTTTACAGGAACTTCTAGAATTAATGTACGATGTATGTCTATGAATTTAAAATATTGGATTTTTGGAAATACTACTGAATTCTTTCGTTTCTCAATTTCTTATTCCATTCATATTAGAATTTCTACGTAAAAATTTCATGCATGCATACTGAATTTCATAATTTATCCATTTTACTGCTATTGGAAATTCTTATTGAATTAAAATTTTGCATGCATTCTTTATATACGATTCACATATATAGATACTATAGTGCATGAAATGTATAGATTTTTAACTACCAAATTGCTTATCAATGAGAATGATGCCTTAATCCAGTGGTAAAGTATAATAATTCTCACCCGTCTATCCAAAGTTCGAACCTTGAGCATATCACTTTTTCTCACCTGAGAACTCTTTCCCTTATCCAAGGGCCTTTTACCTCACTTGAGGTCTTCTACCCACACCTGAGGACTCTCCTATTGGCATGGGTTCCATGGGCCCCAGCCCCTCAACAGAGGGTAAAAGAAAAAACTCATTGATGATGTGGAATCACCACTAACGTGGTGTCAATCACATTTCTATCATGTTTTCCTAATTGGATAGTGGGATCCACTCCTTTTAAATTGAAATTTGATGATATATCATTGATAACATGATATTCATCTTGAATGGTCTAGATTATTTCTTTGTGGGACCTAGGATGGAGTTCCAAAATCTTGTTAAATGGTTCCTTATACTAGCTGCAACAAAGGATCCACAGGTATGAGACAATGTTTCAAAAATGCAATACTCATGTCAAGGCTACCTTTGGAAATTAAAAAACAATGGTGGGCTCGCTTTTATAAATTTCAACATATTATATTAACTCCAATCTAAAATGAATCCTATAAGAACTAGTTCTCACCACACTCTTGTGAAAAGTTTAGGCAGGGCCCATCTATTACCCAATCCAAATCTTATAATACACATGGACCCCCTTTGATAGTCACAAACCCTAAGTTTTAGTCAAATCCAAATTCATTGAACCGTTGGACCGACTGTGCACTAATCCGAATGAACTGGATTTGTGGACCACAGATGAAGGGATTCAGAACATCTAATTAGGGTCAAACTTGATATTTGAGGTGGTCCCACATAAATCTTTACATCCCCCTAGTCCCATCCCTAAATAAGACCCATAAGTAGGCCCCATAAAAAATTCTCGCAATAGGTATGTGCGAACACTTTTCATATGATTAAAGGCCTAAATATATATATGGGGGATATTCATGTGCAAATGCCCTTCACCAAGGAACCATGCATACTCCTCTGTGAGGCCTATGGTGGACCCCACCAAGGGATGAGACGGGGGGAATGAAAAGATCCATATGGGACCACGCTAGATACTAAGTTTGGCCCCAATCACATGTCCCTAACCCCTTTATCCATGACCCACAAATTCATTTCAATCGAATGGGTATATAGTTGATCCAACAGTTTAATAAATTCGAATTTGAACAAAAATTGGTGAACGAGTTCAATTCAACGAGGTTATGTGTGTGGTCCATTTGGATGGACCATACAATGGGTCCCACCTAGAGTTCTCACGAAAAAAATAGTGAGGGACATATGCACATAAATATTTTCTATATATATATATAAATATATATAGACAAAACACATAGCGACATTGGTCAACCCTAAAAACCAATACAATATCGATATTGGTCGTAGTTTGCAGATCATCATGGTCATTGCGATGCAAATTTTTTTACCCTAAAAAATATGAAAAATATCAAAAAAAATTCAAAATTTTATAAAACTCTAGAAAATAATATGTTTTTCATTAGTACACACTATAAAAAATATATATAAGTCCCCGTAAATTATAACACCTTGTTTCGTTGTTTAGTTTGTAACTGCCAAACATGCTAAGTTTTAATATTAAATATTTTCCATATCTTAAATCCAAGCCATTAAAAATAAGTATCACCTCTTATATAGCATTGTACATTGTAATAGATTACACTGCAATCAAAATTGATCCCACAGATAAATTGGCCATTTTACATTATTAGTATCAATATTGGATATGACTTTAGGATCTAACCATCTTACCAGCACTATCCATTGTTGGATTAACCACACTTGATTTTTTTATTAATTATTGTCATTTTTTTTATAAGGGATCAATAATCAATATGGAAGGGGGCCTAACTCTCACTTGAGCAAACTATTGTAAGGCCCATTAAATTGGAAATTTTATTTTTCAATTGATCAATTTATTAATCTAACAATGGACCAGTACATTATTAGAGTGAAACTAATTGCAATATGACGGAGGCGCAACTGTTTTGAACGATTTGGATTTTTGTAGGTGGGCCTCACGATGAAGCCTTAGCTGGAGTCCAGCAGTCATGGAGGAGCCGAGTAGGATGACAACAGCCGAGCATCTCCCAGCTTCGTCCAGGCACGTGGTATGCCTTTCCTCTTCTCTACTTTGTTTTTTATTGTTTTGCCTTTTCTAAATTTTCATTATGCTCTGCTTTGCCTTTCTGGAAAAATGTACCAGGGAAGAAGAGAGCATGTTCATCGTATTGGTAGTGGATCTCAGCTAATATTTTAAAAATATCGGCTGTGAGACTGTGCCCGATATAAATCAATATATCATTTCGGTCACAGCCAATATGGGTTCATATCGGCCGATATGATCCAATGCGTTGATGTTTTAAACCATCTCAAGTAACTGGATAATATAGAAGCTACCTAAAATGACTACTTACGGTGCCGAATTAAGGACTTTCAAAAATCCCAAATGCTTGCTTGAATTTGAATATATTCTATTATGAACATTTGAAAATCCAGGAATTCCTAGAGTTTCAAAATAAGATGTGAATTTATGATAGAAAATTTCAAAATTTCAATTAAATCGAAAATCCTGTCAACTATTCATGTATATAAATAGGGCCATCCTCGTTAATGGATCACTATCTTAAAAACATTCATCAGCGAGAACTCTGGCACTTTTAGCATTTATCGAAGTGCCATCCTCGTTAATGGATCACTATCTTAAAAAATATATATGCAAAAAATATTTAGAAACATAAATATTATGAAACTTTCTCCGAGTCATAAAAAAAGAAAAAAACATTCTGTACCAGTTTCTTCAGATAATGTATTGCATTGAATCCCTTCTCCTTGAGGATAATGTATGCCGTCTCATTGGTTGTATTATATAACGCCAAGTAGCACAGCTTCATATACTCTGGTCAGTTAATCAACTCCCTCTAAATCCCATCTATATGCAAATAAATCAGTAATCAGTCATTGTCGTTTCATGTGTTTAGGTTGTATTGGTGTCTGGTTGTAAGCAAATACATTTGTTTCACTTATCTGGACAAAGTGATCAAACCATCATTTGAAACTTTGCCATGGCACAAGATGTCACTATGATAGTGTTGACTTTTTGTCTTGTGTTCCAGTTTAGTTTCGTCGGTTCATTAGACCAAGGTTCAAGGTCTGCGATATTTTGATAATTGTATTGGGACTTTTTTTAGGAAAGAAAGATATCTTTGGGAGACAAAAAAGATGGGATTATATATATATATGTATATCTTTAATGATTTAAGAAATTCGAATTTGATCAAAACTTGGTAGACATGTGCAATGTAGAGGGGTTGTGTATGTGGTCCATTTGGATGGACCATATAGTGGATCTCATCTAGAGTTCTCACGAAAAAATCGATGAAAGACATGCACATGAATAGTCCTATATATATGAGAAATAATTCTATGAGAATTAGTTTTCACCACTTTTTTGTGAGAAGTCTAGGTGTGACTCTTTTATCACCCAATCTAAATCTTTCAATACACAAAGACTCCCTTGATAGTTACACCCCCAAGTTTCGGTCAAATTTGAATTTAATGGACCATTAGATTGACTGTACACCAATCCAAATAAATTGAATTTGTGAGCCACGGATGAAGGGATTAGGGACATGTGATTGGGGCCAAACTTTTTATTTATGATGATTCCACATAGATCCTTCCGCCCCCTAGTCTCATTTTGGATGGGACCCACAAGTGGGCCCCATAAAAGGTTTTCATGATACGTGTGTGAGAACACTTCTCATAGGATTAAAGCATGTATATATATATAAAGAGAGAGAGAAAGTGACGATCTAGCAAGATGGTGCGGCTTATAAGCCAACTTTTTAGGGCCCACTTGAAGTTGTGCCAACCATAAAGGGCACGAGGGATTGAAAACTAATGATAAGAGCTATGTGTGTGCAAAAAATCAGTTTATAATAAGTGGGCCGATTTGATTTCAAAATCGATGTTCAATTTTGCAATGTTTAATTTTGCTATGTATTAATCGATTAATTTTAATCTCAATTTCGACTAAAATATAAAACTGTCTTGCACAATGTAGATTCCTTGATCCTCAGCTGAGGCTAGCTCTACTGAATTGATTATATAATATTTTTAAATTTTATGACTGGACCAACTCTCATTAGATCAGTAACATTTAGGAACAAGAAGTACATGGAGAGGGAGGGAGTTTAGTACGAGTGGTTTGGAGTTCTAAAGTTGCACTCCGTCCATCTCTAGTGAGCAGTGAGACACTGAGAGGATCTGCACTCCAATAGCAAAGCAAAATAATGTGACAGTTCCATAAGATGGTTTCCAGTCACCAAAAATTTAGTAACGAAATATCAGTCAAATAGGGGTCAAAATCCACCAACTGCACCGCCCTGACTAAATGAAAAATACCACATATCATGATTAGTCAAGATGTAGTCCCTACATTTTTTTTTTTTGTTTTTATTCAAGCTGTATCGAAAATAGTTCGGGACACCAAACTATCATTTGACAGAGGTGAGTGGATTTGAGTGTAGAGTTGCATGGTCCATCTACACAAGGGAGGCCCCGAGAAAATTTTCTTGCGGGCTTAATCTAACAAAAATGAAATCTTCGGGGAAGGAAGCAAATGTTAAATTTGAAACTCATGTTCCTTCTTTTTTTTTTTTTTTTTTTTTTTTGGCACTTTTCAAGTTTGGGTCGGGGCTTCAGCCTCCACACCCTCCTACTTGGGCCTGCCCTGCATATACACAAAGAAAATAAAAAAATCTAAAAATAAAATTAAATTGGGCTAATACCGATTAACTGTGTCCGTGAAGACTTTGTGCTCATCTGGCAAACCATGCACATCATAAAAGTCATCCACTACGGTTATAAGGGCTGCGGCTTTGGTAATTGCTATTCTGCACTGGGAGTATTGAGGCTCCACAACCACTCCAATTGAAAATAGATAGGCCTCCAACAGTCTGTCTCGGAAGAACCCCATCTTCTCTGGTAACCCCAACAATTCCCACCACCTGAAAATATGCATGATTCCAAGTCGCAAACATTAGTGGCAAGAGCCATTTTAGAGTGGAAAATAAATAAATCAGAATATTACAAATACAATTTTCATGGAATTGAGTTTATTAATCTAGAGATTGGATAAAGTTAGGCTGACAGTGGTTCCCACGGGCTTGGGCCATTGAGCCTGACGGTAACATAAGTATAATAACCTGAGCACAACCCGTTTACCAATCAGGCTACAAAAACAGATCGAATTCCTTAAGCTCATATAATGATTTGATTATACCACACTTGCCCACGTGGTGAGGTAACTCGATCCGTAGTTATTCTCATTATTACTGTTGTTGTTGTTAATATTATTCTCATTATTACCGTTGTTGTTAATATTAAAAATTGATATACTAATTGGACAAAAAAACTACGTAAGTGTGCAGTTTTGTCGACCTCAAAAACTGTTTCACTAACTGGAATGTGATTCTGCCTACCAGTGTAGATTCATTGATGTTGACAAAAGATATATTGATATTGACAAATTTCCATTGATGACTCTTGCAAAATTATCAAGCCTTCTCTCACGTTTTGATACTTCAATTTCCATTTTCAGATTTAACTGTGTGAGTTGCTACTATATGAGCATTAGGTTTATTATAGAAGCAACCTGTTCTTGATTAATGAGGTACTCTAATGTATCATTGTTCCTTTTTAATAATCTAAAAACAAACCTTTCTATGAAGGGTGGAAGGAATGAGGAGAAAGGAAGGGGAAGAAGAAGAAGATGTAGGAGAGTGTCGAAAAAAAAATCCCTTTGATGAATGAAACAGAAAAACGAACTTTCTATGAAGGGCATGAAGGAATGAGGAGAAGGGAAGAGGAAGAGAAAGAAGAAGAAGAGGAAGAAGAGGTAGTTCTAGAAACGGCCGCATAGAAAATCCCTATGATGAAAATACCTTCTATTTCCTTTTCCCTTTTGCTGGGATGAGGTTCAGTTTTCCCACAGTTTTTGAGCTAGGGTTATGTTGATATCAACTAAACAGGAGTACAATGGAAATACAAATTTGGAATTTCGGCAAAAGGTCCTTTATTGATAATATGAAAATTTGGAATTTTCAGTTGTGGTTACTTTGATTAGTAAGATTTTTTTTTTTGTAAAGATCCCTACTTTTAATCACTCCTCATTATTATTATTATTGTTGTTGTTGTTGTTGTTATATTATTAATAAGTTCTATGTACAGTGCCTATTGGAAGAAGGATTTAGAGCTCTCACATTGATAACTCTTTCAGTTTAGTTTGGTACACCATTTGCACCATGTTGAAATCTAGCTTTGCAAAATCAAGCAAGTCATCAATCCTCCCATCATCCTTCTCGTATACATCAATGTACAGTCTAGCTTCCAGTCTCGGTGCCCTCCAATGCAAAGGGATCTCCAAGGCATGCTCTATTATGTTCGCTAGCTTCTTCTCCACCCTTTCCATCAGAATCTCCAAATTCGCAGTGGAAAAGACCTTAGCTTTGTCCAAGATGGCTTCACCTTTCACGCTAAGATGTGCAGCCTCATACAAGCTCAAAAGTCCCATTGCATCTTCAGATAGGCTTGCCTTGAAACCACCTTCTTCGTCCTTAAATTTGTTAAATATGTCTTGCATTACATGCACCAAAACATAGTTTATCATCATCAGCTAGTTGTATAATATCAATTGCACAAAAATTGCAGGGTCTTTGTTTATTTGTTTAGAAAAGAGTGGGTACTATAGTTTTTGTTTTCTTCTTTCTCTTGTTTTTTTATTTCCATTCACGGATCTATGCTCTTCTTTCTCTCGTGCCTTGCAAAATCCACACTAGTTTGATGATTCTATTTCCATCTTATTAATAGCATCTGAAAGGGATATCGGTCAAGTTCATCTATGGATGAACAGGTCCTATCATCATTTGGGAGGGCCACTGTGGAATTTGTTATGGTATGGAAAATGGTTTTAATGCAACAAAAGTGCAGTGGTGTGGAAAGTACTGGACCAAATGAATTTTCTTTCGCAAGGCAATGGCGAGGAGAATGCGTTGGGTAGATGATGTAGACCTGTACTAAATCTAACGTAAAGGGCCTTGTCCTCAAACTAGGACAACACAACTTCTGTCCAAGTCAGCTTTTGATTGGGCAAGAATTACAATAATTATGATTATTTAATCCTTGAATACATGGAGAGTTTCTCCCACGAGTGGATTGTTAGTGCATTCTAGCTTTGTAGGGCCCACCTGGACCGCTTTTAATCATTTAGCCCATTTGATACTTTTTACATCTCACGATTTGTCTTTGGATGCAATTTTACACTTATTGAACATTCACTTGTAGTTGGAATAAACTCCAAAAAATCTACGATTAAGACACTATTAAAATTTAAGGTTGCTAATTCAATAGGATAATTTGGTGAAACTTGTCCCTTGGTTTCCCATTTGTATTGTAAGACCTTTTTCATCTATCTCTTCTCCCATTGATACACCCCATGTATCTAAGTGGGCTCAACAAACTAGACTTGCAATACATATTATCTTTTGAAAAGTTCAAATATTTCATACAAACTACCCATTTTACATCCATCTAAAGTTTGAGGGATGGCAAGAATTCATTCGATTATGAGAAATATTGACATTTTGATGGGAAACATTTGATAAAAGCAATTAAATTATAATTATCCAATCCAACCATGAATATCATTTTGGTTAAAATGAAACTTATAATAATAAATGAAGTATTATAGGAATATATTGATTGCTAAAAGAAGGTTCAAACTATATATATTCAAGTCTAGTTTTTGGAAAATGAACCAAAAGTTTACACATGTTTTTTAAATTTCCCTTTCTTTATTTAAATTTGTCTCAATATGATGGGGAATATCATTCCATTGAAAGTGTTACCAGAGGGCAAAAGTGAGTCAAAATATCTGGTAAATGACTTCGAAACCCACATGAAACAAGTTTGTCCTGAGTTTGCCTATCATTGTTCTCATATATTCTTTATTATTATTATTTTTTTGGCAAATTATTCTTATATAATCATTATCCACACCCCCATGTGTGTTGCAAGGTTTAGATTGAGTGATAGATGGGCCCCACCTTGAGTTCTCACAAAAAAATGGTGAGAGACGAATGTATATGAAGATTTTCCTATATATATATATATAGTTTTCTCATCATGCTTTTGTACACTACCGGAATTAAAGCTATGGACTGAGACCCCGAATCAGGCGCTGCTAAGAATTAGCTTAGATTTTGGACCTCGTCCTTTCTTTCCTCTGGGTATGTGTAACACTCCGACCCGATTTGATCCAGAGTAGTGGGTAATTGCGTGCGATTTTGTCGTTAAGTGTGTTTTGATTTTTTCTTTTCTTTGGTTTGAGTCTTGGAGAGATCGTTTGGGTTGAGTTGCCTTAGTTGAGGTAGTTCGAGCCCTTTTTCGTAATTTTGGCTTTTGATTGACCTTTTCAGTTTTGCGTCATTCTGACGTCATCGCGTGTATTTCGTTGAGGCTGTCGATCTTCGTAATTGTCTCGGATCCGAATGATTTCGTTTGCTCTCGTTGGATCGTCAGTTGAATCAAACTGACATTTGTGTTATCTGTTTGGACTTGTTTGTAATTTGGACTCATTTTAACTTATAAATATCCTACCTACTCTCTCCCTTTCACTCGATCGTTCTCTGCCTCTCTTAGCTTGTCTCTCTCTCTCTCGTTCAGCTCTCTCTCTTCCCTTCTTCGTTTCTGTTCCGTGAGGGAGGAAGAAAGGAGCCAAGTTGTGTGTGTGTTTCCAGTGGACTGAGCCAAAGCAACGACGTGATTTTGTCTTTGAGGCAAGTATAAGCACAAGTAGTATGAACACCGATTGGTAGTGTTTTGATTGTTTGTATCTTACTCTTTGTTGTAGACATCAGTGTTAGACAGCCCTATTGTGTTAGTTTTGCTGTTATCCTTCTATTTTCAGTCGATTTCCGTTGAAACGTTCGCTTTCTGTATGTCTGTCACTATTCCAGGAAAAATGACTCCGTGCACTCATGGCTACACCGTGAAATGTGCTACGGCTAAGCCGAGACCCAGCCGTAACCCTGACCGTAGAACAGTACAGACTGACATCTGAAAATAACTGAGAGTTGGCAAAATGCTACTCTTCTACGGCCCAGCCTGATCTAAGCCGTACATTGTACTACGGCTAAGCCGTGGACCAGGATACGGCTGAGCCGTAGGGTAAAATACGGTTGAGCCGTAAATACGGATGGACCTTTTGTGGAACCTCGGCTCCGCCGCAGTGCAGATTACGGCTAAGCCGTAAGATGCCTACGGCTAAGCCGTAAGGTCACCTACGGCTACACCGTGAGATCCTGAGAAAGGAATAAAAGGACTAGGTTTAAAAAAGAGACCGTTATGACTTTCATGTTAGAATGTAGCTAACCTGAACATGCCCAATGGAATGTTTGAATGACATGAATGATCTCGAGGGCTGTGAATCATTCATGCCCATTATCCAGTTGTTTAGCACCTCCCCATGGGTGTTGGTTTAAGGGACTTCGGTGCACATTCCAGACACTGCAACACTAGACAATGGTGCATCGGACAACTTAAAACTACATCAGCATGCACGGTTAGAAACACTGGATAAATAGGTTAGGATTGGTTTGTAATTGACCTTGATTCGTTAAAGCACTCTGATTTGCATATAGCATATTGACTTCGGTTATGTCCTCTTATGTGTTCTGCGCTGGACCTCTCGATTCTGTGGGAAATGTAGCAACCCCAGAGTGAAGCCCGGGCGGGACCATTCTATTATGGTGTTTGTATCGTTGCGCCGATGGAGTACTTGAGTTCTAAGTCAGTGATTGTTATTGATACTCATTGTCAGTGCTTCTTTTATTTGTTTATGTGCATTCAGTATCAGTATCAGTACAGTTTCAGTATATGTGATGCACTTCCTATTTGTTCGTTTAGTATGTGATATGATTGATTGATTGAGGTGCATCATCCGATTTGATTGTGATTGGTATATGGCACTACTGAGCCTCAGCCTTAGGATACCCGACGGGGTTAACTTTGGTTTAGTTTATGTGCTTGCCTCTGCAGAGTGTTCTGTCCTGGGACTCCGGACCCCGGGAACTAGAGACCCATGCGTACCCTGGCCCGGTCGCTGGTGTTCTCATTCCGACTGCTCTCGAAAGGGAGAATATGGCCAATGTAGTAGCCACTTTGACTGTTATCTGTTTTTGATTATGATAGCATTTTTATTCATTGCACAATTTGCTTAGTATACGAATATGATTTCTATGGATCTTGCACTGTGACTATTACTCATTATTAGACACAATTCGTGTTATCTTTTTGTGGCTGATATTTTGCTAAGTCGTTGTACTTATGAGTTGTTTTTGGGTGTTGCAGGCTCAGATCCCTCTCCCGATCCTGCGTCGGTCGACCCGACTCCAGGAGAGGTGCGCGAGGCCCCCTCCGGCCTAGAGGAGTGGACTTGATCCATCCTCCAGAGTACGGTTTGCATCATTTTGTTTTCCTCCATTCATTTGAGTCTGGGTCTATTGGGGGGGATTTTTCTGTAATTGTACGGTGGGCTTTGATTGATATCTGTATTTTGATTTTTGTGAGCCCTCTTTATTGTCATACGTTCTTGTAGTTATTTTTGTCATCAGTTAATGCTTTTGTAATCCATTATGTCTTTTGGTATGTTGTGGTATGCCTTGATACGTACAGCTTCCGCGTACAGTTGTTTGCACGTGTGAATGATCCCTTGTGTGTGTATGCTTGGACGGGGTCTAAGTGTACGTGCACGGGAGTACGTGTGTCATTGGTTAGACTTTCTCTGACCCCCGGTCCCTGAGCTCGGGTTATGACATACGTATTGTATGGCATCAAAGCATTGTCTCTATCTTAGTTTGTAAGCATGTAGGTATATAGGACGTGGTGAGATTCCGTAGTCCAGTCTTGGACTGTTGTGCTTGGTCCTCTTTCTTGTGAGTCTGTGTGTGATAGTAGATTGACTTTTGTGTTTTGCAGGCTATGGCATCGGGATCTAGTACACACGACAACAACAATCAGGAAAATAATGAGAGTGGATCAACCGCTCCACAGCAACCTGCAAATTTCGATGAGCGTTTCTTGACAATGCTGCAGGCGATCCATTCCTTGCAAGCACAGGTCGTTTCTCTGGTGGATCGACTGAGTCAAGCGTCAGTTCAGCGGCCTGTAGAGCAGCAAGTGGTTTTCCAGCCTAAGGAGAGCGATCCAAATGCGTTGTACGATAAATTTAGGAAACGTGGAGCCACAGAATTCTACGGTAACGAAGATGCGCTGAAGGCTGATCAGTGGCTAGAGCATACCGGGGATCTCTTCTCTACCATTATCTGTGATGACCGGCAGAAGGTTATGCTTACGGCATCGATGTTCCGAGAGGTGGCGAAGACTTGGTGGAAGAGTGTCAGTGCGGCCTATCTGACCATGCCCAGTGAAACGGTGTGGGAGACGTTCCAGAAACAGTTCAGAAGAAAGTTCATCCCTGCTCATGTTCGACGTGTGAAGGAGGTTGAGTTTCTGGCCTTACAGCAGCAGCAGCTAACCGTCTCAGAGTATATTCACCGATTCATCCAGTTGTCCCATTTTGCCGAGGACATGATCAATACTGAGGAGAAGAAGGTGAATTGTTTCATTACTGGTCTGCATCCTAGATACGCGAATTATGTGATCGCCTTCCAGAGACCAGCTACTTTTGATGATGCGGTTGACAGAGCACATGCTGCGGAAGCCAACCACCTAGCGGAGAGAGCCATGGACTTCAAGAGAAGCGCACCAGTGGGGTCCAAGGGACAGATTCAGAAGAAATGGAAAGGGAAGCAAGGAACTTCGAGTTTCTCTGGGAGCAGATGCGAGTTTTGTGGACTGGGACATCCGACGGAGAAGTGTTGGAAGAAGTCCGGAGCTTGTTTGAGTTGTGGATCCATGGAGCACAAGATAGCTCAGTGCCCGAAAGCCAGACCTTCCAGTCCTCTAGATCTATGGGGTCATCCAAGTCTCTGAGCTCTGCAGCTTCGAATAGGCCCCAGCCGTCTCGCCAGAGCCAGAAGCCGCAGCGTCAGACTGCTCGCGTGTATGCATCCTCCCATGATAATGCAGAAGATGCGAATGTGGTGGAAGGTAAAGTCCTTATTGGCCAAGCTGAAGCACATGCACTATTTGATTCGGGGTCTACGTGTTCGTATGTTGCACCTTGTTTCGCGGAATAGTTACCGCAACCCCCTCAGCCGCTACCTTATTTGTTGGTGGTGTCCACTCCTGTGGGCAAGAGAGTGGAGTGTAGTGTATACTACCCTCAGTGCGACGTGGTGATTGAAGGTCGCCAGCTGCCAGTTGATTTGATCTTGTTGTCCATGTTGGATTTCGATGTGATCCTTGGAATGGACTGGCTAGCGCGGTATCGTGCCTATGTTAACTGTTACAACAGGACGATTTACTTCGATTTTGAGAAGGGGTTTCGTTTCGAGGGCAATCAGGAGAGATGCCCGAGGCGTGTCATCTCCGCATGCAAGGCGGATCGTTTGATACGCAGAGGTTGTGCAGGTTTTCTTGCTTTCGTCTCGGAGAAGAAAGAGGTGAAGCAGTTGGGTGAGATTTCGGTGGTATGTGAGTTCCCGGATGTATTTCCGGAGGAAGTACCCGAGTTACCCCCTGTCAGAGATGTAGAATTCGCGATTGATCTAGTGCCCGGTACAGCACCCATTAGTTTAGCTCCTTATCGTATGGCTCCTACTGAGTTACTCGAATTGAAGGCGCAATTGCAAGATCTTTTGGAGAAGGGTTTCATACGGCCGAGTGTGTTACCGTGGGGAGCTCCAGTGCTGTTTGTGAAGAAGAAGGACGGTACCTTACGGATGTGCATAGATTACCGGCGATTGAATAAAGTCACTATCAAGAATAAATACCCATTGCCGCGTATTGACGAGTTGTTTGACCAACTTCAGGGTGCCGCCTATTTCTCCAAGATTGATTTAAGATCGAGGTATCATCAACTCCGGGTGAAAGAAGAAGATATTGCGAAGACTGCTTTCAGGACACGGTATGGACACTTTGAGTTCCTCGTGATGCCATTTGGATTAACCAATGCACCTGCTGCCTTTATGGCCTTGATGAACAGGATCTTTGCTCCTTTCCTGGATCGATTCGTGGTGGTCTTTATTGATGACATTCTGGTATATTCGAAGACCCCAGAGGAGCATGTGGAACATCTACGTCGAGCCCTGCAGTTGTTGAAAGAGCATCGCTTATATGCCAAATTTTCGAAATGTGATTTTTGGCTCGAGCAGGTAGCTTTCTTGGTCATACCATTTCACGAGATGGGTTGGCAGTGGATCAGACGAAAGTTGAGGCAGTGATGAATTGGCCCAGCCCAAAGACTGTGACGGAGATACGGAGTTTTCTCGGATTGGCTGGCTATTATCGTCGCTTTATTCAAGATTTTGCCAAGATTTCTGCACCGTTGACTCGACTGACCAGGAAGAATGTTCCTTTTCTTTGGACGGACGAATGTGAGCACCATTTCCGTCTATTGAAGGAGAAGCTTACTTTGGCTCCAGTCTTGACGTTACCGGATGGAATGAAGGATTTATGATCTACTCCGATGCTTCTTGAGTCGGGTTGGGATGTGTTTTGATGCAACATGGCAAAATAATTGCCTATGGCTCGAGGCAGCTCAGGGAGCATGAGAAGAACTATGCCACGCATGATTTAGAGTTGGCAGCCATCGTTTTTGCGTTGAAGATGTGGAGACATTATTTGTATGGCGTGACATTTGAAGTGCATTCAGATCATCACAGTCTACAGTATCTCTTCACGCAGTTTGAGTTGAATATGAGGCAACGAAGGTGGCTTGAGTTGATCAAAGATTTTGACTTCCCCATCAAATATCATCCAGGGAAAGGCAACGTTGTTGCAGATGCCTTGAGTAGGAAATCAGAGATTCTCTAGGCCTTGGATAACCTTTATTTTGTGAGATATGCTCAGCCAGTGGAAGTGAGATTGGTGGAGAACGGTTTGACACTTGCCAGCACAGCGAGTTTTCAGCCTGACATCATTCAGCGCATTAAAGACCAGCAGTTTGAAGATGCGTTGTTGAAGCGCATTCGGGATAACATTGCGGATCGACCAGACTTTCGCTTGGAGGGTGATGTCTTGTATTTCAGGAGCAAGTTATGTGTGCCAGCAGTAGATACTTTGAAGGAAAGTTTGATGACAGAAGCACACCATGCTCGCTATTCTATGCACCCTGGAAGTACGAAGATGTACCGAGCTCTCAAGGACAGATTCTGGTGGAATAATATGAAGAGGGAAATTGCTGGGTTTGTTGCCAGATGTTTGACTTGCCAAAAGGTGAAAGCTGACCATCAGAGACCTCCAGGTTCCTTACATCCATTGCACATTCCCCAGTGGAAATGGGAGCACATTACGATGGACTTTGTTTCCGGCCTACCCCTGACGAGCAAGAAGAATAGTGCCATTTGGGTGATCGTGGACAGATTGACGAAGACAGCCCATTTTCTTCCATTCAAAAAAGGCATGACATTTTCCAAGATGGCAAAGAAGTTCGTTGATGAGATCGTTAGATTACATGGTACGCCTGTATCGATTGTGTCTGATCGAGATAGCCACTTTGTTTCTTCGTTTTGGAGAGCATTTCAGGAAGCCATGGGAACGAAGTTGAGCTTCAGTACGGCGTATCACCCGCAGACTGATGGACAGTCAGAATGAACTATTCAGACGCTCGAAGACATGTTACGGGCCAGTGTACTGAATTTTGAGAAAGAATGGGATCTGCATCTCTCGTTGTGCGAGTTCGCGTATAATAATAGCTTCCACGAGAGTATTGGTATGGCACCATATGAAGCCTTGTATAGGCGGAAATGTAGAAGCCCTGTTTGCTGGGAAGAAGTTGGAACAAGGAGTTTCCACGAACCGACGATCATTGCTGAGACTACAGAGAAAGTTCAGAAGGTCATTGACAATTTAAAGATTGCCCGATCGAGACAGAAGAGCTATGCAGATACACGAAGAAGAACATTAGCATTTCAAGTTGGTGATTGGGTATTTTTGAAGGTTTCACCGATGAAAGGTACGGTACGGTTCGGTCAAAAAGGCAAGTTAGCGCCAAGATATGTGGGTCCATTTGAGATCAAGAGCCGGATTGGCGATTTGGAGTACAGATTGATTCTTCCAGTGGAGTTTTCTGGAGTACATGACGTCTTCCATGTGTCAATGCTTCGCAAGTATGTTCAAGACCTGATGCATATGATTCGCTACGATGATATTCAGATGCAACCGAATGCATCATACGTTGAGCGTCCGCTCCGTATTATTGGGACCAGAGAGCAGCTCTTGCGCACGAGGACTATTCGATGGGTCAAGGTACTCTGGGAACATCATGGACCTGATGAAGCCACGTGGGAATTAGAAGATCAGATGGCGCGTCAGTATCCTTATCTTTTCGCTCAGGTACGCGTTCATTCCGAGGACGGAATGATGTCTAAGTGGGGGAGGATGTAACACTCTGACCCGATTTGATCCGGAGTAGTGGGTAATTGCGTGCGATTTTGTCGTTAAGTGTGTTTTGATTTTTGCTTTTATTTGGTTTGAGTCTTGGAGAGATCGTTTGGGTTGAGTTGCCTTAGTTGAAGTAGTTCGAGCCCTTTTTCGTAATTTTGGCTTTTGATTGACCTTGTCAGTTTTGCGTCATTCTGACGTTATCGCGTGTATTTCGTTGAGCCTGTCGATCTTCGTAATTGTCTCGGATCCGAATGATTTCGTTTGCTCTCGTTGGATCGTCAGTTGACTCAAACTGACATTTGTGTTATCTGTTTGGACTTGTTTGTAATTTGGACTCATTTTAACTTATAAATATCCTACCTACTCTCTCCCTTTCACTCGATCGTTCTCTGCCTCTCTCAGCTTGTCTCTCTCTCTCTCGTTCAGCTCTCTCTCTTCCCTTCTTCGTTTCTGTTCCGTGAGGGAGGAAGAAAGGAGCCAAGTTGTGTGTGTGTTTCTAGTGGACTGAGCCAAAGCAACGACGTGATTTCGTCTGTGAGGCAAGTATAAGCACAAGTAGTATGAACACCGATTGGTAGTGTTTTGATTGTTTGTATCTTACTCTTTGTTGTAGGCATCAGTGTTAGACAGGCCCTATTGCGTTAGTTTTGCTGTTATCCTTCTATTTTCAGTCGATTTCCGTTGAAACGTTCGCTTTCTGTATGTCTTTCACTATTCCAGGAAAAATGACTCCGTGCACTCACGGCTACACCGTGAAATGTGCTACGGCTAAGCCGTGAAATGGCTTAAGCTAAGCCGAGACCCAGCCGTAACCCTGACCGTAGAACAGTACAGACTGACATCTGAAAATAACTGAGAGTTGGCAAAATGCTACTCTTCTACGGCCCAACCTGATCTAAGCCGTACATTGTACTACGGCTAAGCCGTGGACCAGGATACGGCTGAGCCGTAGGGTAAAATACGGTTGAGCCGTAAATACGGATGGACCTTTTGGGGAACCTCGGCTCCGCCGCAGTGCAGATTACGGCTAAGCCGTAAGATGCCTACGGCTAAGCCGTAATGTCACCTACGGCTACACCGTGAGATCCTGAGAAAGGAATAAAAGGACTAGGTTTAAAAAAGAGACCGTTATGACTTTCATGTTAGAATGTAGCTAACCTGAACATGCCCAATGGAATGTTTGAATGACATGAATGATCTCGAGGGCTGTGAATCATTCATGCCCATTATCCAGTTGTTTAGCACCTCCCCATGGGTGTTGGTTTAAGGGACTTCGGTGCACATTCCAGACACTGCAACACTAGACAATGGTACATCGGACAACTTAAAACTACATCAGCATGCACGGTTAGAAACACTGGATAAATAGGTTAGGATTGGTTTGTAATTGACCTTGATTCGTTAAAGCACTCTGATTTGCATATAGCATATTGACTTCGGTTATGCCCTCTTATGTGTTCTGCGCTGAACCTCTCGATTCTGTGGGAAATGCAGCAACCCCAGAGCGAAGCCCGGGCGGGACCATTCTATTATGGTGTTTGTATCGTTGCGCCGGTGGAGTACTTGAGTTCTGAGTCAGTGATTGTTATTGATACTCATTGTCAGTGCTTCTTTTATTTGCTTATGTGCATTCAGTATCAGTATCAGTACAGTATCAGTATATGTGATGCACTTCCTATTTGTTCGTTTAGTATGTGATATGATTGATTGATTGAGGTGCATCATCCGATTTGATTGTGATTGGTATATGGCACTACTGAGCCTCAGCCTTAGGATACCCGACGGGGTTAACTTTGGTTTAGTTTATGTGTTTGCCTCTGCAGAGTGTTCTGCCCTGGGACTCCGGACCCCGGGAACTAGAGACCCATGCGTACCCTGGCCCGGTCACTGGTGCTCTCATTCCGACTGCTCTCGAAAGGGAGAATATGGCCAATGTAGTAGCCACTTTGACTGTTATCTGTTTATGATTATGATAGCATGCTTATTCATTGCACAATTTGCTTAGTATACGAACATGATTTCTATGGATCTTGCACGTGACTATTACTCATTATTAGACACAATTCGTGTTATCTTTTTGTGGCTGATATTTTGCTAAGTCGTTGTACTTATGAGTTGTTTTTGGGTGTTGCAGGCTCAGATCCCTCTCCCGATCCTGCGTCGGTCGACCCGACTCCAGGAGAGGCGCGCGAGGCCCCCTCCGGCCTAGAGGAGTGGACTTGATCCATCCTCCAGAGTACGGTTTGCATCATTTTGTTTTCCTCCATTCATTTGAGTCTGGGTCTATTGGGGGGGGATTTTTCTGTAATTGTACCGTGGGCTTTGATTGATATCTGTATTTTGATTTTTGTGAGCCCTCTTTATTGTCATACGTTCTTGTAATTATTCTTGTCATCAGTTAATGCTTTTGTAATCCATTATGTCTTTTGGTATGTTGTGGTATGCCTTGATACGTACAGCTTCCGCGTACAGTTGTTTGCACGTGTGAATGATCCCTTGTGTGTGTATGCTTGGACGGGGTCTAAGTGTACGTGCACGGGAGTACGTGTGTCATTGGTTAGACTTTCTCTGACCCCCGGTCCCTGGGCTCGGGTTGTGACAGTATGCTTGGACACAATTTCAAATTTCAACCCAGATGTTGTGATGGCATGCATACCTGTTGAAAGTTTAAACCCATGTTGCCTAAGCAATCTAAAGTAAAGAGATGTGTGGTACAGACTGTCCTTAATTGCTTGCTCCGTCATCTCTGAGTGAAGCCCATGCAGTGCGTCATTGATTTCTTCTTCAAACTGGTAGGCCACACCGAGGCGTTGCACAGCGTCAATCAATCCAAGCAGATGGTGTGGCTGTGTGCTGTCTTGTAGCCGGCGCTGAACTCCCTCCTTGAGTCTTCTGTGATGGTCATGATTCAGTGCCTGAATACATAGAAAATTTAGGGCATGTTAGTGCGGGCTGCAGCAAATCCGTTCCATTGAAAACTAATTCCAACACACCCCATCGGAAACTTTTTCCAAAGAACTACGGAACCTTTCAGTGCAACGGAAAATCAGTTTTACTTTCCATGCTCTTTCTTGAAAAATTAGTTGCACATACATACTACCCTTATAGTCAAATTAGCTCTCAAAGGATTATTAAAAAAGTAAGAAGTGATACCAATATAGATGAGATTTTAACCTTTTTAGGATCAAAATTCCTACAATGATGGTTGGTTATTCATTTCCAATCTGCTTCTGATTTAACTTCAATTAAAAGTAAGAAAATTAAGGAAAAAAAAGAGAGAGTAGATTGTAAATTATACAGGTTGCTAGGACCTACTGCTGTAGCAGTGCAGTCGCTTCTTGCAAGTTGGAAGCGAATGCTATCAGTATCCCAAAAGGTGGGGTAATAGTTTGCAGAGCGGCGTCCCTCCATGGAGTCCATACTTCTCTTCTACCCTATCTACTGATCACTCAACACAAGGCCCCACTCTAGTCAATTGACACAAGGCTGCAAGTCTACTCACTGCACTCATGGCCATATCTGCCGCACTATATATAGAGGAGAGAGTCCTTAGCGATCTTAATATTTACGATAATTGGATTTATAATCATACTATAGTAGGTGTAGACGAAAATACCCCCGTCCGGTTCAAATTTGGAAGCAAACTTTTGGCTTCGTTGTGGGAAAAGTTCAAAACTGCTTGCCTTAACAACGAATGCAAGTTCAATTACAATTAATGAAGCGTTGGGCATCGAAATATCTATTATTTATATATTTATTTATTTATTTTTATGATGAGGGTATCATAAAAGTCTTTGGTCCAGGACTAATTCCCTTAATAACGCTAAAACACTTATCAAATTTGGCCTGATTTCTAATACAGTGTAGAGAGCAAACTCACATTTTTCTATGCCACCAACTCCCATGTGGATAGATTAAACAGTCAAATTGCCAATGAATGTTTTAAGAAATACAATGAATTTTCCACTTCAAAGATCCTTTTTCGCCATATGAGAACATAATTCCTCATAGAAATTGAATGGCCATCTTCCAATATGCAATGATGCTTGTTTATTGAAAAAGTTCAAAATTAGTTGTGTATTTTTTTCTGGCTCTCCATGTCTTAGATTATGTTGAAAGACTTACATATATATAGACAAAATTATTATGCATCTATCCCTTACACTATGGGACAGACACTTTCATTTTTAGAAAATATTAATATGTAACGGGACAAAAGCAACACACCTCATCACATCTTTTTGACCTTGATAGGTATAAATAAGGAAGTATCCATCACCATAGTGTGAGGGACAGATACATAATAGTCTTTCCATATATATATATTTGATTCTAAAAGAACCATTCTCACATACCTGCCATGAAAACTTTTTATAGGGCCCACTTATTGGTCCCATTTGGGGATGGACTATGCATAATCTCCAACGCTTTTTACCAATATCATCACAAAGGCGTTGCTAAATGTTACATTTTTTCAACATAAATAATAATGCGTTGGCAGAAGTTATAAAATTATATATTTTTGCCAATGCAAATGAGGCTGCGTTGGCAAAAGGTGTCGAAATTATACAAAAATTGCCCCGTGAAGACAGTAAAGATTTCGGCAACAAAACATTACCCTTTGACTTCGTTAACAATATGTTGGTAATGGTATGACCTATTTGCTGTTGTGCGTGTGTGTGCAAAGCAATCAAGATCAACAATCACCACACAAGAAGACAAGTGATTTACGTGGTTCGGCAAAGATGCCTACGTCCACGGAAAACCAATTTCCACTAGGTTCTCCTTCAATCTGTGAAACCACAGCCTTGGAATCTCAGCCACTCTCAGCCTCTCTTTCTAGGGTTACAGATTACATCATATATAACCATTACATCCTTATCCCCCAAGAACTCTATTTCAAGAAAAAAAAGAAAGTCCTAACCTATTAGAAAACTGCTGTTAGACAAAACAGAAAATTCCTAATATCATTAGGGAAACCACCCCAGATACTAAACCCACTAATGGTCTTGAACCACTTGGCCAACAATCTCCCCCTCCAGACCATGGGGAAGACGCCCTGAACCCCTTACTGGGAGTTCAGCCCTGCCAACTCTGAACACAGCTCCAGCTTTCCCTTAGACACAACCTTTGTCATCATGTCCGAGAGATTCTTGTCCGAATGAATCTTTTCCAGCTTCATGAAGTTCTTCTCAATCACCTCACGAATCCAATGGTACTTGATATCAACGTGCTTCATGCGACCATGATATGTATCATTCTCACTGAAATCCATTGCACTTTGACTATCACAATAAACTACATATTCTTCTTGCTTCAAACCTAGTTCTTGAAGGAATCTCCTCAACCAAAGCATCTCTCTCCCTGCTTCATTAGCAGCTATGTATTCCGCTTCAGTTGTAGACTGTGCTGTACACTTCTGTAACTTCGATTGCCAGGAGATAGCTCCCCCTACGAAAGTAAACAAATAACCAGAAGTCGACAACCGACGATCAAGATCGCCTGCAAAATCAGCATCAGTATAACCTTCCATGACTGGTTTTGAACCTCCAAAACATAAGCACACTTTGGAAGTACCTCTCAAATACCTAAAGATCCACTTTACTGCTTCCCAATGCTCTTTTCTAGGGTTTGAGAGAAATCTACTCACTAAACTCACAGCATGAGAAATGTCTAGCCGTGTACAAACCATGGCATACATGAGACTCCCTACAGTAGAGGAGTAAGGAACACATGCCATCTGTTCCTTTTCATCATCTGTAGTAGGACACAAGCGCTTGTTTGGTTTGAAGTGACTGGCTAGAGGTATGCTAATTGGCTTAGCATTCTTCATGTTGAACCGCTCGAGTACTCGTTTAACATATTTCTTCTGTGACAACCACAGCTGCTTGGAACTCCTATTACGACATATTTGCATGCCCAATATCGTTCGTGCGGGAGCTAAGTCTTTCATGTCAAACGACTTTGACATCTTTTCTTTCAACTTGCCAACCAACTTGCTATCCTGTCCAACTATCAGTATATCATCTACATATAAAAGAAGGATAATGAACTTGCCTTCAATAAATCGACGAACATAGACACAATGATCTGCAGCTGTCCTCCGGTACCCATGACTCAATATGAACGAATCAAACTTCTTGTACCACTGTCTCGGTGCTTGCTTCAGCCCGTAGAGACTCTTCTTTAACTTGCAAACCATCTATTCTTTTCCTTCTACCTCAAACCCCTCTGGCTGAGTCATGTAGATCTATTCTTTCAAGTCACCATGAAGAAACACGGTCTTTGTCACAACCCGAGCCCAGGAGTTCGGGGGTTAGCGAAAGCCGAACCAATGACACACGTACTCCCGTACCTGCACACTTAGACCCGGTCCAAATGCACACGTACAAGGGAAGATTCACACGTACAAACATGTACGCGGAAGCTGTAGATATCAAAACATCACAACAATATGTAGGAACAAAGTAGAAAACCAGAAGGACCATATATAATATCTGGCAGTTTTACAAAATGAGACAAAATACTGTATACAAGTCATGAATGGATCTAGTCATGATAGCTCTCAAAAGAATGAAGGCACGGATGCAAGATGAGGTCTGGACGCTCTCCAAAAGGAGGGGGTCACACCCACTCCTCTAGCCCGGATGGGGCCTCAGGGGTCTCTCCTGTAGCCTGATTGACGGTCGAGGGGTCGGTCTGGAGATATGGGCCTGCAACATCAAAGACAAGCATGAATACAACGATCCAGCAAAGTATAAGTAGTAACAAGATAACACATGCTGTCTCTAATCAGAATAAAGAACAGAAGTAATCATAATAGGTCAATGCTTGTAAACTAAGCAATCCTGCAAGAAATACAGCATGCTCTAATGAATCAACAATACGTACACTGTACATAACTAGTTGGCTACTACACATGCCATATGCTCCCAAATGAGGGATCTTATAAACATGAGGAGAATACCATTGTCCAGGCCAGGGTACAAATGGGTCCGGATTCCCCAAGACGTGTCCTTATTGCAGCAAGGTCATATAACTATACCAAAGTCACCTCGTCGGGCTTCTAAAGGTCGAGCAGAGTAGTGCTTGACCATAGTGAGTCAATCATGTGCTACACCTCGAGTCAAACATACCAACAAGTGTATCATACATGCATACTCATGATCAACATACGTGTATACTCCAGGTGTAAGAAACATAACAATGAATCCATCAAGTGACGTGTAGACAAAATAACATAATCATGGTGAAGAATGGAGGTTAATGCTTGACATGCAAGATGCAGGTGCAATGAGTCCATACCGAGTCAAGGGCATTTACAATCCAACCCTATTCTAGTTATCCAGTGTTTCTAACCGTGCATGTTGATGTAGTTTTAAGGTCTCCGATGTATTATTGTCTAGTGTTGCACTCCATTCTGAGAGTACACCGAAAGTTCTTAAACCAACACCCATGGGAAGGTGCTTAACCGCTGGATAACGAACATGAATGATTCGCAGCCCTCGAGATCATTCACATAGTAGTCTCATGGTCCATTGGGCAAGTCATGGTTATCTACCTTCTAAGACCAAAGCCCTATCCTTTCATCTGTATATTTCTCTCAGCTCCGCCATAGGAGACCTTACGGCTCAGCCGTAGGTTCCTTACGGCTTAGCCGTAAGAGAGGACACGGCTTAGCCGTGGCCACGTCGTAGAAGAGATACAGAATTGCATACTCTTACTTATTTTTAGGAACACCCTGTATTAATCTACGGCTGGGTCACGGAGGGGCTTACGGCTTAGCCGTACTGCATGTTACGGCTTAGCCATAGCATAATTCAAGGTTCAGCCGTGAATGCGCAGGGCCAATTTCTGAAGCGATTTACAGAATAACTGGAACGAATGAAAACCATGAAATTAGAAGCGAAGAACAGAACTCAACTGGGCTATAGACAGACTGTGCACACATATAAGGGCATGAAATCATCTCAATCACACACATATCATCATGGGTTCATACAAGTTGTGCTTATACTTGCCTCAATTCGATTCTAACACTCCATTTGCTATCCTTGGTGCTCAAATCACTCCCAACCACAACCCACAGCTATCGAGCATGCAAAAAGAGGGGAAACTCATGAATACAGTCAAAGGAGAACAAGAAAGGAAGGGAGAAAAGGAATCCAAGACATTCACTTACCAGCAAGCACAAGAGGAAGGAGATGAAACAAGTGGATCTTTCACCCTTCTCCTAACTTGGCTAAATCAAAGAGAATGGAAAGAGGGAAATTGAGGGAAAGCAAGAGAGACTGAGAAGAAAAGAGAGAGAGAGAGAGGAGAGTTGGTGAGATATTTATAAGATAAAGTTTAAGGACAATTACAACCAAGTCCAATGATTAAGGCCATTTACAATTCGAGTCAAATCCCTGTTCATCGGAACCATGTAACATCGTTTGCAATTGACACAGTTACAGCATTTAGCGAGTTCAACAAAAGACACGTGTCAACACCAAGATAATGCATAAATGACGAGATCTAAGAAAAATACAAATTACGAAAAAGGGCTTGGTCTATCTAAACCAGGTCAAATTCAACCTAACTACCTATCCATGACCCACAACAACACTAAAACAAGAAAAAAACACTATTAACAACAAAAACAACATTAATTAGTCACTAAACTGGATCAAACTGGGTCGGGGTGTTACATCCCCCCTGCTTAATTAGAAATCATTCCATCCTCGGAATGAGCACACATACACACTACAAATACCTGAGTGAATAGATCTGGATACTGTTGCGCCATCTGCTCTTCCAACTCTCATGTAGCTTCATCTGGACTGTGATGTTTCCATAACACTTTGACCCACCGAATGGTCCTGGTGCGAAGTATCTGCTCCGGGCACCCACAATTCGGAGCGGTCGCTCAACATATGTGGCACTCGGCTGGATCTGCACCTCATCATAGCGAATGAGGTGGGACGGGTCGTGGACATACTTCTGAAGCATCGAAACATGGAAGGCATCATGCACTCCTGAAAACTCCACTGGAAGAGCCAATCGATAAACTAAATCACCAATCCTGCTCTTGATCTCGAATGGTCCAACATATCTGGGAGCTAGCTTGCATTTCTGACCGAAACGGATCGTCCCCTTCATCGGTGAGACCTTCAGAAAAACCCACTCACCAATCTGAAACTCCAATGGTCTTCGGCAAGTGTCCGCATAACTCTTTTGTCTCGACCGAGCAACCTTCAGATTCTCAATAACTTTCTGCACTTTTTTTGTCGTCTCGGCGATGATTGTCGGCCCGTGAAAAATCCGCATACCAACTTCTTCCCAACAGATTGGGCTCCTGCACTTGCGCCCGTACAAGGCTTCATAAGGCGCCTTCCCAATACTCTTATGGAAGCTGTTGTTATAGGCAAATTCACACAATGAGAGATGAGTATCCCACTCTCGCTCAAAGCTCAACACACTGGCACGCAACATGTCTTCCAAGGTCTGAATCGTTCGCTCTGATTGTCCGTCCGTCTGTGGATGATAGGCTGTGCTGAAACTTAATTTCGTCCCCAACGCTTTTTGGAAAGCTCTCCAAAACGATGAAACAAAGCGGCTGTCGCGATCCGACATAATTGAAACTGGCGTACCGTGGAGTCTGACGATCTCATCCACGAACTTCCTGGCCATCTCTGAAAAAGTCATACCCTTCCGGAATGGGATGAAATGGGCTGATTTCGTTAAGCGATCTACAATGACCCAAATGGCATTGTTCTTCCTGCTCGTCGGAGGAAAACCTAACACGAAGTCCATGGTGATATGCTCCCACTTCCACTGCGGTATATGCAAAGGATGGAACAAACCTGGAGGTCTGTGATGATCTGCTTTCACCTTCTGGCAAATCAAACATTGAGTAACAAATCTGGCTATGTCTCTCTTCATGTTATTCCACCAGAAACGATCCTTGAGGTTCCTGTACATCTTCGTGCTTCCTGGATGCATCGCATACTTCACACAGTGTGCTTCATTCATCAACTTATCCCTGAGATCATCGACTACTGGAACACACAACCTGCTTCGAAAATAGAGCACACCATCTTCCAATCTGAAATCTGGTCTGTCGCCAATGTGGTCACGGATGCGCTTTAAGGCGAGATCTTCAAATTGCCTGTCTTTCATCTGCTGAATCATCTCAGGCTGAACAGCTAGCACACTAGCTAAGGTCACGTACTCATCGACCAATCTCACCTCAACTGGCTTATCCTGCATCAACAAAAGAAAATAGCTCAGCAATTGCTCAGACTCCGCCTTCCTACTGAGAGCATGTGCCACTACATTCCCTTTCCCTGGCTGATATTTAATCGGAAAATCATAATCCTTCATAAGCTCGAGCCATCTGCGTTGCCTCATATTCAACTCCTGTTGCGTGATCAAATACTGCAAACTGTGATGGTCTGAATGAACCTCAAACTTCACGCCATACAAATAATGTCTCCAAAGCTTCAATGCAAATACAATGGCGGCCAATTCTAAATCATGGGTGGCATAGTTCTTCTCCTGCTCTCGAAGCTGCCTTGATCCATAGGCAATAACCTTTTCGTGCTGCATCAACACACAGCCTAAACCAACTCGGGAAGCATCTGAAAAGATCACAAACCCTTCGCTCCCATCTGGCAAAGCTAACACTGGGGCCGTAGTCAACTTATCTCTCAAGGTCTGAAAACTAACTCCACACTCCTCAGTCCAGACAAAAGACACATTCTTCCTGGTCAACTTCGTCAAAGGAGAAGAGATCTTGGCAAAATCCTGGACAAAACGACGATAGTAACCTGCTAGTCCAAGGAAACTCCGAACCTCTGTCACTGACTTAGGGCTAGGCCAATTCACTACTGCCTCTACCTTAGATGGATCAACTGCCAATCCCTCTCGTGAAATGATATGACCCAAAAACGCTACCTGCTCAAGCCAAAATTCACACTTCGATAACTTCGCATACAATCGATGTTCTCTCAATAGGGTCAAGGCTTTCCTCAAGTGCTCTCGATGCTCCTCTATAGTTTTCGAATAGATCAAAATATCATCAATGAAAACAACGACGAACTGGTCCAAGAAAGGAGCAAAAATCTGATTCATCAAAGCCATAACGCCGCAGGTGCATTAGTTAATCCAAAAGGCATCACGAGGAATTCATAATGTCCGTACCGAGTCCTGAAGGCAGTTTTGGGGGTATCTTTTTCCCAAACTCTCAACTGGTGATAGCCTGATCGCAAATCAATCTTAGAAAAATGAGCTTCACCTTGAAGCTGATCAAACAACTCATCAATCCTGGGTAGGGGATACTTGTTCTTAATTGTCACTTTATTCAGCTACCGGTAATCAATGCACATCCGAAAGGTACCGTCCTTTTTCTTCACAAACAACACCGGCGCTCCCCAGGGTGAAATGCTCGGACGAATAAAACCCTTGTCCAAGAGCTCCTGTAACTGCTTCTTCAATTCTGACAACTCAGCTGGAGCCATGCGATACGAAGCTTTACTAATCAGAGCCATACTGGGAACTAAATCAATCACAAACTCTACATCTCGCACAGGAGGTAAAGCTGGAACCTCATCCGGAAAAACATCTGGAAAATCCCGAACCACCGGTATCTCTCCCAGCTACTGCACACCTGTCTTCTCCGTGATAAAGGCAATGAAGCCTTCACACCCCTTGCGGATCAAGCGACTTGCCTTGCACGTGGAAATCACACGCCTGGGGCATCTCGTCTGACTGCCCTCAAAACGGAAGCCCCTGCCTAAGTCGAAAAAGATCGTCCTGTTGTAACAGTTAACACAGGCACGATACCGCGCAAGCCAATCCATCCCAAGGATCATGTCGAAGTCTAGCATCGACAACAAAATCAATCAACTGGTAACTGATGACCTACAATCTGCACGTCGCAATGGGGGTAGTACAAACTACACTGCACTCTCTTGCCAACTGTGGTAGACACCACCAACACATAGGGCAATGGTTTCGGCGGCTGCTGCAACCGCTTAGCAAAAAGAGGTGTTGCGTATGAGCACGTAGACCCTGAATCAAATAGAACTAAAGCTTCAACACACGTTCCTTCGACCACCTGTGGATCCTCCGCACTCTTATGGGAAGCAGCATAGACGCAAACCGTCTGACATGGCGGTCTCATACCGGAACGAGCTGGCTGCGTCTTGCTCGAAACTACAGATCCTCTGGGCTTGCCCGTCGGTGCCGCACCAGAAGCACTAGATGAAGGAGGCTGAGAAGACTTGAACTGAGGACAATTTACCAAGATATGCTCCTTGTAACCACAAATAAAACAAGCTCCTGCCTTCCGCCAACATGCTTCTGTCCTATGACCCTTGCCGCAAAACTCCCATGTCGCACTCATGTAGCTGGAAGTGCCCTGCTGACTTCTCACCTTCTTCCGTGCCTGTCCCCGAGTACTGAATGGCGGCTGCATCTTCGGATCAACAGCTCTCTCGGCTTGGTGGATAGCCTCAGCAGAATAGGCCCTATCTACTGCATCATCAAATGTCGCTGGTCGCTGAAAAGTAGTCACGTGGTGCATGTACCAAGGATGCAGACCTTCCACAAACCGGTTCACCTTCTTCTCTTCCGTGCTGATCATCTTTAGAGCAAAATGCGACAATTGGGTGAACTGATGCACATACTCTGCTACTGACCTCTGCTGCTGGCGTAGAGCTAAGAACTCAACTTCATTGGCTCTCTGTACATGGGCTGTAATAAACTTCCTTCGGAACTGCCTCTTGAATGTTTCCCAAACCGTAGAACTCGGAAGATCTCTGTAAGAGTCCTTCACATTCTTCCACCAGGTCTTCGCAACATCTATGAACATAGGGGCTGTCAACATCTTTAAACGTGACAAAGAACTGATTGCCACTCAATGATTCTACCTCCATGAGACCACAAACATCAGAATATACTAAATCCAACACATTTGATTTCAATTTTGATGTAGAAGAGAAAACAACCCTATGCCGTTTACCATACAAACAATAATCACAAGGGTCAAGGGATATACTTTTGGAGCAAGGAATTAATTCCTTCTTTGCCAACGTCTGCAAGCCTTTCTCACTCAAATGACCAAGCCTCTTATGCCACAGATTTAGAGAGGAATTGTCTTGAATTGCATTCAATGCATCTTTGCACAGCTTTACTTGTGTTTTATAAAGAGTATTACCTGCTGTTCCTCTCGCAATAACAAGAAACCCTTTAGTAAGCTTCCATCTGCCATTTCCAAAGTAATTCTCATAACATGCACGGTCCAATGCAGTCCCAGAAATCAGATTCAACCGCAGATCAGGAACATGTCGCACATCTTTTAGCGTCATTGTGCAACCAATATCAGTTTTAATGCAGACATCACTGATACCAACAATCTCTGAATGACTCGTGTTGCCCATCTTCACAGTACCAAAGTCACCTGCTTTGTACGTCGTGAACATTTCCCTGCAGGGAGTAGCATGGTAGGATGCTGCTGTGTCAACAACCCACTCAACCTGACCATCTGCAACACTCAAACACTTATCATCATCACCGGCGAGCACCACTACTTCCTATTCCAAAGTAGCTGTAGTGTTATCACTGTCATTCTTCTTATCATTGTTGGAGCTTTTCTGTTCTTTCATGGGAAAACAATTTTTTCTGATGTGGCCCATCTTGCCACAAAAAAAGCATTTTACAGACTTTTTCTTGCTCTGTGATTCACTGCTAGACTTGGCCTGTGATTCACCTCTATATTTGCCACGACCCTCCTTTGGTCCTCTACTCTTACTCCTCCCCCTGTTCTCAGTAACGAAGGCTTGTGCATTATCTGTCCCTGCAGATTTCCTTCTAGTTTTTTCATTCTGTAGACTACTGGTAACCTGACTCATAGATAACACACTTTCTGGAGTAGAGTTGCTTAAGGAAATAACCAATGTCTCCCATGTATCCAGCAAAGACTCAGAAGCAACAAAGCTTGTATCTTATCATCAAGGATCATCTTCATAATGGCTAACTGATTTACCACACTTTGGAACTCATTGATGTGATCTTCGATCTGACCACCATCCTTGAATTTCATGTTCACAAGCTTTCTGATCAAGAAGGTTTTATTTATTGTAGTCTTTTTATCATACATTGTTTCTAACTTTTTCCAAAGGGTATTCGCATTGGTTTCATTAGACACGTGGTGAAATATGCTATTATCAACCCACTGTCTGATGTGACCAATCGCTTTTCTATGCAATTTGTTCCATCAGCATTTTGCATATCATTCGGTCGGGCACTATCCCCCTCAATGGGATCATGGAGGTTTTTACAATAGAGAATATTCTCCATCTTCGGTTTCAAGATCAACCAATTGGAATGGTTGAGCTTAACCATGGTAGTGTTGATAGTATTGTTCTCCATCTTAATTAAATTAAGCAATAGGAAAAACAAATAACTAACACTGACCTCAACTCCTGCACCAAGCTGTAGATCTCGTCAACACGAGCACGCTAAAGAAACGGATCTGAAATCTGACTCCGGATGGCTCCGATATCGCAAAAACGGTTTTCTGCGCTCTCGATTTGGTCAAACTCCTTGTTGACTGTCAAACAGCCAATCTTCTTCCACTAGCACGTAGATCTGCTCGAAACGAGTCCATAGGTACAAACGGATCTCCGATCGGACATCGGATGATCAAGATATTACAAAAACAAATTTCTGCTGTCAATCTGGTCAACTCTGGCCGTTGACCATCTTTCTGATGATGTGGGCTGACGTCAGCCTGATGACGTCACACTGCTGATGTCGATGTCAGCTGACGGACTGAACCGCTGACTGCTCACAGGTTCAGGTCGACCCGACCTGACCCGAAACTGCACTTCTGGGCTTTGCTTCACGGGTTGGGTCAAATTGAGCCGACCCAAAACCCCAACCGACCTGGGATCTCTCTACCTGGGCCTTCTCCACCGCGGGCTAGGTCAAACGGACCCGACCCGAAACCTAGAACCTTGGGTCGTCTTCAACAGGAGCTGGGTCTGCAACCCAGTTGCAGGCGGACGAATCAAGCTGCCTGGTCCGGCGACGAACGACAGCGCGCGGTTGCGGCACGGCGACGGCGACGGTGTCTGGCAGCGGCGACCAAAGGCTGACGACGGCGAGGACAGCAAAACGACCAGCGAGATTTCTCCTTTTTTTTTTCTTTCCTCCGGTCTTCCTCCTCAGATCCGGCAGCCAACGACAATCTTCTCAGACGAAGACGTCCAACAGCAGTAGAACCTTCTGCTGTCTTCTTCTTCCGGTGACTGCAAGATCGATTTTCTCTGTTTCCTGAAACAGAGAAACCGAACTATAGCCCAAGAGATCACTTCTCTTCTCGTTGATCTTCTACACACAACTTTGACGCTCTGATGCCACTTGTTGTGCACGTGTGTGCAAAGCAATCAAAATCAACAATCACCATACAAGAAAACAAGCGAATTACGTGGTTCGGCAAAGATGCCTACGTCCACGGGAAACCAATTTCCACTAGGTTCTCCTCTAATCTGTGAAATCACAGCCTTGGAATCTCAGCCACTCTCAGCCTTTCTTTCTAGGGTTACAGATTACATCATATATATAACTATTACATCCTTATCCCCCAGAACTTTATCTCAAGGAAAAAGGAAAGTCCTAACCTATTAGAAAACTGCTGTCAGACAAAACAGGAAATTCCTAATATCATTAGGAAAACCACTCCAAATACTGAACCCACTAATGGTCTGGAACCACTTGGCCAACATTTGCAACATACACACAGGTGCGTTGGAAAAAGCACCCTAAACATTGCCAACGCACTACGTGCATTGGTTAAAACTAATCTTAATTGCCAACACGCTATGTGAGTTGGCAAAGACCCATCTTAATTGCCAACGCACTATTTGTGTTGGTGAAAATTCATCCTAATTATCTATAGTCATATTCTTATTGTATAATTTTTTACCATTCAGATTATCATATAATTCAATGGCCTTAAATTTTAATGGTTTTTTTTATAATATAACTTTTTTTATTTAATTCAATATATAAAAAGTAGTAAGTGATAGTTTGATGATTGTAAAATTAGGCCCCTTGCCCAATCTAAACTTTATCAAAAAGCCATCACCTTTTGGTTTGATCTCCTTCCTTGTATTTTTTGTCTTTAAATATGACTGTTCACCTCACTTTAAGATCAATTCCTACATGGGCTTAGAACTAATTTCTAGGCTTAGGACTAATTTCCTATATAGATGGTTGAACAGGGCAGGCCTGGGCCTAAAGGTCCATGCGCTGAATACAGACCTGGAAGATAGGCGCTAATAACTAAGCAAGTTAGGGTTGGACAACTGTTGTAGACTCATCCGAATATTTTCATTTTGTAATGCCTGTCAGGTGGAAGTGAAAATTTGGAAAACTATATTTGAGTAAAACTTGCTACTTATTTTATTAAACTAGACTTTTCTATATATACAAGAAAAAAAAATAATTCAACTCAGAGGTTTCAGACACTACGTCAAAAAGGCGAAAAAGCTACTGCTAACATGTTGGTTTTTGCGACTGCTTTGGGCGGTCGTAATTTTTTGACTGCTTATTAGAGATACTGATTGCTGATAACAGCTATTAATGCTAAATTAGAAAAAGTAAAAACAAAACCTTCCCGACTTCCCAAACCCTCACGATCTCCCCTTTTTTTACCTCACTTTCCCCCTCCAAAAACCTATACGCTCACCACTCTTTTTCTCGTTCCCTTTTCATCTAGGATTTCTCTCTCTCTCTCTCTCTCTCTCTCTCTCTCTCTCTCTCTCTCTCTCTCTCTCATTTTGTTCAAGCAAAAGAAATCTTGGGAGTTATTGTAACGTTCCGCACCTTAATTATGTTATTATTATAGACTAAGCTGTATTATAGCTAAATAAGCCCTTAGAGTCTAAGTGTATCTGGTTTAGCATTAGGATAGTGTGTGCACAATTTCATTGGGTTTCGAGTTTGTCTAAGCTTAGTAGGGGGTAGCTAGCAATTTTAGGAAATATAGAGGCCTTTTTCATAGCTTTTTCAAATTGTGAGGTTTGGGCTCATTGGGTAGTTTTCCTAATTTCTTTAACCTTATCCTTCTACTTGACCGATCCAGACCCATCTTGGCTACCAAATACCTCATTTTCTAAAATTAAGCCTTTTTATGGAAAATACCCAAAAACCCATTAAAATATGCCAAAATTTCTCTTCCTTGAAACCATGCCAAAAGTATAGTCATTGGAAATCTTATTTTATTTCATGAACAGTGGCATTTACGGTGACTCAATCCAACCTATGGTTCACAAGTTATAAGGGTGATAGAAAGATCTATGTGGGACCACCCCACATATCAAGTTTGTCCTTAATTACATGTCCATAATCCCTTTCATATGTGACCCACAAATTCAGTCCATTCGGATTGATGTACAGTTGATCCAACAATCTAGTAAATTTAAATTTGACCAAAACTTGGGGCTAGTGATTATTGCGCGGGGGGGGGGGGGGGGGGGGGGTCCCTATATATTGTAAGATTTGGATTGGATTATAAATGAGCCCCACCTAGAGATCTCACAAAAAATTGGTGAAAACTAATTCTTATAGGATTATTTCCTTATTTATGTATATATACAACAATATTCATGTGCATATGTCTCTCACCTTTTTTTCATTAGAACTCTAGTTGGGACCCACTAATTGTCCATCGAAATGGACCACACATGTGACTCCCCCTGAATTGTAAACGTTACCAATTTTCAATCAAATCTGAATTTACTGCATAGTTAGATCGAGTGTGCACCAATCCAAATGTTAAGGATTTGGATTTGTGGGCCACGGATGAAGGGGTTAAGCACATGTGATTAAAGCAAAACTTAATATATAGAGTGATTCTGCATGGATCTTTTCATCCCTTCCTCCCCCCTCCCTCGCCTAGATCTCACCAAAACTTGGGATTTGAATCTGACCGAAACTTAAAGCATATGACTATGAAGGGAGTCCATATCTATTGCAATATTTGGATTGGGTAATAAATAGGCCTCACCTAGACTTCTCACAAAAAAAAAAAAAGGTCAAAACTATTTTTCATAGGATTAATTCCTATATATATATGTCTATATAGGGAAATCTTTATACGTATTCATCCCTCACCATTTTTTTCATAAGAACTCTAAGTGAGCCCATCTATCACTTAATCCAAAGCTTGCAACACTCAGGGGACCCCCTGATGGGCACACACCCCAAGTTTTGGTCAGATTCAAATTTTCTGGACCGTTGGATCAACCATACACCGTTCTGAACGAAATGGATATGTGGGCCACAGATGAAAAGATTAGGGACATGTGATTGAAGTTGAACTTAAAATCTGTGGCCGTCTAGCATGGATTTTTCTATCCCCCCTGGTCTCATCCCTTGGTGGGGTTCATAGTGGGCCCCATAGAGAAGTGTGCACGAAAAGTCCGTAAGGGACAAATGTATGGTAAGAGGCCCCATATATATATGACTCTGATCTTGTAAGAACGGTTCTTATGCATTTATCGTAAAAACTTTTTATGGGACTCACTTTTGAGCTAAAACTTATAGCATGTGACGGTTGGAGAGGTCGTATGTATTACAAGGTTTGAATTAAGTGATAAATGGGTGCACCTAAAGTTCTCACAAAAATTAACTAAGAACTAGTTCTGATAGAATTAGTTCACATATATATGTATAGAGAGAGAGAGAGCAAGGCTAGGCTCTCCTACATCAAGTGGATAGGAGAAATCCCATCCACTCGCATGTGTAGTGTCCACTATTGGTCCATCTAGATGGACGAAACGGATGGACCCCCAGAATTGTACATGTCCGCAAAATTTGCACCTCATCCGATTTGACATGACCGTTGGATAGATTGACACTCATCTGTATAGACTGTTGACTATTAAACTTTTGGGACCCAGATGGAGATGATAAAAATTAGGGATGGGGTCTTATTTTTTGTGAGAAATAAAAGTACTATAATTACTTTTTTTGAAATTTGAAAAGATGTCAGTTGCTATTATGGAGCCTTTTTTTAATATTTAAAAAAGGGCGGTAGTTACATTTTTGGGGCCTTAATTTGTAAGGGCCTAAAGCAAAGGCCTTTTTGGCTTTATAGCAAAGCCGACGATGAGCCACTCTATCTATTTTATCTAATCAATTTTTCAATACAATCTCCAACAATACTTTCTATCATTCTCTGTTTTCCATTTAAGTATTATTTCTTTTTATCTATCACTTTTTCAAATTAAAAGTTAGTTGAGGGATAGCGGGAGAGAGACGAAATTGATATTATATGGAATACACTCTCCAAGTATACCGATCCACTGTAGTGAACAGTGACTCCCCCTAACCGGGCCTGTTAGTGCATCTACATTGAATTCCCACTTTTTGTGTCTTTATGCGATTAAAAGCATTAATAGGACAGATTCATGTTTCACATGTTTAGCCCAGCAACATTACGTACCAACACTTATACCCAAAAAAAGGACATTACGTACCAACAAAATTTTTAATTAGTTGCCATTTTTAATTTCAACGTAATTCATGAGTTTAAAAGAGAACGTGAGAGGTGGCGTTAGTGTGTGGTTCCTGATGGACCACCAAGTCTGACCATTTGACCTAACCAACATCTAAGACTTGGTCCTTTTAACAAATTCAAAATAGTAATAATAATAATAATAATGAGCAACATCAATTACGTACCAACACTTCACCGAAAAAAAAAAAACATTACGGAGCAACAAAATTTTAATTAGTTGCCATTTTTAATTTCAACGTAATTCATGAGTTTAATAGACAAAGAGAACGTGAGAGGCATTGTCAGTGTGTGATTCCAGATGGCCCACCAAGTCTGACCATATGACCTGACCAGCATCTAAGACTTGGACCTTTTAACAAATTCAAAATAGTAATAATAATAATAATAATATTCTATGATTTAATTTGGTGGCAAGAATATTGCTAAGAATCTGAGATTTCCGCATATTTGCAAGCAATGACTTGAAGAGCCATTCTTGCAAATATTTGAAGATGTGTGTCTAGAAAATTCTAAAAATTTCAAATGTTGTGCCCGCAGAAGTAGAATTCTTGAATACTAATGGCAAAAGATTCATCTAAGTTCCAGAACTTAGGGGTGTTCATGAGCCGTGCCAAGCCAGGCTAAGGCAAATTTAGGTCCGGCCCGACTTTCAAAGCTGGCCCAAGCCCAACTTTCAATGCACGCCCAAGCCCAACATGTGTTAGGCCAGAGGCCACCCATTTAATCCATCAGGCCGGGCCAAACCGGGCTTTCTACCAATTTTGTAGGCATTCCTTACACAAATCAGGTCGGGCTTTGGGCTTTCTATCACTTAATTCAAAGCCCAAGCCAATTATTAAATGGGCCTAACTATATATCCAAGGCCAAACCAAAGCAGGCTCCGCCCGGGCTGGCCCAACCCATACATTCCCCTACCAGAATTAAGAGATTTCACTTGCCAAAAGTGAACTTTTACCAGGTCAACACTAGTGGTAAAGAGTTACAATTCTCACACCATGTCATCTTTCCTACATGTGCAGGCTTCCTTTTCCACATATACAAGCTTTTGCTCTTGCATTTGTGGGCTTCTTTTACCATGCATGTGGGATTTTGTTCTAACTTGCACAGGCTCTCTCTTAGGTCCTAGCCCACTTGGCTCGAGCACCCAAAAATCTCGTTAAATTTTAACTACCTAAACCCCTATCAAAGTGGGAATCCTAGAGATCGAAAACATCTCATTTCTAACAAGAATTCCCAAGTAGAGAAATTCTTGTTAAAAATGCTCCCAACCAAATAGGCTTTAAAAAAATTCAATCCTCTTACTTGGGTTTCACATAAGGGATGGCAATGGGTGGGTATGGTAAAAGAGTAAATACTATTTTTTTCTTTTACTTTTATTATTAAAATATAAAAAGTCATAAAATTTTTCACAACTAACAACTCAAACATGCAATCCGATATGCCCACATTTTATCAACTTCCACGGCCACCTTTCATAAAACGATTTCGTGTGTGAAAGTTTACCCAAGTGATAAATGAAATAATCACCAACAACGATATACGGGTCGAGGGATACCAAAGCAAGAACCATTTTTTTTTTTTTTGAAAAAATGTAAATGATCATTCCAATAAAAAAACCAATATATCTCAGGAAATAATATTATGTTCAACACTTACAATTCCCTTAATACAGGGAGGCATTTCCTCTAACCAAAACTTATCCACCCCATGCAAAGCACCCTTTCTAGCTAAAATATGGACCACCATGTTAGCTTCCCTCACATATCTAATACTCCAACGTCTAAAGGTCTTGAGCCTTTCTTTCGCCTCTTGAATAAGCTGACCATACTTTGACCTCACCATCTCATTTGATTTCATGGCTTTTATTATAAAAAAGGCATCTCCCTCCAATGTGACATCCCAAAAGCTTAAATCACCACAAAGTTTGATGGCTTCTATAAGAGCATTTGCTTCAACACCATAGGATCAGCAAGCATACAAACTTTGCCTGAGTGACTCACAGCAAGGACAAGACCCAATGAGTCTCAGACTACTACACCAACTCCAAGCCTGTTTTGATGCTTTGCAAGAGCTCCATCCCACTTTGCTTTATAGGTAGTAGAAATGGGCTTATCCCTTAACAATGGTAGATGGAGCTATATACAGGTTTAATTGTTGTCCTTCATTTGCAATGATTGAAAATGCCAAAGTTGAGACTTGACAGCCTTAGCTCTCTCCTTTGGATTTTGCATTTCCCTGTGATGCTCATAAGTTCTTTAAAATGCATATTTTTTATACATTTTGAACCATTTTAAGGACTTATTAACTCGAAAGAGCTTCATTTAGTGTGATATAATGGTTTCATGCATTTTAAATTTATTTTAGTAATTTTCCGCATAAATTGCTTAAAAATCACATTTTTCGCATGGCATATGAAACCTGCCATTTTTGGAGTTCTATTTTTGAAAAGTTTTGTTAAAATTATATTTCTCATGAAAGAAATCAAAATTTCATCATCATTACTTCATTCACATAAAATCATGAAAAATGGTTTGCATTTTCATTATCATTTCATAAGAGATGGGCCCACAATCATGCATTTATGATTTTAGGGTTAAAATTATCTTTTCACATAAATTCACATTTGTTTTGTAGGAAATTGATGACGTGGGTCCTATTTTCAAAAAGTTGAGGCAAGGAATTTATTTTCAAAAGAAAGGAGAGAAGAATTGAAGAGAGGAAAGAAATTAGAAGAAAAATGCAAAAATTGACTTCATGGTCCCACACACATGCATATGTGTAAGGACACACTTGTACAACATCCAAGATGAGGTCCATCAATTTGCTACTTATTTCAAGATATTTTCAGAAAAATTTGAAGAAAATCCCATCAAAGCTAAACAAGGAAAGCCACTTAAAAGACCTTCTTTGAAAATGAGTAGGAATTGAAAAAAAAAAAAAAGAAAAAAATGGAAAGAAAGTGTGAGACGCCCAATATGATTTGGTTTAGATTTTAAGTTCAATTTTTATTGAAAAAAAATCAAGGGAGAGTTATCTTAAAATATCTCTTTGACTTTGGAGCCAACAAGGAGAACCTTCCAAAAAAGCAAAATTGACAATGCAAGAGATAAAGAAAGAAGTTCTGCACCTCAAGTGAGCCATGTTTGATTTCAAGTGAGGATTTTTCTCTCAAATATCTCTCAAGAGAATCGCAATGCAAGCTGGCAAATACAAGAAAAGAAATGAGCATCAAAGAAAGACTTCCAAAGAAAGAAAGAAAAGAAAAGAAAAGAAAAAGAAGAAAATCTCCTATTGGAATTCATGCCCAAGCCACCTTTGCATCTATAATTTCAATTATTTTTAAGATATTTACAAGTCAAGAGAGAATGGAAACTTTGGGGGTTGAAAAACTATAAATGGGAGAGCCTTGTAGTAGTCTAAAGCATAGAAGAACTACCCACCTCCCAAATCTAGATCTTCTATATCCATCTCACCCTCCCTCATCTCTACATCTCAAGTCATCAAGGAGGCTTAGCCCTAAAGCCATACCACCAACCTTGAAGTGTTCAACTATAAGGAGGAATTCTCATCCATCTTAGTATGTAGTTGTTTGATTTTAATTTTCAATCTTATATAAAACAATTTCATGCTAGTAATCAAGTTTGTTTCTTTTCAATTTTTCTTGTTTTGATTTTGTGGTGTTCTTAATATTAGTCTTATGAACCATTGTAATTGGGTTAATTTTCATTCTTGTTTAAATATTGGAATAGAATTGAAAGCACAATTATTAACCTATCTTTGTAACCTTTTCAATATACCTTATCTTTTTGGATGCGCTGTATGCTTGGAGGCAATTCAAGATAGAGTTAAAGAGATTGGAGTGAAGAAAGATTAGAGGTCAATTCTGAAATTTATTTTACATTGAATGAAAATTTGTTATTCTCGCTTAGATTGACAACCTAAGATGAAGAATAAAGCCCTATGACAACACTTATAATTTTTTGAGCCCAAGTTGAGATAAGAAATTAAAATAACAACATATCGCCTTTGACTTCCTATTTATACCATGTTTAACTTCCTATTTCTACCGCCTTTGATTTCCAGTTATATACCACCTTTGACTTCAGCATTCTGGCACCTTTGATTTCCTGTTCACCACTTTTGAATTTCTGCACTTTTACAATTATTTTTTTTTCACTTTTATTCTATTTTCTGCACTTTTTAAATTCCTGCACACTTTATGTACAGTTTCTTTTAGAATTGTTTCACTGTTGTAGGTTACAGTAAATTCATGCATATTTTACTTTTCATTCATAATTAAGGGTGATGATCATGCAAAGTTTTAGAAATCAGATTTTTCAATTTTGTTAGTTTCATAATTCTGAATTGAAAACAGTCCAAAATTTGTGCAGAAATTAGTCTAAAAAACTGTTCATACTGGACGAATTTTCTGCACATGTTCATATTAGTTGCATACTTGATGTTTAAAATAGTTTTAGAACTTGAAATCAGAATTGAATTACAATTGAAAGCAGTCCAAAATTGTACAGAATACAACTTCACCATGGGTCATATGTTGGACGAGATTCACAATCAAATTTGTGCAATTCTTTTTCACCTATTATGTGCTTGATTTCAGAAAAGAAAAATTCAGAAACTTAAGTGGAGCTAAAGAATACCTAAATTAAGTTTATCAAAGTGCTGAATTCATATTTAAACAAGTCACATAATGGCCGAACTATGGATGGAATTCGATCGAATAATTCTAAATTGTTAGGAACCAGTTTAACACTTAAATTTTTGTATTTTTCTTTATTAAAATTGAAGAGATTTCAGTTCTGAAACTCACGGAAATTTGTCTTCCAAATCTGATTTTTGAATGTTTATTAGCAATCCATATAATTATTCATCATACCATCACATGTAGACTACATATTCATGCATTAGGTACATTGTTTTTAGAAAGTAGAATCTTCATTCTTCTTCTAGCTTGTTTACCTTAGGAAATTTAGGTTTCAAATTTGCATGCAATTTTTTTAGTTTATAATGTTTGAATAGATTCATTCTTAATTTAGAAAGTTATTTTATTTAGCTGCATTATATAGTTTTTAGCAGTTGTTTAGTATTGGAAGTTACTAATTGGATTTTAGATTTTAATGTAGAATTTTTTTAAATCTTTTTCTAAATTGAATTGATGTTTTAAATCTTTTTCTAGAAAGTGTAGATTCTTAACTTAATTTAATTTTTAATTTAGGAAAGTTTTTTTTTTCTTTCACTTACGTTTAATTAGTTTCTAACATTGTTTGGTTTTTATTTTAGTAAGTTTCTAATTTTAGTTTTCTTTTATGGAAAGTTCTAACGTGTGTTTTATTTTGCAGAAATTTTTGTTTTATTTTTAGGAAGTTTTAAAATTAGGATTTTTAATTTAGGAATTGTTACTGTAATTATTTAGTTTGTAGGAATGAACGCATTTGTTAGAATTTAAATTATGTTAGTTTTAGAATTTTATTTAGACAGGTGACAAGTTGAAAACATCTTAAAAACATCCCTCCCTGAGGATCAACCTGGTCTCACTAGTTTATTACTACATTACAACTCTACACTTGGAGTTGACGAACAAGTTTTTTGGAAACGTTGCCGAGGAGAGCCATTTAAGATAACGTTTCTAACTTTCCCTATTTACATTGCTTTTTTGCTGTGACTTAATTTTGGCATCTTTCTAAAAATAAAAGGACATGCATGGAATGATAAACCACCCTAAATTGGAATAGGAAAGTGCATGGAATGTTAAAAAGTTCATATCACTCTTATTTTTAGAAACTTTCTATAATTGAAAAAAGTTACTGTTTTTCAACTTGTCATAACTTCTTTTGGAAGAAAGTAACCAAAAGTGATCTAATTGCTGTCTTTAATCTTTTCAGTGCCAAAGAAAGCCTCTGCCCCTATAGCACGTGACAACTAGTCTGTTCAGGAAATTGGTCCTTCAAATGGGTTCATCTGTGACTCTACCACTTCTTGGTGACTAACCTAGCCGAGTTGGTTTTGTAAGACCGGATTGAAGAAATAAGGAAACTTTTCAACTATGGGGAGTTATTTAGATGTTGCTTGCATAATTTAGGTTTGCTTTCTCATTCTTTAAAAAACAAATCTCAAAATTCCAAAATGAAAGGACAAGCCCTCTTAGCCAATTTGGCAAAGAGGTTCAGCACATAGATTAGAAAGGAAAGAATCTCTTAGACCCTCAAATCCTTCGAGATTGTCTCAAATGGCGAGTAGGTCCAGTAACAATTATGCCCAGCTCAGGAATGAAAATAATAATGGGGACCGCAATGGTGTGGAGGTTAACCAGCCACCTAGGACTTTACGTGATTACTTAAGCCCCGCACATCAAACCACACCCTCATGCATAGTGATACTCGTAATTACAGGCCAATTTGAAATCAAACTTAGCATGATCCAACTTCTACCTAAGTTTCATGTGCTTGACTCTAAAAGTGCATAAGTTTCATGGGCTTGACTCTAAAAGTGCATACTTGCATTTAAAAGAATTTGATGAAGTATGTTCAACACTTCAGTTACAGAATGTAGTGCCGAATGTAATCAAACTTCAATTATTTTTGTTTTTATTGAAAAATAAAGCAAAGACTTGGCTCCATTCTCTTAGACCAAGTTCAATCAATACCTGGAAACGCCTAGAGACTGAATTTTTGAAAAATTTCTTCCCACAACATAAGACCAACACTTTAAAGGGGGAGATTATGATGTTCAGAAAAAATCTCAAAGAACCCTATTATAGGTGTTAGAAAAGGTTTAACAAATTGATCCTTGCATGTCCTCACCATGGATATGAAACATATAGTCTTATCAAAATATTTATTGAGGGTTTAACTCTTGATACCCGTCAATTTATTGAAATGATGTGCAATAGTCAATTTGATCAAATTGATGAAGCATGGGAATTTTTGGAACTAATAGCCAAAAACGCACAAAAATGGGCCTCGTCTGATGGGGCAGATCAATCCAGATCATTAAATCAGTTTAAAGGAGGAGATTATATCACTTGAACAATCAAACTGAAATCCAATCCAAGCTTGCGGCACTTACAAAAGAAGTTGAAACCCTAAAACTTGGAAAGAACAAGGATACAATCATGGTTTGTGGTATTTGTGCTTCCAAAAATCACATATCAACAAATTATCCAACTGGACTAGCATTACAAGAAGTGATTCAAGAACAGGCTAACGCTTTGAACTCTTACCAAAAGCCATTCAATAAAAATACTTTGGGGAACACGTATAATCCTTCATGGCAAAACCACCAAAATTTTAGATGAAGGAATGGACTAAATGCTACACTTGAGTATAATCCCCAAAGACCATCAGATTCTGGTGCATACTTACCCCAACAGCATAATACATCTTATGCACCACAAGCTCAGAATAAGTTATTAGAGGAATCGCTCAATATGCTAGTATAATCTCAACAACAGTTTATGCAAAGCTTGCATAATAATCTATAGATTATTCAAAATGACCAGCAGGCTACTCAAGATAATCGATAGGCTATCTAAAGGTTAAAGACCTCTGTCAAACAAATCAAACGTAGCCTTTAGGTTCAAGGGAAAAGAACATTTCCAACTCAATCTCTCTCAAACCTAAAAGGTCAGTTTGAAGTAAACGACATAACTAACCCAAACTATTAGGAGCATGTTCAGGCCGTCACTCTACGTAGTGGTAAAGAGCTTTAAGAGAATAAAAAAAATGATAAACAACATGTCTCCTTGGATTTGAATGAGAAGATTGAAAATGATACTGTTAATACAGAGCTTGTTGTTGAAAATGAGAAAGGTCCTGACCCCACGATCATCACGCTTGTTGCCCCTTTTCCACAGAGATTGACCCATCCCAAAAAGCCAATCCCGAACCAAGAGATCTTGGACATTTTCAAAGAAGTTAAAAATCAATATTCCTCTGTTAGATGCAATCAATCAGATCCCAGCCTACGCTAAGTTCTTTAAGGATCTTTGCACTGTCAAGCGTAAGACGAATGCACAAAGGAAAGCTTTCTTCACTGAACAAGTTAGTATACTCCTAAATGGTAGCACACTCTAGAAATATAAAGATCCAAGATGCCCCACCATATCGTGCACCATTGGAAATCACCGGATTGGTCATGCCTTGTTAGATTTAGGGGCCAGTGTTAATCTATTACCCTACTTGATTTATCAACGACTAGGGCTAGGTGAGTTGAAACCTACCAAGGTCACTCTACAACTCATAGATCGGTCGATAAAAAAACCAAGGGGGGGTAATAGAGGATGTACTAGTGCAAATTGACAAGTTCTATTTTCTTGCTGATTTTTATGTAATGGACACTCAACCTATACATAACAACAATGCTTAGATTCCGGTAATTCAGGGAAGACCCTTTTTAGCAACATCAAATGCACTAATCAATTGTCGGAATGGAATGTTAAAACTTTCTTTTGGAAATATAACCATTGAACTGAACATATTCAATTTATACAAGCATCCCAAGGATATTGATGATGATCTCCTTGAAATAATCTTTGTGAATACTGTGTTGGATGATGATTTAAAGGAGTGTGTTAACTCCCATATTGTGCTGATGTTTGAGGCCAAAGAGGACATGGACTTTCTTGAGGAATTGAATAATGATACTATGGAAGAAGCTCATGCAATATGGACACCTAAGTTTGAGGAGCTTATACCAACTGGTGTACCACCTCTTCCATCTCAGGTTAAACCACCCAACCCTGAGTTAAAGCCCCTCCCTTCTACCCTCAGATATGCTTACCTTGGAGATGAAGAGACCTACCCAGTAATCATTTCTTCACTTCTTACTGAGAACCAAGAGGCCCAGCTATTGAAAGTGCTCAAACAACACAAGAATGCTATTGCTTGGAATGTGTCCGACATCAAAGGAATTGACCCTTTAGTATGTACGCATCGCATCTACCTTGAAGAGGATGCAAAACCATGTAAGCAGATGCAACGCCGGCTCAAGCCTACCATGTAGAAAGTGGTTGGGGCTAAGGTGCTTAAACTTCTGGATATGAGAATAATCTATCCAATCTCGGATAACCAGTGGGTCAGCCCAACCCAAGTTGTTCAAAAAAAAGCTGGTGTTACTATAGTAAAAAAGGCTCAAAATGAACTTGTTCCTACCCGAGTCCTGACAGGATGGAGGGTGTGCATAGACTACAGGAAATTCAATGCAGTCACATGTAAGGATCATTTCCCCTACCCTTCATGGACTAAATTTTGGAAAGGGTAGTTGGCCACCGATACTATTTCTTTCTTGATGGAAATTCCGGGTATAACTAAATAAAAATTTCCCTGAAGACCAAAAGAAAACTACATTCACATGCCCCTTTGGTACTTTCACTTATAGGTGAATGCCTTTTGGGTTATGTAATGTTCCCGCCACATTTCAACATTATATGCTGATTATATTCAGTGACATGGTGGAGTGAGTTCTTGAGGTCTTTATGGACGATTTCTCTGTGTTTGGTGATTCATTCGAGGACTGTTTGAGCAACCTTAAGATTGTTCATGCTACATGCGAAGAAAATAAACTGGTACTCAATTGGGAAATATATCATTTCATGGTTCGTCAGGAAATTGTCCTTGGCCATATTGTGTCTGAAAAAGGTCTGGAAGTTGACAAGTTGAAAATTGATTTGATCGCTAACTTACCCCCGCCCAAAACCGTAAGGGATATAAGATCATTCTTAGGGCATGTAGGGCTCTACAAAAGGTTTATTAAAGATTTTAGTTCTATATCTCGCCCTTGTTGTGAACTATTATCCAAGGATGCATAATTCAAATGGATTGAGGCATGCTAAGTGGTTTTTGAAAAATTGAAAAGCATGTCGACTTCAGCTCCAATTATGCAACCTCCGGATTGGAACTTGCCCTTTGAACTCATGTGTGATGCCAGTGATTATGCAGTCCGAGTTATTTTAAGGCAACGTAAAGATAAAAAACCTTACGTAATTTATTATGCAAGTAAGAGCTTGAATGATACACAGATTAATTATTCCACCACTCAGAAGGAATTGTTGACAGTGGTCTTAGCACTTGACAAATTTCGTTCTTACTTGATTGGATTCAAGATTGTGGTATTTACTATTCTGCACTAAAGTATCTTCTTTCTAAAAAAGATGCTAAGCCCAGACTAATCCACTAGATCCTCCTACTTCAGAAATTTGAATTAAAAATCAAGGATAAAAAGGAAGTAGAAAATGTTGTGGCAGATCACCTTTCTTGACTTGTCATTTCTGAACCTATTAAGCCGATACCAATCCAAGACAATTTCCCAGATGAACACCTTTTTGCATTGTCCCAACCCCCTTGGTTTGCAAATATTGCAAATTATATTGCTATGGGAAGCATTCATAACCATTAGACTTAGCAAGAAAAAGATTTGTTCTTTGCTGAGGTTAAACATTTTTTCTGGAATGATCTATACTTGTTCAAATATTGCCCAAATCAAATTAACAGGATATGTGTGCCAGATAATGAGATTCCTATTGTCATTTCCTTTTGTCATTCACGGGCTTGTGGTGGCCATTTTTCTGCTAAAAAGATATCTTGCAAACTTTTGCAATACGGTTTTTACAGGCCTACACTTTTTAAGGATGCTTATGAATTTTGTAAGACCTATGAGCGCTGTCAAAAATTGGGCAAATATTTTTAAAAAAAACATGATGCCCTTAAACCCAATTTTGGTAGTTTAACTTTTTGATGTATGGGGTATAGATTTTATGAGACCTTTTTCTCCTAGTTTTAGTTCTATTTATATCTTGGTTGCTATTGATTATGTCTCAAGATGGATAGAAGCTATTCTCAGCCGGAATAATGATGCTAAACTAGTACAACAATTTTTAGAGGAGAATGTGTTTTCACGATGAAACACCTTATGCCATCATAAGTGATGGAGGATCGCATTTTTGTAATAAAAGTTTTGAAGCCCTTATAAAGCAAGATGGAAATAACTCACAAAGTGGCCATCCCTTATCACTCGCAAATCAGTGGGCAAGTAGAGGTATCGAATCATAAAATCATGCGGATTTTGGAGACTATTGTAAACCCTAAGCGGAAGGATTAGTCTACTAGATTAACCGATGCATTATGAGCTTATCAGAGAGCATGGATTAAAGCTTAAACGCAGTTAAAATTAACATGGAAAATTTTTATAAAATAAAAAGATAAAAAATCTAAAGTACCCGTTATAACTCTAAAACTCTTTATAGAAAAAGATAAAAATCTATACGAAGGAGCGGCGGCACATCGGGCATGACTTGTTTACATTCAAGCATGATTCCCCATTGCAGTGACGTTTCTCAATGCGGGGACAGGGACACCCATGATCCGAGCTACCTCCTCTTCGTCGTATGTATCAATCGTTGAAACCTCTATGACCACGACAACATCAGTTGCCTGGTACCCTTCGTTGCTTGCAGTGAACATTACATTGATTAGACAGAGATATAAGGGTCACCAACTCAGAGAACTCAGCAAGGTGATGACAAGTTGAAAGAGAAGAGGATGTCGCAGATAAGCGAACGTGTCTCACTGTGAGACCAGAGGCACCTGTCCTCGTCCTTGTTTAACTCAATTTTTACAGCTATGAGAGGGGACATGCTCTCTCGACCGAGAGAGGGAATGCTCTATCATGTATTGCAGTAAGGTTTTCTTCACCAGAGTGCCAAAAACGTTGGTGCTTGTTTTTGAGTTCGATAAAGATACTTGTCATTGGTTCGTTTTGGCTGCGCAAGTCACATTAACATGTTGTTTATGTGTGAAAGGTATGTTGTTAAAAAGAAAGAACATCAAAATGGGTTCTAATCAAAGTTAAAAAGAAAAAAAAAAGGCTCATGAAAGATAGTATTATATGTTACAAAGATGTTACCCGGGACAAGGCAGAAAGCTTCTTGTGTCTTCCATGAGATCAGGGAGAAGGAAGCTCATCTGAGTATTCAGAATCTCCAACGTGGCACCTAGAGATAGTACTAGTAGAGTAGTAGTATTAATTATTTAAGAATCAAGAGAGAGACACGGAAAGAAAAAATAAATAAATAAAACTATACTCAGATTCTCCAGTGATGATGCAGATATTCACATTCCCAAGCCACATTGTGGTGACAATTATTCTAAGGGTACGTCATGTATAACTTGTTTGTCAATTTTCTAGTAGAATTGTTCCAAGTAGCAACATTGGCACAATCATGTTTAGGAACATTCTTGAATTGAAACATTTCATGAACATCAATACATCTACATTCCACATTAAAATATATTAGGCAGGTGATTTTATTGAAAATTAACTAATTTAAGTTTTCAGAATTACAGACAATTCTTTTTTAGTGTTCTTCCATACCTTCTTTGGTACCTATTTACATCCCTTACTATTACAGTAGGATCTACCATCCTACTTCCTTGTTTTTTCATGTACTTAATGTAAATCAATGTTGCAAACCTCACAATTAGAATAAATTTCCAAAAAAAGATATTGGAATAATCTAAGTTTTTTATTTTTTTTTTCACAAAGTTACTAGAAAAATATTGATAAATAAATATAAAAATAAATTATATCAGCCCATTCACTCACCTTTTATCCACGAGTCCTTAAGATTAGGATATAAAAGAAACACAAAATCATTACAGAGTATATACTTGCTTATATTTGTCAAACTATATCCCGAAGAAACAACCACACCAATGATTAATCTGCAAAATCCTATTTGTATGACAAGTAGGTCCCATTTTATTGATGACCCAACTGTCGGGTATATGAAGAGTTCAATCAAATGGCAACTTGCATTAACAAGAAAAAAGAAATTTAAACAATTTCGTAAAGCATAAAATTAAAACAAGTTCAGTGAATACTACAATCAGAAGAATAAAATTTAATGAATCCTATAAGGATGAAGATTAAATTCTATGATATCTAAAAGTTTAAGAATAAAATTTGCATTGGCAAAGAGTTTGCCACTACAACAATTTCACTTTCGCCGTCGCACAAACAATGCCGGCAAAGGTCCAACAAACGCCCGCAACCACCTTTCCTAGCGCTTTCTTATGTGCCGGCAAGTCACCAGAAATAGTTCACCAGAAAAACCCTTTGCTGGCAAAAAAATGGCATCACCGGTAATTGATTATACATTGCTGGCATTATTTTCGGTGGGAAAATAGGCTTATTTTCACCAGGAAAATAGGTTTATTTCTCTATAATAAATTGATGAAAATACTTTTGCCGGTATTTTGTTGTGCCGGCAAATGTATTTTTTATTTTTAAAAATTAAATTTAATGACTTTTGCTTGCATTTTTATTGCGCCTGCAAAGGTTTCTTTTTTTTTTTTTTTAAAGTACACATAAGTTCAAAATATTCCTGCCTCTTTACGTTTCAAAGATGATTGTACTGTCAATTTTTCACTCCTCCCTTAATCTAGACTTTGTAATCAGTCCTCACAATCTTAGAAATCTTTATAAAGCCACAAAATGACCAATGAACAATTCTGGAAGAGAAAACAACATAAACACAGAATTGAGAAAAAGGAGAACAAGATCCAAACCCTAATCCATCTTCAAATCGACTTTAACAGATCCAAATACCGAGATGAAAAGCATAACATAACAGAGAATACGAGAAAGAGATAAATAAATAACAAAACAGGGAATTGAATCATAACGATTCATTCAAGAACAAAAAAAGAAAAAAAACACATTCCAACTTGATCCAAAAACATACATGCTGATATTACGATACAAGCCATAGGAATTCACACCGATATGAATATTTTATAAAAAGTATCCGATATACAAGCCACATTTTTGTTCATATTTGGCAGCCACAATACAACCATTGATAGATACCAATTGTTACAAGCCCACCTTTTACATCCTCACCACATTACGTTATTGATTATTACAAGACTTCCATTAACAAATAACCAACACAATCTTTCAAAGACAATACAAAACTACATAATGATTTGAAAAACCAGATACAATAAAAAAATTAAAAAAAACACCTCTAATGGGTAATGAATAAAACAAATACCTTCTTAGCAAACTCCAACCATCCCGCATCAACTGCATTCCTCCCCATTGCCATAGATGAAAAGTAAGCTGGACCCACATCCAAATAAGCCATTTTGGATGGATGAGTGTGACTTGCTGCAACAACCAACACAAACATCAAATCATTAAACTACATGATAAATTGTCCAAAAAGGGGGGATGGAAAAACCAAGAAAACAAAAAATCAATCCGAGAACACATTCAAATCCAGCAACAACTATGTTGCACATGTGCTGCTTACTGACCAAATAAATAAATCAAAACTCTTTCTTTCAAACTTTTAATCTAATTCCTAGTGGTTCCAATGGTCACCAATTTGTGGAACAATGCCTAATGAGATTTGGGAGAATATCCAAAGCATCCTGATCATAGAATCAGTTGTGTGTCCTAGAAACTATTCATCATCATCATCATTATCAAAGCCTTATCCCAACCATGTTGTGGTCGGCTACATGAATTCGGTTTCTCCATTCCGTTCTATTTTGAGCTAAATTCTTAGATAAGTTAAACTTCTTTAAATCTGATTTAATGACCACCATCAATGTTTTCTTCGGCCTACTCCTGCCTCTTGATGGGCTTTCCATTTAAATAGCCAAACTTTTTCTCATTGGTGCCATTACCGGCCTACACTCAACATGCCCAAACCATCTTAAACGGGTTTCTTTGATTCTATCCCCTATTGGTGCTACCCTTAAAAGCTTTCGAAACCGCTCATTTTTAATTTTATTTTTCCTAGTTTTGCCATACATCCACCTAAGCATTTTCATCTTCGCCACATTCATCTTATGTATATGTGTATTCTTAATTGGCAAGCATTCTGCTCCATATGTCATAGCTGGTCTAACCACTGTCCTGTAAAATTTGCCATTCAATTTCATTAGCATTCATCAGTCACAAAGCATTCCAGAAATTAGTCTCTACTTCAGCCATCCAGCTTTTATCCTATGCTCAACATCTTCGTCAATCTCCCATCCTTAGTAATCATCGAGCCCAGATGCCGAAAAGAATCCTTACGTGGTATCTCCTATGAAGCACGAACATGGACACGAGACATAGATATGACACAATATGAACACAGTGATACGGCAAATATTAAAAAAGTAGGACATTAATGGCTAGGACACGGCAAAATATATATATTTTTTTATATATAATCATAAAATTAAAGAATAGTTATTTTTTTGCCAAATTAAGAAGCATAATGTTACAATTAATGAAAAAAAACATAACTAATACTAGAAAACTCAAAAATAAAATCCATAATGCATAATGTAATGTAATAGTAGGTCATAGGCCCATATTACATCAATCAACATCAACATTACATTGAAAAATAAACTATCACATTGAAAAATAAACTATGGAAAAAAATGCAACAATTTTGGGAAAAAAAATGTAGCAGCAGCATGGAAATATAACAGGAGCAGTTTTGAAAAAAAAAAACCAAAAGAAAAAAAACAGCAGCAGCAGCAGCACAGCAGTCCTATGGAAAAAAAAACACTGAAAAAAAAAAACAGCAGCAGCAGTAGCAGTTCGTAAAAGAAGAAAAAAGGAAAAAAATAGCAGCACAAAAAAAAAGCAGCAATTAAAAAAAAGTAGTAGCACAGCAGTTCCATTTAAAAAAAAATAGCACTAAAAAAAATAGCAGCAGCAGCAGTTTGAAAAAAAAAGAAAGAAAACAACACCAGCAGCAGCAAAACAGTCCCATGGAAGAAAAAAAAAAATAGCAGCACTGAAAGAAAAAAAAATAAAGAAGGAAAATAGCAATAACAGCAAAACACCAACAGCAGTAGCACAGGAATCCCATGGAAAAAAAAAGCAGTAAAAAAAAAAAGAGCAGCGACACTGAAGAAAAACAATAACAACAGCAGTCAGATGGAAGAAAAAAGGAAAAAGAAAACAGTAGTTTGAAAAAAAAAAAAAAAGGAAAAAAACCACCAGCAGCAGCGTAACAGTCAAATGGAAGAAAAAATAGTAGCAGCACAGCAGTAGTGCAAGAAAAAAAAAAAGAAAACAGTAGCAACAAAGCAGTACTAGAGACAAAAAAGTAGTAACAACCAAAAATATATATATAGCAGTACCTATTCTTCTTCCTCCTCCTCCTCCTTCTTCTTCCACGCACAAGTGCAGATCTTCCTCACGTTTCTTCCATGCAGATCTTCCTCACGCTCAGATCTTCTTCAAACTCAGATCTTCCACGCGTCTTCCTTCCTCACGCTTTCACACAGTTTTTCTTCTTCTTCTTCTTCTGCGTTTCTCAGCCGTTGCCGATTCCCCCTTTTCTTCTTCATCTCCGTTTCACAACTGTAGCTAATTCCCCCTTTTGATTTCACAAGTGAAGACTGAATAGGAAGGCATTAGGGTTATAACTTATAAGTTAAAAAAATTACATTTACCCCCTTCCTTTTTTTTTCTAATTTTAACCCAAGTCGAGCCGATTCTTATTATATCTCAGTCCCACCGTGTCCACAACGTGTCCCACACGTGTCCTGCCGTGTCCAAGCCATGTTTGAAATTTAAAGAAAAAAAATCTAGGACATGTTTTTGGGGTGTTGAACACGTGTCCGGCGTGTCAGAGCCGTGTTCGTGTTCGAGACGGACACAGGGACCATTTAGGAGTGTCCGTGCTTCATAGGGTTTCTCATGGGTTTCAATTTTGACAGTGGTTTCAACACTTTGTATATGTCCACTGAAGTTGCAATCCATATATTTTATCTTTGTATGACTTATTTTAAAGCCTCTAGATTCTAATACCCCCCGCCATCTCTCGAGTTTTGCATTTACACTATCTCTTATTAATCCACAAATACTATATCATCTACAACATACACTATGGTACTTCTTCTTGAATAGGCGCAGTTAACTCATCCATAATCAATACAAAGAGATAAGGGCTTAAAACTAATCACTGATGCAAACCTATAGTCACAAGGAATCCACCTGTTCCTCCACATGTGATTCTCACATTTGTTACTGTTCCTTCATATATATCCTTAAAATTTTCAATGTAACTTATGGGGACATTCCTTTTCTTCAAAACCTACTAAATTAAATCCCTCCGTACCCTATCATTGACTTTTTTTAAAACGATAAAGACCATGTGTAAATTTTTCCTCTTTGCTCAATACTTTTCCATTAATTGCTTAAGGGAAAAGATAACTGCCATAGTTGACCTCCCTAGCATAAAACCAAATTGATTTTTAACAATCTTGGTCTTCTGTTTAAGTCTTTGCTCCATTATTCTCTCATAACTTCATAGTATGACTCATAAGTTTAATCTCTCAATAGTTAGTACAATTTTGTATATCTCTCTTATTCTTATATATAGGTACTATAATGCTTCTTCTCCATGCATCTGGCATTTTCTTTGTCATAAGTATATTGAAGAGTCTACATAACCAATTTACCCCAACCTCTCATTAGCATTTCTATACCTCTATCGGAATATCATCTGGGCCTATAGCCTTTTCTGTCTTCATTCGCTTCAATTCTTCCTTCACTTCCACCCCTCTAATTCTACGGAAAAAAGTATGCTCTAGTAATGAAGTATCTTCCCTCGTTCTTGTATCCCCATATGTTCTTCATTTAAAAGTTTGCTAAAATATTCCTTCCACCTTTTTTTAATATCATTGTCCTTCACCAAAACATTTTCCTCATTGTCCTTAATACATTTGATATGATCTAAATCCTTACTTTTCTTTTCTCTTATTTTTACGAACTTAAAAATATCCTTCTCTCCTTTTCTTGTTCCCGACCTATTATGGAGTTCACTTTATGCTTTGAAATTTGCACTACTTACCACTTTCTTAACTTGTTTCTTTGCCTTCTTATATAGCTCAAAGTTTTTTATACTCTTTGTCCCCTGCCATACTTTGTAGCATTGTCTTTTCTCTTGAATAACTTTCTAAACCTCCACACTCCACCACCATGTTTCTTTATTAACATGTCTCTTTCCTTTTAATTCTCTAAGTACTTCTTTTGCAACTGATAAGTCCTTAAAAATGCATATTTTTATACACATTTTGACCCATATTAAAGACTTATTGAGTCAAAAGAGCTTCATTTAGTGTAATATCATGGTTTTATGCATAAATACATCATTATAGTGCATTTCTGCATAATTTGTTTAAAAATCACACTTTTTGCATACATTTATGAAACCTGCCATTTTTGGAAAGTCTATTTTTGGAAAGTTTTTTGAAAATTATTTTTCTCATGAATTAAATTTAATTTTAATTATCATTAGTTCATTCATATAAAATTATGAAAAATAGTGTGCATTTTTATTGTCATTTCATGAGAGATGGGCCCACAGTCATGCATTTATGATCTTAGGGTTAAAATTATCTTTTCACATGAATTCATATTTGTTTTATAGGAAATTATGATGTGAGTCCCATTTATAAAGAATTGAGGCAAAGAAATTATTTTCAAAAGGAAGGAGAGAAGAATTGAAAAGAGGAAAGAAATTAGAAGAAAATCAAAGTTGGCTTCATGGACTCACACACACATGCATATGTGTGAGGTACACATGTGGGATATCTAAGATGGGGTCCATTTATTTGTTGCACATTTTCAAGATATTTTCAAGAGAATTTGAAGAATATCTCATCAAAGATAGAGAAGGAAAGCCACATAGGAGTTATTCTTTAAGAAGTAAAAGATTTGGAAAAAAAAGGGCAAGATATTCCACACCCAAAGGAGGATTTTGGATTAGATTTGTGTGCCTAAAGAGAAGAAAAAAATCAAGGAAGAATTATCGTAGCATATCTCTTTGAGTTTGGAGCAAACAAGGAGTACCTTTTAAAGAATGCAAGTTGACAAAGCAAGAGATAAAAAAGGAAGTTTTACACCTCATGTACGCCAAGTTTGATTCCAAGAAAGGATTTTTATCCCTAAGATTTCTCTTCAAAGATCTCAATGAAAGGTGACAAAGACAAATAAGGAAAGAAGAAGCAAATAAGGACTTCCAAATAAAGAAAGAAAAGAAACAAGAAAAAAAAAGGAAAAAGAATTCCAGCAATAAGTCAAACCCAAAGCCTTGTATGGAGCCCATGTTTTTTTTTAATATTTTATCATATCAAGTGAAGATGGAAACTTTGGGGCTTGAATAAGTATAACTAGGGCACCCCTCTCCCATACTCTTTATGGAAAAAGAGCTCCTTCTTTAGATCTCTACACTTTATCTTCTTCATCTCTCTCTCCCTTCATCCTAGTCCTTAAGGAGGCTTAGCCCTAAGGCCACACTACACTCTTACGAATTTCAACTAGAAGAGATTTTCCTCTTTTTCATCCTAGTATGTATTTTTTTTATTTTATTTGACAATCTCTTGTAAGGATTTTTACATGTTAGTATAATGTTATTCTTCTTAAAATTTTCTTCTTTTCTTATGGTTTGTGTGGATATTTTATTAATGTTTCTTGTGCTTGGATTGACGATCCAAGATACTAAGATTATATTTGAAGAAATCATGAACCCGATTTAAAAGAAAATTTTGAGAAAAGAACTTTACTACCTTTACTACATTTATTTTTCAGCACTACTACATTTAAATTTCTGTTTTACTAGATTTAAATTTCTGCACTTTTAAATTTTTTTCTGCACTTTTAATTTCTGCACTTTATTTAAAATTCCTGCACACTTTATGTTCTTACATAGTTTTTTTTAGAATTGTTTACTGTTGCAACTTACATTAGATTCATGCATATTTTAATTTTCAGAATCATATTTAAACTATGAAGCACCGGTACTACCAAAATGTACACGTACCCGTACCGGGTACTTACCTATACACGTACCGGGTATGGGTACGGTAAAAAATGTATCAGGTATGGTCAAACATACCCAGTATGTTTTGATTTTGTGGGTACGGGATAGGTACATTTGTAGATACGGGATAAGTACGTTCCTGGCACTTTTGTAAGAGTTTTTTTTTCTTTTTTTTGTTAAAACTTTTGTAAGAGTTTAAAAAAGCTAAAAATATAATATTTAACTTTAGCCCTAACCCTTCTCGATGAACTTATATTTAACTTTAGCCCTAACCCTTCTCGGCGAACTTAAAAGAAAAAGGCTTTAGCCCTAACGCATCTCCAATCCCCTCGTTTGCAACGGAAAAAAAGAGAAAGAAAAGGAGGAGGAAGAAAAAAAATGAAGGAATGCTGGATCATGAAATATAAAAAATAATATTGATGTTGCTCTTTTTTTTTCATTAGGTTGAATTTGTAATGGTATTAAGTAATTGTTGGCTTGTTGCATCTAAGAATTCTAACCTATTTTATTTATTAGTATATTGCATTATTAAAATTTTAAAAAATATAATTCTTTAATGGATGTACCTCAGCCGTACTCGTATTCTGTTTTTTAGGATTTTGCCGTATTGGTATACCCGTACCGTACCCATACCGGTACCCATGCTTCACAATGTTTAATGGTGTTGGTCATGGGATTTTAGAAATCTGAACTGCACGTCTAATAATATTTTGTTTAAAGGTGTTTAAAGCATTCTAGACATTAATACAAATCTGCAGTTGGCTAGCCGAGTTTATCAATCAGATTTGTTCAGACATTTTCTCCATGTTTGGGCTGGTTTAGAATCTAAAAATCTGATTTGCAAACACTTTAATTCATGGCTGAATCATGTATGTAATTTGTGGACTAATTGGAACAAGTTTGAATTGATTTCATGCACCACAAATTGAATAAATTTCAAAATTAAAATCATTCCAAAATTGTATAGAAAATAGTCTAAAAAAGGTCCTTGTTGGACAAATTTTCACATGTTTATATTAGTTGCATACTTGATGTTTAAAACAGTTAATTTATAAATCCTGAAACCAGATTTAAATCACAATTGAAACCGGTCCAGATTTGTGCAGAAATTTCTTTCAAAGAAGCCTCTGTTAGATAAATTAAAAAAAAAACCAGTTTTACACATGTTTATAACAGCTGAATGCTTGATGATTACAACTGTTTTAAACTTGAAATCAGAATTGAAAAAATCAATGAAAAAAGGTCCAAAATCAGTTCTGAAAAAGTGGTGCAAGTTGGTGGCTATTATTCAAGTGATTGTGTAATATGTGTTTGAATTATTTAAGCTATTCTTAAAATCTGATTTTCTGCACATGAAATATGCAAGTTTCAGATCTGAAACATGATTGAATTAGCTCCATTAAATCTGATTTCTGAAGTGAATATGGTCATCCATCATACTCATAAACGCCCCATTCATTCATGAATCTTGTGATTTTTTTTTAATTTGCATTTTCATCATTCACACATCATAGATTAGTTTAGGAAAGTTTAGTTTCAGTTTTTTTTTTTTTTGTTTTTATTTTTAGAAGGAATTTTGTGTAAGATAATTTAGAATGAATTCTTTCTTATTTTAGAAAGTTGTTTAGTTGTTTATATAGTTGTATTTAGAAGATCACTAATTTGATTTTAGGTTTCCATTTAAAGTTCTTTCTAAACTTCAATTTCTCTTTTGAATAAGATTTAGAAGTCTTTTGTTTTTAGAAAGTGTTGATTCTTAGCTTAATTTGGTTTTTACTTTAGGAAAATTTTGTTTCTTTCACTTCTATTTATTTTGTTTCTAACATTGTTTAGTTTAGTAAGTTTCTAATTTTAGTTTTTTTAATTAGAAGTTCTGATGTGTGTTTTCTTTTGCAGAGATTTTAGTTTTTATTTTTAGGAAGTTTTAGAATTAGGATTTCTAATTTAGGAATTATTGTTGTAATTGTTTAATTTTTTAGAATGACTATTTTTGTTAGATTTTAAATTAGGATAGTTTTAGAGTTTGAATTAGACAAGTGACAAGTTGAAAACTTCTTTAAATATAGCTCCCTGTGGATACACGTGGCCTCAACAGTATTATTACTATATCGCAGCTCTACACTTGGAGTTGATGAATAGCAACCTTCCTAATACAATTAGCTATTTGATTCCACATTACTATAGTTTTTCTTTCAAGATTCCATTCTCCCTTTTCAATCATTTTGTCCTTAAATATATTTGCTCCTCCCCCCTTCAAATCTCTCCACCTTATTTTAGGGCCCATGTTGTTTACTATTGCTCTCTTTTTACTTTTAATGCAAATATCTAAAACTATAAGCTTATGTTGTGCAGTCAAACTCTTTCCTGAGATAACCTTGCAATCTTTACAAGCTAATCGGTCATATTTTCTAACTAGAAAAAAGTCTATCTGACTCCTATTACCTCCACTTTTATAAGTAATAAAATGCCTATCTCTATTTTTAAAGTAAGTATTTGCTACTACAAGATCAAATGTCATTGCAAAGTCCAATATAGTGTTTCCGAATTCATTTTTTTCTTCAAATCCCTACCCTCTATGCACTCTCTTATATCCTCTATTATTTCTTCCTATATGCCCATTTAAATCCCTTCCAAGGAAAACCTTATCACTATTTGGAATTTCTCACATTAAATCATCAATTTCCTCCCAAAATTGTCTTTTTACACTTTCCTCTAGTCTTACTTGAGGAACATATGCACTGATGATATGGATTATGTTTTCCTCTAACATTAATTTAATTGCTATAATTCTATCACCAAACCTCTTTACCCCCACAATTTTCTCTTTCAAATCTTTATCTACAACTATACCCACTCCATTTCTTATATCACTCTTTCCTACATTAAAAAGCGTATACCCATCCGTAAGCTCCTTAGCTGTATTCCCTTTCCACCTTGTCTCCTGTATACAAGTCACACTAATTCTTCTTCTTTTCATTACCCCGATCAACTTCATGCTCTTACTTGTCAAAGTTCATATATTTCAAGTAGTAAGTATAATTTTCCTATTCCTCCTCTTCTTCTTATGGACTAACATCTTTAACCGCACTAACCCAGAGTTATGCGGTAGCCCTTGCACACTTTTCATTGTAGCCAAGTGACGCTGCAATGCGTCACTTAAAGCGGGGAATGCCCTAGCCTTATCGCGAAATATTATTATCTCAGAATTCATGTTTGGGTGGTAACAAAGTTTTACGTTAGCTGTCAACCTACCTAACGCAACCATCCTCCTTTACCCGGGCTTGAGACCGGCAGCAAAAACTGGCTATCCTAGAAACTATTATTGTTTGAAAATAAACTTACTTGTCCTCGGAGTTAGCTTGTTGGGAGTATCTATCAACAACTGATTCAACAAATTAATATAACATTTCTTTCTTAAGTATATAAAACCAAGTGGAAATGAGAGCAATGCAATCTAATGGTCCTTAACAGAGGGCTTATTTAACAATACTACGCTTCTTGCTGTATATTGAAAACTAACATAAGGCTTCATACATTTCCCCTTGGCAATCTTCCAGGAATGAACCTTCCAGCACCTATATTCTGCTGGATCATATATAAAAAGAAAAAATAATGAGTGAAGCAATGGTGTTAGTGTCCAATCAACAAGGAATTCCATTCCTCACTCAACTAATAAACAGACCGACTCTTCTAAATAATATTTTAGAAATCCATGCACTATCAGGATACTTACCAGAATTAATTAATTCAGCCCAGTAGCATCTATCTGCGTAAGTTCTCCCCTTCAAACAATTTCTTTATTTAGCTTTGCCACTTCAGTGGTAGAAGTGAAAGAGATGCAAGCAGCGATACACTTTCTATGCCCCTGACTTGATACATTCAAATTTTGATTCCCTTCCATAAGTAATTTATTACTGGATAATCTGTAGCTAGATAGTTCATGCGTCCATATCAGATCATTTTTTCCCCTCAACAGTAAGATAAGACTCCCAACTAACTTATATATTTCCATTCCCCAAATAACCACATAATGGGATATGCAATCAGATCATATATATGTATCAAAATCCATAATGAGAATGTTCAAGATAGTACGGAATAAGTAAAATGTGAAGCTACAAATCTGTTTACATCTTTTTCAGAAGCAAAAAAGCATACCTGTCTGCACATCAGCACAATCTGAATAATTTACAATCATTCTACTTTCCACCTCTAGCCCATTTACTTGATTTTTCCATTGATTTGTTACTAGAAGATACATTAGCTAAAGCCAAAGAATAAACTGAAGATATGTGTCCACCTTCCCCATACTGATAGCATACCTTAGACACTTTTGGCTTCCTCCAAGTACATGTTTTCAGAATATGTCCTTCCTGCACCACAACGAGAACACGCAAGTGATTCATACTACCTATTCCCGAATAAATCTGCTTCGAGGAGCTCTGACCTTCCTTTGATAAAGTTTTATTTTGCTGATTGGTATTCAGATTCCTAAATGAATGATACCGGCATTTACTTTTTCTAGAGAACTTACAACTCATCGCTTCCTTTTCTGAACTCTCATAATGCTTCTTTTCACGCTGTTTCCTTTCGTTATTATCTCTTGATAATCCTGTATAAAAACAGCAAAGCCCTGTCTACTAGCTCAGAGGTACTCAAGCAACCTGAATTTGAAATTTCAGCCCATAATGGTACTGCTAACCCATCCTCAAATTTCTTGCATTTATCTTCCTATGTTGGAACCATTCCCTGTCCAAACCTTGACAACGTAACAAATTTTTTCCTGTTGCAATTTAAAAAATTCTTTCCTTTTCAGGCGGCGATAATTATGAGGAACATATTTTCCCTCAAATACCTGAGTGAATTGCCTCCATGTTGCCAAATCTGTTGTAGCAAGTCAACCCTTGCTGTGTGACTTCCAACCAGCTCTGTGCTTCCCCCACTAACATGAAAGTAGCCAATACAACCCGTTGTTCCTCTGCTGCCCCCATCACCGAGAATATTTGTTCATCGTAATCTATAGCGCAGATCTTGAATATATCTAGGCATTTGGAGGACCAAATATTCTAAAGGAGGGAAGAATGTAATGTTTCGAAATTCTAGGATGTAATTAGCCTAGTTAATTGCTTGTTAGTCAATTAAGTGCATTTAGAAGCTAAGAAAGTCCAATTTATTATTAGAATTGTGCTCAAAGTCTCGTTGACTCTCAATTTCATTCAAGCTCAGTTTTAACTGACACTATTTAGATAAAGAAATAGGTCCCTAAACCCTACATTGTTTATCGTAATCTATAGCACAGGAATCTTGATTATTTAATTATGAGTCATTGTAGTCAACAGTGGCATTCTTAAAACTCTTAAGATTGTTGAAAAATAGGAGTTCTAGGAATTAGGTTAACCCCAATCCAACCAAATTTACGTATCATCTACCTGTCATGTTAATCAAGTTAACATATTTTTCTATTACATATATTATGAAATAATTGTTTTTAATCCTTTTTTATTGTCAGATATAGTGCAACTATAACAGTTGTGGATCACATCAAGCAAATATCATTCTTATTGTATGATAAAGTACTTAAAATTTTCATAAATGCGACAGAAGAAGAATTTAAAGAATGTGCAAATAAGGTATTTTACATTTACTTTTATTTATCTAAAGTTACCTTTTTATTTTAACTATCATCATGTATATATATATAAATATTAAATTCTTAATTATTTTGTAGGTTAATTGACATGAACTATTGGAAAATAAAATAAAAAAAGCATTGTGGAAGCAATATTTATTTCATATTAAACTAGACTCAATGATGAACAAACTAATATCAGAAAGCAGTATCCCAATCAAGCAAATTGAAGAAATTAGCTACACTCAAGAATCAACCATTCTATTGATAGAAATTGAAAATTATAAGTTTTATTTTAATGCCATCAACACAAGTTCTTTTATATCAGTTTCTTTTAATAATTTATTTGAATGTTTACTATGCAGTATCAAATTATAAAGAAAATGTAAAATTTCAAGATGTTAGACCAAGTACTTCCATTGCATTATTGAAAACAAATAACTTTATTGAAACAGGCGCACAAATTAAAACAAGTGCAAGAGTTAAAAGATTAGTACAACATGAAACAACTCAACTGTCGAGATAAGCGGAGAAGATGAATAAAGTGCAACTATTGAAACAAGTGCATGCTAGTAAATAAATATCAATGTTTTTTTCCTTAGACCAAATGTAATTCCTTTAATTATTCAAGGATGACATAGTAACAATGGTATTTTTTTTTATTCTCAACTTTTATACATCTATGATTTAAAGAAAATATTTTCTCTTTTCAAAAAAAAATAAAGACTCAATACTTTAACTATGTTTTCGCTATGATTTATGTTATAATATTCGTTAATATCTTATTTAGATTATTAATAATTTTTAATAAAACTTAATTATTATTTTTTCATGGCCCTCGTAGAGTGTGGGCCCTGAATCGCTAGTTATATATATTAACGCTATAAGAATGAAGGCCTTTGAGGGCACCACATCAGCAACCCTTATTTTTTTTTTTTCTAGAGCGCCATGTCAGCATCCTAAAAAATGACATGTGACACCAACAAATCACTAATTCCCCTAAAATCTCTCAATCTACTACTATTACTAAAATCTCTCACTCCTCCACCTATTTTGCACTTTTTGTTTTATCTAATCCTATTTGTTGCTTAAATGGTAACATGATAATTTTTCTTGTGGGGCCTTTTGATAAAGATTTGGCACCAATCAAAATAAATAGTTCCATTTCTTATAGGAGTTAAGCTGATGATCAAATTATAATGCTAATTTTTCTTGTGGGGCCTATTTATAAAGATTTGACACCAATCAACCATTTCTTATAGAACCATCAAATTATAAAAACTTTATAATACTTTCAAAATATGAAAGTAGGCCTCACCAAAATCATTTCCAGAGGATATGTCTCTAAGCCACCATTAAATTATGAAAAGTCAAGTTTTTTTATAGTTATAATGAGCTCAACTTATGCTTTTTTGAAATTTGGTTTAGATAAATCCAATCCTATAACACTTACTTCTCCAATTTGATATGAAATGTTGTTTTATCTATTTTTTTTTTTCTGATTGGTTTCTAAGTTAAACCAACTTTATTCAAGCAACTCCAAGGAAGAAGGTTGATGTTGCATTTTTTCAAATTATAGAAATGAAGCTTTTCAAGTAATTTTGGTATTCTATTACTTGCTTATTTCTAATTGATTTTAGAGATGAGGATTTTGTTATTTTTTTCTTGGACATTTAACTTGGTGGAATGATGTTTATATAATATCCTTTATTTTTCCTCTTTTTTTTTCTAAACAGGAAGTTAGCTTTTTTAATAAAAATTTTTGGGATTTAAGTAGACTCAAACTATAAAATTTTTCCTTTGAAGATGTTATTTTTTAATTTAATTGAGATAAATTCTCAATCATCATCATCATCATTTCCTTTTTCGTAATTCTTTTTTTTATTAATTTTAAAGCAAATAACATTAGTATTTCAATTTAATTCTAATAAATAAATTAGCTTGATAGATAATATATTTAACTATTTTTTATCTATTTTTATCAATAATATTTTGAAGAATACAATAATATTTGATATATTATTTTTATGCAGCAAAAACCTTTAAAATATCTATCTTAAGTAAGGATTAGGAATGTAGGCCTGTCATTAGCCCAGACCTGTATAAAAAATTTAAATGATTTATTAAATAGTTTATAAAAATAATAAAAGTTCAGATGTTTATAAAATTTAATAGGCTTTTGAATTTTTTTTCTTTTATTTAAACCATGAAAATCATTCAGTTGGCTAGCTACTTACATTTTCAAACATTTTCTAATTTTTATTTTATTCATTTAGTAGGTAGGCTTTTATAAATATATGAAATTTTGTATTTTTATAAATTTCTCAATAAACTATTTAATTTTTTTTATGGAGGCCAGGGCTAAGCACAGGCTTGTGTTGCTAGTTATATATATTAAGAATGGAGGCTTCTATAGGGTGCCACATCAGCACCCCTTATTTTTCGTTTTTTTTAAAACACCACGTCAGCATTTTATCTCCTCCTATAATCTCTCTCCCGCCCCCTTATCTTTTAGACAATTAGTTTTTTTTTTAACTTGGATCTCCTAAAATCTCTCCCTTTCTTTTACCTTATTTAATCTCTCTCAGACCGATCTAAATCAATGGCATCATGAGCACTCCTGTTCTTCTGCAGGTAACCATCTTCACATGCTTTTTTTTTATTTTTATGCTTCTCTTTCTTCTTTGTTGTATATTCTACTTTTCTTGTCCTCTCCTATTAGACAATAATTGTATGGTTTGAAAGCTTCCACATGTGCACCACATGTGGTAGATTCATGCAAACACACCACAATTTGTTCTTAGGTAAACAAGCCCTTAATCCAACTAAACACACCTTAATCTGTTTCACGCAATGGTGATAAGTGTGCATAGATTATGAATTGTAATAGACAGTGCTAACCCAATGGTTGTAATTAGTGTGTTTAATGGTGAAAATGCTAATAGGCTCATCATTGTAACAGGCCCCACTTGCCTACGAACCTACTCACTAGGGCTGCCCTTGTCATAGTCACAATGAACCCCAAAGGGATCCCCCTCCATCTAAATCAAAAACCAATGGTGATCCCTATGTGTTAACCTACCTATTGGATGATGAATGGCCACCCTGTCATAATCTCAATCCCCACCCCCCCCCCCCCCCCCCCCCAAAAAGGGGATCCCCTTCCATGTAAATCAAAGACCAATGGTGATCCTTATGCGTCGACCCACCTATTTGATGATAAAATCCTGATAGGTGCTCCCTCCTAACCTATAACCAATGTAGGACCCTCTGAAAACTATTAATCATAGAGGACCCACCCAATGAAATGACAAAATCAAATAAATTCGATGCTGTTAATTATGGATGGCCTCACCTACTAAAATGGATGAAATATATGAAATTACATTTGGGTGATTTTCATTCTCTATCTAATCAAGAGTTCCTAATATGATTCAAAATAAAACTAAAATCACTCACATAAGAGTGATTACATCTTATTTAGATTCGTAAGCATTAATCAAGCACTGATAGGTGTAGGTTGAGGCCAAAATGCTTGGCTAAATAGACTTCCATCTTCCTTTCTCTCTATCTAAAAAATTTTCTAATATACTTTTTTTCACTCCTCAAAAGCATCCAGTTTATATATATTAACTAGCAACGTGGCCCTTGCTTAGCCCGGGCTTCCGTAAAAAAATTAAATGGTTGATTAAAAAATGTATAAAAATATAAAATTTCAGATATTTATAAAAAAGTCAACCTACTAAATGAATAAAATAAAAATTAGAAAAAGTTTTAAAATGTAAGTAGCCCACTAAATGATTCTCATAGTTTAAATAAAAGAAAAAAATTCAAAAGTCTATTAAATTTTATAAACATCTGAACTTTTATTATTTTGATAAACTTTGTAATAAATTATTTCAATTTTTTATAGAGGTATGAGCTAAGCACAGGCCTGTAGCGCTAATATTTAATGAAATTGCCAATGCCTCTTAAGTCATTGCTTGATAATCAGTGAAAATCTCTTGGGCTCCTAGCAAGAGCCCAACGACTAAAGTCATAGGGTGTCGTTTCGGCCTAAATGGTCACACGTGGTTGGCCATATGGAATCACACACTAACAATACCTATCGAGCTTTAGGATTCAGCTGTGCCTTTATTTGTTAAAACTATAAATTATGTTGAAATTAAAATTTTGCAATAATTGTTAGTGTTTGCGGAAAAAGATGATACCTCTCTAAATGTGCACAAGGAACGTGAACATGATGAAAATGATGGCACCGCTCAGCCCAGAGTAAACGACAAGGGGGGACATGAAAGTTGATTTGAAGCATGTACATGTTCCTACAACTTGATGAATGTTGTTGTCACTCCAATCGGTGCTAATTCATGTAGTGACCAAGTTTAAACATATAATTAATGCTAGTTTGAAAGAAAAATATTGATGAAAGGATAGCAAAGTGAGGATACAAAGGAAAATGAATGAGTATGAAGCGTGATTAAAAAAATATTTTCAAGATAATTAACAATTTTAAAGAATCTCTTTTAAGCGGTTGCAGTCCATAGTTGAAATTATTAGAAAATATCACTAAAAATGAGGTTACTAAATTAATAGTAAAGAAAGTTTTCTCACAAGATAAGATCTCAAAATGGTGTGAGAAAAAGAAGCACAACTATACTAATGGAAATAATGGTGCAAGAAAAAGAAGTTACTTCCATTAGCAAAGAAACCACTGTTCTATAAAAATAAATAAATAAAAATAAAGGAAACCACTAGAGAGAATTGTGGAGAAAAAGTAGAGGTGGCCAAAAATGTTTTGCATGGCCGTTTCTTCTGTGTACGAGTGTGGGATATTCCTCATGTGTGTGGGCTATCAGCCCAGGTGCAACCCTTTGACAGCTATAAGCGTGAGTAAGAGTAAGAGAGGGGACTGGAAATCACCTTCTAAATATTTTTTATCTCACCATGAAAATAAGGTAGGTTAAAAGAAATACAAGATGGCCACATGCCACTAGGTATCCTCTTCTTTGTAAGGTTTTTTGTATGTTCGCTAATTCATGGGTTTGACAAAACTCTAGATTCATTAAATTGTATTTAATATTTCTTTTAGATGAGCCGTGGTTCGCATTGCCAGAAGAGCTAAAGTGAAGAAATCAAAAAACAAAGTTGCCTAATTGATTGAATTGGAGATAGAGGCGATACCCGATTAATTAAGTAATTGTCTGATCGATCGGATGATGGAAAACTTTCCACCAACCTACGGGATTTTTTTTCTTTTTGAAGTAGGATTTCTTGTTTTGTGATAATTCCTATTCTACAAGGACAATTATTATAAGGTACGAAATTGGTGTTATTTAAAAGGTTTCTCTTTCAACATGAGATATCCATCTTATTCTAATCAAAGTTTACTCATTAGAGATTTTTTTCTCTAGAGCTTTCATTTGGAGAGATTGTATTGAAGTTTTGTTTTAGAGATTTTTGTTTTCTTCATCTCTTGTAGAAGTTTATCTAAGGAGTCAAGCAAGGTCTGAATCTATTGCAAAAAAAGGCAGGCTGCCGCGATAATGCGTATCTGTGCAAGAATAATCACATTTTTTGGGTTGCACAAGAACTAGGTAAGAGTTGTGAGTATATCTTGTACTACGAGATTTATAGTACTTAATTGTTAGTCCAATTTAGACTTGAGGTTTTTTTTCCAATTTAGGTTTCCAAGTAAAAATCATGTCGTCTTGTAGTAGTTGCTTGTTTAATTTATTTTATTTTTCACTGCATATTATGTGTTTATTTGCAATCTAGAAAATCACATACTTGGGAGCACCCCCAAAACCTTCATTCTTCCGTTCTTACAATGGCTTTTTTTTTTCTTAAATCATTATAAAGACTTGAACTCACACAAATGCTACAGTATGTTTTACGATTGAGCAACAGCCGGGATAGCCCATTTGCAATAGTGCCCTGAAAAATAGTTCAAAATAATTGAGCGAGTGATATCTTTTAGATCATGTAGTTAATGGCTATGAATTTAGGCCAAGATGTTTAGGATCAAATTTTATTGTTTTTAGTGAAATAGGTGAGTGTCACAATGTCTTAGTGAAAACCAATCTACCTAGAGATCGAACCCTGGGCACTTATGCAAGATTAGAAAACCCTTAGTCTCCGGGGCGTCTCTTGCTTTTGGGATTGACTTCAATTTTGGTGGACTTGACCAATAAACATTTTTAAGGTCGGAATAAAGGTGGGTCTATGCCTAAGATAACGAGCCCACAAAACTCTAGTCAAGCACATTTATTTTTTTATGTACATGTCATGTGTATATGATAACAGTCAAGGTTTAAATATTTCCTACAAAGTTGCTCGTGCAATATTTTAGGAACATGTGATATCGTAAATGCGATATCGTAATGCCATGTGATATCGCACATATTGTCACAACCCGAGCCCAGGAATTCGGGGATTAGGAGAGAACTTAATCGGTGACACACATACTCCTGTATAGGTATCCCTAAACCTGGTCTAGGTGCACATATACAAAGGATTTATCACACGTGCAATCTTTGTACGCGGAAGCTGTAGTTAGTATCAGGGCACAAAAGAGCATAAAATATACAATTTTCATATATGGTTGAACAAGAAATATATGACGAGTTATACAATGAAGGCATATACAATTTATGAGACACTAATATGCAGTATATGGAAAGTGAGGAAGTCGAGGCACTCTTTGGAGTAGATCAACACACCCACTCCTCATCCCACGGGGTCTCAATGATCTCCTCCGAAGTCAGGTTGATCTTTGAGGGATCGGAAACTGTTGTTAATCCTGAAACACCAAGAAAAACGAGTGAGTACAACGACTTAGTAACGTATAAGCAACCCAAGGGTAACACGTGCTGTGTCTAAAAGTGTCATTAAACAGGTAATCATATAAGATGTCAATTTCATATGCTAGGCATACCATGCAATGAATAAACATGCCGTATGAATCAATAACAGAAATATTGTACTAGGTGGCTACTACATATGCCATATTCTCCTTATAAGGACAATCAGTAGTGAGAACACGATGGGCCAGATGGGTCTCGTTTCTTGGGGTCCGGAATCCCCAAGACGGTAGCACACTACAGCGGCAACAATCAGTCTACGCCAAAGTCAACCCCGTCGAGTATCTTGAGGTTGAGGGTTAGTAGTGCCAAACAGACAAGATCAATCTAGTCACACGATGCACGTCAATCAGTGTCAGTGTCAATCGGTCAATCGAGGCAATACGGTGCCCATAGCATGTCATAACATAACAAGCAATACAGTATACTATGTGCATTACACGAGAATCAAGCATGAACTCAAGTCCTGCAATATTGATACCCATAAACAATTACCAGTCACTACACGAATACGAATAATCAATGACTAGTTTATATACAAATAAGAACATAGAATCAGCTGTCCAACCTAACTGGCCTCCATCAGAGTACACAGCGGTGGTTTTGTTCCTACCTGGGCTTCGTTCTAGGGACGCTACTACATTTCCCACAGATTCAAGAGGTTCAGCGTAGAATGCTTACAATGTGAATAGGAGGGCAAAACCGAAGCCAATATGCAATGTAAGTCCTATCATTGTACGGGGATCACGATCTTTTACTAGTCAACCCTAACTTAGTTATTCATTGTTACTAACTGTGCATGATGATATAGTTTTAAGTTTTCCGACACTCGGTTATTCTACCTTAGCATCTCATTGTCTCAATAAGAGTACCGGAGTCCCTTAAACCAATACCCATGGGTAGGTGCTTAATAAATGGATAACACACATGAACAAGTCACAGCCCTAAAGACCCTTCATGCGATTCCTTACATTCCATTGGGCAAGTCTAGGTTATTTACATTTTAGCTTAAAGGCCCTACAAGGTCTGATATGAAACCTATCCTTTTTATTCATTTATCTTAGGTGTTGTACGGCTTAGCCGTAGGTGAACGTATGGCTCAGTCGTAGGCATCTTACGGCTTAGCCATAATATGCATTGCGGCTCAGCCGCGGTTCTTCTTATTGTTCATTTGCATTTACGGTTCAATCATATTTTGTTATACGGCTCAACCCTATTCTGTTCTACGGCAAGGGCACGGCTTAACCGTAGCACAATGTATGGTCCCCAACATGGCTGAATCGTAGAAGATCATATGCATTTCAATTCTGACCTATGGCTAGGTCACAGCTAGCCTACGGCTTAGCCGTAGTAGCCTATACGGCTTAGCCGATCCTTAGCTATAGTTCAAAATGTAAAAGGTCACCTCTCTGGACTGTGAGCCATAAAGTTCACAGCTCAGCCGTAAGCTTAGCTGTACGCTTCAAAACACTCTGAAACGCAGACTATCCAAAGTTTCAGATTCACTTAGTTTCTTTGTTAACAGATGGAAATAGTTATACAAGGGTGCTATCATGCACATGCTCACCTAAGAAATAGATAAAATCCAAACAATCACGGAATACCAACAAGTATTCAACCCATATTTGCTTATACTTGTCTTTACTGATGAAGAATCAAGTTTTACTTGTTTCTAAACCCAAAGTGAGGAAACCTGGTGTGAGAAGTCAGAGCTTAACATTGGCCACCTGCGAAGATGGAAGAAGAACGAGAAAAAGCGACATGGAAGAAAACTGAACGGAAGAAGAATGAACAGAAGAAGATAAAAACGAAAGAGTCGGTGGCATATATATATATAGATATTTTACCTATTTGCAACCAGGTCCAAAAGTTATACAAATTACAGTTTGAGTCAAATGAGTACTAACACATTTCAAATGACTCTGGAAGAATTCGAGTTAGAGACGGAAAGTAGCAAGTGTTACGAAAGACACACGATGACATCAAAATGACGTCAAAATGACTAAATAATTACAATAAAAAATTACAAAAAAGGGCCCAAGGCTACCTAATCTAGGTTTAACTAAACCCAACTACCTAACCAAGACTCCAAATCGAACCCAACACGAATAAAACCTAATGACTCAAGAAAATCCTCCAACAAAACATTAATAACACGAGTAATTGACTACTAAACTAGCTAATTGGGGTTGAGGTGTTACACATATCAACTTGGGCGATATCGTAGGGCTGTGTGATAAGGCCAATTCTACTGTCAATATCCCTATTATCTACGTATCTAATAAAGTAATGCCTAGTGCCCCTCTGCAGATGTCTTGCACCATGCAAGACAACCTATGGGGCACTACCAAGGGCCTCCTCTGATCCAGCCAACCCCTCATACAGTACTACCCCTCTTGAATATCCTAGGGCCATGTTTTTCAAACTAAGATCCAACACATGATCAAATGGTTAGGATGATTGAACGAACTAGAAATTTTAGACATAAGTAGTTCCCATCTGAGTTTCCATCCCCCACATCACATCAACTATGATTATGGAGCCACGGATGGGCTCCATAAAATAGTTTATATAATCTCATGTGTTAGCCATCCACAAGGGAGCCTTACTCTTAAATGATATTGATAATGGCGGACCTAAAATCTTCATTTGGATGGTGTAACACTCCAAGCGAGCTTGACCTTGTTTAGTGCATAATTAATGTTGTTTTCATTGTTAATTGTGTTTTGCTTGTGTTTTGTTTTCGTTACGGGTCATGGATAGGTAGTTGGGTTGAGTTTGACCTGGATTAGGTAGACCAAGCCCTTTTTCGTAATTTTAGTTTTCCTTAAACATGGTCATTTTTGCATCATCTTGATGTCAACACCTGTCTTTCATTGAGCTCGTTAACTTTCGTAACTACGTCGTCTGTAACCGACATCGCATGATTCCATTGGACCCGGATTTGACTCGAAATGTAATTTGTTTTAATCTTGGACTTGACTGTAAATTGAACCTTTGTTATATATATACCACACCACCGATGCAAACTCTTTCTCTGTCACTCTCTCCTCTCTCACTGTTCACGTGAAGTTCTCTCTCTCTCCCTCCTGACTTCTCTTCTTCATCGATCAAGCCTAATTGAGGGAGTTTGATTTCTCATTCATTGGTGATTGGATTGAGGTGAGTTGAGGTCTTCTCCATCTCCCTCATCATCTTCTTCCTCTTGTTTCCATGGTTCCATGATGTTGCCTTGATATTTCTTCTTTTCCTCATGCATGCATGTTGCAGTGGATGGTGTTTGGTTGTGTATGAGCCCAAGGACAGCAAGTTGTGTAATTGAATTCAATTAAGGCAAGTATAACCATAATACGTGACAACCCATGTTGGTGTTTGCTTGATTTTGGTTAATTCACATAAATTTGCATGGAAAACATATTTACAGCCCACTTTGCTAGTATTCTCTCTTTCTCTGTTGTATCTTTGCATTTCTGATGTCATCACAGGTTTTCTGTACTTGATTCAGAATTCGACCTCGTGCGTGTACAGCTAAGCCGTATGTCAACTACGGCTTAAAGTTCATAGAGGATATAAACCCAGTTTTCTTCTACGGTCAGGACACGGCTCAGCCGTATATTGTCTTACGGCTAAGACGTACCTCAGTCGTGACCCAGCCGTAGGTCAGTACAGGGTGCCTTTTTCTGGATTAACTGAAGACAGGAACTTGACAGGCCTTCTACGGCCCAGCCACAGCTAAGCAGTAGAACAGTGCACAGCTAAGCCGTAGAGAAAAATACAGGTGAACCGTAATTGCGGATGAACAGTAAAGAGAACCGTGGTGGAGCCGCAGTGCATATTACGGCTAAGCTGTAAGCTGCCTATGGCTATGCCGTACGTTCACCAACGGCTAAGCCGTATCACCCCTGGAAAATGAATAACAAGGATAAGCGTACGGAAAAGACTGATAGGGCCTTCACGATAGAATGTAGAGCACCTAGACTTGCCCAACGGAATATGATACAATGCATGAATGATCTCGAGGGCTGCGAATCATTCATGTTCGTTATCCAGTTGTTAAGCACCTCTCAATAGGTGTTGGTTTAAGGGACTTCGGTGCATCAGCCGATTCAATGCAACACTAGACAATGGTGCATCGAATAACTTAAAATTACATCATCATGCACGGTTAGAAATACTGGATAATTAGCTTAGAGTTGGCTCATAAATGAAAGTGATTCGATTTCATATGATTTGTTTCATAACATGTTGCATTTCGATCATTGATCTCCATTTTCTAGCATGATTACTTTTTTCAGCTAATTGCACACTATGGTTTCTTTACCTTGAATATGCATGTATGATTCGATATGCACGCAGGATGTGTTGTCACGATCTACTCAGGGTTTCCATGATTGACTCTGTATGGTCAGGCACTACTTAACTTCAGCCTTAGGATCCCAACGGGGTGAATTTGGTGTAGTTTTTATAGCCTTGCTGCAGTAAGGAAACGTCTTGGGGAACCGGACCCCAAGAAACTTGAGACCCATTTGTACCCTGGCCCAGACAATGGTGTTCTCTGCACGGATATAAGATCCCTCTTTTCAGAGCATATGGCAATGTAGTCGCCAACTAGTTATGTACATCGCATGTATACATTGATTCACATGACATGTTTCCTTCTTGCACGACAGCTTAGTATACTAATATGCCCTATTTTAAATTACATGATGTTCGTTATTCTATTAGACACAGCGTGTATTAACTTGTTATGGTTTATACTTCGCTGAATCATTGTATTCACAGTTGTTTTTGGTGTTGCAGGCTCAGATACCCCTGCCGACCCCTCGCCGGTCGGCCAGACTCCAGATGAGACCCCCGAGGCCCCTTCAGGCCTAGAGGAGTGGATGTGATCACTCCATCGGAGAGCGTCTTGGATTATACATGGCATAGGAGTCTTCCTTTTTGAGAATTGTCTCGCTTGTATACGTCATGAATTATATATGTTTATTCTGTTCATTTTGTAAAACCTTCATATGTATATATGTCAGCTCTGTTTTTGTATTCTCTTCTTGCATTGTTCGTATGTTATTTTGATATCTACAGCTTTCGCGTACTTGTTTGGTACGTATGAATGTTCCCTTGTGCGTGTGCATTTAGACTAGATCTACGTGTACAGGCACGGGAGTACGTGTGTCATTGGTTTGGCTTTTACTAACCCCGAACTCCTGGACTCGGGTTGTGACATACATATTGTATGGTATCAGAACAATCCTTGCTCTAGATAATAAGCATGTAGGCATGTAGGCATGTGGTGAGGATACGATTATTTCTTTTTGGTTCTTCTAGATTTTTGGGGATCTGTTGGGTGAGGATGTTTTGTGTTTGTGTCTAACTCTTTCCCATGTTACAGGATGGCGTCCGGTTCAGGTCCTAGCATAATGCCAGAAGTAACGAAAGCGGTTCAGCACCGTCACCCCAGGCACAGAGCACCGACGAACGCATCCTCATGCTAATTCAGTCCATACAAGCTCAGTCACAGTCGATGCAGAATTTGCAAGCACAGGTTGCGACCATGTTAGACAGGCAAAGCCAAGCACCAGCCCCATCGTATGTAGACCAGCAGGTGGTCTTTCAGCCGAGAGAGAACAACCCAAATGCCCTTTACGATAAATTCCGTAAGCAAGAAGCTATAGAGTTCTACGAGACAAAAGAGCCACTCAAGGCAGAGCAGTGGCTAGAGCAGACAGAAGATGTCTTTGAGACTGTAGTGTGTACGAACAGGCAGAGGATTGGATTAGCAGCCTCTATGTTCAGAGACGTTGCAAAGACTTGGTGGAAGAGCGTGAAGGACTCTTACAGAGATATTCCTAGTGCAACAGTTTGGGGGACGTTCAAGCAACAGTTTCGGAGGAAGTTTATCTCGGCTCATGTGTTTCAAGCCAAGGAAGTCGAGTTCTTAACTCTCTATCAACAGCAGATGTCAGTGGCAGAGTATGTGAACAGGTTTACTTAGTTGTCGCATTTTTCTCCAGATATGATCAGCACCGAAGAAAGGAAGGTGAATCAGTTCGTTGGAGGTTTGCATCCCCGATACATGCACCATGTGACTACTTCCCAGCGTCCAGCTACGTTTGATGATGCAATGGACAAGGCCTATTCTGCTGAGGCCATCCACCAAGCCAAGAGAGCCGTTGAGCCTAAGCGGCAGCCGCCATTCAGTGCATGAGGACAAGTACAAAAGAAGACGAAAGGCCGCAAGGTACTTCCAGTTCTGCCAGTGTGACCTGTGAGCACTGTGGCAAAGGCCACAAGTCTTCAGCTTGTTAGAGGAAGGCAGGCGCTTGCTTCATCTGTGGCTCGAAGGAGCATATGATAGCCAGTTGTCCTCGATATAGGGCTTCCCAGCCTCCACCATCTAGTACTACCTCCGGTGCAACTTCTAGTCGATCCAGTGCATCTACAGCTCTGAGCAAGTCACAGCCAGCTCGTCAAGGCCCGAGATAGCCTAGTCAGACAGCGCGTGCATACGCCGCTACCCATGAGAGTGCTGAGGATCCACAAGTGGTTGAAGGTACTGTTCTGATTTCACAAGTTGAGGCGTTAGCATTGTTCGATTCGGGGTCTACGCAGTCATACGTAGCACCTCACTGCGCTGAGCGGTTACATCAGCCGTCGAAGCCGTTGCCATATTTGTTGGTTGTATCCACCCCAGTTGGCAAGCGAGTGGAGTGTAGTGTATACTACCCCCATTGCGACGTGCAGATTGCAGGTCATCAGTTACCTGTTGATTTGATCCTGCTGTCGATGCTGGACTTCGACGTGATCCTTAGTATGAATTGGCTCACTCGATATCATGCCTGTGTTAATTGTTACAACAGGACGATCTTCTTCGATTTAGGCAAGAGCTTTCGTTTCGAGAGCAGTCAGGAGAGAGGCCCCAGGCGTGTGATTTCCTCGTGCAAGGTAAATCGCTTGATCCGCAAAGGGTGTGAATGCTTCATTGCCTTTATCTCAGAGAAGAAAGAGACGAAGCAGCTAGGCGAGATTCAGGTGGTCTGTGACTTTCCGATGTCTTTCCAGATGATGTGCCAGACTTGCCCCCAGTTCGAGACGTGAAGTTCGCCATTGAGCTTGTTCCCGGCACGGCACCGATTAGTAAAGCTCCGTTTCGCATGGCCCCTACTGAATTGTCTGAGTTGAAGAAGTAATTACAGGAGCTTTTGGACAAGGGTTTCATTCAGCCGAGCATCTCACCTTGGGGAGCGCCAGTCTTGTTTATTAAGAAGAAGGATGGTACTGTTCGGATGTGCAGCAGCTAAACAAAGTGACTATCAAAAACAAGTATCCCCTACCCAGGATTGATGAGTTGTTCGATCAACTTCAGGGTGCAGCTTATTTCTCGCGGATTGATTTGAGATCTGGATACCACCAGTTGAGAGTCAAGAAAGATGACATTCCTAAAACTGCCTTCAGGACTCGTTATGGATATTATGAATTCCTCGTGATGCCTTTTGGACTAACCAATGCACCTGCAGCGTTTATGGCTTTGATGAATCAGATTTTTGCTCCTTTCTTGGACCAGTTCGTAGTTGTTTTCATCGATGATATTTTGATATACTCTAAGTCAGCAGAGGAGCATAGGAAACATTTGAGGAAAGCCTTGTCCTTGTTGAGAGAGCATCGCTTGTTTGCTAAGTTGTCGAAGTGTGATTTTTGGCTTGAGCAGGTGGCATTTTTGGGGTCATATCATTTCACGAGAGGGATTGGCAGTTGATCCATCTAAAGTAGAGGCAGTGGTGAATTGGCTTAGCCCTAAGACAGTGACAGAAGTTCACAGTTTCCTTGGTCTCGCAGGTTACTATCGTCGATTTGTCCAGGATTTTGCTAAGATCTCTTCTACTTTGACGAAGTTGACCAAGAAGAATGTGCCGTTTGATTGGACTGAGGAGTGTGAAGCCAGTTTCTGGACTTTGAAAGAGAAGTTGACTACGGCCCCAGTGTTAACCTTGCCAGATGGTAGCGAAGGGTTTGTGATATATTCAGACGCTTCTCGAGTTGGTCTAGGCTGTGTGTTGATGCAGCACGGAAAGGTAATTGCATATGGATCAAAACAGCTGCGAGAACATGAGAAGAATTATGCCACCCATGATTTAGAATTGGCAGCCATCTGTTTGCATTGAAGCTATGGAGACATTATCTGTATGGTGTGAGATTTGAGGTTCATTTTGATCACCACAGTTTGCAGTACCTATTCACGCAGCAGGAGATGAACATGAGACAGCGCAGATGGCTTGAGCTTATCAAAGACTACGACTTCCCGATCAAATATCAGCCAGGAAAGAGGAACGTGGTGGCAGATGCACTCAGCAGGAAAGCAAAGTCTGTGCAGATGTTGAGCAGTTTCCTTTTGGAGCTCCATGGTCTACCAGTTGAGGTGAAACTAGTGGATGAGTATGTGACTTTGGCTAGTACGCTAGCGTTCCAGCCTGAGATGATTCAGCAGATGAAAGACAGGCAATTCGAAGATCTCACTTTGAAGTGCATTCAAGACCACATTGGAGACAGACCCGATTTCAGATTAGAGGACGGTGTGCTCTATTTTAGGAGTAGGTTGTGTGTGCCAGCGGTTGATGATTTCAAGGAGACACTGATGAACGAAGCACACTATGCCCGATATGCGATGCACCCAGGCAGAACAAAGATGTATCAGAATCTCAAAGATCGCTTCTGGTGGAACAATATGAAGAGAGAAGTAGCAGGATTTTTTGCTCGATGATTGACATACCAGAAGGTGAAAGCAGATCATCAGAGACCTCCAGGCTCGTTGCATCCTTTGCATATACCGCAGTGGAAGTGGGAACACATCACCATGGACTTCGTTTCAGGATTACCTTCGACAAGCAGGAAAAATAATGCCATGTGGGTGATTGTAGATCGATTGACCAAATCAGCCCATTTCATCCCTTTTCGGAAGGGTATGACATTTTCAGAGATGGCGAGGAAGTTCATGGATGAGATCGTTAGGCTCCATGGTACCCCAGTGTCGATTGTATCCGATCGTGATAGCCAGTTCGTTTCGTCGTTCTGGAGAGCATTCCAAGAGGCTATGGGTACGAAATTGAGTTTCAGTACGGCTTATCACCCACAAACAGATGGACAATCAGAGCACATGATTCAGACCTTGGAAGACATGTTACGAGCCAGTGTGTTGAGCTATGAGAAGGAATGGGATCTCCATCTATCGTTGTGCGAATTCGCCTACAATAACCGCTTCCACGAGAGTATTGGAATCGCACCATATGAAGCATTGTACGGACGTAAATGTAGAAGTCCGGTATGTTGGGAAGAAGTTGGCACTCGGAGTTTTCATGGACCGACAATTATCACCGAAACTACGAAGAAGGTACAGAAAGCAATTGAGAATTTGAAAGTTGCTCGGTCGAGACAGAAGAGTTATGCAGACACTCGCAGACGGCCATTAGAGTTTCAAGTTGGTGAGTGGGTTTTTCTGAAGGTCTCACCGATGAAGGGTATAATCCGTTTCGGCCAGAAAGGCAAGTTAGCTCCACGATATGTCGGACCGTTCGAGATCAAGAGTCGGATTGGTAATTTGGCCTACCGATTAGCTCTTCCCGAGACGTTTTCAGGAGTGCATGACGTGTTCCACGGTTCGATGCTTCGGAAATATGTTCACGACCCTTCCCATGTCATTCGTTACGACGATGTTCAGATCCAGCCGAATGCCGCATACGTTGAGCGACCACTCCGTATCGTGGGAACCCGAGAGCAGATACTCCACACCAGGACAAATCGATGGGTCAAAGTACTGGGGGAGCATCACAGTCCCGATGAGGCTACATGGGAGTTAGAGGAGCAGATGGCGCAGCAATATCCTGATCTGTTTACGCAGGTATGAGTGAGTGAGTGAGTGTTCATTCCAAGGACGGAATGATTCTCCAGTAGGGGAGGACGTAACACTCCGACCGAGCTTGACCCTGTTTAGTGCATAATTAATGTTGTTTTCGTTGTTAATTGTGTTTTGCTTGTGTTTTGTTTTCGTTATGGGTCATGGAAAGATAGTTGGGTTGAGTTTGACCTGGATTAGGTAGACCAAGCCCTTTTTCGTAATTTTAGTTTTCCTTAGACATGGTCATTTTTGCATCATCTTGATGTCAACACATGTCTTTCGTTGAGCTTGTTAACTTTCGTAACTACGTCGTCTGTAACCGACATCGCATGATTCCATTGGACCCGGATTTGACTTGAAATGTAATTTGTTTTAATCTTGGACTTGACATAAATTGAACCTTTGTTATATATATACCACACCACCGATGCAAACTCTTTCTCTGTCACTCTCTCCTCTTTCACTGTTCACGTGAAGTTCTCTCTCTTTCCCTCCTGACTTCTCTTCTTCATCGATCAAGCCTAATTGAGGGAGTTTGATTTCTCATTCATTGGTGATTAGATTGAGGTGAGTTGAGGTCTTCTTCATCTCTCTCATCATCTTCTTCCTCTTGTTTCCATGGTTCCATGACGTTGCCTTGATATTTCTTCTTTTCCTCATGCATGCATGTTGCAGTGGATGGTGTTTGGTTGTGTATGAGCCCAAGGATGGCAAGTTGCGTAATTGAATTCAATTAAGGCAAGTATAACCATAATATGTGACAACCCATGTTGGTATTTGCTTGATTTTGGTTAATTCACATGAATTTGCATAGAAAAAACATATTTACAGCCCAATTTGCTAGTATTCTCTCTTTCTTTGTTGTATCTTTGCATTTCTGATGTCATCACAGGTTTTCTGTACTTGATTTAGAATTCAACCTCGTGCGTGTACGGCTAAGCCGTATGTCACCTACGGCTTAAAGTTCAGAGAGGGTATAAACCCAGTTTTCTTCTACGGTCAGGACACGGCTAAGCCGCATATTGTCTTATGGCTAAGCCGTACCTCAGCCGTGACCCAGCCGTAGGTCAGTACAGGGTGCCTTTTTCTGGATTAACTGAAGACAGGTTCTTGACAGGCCTTCTACGGCCCAGCCACGGCTAAGCAGTAGAATAGTGCATGGCTAAGCTGTAGAGTAAAATACGGGTGAACCGTAATTGCGGATGAACAGTAAAGAGAACTGCAGTGAAGCCACAGTCCATATTACGGCTAAGCCGTAAGCTGCTACGGCTACGCCGTACGTTCACCTACGGCTAAGCCGTATCACCCCTGCAAAATGAATAACAAAGATATGCGTAAGGAAAAGACCGATAGGGCCTTCACGATAGAATGTAGAGCACCTAGACTTGCCCAACAGAATATGATACAATGCATGAGTGATCTCGAGGGCTGCGAATCATTCATGTTCGTTATCAAGTTGTTAAGCAACTCCCCATGGGTGTTGGTTTAAGGGACTTTGGTGCACCAGCCGATTCAATTTAACACTAGACAATGGTGCATCGAATAACTTAAAACTACATCATCATGCACGGTTAGAAACATTGGATAATTAGCTTAGAGTTGGCTCGTAAATGAAAGTGATTCGATTTCGTATGATTTGTTGCATAACATATTGCATTTCCATCATTGATCTCCACTCTCTAGCATGATTACTTTTTCAGCTAATTGCACACTATGGTTTCTTTACCTTGAGTACGCATGTATGATTCGATATGCACGCAGGATGTGTTGTCACGATCTACTCAGGGTTTCCATGATTAACTTTGTATGGTCAGGCACTACTTAGCCTCAGCCTTAGGATCCCGACGGGGTGAATTTGTTGTAGTTTTTATGGCCTTACTGCAGTAAGGAAACGTCTTGGGGAACCGGACCCCAGGAAACTTGAGACCCATTTGTACTCTAGCCCGGACAATGGTGTTCTCTGCACGGATATAAGATCCCTCTTTTCGAAGCATATGGCAATGTAGTCGCCAACTAGTTATGTACACTGCATGTATACATTGATTCACATGGCATGTTTCCTTCTTGCACGACAGCTTAGTATACTAATATGCCCTATTTTAAATTACATGATGTTCGTTATTCTATTAGACACAGCGTGTGTTAATTTGTTATGGTTTATACTTCGCTGAATCGTTGTATTCACAGTTGTTTTTGGTGTTGCAGGCTCAGATACCCCTGCAGACCCCTCGCCGGTTGGCCAGACTCCAGATGAGACCCCCGAGGCCCCTTCAGGCCTAGAGGGGTGGATGTGATCACTCCATCGGAGAGCGTCTTGGATTATACATGGCATAGGAGTCTTCTTTTTTGAGAATTGTCTCACTTGTATACGTCATGAATTGTATATGTTTATTCTATTCATTTTGTAAAACCTTTATATGTATATATGTCAGCTCTATTTTCGTATTCTCTTCTTGCATTGTTCGTGTGTTGTTTTGATATCTACAGCTTCTGCGTACTTGTTTGGCACGTGTGAATGTTCCCTTGTGCGTATACATTTAGACCAGGTCTACGTGTACAGGCACGGTAGTACGTGTGTCATTGGTTTGGCTTTTACTAACCCCCGAACTCCTAGGCTCCGGTTGTAACAGATGGTGCGGCAATGATCAAGTGAGTAGAAGTTAAATAAAAGCATCAATTTTTTTAGGTAGTATATAAAGGGTTGTTTGAATCTTATGGATGTGATCACTTGGGTTAGCCGTTGGTTACTGAGGTAAAACTTAAATACATCATATTAAAATAAGGATTTTTCATTTTTTTTTAGTTCTTTTGTACGAGTGTATACTAGGTCCTTAACCTAGATCTGTATGTGCTAATGGACTGGTATACCCATTGCTTAAATGGGCAGTCTTAGTTACTAGCTTCAGGGTCGTGCTCAGGGGTGTTAAAAAAAACTGAGAAACCATTTAACCGACCGAACTAAACTGAACCAATGGTTAATAACCATGTTTCATGGTTTGGTTACGGTTACAATTTTTAAAATCGAAAAACCGTGCTTTATGGTTTAGTTTTGGTTTTAGTCTCGACTCACGATTATTAACTGAACTGAACAGTAACATATGGTTCAGTTGACCATACATATTTAATTGAACTGTAGCATACAGTTTGGTTCACCATATGCAATTAACCGAACCATTACACCGAAAGTCACATTTTTAGTTCAATTTCAATTGTTGATTTTTTATCACAAAACCTCCACAGCCGTACCCAAAGTCATATTTTTAGATCAATTTCAACTGTCGATCTTTTATCACAAAATCTCCATAGCCGTCCAATATTCAAACTATTTCTTAGTACAGTTAACCATAATCGAACCGTCTAACATAATTAACCACGATTCGGTTTTCTAACAATTTTTTAAGGTACGGTTACGGTTATAGTTTTTAAAAATTGAAAATCGACAGTTCGGTTAACCGTTTTCTCAAAATCCACAGTTAACCGAACCACTATACCCCTAGTTGTATTGCACTCGTATGGTCGTATCCAAACAAGGACTTAGTACTCCTCCATAGCAAACAGATTTCAGGCTAAACATAGGTGCGTGGCTCCAAGTCGGCCCATTGACAACCTTGTCTGTAGATTATAAATTTTCCTGCTAAATGGTTGTAAAAAAGAATTATTTTTTATTGGTTGAAAAATGCTCAGGATTGGTTGAAAAATGCTCAGAATCACAATTGACATACACCCACCAACCATTTTCTTCCCCTTCTTCCTTCTTTAGTAGAGAATCTATGTCCCTATCTTCTTGTATGATGGATAGCCATCAGCAACAACCGGAAGAATTTTAATGATTGTCACCATAATAGCAACTTGTGGCTTGAAATTATTGAATGTAACATGAATTTTTAATTATTGTGTAAAAAAAGAATTTTAATGATTGCATTTATATAAATGTGAATACCACAAGTATTCTATTTTATTTTTAAATATGTGATTAGTAGTGGTTTAAAAAACTTATGATTTAAAACAAATATTATTAAAACTGTTTTAAAGAAGTTCAAAAAAAATGGTAAGAAAATAATTTGGAACAGTTTAAAATTTTGGAACGGTTTTGAACCGTTCCAGATTCCGTTCCAGATTTTCTGCGACACCCATTTTTGGAACGGTTTGAAACCGTTCCAGATTCATTTAGGAACAGTTTCAAACCATTCCAAATGGGCATTTTTGGTGCAGCATGGTTGTAAAAAATTTAGAATTTTTTTTCTGGTAATGAAGGGTTTCTTAGCCTGTTGGGCCAGGAAGAGTTGGGTAAATCCCCTATGGCCCTAGTGTGGTAGTATAGCTCAAACTCGCAAGGGCCACAAAGGATTTACCTAGCTTAAAACTTAGAGGGAAATGGGAGAAGGGGAAAGGAGAGAAAGAAAAGGAAAAGAAAGAAAATGATGGAAGAAGAAAGGAGGTAATGGGTGGTGGTGGCTGGCTGCGAAAGGAGGACCTAGATCCCCTAGTGGTGGTTGTTGGGAGGTGAAGGAGTGGGGGGAAGAGAAAACCCAAGAGTAGAGCTAGTAAAAATGGGGTTGGAGTTCATTTTTGGGAGAGAAAATGAGATGGGGATGAGAAGGGAAAATGGAAATGGGTTGGGATTATGAGAGCTTTACAAAACTGCCACTCATTTAATAACTTGACTAAAAACATATGTTGGCCATAACTTGTGAACAATAGGTTGGATAAAGTCATTGCACGCGCCAACATTCATGAAAAAAAAATAGATTTTCAATGAGCCCACTTTTGGAATGTTTTGAAATAGTTGAAAGTGTGGCATTATTTAATGGGATTTTGGGTATTTTTCATTAAAAAGGCATAATTTTTAGAAAATAATCGTTGAGATGGGTTCGGGTTGGTTAGGGTAGAAGGGCAAAGTTAATGGAATAAGGAGAGCTAACCAATGAGCATAAAATCTCACAATTAAAAAAACTATGAAAAAGGGCTTCTAACTTCCTAAAATTGTAAACTACCCCCTACTAAGCTCAAATGAGTTTGAAACCCAACACAGCTTTGTACACACGATTTTAACACTAAACTGAACTTTGTTAGCATATAAACACACTTAATTGACTAGCATGTAATTAGCTAGGACTAACTGTATCTTGGCATTTCGGAACATTACACTAACTCTTTCTTAAGAGACAAAATCTCTTCCTTTTGCTTTAGGGTATCTTTTTCAAATAATCTACTAATCTACATAGATTTTTCTAGCAAAATTTTGTATTCTACTTTCCAATCATCATTTTCATCTAAAACTCCATTATTAGTATTCTCTTTAGTATAACTAGTCTAAAATTAAATAGAAATGAAACTTCGATTAAGACTTGAGTTTTGTCCAATCCATGAATTTAGCAAACATATAGCATTCTTTTCAATATAGTTGTATATGCATTGATGATTGAGCCATCTACGATTCTGGAGTCAGTGGAAGGGCGGGAAAGTTGTCAACAGGCAGCAATTATAGTTGAAGAGATGGAGTTTCTTGATGATGACAATCTAGCCATTGGATGCAAGCGAATCTATGATAAAGAGGAAGGAACTTCCAATGCAGGTGTAGTGAAGTTTCAGTTTTCTGATCATGTATGCAATTCAAAGAAATTATTATATGGTCGAAACAAGCTAGACAATGGTATAAGTGATTTGGGGCATTTATGCTGCGATGGGTTAAGGACAAGTTTACGCCTTGCTTGCACTTGACCCATGTCACTCGTCATTAAAAGTGAAAATTGTGTCCAGTGACAGTGAGCGAAGGGATGTACCTTTCAGTAAAGTACGTGTGAGATGAAAGAGATTTCTGGTTGTTCTTCCGGTAGCTCAAGTTCCGAGGAATTCAAGGCAAGGTAGAGATTATTAGGTTTCTGTCTTGTATTTTGGGTTCACTAAATCAGTTCATTGGGTAAGCCAATGATCGAGCTTTGGGTCAAAGATATTTTGGCCTTTATATTAGGCTTTCTTAAGGTCTAAGAAAGAGATATATATATATATATATATGATATAACTAGTAACCCTAGACCTCAACAAAAGAGTGCAGTAAAAGAGTGAAATTCTCTTTTGTCCATGAATATAGGCACATCACCAAACCACGTAAATCTCTTCTATACTCTTACGTGCTTGTGTTCTCTTTTTGTGTGTAGCTTGATTGTCGATCGCAGGTTACGCGCTTCCAAATGTGAACAATAGGTGCCTTAGGGTTGAAATAGAAACCATTTAAATAAGTCAATATTCATGCCCTAGAGTTAGAGTCCATGTAGAACTAAAACAGGCAGTCCTTGCAAAAAAAGGAGAGTAATCCGTGTAAGAAATTGGGCTTTTCGGTCATCCGTTTAAGCCGGGAAGTGATCTGCTCTAATAAACATAGTTTCTGTTTGGTCGAAATTCTTAGCTTCGCTCAAAAGTGCACGACATTCCCTCAAGCAGACAAAGCTTCTATCTCAGTATAAAATCTTCACGAAATTCTGCTTTTCCTCGCTGTCTTCACTTCTTAACATCCAGCGATGTATGCAACATTCCATTCTAAAATAAATAAAAAATTACAATTCAATGAACCCTAAAAAATATTGTCCAACACATAAATTAGCCAATCACTCAAATATAATCCAAACACCATCTAGTGCCATTGATGGACACATTTAACTATTGAAAAACCGATGCTGTGTGGGGTTGGGAGTACCGAGGGCTTAAAACTACAGCCGTCTAAGGCATGCTGTGTGGGGTTGGGAGTACCGAGGGCTTAAAACTACAGCCGTCTAAGGCCCTGGGAGCCTGAAACAGAGAATCATATATGTTTAACAGAATCCAAATCATGAGAGTGCAGGCATGAGAGAATGAGACCTATCTATGAATGATGTCCAAACCTCTGGAAGTCAATGACTAAAATTAGTTTGCCAAGAGCCAAATTTCTCTCCGATCGAAATTAAGCCTATAGTCACATTCATCATCTATCAAAAATTTCTTTGGATTCATTTAGTTTTCTTTTAGACATGATTTTTTGATGCTATCCATTTGAAGTGGGTGTACTCCAACAAGACTAATTTACCCAAAAAAAAAAAAAACTCCAACAAGATTGAGATTTTGGCAATATCCAATATGAAATAAAATAGTGATATTGAGCTATTTAGATTTTAGCTGTAAGAGTCACTAATGAATTTATATCAAAGAATTGAGTCTTTGGTTTACTGGGGTCCTGTTCTCTTGACTTGGACTTGATCACTCTTTCTAACTCGGAATTGTGATTTTAAATAGGTAAAGCCAGCCAGGTTTCACCTAAGAAGGCTTGAATCAAGATCGAGGCCATTAGGTTTAGACGCAAATGCAGCTTGTTGTCTCACAAATGGAGTTTTAAGCTAGGATTGGCTCAGCTCAAGCCTTTCAAAAGGCTTTTCTAGGCTAAACTCAAGCTAGGCTTGTTTCTTGATTTGGATAGGTGTTCATATTTCAAGTGTATATTTAGGTTAAGCCCAAGCTAGACTAGTTGCTTGATTTGGATAGGTGTTCATATTTTCAAGTGCATATTTAGCCACCATTGTGAAGTTTTTGGTAAATACAGCATAATATGATTAAATTGTATTTTTAAAAACTAATTTAATTAGTGTAGTTATTATACATTTAATATATATATATAACCTAATAACATTATTTTCTGATTCTTTGAGGAAAAAAAAAACAACTCAATGAGATATAATAACAAACAAAATGACATATCCTCACTAAGAATCTGTATTGTTGTACTCTGCTCAATATATATCTAATTATGTTAATCTTTAATGCTTTAAAAAAGATCTACACGTTTTTGGTATCCTATTAAGTAAATTTCTAGCTATTTTTTATTGATAGATAGTAGGCTCTATACAAATATATATATATATATATTTAAAGATAAGTTTGAAAGATAAGTCTGTTATTTCCTTAACTCCAAACCCTACCTAGGAAACCACCCGTATCAACTATATTGTACATCACAACCCTACCTATACTACTCCCACTCAAACATGCTTAACTTTGGAGTTCTTATGGAATTTGGAGACACATGGCTTTAAAACACTTCTTGTTAAATTAATACGAAGTTTACGTTATAAGCCCAAAGATTTGGATACTCCCTAGCCAATGTGGAGCTCATATAATTCTATACAATGCAAACCCAGCTTTTAGAGGATACCCCTACGAACGACCCCTACAGACACCCTTCTTTTAGGGGGTTACAATTGTATGGATCTTACTTATACCGGCATGCAATACCTAGGTGTCAAGGTTGATATTCGAGTTGTGCTTGGCTTGAGCTCAAACTAGATTTGCATTATCAACCCATAGGCTCAAGATTATGTCTGATGGGCTTGCTTTCTAATCAAGCCTAACCCCAAGCTCAATTTAGTACAATTACACTTATCTTGGCTTAATTCAAGCAAAGCTCAAGCTGGGTTAAGCTTGGCTTGACCATGAGATGACTAGTTAATGCTCAAGCCTTACTTTAGCTCCTCAACACTTTGCTTAGCTTGCCTGGACTCATTTCTATCTCTGCTTGATCCTGTTTCCTGGCTCAAGCGCATATGGAGTCCCAGATTCACACTTGTAAACCCAAAGAATGCCCATCTCGAGTCTCGAGTACTGCTGCAAATAAAGACACATCAAACTCGATAATGGCTATGTGCAGTTTAGTATAAAACTAATCTTTATGTCTCTTATTATGATTACATACACCAGATCTTTGCATCACAGAGAAATTTGATACTGTTTATGTCCTATTATTTTATAGTTGAAACCTGTTGCCTTTATTTAAACATATATATCATCAAAGAGGAGGAGACATGACCCAGCTCATCCAAAGTTGATGCATTCCTTCGTTGGCACTGGTTCAAAAAATAGTGACGTGATATGAGCATTAGTCCTGCAATGGGGATTAGAAAAGCCATCAAAGTCATGCTGGAACATCACCACAGCCCTAGCTGAATTTCGAACTAGCCCCACGTAATGCTTTGAGAGAGAAGTAGCTTTCAAACACTCTTCATTCAGTTCCTTCCAAGCATCACTAATGAGATCCTTGATATGGTTCACTGCAACTTCCTCCAAACTGCCAGTTTCATGCATATAGCATTGGATGGATTTTGGCACGTCCCCACGTTGTTGCTCAGCCTTCAAACAGTAGAAAAAGAAGTAAAAGAATAAATGACTTTAGAAGGTTAGCTAACAGTCCTAACACATACATAAGAAGCTGAATACGTGCAATTCAGCGTAGTGAAAATGCTAAATGATTGATTGTACTTGGGCATCTAAAAGCCCTACCCAAAAGCAAATGGGCTTGAATTTGGGAATTTCAAAGATCATTTGACATGTTAATGGATTTAAACCTTTGGTTCAAGGTGGAGTGTGACAAAAAGAAGTTTGCAATATCAATAAAAGGATGTACCTTCAGCAAAGTATGGGAAGACATAGACAGGTATTTCCAATATGGCTCAACGATTTACGGAATCCAAATCAAGATAGAGATTGTTAGGTTTATATCTAACATTTCGGTTTAGACGGATTGGTTCATTAGTTTAGCAAATGACCATGTTAGGGTTAAGGGTAATCTGGTCTTTATACGAGGGCTTTCTTTGTGGCCAACAAAGCATACATTATATATTTATGTAATATAACCCTAGACTCTGTGTAAGAGATATAACAGATCTCTTCTCCGTGATGTAAACCACATAGAGGCATGTAGGTTGTAGAGAAGTGTGAGCTCTCTTCCTTGTGATGTTGACACCCCACATATAACAGGATGCTGTGAGAGCAAAATTCAGACCTGTGAAGATTGATGAGCTAAGTGTTAGAGGAACATGAGTCCTTATAACGAATTGTCCAATATCTTTCGTAGTGAAATCGAGTAAAATGCTCATAGCTAATGGAGATAACATTTATGGTGAACTGCATAAAATCCGTGTATCATGATTGCATGGTTTTCTTCTTCTCTATGTATGTGGTGATGTTGATGTATTTACCCTTGATCCAATCTAATAGCAACTATTAGTAATAATGCTTCCGCATGTGCAAAATAGAAACGAGGTATTTATAAATTATTAGGGCCAAAATGTCACATCATATTTAACTCTTGTCAGAAATTTTAAGAAATTAGCTAACATGTCTTTTAATGGAAGACAAAATGAAACTCCTTGATGCTCCTTTGGTCCTGGGTATTCAAAAATTTCACAGAAAGACAAAGGAATGGAATTTTCAAAATTATCTAGGGCATTTGAGAACTTTTAAGTGGTTGGAAATTTGATAGTCTTGGAAAGAGACAAAACATGTGCAAATGTCAATAGAGAAGCCATAGCATTATGTCCAAAAACCTAAACACCCCAAAATCTTGTTAGAAATTCTAGAGAAGAAACTGACCCTAGATTTTAGGGGAGAATTTTACATATTTATATCATATGCGTAAAAAAGTATTAGGGTGCAATGGAAAACCTGCAATCACACACAAGACCACACAATGCACAAGCATACGAATTGAGCAATTACACATGAAGAACACATTCAAATTACATGATTCAGTTGTGTGCACATCCATCAAAGGGATCTCTTCTACACTTTTACGTGCTTTTGTTTCCTTTTTCCTAGGGTTCGAGTTACAATCACATTACATATGTCCTTTCTTTCTTAAGCCTAAAGAAATAAAGGTACCATACATAGGGCAAAAGTACCTTGAACCCCAAACCTTGGCCCTAACTTTTCTGAAGGATCGATTCTAATAGCCAGGAATACAAGACTGAACTTATCCAAGTGGAGGAGTTGAAAAGAGGGTAAAAGAAGGTTGAAGATAATGAAATGAGGAAAATAGTAAAGTCATCAAAAATTTTCAAGCTTAAAACAAAAAAGAGTATTTTGTATATACCCTTCAAGGTTTGTAGAACTTTTAAATAAATCTTTATAATTTGAGTATTTAGTTATGTATCTCTGTCTTTTATTTTAATACCTCGCATGTTTCAAAATGAATAGTTCTAACAAGATAGGCATCCATCATGAGATTCGTGCTGATATAAACAAGCCTTCTAATTAATGAAGTAACCATACCTTTGAAGTGGTCAAATCATCAAATAGTCGAAATATAATTGATGCCCAACGGAGGAGATTTAGATCTTCGGGTATTAAATCAATTTCTTCCTTTGCTATATGTTGTTGTATCATGGGGTATGAGAGACCCAATAGTAAGGGCACCGCAATAGAAACTAGAGCATTATCTAAGTACTCATCAAATTTAGGTATGTATCCACTGTTGAACCATTGAGCTTCCCGAAAGTACGAGTTACATTGCATTGCCCACTGTAAATTAGAAGCCATAACACAACCAATCAATACAATGCATTGAGATTCGAGGGCAAAAAGCTACAAAGTCCTTACACAAATGTAATGATAAGGCCCATGTGATCTCATCTGGGTAGCAGCAGAATACCAATCGAGGACTAGATGATCTTAACTTGGATGGCCATCCAATACAAGTAACCAAAGTAGGAGGGCTCCATTATCTATAATCAAGGGTGTACACGGTTGGCATTGGATCGGATTGAGCCTAATTTGCCACCAATCCATTATCTACGGATTGATAGTTTTGTAATCCGTAGCCAATCCAATGCCTATTTAAAATCGAACTAAACTGAAACATGAATCAACGGTTCGATTCGATTAAAACCATTTAATTCGTTAATTAACAAAATAGACATAGAAATCAAAACCTAAAAATTGAACAACTATATATAAATTAATATACATATATTCCCATAAAATACTGTAAGAATTATTTCCATAAGATCAAACCCCATATAAATATATATATATATATATTATATTTTATGTTAATGGTTTGGTTCGGTTTCAATCTTTATATGAAAGGTAAAATCCATTACCGAACTGTTACTAACGAATTAAGATTTTTTCAATCCATACCAAAACCATTAACTATCAATTAGGTTAAAATTAAAACTATAGATCAGATCAGTTTAGTTCGGTTCTACGGATCGATCGTTGAATTTTTTTACACCCCTATTAATGATAGTTCATGTGTTTTAATGGACAATGGACAATGCGTACGCATCATATTGTAATTGATACTTCATTTTGTAATTTATAAATCTGTGTCCATGAGGAATCCAGGGTGCATTCGTGTTGTGTCTTTCTTATATGAGCATCATAAGCAATCAAGGGTCCTTTGCTTTACAGGAACTTCTAGAGAATTAATGGACGATGTATGTCTATGAATTTAAAATATTGGATTTTTGGAAATGCTACTGAATTCTTTCGTTTCTCTATTTCTTAGTCCATTCATATTAGAATTTCTGTGTAAGAATTTCATGCGTACTGAATTTCATAATTTATCCATTTTACTGCTATTGGAAGTTCTTATTGAATTAAAAATTTGTATGCATTCCTTATATACAGATTCACATACATCGATACTATGGTGCATGAAATGTATAGATTTTTAACTACCAAATTGTTTATCAATGAGAACGATGCCTTAATCTAGTGGTAAGGTGCAATAATTCTCCCCTGTCTGCCCAAGGTTCAAACCTTGGGCGTATCACATTTCCTCGCCTAAGGGCTCCTTCGTTGATCCAAGGGCCTCTTACCTCACTTCAGGTCTTCTACCAGTGCCTGAGGACTCTCCTATTGGCGTGGGTTCCATGGGCCCCAGCCCCTCAGCGGGGGGTAAAAGAAAAAACTCATTGATGATATTGATGATGTGGAATCACCACTAACATGATGTCAATCACATTTCTATCATGTTTTCCTAATTGGATAGTGGGATCCACTCCTTTTGAATTGAAATTTGAGGATATATCATTGATAACATGATATTCATCTTGAATGGTTTAGATTATTTCTTTGAAGGACCTAGGATGGAGTTCCAAAATTTTGTTAAATGGTTCCTTATACTAGCTGCGACAAAGGATCTATAGCTAGGAGACAATGTTTCAAAAATGCAATACTCATGTAGAGGCCACCTTTGGAAATTAAAAGGCAATGGTGGGCTCACTTTTATAAATTTCAACATACTGTATTGACTTCAATCCAAAATGAATCCTATGGGAACTAGTTCTTACCACACTTTTGTGAGAAGTTTAGGTAGGGCCTATCTATCACCCAATCCAAATCTTGTAATACACATAGACTCCCTTTGATAGTCACAAATCTTAAGTTTTTGTCAAATCTAAATTCACTGGACCATTGGATCAACTGTGTATAAATCCGAATGAATTAGGTTTATGGGCCACAGATGAAAGGAGTTAAAGACATGTGATTGGGGTCAAACTTGATATTTGAAGTGGTCCCACATAAATCTTTACATCACCCTAGTCCCATCTCCAAATGAGATCCATAAGAGGCCCTATAAAAAATTCTCATAATAAATGTGTGCAAACACTTTTCATATGATTAAAGCCCAATAAATAAATAAATATATAAATATATAAATAGACACAACACATAGCGACATCGGTCAACCCCAAAAACTAATACAATATCGATATCGGTTGCATTTTGCAAATCATCATGGTCCTTGTGATGCAAATTTTTTTCCCCCAAAAATATGAAAAATATCCAAAAAATTCAAAATATTATAAAACTCTAGAAAATAATGTTTTTCATTATGCACACTATAAAAACATATCAGTCCCCGTAAATTATAACACCTTGTGTTGTTGTTTAGTTTGTAACTGTAAAATATGTTAAGTTTTAATATTAAATATTTTCCATATCTTAAATCCAAGCCATTAAAAATAAGTATCACCTCTTATGTAGCATTGTACATTGTAATAGATTACACTGCAATCAAAATTGGCCCCACAGATAAATTGGCCATTTTACATTATTATTATCAATATTGGATATTACTTTAGGACCTAACCACCTTACCAGTACTCCCCGTTGTTGGATTAACCACACTTGATTTTTTATTAATTATTGCCATATTTGATAAGGGATCAATAATCAATATGGAAGCGGGCCTAACTCTCACTTGAGTAAACTTTTTTAAGGCCCATTAAATTGGAATGGACCAATACTCTATTAGAGTGAAACTAATTGCAATATGACAGAGGCGCAACAGTATAGAACGATTTGGATTTTTGTAGGTGGGCCTCACGATGTAGCCTTAGCTGGAGTCCATTAGTGATGGAGGAGCCGAGTAGGATGACGACAGCAGAGTATCTCCCAGCTTCGTCCAGGCGCGCGGTATGCCTTTCCTCTTCTTTAATTTGTTTTTTCTTTTTTGCCTTTTCTAAATTTTCATTATGCTCTGCTTTGCGTCTCAGGAAAAATGTACCAAGGAAGAAGAGAGCATGTTCATCGTATTGGTACCGGCCAATATATTAATCTCAACTAATATTTTAAAAATATCAGTAGTGAGACTCTGTCCAATATGACTCAATATATCATTTTGGTCAGAGCCAATATAGGTTTGTATCGGCCGATATAATCTAATATAATATATTGATGTTTTAAACCATCTCAAGTAATTGGATATACAAAAATTATCTAAAATGACTACTTATGGTGCCGGATTAAGGACTTTCAAAAATCCCAAATGCTTGCTTGAATTTGAATATATTCTATTATGAACATTTGAAAATGCAGGAATTCCTAAAGTTTCAAAATAAGATGTGAATTTATGATAGAAATTTTCAAGCTTTCCTTTAAACCGAAAATCCTGTCAACAATTCATGTATATAAATAGGGCCATCCTTGTTAATGGATCACTATCTTAAAAAAATTCATCAGCGAGAACTCTGGCACTTTCAGCATTTACCGAATGTGCCACCCCCGTTAATGGATCCCTATCTTAAAAAATATATACAAAAAATATTTAGAAACATAAATATTATGAAACTTTCTCTGAGTCATAAAAAAAGAAAAGAAAATCTGTACCAGTTTCTTCAGATAATGTATAGCATTGAATCCCTTCTCCTTGAGGATAATGTATGCCGTCTCATTGGTTGTATTATATAACGCCAAGTAGCACAGCTTCAGATACTCTGGTAGTTGATCAACTCCCTCTAAATCCCATCTATATGCAAATAAGTCAGTAATCAGTCATTGTCGTTTCATGTATTTAGGTTGTATTGGTGTCTGGTTGTAAGCAAATACGTTTGTTTCACTTATCTGGACAAAGTGATCAAGCCATCATTTGAAACTTTGGCATGGCACAAGATATCATTATGATAGTGTTGACTTTATGTCTTGTGTTCCGATTTAGCTTCGTCGGTTCATTGGACCAAGGTTCAAGGTCTGCGATATTTTGATAATTGTATTGGGAGTTTTTTTAGGAAAGAAAGACCTCTTTGGGAGACAAGAAAGACGGGATTATATATATATATATATCTCCAACGGTTCAACAAATTTGAATTTGATTATAAATTGGTAGACATTTGCAATGTAAAGGGATTGTGTATGTGGTCCATTTGAATGGACCATATAATGGATCCCACCTAGAGTTCTCATGAAAAAACTGGTGAGAGATATATGCACATAAATAATTCTATATATATGAGAAATAATTCTATGAGAATTAGTTCTTACTACTTTTTTTTAAAAAATCTAGGTCATTCAATCCAAATCTTACAAAACACAAGGACCCTCTTGATAGTCACACTCCCAAGTTTCGGTCAAACCTGAATTTAACAAATCATTGGATTGACTGTACACCAATCCGAATGATTTAAAAACTAATGGTCAGAACTATGTGTGTGCAAAAAATTAGTGCATAATAAGCGGGGCGATTTGATTTCAAAATCGATGTTCAATTTTGCAATGTTTAATTTTGCTATATATTAATTGATGAGTTTTAATCTCAATTTCGACTAAAATATAAGACTGTCTTGCACAATGTAGATTCCTTGATCCTCAGCTAAGGCTAGCCCTACTTTATTGATTATATAATGTTTTTAAATTTTATGACTGGACCAACTCTCATTATATCTGTAACATTTAGGAACAACAAGTGCATGCAGAGGGAGTTTAGTACGAGTGGTTTGGAGTTCTACAGTTGCACTCCATCCATCTCTAGTGAGCTGTGAGACGCTGGGAGGATCTGCACTCAAATAGCAAAGCAAAATAATGTTAACAGTTCCATAAGGTGGTTTCTAGTCACCAAAAATTTAGTGACAAAATATCAGTCAAATAGGGGTCAAAATCCACCAACTGCACCGCCCTGACTAAATGAAAAATACCGCATATCATGATTTGTCAAGATGTAGTCCCTTCTTTCCTTTTTATTTTTATTCAAGCTGTATCGAAAATGGTTAGGGACACCAAACTATCATTTGACAGAGGTGAGTGGATTTGAGTGTGGAGTCGCATGGTCCATCTACACAAGGGAGGCCCCGAGAAAATTTTCTTGCGGGCTTAATCTAACAAAAATGAAATCTTCGGGGAAGGAAGCAAATGTTAAGAACTATTAAATTTTAAACTCATGTTCCTTCTTTTTGTTTTGGTTTTTTTTTTTTTTTTGGCACTTTTCAAGTTTGGGTGGGGGCTTCAGCCTCCACACCCTCCTACTTGGGTCTGCCCTGCATCTACACAAAGAAAATAAAAAAATCTAAAAATAAAATTAAATTGGGCTAATACCGATTAACTGTGTCCGTGAAGACTTTGTGCTCATCTGGCAAACCATGCACATCATAAAAGTCATCCATTACGGTTATAAGGCATACGGCTTTGGTAAGTGCTATTCTGCACTGGGAGTATTGAGGCTCCACAACCGCTCCAACTGAAAATAGATATGACTCCAACAGTCTGTCTCGGAAGAACCCCATCTTCTCTGGTAACCCCAACAATTCCCACCACCTGAAAATATGCATGATTCCAAGTCGCAAACATTAGTGGCAAGAGCCGCTTTAGAGTGGAAAATAAATAAATCAGAATATTACAAATACAATTTTCATGGAATTGAGTTTATTAATCTAGAGATTGGATAAAGTTAGGCTGACAGTGGTTCCCACGGGCTTGGGCCATTGAGCCTGACGGTAACATAAGTATAATAACCTGAGCACAACCCGTTTACCAATCAGGCTACAAAAACAGATCGAATTCCTTAAGCTCATATAATGATTTGATTATACCACACTTGCCCACGTGGTGAGGTAACTCGATCTGTAGTTATTCTCATTATTACTGTTGTTGTTGTTAATATTATTCTCATTATTACTGTTGTTGTTAATATTAAAAATTGATATACTAATTGGACAAAAAAACTACGTAAGTGTGCAGTTTTGTCGACCTCAAAAACTGTTTCACTAACTGGAATGTGATTCTGCCTACCAGTGTAGTAGATTCATTGATGTTGACAAAAGATATATTGATATTGACAAATTTTCATTGATGTCTCTTGCAAAATTATCAAGCCTTCTCTCATGTTTTGATACTTCAATTTCAATTTTCAGATTTAACTGTGTGAGTTGGTACTATATGAGCGTTAGGTTTATTATGGAAGCAACCTGTTCTTGATTAATGAGGTACTCTAATGTATCATTATTCCTTTTTAATAATCTAGAAACAAACCTTTCTATGAAGGGTGGAAGGAATGAGGAGAAAGGAAGGGGAAGAAGAAGAAGATGTAGGAGAGTGTCGGAAAAAAAAATCCCTTTGATGAATGAAACAGAAAAACAAACTTTCTATGAAAGGCATGAAGGAATGAGAAGGGAAGAGGAAGAGGAAAGAAGAGAAAGAAGAAGAAGAGGAAGAAGAGGTAGTTCTAGAAACGGCTGCATAGAAAATCCCTATCATGAAAATACCTTCTATTTCCTCTTCCCTTTTGCTGGGATGAGGTTCAGTTTTCCCATAGTTTTTTGAGCTAGGGTTATGTTGATATCAACTAAATAGGGGTAGAATGGGAATGCAAATTTTGAATTTCAGCAAAAGGTCCTTTATTGATAATATAAAAATTTGGAATTCTCAGTTGTGGTTACTTTGATTGGTAAGATTTTTTTTTGTAAAGATCCCTACTTTTAATAACTCCTCATTATTATTATTATTGTTGTTGTTGCTGCTGCTGCTGCTGTTACTGCTGCTGTTGTTATATTATTAATAAGTTCTATATACAGTGCCTATTGGAAGAAGGATTTAGAGCTCTCACATTGATAACTCTTTCAGTTCAGTTTGGTACACCATTTGCACCATGTTGAAATCTAGCTTTGCAAAATCAAGCAAGTCATCAATCCTCCCAGCATCCTTCTCGTATACATCTATGTACGGCCTAGCTTCTAGTCTCGATGCCCTCCAATGCAAAGGGATCTCCAAGGCATGCTCTATTCTATTTGCCAGCTTCTTCTCCACCCTTTCCATCAGAATCTTCAAATTCGCCATGGAAAAGACCTTGGCTTCATCCAAGATGGCTTCACCTTTCACGCTAAGATATGCAGCCTCATACATGCTCAAAAGTCCCATTGCATCTTCAAATAGGCTTGCCTTGAAACCACCTTCTTCGTCCTTAAATTTGTTAAATATGTCTTGCATTACATGCACCAAAACATAGTTTATCATCATCAGCTAGTTATATAATATCAATTGCACAAAAATTGCAGGGTATTTGTTTATTTGTTTAGAAAATAGTGGGTACTATAGTTCTTGTTTTCTTCTTTCTCTTGTTTTTTATTTCCATTCACGGATCTATGCCCTCCCTTCTCTCGTGCCTTGCAAAATCCACACTAGTTTGATGATTCTATATCCATCTGATTAATAGCATCTGAAAGGGATATCGGTCAAGTTCATCTATGGATGAACAGGTCCTATCATCATTTGGGAGGGCCACTGTGGAATTTGTTATGGTATGGAAAATGGTTTTAATGAAACAAGAGTGCAGTGGTGTGGAAAGTACTGGACCAAATGAATTTTCTTTCGCAGGGCAATGGCGAGGAGAATGCGTTGGGTAGATGAAGTAGACCAGTACTAAATCTAACGTAAAGGGCCTTGTCCTCGGACTAGGACAACACACAACTTCTGTCCAAGTCAGCTTTTGATTGGGCAAGAATTACAATAATAATTATTATTTAATCCTTGAATACATGGAGAGTTTCTCCCACGAGTGGATTGTTAGTGCATTCTAGCTTTGTAGGGCCCACCTAGACCGCTTTTAATCATTGAGCCCATTTGATGCTTTTTACATCTCACGATTTGTCATGGATGCAATTTTATACTTATTTAACCTTCACTTATGGTTGGAATGAACTCCAAAAACAAATCTACAATTAAGACACTATTAAAATTTAAGGTTGCTAATTCAATAGGATAATTTGGTGAAACTTGTCTCTTGGTTTCCCATTTGTATTGTAAGACCTTTTTCATCTATCTCTTCTCCCATTGATACACCCCATGTATCTAAGTGGGCTCAACAAACTAGACTTGCAATACATATTATCTTTTGAAAAGTTCAAATATTTCATACAAACTACCCATTTAACATCCATCTAAAGTTTGAGGGATGGCTAGAATTCATTCGATTATGAGAAATATTGACATTTTGATGGGAAACATTTGATAAAAGCAATTAAATTAGAATTGTCCAATCCAACCATGAATATCATTTTGGTTAAAATGAAACTTATAATAATAAATGAAGTATTATAGGAATATATTGACTGCTGAAAGAAGGTTCAAACTATATATATATATATACTTGTGACTTATTAAAAATAGATATATTCAAGTCTAGTTTTTGGAAAATGAACCAAAAGTTTTCACATGTTTTTGAAATTTCCCTTTCTTTATTTAAATTTGTCTCAATATGATGGGGAATATCATTCCATTGAAAGTGTTACAAGAGGGCAAAAGTAAGTCAAAATATCCGGTAAATGACTTCGAAACCCACATGAAACAAGTTTGTCCTGAGTTTGCCTATCATTGTTCTCATATATTCTTTATTATTATTTTTTTTTTTGGCAAATTATTCTTATATAATCATTATCCACACCCCCATGTGTGTTGCAAGGTTTAGATTGAGTGATAAATGGGCTCCACCTTGAGTTCTCACAAAAAAATGGTGAAAGAAAAATGTGTATGAAGATTTTCCTATATATATATATATATATATAGTTTTCTCATCATACTTTTGTACACTACCGGAATTAAAGCTACGGACTGAGACCCCGAATCAGGCGCTGCTAAGAATTAGCTTAGATTTTGGACCTCATCCTTTCTTTCCTCTGGGTATGCTTGGACACAATTTCAAATTTCAACCCAGATGTTGTGATGGCATGCATACCTGTTGAAAGTTTAAACCCATGTTGCCTAAGCAATCTAAAGTAAAGAGATGTGTGGTACAGACTGTCCTTAATTGCTTGCTCCGTCATCTCTGAGTGAAGCCCATGCAGTGCGTCATTGATTTCTTCTTCAAACTGGTAGGCCACACCAAGGCGTTGCACAGCGTCAATCAATCCAAGCAGATGGTGTGGCTGTGTGCTGTCTTGTAGCCGGCGCTGAACTGCCTCCTTGAGTCTCCTGTGATGGTCATGATTCAGTGCCTGAATACATAGAAAATTTAGGGCATGTTAGTGCAGGCTGCAGCAAATCCGTTCCATTGAAAACTAATTCCAACACTCCCCATCGGAAATTTTTTCCAAAGAACTACGGACCCTTTCAGTGCAACCGAAAATCAGTTTTACTTTCCATGCTTTTTCTTGAAAAAAGTAGTTGCACATACATACTACCCTTATAGTCAAATTAGCTTTCAAAGGATTATTAAAGAAGTAAGAAGTGATACCAATATAGATGAGATTTTAATCTTTTTAGGATCAAAATTCCTACAATGATGGTTGGTTATTCATTTCCAATCTGCTTTTGATTTAACTTCAATTAAAAGTAAGAAAATTAAGAAAAAGAGAGAGAGAGAGAGAGAGAGAGAGAGAGAGAGAGTAGATTGTAAATTATACAGGTTGCTAGGACTTACTGCTGTAGCAGTGCAGTCGCTTCTTGCAAGTTGGGAGCGAATGCTATCAGTATCCCAAAAGGTGGGCAAATAGTTTGCAGAGCGGCGTCCCTCCATGGAGTCCATACTTCTCTTCTACCCTATCTACTGATCACTCAACACAAGGCCCCACTCTAGTCAATTGACACAAGGCTGCAAGTCTATTCACTGCACTCATGGCCATATCTGCCACAATATATATAGAGGAGAGAGTCCTTAATTAGCAATCTTAATATTTACGATAATTGGATTTATAATCATACTACAGTAGGTATAGACGAAAATAACCCCTTCCAGTCCAAATTTGGAAGCAAACTTTTGGCTTCGTCGTGGGAAAAGTTCAAAACTACTTGCCTTAACAACGAATGCAAGTTCAATTACAATTAATGAAGCGTTGGGCATTGAAGTATCTATTATTTATTTATATATTTATTTATTTATTTTTATGATGAGGGTATCTAAAAAATCTTTGGTCCGGGACTAATTCCCTGAAGAACGCTTGAACACTTAAAATGTGGCCTGGTTTCTCATACAACGTAGAGAGCAAACTCACATTTTTCTACGCCACCAACTCCCATGTGGATAAATATAACAGTCAAAGCGCCAATGAATGCTTAAAGAAATACAATGAATTTTCCACTTCGAAGATCCTTTTTCACCATATGAGAACATAATTCCTCATAGAAATTGAATGGACATCTTCCAAAACGCAATGACTCTTGTTTATTGAAAAAGTTCAAAATTAGTTGTCCTAATTTTTTTGGCTCTCCATGTCTGAGATTATGTTGAAAGACTTACATATATATGGACAAAACTATTATACATTTGTCACTCACATTATGGGAGGGACATTTTCATTTTTGAAGTGTATTAATATGTAAAAAGACAAAACTATCACACCTTTTGTACCTTGATAAGTCTAAAAAAGAAAGTGTCAATCACCATAGCATAAAGGACAAATGCATAGTAGTATTTCCATATAAATATATTTGATTTTATAAGAACTGTTCTCACTACCTACGGTAAGAACTTTTTATAAGGCCCACTTATTGGTCCTATTTGGGGATGGGACTAGCGGGATAGAAAAATCCATGTGAAACCACCCCACATATCAAATTTGTCCCTAACCCCTTCATCCGTGGCACACAAATTCAGTCAATTCGGATTGATGCACAGTCAATCTAACGGTTCAATAAATTTAAATTTGACCGAAACTTGGGGCTAGTAATATCAAGGGGGTCACTGTGTATTGCAAGGTTTTGATTGGATGATAGATGGGCCAGACCAGGCTTTCTACCAATTTTGTAGGCATTCCTTACACAGACCGAGTCGAGCTTTGGGCTTTCTATCACTTAATCCAAAGCCCAACCCAATTATTAAATGGGCCCTAATTATATATCTAAGCCCAAACCAAAACAAGCTCAGCCCGGGCTGTCCCAACTCATAAGTAACCCTACCGGAGTTAAGAGATTTCACTTGCCAAAAGTGAACTTTTACCAGGTCAACACTAGTAGTAAAGAGTTACAATTCTCACACCATGTCATCTTTCCTACGTGTGCTGGCTTTCTTTACCACATATGCGCTTCTGCTCTCGCATATGTGGGCTTTCTTATTTTTAGTGGAAGGCTAGTAGGGGTTTAGGATTTCTTGTTGAAAGTTATCTCCTTCATGGATAAGGAGTATCTTTATGTCTAGTATTAAAGGAAACATATAATTGTTACTTCTCAATCTTGAAATCTAGACTCCTTCATGGATCGGGTGTACCTATATGTTTAGTAGTAAAGGAAATATATAATTGTAATTACTTCTCAATCTTGAAAGTTAAAAGTACTCCTTCATGGATCATGAGTACCTATTTGTTTAGTATTAAAGGAAATATATAATTTTTACTGCTCAATCTTGAAATCTAGACTCCTTCATGGATCAGGTGTACCTATATGTTTAGTAGCAAAGGAAATATATAATTGTAATTACTTCTCAATCTTGAAAGTTAAAACTCCTTCACGGATCATGAGTACCTATTTGTTTAGTATTAAAGAAAATATATAATTGTTACTTCTCAATCTTGATTCCCGAAAGTCGAACTCCTTCATAGATCAGGAGTACCTATATGTTTAGTATTAAAGGAAATATACAATTGTTACTTTTCAATTTTGACCTTAAGCGGAGGTACGCATTAGCCTATGACCTAGTTGTTTATGAATGAACTCTTTATCAAACAAAAAAATTTCACTCAGGTAAAACTTGTTCAAAGCTATACTCCTTCATGGATCATGAGTAATTATTAAAGGAAATATATAATTGTTCCTTCTGTTGGAACACCATTTAAGGTGGTCCACCTTATCACCAAATAGGTTCTTTCTTTCTTCTCCATGCCAATAGACACAGCTATGCAAGGCTTTTTCTTACTGTATTTTTCTTCTTTCATCATTCACTGTCGTTAAGAGAATATTTATGGCTTGCATCCCTTGATGGAAGCGATGCATTTTAGAAAGCCTATAAAATGAGACTCCATGGGTAACTCTCTGCACTTCAAATCATTGCAAGGATGCCATCACTAATATTTACAAAAAGGAAAGTAGTAGAGAGTTGTAAAACTCATTTTCAACCGGAGAAGCCATGAATCTTACAGGTTTGTTCCTTTAAAATTATTTGTCATATCTTTAGTTTTATTCAGATTATAACTAAAGTCATATTGATCTCGAGTTTTATTAGGGTAAGCTTCAACAATTGGTATTAGAGCTAGGCTTTTGAGTTTTAATCTGAATAATATTCATTGGTTTTATTTGGGTTTACCCTCTATTTTGTGGTGTTAAGTCAAAAAATCCAATTCATGGTTTCACATATTGTACATAATAGATATGTACAAATCCTCTTAACACAACTATGTTTTGTGCAGTCTTCTACTATGAAAGCTGAAAGCAAAAGCCTTACAATAGATTGTTTCTATGCGTATCCGTTGTATACAGAAATGTCCAAAGCATATTACTTCATACTCACAATGGATTCATCATGTGCGTAGATCATCAAGTGCAGAACATCATGCACACAAAAACTAATGCATAAGACATGTTTGTTAGTTTGTACAGAGCTTAAATAGGGACCTTTAACTTGACCCATTATAGAATTGATTTAAGAGATCCAAACCGTTAAAATTATTTATCTAAACATTTTTTACTTACTGATTTGAATGGTCAACACCCAAGTTAACTAAATTCAAGAAAAATTGAAATGGCTGAAATTTTATTTTTGTGATTATGGACTCATCTAGGCTCAAATTTTTATCCATTTTCACCTATGATCTCATTTGAGCAAGATCTTCGTGATAAAAAAATTTGAATCAATCATAAAGAAATTCTATTTTTGTGCATAATTGATAAACTCTACTTTAAAGTTTTAATTTTCGCATTTTTTTAGTTTAATTATTATGATCAAAGTTAATATTCATGATTTATATACATGTTTATATGATCATATGCCAAATGAAATGGTTGGATTGAATGGATCCAACTAGAGGATAAATCAATTATAGATATTAGGGCTTGATTAATGGTTAAATTAAAGCTATTTTTGGACCATTAATCATATAAAGGGTACCTATAAAGGAAATGTCATCTAGTCAAGTGATCATCACTTACATATGATGATCTAAAGGAACTTATGATCACATAGTGTTGCTATATGTATTAATTTAAAATACACATTTCTTTTATTAATTTGGAATTCACCAAAGCATCCCAGTTGTGATAAAATTTTGTATTTTGAAATTACAATTAAATAAATCATCTATCCTATTGAGTGATAAACAATGACACTAAATGGCAATTTCATTCAAGAGATTAAGAATTAGCCCAAAGGTTTGATGATTTTTTCATAACTTGAAATTGGAATAAGACATGTTTAATGAACATATCGATGATTACTTGTTCTATGACCCAAAGGTAAAGGTTATTAATTTGAGATATGATTTGTTAACATGGTTTTATTAATTATAGAAGAGTGATAATTCACATATTTTGTTTCAACCCAAAGGTGGAATTACAATGATATACCATTACTCTCAAAGTTACTGTTCTTATTTTGTGATTCAAAGCATAAATTTATTGTGTATATATTTATTTTACAGCTTCCAAATCTATGTCTTTACCTTCTTGCTTAGGGGCCATTCCAATCCTGAATAAATCAAATTTTGTTGACTGGCTAGACATGCTAATGCTGGCATTTACCTATCTGGACTTGGACATGGCTGTTGATGAACTTATGCCCCCAAAGCCTATGGAAACAAGTTCAACCACAAATAAGGCAAATTATAATAAATGGATAAGATGTAATAAAGTTTGTCTTAGGATTATCTCAAATTCTGTTTCTAAAAGTATTAAGGGGTCACTTATAATTAAGGATAATGCTTAGGACCTCCTTGAATCAGTGAAAAAGTAATTTGAGATAACGGAAAAGGCCCTAGGTGCATATGTAATGAATCGCCTAACAAATTTAAAATATAATGGGACCAGGGAAGTAAGAAAGCATATTTTAATCATGAGAATCTTGCTGCAAAATTGAAGGATGTTGACATGAGTGTATCTGATGGATATTTGATCCAATTCAACCTTGACTCTCTTCTTCCCAGTTTTAGCCCATTTAAAGTGGAATATAATCAGAGCTCAACTCCGTGGACTATAAGTAAATTAATCACCAGATGTGATAAAGAAGAACAAAGGTTAAAGGTTGAGGGGCAAATTAGAGTTAATACGATCTCCTAAAAGAAATTTAAAGGAAAGAAGAAAGAAAAAAAAAAAGAAAAGACCTTAGTTCCCAAGGAAGGTGAAAAGCCAGGAAAGAAGAAAGGGGCCATAAAGAAGCATTTTTTCTATGGAAAGAATGGTCACTTCAAAGCAGACTGTCTGAAAAGAAAAACTTGGTTCAAATCAAGAGACATTCCTTTCAAAGCTGAGTCTAAGTGATGGTCAGCAAACCATCATGATGGGGTATTGATAGGAATCAAAAGTTGAGGCAATAGGCAACGACGACTTCTGCTGGATACTGGATTCTCGTTGGATCTCCATGATATATTCTATGTCCCGGCTATATCTAAAAATTTAATTTCAATTTCAAAATTGGATTATGATGGTTTTGTATTTAATATTGAACATAGATTATTAAAAGTTTTATAAAAATGCTATTTTAGTTGGAAATGAATTTTTATTTGATGGATTGTATAGATTAAGGTTAGATTTAGCGTATACACAATCACTTTATACTTAGCATATTAATTATGGGACAAACATCGGCATGAAAAAAGGAGTCATAAATGAGAACTCTTCTAACGTGTGGCATAAGAGATTGGAACACATCTCACGAGATAGAATGGTAAGATTGGTGAAGGATGAGATTTTATCAAACCTTAACTTCACTGATTTTGGTGTCACATTAATTGTATTAAAGGTAAACAATCTAAGATAATCAAGAAAACTGTCATAAGGAGTTTTGAATTTCTCGAGTTAATTCATACGAATATCTATGGTAAAATGCATTTACCTTGTTTTACAGGTAAAGCATGTTTCATCGCCTTCATTGACGACAACTCATGTTATGGTTACATTTATCTAATTAAAGAAAAATCTGAAGCCTTGAATATTTTCAAAAAATTCAGAATTGAAGTAGAAAAGCAATTAGTTAAAGAATTAAAGTTGTAAGGTTTAATAGGGGTGGGGAATATTATGGTAGATACATCGAATCAAGTCGTAACCCTAATCCATTCACAAGATTCCTTGAATAAGAGGGCATTGTTGCCTAATATTCAATGCCTGGAATGCCTCAGTAAAATGGTGTTGTTGAGAAAAGAAGTAGGACATGGATGGATATGGTTAGGAGTATGGTCAATAATACCACATTACCCAAGTCTATGTGGGGTGAAGCACTAAAGATGGCAATGTATATTTTGAACGTGTACTTAGCAAAGCAGTTTCAAAAACTCCTTTCGAGTTATAGACTGACAGAGAACCCAGCCTAAACAATTTTCGAATCTAGGGTTGTCCATCTGAAGTGAAAGTGTGCAATCCACAAGAAAAGAAATTAAACCCTAGAATAGTAAGTGGATTTTTTATCGGATATTCGAAAAGGTTTAATGGGTTTAGGTTTTACTGTCCTACTCACACCACTAGGATTGTGAAGTCCAATAATACCAAGTTTCTGGAAAATCACCAAAATAGTGGGAGTAGTGACACAAGAAAAATTACTTATGAAAAAATCAGGATCTCAATATTACCTAATAAAAGTGGCATAGTTGTCCCATTTGATATTAGTATTCAAGAGATACAACTACCACCGAATGAATGGGTTGACTTAGATGTTCCTCTTGATAATATGAACATCAATAATCTAGATGAACAACAACCTGAAACACTCCCAAGACAAACTGTTGAAGGTGATCAAATTCAAAATATTTCACAACCAAATGTTAGTGAAATAAATGCAAAAGAATTGAGATGGTTCACTCAGGTGAGAAGACCTGCACTTACAGATGATTATTTTGTGTATTTGGAAGAGGCAAATATTGGAATAAAAGAATATCTTAAAACATTCAAAGAAGCCATTAATAGTGACAATTCTGATAAATGGATAGAATCTATGAAAGATGAATTAAAATCCATGGCAGAAAACCAAGTTTAGGATCTTGTTAAACTACCTAAGGGATCCAAAACTATTGAATGTAAATGAATCTTTCAGACCAAAAGGGATTCCAAAGGAAAAGTCGAACGATATATTCAAACCCTAACTTGTAGCTAAGGGTTTTACTCAGAGAGAAGGTATTGATTATAATGAAACATACTCTCCAGTATCAAAGAAAGATTCATTTAGAATTGTTATGGCTCTTGTGGCTCATTTTAACTTAGAGCTACATCAAATGGACGTCAAAACTGCAATTTTAAATGGGAATCTTGAAGAGGAAATATACATGGAATAACCTGAAGGTTTTGTAGAACAGGTTAACAATAAACTAGTCTGTAAGTGAAAGAAGTTAATATATAGTCTTAAACAAACTTTTAGACAATGGTATCTAAAGTTCAACAATATTATCACGGTATTTGGTTTTACCAAAAATGTTGTTGACTATTGCATTTATCTTAAAATCAGTAGGAGTAAGTTTATGATTTTAGTCTTGTTTGTTGATGACATTTTATTGGCTAGTAATGACCTTAGCATGATTCGTGAGACCAAAGGTTATCCTGAGAATAATTTGGAGGCTACAGAATACATGCAAATACATTCTCACATATAAGAGATCCAATCATTTGGAGGTGATAGGATACTCAGATTCGGATTTTGCTAGATGTCTCGACATTAGGAGATCAACTTCAAGATACATCTTCCTATTATCTGGTGAGGCAATTTCGTGGAGAAACGCAAAGAAAATGATAATCACTCCTTCCACATTTAACGAAAAGTACGTGACACACTTTGAAGCTGCGGGTCACACAATGTGGTTGCGTAATTTCATTTTAAAAGCTTAAGATCATGGATCAAATTTTCGAGCCTCCGAAACTTTACTGTGATAATGATGCAACGAGGCGTTTCATTCAAAATGACAAATGTTACAGTAAATGTAAGTTCTTGGAAGTCAAATATCTTGTCTTAAAGGAGAAAGTACGAGATCGTTTGGTGTCAGTTATCGGGGCTCCGATAGACCTTATGCTTGCAGATCTACTAACGAAGGCATTACCATCGATGGCTTATAATGGACATGTATTAAATATGGAATTGTACGAATTGCCTTATTAGGATCCATATATATGTTTGACACTGTGTACATTGATCATTATAGTTACAATAAAACAGTTTTATAATTCTTACTTTATACTTGTCATCACATGTGATTAATGTGGATAAAGTGAGGATGTAAGGTTTTGGCATTAAAGTACCCACTGAAATAGGACTACTATGTTAAGATCCTATTTTAACTCTTATTAAAAGATGATTAGGCTAGAATATTAATGCTGTGATTGTGGAAGGAAATGTGTCAATAATGATATGTGACCGCCATAATTCATGTTAGTATATTTTTTATCTAATCACAGATTAAAGAGTGGCATAAAAGTTGAATGAGAATTTTTTTTAAAATAGTGCACTAATCAAAGTCATTTTTTATTATTATTTTTTAAAAAAGTTTTTTTATTCATTTATTTATATATGTACATTTAAATTTTAAGGTCTATGCATGCGGTCAAGTGGACCAAGTGGAAAACTGTTGGAACACTATTTAAGGTGGTCCACCTGACCACCAAATAGGCTCACTCTCTCCTCTCCATGTGAACTGACACATCCATGTAAGGCTTTTCCTTGCTATATTTTTCTTCTTTCATCATTCACTGCCATTAAGGGAATAATTATAGCTTGCTTCCCTTGATGGGAGGAATGCATTTGAGAAAGCCTATAAAATGAGACTCCATGGATATCTCTTTGCACTTCAAATCTTTGCAAGAAAGCCATCACTGATACTCACAGAAAGAGAAGTAGTAGAGAGTTGTAAAACCCATTTCAACCGGAGAAGCCATGAATCCTGGAGATATGTTCCTTTTAAATTAATTTTCATATATTTAGTTTTATTCAGATTATAACCAAAGTCATATCGATCCTGAGTTTTATTTGGGTAAGCTTCAACACCTTCTCTATCTTAAGCCCGAGGAGAGGACCCATCAGCCTATGACTTAGTTGCTTATGAATAAAGTAGAACTTTGCAAAAGAAAAAAACATGTTTTTTCCTGGATTAAGTTTTTCATATAGGATTTCTTATTTTTGGTGAAAGGGGATAAAAATTTCTTATTGAAAGTTGAGACTCCATCATGGATCATTAGTACCTCAATGATTATTATTATTAAAGAAAATATATAGTTGTTCCTTCTTTATGTTGAGCTCAAGTAGAGCATACTCATCAGCCTATGGCACAAAAAGTCATAAGAAGAAAAGATCCATATGGAATAGGCCTTGGCCAAAAACGTAGGCATTCTTTTGAAGCTTCAGCTATGGTTGATCATATATATTATTTTGTGTTTGTTGTTTTCTAATCTTTTAGGGTTTGTTTGTTTTATTTAATTGAATTTTTATGAATTCTAAAGCTTCATAGCTTTTATAGGTGGTAAAAAATGAACAATCAAAGGTGAATATCAAAAAATGACCATAAAAATAACCTCTCCTTTTATGAGAATTGAATAAAGGGAAAATGAAAAAACCATTGCCCTAATAATTCATGTCCTAGGAATGTTAAGCTCTTATTTAGATATCTGCCCTATATTCTTTCACCTTCACCTCATTAATATTCATAAGATCAAAACTTATGTACCCAATTCTTATGTATTCTATATAAACGGCCTCTATTAGACTTATCGGGATGAGGAAAGGTATGAGTTTACATGACCAGCACCCTACTTAAATGATTGTTTGATATGGCTGTCTTTCCATGAATTGAAGTTCTCTAAAGGCCCTATTTCTTTGGTGGAATTCATGGAATTTATATTTGGAAAATTTTGAAATTCTTCAACATGGTGGAATTCCAAAACTCTCCATCGTATTTAGCATCCAGCAATTCCACCAAAAACCAAGGGGATTGGAATTCTTAAATTTCGAAGATCATTTAAGATTTTTTAGGTATGTGATATTTCAAAATGCTTGTAAATCTACATAATCACGTAACGAGGTTCCTATGAATGCACTCTTTCTCAGATTTAGTGATCCCATGGAGCTCATCTCAATCATCAATAAAGGTATCTAGACTAAGGGTATTGATGAGTTTTTAAAAATGCATATTTTCATACACAATTTGACCCATTTTAAGGACTTACTAACTTGAAAGAACCTCATTTAGTGTGATATCATAGGTTAATTCATTTTAAATTCATCTTTATATTTTTCTGCATAAATTTCTTAAAAATCACACTTTTTTGCATAAATTCATGAAACCTGCTATTTTTAGAAAGTCTATTTTTGGAAAGTTTTGTGAAAATAATTTTTCTCATGAAATAAATTGAATTCTCTTCATCATTAGTTCATTCATACAAAATCATGAAGAATGATGTACATTTTTATTATCATTTCATGAGAAATGGGCCCACAGTCATGCATATGTGATGTTAGGGGTAAAATTGTCTTTTCACATAAATTCACATCTGTTTTGTAGGAAATTAATTATATGGGTCCCATTTGTAAAGAATTGAGGCAAGGAATTGATTTTTAAAAGAAAAGAGAGCAGAATTGAAGAGAAAAGGAAATTGGAAGAAAATTGTAAAAAGTCGGCTTCATGGTCCCACACATACATGCACATGTGTGGGGCACACTTGTAAAACATCCAAGATGGGGTCCATTTATTTGTTGCACATTTTCAAGAGATTTTGAAGGGAATTTGAAGAATATCTCATCAAAGATGGACAAGGAAAGCCACATAGGAGTTCTTTTTTAAGAAGGAGAAGATTTAATTGAAAAAAAATATAAAAAAATATCCAAGCAAGCTATTCCACGTACAAAAGAGATTTTGGATCAGATTTTGATTGAAAAAGTAAAGGAAAAAAATCAAGGGAGAATTATCTAGAAGATCTCTTTAAGTTAGGAGCCAACAAGGAGAACTTTCCAAAAAAGGAAAGTTGACGATGCAAAGGGATAAAAGGGGAAGTTCTACACCTCATGTGGGCCAAGTTTGATTCTAAGAGAGGATTCTTATCCCTATTTCATCTCTCGAAAGATCTTAATGCAAGGTGGCAAAGACAAAGAAGGAAAGGAGCATCCAAGAGGGATTTCTGGACAAAACAAGCAAGGAAAGAAGAGAAAAATAAAAAGAAAAAAAATCCCCAAGGATATTGCACGTCCAAAGCATTGGTTGGAGCCCTTTTTTCTTTTATATTTTTATTATTTTTAAGATTTTAAAGTTTGAGAAGGAGTAAGACTTGAAAAAGTATAAATAGGGCACCCTTCTCCCATATTCTTCATAGAAGAATTACCCACCTCCCACCTCTAGATTTCTTCATCCATCTCTCCCTCTCTTGTCTCTACATCTCAAGTCATCAAGTCATCAATCCCCCCTTTCACGGGAGGGCGACACGTAGCGCAGCCTTTTCGTGAGAGAATGACACGTGGCACGGTCTCATTAAAGTCCTATAAATCTCTCTCATTCAATCAATTATGTTAGTTAACAAAAACTTATTATCTCTTTAAAACTAAGTTTCCTAAAACTTATTATCTCTTTACAGCTTATTGTAAGTTTCCTAAAACTTTTTATCTCTTTACAATTGATTGTAAAAATCAAAAGCGTTAAGAAGTTGGAATGAGAAAAGGAGAGGGATTCATCTATAAATATGCACTCCCACGTTGGAGATGCCATTTCATGACCTCCACTCTTCTTCAACATATTCTACGTCTATTGCTTGATCAAGGAGAGTTCCAAGAAGAAAGGCTACATCCATCTTTAACTTCTCTCTGCTTCATGTATGCTTCATCTTCCCTGTCTCTTTCTTTTGCATTATCCTTATATTCTTCTTTCTCTTCATGTTATCCTATCCATCTCCTCTTCCTTTTTCTCTGTTTTTGGATGAGTGGAAAGGGGAAATTGAGAGAGAGAGAGAGAGAGATAGAGAGATCGTACGTGTGCAGGACTTGATGGTGTGGATCTTGAGGAGGACGATGATGCTCTCGATCTTGATGCTCTCGATCTTGATCTCTCATCAAATCCACTTACATGGTAAAAGACCCGTTGTCTTTTTTATTTTTTGTCTCATCAATTGGACAATCAAGATCTTGATCTCTCATCAAATCCACTTACATGGCAAAAGACCAGTTGTCTTTTTTCTTTTTTGTCTCATCAACTGGAACTGTAGATACAGAGTTTTCTTCTTCCTTTCTTCTATATGACTACATGAAATTCAAGCATCATCATATAAAATAATAATGGTACATGTCACGGCCCACATTGATCTTTATCATCACAATCATACGATTGAAAATAAAAACACAAAAAATTAAAAAAAAATCATAATCACAGTCATCTTCATCTCCAGCATCATGATTGTAATGACAGATTGTGCAGTTGCAAGTGTCAACGGAGATTAGCAACGAATAGATCATTTTGAATGTGAATTGCGATATGTACTCGAACAATTCAAAATCAATAAGGGATGCATTGTGTTTCTTCATGGATGAAGAAAATAGGCATGAGATTGCTTATGTGCAGTTTCCACAGGCCTTCAATAACATAACCAGAAACGATCTTTATGCTAGTTCCCGAAGAATAATTTCTTAGGTACGCTTTTCTTTGAGATCTGCAACTGCCTTTTGTTCTTCCTTTCTTTTTCTTCTTTCTTCTTTTCTTTCTTTCCTTCTCTGTTTTCTTTCCCTTCCTTCTTCACCTTATTCATCCATGTGCTTGACCACCCATTGACCCATCCCATTTGATGAGGAACTGTAGATGCAGAGATTTCTTCTTCCTTCCTTTTTCTTCTTTCTTTTTTTCTTTCTTTTCTTCTCTGTTTTCTTTCCCTTCCTTCTTCACCTTCTTCATCCATGTGAACCCATTGTCACGATGAAACCAATTGCAAATGCATCTTCCCCCTCTCTCTCATCAAATCCATTTACATGGTAAAAAACCCGTTGTCTTATTTCTTTTTTTGTCTCATCAACTAGAACTGTAGATGCAGAGTTTTCTTCTTCCTTTCTTTTTCTTCATTCTTTTTTTCTTTCTTTTCTTCTCTGCTTTCTTTCCCTTCTTTATTTAACTTCTGCATTCATGTGAACCTATTGTCACGATGAAACCAACAACAACTGCATCTTCCCCCTCTCTCTCATCAAATCCACTTACATGGGAAAAAACCTGTTGTCAAGAGGAAACCATCTACAACTGCCTTTTTTCTTCCTTTCTTTTTCTTCTTTCTTTTGTTCTTTCTTTTCTTCTCTGTTTTCTTTCCCTTCCTTTTTCACCTTCTTCATCTATTTGCTTGACCAGCCATCGACCCATCTCATCTGATGAAGAACAAGTAAACATGAAGAAGAAAATATGGGTGGCTGGCACAATAAGATGAATACTGAGATGGGTCCAGGCTCAGGACTGGTTTTCTCAGTCAGAAACAAGGAGAGAAAAGAGAAGAAAAAAGGAAGAAGGAAAAAAGGAGGAGGAGAAGAAGAACTTGGTGCACTGTAAATTAAATGTAGGACAAATGCACGCCAACATGGAAAAGAATAGGAAACACAGAAAAACAAAAGGAAAAAGAGAAAATATAACACAATAAATGAGAAGCAGGTCCTAATTGTAATTTTAGTAAATTAATCATGGATTCTTGAGATTTAGATGTCCAACTTCCATCAAAATCCATCCTAATCAGCACAATCAACAACTTCGCCGTTGATCCATGGCCACACCAAAGCTGATGGTGAGATAGGGGTCAATGAAAATGGATGAATAAAAAGGTAATTTATGGCTTGCATTTTCCTCAACATCTATCATGTTTGGATTTGTAGCTGACTTTCATGGTAGTATGTTGCAGCTGTACGCAAACTACTCCAATATATCAGAACCGTTGAGGATTTAACAGCCTCAAAATTTGGCCCACTTATCAAGGGACATGTACTGTCATGATCAAACACATGGCCCACCTCATTTTCTTGGCGGGCAGTTAGGACCTGGGTTCCCCAAAACATAGGTGCACCCAGAATGATTAGGAGCTAGGATAGGGGTTGATTAACCTAATGGTTCTTCGTTATTGGACTATTCCATCCAAATTTTTTTATCATTTAATTTTTTTTTTCTCTTGAGTTGAGTTTGCCAATTTAAGCAAAAATGATCTAACTTTTTTAATAATATTATAATAAAACTCTACGGGTATATTATTTTTCTTTTTTATTTAGTTTATCTAATATAATATTTAATTTTTTAAGTTTGCACCAAAATACTTAAAATTATGATTGTGTAATGAGTTTGATGTTAATATTAATTTACAAATCACTTAAATATTTTTATTTACAAATAATATAATTATTAAATAAGGCCCGCGCCAATATCAAATTATAAAAAAAATGTGAAAGTTCAAGATGTTGGACCAAGTACTTCCATTGCAATACCAAAATAAATAACTTTATTGAGATAACTGCATAAATTAAAATAAGTGCAGGAGTTAAAAGATCCGTATAAGATGAAACAAGCGCAACTGTCGAGACAAGCGGAAAAGATGAACCAAGTGCAACTACTGAAATAAGTACATGCCAATAAACAAATATCAATGGTTGTTTTTTCCTTAGACCACATGTAATTCCTTTAATCAGTCATAGATGACTTAATATCAACGGTTTTTTTTTCACTCTCAACTTTTATATGTCTATGATTCAAAGAAAATATTTCTCCTTTCAAAAAAATAAAGATTCAATATTTTAACTATGTTTTCGATATGATTTATTTCATAGTATTTATTAATATTTTATTTAAATTAATAATAATTTTTAATATAACTTAATTATTATTTTTGTATGGCCTGCATTGGGCGCAGGCCTTGAAGCACTAGTTATATATATTAAAGCTCTAAGAATAAAGGTCTTTGAAGAGTGCCAAATCAACAATTTTTCTTTTCTTTTTTTCTAAAGCACCATGTCATTTTCATCCCCTAAAATTTCTCCTCCTCTTCCCACCATTTCCATTTTTCTAAACTTCAATTCCTAAAATCTAGGAGAAATGAAAGCCATTACATTTGTTAACCTCCAAGCCTCAACTCCTGATTATTCACTTGGGCTCCTCTACCAAACATTGAAGAAGAAGAAGCAAAGAGATAAAGGAGAAGGCATGGAAGAAGCTCATCTTAACTAGTGCCTTCCTCTCCTCTTTCCTTCTCTCCTCTTCCTCTGATTGTTCTTCTTCTACCTCCATCGTCCTTCCTCTCCAAGATCCAACACTCCATCTCCTTTCACGTACCCCATCATAGGCAACACCATAGCCTTCCTCCAAAGCCACCACCGTTTCTTTGACTAGGCCCTCTTTCCCATTCGTCATCTTCCAGGTTTTTGAGCTTGCTCATCTGCCGATTCTCTCTCTCTCTCTTCATTTCTACACCATGCCTCGTCATAGCAGCGGTGAGAATCTCTCTCTCTTTCGTTTCCAAAGATGTTGTTTTTTTTCTTTTCACTAGCCACCCGAAGATGTTGTTATTGGCAGGGCTCTTCTTTTGTGGGTCAGCCTTAACTTCTTCTTAGGCTTGATTAGTTGATTTATTCCATGGAGTTTTATTTCAATATTGTGAATAATTTTGTAATTTAAAACATTTTACAACAACTAAATTATAATATATTTCTTTTCTTCTTTCAATTTTGATTTGGTTCGTACTTTTTTAGTTTATTTTAATTTTTTTCCTTTTTTTATTTACAATCTTGATGCATAGAACAAATATTAATGATGAAAGTTAAATACACAATATATTAATTTATTTAAGATATGTTTCTCTTAAAATATTTCCAACAAAAAAACTTAAATCTTTATAATATATTTTCACTTTTGGGCACAGGCTTAGCACAGCTACAAGAATGGAAGCCTGTGGAGGGTACCACATCAGTACCATTTTTTTTTCTTTTTTTCTATAGCACCAAGTCAGCTTCTAAGAAAATTACACGTGGCACCAAAAATCACTAACTTCCCTATACTCACTCTCTGTACCACCTCACTTCCCTAAAATCTCTCCCTTCTTTACCACCATGTTAAATTATTTCCTAAAATGTATCCCTCATCCACCAAACTTCCCTAAAATTCCTATAATTTAATGCAAGGCAACTAAATCTCAAGGATTTAATACAAAGCCTAAGAAAACCGTTCTGTTTTGTAGAAAAAAAAAAAGAGCCATCCATTTGATGAATCTAGAGAGGATCAAATCCCATAAGAGGACAGGGACGGTTTTTCTTTTTTTTTATGTCTAGATTGTTTTTCACTATCCTATTGCAAACCTTTAGATTCTTTATTGGATGTCGATGAGATAAAAATCTCATATAATACACACAATTTTTTACATTTTTACACAACTTATACATGCACATAGTTATAGTGCCTAGGAACTTTTGGATTTCCAAATCCCGTCGGCCTTTTTCCCATATGAAAACTATAGGCAAATTCTTCATTGGTTGTGATCTTTCAATAAATTAATTATTTGAAAAGCCTGGATGGATTCTTGATTTTGTAGCATCATCCTCTTTGGAAATATTCTCGATTGTAGAATCATCCTATTAATAAATGATTTACTTTTATCATTGTTATAATAATTTGTGCAGCTCATATGATAAGAACACATGGTTTTTACCTGATGGGTGACCTCATGAACTTTACTTTTTCCTCTTTTTTTTATATGTAATGTCATTATTTTTTTTCTCTACTCAAAATCCCACTAAAAGAGAGATTAGAAGAAAAAAAGCAATCCCAAAATAGATTAACTAAAATAATGGCCATTTGTAAAGAGATCATATAGTATAAATTAAAATCCTACTTTCTTATTGTCACATATAGAAGAATGTAAGTCATTTATTTCCTTATAATTAAATAATAAAATTATAATTTAATCAATTTCTTTTGCTAAGTTGTTATGTTCTTTTATCTACATGCCCTTTTGCAAAAAAAAAAAAAAATCGTAAGACCACTGCAATCATTGGGGCAAGTACTTGATCGGAACAAATGAAGGGTTCAACGTGCAACATCAACTTCTAATGATGTGCAAATTCGATCAAATTATTTGATATAAATCTTTTGTGATCATTTGATTTCTTATCTTAAATAACATGAAATCTAAACAACTTGGACCAAAAGCTATGTCCTTTTTTAGTTTTCATTTAAAAATAAATTTACAATATGTTCTTTTAACTTTTCTTATTCTATTATATATTTTCATCATCAATGATTTTGCCATAGACGTTATTAATAATGATGAAGTATGTTTCTACCTTCCCTCCTACTTATCTCCTAATTGCATATCTCAATCAACTGTTTGTGGAGTAGATTTTACACCTACTTTATTATATTTTTTATCTAATAGAATGCTTTTTATTATTTTATTATTTTAATATTTTATTAATAATAATATCATTATTATCTCTTAAAAGAATGTCTTTTTTTACGACAAATTTCTAAGCTATTTTTCATCTTATTATCTTCTAGCATTTATTAAACATAACTATAGTGAATTCTTTGCTATATTTATAACTATTATTTTAATTTAATTTAATCTTTATTTTAGCTCGGGCTCAGCACGAGCTTTTGTTGCTAGTAAATTAATATGACACCCCAAGTAATGGGTGAAGTTTCAGCAATACCTGACTTGTTCTCTTAACGTGGGCGATTGACACTTCTAATGGCCCCACAACAAGCAAATAGTAACTAGGAGATGGAGGATGAAAATCATTTCTCATAACAATAAAACATTTATTTGACTCTCATTCAAATTCCGTTAAGATACACTTCAATTTTTTATTAGTCATTGTACAAGACATCAAAGTATAACTTCAATGAAGAGAGGTATAGCACATCATGATGATGATACTAATTACTTAACACGCCTGTTATACAATCTCAATTTATTAACCAATAAATTTAAAATGCCTAGACATTTAAATATGGCTAACTGAATACCTAATAATATGCCAAAATGATAAATTGTAATAAAAACAAACAATTGTTTATAATAAAAGTTGACACAAACATAATTAAAAGGAATAAAAAAGAAAAACTCATGTTGCCTCTCCTCAGTAAATAGATTTGGGATCACTTCTCATAAAAAAGATCAAACCAATAGAAGTCAAAACCAAGTTAAGCATATTTGAATGTATAGGGCTTTAATTATATGAGAAGTGTTCCCATATACCTACCGAGAGAACTTTTTGTGGGGCCCACTTGTGATCTTCTTTGGGGATAGGACCAAGGGATAGAAAGATATATGTAGGACCACCCCAAATATCATGTTTGGTCCCAATCATATATCCCTAATCTCTTCATCCATAGCTCACAAATCTAATCCATTCGGATTAGTGCATGGTCGATTCAACAGTCCAGTAGATTCTAATTTAACCGAAACTTAGGGCATGTGATTATTAGGGGGCACTTGTGTCTTGCAAGATTTGGATTGCTCACAAAAGTGGTGAAAGCTAGTTCTCGTATGATTGTATATATATATGGAAAAAATATATATTTCAACCACACTAAAATGTCCTTAATTAGAAACATAGATACACAGGGGGTTCATCTACGTTAAAGAGGAACAGAGTTGTATCGAATTCGACACTGGCATAAAAATCTAATTACGAATTCGACACAGCTTTTTTAGATACATAAAAAACACCAAAATTGTCACAAGGGACCACTTTTGAAGCTAAAATACTAAGGGGCTTCTTCGGGCCCTTAGTATAGCAGGCACACGCCCATCCCCGACAAACATAAAGATAAGTTAAAGGGATAGGATTTGATTTCAAGATTGATTACAATTTTGTACTTAATTGCAAAATCGAAGCTCAATTTCTATATCAATAATGAGAAATAGACCTAAGGGATTTTAGACGTTACCTATCTTTTAGACTTTTTTGAATTTATTAATGGCTTTTGGAACAAGCAAATTCTTTTCCATCTCATCAGGCAACTTACCAAGGATAATTATCCTAAAAGATCAACGGGCCCTTCTAGGATGTGATTGTCAATATATGTAATTTGTCAAATCAATTAAGAAAAAATATAGGTGTCCAACGTGAATATTTTCATCCACTCTTTCTAAAATTTAGGAAAAGATAAGAGGGTGTGATTTGAAGATATTTACATCATGGGAGAAGTATTTAATGAGCGTACTTAGGCCTACCTGTACTCTTTTTTAGGGGTGTTCATTAGTCGGGACAGCCCGAGCTCCCGAGCCAGGCACCGGCCCAACCCGGTTTAGGCTGGGTTTGGGCTTCATGATTTGATTTTGGGCTGGGCTCAAACATGAATTTTGGCTAGATAATTATATGGGTCAGGCTTGGATTTATTAGCAAATAGCCCGAAGCCTGGCCTGGCCTGTACAACATAATGTTTTATGCCCTAAAATCAATATATTAATTTTTTTAAAACTCTGAAGAAGTTAAGTGATGAATATTTAGGCATCAAATACACTCTTACCATACAAGAGATCTACTTTGGTAAGATTTGCAAGGATATTGACACAACTGGTAGACGGGTAGTTCTCTATTTTGAGGTTTACTGTGTTATTGAAGTAGGGTGGACGTGATGGATCAGTCTAAATCCCTTGCATATTCTCTTGAGCATGGAGTAAATCCATAAACATTGTTGTCGATAATACTTTGATACAGATATATAGTGTTTTGAGGTACCAACCTGCTCAAAGAATTGGGCTTGATCGGGCTTGAAAAGGGCTGGGCCCGATTAGCAAACTTGGGCCTGGCACTGGCTTGGGCCTAGGCTTAACAGAATTTTCATGGTCTGGGCTCGGGCCTGGTACTTATGACCTGAATCGGGCCCAGGCTGGGCTTAGTTCTTTTAAAAATAACTCGGACTGGGCCTGGATATGCCTCAGCCCGGCCCAACCCAGCCTATAAACACCTCTACTCTTTTTCTATTAAAACCATCCAAGATATTCATTAAAAAAAGAGTCATAAAAGAGGCTAGGATTTTTAAAAAAAATATGTTTGGTAATGCATTGATCTATTTTAAATATAGACTTCTTAAATCAATTGTTGAAAAGTTTTTCACAAATTTATTTGGATCCACGAGGTATCAAGCTTTGAAATTTGACCCCATACTCGTGTTCAGTGTTCCAAATTGATCTAACAGTTTGGATCTTGCATTTAAAGCCCATAGAATTCAGAATAGTAATATCAAATGAGCAGAAATTTTTTTACAAATATCTCAAGATTGGTGATCATCCAATGACTAAGACTTGGACCCATAACGATGTTTGAATGTCTGAACATTTTCAATTGTTTAGATCGTGATTTACTATCCAAAAATGAAAAAGGAGAAAAACGAGATTGCCTATAGACCAATCCAAGACCAAGTAAAATACATTAATGATTGACAGTTTTTCACAAATTTTTAGTAATCCAGGAGAAATCAAGCTTTTAGTCACGAGCACAATAAATCAATGATAGACAGTTTTTCACAAATTTTTAGTAATCCAGGAGAAATCAAGCTTTTAATTACAACCTAATAGTGCATTCAACCTTCCAAAGTGATTTAATGGTTCGGATATTGTATTTGTGTCCCATAGGATTCATAAAACAATATCAAATGGATCACCTTTTTTCTTAAAAAAATAATAATCTTGAGATTGGTGATTATCCAATTGCTAAAATATGGACTAATAGCGATAGTTGACCTTCAAAACAATTTTAACGGTTTGTATTGTGATTTAATGTCTCAGAAATAAAAAAATGAAAGAGACAAATCGGACTTCCTATGGACCAATCCAAAACTGAGCACTATACATCACTGATTGATATTTTTTTCACAAACACTTGAGATCCAGTATAAATATAATTTTGGAACTCTTTTTTGTACTAGTTTGATGGCATATCAGAATGAAAAGTTGTTATTTATTTATTTATTTGTTTATTGCTAAAACTCTTGGTTTGATGTGTATGCTTGTAATGTCATGTCTCTGCTGTAGATTTTTTGTTGGAAGACCCCTTTATTTCATTTGTGTGAGCTATAATCCTCCAAAGCCATGATATGAGTGTTAGTATGCTTCTCTACCGAATGTAATATTATTGCCTTGATATTTTCTTTACACGAAAATCTAGACCAACTTAATGTTGTTGCGAATGATTGATAATGTATTGCTGTAAGTTAAGATTTCATTTTGGTGTACCCTCAAATCACTCTCTGTTTGAATGTGTTTGGAGAATGTATTGATTGAATTTTGGTTTTCGTCTAAACCTAATTTAAATATATATGGAATTAGCAATGACAGGATCCGAGGGCTTGCAGATGCCATCCAACTAACCTAGACAAAGATATATGGGTGTTAAATAAAACTCAAAAAGAATATGTACGGCAAGCAAGGCTTGATCATTTATCAGAGATCAATTATATGAGAATTGACCATGCCTTGATTACCGGCTTGGTCGAGAGATGGCGTCCGGAAATTAATACGTTCCATCTCCCCACCAACGAAGTAACGATAATTTTAGAAGATGTAGCTTATTTGTATGGGCTACCAATTAACATTGAAGTTGTCATCGGTAGAACTTTCCAAAATAACTATGTAGTGCAAGTGTGCAAGGAGCTTCTTGGAATGGCCTCTGTTCCGGGAAAGGATACAATAGGTGTAGCTATATAGTTCAATTAGATTGGAGATAATTTCAAACCATCAAAGAAGAAGAGTGATGTATTCAAGGCCATAGCTTGTTGCCTCCTTTTTTGGTTTGTTCTAAGATATTTCCAAATTCCAATGGTGCTCGAGGTGTAGCCTGAATGCTTGAACTCTTTAGGGAGTTTAAGCCTTATGCTTAGGGGCAAGCCTGTCTTGTTAGCTTATACAGAATGCAAACAAGAGCCATTGTGTTGGTGCAAAATGAAAGAGAGCACGACGAAGATGAGTAAGAAGAAAAAAAGAACGAGACAAACAAGCTCACAAGGCTCAAAACTCAAACTAGCCTATTACAATTGATACAAGTGAGTTTAATACTCTAATTCCATATGTTCTCCATATTGTTTATATGTTCATATACTTAGGATTATCTAATCTGAATAAGCTAAGTTTGTTTCATCATTTGTACAGATATAGGCATATTCAAGAATGTCTATTGGTAGATGTCCTCCCTATAATCCTACTTGGAAGAAGGACATCCAATTTCCACTTTTTTAAAAGTTGGAAACTCAGGATTGGAGAAAGAACAGTGTTCACGAACGTGAGGGAGATTTGTCAACACATAAAAGATTTAGGACCAAACCATTCTTGTGTTATCTCTTGAGGCTAATCTGGCATAATTTGATTGGGTTGATCTCACCCCATGTTCAATTTTGTATATTCGGACCCCATGGGTGAGGCAGAATTGGCAAGTGAATAGGATGGTTTCGTGGCCAGGTCTTGGTGGGACTCACCAAATCATGAGTAACCAAGAGCATGACCTGGATAACGCATAGCCTAATGGCATCTCGAAAGTCAAAGTAAATCAAAACACTTCCTGTTTTGCCAATTTAAAGTTGACGTTTATTCAATTTTTTCACTTCAGTGCATTCGGCGACTCATACCACAGTCTATACTAAAAAATATATAAAATACAATTTAATGGATTCAGAGTTTTCTCAAACCCATGAATTAGCCAACATACAAAAATTCTTGCAGTATTTTCCTTTTGCAATTCATTGCAAAAAAGAAAAAAATAAAAAAATTACCATATGCACTATACGAATTAAATACCATGTATCCTCAACTCCTTAAATCTTCATATTTTCCCTTGAATTCCTTATTCTCTCCCTTTTTTGTCCATAATTAACAAATAGAATGATATAAACATGCGGTACAACTGTCAAGCATGATCAAACAGTAGCTCTCCCTTCATTGCAAATCTCCCTTAATTGTGTCTTCGTAGCAACTGGGGTAGTAGCTGGATTTTGTTAAAGAGGGGCTTGGAAACTTTAATACCCACACTTGCAAATTAGTAACTTTTAGAATAGTGTGTAGGAAATTAGTAAACAAGTCAAATTTTCTGACCCAAATAGCTCGTGTTGACCTTTGGCTCATACTCACATTAGTGAAGTTCTATGGTCCTCATCCAAATTGGGTTCCAAAAATTGGATGGCTTGGATTGATGTACAAATGTGCAATATCAGCAGATGGGCCAGTACTCCCATTCAAACGAATCTTAAAATTAAGTACATGGGGCCCCTGCTTTGATCTAGACCATTGATCTTACTTTAGTAAAGATGTTATCACTCCAACTTGTGGCATGGAATGGCTAAGTAGACAACCGAGCAACAGGCAGGAATCCAGATAAAAGGGAAGCCACAGAAGGATTAGTGCATTCCTGCCTAGAATGTTTTCTCGAACACCCCCACCATTAATGGTCTGTAAGTTCAACGGTCTAGATCGCTAAACCAGGCCCACCCATCGTTTTTATCGACAATGGAGACTTGTCCCATCAATCTGGGGTGGGTTTAAAGAGTAAATTAGATGATAACATGAAAATGAATATTGCAATTTTTTTATGAGATCATCTTAATGGTTGTATGCTTGAATTAATCAGCCCTCTACACCAAAATCACTAATTACAAGCTCTATTTAAAATATAAAAAATGTATACATACATCCCTTTTCATTTATTGTATTTTTATTTTATTATTATTGTGACATTATATGTATGTGTGTATTATAGAGATAAACAACACCCCCACCCCCCCCCCCCCCCCCCCCCCCCCCCCAACACAAAATAAGTCCCCCACCATCAGCACTATATCCAGGCATTGATCTAAAAAAATAATAGACTGAATTTTGAGTCTTGGCCAATTTGTGTAAAAAAGAACTTAGTATATATATATAAATGGAACTCTATATATAAATGTATAAAAGTTGCAAATTCTAGCCCTAATCAATGTAGTTTAAAAACAGGGAAACTGAGTCATATCACTTCTTTTTTTTTTTTTTTTTTTTTTTTTTAAGGATGGAGTCCAAATCCGGAGATGAAAAAAAAAACACATTAGAAGTCTATTCCCACCACCTTTCTGCATATGTTCCCCACGTGATTAATTTGGCATGACCCACTCATAAATCGGTCTAAAATTTGTCCCATTGATAAACCAATTAGCTTTATTTCTAGTTGTTTGAACTTGTTATTGGCCCCCGAGGTGCAGCAGCCATTGAAAGGATCCGGATTCATTACCAACATTTGCAACCATAGTGAATTTTCAGCACTGATAGACCTAGTGATTTACCATTGTAAAACTTAGAAAACTCTACATAAGATGTGTGCCGTTATATTGCTATTGGTTATATGTTCAAATGAAAAGATGCATTCCCTCATCTAACCTTTTCTGATCAATACTAAATCTTACTCCCTTAGAACGCAGAGAAATCGTCCAAATTTACTCTTGTATATGATGCAAAATATAAACCCCTCTACTTATTCGCTCACTGTGGTAGATCTTGAGACTCTCATACACAAATTGTACCTACAGGGATTTCATCCAAGCCACTTGTCAATTGGACCATCACATTGAATATGTGAAAATGTGTGAAGAATATGCACACTTAAATTGTTCGAGTAGTTAAGAAGTTCAACAATGAGCTCCCACTTTCAAAACCATTTGAGGCCTTACACGATACAAAGTCCATGTGGGGGGGTGTTGTGTATCTGGAGTTTTACCAATTATCAACCCTAATGGCAGCGGATTCCTCATCATGAGAAAAAAAAAAAAAACAAGCTTAAGGATGTTAGCAAAGGGAAAATCTAGAAAGGAAACCTCATCACACATAATGGTGCAGATCCATTTGCACTAAATACTCAGCTCACACGACATTTAGTTTATTTTATTTTATTTTATTTTTTGCAAACTTGAGCTCACACAACTTCCTTGCATTATCGCAAATTTGAAAATTTTGGATTGATAGAATGGAGGATCCAGTCTTCATAAGGTATATTCTCTACCTTATCACCACTTTTGGAAATCTTGGAATATAACAGAGGCAACGTAACAAAAGATATGCATTTCAGCAGATAAACTTGATAGTTAATATATCTTAGACATGTAATGTAAATATTTAGTAAATATGGACTTCAATTCAAGTCCATGCAGGTCTTTTCCTGATATTTAACTTTCTAAATTTCCTTTTTCTAAAATTTGAAAACCAACATTTCCTTTTTGAATTTGAATTTCTCAGAATCCAGCAAGCACAAGTAAAGTGAGTGGCAAGTAAGTGGCAACTACATGGTTCCCAGAGGTCAAACGGTTGAAATGCTGTCAAATCGTAACCCACCCATAATCCTAACAGCCTCCATTTCTCATCAGTCCACCCACAACTGTGGGTTTGACGACAAAATCGTTTCATTGGTATTTTGAAGTCTACTTGTTCACCATTCTGGAGGTAGTCAGCACCCAGCAGATACAGGTGTGAGGGCATAAAGCAAACTTTTTAAGCCATTTGACTAAAGCAATAATCTCATGAGAGCCATTAAAATCTCATTGGCAGAAATGATAACCCAGGTTTCATCAGTCAGATGTAGAGCGCACCCAGATCTGGCGCATCACTAAGAGAGAGATTACATCAACAGATGGATTTGACTCATGTCAACAGAAGAATTGTTAACAGCAGAAATGACAACAGAAGAAACAAATCCAGACCCAAATGTTCAGTCCATCCTTTTAACAAAAGAGAGAGAAAAAAAAAAAAAACAGCTCCAACTAGAACAACAGGCGCTCAGCCCATCAATGAAACCCCTTCCGTTTAGGGACAGAAATTTTCATGTGCTAGGTGCCTATAGGTGCCTAGCATCAAATGGTGCTAAGCACCAAGTAGAGCCATATGACCTGAAAGCTAGAGAAGTCTTGGATTTTTTGCACATATCTTACAATCTGATTTCTGTGAGCCTTTTTTTCTAATTCAAATCGTTGATTCTCTTTTAAAAGGCCAACAATACTTACTAGATAAATCTCATTACTTGATTTAACATGAATTTTTCAAAATTTGTGAAAAATTTTGAAAAACATGTGAACCGTTAGCTGCAATGAGATTTACATTTGAAGAGATGTAATAATAACAAACAAAGAATTTTGTTTAACATGTAAGTCATTTACATATGTAAAGTATTTTCACGTCCCATGTGAAATTAAAAAATAATCCGTAAATACAAGGGCCATTGGTCGGTTTAGAATTGCATTTCTTTTTTTGGCATTCTAGGATTTGACTGCCCTAAGATTGAGGTTAACACGTGTAGTGTAAAAATTTTTTGGTACATCTTAGCCTATCTTTACTACCACTAATACTTTGGGTTTGGCCCTTGAGCAGGGGTTACAAGGAAAAAAAAATGTCAGTTGTGCATTTTACTCCACATTACTAGTTTGATTTGAGAAAGCAGTTTAATGTCATTATTATCTAAGAGAGAGATTACAAAAGAAATAACAACAAAGAAAAAATCCACAAAAAAGAGAGCCCAAATGCTATCAACAAATCAATCAACCCCGCTAGAAAAAATCCACCAACGAAAATTGAGTCCAGTTATAACAAAACCAGCTCAGTCCACCATATCAACACCAAAAGTGAAAGCATCAAGCCAGAAACCTTCATAGCAACAACAAAAACTCAGACCTTCCCCGAAAAGAAGAAACAAGCATGAAGTCATACCTTCAAATAGCATCATCACTCCAAAACATCATACTAGTGGTGAAAAACGAAGTAAACTTAAAACAATAAAAAAAAATAAAAAAATAAATCCCAAACCCTAATTCAAATTTCAAACCTGTGTGAGGATGGATTCCGTGGCAATTAAAACCATATCTACAATATCCCCTCACAAAATCATGACAAATCTCCATATGCCTATGATATCCATTCCGTCATGCCAATTGATTCAGCAGTGGAAGATGAAAGCAGCAATATCCCCACACAAAATCATGACAAATCTCCATATGCCTCTGATATTTGGCCCGTCATGCCAACTCATTCAACAGTGGAAGATGAAAGCAGCGTCAACCCCTTACGAAAAATCAACTCTGAACAAGAAGACTTTTTTCCTATACCAACCATTCTCGATAAATATATTTTGACTGTAATTGTGAAAAATAAATTTAGAAATAATTTTACAATTGATTTAAAAAATGAATCCATCGTAGTTATTGAGAATTGAAAATATTATGAGTGTAAATAAAAAAAAGAAAACTAAATATAAAAAATATATATTCAATCAATGAGACAAATTGATACTATATTTGTATCCTCGTTCAACTTTTAATCTGCTTATTTGGAAAAGAAGATGCCTAAATCCCTCATGTTTAGGAAGTGTGTATGTATTAAACAATATGCTATCTTTTTAGTATATATGTACATAATTTAACACATACATAAAAACTATAATAAAAAAAATAAAACCTTTGAGATATAATTGTCACAATTTATGTAGGCTCTCATATGGACTTATACACCATTAACATTTAAAATGCGCATAAAGGTGGGAGACCAATACTTGAAAAATGAATGGGAGTTTTGGATTGAAATGGAAGGACAATCATATTTATATACTAAAAAAGTCCTAGATTATTGACAAATGTCTCTCATTCAATTATACAAAAAGAATGATTATAGGTATCATAACATATGCTAAAAAAGTCACCGATCATTGACAAATGTCTCTCGTCCATGATTGACAAATGTCTCTCATCCATGATTGACAAATGTCATTGATCTAAACCATCGCTCCAAAAGGATGATAACCCAGTGTTAGTCATTCAATAAGGCAAGTTAAGCTAGGTTGAAAGATAAAATATCATGAATTGATTTAAACCTAACCCATTATTTTGGTTAAATAGGTAAGAAATGTTAACTCAAACCTTCAAGAAAACAGCTAAAATCAACTATAACTTTGAACAACTAAGTATAATTCAAATTAGGTTGTCGGTTGAGTTAAAATTGTTATTACTATCAATATATTTCAAGACTTTCTCTACTTCCTCTAAATAAGGCATCGCAATTATTTTATTAATGGCATTATGTAAAGTTCTTATCAATTATCACAACTTAAAAGATTTGTAAAATTCTTTCACTTTAGTTTCATTGGAAGGTAACCAACACCCCAAACTTGACCCATTTCCATTGAACCAATTGTATTTTATACTTGTAAGTTTGTAGTGACTTTGTAATAGTTGTTTACCAGGTCAGGTTAGGATGAAATCGACTCAATTAGAATTTATTTATAAATCTGAATGGTTTTGGTCATTTCTTTCTCAACCAATACTCTTGTATTATATATTAAAGTTGTTGATTTTGATGGAACTAATTTCAATATTGAAATTTAAATTGTACATTTATATTATTACTTTATGTTATCTATAATTATTTAAGGGTGATTCAAGTAATTTTTGTTTATTAAATATGGTTAAGATAATCATCTCATTTGTTTTTTAATCCTATTAATCAAAATGAATCTAATGGCAAAGCTCCACTTTTTTTACAAGAAAAGTCCACGTCTATATTCCTTGATAATTTAAGATTATGATTAGTAAATAGTCTCTATAATTATATAAATATATTATTTTGGCCAAAATAATATTGAGAATTATGAACTTGACATATTATTGGTTTTTTTTTTGGTAAATGGGTCCACTTTTAAACTCATACCTTATAAATCTAATTATATCACTCCACTTTGAATTAGACTGATTATACGATTGATTATAATTTTAAATATTTAATAAAAATTAAAAAACCAATATACTTGACGCACGGTGAATAATATTCAATATAACATAAAGAGTACATTAATTTATTAATTCTCATAAAATTTATATTTTATTACTTTTTATTTTGTAATTTCTAAACATTGATGCTAATAAAAAATTAATTACAATTAATTAATATATTAAAATTCGACTTTCATCAAAACTACTATGATAATTTTTTTAATGTATTTATCTGTCTGTGCTTTAAGTATGGATGGTCAAGATAGTTAACATTGAATTGTACAACATTCCCTCAAATGAAAATTGAAAATACTAAAACTTGATTATCTACTTATGAATTAAGAAAGATGAGATCTCACCCACCATTTTGATATTGCCATTATTTGATTTCAGCTTCTGTTTTATCTCCTAGACTCCTAATGACTTGCTAACTAATAGCGTGTGCAAACCTACTCACCCCTAACGAAAAGAATCCTAACTTCATTGATGGTTAGGGTTACTTGGCCAAGTGAACATTTTCTAGTGCTAAAACCAACCTATGAAAAAAAAACTTGCTGGGCCCATGTCGGCCCACACACGACCATCAAATCCAAAGCGTCAACTTTAGACAGTAAAAACGGAAGCGTATTGATATGCTTTGACTCTTTCGAATCCATCGGTTTCTGCCGGAACTCGATAGTTGTATTATGCAGGTCATGATCCTAGTTACTCATCATTTGTTGAGTTTCACCAAGACCTGGCCGTGTAATCATTCTGTCCACTTATCAATCTGCCATGGGAGTTGAATATATAATATTGAGCTGGTTCTTTGGGCCAAGGTGAAGTACAGCAGTGAGTCCAGAGGCCTTCGCTTCAAAATGGTCTAGGACGTTGCAAGATTATAGCAACAACGATGTTGTTTATTCGAGATTTTATCAATGATCAAAGATAAAAAAAAATTAGTAGATTCTTCATCGTAAAAGAAAAAATGCTTTTATTGCAGCTCCCTAAATGAAATGGAAACACCGCCTATAACTTCTCTTTTCATCCTAAATTTCGAGTCATTTAAGCTAAAATAGGAAACTCTCACTGAAATCATGGAAAAATATATATTGGGAACGAAATGATTTTTTCTCCAAGGTTTTTTATGATAAAGAAGAGGCTTTTCTGTTGCTTACAATTTAGGCCCATTCCATTCCCTCTCTCCCAAAAAACTATACCATCTCATGGTCCCACCTCTCACCTCAAACTAAAACGTATGAATTAATTGCATGATTAATATTTTACATTTTTCTATATATATATATTAATTTCAAAACCTAATTGCCAAATGTTTTGCTAAAATCTAAATTGTGACAACTTTTTCCTTTTTCAGGCTAGATTAAAATGGGGTTGGACAATTACGTGATGTACTCTCATAAATATACTTCAAATTGGTCAATAGATAACCAGTTCACAAGGGCCCACCTAATTGAGCGGTCTAGATAGTTCACACATGTGGTCTCGTACGAAATCGGAAGTAGTGTCACCTTTTTATGCAATCTTCTTCTACTTCTTCTCTCCTCTCTCTTTTATTAGTTAATGATGATTACTTCATCTCATTAAAAACAAGCACGACCGATATGCCTTCAGGAGACTCGGAGCTCTCCATTGAAATCTCCCAAACATCATTAGCAGCAGCAGCAGAGCCACCAAAACGACGCCAAGAACAAGAACAACAACGAGGAGACCTAGAAACAGCATCCGAGCTTGAAGATTTTAGGGTTTCAGAGCTCGACGGCATCAATGCCTGGTCCAGCTCTCTCTACTCCAAATCCTCCATGAGCCCGAGAAGCTGGCAATGCTCCACCTCCAGCCCCATCTCTCGAGACTCCTCCTTCGGATCCTTCCCGCTCACCGCCTGCGACAGATTCTCCACCGCCCGGGCTCTCGATTCGCCGCCGAGCTGGCAGATCTGGCCCTCCTGGAGGTTCTTTTGGATCGGTGTCCGGGCGAAGAGGAAGGCGGGGAAGCGGATGAGAGGGATTGCTGTTATTGTTGGATTGGTGGGGTTCTTCTTCTTCGTGAATTGGTGGATGCTTTCGAATCTTCAAGATGGGGGCGGTCATCGAGTGGTTCTCAATCGGACTGCGCGATCGGTTCCGGTATGGATTGATCACTTGTTAGAATGAGTAGTCGGTGGATCAGTTGTTGTAATTTGAATATGAGACTGTGCAAGTTGGTAAAGTTGAGAGGAGGATTCTGTAATGATTACGTAGCCATCACCATGATAATTTCAATACCTAGGGAAGTCAAGGTCACTTCTAACCTCTTTAGTAATCCTTAGGTGAGTTCATTTCACCTTCAATTCCTATCTATCCAATTCATGTGCATCTTTTGCGAACAAACTGGGCCTAAGTAAAACCTGGTGGGATTTGCTGACAATCACAGGCTGATCCAGATACTGGGTCAGTTGAGGTAGATGGGTATTTTCATATGCCTTCTTTTAGATCTGTCACCAAATATGGATTTGACCAATATCACCATTTCCAACACCCACACCCCCACCCCCCCACCTCCCCCCCCCCCCCCCCCCCCCCCCCCCCCACCAAACCCCGGGGCAACAAATTGGGTTGTTTTGTAGAGCGCATACATGATGCAAATAGTAGGTCGAGTTTTGGTTGGGTGGGGGAAAAGAAAACTTGCAATATTCTTGGTAATGAATATTTCTTTGGAATTGGATCGGTTTTGGTAATGTAGAAAACTCTGATTCAGTACATATGCATATACTACATAACAAATTAGAAACCGAATAAATGTTCTCTTTATTGGTTTGACATGCATTTTTTAACTGTTGTCAACAGGGCGTTTTGAGGATTGATTAGCAGATCATGGCTTGTTAAGGAGTTGGAGATTGGAATATTATAATCTTAATTTATATGCTTGATACCTTTGTCCAAAGCTGCATTTCTGTTTCATGAATGTCAACAGATGTTGGTTAAGAAAGAATTAAATGTGAAGAAAAGGACACCTAGTTAGCTAAAATGGGGAACTGAGTGAACTTATTCTTTCTTGTTTTGATAAAATTTTCAGGGTGTGCGGAGTAAGTTTCCAAAAGGGAAGAAGGCACAAAGAGTGATGTATGGCAGGCTGTTGGCTTTGGCTTCCCATGCCTTGGCCGAGGTATGCTTTGGTTTTACCTTTAATGTCTGTGTCGTAGTAGAATGCAGATTTTAGCTGATAGTAAGGTATTTTCTTTTTCAACTATTGCTTTAGGGAGTAAATAAACCTGAACCCAAAGACTTGTGGATGGAGCCAGTGAATTATCGTTCTCATTGGACACCTTGTGCTGATCAATTCAACTGGAAAGCTAGTGGTATGACTTATCAAAGTTTCTCTTAGTTTCCATCTTTTGAAATATTTATTGGGCATGTGAGAGGACTGATCCTTTTGCCCGTTGGCCACACCTCCCTTCCAATTGTTGACTTTTCAGTTGTCCTAGCTGCATCTTATCATGTTAACTTCATTTTTTCTCCCTGATCTCACATGGTTATATCTTTTAAATTTGGCTTTGTAGAGGGAAAGAATGGGTACATTGTTGTCAGTGCAAATGGAGGCATAAACCAGCAGCGAGTCGCTGTAAGTAGTGCTTCTGGAAGAAGTTGCTGCTTTCATTAATATTATAATTATTATTATCATCATGGGCATAGTTCAAAATTAGTGGTACATTTTACGTATTGGCCGTTCCAACAAATGATATGTATCAAATTTTGGCGTTATATTCCATATTTGCATGAAATCTTTTTACCCCAGAAGATCTGAAAAAAAAAAAAACAAACCAAGTATAGTAAGGTGCTTGATTTCATTTCAATGTTTTATTTCATCAGGACATATGATGTGAGCAATGTATTGAAACTTTGAAGGTCTTGCTGGGTCTGTAAACCTGTTGGATCCAAACTGCCTCATTCGTTTAAATTTTGTGATTGTATATACTTTATTGGTTAAAAATACACATGTAGTTCAAGCGCAAACTCAGATCTAAATCCTACCATTCCTTTTGGTTTATTAAGTCTCACTCAATAAAAACAATCGTACTTTTGTAAGAAATAAAAAATCCCAATAACAAGAAAATAGGAAACAGCGGATATGTCCATAATGATTGTGAATTTCTTATGTGACTGTTACACAAGCTAATACTATAACAGTATTCACTGATGCCCACGACACTACTTGTTAGCCACAAAGCTTACCAGAGTAGTATCCACGTGTACCTGATACGTATTTGCCATAATCTGAGCCATGATCAGTGGCTCATGTTCTTCTTGTCTTTGCCTGATTTCTTCCTCATAGTATTTTCCAGATTGAATATTATTTTGGTTTTTTTTATTTGAAACATAATTGTTTTTTCTATTCCAGTGTTTCTAGCGGGTTTATTTTTCTACTGACGGGAACTTAATGTTGCTTGGCACCAGATTTGCAATGCTGTTGCTGTTGCCCGTTTACTTAATGCAACTCTTGTGCTTCCAAAATTTTTGTATAGTAGTGTTTGGAAAGACGAAAGGTATGCTTTCCTTTCACTTAATGTTATGGTCTATTTATTTCTTCGCTTGGAGTGAATCGTTGTTACTTGCTACGATCTTTTATTTGCTAAACTGAAATAGTAATGTGCATGCAAATAAAAACAAAATGAATTATTATTATTATTATTTGACTGTAAATTTCTCAAAAATTAAAATAAGAAAAATAGGAGCAAGTGTGAAAAATGAAAATATGATATGCATGATAAGATGGTCATTTCACAATGTTAGCATTTTAATTAGAAGCTAAAGAGTGGTTAATTTATTTGCATAAGCCCCATAAATCATCCTAACCAATTGATATAAAGTAAAAGAATAAATGGGTAGATATTGTTTCAATTAAAAAAGCCCTATAAAACTAAATGTCAGGGAGAAGAGTTCAATCCTCTTGTCTATAATCAGTTCTTTTCTGCTTGTTTAATTATTGAATGGGACTCAGCAGATGAAACGGAGTAGGCTAAGTGGATTGGATCTGTGGTGCCTACTGCCTAGTACTGTCAGGGAGAAGTTCCAATACGGATGTTACTTCTGCTCACACTATGAGAGCAGCAAATGAGATGGCAGGCTGGTGTCTGGAATCTTTCTGCATATTTTTGTTATTAACAGTATACTTCTCGTCTATGTGTATACACATCCTTGTACTTTCCAAATCACTGAAAATTCTGTTGTTGATAAAAAAAAATTAAAAATGATCTTATTAAATAATAAAGATCTTTCATGCTACATACATCAACTTTAAGATTTTAAGCATGGATAAGTTCTGTCTTGTATTTAGTATACCCATACCCACTGGAAACCTTTCTTTTCCTTGGCATGATTTTGTTAGAATCTTTCTGATTCTGCTATCATACAAGTTAATCATATGATCTGTACATAGAGTCGTAATACCAATATATCATACAAGTTAATTTGTTTGTGGTGGCTTTCTTTTTCTTGTTTTTTTTTTTTAAAGTTATTAGTGAGATATATTAGATTGGTTCCCATAGACCACAGTTGATCGTGTAAGTTGTAACATGTGTGCTTCTTCAAGGTTCCATCTTTCCTTTTCTTGATGCTGGGGGATTGGTATCATATAAGGATATGTTTAATTTAATGAATTAAACTATTTGTTCACTTGCTTCTCAAGTTTAGTATCGTTTCGTGAAATGAACTCCACATTTGTAGACTCATACTTGTGAGCTATGATACTCGGATAATTCAAATAGGCAATGTATCGTGTCGCAATGTACCCGATACTTTGCTTCTTATGTGTGAAATATGTGTCCCTACCATATCCATGGCGTGTCCCTACCATGTTCATGCCATATCTAGGCATCATAGTTCATGAGACCATGATATGAGGCCTTCGTCAAATTTCCTTTTGTGAAGTAATTGAGATGGATGATTATTAGTGTCATACCACTGTTTAATTGTTTATTTGCATTTTAGAGATGGAACATAACCATATTCAATCTATAATTTCTTAGTCAATTCGGCGATATCTATCAGGGGGAACATTTCGTTAACTATTTGAAAGGTGATATCCCGATTGTGAAAGAACTTCCTGAGGAACTGCGGTCATTAGACTTGGAGGCAATAGGTAGTCTTGTAAGTACTTACTCATTTTATTGCTTTCAAGATGCTGATTTTTTTTTAATGTCTGATGGAAAATGTAAATACAAACTTTTATGCATTCAATTTAGCGATCTGACCATTACTAATGATGGAAATTTTGGCAGGTGACTGATGAAGAAATCATGAAGGAAGCCAAGCCAAGCTTTTATCTGAAAAATATTCTTCCCATACTACTTCAAAATAGAGTTGTCCATTTCCTTGGGTTTGGAAATCGGTTGGCCTTTGATCCCATACCAGCTCAGTTGCAGGTACTCTAATTTACTCACAGGAAAAGAAGTCCTCTTAGGATGTTGGTTCTTCGTGGTTCAAGTTTTATCATTATGATTGTTTTTTAGGAATGCTTATAAGATGTACTGACAAAAAAATTGCTCATTGGATGTACTGATAAAGAAATTGCTCATAGGATGTAGGGTTGTTTTTAGTGTCACCAGTTTTTGGCATGCAGAAGTAAAAGAAACCTAGATTGGCCACTAGGCAATTTATTCTACAAAAGAAAAGTTTATCTGATTTTCCTGTCTACCGGTCACTTAGATCATACTTTGGAATTCAGTTTTCAGATTATTCTGTCAATCTGTTTCATCAAAGTACTTGTCCTACTAAAAATAGGAAAGAAAGAAAAAAGACGAAGTAGCGAAGAAGTCGTGCTTTTGTATCATTTTTTCCTAACTGAAGTTCTTCATCCAGAAACTTCGATGCAGATGCAACTTCCATGCTTTGCAATTTGTTCCTAAAATACAAGAAACTGGTGCATTGCTTGTCCAAAGGATGCGTCAGCATACAGCCCGTTCGTGGCCCATAGATCATAATCTGTTTGGCCCATTTGCAGTTGAATCAAATGCTAAAAGAGAAAAGGATATTCGTAAAGATGCTTCTAGATATCTGGCTCTGCACCTAAGGTTTGAAATTGACATGGCAGCTCATTCCATGTGTTATTTCGGTGGTGGTGAAAAAGAGAGAGAGGAGTTGAAAGCATTCCGTGCCATCCATTTTCCTGCGCTGGCACTCCTTGAGAACACTACACTTCTTGAGAACACTACAAAGTATGCATCATATTGTTGTTGTTTTTTTTCTTCTTTTTCTTTCAAATCTGCCAATCAATAGGACTAGAGGTTGAGTTAAACTTCACTAATAAATAAGAGGTCATTTTATTGTGTTTCCTTGGCCAATATTTTATTTATTGATTTGCCTTGAAGGAAAGAATCAATTAATTGTACTCTTTCACTTAATGTTAAAATGAATAATCAATTTTCTTGCAGGCTTCCATCTCCTGAATATCTGCGTTCAGAGGGCAAATGTCCTCTAACACCTGAAGAAGCAGTTCTGACGATTGCTGCTCTTGGTTTCAACCGTGAGACACACATCTATCTTGCAGGTTCACATATTTATGGGGGAAAGTCAAGAATGGCTGCCTTGACTAGGTTGTATCCTAATTTAGTTACTAAAGAAGATCTGCTTTCACCATCTGAGATCGGACCATTCAGGAATTTTTCATCACAGGTAATCAGTACAGCTTCTTTTTTTCTTTATCCAATTCCATCGGCATAGAATCTTCTAAACATGTAAATTCTGAAATTTTTATTGATTATTGTTGATTGATACTATTTTGATAGGTCTTATTGAGGCGTCATGACTTTAGTTGTGAATGCCATTCTGTAGTGGAATTGAACATTGAGTTTTCTGTCTTTTGCATTTTCAGTTGGCAGCACTGGATTTCATAGGATGTGCTGCTGCCAATGTGTTTGCCATGACAGACTCGGGAAGTCAGTTTGCATCCCTAGTGTCTGGTTATCGGATGTACTATGGTGGAGGGAAACTGCCTACCATTCGCCCCAACAAGCGGCGATTGGCTGACGTCTTCTCCAGGAATGCCACAATAGAATGGAAGGTGGTGGAGTTGAGAGTGAGAAAGACTGTGAAGGAGAGTAAACTGGCACATGTAAGACCTATTGCAAGGAGTATATACAGACATCCACGGTGTCAGCAGTGCATGTGCAAGTTGGATTGATTGATTACCATTAATTAATCTCATATTGAGAGTGTTAACGCATCAGTTAGAATAGAGTTATTGAATCAGTCTCCAGTATAACCATGAGATCCATTCAACTTTGTTAGCTGTCTGATCTAAGGTGACAATGGAAGCTCTCCAATGATGTCATTTGTTTCCTTAGATGGCTTGAAAGCGAATGGATCTGATTGTTTATTGATGGCTGATCCAGAGGCCCCATTTTATCTCTGTGCCCACTTTAGGCCACATTCTGGTTTTGATATATTTGTCCCACTCTCCCTTGCAGCTATCAGGTTTCCTTTATTTAATGTTTTGTCTCCTGGCACATGCCTTTGTCAAGAGTTCAGATCTGTTCACTCGGGGTAACCAGCGAATTTTCTGGTCAACCCTATATTGTACGATGGTAAATCTCACCCTTTGTAGATATCTTGTTAGATCGAAAAAGTGCCACAGGTGGTGGAAATTGATCCACATTGTTACAAAAATGTTGCCTAAGCTTTTACTTTCACTGTTTTAATAGTGTTTTTTGTTTTTTGAGAGCTTTTCAAGAAAAAAAAAGTAAATGAAAGACACTTGATAATAATGCAGTTATCAAATTAACATACATTAAAAACAAACTAAGGGATCGCTGTTGAATTTAGGATTTATTAAGAAGTCTAAACAGCATTTAGGCAGGCTGAAGGAAGCAAAGTTTCCTTCTGATAATCTCTTTTGATAAGCCTGCTTCATTTAATTAATAACAAATAATCATGGTATTGTCTAATCCCTTTTCGAGTTTAATTTTTCTTTAATTATCAGACTTATATTGCATTTGTGCCGTCAAAGTGGTGTCTCATTTGATTTGAGCCTTAAGTTTGATTCTCAATGTCTTAAGTTCGACTCTTGCCTATTGCGTTATTTGGGTAATATATGTTATGTATATACTTTTTAAAGAATAGTCCTTGCTTATTAGTATTAGGTTAACCCTTAGATTGGAGGTCCAATGTCTTAAAGTAGAGCTAGCAAAGGACACCTTGAGTCATATATATATATATATATATATTGCATTTGTATATAGATGACAGGACACAAGTATGATATTTGAAGTTCATTAATGCGGTGATGATAATCATATATTTTCTATGGAGTCCCCATTACCTTTTTTTCCCCTTACCGTTTTGCTAAAGCGGGGGCTTGAATAGAATTAAACAAGCACGTGTGACAAGCTGAACTACAGCCTGAGAGGAGTCGCCATTCTTTCCCATCCTGACTGAAGCCTGGCCCCTGGGGAAAGAAAAAAGAATATCACATCTTTCTTTCGTGTGCAACAACTTGGGACAATTAAACATTAATTGCCTTGGATTGCGTGGTTAAAAATAATTGATCAGACTTGAGATTGGTTTGATAGATGCATCATCCACAGCCAATCCTTCTACCCCTTCAGGCCGAGGTACCCCTCTTTTATGTCACGGGGCTCCTCATTAGCCAACCATAGAAAAATTTTCTCTAGTCGCTTGTTCCAAGTGCGGGCATATGGACTCTCCGTGTAAATGGATGGAAGAAATCATTAGAGGCGCACAAAGCTTGGGTCGGCAAATTTAAATGCGTTTCCCCTCAATTTGTAGATACTCATTTCATGAAAAGAGGATATGGGAGAGAGTCATCTGTTGGCTTCTTTTTCCCACATGATGCATGCACAGTAAATTAATAAATGATTTGAGTTTTGAAAGAAGTTGGTATTTTGAGTGTCATTGCAGGATTCCTCCACTGTGGAGTGGGTCGGCGTCACCGTTGACCTCCCCACTGTCAGGATGCCGAAAGTGCCCATAGAATAGAGGTTGGTGTTTCGTTGGGTCGGTTGGCAACTCGACCTGGGTCATGGAGAAACAATTCATCCGTACAAGAATAAAAGAGTTACAGGATCTAATGATTTAAACAAATCAAGTTCATTGAATGTTCATGGTTCTATCTATCCACAATGAATTGACGTTGGCCCAAAATTATATCGACAATGAGGCCTTTCCATTACGCCATCCACCTGAGATCGGTGAACGACCAAGTGAACTCACAAGGGAACTTAGACTTTTATCTCTCATGTCCACATGAGAGCGTGGCCCATGCATGATTATCTTAAATATGTGTGTCCACAGTCCACACAGATGCAATGCATATCCATTCCATAGGAGCTGGCCTCTGATGGTGAGATTCCAAATGGGGGTGGTTGACAGATTTATAATTAAGATGGGCTTCTAGGTAACTTTTATCCTCTCATTCTTTAACAGTTAAAAAACTCCCAGATTCGAAAAAACGTCAACGCTGCTGCGAGCGTTCGGACCCGTCCCAACGCATATCCAAGCGTTACTGTTCGCAGTTGCAGCATACTTAAGTATTAGTAGCAGAGATTGCTCCTTAGTTCTCTCTCTCTCTCTCTCTCTCTCTCTCTCTCTCTCTCTCTGTGTACAAATTCAATATGCATCTCTGCCTTGTACGTCCTCTGTTCTTTTCCTTCCTACTCATCTCTGCTGCTTCTGCTCCTAAAGTTCTCTGTCGCCCTGTAAGGTTCCTTCATTACTCTCAGGACAGCAAAGACCAAGCCTTCCATCCTTCTCCAACCCGTCCTAGTGCATTGGAGCATGCAGGTGCCGTCCAGTCAGAAAAGAGAAGGGTCCCTACAGGATCCAATCCTCTGCACAACAGGTGATATAGCTCTACCAAGAAGGACATATCCATCCGATTCTCCAATCCCTTTCACTGCAGGCATAACCCACTTCTTCTGTTATTTCAAGTTTAGCACAGCTCATGGCCTGGTTTCTGTTAGACATGGAGGAGAAGTCGAGTATAGGTGAGATTAGATGTACCCAAAAGCTCAAGTGTTAGGCTTCCGCTTTAGTCTTACTACTTGAGACTTGAGAGAGATTTTGATGTTATTTTCCTAACCTAAAAGTTCCATGATTCCCCACTGGAAGAGATGATCAGTTTTTTTTATCAGTTTTTTTTACATCTACAGTTTTTGGGTGTGTATAGATGTGTGCCATATGGAATTGTAATGTGACACATGATGTTTTCTAATGAGTATATATGGTCAGAGATTCCATGGAAGAGATGATCAGTTTTTTACATCTACACTGTTTTGGGTGATGTATAGATGTGTGCCATATGGAATTGTAATGTGACCCATGATGTTTTCTAATGAGTTTACATGGTTAGAGATAAGAGATTATTAATGTTTTGATGTTGATTGCATTTGTGGGCAAAACTGATTATCATAGACAGACTTCGTGTGGATTTTTCTTATTCTAGTTCATTTAGAGGGTTTTTAATTTCTGTCTTGTCGGTTGATCCAGCAGTTGAAACCATTCTTTTGGTGGGCCACCCTGGAGTTGGAAGGTTCATTTGATAAGCGGTTTAAACTTTGAGTAATAGAACCGCCCATGGCCTTCACAATTCTCATGAGATAGGGCAAGAAATTCTTAAAAAGGTACTTCCCTGGATAGATTTTGCCCCCGGAGATTGACCCCCTAAATGGCCATTGTAAGCGATATTATTGGCGGTGGATCTCATCACAGTCTTGTCCTAACAATTTGTGGGAAGGCCCACGCACACACAAGTAAGAAACTTTGCATTGAAAACTGTTAAATTATGGGCCATGTGGACACATGACAATTTAAAGGGATCCGGATCCTCAAATGTTAACCTAGAGATCAAAATCTTGAGTTAAAAGAAGTGGGACTAAGGATGGAGCTCATTTATTAAAGTCAGAACCATTAAAAGGAGATGCCCTTAGACATATGTGTTATAATCAAATTTTATGTCAATTCGGTTGTGTTCTATGGCTGAATCACCCTTTTTTTTTTAATCCAACAATTTAAAAATACTTATATATATAGATGGTGTTTATTTTAAATAATTCAAATTTCAATAAGTTATCCCTACTATAAAGGTCTTCTTAAAAATGTGAAGAACCGCTTTGTGTATGAAAGAAATTTTATATTTTTTTCACAATGCCCCCTAAATATCTTAATTTTATATGGTGACCCCTATGGCAAATTTCTATTGAAAGGATCCAAATTTCGGCATGGAAATTTGTCTTTGAGGGTCACCGTGCAAAATTAAGATATATTTAGGAAAAGGTATAGATTGGCTTGTTTTGGGCCTCCTTGCTCCACAAATGTTAGATTGATTAACTTAAAACTTCTCCCTTTAAAATTTTTTAAATAGCTGCCAGGTTTGATCTTGACCATAACTTGCTAGGCAAGTCATGCATGTTTTATCAATAGGAGCTCATCCATTGCATCATCGATCCAATAACTTGATGGTCACACCATTCAATTAGAAAATAAATTTTTACTTCAATGGTATTCTGTAGCAGCCCATCCACCAGCTGATGGAACCCAATCTTTAAACTAATATAATCTGAACCGTCTATTTCACGATCAAATCAAGATGGTGGGCCACACACGTTATATATGAATGGGAACATGAACAAGACGCTAATCTCAAGAGACTTGAGAGCGAGATGAGTTTCCTTGCTGGTAGATTGGCAGCAGCTGAAGGCGCTTACTTCCTCCAGGAATCCAAGCAAGCTGTTGAACGCCTCTCCCACAAAAATCCTTCTTCTTCTTCTTCTTCTTCTTCTTCTCCTTTGATTCCCACAAAAACCCACTCATCAGAAGCCCAAACAGCCGATGTTCTTCCCGAGGTTCTTCGCCATTCCGTTCCCATCAAGCCCTCCCACCACCATCACCACCCCTCTCTGCCTTCTCTCTCCACCTCTTCCAAATGGAAGCCTTCTTCTTCCTCCTCCTCTTCTTCTTCTCCTTCTCTCTCGTCTGATGCAGCTAACCCTCTTCGGGCCTACGTTTCGATGCCCCAGGTGACCTTCGGCCCCAAAAGGTCAGTAATTCCTTCATTTGCTGAATGCCCTCCATGTGTTTGTGTTTTTGTCTGAATGAGCTAATTTATCAGTTTTTCAGTGTAGGTGGCAGTTGCCCTATGAAGAGCACCCTGTCTTGGCCTCCACTGCTAATGAATTGAGGCGTGATAGGCACACGCATATGGATCCCAAGAAGTTGAAAGCTGCAGCGGAGGGTCTCTCACAAAGTGGGTTTTGTTTGGAAGCTGAGTTGTTTGATTTGGGTTTTTTGCCAATTTCATCTTTTATGCTATTGTCTATTGTGATTGGGTTAATTTGATTATTTGCTTTGCCTGAATATGAGATTTGAGAATGCATGTGAGTGATTTCTATGGAATATATGACGTTAACTCACATACCCAATTCGCTTGCAATATCTCCTCCTTGATGACAGGAACCTGTTGGAAGGATGACAGTAAACAACAGAAGGAATGCAATCCTCTGCTTCAATGCTTGATTTTATACATATGTACATATATAAAACAGCCACACATGACACCTCAATCAAATATGAAAACCATTATGTTGGATTTACATGCCTCTATAGATCATACCAAGTTTCTCTTTTTATCCTGATAATTCGTATTCAAATTTGATCTCCATTAATTTGAGGAAGTAGTATATTTCATCAGAGTTGGCCTGGGCTAGAGTAGGAGTTCTTTCTCATGAATTTTCAAGTCCAAAAGGACCAAAGTAAGTTTCAGAGTGTGTAAACTAAAATGACTTGGTTGAATAAATTAACCAATTTTTTAGTTGACTCTGGACTGGATTCTGATTTGTCTACAATTAGATTTGTTTACCGATAAACCCTGAAGTTGAGATATTTGTGTAAGATAAAAAGGGAGGAATGATAGAAGTGTGAACTCGAGATATCAGGAACACCATAGCATGAACAGATACATGAAAATGAATGCCCTTAACCCTTATTGTGTGATTCAGTGTGTTATGTATAACTATATAGGGATTGGAAATTGATGAGATGGCTAAAGGCCTTAAGTAAATTTTTCACAGACGAAACTGCATTCAATTGTGTCAGTCTCTCACATAAAATATTCCATATTTCTAAACTTTCTATCTGCTTTCTCATTTTATTAATGAAATAATATTTAATTCTATTTGTTATAAAAAAAACTACTAGTGGAAATTTTTAAATTTACATCTACTGTTTGACAACATTTTTGTATCTTGTAGTTGGAAAGGCATTTGCTATTGCCACCACAATTGTGTTTGGGGGAGCTACAGTGGCATTCATGCTCACCGCATCCAAGTTACAGTTGCATAATGTAAGTAAAATATTGGATATTTTTGTTCTCAAAATATGTTCTTTATTTGAAGATGCTTTTCATGCAACCCTTTTGGTTTTTTTTTTCCTCCTTTTAATTCTATCATAGTTAAGAGAAAAGGAAAACCGTGATGCTACTTGCTTTAGGATCTAAATCTGTGCCTCCTTTTAGATCCTTGAATCTGCATCAAGCAATTTTAAGAAGAAAAAAGAATATTTATCAAACAATTTAGAAAATTTAGCTGATAGAAAAATAATAGTATAATAGAACTTAATTGTCTCTAATGTGATGCGTTGCACTCATATCGAAGCAAAATTATTTGAGAAAATGTTACAGTTTTAGCATATATAAGATCAGAAGAAAATATTCTCTGGCTCTAGATTCAAACCCAACAACCATAAATTTTCAGTTACCATCGAGTGAAAAACTAGTCTTTTCCAGAACATTATACCAGTGTAAATTCAACGACCCTTAAATTTTCAGTTACCATCAATGGAAAAAATATTTTTTTCCCAAAACATTATGTCCACCTCCTCCTGTTGTCCCCATTATGATGGATCAGGCTTGGTAGCCCTGCCCTCAGGTTACCTACAATTGCGATTATTTAAACCAGAAATTGGTTATGGGAAAGAACTAAACAACTATGGCTTACAAGTAACTTAGGTTATCCAAACACATCGACCTTCCTTTATGCATGAACTAAGTTACCTGCACTCTATTATGATGATACAAAGGAGCCCTTCACGGTGACTGAGAGTGAAAATCCTAGCAGCCTTCCTTTTAGGTGTTCTCCATGTGACCCTCTACGTAAAATGAATTAACAAAGAAATAAAAGAGAACAAATAAACTAATTCACGGATTCTATATTCCTAAGCTAATTAAGACTTTTATTTTAATAATAAGTAAACAAAAAGGAAATAAATGACCATCATTTGTAAATAATAAAATACTCCTTGAGGAGGGGAATAGTTGACTTCCATTCCCTTTTTTTTTAACCTTTTTGGGATGGTGACATTTTATTAAAGCAAACAAACATAAAATATATGAGGCAAACCCTGATACAAAGGTGGGCACTACTACAAAACCTGTAGCTTCCTCCCATCCCAAAAGCATGAAGAATGCTACCGAAGCCCCTAGTGGCCGGCAAACATATCAAAGTGGGAGGGGAACTTCATTTCTCAAAAGTGTTTTTAGATTAACAACCCCTACTTAGCTCAAAAAATCCACTGACACATCAGCTGATTAGGACCTACCAACTCACTTGAATGCCCCACTGTGAGAGTCTCCCCTTGGGAGAAACTCAAAATCAATTTCATGACCTTCCCACCTAAATCTAAGAAGAGATGAACCATAGCAAAACCACCTTTTCTTTTCCTTAGTCAGCTTAAAGTTGGTAAGAATCCTCTGTTCTTTATTTGGATTAAGTATTAGTCCGCAGCCGCGGCCAATGGATGGCTGTATCACTTTGTTACTCCTGCAAAACTTTCTGATGTAACACTGATGGCTCCATTTGCATGTTCAATTCTGCTGTTGCATCTATTGGCAATCTGGTCATCAATTGAAAACTTGATTTTTGCTCCCAATCTCCAATAATAAAAGTCAACTGTTCGATATCATCCAATATTCGTGTTTTCAAATGGCTGTTGTGACTTCTGAAGATTAATCTAGCCTGGCTGTCTCTTCTACATTATCTTTTCTTCTCTAGGTTGTCTTCTATTGTTGAGCAGTCTTCTACTCTAGGGTCCTATGGTGAGATTTTCATCCTATTGTTCTTCCAGCAAAACATGTTCCAAGATTTGATCTTCCTCTAGAACAAAGTGTCTAGTTTAACAGGTTTTAGGCAACTTTAGGCGATAGGAATTGGTTTGCAACTTGGGTTTGGTTGAAGCCAAGCTGAGCATATATACCCTGAGCCAAACCAAATTCGAACCCAACTTTCAACGAGACTCCTCAACCTGGCCCAACGATCCCTAAATCACCGACCTTGAACTGTGGAGCCTTAAGTCTCCAATTGTAAGCCGTAATGCCCCAGTCCAGAGAAATCCCAAATGACATAGCTGATTACACTATATTCCACATTCAAAACCCAAAAATTTGCAGAATCCCTTATCTCCTAACCTTAAATTTCCAAATTCAAGAACCATAAATCCTCAAAAAATCCCTAAATCATATACCATGAATTCTTTATTTCATGGATCCAACCCTCCAAATTGCATAACCTTAAATCTCCTGATATAAGAAATGCTACACCCCCAAAAACCTGTAATAACAAAGACCTTTTTTTTTTAACATTAGAATAGATAGGATCCATACGGTAAGTGGTTAGAAATGAAGATCAAAGGTGAATTTCCAAAAATGAGCATCAAATAATCATATGAGAGAGAGAGAGAGAGAGAGAGAGAGAGATCCTCCATGGATCCACTGCTTAACACATTAACAAAGAAATAAAGAAATAAAAAAAATTTCTCATTGATCCCACTTCCATAAATTAATTAGATTATCTAGTCTATAATAACTAAACAAGAAAATGAAATGAAAATTGTCACAGCCGCTGGGTTAAAAAAGGGCAGAAATGGAAATCAATCTCTCTCTCTCTCTCTCTAACTTGAGCTGTTCAATTTTTCAATTTGTTTTGTTTAAATATAATGTTGATGACAGAGCGATGACATCAAAACCAAAGGAAGAGACCTGTTTCATGCCAGATTTGAGATGATTAGGGAGCAAGTGGGTCCTTTGCGAGATTGGGTATGTCAAACCTATGATGGAGTATCTAGTGACTGACATTTATTTTTATTTCCAAACTGACTATAGATTTGATGACAGGCTGAGCACATGTCAAGAAAATGGCATTTTAAAAGGGAGGAAGAAGCAAAAGAGAAACCTGTCATCATCAAGGAGATTTCCAAACAATTCGGTGTGAGGACACCCAGCTAATTCATGCCTTATAGGTTTACATGTATTTGAGAACATGTATTTATTATGTATGTATTATAGACACAGTGGATCCAGAATAATTAGTATGCCCGCGCTTTAGGGCATACATGTGGGAATGGATTTCACTGTTGCATGGTATCTTTAATTTGATTAAGATCGAAAAGGAAGTGTAGGCAAAAGGATTTGCTGCAAACAAAATGCAGATTTTGGTTTTGACACACCCCACGCCCCTTCCTTTCCTCATATGAAGGCTCGTTTCATTCATCGTAGCAAGGAACCGAAGCAATGAACTGCACCGGCCCTAGAGTAACCTTTGTTTAAGATTAAGCCAAAAGTTTTACCTACAAGCCAACCGCTTCTGACTCGAGAGATCGTCAGTTTGACAAGCAGGATTATTGAATTATATTGCACTAATATGTTTTAAAAAGTATAAATGATCAAACACAAGTATTCACAGTTATGTGCTGTTTGGAAAGTCTATTTTTATATAAAAAAATATATATATTTTTCATTAGAAGCGGCATTTTGAAGGGTATACCTGCTCAATCATATGAGGGTGAGGTAAGCTATTTGTGGTTTGGATACGTTAGACTATATGAAAAAAATTATATAAAGTTTTGACTGTTCGAAAAAGTTTATATAAATCTTAATAAATGAGGCCCCTTTTATTTTTTTCTAAGTTTCTAATTGAATTAGCTGAGTGTGCTTTTGCCTCTTCCATAAAGTAACGTTGGACTTGACTTTTGCAAACTGAGATCAACGTTGAAAGCAATGAATTTGTTTTCCACGAGTTTGCCAACGTGTTGACTATAATTTTGTCGGTCATTCTTCTAATGATGAGGTTTTTTCTTTCTATCATATTTGGTAAGTTTGCCGATACAACTTTTAACGATCACACTTTATAGTGGGCTCAATGCATGTCTCACCGTCGGATTGCAGAGTGTTGAGCACACAATAACATGCACCTTTGGTAGCACACCCAGGGAGCATGTATTGTTTTTACTATGTGACAATTTTATCCTTTTCAATCGGAGAAACATGGCAAACTAGAGGGGTTTAATTGTAATAAACAATATTTCAAATTAAGCTAAACTAAACCAGCTTTATTTCAAGCTGGCTCCTGCTAGTCTTTAAAATTGCAAATACATTAAAATTTGAATGCAATTGGGAGCCTATTGTTAACACTACAAGGATATGCCATTGAAATTCGGTTTTTGGTATAAAGAAAATGCTCTCTTTTTTTTTTTTTGTTATTTTTTAGAGTGTGTGTATATGGGTTGGCGTGGGTTGGGGGTGGGTTGGGTTGGGTTGGTTTGTTTTTGCCACTTTAATGGGTACACTTCTATGTTATCCATGAGAGCTGGGCAGTTAGCTTATGAATTGAATTCTTTGCTTGAGCCGGAGACAAAATGTAGTCGAATTGATTCGGAAGAGTTTTTGAGTGCTTTGCACATTCGCACAGTGACGTGGAATGAAATGGGTAAACGAATTGTGATGTTTTGAATTCTACGTCATGACTAGTCCGGGTGGGTTTTGAGAGGTACTGTTATCAATGGGTACCATTTCTAGATGAGCTTTGATCGAGCCAGTCACTAAAGTCGGGATTGCACTTTCTTTAAGTTACACCTCTCCCTAAAAGGACCTATTGAAACTCAAATAGATTTGTTTGTTTCATCACAACAGTCCATTTTGGGCATTCACATAAATCCTCTCCTCATGCTGCCTTCCCATTTGGTGAAAATTTGGCAACTTTTTAAGCTCTCCATATTTCCTGAGCATTTCTAAAATATTTCAAAAATTATTGAATCTCTTCTTTTAGATTTAGACTTTGAATTCCATTTTCCATAATTAGACAAGGCTCCTAATTTGCATTTGCCCATGATCGGGCCATTAATAGAAGAATGTCTAAAATGTGAGCTTGCCATAGAGTGCACCTCTTCTGTCCGTGCTTATTTTTTACATTTGAAAGATAACATATATAGGAAAATATTTATGTGCATATGTCTCTCACCATTTTTTATGAGAACTTTATGTAGGGCCCACTGTATGGCCAATCCAAATGGACCACACACCCGACCTTCCGAATTGCTCATGCCCATCAATTCTTGGTCAGATCCGAATTTAGTGGACCGTTGGATCGGATGTACACCCATTCAAGTGAAATGAATTGTGAGTCATGGACAAAGGGGTTAAGGACATGCCTTTGGGGCTAAACTTTGTATTTAGGGTGGTCACGCATGGATTTTTTTATCCCCCGATCTCATCTCTTGGTGAGAGTTTACCATAGGCTTACAGAAGAGCATACACGGTTTCTTCGTAAGAGATATATACATATGAATATCTTCTGAATATCCTCTATATATTATATATATATATAAGGGTATTATGAGTAGTTGAATATGAGCAACTGTAAAATTAACCAAAAATATAATAAGATTAAAATGTCAATGCTGATTGCCATGATTACGATATACTGGAAAATCATAATCTAAGTGACAAGAGCCTTATGGCACAGTAAAAGGTGCTCGGCTTTTTAGAGGTCTCAAATTCAAGCCATGTTACCAATAAAACAAAATAAAAACTATAATTTAAACACAACTTTACGGTATTATGATGCTGATGTTGAACGATGATAAAGATAATATTGAATATCGCTGATTAGGCTGAATTTAATATAGATTAGAATCACAAGTTTGTGTCAGATTTTATTCATAACATGATCAAATTGAGTTGTGATTAGAATTAAATTAAAGTTATCACATCATTACATTGTCTCGAATATACTCGAACATTCAGTTGAAAAAATCACAAGAGGAGGTTGCTAAACTTGTACCCCACAGCCTCCGAATTCAAATCTATCATAACTTGATTCGGATTTTATTTACCAGACATCTGACCCTACGAATCAGCCCATCAGATCCACTGCTCAAGTGAATGAGGCCCACCTGTTGGACGGTCTGGATTAAAGCAGAGATAATGCCGTGTTTGCTTTGGCAGTCTGGGCTGATTAACCTTTCCTCGCTTTTAATAATCCTTTTTTCCGGTCACTCTCAGCTTCCCAATTCTCATCGTCACGACAAAGAGGAGAGAGGAGATTTCCTGCTACAGAGACGACTTTTCCTTCTCTCTCTCTGTCTCTCTCTCCAAGAATCTCATTTCTCTCTCTCTAAGAATCTCATTTCTCTGACATTGCAGAATCTAATCGAAGATCTGCAGTTTCCCTCGAAACCAGTTTTCCCCAAACGGAATTTACCCAAACTGGTTTGAATCGGATCGAGGAAAAACCAAAATCGAAGTTTCAAAGGGTACGCCACGCCATTTCGAGGGCAAGTCTCTCCTGATTGGCATCAGATCTTCGCCGGTGAGCACTTTCTCATTATCTCTCTTGCTCTGTTTGTCTTTTGTTTCATAATTTATGCTTTGATTATGATCTTGTAGTTAGGTTTTTGTAAATCGTGTTGAAACCTCCGATTTCAATGATTTCGATTCGATTTCTGCTCGGCAGATTTTCTGCTGGTTGTTGATTTTGCTGTTGGGATCGAAGGAGGAGCTCTTGATTAGGATCGTTAAAAATTATCTCTCCTGGGTTTTGTAAATGATCTGTCTTCCATGATCTTTCTTGGTCCTGAGATGTTTCATGGAGTAATTCTTGATCCTTTGGGTGAGGATTGGCTGTAAAAGCACAGTATTAGAGTTTGGAGTAGGATTCGGGTTAGGGTTAGGATTAGGGTTTGTAGATATGATCAAACAGATACTAGGGAGGCTGCCTCGGAAGCCATCATCGAAATCTTCATCCAGTAATGGTGAGGGGAAGGTTGGATCTTCGCCATCTTTGAATTCCTCTCAGGCCCTGAATTACGATGGCAACGGTCCCCACTTTAGCTCTTATAATGGATTCAAGGGAAATTCTGTTCCTGGTAAGGCTGGAAACGCAGCTCCTGGGAAGAAATCTGGGTCTGGTGTTTCACATGTGGGCGGGAATGGCAATGCTGCTTTGGCTTCTTCTGTGTATGAAGCGCTGCCTAGTTTCCGTGATGTGCCGAGCTCTGAGAAGCCGAACATGTTCATCCGGAAGCTGAATATGTGCTGTGTAGTATTCGACTTCACCGACCCCACCAAGAGCTTGAAAGAGAAGGATGTGAAGCGACAAACGCTTCTCGAGCTCGTCGACTACATGTCCTCGGTGCCTGCCAAGTTTAATGAGGCTGCAATGCAAGAAATTACGAAGATGGTGGCTGCTAATCTGTTTAGGACATTTCCTTCGTCGAACCATGAAAACAAGCTTCCAGAAAGCTTCGACCCCGAGGAGGATGAGCCTTCGATGGATCCGGCATGGTCCCATTTGCAGATTGTTTATGAGTTTCTATTAAGGTTCATCGCTTCAACTGAGACGGATGCCAAGTTGGCCAAAAGATACATTGACCATTCGTTTGTGTTGAGGCTGCTTGACCTCTTTGACTCGGAGGATCAAAGGGAGAGGGAATACTTGAAGACGATACTCCACCGCATTTATGGGAAGTTCATGGTGCACCGGCCGTTCATTAGGAAGGCAATCAACAATATATTTTACCGTTTCATCTTTGAGACAGAAAAGAATAACGGGATCGCAGAGTTACTGGAGATCTTGGGGAGTATTATCAATGGGTTTGCTTTGCCATTGAAAGAAGAGCATAAGCTGTTTCTTGTCAGAGCATTGATTCCACTGCACAAACCCAAGTGCGTTTCCATGTACCATCAGCAACTGTCTTATTGCATCACTCAGTTTGTGGAGAAAGATTTCAAGCTGGCTGATACAGTGATTAGAGGTCTCTTGAAGTACTGGCCGATCACCAATAGCTCAAAGGAGGTCCTGTTCCTTGGTGAGCTAGAGGAAGTTCTAGAAGCTACTCAAGCGGCCGAGTTTCAGCGTTGCATGGTGCCTTTGATTCGCCAGATTGGTCGCTGCGTCAATAGTTCACATTTCCAGGTATAATTTTGCATGTTAACCCTTGGTCATAGGTTCTCTCCTAGATTCAAAGGGAAAGGTTCTCCATTGATTTGGTGATATTTTCTTGCCGTCTTCTCTTTTTTATGTTTTTTGTTTCCCTGCCCCTGACCCTTGTTTGTGCTTTATCACATGGTTATATGATTTGCAAATGACAGACTAAAGCACAGGACTGTTCTGCAAAATCGAAGACATGATTTCTTCTACAACTTAAAGTTCTTAGATATTTTTACTGGTATCAAGATGATCTGAAAATTCTATAAAATAGCCTAGGCAAGCAATTCGCATAGATAGGCATTAGCATGGTCAATGAGGGGTGGATGGGCACAATTTCATGACTTCTTGAACTTATGTTTTTTGAATGTTTACTTCTTGAACTTATAAGCATCAAAATATTTGGATGTACACAAAGTAGACCATCATGATTCATTTAAACTCAAACTATAAACAAAGGTCTCTAATATTGCTCATATTTCATATGCCACTACTTAGGTGTAGATTAATTGATTTTTGTCTATTCTCATTCTTTATTAACCTTGGATATAAAGGCATAGGTGACCACAGGCTTCACATAGGATCCATCTATTATTGGTTGGGTTAAGCATTCACATTGACTACATTAACCGGAATGTCATATCTTTTCGTAGATGGATTTATTGCTTATGATTTCCAATTTACATGAAGTCATTTCCCTTAATTTTTATTTTATTTTATTACGAGCATGGCCATGTCTTGCCTGGTGAGTTGGAATGACACTAACAAGTGTGATCCGGTCTCCAAGCAAATCACCCGAATTGCAGCATGTATACTGACTCATTCCTGATGTTGTTTCACATCATCAGTGCAAATGAGATCAAGAAGGACTTAATGTGGGTACTATAGACTAGTATTAATTGCTGCGAGTGCATCTGGGTGAGGTGGTGGGGATGTGCAATTGGCGTGTTGTTTAGAAACTTTATTATTTGTGTTTGCACTATTTTCTTATTTTTGTTTGCATACATTCATGTTTGAATTGTTTGCATGTCTGTATGGTCTTAAAGAACTCCAATCTATGGCCCTTGCAATTGTTATGCTGGGTTCTAAGAACCATAAAAATACTTAGCATCTTTGATCAGATTTCAGAAACTCTAACCCACATCCTCCGTGCTGGGCTAACATACAGTGTGCATATGCCAATAGATGTTACCATAACATTACATGTGACCTTCATAATGAGATTTTACATTTTGAATTTGGGCAGATGATTTCAAATTTGTGTATCATTCATCCAACGGTCTCTATTTCCTTATTATCAGTAACTTTGATCAAGTTAGCTTCTCATAGAAAATTAGCAGTCTTCCGAGGATTTGATAACAAAAAGGTCTTCAGAGCATTTGAGATGTTCTCCCAGGGTGAAACTTGTTTGATATTATCAATTTGTCACTCTGTTGTAGTTTTGTCTGATCCATTACTCTCGCTAATTTCCTTTTCTTTTTTAGTTACTAGCCAATTTTGGTCTCTTTGGTAACGAGTTTGCTTTGTTGTTTAGTAATTGCCAAGAGTGCAGAACCAAAAAAAAAAAAAATTTATTTAGTATTATGTTTTTTTGCTTACAAATATCACCATCAATATTTATATGCAGAACAATTTTTTTTTATTATAAATATCACCATTTATATTCATATGCAGAAGAATGATATTTGATTTACATATTTGTAATTGGTACTACTAAATCCCATGCTGGCACTTAAGTAAAGACCAAGATTCTGCACGTTTGGTGAAAAGCACCCACATCCACAGAGGAGAAATTCTCTGAAACTTTATTAGTAGATTATAAGATCTGGAAAAAGTAAACATAATAATCATTTGTAGGGGATTGAGTGGTCAACAAGATCATTGAAGATGAAAATAGGACCAATGATCCACTCTCAATGTAGAAAATTGGAAGGCTAACGTCTTTCAAATTAGGTGCTACTTTTTTAATCCACATTCTATTTAGAAAATTGTTTGCCACCTTTGAGTTCTTTGGAGTTGAATATGAAGGAATTTTATGCGGGTAATCCGGGCTCTTCCAGATGGGGTTTAGAATGATAAAGATGGAGCTATATAGTTCTTTTTTGTCCCAATTGGGGTGGGGGCATTTTGTGGAGCTGAATTTGTGGCCATTAAACAGGTGTTTAGAATTTTTTTTATAATTATAAAATCTTCCTCCTCATCTTTCTCATTTGTGAAAGTGATTTTGAAGAATGCAGACTATATTCAAAGAACCTTGGAGGTTGATGCATCCTTCCACCCTTTGTAACAAATATCACCTGTATTTTGGAATAGTGCAAATTCTTGCAATACTTTTATAAAAGGAAATTACCTTAAAATAGAAATTTCAAGCTAATTTGATGGTAATTGAAGGAGTGCATCCCTACTGTATATGTCCCAATTATACAAAGCATACAGAGGAGCAGTAATGAGTATGAAATCTGTGGGAGAGAAAGACTTAGTTCCAGTTGGAGTACGATTGCACCTGAGTTCACTTTAAGCCCTATTTTTTCACTCCAGTTTATTCACCTTGGTTTTGGGTAAATTGGGGGCATTAAAGAGGAGTTATAGAACTCGAGGGCATCTAGTGGAGCTGAATTTGTGGCCATTAAAGAGGGTTTATGATGTAGTCCCGATTTGATGCAATCAGATTGTCTAGGGCCCAAATAAATCAAATCCAGAAATATCCAGCAATTACTACTAATTGTGGTGACTGATAGAAATTTCAGAATTATCTATATGCAAGGAACAACACAAACAATCCAAATACGGACTTGTATAGCCTTCTCAATCACAGTGCTTCAATATGACACAACGGAGAGGGTAGAAAACTGATGCAGTCTAGGGCCCCAGCCGCCTCTCAGACCCTTTTCAAATCAGATTAGGATTATTATTAATATTATTAGGAAAGTTTCTATTTTTAGCCTAGGGTTTTCTTGCTTATTAAGATTGTTTTACTATATATATGGCTTTGTAGAGAAGAACTTCTCAGATTTGGTTGATTAATAGAATTGGGTTTTTCCCAGAGGTGTTCCTCGTGTGTGTTGAAGTCCTTTGTGACCGTTCGAAGTGTCGTTGGACACGTGCTCAGGCACCTCCACGCAGCCCTAGCCCTAGGGCTGCATCAGATTGGTATCAAAGCCCGATCTCCACCGTCACCGTCACCGAATCCCACCAGCACAGCCAACCACCACGCCATACCGTCCACAAACCCTAATCGTCCCAATCCCCTTGCCACAGTCCCCAATCCTGATCTTTGATCGTCGGCGTGTACCTACTCCCCCCTTGTCTGCCGATTCAGACAAACCCCAGCTGCCTACTGTTATCGCTATCCCTCCCCTTCAGAACCCGATCCCCCACAATCCAGAGTCCCCAAATCCCTGCCCGAATCCAAACCCCACCCCCTTCCTCGTCCAGCGCCAGCACTCGTCCACGACCGGGTCCATCCCTAATCCTCAGCACCAGATCCCATCTCCCTGCCGTGATTCATACCACTGATATTCCAACACAGTCCCCCCACCCCAGATCTACACCTCGCCCCATCATCCCTACCCAAACCGAAACCCTCAAACCACGCATCTGTTAAATCCGCACCAAACCCTCCACTGCCTCCCGAAAACCCCTGGGCATCCCACCATTATCTCGAAGACACCCCTACACCTACCAGAAATCCCCCTTTTCGGCCAAACCTTCTCCTCCCCAAACCAGAGTGAAAAAAAGAAAAAAAAGGGGTAGCAGCAGAGACGCAAGATCGAGAGACAGACGCGAGATCGAGAGACAGAAAGAACGAGCAGCGTACCTGGTCCAATCCGCTACCGTTGCCCTTGGTGGAAATCAGCACCGCCATCTCTGTCGCCCGCAGGTAGTGCTCGACGATCGCCACCGCCATCGTCACCGCCTTCGCAGCACCATCGGCGCCATCTCTATCATCTCACCGATTGGAAATCTCCATCATCTCATCGTGGCAGCCTCTGAATCACCTAGGGCAAACGACGCCTTCTCATCTCCATAAACGCAGAAACGCAGAAACGACGCCTTATTATCTCCCTTTTCCTGTCACGCAGAACGAGACGGGAAACTCTGCATTGGGCCCGAGTTCCATCCGGATGCGCTTCGGCTGTTTTTAGGTGGGTTGGCCCATATACTGACTGGCCCACAAACGAAATTCTTCTCAAACTTATGCTGATTTCCAATCTGTCCTTTTGACGAATAGATCTGCACATCAGGTCAGTCAAATTTCAATTTTGCATTAAAAAAAAAATGCCTCCAAAGAAGCAAGTGGATGCTGAATCTTCATCTTCTTCACTTGAAGATTTGGCGAGTGCCATTAGAGAATTATCTACAAAAGTTGATGGCATGCACACTACCCTGCAACAATTGGACATTCGAGTAACAAATTTGGAAAATCATCAGCGTGTGCATCACCACCGTGATGATAGTGCAAATATTCGGAATCACCGGGATCCGCCAGTTAATAATCCTGATCGAGAATTCGGGATTAAAATTGTGATTCCTGAATATGATGGAAAATTGCAGCCCGCGGAATTTATGGATTGGTTAGTGTGCGTGGAGAATATTTTCGCATATAAGCCAATGACTGAGCACAATAAAGTTACACTGATTGCTACTAGATTTCGTAATTATGCTGCAACTTGGTGGGCTGAATTGCAAAGGAAACGGAGGAATCAGAACATGGACCCTGTTGATACATAGATTGAGATGAAAAATATTTTGAAACAAAAATTCCTCCCTGTCAACTATGCAAAAGATCTCCGTTCCAGTTTTCAAAATTTGAAACAACGGTCCAAGACAGTTGTTGAATATTCTGAGGAATTTTTGACTCTGCAAGCTCGTTGTGGCTTGAATGAAGATGATGATGTGGTAGTTGATAAATTTTTCAATGGATTGAGACTAGACATTCAGCATATCCTTGCCTTCCAACATTTTGATAATGTCGATGAACTCATCCAACATGCTGTCAAGGCTGAGGGAATTGCAAATCATCAAGTACAAAAATCCAAATGGGCTCAGCCAAAGAATTCCCCTCTACAAGAAGCTAAATCCAATGGACAGATTTTTGCTGGGACTGAAGGTCAAAATAAGATGGTTTGTTTCCATTGTCACCAGCATGGGCATCGCGCCGCAGATTGTCCAAAGCGAATACATCTAATTGAGATTGAAGGTGCTGATAACAATATCCGAGATGATATTGACACTGATCCTAAGGATATTGACAATTTCAAGGATATTGACACTGCGGATATTGACTTCACCGATGCAGAGCCCCCAGATGATGCTCTTATTGTCCTCAAGGATGCTTCACCAACTGTTGAGCATAAGTGGTTGCGCAAAAATATTTTCCGTTCCACAGGAATGATTCAGGGACAAAACTGCACAGTTGTTATTGACAGTGGAAGTTGTGAAAATATCATCTCCCAGGTTCTTGTTGATCGCCTTCAATTGAAAGTTTATAAGCATAACCGTCCTTATTTTGTCAAATGGCTAATGAATGGTGATCGAGCGCATGTTCGACATACTTGCAAAGTTACTTTTGCTATTGGTGAGACTTACACAGATATAATCTAGTGTGATGTGCTACCTATGGATAGTGGTGATATCTTATTGGGCCGTCCTTGGATGTATGACAAGAATGGGACTCATGGTATGCGCGACAACACCTATACATTCATGCATGGTGGACAGCAAGTTACTCTTCATCCTGAGAAACCACAACCGCCAAAGAAGAATTCCTGGAAAGCTGCCACAAAGGATATCATGCATGTTCAACACATTTACACTGGCAATCCGAAGCAGCATCGAGTTCGAGAACTCTTCTTTCGAGTCTAGGGCCCCAGCCGCCTCTCAGACCCTCTTCAAATCAGATTAGGATTATTATTAATATTATTAGGAAAGTTTCTATTTTTAGCCTAGGGTTTTCTTGCTTATTAAGATTGTTTTACTATATATATGGCTTTGTAGAGAAGAACTTCTCAGATTTGGTTGATTAATAGAATTGGGTTTTTCCCAGAGGTGTTCCTCGTGTGTGTTGAAGTCCTTTGTGACCGTTCGAAGTGTCGTTGGACACGTGCTCAGGCACCTCCACGCAGCCCTAGCCCTAGGGCTGCATCAAAAACAAAGCAAACTGCTGCTTTTGTAAACTAGTGTACTTGGTTACTGTAGCATGAACATTAACTGGCGACCTGATTACCATATATAATGCTAAAAACCTATCTAAAACCCTAAAACTCTTACAGTAATAGAATCCTAATGCAAATAGAACTCTAACACAAACTTTCTAAACAAGAAACATTTGGAAAATCTTAAAAACAATGGAGAAAGTCTCATATTTTTAGATTCTGGGTAGTCTTGCATATGCTGCAGTGGATCTGATGTGGGGCCCACATGGACCATGCTTTGGAAGTCAGCACTCAATGATCCTAAAGAGCATACTCATGGCTGAATCTATTGGTACTGGTTTCATGTAGGTTGAGTCTAGGTTGACCCACTGAACTGTAGGCCCAAACACAGTGAGGTGAAAATGTTTATTTCAGCAATGAGTTTCTGGAATTTTTCAAACAAGCCCCTGTGCTTCTGTTAATTTCCAAAACTGTCCCTGATAATCAGATTTAAACAGAAAATGGACTGTTTGGGTCCTAGTTTTCTTTCAAAACTTTTCAAGACCCTTTGGGGCCATCTTGGGGTCCTCCAATTGTTGCAAATAAGCTTCAGTCATAGCAGAAACTAGATCTTTATCAATTTTTGTATTAGTTTATAAATTTTTTTATGAAATCTTCTCTAGCTTTCTTATTTGTAAAAGTGATTTCAAAGATGCTATGGACTGGAGCCTTTTGCGAACCCTTGGAGGTTGATGCATCCTTCCACCCTTCGCAACAAATATCACCCAAATTGTGAAATATTGCAAATTCTTCCACTACTTTTTGTAAAATGAAATTACTTTAAAACATTTATATATTCTTAAGCTAATTTGATGATAATTGAAGGAGCACATCCCTAGTGTATATCTTGCTATCATACAAAGCATGTGGAGAAGCAGCAATGGCTGTGTGAACTATGTGGGGAAAAAGACTGATTTTCCAGTTGGAGTGGGATTGTACCTGAGTTCAGTTTAAGCCTCTATCATTCACTCCTATCTAATCACCTTGGTTGTGGACAGTTTGAGGGCATTTATCTAGGTGAAATTCCTTGATGTTTGTTGTTTGTGCATGATGTATTGACTAATCAGACAAGAAAGCAAGTAAATAATAATGAGTTAGAAGTCTGAATTCGGGATTTTGAGTCAATGGGTTAAAGTTTGCAGGATGACGATGAATTTTGGTGGATGAAATAAGGAAGGTGAGTTGGCATTGTTTGTTAATTTTTCTCAGTTTCTTTGAATGGTAAATACATTATTATAGGAGTGCAGAACATATAACTGAGGGCTGGGGTTCAAAAAGGTAGGCACAAACCCAATTGCCCAGCTACAAAATAGAAGGCAAATGCAGGTGGCTTTTCACTTCAGCAGACCCAAAAGAACTACACTACCAGATAATGTACAATGACCCCCTTTTTGTTGAAAATGTGAGTGTTCTCGTCATCTTATGAAGCAGGTGGTTAAGGAAACTATGACAGTTGCACTTGATCCAACACCTTAAAAACATCCACAGGCCAGTGGGAAATGCACGACCTGTAGCCCACCGAATGGTCCACTGTGAGTCACCCTCCACTCTGATATGATGGATAATGAGGCCTATAGTCTCATAGCCCAGCAGGATGGCCGTTAACAATGCCACATCAACTGATAAAATCCTACTGTACCGGAACAAGTTGCCGCATTTCATGACCACAAAGCTGAGCTTGAAGCAACCTTCAGAGGTGGGGGGTTGGGATTGCCACCTAGGCTAAAGATGGGCCTGCTGATGGCATAATTAGCCACCTTGATACAGTTATACTGAATCATGGAACCCTGGGTGCCTCGAAAGGCATGAGTTAGCCAAAATTGGAAATAATTAACTCTAGTATGATGAATTTCAATATCTAGGAGCAATTATAGAACTAGGGATGTAACTGGTCAGGTTTCTTAAGGAGGTAGGCTCATGAGGCTTAGATGACAATGAATGATTCGACCTGTTTTATTGTGTGAAGCTGGATGTCAGCCAACTCATAATAGACATAAGGACACCTTGTGAAGGGGGGAGGCCAGAAATGCAATATGCAACATAAATTATACTTTTCCTATCAAAGACTCTGCATCTTAAAATTTTCCTTAAAATGATCTCGTGCTGCTGTTTTACCTCCATGATCATCACATTTTTTTCTTTTTTTTTTTTGTAGTGTCTGCTTTGTATGCCTTCCAAGCATTGAGTGCAATGAAGTTCAGTTATTGTCATACAGCTTGTCATTTCTACACAAGAATCCAAGTACAGTATAGTAAATGCCACACACAATGAGAATGATAAATGTGAGATCATTGAGTTTTCTTTTTTCATGAAGTTACCTGTGTTATGATTTTATTAAAGAAATAGGAAAAGTTGAGATCTTAATATATATTGTACTCAGTAGAAGACCACCTTTGAAGGACATATGGGAGGTTGATGAAATTAACATATAATATGTTCCACAATTGGATAGTGTTTCTCATTGTCTCAACCATGATGTTCTGGTTTGTCATGTTAAACAAAAACTCAATCCTTTTTGAGCATGTGTGCATGCATGTTACCCCAGTGAAGGCCCACCTATGACTCCAGTACACAATTACAAAATTCGTTTCATTTTGGATGAAAATTTTGAATTATTTTGATCCATCCATTAAAACAAACCAAAAACACAAATTCATTCCACTTTGGACAAAGTTTTTGAATTCTTCAAATTACTGCTTAGTTTTTTGAAAAAGGTGACTATATTAATTGCTTAAGAAATTTACAGTATAAGAGTGAGTGCGAATTGCTGCTTAGTACTTGTTACTGGTTATACATGACATATTGATGGACCATAATGATGAGATGAATTTGTTATGTTGACAGCGTTTTTATGTGTTTAATTGTTTGCATCAAATCATAGTTTTAATTTTAAATATTTATCTTATAATGTTTTGTTAAATATATATTTCTAACTTAAATATATATTTCTAACTTTTATATTTTTCTAAAACATTTCTCCGAAATTCCAAATCAGCCAAAACATTTTGCTTTGAAGACCTAACTAGAATGGGTTCCGAAACGAATTTCTCAACCATCCTCCAATGAGGTACCCAGAAAAGGGAAGAAGCAGCTGCTATCTCTGACACATGATTCATTGATTGAAGCATCTATTTGACATCCAAGTTTCATAGATCTATTTTAGTAAACTCTTTACTCATGTTTGCCTTTCTCCTCTTCTTTTCTGTTTTAAATTTGATTTCTCTTTATTATCTGATCTGTTCAGGTAGCAGAACGGACACTATTCCTTTGGAATAATGATCACATTCGGAACTTAATCACTCAAAATAGGAAGGTAATATTGCCCATTATTTTCCCAGCATTGGAGAGGAACACCAGAAACCACTGGAACCAGGCTGTCCAAAGCCTTACATTGAATGTGAGGAAGATCTTCATGGATGCTGATCCAGCGCTATTTGAGGAGGGCTTGCTTAAATTCCAAGAAGATGAAGCAAAGGAGAGAGAAATACAAGAGAGGCGGGAATCAACTTGGAAGCGCTTGGAAGATGTTGCAGCATCCAAAGCTGTTAGTACTGAGGCAGTGCTGGTCCCTCGGTTTGTCTCTCTTGGTGTGGCAACAACGAGTCCATGAGCTACTGTCTGGTAGTTAAGTCACTCTTGCAGCTAGATTCGACACATTTGCTACAGTGCAGCACCACCCTGAGTCTGAGATGAAGGGAATTTATGAAATTGCAGACCCCGAGTTCTGCATTTTATATTGCTTAGGCCAGCCCATGGGATATGAAGGGAATGTTGGGCGATCATCTGTGGGTCCATAGTCATAGTACATAGTTTTCTCACTCAGATCTGATCTCCATTTTGGCCATGCAAAAATGCAATTGTGTATCATAAGAGGGATGGTGACAGAGGTAAAGCAGCTTTCTGAGGATATACTGTGTTATTTTGTGTGAAGACTGAAGCCACAGACTGCTTGAGCTTTTACCCGATAATTTTTACTTCAGAAGCATTCCAGCGAGTGCTTTTTTTCTATATGGGTTTCTTGAAATTATGATATTTTGTATATTCTCTCTCTCTCTCTCTCTCTCTCTCTCTCTCTCTCTCTCAATTTTTTTTATATGACGTGGGTATCCTGAGTTCTTTGACCCAACGGTAATGCTTTTGGGTGGTGCCCACTAAATCCACATAAATGCACATTGGAAACATCTGGGGCTGGTTTTAAACACAAGACATGGGCGGCATGCCCATGTCTTACGCCACTCTTCCAACTCAAGCAAGTTTATTGTACTATAGATTGAGACTACATTGGATGGAAGCACCTTTGGAGGAAAATGATTTAGCTAGCGATGACGAAGTGGGCAGTTGGGTTCTCATGGAATTCTCTAACCAATGAAGATGGAACCCTTCTTTGAAGGGTAACAGTGGCAGCTTTGAAACATTTAGATTTAATGAATTCCGGATATGACGTGGGTTTGAATGCAGAGATCTTTCTATTTTGTGGCCAGTACCTGGTCATTGATTCTTGTGACTGCTACACAGTATAAAAATGGCATGTACTGTGAAATTGTTGCCTTTGGATTTTTATTTCACTTGGAGCTGTGGACCTCTGGACGATCGAATTGTTTGGGTTTGGCAAATGGTCCTTTCTCCTAGAAATTGTTTCCTTTATAGGCTGCCAACAACGATGAAGGTCTGGAATGGATTCATTAATGCGCGGGCCATTGAGTTGGCTCGGAAATTCTCTGGTGCGATTATTTTGACCCCAACATTTTGTGCGGGGTGCTAAACCCTTGGCTACAGTGGATTTCTCTAAACCTGACGCCGTGCCCTTGCATCAATCTGGAGAAAATGATGGAACTAGTTCTGGATATCAATGTTGTCCCTATTTAATTTGTTATGCTTTTGTGTTCTGTGTCCCGACCTCTTTTTCTTTTGCTAATGTTAATCCCTCTTAATTAAAAGAAAAAAATTGATATTAAACCCAAACAGCTTGATAAAAGTATTAAAATGAGCATTCAACCAGTAGTATATCCTCAGTCATATATCCTCAGTCATATGTAACTAAGCTGGAGGTATGTAACATTCAAACCGTTGATTGATCAGATGCCATAGCCCATGACAACGATTGGGCAACTTACCATCCAGTATCTTTGTTGCTACAATTTTCATTTGGACTATTGTGCTCATTTGCGTGATGGTGTCATGTCATTATCTGATGAAGCCAGATAGATGGTCGTCTCCTTGTAATAGAATTATAATGATTATCTCTGCTACTTGTCGTGATGATTGGTAAATATGAGAAGAATCAGGGAGACTTGGTCTAAACTCCAACCTACCTATTAAGTACCTTGAGTAAAATTATGTATAGAAGATGAGGAGTTGTTTGTGCAATGGGAGGGTTTTTGCTTGGAATTTTTGTTCTTTTGGGACAGCAATTCTGCATTCCAGCTATAGGAGGTCAAAAATCTTCAATTAATAAAATAAAACTTTTCATCTTCATTTTGCTCCATAAAAAGAAAGTGTACCAAACAACAATTGAGTCCACGAAAACCAAAATAATTTTTCTCACAAGGATCAAAGGTTCTTGCTAACATCTATCAGAGATAGGTAGTTGCACAACTTTTATAAGACTTACATTAAAAATAAAAAAAAGATAAATGTTTCTAATTAATAAGAATTCTCATTTACGTCTCTTTCTAAATGAAAATTTTAGAGGATTTTATGGAAAAAAAGCCCCTTAGATTTGCATTAAACACAATTAAGTCCAATTTTTTTATGTACATGGGTTGAGTCAATTGGGTTAGAATTCGTGCAAAAAAGTTTTTTTTTTTTTTTTTTTTTTGTATGTTGGGCTGGTGCACTCGGCTGAACATAGAAATAAAAAATATGGAGAAGAAGGGAAGAAGAGAGAAGAGAGAAGAAAGAAGAAAGGAAGAAAAAGATAGGAAAAAAGGAAGAAGAAGAGAGGAGAAAGAAAGGAGAAGAAAGGAACGAAAAGAAGAAGAAGAGAAGACAAAGCTGAGAAGCAAGGGGAACAAAATCCTAAATATTAATGTCTTCCCTTCTTCCTCTCCTCTTCTTCTTTCTTTCCTTCCTTTCTTCCTCTCCTCTTTCTCTTCCTTTTCTTCTTCCTCTTTTCTTCTTCCTTTCTCCTCTCTTTTTCTTCCTTTCTTCTTTCTCCTTTATTCTTCCTTTCTTCTCTGCTTTTTTTTTTGTTCTTTTTTCTGCAGGGCTAAGTGTCTCTAAGAAGAAAAAAAAAAAGTATCACTCAGCCCTGCAGAAATAAAATTGCAGAGAAGGAAAGAAGAAAAGAGGAGAAAGGAAAAAAAAGAGAGAAAAGAAGAAGGGAAGGAAAGGAAGAAGAAAGGAAGAAAACAAAGGATTAATGATTTTTTATTTTCCTTTCTTCTATTTTTTCTCCTCTCTCCTTCTTCCTTTCTCTTTTTCTATTCTTCTTTCTTCTCTCTTCTTCCTTTTTTCTCTATGTTTTTTTTTTCTCTAATGTACACCTAAGCATCTTGACATAAAAATATATATATATATAAATTCGAGCCCAATTGACCTAATTTATGCAAATTGAAAATTTAGACTTAATCATGTTTAATTCAAAAGGAGAGGGCTTTCTCTGGTAAAATCCTCAAAAATATAACTAACTTTATCTTTTATGCAATTGGGTAGGTGAATTAGTTTTCTAATGTCGTCGAAGTGGAATGGCATGTTGATCCGGTTCCAATGTAGTATTAAAAAAAAACCCTTATTACGATTAGATAATTTCCAAAATGATTTTAGAAAAAATCACTTTTCCAAAAGAGATCAAAATTCAATTGTTGATAGATTTCCTTCCCCATCATCATGGATTCGATTGGATGAGGGTGATGAATGATGTTGTTTTTTGATGATGACGTTGCTGCTGCTGCTGCTGCTGCTGTGGCTTAGATTGCAAGGGAGGGAGGGAGGGAGGGAGGGAAGGAAGGAATGAGAGTAAACAGAAGGGCTCTCGCCATCCTGATGAGAACAAGGATACACAGAAACGACGGAACAAACAGCAACCTCCCTAATTCCATCTCTCCCTCCTCGTCCCCCTTCCCCACCGTACTCTCTCTCTCTCTCTCTCTCTCTCTCTCTCTCTCTGAGGTCGTCATCTAATTCAATTTGTAGTCGACCTTTTCTAGCTGGGTTCATTGAATTTGTGATTGAAAATTTTCAATTCCATGAATTAGAGCCTGACAATTGCTGAATGCTTACTAGCTTTGTGTTTTTCATGGTTTTATGATACATTCCATGGGCAGAACCAGGTGGAATCCAGACCCGAACAGGGGAACCCACAATTCGACAAGGCAGAAACTGTTGTAGATAACGGAATGTCGTCGTCGTCGTCGTCGTCGTCATCATTTGCTCAGAAGCTCGATCCCCCAAATGATGTGGATAGGTTGGATTTCTTGGACGGTGTGTTAATGTGTTCTCACTGGTTGATCTGCCCTTTTATCTGATCAAGACAACAAATCTTGATGGTGGTTGTGTGTCTTTGCAGAGCGCTGACGCTCGTCCAGGAATCGATGCATGCAGCTATCTCCATGAATAAGACTGACATGATAGATACAACTCTCAACAACTTCACTGAGGTATTTGGTATTTGCTAACTGTATTGTATCTGTAGGCATTTGGTATTGTCTGGAATTCCTTCTTTCATTGTTGTTCTAATCAAGGCTCAAGTTCCTGCGATCTTTCGGTTCTTACCTGACATTACCTGACATGTTTGATTTATTCAAAGGAAATTTGAATTATATAAAGACACCCATCTCTGTGGCCCTTAAACTAACGGTTAGGACCATTTGATTGGACAGAAATTGGGCCCACCATTTATTCACATCCAAATTTACCAATTCCCTGCTTTTCTTAGTCACCAGGCATCCAGGTGGATCACTCCCACATGATGATGCGGGTGTTTCTAAAGGGAAAAAGCTCATATGTGTGCGGGCGCATTCATCCATGCCACTGTGTTTATCCATCATTCAAAAATATTACTGCCAATTTATAGAACCCTGGAATCTAATGCATTAGCCATACAGGGTTATTTTAGTCTTTCTCAGGATAACCGCCGGAAACTACTGCTTGTACTCGCCAGGGAGTACAGTGTTGACAGGACACGGATTCGTGAGCTGATTCAGCAGTATCTTGGACTCGATCTCCCTGGTGGTATGTTCCATTGCCCACATCTTGGTTTGTTGTCAACTTCCATATTTTGTTTATATTCCTCTTTGAAGCAGTCCTTGATGGAACTTTCACTGTTTCAGCTGACAAGGTGCAACAGTCAGGCCTCGATGAGGAGGGCTTGCTCTCTGCTTTTTATAGGATTGAATGGAATCTGAGACAGATTCTGAAGCCTATGTATGAAATACTGTTTGAACGGCTCAACACACACCCTGGCGGACTGAAGTTCTTATCCATTCTTCGGGCTGACCTTCTCTCTGTGATTGCGTAAGGTCCTGTGCCACTTTTTCTATTGTTTTCTGTTCACTGTCTGTGCACTTCCACATCGCATTTTTTGAAGTCATAGTGTATAACACATCAAGTCTCCAACGGTTGGTTTCTCTTGAAACCTCAGATGCCGATCCCTCAAACTCCATGCTAGGCAGTCTAATTCTATTACACTTTAGTTTGGTACCAGTTGATCTTGTTCCAAATGTCAACTAAATTGCTCCCTCGTGCTTCTTGCAAGGGTGAAGGAACTAAAGCAAAGATACTCAATGAGAATTGGACAGAAAGCTGCAAGCATTTACTTCTTTAAGTATCAAACTGCTCAATATCTGAGCACATGACGAATCAGTTCCTCCTTCTGAAGCTTTCACTTTCTCTCTAGGCGAACCTGGATTCACGTTTTCCTTTGGTGTCTTGCACTTAACATGATTACCACAATTCCATCACATGTGCACACCGAGTGTTGAGAAGGACTGTGTTGCAATCATAGCATGCATGACGGAATGATCTTGTGTAGATTTCATTCCCTCACCTCTATGTTTAATGAAATATTTTTTAACAAAAGGAGCGTTCATAAAACATAGTATCTGCACAAGCAATTCGTTGTTCTTGAAATTAATCATCATCAACATCATCATCAAAGCCTTCCCTCAACTATGAACCTGAAATTTTATGAAAAATAATGATACTAATAGAGAGAGGAGGAGAAGAAGGAAGAGGAGGGGGGTGGATTAACAATTATGTAACAATTGACCAATTTTAATTTTCCCTAAATGCAAATGGGGCATACCTTAAACCTTGCTATCAATCCCCCCCTAGACCTTAAAATGCCTAAAAAAAAATCCTATGAAAGCCGACATTTTTCTGAAATAGCCCATTACCTTTCCGCTGGGATGGGGTGGGGACTTAATTCCATTTAAATGGATGGGAATCATGAGTTGGTGCCAGCTTGCATAGACAAACAAGCTCCTTGATACAAGTGGACCTTTCTGAGTAATATTCAGAGCAGATGGGTTGACAGATGCATCATGCACGGCATTCATTGTGGTCTGGGAATAGAATTTTTAAAGCTTCAGCTGAGACCTTTTGGAATGTTCTTAATGCGGTGATTTAGGAGGATTAGTAAATGGGGCTATGCTTAGGAAAGAATTACAAATTTGGATGTAATTTTGCACATTTGAGAGGTTGTATGGTTTGTGGCTTCACAAAAGAAATAAGTCAAAAAAGTGGTCCCCTCCTAAAAAGGTCATTACCCAATGGGGTCCCACCGAAGCACGGTCATTGCTTTGGTGCAATGGTTTAAGTCTCGGGTGCCATGCGTGATAACACAGGAGCAGCCACAAATTATATCCAAATTGAAATTTAATGTTGATGGGGCAGGTAGAAGCAAACTGGGGCTAGTTGATATAGGTGGTATTCATCACAAATTTTAAGGTCAGTCTTTCCTCACTTTTTCTAAGCCAATGGCTTGAAGCATGCTAATGAAGCAGCGGTTTAAGTTTCTGGATCTGTTGATAGTGGAAGGCAACTCCTCCAATGCTATATCTTGGATTGTTAGCGAGGGTGGGGGGCCTTGCCATCTTCAAATCTATTTTAATGCGGTAGAACAGCTTAAAGTCTCTTGTAAAGGTGGACTACGCATATTCTTCGGTTTGCAAATGATGTCCTGGTCAGCTTGGCTAAGAAGGCAAGAGGATTATGAATCTTTGATTGACCATAATATGTAATGGTTTTGACAGCATTTTTGTTTAGTCAGTTTGCTTTTGTTGGGATGTTGTGTGTTTCATTTCTCTCATTAGGTATATTGCTCTTATTCCTGTTTTTACTTCTGCACTTGTATTTTGTTAGCGTTCTTTTAAAATGAACTTACCAGGTACCATTCAAATTGATTCAAGTATGACTTTATCCTCTCAAGACTGAAGATTAAAAAATCAAACTTTCACATCGCAGTACTGTTTCTTGTTTGCGTATGCAGGGAGGAAAATATTGCATCTTTGCGAGCATTGGACTCATATCTAAAGGAAAAGCTTATGACATGGCTTAGTCCAGCGGCTTTGGTGCTTCACCGTATTACTTGGGATGACTCTGCCTCTTTGCTGGAGAAAATTGTAGCATATGAGGTTTACCTTTTATTTCTTTCTAATACTATGTTGCTTGATATTCTATTTTTCTAAAAGGATATGGTTGTCCTGTTTAGGCTGTGCACCCAATTAGCAATCTTCTAGATTTAAAGAGAAGGTTAGGTGTCGGTCGCCGTTGCTTTGGATATCTACATTCAGCACTACCTGGTTAGCAATTCCTGTTTCTGCAACATTTCTGTATCCTTTCTTCTTTTTGTGGGGAAAACTTCTAGGGGACAGTCATAGTCTCTAAGGTTATCCATCTAGGCTACAATGCATGAGATACTGGACTTACAAAGGGTTTTGGAAGATGAAAGACAAAATAGAAAGAAAACAGCAGTCTGACAATTATTCGAGGCATTTCTTGAGGACCTAAGGTCCATGAAGGGTGCTGTGCTGAATTTTGATCTTGTTGGCTAAAAAGACAGAGAAGTGTGGAGGTATTAATGTTTATTTTGTCATTTTCACATTCTGTATGAGGTCAAAGGTGATCTTTTTGACACCAAGTAGATTGGTGAAATTAAGTAAATTCTTTGGAGTCAAGCAAGATTGATTAATAAGATATTGAACTTACACAAGGGTTGCCAGAAGTCATGTCACCATATTTGTTTCCAAATCTATGCGGATGCACGGTCCATATTTATCTTCTTCTGTATTGATGTGTGCTAGTGTTGGTTACTCTTTTACATTCTTTACATACTAAAAATTTAAAAACTAGATAATTGTGGTCAATGTAGAGAAGTGTAAAAGAAAATGAGAATAAACGAGAAGTAAATTTCACAATTCCTGAGGCACATATTTATAGTCGATCTCTACCATGTCTTGATGGTTTACAATATTAGGTCACAGGTTCGAGATATGACACCAACAAAGAGGTACATATTAAAAAAAATCTTCTTCCTAATGGGAAACAGAGCTTAAATTGGTTAAGTGTTAGCCTCCCATAGCACCAAAGAATCTGGCTTGTCCCCCAATAGTTCCAAAGAATCTGCCTTGTTGCCTATGAAGATTCCTAATTTCCTTTGATTATTGTAAATGACATGGAATCATGAATATTTATGCTCAAAAGTTTGGAGGAACAAACTAGCCATTATATATATATATATATAATGATGAGGGACACTTCCTTTTTTAGACCTATCAAGTTCAAAAAGGTGTGATGAGTGTGATGGCTTTGTCCTTTTCCTCATTAATACTTTCCAACTATGGAGTGTCCCTCACTATTTTGGTGAAGGACATATGTATATGAATATTCTCCATATATATATAGGGGCCTTTTCCTGTGCATACGTCCCTCATGGACTTTTCGTGCACACTCTTTGGTGGGGCCCACTGTGGACCCTACCAAGGGATGAGACTAGGGGGTTGGAAAGATTTATGTGAAAGCACCTTACATATCAAATTTGGTCTCAATCACATATCCCTAACCCCTTCATCCATAGCTCACAAATTCATTCCGTTCTTATTGGTGTATAGTCGATCCAACAGTCCAATAAATTCGGATTTGACCGAAAGTTGGGGCGAGTTGCTATCATGGGGTCCCATGTGTGTTGCAAGGTTTGGATTGTGTGATAGATGGGCCCCACCTAGAGTTCTCACAAAAAAAATGGTGAGGGACGGATGCGTATGAAGATTCTCCATATATATATATATATAAACTTTGTCCCAACTATATTGGAGTCGGTACATGAATTATGTTTCTCCATTTCAGTCCATCTTGAGCCAAATCCTCGGATATGTTGCACTTCTTCAAATATATGGTTACTACTTCCATCCATGCCCTCTTCAGCTTACCCTTCCTCTCGGTGGGCCATCAATCTGCATAGCAAAACTTTTTCTCATTGGCACCGTTGTTGGCCTGCATTGGACATGTCTAAACCAGCCTTGATAAAGGAGGGTTGTATTAGTTAGGTTGACAGCCAGCATAAAATTTTGTCACAACCCAAACATGAATAGATATGTATATATTTTAAATATTTCATTCAAGTGTGAGATTATGGTTGCAGTCTTTGATACATGGACTCACCTAAGACTATGATGCACCTGCACCCGATACTCGTACTGATGCTTCATTTCTAAGGTATTTGACATACTTTCTTGAGGAGCACCTGCATCCGATACTAATGCTGGGCCGTGTAACATAGGTTTCAGTTCCAATTTCATTTGTTGACTTCTTGTCCGAAGCCTATCTCATATTTTCTTGAGAGTCTGCAATGTGCTTATGTTGATGATTTATGTCTCTCTATTATGAAGTTGCAGAAACTAATTTGATTCAGAATATTTCTTCAGGAGAACCCCTTATATTTATTGAAGTTGCACTTCTGAAAAATGTGGCTCATACAATACAGGTACACATTTCCTTTCTCTCTCTCTCTCTCTCTCTATATATATATATTTAAGCTATGGACTGATTACTGGTTTTTGGAATCAGGAAGTCTTATGGGATGATCCTCCTATACCTGAATCTGAAGCAACATGTGCATTGTTTTACTCTATATCGTCGACTCAGGTATGTTAAGCACGTCCACAGTGTTGATAATTGTGCCGTGACACTCTCCTGCCATGGTTATAGTTCCTGTAAAATAGCCTGAGATGTTGATATGATGCCTTTCACCATTGGTCTTGTCCTAGCTTCTTGTGAATGTTGTTTAATTTGTAATGTGCAATCTTTTGAGTATGAAAATCACTGTTAGCCTGTAAATCACAACTTGAAGGCTTCACAAGTACTTATCTTCATAGGGACCCTATTTATGTTCTTATTTCTACATTTGAACTAGAAGTCATATTGTTTCACTTGTGTTTTAGGATTTTTATTTATAGAAATTGCATACGAAAACTTTGTCCTAGTTTGTGTCTTTGCATGTACGCACTCACACAAATGTCTCTACCTGCTGAGCTGCCAGATTTTGAACCAAAAGGGCATCCTTGAATTCTCTTCTAGATGTGAACATTGTGATCAATCAGTGAGGACAAAATTGGGGCCTCACTACTATTCTTGGTTTAAGTGATACAAAATGGTGTGGCATTTGTTATTCGGTTTAGACGTAATACAATAATTCTATTCAAACTTGTTTCTGACCCTTGTTGTCGCCATAATTGACAGGCAGGTCTAGCTGGAATCAACCTTGGAAAGTTTCTCATTAAGCGTGTAATTGAACTGGTGAAAAAAGATATGCCGCATGTGTCTGTAAGTTTTAACTTTTTATGCTGAAAATATTGACAACTTGATTCATATCTGAAGGGCATTATGAAGTGTACATCAAATATCCATCCACCAAATAGTTCATTTTTGACGTGTATTCTTGGTTGGCTGGACCTTGATTAGGTTGCAATATTTGACAGTGGTAAGTACTTGAATTTCTATGGCATTTTATCATTGGTAGCCCAGGCTTATCATGTCAAGTTTTTCCTGTTGAACTTCTTCATCCACTTCAACTAGTTTTGTTGTTTCTTCTGAATATTCATAAAACAGGAAGGTACATATGGTCTAAAAGCACACAAGAAACTGAATTGTGAGCACTGATATTGATTTCAACCAGTGATTAGTAACTGCCTTAGGTGAGAAAGGAATTGAGGTCATGAGGTGATGTTCTATTAGTGGTTGTAGTACTCTTCACACTTGCTGGAATGTTAAGCTATGTCAGTTTGGTGCTGATGTAAATACAAGTTTAGAATAGGCCCCGACGGCTAGCAAGTTTATCTAAAAACAAAGAAATATCAAGCATCACTAACCAGTTTAGGTAGGATTTGGGACAACTACCCTTCAAGAAGCAGTAAAGGACCACTTAGGTAGGATTTAGGACATAAATTTGAAGGTATATAGGCGGGAAAGAAAATTATAATTAAAACTTCCTCTCCATCCATCATTGCTCGAAACTAACGAAAAAATACTCTACACATAACTAGATACGAGGATCTCTACTGTTTATATTGTGTCTAACAATGTATCTTGAATCTCTGCCTTATTTTAGAAGCTTGAATCATCTTTACTGCATATGAAACATATGTCAAGTTGTTTGTAAAAAAAAGGGACTTAATCCATCAGAAATTCATATGCTGATAAGAAACAAGAAACTTGAATTTCATTTCCTTCAATGGTCTTATATAGTCAACAGAAAATTATATGATATCACTCAAGCATGCACCAAAAAGTCACATATCATATTGTTGCTACATCCAGACATGCCAGAAGAAGATTGCTTCTGAAACACTCTTTTGTTCTTTATGTGAATTTTGAAGCTGATTTATTTATAATATTTGAGCAATTTACCTAGAAAAAGCATCTTAACAATTTTATTGTTTTTTCTGTAATATAATTATGATGCAAAATCTACTTTAGTTCACCTCGTATTTGCTACTTTCTTCATTTGAGCATGCTCCTTACATTTACTTAAACTCTTGTCTCTGAAGACATTTGCGACACTGAGTCCAATTCCTGGATTTATGCAATGGCTTCTATCCAAGCTGGCTTCCCAGTCAAAGCTTGCTGAATCAGAGACCGAAGACAAAAGAAATTCATATGGAGAGAGAACAGGTTGTACTTTCAGAGAAGATATACTTCATCCAGAAGAAGAGAGGGCATTGTTGGATTTATCTGTGTAAGCCTGCCTTTTACTTTTACTTCTTTAATAAGTAATGCCTTATTCATATGTAATGAAAAGTTAATTTAATTTCTGTTGGGTTATTCTTTTTGTAAAAGCAACAGATGTTTTGACATTTGGATATCCATGTTCTGTTATGCATATTGCTATGGAAACTTAACTATTATGTGTACCCTTTTTTAATTTTTGAGAAATGAAGAAATGGGATATGACAAAGAAAAGAATATGCACAAATACAGGATCTCATCGAATAGATGGGAATACCCGAAATTTAGGAAACGGAAAAATGAACTAAGAACTTAAACCATCTATAATCAAATTACTCTTCTTGTCAGCACCTTGGCCAGTGCACCCAAGACTACATTTACTTTTCTCCAAATGTGGTGTAAAATGGCCTTTAACTCCTTTGAGAGTTCTTTGGTATGATTGTGTATGTAGAAAAACAACAGGGTGCAATTGCTCCTCTCACCCAAGCAAGCACATTCCTCCAATCTCCATCCGCTGATTATTACCTGTAGCTTACAATTCTCATAAAAGAAAGATTAGAAGTAGTTATTGGACAATTTTTTTAGCAGTTTTACTCTGAACTTTTTTTTTTTTTTTTGCAATTTTCTATTTAAAGTTGGTTTTGTCTCTGGACTGAGAATGTAATATGCATTACACTTGTAAAGAGCGAGAGGCACAAATGGCACAAGAGGCACAAATGGCACAATCTGTGTTACTTCTTGCTTCCAAAGATTGGATGATACACAATACACATGTTTTTTTTTTAATCAGTAGCAGAGACTTTCATTAAAAGAAATGGTCACTACAAAGAAACAGAGGGACCAAAAACGAAGGCCCGCTGGATCTCACAGCATGCATACAAAATACAAAATTGAACACAAGGGAAGATAAATGCTGAGTGCCCCTATCTCTTAGATAATGGGGACATACAATAACTAAATTACTCTTAAAAGGCTAAAACAAAGCAAATTTTAAATCAATAAAAAAAATTGTGGAGCTTCTTTCACATGATTTAAGTTTCTACCTTCAACTTTGTTCTTCAAGCTGGAGAATGCAACATAGTAGGGAAAAAAAGGAGTATGTCTAGGAAGAAGTTGTGCATTTTAAGTAACAGAATATGGTCTTCTTATAATATATTTTCTAAAAAATCTTTCTCATCATACTCACCATTTCTAGTTATTTCTTATTTTACTTGTGTCTTTTTTAATTTTTGCAAAACTATTCAGAAACATTCCACAAAACTATAGTGAGTGCATAAATTAATTAGGTAGTTACACACAGTTCAAGCACTTCACTCTAGAAAGCTTTTGCTGTAACTTCATATGCTTAAAATTGTATCTTCACGTCTTGGGGTGTTTTCCTCACTGTGTCAATGTTCTCAAACTTAGGGAGCCTGCTGCAGGAAGAAGTGGCTTGGAGGTTTTGCTGAACTTGCTCACATCGCAACAGTGTGAGTGGGCTAAGTCTGATAGATTGTCATCAGTATTACAATCTTGTCTCATGCGATTGTGTACAAGGTATGCCATATACTTTAGCTCAATAATGCTCAAGGATTCCTTATTATGTATTTTTTTCATTGGGACTTCTCTAAGCATATGAGAGAGGGAGAGAAAGGTTCACTAGTGTGATGCGGAAAACCTAGGGAATTACTTCTCTTCTGATGAACATTTACAATTAACAATGATATTACACACCAAAGGGAGTACTGCAGCTTTACTAGAATGATAAAGTAATAGCCAACTAAGCTACTGAGGGAAGCGTCAACCATCTGACATGGATTCAGAACCTCTTTAGTCATTCTAACCAAAATGACCAACCCCAAAACATGGGGAGAAACAGCATATAAGAGCGGTATACCCTCCCCAGGAGAAAACACTATCATATTGATTGCTTCATAAGTTAAGACTTAAACATGTAAAATGGCTTTTAGTTTCACAACCATGAGTTAAGAAAGCTCAATGTTCACAGGTACCTCCTTCAAGAGAAAAAGCGAGGAAAAGCTCTTGATCCAGTTGCAAACTTTCACTTGCAAAATGGAGCGGTATGCCCTATTGTAGATTGTGGCAAACCAGTTTTTTTTTTCAAAATCATGCATCACTTTCCTATCACTGGTTGAATTGTACCTTTGATAACATAGTTGCCGTTGGCCAAAGTTAACCTTTGGCATCACTTGCATAACATGCATGTTGATAATGAATGTCTTTGGAATCACTCTATCACTTCTTCGTCTTTGAAGGCATCCTTTGGAGATTCAACCATCTCCTTGCTATATCCTTGCTATATTGAAAAAATTAGTCTTCCTCTAAACATTATTTAGGAAAGGTATTAGAGTCAATTTTTAATGTGTGTGATGTGTTCCTCTAAACCTTTTGAAAGCATCCTTTGGAGATTCAACCATCTCCTTACTGTATTAAAAAAATTAGTCTTACTCTAAACCTTATTTAGGTAAGGTCTTAGAGTCAATTTTTGACATGTGTGATGTGTTCCCCAATGATGGAGTTTGCGCCATCCCCTCAAAATGGTACATTAGCTAGTTGATGTGGTACTAATTGTCAAGTCCAACTAGCCAATACATCCCAAAAGCTTAAGCTGTAAGGAAGCGGAAAATGAATATACTTAACACCTCTCTCGAACGGAGCATCGGTCGAATTCGCAACCCACACGTGCCTACTTATGTGATATGTGCTTGCTCACATGACCTAGAGGAACAGCACCTCTGAACTTGAGATTTTCCATGGCTCTGATCCCAAGTTGAGTCCAACTACCAATACATCCCAGCAAATACCTTCTTGTGTGACACTAAAGATTACTGGTTTTTTTTTTCCTAAAGCCAATATTTGTTTTTGTCCTGGAAATTAAAACGATAAAAAACATAAAAAGGGTGGTAACTTAATTTGTGTCATTTCATCCGAAAGGTGGTTCTTGATTAGTAGCTAAAATTTGAATGTAATACTCAAATGTTTTACAGTGGAAATTAAGGTGATACAGTTCAACTGTTAAATGATATCACTCCCATTGAAATCAAAGTTGGATGCATTATAAGCAGGTTTTCTGATCTGACAAATATGGCCTTTGCTTCTAACATTGCATTAATTTCTTCATTTTTGTTTCCCAAGGTTCCTTCTTGTTACTTTGGGCACGTTTGTCCAGCCCCTTCTCTCCAGAAAAAAGCATGGAAAGTGAAAATGCTTTTCCACTATGAAAAAAGTTCCACATTTGGTGTGGCCCCTTTTCAATGAGGGAAATTGGAAAAATGAACTAAATTTTTTGTGATTCCATGGAAAACCATTTCTGTGAAACCTATTCTCTGTAGCACCTCACGAAACCTCTCAAACACATGAGAGGTTTCGTGTGGTCCTGAATTTAAGGGAACTATATTTCCTTATCCTCTGTTTCCTTAATATATGGGACCTCTATTGGTGGTTCTTACCAGTTATATAAAATTGGGATCGAATTGCAAAGTCATATGCTGTTTAAAATCATAACTTATAAGTCATAGAAAGCTGTGGTATTTAAAACTCTAAATATTGTCGTTTTCTGTATAGTTTTTGAAGCTTATCTATTTGATTAATAAATTAATATTAGCTCATTCTAACTTCGGATATTTTTCCACCCAAGTTTCCATTATAGGTCAAGGTCAAGAAAGGTAAACCTTTTTAATGGCTGCATAATAGAATCAAAGAAGATGTTACTCGGGCTTCAAGGCTTATTCAAAATTTGATGCTCATTTACAAAGATATAAGTGAATTAAAAAAAGGGATCAAGTCCATTGCTTAGTTTTAAGCAAAATCATGAATCCATGTCAATATCCTCTTTTTAGAAAAAATTGGAAGCATAAAAAGAATTAAATTAAGAAATAAAAAGATATTAGAAAGGGGTGATCAAAACTAAGATTCAAATAATAAATCTATAAGATTATGAATTCTGATACAATGGTCTTTACCAATGAATATGGAAAGCCTCAGCATGGATGGGTATTGCCTAAAAATTGAGTGGCAGCCTACAAATAGTTAAAGGATCACGGCCCAGAAAGAAAAAGATTAAATAAAAAAGGTATCTTGATATTTTGTGGGCGTCCATCATTTACCGCAAGCCAATGATTTACACCTGTTAGATATCCAAATATTTGTCCATATGGGCCACCTACATGTATGGACTCGGAAGTTTAGCTCTAATTTATACCAGAAAGATATTGGCAATCTTCCCGAGTTCATGTACTTTTTTGTTTAGATAAAATTCAATGAAGCCATATGGACCAGCTTTAACCTTACCCTGTTTTGAACATGGGTTAGATGTTTGGGAGGTTAAATTGGATGGCGGATCGATCAGAAAAAGGACTGCATCAAAGTGGAGGTATCATGGTAAATTATATTTACAGGTAGTTTTCTTTTCCAACCATTTCCAACTGTCTCTTTTTTTCTCATGACATTACTGGGTGTCTCCTGCCATGAATGAGACTCAAAAGACGTGCAGAAAAGTTTTGAATAAACAAAAGTTTTCAGGTTGGACAAGATAGAAGAGAATGCGCAGTCATATTTCAGTACTGGACAAATCCGCCAGATGTCTTCTGCTGAGTCTTGAGGTGATTCCCTATATGATTCTTTTAGCCACTGAATTCCAGAGATGCGGTTCTTGAAAATGCCAGTTATTACCATTTTGGGTTTGCATTTTGTGTCAGGTTTCTTAGTAAATGTACACTTCACTTAGTTTGATGGATAAGGCTCTGCTCATATGAATGATGGTGTTGTGACTAATTTCAAATGGACGTGATCTCGCAGGCCTTGCCGTCACACTGATGACTTCATATGAGCAATATGTTAGTAATTATCATATTTCCCAGACCAAGTGTTTGACCTCAAGAAGTCCCTGATATTGCCACATCATTGCAGGAATCGGGAACCTTGAAGATAGAAGTCCAGATTGGAAAGTTTGAGGAATTAAATCTTAAATCATGACATACCTGCATTTTCTTATTATATCTTGATATTTCAAATTTGAAATATCTTTGTATGGACTCACATATTTACATCAAGTATTTTCATCTTCAGGAATTCCAAGCCATAGGATGCAAGGTGCATGTATAGTATATCTGCACAAAAATCAGAACATCTCACTCTTGGGCCCCATTGTGGTTAATACTTAGCCCAAACACGTAAAGATTGAAAAATCTTGGCTAACATCCTCTGATCAAAAAAGAAAAAATACTGAATGGTTCATGTTCAATCTGTTCAACAGAAATAATTGAGTGGTTTAGTTTTTCCAATCAGGATTCTGTTTGTACTAATTCCATCCAGACCCATGATAGGGCCCTTGACATGGATGGTTTCTATTGCTGAGCACATAGCAGCATGCTCTGTGAAAGCATGCCAAAGGAGTATGTGGCAGTGTACTGCAGCAGAACTTGCAAGGAAATGGCTCAAGTATAGCATGGATGCATTCATAAGGTAGGCCAAGTGTATTGAGTCACAGATTGTGCAAACTTGTTCACATGACTGTGATACTGATTCATAATAAGAACTCTAAGATAGTTATCTCTCTTTCATTTTAAACATAACTATCATTACACTGTTATCAAATTGGATTTTAAGTTTTTAACCTCAAATGTAGTGTCCAGAACTAGTTCTAGTGACGGACTTATATGTCAAACATCGGGTGAGTTTCTAGCAAAATATTGGGTAATTTATAGGAAACTCAAGTTGTTATTAGCGTGGAACATGGCTGGTTCTGAAAAGCTAATTATCTCAGGGGCCGCGTCATGAACTCTAGATAGTCAAGAGGAATTATAGGTCCAGATTTCAAAAATCTGTCCTTGAGTTCTCAGTTTGTGCCAGTGTGGTCCATGATTTAGTGATCCAAACAATGGTAGATGCCCCATCGTGAATGGTTATGATTAGAAATCTATCAAATTGAAGATCCTTGTCTTTCAGCATTGCCCTTTATTAAACAGATCCTCTCACCTCTTTACTTGGATATCTTCTTTGCTGACTGGATGGGCAGCTGGAATTGAAACATAGAAAACCATTGTTAGCTTTTCATTTACTGACCCCTTCTATTCAATTAAACAGTGACGTGCATCTCTATAGCTATCGAGAAGCATTTTTAGTGGCTGTTGACAGTGTTAAACTATTGCCATAATATTGCATTATTCACCTGGAGTTTGTATTTTCCCAGTAATATCATAATATCTTCGAAATATCACCAAAATTGAAAATCTTGAGAGAAAATTGGCATTATGTGATTAAGATCAGAATAAAACATGAATATAAAAATAGTTTCATTCACATTTTGTATTTATATGTTGTAATCAATTTTGATTATCAATAAAGTTGCTTTGTGAGTATTTCTTCACTTATGTTAAGCATATGTTGTGCTTTATTGTTGTTGTTTAAGGGATTGCTGACTCAGAAGTAAGAGAGTCAAAAGTCTTAATACTTAGTTGTGTGTTTGTTATTATTGAGAAATTTTGATCATTCCACCCGGAGCGCAGAGGTAGCCATTTGTATCGCCGTTGTTAAGCCGTGTGAAGGCGTTGAAAGGCGTGTTGTTGGTGTGTAAATCCTCAAAGCGTTAGATACTCGTGGTGGATTTGGTAAAGAATTCCTCAGTAATACAAATTATGGCTAAGTTTATTAAGAAGATTGTACTTTCTTCTTCCTCATCATCAAATTCCTTATCTTCTATGTCTATTAGAAATAGTGAAGAAATTAGCTATGATGATTTAGATCAAGTTATCTGTGACTGGACAATTCCAACTGTTCAAAAACATGAAGTTTATCAAATGGGAAGTTTTCAATTAAAATCAAGTTATAAGATAAAAACGATTGAAAGAACGGAATCTATTACTAGTAATATTCAGCATCTTTCTTTAATTAAGCCCCAAGAAATACAAGAATATAAAAAAACATATAATTATATTCATTTTGGCTTAGTACAAGTTGCTTTAAAACCTTTAACAAGACTTGGATTAAGAACAGAAGCTCTTATGTATGTTCAAGATACAAGACATAAAAAATTCAGTGATTCATTAATAGGAATGGTTGAATCAAGTCTGGCCAACGGCCCTACTTTCTTCAACTGTTTTCCCAATTTCTCTGTTTCTCTTACAGATCCAGGAGCACATGAAGCCCTTACCTTAGCCATCCAAACAAAAGGTTTTGATATGAATCCTCATAATCAAAATCTTGCCATTGTTTATCGAGTTTATTATAAACTAATGAATTCAGTTGTTCCAGGCGTAGCCTATTCACATCAAGCTAAAGGTATGACTACCTTATTCCAAACTAATTTAAAAAATAAAGTCAATATTCCTAAACTTATCCAATGGAATGATATTAATTTATCCGGTAAATGGCTTTTAGAAAATGCTCAACCAGAAAGACCTAAGGAAAATCAAGATATAGAAAACATAATTGAACATGAAGATGGAAGTGTTGAAATAAATTTCCAAACAGACTCTAGACTTACCACCCCTACAGTTTATCAACCTTCTAAAAAATCCTATTCTCATCCTCCTTCTGTGGTAGGATCATCCATGCAGGAACCACCTCAGGTAAATTTGAGGCCTACAGGACTTGTTTATCCTTCTTATCAAGCATCTCCATCTCATACATACAATCCCTCTGAAGCAGATTTCAACATAAATGTTATTGAAAGTTTTGAAATTAATAAAGAAATGTTAAAAAAGAATTTAGCCGCACATCCTCTAACAAAACCTTTCTTTAAATATGTTTCTTCAGAACATCAAAACTTTTTGAAAGAAAAATGGTATAAATATATGTGTGATCATGAAATCAATATTTATTTCTTTGATTGGCTTAAATTGGCCATGAGGAAAAGATATAATAGTGATGATTTAGCCCTAAATATGATAACAAAATTAAGCTCATCATGGATCATAGCTTCAACCAGTTCTTCGCCTCAGAAAACAGAAGAATCTATTCATCCTCCACTACATCACATCATTTATAAAGATACTTCAGCCGTACCTATAAAAGATGTTGCAAAAATCCAAGGAGATAAAGGCAAATCTGACTTAGTTTACAAATCAGATTTATGTCATGTTGTAGAACAAAATAATTATACAAATATCAACCTTCATACTATTGGCCAACAGACTAACAGAATTGAAGAGAAAGTAGAATCTATTGTCAAAATTCATGAAGCATCCTCCTCTTCTCAAAAAGTAATAAAGACACAAACTTTAGGTTTTCAGGGAGAAATCCTAAGGGATATAAAGCTAGAAAAGAAACCTTTAAAATTTTCTGACGAACTTATTAATCAATTATCACACAGTTTTACTAATATAAAACTGCAAGAAAATAAAGATCAAAAAGCTGAGAAATCTATAAATGTTTTAGGCTCAACTTCAAAAAATTCTACTTCCAGCTCCGATTCTGAAGCCATAGATTTTGACGAAAATTCTCAAGAAGAACCTCAAGATAATCAAAACCATCAAGACTCTCTACAACTCAATAAAATATTTAAAAGACAAAAGCCAATTGTCACTACAGCCAAAACAAGAAATTATTATCCACGACCAACACCAGTAGATCTTCAATTCGAAGAACAAGCTACGCTCAATGGTCTTAAATTTGAAAGTTCATCAATATATGAATGGAGTGTGGACGGCTTATCTGAATATCAAATTATCCAATTATGCCAACAGATGATGATCTATGCTTCCACAATGATAGCTGCCGGTAATGATCAAAAACATGCAGCAAATGCTGTTGTCCTTGGTTTTACTGGACAGTTAAATGGTTGGTGGGAAAAATACTTATCCGACCTAGAAAGACAAACTATTCTAAATGCAGTAAAAAGAGATCCAGCCGGAAACCCTCTTATGACTCCTCAAGGACAAATGATCCCTGATTCCGTTTATATGCTTATTAGCAATATCATAAAACATTTTGTTGGAAATTATATGAATGTAGAAGAAAAATTAAAAACCCAACTAATCAATTTATCATGCCCAACTTTATCTGATTTTCGATGGTATAAAGACGTTTTCTTATCAAAACTTTATACAATTGATTCAAGCAATGCAGAATTTTGGAAAGAAAAATTTATATCAGGTCTTCCTAAACTTTTTGCAGAAAAAGTTCGAGAAGAATTACTATCCGAAAATTATGGGAATTTGAACTATGCAATGTATACATATGGAGATTTAATCCAAATAATTAATAAAGTTGGATTTTCCTTATGCAATGAAATGAAACTCAAACGGCAAATAGAAAACCAAAAAAATATCAGTAAATATGAACTCGGAGATTTCTGCTATCAATTTGGCATGGAACCATTAATAAGTCCTTCAAGCCAAAAGAAAAAACATACTTTAAAAAGAAATTATCAAAAAAGAAAATCAAACCAATTTGCAACACCACGATATTATACGCCCTCACAAAGATATCATAAAAAATCCTTTCATCGCAATCCTTATAAAGAATCAAGGAAAGCTTTTTCAAAAGAAAAACCATCTTCCTATTACCAGAAACAAAAACAAAAAGACATACAATGCTATAATTGCAAAGAAAAAGGCCATATAGCACCTGACTGCCCACAATTAAAGGTAAAAACGGAAAAAGAAGTAAAAACTATTCTAAAAGGAACCTCAATAACATCCGATACAGATAATTCTTCTGATACCTGTCATTGCAAAATATTTGATAGTGAAATCCAGTATGAATCTGCCTCTTCCTCTTCTTTATCCTTAAATATGCTTTCTGCTCCAGAAGAATTATTACTCGAAATGTTTAAAGACCTTAAAGATGAAGAATTAAAAAATAAATATTTTGAAAAAATCCAAACACTAAATAAAGGCAACAAAAAAGGAAAAACTACATTAAACACTTTACCAGAACAATTTAGCATTAAAACTGTTTTAGACAGATTAAGAGAACAAAATGTTCCTCCTCATCTGACAATTCCAGACCTTCATAAAGAAATAAATTCCTTAAAACAGAACCTACTAGAACTTCAAGACCTCAAAGCAAGAGTTGAGAATCTTGAATTTCATCTCTTAAAAACTTATCAAGAAAATCAAGAGAAAATTGAAAAAAGTGAAAACAACGAAGACAATAATAATCAAGACAATAGTGATGATAATTTAAAAAATTTCATCAATTCGCTATCAAGAAATCCATTTCAAAAATGGAAAACCCAAGTCACAATTCAGATCAAAAAATTCTCTGTTAAAACCCTGTGCTTACTTGACAGTGGCGCAGATGTCAATGTAATACGTGAAGATTTAATCCCGAAAAAATATTATCTAAAAACCAAAAATAAACTCAATCTAGCTACAGCCAAGAAACAACTCCTAATCAAATACAAATTAAACGATGTTTATGTCCAAAAAAAACGGAATATACATAAAGACAAACTTTTTTCTAGGAAAGGATTTAAACAATGATGTAATCCTTGGCAATCCTTTTCTACAAATATTACAGCCCTTTCAAATTGATTCTACAGGCCTAAAAACTGTCATAAATAATAAAGAAGTAATTTTTGAATTTGAATAAGTAATTATCCAGTCTCAAATAAACTAAATTATCTTGCTACTGACTTCAGTACCATTATTGCCATTCTTTTCCCTTATCTAGTTTTAGTTCTACTCCTTATCCAGGGTATCTTTGCCACCATGGCATCAAGCTCTAGCAAAAGCAAAGCCCCTCTTGAATTCAGCTCTTCCTCCAGACCTACATCCCAGCAAATGATCATTCCTTTTTTCAACCCAGGATTATCCATCACCTCTCAAGAACTGATCAATGCTCATTGGAGTGCCATCCTTTCCGATAAAAAGAAAAATACGAGAAAAACCTTATCCAAAATTGTAACCCATATCAAGGATTTAGAAACCCAAATACTGATATGTCAAAATATCCATCAAAAAGCACTGTTATCTATTTCTGAGGATGAAAAAACATCCAGAATTAACCTCCTGGAAAAGGTTAACACAACCCTTCCAGAAGATATTATTGCAAGAATAAGAGAAAAAACTCTTTCTTGTCAGATCAAGGAGCGCTTAATGTTCAAAGCGCATTATATTAGCTGGGCAACTGGCTTTCCCAAGTTGTTCCTGCCATCACATGCAGTCGACATCTCTTATATCGAGCAAGGCTTAGTCCAAAGATTTTCTTTATCCAGTGATAATCTTGAGGTAATCCAGCAGCTCCCTGCAATCGTGCGACATGCCCTTCGCAGTCTTGGCAGCACCAAAAGACAACTTCTTATCACAATCTCATCAAGCTTGGGAGAAAGATCTGAAATACGGTTTTTCCAGCCTTATCAATTATGGAGCATTATGCAGCTAGAAGAAGGAGATTTAATTTGCAAAAAATTTAGTCCTTCTTTAAATGCTTATGAACATCACGAACATCTCCTGTTGAATTATCCACCACAGTGGTATGAAGCTCATGAAGTTGCTACAAAGGCATATAGCTTAGAACGTCTCCAAAATTATGATCCAGCCTCTGATCAGTATCAAAGATTTCTCACTTTAAGGGGACATCTCGAATTTGCATCCACATACAGATATGTTTGGTGTGACGGTCGACGAGTTGTCTGCATTGATGATGACCTCGCCGAACAAACTACAATTATACAACATCCTTCTAAATCTGGACATCCAGCATTAAATCAAATCCTCAGTGCCTATGAAGATATTTCTTTTGATATTTTAGAGACCACTCGAGAAAACTTAATTCAGCTATTCCATGGTGAACTGAGAAATAATAACTGGCATTCAGAAGACTCTACTGAAGCAGACTAAAGCTTTATCACGCAGCTCAATTTTCCACAAATATTATGAAGCTTCCAGTACCCATTATGGGAACCACGTCGTCACGTGGTAAAATTTCCATCAAGAATTGCCTTATCCTTATCATCATGAAGTTGTCACCATCAAGCCTTCAAAGAAGTCAACAAAAGTGGCTTCATCTCCGATCTATACTTATAAAAACAATATCAAAAGCAACTAGATGATGTCATCACAATAATGACATATGAAGTCAAACATTACGGCTAGACCACCTCTCTTCACTATGACGCCTTTCAGAATACTCAATAGTTTCTCTCCAGCTCCAGCGACAAGCCCACGTGCATCCTACATGCAGCAGAACGTAGCAGCAGACATATCTATACATTTTCCAGAGCTATATTTTTAGCATGTGTTCAACAATTTACACATAAAAGAAGCGCAGCCAGATGAGGTTCATATCTCTTTTGCATAGATTTGTCATCCCATTTACCAATATATATGATATCAAGAGTATTACATATACTATCTATTTAATGTGTCTATCCGATCAATTTCTTTCACCCAATCAAACAGAAGGTAGTGGAAATATTATGAGGTTTGCTTCACATCCAATCACAAGAAATGTAGTAACATACTTATGTATAGTTTTAATGACCTTGTTGATGGGGCATGGCCAACCATTAACATAGTTCAAAGATCCTGTGGTCAAATCACTGCAGAGGGATGGCAACGCGGAATACATACCGGCTTCCCTGAGATGTCCTGTTTTTAAGGAGCTTGGATCTCATGAGGTGGCCAATTACAAGAAATCCAAAGAGGGCTACTTAGTTTGGCCAATCTATTAAAACTTAAATCTCTCAAAATAAATGTGCCCCGTCTTTTATTCTCTTGGACCAAATCTGATGACTGATGGTGAGCTAAACTCATTGTTATTCCGATCATTGCATGACAATCTAATTGTAGAAATGTGTGGCAATCAATTGTTCTTTATTACCATAAAGGGGCCCATCTTACCTCAGAACTATAAAAGGGACCCATTTAATAGTGATTGTACCCATCCAAATCATCTTTCTGCCCATCTAAGCGTTTCTGTTGATGCAAACCTTTTTCTAGGAAGACCCTAGCACTTCAATTTTTTTTTTCTCCTTTCCACCCATGAGATTACCATTTAGTTTTACTGTTAAAAAAATACTACTTTAACCGGTGAACAATCTCTTCATTTATTAATTAGTACATACAAAACATGGTGATGAAATCAACCCTTCCAAGCAGAGTCAACCCCTGGATCGGTCAAGATTAATTTGGTGCCAATGCCCAGGATACAACACTTCATTGGATTTTCTTTCATGCGTGGTGTAATTACTAGCCACTGATGATATATTGCAAAATATTATAATGGAATCTTACTATATCTTGATTACTCTCCTTTATCTTGTTTAATAAAATCAACATTAAAATGATGAAAAGCATTGACTAAAGAATATATGCAGATCTTTATGTATTTCAAATCATCAAAATAGGGACCATTTAGTTTTTAACACCAATGCACAGATTATTAAGTATAGATGGAACAGAGAAAGACACAGAGAGGGCCTTACATTCCGCACATATGGGCTCATATCTTCCTAGTGATCCATTGGTGGGAGCCTTACTAACCAATGGGCTGATATATAGGTAGATCTTTTGGCTATTGAATATGAATGGTTAGATAGGTTCATCATACATCTACTAGCTATCGGAATGATCAAATGGTTGTAATTAGCTATCACTAATGGGACACACCCACATGATCAAATGAACAATATGGATTAGACATGTGGGCCCATACAAGAGCAAAGAAGCATGCTTGTCTTCAACAAGGCGTTGGTGGAGGAGGATGGGGACTGGGGATCTTAGGATGATCAGGAGGGAAAGGAATGGGAAAGGTGAAGGGCGGGAGTGGAACGGCATAACCGCACAAGCCATACGTGCAAAGGCTCCCCAAGGGGCATCGGTGAAAGCATTTGCCGCAATGGAAGGGATTGATGTTGGTCTGCATGCACAGCCCACTGCAGCACTGCCATCCGAAAGGGCAACGAACACCACACACACCACAATTGTTCACGTCCGAGCTCACTTCCACGCATCGGTTCCTGCAGCACATCCTCCACATCTCCGTCCGTCTCTTTCCATTACTCAATGTGGGCGACGGCGATGTTGATGATTCCACCTGGATGCATATCCATGGCCTGTTCCAGCACCCACTCGCTCTGGGGTATATCTCCTTGGACACCTTCTTCAGCCATACCGACCCTCTTGGTCCCCTCTGCCTACTTCCTTCTCTTCCTATTCCCACTACCAAATCCTTACTAGTACTCATTGTTGGGTTTGGGAATGCAAGCAACATTAGCACTAGTAGAGAGATTTTGGGTAGAAGGGGCAGCATTTTTTGGATGTAGCTTGTGGTTTGAGGTGGGGAAGTAGAGTAATACCTGTGCATGAATAAGGAGAAACGTCTGTGCAGGAAAGAATAAGTTGGTTTCCTGGTAGGGGAGGGGAGGAGAGGGGTGGGGTTAGCGCGTCATATCACATTTAACACACAAGGTGGCGGTGTAAAGGGTGATGGAATAGTACACCATGTGCTGTGTTGGTTAAAGGTATGGGGGTGAATTTGATTGGTCTGGAATTGGTTTGAGTTGAAGGCGTGTTACTTATGGCATGCCATTCGACTTCCAGATCTCTCTCTCTCTCTCTCTCTCTCTCTCTCTCTCTCTCTCTCTCCAAAGTCCCAACTCCACAGGGGTGAGTGAGGTCTTTCATGTTCATAATGGCTGTTCATCTTGGCATAGGCATCCACAGATAATCCGCATGTTCATGTAAACCATACAAGCAAGAAACTCATCATCATACCATTATGATCATGAGAAGCTGGATTGAATAGTGATTGACTGAATAGGTTCTTTTTATAGGGCATTTAACAATACACTAAATTTTTTACTGTAGTTGTTCTCTTATCAATTTGATATTTAGGCTACATCATGTATATAGTGGGGACCCACAATGTAGATTGGAGTTTATAACATGAATTATGGGAAGAAATGCGATTAGGTGAGAAAAGCAACCTGTCATGCATGTGGGTAGGCTGCCACTGGTAACGTGAAAGAACATGACCGCAGGTATTCTAATTAGAGGATCTGGACTCCTCATGGGAAGGGGTTGCCACCAAGTTTTCTACGTTGGGAAACAAACCAACCAATAGGAGACGGGGTCTCGTCAAATACAGCCCCAGAGGATTTGCTTGGCGGACCAAAGTTAATCATGTATCATATCATGAAAAGATTAAGAGCGGCTGGCCTTGGCTGCCGCAGGCTAATAACTGTTTAGTGGGCCTTACTAGTTGCTAGATATAGAAGGCTGTAGTAGTGAGTACCTGTTGACACAAACTCAGCCAATTAGGAGTTGTCTCATCGAAGTTATATTTTTATTTTGACAGTTCATTTCGATGGCCTTAGACTACAATATGTTGGGTTTTGTCTTGTATTCCGGTTTAACCGGATCGGTCGTCTGGGTTAGCCAGAACCGAGGCTCAGGGTTAGGGGTATTTTAGTCATTGTGTATGGGTTTTCTTGGTGGCCAAGAAAGCGGGAACTATATATATTGATGTATTGTAACCCTAGATCCGGAGGGGATTGAGATGGGATCATAGTAGATGAGTTCTCTCCTCCCGTGGACGTAGGCAAGTTGCCGAACCACGTAAAACTGCTGTGTCATGTGTGTGATTGCTTGATGGGTGTGATTGCTGTATGTTCATCGTGGTAGATCCGTTGATCGCGGGTTGTTTCCGTTGTGCCGCTTTTCCCAACAAGTGGTATCAGAGCGAGGTTGAGATCGCTCGGGTTTTGCGATTAACGGATCTAGGATTTGCGTGGGAGAAGAGGATGTGTCCAGATCATCTTTCATTGGCGATGGTGCTCGCAGTTGCCGATGGCCAAAGATCGAGTGGGTGCTCGCAGTTTTGTCTTTTTCGTCGTGGCTGAACAGAGGTTGAAAGGAGGAAAACGAAGAAAAAAAAAGAAACCTGCAACTGACCGGCCGTCGCAGCGGTCGTCGCCGTCACCGCTGCCATCCCCGAGCATCGCGGTCGCTGATTCGAGATCGGCGAAGGTGACGCGGACGGCCGGTCCCGAGTCGCTGGTCGCAGCCCGCCCCCCGATCGCCGCAGTTACCCGCAGCCGTCGCAGAGGCCGCCGTCTCCCATCGCCGCTGTTTGCCGGACCAGGCCTCCGGAGAAGACGCGCCGCCGGCCTCTGCAGAACGGGCTGCAGTCGGGTTGCAGACATCGGTTGCAGGCAGCGCCTGTCGCTGGGTTGAAGACGACCCAGATTCAGGTGTCTGGGTCTGGGTCTGGGTCGGGTCCGCTTGACCTGACCCGCTGTGCAGAAAAGCCCAAGCAGCAACAGGTCGGGTTTGGGTTCCGGGTTGGGTCAGTTCAACCTGACCCGTGAGGAGAAGCCCAGCGCAGCAGAGCAGGTCGGTTCCGGGTCAGGTCGGACCCGAACCCGGTTCGTCAGAGAAGCCCAGTGCAGCAGAGCAGTTCGGTTCCGGGTCAGGTCGGACCCGAACCCGGTTCGTCAGAGAAGCCCAGCAGAGAGAGCAGTTCGGTCCAGTTTCGGGTCAGGTGGACCCGACCCGGATCCGTTTCAGAAGCCCAGTTTGCCAGCAGCCGTGACGTCAGCAGTGACGTCAGCACAGTCAATAGGCAGGTTTGACCAAATTCAACGGCTGAAATTGTTTCTGCGATATCTTGATCGTCCGATGTCCGATCGGAGATCCGTTTGGGCCTACGGACTCGTTGTGAGGAGATCTACGCATATATGGAAGAGGATGGGCTGGTCAACGGTCAACATGGATGTTTGACCAATTGGAGTGTAGAGAATTAATTCTGCGATATCGAAGCCATCCGGAGTCGGATTTCAGATCCGTTTCTTCCAACGTGCTCACGGTGACGAGATCTACGAGGTAGATAAAAGATATTGGCAGTTTGATGGGCAGAAAATTGGGGGACTGAAGAAACTGACAGATTCACGATGATAGCAATGGATTCAAGCATCACGGGCCAAATTGAAGTGTTTGATGGAAAAACGACTTCAAGGATTGGCAGGATAGAGTGTTAGACTCCATGACACAGCAATGATTGAAAAGTGTTACTTGATGTCAAGAATGGTAGATTGCTCCAGAACTTTGATGGAAAGCTTAGATCCACATCGAAGGGATCAGGAAGGAGCGACATGCCAAAGTGGAAGAAAAAGCAAAAGGAATCAGAATCAGAAGGAGGTAGTGTGCAACAAAGCTCGGATTCGGTTGACAGGGAATCAGTTTTGGTCGCTACAGGTATGGATCCGGTTGTTGATTCATGGTATTGGGATTCGGATTCTTTCTATCATGTGGTTCGCGTAGAGATTAGTTTGATGCAAATAACTATCATGGTTGATGGATTTGTTCTTATGGGGGGATCATGCAACTGATGAGCATTTGAGATAAGAACGGTAGAAATCCAGATGTATAGTGATGTTATTCAAACCCTAACGGTTGTGATATATGTTCCGGGATTACGAAGAATTGGTTTTCTTTGTGTGCCTTATACTTCAAAGGCTGCAAGTGCATTGTAGCGGGTGGAGTTACGAAGATGGAAAAGGGAACATTGGTCATCATGGAGGGTGAAATAGTCAAAAATCTCTACAGGTTGATAGGGTATGCTTTTTCAGGTGGAGCAGTGAAGGAGACATCAAATAACAGGGGAAGAAATCTGTGGTTCAGGTGGAGTTAGATGCGACGGATCATTGGAAGATGGATTGATGGATCTTCAATGATATCATCTAGAGGAAATCCAAGAAGCCCTGAACGGAGATGATTTTCTCGGGGAAAAAAAAGTAGTTTTGTTCAGGCCGGAGTAAGCCGGTTTAAGCATCGGGTCATACCTAACCCGCATGTACTGTGCCCAACCCACCAGAACAAACTAGAACAGGACAGTTGCAGGTTTGACAGAAAGAACACCGGGATGGAGACAGAAGGAAGGATTCACAAGGTACCAGTGAGATCCGGATTCGGGGAGGTCTTCAGTTTTGTCTTGACGGATGGAAGTTAGGTTCATTGTGTTGCAAGGATGCATGCATGTGGCAACAAATGGAGAGCACTTCGAAGGTTCAAGACGGTGGTGTTGAGGTCAAAGGAGGCAACTGTGGCCACGCTAGGTCGTAGCGTGTGCGGAGACGTACCCTTCAGCGAGGTGCGTGAAGATATTACCGGGTATCTCAAGGTGGCTCTGAGGATTTACGGAATCCAAGTCAAGGTGGAGATTGTTGGGTTTTGTCTTGTATTCCGGTTTAACCGGATCGGTCGTCTGGGTTAGCCAGAACCGAGGCTCAGGGTTAGGGGTATTTTAGTCATTGTGTATGGGTTTTCTTGGTGGCCAAGAAAGCGGGAACTATATATATTGATGTATTGTAACCCTAGATCCGGAGGGGATTGAGATGGGATCATAGTAGATGAGTTCTCTCCTCCCGTGGACGTAGGCAAGTTGCCGAACCACGTAAAACTGCTGTGTCATGTGTGTGATTGCTTGATGGGTGTGATTGCTGTATGTTCATCGTGGTAGATCCGTTGATCGCGGGTTGTTTCCGTTGTGCCGCTTTTCCCAACACAATATCCAATAAATAAATTCTTATCACTTGAGCATTCTTGCATCTAGGGCAATCACGTGTCTTTTTTAAAAGAAAAGGGCACAATGGGCTTCATGCATGAAAGATGAAATTTTGGGGGAAGACACCCTAATATCCTCATGTTGACGCAACCATGAATATGATGGGCTCCTTCACACTAAGAATAATATTATACACCCTTCTCTATAAGTTTATTTCGTTTCACCCGCTTGCAAACGAACATACTCCAGGACAGAGTCTTTAGGCAAGTGGAAAATAAATCTTATTGTTGCGATCACTCAGCAATATAGGCTCATCACATAAACGGATAATGCTTGCTCAGAGTCATTAGGCAAGTGCCGAGATGGCCAACCCCTCATGCAAGATCATATCCATCCATCCATCCTCCAGGAGGGCCACACCATGTAGATAGATGGTCAAGCACATAACATCTGCTGGTTCCTGCTCGACATGACAAGCTAGCCAGCCTAATTTTGACGCTAGCTAATGTAGCCTGTACTCTGTTACAATGGAGGCCCTTGGATGCACATGCGTCACCACATCCAAACAAACATTTGGCAGCAAGCAATGAGTTATGGCCGTACCATACATATGATCTTAGCGACCAGTTGCTAAGTTACCTGTACTCAGATCATAAAGATCCAAACTGGCCTTAGGGTCATTTGGGCGCCGACAGCGAGTTGGCCTCAATGGAATTGCGCTCAAGCAGAATTTGGGGCACAACTCGAAGTGGCCAAGCCAAACAAGTTGCTGGGCCACAACCATCATAAACGGAATTGTTTTGACACAACTGCACATTATATGCAGTACTGAAGTATTTTGATACGCAACAACCAGTTCCAGCCCAGCCATTCTCATCATTAAGGGCCACAACATGGAAAACATGGCCTATAGGTCATATTGATAAGAAAACCTGTCCGCACTGGCAGCCAGCAGGCATACAGTAAATGCAAATTTGGACACCAGATCGGTTGTTGACTCTATAGTCCATGGATCATCATAATGTATGATACGAAAGTCCAGACACCCGGGGTCACCAGAAACTGATTTACTGGCCATATTCCCCAATAGTGCCAATCTGCAGGAAATGTCTGCCTTTGACTCGTAAATGCACAAGATACCTACTTTATCAGCCACATCCTAAACTGCGCAAGAAATGAGAATTGATCAGGTCCTTTAAAACCCAAAGCAAATCCAACAGCAGATGTTGTACAAGCGCACACACAACAGAAACTGTAGCGCTGTTCATTCGCCTCAACATTACTTGCTTCAAAGTGGAGTGGAATAACAAAGTGAGAAATGGATGTTGTTCAATGCTTCCTTCAGTCACATTCAACCAGGGTCTTGATACAGTAAGAACCCAAGAGGAACCAACCGATGAGAAGAAGGGAGAATGATGCCCACCCAACAAGGAATGCCCATCCAGCCACCCAAACCCCCAAGCAGACAACTGCAACAAATGGAAAGAAAGATCTGACCACTGCCATGCTGTCCACCCATTGCCCCTTCCATAGGATTAAAGCCCCCAAATTGACAACATTCCATCCTAAAGAATCACCATAGGAAAGCCGATTTAGACAGTTGGCAACAAAAGAATGGCAGTTGCAGGTGAACAGATTGTACGACTTGTGCTGATAGTGTTGCATGCTCAAGCAAAGCGCATCATCCCATGATATTGCTGTCCCCTTCTCTGTATGCTTATACCCATGCTTGCATGTGTGCCCCGCCAAATTTGGTGGAAAACAGCACTGTCCATGTTTCATCACGAACCCCCAAAAAGGAAACAGCAGAGATAACAATTGCCAAATTAATAATAGTAATTTCAACAGATAAAGCTGCAGTATCAAAACAAACAGAGGGCAGTCATGGGAAAACAGAAACAAAGGCCAATAACCTTTTAGAAATCCAACAAACTGTGCATGCAGCCAAAGGACTGCATTGTCAACTGGCAATTAGATCCAAACTCTTGATAATCTCAAGCACTGAAAGTCTGCCCTTCCAAATATTTCTTTCTTGTGTTGCATGGAGGTATTCGTAGATCACTTATTTATTTATCGTGTCGTGGACTGAATTGCTGGGTGTTTTTCCACTCAAGTTTGGCATATCAATTCTTTTCCTCATTCTTTTCCAGACCCCGTAGAAGGTCGTTCTAAAGGTCTGTTTCCAATTAGAGGCCAAATTCTATAGTAGCAATCTTATTGTAGGCTATTAGATGGGGACAGTAGAAAGAAAAGAATAAACTAAATTGCTTTACTAGGGGCACTAAAAAATAAAATTATAGCTTGGATTTTCCAATGGGAACTTTAAGCAAATGAGTAAAAAGGAATCTACTTTTTGGACCTTGAGAGAGTTCCTCAAGGTTATAAAGAAATCCATTACACTGATTAGGATGGATCCTTAGCATAGCCCTTTAAAAGGCAATGGAGGCTAAATAAGGAATCTTCTCGGAAAGCAGCACTTCAAGAGAATTGGAGGGGCCATTTAAAATGATAAAGGGGAATTGGCCTTGGCCTTTCTGGGCCATGTGGCATTTGTAATTCAAATGAGGCTGAAATTGCAGCAATAAAATAAGGGTCCAGAACTTTTGAACACTTTTTTTGGGGAGCCTCAGAGGATGCAGATTCAATCACTGTGATTAAATCAGCACAAGAATGTTCTTGTTCAAACAATTGACTTGCTGTACGAATGCTGAATTTATGCATTTCCAAAGATTGGAATGGAAATGCCAATCTCCCTTGAAAAAGCTGGAATTACCAAGTAGCAAATTTGTTACAGGAAGCTCTCTTATTTTGTAATTTTCAATTATCTTTTCTTAACTCCTTGATTGTCCTTCCGTATAGCTTTAAAATTCTTAAATTAAATTTCACCATTATCTCAAAATAAATAAATAAATAAGCAAATGTCAATTCCATGGCTCAATTAAGAGGGAAAGGTACAAAGCCTGAAGTCAGAGTGGCAAAGTTGCCAACTCCAGTGGCCCATGGATATTGGCATGCAGCTTTTCCAGTTGCATAGGTGATTGTTTTCTGGCCCGGGCCATGATGTCACCCAGAGGAATCTACAATCCAGTTCAAACAACTATCAGAAAAGCAGAGCACCCAACTGCTTCTTAACTGTCATAATATGGTCGGGCACCTCCACACCCCTTTGCTCTAAACATCCACCTAAATTGTTGGATCTGTTTTCTTCCTTATTTACATGGAACAAGCTTAGTGTAGTGAAGACAAAGGGGCAAGGTTTTGGTGAGCATTTCCATATGAAGAAATGTAAAACAGAGACATGTCAATGTAGGGTTTTTGCCATACCTGTTCTCTGTCAAGCTGAAGGTATCTGGCAACTGAACCGAAAGCAAAACTATCTATGTTCACAAAATTGGACCCAGAAAAATCCAATATGGCCCCATCCTCTCTGCATATGCCAACATGACCAAAGAAAGGAGCCAACCATGATACTATTGGGAGAGGAGTCCAAACTATGCAGCACGGAAACCTTGCCTTATTAGGAGCCACTTCATCTAGTGGCCACATGTCGTGGTGTAGTCGTTGACTACAACTTGCATCTTCCAGGTCATTGGCAGCTTTCAGTTCCATTGGAGAAAATCGACTAGGGGTCATCTAGCTCGCTAAAGATAGTGAAACATCATCATACCGAGATGCATCCATGGACTGATATGATAAAGTACAGGCACAGCACTGAAACATCATATTCAATATTTCAGATTAAATTTTTCTAACACTCACCGGAAAAAGTATGATCAACCTTGGTTGATACAATAATTCATGCTCCCCACTTTATTCTGTGCAGTGGGGTCACCAATAACCACCATTAAATCTCCAAAGATTGCATCATTAACAGACTGTCGAAATTTGAGGCCATTAAAACATGTTATCTCAAAGAGGGTAGGTTTTTTTTTCAACAATCTAATCAGCGACGCAAACTTTTCATCACCACTATCATGCTGATTATGCATCTTTGTAGGCACCACAGGGGAGCAGGCACATTATTGGATTAAGCCAAGTTGACACTAGTTGGTTCCAAAATCAACAGAAAGCAACTCTGAAGTCAAAGAAACTAGACTTATTGTTGGAATATATTCACAAAAAAAAAACGGAAACAACAAGAAGAAATGGGAGAAACAAGATCCATTAACGAGAAAACAATTCGCAAAGGTTTTACTGCAAACCTTCAAAAAAGGTCATGCAAATGCAATAATGTAACAGCTTGTGCAGCATACTTTTCATAAAATTCTCTTTCTTTTTTTCATTTAGAAAGGTAAGACAAAAAGGTGGTGGGCAATAGCACCTTCCAACTGCATCACACACTCTTTTCAATCATTCATTTTACTGCCTTGGAGTGAAAAATAAATTTAAAAAAATATAAATCAGTGGCTAAAGACTAGCATCAACTATGGTTTTTACCTCTGCTGTTAATAAAATAAAATAAAATAAATCAGCAATAAAATCAGCCTGACAGCATGCCAAGAAGCATGAGGAGCTTTAGTGTGAGATAAAGGAGACAGGCCAAGAAAGGAACTTCCAAAGGATGCTGTTAAGGTGCTTAAAATGTTTGATGATGTCATGGCATCCAGAGGCTTCCACTAAGGAAAGGATACAATAAGCACCCTAAGAACATCATCAGTGGCCAAGACCAAGCTTAATTGGGATCTTTGGACTGAAGAGTTCAAGCTTTTAGGTTAAGTTGCATTCATCCTCAAATTTTCACTCAATAATGGAAGAATAAATGAAGCACATAAATTTTCTTCTATAGGCAAATTAGTAGCACTTCATCAGCACTTATCAAAGAAACTGGGCAGAAGTTATGGAACTTCTTGCGTACAAGTTCTGCTATAATCTACAAAAGAGAAGCAACAACACAGCCCATTCACTTTTGCAAGAGGTCAACAACACCCTCATTTCATATATTGCAGTATACTAGAATGAGAGCAAATGAAATTGCAAAGTCTATCTTAACCAGGGCACCAAACAGTTGAAGAGACAAGTTCATAGGGAGCAACAACCGCATCATGGATACATGTGTTATGAATTCCAATTTCCACCAGATTGTACTTTCCTCCTCTTCACGTGCATGATCTCTTTAAAATTGTGTAGATGCAACAGTCCAATAGAATCATTATTTCAACAACCAGCACTCTTAAATTAGAACATACAATACTACAATGTCACCACAATTATTTTGTCTTCTTGGTACCAGTTTAATCTCTAACTCAAATGGTTATGATACTTCTATAGCCTAGCCATGCTATGCTCGAAATCAAAGGAATTACATGACAGACACGACATCAGACTAAAATAGAAAGACCATGAAAAAATAAGTTCTTCCCCAGGTTCCATTTTGCCCACCCCATAAATAGGATTGAACTGCTATTCAAATATAGCTCAATTTCAAACAACTACAAAAGATCTAAGAGAGCTACCTCCCTCCCCATCTCCTTTTACATTTCTCTACAAATACACACAAACACATAGAATCAATTGCAAATAGACAATATTGCATATGTGATTCTTTCATTAAATCTGAATCCACTTTTACTAGTTACAATAGAATTGAAGCACCAACTAACAACTCCATACTTAGAGAAGATAATTCAGGGGTGTTAAGGAATCTACTAAATAAACTAAACCCACATAAAAAAAAAAAAAATGCAATGCTAGCCACCATCATGCTTCTCAAAAACTTACTTCGAATTGGCCAGTCCAAAGATTGATACCCAAGAGGTACTACATGCACGTATGAGATTGTGTTTTCAAGATATTAAAAGGGGATATGTATCCTATCTCAGCATAAATATGGCAAAGTAACAGAACCATATATATAATATATATATATGGAAAATATTCACTCTCACACAATTCGCTTAAGCACCATGCATCTGGACCCACAGCAAGTGAAATTTAGAGGTGGGCCCCACTCTGAGATGTTCCAGACATGCAATGAGCATGCGCAATCTGTGCAAGTGAAAGTTTTCCATATATTTACATGCTACAGAACACCCAGGCAATTTATAGTGGAAAAACGCCCCTTCCCTCCAACAAAACGAATAAGGAATACTTTTAAGCTATTCAAGGGATAGAAGTAAAATGGTTAGGAAAACTCCCCTCTTTCTCCTTTTTAAGTAATACGTGAGATTTAGAAGTTAACGTTCATATCTTTTTCTCTCATTTTTCTTAAAATCAGTTACCATACAACTTTCCATCTTATTATACTTGAACGTTAAGACTCCATAAAATCCAGTGGTGGGCCTTAGTCTTATTAAAGTGAAACTTGGGTCAGTGCTAATTCACATAAAAATTGCAATTTCAAATAGTTTAGATTCTATAGGTGAGTCCACAAATGGATTTATAGCATTGCCTTCATGACATCACTAAAGATTCATAAGTGGGGGCCCTCTTGTGAAACTTAAATTGCTAAGAATTTGTAGTGAATTTCAGATGATTTTAACTTTTATAGGGCCTGTGTCTGGAGTTTTACAAGTGTACACACTAATGAATATATAACATTTCTTCCATGACAATGCTAAAACTCCATGGCATGGCCCTCTTGTAGGTTAGGAAGAAAGAAAGTGAAAACATAAGAAAGACAGAAAGAAGATGAATCGGTATAATGCAGGGAAAGAATGCAACCATCCACTTGCATAGCTCGCGGATGAAATGACTTAGATATGGCTCCTTCTTTTTCTTTTTTTGTATCCTCCTACAGCTGGACATTCAAATTAATTGATTAAATATTGGAATAACAATAAATATAGATGTTTCTTTATTTTTTATTGAGTGTCATGTAGGGCTAAAAATACCTCTTTTCGAAAAGGGCAGTTCATATATAGGGGATGCCTCCCCTTTCAACTGGATTGCACAGTCATTTGCGACCATTGAGTCCCAAACTTTGGATTGACTATTTAGATCAAACGGCACTCTGCCGCCTCTTATCTTAAAAGGTAAGAAACAAGTGTACAACTGGTCCTAACCGTAATTGTCTTTGCACAAGACCCTCTCTCTCTCTCTCTCTCACCCCAAACCCCTTGTGCTCCCTGTCTTTCTGTCTCTTCAACAGTTGTTCCCCCAAAAGAAATCGGACCATTGGATCTTAAGTCACTATATACCAGCCAGGAAAAAAAGTTCATTCAGGTGACGGCGTGATCCAGTTCATAGAGTTGTCCCCATATATAAATTCCCGCTCAATGGGGGGCATTTTTGCCCATATACAAACATCCAATAGAAAGCACTGGTCTTTAATTTTTTTCAATATATTTCTAATCTAGTCATCACTACAGCTTTAAAGTAGCTTCACACTTAAAAGGGATGATTAAAGCTTAATAGAACAATCATGATGGAGGATCTAACCATATTTAATTGGAAACATCATGATAAAAGTGAGACTTGAGGGTCTAATATCCATGTAATAGTAACTGATTCGATGTTTTTTATTTAAGAAATCCAGGTCTACATATTGTAGTGAAAGGGTGGCCCACCCATAGAGTTGGTCAAGGGCAACTAGCCAATCTAGACTCTCCCAATCAATGTAAAATAAATAATTTTACATACATGAAAAGAGAGAGTGATAGAGAAGTAAATCACATGTAGATAATGCATCGTGGATATGATCCCATTGTGGACCCCACACGGATTGGAGCGAAAGTTAGTCCAATGCTACACAGGGGAGATAGTTTATTGTCCTCTCTCTCTCTCTCTCTCTCTCTCTCTCTCTCTCTCTCTCTCTCTATGGGTGTGTGTTTCGTTGGTAATGAACTCATTGGATTGTGAAGCAATGCCTGTGTGTCAAAGGAGGTAAGCATGATGGCCTAAAGGTGAAGATACACTAACGCTATCGAATAATCTCCCCTTCCATAGGAAATGATCACCCACGCATCACCCTAGAAAAGTAAAAATTAAACAACAGGAAAGTGATGGTCCTCTCGGCCTTAGACCCTTAACTCCTACCCTCTTTAGTACCTTTTATAAACGCCAGGCTGCCCCCTCCCTATGAAATGAATTCCTAGGAATTCAATGGGAAACATGCAAAACCGCCCCAAAGGTGCCCCACTGACTCTCCCCGTGAATGACTTCCTATCACATTGTTAAACATTTCCAGATCACCAAAACTCACTCTTTAAGTTTCCAATCGAGAAAATTTTCACCTACATGCTCAACAAATGCGCAAACACTTGAACATTGCAAACTAATTCGAAGCATTCTAAAACACCTCCCAGTTACAATTCTTCGGACTGACTTCCACCAAACACCGCAATTGCAATCTTGAAACATTCAACACAGACCTCGACATTTCAACACTGCAAGACAGAGCATCTCAGATTCTAGAAACATCCCAAATTCATCACAAAACCTAAATCACATCACAACAACAGAAACACAAAATCTTACTGAAATCTCGAAGAATCTCACTCAAATCCGGCCAATGAAACAGATTCTTTCACTTAAAAGCATCAAAAGCCAGCACACTAGACTCCATTCAGCAAAGCAGATGATAGTGTTAGCAGAGAAAATCCAAAGACAGATCGGAGCATCCACGACAATTTCAGTTAGAATCAGGAAAACGAACATTCAAACATTCAAGATCCTATGATCTGAAACATTTCCCATGCATGGCCCAGCGATGATGCAACCGTACCTCCAAAATCAGGAATCCACCACTAGCGAGCAGAGCGAGAGCGGAAGAGAAAGCGTTTGCGGAAGCTGCGATTCTGAAAGTGGTATTTTAGGGTTTTCGAGAGAGAGAGAAGATCTCATACGAAAGCAAAAGCTAGAAAATTTGAACAGAAGAAAAGGGATTTCGATGAACGAGAGCAGGTTTTAGGCATTTGGGGGGAAAGTTACGAATGCACGCCATGTCATTTGGCAGCACAGGGAACGAATGCTCTCTTTCTCTCTCTTTCTTTTTTTTTATTTGAATGATGACACGTGGTGCATGTATGTTTCCAGGCCCTGCGCCGTGCGGCTGCTCTGTTTTACTAGTACACCACTTTACCAATCCGCTGCGTGTATGACGACGCGACGATACCTTTGCTCGCGATTACAGTGGTCGTCCATTGCTGGTAAGAAAGCACACGGCGATAGCTATGGCATGTGCATGAAAATTGTGATGGGCTCGTCGGTGATTTGGTGCCTCGCTCACCCACTTCTTCACTTTCTTATTATTAGCCTTTTAATAGGGACAGCAATCGATCGGATTTGAACAGCAGCTGATGTGTCTGGGTTAGTGGTTTGATAATTTGTTGAATATGAGTTTTTGAAAATTTGCCCCAAGCTAGAGTTGAGATGGAAAGATTTGATTTTTTTTTTAATCTTTTATATCGGCTAATCGACCCTCTCAGTAAGTTGGTAGTGTCCCGCAACGTATAAAAAAAAACGAAGAGCAATACAAAAGAAAGCAAAATAATAAAAATAGATACAAAAGTCTTAAATCATCTCCATCAGACCCAACAAACACTATAAATTTCAAATACCAAAAACTGTCATTTACATAATATAAAAAAAAAAAGTTGGCAGTGTCTAAAAGGTCTTACATTTGAGTCCTCGTACACGGTTAGATTGATATCCAATATTTTGTTTAATATCATTTTATTTATATATATTTGGCTCTTAAAGAGAAATTAAGGGTGCTAACATTTCTTTAAATTTTTATCTTTAGATAACAATCAACGGGTGGCTTGAGGGTGAGATACTTTCACTCCGCATAAACGACTAGGATTAATCTCTTAATGGAGTGCCCATGGCGAGAGAGTATGTGGGTGTGAATGTGTGAGTATTTAGTGCACCAGTGACCGTAAAATGGCCCGCGGGATGCATGTGATGCTTAATTAGCAAGTCTTATCAGCATAGAACTCTCAACTTCCAGCAGGTGATCGTCCCATTTTCATTGTCACTGTCAGAAACGCTACCATCGCAGCATACGAAACATCGTTTCCTCAAAATCAACCTCAAATAGATACCACACGTGGCACCATTAAGTCCATTAGCCTCACCTCATGAAGGATGTCTGGTTCTTCGTTGTACTCGTTCAATGTATTCGAATCTGACAGTGATTAAGTCTACCTCCCAGCTGTTGAGCCAAGTGATTTGTGCTCTAAAAGCTTGTCTACCTTTTGCTTGTAGACTTTAATTTAATATAATAGGCCCACAAAAGATCTACAATCTCGAAAGTTCTGATTACAACTTAGACTCAAACGCAATTGGATTAAGACTTCTATTATTTCTTATATTATTTAAATTGTTAAACCTTTCCTAATTAAACATGGTCAAGCACGTGAAAGCATGATAATGATGGAGGTTAAGTTTTTTTTTTTCCTTTTTTTTTTTTTGAGGTTAAGGGAATTAAATGGTCCCTATCTACTAGTAGAGTAATTCGTGCTAAACAGGCATAACTCACATGCCTAAGGTCTGCAATCTAATTACATTGGCATTCTTTGATACTTCAATACATAGAAATTTTGACTCTTATTATAGTCGTTGGGTTAGTTATTTGAAAGGAATTTCAAATCTATTAACCTATACAAAAGTTTGAATCCAAAATCCTGTCTTTAATATATAACAATGGTTATATTACTCGGATCAGTGTTCTGATCCAGGTAATTTGACTATTAAAGAGTAAATTTTTCTTAGATCAAAATAAGCCAAAATCTCATTCACCTCACAAAACATTGAAACTTTTAAAGATCATACATTAAGTTAAACTTAGACCATCAAAGGAATAAATTCTTAAGCATAACCTATTAAAATAAATATATATGATCAAAGAATATTTCAGTAAAAATCTATGCAAAGGTTTGTCATAGACACAAAGGTAGATTTATTATACAACAAGTTTGCATATCTAAGAGACAATCAATGAAATAAATTAATTGCATCAAAAGATGGTAAAATAGTTACTTAACTTCACCAAGATGTTCTCATCCAAAGGACTACTTCTCCATGAAAATAAAACTTTTGAACTTTATAATTAAAATTTCCAGATGTTACAATAAAATTTCTCAAAGTTTTTATTTATAAGCCTAGCTTTTATAATAAGGCTCCAGAATACCCAAAAATAACTCATAAAATATAAACACTAAAAATAGAAAAGAGGAGAGAGGAAGGAGCAAGTCCCATAAGGTGTGTTGTGTTTGGAATGATGGACGACTATATATAGGGTGGAGAGATAGGTAAGGTATGGAGTGATATTAATGGTAAGTGGTTGGAAAGTGGTTGGTAGAAAGACTTTTTGGTAAGTGGTGGTCTTTATAAGCATGTGTGCAACTTCATGGGGTCCACTTTAGGAAAAAAAATTTTCAATCCCGAGTAAAAACATTACAGCCAATTTCCCAGGGCAATATCGTAGTCATTTTAGCTGCAAATTGCATGATCTTGGACTTTATGGATATCTACTCTAAATAAGTTTTCCAATGGTACCAAGATTGTGTCAATCGGACCTACGGTTTTAAAGATGTGTTTGATTCGAAAAAGAGGATTGGCTTCCTTATAGCATAATGATTAAAATTTTACGGGATTTTGCAGGTTCTACACTGCTTGCACATTATAATTAAACTCATCAAATATTGAAGAACTCATATTGAAACAAGACTCGTCCAAATAGAGTTTTACTTCAACCGAGACTCCTCAACAAAAAAAATATATATATTGAATATTGCAGAGAATGTGTAGAAATTGTGCAAATCAAATTTTTAGGTGAAAAGGCATGAAACAATGAAAACTAATGAAAGTTGATGCTTTTCACCTAACTTAACCCATAATTTATTCTAAAATGATGCATGAATGATGCAAATTTATGGACTTAGCTGTGAACCACTAGAAGCCTTTTCAAACATTTAATCAAACATATTACAGCCTACAGCTTATACTCAGTCAATTAGGAAAAACTACTTCTAGTTTTTTAGGGAAAAAATAGCAATCCCTTTGAACCCACTCATAAGATGGGAAAAACTGAATATGGATAATCCAAACCTATTTTAAAGATATCTTTTATTTTCCAATTTGGATGCAAGTTTATCATCAATCACTCGAGATGTATCCAGGTTATGTTCGTTAGGATCACGCCTAGGCCGCTGCCCTATCCCATCACCGACCCTTCTGGACCCTTAGGTAGCGTTTGGTTCGCTGTAATGAAGGCTGGAATGGAATGACCATTCCATTGGAATGACCATTCCTACGTTTGGTTCGTGAAAAAACGGCGGGAAAAAACGGCGGAATGACCATTACTTCAGGAATCACCATTCCTTTATACAAGGGAATCACCATTCCACCGGGGGGGCGGAGGAATGGCCATTCCATTCCTTTCCCAATTTTATTTTTGACGAATTTTATTTTAAAAAGCTAAATTTATTAATTTTTTAATATTTTAATAAAATATAAATAAATATTATTATATAAATCATAAAATAAACATAGTTGAAATTAAATTTAAAATATCAAAATTTTAAGAATAAAATTATATACAATGTTTGGTCACATAAAAAAATTAAATTTTATTTTAAAAAGCTAAATTTATTAATTTTTTTAATATTTTAATAAAATATAAATAAATATTATTATATAAATCATAAAATAAACATAGTTGAAATTAAATTTAAAATATCAAAATTTTAAGAATAAAATTAAATACAATGTTTGGTCACATAAAAAATTAAATTTTATTTGAAAAAGCTAAATTTATTAATTTTTTAATATTTTAATAAAATATAAATAAATATTATTATATAAATCATAAAATAAACATAGTTGAAATTAAATTTAAAATATCAAAATTTTAAGAATAAAATTATATACAATGTTTGGTCACATAAAAAAATTAAAATTTATTTTAAAAAGCTAAATTTATTAATTTTTTAATATTTTAATAAAATATAAATTTTATATAAATTTTATATTTGGTCAGTTTAATATAAATTTTATTCCATTCCTGGTATCATTCCATCATACCAAACACATGAATTGGAATGAGAGTCCTATTACTGGAATGATTCCTCTGTCTAACCAAACGTTGGAATAAGAATTACCATTCCTGCCTCATTCCATTCCAGGCTCATTCCAGCCTCCATTCCATTCCTCCCAGCAGTCATTCCAGCGAACCAAACGCTACTAGATTGATGCCGCTGTTGCAGAGGACAATCTTCACGGTGACACGCTCCGACACCAAGGTCCTCCTCATCTTGCAGAGGTTTCCATTGCTCATGTTCAATGAGTTGCTGGCGTAGACGAGCGGCATTTGCTTTTTTGCTATAGAGCTATGCCCCAGGGAAATTCTTCTCGTTGTCGAGCGTGACATAGGCCCAAAAGTTCTGATCTAGTGTCGCGGCAACGACGGTCGTGATCCACATCACCACTTTGGAGAGGTTGTAGGCGCCGGTAAAATGAGGTAAAGAAGAGGAGAGAAAAAAGAGAAAGAAAGAGGGAGAGGACGATTGGTGTGGGGTAAAATGGATATTATATATAAAATTTTTATTGACATCATCACCGTTTTTAGCCGTTGGTAATGGCAGTTACGACCTAGAAATTAGAAGTAGGTGCATATATTTTCAAAAAAGGAAGGAATATCCTTTTATTTATGGCAAGGTACACAGGGTGGATGTAGATGTAATTTTTCCTTCGATTTTTCTTTTTAATGATTGTAGGCATTGTTAAGATCTTCGATCCAATTCGATCCAATGGAACTAATTTCCATGGCGACAGCTAAACCCATGAAACCTTGGGGCGGTTTTTAACGATGGATGTGATAAACAAATATATTATGCCACTCCACCGACATCCTTGCCATCCTTTATCATAAAAAATTTCATCCAGTCATGCTCTCCCGGCGAGATTCATCTGTTGGTCGGTCCCATCTGAACTGACCATCAAATGTGGGCCCCACCTCATGGTGGCAACAAGCGCAGGAGCACACTTTCCAGTGCACCGTCGGCTTCATCTCTCCAGCCGCAGTGCAGCGGGTGCAGAAACTCTCAGCCACTGGAATTCCTACATTGCCAGGGAAGCCCATCAAAATCCCCAAAATGCCCTCCTCCTCTACAGGCAGCTCCTCCCAGATCTCCTCCCCAACCACTTCACCTTCCCTCCTCTCCTCAAAGCCTGCGCAGCTCTCCGAAGCCTCCGCGCCACCCAACAAGCGCACGCCCACCTCACCCTGCGAGGCCTCGCCTTCGACCGCTTCTCCGTCGCCGCTCTCATTCACGCCTACGGCAAATGCGGCAGCGCCCACCACGCCCGCCAGGTGTTCGACCAAATGTCCCAACGAAGCAAACCCGATGCGGTCTCCTGGACCTCTCTCATCTCCTCCTTCTCCATCAACGGCCGCGCCGCCGAAGCCTTCCACGCCTTCGTTCGGATGCAACGCTCTGTCGACGATAGCTGTCTCGACGCCGTCACTCTCGCCGCCATCCTCTCCTCCTTCGCCGTTGCGGATGATGGTGATCGGCTGCGTCCTGGTCGGACGGTTCACGCGCTTGTGGTGAAGCTTGGGTTCGAATCGAACATTCGCTTGGCCAATACGCTCATTCACATGTATTTGAGGTGCGAGGAGGTTCATGATGCATACAAGGTGTTCGACACAATTCCAGTGGGAGAGAGGGATGTGGTTTCATGGAACACATTGATTTCTGGGCTTGCCCAGAAGAAAGGCGGAGCGGAGCTGGCATTATCTGTCTTTGAAAACATGGTCTCGCCGTCTATAGGACCAGCCGTGGTGCCTAATCGTGTTACGCTTATCGCAGTTTTCAAGTCTTGTGCGGAGCTGGGTTGCATTGAGAAGTGTCGCAGAATTCATGACTATATACATTTGCATTATCCGTCGCTGCTATCATCTCATGATGTTGTGGTTTCGACTGCGATGTTAGACATGTATGCTAGGTGTGGAAACTTGGACATGGCGCAGCAGATATTCGATGGAATTGAGGAGAGGAATGTGGTGTGTTGGAGTGCTATGATTGCGGGTTATGAGCAGGGACTGCACCCAAATGAAGCGCTCCAATTGTTTCGTCGAATGCTGAAAGAAGTTAGGCCAAACTGTATCACCATAGTCAGTGTAATTGCAGCCTGTTCGACACTTGGAGCTTCTAGACCAGCCAGGGTGATTCACAAGTTCGTCACTGCGGCTGGGCTCGACCAAGACGCCCGAGTTGCTTCTGCGCTCATAGACATGTATGCCAAATGCGGAGAATTACTATCCGCCAGACGGGTTTTTGCAACCATGGACAAAGTTTGCAAAAGCATTGTCTCATGGAGTGCCATGATAGGAGCAGAGGGCCTTCATGGTGAGGGAAGAAATTCTCTTTGCCTCTTTTCAGATATGCAATCTCTGGGCTTTCTACCCAATGAAGTAACTTTTGTTTCGCTTCTCTCTGCATGTAGCCATGCTGGTCTGGTAGAAGAGGGAGTGGCCTGTTTTGAAAGCATGGAGAGAGACCATGGAGTCTCTCCTACTGCTACACACTATGCCTGCATGGTCGATCTATTGGGCCGGGCTGGCCGCCTCAATGAGGCCTATGACCTTATCCGCAACATGCCTGTTGAAGCGGATGTGGCAGTGTGGGGGAGTCTTCTGGGTGCTTGTCGCCTGCATGGCAATTTGAAGCTTGGAGAGATTGTGGAGAAGCAGATACTGGTTTTGGATCCATCTAGTGTTGGTCATCGAATTCTACTGGCAAATATATACGGTGAGGCAGAGAGATGGGACGACTTCGTTAGGATGCGAGTAGGTTTGAGAAAGGATGGGCTGAGGAAAGCGGCCGGGCTTAGTTATGTAGAGATTGGGAATGAGGTGTATAGCTTTACAGCCGAAGATTGGTCACATGGAGAGTCGAAGATGATCTATGCAGAGCTGAAGGCATTACATGAGTTGGTGAAGAATGCTTGGGAGGGGAGTCAGCAAGAGTTTGAAGTGCTAATGAAGAGCCAGTATCACAGTGAGAGACTGGCAATTGCATTTGCGGTGGTGGTGATGAATAATGAGAAGAGATGCAAGGTGATCAAGGAAGAAGAACCGATTCGGATTACTAAGAATCTAAGAATTTGCGGGGATTGTCATGTTTATACCAAATTGATTTCCAAGATCTGCAAGAGGGAGCTGGTTGTGAGGGATTTGCACAGGTTCCATCATTTCAAAAGTGGAATCTGCTCTTGTGGGGATTACTGGTGAGTCCTGTCTTAAGAACCAGGCTAGAGGTAGTTACTAGTTAGGGAACTGTGGGATTAATTAAATTAACGGAGGTTGGCTGGGTTCAGTTCTGCACTCCATCCTTCTGCTTCTAGGACTGTAAATTGATTGACAAGGCTCAAAAGACATCAAGCCTGGTCTAAACCAGCAAGTTTTCGCTTGAACCCTTGGATTCATTTCACAAGTCATGCTTGGAGTCATCTTCTAGAGGAGATGCATGAGAAACGATTCTAGCGGTTCGGGTAGGCAAAGGCAAAGTGAAAAAAAGGGTCCCTCAACATTTTACTTTAGGGCGAAAGGTCCATGGTGTTTTGTCACAGCAGCGGGAGAGATCCTTTTTTCAAATTTAATCACTTAAAAAGTCCAAAAATGCCCTCCTTGTATATATAACACAAGGATCCCTTCTATATATGTTTTTGCAACGAGCGGTGAAGGCGACAGTGACCGGCAGCAGGTGGTGCTCTGCCGCAGCAACAGTAACACAACAGCAGCAAAATTCCCTCTTTCCAGTCATGCTACGACGCAGCCAACCTCGACCTTGACCTGAGAAAAAATAAAAGAAAATTAAAAGCCAGTCGTTAAGGAAAGAGAAAATGGAAAATAAAAAATAAAACAAGTTCCTTTTTAAATATAAAGAACAAATGCTGGGGTCAAAGAAGACACAATGGAGCCCGGGGTGAGCTAGTAAATTGATAAGATTGCACCGTCTAGGAGACTTCTAGCATAACACAAACCTTAATAATGTTGTTGCCTTTAAACGCAAAATAAATCAGCGATATAGAACCTAAATAGGTCACAACAAATGTTGAAAATAGCCCAATCCAACTCCAAGCTAGATACATTTTAACTTTCATGGATCAGATCTAGTCAATCTTGAATTTGATCATCATGTAAGGGTATTTGGGTTTTCATGGATGGAGCATTTGAGTGTTTACGTTTTATTTGGATTTTCAAGTTTCGAATGTTTGAGTATTTTGGTTCCAAGTAATGAGTGTTTGGGCATTTGGATTTTCATTATTTGGGAGTGTGCATTTGAGTTTTTATTTTGGAGTGTTTGGGTTTACTTGTATCGTGCATTTGGTTTGGTTGGCTGGATTTCTCGAAATTCAGATGATGTGGGAATAAGAGATGGAAGGGAAGAAGAAGAAGAAGAAGAAGAAGAAGTGAAGCTCTTAGGTCAGATAAATTTTGATCAAACATAGTTAAATTTATCGAGAGGGAAGAAAAGAAGAAGAAGAACAACAACAACAAGTGAAGCCCTTAGGTCAGATAAATTTTGATCAAATTCAGTTAAATTTATTTGATTTTAAGTAGAATTTATCTGAGCTTGAATATAATTTATATGAGTTTTTGCGCACACTTTTACCAATAGCATATGTGTAAGCCTCTGGTTTACCCACTTTTCAGAATTGTTTTGACTTGAAATTCTGGAATATGAAAAACTATATGCTAAATTTTAAAAATTTCAAATTTCACTGAAAAATAAGATGATTAAATTGGTCCACCCATTGCAAACTTTTTGCTAAAAGCTATTTGTTTTGCTTTAAGGTAAAAACCAATATATTTAAGTCTCTGGTTCACTTAACTTTCTAAAATTGTTTTGAACTAAAATTTTGGGATATGAAAGATTGCATATTAAACTTTAAATTCCCTAAGTTTTATTTAAAAAAATAAGATGATTAGACTGGTCTATCTATTTTAAATTTTTTGCCAAAAACTGTTTAGTTTTGCTTGGAGGTAAAATTCAACAGGTTTGAACTTTTAGTTCACACACTTTTCAAAATTGTTTTGACTTGCAATTCTAAGATATGAAAGATTATATAGTAAATTTTAAATTACTTAAATTTTATTGAAAAATAAGATGATTAGACTGGTTTACCCATTTCAAACTTTTTACCAAAAACTGTTTAGCTTTTTTTTATGAATTTTGCTTTGAAGTAAAATTTAGAAAAATTTAAATTAATTTGGCAATTTTTTTTTTTTAGAATTTTATATGCAACATGAGTGTTATTTGGAAGGTCTCAATGAGTATGTTTTAAATATACCATTTAAAAAAAACTAATAATGAACAAAAGTTATGGAATATTAAAGTCTTGAAATTCAAAATACAAAAGTATTTGTTGAAAGGCAAATCGGTCACAAAAAAAGATGAGTGGGCCAATTAAGGACCTCCACCTGAAATAAGTCCAAGTGTGAATTAAACCTCGTAAAACTATTCTGGAAGGGATGTTTGGCTAATTTACTCCAAAAAAAAAAAAAAAAAAAGAGTAGGCAAAGGGCAATAAACATATGCCAAACCGATTAGAATTACTTCTTTACCAATAGACAAAGTGCAAACAAAAATACAAAAATCAGAGCGTCCAAGTAGATTTCTAGTCAAGTCGCTGCATGACTTGATTTGCATGGCGCCTTCCTCGTTCATGCCAATTTGTATCAGTCTGTGCTAGTCCATGCCTGTTCCGGGTCAATCTAGTGCCTGTCCATAACGGTGACTTTACTACGAGGAAATTTCATTGTACCGTTTTCTGATTCAAACCGTGACTAATTCCATCTTCAATGTATTGCAAAATGGCCAGATTTTCATTCTAGGTTATTATTACCATTAGGCAGAAGCACTGACCGACCTTGGGTAGTACCACGTGGGTGAAGCGGCTCAGTTGAATTTCGTTCTTCTGACGGTAGAAGTGGATTAATGTGGCAGCGCAGGTGGAAAGACCAAGACGGCTTGAAGTTTTGCTTACATCATTGAAGAGATTAGTGGATCCTATCAGTCACCATCCGGTTTGCTTGGCTCATGACTAAGGATGAGGAGAGTCCAATAACAAAATATTCAAATTTGAAACATAGAGCATGCGTCCAATACTGGTTCAGGCCCTCAGGGCCAGTCCATGACTTCAATACCTGAGCACCTAACCCATGACCATAAATTGGACATATTTACTGCATTAATTAAGTATAGTAAAGAAGAACTGAGCTTCATTTGGCCCCAAGTCCAGCCCTTAGATTCAGTTTTGTAATCTAAATTAGGGAAAGGGCACATGCTCTGTAACCTGTAGCCAAGTCGTCGAATTAGTCTGAGTATTATCTGAAACCCAATTCCAAAACCAACATATTTTCATCTCTGTGGAACAGGAGTTGGGATCCTCTGTGGAGAATGCCCACAGTGACTGTGGGGAGACCTCCCCACGTCACCATGGGCAGCCTGCCATGTGGTGACGTGGGGGTTCCCCCACAATCACCATTGGGGTTTTCCTAACAAAATCTCAATTCATGGAAGAGATGAGGCAGCAGTGTCCTAGCGAAACAAGTCACAGTGTGTTAAATTCTGGAATTTTTTAGCCGTGTAATTCTATTGTTAGCACCTTGGGGCCAACCTCATTGGCATTGTGTGCTGGTAGGGAACGCCATGTATAATAAATTCCCTTATAATTAAAAAAAAAAATAACGATGACATTGAATGAAGATGATGAGGTGTTTATAAAAGATCTTCTCTATGATTATTCATTCATTTCTTTTTTTTCTAATGGAAATGAAGTTGAGGAAAAACAATCCTCAATGATCATCAAGACCATGGTCGCATGTAACATTTTGCTTGTTTTGAGTTTGGCAACTTCAGAAAATAGCATACAACAACAATTAACAACCTACCTTCATTTGCTCACTTACATACATTTACAAATTTTTCCAAAAAAAAAAAAAAAGAAAAGAAAGAAAGAAAAGCAGGTTAACCAAGCAGCAACAATGGGAGCATACTACCTTCCAGACATGAGGTTAACTAGAGCTTGGTTTTCGTAGAAAGAGCCAACATCCCAATCCTCCGTTGAAGACGACAATGTCATTAATGCAACTACTATGGACCTCATGCTTGGCCTCAGTTGAGGATTTTCTTGTGTGCAAGCCTTAGCAAGTTGGGCCATCTGCATCAACAACAGGAAACACATACATCAAAATCACACTAATTAATCTTTCCTAGGAACCTCTTTCGCATCAATCGCTTCGAGTTCTGACCTTATGAACTGAGTCAATTGGGTAGTTGTCACCAAGCCTAGGATCCACTAGCTTGCGAAGATCTTCACGTGGATCAGCCTCATTTAGGACACCCTCAAACTGTAAAATCCAGATATTCACATTGAGTTATTAATGGGCTAATACTCTCATAGAACATTATAAATAATATAAATGAAAGGCAAGAGATACTCGCCAGCGCAACAAGTCCCTTTGATTCTGCATTGGATCCATCAGATTTGATAATGATGCCTGTCTTGACAACGGCTTCCTTGGCTGAAATAAGTTCATAAAGGACAACACCAAAGGCATAGACATCTACCTTGGGAGAAACATCACCATATTGAGCATATCTGCAAGCACAGGAAAATACCTAATCCATTTAACTACCCAAAAGATGCATTGTTTTCAGAACACAATTGCTATTACTTTCGATAAACAACTGAAAAGAGGAGGCATGCATAAGCCCCCACCTGTCAGATTAATGAAATTAAAGAAAATCCATTCCAAAGATGACCTTTATGAAACTTTATTTGCAAGTTCTATTATCGTATTGGTTAGCAATGACCATGGATCAATTTCCTCCTTGCAAAAGAAGTTTGCTCATTATTCAATGTTTTAGCTATTGTTTTGGAGAAGCAATCATTTAGCAATTCCCAAGATATAGCCACTTTTGGCACCCAAAAGTCCCAGTGTGAATTCTTGTTTGCTTCTTCTGGTGAATTCAGAGCACTCGTACCCTTTTTCTTAATCTTCAAATTCAAGTTCGTGAATCTTCTGGAAGAAGTATTCTCACATCAAACATCATCACTTGAAGATTTAGTTAACTTCCAACATATCAAAAACAATGAAATGCAGAAAGTTCAGGAATTTATGAGAAGCCAAGATTTTCCTGCAGTACTTAGTTTCAAAAGTGGAAAGCAGTACATGATAATGTTCTAATGCTAAGATGACATACAACAGTGATAACAAAGTTTCATTAATCTTTTGTTTTAATAGCTACTTTCACTAATCTTTTGCAGGCTGATCCTTCAAATTATCACAGAAATCCGATCACTATGATAAGTTATCTTAGTCAAAACAAGTGATATTTGAAAGCAACTCTAGGATCACTATTTTTATTTTTCATGCTGAAAGCAAAGTATGAAAACAAAAGTAAAGTTCAGAACGCCAGCTCAGGTTTCTTACTCAGGGGGCATGTATCCAAATGTACCAACAAGACGTGTTTGCAATGATGTACTTCCGACTTCTGTCAGTTTAGTCAAACCAAAATCCGCAACCTACAAGATAAATAGATAATTAATGAATTATGGTAGTTTCCTTGGGTTCTTGAAGTGTTATACTCTGGTGTAAGGGACAGGCAATACCTTGCCATGGAAATTCTTGTCTATCAAAATGTTTGCAGATTTGATGTCACGATGGATATAGACTGGAACAGTATGTTCATGGATATATTCAAGGCCCCTTGCTGAATCAAGGGCAATCTGCACTCTAGTAGACCATGGCAGTGGCTCCCTCCCTGAGACAGTGGAAACTTAATCATAAACATTGCACCAAATGCATCAGAATTAATGAAGGATTAATTAGTTTATGGTTCTGGAGGATGCATGCTGCTTCGAGTACCTGAGCCACGTAGATGTTGGCTTAAGTTGCCATTTTCAATAAACTCGTAAACTAGGAATAATGAATTTTCTGTGCAGTATCCGATCAAACGCACCTGGAAGGATGAAGATTTTCAGAAACTCTAATATAATCTCAAGTGAAATGTGCAACTAAATCAACAGCTGATAATAAAGCTAAAGCATCTTGAAAACAAACATAGATATGGCTGCAACTTGTGTATGTGATACAATCCAAGTACATCATGGGCCTCAATGTCTACAAAGAAAGGCCCAAGAATAGGCTCACTGTCAACCAGACAATTGGGCTCAACCCATCTGGGACTGCCCATTGGCCAAGCCAATCTATCCACTCCCTGTTTTATTGGCCCCTTGCTTCTCATGGTTCCTTGTAATATAACATTACATTTCCATCACTCATTTTATTGCCATATATAACTCCTATTTAACAATAGCAACAACTTTTCATCTTGTTGCTTGAGGCTATAGGAGATTGATATCCATAGCCATGATGAAAGATTCCAACACTCATTTATGAACCATGAACAACAAGAAACAACAATTCCACAAATGAAGTAGATTGCAGAAAGGAAAATGCATAATTACCAGGTTCAAGTGATGAACATGAGTTAGAACCTTCAATTCTGCAAGAAACTCTTTAGTTGCTTGCATATCCATCTTCTTGATTGCAGCTTTCTGTGCAGAAGTTGAAGAAAATTATAAAAACATCAAAACTCAAGGGAATTAAGGAAAGAAAGAAGGGTAAATAACTAATAGATGATTCTTATCATGTTTCATTTTCACTGTCTAGGGGGAGAAACTATTGAAAAGGACATGACAAAGCACAAAAGAATTCCAAAGACAAAACAAAATTATGAAAATGGAAAGACAGAATAAAGGAGTGGAATCAGCTACTTTATAATACAATTGTTTTCATGGACAGATTGTCCTCTTAAAATGAAGACCCAGATGTTTTAAGCTGCATCATGTTACTTTGCAATTGCACATTTCTTTCATTTTTCTCTTTCTTCTTCTTCTTCTTTTATATATTTTAATGGTAAATTTGGTAATATAGGAGGAAAAAACTCAAAATTCATTTTTGGCTCAAGATAGATTAGAATGGAGAAACAAAATTCATAAAGCCGACCCCAACATAGTTGGGACAAGGCTTTGATGATGATGAGAAAAACTATACAATATAAAACATATGCTTCAAAAGAAAGCAACCCAACCAAAACCCTCAAACTATATTTCTATTTTAAAGCCTTGCAGCTTTTCAGTATAATCCTTTTCTTGACATTCATATCTCCTATCATAATAAAGTGCAGTCGCCCAAAACCCGATGTTGTAGGTTCAAATCCTACAGAGCATGATTCTGTTCTTGTAGTGTTGAACCACAGTAAAATAATTTCACTAACTTGAACTGCAACCTGAATTTGACCTCATGGAGATTAAAGAGGAGGTCAATTAAAAAAAGAGATGTTACTCAATTAAAGGTCCAACTGATCACCGCGTCTGTAATGTAAATATGCAGTTACAAATAATCCGGCCAAAGTAATGGGAATTAGACCTAACACAATTCCAACAGAAAAACTTCAATCATTTCAATTACTTAGAAAGAATAGAAAAAGAGAGGTCATATCTGTCCCCGAATATTAATCCGAAATGGGAACTGTATGGCTTCTCTTTTACTAAAAAGTTATCATTAAGGAAAAAAAAAAAGAAAAGAAAAGAAATTGAAACAAAATCTTTTGCAATGAAGACAGAAAGAGCCCAATCTAAATGGGAGCCAGTGCCCATAGTACACTCAGTTGCCCCAATTCCCAAAGAAGGGACACGTGCGTTTGAAATTCTCCTACCCAGTTAGGATAACAGATGATAATAAGTATCAAGGTTGAAGGGATTGTTCCTGAAATATTTCTCCGGCTCAATGATCTGGAACATGATTCTCATTCTTGGAATGCACTCAAGAAGGTCTGTTGTTCTAAGGACAACGAATGAGGCCTACATTTCATAATAAATGAGAGGAGATCTCTCTCATCAACTGTCAAATCACATGCATCCCAAGACAGTAATTTGGCATCATAATCTCATTCACTAAGGATGGAGTAATGAGAACCATTATTTTCTCTCCAGCTATTTATTGTAATTTGATCTCTTTTTTATAAATTAAATGATACCAATAGGAACCAAATGTGCAAACACATAAAGGGTCGCACACATGTGTAAGTGTAAGTGTGTAACCTACAATGTTGTGTATAGCCACGGGACCCAAAGAGTTTCGTCAGGGCTTGACATGAGTTAAGCATGACAAAAATTAATGGAGCTTCATTACAACACAGGGCAAACACAAAATAGTGACATGGATGTGTACCTCTCCCCTTAGCTCTGCATAGTAAACGGCCCCAAAGCCACCTTCACCGATTTTATTAGCTAGACTGAAGTCATCTGTAGCCTTAGCTAGCTCTTCATAAGAGAACTCCACCGACTTATCCACGGTAATGCCTGTAATTCCAGTAGAAGCACCACCAAGAGTAGCTGATTCTGTTGTTCCATCCAAGTTTCTTGCAAAACCTAGGACCATCGAGGCAAAGAATTAGTGATATCACATACTTCAATCTGTACAAGATTTTTTAATAATTCATGATGAAAGGTATGAACATCAACAAGGAAATGAAAATAGAAAATACAATTTATGGAACAAATTTTGTTCATCTAAGAAATAAATCTCTCGTTTGGGATTGGCAAAGCCAAATCTCCCAGGCCCATATCAAATTTGAATTTCCATTTCCATGATGTTTCATAAGTAAAAACATAAAAAAAGATACTAAAAACTCTACAATTAATGGAATCCTTCTGTGTCTAAAATTGATACATTCTTCATGCCAATGACATGGATGGATGCTCCTCGAGCTACTAATTCAAAAGCATTACCATGAACTATCTAAGATCCTTGGCCTATACTTCTTGAAGTTGATAATAGTCCTATGACCCTATACCTTCACATTTAGAATTATGTTTGAACTTTGAAGAACCTGGTTTTGTGAAAATGGTAACAAAGTGACGGAGAGAGAATGATGTCTTATGGGACAAATAGGATTTTATTCATGCCAAAAGTTATGACTTCTTAAACAAGAACTTGAGGAGTGGATGAGGACAACTTTAAAAAGGAATAAGCGATGAAGCTCTCTCTTTTAAAGAGAATCCAGAATTGGACATCTAAGAAGAAAATGGGGAATTTTTCTGAGAACGAAAAACTTCATTGATTAGCTCTAATAGGAAGAAAAAGTCTATTCGATAAGAAATTTGATAGTGGTAAAGATCAAGGAAATATTCAAACCAATTTTAATTTGACTCCGAACTGAAACATTTAGGCTATTTCTACATTTCAAGCTCATATTCAAGAGAAGGTACCTTTATATATATTGTTTGCAAATGATATAATGTTGATGGATGAATTGAGAGATTGTGTGAAAGCGAAACTTGAGAGATGATAGGAGGCTTTAGCATCCAAGGGCTTTAAAATAAGTTATAAAAAAATATAGTATATGAATTGCAACTTCAATGGTAATGTATAAAGAGTTGAGACTCCTTTAAAAATTGAAGCTCAGGATATGCCTCAAGAGATTCTCTCATAGAGTTGCCCCTATGGCCCCACCCACAACGCACAGATAGATAGGGCGGGTAAAGTGCGAAGGGATGGATGTCTAAGCAGTTGAAAGAGTCAGTCTTGAAAGCTAAAGTACTTACAGGAATACCGGGGGTTCAAATCCCTCTCCATCCGCGAGTTCATAAGTTCTCCCTCGCATTATTTATATATAAGGACAAATCAGATCGACTTGACCAATATGATGGATGGAAGGGTAGATGGTTTAGGATTCCAAAACCTTGGCTCAATAATTAGTACGGATGGAGAGATTGAAGAAGAAGTTGAACATAAGATAAGAGCGGAATGGTTGAAGTGGACACTTACTGCTGCAGTTCTTTGTGATAAGCGCACAACAACAAGATTAAAGAGAATTTTATAGGATAGTTATTAGACCAGCTATGACTGATAGAGTAAAATGTTAGCCAATCAAGAAGTAACGCAGACACAAAATAAGTGAAACAAAGATGAGACTATTGAGATGGATGTGTAGTAAAACTAGGAAAGATATGATTAAGAATAAGCACCTTTGAGAGCATTTAAGGGTAGTGTCAATATGTGATAAATTAAAAGAAACTTGTTTGAGATGATTTGGATATGTCCAACGTAAGCCAGCAAAGGCACCATTGCATAAAATTTTTTCAACGTAGGCTGATGGCTTACCAAGGAGAAGAGGTAGGCCGAAGAGGAAATGGATGGAAGTAGAAAGGATATATCTAAAGAAGTGCAACCTATCATAGGATTTGGCTTAGGATATATTGGAATAGAGAAATAGAATTTATGTACTAAGCCCAATATAGTTAGGATAGGGCTTTGATGATGATATATTTTAGGAAATAAGGGTTTATAATTTCATATAGACCCTTCAAGGCAATATCCTTACAATCCTGATGAGATGGAGGTGGGCCCCTCATCATTCTCTATTTAAACTCAAGTGGCAGGCATTATCCATCTTTGTAGAAATTGCAACTTTAGCGCATTACATGTTGATGTCACATAGATTTCTAGAATTTCTTACGTAAAAGACTAAGCATTTTGGTGTCCATTGTGTTTTTTTCTCACATAAAAGTGGCACGGATAATGTTAGTGCCACCTCATGTTACAGGATGATTTTGATTAATGAGATTTGCCATGTTTCTCTTAGCAAGGGGATAATGTTTAGGATTGTTGCTTCTGTGGCAACCTAATTTACCACATTTTGGTTGTGTTCATTGTATTTTTGCATCATAGGCAGTAACATCTTCGGTCCACATGTCGTTTTGCAAATTCTACGAGAAAGACACTATGTTCTCTCACGTAACCAATATTGTTTACATCATTAGGTTGACTTCTGTTGTTTATAAGATTGATCCATCTTGATTTTTGAAAACTTTCTTAATTTCGTTAAAATCAATTAGGGTGGATAAAATGACGACAATGATATAGGAAATGTGATTTTTATATTCTTTGATAGGGTACCAAAATGAGGTGTCTACAAATGGCTGCAATTTTAGAAGGTTAGGACCTAGGAAATTTATTTGCCATAAAATTTTAGCACAAAATATCATCCGTTATGTGTTGAAAACTGTTGAACTTTGAGGCCAGAATAAAGGATTACGATGATATGATGCAGACCACTGCCCACACCCCTACTCCACATCAAGATCTCTTCCCCTTCCCACACACACAACAAAACAAATTCCTCATGACCAGCATGAATCAAGTGCCCACAAAGGCTGTCAGAAAATTAAAATATCAAGATTTCTTGATTTCAATTTTGAGATTGATTTGCATGGGTAAACTACTCTGTGTGTGTGTAGTCTAATTATCTTTTCTTCTATCCATGAATATCAAATTTAACAAGAATAGTTCAAAAGTTTGAACTACCATTCCACTGTTTCCTCTTTTAACTCTATGCTGGATGTCTACACTTGCATGCTATACAATGTTCAGGTTTCTGAATGATTTTAACATTATTATGTTTCGTGTGTACTCACAAAATCCAGTATAAAAGTACCTTGGTGTCATGATTCAACCCTCAAGAAGCTTGGCAACTGATAAAAAAGTAAACCAAAAGGCAATATTACCTTGTCCTGCCTGAGTAGAATTATCTTCAAAACCTGATGGAAGCAAAGATGCCTTCTTCCATTTCTTTCTTCTATAAGCTCCAAAATATAAGCAAAGCACCAGAACCAGTACAACTACTGCTGCAATAGATATTGCAGCAATAACACCTGCTGAAATACCTGCTTAAATGCAATTGTCATGCAGTCAGTTTGCTAGGCACCAAAACTATTGAGGACATGAAGTGGCACATCTTCTTTCACATGTTTGTGAAAAAAAAGACAAACAGCATGGTCTGAACTCTGAAATGAGCAAGGAGACCATTTACCTGTGCTGCAAAATAGACAAATGAACAACCATGTTAGGAACTTAGGATACTAGAATAATCCTTGAGTTACCACTAATATGAAACTTTACCTTGATGAAAAAGGCCGGGTGCTGTTATTTGAATCTGCACAGAATAAGACAAAAATCTTTAGCATGATAATGTCTTGAGGAATTTATTGTGGGGTTACAACACTTGTCTGCCATATTCAAAGAGCAGATATATCCTTTTGAACTGATATTACAATCAAAAGCTATAAATATACAAACAAACATATTTTGTACTTGTGATAAGAAAGAATTCATGGATCTAACAGCCAATATCATTAACCTCCCAAGCCTATCATATCACTAGGTTAAGTTTTGTAACATTAAATATTTAAAACTAAAAAAATGATATGAAAAAATCGGGAGACATTACCAACAAAGGAAAGGAAATAAGTAGAAACAAACTAAATTATTTAAATATATTTTACCAACAATCCAAAAATAGTTCCTTGATTATATAAATTAAATTCTATCCAAGATCATCATCATCATCAAAGCCTTATCCCAACTATGTTGGGGTCAACTACATGAATTATGTTTCTAAATTCCAATCTATCTTAAGCCAAATCCTTGGATAGGTTTGACTTCTTTAGATCTATCCTTGCTACTTCCATCCATGTCTTATTCGGCTTACTCTTTTTCCTTGCTGAACCATCAACCTTCATTGAAAAACTCTTCCACAACAGCGTCCTTGGGTTTGTGTACAGGTCCAAACCATCTCTACCGGTAAATGCTCCCAAAAGCACTCATTTCTGATTCTATCTTTCCTAAATTTACCACACATCCATCTCAACATTCCCATCTCTACTGCACTTATTTTGTGCATATATTGCTTCTTGTTTAGCCAACATTCTACTTTATATGCCATAGTTGATCTGATCAATATCCTCTAAAATCTCCCTTTAATCTTGTTGGTACTTGGTATGCACCAAGCCAAAACCATCCAAACGTAAGTCTCCAATTCAAACATCTTGCTCTTATCCGATATTCAACATCTTCCTCAATATCTCCATCCTCAGTAATTACTGAGCCAAGGTATCAAAATGAATTGCCTAGAGGAATCTCTTGAGCTTCAATTCTCATAAGAGTTCCAACTCTTTACACATCCTCATTGGAGCAGTAATTCATATATTATATTTTTGTACTACTTATTTCAAAGCCCTTGGATAATAAAGCCTCCCACCATCTCTCAAATCTTGCATCCATGCCATCTCTAGATTCATCCACCAATACTATATCATTTGCAAATAACAAACACCAATGTACCTCCTCTTGATTATGAGAGTTAACTTGCCCATAATTAAAGATGTCAATTTAACTTCTTGGAACTTTCCATTCATCTTAAACCCACCAAATCAAATATATCGGTACCCTCTTGTAGGCTTTCTCCAAATTGATGATGAATTTCATCCCAGATATATCATATAAAAAACAGAGAGAAAAAAAACTTGACACTAGTAAAAAAAATTATGCATGTAAAATGTCATGTATAATTACTTAAGCATAAATCTTCAACCATTATATTAGATCAGAATCAAGTGCATACATATACATATATATAATATATATTTGATTGGTAACATGATTGAATCCACAACCTCAAGGTTCCAATATTAACCATCATCCACTGTGGCAAGGGCACTTGTTAAATTGTATATTATATTACATTTATTATATTATGTTATCTATTACATAACATGACATTACATTGCACTGAACTGCATTGTATTGTATTGTGCCATATAGAAATGGTCCTTAAAAAAATTAGGAGACAATTGTTTTTTGGATCGAAATAATATAGAGATTACCACAGAATGTTTAAAAGGTATAGGAAGTCACAATCATCTACAATAATTCAGTTATAACATTAGTCACTTGGTTATAGTAAAGAAGAAGTTTCCCATCCTAGCAGAACACACTGCAAATTTAAAAGCAAACTACAAACAAATGAAACACTTAGAAGGAAACTGCAGAAAAAATAAAAATAAAAAAAAGGAAAACTAACGCATAAACTCAAAGCTGTTTATCACAGATAATTTGTTTCGTCGAACTGTAATTTAAATTTGTGATTGATGAATTAGCAAGGATTTGATGAATTAGCAAGGATTTGATCCTGTATAGACAAATAAAATGTTATTTTAAATTTGTGCCTGATAAGTGTAAATGAAGAAACTCGGCTGATTTATTTTTCCTTCTTTCTTTTTTCTTTTTTTTTGGTTCAGTCAGTCTTGGCAAGATCAAGATTGGTTGAATTTCTAAAATGTTCCATATTTGGTATTGAACCAAGTATTACCACACTTACTAATAATCATATTTTAGCCTGGTCAACTTCATAACAATTGGGGTGACAATATCAAATGTTTATAACTTGTTAAATGTCTGAAATGGACCTATGAAGGATAATACTACTGTTGTTAAGGCAGTTTGGTCACTTGACCACAATGTATGATGTCCCTAAATATACCATTGTAGCTTCTGTTTTCTTTTCCTTCTTTCTGTGAAAATTTTATGTTATCGATCAAAAGAAATATGTAGTCCCTAATTAAGTTAATGAAACACTTCTCCAAATTGCCTAAAGTTAAAATGGGACCAAAATAAATTAGAGCCAGTTATCTTTCTACTTTTTAATGGGAGTACTTCATTACCGCCAAAAAAATTAGGAAAAAAAAATGATACAATAAGTTACGGAGATGTTCTAAGTGCAAATAAAACATACATCATGATACCAACAAGACATACAAGCATAGTGAATGAACATGAACCAAAATACAACAACACATAATTTTGGATCCACGAGAAATATAACCAAGAAAATGTGAGCTAGAATGCAAATCTAGTAACAAAAGGAAATGTGCTTAAGGAATCAAACCAAATGAAATTAATCACACCCATGGCACCTAGATACAAAAATAGTTTGCATATCTTTCACAGTGTGTCTGATAATGCAATTTTATGTGAAAATTTGCAATCATCTCATGCCCATGGCGGGTCCATGCTGTATCCAGGTTTCATACATCACTAATGAAAAAAAATCATTCAAGCAATCTACTTCATAACAGGCAATCACTGCATACTATGAAGGATATTATTACCAGTAGAAAGTTGTTCAAGGCAGAGTCATTCCTTAGTTCCATGGATAAAAAAAAAATGACTTGGGTTCTACCTTTTGGTTGCCACTTCCCTTCCCGCTTGTCGATTTTATTGGGTGCATCACATGTGATCCATCAAAGCACTCACTCGTAGACACACCAAAGCATGCACCAAGTCTGATATTTTCTGAATACCGAGGAGAAGTTCTTGGAGGTGATGCAGTTCATTAAGATTAAGAATTACCATACTTGTGTTTGTAAATTAAGAATTTTGGAGGCATAATTGGAAGAGGGGCCTATTGTTACAGCAACTTTACTACAGGGCACTGAAGGCTTCATAGAAAGCTGTGTCTTCTTTTACCAAAAATATGCCAATGATATAATTGGTTATTTTATTTGGGAATATGCATTACGCAGTGCCCAGACTACAGAGTAAGCTGGTTGAAGTGTCCTAAGTATGCAGAAAGTTGTGTATGCAACTGTCCACATTCAATCCAGTCTAAAAAGGATGAGTTAGGTTTTAGTCAACCTCAGTTGATGACGAAAAGGTCTCAACCAAAGGAGGAGGCAAACTTCGGGTTTCGAATACAATTGTTTATGTTAGTAAGAATAGTTCAATGGATCTACTACTGCTTGATCTTCCTGCCCTTGAATCACTATCTATTGAAAAGAAAAGCTTGTAAGTGGCCCAACAAACAGAAAGTTTAACTGTGATCTGTCCTGTGCAATCATATCTAGAAACTTTAAGTACCTCGCTTGAGGATACTTGGGCACACAGATAAAAGGCTCAAGAAAAAGGGATCCGTAACATTTGAACTCTACACCCACCCAGTTCTAGGCTTTAAAACGAATCAGCTCTTTGGGATTCAGAAGGAAATGCAACAATCAGCTACAAACCTAATTCGCACCATTGCCGTCCCCCGAATATCATAAAGGGGTTCTACATATATGCCGCGAGCAATCCTTTGACGTAACCGAATTTTGAGAATTTGGGATTCAGAGGATCTATCTGCTTTGGCCTACCCTTTTTACCCTATCTGCGACGGGGTATAATATCAGTTCCTATGAAGGAATCCTCCAACTTCTAAAGGATGTTATTATGCCATCCAGTGGCAAGCGTTCAAAATTGTACAAGTATCCATACCCCTCTCAAGGTAACAAATCAGTTGGAATAAAATAAATCTGAACATACAAAAAGGGTATCAATTCAAAGACAAGGAAGTCACCTTTGATGGGAATAAACACCAGTCTGAGTCCCCCACCGATGCTGAGATTCTTCCCCTCGTTGTACCGCTGCACCAAATCGATCGAAGGGGCATCCAATCCAGCAAGAACCTCTGTTATATTCTCATCCGATTGAAGCGGGTACGTCAAGAAAAACCCATACTCCTTGGAAATACTGCTGTCGCCACAAGAACAATTCACGGTGACATTGAGCGAGCCGCCAGTCGGAATTAAGTTGGGGTTGTAGTTGTTAAACTTGGTCAGATCAGCAACGTTCGTGAGGTTCTTGTAAGTAGCATTGGAAATCTTGGTATAGGTATCTCCATTTACGGTGGTGTAGGTAAAAGCATGGGCCAAGATGTCATTGTTCAAGCAATCGCAGCTGAAGGGGACCTTCAATCTGGATCCGGCGAGAATGCTGTCTTCGTTGGTGACCTCTCTATTGTAAGGAAGGATTGTTCTTCGATCCGCTATGTTGAAGAGCTGAGCTATGGAAGTGAGAGTCTCGCCCGTGGTCACTAAGAAGGATGCCGCGGCGTCGCAGGGGCGAGCGCATTTGGGTTCTGCTCTTACCCACAACAGGAAGAAGAAGACCCAGAAAAACCCTAATTCCACAATCTCTCTCAGTTTCCTTCTTCTTCTTCTTCCAATTTCTGCAGTAATCAACATCTTCACAGTACTAGATAAGAAGAACATGGGCAAGAAGAAGAAGAAGAAGAAGAAGAAAAGGAGGATGAGAGACGCAGTTCTAGGGTTGTTGTTGTTGTTGCTCTTCTTCTTGTTCTTCTAATCATCTGTTGTTTGCGGACAAGGGCGTTTGAACTGAAAAGAGGCCGGAGAATGTTGACTTGAATTCTGCTTTGTTTAAAGAACTGACAGGTGATATTGTCCGAGGGGTTCAATATTTTTTACTCGTTTTCAACGGTAAATGGCGCCAGTCGCTTTTACCCGTTTTTGCATGTTTACCGGGTTTTTTTTTTTTTTTTTTAACTTATGACCCGGGCCTTGTGGGCCCACTTCTTTCATGATCGAGACATCTCCGTCCAAAATGGCCCACCTTTGCAATAATCTAGAATCGAATCAAATGAATGTGTAGTAAATTTAAGTAAATCATAATATTACCCTTCGAAGATTTGGACTTTGATAGAAAAATTTAGGCCCTCATGTTTTACTGCTGAGGGGTGTTTGCCTTTTATCGTCGCAAATTTTATGCATGAAAATTTATTTATGAAGGATATATCATTATTATAAAATTAATTGTATATATATATTATTTTTTGTAGATTTGTTTCTGAATTTTTTTTCCCTGTTTCTTATCTTGATGTTATGGAAATATATTTTTTTTGCAATATTTTGGATATATCACAATTGGAAAAAAAAACATCTTTTCTTGAACAAGTGAGATGATATCGTCGTCAAGTATTGCTGATGTTTCGTGGCAGTGGCTTCCCTCAGTACCCCATTGAGGGGGCATTTTTAGCTCCTACAGGGTGTCTTATTATTTGAGGGTTAAGAAAAATAGGAAGGGCTCATTCATCATTAGTAAAAAATTAGTTTCATTAGATTATTTTAACCTGTAATCTATCAGTATTTTAATCACAGAATTCGAAATTTAATAAAGGTCAAATGAGGATCTAATTGGACGGGGTGTCAGATCAGGGTTGCGGGGTAGAGACTAGTGATTGTGAAAGGCTACAGCTACCAAAGTCAGACCCTATTGCGCTGTATGAAGAGGAAAAGGAGATAAAAAAAAAAAAAAAAACCTCCCCTACAGAGACTGCTCTGTTTTCTCTTTAGTGGACACTTGTGGCCTCCTTATAAAGGACTAAATATACAGTAGCGTATAAGTCCAACATTGAAAACATCAAAGTCGTAACCTTAGAAATATGTGTGTGACTTACCTTAACTCCACCAGAGGCATTTTAAAAATCATGCAGCCAAATTGGATTAAATTGCCATAACCCAAAAAAGAAAAAAGAACCACATGGCTTTGCCTATTCTGCATGTTTCCCATGTATCGTGGGTCATGTTTTGGTGATTCAATTTGTGGCTATGGTCAAGACTCCTTGTAGTGCGAGTATGCTTCAAATTTATTGAGAAGAAGATTACAATAATCTCTTATGGAAGATATAAGGCACGACATTAGATTGTTTACGTATTCAATGCACAAAAAAATTTTTTTTTTTTTGTGATGTTTTACAATGTGTTTTTTAATATGATTAATTTGACGGTAGCCTAACTCGAATTGAAATAAAATTTGACAAAGAGAGGCACACTTATTTTGAGATGTTTAATAAATGGGTCCAGTTAAAGGGCATCACCAAATTACAGTGTCTTCACCAACCATGCATGTACTCAGACCCTCCTCTAATAAGCTACATGTGCCTTGCTAATATAGATACGATACAAGATACAAGTACGTAGATACGTAAAATTTTAAAAAAACAAGATACGAATATGACTAGGGTACGTCTATTAGTGAATTATATTTTTTAAAATTTTAATAATGCAATATGCTAATAATTAAAATAGCTTAGAATTCTTAATTACAACAAGATAATAATTACTTAATACCATTACAAATTCAACCTAACGAAAAAAAAGAGCAACAGCAATATTAGTTTTTACATTTTATAATACAATATTCCTTCATTCTTCTTTTTTTTCTTCCCCTTACCATATTCTTTTTTTCCGTTGGAAACGAAGAGATTGAAGATAAGTTAGGGCTAAAGCCTTTTTTCTTTTAAGTTTGTCGAGAAAGATTAGGGTTAAAGTTAAAAATTATATTTTTAGATTTTTCAAACTCTTACAAAAGTTTTTACAAAAAAATCTTTTACAAAAGTACCAGGAACGTACTCATCCCGTATCTACAAACGCACCCATTTTGTACCTACAAAGTCAAAATATATTGGGTACGTTTGACTATATCTAATATGTTTTTTGCCATACTCATTCCCGATACATATACGGATAAATATCTGATACGGATACGTATATATTTTGGAAATACCCATGCTTCATAGGTGCCTAATATGTTGCATGCGCCAATTTGGATGTTGGCACTTCAATCATTTTTCTTTGACCTTGTCAAAGTTGGTTTTTTTAAGTTGTTCTTTGACAGTTTTGTATGAAGGAAAGAAGACAATCAGAGAACATTTTATCGTCAAACTGTTTCTCATTTTAGTCTTATTCTTCCTGTAGAATTTACTCCCACAAGGGTTTAATCATTAAATTTATACTTCATAAATCATAATGGAAGAAACAATATGCAGAATTCGCTACTACTTGCTACTCCTGCAAAATTTGCTACTACACGCTAGATTAATCCCCCTCCTCTCCTTGCCCAGTGATTTTTAGATACTCCAAGATAGCATTTCTATCAAAGAATCTCCTAGAGAATAGTCTTTGCTTGTCAAAATCGGAAAACCCCCAAGCCGGAGGCTAAAGATTTGAAGGTTCGGCTGAAGAGAAATACCCTAGGTCACCAAAAGAAAAAAGTCAAAGAAATTCATCCTATTAATCCAGATGACAAGGCCACATAATTGAATATTATTTTTCTCTCATGACTGAGGATCGTAAATGCACAAAACTCACACATACGAGCACTAGGTAAATATGGGGTGGAAGGGTGGAATTGGGCACACGGGGTAAATCCATACCTAATGTGTGTCACCCAGCTCATCTGTGTTGTTTCAAGTCACTAAGTCAGTGGTGCATATCCCTCTCACAGGTGTGTCACAACCGTGGGAGAGTATAATTAGTGTTTGAAAATAATTTAGCAAAGTGGGCCCCACAATAGAGGTTTTGTTCATGAGATTAACACCACATCTTTCCTCTTGTTTTCGTTGTAAAAATAATTATTATATATATATATATATGATTTCACAGCAAGATGTTGATTTAAGTCACGATCAATCTCGTGTAACTTTCTGATAATTTATCAGGCAGACAGGGCCCATGTGGAATGTGACATGCTCATGACCAAAAGATGGTGCCAAAGGAACGATCAAGCGGTTATTTAGCACCTCCAACAATGAATTCCAATCATTGGTCAGATCGTGGCCCATTTATGGCGGGTCACCCCTGGCGAGTAAAACTGTCCCGTGTGTATTGACGTGACATTCATGTGAGGATGATAAACCACGGCACTAAAGACAGTCGACGTGGCTTGATTACTCAGTAGTAACAGATACGCCTCCTGCTTAATCTTGACCTCCCTCGCTGCTTTCGTCTATTTCTTCCATTGAATTCAACAAAAAGCCAATACAAGACAAACACATAAACATGATATTATTCACTAAAATCTGTTGGTTTCTTGTTAAAGAATCCCTGCTAGGCTGTTTGCATATGTTCATAAACGTACACTGAATCTGGGGGCAGTTGATCATTTCCTTTCTGCCACCCTTTCTATAGCCAGCTAATCTTGAGTTTTTCAAACACATAACGTGGAGTGTATGGCCTCTTAAAAGTGTAGGTTTTCTACTTGCAATGCGCGTTGAAATGGTCTTTTACCAGGCACATGGGTCATATTGGGGTATTAGGGTCCCTGTTGAATGTCTAGGGTATGGTCGGTCCTTCCAGAGCCATACTTATAGAACATACAAAAATAATAATAGTAAGAATCAAGAAAACTGGAATTGACCTGAAGGTTAAATGAGTCGGGTACACTCAATTCAAGCCTCAAATTGGCCTAAAGCTTCCTGAGACAATTTAACTCCATGACCAAAAGCCTCAAAGTAGACACACCATGAAGGAATTGCGATGCAAGAGCAATTTGGCAAAGATTTCCCAGATCATCATGTGGATAAGCCATATAACTTAGGATGTGTTTGGATGTAAGGTAGAGTAAAATATAGCAGAGTAAACTGAAAATAAAACAAGAATAATATATGATAGGATTATAATAATCTTTTGTTTTTGATTGCTTAATATGAAATCTTGTTGACTTTTTGTATCAAAAGTAGAGAAATTTTTTTTTTTTGTAATTTAGTGATGAATTTTGACCTTTTTTGAAAAAAAATGAGAGAAATTTGAATCTCTTTAAAAAAGAAGGGAGAAAATTTGAAATTCAAAATTTTTATTTTACTTTTCTTTAATCTACCTCACATCCAAACACACCCTTAGTAGTCCATACCAAGGGGCTGTTTGGAAACTCTAGCCTAATTAATAAAAACTAAACAAATTAGGTTTTAAAATAAAAGCTCTGATGTTAAACTTCTAATTTATAATTAGCCTGTTTGGTAAATTTATTTTAGAAAAAGCTATTATTTTATGAGGTAATTTGGGTCCACCTTTAGGAAATGCGGTTATGCGGATCCACCTTTAAAAACTTACAATACAGAACCCACCATTTGCATCGTTTTGAAAATTTTATATGGTCATTTTCATCAAAATACTTGTAAATTTTGTGTTGTTCACCTTTATCCGCTCGAACTAAAAAGCTCTAAAATGTCTACAATGAGCAGCTCCATTGGAGGTTATTATTATTATTATTATTATTGGAGGCAAAAGCTCATATTTGAAAATAAGCTCTAAAAAAACACAGTTAGAGGTATGTGGATCACTGTAATATAGAAATAAGCTCTAAATAATAAAAAAGAGCATATTTTTAGAATTTCCAAATGTGACCCCAGATTTCTGTCTTTCACTTAAGGAGTTAGGGTCAAATATAAATAAATGGTTAGAATCAACAGAGAGAAACAACAGGCACAAGCGTGAAATAGTAGAGGCATTTCTATCATCAATGTAGTAGCTTTGAAATAATGCCAATGTGAACATGGCATTGACTAAAGATGTAGAAGATGGGACAAGGATTTGATGCGATGATCATGGTGATGTTGGGGATGATGTTTGTTCACCCTCCCTAAGCGCTTTAACCCCAACTTCAATGCTTGTCTGTTGGGGAACGCTAGGTCGATTCAAAGGGGCAGGTGATGAGCAGCTTCTAGGGATTCATTTGAATCAATGACACGGACCTCATGGCCATACAAATGGCTGTTAGTGAAGCACATCAGTTGAGTATTCTGCTTATTGTAGATGGGGATTTCTCTTGCAGAGGAAGACTTCTTGGAGCGTTGCCAACATCATGGAAGAGACTAGCGATCTTATTCAGTTACTATCCAGTTTCCAGTTTCCTTTCCTCTTGACCCCTTAGATGCTTCTTTGTATCTCACTGATTTAATTGGAGAGAAGCATCACCTCTCCACAAAGCTGAACGTAACCTTCTCCCACATTAGTCATTCAGCAAACACTGATGTTGACAGGGGAAGCTCCAAGCCTTCTATCCTTGTCTCCCTTTCTTAATCCTCATCTATTAGGGACACTACCGGTCTTTTAGGGGTCGTTATTCCCTTCCCACTTTTTCGCTTGTGTAATCTCCCCTCCATTTTGTGGAGCTTTTTGTGTCAGTATAGTTCTTGGATGCTGTAAAGTTTTTGAGCATCCAATACAATCACTATTATATAAAAAAGAATGTTTAGGTATGAGAGTGGGCGCTGAATAACAAAATAGTAAACTTTGAAAAACAGGGAATGGGTCTAGCATTGGTCTAGATTTAGTCCATGACTTTCACACCAGATGGCTTGACCTATGATTCATAATTGATTCAAATGGAAATTTGAGTGCTTTATATGGTTTGGCAAACTTTTTTTTTGGATGTATAATTCAATCAACTTCAAGGTCTTTTTGCCTCTTTTTCAAAAAGCAACCAACAGATTTTTCGAATTGGCATGAATGTCTAAAGCAATCTTTTTCCTTTCTTTAACAAATTTTCCCATATAACTTTTGCAATATAATATGCTTACCCGTATTACTTTGACTTTATGACAAATTTGCACGTGCTCTTTTTTTCTATAAGACAATTTTGACCGGATGACTTTTACATTATAATAATTTTTTTTCTTTTAATTGAATTAGACATACTAAATAGTTTATTTATTAAAAGGTTCCAATTGAAACAACCCTATTTCGTCAAATCTATTTCAAATAAACAAGACTTGCCAAATATGCTTAGGTATAGTATTATCTATAGTAGTATTTTGGCCTCATTTGGGCCCAAGTCCAACCCTTTATTTAGATTCAGGTCTGCATTCGTGCGTTTGGTTTGGATTCTGGTATAGGTACAGGTCCTGAAACGGTGTAACCTGTAGCCAAGTCGACCTTTTAGTACGAAACCGACTACTGTATAAGCATGATATGAAACCAGCACATATTCATCCCTACTGATGTCATCTCTGGAGCAAATGTCATGGCATGCCGAAGTTATAGTTTCTTCGGCAATGTAATTCCATTGCAACACCTTGCGGTAGAGTGTAAACCTCATTGGCATTGTCTCTTTGGTAGTAGAAGTGATTTTTATTAAAATCATTATCATTCCAAAAAATGATGACGACAGAGTACTTATACAAGTTCTTACTAATAAATAGCTACGGGCTTATTTGTAATTTTATAATAGTTATGAACTGATTTATGATTGTAGAAAACTTTGGTGAATGGGGTTCTTTATAATCCAGAAAATAGTGAATCGTATGAATAATGTGTTAGGGCTGGTCACCTAGTAGAGTTGGACAACTAGTCCTCATTGCTCTCTTCAAAATACTTTCTCCTCTACAATCAAAATACTCTCTCCTCTGCAAACTTCATTTTCTTCTCTAACCTCTTCTTCTCTGATCTTTTGGATTTTAACCCACTTCTCTATAATATCCATTTTCTATCTTTTAATGGAAATGAACTTAAGAAAAACTGTTTTCAGATTGATTATCATGATATGGATGCATGTAACATTTTGCTTGTTTTGAGTCAGCAACATCATAGAGAAGCATATTAGAGATAATTAAAGACTACCTACATTGCTTGATTAAATACATTTACAAACTACTCCCAAATAATAAAATAAAGCAAGTCAATCAAGCAGCAAGGGGAACAGACTACCTTTCGGACATGACGTTAACTAAAGCTTGGTTTTCATAGAAAGAGCCAACATCCCAAGTATCCAATGACGATGACAGTTTCATTAGTGCCACTACTATGGTCCTCATGCTTGGCCTTAGTTGAGGATTTTCTTGAGTGCAAGCCTTAGCAAGCTGGGCCATCTGCGTCAAGAACAGGAAACACATACATCAAAATCACACAACTAATCTTACCTAGGAGGAACCTCTTTCATATCAATTGCTTTGAGTTCTAACCTTATGAACTGAGTCAATTGGGTAGTTGTAACCAAGTCTAGGATCCACTAGCTTACGAAGATCTTCTCGTGGATCAGTCTCATTAAGAACACCCTCAAACTGTAAAATCAAGAGCTTCATGTTGAGTTATTAATGGTAAATATTTCTAGATATCAGAATAAATAAAAGAATTGAGGCAAGAGACTCTGACCAGTGCAACAAGTCCTTTTGGTTCATCATCCGATTCATCCATCTCGACAACAGCTTTTTTAGCCGAGATTAGTTCATAAAGGACAACACCAAAGGCATAGACATCTACCTTGGGAGAAACTTTACCAGATCGAGCATATCTGCAAGCATGGGATAAAATATCCAATCCATATAATTATTTTTAAAAGATGTATTGTGTTTAAAACATGATTGTTCATACTTTTGGCAAACAATTGACAAGATCGGGCATGCATAAAGTCCTTATCTATCAAACATATGAAAATTAAAATAATAAAATAAAATTCAAGACAGGCCTACAATGGCATTGGTGAGAAATTCACCTTTAATCTTCATTTTTTACCACTAACAATATAAATTCAATGTATTCTAATGCAAACAGACATGCTTTTAGCTAGTTGATTTGGAGAATCAATCATTTAGCAATTCCCAAGATATAGCCATTTTTGGCAGCATGGATCTCAATAAATAAATTAATGCCTGTTTCTATGGGTGAATTCAAAGAACCTGTATCATTTATTTTATCTACAAATTTCAAGTTCGTCTATCTTTTGGGGAAAAGCATTATTATTTGAAGAATAAAGTCAACTTCAATATATTAAGAACAATACAATGCATAAAACTTAGGAATTACCAGAAGCCACTATTCACTTAGGATGTTTAAGGCATGTTTGTTTGCATGGATCCTAGAAATTCATGGAATCCAACAAAGGATTATTAAAGAGGAGAAGGGTGAAGGATATAAGTTCGAAATGTGGATTCGTGAAGGATATAAGTTCGAGATGTAGATGGGTCACTGATTTTCCTAGATTTTGATTTAGTATTCATTTTTCATCTCCCCTTAATTAAACTTCCATTAAACAGGAGATAATATGATGGCCATTTATTCACCTCTATTTCTTCAATATTAGCAACTTTTAGTAAAACATTTTTGAAAATTCCTAGGAATTCAATTCCATAGAATAAAGGTGTCCTAACTTTCAAAACTAGAAAGCAAATACAAGGTAATGTCCTCATGCTAAAATGACGTACAACAGTATTTACAAATTTTGAATATTCTTTTGCAGGCAGATCCTTTAAAATAATCACAGAATTGCGGTGACAATTATCTTAGTTGAAGTCTGTGACATTTGAATGTAACTGTGGGATCCCTATTTTTTTTCTTTCTGTTTTTTCCTTTTTCTGTTAGAGTGTTCAAAGCAATGTATGAGAGAAAATTCAGAGCATCAGTTTGGGTTTCTTACTCAGGAGGCATGTATCCAAATGTACCAACAAGATTTGTTTTCAACGATGTATTCCCAACTTTTGTCAGTTTAGTCAGACCAAAATCTGCAACCTACAAGATAAATAGATAAAGACTGTGTTATGATATTTTACTTGGGTTCGTTAAGTGTTATACTCTGGCGAAAGGGAAAGGCTATACCTTTCCATGAAAATTCTTGTCTATCAATATATTTGATGATTTGATATCACGATGGATATATGCTGGAACAGTATGCTCGTGGTTATATTCAAGGCCCCTCGCCGAATCAAGGGCAATCTGGACCCTAGTAGACCAGAGGAGTGGCTCCCACACTCAGATGAAAATTTTAATCATAAACATTGCACAAAATGCATCAGAACTAACAAAGGATCAATTACTGTAAGGTTCTGGAGGATGTGTGCTGCTCCAAGTACCTGAGCCATGCAAATGTTGGCTTAAGTTACCATTTTCAATAAACTCATAAACTAGGAATAATGAATTCTCCGTGCAGTATCCAATCAAATGCACCTGGAAGGACAAAAATAGAAATTGTAACATAATCTCAAGCCAAACATGCTACTACATGTAGAGATGATAACAAAGCTCTTCCAAATGTAAAGCGTCTTGAAAGACAAAATTAGATATGGCTGCTACTTGAGTAACCAAGACTTTTTACAAGCAAAATATCATCTCTATCAAAATGCCTAATGGCCCAGACTAGACTGCTCTCAGATAAAATGCTAACCCAGTTATTATTGACATTGGTATCATTTTTTCCTTCGCATCATAAATGTCTGCTCCCATGTTCCAGAAATGAACTCTTAGCTTCCAGCAGATTCATTCATTATAGTTCTCAGTCTCAGCTCCCTGTATTAAAATGCATCTCTCTCGCTTCAATGGGAAAAGGCTCTTCTTGGTATGCTGTATTCAGAAAGATTAAAACCGCAGTCATTATAATTATACGAAGAATCCTGGCCAACAAATCCTTTGGAAACTTGGATCAAATCCTATCAAAGATTAGGGAGCTTCAATTGATGGCTCCTCAGCTGAATCCAGGTGTTGACTAGTCCCTAGATGACACAGGGATTAATTTTGTATTTCAATCCCCTCACTTGTATCTCTTGTTATTGATGATCCCCCATCCCTCCCTTTCCTCACGCCAATCACCTTGATGAGTAGGCTGCTTGTATTTTTCTTCCTGATCTAATTTTAGTCATCTGATCTCAAAAAATTAAAAAAGGAAAAAAATAATAATTTCAGTCATCTTTCAATGCTGCTGAATGGAATATCTGAACTTTTAACATCTTGTGCTGTAACTGCTGTTGATTGAATTCTTCTAACAGGGTAAAGTTTTCACTCCACAGATTCACAAGTGGCACTTTAGGAAATTTTCTTTCAAGCCTCTCCAATTGCAGATAACATAACATTTTCATGGTTTTCAAGTTGCTCAAAAGCTTATATTAAAAACCAGAGCAACCATTTGGAACCATTGTTTTGGATGATCCAGTCTAAATCAAATTGTTCAACCAAGAAAACGCTGCTCAAAACTATTAAACAAGCATAAACTGGGGGATAGATATGTATGAACAAACAGTTGTGGCCGGTTTGAATTTCTTCTCTTGATTTTTATTTTGTTGATGACATCTAGGTAAAACCTAATTGAACTTGCGGCAAAACCCATTTTGACCAAAACATCCAATCTGGCAGTCATGTCCCAATGTATTGACCTGTTTTTAAAGGTTTGATCGTTTTTTTTCTCTGTCATAGAAAGAACTTCAATAAGAAGTCTCGTATGGTATAATTATCATCATTAAAATAATGAAGCCTTATGCTATCTATCTACGGTCAGATTTCTTCATGTCATTGTCATTATTTGGGGCTTTATTTTCTTTCACTTTGCAATCTGAACACTGAAGTGACACCTCTAAATACTCGATTAGATGTCTCTATTAATCCATCGTTTCTCTTAGTTCCTTTTAATGACATTACAACGTTGTATTGCCATTATAACATAGTTCAAGTTGTATTGCCATTATAACATAGTTCAACAACATAGCAACATCTACTAATCATGTTGCTTGAGGTTGTAGTAGATAATATCCATAGCCATGATGAAAGATTCCAACACTCATTTTATGAACCCATGCATAACAGGAAACACCAAATGAAGAAGATTGCAGAAAGGAAAATGCATAATTACCACATTCAAGTGATGAACATGTGTTAGAACCTTCAATTCTGCAAGAAACTCTTTCGAAGCTTGCATATCCATCCTCTTGATTGCAGCTTTCTGCTCAGAAGTTGAAGAAAAATTGAAGACAGTCAGACGTTGAGGAAATTTTTTTTTAGAACAAAATCAAGGGCCAGTAAATATTGGATGATTCTTATTCTGTCTCATTTTCACTATGTAGAAAACAAATCTATGGAAAGGACATGATAAAGGAAAAAAAAAAAAAAACTCCATTCGTAAGATTTATACAAAATTCATACAACGAAAACAAAGATTAAACAATTCTACTTTAAAAACTCAATCAGCTAAATTTTTTGGCCAGTAAATTTTGTCCATATGAAAATTAAAATACAGTATAAGAGATATATACTGAAAAAGAGGCCCGCATAAGGCCCAAAAGTATACACCAAAAAAGCAGGCTAGAAAACACCTGACTAAGAGATTGGACAAAAATCCTCATGAGAAACAAGCACACTTTGATGTGTACTAGGTAATCAGCCTTGGTTATTAATCTTGCATTACATGGAAAAAGGAAGCATTAGATGACAAGCTAGATCCAGCTCCTCTTCCAGCACAATTGCTATTTTCAAGGAGCAGACCAGAAGTCCGACAAATGGCACATATAAGGCAACCTTCCACCATGATGTACTCAGGTTTGAGACCATATACTTCATGGAGATTATTTGGCACTATTACAAATAATCACCCATATTCAACCCATGTCTGGATAACCAATTAAATTACCATCAAAATTAAGCTCAACCAGCTGCCTTATAATATTATTCTCTCCAATGTTTTGGCAAAACAGATTTTTCCCACTGAAAAGAATACTCAGAAACTAAGGTCATGTTTGTTTGTATTAACATGCATATAAATTGAATACATAGGGTAGTTAAAAATGAAGATCAAAGGTGAATTTCCAAAACTGAGCATCAAATAGCTTCTTCTTTTGATTCTATTTCACTAAAAGAAAATGTTATTTGATGCTCATTTCTGGAATTTAAACATTAATCTTCATTTTAACCACCCTATGTACTCAATTCCTATGTATTCTAAAGCAAACAAAGAAGCCCTTAGTTGAACCTCGTTACTTAGTTGAACCTTGTTATTGTTATTTTGCAATTGCACATTGCTGAGTGCTGACTTTATTTTAGAAAACTCAAAAACGTGTAAACATAACATGGGGAATTTGTTTACTTATACCGTGGAGCATGTTGCCTTGGCCATCTTGTTATAGAACTGGAATGAGAGTAGGAAAGAGTGTCATTAATGTCGTTGACTTCACCACAGTGGGTGTTGTTGAAAAAGAAGTAATGTCGCCTTGGCCATCTTGTTGAAGAAATAGAATGGGTGTAGGAAAGAGTGTCATTAATGTCGTTGATTTCACCCCAATGGGTGGTGTTGAAAAAGGAGTACTTAGGCGTAAAACCAGGAGAAACAGTTAGAATGCTCGCCCTTATTCAAGTCATGCCCTAGATTGCTGATTTCAATCCCAGTGAAATTAAGCACAACCAGATCCCTCATAATATAATTGTCCCCATTATCTTGGCAGGACAGATTTTCCCTTGAAATGAATACCTAGATACCATAAGTGGCACCTTGTTACTTCGCACATAGCTGACTTTATTTTAATTCATTCAAAAGTTTCAAGGGTGTGCAAAAAGAAAACAACAGGCTAAGTTCAGTTTGGACTTCTGGGCATTACCTTAGTTATTGAGTGAGAGATGGAAAGAGTGATTGATGTCAGTGTAGTTGACTAAACCACAATGAGTGTCGTTGATAAAAGAGTTCTGAGAGACTATTAGAAGTGGAAGGAAATCATTGGCAACCAAGATAGGAAGAGCCCAATCTGCATGAAGCCACAGTTAATAGAACACTCCGCTGACCTATCACTTCAGAATTGACACCTGCTTGAAAATATCCTGCCCGGTTAGGACAACAGATGTAACAAGTATCAAAGCTGAAAGGTTGCGATTGTCCCTGAAATATGTCTCTGGATCAATGCTCGTGGAATGTGAATGTGCTTAAGCAAGTCTCTTGTTCTAGGGAAAAGGAACCATGCCTACAATTCATATTCAACGAGATAAGATCACCATCTCAGTTGAGTGTCAAATTCTCAGGTATCTCGAAGACAGGGCATCATAGATTCATTTATTAAAGATGGAGTAGCAATTGAAACATTTCTTGCTGATGTAGACTCATTATTTTCTCTTATGTACACCTTTCTTCAGCTTTTTATTGTCATTTCTGCTCTTTTTAATAAATATAATGCTATAGATAGGAAACAAGAGTGCAAACAAATAAAGGTAAAGGTTCTTACTCATGCAACACACAAGGTGTGTTTAAACCATGGGACCCAGAGAGTTTTACCAGTGCTGAACATGAATTACAAATAACTACAGTTTAACATGCGAAAAAAAAAAAAAACTTTAGATTCTTTGCCTCATAGGGTAAACCAAAATAATGACATGAGTGTGTCTACCTCTCCTCTCAGTTCTGTATAGTAAACAGCCCCAAAGCCCCCTTCACCAATTTTATTAGCTATGCTAAAGTCATTTGTAGCATTAGCTAGCTCTTTATAAGAGAACTCCACGGACTTATCTACAGTAATGCCTGTCATTCAAGGAGAAGCATCATCAACAAGAGCAGATGATCCAGTAGTTCCATCCAAGTTTCTTATAGCATCTAGGACCATTAAGGCAAAGAATCATTGCGATCACATGATTCAATCTTACAAGATTTTTCACTAGTCATTGATGGGGGGTGTAAAACTATAGATATCAACAAATAATATATATATGTGTGTGTGTGTGTATATATAATTCATGGAACAATATCTAGTTCATCTTGGACATAAACATTTGATTCACAGAGCCAAAGCCAGGGCCAAGTCAAATTTGAATTTACATTTCTATAATGATGGAGTGCCATGTTTCCCTTTCTAATCAAAAACATCAAAAAATACTAACTCTATAGTTAATACTATCCTACTATGTCTAAAAAACTGATTGATTTTTTATATCAAATGATCTGGATGCTTTTCTAGCTACCGATCAAAGAGCTTTAACATGACGTACATAAGATCATTGTCCTATACTTCTTGTGAGTTGCTATGACTCATGAGAATCTACGCTTCTCATTTGGAATTATTGTGGTTTCACGAACATGTGTTTATGAAAAAGGCAATAAAGCGGTGTGAAAAGATCGAGGGTAATGGATGGATATGCTTTCAGTTATACCAAAAGTTAACTCCTCTTCGACAAAGAATTTAAGGAGTGGAAGAGGACGACAACTCTTGCAAGGAAAGAGCAGATGAAGCTCTCTTTTATAGAAAACCCAACAGCGGGACACCATAGAGGAAAATGGGGAATTTTTTTACTCAGAATAGATTACTTTATTGATCAACTCCAAAAGGAATTTATGAAAAAAAAAATCTATTCAACAAGAAATTTGATAGCAGCAAAGATCAAGGCTATAGTTGTCAATTTTGATTTTCGTCCCAAACCCATCTAACTTGATCTTAGGCTAAAACGTTTACCTCATTTCAAGAATTTCTAGTTCTGTTTCAGTAAAAAAAAAAAAGAACTTGAATTTAAAAAATGCATAATAATGAAAAAATAAAAATAGTAAAAAGTGAAACAAACGCATATATATATAATTAATTCATTCTACTAAATCAACAGTGAAATATGTATTCTATATGCAAAAAAACCATTTTATAAGACGTGTGTGATAATGTGAAAAATGACGTCTGTTGTCAAGTACCATTTTCAATTATCAATCTCATAGCTTAACGTCACATAAAATAAATGCATTCACATAACATTGCATTACAATAAGGCAAACTAAAACTACCATCGTCAACACTGCTGGGTTTTATCTTGTATTTTGGTTTAGCTAGATCGGTCATCTGGATTAGCTAGAACGGACGTTTAAGGTTATGAGTATTTTAGTCATTATATATGGGTTTTCTTGGTAATCAAGAAAGCAGGAATTATATATATTGATGTGCTGTAATCCTAAATTCCAAGAGGATTGAGATAGGATCATGATAGATGAGTTCTCTCCTCTATGGACATAGGCGAGGGTGCTGAATCACGTAAAACTACTGTGTTCATGTGTGTAATTGCTTAATGGTATGATTGCCTGCGCTCATCGTGGTTTATCCGTTGATTGCACGTAGTGTCACTACGCCGCTTTTCCCAACCAGTGGTATCAATGCCTATAGATTCAACACAAGTCAACAAGTAGTACGGTCAAAGGTAGTTTTGACCAGATCTGTGGCTGAAATTGTTTATGTGATATCTTGATCGTCTGATGTTCGGTGAGAGATCCGTTTGCGCTTATGGATTCTTTGTGAATAGATCTATGCATGTGTAGAAGAAGATTGGCAATTCAACGGTCAACAAGTAGGTTTGACCAATCGGAATGCAGAAAACTATTTCTGTAATATCAAAGCCATCCGGAGTTGGATTTTAGATCCGTTTCTTCCAGCATGCTCGGAGTGATCAGTTCTACAGGGCAAACAAAAAATATTGGCAGTTTGATGGGCAAAATATTGGGGGACTGAAGAAACTGACAGATTTACGATGATAGCTATGGAGTAAGCCAATTTAGCATTGGGTCATACTTAACTCTATGTATTGTGCCCAATCCACCAGAACAGGCTAGAACATGACAGTTGCAGGTTTGACAGGAGGAACACTAAAATGAAGACGGAAGGAAGGATTCACAAGGTACCGTGAGATCTAGATTCGGAAAGATCTTTAGTTTTGTCTTGATGGAAGGAAGTTAAGTTCATTGTGTTGCAAGGATGCATGCATGTGACAATAAATGGAAGACACTTTGGAGGTTCAAGATAGGGGTGTTAAGGTCAAGGGAGGTAATTATGGGAAGTCTCAAGTCGGTTTGGACTTAATCGACACCAGACAATGATGAGATTGTCTGTGCACCCGGGACTAGGGGATGCAGGTGACACATTAGATATTAGCATGTGTAAGGTGTACCTTTCAGTGAGGTATTTGAAGTGCTGGTTCAACATGTTAAAGTGTTGAAAAAAGAAGACTACGCCGTCGGTGTAGTAACGTACCATTCAGCAAGGTACGTGAAGACATTACTGAGTATTTCAAGGTAGCTCCGAGGATTTACAGAATCCAAGCTAGGGTGGAGATTGTTAGGTTTTATCTTGTATTCCGGTTTTGCTGAATCAGTCATTTGGGTTAGCTATAACCAAGGTTCAGGGTTAGGGGTAGTTTAGTCATTTTGAATGAATTTTCTTGTCGGCAAAAAAAGCGAGAACTATATATATTGATGTACTGTAACTTTAGATCCCAAGGAGATAGAGATGGGATCATGATAAATGAGTTCTTTCCTCTGTGGACGTAGGCAAGGTTGCCGAACCACATAAAATTATTGTGTTCATGTGTGTGATTGTTTAATAGTATAATTGCTTGTGTTCATTATAGTTGATCTGTTGATTACAGGTAATTTCGTTGCGCCGCTTTTCCAACAAATACAAACAGACTTTTGGTTTCAAAGAAATTGGAAAAAAGAATCACCTTGTTCTTTTTTTACCAAAATCTGAATGGGAACAGCCTAACAGGTTAAATAAGTCTAAACAGCCTAACAGGTTAAATAAGTCTAAGTTCTAAACCAAAATCCTTTATAGGTTTTCTGCTCGGTGAATAGACCCCAAACCAAAAAATTAGGGCCCATTCCGCTGAAATAAACCATAATTTGACCATTCAATGCACATATGGGTAAAGTATTACAAGATTCTTTCACAGAATTGCTAATGCCCGACGCAGAACAAAAGGAAAACTACTAGGTTGTCTTGGCCAGACATTGTGCTCTAGATTATTAGATTATATCAATCTTTTTACATTCTTGAAAAAGTAAACGAACCAAAATTGTTGACTATGCATGTAACAAAAAATCAATGAATCATTTCACAAGAAAGATAAAGGAAGTTTGAATGTTATTTATTTTGATTTGTCTAGATACAATGGCACTAGATGATTGATGGACTTGAAAATGAGGCTCAAGGACCTTGATGTCCCTTTTACAACCATAAGGCACAAGACTAGATTTGAAAGTATAAACTTTTGGTGCTAAATTCTCAAAAACACCTTAACGTGCCTCTACAGGTCTTATAAAATTACAAACATAGGGGGCTTCGAATAAAAAATGTAAAAAAAAATTTACTAGTTTCGGAAAGAACTATGCTTCAAATGACCCAGGGACCCATAGACTTTTAGGAGTTTCTAAAGGCCTAGACATCAGACATCACTTCAGAGACAACTAAAGGCAAGGGATTGACATCTCACGTCAAGGTGTCAAAAAGTGACCCATGATATTTGGCCCATTGATCCATGTATATATGGAGTGACCCAGGTCCATCTTCATATCTCCACACGAGGGCAGATCTCAGCAAATATTTTGTTTCAATATCTCCACCAAAAATAATAATAATAATAAAAAATTGTGGGGGATGAGATTGTGAAAAGTTCTCACGTCCACGAGGGGAAAAAAAAAGATTGTGAAAAGTTCTCATTTCAATGATGCCGTAGTTTAGCCCTTTGAGGATGCTCTCTACCATATATTTTAAAGCTAGGGACAACAGGTATGCCCTTTTGCAAAAAATAGATGCCTTAGCAATGATTTACAAGGTATAGTATGCAGGTAAAAAAAGGTTTAAAGGATAGGAGCTCAAAATACTATCCATGCAGAAAACTTAGTTATCTTCAACTTGAATAAGCCTAAGTGCCTACCTTTGGTGTATGGTAGTCTACAATCTACATGCACCAAATATTCTATAAAATACTATCAAATGTGTATGTGCGTATGCAAAAAAGTGATTGATCTTTGGAGAGGACAAGCATTAAAAAATATATATAAAGAACTAAGACAAACAAGGGTTGAGATAAAGGTGTTGACAAGGGCAACAGGTCACATGGGATACTAAAACAAATGAGCAGTGAGGAAGTATTTAGGTTGTGCAAATGAAGGTTTAGTGAGGATGGCACAAAAAGATGGGTGGCATGAAATGGTGGAACAGAGAGAGGCATTATTTGTAGAGGTTTTGGAACGTGATCATCACAAATGCCTCTATGTGCATATAAACACAAAAAAAAGATAGAATAAGGAATGAATCCATAAGAGGAAACCCATCAATAGCTCAAACAAAGGAGACACTCAAGGAAAGTTGTTTGAGATGATTTTAGAATGCATACAATAGATCAGAACAACACTAACACAAAATATAAAGTTATATGAGTTCAAGAAACTGAGGGAAGGAGAACATCATTAAAGACTATAAAAGCAGTAGTAACAAAAGAAAAGATAGATCGTGGAGTTACGTGGCTTAAATGGGACCAAGTAGAAAACTATAACTCACAAACTTGACTTCAAAGGGATGGATAAGGAATTTATGCTAATGATGACCTAGACAAGTTTTCAAAGATTAGCAGTTTTCAAATAGTTCAATCCCACACATTGTCACCGACTCGCCTAGCTCCACGCACATCAAATTGTTTCTCAGCCAACCATTTTCACCACATAATATCCATAGCAGCAATCATCTAATTTAGTTAACTCCTTTGGGGCATTCCTAATATAGGAATAGATCATCCCATACCCATTCCCCCCCGTCCCTCCCAATACAAAGGCAAATTTTCTAGATAAAATGGTTGTAAGTCTGGAAGTATGGAACTATGATCAACACAAACGTTCACAACTGTCTACCCTTTGAGAATCTATAAGCATCAAAATTACAACTCCGAGACTATTAATCACCGTAAGGTTAAAACACAAAAAAATCCATTTGTTATCTTTTGAAAATTGTTTAACTTTGAGTCCATGATAAAGGTTAGGATGATATGATGAAGACTCTAATGCACACAACACTGCGCGCCCCCCCCCCCCCCCCCCCCCACCCCACGCGCAGATCCCCAGCCCCTCATCTTCTCTTTCACCTTTGCAGTACGCACGCACGCAAAAAAAACTTTCATGACTAGATGAATCAAGGCAGGCCCCACAATGGCGTGTTAGCAAATTGCAATCTTTAGAATGGTTACCAAGCTACTAAACTACTCTCCCTATATTTATGTAAATATATTCTAATTTACTATTCTTCAATCCTTGAAACCAAATTTAACAATAACAAAGTTCAAGATGACAAACTACCATGCTAGATAATGCTCTCTATATGCATGCATTATTGGACTATACAATGATCAAGTCTCAGAATGACAAACTACCATGCTACTATTTCTACTTTTGATTGTATGCCGGATAATGCTTTCTATGCATGCATTATTGGACTATACAATGAACAGGTTTCAGAATGATTTTAATGTCATTGTGTTTTGTGTGTGAACTCACACAATTCAGTATACAAGTACCCAGGTGTCATGATACACCCTCAAAGAAGCATCAAATAACTAACAAATGGTAATCCAAAAAAAAGCAATATTACCTTGTTCTACTTGAATAGAGTTATCCTTAAAAGTTGATGGTAGCAAAGATGCCGTCGTCCATTTCTTTCTTCTATAAGCCCCAAAATATAAACAAAGCCCCAGAAATAATGCAACAGCTGCTGAAATAGATACTCCAGCAATAACACCTGCTGAAAAACCTGCTTAATTTCAATTGTAATGCAGTGAGTTTCACCGGGCATCATAAATATTAAAAATATGAAATAAGCACTTTAGGGAGCATTTAGGAATAGCATCAAGAGGTGATAAAATAAGAGAAACTCGTTTGAGATGGTTTGGAATTATCCAACATAGGCTAGCAACGGCATTGGTGAGGAAAAGTTTTTCGAAGCAAGTTGATGGCCTACTAAGGAGAAGGGGTGTAGGTCAAAGAAGACATGGATGGAAGTAGCAATAAAGATCTAAAGAAGTGCAACCTATTTGAAGATTTGGCTCAAGATATATCAAAATGGAGTAGCATAATTCATCTAGCTAACACCAATATGGGACAAGGCTTTAATGATGATGATGCTTGTGACTGAAAAATTACAAATTAAGATGAAAAGCATAATATATAATGAGCGAAAAGGCTAACTACCTGCACTGCAAAAGAGAAAAGAAAAAAAAAGGACAATGTTAGGATAATTGCCCAGTCCTTGAGATTACATTAATTATTAAGAAGATTGAGATTATATAAAGTTTACCTCGATGAAAAAGGCCGATAGCTGTTAGTTGGATCTGCATAGGGTCCAATGAAAATCTTTAGCATGGAAATGTTTCAGGATTTTATTCAGTGGTTCCAACATTTGTCCTTCAAATTCAAGGAGCAAATATATCCTTTTTAACCCAATATTGCAATCAAAGTTACAGATTTATAGAACAGCATATTTTGAACTCATGAGAGGATACATGGATCACAAATATCATTAATCAACCAAGCTTGTCCAGCAACTTGGCCAAATTTTGTAACAACTAAAATTTCAAGACTAAAAACTGATAAAGAAAAATATGAAGACAATACCAACAAAGAAAATGAAAGAATGCAGACAGATGGAATAATTCAATTATATGGTTACCTGTTCATGAAAATTGGATTTCAGATCATTAAAAAAAAAAAGGAAGAAGTTTCGGCAAATTAAATAAGAAAGGAATGATACAAATTAAACCCAAAACTGACCTTAGAGAAGTCTTCCCATCTGCATAGTACCCCACAGTCAACAGAAAGACAGAGAGGAGGCAAACAATTGCATACATGCAATTCAGAAAAACTCCACTGTACATTGTGTATAATAACGTGTATGAACAGGTCCGATCCTTAGCCTTGCTTGAGGCATAGAAACAACCTAAAACCCTAAGAATCCTTCTAATTTTTCTCCTACTAAAACTATAAATCTTAGATATTGTCTTTCAAGTTTCAACCAAGACAATCAAAGTTTCTGAGAATTTTAAGCAAAAATTAGAATCTAGCTCTGTGGTACCCAAGTGGCCCACCTATCGATGGAAAAGGCCCTACAATCTGGTGTAGCGCTGTTGGGCTACCCTTGTGGCAGCTTCCCTTCTTGGATTGGGTTGAGCACGACCCATCTAATTGTAGTTCAAAGTTCCCTGCATGACTGGCCCTATTGAGGGTCTTCAAAATTTCTGAATAATTGAACATAAGTCACTGTTTCTATATTATTCTCAAAACAGCCCCTGTTATTCATATTTAAGCATAATTATGGACTGTTTGGGCCCCGACTCTAGATCAAAACTTGAGGTTACCCTTACAAGCCTCCTTAAGATGGTAGACTCGCTCCACATAGGCTTCGGCAACTTCAAAATCATGATAAAAATTCCATTCCACATCAAAATCCAACACATGAACAGGAAGTTGTTTATCGCAAATGATTTATTTCTTTCAAAATTATCACTAAAACTTTGACTTAAATTACCAAGAAAATAAATAGTGTATAGATAAATAAAAAGTGATCTTACAAATTTGATTCAGATAAGTGTAGCCGAAGAAACTCGGCTGAATTTTTTTCCCTTATCTTTTTTAGGTTTAGTCTATCTTAATTATTAAAAATTATTTATGCTGCCTCTACTTACACTTCAAGGTTTAGGTGGAAATTGCCAGAGAAGCCTCTACTGATACCTTGAGGTGCGAGCCATATTTAGTATTGAAGTGAGTATTAACTAGTACCATTATGCTAAAAATGATCAATCAACCAGACCCAATGCGAACTCAGGTGATAATCGTATGTTTATAGCTAATTAAATATTTGACAGTACCTATAAGAGATACAACCACTTTTTGATTTGGGATTCATAGGATCTGCTTTAACCAACCTTTTTGTACTAATAATCCATAACCTTAATTATGTAATATGATCAGTTCCTTTAGGAATTCTCCAACTGTTAAAAGGCTGTTGTTATGCCAAGCAATGCCAATAGTCCATAATGGTATAAGTATACTACTACTATACATACCCCTCTAAAAGTAAGAAATCATTTGGAATAAATCTGAAACGAAATCACCTTTGATTGGAATAAACACCAGTCCCTGCCCACTGTTGAGATTCTTCCCCTCATTGTACCTTTCCACCAATTCGATCGAAGGGGCACCCACTTCACCAAGAACCTCTGTTGCATTCTCATCCGGGCGAAGCGGGTACGTCAAGAAATACCCATAATCCTTGGAAACACTGCTATCACCACAAGAACAATTCACGGTGACATTCAGCGCCACATTGGTCGGAATTACGGTATCGCCGTAGCTGTTAAACTTGCGCAGATCATCGACAGTCGTGAGGTTCTTGTAAGTAGCACTGGCAATCTTGGAATAGTCATCTTCGCTTCGGATGGTGTTGATGAAGTTATGGGCCATAATCTCGTCCTTCAAGCAATTGCAGGAGAAGGGGACATTCAGTCTGGTGCCGGCGAGAATGTTGTCTCCAGTGGTGACTTTGGGATTGTAGGGAAGGATTTGGCTACGATTATTTACGGGTATGTTGAAGAGCTTAGCTATGTAAGTGAGATTCTCCCCTCGGGTTATGTAGAAGGATGCCACGGCGTCGCAGGTGCGACTGCACTTGGCTTCTGCTCTTGCCCACAATAGGAAGAAGACGACCCAGAATAGCCCGGATTCAACTACTATCTCTGTTAACTGTCAGTCTTCTTCTTCTTTCTGCAGCATTCATCATCTTCGCAAGACTTGATAACAAGAAGAAGAAGAAGAAGAAGAAGAAGAAGAAGAAAATCTAGTTGCAGGGTCCTGGTTGTTGTAAGTTTTAACCGTCCCTTCTCTGGAGACGTGGTTCAAATATAGAGGGAAAGAGGGAGGAGGACCGAGATGTTGTGTCTAATACATTTCAGCGGCTACTGGGTCCGGTTCCTTTGACACATTTTTAATATTATATCATGAATCTGTACTGGCCCACCTTCACATGGTGGAATCCGAAGTGGCCCATCATCAAACCCAATCAAGAAAAATAGATTTCCTTATACTAGTTTCGGCCTAACTTTAAATATTATAACGTCACAGTTTGGTATATTTAATTTCATTATTATAAAAAAAATTCAAGAAATTACTTATGAGGATATTGCCATGGCTTGTTTGGTTGCAACTTGCAAGCATTTTTTGGGATATCATGTATAAAAATTTTGGAGAATGACAAATGGTGTCCCTTTGAAAGTAAAATTCTCCAAAATGAATCTTAATTCTAGAATTCAAAGAATTTGGGTAGTCAAAAGTGAATTTTCACTTAGCCAGCTCAACAAATGATTGCACTCAACACCCAATTAAATAGGGCATTTGGAATTCTTAGAGACAGCTTCTGTGATTCTGTCAAGAATTCCCAACATTAGAAATTTCAATCATAAATAATCGCTACCAAACAAGTCATTAGAGTGTTGTTGGATGATTGACTCAGAATTATGAAATACTATTAAAACTATTTTTCCCTTTCTTGTTTTTTATTTTTTCTTATTCTGATTTTATAATAACACTTTCACAATATTTCGATATCTGACTTTTATTTGACTTAATTGGAAAAAACGAATTTTTAAGTATCGTGATTTTTTTAACAAATATTGTTGATATTTGTGACACTCGCTATATGAGGAAAAGCTTTTCTGTGCGATGGCATACCAATACAATATACCTGAAGAGGTGCACTCTATTTGATAGTTGGCATACAATAGATTGAAATGAAGAAATACAATTCATATAGCTAACCTCAAAATAGTAGTAATAAGACTTTGATAATGATCATATTGATAATAATAAATCAATCAATCAATATAGACTGTTTAGTTATTACTAGAGGTCAAGGAAATAGAAAGGTCTGTCATCCTGAATATGAAAAATCAATGTCATTTCTTTTCCTTTTTTTTTCATAGGTAAATACAAACATACACCCTACTCAAGTACCTTACCATTAATGCAAAATCAGTATCGTTTACCTTCAAGGGAGGTGCCTGGATTGGCAAATCAGTCCCATTAAATTAATTTAAGCTTCAATTTTTATAGTCATAAGATTCAATTATTTTCAGTCACAAACTTCTTTTTTTTTTCAGTTTCAAACTTTAAGAATCAATAAAAGGTAATTTGGAGACATGCAAGACAATCTAAGTGTTCTGGATGTTGCCACTGATCCAATTTAGGGACAAAAAGAAAGAAGTATGGCAGGTCAGGGATGACGAGTGCCAAGGCCTGCATTCATAATACTGAACCATAGTAGCTTTCTAGTGGTCTGATCTGATTAATAGTATGAGGTGTTTCCAGAAACCACTGTTTAAGGCAACGCTTTTTTGATAGAGCGCTTTCACTTTTCACACTTCAAACAAAAAGGAAAAAAAATGGAAGAAACTAAAAAACTCGAATTGATCTCAGGGTACCACGACTCAGAATTAGCAAAGTCTTTCCAGACCCGGAGTCCAGTCAAATGAAATACACCTTAGTGAGGCTGGACTCGATCAAAATTCAATACTCCAAAGACACGGAGTCTGACTTCAATTCTACCAGTTTGAACGTTTTAACTTTCCTTGTAATCCAATCTTTAAACTAGCACCATGACCCATTCCGAGCACGAATATATTTATATGATGCAAATCAAATATTTATATAATTAAAAAATAAAAAATTTAATCCAAAAAAACCCAATAGATGAGCCTTATACCAAAAAAGACTTTTTAGGCCAACAATGATATTGACGTTGATGTCGGGTTTTTGGTGCAGTCGAAACTAAAAAGAATTATTTGCTGTAGGATCCATCTATTGGTTTTTTTTTTTTTTTTTGTTAAAACCTAAAAAATAAGTACTGACTTGGATGGCAACCTAAAAACAATCCACAAGAATAAATTTTTCGAAAGAAAACTTCAAAAAGAATACATGACCAGACCCATTTTTTAAATTTAAAGTAGGTAAAGGAAAAAATAAAAATGAAATGTGATGTAGTAAAAAAGATAAGGGATGTGAACGCAAAGAAATTTTGTAGAAAATGAAGGAGAAAAGGTGGAGAAAAAAGGTGGATAGTTATATGAGCATGAAATCAAAAGTGGGTAGTTAAAAGAGATAATGGAGGAGAGAGGAGTAACTTACTGTCTAAATTGTAACTGACCGTCCAAATTAGATTAAAAACCCTTTAGCTTAATATGGTATAACTAGTCTTTCGTTCCAGCTAAGAGAAGCCTTGAGGTTTCTTTTTCGGTCCACAGGTCCGGCCAGTTTTAAATTTTAGGTCCAATTACTGAACTGCCAGACTCTCCAAGTCCGAGGTGAGAACATGCCTGAATCTAACCGTGCCTGTGTATACACACATCTAAATGGGTAGATACTCATGCAACATTAGGTGTGTTTATGGGCATGGTAACGGACAGTACATTCTACAATGGTATCCATGGAACCCACCTTTTGTGAAATCAGCCTCATCATACCCGCCAATGCCAGATTTTTGCCGTAGGTTTGGACATGTATGCTGGAGACCAAAAACCAAAACAGAGCCACAAATGGTTCACCAGATATTCATGGTAAACTAGGTTCCAACAAGGGATCACTAAAGAGGTAAAAGGTGAAGGATATAAGGTGAAGAGTTACAGATGGGAGACTTCCAATTGAATTTATTTACTAGGAAATGGTCGGGTATTAATTGATTCCTTTTTCATCAAGGCCATGTTTGTGCAGCACTGCAAAAAATAGTTCACACAAAAACTTTTCCACTGCAGGAAACCAAGTCTAACTCCTCCCAATTGGAAATGGTTTTCCGCACAAGCGCAGAAAAGTTACTTCATGTTTTCACTTTGCGCAGTGGAAAAGCAGCTGCACCTAAAGTGGAATTTTTTAGTGCTGCTTAAAATTTTTGCCACTTTCCATGGAACAGTTGCCACAAAATCATGTCCTAAAAGGGTGATTATTTGATGGTCGTTTATGGATCTTCACCTTTGTTTTTTAATTTTAGCTACTTTCAAGTTTTACCAAAAAAACAAGATAGTTACTTTAGGAATACATTCATTAGGATTCCAAGATTCAATTCCAATCAAACAAAAGGGCCCCTAATCTTCTGTAACCTCTTTAAACATCTTTTGTATGGATAGCAGAGATCATTACTTAGAGTGAGATATTGGTTCTGCATTGCCGGTGCAGCCACTTCTAGGTGATTGGTTAGGATCAACACACAATGAAACAACAGGTGCAAGCATCAAACGCATTTCTCATTTCATAATCCATGCAGTGACAGTTATTTCGAGACAATGAAACAATGGAAAATGTGTTCGACCAACAAAAAAGTACATACGCACTCTGTTTGATGTGAAAACACTGATATATATCCTTCATTAGGGCATGTGAGGGATTAGACTCTGCCGAGTTAATCAAAAGATATATTATCTGTACATGTTTATAATCAGATACACTTACTAGCATCATTCCCGATGAAGACACCTCTGTCAGTTCATCATGAGATTTATCTTACACGCCCAAATACCTCAATGTAAACATGGATAAATTCTGCAGGATAACTGAGTAAAACCAAATGAAAAAAACCAATGGGCAAAGTAAACAGCAACAGTGAGACAGACCAGCTCTTCTAGCATAAAAGCATCCAGCAACATGTTAAATCCTACTCATCTTTGTCATGGACTTGGGCAGAATCCCTTTTCTCCATTGCTGATTGGTTGATACTGGATTTGGCCTCTGCTAAGAAGGCTGGATCCGGCTTATGCTCATTGTCTGAAGGCTCCTTCATCGCCATTATGATGTAGAAAGCAATAACCAAATTCACAGACACAACAGCAAGAAATCCACTCAGTAGTGTTTGTGAATAAGAAGACAACTGATTTGTACCTGTTCCAAAAAACATAATTCTTGCTTATGTAAAAGATAGAGCTTTGCCGGTACCACCCCAGGCTATACTTTTTTTTAAAACAAACCTTAACTATAAATATTTACAAACAAATCCTAGGAAAACATTCTTCCCTTTATGCAATGGTAATAATCATATTCTTCTAAAATAAGTAACAATAGTTGTAGTACCAATTCTTACAAGCGAGACATGAAACAAACTAAATAAATAAACACAGAGAACAAGCAACTGAGGAATTGACTCAAAGATTTACACTTTCATCTTTACAAACTGCTTCGTGCTCACTGAGATTGATGATCTTCATTGTTATTTTCTACTTTGCAAAAGTTTTCACATCGGTAATCTTGCTTGTGACTTTAAGAATACTAGATCTCAACCACGCAGTGATTGGGGAATTGCCTTGAAGCTGCCCTTCCAAAACATTTAACAAAGGATGGTAAGCACTTTTATCTGTGATTGTATCTTGAATTGGTCGAGTAACTTGGACAGTAGTGATGATTCATAAAATAATCTTTCTATCAGCATTCATACAAAGATCTTCTGAAACTATCATTCAAATGTTATTCATGTGCTCAGAAATTATTGATACAGTGTTTATCGACTTGGAAACTCCATCATAATGGATAACCCTTTTATTATATTGTGTTCCTTCCTCTCATAGTAAGTGTGATTCTAAACTACAGCGGCTTGATACCCTGAACCAAATTCACAACACCTAAAAATAGGGTAAAATGGTCAAGCCAGCCTAACCACAGTTTCCCTGAATTGGGCTAGATTTGAGCTGTGATTATAAGCTCGTGGGCTAGACATGGGACTATTTTTGGCCCAATAGTTAAATGGGCCAGGCTAATCCTCTATCACCTTAAAAGCACGAGACCTGTCAGATAGATTTAGCACAGATACATTCTGCAAAAGGGCTCAGCCTATTCTTGAGTTTAAGCCACATGGACTTCATCCGGGCCTACATATTACGCTCAATAAGTAAACACGCCCCTTGGATAAGGTTTGACCCAGCCCAACCTATCCCACGAACACCCCTACCTACAGATGACCATCTTACATTTGTTTGAGATTCTTGCTTAGTCCTTTTGTTTGAATTCAAATGTTGAACTGTTGTGATTTGTGAAGCAAAGTGGAAGAGGTTGCCCTTTTTTTCTTTCTACAAACACATGCACTCTCACTCACACGCTCAAATCAGCTGAGCTACACAGCTTGGGACGAACAACTGGTTGCCTTCTGGGGTTGGATCACTGCATGCTTAAGCTTGTGGTCTAAATTCAACCAAATCCAATTAACCTGACTTGAGACTATCTTTTCCAGCAACAAATTTTCATCCAACACTAGGCCTAGTAATGCAGGACAAACCAATGGCGACCCACCTTTGGGCCCAACCCACATATCCTAGTTCATTTAGGGTTTTTTTGTTTATGTTTTTAAGTTATTTTAACAATGTGTTTTAATCTTGACTGTCGAGTGTTTGGATGGTCCAGATTAGTCCTACGGCTATGTCCTTTATCTATTTAAGCATTGTAAGGCCTCCTTGGCGAAGAAGGAATGATTGGTGATTAATGAAAAGTTCTCCAAGTTTCTCCAAGCTCCCTAGATTGGAGTTTGGCGAGAACCCAATTTTTCCGCTCTATCTTCATTTTCTACCTTGCCCGCCCGCGAATCCATTCCGTTCCACATTAATTGGTATCCGAAACGAAGAGCGATCTACCAACCACATTCATAGTCTTCGTCACCGTCGCCAAAGACCAACTCATAATTGTTGATCATCACCACAGGCCTCAGATCTTATCCCCAAGAAATCACATAATAGCACCCAAAACCCAAATATGCCAGATTTGAAACCCCAACCCCAAAATCGACAGATCTAATGCCCATTCCATACACATCCCAAATCTGAAATCTGAAAAACCAGTCCCCATCGTCAACCCCAGGACTGCATCACCTTCATCGACATCGCCATTAAACCACCCAGCCAATACGACACCCAAAGCCTCCCTCTCTCAGTCACCTTCTTTACCCATTCAACCTAAAAATAAATCAAATAAAATAAAACCAAACCAAATCTGCCAAAAACCAAATCTGGTACCCCAGCAAATCCCTTTCTCCACCACACCCAGAACCGTCAAAACCCATCCCTTCCTTCCAAAACAGAAGCCAAAAAAAAAAAAAAAACCCAGCATTCCAATCCAATCCAAATCCACAAAATCTATCGAAACCCTAACCTCCACCCGTTGTAGACATTCCCAAGCCCTAGAACCCACCCACTTCACCTCTGCTACCATCCATCGATAGAGGCCCCCCCACTTTCCGAACCTCCATCGAATAAATAAATAAAAGAAGAAGAAGAAGAAGAAGAAAGGAAGAGAAGAGGAAGGAGAGAGGTGAGTTCAAGAAGAGTACCTGGCACCAGAGATTCCGCTACCTGTTGTTGCCGCTCGTCGACACCACTGGCAAATCCAGACACGCTATCAGATCTATACTTCGTTGAAGACAGTGTCTGTGTTTTTCTTTTTCGATTAGCAGAAGCAAAACGAAACATAGAAAGAAAGGTTCTGTGGCGTATATGGTGCTCCAAAGCACCACAAAAAATTCGTAGTCCCTAGTCCAATTCGGGCAACATGTAGCAGTATATAGTTTGGGTTTGGTGTAACCTGGCCTAGTTTGCAAGAAGCCCATTCCAGCAGCAACAGGTGGCGCAAGCACTATTGTCAACAACAGTCAACAGAAAGGTTTGACCAAAATCAACAATATATCTTATTTTCACGACATCGAGACCATCCAAACCCTGATTTCAAATCTGTTTGATCAGAGATCCATTTGATCCTATGCGCTTGTTTTGAAGAGATCTATACAACAGGTCATACTGATTTATTTAGAAAAAAAAACTCATTATTTTAGAAGTCTTTCATATGGAATTGGACGAAGAGTTATTATTGCAATTGCACCGTGTTGCGCTTAGAGTGACATATTCACTCAAGTATGGACAATGGTATGCTAATAATAAAACCTACTTTGATCAATTACTAAATTTGAGACAAGGCAAGTGATCGGTTCTTGATTACGATGTTGAATTTGAAAGCCTATCTGTATTATGTAGACTAGATGAAAGTAATGAGAGCCTGCGTGTATTAAAACCAAGCATTCGGAGAAATATGAGAGCTTGCACGACTATATATGAAGCATTTCAGGAAGCGATCCGTGTCAAGTGTTTGACAAATTGATATCATCTCGTGGATCTGATCATAAGTCCACTTCCTGAAGAGCAAAATACATCATCAGTTGTTGTTTTGAAGGTTGAAAATGATGTTCAACAGATACTAGCAATAAGTAAAATTGACGACTTGAATATGGTTAGCAATTAACCTAGAGATCCAATGGATATGAATGTAGAACCACATTCAGAAAAGCCTATCCCCACCGAAGAAAAGGCCAATGTTGAAAAAGTTGTACAACTTATTGATGTCCCTCACATTGATTTCATCTTTGGGGATAGAGTATTGACAATAGAAGATTATGATCTACTGCTTCAAAGCCAACAACTGATGCACCTAACAGTCAGATGAAGTCAAACATCAATAGAAGCCATGCTTCCAGTCCCTTTATACCTGGATGCAAAGATTGCTTACAGCTTCCAAAATATGCAACGAGGTTGAAGATCAGAAAGCACATCGAAAATTTGTACGCTTGATATTTGACCCTGTAGAACTTCTGTAAAAATCAAGGTTGAGTTTTCTCCAAGAAGAGGAGAATTGAAGCAGGACAAACCCCTGGTCCCCATGGGTCGACCTTCCTTTGGGCGCAACCCACCCATCCTAGTTCATTTAGGGTTTTATTTGTTTATATTTTTAAGCTATTTTAGCAATGTGTTTTAATCTTGACCGTCAAAGTGTTTGGATGGCGCAAATTAGTCATTGGGTTATATCCTTTATCTATTTAAGCATTATAAAGCCTCTTTGGCGAAGAAGGAATGATTGTTGATTAATGAAAAGTATTGGGATCTTCTCCAAGTTTCTTCGAACTCTCCTCAAAATCTCTAATGCCTCTCTGGATTGGAGTTTGGTGAGAGACCAATTTTTTTAACGCTTCCAGATTGAAATTTGGTGAAAGCCTAATTTTTTTCCTCTATCTTCATCTTCTACCTTACCTGTCCGCGAATCCATTCCGTTCTACATTACCCAGAATAACCAAATTCCTAAATCCAAACATTTACGGATGCACGATGGAGCGTAAAACATGCTCGATTACATCAAATTTGGCATGGCTATGGTGAGGATGTCAAAAGGCTGAAGCCAAGAAGAAAATGTTCAAAGAAGTTGCATATGAAGTTCATCCCAAAAAGGTAAAACAGAGGGTGCTTAGTAAGTTTCCTCTGACACATCTTAATATGCATCCCAAGTGTCCATCAACCAAACAAACTGGGCAAATTTATGATAATTTCTTCAAGACTATCAATGCTGACTCTCCCAATCAAACCAAAAGAAAATAAAGAATGAACATGATATGCAATGAGTTATTAATAGGGCAAAAAGATGATCATGCAATGGACAAATATTTCTCAAATTTATTAGTTTAAATAGAAAGATATTATGCAAATGCTTCATTGGCAATGTGACAGGAAAAAAAGGTTTTCTTAGTGGAACAAAATAAGCTCGTTACTCAAAGTAGAATGGTGAAGTCATTCCAATTTCAAAAGGCAAGTAAGCTTACCAGGAAATAGCTGATGATTAAACCCATACAAAATCGCAATTGGGGCAATCCACATAAATATTGATGCCAGGAAAAATCTTCTTATAACTCCAACCATTGGTACCACCTCTGTACAATAAAAACATAATGCATTGTCACCATCATTGAAAATATGGCAAACTATACCAAGAAGAAATGCTAATAAATTTCATAATGATATCTAACACTGCAAAATATTAACTCCATCACAATTCTGATCATTTGTTTTGTAGAACTTATTTTCATTCAAATTATCAGAATAGCACCTGGGATACCCGCATTTTCAATTTTTTTCCCTTATCAAAAATAATAAAAAAAACAGCCAACATTCAAATTAATAAAAAAAATACATCAGAATTGCACACCAAATGACTCATACCGAGCAAACATAACCAAACTCAATTAAGCAATTCAACTATCTTTGTAGGTTTGGTAATGTCATCAAGGACTAATTAATAACTACGAAAAGAGAGTTATCTGCAGTTTTACAAATAAGGGAACAGCTTTATACATTTAACAAGGAAAGCTCATATTCTTTCTTCTTGATCAGAAACAATGTGTTACACACTTCACTACTCCATATAATGTAGAGAGAGGTATTTGTGAAATTCACAAATAGGTTAACAACTTTACATGACATTTTCTTATCAGGGAAGGAATGAATGATACATCATGAAATGATTTCCAAATCATATACTCTTTCTATCCAATACATGACTAGACTTCGATGAAACGTCAATTGTTCTTATACGACTTCGAATTGTACTAATTCGTGAATGCCGCAGAACACAGTGCAAAAGATTAATATAAAAACATATGATTAACTGAGTTTAACATAGAACAAAGTAAAAACTACCAACCAAAAGATTTTATGCAGCAACAAATTATTTATACTCTTCATTAAAAATCGGTAGCTCAAGCGAAACAAGGTTCGAAGAAAGATTGACACTGTGGAAACTTATATATAGCCCGCCCAACTCCCAAGTGGTGAAACACCGACATGAAGAAAGATAACTCCCAAGCGCTGGAGATGGTAATCGCAGATTAGAAGTTGGAAAAAACAAAAATCATGCCTTTCCTACCACATGCTTCATGCCCTCACCATCCCTCTTTTAAATGGGATTTTGCGGATGCTTCACACCCTTTTTCTTATGTCTTCCGATTTTGCGTCGTTACTGCAATGTATGATCTAGCACAGTTGAAATCTAGATGAAAATTGAGAAACTGAAGCATGATATGAAGCAAATTCAACCATCACAGCAAGTTCATCTGGTAACGTAACTTGTTTGCTAAACAGTAAGTATCAGATATTGGATAGAATCTAGGGTTTTGACAGTAAGTGGAAACCCTGTTCGTATGTTAATACTCACTCACCACAATCTGGTTCTCGGATCTGTAGTCAGCAGCACAAAGCGAATGTAAAATCTCCGTGTTGCGTTCTCTTTTAACTCTCGCCGTATAAAATCCCCCAACTTCACTTGAATCCTGACGCTGCCTCCCTTTTTTGTTTATTCTGAGTGCTTTTGCTGAACTTTTGGGATGCGGGTAGGCAATAAGGGCTTGACCGACCCGACTCATAGCCCAACAAGCTTCCTTCCCAACATCCTTCTGATCCAAGGCCATTGTTGTTAGCCCTACTATCAAAGATTAATCATTAGTCATTTATGTGGTACATAGGAGCCTCACCAATTGAGATATAAGCTGATCGGCAACAAACTACAAGAGGAGGTTGAGTTATGGATTTAGATTGAATTAATGACAACACTGTTTAAGTGGAATTGATTTCTGTAACAACCCAAGTAGTCCACTGGCTCAATAACTCAGTGAGCCTTTCACGTGGTCCAAAATGCTTAAGCCAAAGTTACTAGTAGTAAGTTCATTATATAGGAGACTCATATTTTTACTCATAAGCGATGTGGGATGGGGTATTACAATCTACCCCCTTAAAGCCACACATCCTCGTGTGGATTCATTTAACATCACCAGGTGATGTGGGACCGAAACATGTCCACTCCGGATTCCCCTATCTTGACTCATATGCTCGCGCACTCTGTCTCTGTCCTGATCTTTGTTCAAGGGCTTTCCTAGTGGGATTGAGGGTCTCACATTTTCTGGCTGGTTATAGGCTCTGATACCATTTGTAACAACCCAAGTAGCTCAGTGACTCAATAACTTGGTAAGCCTGTCGCGTGGCCCAAAATGCTTAAGCCCAAGTTACTAGTAGTAACCTACCTAGTTCATTATATATGAGACTCATATTTTACTCATAAGCGATGTAGGATGGGGTATTACAATTTACCCCACCTTAAGGCCATATGTCCTCGTATGGATCCATCTAACATTACCAAGCGATGTGGGACACCGAAGCTTTCCACCCTTGTGTCCCATGTGGATTCCACTATTTTAACTCACAGGCTCACGCACCCTGACTTTGTCCTAATCTTGCCTCAAGGGCTTTCTCAACAGGATTAGGAGTTCCACATTTTCGACTGGTTATAGTCTCTGATACTATTTGTAACGACTCAATTAGTCCACAGGCCCAATAGCTTGCTAAGCCTGTCATGTGGCTCAAAATGATTAAGCCCAAGTTACTAGTAGTAAGTTCATTATATATGAGACTCATATTTTTACTCATAAGCGATGTGGGATGGGGTATTACAATTTCCTTATGATTTATGGCAAAATAGGTTTAAAGATTATAAGGTCCCATTTCTTCTGTTGAAATGGAATTCTTAAGAAATGTTGCAGTCAGTGTTGATTTCAGCATATATTATTAGTAGCAAATTCTATTAATTATAACTTGCAACAATTGCTAAATAACCAAATAATTCAGTTCTTTGAAATATTCTTTATTAATGGTCAAACATTGAAATTACTATTATACTATACTATTTTACTAGCACAACAATTCATTCTAAGCACAGGCATGTTCACAGCTTCAAAAGTATGCACTATGATCCGTTAAAAAAATTTAGATGACACAAAATCAAATACTTATTTTCAATGATTTGGCGTAGACTGAGCATAATAAAATTAAAGAGAGAAAGAATGAAAGAAGAAAATTATACAAGAATAACTATTTCCTCCATTCAAGAGTACTTGGAATGGAAATGGTCCAGCAAAAATGGGAAGGAGAAAATATGAAGGATGGATATATATATATATATATATATATATATAAGAGAATACATGAGATTCAGGATAGCTTTTTATTTTTTTCAAGATTTTACTTTCAAAAACCCTTTAAGTGTCTTTTGAACCTGAAAAAGCCCGTTAGTATTTTAGCTTCCAAAATGGTCGCACAGGACCACTTGGGTTTTTTTTTTATGCATCCAAAAAGCAGTGTTGAATTTGACACAAATCTATTACTCTTTAACATGGATGAAATTATTTGGGTATCTAAGTTTTCAACTAGAAATTTTTTAGTGTATTTGAGATCCAATGGTCCAATCCTTAAGTAGATCTATTCATAGGTTGCCTATCAATGCCTTACATGATATGCGGACCTGATCCTTGATCTGGTGGCCCAAATGGACTCATCACTGATTTGAAAAAAAAAAACCCAAAATTTTTTCTTTGGGCATTGAATTTGACATAGCAGCCCTCTCTGCAACATGGACAAGGAAGAAGAGCTCTGTAACGTGGACGAGGAAGAAGCTCCTAGCCTTCTTCTTTTCCAGCAATGGATAATGGACCAAATGCAGACAAGGGTAGCGGCAGTGGCCCCCCCCCCCCCCCCCCCCCCCCAAAAAAAAAAAAGTGACAATGACTGTAGCTATGGCCCTTAAGTTTTATGGCCTAATCGGAGAAGAAGAAAAGGAATACAAAGGATCTAGCAGTAGCCCTTGGTTTTTCATAGCGAAAGAGAAGGGAGCGAGGTAGAAACCCACCTTCGAGTGAGAGGATTTCACCAATCCTAACACCATTAAGACTAACGGCGACGTGGAGGTTGTAACGGATAGGGAAAACAAGAAGAAGAAGAAAAATGAAGTGGAAGGTGGCTTTTGGACCTCCGATTTGCTTAGCCTAAATCAAAGCACATTGTAGTTGCCATCACCAAAGGGGGAGCTCGCTGCCACTGCCCTTGTCCCCCGCTAGTCCGCCATCCATCGCTGCAAAAGAAGAAGCTCTTGTCCCCCGCTAGTCCGCCATCTATCGCTGCAAAAGAAGAAGGCTAGGAGCTTCTTGCTTGTCCATCACTGCGCGCCTTGCTCATTATTGCAGAGGAACATATCTGTGTCGAATTCAATATTGGTTAGACACTGCTTTTTAGATGCGAAAGAAAAAAAACTCAAGTGGTCCTGTGGGACTACCTTGGAAAACACTAAGTAGCTTTTTCGGATTCAAGGGCCACCTAAAAGGTTTTTATCAGTAAAATCCTTTTTAAAAAAAGACCGAGGGTGTTCGGGCCCGTTAGGTTAGACTAATCCCTTTGGGCATTGGGGAGCCCTGTAAATCCTTACGGCTCCAGCGTGGTAGTGTAGTTCAAACCCACAACTGCTTAAAGAAAACTGTGATCCTCAGCCACATGAGCTACTCTTTGGGGCTAAGATATGGGACAGTGGCAAGTTACTCCACGAGAGTGGAAAAGTAGTAAGAAAATTTAAATGGTTACATGTTGGGAGGAGAAACTGGCCAAGTCGTAAAGAATGGATAACTTTTAGTGAAAATTAGAAATAACTTCCAGTGAAAATTAGAAATTACGTCCCATTTCCTGGCTCCCACAGAGGAGGCTAGAAAAAATTCCAGTAAGTCCAAGAAGATCCGGACTGTACATGATAAAAAAATCCGCCCCGTGCCCTCTGAGGATGCAACATCAGCTAACTAGATATTTTGAGCAGCGGACGTTCTTTGCCACACCCAACAGAAGTTTAAACAAGCAGCTGAAACACTTTGCAGGCATCGTAGACGAGTGCGAGATTTCTGACCACCATGCCACAGGTCCTCACTACACCAGAACCCGTTCCACCACTCCTCTTTTCCTTCTCTCGTCATCCTCCTCATCTACTCTCCTTCTCCAAGCTCACGCTTTCTCGTTCTGCACGATCCTCCTCCCTCAAGCTTCCAGGCTGTCAAAAGATGTTCGTTCCTGGTATGGATTTCGTTTCATTTTCATCTCTTTTCGTTTCTCCTGCCATCAAACTTACATGCTTTCTATCCTGCAGGATTCGGAGAGGCATCTCCAGAAGCCAAGGCCGCAGCAAATCTCCATAATTTCTTCACCTTCCTGGCCGTTAAGATCGTTCTTGCACAGCTCGAGGTCCCAATCTTCAACCATTTACAGTTTTGAGCATGAGATTTGTAGAAATTCAATATCGCGATTTCGTGAGGACATGTCTTTTTTTTTTTTGAAGCAAATATCGCGGTGTTTTTTTCGAAATCAGGAAAAGTTCCCAAGGTGTGATTTGTATGACACTGCTTGCAAGTTGCTATATTGTTTTCAGCATTTGTTAACTGATTATTTGCTGAAAACAGAGTTACAATCCAGAGGCATACGAGGAGTTGATGGAATTCATAAGTAGGCATTCCTTGAATGATGGGAACAAGTTCTGTGCGAATCTAATGCGAGAGTCTTCAAGGCATCAAACTCTAGGTATGTATGGTCTTTGAGTGTGTGTTTTAAGTTTCTTTCAAAGATTCTTATGCTGTGCTAGCTGTTGAAGTTTTTTGGCCATGGGTTACAGACTTACAGTCCGCTCCTCTCTTTCATTATCTCAGCTTTTTTTTTTTTTTTTGGTAGAGTTTATCCCAGTTTGTTAATGTTTTAAAAAGATACAGCAATCCTCTATGCTTAGGGAATTTGGATTTTGATCTATGTTCTTCCTTGTTACCAAACACACTAAAACATGGGCTCCACCTGATGGGGAATGTTGAAAAGTATTTTTGGCTGCCTCTACTGACACCTCGAGGTTTTAGTAGCAATGGTTAGCTAAGCAAATTTAATATGGTATCAGAGTCAACCAATTGCGAGTTCGAATCCAGGAGGAATGCGTTGACTGAGTTTCACCTAAGGGGGAGTATTGAAGAATGGGCTCCACCAGATGGAGAATGTTGAAAAGTATTTCCGTTGTTTCTACTAACGCGTTGAGATTTTGGTAGCCATGGTTAGCGGAAAAAAATTAAGAAGACATTACTTGTGCATTTGGCTACAGTCCTAAGCTCATGGGCCTTCATTCATCACAGGTGTCACAGATGTACAAGATGTACATTTGATTGGGAAAAAATGGATTTTTAATGGTCTGCATTAAACTTGTGGGCGCAGCCTGGTAACCCACCCAGCAGCTTGTTCTGATTCTTGGTTCAGGTCATGGTATGGTGAGTCCCACCTGTTGCCTGGGTCAGTTGTGATGTTACATTGTGCTAGACTGGCAGTGTGCCACGTTTGCTATTTATGAAATTCACACCTGATTTGCACAACTTCACTGTAAACACGGATGGATTCACACTGGCCAAAGAGAAGGCTTTGCTTGGACATTTCACAAAATCGCAATTCAAATGGTGGACATAATATACTTGTTCTTTCTAACTCATTACACCCCCGAAAAATAACTCAAAAGTTTTTTTTTTTAACTGTTGTAAGTGTAATTAAGTAATAACCCCTGCATTTGTGCTGAGAAACGTATAAGATAGGAGGCATATGTTCAGCACAACTTACGCAACTGTCATTAAATGACAGCATGCTGATTGTATTGCTATGTACCCTGCTGCACAATATTACAAAAAGGGGAACATGTGTCTCTGGTTGTTGTCCGAATTGAACCTATGTTATCATCAAAGCAAAGTGATAAAGAGTCCTAGGATAAGTAGTTCTAGGGCCTATCACTCCCATATCTCAATTCACTTGAAGCACTATTTTGGGGACTGTAGTACCCTCTAAGGCCCATTTGTTTGCATATGTTTCATAGGAATTGAATACTCAAGAGTTCATGGTCTAATGACATCGTTGGAAGGATTATTAAAGAAGTGAAGGGTAAAGGATACGAAGTAGCAGTGTAGATGCATCCCTCACTTTCTCAGGATTTGAATTACTAGTGTGGTGGCTGGGTATTCATTTCAAATTTTCTCTTAATTTATTTTTATGGTTATTTTTTAAAATCCACATTTATTTCTTCAATTTTAACCAATTTTAAGAATAGAAGTCGTACATTACAGTGCCTATGTATTCAATTGCATGAAACAAACATGCACTTAGTACTTGGAGGTAACTATCAATTTACAATTTGTTGACGTGTTAAAGCTTTTTTGGTAGTTGGAATTGGCCATAAGCCAAAGCACATGTTGCCACATTTTTTATATTTGATTTAACTCTTGCCAATCCCCTCTGCATATGTGAATTAGAGGCTTTTGTTGAGCATCCTATCTTCTTCTTCTTCTTGGATGTGGACAAATTCCAGAGTGGGTTATTGCATAGGCCATAAACATCGGATTCTCTTGCATTACTGAATTTCCCAAAGCATATTGCTGGAATTTTATAGTGAATACGCTAGACGTGCATCGTAGAGTTCAGTTTAGCTTTCGGAGAACTTGTCATATATATTTGGTCAAATCATTCCAGACTAAATCCATTTTTGGTTTGATCGATCAGTCTTTGTATGGAGTGGCCCATATCCTCCTTTACATGTTACATTACACCACTGCGATCCGTCAAGGCAAGTGATAATGGCATCCAATTTTCTCCTAGATGGGTCATGATTTTCTGACGGTGAATGGGTGTGATGTGCATCCATACATGTTATGTTTTTTCTGCATCCATCACATTATGTTTTCCCAAGGCCTATATTCATGTCTTGGTCCTCCCCTCCACTTGGAGTGGTTAATGGCGTGGTGAGGGGTAAGCCAAGTCCTTCGGGCATTAGAGGTGTTCTTCGTAATAGCAAGTGTGACATTCTTTTTATATTCTCCAAGGATGTGAGTGGTTGTGATTCTAATAATGCGGAAGTTCTAGCTATTTTGGAAGCTCTCGACTGCTTCTAGAGAAAGCTGGTGACCTTGCTGTAGAAAGTCATTTCTCTAATGCTATTACTTGGGTCTCTAAGCGGAAGGTGATCCTGTGAAAATTTCAATTTCTTTTTAATGGGATTTGGTTTCTTTCCTCTTCTATTAACGTTTTCTTTCGCGTCATGAGATTAGGTTGGCCAACTCTATGGCTAATGCTTTAGCTAAGTAGGGGTTCAAGAAGCATTTTCCTTGGGCAAGTTTCGTCATGTAATTGTGATGTGAGTTTGGGTATCAGACTCTTATACCTTTATTGTGGTGCTCTCCTTATGTATTCTCCATTTATTTAATATAAGTTTTGTTACCCAAAAAAAAAAAACATCTTAGTAAAACCTCGTAGTTTTTGCAATTCTAGATCTCCTATGGTTTTTATTTTTATTTTTTAAATTATAATTGGAGATATCTTTTTTTCTAAGAGGAAAAGGAGAATAGGCCGTGCAAAATTACAGGAGAGAAGCACCCTCAAACAGCATTTTAAGCCTATGGTCCCTTCTCTAGCGGGGGAATAAAGCCTCTGGAGAGGCATGTCCAAGGGCAGCCCCCACACTGCATAGTGTGACCCTGAATTTCTCTGGTCAAGGCTCCAACCTCTCAGAAAATCAAATTGGGAGCCCTCCCATCTTTGCACATAGCATAAACCAATCACAGGAATTTCTTTGTAATATTGCCATCCATCTGCATTTCTCTCAATTTACTAATCTTTGCATCTATTTTTGGTTCAAGAATGTCTCTTTTGCTATGCTCCTATAGAGTTCATCTAAAAAGTGAAGAATTCCTTTTTATTTGTTATGCTATTCCTATGTTTAAAATCAACTGATTATTACTGACATTTTCTTCTTTTGTACAACAGCTCTGCGCATTTTAGAGGTCGGTAATCTTTAAAGAATTTGAATACTGACCATCTGCTTCTAATTTTCATGCATTGGTTTTTATACTATTCATTGATGGTATTTTGAATCCAGGTTCGATCTGCATATTGTAAAAGGGATTTTGAGTGGAACAACCTGAAGCGGCTTGCTTTTAAGGTTGAACAGTTTCTGTTTCTTCATTCACCTGAACTATTTTCATCTTCTGCAAGTACATATTTCATTGCTCTTTCATGTCTGCAGATGGTTGACGAATCCAATACAAAACTCATGAGGGATTATGTCCTAGAAACCAGTCATGTGGAAAATGAGAAGTCATAATATGGCAAAACCATTGCTTAATTGGTTCAATCTGCATGTTGTAAGAGATGTGCAATCATCATTTGTATGTATGTGTATATGTATGCAACAATGAGTTCTCTCCCCTGCCTCATTTCTCAATAGTCGTAGAATAAAATTTTGATGTATGGTATGCTTATATCATATTGGTGGGGTGTTTCCTTGAATCTTCACTCCTCTTTTTGTCATTAAACACTTGTTCAGAATTGCATATTATTATTAAAAGTTCTTCGGCTCAACGCATAAACAAGTGTAAATCAAGAACTTCACCAAGCGAAGCTTCACCCACTTACCATTCAATAAGCAGGAGTCATGGATGAAGTAGAATTTAAAAATCTAATGAGAAATCTACCTGTCAAAACTGATGGATTAAATGTTAAAAGCATAGAACATTTTCAGTACTTTGTGAACCGTCTGTGCACGGTAGATCCGGGCATACTTAGGTCCTCTAGACAAAGAAATTGTCCCATGCGTGGCCCATTTGCGTAGTAATTTTATTACTAGTAGATCCCACAGGGCCAGGCAAATTGTGAGGACCCGACCCATACTGACCAGACCCAAAAAATAAAAAGGAAAAAAACCTGCAAATGCAGGATTACCAGCGTAATTACGGTGGTATGCATGTGGGAAATTGCAGATACAAAGCTGTAATGGCATCCCAAACTGGCAAAAACCTCTCCTAATGGAGTTTGAATACCTCGAGCAGCCTCCAGGCCTTTAACAACCCCTCTTTCTAACCGAAACAGAAGTTTTTTCTTTTCTGGGTATCCCAGCATAGAGAGGCTAGGGCCCACCCTCAGGAGAGGGAGGTGGACCTCAAAGGTAGGTAGAGCCCTTGAGACGAGGAAAGCGGGTAGACTTCAGTCATTGGGCAAATAACACGGGCTCTATTGTGAGGGAATGGTGTCTGCCCAGGATTAAACTATGGCGAGACACTCCGGCACACCATGGCAAGTAAGAACAACCAAGTAGGAGGTAACAGGCTGTTCTTTAAACTAAGTTATTACTCTTTTTAAATCCTAGAGGGAGCTATAGATGTGGGAAAGGCTCCAAGAGGCTAGAAGAGGCCAAGAGATTTAATGAAGGTGACTTTGTTAATCCTCATTCAAGAGGAGGCGTTTCCACGCATCCTGCACTCACTAATAAGTAGATATCTAAGTGGGGGTTTATTAATCGAATACTACCACTACATTAAGTTACACTTTCCAAATTTTTAGGGTGACCTACTCATAATTGACTGTCCGATTTGATAAATATAATACTAATACTAACTATTACATGTGGTGCAACTTGTCCGCGGAGGGATTGATCCCTGGTCAATTGTGGCCAGTGTGAGATGAGACACCCCTTTTCCAATCAGTCTCTCCTGTTTCTCAAATTAAATATTATGATTAATTAATCAGAGTTCATTTGGATAAGCTCCGCCCCCCATGAGATCATCTTTGCCCTTGATTTAAGAACCTTAAAATAAAGTGGTCTTTTAATCATAGATTTATTTGAGGTTGAATCCACTGCCTCAAAATGGGCCATATGGAGTTAGTCTGCACATTTCTAAATTATTCCCTTAAATTGCAAACAGTGACCTCCAAGGAAATTGTTTCTCTTCCAACTTCCAAGTGTTTGTAACTATGCCCCACCCAAAGAAGTGGGCCAATCACCAAAGCTTCCAAACTTCTTATCCGAATTGGAATGAATGCGCAACACAAAGCTCTCGTGGCGATGGTTCCTACCACGCGCCATTGTTTTAAACTACCCAACATACCTTATCCTTCCTAAGCACCAACTTGAATCGCTCTTTCCTTCTGCAGTTTCTGCTGCACTTGGCAGTGCACAGTAAAGAATCCACAAGGCCGCTCCTTTTCCATTCATGGAGGTTCCGTTGTTGCATCCCAAAGCCCCCTATGTTCGGAAGCCACTCTTTCTTGTCACTGCTTCAGCTGCGTCTTCTTCCAGACCAGGATTGCGGAAATCCAATCTCCTGCTCACCGACGCTTCTCCTGGTACTCTGCTTGTTCTGGTTTCCCTTTATTTTCTTGAATCTGCATTAGATGACTTCAACTCTTGAAACAAAGAAGAACGAGAAAAGAAAGGAGGAAACACACATAACTGCAATTAACCCTTCATTTTGTTCTTCGTTAGGAATCAGGGTGGATGAGATTGATGCACATAAGATGTTTGATGTGTGGGTCCTGCATTTCTGGGGCCATTCAAATGACGGCGCCGTGATTTTTTTGAACCATTCAGGCATAAGTTGTTTGTTGCCTTTTTCCATTTGGGTCTGATTGAGATTGTGATGACTCTTTGAATTTCCATTTCTTAAATGTTAATTGAAAACTATTGAATTGAGAGCTTGTTGGATGGATAGATAAAACCTCAAGCGGCTGACATTGCTATCCACACCTAATCTGTTTGTGGTATTTTGATGCAGCTTGGGTCAACTGTGCACATATCGAGAACCAAGCATTCCTATTAAGGAACACTTTTCTTTCTTTTTGGTTTGAGGTTGCCCATGTCACGAACCAAGAGGATGTCCAATTCATCTGGGCTGATCTTTGTTGATTAAAGCAGTATATACCCACCCCCACCTCTGATTGCTCTAGATTTAAACAATTATATGAGGGTAATTCTTAATTGGTTTTCCAGCTGCAAAACCAACAACACTAGACTCATTTGGACTGCCAGTGCTGCACTCCTTTGTGTGGGGAACTTGCTCCAGGTGCTGGACCTAAATCTAATCCAATTTTTGTGTGTGGTGTTCCCCCTATTTATGTAAATGATTATTGCTATCATATTTTCATATTTATAGGAAATATTGTAGCTATGAATGTTTGAATGTGCTCCTACCAGATGACGGTATTATTGCATTTGAACTAAAGTGTAGTGCCACTATAATGTAATGTCCTGTCCAATTTTTTAAATTCTGCTTCTGACCTTTTTGTGCTGTTTAGAGTTTGCTGCTTATGTAACTTTAATGTTTTCTCGTATCACCTTAGGTTGCCTGGAACACATGAGTAGGATAAAAGCATCTGTTCAAGTTTGTCCGAGATACTCATACTATAGACATTACCATGCGGCAGCATCAAAGAAAGTTCTATTTTCTGTACGAAATACATCAGGTTTGCTTCATTCTTTGTTTTCTTTTGCTTTTTTTTTTTTTTAATGTCTAGGGAGGGCTCGAACTCATTCTATCTCGCTCCCCTAACAGGTGTTTGTATCCCTAACTAGCTGAGCCACAGCACAGGGCTTTTTTTTTGAAAATTTATTTTTACTTTTTGGAACCTTCTTCAATTATTTAACCATCTCAAGGGGCCTGAGTATATCTCCTTTAACATCTTTAAAGGATACTATTATCGCTTCTTTTTGCAGTATCAGTACAGCATGAGACTAAAGAATCTGTGGAATCTACATCCAAGGGCAATCCTATGAGTGGAGATGGGATACGCCACCGTTTTCTTGAATTTTATGCTTCTCGTGGTCACAAGGTCCTTCCAAGTGCTTCACTTGTGCCTGATGACCCAACAGTTTTACTTACAATAGCAGGGATGCTCCAGTTCAAGCCCATATTCCTTGGAAAGGTGCTTTTTCTTAGATTCAAGCTGCTTGTTTCCCATGTCAATTATATTTTTAGTTCGCTGCACCTTAAGTTCTCAGAACTTAATTTCTATTATTTGATCATTTACTAAAAAAGAATATATTATAAAATTAAGCAACAAAAAATAAAAGTAAACACCTGTAGGCACACAAAATATTGTTATTGAAACTTGAAAGTGTATCTAAAAATGGGTCCAAATATTGGACCAATACTTGGTTTTTCCAATTTGAATATTTGGGAATTCAGGATTCGGGACTTGGGGACTCATGTTTATTGTTAGGTATGGCTAATTTGCCATCATATCCATTTGGCTAAATTCTTATCACTTTCTAGAAGTGCGAGCTTTGGCAGGCCCAAAACCCTTATTCAAGGAGCCAAAGTTAAACTGTATTCAGCAAAAGACTACAGCTATCCTAGGATATAAGCCAAGAAGGAACTCAGAGCGTACAGATCAATTGTCTTCATGATGCCTACATATATAATTTTCTTGGGTTTCTGTTCTAGGGATAATGATGCTACTGATAGCAAATGCCATGACCTTGTAAAGTGACTCAGTTAGGGTCTTCACGAGGAATTGAAAGTATGACTGAGAACACTCTGCATCACTGTTATTGTAATGCAAAATGTTTGACGCTGTTAACATTAAAAAAAAAAAAAAGAAAGAAAGAAGAAAGAAAGTAAAACGAAAAAGAAGTTTGACTCTGACTGATAAAGATGATAAGTGTCCTGTATCAATTGAGAACTTTACAGTCTTATGATACGCTAAGAAATAATTGGAAATTGGAACAGCTCATTGGGTTCAATCTTTAAATTGCTTAAATCACATTTTTTAAATAGTTATAAACAAATGTACCACTGTTAATTATGTTCAGGTGTACAAGTTCAAAGAGAGTAGAAGGCTTACTGGTTTGGGATGAACTGGGAAAATAATGCTTTGTAAGTCCTCTAGTGACACAGGCATGCAAAACACGTGATAGGCCATCGAATATAATAAGCATTGCTGCTTCCAACCATAATGGATTGTTATAAATATAAAGCTCTCCATAAATGTTGATTCCAGAGTCAATGTTGTTTTCCAATTCCCAATGCAATTCCACACATTTTTTTGGTGATTAAGTCAATTTGCATCGGTCATTGACTTGCTTGGTAATATCGTTAATGTGTTGGCATTGATACTGTTCACTTGAAGATCTTATGAATCCTAAAGAATCAATGAATATTCCCTCAACAAGAGTGAAGAATAAAGGTCAATTACTTTTGATTCAAACAATGAACAGTAAATGTACATTGACTTGCCCTTGTTGAAAAAACAGAAAAAAGAAAGTGTAGATATGACTCGAGTCTCCATATACATTCCTTCATTTCAGATCGCATCTAATTGTACCTGGAATAAGGGTATTGCAGATATTTGAATTACACAAGGAGCAGGGGGTGTAAATCATTTTTTTTTAATCCTCTGCCTTAAATACCTTTTGGTGTTTGTTGAGAGTTGGAGTTTCAGGCTTATGAATTGTAGGGGGTCTATTCTATGGGACTGATCTCTTGTTGTAGTTATTTGGGTGGTGTGGATTGTGGAAGGAAGTAAGTGAAAGTTATGGAACAAAGTGGATAATCTAGAAGGGAAAATTAGAATGGCTCATGCGCAAGTGATTTGGTGGATAGCTTCTATCATGCAGAAGTTCTATGAAAAAAGTTCATTCATAGGTGTTGGAAAGAATGTTCTCTTGTTGCAGTTATGTGGGTAGTGTGGAAGGAAATAATTGAGTTATGGAACAAAGTGGATAATTTAGAAGGGCAAACTGCTCAAGTGATTTAGTGGATATCATCTATCATGCATGAGTTTCTATGGAGAAAGTTCATCTTTGTAGGTGTTGGAAAGAATGGCTATGAATTGATGTTTCTTATTAATGTCGTTCTAATTTGTATTTGTGAAGGACTGGTGCCTGTGAGCCTGTCCAGTTTTATATTTTTATTTTTGTTGAATAAAGTTATCACTTATCCATTACCATTTTTTAAAAAATGAGCAGTCTTTTTTATCTAGTACTCCAAAAGCTAAAATTCCTCTAGATGTGAAACAAATACAGTCACATGAACCTTTGTGATTGTGTTAATGCCTAATGGTGCTCTATAACTTAAAGATACACATTTAAGCATGCAAAAGAAATATAGTTTGCATGTGGATCTTCAAATTATCTATTTGGCAGTTCTGTTGTCTATCTGCATGCATTCTTGCTAAAGCTTATGTATGTAGTATGTACAAGGCAGTGTTCAGAATTTAATGTACTGAATTTCATTGCACTATATTATTTAGTGGTGACAAAATATCAGGCATTTGTAGTTTGTACATAATGACATGTAAATGTTGTCTGCTTTTGGAGTTGCTTCTATGGCTCAGATTGGCTACTTGCATATTTGGGGTGGGGGGAAATCTGCTCCTCTCTTTTTTAGGGCTAGTTTGTTTGCATTATAATATATAGGAATTAAATAGATATAATTCAAACCATAAGTGGTTAAAAATGAAGATCAAATTTGAGCTTTAAAAATGAGCATCAAATAACATAGGGAAATTGAATCAAAAGAAGGTGGGAAGTGAACTACTAGGGTTATGGCTGGTAGTTCATTTCCCATTTTTTTTTATTCTATTTCCCTAAAAGGAAAGGTTATTTGTTGCTCATTTTGTAAAATGCGCCTTTGATCTTCATTTTTAATTACTAGTGGTATAACTTCTATGTATTCAATTCCTATGTATTTTAATGCAGCAAACAGGCCCTAGAGAGGGACTAGAGGGTTGTCTTGGTGGATAGGAAACCCGCTTCCATAGCGACCACCAGGGATCTTTCCCACTTCTAGCCATTGGGCCTTGGATATTTGCAATCTTCTTCTGACTTTTGGATACCAGTTGAAAGTCCTGTGCTCCTCAAACAGCAAGGAGCCAAGTACAGCTTAATGATGATTTGACGTTCATGAATTTGTCATTCCACTCTTCTAGCTCTACTATTTGTCTTTCATCATGCTTTTGTCATATAATTGGATGTATACTTAAGAAAAAAACTGGAGCTCTGCCTCTAGATTGCTAAATGAATTAAATATGTTCCTTTCTAGATGATTTTTCTGCGATATTCTGCATTCCTTTTGTAAGATGTTTTGTGAATCCAATCTTGGGTAATTATTTCCACTTATTCTTGTTGGAGTTTATACATATTCTTCAAGGGACACTTGGCATGTTCCTATGGTGTGCACGGGAAAGTGGGAGGGCTGGAAAGTGTGAAATGCAAAGGTGAAGAGCGGGGGGTGAATACAATAAAAAAATTTCACATGCTGTCTATGTGTGTGTAGAGGTAGTGGGTGGGGCTTTCAGGAACTATTTCCCATCATGGGTGTTAATTGATGGTCACTTGTATAAATCCATCATTGAACTTCAGGCCTTCACCCTTCTATTAACGCCACTTTACTAGGTAAACCATGGATACAATGAAGCGTCACTGTAACCTTCCATATTTTTATACTTCTGATGGTAAACATTGTTCCATCATTGTTGTCAACTTGTGGCCATTGGAAACTGGTTTATATTATTAACATTTTATTCAATAACATTAGCCAATGCAACAATGATGCATCTTGTAGGCACCTAGGAAAGTGGCTTGTGCGACAACTGCTCAGAGGTGTATTCGGACAAATGACGTGGATAATGTGGGTAGAACAACTCGACATCAAACCTTTTTTGAGATGCTCGGGAACTTCAGCTTTGGTGATTACTTCAAGAGGGAAGCAATTAATTGGGCATGGGATCTTACAACCAAGGAGTATGCGTAAACTCTTATTGGATGGGCCATAAGCTTTAGATTGGTAATTTTTGTGTTTTTTAATAGAAGATGATTGCTGATTGGTAAACCCTATATCTTCACCATCACTAATTGGTAGGTAAACCCTATATCTTTGCCATCACTAATTGGTAATGGGTGCAATGTGATTGTAGCCATTTGTTAAGAGGCATTGACATGGTCAGAAAAGCTTGGTACAACTGTCCATTTTGCAAGCCCTTGATTTAGTGCTTACAAGCATTCAAACGGATTGAGATTGCACCCGCTTATTGCTATGCACTGTTAAAGGACATCACTGCTTATTTTTTTCCTTGAAATGGCGATTCTTATTTGTAACTAATGATAAATAAAAAAAAATCTTCTATTCTGCTTTCTCAAGTTGATCATGTTTTATACAACATTGGCTGCTCTATAAAGTTTGTATTCCTTCTCCTTTTTCCATCTGCTACTGTTTACATACCTCACATTGTAACATATTACTTCTATAGGTTTGGATTGTCCCCTGAGAGATTGTGGATTAGTGTTTTTGAAGATGATGATGAATCATTTTCTATATGGCGTGATGAGGTGAGTCACAAAAATTCATTACTAATGATGTGCTAGACAATGTCTATTTATTGAATGCTTTCCATTAATTGGCACATGATCCTGAACTCATCTTATACATTTCTAGTCAGGGTCATGTCTCATTTGCTAATCTTTGCAGCTTGAGATAAACAATTGAGATTTGTAGATTGACAAAATGGATTCTTTTCCTCCCAATCAACTATCATTTTATTACAATTCAAAAGAAATTAATTATTTTCTTCCCAATCAAGTTCTAACATTGTATTGCTGTTTAAAAGAAAAGGTTCTATCATGGTACTGCCCTCTCTCTAATTGTAATGCACCCAGACTTTGATCTTAATTGGAGTTAATATTGAATGTTCCAACATTTTTCAGAAAAGCACAAAATCCATATCTATACTAGTCTGATTAATAATTTCTGAGCTATCCATATTCCACAATCTACCCTTAGGTCTTCTTATCCCCCTCTCCCTTTGAGTGGCCACGCCCAGCTTGAACAATAAATTGTGTGATACAGTTTCTTGGGGGACCGGTGTATTTTATATGAGGATGACTAGAAAAACCGCAGTTAGTTTCGAAAAGTGCACCATTGTTTGTGGAGCCCCACTTGATTCATGCCCATTGGAGTTGGGGGAATGGATTAGGGGTTGGTTAAAATCACTTTGATCATATGTTCCCATCCTTTGATTTTAGGCTTCAAAGTTCAATAGAGTTATAATTTGCAACTTTCATCACTATTTATTCTAGTGGTGGATAATTGTTGGATCAGTGTTCAACTTGGGTGGGGGCGGAAAGGTAGGTGTGAGGGTTTAGATTGACCATAGTTGTGAGGGTTCGATGAAGCTGATTTTTGGAGCATACCTATGCATTCATGGGCCTCTCAAGTCTCATCCTCCAATCCTCTTGATTATTGATGTCTGAGGGTGGGTGTCATCAAGTGTCACTTAGATGATCACTTTTGTGTGCGTACAAAGAATGCTGCCACTCATTATCAAATCCGTACATGTAGTGCACCCGATGACCCAAAACTGTCAAAAGATGCGCGCTTCACATTTCACAAGTCATACTGACATCAGGCCTAGGGCTAGATCTCATAGAAGTGATATTAGTTGTTGGATTGATAAAGTCGTTATTAGATATACAATAAATTACAAGTTTTTATTTTTATTTTTTATAGATCTCATCTGGCTTTTATTGGTACAAACATAAATCTGAAACATCCATTTAAAATGCAATCTATTCACTGAAAAGCTCCCAACTTGACTTCATTTGGACCTAGGTTAAGCATTGGACTAACACATTAAAAAGCATGGTCAACCTATCTTTGTCCAATCTAATGGTTAGGAACAATCAGTTGGAATGAAATATCATTCAGTGATAGAAAAACAGCTGTGCATATGTTTGGACATTTTTAATCTTTAAAAGGCAAGCCTCGCTGTATAAAATATTGTGATGTCAAAAATTGTCATCTTTGTGGGTTTTGTCAGTCCAATGGTGAATATCATTCCTTCAATATTGGAGCTTAGAGGAGCTCCAAGTAAACTTGGTGAGGCAAACAATTTGGATTGTCAAAAAGTGGGCATCTCCTGTACATTTCTAAGAATGCAAAGTCAAGCATATATCATCATTGCAACCAACCCCCACCACACCCCGCCCCCGCCCCAACCCACCCACCCCCCGGTTAATAGGTTAATGTGGATATCATCAAAAGTTACCAACCGCTTAGGGTGTCTTATGTCTATGGTAATAAATGATTTGAATTTCTTAACATCTCCAAACACTTCTATGCCAATAGGAATCTGGGTTATGTTTTTACCACTCCCTGAAGTGGGCTGACTTGTACAATTTACCCATAATGGACATAACTTGAAGTCTTAGAATGATTTCAGACTCAGTGCATATTGTGTTCATTCGTTTCTTGTCATTGTTCTGTTATAAACTACAGAGCACATTTTTCAAGGCATAACCCTAGAGCTCCAAATCCCAAATGGAAAAATTATTGTACCTTCTGAAACAGCAGTTACTGAATGTATGTTACCATACTCTTGTTTAAATAGAACATGCATAACCCTGAGTCACTGAAGCTAAACATGACTCCTTCCTTGCCAAGCATCTCCATGGTTCTGCACGTCTGCTGCATAGAACATGCATAAGGTGGGCCTACCTTGTGGATTGCCTGTCCAATATCAGGCTAGTCTACTGAGCAGGCCAACCTCATATGTGATGGGTGTAGGCCATTGGCTAAGTCTTGTTTTATTTTATTTTATTTATTTATTTTGGTCAGAATTTCTGGTGACAGCCTATGTGATAATTTGTACTAACAGGGTTCTATCATCAGGTGGGCGTTCCTGTGGAGCGAATAAAGCGGATGGGTGAAGATGACAACTTCTGGACCAGTGGGGTGACTGGTCCATGTGGTCCATGCTCTGAGTTATATTATGATTTCCATCCTGAGTGGGGACATTCAGACGTTGTGCGTATTCATTAAGTCAAGTGGGCATTGTTCTCCTACAAGCGGTTTGCATACTTCTCATTTGTGGTCCAGCTCAAGGGGACCACTTAGATATCTATTTATCAGTGAGGATGGATTACATTGAAAGGTTTCCTTATGGAGAAGGATCAACAAAAAAAAATCAGCCCCATCAAGTCATCCTAGCCCCTGATTTAATAGCCATTAAATTTAGTAGTCTTTTAACGATGCATTTCTTTGAGATTCAATCTAACAGTGGATAAAGGTTTGATGAGAGTAAAATTGTGGCTGGTAAGAATGTGAAAGGTCCTGCATTGATAAAAAAGGCTCATCCAATGGAGCTGGACTGCATCTATAGTCGCTCTTTGGAGAATATTTCTCTTGTTTGTAAATTATAATATGTTAATGTGTATTGATTTTATGTAAAATGCACGCACAGGATCTGGGAGATGATGCTAGGTTTATAGAGTTCTACAATCTAGTATTCATGCAGTATAACAAGAAGGATGATGGATCACTTGAACCCCTAAAAGATAAAAATATCGATACGGGGTTGGGCCTTGAGCGTATGGCTCGTATCCTTCAAAAGGTAATGTCGCGCTTCGACACATTAGATTTGCAGTGATGTCTGTCCAGCATGAGGAGAAAAATACGTAATCAATGAAAGAAATACTGCCCTTTAAGGATGATCTCGTAACTTTTTTCTATGTGGATGGCATGCATCTATGTTAATGAAGTTTTTATCTGTTTCTTGTTATTAAACTTTGATGTTGATTGAAAGGTTGATTAAGAATCCATGTGAAAAATATCGTATATGCAACTAATTTTAAACTCTCTCATAATTCTGTGCTGTGTATGATGCAACTGCATTTTATCTGTTTGGGTCTGCATGTTGCAAAACTGTTTTACTGAAATAGTCACAAAACTTATATATTTGGATATAACATGATGTTTCTTATAATTAGCATTAAGTTTACTGATAAAACTGGTAATCAATTAGTTCTATTGAAAGTAAAACACACTATTGGGGAGAAAACTAATAGTTTCACTGAAACATGATAAAAAGCTAGTTTATATTTCTTAGGCTATCCTCTTGACCTCTTGAAGTTACGTGGGACAAAAGCAGAAGCCCAAATTAGGTTAGAATCCCAACAACACTAGTGATCTGTTTATCACTTTGAGTGCTTTTGGGAACATTTAGGGGCAACATCAATAGGGGATAAATTAAGATAGACTCATTTGAGATGGTTTGAGAATGTCCAATGCAGGCTAAAAACAACATCATTAAGGAAAGTTTTTCCATGCAATTGACGGCCCACCAACGAAAGGGGTAGGCCAAAGCATAGTTACCTAGTTTGCAGTTTGACTAATTTGCATTCGAATTTGCAATTCAACACTTTCTTGATTTGAAAACTCGATGGGGTAGGTTCATATAATTTGCTTTCCAATGCGATTGATTTGTAATTCGAATTCGATGAGTTTGATGCAATAATTCGAATGTATGATTTGTTGAAGTTTGTGGTAACTCACATATTCATAGCTTCTAGTCACACTCTTTTTTATGTGCCATTTCTCTTGAAATAAGTGGCATGGTTCACATCTGGCTTGTACTAGGGCTTATCCTCTAAATCTAAACTATTAAAAGTTAATATCACCCATTGGATTGACTCCCATTGAAATTTTACTCTAATCAAATTGGGCCTAACATCAATTTTTTCTCACGTGTAAATTAATTAATTTCACTCCTTTGATTTGTGAATTTAAATTATGTACTTCATACATTATATATCCATGGTTGGTGTACTAAGTAGGGGCAGAAAATTTTCCAACTTGAATGACTAGTTAGACGTTAATATTCAATTTTAAAGGTTTTATTATGGATTTATAAGCATTAGAATAAATCAGGGGGTTCAATATTGTAGTATTTGTTGATTTACCTAAAGTTACTATTTCACCCATCCCATCAATTTACTAGTGATGTACAGTGAACATAAAGAGAAGATGTTACTTTTTTGACCTCATCCATATTCCAATGTATAATTGACAGAAAGAGAAAAAGTTACTTTTTCAAACTGTCATCTATGTACAGTGAAGAAAGAGCCCTCTTCCTGCTCTAGTTTCGTCTTTCCTAGCACCATGAAAGGACCTTTTTTTTTCTATTTATAGTCATGACAAACTGCATCAAACTGAACATCTTTCAATCAACAAACTAGAATGAATCGAATTGCGAATTTTACGATTTGACCGGTTCGCAACTCGAAGCTCAGAACACCGAAATAGGTAACTATGGGCCAAAAGAGGGCATGGATGGAAGTTGTAAGGATAGATATGAAGAAGCGCAACCTATTGAAGGATTAACTTGGGATAGAAAGGAAAGGAGTAACAGAGCTCATGTAGTTGACCTCAACATAGTTGAGATAAGACTTTGATGATGTTGATGATGGTGCTTCGTGCAATTTGAGTAGCGGTCATTGTGTTGAACTCCGCTACCAATTTGTTACACGATTGACATCTGCACTTAAGATTGAGGGGGATTATTCACTTATTGTGCTGCTGTTGCCATTTTACTTTTTGATTCTATCTCTTTACATGTAAAATGGCAATTTTTCATCTATAAAATGATTCAGTTAATAAGATGAAGTGGCCAACTAGTAGTAGTCGCCTCTGTTTAGAGATTTGTCCACCTTCGTTTTCTCTTATCTTCCTCCTGCAAGCATTTCTTTTATTTATCAAAATGAGGAGACAAAGTTTCTAAATAAATAAGAAAGTAAAATCTGTACAATTCAAAAATTGCTGCAAAGTTATCTGTTGGTGGAGTCTTTGGTTGATAATGTGTAAGAAAATTTTTATCCCAGCACTTTTTTTTAATATATGTGCTATTAAAGTTTGCCGTGCACCCTCCCTTATTTGACACATTTGCATATTGCAGGTTCCAAACAATTACGAAACTGACTTGATTTATCCCATTATAGAGAAGGCATCAAAATTGGCTGGAGTTTCTTACACTGATGCTGATGATCGTATGAAGACCAATCTCAAAGTGTGATGTTGTTTGATGATCTTATGTGTTCCATTTAAGAATGTTAATGGAAAATATGTGGATGTGGTATTATCTTTTAATTCTTTTCATTCTTGAACATCTTCCAGATTATTGGTGATCACATGCGTGCAGTTGTTTATCTCATTTCGGATGGGGTTCTCCCGTCAAACATTGGGAGAGGTTATGTGGTTAGGAGGCTCATCAGAAGGGTTGTCCGTACAGGCAGGTTACTTGGTATAAAAGGTGATGGCAAGGGAAATCTTGAAGGAGCTTTTCTACCTACAATTGCGGAGACAGTAATAGAATTGAGCGCCCACATAGACTCAGAAGTAAAGGCTAGAACACCCCGAATTTTGGAGGAACTGAAAAGGGAAGAGCTGCGTTTTGTACAGACATTGGAGAGAGGGGAAAAGCTACTTGAACAGTTACTGACTGATGCACTATTAACTGCTCCGGAAAATGGAAGCAAACCATGTTTGTCTGGAAAGGATGCATTCCTGTTGTATGACACATATGGTTTCCCTGTGGAAATAACAATTGAAGTTGCTGAAGAGCGGGGTGTCTGTGTAGATATGAAGGATTTTGATATTCAAATGGAGAACCAAAGACGTCAATCTCAAGCTGCTCATAATGTCATTAAACTTTCAGTTGGAAGTGCATCAGAGCTTATAGAGTGTGTTCCTGACACTGAATTTTTAGGATATGACACCCTTTCTACCAGGGCAGTTGTCGAGGGCCTTCTGGTCAATGGAAACCCGGCCATACATGTTTCTGAAGGAAGCGAAGTAGAAATTTTGCTTAACAGGACACCTTTTTATGCTGAATCAGGTGGTCAAATAGGCGATCATGGATTTCTCTATGTATTAGGATCTAAAGAAACCGAACATAGAGCTATTGTGGAGATCAAAGATGTCCAAAAATCTCTTGGAAATATCTTCGTTCATAAGGGCACTATTAAGGAGGGGACCGTGGAGGTTGGAACAGAAGTAGATGCTGCAGTAGATGCAAATTTGAGACAGCGGGCTAAGGTGCATACTTAGTGGATGTTTATTCCTTTTTCTTCCTGAAGTCTTTGGTTTCATCTTTTAAGTGATTGTTGAAGTGCCTTGTAGTGAAATTCCAAGTGTATGGAATTGCTTTAGAGAATTCACCATACTTAATAATGATTTTCTTGTTGGTTACATTGTCATTTGTATTGTTCTAAAAAACAAAAACATATAAACACTTGACAATTTAATGTTTATTTTTGCATGTTTGTCAATAAGATCATTGTTGAAGGCCTTTCCATTCATTGGCTTACCTGTAATTTTCTTGTTACATCAAGTTATACAAGTGTGTGTGCGTTCTACATTAGAAACAAGTATGTTTGAAATATAATCATAATCTAACACCTCATTACTTTTGCTTGTTTCACATCAAACAGCTCCATGAATGATAAGAGGCTTTCTAGTGAACAATTCAATTTTCTTAACTACTGCAAGTCCATATGCTGTTATCTCATCATCATGATCATCATCGTCATTATTGTTTATCATCTTCATCATCAATTCATCGTCAACATAGCCTTACATCTCTCTCTCTCTATACATAAATATATAGAGAGAGAGAACCGATATTTCACTTTTCATGTATAAAATCCATGTCCCGGCCATATCTAGAGCATGTCCCTGTTGTATCCATGTTGTATCTAGGCATCATAGGATGTATTTCATTGTATGAGACATTTCATGGGTCTCACCTGGGGCCCCATCTAATCAACCCAATCTTATAACCCTAGACCCCATCCCCTTATATGTCATGGATCCTATGGGTTTTACACCAAGCCGAATGGACTAGTCTGTTGGATTGAAATCTTTTTTTTTTTTTTTAATGTTTTAAAACTTAGGGCCACAGATCAAGTGGTTAGGATGATGGGATTGACTTGAAGTTTCATATATGCACTGGTCCCATTTGGATCATTCCATCACCCACCTTATCGTTTATTGTTGGGGCCCTAGGTGGGCCCCACAGTCTGTCTTGCTTAGTCCTCACCTGAGCATGCCCATATATGTTATATGTGTATATATGCAACACACACACACACATGCATGTTTTGTGTGTTTGCGCTGGTGTGCATGTGAGCCTCATATTTTACACACACACACACACATGCATGTTTTGTGTGTTTGCGCTGGTGTGCATGTGAGCCTCATATATTACACACACACACACACACACACGTTTTGTGTGTTTGCGTTGGTGTGCATGTGAGCCTCATATATTTTGATTCCTTATTGTTCAGATACAATGATTTTCTGTTGCCTTGTTTCTTACTCAAAAAAGTTGCCTCTAGTATCCCATGAGATTATTTCAATCAGATAAATCTCAAAGGCACAGTTGGAAGGATGGGGACATAATATGTATAAAGGTGAAAAGAGCCCTGAGCAAAGCTCGAAGGTGCTCATTATTGCAAGTGGCAACTATGTGTCTGTGGTTTTGCCATGTTACCTAATATATAAATAAATAAATGTCAAAAGGTCGTGACAAACAGGGAAATTGGATTGGCAATTTGAGACTACAATGCTTAATTATTATATGTCATATCTCTTGGATCTTGTCAGTCGTCACCACATTACTCCTTAATTGTAAATGGGCCATCATAGCTGGACATTTGTTTGAATCATGTCAACCTGGCATCATAGAGACATTTCAATAACCCATCTATCATTACCATTTATATATCATTTGGACTTTGTTTGACACATGATCGGCCTCCAAAAGATATTTTTTCTAAAAGACCACATCATTTTTTAAAATTCATGCAGGATGTGCACTTCTTCCAGTGCAGACTTCTGCAGATCCATACAACCATATTATTTCCATGACATTATATCTCCTTTCCATAAAATATCAAAAGTGGGCTTATGAGAAATATTGAAAATGATTTAATTTACTCAATGATTTGGTTGAGTCACTTCAAGACAATGATGTGATGGATGCACTTATTTTTCTTTCAAAATGGGTCTGATTATATTCTAACATCACAACTTCTCCTGACCAATACATCAGGTCTATTCCACCAAAAATTGATTTGAAGACACGTTTTTTATCGCATCCTTTTTGTCTTATCATGAGAATACCTCCATTGATACAACCTTCCCCACAACGATGTCTAATGAGTAATTGTGCTCTGTGAGTTTTGTGAGTTCTTCTTCAAACTTGGGTCTCATAATCAATTGCTTTATCTGTGACTTTTATAGAGTTTGGTGATATTCATTCCTTGAGTTTTATTGAGTTCAATAATATTCATCATTTCTTCTTCTTTAAACATGGTCTCATAATTATATGCATTTTTTGCATGACTTTTATGGAGTTCAGTGACATTTCATTGCTTGCCTTATTTTTCTTTAAACATGGATCTCATGATCAGTTGCACTTTCTTTAAGTTTTATGGAGTTAAGTGGTAATCATTGCGTGCTGATGCATTGCTATATTTTTATGTTATAGTAACTACATCAATTTTGCAAGTGATATTCTTAATCTTATATATGGATCTCATGATTGATTGCTTGTTCTGTGAGTTTATGAAGTTAAATGCTATTTATTGCCTGAGTTTTATGTAGTTCGGTAATATTTATTGATTGTTGATGCATTCTATATTTTCATGTAATAGTAATTACTTTGGCCTTCCCATTTTAATATGTTTTGCTCATTATGTCGCCATACAGTTCACATTGGATTGCTCTTTGATTATGGGTCATGCTAAAATTTGTATGTTTTAGGTCCATCACACTGCTACACATTTGCTGCAAGCTGCCCTCAAAAGTGTGATTGGCCAGGAAACATCTCAAGCTGGTTCCTTGGTAGCTTTTGATCGTCTCCGATTTGATTTCAGCTTCCACAGGCCACTGTCAGAGCATGAATTGACTGAAGTTGAAGGATTAATCAACAGATGGGTTGGAAATGCTACACATCTTCAAACTAAAGTAATGGCATTGACTGATGCCAAAAAAGCTGGGGCAATTGCAATGTTCGGTGAAAAATACGGAGAACAGGTCTGCATTTGTAGAAAACCTCATCACCTTGTGGTTTATTTAAAGGAAAAAACAAGGAGAAAGAGAGAGAATGATCACAACTATTTTCAAACTAAGAAGCTCAAGAAAGGGAAATCACACCCTTCCCACCAAGAAAAAAATATAAATAAATAAAGAAGTTAAACTGTTATCAGTCCTGTCATATTAATCTTCACATGATCCTGCAAAATACTGTGATTTATTTGCCATTTAATTGATGGAAAATATACTATCAAATAATCATTGTTAAAGCTTTATCCCATCCAATGATCTAAAGAAATACTATTAGAATAATCATCATCATCATCTTTGACATCTCTATCATCGTCATCAACAATGAGGCCTTGCCTCATCTATCTACGTGCCTTACCTCATCTGTCTATGTTTGAATTTATGGTTTCTACTTTTTATTCAACACTTTGTATATCCGTCAAAAAATAAAAAAAACCTAACATTCCTTTCCTCCCTAACTACTTCATTCCAGGTCTTTATTGGTGTGCAAAGTGTTGAATAAAAAAGTAGAAACCGTAAACCCTAAACCCTCCTCCCAGTTAGTTGAACTTTTAACAATTAAATAGATTGTTTTGAAGATTTTATTTTCCATTTACGTGCTCAAACCATCTCAAACAACATTCCGTAATCTTCTGTCTGCATACCCACCGTAGAAGTCTAGGCTGATATGACCTTGGGCCATCAAGCCCATTTGAAATTCAGCCCACTTGATCAATAGTCAAAGATAGATATGTGGGTTGAATTTCTAATGGGCTTGATGGGCCAAGGTCACATCAGCCTGGACTTCTACACCCACTTCTATATTCCTCCGTGTGTCAATCCTCCATCATTTGTAGGTCCCTAGCCCGAGTGATTGGGGCTGTGTCAGATTAGCAGTCACAATTAATTTCCTCTTATGCGAAATTTATCTTGTTGCTACTAATTTCGTCTAGAGCAAAATTTAACTTACCTCGTATAACATTCCATATGTAATTCAATGTTCTGCTGAGTTTCTTGCCTGCCATGACATGCCTAGTATTTCTAACCTCTAGAGAGATTCATATGGTCACTTTACACTGTTTTTGTTTTCATGATTTCTTTTAGGTACGAGTTGTAGAGGTCCCCGGTGTATCGATGGAACTTTGTGGTGGGACCCATGTGAGTAATACTGCTGAAATACGTGGCTTCAAAATAATTTCAGAGCAGGGAATTGCATCTGGAATTAGACGTATTGAAGCTGTCGCCGGTGATGCTTTTCTTGACTATATCATTGTTCGAGATAACCATATGAGACATCTATGCTCTACCTTGAAGGTATATCTTCTTCTGGGTTTTTGTCACTCCATTGATATTCTTTGACTACTATTTTCTTTTTCATGTTAGAAATTAAAAATTTCCTCTACAAGGCATCTCATCATTTACAAGCGTACTGAATTGTTGTATGTCTGAGAAGGTATAAAATTTTTGATTTAATCATTGCCATTTGGTGGTCTTGCTGATCCTTGCATGCGCTTGTGGCCTGTGGGGCACATCTCTTTTTACGTGAAAAGAGATTAGTTATAGATCCAGGATAGTGAATGGGGACATATCATTTGCTAGTTTATCTTAGTTTTCTCAGTCGGAAGAAAGATGCAATCAGATCCTAAAATGGATAAATAGAGTGTTCTAATGTTGGCAATGTATATCTCTTAATTCTGCATCTTACTGTTCTGATATTGACTTAGTGCAAATTCTAGGGCTGTAAGAGTGGGATATTTGTTAAAGAGTATGCCAATCCATGCTACAGAGCTCATCAATTCTTTTCACTTACCCCACTCTTCCAACCTTAACTGAGTTCAAGCTTTCTACTAGAGAAAACGAAAAAAAAAAAAAAAAAAAAAAGAGGAGTCCAAGCCAACTGATGATCTAAATGTCAGTCATAATGATTGCAAAAGTGTTTTACATTCTGTAGCTAGGGTTTGTTGGACCTTACTCATGTGTCTAGTAACATCACCTGTTCGTGTTGGTCATGCTGATGCAGTTTATAATCATAACTCATGGCATGGTTTTCAGCAACCCTGTCATTGTTTTCTGTGACTCTGTGACTTTCTTACATACTGAACAAAGTTATGGGAGTTTTCTTCTTTTCAGGTAAAAGCTGAAGAAGTGACTGCTAGGGTTGAAAGCCTGCTGGAAGAGCTACGCATGATGAGGAATGAAGTGTCTGCGCTGCGTTCTCAAGCAGCAACCAACAAAGCATCAGCAGTTATAAGCAAAGCTATCTCAATAGGAACTTCCAATATTAGGTAATCATCTTGTTGAAACTGTTTATCATATTTCTTCAGAAATTGATAACTATAACTCTTATGAGAAAAATACAAAATTATTTCCAGGGTTCTTGTAGAGAGTATGGATGATATGGATTCTGATTCACTGAAAAGTGCTGCTGAATATCTTGTGGATTCACTGCAAGATCCTGCTGCTGTGGTTTTGGGCTCATCCACAGGTGAAGGGAAGGTGAGCCTGGTTGCATTGTTTACTCCTGGAATTGTTGATTTGGGAATTGAAGCAGGGAGATTTATTGGGGCTATAGCTAAAATATGTGGGGGAGGGGGGGGTGGCAGGCCTAATTTTGCCCAAGCAGGTGGAAGGAAGCCTGAGAACCTGTTGAATGCCCTTGAGAAAGCTCGAACTGATCTTATTGCGACACTTTCTGAAAAAGCAAGCTGAAATATAGAATTGACTCATTTTTTAGTGTTAAAAAAATAAATCAAGTCCCTGATTTGGCACTACTCATGTGGTCAAGCATTAAGATCATGTGTTTCCATTAATCTGTTTATAAAATTAGAAAGTTAAAATATGGGCTTGTGTTTGGGGGATTTGGTTGGGGCGAGCAAAGATGCTTCCACATGAATGGCGGGTTCAACCTTCAAGCTCTTGTAACAAAAAGGTAGGCAGATTAAATTTGTTTTGTTCAAACTTTAGTTCTGGTTTTCGCAATAATTGTACAGTTCGATGGCAATTTTTGTATTGTTTTGGAGGGGTTGTGTTTATTTCAGTAAGGTTCTAAATATATGGGATATTAGGGTACTCTTAATATGTATGCCTTTTCATATCCTATGGACATCTTAGGACTGCCGTAATGACAGCTGCAATATTTTCAAAATCTCATGGAGGATCTTATTAATCGATCATATACACTATAAAACTATATGCGGCAGAAGAGTGGGAGTAAGAATGAGCTTCAGCATATCACTGAAGTGGGACCCTCTTTCTTTCCACCTTATGACTGTACGGTAGTAGGATTCTTCACCTCTGGCAAAGTAATGGGTGTCATAGCTTGGGATTATTTCCTTTTCGTACATCGTGTGGAACTATCCACTGAGAGGATTGATGGCAGTAGATAGTTATGAACTGAGCTCCTTAGAATGTAGGATGGGCTTATCCCTTTTCTCACTGAATGAACTTCTCAGATAAAAATGGGAATAGTGGAATGCCCCCGAAATATCTGGTAATGTTTGTCCCATCAATTGGGCTTTTTGGCATGATATGCCCCGTTTGAATCACCAACTTGTGGGAAGGATCCGAATGAACATGATTGGAGCATAAAGAAGACTGGCTGCAATTTCATTAGGGTCCTCCTGCATCATTTAAGTCCTTGTTGTGATCGTTGAAACTTGTTCCAATAGGCCTATGCCTACATGAACATGTTCAGCGGTTGCTCGGCCTACTGCGGATTTGATTTTCTAGCGATGTAGTCTTCATATCTCTTCAAAATTATCTCATTATGGAAAAACATGGTGATTCTTTTATAATGACTACTCTGGTTAACCCTTCTTGTGGGGCCTACAGCAGATGTGCCCAGATCGCAAGGATGTGTGGAATACAGGAGAGGAATTGGAGAGACATCAACGGCGTGATTGTTTTCATAAAATACGTAAGAACTGAATACACAGGAATTCATTGTGAAATGAGCACCGCCTAAGGATTACTAGAGTTGTGAGGCTAACAAGGTCAAGATGTAGAGGCCTTTTGGCCTTTTGATTGATGACTTACAACGTTTAAGAAATTAATTCGAAGCAATTGATTTTGTCTGCATGGTCTTCATGGGTAAAATGAACCCTACTGGACACATACCATAGTAAAACCTGAATTGGGGCTGTATATGTTCCCATGTTCAAGTCATGGGGACCTGGCTAACAGATACATATGGCAGGAGACTGGTAGAGGCACTTGAGTTTCCATGTGATTTAGGCCTCAAATCTATGCCCTATTATAGTATTAGATGAAATAATTTTGTATGGTGGCCTTTGAGGCCCATATGGTAGGAGGGGACTTATTTGAGGAACGTACATATTGGCTCCATAATTTCATCTTAGATCAGGGGTTTGACTACTGATTTTTTTATTGCCCATACATTGATAATAACAGATCTCTAGGATCTGAAAATCCACTCTTCTATTTTAACCGTCAGGAACTTGTGTCATGTGGGATCTAAAATTCCACCCTCCTATAATATCCCTGATTGTTACTATATATGTGAGTGTGATGCATGAGCAGAGTATTGATCAGAGAGACTAATGTGTGTGTACTTAACTACTTGTCTCACCACCATGTGGGTCCATAAATGCCCTAGCTCACCCACCACCATGTGGGTCCATAAATGCCCAAGCTCACGTAATTATGTAAGCACAAGCAGTACTTAGCAGATCCAAATTGTGTACTGATAAAACTGCATATTTCACAATAGTATGCATGACAGGTCCTTGAATATGTTCCCTACTTCTTTGGGAACCCTACACGAACGAAACTTCGGGGTCGAAACGGATCGGTGGACCTTCCTTGTCAAGAAGATCAAGGCATCCAAGATGAGTAGACAAAATTTATCTGAACGGCCCCCACCCAACTTGCAGATATTAGGCAACCCCAACCATTTCAAGTGTGTAAAAGAAGCAGACCAAAATACAAAAATATTAAAACACCATGCCGTGTAAATACGTTTAGATCTGATGGTCAACACTAACCGGTTCCGTTCTACTGTGGGTCAGGTATTTTTGACCGGTGATCAATTCATATACTATTTGGGTCAGCCGTTAGTCCGTGCAGGTCAAGAGTGAGTTGTTTGGTGGTTGGGTCAGATGAGATCCCCTATCCACCTCTCTCCATCCTCAAATTAGAAGTTGAGAAGTTTCCAAACCTTTTATCTGTATGAATTTTAGAGGTCACATTCTTCAATATAACTGGCTTGACCACCCCTGCTTAAAGCATGGGCTTGCATGCGCACCAAAATGTAAAAAACAGAAAATGGACAACTTGTAATCCAGCAGATGAGCAAGTCGACTAATATAATATTTTTATAATACGTTTTTATCCATTGATAGGAAGTATAGATGGAAAATTTGTCATCCAATGAATCACGATTGTCATCCATGTGCTTGCTGCGTGAAATCGTATCAGCACTCAATTCTCAAGTTTATTCCATGTTGAGTTGCCGTATGTTTCTTTTATTTGGATTTGGTTCAGCTACAATGTCTCTGGTTTCTATGGTATGTAATCTATAATGTGAGGCTAATGAATAGAATATCAATCCCATTCTTCATCCGTGGTTTTCCTATATGGCGGGTTTGTTGTGCATTCCTTGTTACCCTTTTAGAGGTAGCACGAGATTTTTCTTTTCTACAAGAAGTCCAAATAATAGATGAATGGAAAAGACAAGGCATCCAAGGAATTTATTGCAGGCTGCATTCAATAGATAGAAATGTTCCTGACAAAGGACTGGAGGAACAGTGGTAATTGTCTCTTTTTCAGGCAATTTTTTGTGAAATTTGAGCATTATGGTTAAGCTTCTCTAATTGTCTAACTGTTTTCTCTTAATAATCGTTATTGATATTGCTCCTTTTTGATGAGAAATGGGCGGTAATACATTATTAGATTGGAACTTCCTTTTGGTTTGAATTTTAACTAGTGGGTGGAAAATAACTAGCAATCGAGTAGAAACATGAAAACACTTATTGATGACTTGAGCCCAGGCCCACAGGCACGATTTGCAGGCCACTACGCTGAATTTGGCATTCTGAGGCCCTATTAGTAGACCAAGCTAGTGGCGTTACAAATAGTATACTCAACCCCTAGATCAGGCTTGCTTCGACTGGTATCGGTGCCTTCGACATTAACAGCAATCCTAAATCCGTCAAATGATTAAAAAGCATCGCAAGCCATTGTCCAACTAGTACAATCCATATGGTTCACACCAGTTTTGAACCTTGTTTTTCATTTATTATTTATTTTTTCACAATTATGATATCAAAGGGTAGGTGGCCCCTTTTGAACCATTTGTGAAACTATTCAAACCTATCCAGTCCAACAGTTCAAACATCTGATTCTATTATTATAACATTTGGAAAGGCCACAGAAGATCAATCCCATGAGATTCATCATAACTGTCTATCTAATAACCTCAATGTTTATTGCTTAAGAGTCTTTTAACTATACATGTTTCTTTTTATTAAGATCCAATCATACAGTGGGATAAGGTCGGATGGGTGTAAAACTGGGCCTTGCGACCCATAGACCTAGACTGAATATATATGGTACGCAGTCTGCTATTGGGAGAAACACTGCCCTGTGATGGCTGTATTCGATAAGAACAATATTATTTGCACCAAGATGAGATCCTGGTTTGAGTTTCTTGTAGAGAACATTGACAACAGTTGTGATCTAGCTAATCCTATGGAAATCGAAATTTACCTTTCTAGCAGATGGATAATTGGTGAGCTGAAATTTCACTTTCGAAATATTCCAAGGCTACAAAATAGCCTAAGATCTCCCAAGGTTAATTAGATGTTCTTAGAACTGAAATTAGATCTAATGTTCATTGGCTAGTCTTGCCAATGTGTCTTCCGTAAAAAAAAAATACACTGATACACAGCAATATGTAATTTGGCATCAAATCCCAAACAGGAAGCAGTTGGAATAACAAGGAAGGTACAAAACAGTGTCTTCAACCGCCATGGGCTGCCTGAATGGGTTTACTTGAATCTGCAAAATCCCACATGCATCAGGAACTGATATTTGGAAAACGATTTCAAAATCATTTCAGTACATAAAAACGAACCATACAGGAACTGCAAGAGGACGGCCAGTAACTCTAGTTATGCAACGAGCAGCTAGATGTGCAGCTTCCTCACAAAAGTCAGAAAATATTGCTGGTACATCAATCTCCCGTATTAGCTCCTGAAACTCAGAATAAAGTCCATGAATTAGTTGGATAGTGATATGCAACCTACATCTGCAATTCAAACAACTGGTCCTTTCCATTGTGTATTTAGTAATAACCAATAATAAAATGCAGTTGATAACAGGTATAATAAACCAGACGTTATTTAGAGAATCACAGCAAAAGATACAGATACTGCTATTATACTAAGAACTTTGTGGAAACTTATGAGTTTCTGCATATCTCAAAGAAAGATCTATGCAGGTTGATGGTCTGAGGGTGTCAAAAAGAGAGCAATCAGTTTAGAAAAGCCAACCAGCACACGGAATTCAAAAGGTCCATCAAGAGATGAAAATTAAATCTAGTGCCATAAACATAATAATAACTTATTAAATTTTATAAAGAATTCAAGCCCATTTGTTTGCAATGATAAAGCTATCACTTCATCAAATGCAGCCTTGAACCTCTTTCAAGGCACAGAAAATCAACAATTTCCGTTCCAAATTTGACGGATGGCCTTTATGATAGTCCAAGGGAAGGAATCTCACCCAATGGAGTCTGGCAATGCTGCCAAGCGGAGGTCTCAATTGGAGCCTTAAATGCAGGAGGTCCTGCTTCTGTAATTTTGAGTCAAAGGTATGTGACCAATCACTCTAGGGTATACTGTCCTCTCCCAGCAGGAGGCATAAGTTGCATTTTCACAGAAGCTCCATGTGAAATCTAGGATCAGAGAAATCATCAAAAACAACAAACTGGACACCATGGCATTTTACCCATTAGGGAGGAGCTAAAAATTTTCAAATCAGTATCTCATGGGTCGGAAAAATGGTAGAGGGTGATTTAATGAATCATCCCTTGGCCTAAAGGAAGGAAAAAAAACCCATGTCACCTCTAATATATTATACGTGACACCATATCCAAGAGTGAATGAACTTGGAAATGGGTTGAATGGACGACAATAAAGATACTGGATAAACTCCTGCATCTCAGGGAGTTAAAGCAATGATGTCAGTCCATGTGTATACAAAACTTTTTGCTATCTCCAGTTGCAAATATGGATGCTTCAAGTGTTGGCAGAATGAGGCATCTTGGAATAATTTAACAATTGACACGGTGTGAATTATAGGTGCAAGTGGTTTGGTTTGGAAACCGGAACAATACATTTCGCACGTTCCATTTTAGTGAAACAGAATTAAGACAGAAAGAGTCAAGAATAAAAAAGGATAAAATGTTCAATAAAATGACCCCATTTACAGACATCAGTCAACAGAAACATGAAACAAATTATTGTAATGACAGTTACCCTAAGTTCAGCAACAGTTTTCATGTGGAGTGAAGTAAACATCACTAAGCAAAAAGGTAAAGTAGGCTGATGTTCACCACTTCAATCCCACCATCATAATATCTTATGAAAGGCAAATTAACGTGAGTTATTTTCAAGAATAAGAAGACATACGATTGTAGGTAACCAGTCAGAATAAGCAGCAATTCCGGCATTTGAAGCAATAATTATGTCTGGAAAAGAGTCCTGGTCATAGAATATAGGTTATGAGAGCATAGAGGAGGAACAAACTACACACACACAAGCCCACGTGCAAGGCTGCACATGTCCCAAATGCACATATGCAGACACAAGCAGAGACACACACGTGCACACACACATACACAAGCACACAAACGCACAAGTTCTTCCATAATGAGATCAATTTTTCAGCTAAACACCTTATTCTCCATTAGGTGATACCAATAGAAGGTCTAGGTACCAGACAAAAGAACCAATACTTTTCCCTTAGCAGCAATAATACAAACTTATACTGATAACACACTCATATATAATAGAAAAAAGGAAGGATGTCACAGTTCCCAAGACAAGAACTTTTAAGGCTAAAGAAGAAAGAAAAAAAAAAAAAAAGAGGAAAGTCTCAAAAGTCAAAACACCCAGTCGCGAAGGAACCTGCCTCTCTACTGGCAATAAAATGAAACATAAATAGAGGAACATGTAAGGATCTGATTTCATATTTGAAAAAAAGCAACACAGCTGTAACCAAATTTACCTTCCATCCCAGTAGAGGAAGTCAACTGGCAGTGTCCCACCAAATAACATAACATAAGAAGCTCTACAATCTTTATAAAATGAAAAATAAACATCATACAATGTGCTTCATATGTTTAAGTGATAAAGAAGTTGCAGAGAAAATCAAAGCATCATTAATCCATTTGGCATTTCACAGAAAGGGATTCCAACGAATCACTTTCACTGCTATAATCATTAATTGCAAGGTAGATTTCAGGGTTACTGACCACAGGATGCAGAAAGGTATCAAATGCAAGCTCTTACAAAGATCTGGTCCTGCTGGAATTAGTGGCATCATTAGAGATAAGGATGGCCAACCCCAGTTTTATGGGACAAGGCAAAGATGATGATGATTAAAAATATGGGTGAGAACACTCTACTTAGACCAGTATTAGCTATAAAGTGCAAGTATGCCAAATTAAAGTGGAATTTTACCCACTTTTGGGAAATGGGTGGGTCCGATCTGCATATTTAAAGCCTGTTAGTACATTCGGACACGGATCCAGGCCTTAGAACTGTGTACAAATTTATTAGAAAAATGTGGAAATCAAAAACCTTTTACTGCGTATGTATATGGTATTGACAGTATACATATGTATAATACATAAATGGGTGAAGCAGCGCAGGGGAAGAAGATTAGCCAACGGGCTAATCTCCAAGCCAAAAGGCTTATGGATAAATTGTCGAGGTGCCTCACCAAAGACAAATAACTCTCTCAACCGAGAACCAATGCCCAAAGCTTTATTCAATATGAAAGTCTTATCCCATCAAGAGATTACATCTATATTTATAACCAAAACATTATCTAAGAAAGGAAATAACTAATTTTAAACAAATAAGAAGTCCTAAATCAAATACAACTGAACTTGTCAAATTTTAATAAAGCAACTAAACAACTACTAATAATATAATCTACTTTAATCTATTAGGCTGTATTGATCTTGGGTCCAATGGCCTGGTCAATCATAGATCTGGCCTGCATCAGTTCTCCCCCGCTTGGAAGAGAACTCGTCCTCGAGTTCTGTAAATATCCGACTGGGTCGAAAATCATTCGAACAAACTTCCGTGTTGCAGATTGAGCATCAGGTTGATAATATGCCTTGAAAGCTGGATCGAATCTTCTATTCCACTCAGAAGTAGGTTGGAGGTGATGTGTCTGTTGATAGTTGCATTGACAGTGTGATCTGACCATTATATGCTTTAATAGTAGACTCTGTAATAAGATAGCATAATTGTTGATTGACATTAGTTGATCTCTGAAGATGAAATCAATATGGTGCACGTCAATTAATGTGGACATATCTTCTTGCGAAACCATTGGGGTAATTGATTTGTCACCCAATGTGGCAATCAGATCCATTGGATGATTATTGTCTGCTTGTACATCATCTTGCTTTATCTCTTGCTTCTCACTTGAAGTTGTAATGAGATCTTTATCTTCATGAATGGGCTTTTCAACATCCTCATTGGAATTTGTTTCTTCCTTGTGTTCATCTTGTGACTTTTCAATTGATAGTGATGAGGTAGATGAAGATGTTGCTGGTTGTAATGGAACAAGATCAACATATTGTCCTTTCCAATAGAAAGAATAGATATTCTTCTCTTTGTCATATTGCACTTTCCGATTAAGAAGCCATGGTTGTCCCAAAAGAATATGAGTGATATTCATGGGAATTACATCACACCAAATTTTATCTTCATATACACCAATCTTGAAAGATACTAAACATCTGTGAGTTACAGTAATGACAGAAGCATTAGACCATATAACTTCGTAAGGCATTGGAAGAGTCTCTGTAGGCCAATTGAGTTTGTCAATAACATATTGTGTCACAAAATTGATAGTACTGTCATGATCAATAACTAGATTAGTTAATCGATCTTCACATCTTACTCGTGTCCAAAATATCATAGTCTGTTTCCACTCTTTGTCTTCTCGTTCATTGGTAGTGAGAAGTCTACGAATGATAAGGGCGTGAGTATCTTTTCCTTCAAATTTTGTTTCCATAAGATGATCTTTCGTTCGTTGTGGAGAATGGTCATGCTCAGGTGGGACTTGTTGCAGGTGGCCTGTAGGAAATCGTTCGGGCTTCAAACGAACCATTACCAAATCACCTTCAGTAAACTCAACATGGCGTTTGTGAGAATCCGCGTGCCTTTTATATGCTTCATTACTTGTAGCGATTTGCCGGCGAACTTCATCATGAACATCTTTCATATGTTGGGCAAACTGTTCAGCATCCGGACTAGATCTAGAGTCAACTGGTAAAGGACTTAAATCAATAGGAAGACGTGACGTAACACAAGTGACAACTTCAAATGGTGATCTCCCTGTTGTTCTGTTGACAGAATTATTATAGGCAAACTCTGCCATAGGTAAAATAAGATCCCATGAAGCAACATGTTCTCCAATAAGGCATCGAAGAAGATTTCCTAAACTCCGATTGACAATTTCTGTTTGACCATCAGTTTGTGGATGATAGGCACTTGAGTATTGGAGCTTAGTGCGCATCATGTGCCATAAAGTTTTCCAGAAGAAACTCATGAACTTTGTATCTCTGTCAGATACTATTGTTTTGAGAAGGCCATGTAAACGAACAACTTCTTTAAAGAAAAGAATGGCAATCTTCTTGGCATCCGCTGTGTGAGAACAAGGAATAAAATGTGCCATTTTGGAGAAACGATCAACAACAACAAAGACAGAATCTACTCTTCGCGCTGTTTTTGGTAAGCCCAAGACAAAGTCCATACTCAAATCTTGCCAAGGTGCATGTGGAATAGGAAGAGGCTGATACAAACCTGTATTCTTCTTTTGACCTTTTGCAAGTTGGCATACTCTGCATAATTCTCAAATTCGGGCAACATCTGTTTTTAAGCGTGGCCAAAAGAAACGATCTTCCACAAGTGCCAATGTTTTATCACGCCCAAAATGTCCACTACATCCACCACTATGCAACTCACGTATCATAAATTCACGGATAGATATAGCAGGCAGGCATAATTAATTTCCACGAAAGAGATATCCATCATGAAGAGAAAACTTTGGATGTTCTGAACCTTCACCATTTAGAAGGGTTGTATAAATGTGACCAAAGTCATTATCAGCTGCATATTCTCTGCGTATTTCTTCAAAGCCAGGAACATTGACGGAAATTGTCGTAAGAATGTGAGTTCGACGACTTAATGCATCTGCGACTTTATTTTCCGTGCCAGATTTATGACGCAGAATAAAAGAAAACTCCTGTAGGTATGCACTCCATTTAAAACGATTGGCGCTCATTTTCTTTTGAGAATTCAGGTGTTGCAAGGCTTCATGGTCAGAGTATAAGACAAATTCTTTTCCAATGAGATAATGACGCCAATAACGAAGAGCTTGAACTACTGCATAATATTTCAGATCATAAACAGTGTACTTCTTACGGGAGTCATTTAATTTCTCACTGAAATAAGCAACTAGATGACCGTTTTGACTTAAGACTCCACCAATACCGACATGGGAAGCATCACAACTAACTTCGAAGACTTTGTCAAAGTCCGGAAGTTTTAGAACTAGTGCCTCAGTCATTTTCTTCTTAATTTGCTCAAATGCTCGAGAGGCAGCATTGGTCCAAGTGAACTCTCCTTTTTTCATGCAGTCAGTTATAGGAGCCATGATTATACTGAAATTACAAATAAACCTCCTATAAAAGGTAGCCAAACCATGAAAGCTGCGTACCTCATGTATAGAAGTGGGAATAGGCCAGTCAAGGATTGCTTTGACTTTAGCTGGATCAGGTTCAACTCTGCGAGCCGAGACAACAAAGCCCAAAAATACGACTGTGGAATTCAAAAATGTACACTTCTTCAAATTAATGTAAAACTTTTCTCTTCGAAGTGCACGCATGACATACCTCAGATGATCGAGATGATCTTCCTTTGATTTGCTGAAGATTAAAATATCATCAAAATATACCACAACAAATTTGCCAAGAAAAAGTCGTAGAAGCTGAGTCATTACTCTCATAAAAGTGCTGGGAGCATTTGTTAGACCGAACGGCATGACTAACCATTCTTATAGTCCATCTTTGGTTTTGAATGCTGTTTTCCATTCATCTCCGAGCCTAATACGAAGTTGATGATATCCGCTCCTGAGATCAATCTTGGAAAAGACAGAAGATCCAGACATCATATCAAGCATGTCATCCACTCGGGGAATCGGAAACCGATATTTGATGGTAATTTTATTAATCGCTCGGCTATCAACACACATTCGCCAAGAACCATCTTTCTTCGGTGTTAAGAGGGCTGGAACTGCACAAGGACTCATGCTTTCTCGGATATAACCCTTCTGGAGTAAATCTTCAACCTGTATGCGCAATTAAGCATGTTCGGCGGGACTTATGCGATAAGCAGGTAAGTTAGGAAGGATTGATCCAGGGACTAAATCAATGGCATGCTGGATGTCCCGCATACGAGGTAACTCATTAAGAAGCTCTGCGGGAATCAAATCTTGAAAATCATGGAGCAATGACTTGATTTCTGGTGGCGTAGAATCCTGTTGTTTATTATCTGCTTCTTGGGTTTCTTTAGGCACAAGAGCATAAACAACTCCTTGGTCTTTGCTTTCCATTTCAAACTTCCGCATAGAGAGAACATGAGGGTTTGATGGGGTGGTAGAAACCGTTTCTGATCAGTATGTACCTCTCGATCATATAGCCAAGGTCGGCCAAGTAAAATGTGAGTAATATTCATAGGAATAATATCGCACCATATATCATCTTCATATATGCCAATTTTAAAATGAACCAGGCAACGATGGGTCACAGGGATTGAATGATCATCTGCCCAGGCGACCTTGTAAGGCTTTGGGTGCTTTTCAATCGGCGATCAGACGGCGGTCCGAGATTGGATCTTCGTCTCTGATACCAATTGAAGCAGCGCAGGGGAAGAAGATTAGCCAACAGGCTAATCTCCAAGCCAAAAGGCTTATGGATAAATTGTCTAGGTGCCTCACCAAAGACAAATAACTCTCTCAACTGAGAACCAATGCCCAAAGCTTTATTCAATATGAAAGTCTTATCCCATCAAGAGATTACATCTATATTTATAACCAAAACATTATCTAAGAAAGGAAATAACTAATTCTAAACAAATAAGAAGTCCTAAATCTGGACTTGTCAAATTTTAATAAAGCAACTAAACAACTACTAATAATATAATCTACTTTAATCTATTAGGCTATATTGATCTTGGGTCTAATGGCCTGGTCAATCATAGATCTGGCCTGCATCAATGGGCCTAATAAAAGAAGATGACACATGCCCACACCCACCTCAACAGTTTTGGATCCAGGCCAGACCCGAGACAAATTCGGGCCCATTGACAGCTTTAATGTACATCAGATGGCATTAGAATTAATACCAACAAAAATGTAGACATACATAAAAGAAAAGATTGAAAGAGAGATGCATCCCTCCACAATTATGTTTTAAGCTTCTCTATATGATAATTAAGTGTGGCCTATGCTTTGCATTCTGGAGAAATTTCTTGGAGAGAGAGAGAGAGAACCTTCACAATATCTCGATAACAGTCATGGTAATAGCCTTTCCTAAACTGCAAAGTTACTTTGGTAGCATTGCTGCTAGATATCCCCCAGCTCCTGTTCTCACTTGAAGATTTGCAGGCGCAATCTAAATCCGAACAATGAGCGAAATTGCTGAGATTGATTCTCTCACCATCTCTACTAGTCCAAGCTCAGTGAAGGATATGGTCAATAATCAGCAAGTGAAAGGGAAAAAGAAATTACTAAATTAATAGACATTCATTAATAGCCAACCACAATATAGTTGGGACAAGGCTCTGATGACGATGAAGAATACATATTCATTAAGACCAGGGAAAAATTGTACGTGCACAGTATCTAAGAAATTACTAACATCATTAGAAACATGAAGAGCCACAATTTCTTTTTCAAATTAAAATTTCTTCAACACTGTTGCATACAAGTTGTCCTAGATGAAGTGTGTGCTTTAGTCACCCTCTATACTAGGGAGCATACAACAAATTTAACACATCCTGTTTTTTACGGTGGGGTTGCGCAAACTAAGGTTTTAAGAACTTAAAAGTTCTTTCTTAGTTGATGACAGTGTTACCTGCAATTAGGTTAACCCTACTAAATTCATTAAATGGCTTAAAATAGCCAGACTCTGACTTTTTGTATCTGTTTTAGTACACTTATATGTCATGCAAACATTTTAACTAAAAAAGGTGTGCTCATGAGGCTTATGCCAGTTGGAACACCTCGTCTGACCTTAGCATTTTAAAATATTGTATACAGGTATATTCCAAAAACCAATGATACCAACCTAACTTGTGGAACTGCTGGTCCAATAAGCTCTATATGCACCTGAAGGTGAGGAAAGAGTGCATGTAATTCCCCAAAGACTGCAAGTTGAAGAAGCTCTTGATCGGGCCCTTATTCAATTTATGAACAGAGAGGTACAAATCAGTGAAACCAAAGAAAACAGGACTTGAATATCAATTGAACGATAAGTATGACTCCTGTAAAGGATGCTTAAATTAAGTTAGTGACAAATTTCTTAAATAGAAGTTTAAAATATTATTTATCACAAATACAAATAAAAAAAAGTATTACTTAACATGAATATCCATTAAATTGAAATGGACTAGTATCTAAAAGCAATAATGTGAAAAGAGTTAAGAGAAGAAAGTGAAAACTGACAAGAGCCTGTTTATTATAAAAACCGTTTAGACTATACACGATTATTAAGTATAAATGTTGGCAGTAAAAGGATTCAGGTTGGGTGCAAATCCAAGTCCCAGGTATGGGTTCAGTCCATGGTTATAGCCTTATTCTAGATTGATGGGATAAGGATGAAAAGATGATGATGAAGATCATGAATTCATGACAACGATGATGACGATAATGATGATGACGATGACAAATCAGAAAAGCATAGAAAAATGGCATTGCCTCACTATAATATTCACATCTAAGTTGAGATGGTTCAAAATAGCAGCTGGTGGATAGCGTATCGGCCGCAATATCGGGCATATCAGTTGGCCAATACACTATTCACTCTTTACACTGCTCACATCTCTAGTGGCCAGCAGCAACAGCTACTTTTCCATAGTGGGCACTATTTTGTCATAGCAGCCGGCTGCTACATAGCAGGTTCTCATTATTTGTTTTGTATTTTTCACTTCTTTCATTCCCTTTTTTTTTTTTCATAAATCACTTGAAAATGCTTTATGACTTTTAGATCTATGTTTCACATAGAGCAAGTCCTAATGGTTTGAGTTTTTTACAATTTTTAACTATTTATTTTTGAATGTTTTGAATTTCTTTTAAAAAAATATATAAAAGTAGGCCACCCAAATCACATCCAAATGGATTCTAACTTGCAGATCTGCATTTTTCAATCTCAGCAAAAGTGCATTGTTCCATTGGTGGAAGACGTTATGCCATTTGTGTTGGAACTTAAAACTTTACTTTATTTAAACATTAACTTCATATTATGTTCTCTGCAACTATACTAAATTGCTTATTTGAAATTAGAATTTAGAAATGCATAATAATGATAAAATTTACCTCCACCGCAACCACTATTTTTGAACCTTGGTGGGTCCATCACCACAGTATTTAATATGTCAGGCCTTGGAGCCTGGACTTGAACATGTCCCATCAAGTCTATACTTGGACCCAGACCCAATATGTTTTAGGTCAGATTCAGTATGGTCATTTGTGTGGCTAAAGTAAAATATAAGATCGAATAAGTATACCCATTAAAGCTTGCCTTGCGATGGGTTACATTGGGTTGATTGGTGAACCAAATTGTTCAAAAAAATTTTGGTTTAAAAAAATGCATGAAAAATGAAGAATGCATTGGTTCCATTCAATAAGAATAAAGGAGATATTTAGAAATGTGTCAAAGAAAGAGCCATTAAACTTACAAGCCGTATAATAAGACCTTAGAAGAGAATAATATCTTAATGCCTATGACAAGAATCTAGTATTTGGAAAACCAATGTGGGAGACTAGGTGATAACTGGTTTGAGCTATCGTTATAGAAGGATTTAAAGAAGATGACGATAACGATCACGAACCCATCAGCTTAAAGAACATCAATGTTATGAAAAAAGTGGGTAAGCCAAGGATCTGCTCTCCTTACGAATGGAAATGTTTTTATTTTTTTTATTTTTCAATAGTTGACCAAGGAACTTGGACGTAAAAAGATAAAGACGTCAACAATTGTTCTGTTATTTATAACAGGGTGATGGAGACATCAATGCATACTTGGCAGGGGAAGATAGAGGACGATGAGGACGAACACTATAAGCTCAAGCTCTATTCTTCTATCTAAAAGATTATGGAGTTGAACAATTTTCCAATTTAATTATGTGGCCTTGGTAAATCTAAACATAATCTATCTAGATCAGCATTAAGGGTTGACAGCTGCAATTTAGCATCTCAAATTGCGTAACTCTTTTAAGTGCTATAAGTATATCCATAGCATGTAGTGATGGCACAAAAAAAAGTGTTATTTCATTTTCTCCCACATCTTAGTAGTTTTCCAAGTTTTTTCTAAATTATTTTCCATCTTTTGGTTCACAATGTTTCAAAAGTTAGTGCTATAAGTGGCCATAATGCCAAAAAGAATTTGCTTTCCAATAGGAAAAACAAAAACAAAACAAAACATAAAAAATCAAAAGAAAATAGAAAACCGTGAAATAGAAGAAAGAAGACATTCTTCATCCATTAATGGGCAAGCTACGACTGAACCCATGATTTTGCAATGCCACCCTTATGGCCAACTCACTTGGAAAGAAGAGCCAAACAAAAAAAGGCACAAGATTCTTGTTCAAGAAAATATGAATGAAGCATAAAGGTGAGAACTAAAATGGTGACAATGAATTATAAAAAGTTGCCAGGAGAAATTCCGACAGAGGAATTAGACAGCATATATCCAGGATGAGGAAGAAGAATGAAGAAATAACTAAGATAATACCTAAAAAATGTATGTGCAAGGTGCCGCTAATCTCTGAAATTGACCTTCTAGTAGCAGACAATTGAATACATTGATATAGGGTAAGCGGCTGAACAAACAACAAAGCAAGATTGTATGATCATGCCAGACTTTATAAGATTAAAGAGTTTGACAGGAAAAAAAAAACACATGAACTGAAATAATGATGTAACCGTAAAATGCATTTATACATGCAAAGAATAGCAGAATGTGTGGGAGTTGGGTTTTTAGGGTGGTTTGGGGTGGGGTGTGGGGGCGGTGGGTGGGGGTTTGAGATTTTCTGGAATCGCTTCAATTTATAGTGGGTTGCTGAACATTCATAATATAGTGATGAAATTGTATATGCAGCCTCCTTTCTTCTAATTGGTAGTCTTATATGTATCCCTGTGCTTAAAATTGGCTTTCCTCCGTCTGGAGTTTTAAATAAAAAGTGGGTCGAGTAGCAAGGAAAAAAACATGGTTGGCAGGCATTGGAGGTGTAGTAAGAAATCACAAAGGGAGAGTTATGTATTCTAAGCATCTCGGGATCAAAGATTCTAATGAAGCAAAAGTTCTAGCCATTTTGGAAGCTCTCCGTGTTTATCATACCTTATATCATTATAATCTTAGTGTGAAGAGCGACTCAACAAGTGCCATATCTTGGGTGAAATAGTAAAGAAGGCCTTGGAAATGCAATTCTTATTCAACGAAATCAGTCATCTGGCATCTGACTTGTAGATCTTGTTTCAGCATGATTGTAGATTTGCAAATGTAATGGCAAATTGTCTAGCTAAACAGGAGGTTGATCGGCCATGCAATTTAAGTGCTTCTATAGCAAGGTTTAAAAAATCGGACTTAGGACCCGACTTGATCATGACCGAGTCCGATTTGACTCGGCTGAGTCCCATGGCAACTCTGATGAGTCCCATGATTTGAGTCTGAGTCCCTCCGACCAGACTCGGCCGATGTTTTAAACCATGTTCTATAGTGTAGTGGGGGTGGGTGAATGATATATTTCTCTCATACCGCTTCACGAATGAGAGTTTTTTTTTTTTTTTTTATGTTTTGCTTATACCTAAGTTAAATATTTTTTTCTCATTAATGAAATATTACTTCTACTGATTAAAAAATGTGCTTAAAATTGGTGAATAAAGTATAGACATAAAAAGATATTATCGTTTTTCTATTAGCAATCCAAGAAACATTTACTATATGAGATTATTTGTAAGACTAGAGTTCAGTTTGCACATTCATTTGACTAAAAGTTTAATGTAGACCAAAACCTATACCTAATGTGTTAATTAAGAGCTTATTCCATCTAAAAAAGACTAACAAACCAAGTAACATACATTGTATGAGATTTTATGAATATCCGGTTTTTTTGGCATTACAATTTGACTGAAATTTTAATATTTGAACATTTTACTTCTTTTCAATATGGAAAAGAAATCAAACCTCCCTGCCTCATTGTGCAGCTTCAACTGGAGACCACAAAATAGATGGTTGATTAGGACAAGATTTTTGTTTGCTAGTCTTACAATTAGAATTTTTTTATCCATGGACTGTGTATCATAGACTGACCATTATCACTTGTTGAATCCTTCTACCAGACGCCCCAATAGCACAAATTGAAAACAAGGACACATCATAATGAGGCACAGATTGTATAATGCCTCAACAGAGGTTTATCATTATGCTTAGATGGGACAAAAATGTTCAGGACGTTCATTTAGCACAGAGAAGATTGAGAGGTCAAACAGGAAGTTAAGATAGTGTGCGTGTAGGAATTATTCTCCATTAGCTCTGAAACCTATGGAAATTTAGAAAAAAAGAAGAATAAGACTATAACTTTCTTCCTTAGCTGAAAGTAGAATGAAGGCTTTATTTCTAAGAAATTCCATATTCAATGCATCTAAAATAAACTATACAGCAAAGGATTAAACATTTAGAAGACTAAAAGCAACATTAACAATTCATTCTAATATTGAGTAACAAAAACATATCATACCCAGTGAAGTAGCAAAGCAACAGGTGAATGGAGAGGGAGGCACCTCCATTGATAGTAGTCCTTCCAGTCATTCAGATTTATTGGCACTGGATCTCTTGGCTCTGTAAGTTTGTTTTAGCATTTTTGAACTATAAGTTTGTAACATCAAGCATCTATTCACAGAACAACACAATGCAAGCTAGATATATACCAGTACATGGGCATAGAGCACTTGGAAGATTCCAATCATCATTTATTCTGCCAAAGAGAGTATCTAAATATAAATGACAATAGTAGTAATAGTAATAAAAGACATTCTAAGACTATACCATATAATAATTCAGGTAAACAAAATTATGGATCATTCAAGTTGATGAAACGGTTGGGTTAATTCAGACCAAAATCAGATTTGGCTGGGCCAGTTTAGAATAATCTTCCTTCACTCAAGACTCTCCTTCAATCAAATGTCAGACACACCAATAAATTCATATGCCAAATTGATGCACCTAAACAGGACTGTCGTCTGTATTGAAAAATAAGTAGGCAATCAAAGGCCAATCAAATGACTGTACCCAGTAACTGTCCAACAGCCCCTGTTCAGGTCACATGATTGCCAATAAAACCAATTGAGAGAAGGACCCAATATATGTATCATGTCCTTAGAATAGCTCCATTGCATAGTTTATTCCGAGCGACTGTTGAAGATAGAATTAGATGACAGAAACTCAGGTTGCTTTATCCCTGCAATATACTTCTTATTGGAGTCAAATCAAAGGCCGTATACAGACTCAGCTGACATTTTATACTGCCCTTCAACAATAATTAAAGTTTTGAAACACCCACAGAAAATATAGAAAGTTTCAAAAACAAAGCCTGCTATAAGAGCATTATACCACGCACAGACAAAAAGTCTACATAACAGAAGCATAAAAGGCAACATCCCTTTACACCCCTTGTTTAGCCAACATATCTTCCATGGCCATGGTTGATCTTCCCTTAATCCTAGATGATAAATAAAAAACATCCCTTAAACTATTAAGACAGTTAAATAAACTAGGAGTCATAACTAAAAAATAAGGAAAAAACAAATAGAAAGACTCTTGAAGAAAGAAAGCAACTACCAGAACATCACCAGATCTGGAGACTTGGGCAAGCCTGAGGATTTATCAAAGTTCTCCAACTCAGTCCAGCAAGTTGGTCAAGGCAATGTCCAATTATAGGGGATAGACAGAAGGAAGAAGTTTGTGAGGGGCATTCTACTGGTTTTGACCTTGGACCAGAATTACAAAAAAAAAAAAAAAAGGAAAAAGCAAAAAAGTAATCCGAAATAAATTTTGAAGCAGATGTAAAGTTTGTGCAAGAACGAACACTGATCCTCACATTTGGATAAGCAAAAATGTTGATCATTTCATACACATCATAAGAGCATAGGGACAAGGATCAAACCGTAAATATTCAGAAGAAGCAATTGAATGATGACAACTGCATTCATATTTCCACAATCCAATATGACAAAGGCCTCTGGTTGCTAAGAATGAACAACGTGTCATCTGGTTTGCAGACACCTAGTAGAACAGCAAAAGAATCAAGATAAACTGGCAAACTAATAGATCAAATAAACATAGCAATCAACAGTGACACAGTTCATACATGCAAATAAAGAATCGTATATCATAGTTTTTTTTCATAACTGTAAAAATTTTATTGCATCAAAAAACCACAACAGAATACAAGCAGGCTAAACCAGCCCTAAGAAGCCAAAAAAAAGCCCAAGAGAAAATGAGTTTCAAAGAGGAAACACTAGTCTCATAGTCCCATCTCTTAATTTCTATTAGGGCACGTTTGAGTAACCACTTTTCTGCAAAAACGAAAAGGAAAAGCAGGATGTTTTTTCAAAGAAAATATTTTTTCATTGTTTGGTACAAAATGCTTTTCCACGGTGAAAAGCAACAAAAGTAGAGTAATTTTCTGCAAATGCATGGAAAAGTGTTTCGGATAAGGGGGTAAGGACAAAAAGATCCGCAGAAAAGCAAAAATCCATGGACTACCATTTCCACATAAGCTACAAAAACGTGGCATTAGTATTTCAAATGCCTAATCAAGGCTGAAAATGGGTCTCCAAGCACTACAAGGACCCAAGTTGTAGTAATGAAGTAGGATGACACAACCAATATCCATACTTTTAGCCAACCTGCACACTTCTGACATCACACATGGCATCTGAATCAATGAGGAAAAACCCAGACAACACTTGCACCAAAAAACCCATAAAGCCCAACATCAGATGCGAAAACCCATATAGATCGAGCGCAGTTTGACCAATGTCATCTTGGGCCAACAGACTCCATAAGATTATCAAGTTGATACTCAGATACAAAAAAATAGGAAGTGTTGCAAAACCCTAATCAACCTGTACCAATCGAACTCATCCCCGGATTAGCCCAGAAATTTCCCAACATTGAAATATGCACTCCAATCAAACAATCAACAGTGTTAAAATGCTCCAACCACCTTCAAATCATGATGAGTGCCTTCTGATAAACATATAGGAATCCCCAAAATTCCAAAATTCCAAACTCCAACTACTATAGGCTTCTAATAATATGCAAGAAAATAAGCAGCAGGATAGTTGGAGCTCCCAGCAGTGGAAATCTCAAGTTCTGTTCGGTGAAACAAGTGCAGCAGGTCATCGTGAACACACTTGAAAGGCACACATGAGCACAAGAATGAGAAATTACCTGGAGTGTAGCTTCTGTAGAAAATGTAAATGGGAAATCATGAAGGATATCCGCCCGCTGCATCTGTTGCTCAAGTCTAGAACATTCTTCTTTATGATTATTCCAATGTGAAATCTGGAAACAATCATACTTATGACATATGATAGCAAATGGATACAGGAGAGAGAGAGAGAGAGAGAGAGAGAGAGAGAGAGAGAGGAGTGAAGGAAGAAGAAAAAATGCCTGATGAGAGAGGGAGCAGTAAGATACGGCACCGCAGTGACCGCAGCGTCTAGTGGCGGGTCCTGTGCAGGGCGTTCCTGTTCCTCTCGCAGCGCAATCCATTCGTCACGGGACCTCGCTCGCTCGGTCGCTTAAACTCACTTTTTTTTTCTCCGCGGAAAGCTGGTATAAATATTACCAGTCTCTGGTGGTCGTGGGAGTATATTGGGGGAAAGAAAGGGAAGTAACCTGCAGCGGTGGGAACAGTTTCTGACTCACTAGGTGACGACCCACTGAGCCCACTTTGTTCTTAAAATGAAAATGAATTTATCCTGCCAGATCATTGTATGAAAAATACCAACAGCTTTTAAACATAAATGATATTGATAATATAATAATGACTATGATGATGATGATGACGACGATGATGAGATGACAACACAATGATACCGAACAGCCTAATGAAAATGGAGGACCTTTATTTGAGCGGGTTGGATTTTGAATAAGTGGGGCTGTTATGGAGTTTTGCCTCCCTCGTTATGGAGTGGGCAATCAAAGTTAAACAAGGAATTATTACAAGATAGACATGCACAACCACCTTTATGAAAATCGTTATCTACTTTAAATTTACATGGATATTATAAATTGAGTCAATCTATTTGTTTTTTTTTTTTATGATGCTGATATCCTTGATGTCTTTGACCTAGGATGATTAATTCTCACAATGACACATGCGAAACCCATATAAATGCACACTAGAAAAGATATGGGGCAATTTCGAATGCAAGACATGAGGAGCAACGCCACACTTTATATCACTCTGCTAACTCTCATATGGGTATCTAAGTGAGTGATAGTATAATTCAGATATAGATTTTATTTATTTATAGAACAAGGTATTACTTGTTAAACAGAGACATTGTTATGAAAAAGGAAAAAGAAAAACCTACTATGCTTTTTTAAAATGCCTATATGATGATTTAGTGACAATGCAATATTGGTCCTAATCTCCACTGTGTTGGCAAGGGACATGTATCTGAGTGTGTGACTAAAAATAATAATAATAATAATAATAATAATTATTATTATTATTTATTGCTATGTTGAGTTATTGGTTTTTGGAGTGATATTTTACCTTCACGGCCTAATGATTGATCCCTAAGAATATGTGTAAACTGATACTGAGCCAATACAACTCAAACATAAGCATGTCAGATGACACATGAGTTTTCAAGAGAGAGAGAAAAAAGGAAAAAAATAATAAGAATGGCAATAGGCTAGATTCAAATGGGTACCTATCCCGACCTATTATGCCCAGATACGAACGTGGGTATAAACACGGATGCGGGGATTGAGGATACGGCTTTGCACTCCTAAAATTTTAGGACACGGATACAAATACGGGTGTCTTTAATTTTTCTTTAAATTTCAATTTAATTAATGAAATTATCATTGTTTATGATCAATTCTAACATTTTCAATGTTGAAAAGTAAGAAAACTTAAAGAAATAATTGGAATAATAGACTTGCTAAATAGGATATTCTAAACTTATACTCCGGAGGTATTTATGCAGTATCAGGTACCAATACAAGTATTGTATCAGTTCGATACGAATGCGTTGGGCTTGTACAAGCATCTGGGTATCATAAATCCCGACTCACTTCTATTAGGGGCAAGTTTGGTACTTAATTTTTTTAATTCAAGCCAGATTTTGGGATTTGTTCTTCTATCCACCTACCCTGTTAGAATATATATATATAGTGAAATAATTCTATGAGAACTAGTTCTCAATATTTTTTTGGTGAGAACTCTAGGTGGAGCCCATTTATTATTCAATTCAAACTTTGCAATATATAGGAACCCTTCTGATAGTCACTCGCCCTAAGTATCGATCAAATCTGAATTTACTAGACTGTTGGATCGACTGTGCACAAACTCGAATGGACTGAATTTATGGGCCACGGATGAAAGGGTTAGGGACATGTGATTGGGGCCAAACTTGAGATGTGGAGTGGTCCCACATAGATCTTTTCATCCCTCTAGTCCCATCCACAAATGGAACTCATAAGTGGGCTCCATAAAAAGGTTTCACAGTAAGTGTGTGAGAACAGTTCTCACAAGATCCAAGCTTATATGTATAATCCAAAAAAATACCCCACTTTAAAAGTAATGATTTTTCTACCCCTTTTGTTTTAGTTATGTGGTCCTTGCCGAGTCAATTCAGTCTTTTCAACTACTATCCTCAAATATGGTGCAAGTCTAAGTTTGACACTCATCCAACTTTTCATCTCCACTGATTGAAAATCATAATAAAATAATATTTTAAAATTAATAAATATTAGGGACATGGATCAAAATATTAAACCAAATACCATAATATCCTGTAATAGATCTTGTAAGAAGATGAGATTCACCTCTTCTTCGACGAAGAGAGAGAATCTCACTATCTCAAAAAAGAGTGACCCTGTGCGGGTTCAGGAATCAAAGGGAGTAATTGAATAACTTTTGTTATGACAAGAAATATTTGCTCACGAAGTTCTTCCTACAGAATTTGATTTATATCCAAGTTCACATGAGAACTGACAAAATCTATTAGATCAGGCAAGGTGTTAAAGTTAGAGCCTCCTCTGGGAGCGACCCTGGGAAGTTCCTCTTAAGGCAATTGCATGATATCTGCCAGTTGTGGTGCAAGAGAAAGCAACCTTAGGAAGATCCTCACCCAGGGGTGCCACAGGCTTTGGGAGTGGCTCACGAGCCACTAGATGAGATGACGTTGTTGTTTGGTCATTTAATTTCTCTCGCTTGGAATTGGGCTCGAATGAAGTAGGCCTTGTATGGATGATTTTCAATGAATTTTCATAATCATCATGTATCCAAGTGGGCCACAAATACGGGAGTTGTTTTTTCATTAAAAATATCCAAGTGATGTGTGACGCTCCTCAAAAATGAAATTTTATGTTCATCATGCAATGCAAGTGCTCCCCCGCGTGCATTCCTTGATCATGACAAAGCGGGGCCCACCCGCTGAAAACAAAACAGGAATTTTATCCACTGCCCTTTGAAATTCGTACTGTCAGGGGAAGCGTGTGGGAGTTCAGCCCAGTGATCCGGGCTCATTTGGAAAACCCACCTAGAGGGTATAAAAGGGCCACCAATTAGCCTACAACGCTCTTCGTTTAACGGTCGACTTTCCCTCCTTTAAAACAATCTCCTTCATCTCTCTCCCACATTCGAATTAGGAGAGGAAGAAAGCCACAAAGAGGACAACAACAAGAAGAATAATCCAAACCAGATTTCAAGAAAAATGTCCTCGGCTGATGGAAACAAGGATCATGCCTTGAGCAGGAAGAACAAATCCCTCGGGCTCCTCTGTTCCAAGTAACCCAATCTATCCCCCTTCTTATTCTTCTTCTTCTTGTTGTTGTTTTCTTTGACGCTTTTCATTTCTGTATCTCTCTCAAGTTTTTGATGATACGTTTTTGGCAGTTTCATCGATATGTACAATCGAGAAGGCGTCAAATTCATTGACTTGGGTGAAACGGCCAGCCAATTAGGTCTCTTCTTCGTTCTTTAATCTCTCCCTGTTTCCTGTTAATCTTTCAATATCTCTCTCCCCACTGATTCTCATGATCATTCGATTATTTACGAGGTTCAGGAGTCGAGCGCAGACGGATTTACGACGTTGTCAATGTATTGGAATGTGTAGGGGTAAGACCCATTCGGCTATTCATCTCCTTACATATCAGGGTTTTCGAAATTTTCTTTCACTTCTGCCTAAGGGTTCTTTGGTTGGTTTAGGTTCTGTCAAGGAAGGCGGTGAATCAATATTCCTGGAAAGGTTTTGATGGAATCCCTCAGGCTTTAGAAGCACTTAAGGTAGTATTGATATTCACTGTTGTTTTTGTTCAAAGAGTTATTATCTATGTAATTTTTTGTTATATAAACCCCATTCTGATCTGTGCATAGGATAGTGCTTTGAGGGGAAAATTTGGCACGGATATCCGTGGTTCAGACGGATGCTTAAAGGTTGGTCTGAATGAAGGCAAACGATCTGTAACATATTTGCTATTAGTGTAGGTATATAATTTATGGGTGAGACTAATATAATTTTCTTTGAAGGCCTTGGATAATGATGAAAATGAAGCATTCTTGGATCAGGGAGGCGATGGAAGAAGAACATTGAAATTTAACTCTAAGTCTGATCTTGAAGCTCCTCCAGTCAGCAGTCTCTCTTCCACAAGTAAGGCAGGTGAGAAATATATTCCGATTCGTGTTCTTTTGTTTCAGGGTGCTCTGAATTGAAATTATGATGAGTTAGATGGCTATGGGATACTCTTTAAAGAACAAAAATCTGGGGTTGATTATTCACTTTGGTTACATACGGAAAATGTGCTCTTTACTTTTGCAGAGCATATGACATGGTTGTTAAAATTGAAGGGCGGTGAATATCCAAAAATGACTATCAGATCTTCACCCATCTAATGAAAAGTTAATTAAGGGGAGATAAATGAATTAAGGGGAAAGGGGAAATGATTGTGTAGAAATCACTGTAGAATTCAAATCCTAGGAAAATCAAGGTCGCATCTGTGACTACACCATCCACATCTCCACCTTGTATCTTTTAACCCTTACCTCTTTAATAATCCTTTGTTGGAGGCTTGAAGCTCAGTTACCATGAATTGCTAAATATTTAATTCCATTCAAACAAACAGGCCCTTAGCTTTTTTTTTTTGGGTTAATTCTTCTTGCAACTACTGATATTTTGTTAGTTTTTGGTCAATAAACATAACAATAATTAAATCAACTTTATACCATGTCAAAAAAAAATAATTAGAATCTACCTCTACGACTTCTTACTTGCAATAGCCTTCAGAACTTAAATTCACAACTAAACGTAAACCATGATGAATCCTCAAGTTTCAGATACATATGTTCCTTACAATCTATGATAGTCAGATACTTCAAAGTATCATATCATATTTGATACTCACTATTTTGTGTAAAATCCATGTCCTATCAGGTCCATGCTGAGTCCTTGCCACATTCATGCTGTATTTGGGCAACATAGCATATGATTGTTTTATCATTATTTTATGATTATAATTTTTTCTACTGTTCCAAGTGTTTTTGTTAAATTACTCTGACCATGGTGATACACTTAATTTGGTGAACCTTACTGGTTTTATCTTGACTGAATTGGCAACGAAATAAGTATTTAATTCCTTTGCCTTGTTAACATTTTTCTGTACAGTGTTTATCAATTCCGTCTGAAATGTAATTTTATTTTTCCAAGGTGAAAAGGTTGTAGAGGAATTTCATAGGCCATTACTTAAACATATAACCATTGACGACGTCATTTGGGGTTTAATTTATTAGAAGAGGGCAGGATGAAAACTTACTTGAGAATTAAGATAATTGGACCTATAAAAGAATCAAATAGAAAAAAAGATATATTCAACTTGAAAATTAAATTTCTCCTTTGAAGTTAATGAACTTAAACTGAGAATTGGGCTAATCCAGAAAAAAAAAAAGACTTTATGAAGATTAGTCTGTACTTTTAACGTTTTATGGAACTAAACCTCTATTTCCAACATGCCTTAAAATACTCACTGACGAAAACTTATTTTGCAGTTCAAACAGATATACCCTTACTCTTTACTAAGCAAGTAAGACAAACACTTTGTCTACCAAGTAACAATGATTATCGTCATGCAAATGTGTTTTTCTTAGTTGCTTCAGCAAATGTGCTCCATCCTAAGGGAGCACATTTAAAAATATACTATGAGTTGGACAATGACAGGACCTAAATACATCACCATATTCGTAATGTGAATTTGATGTTTCTTTTTTTATCACTACGTGTATTTGATGTTTTTCACCTTCTTTCTACAGAAAACCGACGGGAGAAATCACTGGGCCTTCTTACTCAAAATTTGCTGAAGCTATTCCTCACTATGAATGTATGCCAGCTACTGCTAGAGCTAATTTTTTATAAGCATTTATATTGACTCAGTATTGTTGTTAATGGCACTCATTTCTATTGATTCATTCAGGCGAACAAGATCTCACTAGATGAAGCTTCAAATTTGCTGCTTGGCAACATCTATGGCTCGTCACAAATGAAAAGTAACTAAGCCTTCCAATTCTTTTGTTATCTTATAATATGCTTAAAAAGTCTGCTACTTTATATAACCCTCTACTAAAATATGATTCTGCAGCAAAAGTTAGACGGTTATATGACATTGCAAATGTGTTAGCATCAATGAATCTCATAGAGAAGGTAAAAACCCCTCAAATTATGATGCTTCTGAATATTAAAATTTTCCCTTCAAAGAAGAAGGAAGAGCTCTTATTTGTGATGTCTGTCTATAATTTTTTAATTGTTTGCAGACTTATCAAACAGAGAGCAGAAAACCAGCATACAAATGGCTGGGATTTAAAGGAAGATTTGTTAATGATGCTGTGTTTTCTTCTGGGCCTCCAGATCCACAACCACCTAAGAAAAGAAGTTTCGGAACAGACATAACTAACATAGAATTTGTCAAAAAGAGTAAGCTGAATTCTTCAGTTGACAAAAAGCCTGTCAAAAAGAAGATGAAATCAGATGACTCATCAGCCCAGAGGAATTGCACTCATTTGCAGCAGCAGCAGCAGCAGCAACAAAGCTCCAAGGGCAGTTTTTTTGGCCCTTTCCAGCCGACTGGGTCACATGACACAGGGAGGAAAGGTGTGAAAAAAAATCAGGAGTGGAAGACCTTGCCCTCTTCCTACCATCCTGAGTATCACAACCCAGGTTATCTTTTCACACTGCCTTCCTTTAAGAGCTGAAATTGATTCTGCTCTTTTTTTTCCTTTACTGTTCATATTTATCTCTATTATAAAAACAATGATGGCACCTTTTCTGCAACTTTTTCACTTAATATTTGGCCAACTATTAACAATTAGTTTTATTCGTCTTGTGAATTGACCATAGGTCTAGAGGACCTGTAGGTACAGAAAGTTACGCTGCTCAGGCCATCATTACCATCTTATTTATGGGTCTCAGGTGCTCCATACAGTTGTTGTAGAATATTTAAAACAATATCCATCAGTAAGGGTAGTATTTGTTGCATTGTCACATTTTAAATGTTACTTTTGAGAGTATCTCCCAATGTTATAATTTAAAACAATATCCATCAGCAGAGGTAGTATTTGAGATACTTTTGTGAGCATTCCGTAGAACTTGAAAGAACAAAAAATTGAAGTGTTTGAAGGGTTCAAGGAATCTCGCAAAACAATTGATGCAGAATTAGGTGATAGGATCTGCAAGTTGATTGGTAATGAGGATCAGCTTTAAGATCTGTCCCAAGTGTCCGACAATCTGCCACTTGTGCACATTTATAAGCCATCTTCTCATGTTAGATCATGACATTGTTCAACACATTGGCATGCTACAGCCAGGTTTCAGATTTTGGCCTAATTCGTTGTTCGTAAATTAGGCGTAATGCTCAGAGTCCTCTTCAGTGTCAAAAGTTGGAAACAGTTAAATATTTATGGAATTCACATCACCATCTCAAATTTCCTGGTAAAGACTGTCCAATTTTTAGATGACCAATTGGACAGTCAATTCTAGTCCCTAGTCCCACTTTTTTATAGTGTGGTTTGTCCATAGTGGGACCCTTCCACTTGTACGGATTGGGGAGAGTTTGGTTTGCAGTTTCTACTGGATCTATACTGGGTCTTTTATTTTTCTTTTTATGAATTGGGATGGTACAAGAAATTGATAGGTGTGGTTGTGTTACATGTTTATGTGCAGCACTGAGTGATCTGTTTGCGCACTATGTGGAGGCTTGGAAGTCTTGGTATGCAGCAGAAGTAGCTCAAGGAAACAAGAAATCCCGAAACACAAATTACCTACCTTCGTAGGCCTCTCTCTCTCTCTCTCTCTCTCTCGTGCATCCACATGTAATTGTTTTTCCTCTTATAATTTCCTTTCTAACTCGTCAACAAATAATATGGCATTTGGTGCCTTGTATGCTCTCCATACATGACGTCTGAACCCCTTTTCTGTTCTTCGTTTTATTATGATGCTTAAAATGTGACCTGACCCTCTGATGTATCATTTCTTATTCTTTCTGTTCATGACACGGAAAAAATGAAAATCAACTAAAGTATGACTGCATCACTTTCTTTGTGAATCATTTCCAGACTCTTTCATGCTGCTTTTGAAGTGGTTTGTATTGGTCGGTATTGATGAAAATGCCCATAAAAGAGATTTTCAATGTTTTCTACACTTCTTGAAACTTGCATGAACACATTATAAGCATTGCATGAGGTAATGGCTATAGAAAGGTTGATTCTGTTGGTTTTGATAGAAATCAAAGAAGCACGAAAAACAACAGCAGAGTGATGGACGAATTGCTTGTGGAGAGGATCCTCAAGCCTGTCTTTTATATACAGAAGATTTCTAAATATGTTACAATGTACAGTTGTGCTATGACTAAAAACAAGTAATTTATAGCACTGCAAATACCGAGATTTATGCACAAGAATGGAAACATAATCTACAAGATAAGGCATGACAGAATGAGTTAATCGAGCTTATCTTCAGTGGCCCTTGGCTGTTGGACCAGTTCCTAGGTCGGCCCATTGGATTAGGCCCATTGGATTAGGCCCACGGGCATGATCACCCATTATCTTTACAGGTTTATGTTGATTAAAATGCATATACTGAAGGCAATTTTGTGGCATGTTGCAATTTTAGTAGCTGTAAGAATACAACATAGACAATGCATGAAAGTAATGACAATAGACATTAAGCAGAGAAGAGATTAAAGCTTTTGAATTTCATGAATTGTCTACTTACTAGGCCCTCAAATGGAGGTATTATAATACAATGGTTGGCCTGTATTATTGTTTTGGACTTAATGTGTGTATGTCATGTAAAAAGTCACTTTTAAAGAAAATGCTACAAAAAAAAAATCCCTGTTGAGCCATTCCAAACATGGGAGCAGAAGTTGGATGGCTGACTATCCTTGCCTGGCAATGTTTTCCATTATAACATGCAATCGCAAGTTTGCAACCCAAGCATCATCTGGCTAATTGGCTATGATTACTGGGCCTCAACAGTGGAAGGTCTACATCTGATTAGCTTTAGATGGACTAGTTCCGTGCATTCTGCACCACATGTATAAATTTATGTTTAGGTCACTCAATGTAAATATAAAGATCATTGTTTGACATGATTGTAGTATGAAAGTTTTTATACCATTGCCGTAAGAATTGTTTGAGGACATATATTGATTTATTAAATTTACAGACTTTACCTTCATGGCCCTTTTTTACATATTTTATTGACTATTTCATGTATAGCTCCTCTTCAAGATCCCTATTGAAAAAAAGGGTCTTAACATCCATTTGGTTTAGTTTTAAATCCATATGAGCCACAATAGATTAGAGCATGTGGATAAAAGAAAATCTCACCACCGAGGAAAAAGTTCCCTCGTAATCAACACCTTCTTCGGTGTGAACCCCTTAGCCACAAGCATAGCCTTAAATTTGTCAATGGAACCATTGGCTTTCGCTTAATTTTCAAAACCCATTTGTTTGAAATGGTTTTCCTATCTTTGAGAAGATCCACAAAGCCACATACATGGTTTTTACTCATAGAGCTGATCTCGTTATTCATTGCGAGCATCCATTTCTTTGAGTTTTTTTATTCTATTAACTTCTTGATAAAACGTGGTTTGTCCTCGTCAATTGCAATGTACACATAAAAAGTCCCCTCAATTTCAAAAAATTCCTTTGAGATCAACCAACAAGAAGAACGATGAAGAGCATTTTAATCACTCCCACTTACCTCTGAGTCCATAGGATTTTTCCCATTAAGTCCAACAGGTGGTGTTGGTGCCCCTTATAAGTGGAATTATCTATTTCAAAAGGTTCAATGGATACCCTGGTTTTCTTCTTTTCAAAATATTGATACTCGAAGAAATCTACGTCACAAGATGTCATTTTAGCCAATCTAAAGTTTATCATAAAAAGCTAGAACGTATTATTTTGACAACTCAGAGTATCTCACAAAGATATATGAAAAATCTTTACGCTCTAATTTGTTTGGATGCAGGATTAGTGCATGCCCTAAAGAACTCCATGGGTGTAGATCTTATAAAAAAGGTTTTCTACCAATCCACAATTCATATAGAGTTTTTGGAACAAATTCGAAAAAGATTCTATTGACAATGTATACTGCAATTAGTAGTGCATCACACCAAAAGGTAATGGGTAAATTTGCAGGAGCCATCATTCATCTGATCATGTCTAAAAGAATCTCATTCCTTCTTTCGGCAACTCCATTTTATTGTAAAGTGTTGGTCATAGTTAACTGATGAGAAATTCTATTTTCCATACAAAAACTTAAAAATCTCTAAAATGTATTCTCCACCTCGATTGGTCCTAGGATCTTGATGTTTTTATAAACTTATATTGAACTTTTTTTGCTAAAATTCTGAAATAATCAATTGCCTCACTTTTTTAGAAAATAAAGAATACACAACCATAATGAGAATAATCAGCAATAAAAGGAATGGAAGATCGAATTCCTTATCTATTAACTACATTTATTTGTCTACAAATGTCAAGAGTTGATGATTTCAAGGGTGGCTTTGGATCTTTCAGCCTTAGAAAAAGTTCTAAGGTTTTCTTGTTTCTTTTCCAATCACACATGACTTACATGGAGGCAACTGTACTTATGTGAGAGATTCAAGCATTCCTTCCCTAGCCAACCAAATCATAATATCCTTTCCTATGTGGCCCAATCGAGCATGCCATCTAATTGATTCAGAACTCATATCATGCACGATATAAGAATCAAAAAAATCCAACCATTGAATTGTTAAAATATAAGACATATATTAGTCTTCTACAATAAATCCCCATGCAAAAATAGAATTATTTTTTCTAATGGAAACCCTGTCCCTAGTAAAGCAAAAATTAAAACCATCCCTTGCGAGTTGGCAAATTGAGATGAGATTTTCATCTCATGCTAGATATAAACAACATCTTATGGAGTACCATAATTTTCTTTATAGACGTTGAAAGAAAATAATTACCAATCTCTAATACGTCTTCGAAAGAATTATTTCCCATGTAAAACTTGTTGCAACTAACATCTATTAACCAGAAATCTTGAAACCACTCATGTCCTTTGTCATGTGTTTGGTTGCGCCTGAATCAATTATCCATTCATTAGAATTTTCATCCACATACGGTGCTTCGAAGCAAACCAAAGTGAGTGACAAAGTCAGGGTATTTACCATGTTTCGCTTGGGGCATGTTTAAGGCCTAGTTCATAACATTTTATAGCATTTTGTTTTGGCTAAGTACCTTGGCTTGTTATGCTTTTGATGCTTCTTTTGGTCTTGTTTGGGTGCACCCTAGTTATTTTCTGATTTAGGTTTTTTTTTCAAGGTTTGCTCCCTTTTGAAACTTTCCTTTGCATTTGGTCCCATTAAGTCCCAATCTTAACCCAGGCTACTGTTTAATAAACATTGCTTGTCCCACAACTTTTACCTAAACTCTATGGGCTTTGAGTTCAAGATGATAACACAGATCCTCAAAGGTCTTGACTGCTGTCACAACCCGAGCCCAGGGACCGGGGGTCAGAGAAAATCTAACCAATGACACACGTACTCCCGTGCATGCACACCTGGACCCCGTCCAAGCATACACACACAAGGGATCATTCACACGTGCAAACAACTGTACGCGGAAGCTGTACGTATCAAGGCATACCACAATATACCAAAAGACATAGGAGATTACAAACGATCAAAAACTGATAACAATAACAATAACAAAATACAGGAACGTATGTTACGGAAGAGGGCTCCCAAAAATCAAAATACAATATACAGGTATCACTCGAAGCCCTTAGTGCAATTACAGAAAAATCCCCTCAATAGACTCCAACACAAGGAATGGGGAAAACCAAAATGATGCAAACCGTACTCTGGAGGATGGATCAAGTCCACTCCTCTAGGCCGGAGGGGGCCTCGCGAGCCTCTCCTGCAGTCGGGTCGACCGACGCAGGATCGGAAGAGGGATCTGAGCCTGCAACACACAAGACAAACACATAAGTACAACGACTTAGCAAAGTATAAGCCAACAAGAAGATAACACGAATTGTGTCTAAAACTGAAGAATACCGAACAATAGTCATAATGCAATATCCATAGAAATTTTGTCTGTATACTAAACAATTATGCAAATGAATAAGCATGCTATCAGAATCATAAACAGGTAACAATCAAGTGGCTACTACATTGGCCATTTTCTCCCTTACGAGAGCAATCAGGATGAGAACACCAGCGACCGGGCCAGGGTACGCATGGGTCTCTAGTTCCCGGGGTCCGGAGTCCCAGGACAATCACACTCTGCAGAGGCAAACACTTAAACTAAACCAAAGTTAACCCCGTCGGGTATCCTAAGGCTGAGGCTCAGTAGTGCCAAGACCAATCACAATCAATCGGATGATGCACCTCAATCAATCAATCAATCATGTCATATCACTTATCACTTACAAATCTCACATATCATGCTGAACAAACAATAGGAAGTGCATCGCATAGACTGATACTGAATGTACATAAACTGATACGGATACGGAATGTACATAAGCAATTACAGGAAGTGCTGACAATGAGTATCAATCACAATCACTGACTCATAACTGATGCAAGTACTCCAATGGAGCAATGATAACACTGATACCAATATAACAATAGAATGGTTCCGCCCGGGCTTCGCTCTGGGGTTGCTGCATGTCCCACAGAATCGAGAGGTCCAGCGCAGAACACATAAGAGGGCATAACCGTAATCAATATGCTGTACACATCATGATACCTTTACGAATCAAGGTCAATTACAAGCCAATCCTATACTAATTATCCAGTGTCTCTAACCGTGCATGTTGATGTAGTTTTAAGTTGTCCGATGCACTATTGTCTAGTGTTGCAGTGTTAGGAGTGTGCACCGAAGTCCCTTAAACCAACACCCATGGGGAGGTGCTAAACAGCTGGATACAAGCATGAATGATTCACAGCCCTTGAGATCATTCATGTCATTCAAACATTCCATTGGGCATGTCCAGGTTCGCTACATTCTAACATGAAAGTCATATACGGTCTTTTACTTAAACCTAGTCCCTTTTCATTCAATTCTCAGGGTCTCACGGTGTAGCCGTAGGTAACCTTACGGCTTAGCCGTGGCATCTTACGGCTTAGCCGTAATATGCACTGCGGCTGAGCTGAGGTTCCCCAAATATCCCTTCGGATTTACGGCTTAACCGTATCTTGCTCTACGGCTCAGCCGTATCCTGGTCCACGGCTTAGCCGTAAGACAATGTGTAACACTCCGATCCCCTTTGAGCCGGATTAGTGGCTCATTAGTGTGTGTTTTGTTTTGTTTATTCTTTTGGACTTGGTTTTGGGCCTTGGATAGGTAGTTGAGTGACCTTTGACCTGGAATAGGTAGTTCTAAGCCTTTTTTCGTAATTTTGCTTTGGCTTTGCTCATCTCATCTTTGCATCATCTTGGTGTCAGCACGCGTATTTCGTTGAGCTCGACAATTTCCGTAACTGTGTCAGATCCGTTTGGAGTCAATTGGAGAAGTTAGACCTTCGTGTGACTTGAACTGTAATTAGTCTAAACCCATTGGACCTTGTTTTAAACTTCCAAATCTATAAATATAAGTCATGCTCCAGATGTCCAACTCCTTGCCCATCTGTCTTGGTCGTTGCATGCAAGGAGAATTCCAGGGAAGCTCCACGTTGTCTCATTCTCTCTTCTTCCTTTTCTTGCTCGATTGTGGATTGGAGCCCTTGTTTGATTTGGGTTTGCTACTCTTCATTGGATTGGGTTCTTCTTCATTCTTTTCTCTCTGTCCTTGCCTTAGGTAAGTGGGTTCTTTCCCAACTCTTTGTATTTCCTCTCCAATTACATCTCCCATTCTCTGTTGCTTTGTCTTCATCTCATGCATGTGTGATTGCTTTGATTTGTTTTGATTTTAGTTGCTTGGAGCTTGATTTCAGAGGATTTTGTCAGATTTGAGGCAAGTATAAGTACATACTTTGAGAACACACATGGGTGCTCTATTTGAATGCTTTGATTTCCATCTTCTTTAGAGTATATAATGTGTTACAGCCATTTTCTAAGCTATGAGAATCAGTTGAGCTTGTTTTATTCAGTTTCTGTACAAAGATTTCGTTTCTGTAATCTTCCCGAACTCGTATTCTGTATTGTACGGCTAAGCCGTAAATTTCTACGGTTCGCTTTCCAGAGACTCGAAAATCTGAATTTGTTCTACGGCTAGGCTACGGCTAAGCCGTAATTTGTTCTACGGCTGAGCCGTAAGCTAGCCGTGACCCAACCGTACCCCAGCCGTGAATTAAATCTCTGATCAGTCGAAACTTTTCTGATATCAGTACTCCTACGGTGAGGCTACGGCTAAGCCGTGGATTGGTCTACGGCTAAGCCGTATACTGACTGTAGCTCAGCCGTGAGATGTATCAGATCAGAGGTGGAAAAGATGACAGTTTAGCCGTGTTCTGAAGGGAACCACGGCTAAGCCGTAGTGCATATTGCGGCTACGCCGTAGGATGCCACGGCTAAGCCGTAGGTCACCCATGGCTAAACCGTAAGACCTGTTAAATATCAGTTAAACTTAGGCTAATGGTGTGACCTTGTAGGGCTCAAATACAGGTTAACCATACCCGTACACCGGCCCGATGGACTCTTTGGATCGCATGAATAATCTGTTAGGCTGTGACTTGTTCATGTGAGCGTTGATCACTGTTAAGCACCTCCCCATGGGTGTTGGTTTAAGGGACTTCGATGCACTTAAGGATTATATTGCAACACTAGGATGGCAACGGTGCATCGAATAACTTAAAACTACATCAACATGCACGGTTAGTGACAGTGATGCAACTAGATTAGACTTGGCTTGTAATGAACCTTGAATCCGTATTAATCTGAGATGCATTGCATATTGGTTATGGTTTTGCCCTCTGTTCTGTTAATCTATGTTATGCATTCCTCAGTCATTTTGCTTTCGTTCTGTATATCTGTATTATTCTTCGCTCTGTACTCTGTTTTGATCTATGCTATGCTTTGTATATTCTCTGGCTTTGTATATCTCTGATTTTTGGGTATTCCCTGGTGGCTCTGCCCAGAGGTTAATACGTGAGGATAAGATCCGGTCCTTGTCATCGGTGAGTCCAAAGCGGATAATCTCCTTTCTTTAGCTTTGATTTGATTGGTATTAGTCTGGCTCTACTCAGCCTCAGCCCTAGGATACCCGACGGGGTTACCTCTGGCGTAGATCTCTGTATCTCTGTTTTAACTGCAGTGTTGCTTTGTCTTGGGACCCCGGAACCCAGGAACCGAGACCCGTTGTACCTTTGGCCTGGACAGCGGTGTTCTCCTCTGCTCTGCTCTGCTCTCTATTGGAGAGAACATGGTTAACGTAGTAGCCAACTAGTTCAGTATTCTATGTTTTGATTCACATATCATGTTTTACTTCTATGCACGATTTGCTTAGTTTCCTAATATGGAACTCTGTATTCAATCTTCTGTCATTATTATATCCTCTTTGATACTATGCGTGTTTCACCCCTGTTACTTATATTTGCTGGATCGTTGTATTCATTCGTGTTGTCTGTGGTGTTGCAGGCTCAGATACCTTGCCCAGCTCCCCGGCGGTCGAGGAGGCTGCAGGGGCGAGTGTAGAGGCACCCTCCGGTTTGGCAGAGTGGGCCTGATCACTTCTGCCTAGTGCGTTCATGCATACTTCCAGTGGCTTTGGTTTTGGGATTTTGCGTTTTGGTTTTGAGAGCTTGTATTTGGACTTTGGACTTTGGACTTGTATTCTGTATATTTTGTGTATATTGATTTTGGTGTGTATTCGGTTTTATCTCAGTGTACTTGTCTTTGTCTTTTCCGTTTCGTATTTGCTTTGGCTTCCGCTATTTTATTTTCCTTTGTTGCTTGCTATGATATGTACAGCTTCCGCGTACGCTTAGTTCGCACGTGTTAGATCCCTTGTGGGCGTGCATCTGGACTGGGTTTGGGTGCACGTGCACGGGAGTACGTGTGTCACCGGTTTAGCTTTTTGCTAACCCCCGAATTCTGGGCTCGGGTCGTGACACAATGTACGGCTTAGATCAGGCTGGGCCGTAGAAGAATGTCAAATTGCCAACATCCAGTTATTTTCAGCTAACAGTCTGTACTGTTCTACGGTTTGGTTTACGGTTGGGTCTCGGCTTAGCCGTAAGCCATTTTACGGCTTAGCCGTAGCACATTTCACGGCTTAGCCGTGAGTGCACGGACTCATTTTTCTGAACTTGTTACAGTCACACAGAAAGTGCACAAAACAGCTGGAAACCGGAAGAAAACAGCAAAATGAGCTGAATAGAGCTGTCTAATACGGAGAAACACAATGAAACATAAAAACAAGACGATCAAATCACTATCAATCGATGTTCATACAACTTGGGCTTATACTTGCCTCACGGACGAAATCCACACGCTGATTGGCTCAGTCCACCGGGAACACACGCACAAACGAGCTCCTTTCTTCCTCCCTCAAGCACAGAAACAGAAAGGAGAAGGAGAGAAAGAGAGCTGTCGAGAGAGAGAGACAAACAGAGAGCGAGAGAGACGATCGAGAGAGAGACAGGGAGTTGGTGGGATTTTTTATACTTAATTTGAGTCTAAATTACATTTAAGGCCAAATAGCTTATACAAATATCAGTTTGAGTCAAATGACAGTCCAACGAGAGCAAACGAACTCATTCGGATTCAAGACAGTTACGACAATCGACAAGCTCGACGAAATACACGCGCTGACGTCAAAATGACGCGAAACTGACAAGGTCAAGTAAAAGCCAAAATTACGAAAAGGGGCTCGATCTACTTAGACCAAGTCAAACTCAACCCAACGATCTCTCTACGAGTCAAAACCAAAGGAAAACCAAATCAAAACACTCTTAGCGATAAAACACACGAAATTACACACTAAACCGGATCAACTCGGGTCGGAGTGTTAAAACTGCCTCATAATGGGTCAAGATTCGTTTTATTGTACGCTATGAGTTTGGTAAAGATCGTAAGACTGCAATGATCTTTTAGTCCTTGGTTTGTGCATTTCCTGTCTCTATAAGATATGCCATCATTTGACTCATTTTGCGGAGATGGTCCGTAAGTTTAACTACTAGGGCCATATGATGCACATCAAATTCCGTGGTCATGATGCAGGCATTGCCAACAGTAATTCCACTGTACTCATCTTTCAAAGCTTCCCACATTTCCTTGGCCATGCCATAAATTTCATACATGGGAACTAATTCAAAATGCATACTGCTCAACCTAATGTTATGAGCAGTATGATTGTCTTTATCTCATTTATCGAAATCATGCAATGCAAACATGAGTGTAGCATCATTTTCTAGTTCAAGTCGGGTTATAATTGTTTCCAAGGTACATGTAACCTCTTGTTCATCGAATAAGTAAATCATGGTCTGGTACCACTTATTATAGTTACTACCATCTAACTTGTCTCCCTTATTTAGGTTAGCAATGATAGTTTTTAAAGTAATTACTAAAAAAAATGTTGATCAATGAATGCACAACATTGGCAACATACTCATAAGTATTGGTTGCCCTTTTTGCGCTCAAATCAATCCGAAAATCACAACATTGTAGTGAAAACCTTTCATGCCAAGGGCTTATTTAGGGCAGTAAAAAATAATAATCGTAATTAATTAGGTAATTCAATAGTGTCATGCAACACAATATTTCAATTTTTATGCAATTATATAAAAAAATGTGAAAATGATACATAAATAATGCAATAATATTTTCATTTTATTAGTTCTCATAACTGGGTGAAGAGTTCACCTAAGCCTTCAACTCAGTCTTATGAAACTAAATCGACCAGGTATGCCCTTAGGTTGAGTGGTAGGGTCACGATAGGCTTAGTGAATGTCCCGCTAAAAAACCACACTCTTGAAATAGAGACTGCTACCGTTAGAGGGACAGGGCTCGCCTAGACATCAAATTAATTAAAGAACGTAATTGGTAGGGGCGGAACAAATGGGGACAAAGTTAAAAAAATTTTTTTTTTTAAAAAGTGCATCAACGGTTAATGATTTAACCATGGTCAAAACCTCTAAAAAAGATAGCAAGATTAAAAAAAAAAACATAAAATTTTCTATAAATTTGTTAATGCAAAATGAAAAAAATAATAAAGAAAAAATTAGCAGTACTCAAAAGTTATATTGTGGATTATAATTTTGGAACAACTAAGTATGCTTCTTAATATGTGTGTGTGTGTGTGTGTGTGTGTGTGTGTGTATATATAAAGATATAGAAAAACAACAACTTTTCTTTATCTACAGTGGATATAACTCCATTTGGATTAAAATTTCTTCTAATAGTACAATATAATTAAGAAGTGATCTCGAGGGGGTTGAATTTTAATAATGAGCCCCATTTATTGAAAATACATAGTGAAGCATGAATGACTAGTACAATAACAATTGTAAACGTATAAAGCAAAAGAAAAGCATTCTTAAAGTAGGTTTTTGGTTTTCTCCTCTCTTTTTATACTTACTTTTATATAAAAACTAAAAGATAATTAATGATAATGATCCATATTTGAAATTCAAACCATTCATAAGCATGGTTCCATGGCCTTTTATCTCTTAAAAAATAATTTTTTAATCGGATTTTATTTGATATTCATAATCAAAATTAAACATTGAAAACAAAAAAAGAATTTCACTACCTATGGTAGATGTATTTTTGATCAATTTAAAATTTTTTTGAACTAGTAGAACATAAATAGGAAATGATTTTGAATGGACTAGATTTTAAGGATGATGTTCAAGACTATAAATTAAAAAATGATGCACATAAGGTTGATTTTAGGGTTGCAAACAAGTCAATTCTGGAATGGGCCCATACTAGACCCGGACCGGTTTCTAAATGATTGTTCTGGTTTTGGAACCAATTCTTACTTAGAACCTAGCTTGTTGGTTTTAGATTTGATTCTGATAAGAGGATGCGGATTTAGTTTCAGAGCTGAGTCTGATTGAACAATTGAGATCTAGTTCCAAAATTTGTTACAATGTTTTTTAAATTTATTTGAATTTTTATTTTTTTTAAATTAAGGATATTGTTCAACTTATAACTATACATCAAGTCTATTATCTTTAAGATTAAATATAAAAAAATATCAAAATAAAGTTGATTTTGAGCTGCAATTTGTAATATTAAATGCTCTTGTGCTGCTTCTCAGGTCGGAACCCTAAGGACTTGGAACCGAACCCGTTTACTAATCGAAACTTAAATTAGGTTCCGAACCCAGACCTATTTATGAATCGGAACCTAAAATAGGTTTTAAATTCGATTTTGCACAAGTCAGAGCCTTCGAATACTTGAAAAATCGAGAACCCGTTTGTAACCCTAATTGCTTTCTTCAATCTTGCTTCTCCGTACATGCGATGAATTAAAAACAACTCTAAACCCCTTTAAAGCCTCTAAGCCCCACCTCTATTTTTGTTTCATTTTCTTTATTCTTTCCTTCTTTTGCTTCCCTCTCTTCTTTCATTAGATTTTTTCCCCTAAAATCAACTATTATTTGGTTTCTTATTTTTGGAAATCCAGATCATAACTAAGGGTTAGGGTTCAGGGATTATATGTTGGAGGGTCCATATATAAGAATTGCAATAAAAAAGTGGCGCCAAATGATAAATACATAAGAAAAGTCCACAGCAGAGGAGGGCCATGGCCACCCTAGTTCCGCCCATGATAATTGGTGTAACTTTTGATGTTCTTCGTACTAATGAGCTAATTGTCCCCACATAATATAAGGACCATAGGAACAGAATAGTGTGTGTGGCCCAGAAATAAATCATGATTCCAAGGTTTTAAAGTTCATCGTGGGCCCATTACTGAAAATAAAGTTTCATAATTACTACCAATGCAAGACCTATGGTTCACATGATTTATACAAATCGGAGGAATGTCATGCCTCGTTGCCAAACTCGATCATGACAACAGATCGGGATCCCAGTGCACAAAAACCATGATGAGAATCTTATGGCAATGTATTTAGTGCATAGTTGATATAAACATGAAATGAGATTAAGTGAGGAATACCCTAGTGGTGACTTGCCATTTGCATCACAAGATTTGGACTCTATAAACACTAGGTGTGACAAAGAATATGTTTAATTGGAATAGAGGGCTAGCCTTGTGGATAAGGCACCTGCTCCCATAGCTTCAACTAGATTTCAAGCTCTAGTAAAAGTTTTTTACTTTCTATCCCCTGACCACATGGCACACCGAAGAAAAAAAAAAGGTATTTGTATCATGGCCATACAATGCATTTCAACATTAGCCTTACTGACCGAAAGATTATATAAAAAAATGGGAAGGAGAAAATAAAAACAGTCCCTTTATATGTTCATGATAAGTTAATTTTGTGTGATGAAAGTTGCTCAGAAGATGGACCAAGTCAGACCCTTGATGACGAACACTAGTGTCATTTACGCACATTAACTCTTTTGCAATCTTTACCAAAAAAAAAAAAAAAAACTTTTGCTATGTTATTGTAATATATATATATATACACCAACAATCACAAAAAAAAAAAGCCGAAAAAGAGTCCTAAAAGCAGGTCATAAAACTGGCCTGATAAGGTCCTAAACAAATTTCCACAAATGCATCTTTGTGGAATGCTGGTTTTGAGAACCGGTGGCTTTAACTGCTACAAAATGGCCCTTGATGCACATTAAAGATGGGCACTATGACGAGATAAATAACAATAATAAGTTTTCTAAGGTCAAACAAGCCCACAAACTATAATGAGTTAATGTATTCATTATATATACATTTGGTATAACAGTGACGATAACATCTACATCCTGTTACATAAGCATCATGATTATAATATCCTTAGATTGTACAATCTGTGATCATGTATGTGGTCCTCCTTGATTCGAATTTTTTTTTCTCATGGAGGATGTACCAGTACTTCAAGTTGAACTAATAAACATAAAAAAAAAAGTCAAATAAATTTCTTATGATCCAGTATAATAGCTCTACTTGTAATTCCGAAAAATTCTACCTTGTAATTCCGAAAAGCCAACCGTGTCTTAAGTCAATTCAGCTACCTCCGGAATTTCGTAGATTTGATTTAGTACAGTGAATTGGGAAGTAAAGATTACTACATTCCCATTTTATCATAGGACAACTCCCTCCCATGAAAAAAGACAAACAGGTTAATTCGATGATGTGCACAAGTCGTTTTTCATTCCCATGTTGCATGAAAAATCGTGTACAGTGGTGCTCAAAGGCCCACGGCGCAAAGTGCACGGAACTGTCCTTGTGACGCACGGGGCACTGGATTAGTGCATCGGACTCCCTCATACAAAATAAGAGACTAATTCGGGTTACTCCAAAGCAGTCAAAATCAATTCAATGCTAATTTGATGCCAATGATAGCAAAATCCCTGTTGAGCAATTCCAAACCTGGGAGCAGAAGTTGGATGGCTGACTATCCTTACCTGGCAATGTTTTCCATTATAACATGCAATTGCAAGTTTGCAACCCAAGTATCATCTGGCTAATTGGCTATGACTACTGGGCCTCAACAGTGGAAGGTCTACATCTGATAGCTTTAGATGCACTAGTTCCGTGCACTCTGTGCCACATGTATAAATTTATGTTTAGATCAGTCAATGTAAATGCAATGATCATTGTTTGACATGATTGTAGTTTGACAGTTTTTATACTATTTCCGTGAGAATTGTGTAAGGGCATAGATTGATTTATTAAATTTACAAACTTTACCTTCATAGCCCTTTTTAACATTTTATTGATTGTTTTATGTATATCTCCTCTTCAAGATCACTGTTTAAAAAAACGGTCTTAACATCCATTTGGTGTAGTTTTAAATCCATATGAGCGACAACAGATTAGATCATCTGGACAAAAGAAAATTTCACCACAGAGAAAAAAGTTTCCTTGTAATCAACACCTTTTTTCTGTGTGAATCCCTTATCCACAATCATAGTCTTAAATTTGTTAATGGACATGTCGGCTTTTCACTTAATTTTCAAAACCTATTTGTTTGAAATGGTTTTCCTATTTTTGAGATGATCCACAAGGACCCATACATGGTTTTTACTCATAGAGCTGATCTCATTATTCATTGCGAGCATCCATTTCTTTGAGTTTTTTTATTCCATTACTTCTTGATAAGAACGTGGTTCGTCCTCGCCAATTGCAATGTACACATAAGAAGTTCCCTCAATTTCAAAAAGTTCTTTTGAGATTAACCAAAGGAGAAAAACGACATAGAGCATTTTGATCACTGCCACTTGCCTCTGAGTCCATAGGATTTTTTCCACTAAGTCAAACAGGTGGTGTTGGTTCCCCTTATAGGTGGAATTATCTATTGCAAAAGGTTCAATGGTTACCCTTGGCTTCTTCTTTTCAAGATATTGATATTCGAAGAAATCTACGTCACGAGATTCTATTTTAACCAATCTACCGTTTACATCCTTATAAGCTAAAACGTATTCTTTTGACAACTCAGAGTATCTCATAAAGATATATAACAAAATTTTATGCTCTAATTTATTTGGATACAAGATTAGTACATGTCCTAAAGAACTTCATGGGCGTAGATCTTCCAAAAAAGGTTTTCAATTGGTCCACAACTCATATGGAGTTTTTGGAACAAATTTGGAAGAGACTCTATTTAAAATGTATACTGCAGTTAGTTGTGCATCATGCCAAAAGGTAATGCGTAAATTTACAGGAGCCATCATATGGATCTGACCATGTCTAAAAGAATCCCATTCCTTCTTTCAACAACTCTATTTTATTGTAAAGTGTTGGTCATAGTTAACTAACGAGAAATTCCATTTTTCATAAAAAAACTTAAAAATCTTTAAAGTGTATTCTCCTCCTCGATTAGTCCTAGGATCTTGATGTTTTTATAACTCATTTTGAACTTTCTTTGCAAAATTTTGAAATAATCAATTGCCTCTCTTTTTTGGAAAATAAAAAATACACAACCATAACGAGAATAATCACCAATGAAAGGAATGAAATATTGAGTTCCTTGTCTATTAGTTACATTCATTAGTCCACAAATGTCAAGAGTTGATGATTTTAAGGGTGGCTTTGGATCTTTCAGCCTTAGAAAAAGGTTTTTTTATTTCTTTCTTTTCCAGTCACATGTGACTCACATAGAGGCAACTGTACTTATGCGAGAGATCCAAGCATTCTTTCCCTAGCCAACGAAATCATCATATCCTTTCCTATATGGCCCAATCAAGCATGCCTCTTAATAGATTCGGAACTCATGTCATGCAAGATAAATGAATCAGAAAATCCAACCATTAAATTGTTAAAATCTAAAACATATAAGGATTCTACAATAAATCCCCATGCATAAATGGAATTATTTTTTCTACTGAAACTATATCCCTAGTAAAATGAAAATTAAAACCATCCCTCACGAGTTGGCAAATTAAGACGAGATTTCGTCTCATGGCAAGTATAAACAACGTCTCATGGAGTATCAACAACGTCTCATGGAGTATCATAATCTTACCTATAGACATTGGAAGAAAAATAATCACCAATCTCTAATACGAATTATTTCCCATGTAGAGCTTATTGCAACTAACATCTATTGACTGGAAATCTCGAAACCACTCATGTCCTTTGTCACATGTTTCATTGCGCCTGAATAAATTATCCTTGTATTAGAATTTTCATCCACATACAATGCTTCGAAGCAAACCAAAGTGAGTGACAAAGTCAGGGTGTTTACCATGTTTAGCTTGGGGCATGTTTTAGCGATGTAGCCTAGTTCCTAACATTTTATAGCATTTTATTTTGGCAGAGTTCCTTGGCTTGTTGTGCTTTTGATGCTTCTTTTGGTCTTGTTTGGGTGCATCCTAGTTATTTTCTAATATCGGTTTCTTTTCACGGTTTGCTCCCTTTTAAAACTTTCATTTGCATTTGGTCCCATTAGGTCTTAATCCTAATCTAGGCTACTTTTTAGTAAACATTGCTTGCCTCACGATTTCGACCTAAACTTTTTGGGCTTCGAGTTCAAGATGGCGACCCAAATTCTCAAAAGTCTTGATTGCCTCATAATGGGTCAAAATTTGTTTCATTGTGCGCTATGAATCAGGTAAAGATTGTAGGATTGTAATGATATTTTGGTCCTCGGTTAGTGCATTTCCTGTCCCTGCAAGATCTGCCATCATTTGACTCATTTTGTAGAGGTGGTCCATAATTTTAACTCCTGGGGCAATCTGATATGCATCAAAATTTCATGGTCATGACGTGGTTATTGCCAACAGTAATTCCACTTTACTCATCTTTCAAGGCTTCCCACATTTTCTTGGCCATGCCATAAATTTCATATGTGGGAACTAATTCAAAATACATACTACTCAACATAATGTTACGAGCAATATGATTGTCTTTATCTCATTTATTAAAATCATTTAATGCTGACATGAGTTTAGCATCACTTTCTAGTTCAAGTCGGGTCATAATTGTTTCCAAGGTATATGCGATCTCTTGTTCATCCAATAAGTAAATCATGGTCTAGCACCACTTATCATAGTTATTACCATCTAACTTGTCTCCCTTATTTAGGTCAGCAATGATAGTTTTTAAAGTCATCACTGAAAAAAAAATGTTGATCAATGAATGTACAACATTGGCAACATACTCATACGTATTGGTTGCCTTTTTTTTTTTTTTTTTGCTCAAATCAATCCAAAACTACAACCATGTAGTGAACACCTTTCATGCCAAGGGCTAATTTGAGGTAGTAAAAAACAATAATCATAATTAATCAGGTGATTTGATAGCGTCATGCAACACAATATTTTGGTTTTTATGCAATCATATAAAAAAATGTGAAAAGGATACATAAACAATGCAATAATATTTTCATTTTATCAGTTCTCATAATTGGGTGAAGAGTTCACCTATGCCTCCAACTCCGTCTTATGAAACCAAATCGACTAGGTAAGCCCTCAGGTTGAGCGGTAAGGTCATGATAGGTTTAGTGAATGTCCTGCTAAAAACCCACACTTCTGGAACAGAGACTACTACCCTTCGAGGGAAAGGGCTTGCCTAAACATCAAATTAATTAAAGAACACAATTAGTAGGGGTAGAATTGTAACACTTTGATTCTAATTAAGCATGTTTAGCGACTAATTAAGTAAGCTATTAACTAATTACCATAGAAGTCGCCTAAATAATAATGTTTAACATGTCGTTAGGATAGATTTAACTTATTTTGTCTTAGTGGGTCATGTTTAGGTCATGGGTAGGTAGTTGAGTCAAGTTTAACCTTCACTAGGTAAATGAAAGCCCTTTTTCATAATTTTCAATTACATGGTTTTATGTCATTCATACATCATATTGACATAATCACATGTGTCTCGTCAAGTTTGTTAACTTTCGTACTTTACTCAAATACATTCGACTTCATTTGTGGTAGTTGGATTCTATTTGACTCATAATAGGAATACAGTAAACACTACGGGCCTTCTTATAAATGTTAAAAAAGCTTAGTTATATAAGAGAGCTAATTGTACCATCGAGTTTTTCTCTCCTTTTACTCCTTTTCTCTACTCTCTGCTCCAACATTTTCTTTTTCTTGTCATCATATCTCTATATGCATCAAAAGGGAGCAAGATAACTTTTGCATGTAAGAATGCAAGCACTCATTCCATCATTCCATCTCTTCTCTACCTTCCTTCTCCTCTGGAATTGAAAATAGTGAGTTACGTTCCTCCTCATAACTCCATAACTATGGTCTAAGATGAGATCTTTTCTTTTTCCTAGATTTCTTGATTTAGTAAAGTCAATGAGAATTCTTGATCAAGCATGCACTCGTCTCCTTCCTCAATCTTTACATGTATGGCATTTAGTTCAAGAATTGAGTGTTTTTTCTCTATTGAGCTAAGAGAAGGACAAATGAGTTAAAAGCTTAATCTAAGGCAAGTATAAGTAAATTTTGATTCAATGCATGTTGGTATATTATGATCTTTGTAATTTTACTGAATCCTAATGTGCATTCAGCCTTAATGTTCTTGTTGTTCTAAATTTCTTTAAGTTCTACCGTATGATGAAGTTCGGTATTTCTAATGAAGTATGAGTTAACATAAAGGATGATTGAATGAAATAGGTAGGGAATATCCTAGTAAAAACCAAGGTGAAAGGTTTTAAGACCTATGTTGAATTTGCTGCAGAAAACTGAAGCTTACGTCTAAGCCGTAAGAGAGTTACGGCTCAAGGTCCAGAGAGCTAAAAATTGAAAATCCTTTCACGGCTAAGTCATGGCTCAACCGTGGGTCAAATTTGGTTATGTCGTGGAATAGAATATGGTTAAACCGTAAATGTGGAGAGAAATCTGGGTAACTACACCCAAGCTGTAGTGTATTTTATGGCTAAGCTATAGAATGCCCATGGTTAAGCCATAGGTCACTCATAGTTAAGCCATAAACCATGAAGACTTAGGGTTTATTAGGGCTGTTACAAGACTTTGTAGGACCCTAATTTTTGGATTCCTTTACCCCATACACTGGCCCAATAGAATAATTAAATATAATAAAAAGTCTTAAGGGCTAAGACTTATTCATGTGGTGTTGTCCATTTGTTAACACTTTCCCATGAGTGTTGGTTTAAGGGGCTTCGACACACATTCTTGACACAATGTAACACCAAGAGGAGACAACTGTGTATCGAATAACTTAAAATTACATCATTATGTACGATTAGAAACAATGAATGACTACATTAGGGTTGGCTACTAAAACTACCTTGATTCTATTAAATTGAGTTGCATAGCATATTGGATTACCGTTATTGTTTTCTATTATTCCAATAATAATCCTGGATTAAAACAATCATGTATAAATTGATTCTATTCGAATTGTTTCTTGATATACGTTGTATATTGACATTGACATTGAATTGAGTAAGAACGAACTAAACGAATAAATTGAATATATATAGTTTGGTATTGTTCTCAATGAATGAATTACATGATTTACTCAAGTTTAATTATACGAATCGAAATGGTTTGACTCTACTCAGCCTCAACCTTATGATACCTGGCAGGTTGACTTTGGTGTAGTACAAATGGTGCCACTGTAGTGTGTCTTCAGAGCTTTCGAACCTTATTTATAAAGAGATCCATTCGTACCGTGGTTCGGTTAATGGTGTTGTCAATGCATAGATCCCTAGAGGGAAGATATGGCAAATGTAGTAGCTAATTAGCAAAGTTTTCATCTTATTGATTCTTATAACATGCTTTATTCAATGCACAATATGCTTCTTGTACTAAATTGACTTCTATTAATCAATTGTCATTAATTTTTTAGATACAATGTATATTACCTTAATTATGCTTATATTTTGCTGAATAATCTTATTCATTAGTTGTCTATGGTGTCACAAGCTCAGATCCCAGTCCCGATCTTACGAAGATCGAGAAAACTTCAAAGGAGACCTTTGGGGTCTCATCAGACTTAGATCTGTGGACAATAGATACTCTTTGATTGATCCACCACGAAGTGCTTCAGGAGCATGTTCAGGCCTTGTTTTGGAATGTAAATGCTCTTAGGGTTTCATGACTTGCTTTAGTTTTATTTTGTCATGCATAATTCATGATCCCTTTGTATTATGAGACTATGTAAATCTTTCTTATTGTCCATAAACTTTCTTTACTTTTTTCCTTTTTATAAAGTTATATTCCATTACTACTCTTGTACATAACATATCATATTGATGTGTATTATTTTGGGTTATAGTATCTTGTTTTATGAATGATATTGATAGGCTTCCTCGTATTTAATGCTTGGACAAATATCCGTTAAAAGCATCTTACACGTGTAAGTAATGTGACTCTCCCTTGTGTAATTCCGTTTAAACTCGGTCAAGATATGTATTACGCGGGGGTACATGTGTCACCAATTGAGTTTAATCATAATACCTAAATTCTTATGCTCGAGTTGTGACAGGAACAAATGGGGGCAAAGTAAAAAAATAAAATTGAAAAAAATGCATTGACAGTTAATTAATTAACCATGGTCAAAACCTCTAAAAAAGATAGCAAAATTTAAAAAAAACACAAAATTTTCTTTAAATTTGCTAATGCAAAATGAAAAAAATAATAAAGAAAAAATTAGTGGTACTCAAAAGTTATATTGTGGATTATAATTTTGGAACAACTAAGTACGCTTCTTAATATATATATATATAAAGATATAGAAAAACTAACAACTTTTCTTTATCTATGGTGGATATAATTCCATTTGGATTAAAATTTCTTCTAATAGTACAATATAATTAAGAAGTGATCTCAAGTGGGTTGAATTTCAATAATGAGCCCCATTTATTGAAAATACATAGTGAAGGATGAATGACTAGTACAATAACAATTGTAAATGCATAAAGCAAAAGAAAAGCAATCTTAAAGTGAGTTCTTGGTTTTCTCCTCTCTTTTTATACTTACTTTTATATAAGAACTAAAAGGTAATTAATGATGATGACCCATATTTGAAATTCAAACTATTCATAAGCATGGTTCCATGGCCTTTTGTCTCCTAAAAAAAATTTTTTAATCGGATTTTATTCGATATTCATAATCAAAATTGAACATTGAAAAAAAAATTCTCTATCAATGGTGGATGTATTTCCGATCAATTTATTTTTTTTATGAACTAGTAGAACTAAATAGAAAGTAATTTTGAATGGATTAGATTTCAAGTATGAACTTCAAGACTATAATTAAAAAAATGATGCAAATAAGGTTGCTTTTAGGGTTACAAACGGGTCAATTCCAGAATGGGCCCATACTAGACCTAGACCCATTTCTAAATGACGGTGCCAGTTTTGGAACTGGTTCTTACTCAGAACCTGGTTTGTTGGTTCCGGATTCAGTTCTGATAAGAGAACCCGGATTTGATTTCAGAGCTGAGTCTGATTGTAGAATTGGGATTTAGTTCCAAAATTGGTTCTGATGTCTTTTAAATTTGCTTTATTTTTTTTTAAATTAAGGATATTGCCCAACTTGTAACAATATATCAAGTCTACTATCTTTAAAATTAAATATAAAAATATCAAAACAAAGTTGATTTTGAGCTATAATTTATAATATTAAATGCTCTTATGCCAGGTCTCAGGTCGGAACCCATATGGACTCGGAACCAAACCCGTTTACTAATCAAAGCTTAAATTGGATTTTGGACCAAGACCCATTTTTGAATCGGAACCTAAAACAGGTTTTAAATTTGATTTTGCACAGGTTGGAACCTTTGGATACTCAAAAAATCAAGTACCCATTTGTAACCTGTAACACTCCGACCCGATTTGATCCGGATTAGTGGGTAATTGCGTGCGATTTTATCGTTAAGTGTGTTTTGATTTTGCTTTTCTTTGGTTTTGAGTCTTGGAGAGATCGTTTGGGTTGAGTTGACCTGGTTTAGGTAGTTCGAGCCTTTTTTCGTAATTTTGACTTTTGATCGACTTTGTCAGTTTTGCGTCATTCTGACGTCATCGCGTGAATTTCGTTGAGCTTGTCGATCTTCGTAACTATCTTGGATCCGAACGATTTCGTTTGCTCTCGTTGGATCGTCAATTGACTCAAACTGACAATTGTGTAATCGGTTGGACTTGTTTGTAATTTGGATTCCTTTTTACCTTATAAAGATCCTACCTACTCCTCTCTCTCTCTCGTTCTCTCTCAGTTGTCTCTCTCGTTCAGCTCTCTTTCTCTCTTTCCTTCTCTGTTTCGTGATCGTGAGGGAAGAAGAGAGGAGCCAGATTTTGTGTGTGTTTCTAGTGGACTGAGCCAAAGCAACGACGTGATTTCTGTCTGTGAGGCAAGTATAAGCACAAGTAGCATGAACACCGATTGGTATTGTTTTGATTGTTTGTATCTGACTCTTTGTTGTATGCATCAGTGTTAGACAGCCCTATTGAGTTAGTTTTTCTGTTATCTTCCTGTTTTCAGTCGAAAACGTTCGCTTTCTGTATGTCTGTAACTGTTCCAGAAATTGACCCAGCGCACTCACGGCTAAACCGTGAAATGTGCTACGGCTGAGCCGTGCAATGGCTTACGGCTAAGCCGAGACCCAGCCGTAACCCTAACCGTAGAACAATACAGGGTGACATCTGAAATAACTGAGAGTTGGCAAATTGCTACTCTTCTACGGCCCAGCCTGATCTAAGCCGTACATTGTACTACGGCTAAGCCGTGGACCAGAATACGGCTGCGCCGTAGAGTAAAATACGGTTGAGCAGTAAATGCGGATGAATAATTTGGGGAACCTTGGCTTCGCCGCAGTGCAGATTACGGCTAAGCCGTAAGATGCATACGGCTAAGCCGTAAGGTCACCTACGGCTACACCGTGTGATCCTGAGAAAGGAATAAAAGGACTAGGCCTAAGAAAGAGATCGTATATGACTTTCATGTTAGAATGTAGCTAACCTGAACATGCCCAATGGAATGTTTGAATGACATGAATGATCTCGAGGGCTGTGAATCATTCATGCCCGTTATCCAGTTGTTTAGCACCTCCCCATGGGTGTTGGTTTAAGGGACTTCGGTGCACATTCCAGACACTGCAACACTAGACAATGGTGCATCGGATAACTTAAAACTACATCAGCATGCACGGTTAGAAACACTGGATACATAGGTTAGGATTGGCTTGTAATTTGACCTTGATTCGTCAAGCACTCGGATTTGTAGAGCATATTGACTTCGGTTATGCCCTCTTATGTGTTCTGCGCTGGATCTCTCGATTCTGTGGGAAATGCAACAACCCCAGAGCGAAGCCCGGGCGGGACCATTCTATTACTGTGTTTTATCGTTGCTCCGGTGGAGTACTTGAGTCAGTGATTATTGTTATTGGTACTCAATTGTCAGTGCTTCTTTTATTGCTTATTCGCATTCAGTATTAGTATCAGTATATGTGATGCACTTCCTATTGTTCATTTTGTGTGATATGTGAGATCTGTATGTGATATGATTGATTGATTGAGGTGCATCATCCGTTTTGATTGTGATTGGTATATGGCACTACTGAGCTTCAGCCTTAGGACGCCCGACGGGGTTGACTTTGGTTTAGTTTATGTGTTTGCCTCTGCAGAGTGTTCTGTCCTGGGACTACGGACCCCGGGAACTAGAGACCCATGCGTACCCTGGCCCGGTCGCTGGTGTTCTCATTCCGACTGCTCTCGAAAGGGAGAATATGGCCAATGTAGTAGCCACTTTGACTGTTAACTGTTTATGATTCTGATAGCATGCTTATTCATTTGCACAATTTGCTTAGTATACGAACATGCTTACTATGGATCTTGCATTATGACTTTGCTCGTTAATAGACACAATTCGTGTTATCTTCTTGTCGCTTATATTTTGCTAAGTCGTTGTACTTATGAGTTGTTATTGGTGTTGCAGGTTCAGATCCCTCTCCTGATCCTGCGTCGGTCGACCCGACTTCAGGAGAGGCGCGCGAGGCCCCCTCCGGCCTAGAGGAGTGGACTTGATCCATCCTCCAGAGTACGGTTTGCATCATTTTGTTTTCCCCATTTATTTGAGTCTGGGTCTATTTGGGGGATTTTTCCTGTAACTTGTACCATGGGCTTGATTGATATCTGTATTTTGATTTTTGTGAGCCCTCCTTATTGTCATACGTTCTTGTAATTGTTCTTGTTATCAGTTTAATGCTTTTGTAATCCATTATGTCTTTTGGTATGTTGTGGTATGCCTTGATACGTACAGCTTTCGCGTACAGTTGTTTGCACGTGTGAATGATCCCTTGTGTGTGTATGCTTGGACGGGGTCTAAGTGTACATGCACGGGAGTATGTATGTCATTGGTTAGACTTTCTCTGACCCCCGGTCTCTGGGCTCGGGTTGTGACATACGTATTGTATGGTATCAGAGCATTGTCTCTATCTTAGTTCGTAAGCATGTAGGCATATATGACGTGGTGAGATTCCGTAGTCCAGTCTTGGACTGTTGTGTTTGGTCCTCTTTTCTTGTGCGTCTGTGTGAGTTCCTTAGTGTGATAGTAGATTGACTTTTGTGTTTTGCAGGCTATGGCATCGGGATCTGGTACACACAACAACAACAATCAGGGAGATAATGAGAGTGGATCAGCCGCTCCACAGCAACCTGCGAATTTTGATGAGCGTTTCTTGACAATGCTGCAGGCGATCCATTCCTTGCAAGCACAGGTCATTTCTCTGGTGGACCGACAGAGTCAAGCGTCAGTTCAGCTGCCTGTAGAGTAGCAAGTGGTTTTCCAGCCTAAGGAGAGTGACCCAAATGCGTTGTACGATAAATTTAGGAAACGTGGAGCCACAGAATTCTATGGCAATGAAGATGCGTTGAAGGCTGATCAGTGGCTAGAGCATACCGGGGATCTCTTCTCTACCATTGTCTGTGATGACCGGCAGAAGGTTATGCTTACGGCATCGATGTTTCGAGAGGTGGTAAAAACTTGGTGGAAGAGTGTCAGTGCAGCCTATCTGACCATGCCCAGTGAAGCGGTGTGGGAGACGTTCCAGAAACAGTTTAGGAGGAAGTTCATCCCTGCTCATGTCCGGCGTGTGAAGGAGGTTGAGTTTCTGGCCTTACAGCAGCAGCAGCTGACCGTCTCAGAGTATATTCACCGATTCATTCAGTTGTCCCATTTTGCTGAGGACATGATCAATACTGAGGAGAAGAAGGTGAATCGTTTCATTACTGGTCTGCATCCTAGATACGCGAATTATGTGACTGCCTTCCAGAGACCAGCTACTTTTGATGATGCGGTCGACAGAGCACATGCTGCGGAAGCCAACCACCTAGCAGAGAGAGCTATGGACTTCAAGAGAAGTGCACCAGTGGGGTCCAAGGGACAGATTCAGAAGAAATGGAAAGAGAAGCAAGGAACTTCGAGTTTCTCTGGGATCAGATGTAAGTTTTGTGGACTGGGACATTCGACGGAGAAGTGTTGGAAGAAGTCCGGAGCTTGTTTGAGTTGTGGATCCATGGAGCATAAAATAGCTCAGTGCCCGAAATCCAGGACCTTCCAGTCCTCTAGGTCTATGGGGTCATCCAAGTCTCTGAGTTCTGCAGCTTCGAATAGCCCCCAGCCGTCTCGCCAAAGCTAGAAGCCGCAGCGTCAGACTGCTCGCGTGTACGCAGCCTCCCATGATAATGCAGAAGATGCGAATGTGGTGGAAGGTAGAGTTCTTATTGCCCAAGCTGAAGCACATGCAGTATTTGATTCGGGGTCTACGCGTTCGTATGTTGCACCTCGTTTTGCTGAACAGTTACCGCAACCCCCTCAGCCGCTACCCTATTTGTTGGTGGTGTCCACTCCTGTGGGCAAGAGAGTGGAGTGTAGTGTGTACTACCCTCAGTGCAACGTGTTGATTGAAGGTCGCCAGCTGCCAGTTGATTTGATCTTGTTGTCCATGTTGGATTTCGATGTGATCCTTGGAATGGACTGGCTAGCGCGGTATCGTGCCTGTGTTAACTGTTACAACAGGACGATTTACTTCGATTTCGAGAAGGGGTTTCGTTTCAAGGGCAATCAAGAGAAATGCCCGAGGCGTGTCATCTCCGCATGCAAGGCGGATCGTTTGATACGCAGAGGTTGTGAAGGTTTTCTTGCTTTCGTCTCGGAGAAGAAGGAGGTGAAGTAGTTGGATGAGATTCCGGTAGTACGTGAGTTCCCGGATGTATTTCCGGAGGAAGTACCCGAGTTACCCCCTGTCAGAGATGTAGAATTCGCGATTGATCTAGTGCCCAGTACAGCACCCATTAGTTTAACTCCTTATCGTATGGCTCCTGCTGAGTTACTCGAATTGAAGACGCAATTGCAAGATCTTTTGGAGAAGGGTTTCATACGGCCGAGTGTGTCACCGTGGGGAGCCCCAGTGCTGTTTGTGAAGAAGAAAGACGGTACCTTACAGATGTGCATAGACTACCGGCGATTGAATAAAGTCACTATCAAGAATAAATACCCCTTGCCGCGTATTGATGAGTTGTTTGATCAACTTCAAGGTGCGGCCTACTTTTCCAAGATTGATTTAAGATCGGGGTATCATCAACTTCGAGTGAAGGAAGAGGATATTGCAAAGACTGCTTTCAGGACACGGTATGGACATTTTGAGTTCCTCGTGATGCCATTTGGATTAACCAATGTACCTGCTGCCTTTATGGCCTTGATGAACAGGATCTTTGCTCCTTTCCTGGACCGATTCGTGGTGGTCTTTATTGATGATATTCTGGTGTATTCGAAGACCCCAGAGGAGCATGTGGAACATCTACGTCGAGCCTTGCAGTTGTTGAAAGAGCATCGCTTATATGCCAAATTGTCGAAGTGTGATTTTTGGCTCGAACGGGTAGCTTTTCTTGGTTATACCATTTCACGAGATGGGTTGGCAGTGGATCAGATTAAAGTTGAGGCAGTGATGAATTGGCCCAGCCCAAAGACTGTGACGGAGATACGGAGTTTTCTCGGATTGGCTGGCTATTATCGTCGATTTATTCAAGATTTTGCCAAGATTTCAGCTCCGTTGACTCGATTGACCAGGAAGAATGTTCCTTTTCTTTGGACGGACGAATGTGAACACCATTTCTGTATGTTGAAGGAGAAGTTTACGTCGGCTCCAGTCTTGACGTTACCGGATGGGAATGAAGGATTTATGATCTACTCCGATGCTTCTCGAGTCGGTTTGGGATGTGTTTTGATGCAACATGGCAAAGTGATTGCTTATGGCTCGAGGCAACTCAGGGAGCATGAGAAGAACTATGCCACGCATGATTTAGAGTTGGCAGCCATCGTTTTCGCCCTGAAGACGTGGAGACGTTATTTGTATGGCGTGAAATTTAAAGTGCATTCAGATCATCACAGTTTACAGTACCTCTTCACACAGTCTGAGTTGAATATGAGACAGCGAAGGTGGCTTGAGTTGATCAAAGATTATGACTTCCCCATCAAATATCATCCAGGGAAAGGCAACGTTGTTGCAGATGCCTTGAGTAGGAAATCAGAGATTCTCCAGGCTTTGGATAGCCTTTACTTTGTGAGACATGATCAGCCAGTGGAAGTGAGATTGGTGGAGAACTGTTTGACACTTGCTAGTACAGTGAGTTTTCAGCCTGACATCATTCAGTGCATTAAAGACCAGCAGTTTGAAGATGCGATGTTGAGGCGAATTCGGGATAACATTGCGGAACGACCAGACTTTCGCTTGGAGGGTGATGTTTTGTATTTCAGGAGCAGATTATGTGTGCCAGCAGTAGACACTTTGAAGGAGAGCCTGATGACCGAAGCACACCATGCTCGTTATTCTATGCACCCTGGAAGTACGAAGATGTACCGAACTCTCAAGGACAGATTCTAGTGGAATAATATGAAGAGAGAAATTGCTGAGTATGTTGCCAGATGTTTGACTTGCCAAAAGGTGAAAGCTGACCATCAGAGACCTCCAGGTTCCTTACATCCATTGCATATTCCCTAGTGGAAATGGGAGTACATTACGATGGACTTTGTTTCAGGTCTACCCCTGACGAGCAAGAAGAATAGTGCCATTTGGGTGATCGTGGACAGATTGACGAAGACAGCCCATTTTCTTCCATTCAAGAAAGGCATGACATTTTCCGAGATGGCGAAGAAGTTCGTTGATGATATCGTTAGACTACATGGTACGCCTGTATCGATTGTGTCTGATCGAGATAGCCGCTTTGTTTCTTCGCTTTGGAGAGCATTTCAGGAAGCCATGGGAACGAAGTTGAGTTTCAGTACGGCGTATCACCCGCAAACTGATGGACAGTCAGAACGAACTATTCAGACGCTCGAAGACATGTTACGGGCCAGTGTACTGAATTTTGAGAAAGAATGGGATCTGCATCTCTCGTTGTGCGAGTTCGCATATAATAATAGCTTCCACGAGAGTATTGGTATGGCACCATATGAAGCTTTGTATGGGCGGAAATGTAGAAGCCCTGTTTGCTGGGAAGAAGTTGGAACAAGGAGTTTCCATGGACCGACGATCATTGCTGAGACTACAGAGAAAGTTCAGAAGGCCATCGACAATTTGAGGATTGCTCGATCGAGACAGAAAAGCTATGCAGATACGCGAAGAAGAACATTAGCATTTCAGGTTGGTGATTGGGTATTTTTGAAGGTCTCACCGATGAAAGGTACGATACGGTTCGGTCAAAAAGGCAAGTTAGCGCCAAGGTATGTGGGTCCATTTGAGATCAAGAGCCGGATTGGCGATTTGGCGTATAGATTGATCCTTCCAGTGGGGTTTTCTGGAGTACATGACGTCTTCCATATGTCAATGCTTCGCAAGTATGTTCGAGACCCGACGCATGTGATTCGCTACGATGATATTCAGATGCAACCGAATGCGTCATACGTTGAGCGTCCGCTCCGTATTGTTGGGACCAGAGAACAGCTCTTGCGCACGAGGACTATTCGATGGGTCAAGGTACTCTGGGAACATCATGGACCTGATGAAGCCACGTGGGAATTAGAAGACCAGATGGCGCGTCAGTATCCTTACCTTTTCGCTTAGGTATGCGTTCATTCTGAGGACGGAATGATGTCTAAGTGGGGGAGGATGTAACACTCCGACCCGATTTGATCCGGATTAGTGGGTAATTGCATGCGATTTTATCGTTAAGTGTGTTTTGATTTTGCTTTTCTTTGGTTTTGAGTCTTGGAGAGATCGTTTGGGTTGAGTTGACCTGGTTTAGGTAGTTCGAGCCTTTTTTTGTAATTTTGACTTTTGATCGACTTTGTCAGTTTTGCGTCATTCTGACGTCATCGCGTGAATTTCGTTGAGCTTGTCGATCTTCGTAACTGTCTTGGATCCGAACGATTTCGTTTGCTCTCGTTGGATCGTCAATTGACTCAAACTGACAATTGTGTAATCGGTTGGACTTGTTTGTAATTTGGATTCCTTTTTACCTTATAAAGATCCTACCTACTCCTCTCTCTCTCTCGTTCTCTCTCAGTTGTCTCTCTCGTTCAGCTCTCTTTCTCTCTTTCCTTCTCTGTTTCGTGATCGTGAGGGAAGAAGAGAGGAGCCAGATTTTGTGTGTGTTTCTAGTGGACTGAGCCAAAGCAACGACGTGATTTCTGTCTGTGAGGCAAGTATAAGCACAAGTAGCATGAACACCGATTGGTATTGTTTTGATTGTTTGTATCTGACTCTTTGTTGTATGCATCAGTGTTAGACAGCCCTATTGAGTTAGTTTTTCTGTTATCTTCCTGTTTTCAGTCGAAAACGTTCGCTTTCTGTATGTCTGTAACTGTTCCAGAAATTGACCCAGCGCACTCACGGCTAAACCGTGAAATGTGCTACGGCTGAGCCGTGCAATGGCTTACGGCTAAGCCGAGACCCAGCCGTAACCCTAACCGTAGAACAATACAGGGTGACATCTGAAATAACTGAGAGTTGGCAAATTGCTACTCTTCTACGGCCCAGCCTGATCTAAGCCGTACATTGTACTACGGCTAAGCCGTGGACCAGAATACGGCTGCGCCGTAGAGTAAAATACGGTTGAGCAGTAAATGCGGATGAATAATTTGGGGAACCTTGGCTTCGCCGCAGTGCAGATTACGGCTAAGCCGTAAGATGCATACGGCTAAGCCGTAAGGTCACCTACGGCTACACCGTGTGATCCTGAGAAAGGAATAAAAGGACTAGGCCTAAGAAAGAGATCGTATATGACTTTCATGTTAGAATGTAGCTAACCTGAACATGCCCAATGGAATGTTTGAATGACATGAATGATCTCGAGGGCTGTGAATCATTCATGCCCGTTATCCAGTTGTTTAGCACCTCCCCATGGGTGTTGGTTTAAGGGACTTCGGTGCACATTCCAGACACTGCAACACTAGACAATGGTGCATCGGATAACTTAAAACTACATCAGCATGCACGGTTAGAAACACTGGATACATAGGTTAGGATTGGCTTGTAATTTGACCTTGATTCGTCAAGCACTCGGATTTGTAGAGCATATTGACTTCGGTTATGCCCTCTTATGTGTTCTGCGCTGGATCTCTCGATTCTGTGGGAAATGCAACAACCCCAGAGCGAAGCCCGGGCGGGACCATTCTATTACTGTGTTTTATCGTTGCTCCGGTGGAGTACTTGAGTCAGTGATTATTGTTATTGGTACTCAATTGTCAGTGCTTCTTTTATTGCTTATTCGCATTCAGTATTAGTATCAGTATATGTGATGCACTTCCTATTGTTCATTTTGTGTGATATGTGAGATCTGTATGTGATATGATTGATTGATTGAGGTGCATCATCCGTTTTGATTGTGATTGGTATATGGCACTACTGAGCTTCAGCCTTAGGACGCCCGACGGGGTTGACTTTGGTTTAGTTTATGTGTTTGCCTCTGCAGAGTGTTCTGTCCTGGGACTACGGACCCCGGGAACTAGAGACCCATGCGTACCCTGGCCCGGTCGCTGGTGTTCTCATTCCGACTGCTCTCGAAAGGGAGAATATGGCCAATGTAGTAGCCACTTTGACTGTTAACTGTTTATGATTCTGATAGCATGCTTATTCATTTGCACAATTTGCTTAGTATACGAACATGCTTACTATGGATCTTGCATTATGACTTTGCTCGTTAATAGACACAATTCGTGTTATCTTCTTGTCGCTTATATTTTGCTAAGTCGTTGTACTTATGAGTTGTTATTGGTGTTGCAGGTTCAGATCCCTCTCCTGATCCTGCGTCGGTCGACCCGACTTCAGGAGAGGCGCGCGAGGCCCCCTCCGGCCTAGAGGAGTGGACTTGATCCATCCTCCAGAGTACGGTTTGCATCATTTTGTTTTCCCCATTTATTTGAGTCTGGGTCTATTTGGGGGATTTTTCCTGTAACTTGTACCATGGGCTTGATTGATATCTGTATTTTGATTTTTGTGAGCCCTCCTTATTGTCATACGTTCTTGTAATTGTTCTTGTTATCAGTTTAATGCTTTTGTAATCCATTATGTCTTTTGGTATGTTGTGGTATGCCTTGATACGTACAGCTTTCGCGTACAGTTGTTTGCACGTGTGAATGATCCCTTGTGTGTGTATGCTTGGACGGGGTCTAAGTGTACATGCACGGGAGTATGTATGTCATTGGTTAGACTTTCTCTGACCCCCGGTCTCTGGGCTCGGGTTGTGACATAACCCTAATTGCTTTCTTTAACCCTGCTTCTCCATACATGTGATGAACTAAAAACAACTCTAAACCCTTTTATAGCCTCTGAGCCCTAACTCTTTTTTTTTTTCCAGTTTCTTTGTTCTTTCCTTAAAAGGGCGATTTAGTCAAACAGTAAAGGCTTACCGATAGTATCTTGGAGGACGAAAATTTAAGTTACGGATACAGTCTCTTAAAAATGAAGGTAAGGCTGTTGTGTACATCTTGCTCTCCCCATATCTCACTATGCGGGAGCCTTATACGCTGTGTCCCCCTCTCCCAACATTTTTTTCTTTATTCTTTCCTTCTTTTACTTTTCTTTCTTCTTTCATTATATTTTTTCCCTAAAATCAACTATTATTTTGGTTTCTTTTTTTTGGAAATCCAGATTATGACTAAGGGTTAGGGTTTAGGGATGGTGCCAAATGATAAAACATAAGAAAGTCCACAATAGAGGAGGGCCATGGCCACCCTAGTTCTGCACATGGTAATTGTTGTAACTTTTTATGCTGTTCATACTAATGAGCTAATTATCCCCGCATAATAGAGGGACCATAGGAAAAAGAATAGTGGGTTTGGCCCAGAAATAAATCATGATTCTAAGGTTTTAAAGTTCATCGTGGGCCCATCACTGGAAATAAAGTTTCATAAGTATTACCAATACAAGACCTGTGGTTCACATGATTTATACAAATCGGAGGAATGTCATGCCTGGTTGACAAACCCGATCATGACCACAGATCGTGATCCCAGTGCACAAAAACCTTGACGAGGATCTTATGGCGATGTATTTAGTGCATAGTTCATATAAACAGGAAACGAGATTAAGTGAGGAAGTGGTGACCTGCTATGCATGCGGGGATTTGCATCACAAGACTTAGACTTTATAGACACTGGTGTGACAAAGAATATGTATCATAAAAATAGAAAGCTAGCCTTGTGGATAAGGTGCCCGTTTTCATATCTCCCACTAGGTTTCAAACTCTGGTGAAAGCTTTTTACTTCCTATCCCTTCACCACATGGCACACCGAACAAAAAAAAAAAAAACGTATTTGTATCATGGCCATACAATGCATTTCAACATAAGCCTTACTAACTGAAAGATTATACAAAAAAATGGGAAGGAAAAAAAAAACAGTCCTTTTATATGCCCATGATAAGTCAATTTTGTGTGATGAAAGTAGCTCAGAAGATGGACGAAGTTAGACCCTTGACGACAAACACTAATGTCATTTACGCACATTAACTCTTTTGCAATCTTTACCAAAAAAAAAAAAAATCTTTTGCAATGTTATTGTAAAATATATATATACCAACAATCACCCAAAAAAAAAAAAACCTAAAAGCAGGTCATAAAACTGGCCTGATAAGGTCCTCAACAAATTTCCACAAATGTATCTTTGTGGTAATGCTGGTTTCGAGAACCGGTGGCTTTAACTGCTACAAAGTGACCCTTGATGCACATTAAAGATAGGCAATATGACGAGGCAAATAATAATAATAAGTTTTCTAAGGTCAAACAGGCCCACAAACTATTATGAGTTAATGTATTCATTATATATATTTGGTATAACAGTGACGATAACATCTACATCGTGTTACATGAGCATCATGATTATAATACCCTTGGATTGTCAATCTGTGATCATGTATGTGGCCCTCTTTGATTCGAATTTTTTTTCCTCATGGAGGATGTTTTGGTCTTTCGGGTTGAACTAATAAACATAAAAAAAAAAGCCAAATATATTTCTCATGATCCAGTATAATAGCTCTACCTTGTAATTCCGAAAAGCCAACTATGTCTTAAGTCAATTTAGCTACCTCTTGAATTTAGTAGATTTGATTTAGTCCAGTGAATTGGGAAGTAAAGACTGCTACATTCCCATTTTTCCATAGGACAACTCCCTCCCATGAAAAAAGACAAAAAGGTTCATTCGATGATGTGCAGAAGTCGTCTTTCATTCCCATGTTGCGGGAAAAATCGTGTACAGTGGTGCTCAAAGGCCCACGGCGCAAAGTGCACGGAATTGTCCTCGTGACGCACAGGGTACGTACGCCATGCCGACGTGAAAAAATTTGAGGGTAAAGTAATAATTATAAATAAGATATTTTTTTATTTTTTTAATATTATCATAAATATTTTATTTAAACTTTATTTTTTTTTTCATTTTTTATAATACAAATTCATTAATTAAGTTTTTATATTCAAGGGTTGCAATCATATCTTTCCCAGTTGATAATATGACTAATCCACTTAATCTTTTTAGTTACATTATTGATCTAAATTAGAATTTTATCAATTTTAATTTTCAAAAACATCTTCTTGTAGAAGCAACAGTAACGGGTATTGTCAATATTTTTTAATAGATAAGTTTAATATTTATAAATTATAACTAATAATATTTACAAATAAAATAAACAATAATTATAATAAAAATATAATATGAGCTTGGAACTAATTTTTTTTTTTAAAGTGCAGAACCATAGATCCTAATTTAGTGATTTATCAATGTCGGTCACAAAGATTATGACGTGGATTGCTTTTGAATTTAACGCCCATAAATCCTAATTTAATGATTTATTAATGTTGGTCACAAAGATTATGATGTGGATTGCTTTTGAATTTGATGCAGTTTCTTCAATGTGAAAAAAAGAAGAATTATATTTGAAGCTGTCTTCTATGGATTTCAAGTAACGCAGATATAGGGAAAAAATGTGCAAACTAGAGGATTTTCATAACAGAAAAAGATTTCTTGTTTTGTTGTGATTTTAGGGTTTTTTTCTTCTTCCAATGACAATATTTCTCAATGGTGAAATGGGCTTTAATCTTTTTTTCTGAAATATGAAAAGATAGCAGTTGTTTTGTTTTTTTAAATGTAAAAGTATGATAGTTGCTTTAATTATTTTTATAAGGCTTTATTCTTTCAGAAAAACAAAATGATGATAATTTCTTTTTTTAGAAATTTTAGAAGATTTAAGTTACTTCAATTGCTTTTATGAGGCCTTCTTTTTTGGGATTAAAGAAAAAAATGGGAATTACTTTTTCTAAGTCTTTATTTTTTTTTTGGGCCATAAAATAAAGGCTTTTCTTACTTAATGGTCAAGCCGCCCCTGAGGGCACAGAGTTAGTGCATCGGACTCGCGTATACAAAATAAGAGACTAATTCGGGTTACCCCAAAGCAATCAAAATCAATTCAATGCTAATTTGATGCCTATGATAGCTTTAGATGCCGTAGAAAATAATGTAAAAGATAATGAAGAATGATTTAGATCTAATTTCAATTCAAAATTGAATAGAAAGACAAGGAGAGATATTTGGATAAAATTCTCACAATCCTAATTTGAATGGATAAATAATAAAGATAAAAGGTTGGATAAATAAATTTTATTCTTATCATTACATAGGATTGACACATCCTATCTAATTAAACGATTATTCTTGCGAGGGGTGTCTCTTTGTATTGAGATCCACCCACATTAGACACAAGCAAGTCCCATCACAGTTGCCAATAAGCTCCACTCCAATTTTTTTTTAGTATTAAACAGATATGCGTATCCAATTGCTTCGCCGGTGGGTATTTTTCTTTAAACAGAACAGAACTCCCGATAACTGGAAAATGATCCGGGTTTTGGCACAATGGGTCCTGCCATGACATCCCATTCACCAAACAAGCATGGCGGTGCAACAGTAGTTGGACGGCTCAGTAGTCCATGGCCACAGTTCTTGATTATAAAGCAGAAGGTCCCACTCATCCAACAACCCTCTCCCTTCAAATCAGTAACGACTGAGATTGTTCAACGGGAGATAAAATCAGATAGAGATAGAGAAGGTAAAACATTTGACCTTTTATTTGTGTCGCGTAAGAGGCATTGCAATCGTTGGTAATAAAAAACTCTTTATGTTGCTAAACAAGACATAAGTATATTGCAATAACACGTAAATGAAAAGACAGCTGTTGCATTGCATTACCTGGTCGACCACTTCAACTTCAACTTCAATGAAGCATTCAAGACGGAGTAATCGATCCAACGCATCCAAAGCCCCACCAAAACCACAGTGATTTCCCAAGATTACCTGTATACCCTTTCTTCCTCCCCTCATCCAATGGACAGTGAATTAAAAACCTGTGGGACAGCCAATGAGGTTGGTTCCTTAAATCGATCCAATAATTGCTATAGGCTTAAAAAGGCTGCCGACAGACTAATTTGACTCGTCCGACCGTGTGACCAACTTGCTGAGTTAGCTTAACCAAATCAGAGCGAGTCAACTCAAGCCGTGTCTTAGACCATCAACTCAAGAGATGAGTGGGTTGGGCCTGGCCTATGTTTTACATTTCTTTCTTCTCAATATTTGTTTTTAACAAAACAATTGGTGCGCATGCCTGAACTCAATCTAACCCTGTTTATGCTTCTCATTGGAGGGAGTGTTGATAAGTAGGGTTAATATTTTTGAGCAAGTGATGCTAAGACACGATGGAAAATGCTAAGAATTAGTCTGTGATGAGCCAAATAAAAGTTCAAGTCCAAGCCTACTCTACCAATACATACATATGTTGGGGTCCCAGCATGGTTTAAAACAAAAACTCGTCCTGTCCAGGGTTACCCTAGGTGGCATGGTTTGTTGAGTCAACAAGTGGGAGGACTCGGTCTGATTGTCCACGTAATGCAGAACCTCCGATTCAGAGGGGTATTTTGGTCATTTTTAAAGTACAAACAATCAAATTGAAATTTCAACCGCTCTCAAGCTACTCTTTTTGGAAACTGTCAGCCCACCCAAACCAAAACAAGAAGATAAACAAAGGGGAACCAATCCCCTCTGTCTATTATCATTGAGAATAACTACCATTAGCCACCAAACAAACGGAAAAAAACAGCAGCTGAAATTGACTCATTATTCATCAATCTGCAATGCTCTTCCTCTCTGCCATGGCCACCATCATTTTTCAGCCACGGCCTCTGCCTTCTGCCTTCATCATTTTCTTCATCATCTCCTTCACTTCCTCTCTTTTCACTCTATCAGCATCATCTCCATCCTCTCTTCATTCAAGGCACCTTCTTCAATTCAATTCTCCTCAGAACATTGAAACCTTCTTCCCTTTTGGAGCTCCTCCACGCACGACACAACCTTCTGAAACCACTCCGCCGCTCTCCCCACCACCCAATTCCCCTCCACTCTCCCCTTCAAACCAACCCATCTCTCCACCTCCCTCCCATGTTCAGGCAACATCGCCGCCGCCCATAAAACCTGAAGGCACCACCGAAGTCACAAAAGCTGTGGCTGCCACTGCTGCCAGCACATTTGTTGCTGCTGGGGTCTTCTTCTTCTTCCTACAGAGATACACGGTTGCGCGCCGTCGTCGCTTGTTGGACGAGGGTCGGAAGGGCGACATGAATTCCCATCATCGAGATGAGACGGCGGGCTCTTATGATGCTTTCAAGCTCTTACATGGAAATCTCAAAGGGATTATTGTTGATGAGAATGGCCTAGATGTTCTGTATTGGCGTAAGCTTGAGGGAGGTGGCACCGGTGATGGGAGGAGGGGGTTCAGGAAAGAAGTATTGGATAGTCGACCAGAAGAAGAAAAGAGAGAATCTGGTAATATGAGTTCTGATCATGGTAGGCCTTCGTCTCGAGTATCACCAAAACCAAGGGACTCCAGAATTCATATTTCTTCTCCAACCAGGTCCAAGTTTTCAAATTCTTCATCTCAAATTCAATCTGAATCAGAAGAGCCAGTTCAGATTTTTGCTCGTCCTAGTCCAGTATTTTCAAATTCTTCTTCTCAAACTCAATCTGAATCAGAAGAGCCAGTTCAGATTTTTGCTCGTCCTAGTCCAGTTTTTTCAAATTCATCATCTAGAATTCAAGAGTCCAAAGTCTCTAATGGCAATTTCCCCCATCATAGTTTGGTTTCTTCAAATAATTCATCTCGAATTCAGCAGGAAATGAGAGATCCGAATCTATTATCCTCTCCTACTAGCATGGCTGCCAGCACCAATGTCATGGCCATGGCTGGGCCTAGTACTCAAGTTCCAATTCCATCGCCGCCATTTCCAAAATCTGAACCACCACCGCCCCCTCAACCTCCACGCGCACCACCTCCTCCTGTAGTTGCAGTCAATAAAACTCCAACACCACCGCCACCGCCGCCTCCACCAATCGCAATTAAGAAAAACCCGATGCCACCACCTCCGCCACCTCGAGCAGGTGGTTTGAAACCCCCGCCTGCACCTCCATCAGCATCCAAAGGGAAAGTGAGCAACACTAATATGTCAGAGCCTTCATCGATGGACAGCACAAAGGAGAGCAGTGCAGGCCAAATGAAGATGAAACCATTGCACTGGGATAAGGTGGTGGCCAACCCAGATCATTCCATGGTTTGGGACAAGATTAATGGTGGTTCTTTCAGGTACAAGTCTTTGCCTTTCCATGAATTCTTTTTTCTCTCCTCTAACAAAACATTCATGGCAATTGGATGCACCATTTGATATAGGATCATGAAAGAAACCATCTTATTGTCCACATGTGTTTCTGAGAGTGTTTAATAGTACTTGATTTGCAGTAGAATAGATGTAATTTTAGTATTTGGCTTTCCTATATATATATATGTATTTTTATTGTTTTGGTTGAATGAAGTCTCCAAGATATGGTTTTTCAATTTGCATTCATAAGATTTACATGTTTTGTTCTCTGTTCCAATATCATAAGAACCCTGCAACATTGGGCACATTCAACCACACCCTTTGCTTCAAGCGAAATAAAAAACCACCCTCAGTTGAATGTTGATAGTTTGTTCCATTTGTAATGAGGAAGAAATTAATTTATTGTAAAGACTAGAGGAAAAGACTGACTTCATTTTTGATACTTCAATGAAGAAGGTAAATTTGTTACAAGCAAATGCTTTCAGTAATGAATTTAGTCACTGGAAAAAAATTTCTAGTTAAGTGATCATGCAATACGACAATTTATCCAACTTCGTCACTTAATTTCTGTTATTCTTACTGAATTTCCTCTACATTCTTTTACAGGTTTGATGATGACCTCATGGGAGCTCTGTTTGGCTATGTTGCCACCAACAAAAAATCCGTGGATGTAAACAAAAACTCTGAAAATACCAGCAAATCAAGTTCAAGCCAGCCCATACAGACCTGCGTGCTTGACCCGCACAAGTCACAGAACATTGCCATAGTCCTTCGATCCCTATCTTTAAGTCGTCAAGAGATTCTCGACGCACTCCTCAATGGCAGTGGCCTGAATGCTGACACCCTTGAAAAGCTTACCAAGGTTGCCCCAACCAAAGAAGAGGAAACCATGATACTAGAATTTTCGGGCAATCCCTTAAAACTTCCCGATGCAGAGTCCTTCCTCTACCACCTCCTAAGAGCTGTGCCCTCCCCATTTCTCCGTCTTGACGCAATGCTTTTTAAATCGACATATGACTCTGAGATCCTCTACCTAAAGGAATCACTTCAGACTCTTGAGTTTGCCTGCCAGGAGCTGCGAACGCGTGGGCTCTTCTTAAAGCTTCTTGAGGCTGTCCTCAAAGCTGGCAACCGCATGAATGCTGGAACAGCAAGAGGCAATGCACAAGCTTTCAACCTCACAGCATTGCGCAAGCTGTCTGATGTCAAGAGTACTAATGGAAAGACAACACTTCTCCACTTCGTTGTAGAAGAAGTGGTGAGATCAGAAGGCAAGCGTTGCTTGATCAATAGAAACCACAGCCTCGGACGAAGCAACAGCAATTCAAGTCCTAACGTTGTCGGAAAAGAAGAAAGGGAGAAGGAATATATAATGCTCGGGTTGCCGGTAGTTGGAGGTCTCACTGTCGAATTCTCCAATGTAAAGAAGGCAGCAACAATTGACTACGAAGGTTTCACCACTGCATGTGCAGCACTAACAGCACGCGTGAATGGAATCCGTCAGTTCCTTTGGGGCCAGCATTTGGGTGGAGGTGATGTGTTTGTAAGGGAGATGAAAGGATTCTTGGAGGCCGCAGAGGAGGAGCTGAAAGTAGTGAAAGAAGAAGAGAAAAGGGTGATGGAGCTTGTGAAGAAAACAACAGAATACTATCAGGCAGGAGCCTCAAAAGAGAAAGGATCCCAACTTCAGCTCTTCATCATAGTCAAAGACTTCTTGGGCATGGTTGATCAGGTCTGTGTTGACATTGCCCGGAGCCATCAGCAGAAAAAGAAGCCTGTGGCTGGTGTGGGGGGATCGTCACCACCTCAACCACCTATCAAGAGAATTACAGTGAGGTTCCCAAACTTGCCGGCGCATTTCATGTCAGATAACTCAAGGACTTCTTCTAGTGATTCTGATGATGATTTCTGAAGAGATTCTAAAGACTTTGTAAATTGTACATTGGTTAGCTACAATGTGAGAAATACTTATTCCTGAGAGGTGATGCAGAGAGATCTCAAGAGAAACAATCTGGGAAGTCATTTGTTAGTTAAGTTGGTTTTCATTCCGATAGCATGATCCTACTTGTTACTGTATTGAAAAGGAGATAGCTTCAAAATTTCTGGGTTAGCAGTTCTTAGTAGATAGGACAAATGACTGATGCTTAGATACCTTGCTGGCTATGGGACAGTCACAAGGTTGTTTGGAGGCCGACATGTTATTGTGTGAGAGTTCAATAAGGTCAGCAATCAACATATCCTCATCAATACAGACTGTCCAAATTGAAGGACATTGTCTTGATGGGTAATATCACACATATTCCAACTGATCAAATTGTTCCTAGTTCTCCAATGACTTTGGTTGTGTCAATGGACTGTGGGGGCTGTGGCCTTCATTTCTCTGTAATTCTGCAGGGGACCAATTGGATCTCCTTTTTGTAAAATCTTAACTTCTCAAGGCTGTGGATGGTTTGGTTGAATGAGCATGTGCAAATAATTACAGTGGGGTCCCTTGGATGAGACCATGCCTCTGATTGATTTTTTCAACCAAAGGAATAAATTGTAAAATCCCTTGGTACCAATTCAAATGTAGATTGACTTGCTCCACCAGTAGTTGGCCTAATACTTTAATTACAGAAAAAGTCAGAATAAGATAAATGTATGCAAAACAAGTGACTGAGTCAACTTGGACAGCTCAAAAAATTTTTTTTTAAATTCCTCAACTCGAGCCGATTTGCTGGCCCCTGTTGCCAGCATGACGGTTGAGAAAAGGAGAAAGCGTAGCTACAGCTACATAAGTACCAACTAAATCAAGACCTAGAGCATTGATTAAAAGGCAGTTCTGACTTGCCCTGGTACGGCTAAGTTGACTCGGTCACTGAGTAGGCAGAGCCGAATGAGTCTGACAAAGCACTTGGCGGACTCTCCTGATTAACTCGACTCAGTGACTTCAGGAAATGAGTTTCCAAGTCTTAGAACTAAAATTAAACCTCCTCTGGGCCTAAAATTTGAAGTTACAGAGCCTCGCTTGATCGTCTCTTTGGGGTCCATCAACTGGAGTGCCAAGATGGCCTTTCACGTTGAAGGTCTAGCATAATGCGGTGGGCCTTTTCCTATCAGGTGCTTAAATCTCTGGACTAAATGTCCCACTTTCACAACCTGAATGCTTCAGAACATCAGTAGGTGGGGGCCCCAGGGTGAGTTCCGCACATCCCACTCACGGGAAGTGTGTAATCGACTACTCATTCCTTCTCTGTTAGGCTATTAGCACAACCTAATGCATTATTAATCATTACCTAATCTTATGGTCGGACCAATTATACTAGAGAGATAAAAGTTTGAGAATCAGTGGAGGGTGCATTCAGTTTGAATGGTTTGGATCCTATCATAATTATGAAACATTTTAAAAGAGTGCAACAACATTATCATAATAGATTTAAAACGTGAGAAAGATTTGCAACACGGTTTGGTGCTGAGATTAAGGATGTGGTTAGGGGTGTTCTCCTGTGTAAGAATGGATCTGTCTCAACCAGCTAGTCTACAACTTGAGTTAATATAATTAAATCACCTTTTTCATTAGAAGGAATCTCATCCACTCCAACACTTTGTGAGTGGCTTGGCTGGGCTCTGGAGAAGCACTTATGGCCTGTGTCAAGTTAGGGCCGAGCTTTGACCCATAATTAAAAAATGGGCTGCACGGGATATTCTTTAACCTGACCCAAGAACACCCGCCTCTACCACATATGATCCCCACTTCAATCTCATTGTTATCCCTCTCATTCAAGACGGGCTTCAGGCTCTCACCGCCGATTTTAAGTGAGCCCATATATTTAATATGGTCTAAGACAGAAAATCCAAGCCTGGCCCAACTGTCACAACCCAAGGCTTAATAACGCCCCAGATTGTTCTGGCCTGGCCCCACAAGCACCCCTATATGTGGCAATAGATACCTCGGCTAAGCGTTAAATCCGCAAGATCCAGTTTTGCTGATCCGTAAAGCAAATGTTAGATTTTGCTTACGTCTTTCTCCGCTAAGCAAGCAAGCGTTGCCGTTCCAAGCCCTTCCTCTGCCTTGCCTACCATTTGTTTTAGCCAAAGAGAAGTTTCTGGGACTGGGTCCACATGAGTTGTCTATCTATTAATTCTACTAGGGTCAACCCAAGCTGTCTAATTCCCCAGCCACATTTGTGATGAAATTCCATTGCTAGCTCCTACGGGCAAAACTTGTAAATTGGACCCAACATGAGACTTGCTTTACATCGGGGAACCGAATCATATGGCCTCACCATAACGGGTCCCATACTTATTGATTACACATAATAACAAGTGATTTCACCCTTTAAAAAAAATTCAAAGGTCATCATTGAATGTTATGTTATTAAAGGCCAGGATCTTGTGTTATATGATCAATCTAATGGTAGATTTAACTTAAGAAGTAGCATTTTGGCTCAACTAACAGTGATTTTAATTGGGTAGGTATTTGGATGAGGCCTCATTCAAATCTAGAATCCAAAGATAAAAGGTTCATCAGGCACCGTCAATGCAGGACTTGTCGGTGACTATGGGTACTCTGGATCTTCCAAGGTTTGGCCCATGTGAGAAATTTAAGAGACCGTCGAGGGAGATTCAGATTAAAAAAAACGTCTCTCTCTAGAACCGTTTCTTTTTTAGGGCACTTCGTGTAATGTGTTTTTCCTGAATGAGTTAAGAAGCAACAGTCCAATTTTTTAGGGCACTGTGTAATGTGTTTTTCTTGAATGAGGTAAGAAGCAACTGACCAATTTGCTGCAGCGTTATCTTTTTCTTCTTTTCATGCTTTTTCCACAAGAGAAGCATCTGTCAATTTTTTTTTGTGAATTCTCAAAAAAGTCTTTCTAACTTTGGTAGAAAGAGAGATTCAAGAGTGTTTTGTTTCTTAGAAAAATAAAGCCCACGACCCCTACATTTCCATACACATAGTCTGATGTCCTATTTCTTTGCAGGAAATTGAATTTTAGAAATTTTTAGTGTGCATGAAGACCATTAAAGTAGTAAAGAGTGAATCATACAACACCAAGAAGTAGATGAGACCCTACTTTTCTTAAAATTTGTTTTAGTAGGGTCATTTTTCATTAAAACAAGAGATTATTTTATATCATTTTTATTAGAGTAATGATTCTATACAAATTTTACCTACGGTCTTATAGTATAAGCTACTACATTGGACCCACTTGATACTCATAAATCATGAAATAGTGGGGGGATCAAAAGATCTAAGTGGGGTCAACTTAGATATTAAATTTGAAGTTAGCCTAATACCTTTAACTTATTCATTCATGGTCCACAAGTTTAGTCCTTATATATAAAATAAAAATATTGATCTTTGATTCAACAATCCACTTTATTTGGATTTATCAAAATCTGGTGGGACTTATGTAAATAGGAGGGGTGGGTTTGAATGGTCTACTTGGATAGAATAATAGGGGGCTCCATGTAATAACTTATACCGTAAGATCATAAAACAAGTTTATACAGGATCATTACTCTTTTTATTAATTCCTAAACGTCTCATTCCAAGCAAACAAATTTGCCACACTGAGGCCATAGAACCACGATTTATTTCTAGAGGTAGGTCAAAACTACATTACCACACTAAGGCCATAAGAAATTTACAAAAGATTCATCCGCCCTCAGGGTTAGGACAACTCCCCATGTTATACAAAAATCTGCCAAATTTTAGTTGGTGTTATAAAATATTGTTATTAGTGGATGCCCACCCTGGGGCCCCCATTAGATATGGAAAGCAATAGTCCTACTATATTTGTTTGCTTGGGGAGGAAGAAATCCTATTCTATAAATAAGATCCCCCTTCCCCCATTATGTATACAATTCTCATTCAAGAAGAAAACTCTCTCTCTCCTTTTCTCCCTCTACTCTTTCTCTCTCCCATATTCTTAATACGTTATCAGCACGTTGCCTCCTCGATCTTCCTGTGAGAAGAGCCAGCCGCCACGTTTTTTCACGCCTCGACCGCTGTTTCTCTCTCCTCTCTATTCTGTTTCTCCTTTATTTATTTCTTCTTTATTGCTCGTTCCATGTGCATAAAGATGCTTCTGTAAGAATTTTTCTCCTGGTTTCACGTACAAGAGAAAAAGTGTGTTCTTGCATCGTACTACGTGAGAAAGAAAACAACAGAGAGGAGTAGTTCATCCGGTCAAAACTTATTTGACCAAAATCAAAGGTATCAATCTTCTTTATACGATATCTTGTGCATCCAAAGTCCGATCGCCAATCCGTTTGAACTTTCAAAAAGCTCAGAAGCAAATCTACACGTTACAAGTGAAAAGAGGCAGATCTAACGGTAACAGAATTTTCATTATTTATATTTCCTTTATTAGTTTAATAATTATTTATGCTATGATTATTTATTTATTTATTATTATTATTTTTAACAAGGGGAGATCAAGAATAGATCATAAATAAGAACCAGAAGTTCTTTTCTAAATCCGGACCAGAAGTTCCGTGGATTATTCAAATCTGAAACCAGAAGTTCTCAGATCCACAATATGAACTTGAAGATTCATTCCTAATCAAACCTGAAGTTTGATATTTCGATCCAGAAACAAAAATAATATGCCATAACATCAAGCCCGAAGCCTTGATAGAACCTGAAGTTCAACAAAAAAAAATTAAAGAACCTGAAGTTCTAATCAGGAACCTGCAGTTCCAAATCAAGCCAGAAGCCTTGTTTAAACTGTTTGTTTTTGGATTATTAAAATTGATAACATGATGTTATTCAATTTTAAATTGGCAAATTTGATCTGACATGGCTCACCCCTTAATTTATTCTGAATGCCTTACAATTTTTTATTTGTATTTTTTTGCATATCAATCATCATATATATTTTTTTTCCAGCTCTTGCATAATGTCGAACTTAACCAAACTTGAATTCAAAGCCCTTAACATTACCAGGGACAACTACTTATCCTGGCGCTTGGATGCAAAATTACATTTGCAATCTAAGAAGCTTGGAGAGACGATAAAAGAAGGTAATAAAGAGTCCCCGGAGACTAGGGCATTGGCACTTATCTTCTTACGTCATCATATACATGATGACCTTAAGAATGAATACCTCACAGAGGAGGACCCAGCAGGTCTTTGGAAATCCCTGAAGGATAGATATGATCACCAGAAGATGGTCTTATTACCAACAGCTCAAAATGAATGGCTAAACCTGCGATTTCAAGACTACAAATCGGTATCTGAGTATAACTCCGCTCTTTTCAACATTGTTTCCCGGTTAAAACTGTGTGGGGAAACGATTATAGAAGAGCATATGTTAGAGAAAACGCTGTCCACTTTCCACGCATCAAATGTAATCCTGCAACAGCAGTACCGTGAACGGCGTTTCTCCAAATACTCAGAACTGATCTCTTGTCTCCTTGTTGCTGAGCAGAACAGTAAAGTTTTGCTAAAAAATCATAACTCCAGACCAACTGGATCTATGGCACTGCCTGAAGCAAATGCCAATTTCAATTCTAGCAGAGGCAGAGGAAGGGGGCGTGGGAGAAATCATCCCTCCAGAAGAGGTGAAAGAAGAAACTCCTTCCGACGAGGAGGATTTCGAGGTCCTCCCAATAAAAAATTCAAAAACCACCAAAAGTGGTCTGATCATCAGAAGCAACAAAATCCAGATCAACCTCAGAATCCACCAAATACTTCTGCCCACCGTTCTGATAACCCTTACCACAGATGTGGAAGGACTGGGCATTGGTCACGCGCTTGTCGTGTACCAAAAGACGTGGTGGAACGATACAAAGCATACAAGGCCTCTATTCATTATACAGAATCAAATGATCTGGAAAATTGGGATTGGGATACTGACCTACAAAATGACAATTACCAGTTGGACATTACAAATTTGGAAACTAAAGATTTTTTTGAAGACGAAAATGGCCAACTTCTGAGCAATGAGGCATTTAGTGCTAAAATCGGAACTCCTCCTGGAATGTTTTAGAAGACCAAACAAATATTTTTCAGAATCTCCATTTAGAATCTTTTTTAGCTATTTACCTTTTTAAGGATATTTTATGATTGGATGATTTAGTTTTCAGTTTCTTAATTTTGATAAACATTTTATGGATGTTTTGTGATGAGTGATTTTTTTTTCTCAATTTGATGAAATTTCTCTTATGAATTTTTCTTAATCATGTGATTGTTTAGTTACATTTTTTTTTATCTTTTGTTTAAAGGTATGGATCACAACAATGGAGATACTCACTGTCTTATAGATAGTGCTACAACATATACCATTATGAAAAACCAGATGTTTTTTTTAGACTTGGTATTGAATTCACGAAAGGTATCCACCATAGCTGGACCTGTGTAAATAATTGAAGGCTCCGGAAGAGCCCACATAACGTTACCTAATGGTACTCATTTATTCATTAAAGATGCATTGTTCTCCAGCAGTTCCCGAAGAAACTTGCTCATTTTTAAAGACATCAGAATAAATGGATACCATGTTGAGACTGCTAATGAAGGTAACAAGGAAATGTTACTTATCATTACTAGTATTGGAGGTCGAAAGCAAATACTAGAAACATTAAGTGCACTTTCTTCTGGGTTATATTATACGACGATATCCATCGTCGAATCACATTCGGTTTTGAGTAAAACGAGACAATTAAGCCCGAAGCTTAAACCAACCCCAAAGTTTAGCAACCCTAAGCCTTATTGCTTTGGCATGATAGATTAGGGCACCCCGGAGTTACCATGTTGAAGAAAATCATTGATAACTCTGTTGGACACCCTTTAGACAACCATAGTTTAACCATACCAAATGGGTATCTATGTGTCCCATGTTCACAGGGAAAGTTAATCACTCGACCTTCCTTCGTTAAGATTGCATTAGAATCGCCATCCTTTCTGCAAAGGATACAAGGCGACATCTGTGGACCGATCAATCCACCTAGTGGACCATTTAGGTATTTCATGGTTTTGATTGACGCTTCCACCCGTTGGTCTGATGTTTACCTACTTTCAACTAGGAATATAGCCTTTGCCCGTCTCTTAGCACAAATCATTAAACTTAGAGCCCATTTCCCTGATAATCCTATTAAGTCTATACGACTTGATAATGCGGGTGAGTTTACATCACAAGCCTTTGATGACTACTGTTCATCTCTAGGCATTGTTGTCGAACATCCTGTCCCTCATGTCCATACCTAGAATGGCTTAGCTGAATCCCTGATTAAGCGCATTCAACTTATTTCTAGGACCCTGTTGATGCAGTCTAAATTACCAGTTAGTGCTTGGGGACATGCTGTATTACATGCATCAATGCTCATTAGACTTCGACCCACAGCCTACCATCAATACTCTCCCGCACAGCTTATATCGGGACATCAACCTAATATCTCCCATTTACACAAGTTTGGTTGTGCTGGTTTAGTCCTTATACCACCCCCTCAACGTACTAAGATGGGACCACAACGTAGGTTGGGCATCTATATCGGCTATGACTCTCCTTCTATTATTCGCTTTTTAGAACCAATGACAGGAGATGTTTTTACTGCTCGTTTTGCTGATTGTCAATTCGATAAGACAAAATTCCCACCGTTAGGGGGAGATAAAGAACGTATTGTTCCTGCAGAACAACCCGTTCCTGAAGAACGGCGTGAACTAACGTGGAATGCTTCCACTTTGTCTCATTTAAACCCACGTACTTCACAATGTGAATATGAAGTCCGTAGAATTGTGCACTTACAAGAAATTGCAAATAAATTATCCGATGCATTTAACGATGCAGCAAAGGTAACTAAGTCACATATTCCAGCTATGAATGCACCTGCTAGACTTAATGTCCCTGTAGGACAAAGTCAAAAAGTGGCAACAAAAGAGTCTGTAATACGCCAGAAGCGTGGCAGACCTATAGGTTCAAAAGATATAGCTCCGCGAAAAAGGAGAAATATACAATCATCATATCCTCCCAAAGATACACTTAACACTCCTGAAGAGTTTCCTCCTGAAGAGGGTCATAACGCTCCCGAAGAAGCTATGGAAAAATCCACTCTCTTTAGAATGACGAAAGTCCTTGATGAGACTATAAAAGCCCCTGAAGTGGCACCGGTACCGGATAATGAAGAGATCTCTATATTTTATAATTATTCAAGAGAGAGATGGGATCAAAAAAGAATTGTCATCGATGACGCATTTGCATATGTGGTAGCTACACATATATCAATAGAACATGAGGATGATGATTGGGATACAGAACCACGTACTATAAATGAATGTCGACAAAGAAAAGATTGGCCAAAATGGGAAACTGCTATTACAGCAGAATTAGAGTCTCTCAATAGACGTGGTGTATTTGGACCTATAGTACAAACCCCAAAAGGTATTAACCCTGTAGGTTATAAGTGGGTGTTTGTAAGGAAAAGGAATGAAATGAATGAAATCATTAGATACAAGGCAAGACTTGTGGCACAAGGTTTCCTGCAGAAACCTGGGATTGATTATGAGGAAACATACTCCCCTGTTATGGATACAACGACATTCAGATATCTGATAAGTTTAGCGGTTTCTGAAAACTTTGATATGAGACTCATGGATGTTGTGGCAGCTTATCTGTACGGGGACTTAGACACAGAAATTCATATGAAAATCGCAGAAGGATTTACTTTGCCTGAAGCAAAGCCCAAAAGTACGTACTCAATACAATTGAGACGATCATTGTATGGATTGAAGCAATCCGGAAGAATGTGGTACAATTGTCTCCGTGAATATTTGTCTAAGGAAGGAAATGAAAACAATCCCATTTGCCCATGTATCTTCATAAAGAAATTCTCAAAAGGTTTTGCAATAGTGGCAGTTTATGTCGATGACATAAATTTAATTGGGACTCCAGAAGAGCTCGAAATAACTGTTGATTATTTGAAAAGGGAATTTGAGATGAAAGACCTTGGTAAAACAAAATTTTGTCTCGGCCTGCAGATCGAGAGAAGTTCTAGTGGAATATTAGTCCATCAATCTAATTATACCAAGAATATATTGAAACGCTTTGGTATGGATAAAGCACATCCACTAAGCACTCCCATGGTTGTTCGATCTTTAGATATAAACAAGGATCCATATCGTCCAATTGAAGAAAATGAAAAGGTATTGGGTCCAGAAATACCATACCTGAGTGTTATTGGTGCTTTAATGTATTTAGCACGATGAACTAGACCGGATATTTCCTTTTCAGTGAATTTACTTGCTAGATACAGTTCTGCGCCAACGCAAAGGCATTGGACCGGTATTAAACATATCATACGCTATTTACGTGGTACAATTGATTTAGGACTCTTTTATTGTAAAGATTCCAAGTTTATAGGATATGCAGATTCAGGATATCTATCTGATCCTCATAAGGGTCGATCACAGACAGGTTATATATTTCTCAATGGTAATGCTGCTATTTCTTGGCACTCTACTAAACAAACTTTGGTAGCTACTTCTTCTAACCATGCTGAAATTTTAGCCTTCTATGAAGCTAGTAGGGAATGTGTATGGCTAAAATCTTTAATTTAGCTTATTCGTAGTTCTTGTCAATTGCCTCTCAGTACAGGTACCCCGAGCATTATCTACGAAGACAATGAGGCATGTATTCAACAAATTAAAGAAGGGTACATTAAAGGTGACAAGACAAAGCACATTGCACCAAAGTTCTTCTTCACACATGAGCTTCAGAAGAACAATGATATCGAAGTCAAGCAAGTTCGTTCAAACAACAACTTGGCTGATTTGTTCACCAAGTCATTACCAAAGTCAACATTTCAAAGGCTTGCATATGAGATCGGCATGCGGAAAGTGTATCATCAAACAATGTAAAGGGTATTATCGTCAGGGGGAGTAACAGATTCTGGATAGATACCTTGAAGCCTATCAATTAGGACATATGTGCGCTGTACTCTTTTTCCTTTTCTAGGTTTTGTCCCACTGGGTTTTCCTAGTTAAGGTTTTAACGATGCAGCATTATGCACGTCCAACACCACTTCAATAACTTTGTAAAAATGTTGTACTCTTTTTCCTTCGCTTAGGTTTTTATCCCATTGGGTTTTTCCTTTGCAAGGTTTTAATGAGGCAACGATTATTGAATGGTGGTCATCCAAGGGGGAGTGTTATAAAATATTGTTATTAGTGGATGCCCACCCTGGGGCCCATATTAGATATGGAAGCAATAGTCCTACTATATTGGTTTGCTTGGGGAGGAAGAAATCCTATTTTATAAATAAGATCCCCCTCCCCCCATTATGTATACAATTCTCATTCAATAAGAAAACTCTCTCTCTCCTTTTCTCCCTCTACTCTTTCTCTCTCCCCTATTCTTAATAGTTGGACTATTTTAAGTTTTGCACCTGCAAAATATGTGAATTAAGCACTACTATAGTAAATTCAATCCAAAGTAAGTGGTTTAGAATTTTAAAATCCGATCTGAGACCGGGCCTATAGTGAATTAGTGATACTTCTTCCTCTGTCCCCTGCACACTTTCCTTCTCCTCGGAAGGAAGAAAGAGTAAGAAAATGGCAGCAGAACCAACAGCCCAAAAACCACCACACCCTCCTTCCCAACACTACCACCACCACCACCACCACCTCCATGTCTACAACTACCCCAGCGACACCAGCACCGACTACATCCTCCTCCCTTCCTACCACCCCCAACCCTCCTCCTTCTCCCGCATCTGTCGCCGCATCTCCTGCTTCCTCCTCCCCATCCTCCTCCTCTCCTCCTCCATCTTCCTCCTCTGGCCCTCCGATCCCCAACTCAAGATCGTCCGAGTCCAACTCGGCCACATCCGAGTCAACCCCCAGAAACCCCTCGCCTCCGTCGACATCTCCCTCCACCTCACCGTCCAGGTCCGCAACCGCGACTTCTTCTCCCTCCGCTACCGCTCCCTCCTCGTCTCCATCGCCTACCGGGGGCGGCAGCTCGGCTTCGTCACCTCCGACGCCGGCCGCATCAAGGCCCGGGCATCGTCCTACATCGACGCCGATCTCGTTCTGGATGGCGTCGAGGTTCTGCACGACGTCTTCTACCTGCTGGAGGATCTCGCCAAGGGCTGTATTCCTTTTGATACTGTTACTGATTTCACCGGGCAGATTCGCGTCCTCTTCGTCGATGTGCCTCTCCAGGTGATTGGATAGTTTTATACCCTTTTTCACTTTTGATGGAATGAATGGGAGCTAGGGCATTGGATTATTTTTACAGAGGAGAGCGAAATGAATCAATTGGACTACAAAAGAGACCTAATTCAACCTGTAGAATCGAATTGAACCAAACATTTTCATGGATTTGAAATTTACTTATGTTAATCGTCTGAATGAAGTTCAGAATTCAGAATTCAGAATTCATGCAGCCGACTGCAACATGATGATGATGATGAATTGTCTGAATAAAGTATAAAAAGAACCACCCTAAATCCGGTTTGAATCAATTTAATAGTTGTCTAAAGAGAATAAAAAGCAAAACCTTTCTTCAATTGTTTGTTATGTTCAGTTAAAAATGATTATGGAAGATGTATTCTGTAACCAGTTAATAACAAGCACGCGGAGATCTCTGTTGAAAACTATGAGTGTGATGCTTTTAGAAAGGGATGTGATCATATTGAAGGCAAGTATCCACAAGGTCAATATTTAAGGCTAAGCAACCCTTTCCAAGGGTGATTGTCCTGAAGGCTGAAACAATGTTCAGGAAATCATGTTTTGAAAGTTCTTTTCGAGAGGAGTGTCTTCAAACACAATGCAAAAGCTCGGGGTTTGATGCAGGCCAATCCCAGATCTAGCCCAGATCACAGGCCCGTGGATATTAATGGGCTCTACTTGATCCATGATCTCCTCGAGATTAGGGATCCCTATCCTTAGTTTGATTGTTCTAATTAATTATTAATTTTCTATTTTATGCTGAGTTGAGACTAGTAATTGCTTAATTTATTTTAGTAAGCTATGATTGTTTGGAGATAATCATTCCTAGTTTAGAAACAATCACTCTTACATAAAGAGGACTCTTTCGTTGTAATGGACATGCTTAAATCAATTAAAATTTCAGAGATTTCTCTTATTATGCTTTCTACTATGAGTATGGTTATGCCCTAGGGGTTGGAATCCATCTCTGGATTTGAATAATTCTTTGAGAGATTGTTCTACATTTGATTGGAGATTCGAGTGAAGTAGCGCGTGGAAGAAGATTAGCCAACGGGCTAATCTTCAAGCCAAAAGCCTTAGGATAGAATGTCTTGGTGCCTCACTAAAGATAAACAATAACTCTCTCAACTGAGAACTAAACTCAAATTCTTATTTAATATCAATGTCTATATCTCATAAAGAGATTACATCTTTATTTATAACTAAGATATTATCTAATAAATGAAACAATTAATTCCAATGAAATAAGAAATCTTAAACCAAACATGAGTAGATTTTCTAATAATTAAGAAAGCAACTAATAATAATATGATATATTCTACTCTACTGGGCCTTATTGGTCTTGGGTCCAATAGGCTGGCCAATCATGGATCCGGCCTGCATCACCGGGGCTGCCCCTGATTGGTATTAGAAACGAGATCTAATCACCGGGAAAAACATCGTCTTTCCCAGAATTCATCTCTCCACCCAACCAATCACCATACCCACATTCGTCAACCCGCCCACATACCTAGCGGCCCTATCAACTTCATCCGTCTACAACCTAGATCCTTCCTTGAGTCACAACAAACAACTCGATTGATCCCTCACCCAAGACCATCCCAGCCTTACTGAAACCCCATATTACTCATCGAAACCCATTCTCGTACGTCTTCCACAATCCAGATGATCCAGACGAACCCAACAGTTAATCCAAAACCCTGCACACATCTATCGTCAGCCGAGCCAAACCCTCACACCATCACTCCGAACGTTGATCCCGTCATCCAGAATACACCCCATCATCACACCAAAACCTTGCACAACACCGTAAATCCATCGTACATCAAAACCCTTTACCGAAAAGCACACACACCCCATCCTTTCCCCAAATCACCGAAACCAAACCCCCTTTGCCTGGGAATTCTATCACCAGACCCTAAAAACACCATTCCCAACCCCAACTCCACTCTTCCCAAACTTCCACAACCCCTTTCCCTCCACTTCTCTTTGTCAGCCCTAATCCCAGGAAAAAAAAAAAAGAGAAAAGAAAAGAGAGAAGTGAAGTGTAGCAGCAATAGTCAGGAAGACGAAGGAAAGAAGGGATATAAATTGGTACCGTGCACCATTGTTGACCAAGCTTTGATTTCTAGAGCTCGTTGTAGCATTGCAATCCATTGCCATCTCCACCTCTTCTTCGTCATCCAAGTAAGCTTTGAAAGCACCAAGGCCCTTTTTCCTTATTTTTCTTTCTGTGCAAATCCCGAGGCCGCCTAAGCCCACTTTCCACATGTGCCTCTCTCCAAGCCTAATTTAAGGCAAGTTGCTGGTGGCCCTAGGTTGAAGGGTTCAACCCAAACCTTTTCACTTACCACTTGTGAATTTCTGTTGGGCGTAATTTGACCTAGCCTAAAACTAGCCTACCATTTGCAGTCTGAAGTTAGTCTAACTCGACCTAGGCTCACCTCTCTCTCTCTCTCTCTCTCTCTCTCTAAAAAAAAAAGGAGCGACCATGCCTAGAAAAGGTGTTGATCTCCAACATTAGATGACAGACAAACAAAGAGATGAAACCATATTTAAATTAAGTCATGAATTGAAATATGTCATGGAATGTCTAAAAATTGCAGAAATTGCCATTGTTGAATTGCAAAATGAGCAGTTTGTTAGTCACGAAGGGTCATCCAATGTGTCTCTGGTGTACACACTCGTCCGACCAAAATGACCTGAGACTCAAGAATCCGTTCATGATTTTATGCAGCGCCTTCTTAGTAAATGAGACCCCAAGGCCCCCTCTGCTATATCCCAACCTAATGACATCACAAGCAAAGCCAAATTTGATATTGTTGACTTTAGTGGTTATGCCAACTCTAAAATTTTTGTTGATTGGCTTAATTCTCTGGAAGACTATTTTGCTTGGTATGGTATGAATGATAAACAATAGATATCCTTTACCAAGGTTAAACTCAAGGGTCTTGCTTGAATTTGGTGGTGTGGCATTGAAAATAGTAAACTTGTGGTGGGCTAGGATGGAATAACATGAAAGATAGGTTCAAAAGCAATTTTCTACCTTCTGATACACTCTACCAAGACTATCTCAGTCTTCAGCAAGGGGCTTTGATAGTAGAAGAATACGCAAATAAGTTTCGCGAATACATTGTTCGCTGTAACTTAAAGATAGATGACTGTTTGACTATCACCCGATGCAGAGATAACTTGTGTGCCAATATCAAATGAGAGGTAGCGATGTTTGAGTATACAATAGTTGATGAAAGCTTCAATAAAGCCCGGCAAGCACAACATGAAATTCAGTTATGGAAACACAATGCTTTTCAAGCCGGTAGTCTTCCATAAATAGAGGCCTTAACCCTACCTATAATCGCAATCAAGTACAAAGTTATTGGCCTCCTCCTCAACAACTAGCCTAGCATGCACCTCAAAACCCTCGGCCAGGTGTTCAACAAAAACAGGTTATCCTACAACAAAGTCAGCAGTTTCCACATAATCAGAATGATAATCGTGCTTGTGGAAGAATAGATAGAATAGATATTGTTTGTCATGCCTACAAGCAACGGGGACATTATACAAATGAATGCCTACATAGAAATTTATAAACTTCCAATGAGCTTGATAGTGATATCTAGCATGATGAGCATGTAGAAACGGAGCAAATTGATACAGATCCTCCTTATGAAAATTTGGCAGATTAGATAGATTATGCAAATGATGATGATGGCACTCCACTGCTTTTTCTAAATCGCCGCCTGCTATTAGTGGATGCAAAGGAAGAAGAAGAAGACTGGAATCATGCTTCTATTTTTCGGTCCTGCGTCTATTACATGGGCAAGTCATGCGATATGATTATTGATAGTGATAGTGTAATGAATGTCATTTCTCAAGCGCTAATAAAGCTTAAACTACTCACGATGAAGCATTTACGACCTTATAAAGTTGCATAGGTTGACAATTACTCCATTCCTGTTCGTTAACAATGCTTCATTCCTTTTACGAATGCAAATATGAAGACACTATCAGATGTGACGTCATCCCAATTAACGTTAAACATATCCTTTTTGAATGACCATAAACTTAAAAGTCATCATAGATCATGAGCACAATACTTATACCTTTAACTAGAAATGCGGAAAATTCATGTTGCATCCATTGCCAGCTACACCTTCTTCACCTGCCTCTACAACCTCTTCTCCTCATATTTTAACTATGAGAAGGTTTGAAGAAGAAAGCAAAAAGCAAGGTGTCATGTATGCCTTAGTTACTTAACAAGTTACAGAAGACTCTCTTATTGCATTTGTCTCACATGAAGTGAAGCCACTATTGAAAAGTTTGCTGATTTAGTTCCTGATGAATTGCTAAGGAGCTACACTCATAAAGAGATGTTCAACATGTCATTGATCTTGTTCCAGGAGCCTCATTACCAAACTTACTTGCCTATCGGATGAGTCCAGTGGAGCATGTTGAATTAAAAAGATGAGTTGATGATTTGCTTATGAAAGGCTATATTAGGAAAAGTTTCAGTCCTTGTGGCGTCCCAGCACTTCTCACTCCTAAGAAAGACGGAAGTTGGCGTATGTGTGTAGACAGTCGTGCAATCAATAAAATCAAGGTAAAATATCGCTTCCCTGTCCCTTAGTTGGATGATATGCTAGATATTATGACTAGTGCATGTATTTTTTCAAAAATTGACCTATGGAGTGGTTATCAACAAATTTGCATGAGACAAGGTGATGAATGGAAAACTACCTTTAAAATAAAGGATGGTTATGCCATTCGGCTTAACTAATGCTCTTACCACTTTTATGCGGCTTATGACGCAATTGTTGCAGCATTATATTGGAAAATTTATCGTCGTTTACGTCAACGATATCCTAATTTACAACAAAACAAATGAAGATCACTTTCAGCATTTGGATTGAGTCTGTCAACTTCTTCTCCAGGAGCGTTTTTTCATTAATCTCAAAAAATGTACTTTCATGAGTGATTCTGTTATTTTCTTAGGATATGTTGTTTCTGCACAACGTATCAAAATGAATCTTAAAAAGGTTAAAGTAATTCTTGATTGGCCTATTCTTACTACCACTACTTAAGTTCGCAGTTTTCATGGTCTTGCCAAATTCTACAAAAGGTTGATCATGAACTTCAATAGTATTATCACTCTTGTTACGGATTGTATGAGAAAGGTGAATTCAAGTGGACCAACGCAGCCATCAGGGCTTTCGAAAAGATCAAGCAGAAGATTACTGAAGCGCTAGTTCTACAGGTTCTTTATTTTGGCAAGCTCTTTGAAATATCTTGTCATGCCACAAATGTAGGCATTGGATGTGCTCTTAGCTAGGAAGGACATCCAGTTGCATTCTTTAGCGAAAAACTTTCTAATGCGAAGCGAAAGTATTCTGCCTACCATTTGGAATTTTATGCCTCTGTCCAAACACTTCGCCACTGGAGGCATTTTTTTGATTACCAATGAATTTGTACTCTATTCTGACAATGATGCCTTGCAATATCTACACTCCCAATTGAAGATTAGTACTAACCGTGCTAAATGGAGTGCATATATACAGGAGTTCAAATTTAACATTCGATATAAGGGAGGAAAGGATAACATGATAGTGCATGTATTAAGCCGACAGAAGTATCTTTTGACCACTATGTTTGTTAATATGCCAGGTTGTGAGCAAATTAAACAAGACTATGCAATTGACAAGACTTTGGCTCTATCTATGCAGACCTCGTTAATGGTGATCATATTCAACATCCTCATTATAGTCTTCATGATGGTTTTTTATTCAAAGATGCGCAAGTTTGTCTCTCATTTACTTCTATTCGTGACTATATTGTGCAAGAGTTGCATGCAGAAGAATGTAGTGGACATTTGGGTTGCGATAAAACGTTTGCTCGTGTCAGCGATAGATTTTATTGGCCTCGTATAAGGACCAATGTAGTTCATACTTGCGAAAGATGTAGGACATGTCAGCTCGCTAAAAGAAACAAGAACACCGGATTATATCATCCTTTGCCTATTCTCCACACTCCTTGGGAAGACATTAGCATGGACTTTGTGTTAGGTTTACCCACGACTGCTAGAAAGATTGATTCAATCTTCGTTGTTATTGACTGTTTCTAAAAAATGGCATACTTTATTCCTTGTATTGCAACTGTTAATGCTTATTTATTCTTCAAATAAGTTGTTCGGCTGCATGATTTTCCAAAGACTATTGTCTTTTATCAGAACACAAAGTTAATGAGCTATTTTTGGAAGACCTTATGGATTTTTTCCAATACTAAGCTTAACTTTTCTACTGCTTATCATCATCAATTTGATGGACAAATAGAAGTGATAAACAACAGTCTTGGACAGTTGTTACGCCATCTTATGCGCAACCGTATTACAAACTAGGATCAAGTATTACCCATGGCAAAATTTGCGTACAATAACTCAGTTAATCGGTTAACTGGCACTTCACTGTTTAAAGCTGCTATAGGAGTTTGTCCACAACTACTAGTTGATCTCATGCCATTGCCAGTCGATGCAAGAATCAGTGCAGATGCTGAACATTTCTTCCAACGCATGCAACAAGCGTACTATGAAGTATGCTGCCATATATCTACCAACAACGATGTTTATAAGAAGCAAGCAGACAAACATCGTTGATTTGTTGAATTTCTTGAAGGTGATATGGTTATGGTGCATATTTGACCTGAAAGGTTGTCTCTTGGAGCTAATAAAAAGTTGTACCCTCACAACTCAAGTCCATGCAAGATTCTACAAAAGATTAACCCCAACACCTATATTCTTAACATTTTTTCTGATTTAGGCATCAGTTTTTCCTTCAATGTAGAGGATCTTACTCTCTACTGCAGCCATGATAAGGAAGAAAATAATGAAAAGCAAACTATTTCCCTGCTATTTAATCTCCCACCTTCTGATGAGATTGTTGACGTCCTTGATGACCAAATTGTCTTTACACGTCAAGGAGGTTATCAAAAGTTTTGTGTTCACTGGCGGAATCGTCCTTTCTCCAACTCTACGTGGATCACTGCTGCAGACTTCCAGCGCATTAATCCTGAGCTCTATGAGAGATATCAAGCTCTTCACTCTCTGGAGTTGAGTTTTATAGGCCGGGGAGAGCTGATGAATCCAGCTTAGATCATAGGCCTGCAGACATTGATGGGCCCTACTTGATCCATGATCTCCTCAAGATCAAGGATCCCTATCCTTAGTTAGATAATTCTAGTTAATTATTTATTTCCTATTTTATGTTGAGTTAAGACTAGTAATTACTTAATTTATTTTAGTAAGCTATGATTGTTTAGAGATAGTCATTCCTAGTTTTGAAACAGTCACTCCTATATGATGCAGGCCAGATTCATGATTGGCCAGCTATTGGACCTATGACCAATAAAGCATAGTAGAATTAGAGTAGACTATATTAATAGTAGTTGCTTTAGTTGTTTTATTAATATTTGGCAAGTCCAGTTGTATTTGATTTAGGACTTCTTATTTGTTTAGAATTAGTTGTTTTCTTTCTTAGATAATGTTTTAGTTATAAATAAGGATGTAATCTCTTCATGAGAGATAGACTTTCATATTGAATAAAGATTTTGAGTTGGTTCTCAGTTGAGAGAGTTTGTTTGTCTTTTGGTGAGGCACCTAGACAACCTATTCCTAAGCCTTTTGGCTTGGAGATTAGCCCGTTGGCTAATCTTCTTCCCTGCGCTGCTTCACTATATCAAGAGAAGTCTTTCGTTGTAATGGACATGCTTAAATCAATTAAAATTTCAGATATTTCTCTCATTACGGTTTTTACTGTGAGTATGGTTGTGCCCTGGGGGCTGAAATCTATATCTGGATTTGAACAATCGTTTGATAGATTGTTCTACATTAGATCGGAGATCCGGGGCTGCGCCAGGGTTTGTAATCTCTTTTAGTTTATATATGTTTTTGACTACATCCAAAGAAGCCATGGACATAATCTTGCCCTTCAGATGGGGCCATGCTTATAAAATATGCCCTTTTTGATGGGCTCAAGAGGAATCTGTGAATAACTTATTCCTACTTTTTTCCTAGATGAAGAATTGACTCATTCTTCACTATTCTTTTCGTGGACATATATGGTTCATATGATTTTTGAGCTCTCCTCCATTTTTGTGGAGTCTCTTTGGCCTTCATGAATGGTTGGGAATTGGGATACTTCATACTTGTCTTTTTAAAAAGAGGGAAGAAATTCTGCAGAGAGCACTACTGCTTGTAATCTCATGGGGGTGAGGAAAGAGAAGAATAGAAGGATTTTACAAGTTTAAAGTTCATCCTAGCCTAGCTTAGACCTCACTAATCAAATTGGGTCCTCCTGAGAAGCAACCATAGAGTAAGGACAGAACCCAATACTAACGAGAGGTTAAAAACTGCATGTAGATGTTTTGCTCAAAAGGCAACCGAGGGCCAGCTAGGAGGGGAGCAGTGATGTTTGGACAAGAGCCTCAAGGTGCTTAGTGTCGCAACCACAGGGTTTTGGATTTGTGTTATTTTACCTATCAAAAAAAAAAAGTGGTTGGAATGTTGCCTTTTCCTTTCAGGGCTATTGGCAGTGAGATTTTGTATAGGGCTGAGCTTTTGTCCTTTGAAGAGATCCTCAAAGTCATATTTTCTAAGCTACTTGGGAAAGTGATTGTTGAAGGTGATCCTAGTAATGCAATCACATGGGCTAAGTGTAGGACTGATGATCCCTGATGTTTCTTCTATATTTTTAATATTATCGATGTGCTACCAAAATCCAACATATTCATTGTACTAAGGCAGATAGTTCGGTGAAATTGGGGGTTTATTGGATTTAATGTAATAATTGGCAATGGATTGAATGGATTAATGACAGTATGTGTGTGTGTGTGTGTGTGTGTGTGTGTGTGTGTGTGTGTGAGGAATTCTCATAAACTCCCCATTTTAAAAAGGGAAATTTTTACCCAACATGTCCAATGAAAATCTGCTACCTCACAAGTATAAAGCAAAAGAATAGGGAATATGTAATTGTCAGAAGATTAGATGACATGTTAAAATCTCGTAGGATAAACGATGGGCCTTTTTTTGGTGAAAAACGCCCTGGGAGTTTTGTAGCATTACTCTCTATATATATATATATATCACTGAAAGGCGGCTTGGCCCAACGGTAAAGGCTTACCGGTAGCATACTGGAGGATGTTGGTTCAAGTCACGGAAATAGCCTCTTCAAAATGAAGGTAAAGCTATCTACATCTTGCCCTCTCCAGACCTGCTATGGCGGAGCTTCGTGCACTGAGGTGCCCTTTATATATATATATATATCACTAAAAAAACGGTGAGGGACATAGGAGCTTCGTGCACTGAGGTGCCATATATATATATATCACTAAAAAACCGTGAGGGACATGCACATGAATATTGTCCTATATCCTCACCTAAGCTCAACTGCATGGAGAAAATTCCATCTGCCCGCATGTGTGAGGCCCACCATTAGTCCATTCAAATGGACCACACATAGTGATCCCCTGAATTGCACATGTCCACCAATTTTTAGCCCCATCTAATGTAACTAGACTATTGGATTGACTGATGACCCATCTGAATGGACTATACACTATTGAAAATTGTGGGCCCAAATAGAGCTCATGGATGGGGCTGATTTTTGGCAGGGAGGGGGCTCTCAGGGAGACCTTCAAATCACACACACACCCCCCCCCCCCCCCCCCCCCCCCCCCCCATGTGGGTCCCATAGGCATGAACGCAAGTTAGGAGCCCCCTATATATATATTTAAATTATATATATTTATAATTTAAACGGTCCATGGTTCACTCATCTCTGCTTGATAGTATTGTGCTTTTTTCCTGATTCAGTTAAGTCTCCGTAAAAAAAGGAGATTTTATTAGGAAAAGCAAGATCAAGCAGAGATTCTCACTTTCTAAATGAATACAGATGTTCCTCTCACATGTAATAGATCCACTCATATTAGAATATATCAGGAAATGTGTTTTATGTATTTATCATTCCCTTCATGCATTTCTGAAAGAAAATGACCCCTTTTTTTTCTCTTTTCTTTTTGGGTAATCAGGCAACAGTGTCTTGTGAAGTATATGTTAGTACGAAGAACCAGACTGTAATTCGACAAAATTGCTACCCTGTGGTGAGGCATTCGCATCTATTGCAACAGCTATGATATCTTCAGTGGCTTATCTTTTCTCACATGTATAGTGGTTTTGTTATTTTCAATGACAGTGATCTTTGGGGAAGTGGAAGCGGGCTGACATCTTGGACATGGTTTCCTTGGAAAGTAAAGGTCATCTATATTCCTTACAGTGGAGTGAAGTTGCATGAAAGGCTGCCTTTGTTACAAAGTAATGTGATTAGCAAACAAGCACGATTGATATCTTTTCAAATAATCATGTGAAGTTGGTATAGTAGTGATATAGAAGCAAGCAGAATTGATTTTGGTTGCACTTTTGGCTGCCTTTGTCCCATAGTATTTTGATTAAAAAAGAAACTGCTTGTTGGATCATTTAAAATTATAATGTGGATTGATACAGAAGGTGGCATAATTTTGGTTGCATTTTGTGCTGAGCATGGCAGCACATAATATTCCGTTAAGGCCACTAATCCCATTTACGAGGAGAAAAATCAATTTTTAGTCATAATTGTGATTTGCAGACCACTGATACGTAACCATTCTTTATTGGTAGTTGTTGAGATGGGTGTGTTATGATAGATCATCATAGGGCCTCTTTAGATCTTGAAAAACTCAGTACAAGCTAATAAATTTACAGTAAATATGTGTTCATGTGTTGGATAATGTTGTTGTTATTTGCAATAACTAATCACAGGTATTAAAGTTACAGTTTGACGAAGTTCAAAGGATCCAAACCTGGCCGTTGTTTGTACCAAAGCCAGAAACAGAGTTGGCAAATGAATCTTGGGGCTAAACTCGGAAGGACTTTGTAGCTGAACGCTGTAGAGCTGAAAAAATTCTGCTTTTCCAGTTGGATGGATGAGCCGTGGAGGTTTTAAATCCATTCTGGTCAATAGTGTAAACCAAGATTTTGCTTTAATTTGCTAGCTATTCTTTCGTATTCACTTCCAAACTCGTTGCAGGCATTTCCGAACCATCTATGCAATAGAAGATGGCAACTAGATTTTCTACCCTTAGAAGAGTTGGATGAAAAGGATTGGTTTGCAGTATTCCTTGGAGGCACTGGATTTGGCGGAAATGACCTTGTAGAACCATGAGAGAGAGAGAGAGAGAGAGAGAGAGAGAGAGAGAGAGAGAGAGAGAGAGAGAGGCCTGCATGTAAACAGGCCTGCTTGCCTACTTTGTATTGAATCCCTACAAATTCATACTAGTTAATCAGGAACTGAGGGATATAAAGTGGAGATGCATTTGAGACCTTACTCGGAGAGAGAGAGAGAGAGAGAGAGAGAGAGAGAGAGAGAGAGAGAGAGAGAGAGAGAGAGGATGTAAACAGACCTGCTGGCCTACTTTGTCTTGAATCCCTAGCAATTCATGCTAGTTAATCCGGCATTGAGGGATATTCAGTGGAGATGCAGTTGAGACCTTGGATTTTCTAGGATGGTGGCTAGTTTATCATTTTCTACCGAAGCGGACACTGTTTTATGGAATTCATGCATCTTGACCTTTATCCCTTCAATTTTTGCCTCTTGAACAGGAATGCAGTGCTTACAATTTCTAAGAATTCAATAGTGATCAAATAAACTGGCCATAAATAGAAACATGTTACTTACATGATATATGTCTCAAACTTTAATTGAAGATAGAGCAGAACCTGCAATCTAATTTCTAACATGCCACTGCAACTGGAAAAACTGACAAGGGTACCCTAACAATGTGATCCATACTTCCAGTTAGGACAATCTCACCGAAGCTAAATGCATTTAGAGCTTGTGTCACATTCAGCTTGATTTCCAAATCCTGTGTTTGTTGGGGACCTATAGTGAACCATGTCGGGTACACGCTAACATATACTCCTTCTGGCTGTAGTACAGCACACAAGTATGTTTCTGGGTTGCTTGCAACATTCATGAGCTTGCGGTGCGTCAACTGCAAACCATTTAATGCTGAAACGGTAACTGACGGAAGATTGAGATCCCATGAATGAGTGAGGGAAGAAGGATTGCATTCTTTCCCTGTTGCAGCTTTAACTTTTGCTGGATCCACTTTTGGTAAAGAGCACAAGAAGTTCACATAGTCTTCAAATCCTAGTCAATGGAAACAAAAAGAAGATTACCAAGCTGATCAAATTCAGAGGCATTACACACATAAATGAAGTGGTCCTTGAAAGTATATTTGACATTTTTATATCACATATAGATGGCAGTGGAAAGATGGGGAGAGGTAAGAAGTGAAAGATAATGTACGAAGGAATATGGAGACAGGTGACAACCATCATTTTTTCTTACATGCAGTGAAATTTGTTTATGTGGGAGAGAGGATAAGAAACAATTTATCACGTTCTGGTAGGCTTACATAAAAGAGGAGTGTGTGTGAGCGTGCGTGAGAGAGAGAGAGAGAGAGAGAGAGAGAGAGACCTGCTGAGAAGACAAGGCCTGGATCAATGGCGCCTGCTGGATTTACAAGGCCAGCCCCGTGATCATGAGGAGTTGATGGATTTAACTGGGTGATGTTGGGTCCTTCTGCCATGATAATTTCTCCGCGATTGTCATACTTTGTTGCTGTTGTGGAAATTGCAGATGCAATCATGGATGGAGTCCAAGAAGAATGGGATTGCTTCACTAACGTGGCGATGCCTGCTACATGAGGAGTTGCCATGCTAGTACCAGATAACAGTGCAAAACTGTATCCTAGAAAAACCAATCAAAATCATTGTGCAATCAGTCCATAGCACAAGAGATGTTCATTTTCCTAGCTTTCAGTCATTAGATAGATTACCCTTCAGGATAGATTCTGAAATGCTCATTGGACTCCAAGCTGCCCAAACAGGGTGCCCAGGTGCTACAATATCTGGCTTTAGCACGTCTGCTAAGTTCATATGATTGTCTATGATATCTGGTCCCCTGGAGGAGAATCTGCTCACTATCGGTGCTTGCTCACCAAATGTGGCGATTCTTCCTTCTAGTATAGCTGCTGTTCCACTGTACTTTATGACAGCTCCTTTCCAATCCCTATACGTTTGTCTTTGGTAATAGTCCATAAGGATCTAGAGTGTGAATCGCAGGTCGCAATACATGAGAATGCATTTCTGATTTTAGCAACATATGAAAATAACGAAAATTTGAAGTCTCCCTGACTCCGTCCACCATTTAACACCAACATGTTGTATGCAAGGTGAGAATGCAGACAGACATATTTCTCGAGTCTTGACAACCTTTACAATTCACTTTGCATTGAATGTTTCTTCGGACTGAGTATTAAAGTGGTGAGGAGATGTGGCTGGGTACCTCACTTTCTTGGCTTGATTTACTGAGGTGATGAGCAAATATGCTTGGCTGCAATTATTTTCATGAAAAATGTACTAGCTGCATTATATGAGGTTAGGTACTTCCAATCCACTGGTAGGTCGGGGGTGAGGCACCTCCTCTCCACAGAAACAACCAAATCAATCCTTGGTTGTACTGCTGATGGTGAGGATGGGCAAGTAGTATTTACTATCGAAAGAAAAAGAAAAAATGGAAAAACAAAAGAAGGTGCGTTGAGAAAATAAAGTACAGCTCACCCCTTCTCTTCCTCACTTTGGACTACAGAAGCAAAATCTTGGATTAGAGAAGGAGAAACATGGAAAAAGGCTCACAAGGAGGGGGCAGGAGGACAGAAAATGTATATGAGCTGAGGGGTAGAGGATACAATGAAGCAACATAGATAGGACCTTGACTTTCTTAGGATTTGAATCACTAGGATGATGGCTGGGTATACAGTTCCCATCTGCCCTTGATTCAATTTAGGAGGTTATTGATGGCCATTTTTATATATTCACCTTGTGTATTCATTTTTTTATTCAATTATGTAATGAATTCTTATGTATTCTATGCGAACAATTAGGCCCTGCATTATATGAAAAAGTAAATATGTCATGGTGCATATTACCTGCACATCAGCTATCATTGGGATCATAATACCAGGAACTGAAAATGGAAGAGGTGGTGCAATGAAGTCTCCATACTTTGGGTTTGCCACGAAAATAAATCCCATGAATCCCAGCAGCTTTGCGGTGTTGAGAATGGCTATGAAATTGGAGCTCCCATTTAGGAAGCCAGTTGAGAAGGTGCAGATAACCACACTGCCTAGAACCACTGCAGGATCCAATGCCTCTGGATATTGGCACTCATCAACATAAGGTGGGGTCCTGGGGAAGCTCCCATTTCCTATGACTGCATCCTTGGCCAACACCAACCTATACTGGAACACCCCATTTCCAAGGGTTGGTCCTATCTCAAAGACATAAAAAGGTACATTGTCATTCAATTGTTCTTCTCAATTTCAACTTACGACCACAAGATACTCTCAATGAAAAATCAGTAATTTGCTTAGGTCTTTTTGCTAGATGAGCAGGGTCACTTGGTCTTTATTGGTATTGAATTCCTATTTCACCATTAAACTTTTTCGGTAAAGGGGACTCAAAGTGAAGGATTGATGTAAATATTCACAGGAGGCTAACAAGTAACAAATGATCTTCCTTCTTGATAAGAAATTATTTACCACACATCACTCTAGAAAATTATATCCTGGAAAGGGGAGTTCCATCTACACAATGTACTTTAAACAATACTCCTATAAGGCCTTTTTTACCAGAAATTCAAAGAACTCAATACCAAGTAAGTAACCAGGCTTGTAGAGAGGGATGAATTTTCTCTGAAGCCCAAAGTACCCAACCTACAAAGATCAAGCATGGATCTAAAAATTAGACCCCTCTTCAATATGGGTCCAGTTTTGAGTCTCAGTCCATTGGCCACATGTTGGAGAACCTGCATAGGCACAAACTTAGGTGACATAACGGAATCACATCCGTTTATTAAGTGTTGTTTTGGGTCTAAATCTGGGGCATGGATCCCATTGCTTATACTCATTCAGGTCTGCAGGGTCACAGTCCAGATCTGTCTTTCATTCTGAGTCTGGGTCTGATTACATCCAAGCCCAACCTAAACCAAATAATTCATTTCCATCACTAATTAGAGCCCATGAAGAAGAGTAGTAAGCTAGTACTTACCAGACACCCCAATACCCTGGAGTTTTCTACCATCACCAAGAAGAAGATTGCTGGAGTAACCTCTATCTGTGTTGCAGGAACCTACACCCATTGTCCAAGGGCTATAGGATACAACGGTTCTGGGAGCTGGGCCTTTATTTCCAGCAGCTTGGGCCACAAAAATTCCAGCTCTATGTGCATGTAGCAGGAATATGTCAAACATGCTCAAGAACGTTAATGTATCCTCTGGAGGTTCATCTGGCCCAATGGACAGTGTTATCACATCCACACCATCTTTTGCTGCCTGTAAATTGTCATTAAATGTCCGAAATCAGTTCCTCAGTTAAAACTCTAATCAGAAAGCCATTCGACTTGAGCGGGCCTGGACAGGTGCTGATTACCCATTCCACTCGCCCAACTCAATAATGTACCAAGTGGAATCAACTTATCAGTTGCTTGTAAGAGGGATGTGCCAGTGTGCAGGGGTTGGACATGGGCCTGAAATACGCCTGGCTTGAAAGCATAGCTCAATCTGTCCAGAAATGGGCCTTACAGGCCTAGCCCATCTGAGAAGCCTTAACCTTTAAACACCAGCTATTTAAACATGCGGTAAAATTATATATTAACATCTGCTATCTGCATGGGTGCCCCACAAGCTCTTTCTGATAAACATCCAGCTGTGATATCATGAAAAGGACTCCTGAAGTTAGAGAACAGTACTACTGGGAGAGTGAAAGAGAAAGTACTTGATCAATGGCAGAGACTACATCTGCAAGAGTTCCCCCTTCAGAATATATTGCCTTGTAAACAGCAATCCTGTGTGGGGGAAAAAAACCTACCGTTGGAACATTTTAGGTTATATAAAAAATTATCCACACACTTGGAAAAAATATATAAATATATGGATGATTATCCAACTTGCCGTGCACGTGGGGCCATGCCACTGGCCCACCCATACATGAAGCCATCAGTGATCACAGGCACTTCTGAATTCCCAGCCGCAATCGAGGCCACGTGGCTAAAACAAATTTCATATGAAATGAGGAGAAAAATTAAGCAACTCAAATGCAAAGCAATTGCATACAAATGGCTGTACCACACGGTTAAAAACGTGAGCCTGGGGAAGATAAAAAGGAATAGTTAAGACTTGAATTTCATGGTAAGGCCATGCAACCATAGGGTTGTTCTAGCTCATCGACGTCTATTTTTCTCACCAAAGGCCTCTTACCTTACTTAAGGTCTATTTCCTCACTAGAGGCCCACGGTCTAGCTCTAAGCTGGGTACTAAAAAGGTAAAAAGGTAAGGTCATTTGAGTCAAGATGGGAAGTATCATAGAACCCATTTATTGATCAAACCTGATCATAATTTGGAAATAAACAAGAGTCAACTAAGACCCTAAATGACAATGGCAATATCTATGAGTTGTGGATAGAGTAGAATTAAAAACTACTTCCTACATTATTTGCCAATTGTGCGCGGGAGAATCTTTTCCCTTTACTTAATTGGCTATAGATAATATATATTAATATTTTGAACCTCGCTCACAACAAATGCACAGTCCAGATTAGTGATTCCACTTTTTTCCTTTCTTATTTTCCCCAATGCCGACAGCCCATGACAAATACAATCAATTGGATGGTTTGGATGACCAAAACCATACTATCTGCACCTGATAATTTCGTGCAACAAACGTCCAACAATTGATCAAATCATAATATAATCAGATGTTTCTTTTTTAGAAATGCATACCTTCCATGGCCCACTGCATCAAAGGGTGACAAGTAATCCTTTGAAATGTTGAGAGTCGCAGCTCCAGCTGAAAAGTACTTTGCTGTGATGATCTTCCCATTGCAAGAATTCACTGGGAAATGAGGGCCCGTTTGGCATGTATACCCAGAAAACCGAGCAGAGAGATTGGCCCGAAATGGATTGAGGGGATTGTAAGCGAAGCTCGGGTGGGTCGGATCAATGCCAGTGTCGATGATTCCGATCACCATGCCATCACCGGCATTCTCCTCTCCTCCTCCTTGGGCCCAAACACCTCTAGGCCCAGCTAGCCCAAGATAACTAGGGGTGTATGTGGTCATCAACTTGGCACCTCTATCTTTCTCAACTAACGTTACCCCTTGGGCTGACTCAAGTTTCTTAGCCTGTTTATCATATGGATTTATGCAGGAGTTTAGAATTCTTTATTTTATATGAAAGGAGTTCAGATCCTTTGTTAGTCATTGCTGTGCACTTGAGAATTAACTAATACCACCACTATAAATTCTTGTGGGGCCTGCCTGGAAATTAAAACAGATCAAATATTACTGCCCCCTTGAGTATTGGTATCAGGCTAGATTTCACTCGTCTAACTTTCAGGGCCCATCGTTACATCAATCAATTGTAAACACATAATCAATCAGGTGGTGAAGTACCCAATTATAATTGTCCTAATGCCAATACATATATAGGGGTCCTTAACTATGAGCATTTTGAATTTTAGATTATAACAGTACTGACAAAGAGGATCCACACTCGGAGAGAGAGATATCATGTTACAAATGATACGTATGTTAACTTGTTCAATTTTTTTTTTAACTTCATAACAGCTCCACATTGTTATGCTCTATATCTAATCCAGGTATTCACTTTAATGGATTCTAAATAAAACCCATGTAATGAAAATATGTGCAGTGAATCATGCATTATTCTATGTGGGGCTAGTCATGTGCGACTTAAATTTATTTCATCCATGATCCAACTCATTCGTAAGTCATATCACATGCTCTTCAAAGTATAAGAACTGGAGAGCCAAATTTCCCTCTAATAGAACCATAATAAGTTACTTTTATCCATGTCCAAAACAAGTAGAAGAAGTAAACTTAATTTTCGCTTGGATCATAAGGAGTTGCATTCAATTACATAGGTTGGATCAAGCAAAAGTGACCCCCACAAAGGTCTGTACAGTACTGTGGAGGGAGGGGACACCTGAGACGGAGTGGTGTGTACAGCGAAGCCATTGACGACATGGTTGAAGCTATAAAGCTTGTCGTAAGTCCCAGCTTCCAGATTAGTGGCAAGGAGTTCATCATGACGTTCCTCCAGCTTCTTCGCGTACGCCTTGGAAGAAGCATAGCTACTCCTGCTACAAGAAAAGAAAGCTTACCAAACTTATCATCAAGTGGGCCACAGTCCACGGAAGAAATTCTGCGCCTCACTTCAAAATGGATTTATCAAGTCAAAGCCTCACATCAAATCACTCCCTTCCAATGTAATTTTCCTTTTCTTTTTGGCTATAGTCGCGCATCATGTGAATTGGTACTCATGACAATTTGATACTAATCTAGCCATCTCTAGCTCCCGTTAGATTTGAGTCCCAACAAAAGATACACTAATAAAAACAATAGTCCGTGACTCTAAAATCAATGGTTGGAGCTTTTTTATCAAACAAATTAATACTCAGAGCATATGCTGAGGCGTAGTACATAAGTCCCTAACCAACACCACCATAAGCTTGTTCATCCCTAGGGAAAAAGGAGATCTTTTTACCAGTGAACCACGAAGGGATAGGGAACCATCCCTATCTTGTTCTCCTTCTCCTAAAATTGTGATTGAAATGAATTTAGGTAAACCCTAAAACCCCTAGAAAACTGGCACAGACCGACTGGGTTTTGTTAGTACTCCCTAATATTTATGTGTAGCATATAACCATCACATCTTAACATTATTAGAATCTGCAGTTAGAATTAAAAAAAAAAAGATAGAGAGATCGATCCTTTTAAAGAAGATATCAGCGAGTTATACCCTTTCTCTCCTTGCAGAGGTTTTAGTCCTTGGTAAAAGGCCACGGATTCTCCTTCTGTTAACACCAGATATATCGATCGGTCCTCTGCCAAACATGCCGTTACAATCGCAGAAAGGAGAAGAAGAAGGTAATGGCGCCTTGAAATCATGCTGTTTGCTCAAAGAGAGTGGATTATTGGGAATGTGGAGTCAAGAAAGGAGAGAGGAAGAGAAGAAAGAACAAGCTACTCCTGCAAAGCATTCATAAAAATGTCTTAATTACATGTTTGTCATGAATAAAGCTGGCGCCAAGCAGACACGTTGGTGTTGGCACGTTGAAGTTTCCTTTTTAAGGATACAAACAACGTAGAAACGTTTACAGGATAGAGTTTTCACACCAAACGTTATGTGTTTGTTGAGAAGAAAGATTTCTCACATCTCTTTTTATAGAGGGAGAAACTGCCACTGTGTCATCTTCAAATATCCTCTTAATCTAAATAATGAAGGTGATATGCAATCATTTAATATCAGTTGCAGATGACGTCACTGAGTTTTACAATGAAAAGAAATCGAACTGATGAAGCTATAGCTCACCTGAACTCATGAAGAGTAATTTCTCTAAATCTTACCTTGAGTTTGGAATCAAGATATATCATTAGAAAGGGCTCAACAAATACTTCCAACTTGCCAATTAACTAGGCGTGTTGATATTACAACATTTTATTGTTTTGATCAGGTAATTTTAAGTTTTAGATTTCATGATTTAGTCAAAATTAAAGTTTGTCTGTTACTTGGCCATTGAGAGCAATTTATTGTGTTTTAATATGATGTGCAGTGTAGATACTAGATAGACCTTTTTTTTACTGTTTTTAGAAAACTTACTATTTTAAGAAGTCAGAGTCAAGCTGGCTTAAGAGTCTTTTGTTTCTGTAAATAATGTTGTCGTAGACTAATATCATTAATTTCATTTCTCAAATTTGTGACATTTTCTGCTATCTATATATTAGTGAAAATTCTGTAACCGTTGAAAGAGCAGGTGATTTCTTCCCATAGTTTGCAGGCACTTTCTATGCTAGAAGACCATAGATTCCATCATAGTTAAGAACATTGTCAACTGTTCTGAGCTTACCCACCAAAATCATTAGCAGGATCCAATACTTGCCCTCTGAGTCAGCCCCAACTCCAGGATGAGAATGCTGATCAAGCTCAAATTCTAGGCCGAACATCCATTGGTTCGATGGATGGCAATGGGTCAGGTTGGTTCAGGTAGAGTATAGCAGGAAAATTAAAAAGCCCAATCCAAATCCAATTCATTTATTAATTGAATTGAAAATATCAATCCCAATACAACTAGAATGTTTAATTGGCTAACCTTAGCCGTTAATTAATAGGTTGGGTTTGCACTGGGCAATGGGTCATACTGCGGATAGATTGGATCAGGTTGGCAGTTAAATAGCATGAATGGGCTCAATCTGAACCCAAGCTGAACCCCTGTATTGGGTCAGCTGGTTAGGGTAGAGTTGGCTAGTGAGTGCAGAATTGCCTACTCTATTTTCTAGATAAATGAACTTCCCAACGGCTGTACTTGTATATAATTTGACATTTTAAATGCACCTGAATCATGATAATTAGATCCTAGACAGGAAAACTTATAAAGATGAACAATGTAGCAACTCTTAAATCGGAGAAAACTCAAAAAAAAGTGCCTGAGAAACTGAAAGACGGGGGTTGGCCCTTGTTCAGAGCCCAAGCGACATGGAGGTTCACTTTTAGGCCCCGGGCGTAGCTGAAGTCCGGTGAAGGCCACCCGGCTGCTTTTGAACTTATAAATACCCCCTTAGGTCCTCATTTGGAACGTTTGAATTTCCAGTTTGGGCTTTGGACTGAGTTATTGAGCTTCACGGGTTGAGTTCTCAGCAATTTTTGAGTCTTCCAAATAACTTGGAACTTCTAGACATTTTTTTTAGAAGTTGAGGATATGAGGGTGAAAATTTTATAATGTTCAGAATTTATTGTAGATTGTGATTCAATTACTATTTCTATGCAACGGAATAATAAAAGCAATCAATCACACAAAGAAGGCAACAAAATATTTAACATAGAAACCCAAACGGGAAAGAAAATTATAAGTTCCCAAACGGAAAAGAAAATTATAAGTTCAAAGTAAACAAAATCAATCACTAACTTTTGTAGTACAAGATATACTCATAAACCTGCAATTAATTCTTTGACACAAGGTGTTGTAGTTGTTTTTAATAGATCTCTACAGCACGCAGTCCTTCCGTGCCCCGCTATTAGTGCCTTGATTTTTACAATAAACGATCTCTAATCTTAGTGCACAATCTTTTACAAGGAAGTAGAAGTCACAAATCTTCTACGAAGGAGTAAAAGCATCAATTTTAGAACTTGAAGCCTTCAGCCTAATCTCTTATCAAAGCTATAGATAACTCTCAAATATCAACCAATTTAGAATAAGTAAAGCTCTATGTGTTGTGTTGTACTTAGGGTTGAGAGAAAACCATTTTTTCTAGCCCATAATTTATATTTTAGGATTGGAAACCAAATCCAAATGAAATAAGCAGTTCTGATACAATTAAGAAAGAAATCCGTGCAATTCACTGGGCTTTTGCATCTTGCGCATTGGAGCGCTTATAAACACCTGCTAGAGTGAGTGCTATATACATGCAATTATTTGCTATCCATCTCAAGGTTAAGCGCATTCTATATGAGCTTGAGCAAAGTCGCTTATATCTAGCTTTGCTCAAGAGCGAAAGCATATTTCCTCAAAAGCATACAATAAATCACGATTTCTTCAATCCAACATTTCTTGCAACTTTATCAATAGTCCATACTTAAAAATATGAAATACAGAATCATGGACTCAAGTTTTGTTCAATACATAAATTTGTCCAATATGAAAAGAAAAAAAACTTAATAGAGGGCTTTCTGCAATCCAAATCATCCCAAAATTATTCCAGAATAATTTCACAAGTCGAAACAATCACTAAATCAAAAGCTTAGTGTAAACTCACCAACTTTTAAATCTCTAAAACTTTGTAATTACAGATCAAACATTGTAAACTGGCTTATCCACCAATAAAAATCAATCACTTTGCAAATTGTTGCTATTTTCTTAATTTCTTTCCATTATCGAATTTGCTTTTGAAACAATCCAGAACCTGTTTGCAACCTAAAATACGATTCGGGCTTAAATCTCTAATAGCAATCGGATCATGGGAGGTGCACTTCGATTCCAACGTTATCTGTTTAGGCCCAAAACACGAATGCGGCATAACTGCATAAGGTAGTGAAAAAATCAGACACGTTTTAGTCTTTATAGATATCTATTTTTAGTGGATGGCTACCATAGACACACGTGTCACACCGATAGGTGGAGGACGCACATCCACCAATAGAAAAGTGAACTTTTAGTTGTGAAACTACTTTTTCTGTTCTGATTTATTCATTTGCCTGTATATATGAAGGTGAATGCCATCTTGAACAGCTCATTTTCCTTCCATGCAGTGTTAAGCGGCCTCTTACTTTATGGTAAGAGGCGTCTGTTTTTATTTGTCTATCCAAAATTTGGATATGAGCAAATTTCATTTCTCATATGAGGTTGTGCTATTTTACAAGAGGCCAATTTCTCTCGCCAAAGGATTTTTTATCTTACTTGTGTGGTCTCCTCTCATCTAAGAGCTCCTTCACCAGCGGGTTAGGCGTCTTAACCCATTGGTGTCAAAAAAATAAAAATGTTCCACATTCAATTTTTCTACCATCCGTGGCTCCAGCTGTATCTTCGACAAATCTAAATCATTAGAGCACAGTTTTGTACACTTTATGGTAAAAAGTGGAAACTCTTTTCCACACTACAGTAAATACATATTTGATTAAGCATGAAAAAGCTGAAATTAAATTAAATTTTTTGTGATTCCACAGAAATACTGTACAAATTGACTATCGAATTTGATTTTTCTGCAGAACCAAAAAATAAAAAAATTACACCATGGATTTGGGTTTACATTTCGCTATATAAACATGCCCTTAAACAATAAAACTTTTTTCCCGTAAAAAACACTTGGTTTTCTCACTCCACAATTTTCGTGTTCATTTCAAGGTGATTGCCTCTGTTAATCATCTTGTAGGAGTCTAATTCTTTTTCTATTTGAATCCTCTCGAGAATTCCATATAGTATTGGGAAATTGGAAATTGTTCATATTACTGTAACACTTTCCACAGTTAAGAAATGGAGGACTAAGCTCACAGATTTTGGCATAGGATTGAGATTGAATTGGTTCGATTCCTATATGGATTAGAATACTGACTCAATTTTTCGTGGATGACTACTTCAATTGATCCATCTGGGCCGGCTTTTACCAGAAGGCAGCTCTTTTTCTTATACCTAGCTTGAGGGGTACCTAATAGAGTGAAATTGATATTTGATAAGAGTTAAATTGGATAAAACATGATTGGAGTGGCTGTTCTTGCTGTACTCTTGCACTTGTAGTTATAGAGGTCCAATTCTCATGGACAAACCTTTCTGGTAATGATCACTAACACAATAACATATCTTCACATAACTGACAAAACCCATTTCAGACTGCGAAGAAACTTTTCAAATCTGAAGTAAGAAAATAGGATCATAGTAGATATAGTCCTGAAGTAACCTTCATGAAAAACCCTCCCCACAAAAGCCAAGAACATGAATCCCATATGAGGTTTTTTTATTTCTGGTTTTGGAGCTTAGTGTTGGTACTAAACTCCACACCCAAATCCTAACACATCGACAAGAACACAACTGATTATCTTTACATTCTTCCAAAGTCCAAACAAGCACATCACAACCATACATGTAAAAACAAACACGCCCCTTTGCATGTAATACCAAAACCTTCAAGAGTATCCTTACCATGCACCCTTATACCCACGTTGGTCATTGTGACCACGCTCAACCGAAACCTTCGAAGACCCCATATTCCGTTCTTTAGTTTGTTCTCGAGTTTGACTCATCAAATGAAGTGAATAAAAGCAAAAAGACCCGCGAGAGAGAGAGAGAGAGAGAGAGAGAGAGAGAGAGAGAGAGAGAGAGAGAGAGAGCGCGCTGTTTGCTTCCATGGAAGTGTAAGTGATTCCAATTACAACCATATATAAGAGAGAAAAGGTGTGGCTGTGATGTAGATTTTAGTTCATGCACCGTAACGGATTTCGGAGAACTTGGTCTTGATCCATTTGAAACTGCCTCTGACTGAGGACTTGAGCTTGCCTTCCACGGTGAACAAGTTGTAAGAAGCCACACGCTTCTTCCTTTTAATCTCTGGGTCACTAGAGTTTCCCTTGTTGCTTGGCCCATTGAAACTGTAGGAGTTTGAACGCTCGTCCATGCACCTGAATCCACCTCCTGAGTAGGAATTTGAGTACTCTGGGAACGATCTGCTCTTCTCCATCAAAGAAAGAAATAATAATAATAATAATAATAATAAAAAGATTAATAAAAAGGACTAAGGATGGATGGTTGGATACTCTTCCTTGAGGCAGAACAGGCTCTCTTTCCCATTCTCATCATATAAGTAGCAGAATGGAAGGGAGAAGAGACACAAAAGTTGGTGCACGTCGGGCACCATTTACCAAATCACCCAATGGATTGGAACCTTCTTGGTAGAAAGTGAGATGGGTCCACCTGTGCTGTCACATGGGCAGGTCCCATTCTCCATTATAGCGAGCCCCTCACTTGCAGCAGTTGAGTCCCATCCGATGAGTAAAGCCTCTACGGCCACCAATGTGCTGGCTGCCATGCACCCAGGCAGTACTGACCTTTGCTCCCCCCACCAGGTGTTTTTACTCATAAGATCTCAATTTGCAACAGTAATGTAAAATTCCTTATTAGTGAAGTGAATGATTAATTCAACATACTAAAAGATTAGGTCAGGTAAAAGGGCTAACATAAAAAAACTCTCCTTTTTTTTTTTTTACCACAGTAGTCAAAAGTTGTTTTCTCATATCATTAAATTACAAAAGGTAAATACTTTTTTTTATTTTACTCTCTCTTCCTTTTTCTTATATTTCTCTTGAATTGATCATTCACTTTACAATACCGTTACACTTTACAAGTATATTATCCGGATAGCCACTAAAGTTTTTCACTATTAGGATTGGTGTCGTTAGTCTTTGTTAATCTCCAATAGGATTAAAATAAAGGAAAGTGTTCTCTACAAGCCTGGCGGGCCAACTTGGACCCACCTTTGATCAATACGGCAGCCCTTCAATAATCTTGTCATCCCATGATTTGGTATTAAGCGCAAGTTTACACTTATTGAACCTTTTTTCACTAATTGGATTAAATCTAAAAAATGCCCATAGTTAAGACACTAAAACTTTAAGCCTATAAAATCAACGTTTAGGATAATCTCGAGGAGCTGATTTTTTGGCTCCACCTTGTCCATAAAGGGACATTTCCCTGTGACCTTATCCCATTGATAGACATGCTTAGAAGTGGGCCCAATAAACTAGATTGTATACAAGCAACATGGAGCTGGCTAGGAGGACCATTCTCCAAAAATAAAGAGTTCCACAATGAGAAATTTTAGATTAGGAATCTCTTATTTAATTGCAAATAGAAGTAGACATGAATCACAAATTTAAAATCTTACCAATCCTATGTCCAAGAATTATTTTTCAAAGTCACTGGGTAGAATTTCACATATTTCCCCCTTGTATCTCATATGTGAATAAGTATTTAAGTTTCATAGTTGAGAATATGAGTTGTCATACAGTTGGGAACACTGCTTTTCACCTTAGCATTCAGAGTTTAAACCCTAGGGTACGCAACTAGATCAGCTTTTATATCTTCGGAAACAGAATTTCTTACCATGAGAGCAGATATTATGTCCTAGGAGTATAGTCTTTAATGGATCCCAAACCACTTGGCCCGGTAGCATAATTTTTTTTTCTTTGTTCCATATTAAAAAGAATCAACCCTCGCACAGCCATCATATATTTAATTGTAGATAAATAAACAATTAGTGACGGTTTATAGCACCTGACGTGCACTGAAAGCCTTGTAGAAAGAATAGGACGATGGATTTGATAATCCAGTAAGAAGACATAATGGCAGTGGGTGGTAGACCCATGTGTGATGTTGGGAGCCTCTTTTTTCTTTTTTGGCATGGAATCATCATCACACATACACAGGGGCTACTCGCGGCACCATGGGGTTTTGATGGAGGGGCACGAGAGATACTGTATATCTTTTGTTAAAGAAGGGCACAAGCATCATGAATAGGGAGCAGGGGCTGGTGGGTCAAACATGAGTGCTTCTTTTTGGTGCTGTTGCCTTCCATGTGTAAAAGATGAGAGCCATAACGATGGCACCTAACATGTCAAACACCACATCCTTTGGCGGCACCCGCTGCTTTTGACTTTTCTGATTTGGTGCTCCTCTGGTTTGCATCGGCTCTCGTGCTCGGGGCATTCACTCAGCTGAGTACACTCAGGTCGAAGGCGTCATGTAATTGAATCTTTACAAATTCTAATATTAGGTATTCTTAGAAGTGGTTGAGAAATAGCCCAAAAGTTGGGATTCTCATTCTCACGCAATTTCCCAGAATTCGATCATTGGATTCTTTTACCTAAGTGGTTCACTCCTGCATGTCAGTTGGATCTCTCAATTCTATAGTCCCCTGCTTGGTTTAAACTCAAAGAAGGATTTTCAAAAATCACCAAAAACCAGCTCTCTCATTGGTCAAAGAGATTGTGCAAACTTTTCAAAGTAGAATTCTCTATTGAGGCATAAATGTACTGGACAATATCTTGAACCATTGGGATTTGCCCCCAAATTCCCTTTGTACATGTCCTCTGCCAGTAGCTGCAATTCCAATGGGCATGCGTCTCTCAATTTGTAATACAAGGCAACTTATTGTAAGGATTCTTTGGATAGAGGTTAATGACCAAGTGTTGGTGCTATTTAGCAGCTACTAATTATTATTTAGGTATTCTTTAGATGATGAGGCTCATTCTGAATCACACTCTTCGTATTTCTACAAAGACAGACCCTATACTCATTCAAGTATTAATACAACAGGAGTTATTATCTTGGAAAAAACATTATAAAGTCAGGAAATTGAAATCTATCCTCAGAAAATTTAATCAAATTCAATTTTCAACTCTTCATACGAGAACGATTCAATTCAATAAAATTTTTTCAAAATAGAAATACTCCTTCTCATTTAACTGCTCTTGAAGTGGAAATTGTTTTTCAATTCTTTTAATTTTGCCTGATGCTCAAACTGTGGGTTTTTGTTTAATTTTATTTTTTTGTGGGGTATGCCCCGTTGAAAGATCCTATCTTCCTAGTGTTGATTAGTTTCCTTTTCTGTATTTTATTTCTTCGATGAATTAAAGATTTTTCTTACTCTTCAAAAAAAAACTTAAAAAAAAAATTTGGCAGAGTTTACTCAAATACTCTATTTTATTACTCTCAGCCAGCCCACTCAACTTCTTTTGAAGGTCAATGTTCACACACTCAAGTCTTTCACCATTACCTCATCATCAACGTTAGAACCTACGGTTAGAATTGATCCCTGGTTGTTTATGTAGAAGAGAGATGTCTCACTCAACTTGCCTTTCTTGTTAAGGCCTTCTTCATGAATATTGAGTTTGCAAAAAATATCAGGCCCATATGACAAACATTTCCCTTGGTTTGCAGAAGTTCTAATTGCTTTTTCTGCTCTTACTATTTAGTTTTATGGAGCTTATTTCTATTACGTGAGCCCACTTAGATAAGAGGTCAGAGCATCAAGCCAATGTTGATGCTGTTTTAATTATGTTTTTTTAGAGCAGTTTTAGTTAGGGTTAATTAAATTCAGGTTGGTAGAAATTCACAGCAGTGGAGTAGGAGCGAGTGGGTTAGAGTAGTAGGTGAGCCCCATGTGCGACGTGCACATGAAACATCCGTGAGAACCTCTTTGAAAAAATTATTTTTCTTGTCTGCGGAAAGAGCTATATGGAGTGCCAGTTTATTTAATGATCCTCCAAGCTACTTTGTTTGGGTGGTCCATCCCGGCAAGTGGGCTACATGCTTTATGGAACCTAATAATAATATCTATAATCTGATAAGGCCAAGGATTTAAAGCGAATCAAAGTGGGCTGTCCTTCACTCCTTTTCCGACTGCGTATGATTTTGTGGAATTTCAAATGCACACTGCTGTTTGTTGAATGATTTCCAGCCGAAGTAACTAAAAAATTCACTATCACCTTGCATACATACGATTCTCTGCTTTCTATTTTCGTTCATGATACCCATCTATTGTCAATGCAGTCCCCTGGCATATTCTTAAGCCCCTTGTATTTGCACTCGCTTCCCATCTTTTTTTATTTTTCCACTGATCATTACATTAATCTCCATTTGGATCTAAACGTAGGGGTTGTTCAATTGGTTGTCAAACCCTCTATGTTACCCGTTTGCCCATGGACCCCACCAGTGATATGTCTCTCTTTCCACATTTGTGGAGTTTGTGGGATTCCTCTTTTTACTCGTGGAGTTCTCTTAGGTCTCAACTCCCAACCCTCTAACCTGGGTTACTAATAAAATAATTTGGAGGCCATGAAAGTTAGAGCCTACGTCATTTGATTGCAGTGATAGTAGGTGCAGGTGCACCCCTAATCTACACTAAAATCCCATCTATTCATCCACTGTCCCTTATTGTCAAACTTTCAGGTGGGCTTTACTGCTAGTGACACCCACCGATTGTGGGGAGGGCAATGTGTAGCTTAAGCTTTGTCTGAGTGTTTTATTTGAAAGTTGTGAAAGTATTTTTGTTTTTTACTTTCTTATTTTTATTTTTTCCTGGGAACATGACCGGAAGCCAAAACCTAGGGGTCAAGATTGCAATGGTGAAAACATTCCACTGCATCATGCGTTCTTGTCTAAACTCGTAATTTATTATGATAATAAATAACACTAATCATAGTAAAAATAGCAATAGTTGTGGCAGCATTAGCAATAACAGTAGTAGTAATACTACTACTAATAACGACAATATTAATAGTGTTTAAAAACTAACCGATCCTATATAATATCTCGATACAAGTTTTCAGCGGCATCATGATTGTCCCAATCTTTAAATTCAAATATTATTCGCTGGGTAATCCAGTATAAGATGAAATTTATGCACTACATGGCAAGATATAGCTTACAAATGATAGAAAGTGTTTCAGCTGCACTGTGAGCTCATCATTCGGAGCTGTGGGCTGGCACTGAGTCATTATCTAGGGCCGATAAGTAGGTGGGCAAGGCCTGGGCGAATGGCCCTAAGCCAATGAACCCGGGCTCATTCATTTCCCTGTGAGGCTGTGACTATGAGAGTGCAAAGTGATGCATATTTACATGGTTTGGAATGCCTGGAGATTTTCTAGTTATTAGCAGTCTTACCGCGTAATCCCCATTTTACTGCATGTTGACTTCCACTTTTGCAGTCTCATGTATAATATGATGCCTGGGTTTTTCTCTTATGCGGCAATGCTTTCCCATTTATGGGACGTCGAAAGTCCGGCTCCGTTGTTGCACAGAATAACAAGCCAAAAGGGGAGGAGTCCACCACCCTTTCGTCGCTGCACCAAATATCATGAGCAAGGCATCAAGAAATTCATTGTCGCCTGTTTTTCACTGAAACCCTCCAGCATAAACAAGCCCTAAGTCCTCAAACTTTATTGGCTATATTCCATGCAAATTTAATGAAATCAAATGCATACTACCAAACCATAAATAGCACTGTGGAAGAGCACCTTTCTCTCACAACACCTACTGCCAATTGATCACTTGTGATTCACATTGTTAGACCACTTCAGACCCTCATTGTTATTACCATAGTCTTATTCTAACTATATTAGCGTCGGCTACATAAATTCTAAATTTCTAGCGTGCTAGTTTTACTGTTAGTCTCAAGCCTCGATAAAAGAAGAAGATTGCCTTAGGTAAATTGACAGCCAACATAAAATTTTGTCACATTCCAACTAAAAATTCTGAGATAAGAGCTTCCAAACCAATGAAAAATGGAAGAAAAAAAAAGAGTTAATGTTCAAATGAGTGTGAAACTAAAATCAAGAATCAACCTATGAGCGTAAGTGATTATGATTACAGGTCCCTCGTTCGAAACCAAAAAAAAAAAAAAAAAGGGACAGGAAAAACTCCGCGTCTTAAAGTCTGTCGTTTTACGAAGTAGGGCTTAGTCGCTGTTAGGTTGGTTGTGATGGTGACTGACTTCCTGCTGAAACCAGCCATGCACATGGGTGTGAGAACATGAAAATTGAGCAGCAGTTATCAGTTGGCCCCAAAATAATGTCCCCTCTTACTTTATCAGCAGTCCACCAAAACTTCCCAACGATGCCAGAAGTGGCTCTTTTACTTTCTTTGCATTGCTTACCAAGCGGCCCCTTTGATTCTCCTTTTTCCTGAGATTCATCTGCTGCCAGTCCCTGGACAAATATATGCTGGTCTTCAGACAGACAATCCCAACAATTCAACTCAACTAGGGATTATAATTTGAGTTCAAAAAAGAAACAGATCGGCATTGCTATTGGATTTTTTTTTTCCTAACTACCCATTTTCTTTTCTCAAGAAGTCCTCCATTTAAACTAACATTGTTCAATTTTGTCATGGTGTTTTCAAAGCTCAATCTTAGACGAGTTTGGATATGGATAGTAGGAAAAAACATGTTCAACTTCACAACTCTAGTACGATGTCGCTAAGGACGCAAATAGGTCAGTTTTAAGCCAGGTCCATGCTTCACCCAGAACTGGATCCGGTTTCAACTTTTTTAAAAAGGAAATCTATTTTAATTTTTACTTAAAAAAGAGATATCATTCAACCCAAAAATTCACAAAGAAATATCATTCCACCCAATAACAATACATCAAATTTAGCTTCCATTACTAATAAATCTCAACATCTTCAAAACTAATATATAGGTTGTTACTCAAAGTTTTTGGCAATTAACCTATACAAAGTCAATAACTATGTCTTAAAAATACAAATCCACAAACCGGGTCCAGGTCCATGGGTCAACACATTAATGATTAAGAACAAAACCCATTTAGGAATTGAAACCTAACTTGAGTTTCAGATTCTTCTGTGTTTATGAATTAAAACCTAAAACAGGTACCAAGCCCGATTTTTACCCCTCGAAATCTCTAAATAATCAGAGAATGAGATACATGTTTAAATCCCTACCTATTACCAACTCACCAACCAAAATAGGTTGACCTTAATTTGACAGTAAATATGACCTTTGACTGTATCTTGGCATTCATTATGCAGAAATCTTTTTAGAAATGCTAAACTTACACCCCCACTTACTCCCTAGTGCTTTTTATAGTTCACATTCAAAAAAAATGTGAACCACAAGAAGCACTACGGAGTAGCTAGGGATAGGCGCGGTGCTACATTGTTACCAATGGTGTCCATTGACGCCACTGAAATTTTAAAAAATTTGTTACATAGGTATATTTTTAATAATTTTGGAGAGTTTTTTGAAACTGACCCAGTCGAAAATTGTAAAAAAAAAAAAAACTAAAAATATGGGTCATTCTAAAAAATGGTATTAAATAGGTATTAGATGACTACTGACCTAAATTCCTAATTACGCCACTGACTAAGGGTGTAAGTATAGCATTGCTCAAAGCTTTTAGGTAGAAGTCTCTGTTACGATAATTTTGGGCTTGTAACCCGGCAGCCCTAATTTTATAGCAATTTCTTTACGCGCAACTTTGATCTAACTGTTAATAATGTCGAATGATGTTTGTTCCCCTTTCAATGCAGATTAGGGCGTAAAATGTTATACATCACGATTGGCAGCGTGCTTTGTTTTCTTTCTGGTCCCTTTTGGCGCTTTGGAGATGAGGATTCCCAAAATGTGCAGCATCCAAAAATGGGGGAATCCAAACACTTCTTCAATTGGTGGTGCCTTCTCATGTTGAATCGCCGAGCTATGGACCCCACTTATACAAATCAAAAACCCCCATGTGTTTTTTTTTTTCTCCCTCACGAAAAAGGAGTTGGACATGCATAAAAAACAAGTCTGGATTTTTAATAAGAAAATACTCACATTCAGAAAAACTTTTACCAACCATTCATTTCATGTGCATTCAATGCGAAAAATCATCGGTACAGGCCTACTGTTTACTCTTTATAACAGACGGAGAAGTGAAAAATTGTTATTCATGTGGCCCCGTTCAGACAACAGTGAAAGAATCAGTTCAAAAAAGACGATACGGTTAGGAGTTGAAAGAATATAACTATTTATTGAACATGGGCAGTAACACAACGAAACCCATTCGTGGGACTCTAAGATGTGCGCTGAATTGATGCATTTCAACACGCCCGGGATGCGTGTCGCCACGCCTGATTGCAGACAGTATAAACTTTTATCTATGTTGGAAGTTGTATTTTAGAAGAAACTAAAGGCTAAAGAAATAATCATGAACTCAAATCAAAATTACCACATAACAAGAAACAGACTCTCAAACTCACATGATTTAATTATCAAAAGCATAATGTTTTGGCATCCTCTCTGTTTCCAATTTGCAGAAATCCGTGGTGGAAGCAGACCTCCCAACAACAGAAAAGTGGTAAACGTTATTGCCATTATCTTTGTTGCTGTCCACCCTGATTTTAGCAGTTGGTAACAAAGGAGGTAAATTTGTAATGTTTTTGGTAGCCCAAGGATGGTACTCTGTTCTGGCTGATGATGACTTCAACAGAGCGGATGCAACTGGAGACAGCAATGGAGGTGGGCTCCCTTCATGACTGCTAGGAGGCTTAACACCAGAGGACGTGCTTCCTGTACTGCTACCCATTTCTCGGCTGTGTGAATTTGCTCCCAGACCCTTCCCCTTATCCTGCAACGTATGAACTATAATCAAGTTGTCTCTCATGGTTCAATCATACAACCACTGACTGATACATAAACAAAGTGGACTCCACTTGAAAATTTCACTTTTTTATTTTTTTTGGTTCAAACTGGAGTTATGATCCAACCAGTCAAAGATTAGATTATCTGTAGATGGTTAGCATGGGCACATTTGAGAAATTTCAACCCATTTTTTCAGAATTTTATCTTTGGACTTTCCAAGGCCAAATCAAGGCTATCAAAGATGATTGGTGGGCAGTAGGGAGTTGGATAGACATACGGTGCCCATCTGATAAGGAGTGAAGTGTCAGCTTGGTGTGGGCTAAATTCTTTCTGAGAAAAAAAAATACTATGTGGGTACCTTTTTATTTTGTACTTCAAAGGCCATAATTTGTGAGATCAGAGGTGCAGCACCGGTGTGAATGGGGGGATGCTTGTGGAGTTTATTCACTGTAGGTTGAGTTTATTCCCAAAAAGAACAAAAAAGATTTACCATCTTTTCAAAAAACAAAAAATAATAATAAATAATAAATCAAATTTGAGCTTACCAAATCTAGGCCCTTGCATTCTTTACCACTATCTCATTTTATTGGTCAAGCAGGTTGCATAAATCTCAAATGATTTTGTGAAAAACAAGGATAATGTACTATGTATATTTAAATTAAAAAAAACCAAATTCAAATATAAGAACCTTGCATTAAATGAACAGTAAAATGGCTTTTAATAAATGCAACTTCTGCATAAAACATTGAATTTGTCTAAGCAGGACTAACCTCTCTGGAAGACCCAGAATCTCGTTTCGGCCGTTCTATACCCAGATCCCTTTTTCTCTGACGCTCTTGGCCTGCATGCGCCCGCCTTCTCCTCAAAGATTTGTTCCTGTAAAGGGAATATGTGTTATGGAAGTTCAATTTACAAAAATTAAATAATTCAGCACAATATTGGCATATAAAGGGGTATGATGTTATAAAGCATCAAATTGAGCAGGCTATAACAGCAAAAGTACCACACATCTTTCTGTTGTATGCTTGTATTACCATTTACTGAGCACTCCATATTCATGTGCAAAGGCAGGGGCAGTACTCTTAAGTCTTGAAATAGTTAATAGGATGTGTCAGTTCTTTGAAGTGAGTTGCTAAATGCTATTCACATATAGCTGCTACGGAGCCCTGGTTTTATTAGCATTTGGAGCCCTGGTTTTATTAGCATTCGGTTCACATGGATTAGTAGTTTATTACTGAACTGTTACTACAGTGGTCCACTCTTATCAAATTCAATTTGATCTTCAAGACTTACCAGTATCTGTCATATTCTGCTTCTGTAAAAACTAAGAACCCAAAATGGAAGAAAACTAAAAACAGAGGGCAAAAAATGTAGATCTAATGACATTTCAGATGGCATTTCATTTTACTTTCAATAGTTTAATCCTCCTAAAGAATTTCTTCACAACTGAGAATTCCTTCAACGCCTTTGTTGCATTCTTTTTTTTTTTTTTTTTTTGCTCAACCTAGTTGGCTAGCATATGATAAATCATCTTCTCTGCAAGCTATAAATACATCAAATGCAGCAAATACTTTCATAGAAAATGAAAATATTCATTTATCCTAATAATAAAGAATTAAAGAATAATTAACATGACATTCATTTTGATCATTTAAATAACAAAATCGAATGGAACATAATCATATAAAATAAAGAAAACAAAATGCACTAATTTTCTGAACAGGAACTTACTTTCTCCTTTCATGGTATTGAGTTGATTCATCATCTTCCTCTTTATAGACAACAGGTAGACCTGAAAGGTCAGATGCCAATGGGCTTGTGCGAAAGAACTGTAAGAAAGAGGTATTTTAGTGTACAATATGAAAGGCTTCATTTCGAAGATTTAGCTCAAGATAGATCAGAATGGAGAAACAAAATTCATATAGCGGACCCCAACAATGGGATAAGGGGTTGATGAAAGTAAGAATCTTCGGTGGCAGCATTTTTTTTTAATATAAAATTTCATTACATTTGGATTGTGATTAAATGGCCAATTCAAGGACAGATGTTCATGCAAAAATCCAAACTATTTCCTCATGTGAACTAATACCATGCATATTTTATGCAATTAGACTTGCCACACAGATAATATTAGTGACCTTATTGTATTCTGCGTATTTAAAAGGTCAACCAGTGAAGCAGTGAAATATCACAATTTATTAAACAACATGATTCAAATATACTACTTTTTATAGATTTAAACATATAAAAGACACTAAAAAAAAGTACCTGCAAGAATCTAACCTTCAAATTCATTTGCTAAAACTAGTTTTCTTTTTCAAATTGGCAACAGTATCTATTTTTCAGACCACTGTACCACCTCGAAGAACCATAAACATCCAACATGTGCAAGACCCAAAGCAGTCATCAATTGGGTCCATGTGAAATACTTGGATCTTTCCACTCAACATGTAAAAAATCAGACATGTGCAAGAACCAAAACACCCATCCAGCATCATTAGATTATATTCTTCCTAAGAAGCACAGACACTTCTAAGAAAGTGACGTATCCATATCGGACACCGACACTCCTCGAACACTCTTAGACACGTGTCCAGTACTATTTTAGACGTATCCATAATTAATAACTAAAAATCTTAATTTCGGACACTTGTCCGATAGATTTTTTGCAACGTGTCCCACAATTCCTAACCCACGTCTATGACTAAAAAATACACATATGGCTGATATTTCTTAGACACTTTATTAATATGTGGTTACTAAAACTTGTAAATTTGATATATGACAATTTCATACCATGGAAAAATGTATAATCGTTAATATTAATTATATTACAAGCAAAAAGATAAATAAATTTTTCACTAAAGAATAGGTCTCGAGATTGGCTTCTTTTTTGCTTTTTTAGGGAGGGGAAAGAGATGATATTCCCTTTTCTTTGTGTGAATTTTATGGAACTATGGATATTTTATATTTAATGATTCTGAATTATGTTTTAGTGTTGTATTGATATTTGATAATTTAATATGTTTGTTAGTTAGTACTTGAATTTTTATTTTTTGATTACTAAATTGATTAAAAAGTTAAAATAATATTATTTTTTTAATATATGATTATATATATAAATTCATATATATTATCAACGTGTCCTCCGACGTGTCCGTATCCTACTTTTTTGAGAAATGCTGTGTCTTGTGTCCGGGTCGTGTCGTATCTGTGTCTTGTGTCCGTGTCCATACTTCTTTGTATTCTTCAAAATTAAGCATATTTGCATATACATTTGTTAAAATTTAGGGAGTTTTGGCAGGCAGCAAAGGTAATGATCACATGTGAAACACTAAAATCTCTCCACTGCTTGGTGGTGCAAAGTCCTATTGAACCGGGGCCAGCTACGATCAATATTCAACAGAAAATCAACCATTACTTCTCTAGCCCATTTCATCACTTCATTTGGATGATCATAATTCTTAAGCATCTATCAAAGAATGCAAATAAACAATAGTATCAGTATCAGGTTTTTGATGAATGATCAAGATCATCTGGAGGGAAACATCCATGACAAATCTCATTCAATGATTCATTCAATTCAATAGCAGGAAGGCATGCTACACAATTAAAACGTTGAAAATTCATGGAGAAAAGATCTTTTAAATTTAACTTAAAAGTCTTATAATAAAAATAATAATAAAGCAATAAAAACTGTGAGAACTTGAACTGCACAGATATATGTCTCAGACTAGTAACTTCTTTTCCCAGATTTAATTCTCTATTTTTCCAACATATTGCTAAGGATGCAATACAGGGATACTTTGGTTCTAGTGCACTGGGTAGTACCGTAGTAGGTTTGAGTGCTTAAAGGTGGCATACCCTGTTCACTCCTTGGTAAAAAAGAGTACCCAAAGTTCCGAGACAGATCCAATGGCAGTGGAGACTGGTTCTGGCTTATCAAGGAGCTTAGAATAATGGATTGCGTCACCTACTTTAGGAATTAGTTCTTATGTGGCCAGGACATCCACTTTGTGGTTTTAAGTAAGTAGCCAAAACAGTCATCAAGGACATAGTGCTGGTCATATCAATATTTTGGTTTCAGTAGCTGACATATACTTTACGGAAACATGATTTAAGTAACCTAGAATCAATGCACAAACCATATTTACTGGAAGTAAATATCCTGTATTAACTTTTTACTGAAACATTTAACGAGTTATAAACTTAAATCTGCAATTACGATTTGGGAAATGAACTTTTTCCCAGTTTGTGCCACTGTTTCTCAAACCAGTTATATGTTTACATAAAATTCTTACATCATGTTCCTCTTCCTTCAATAGGGAAGAGGTTACAGATTCAATATACTACCACGCATTTATCTATTCTCAAACTTTGAAAAGAGAGGGTAAACGATGAAAAAGACAATGGCAGTTTTAAAAGCACAGAAGTTGTAGATGTTTAGTGACTGCCAAACAATTAAAGCACAAATCCTTAGAACTGAACTTGATTTGAATTGAAGACAGCACCCTTTGCAATGCCGCAATACTCAAATGAAGGGATGTGTATGGTTCAACAAATTGAAGTACTAACTTTTGTAATTGTGACAATTGCTTACTTCACTTTGTAGGGCAGATGATGCATTGCCACGATCTGTAGGGTCTAGAGCAAGAAGTTTCGTCAAGAGACCCAAGGAAGAGGCAGGGATATCTCTGAAAGTTTCCAAAATACTAGGTTTGTATGTTTGTGGAGGTCGGAAACTGGTAGGCAGTTTGAGTTTTTTCCCATAGTCATCTGGTGGCGATCCACACAACTTAAAGATCCTATGAAGTTGCTCCACCTGAGACAATCAAACAATCAAATGATGATGAACTGAATAATACACTTCCAATACCAAAACCATTGGTTCCTATATCATGATGCAGAAAAAGAACAACTTTTGGTGATCCAAACCAAGTTGATGCAAACATCCTACATATTCATATAGACAAGAATAGTAGCTACAAAAACCCATGTCTGGATGTGTCCATACTCCATACCCTATTTTTTGAGAACTACAAGCTTTCATCCATATAGTAGGTTCACTGATAATAGGAATTCTAGGCCTAACAGAACTATTTTTTCAGGGTAAAGGTTGATGTGGAGCAAGAATAAATGAACCATTTCTTGTCATTGCATGTTGGATTCAAGTCAAAAGCGGTTGGAAGATCAATTAGAAACTGGTGTAGGAGACCTTGTCGAAATCAAAGAGGCAAGTTCTAGGGATCTGTTCATGGACCAGGCCTGTGGCTGAAAAAATGTAAGCTTTTTCCTTTGATAGATATAAATAAAATTATAACAAAAATAAAAAAAATAAAAAGAAACGGTCTGAGCAGTTAAAACATGGGCACAGCAGGCTTGTTTGAGCAGCCCTAATTCTTCAATCACTTTCAGATCCGGCAGGTGCAGGCAACCAGTAGAGTGAAAGTTAGTGCCCTTGAAGCTTTGGAAACTTTACAAATAATGCTTCCAGAAACCAGATCCATGTCAATATCGTAGGAGATTTCACTCTGACTTTATTGATACCAAAAGTTCATGCTTGGATTTGCCTCTTTCATTCCATCATATTTCTAGGGAAGCAAATATAGGAGGCATACACATTAGCAAAATAGGAGTGCTGAAGGAGGATATGTTTCATTAGTGGCCAACGCCTATATAATTGATTGTGATTTCATGTACATTCTTGCCGTCCATCTTCTTGGTGGATCCTCAATCCTCATGTGCGTTCAGCATTAATAAAGTTCTTCTGTATCTCCAAATAATAATATTAGATGGATATTGCTCATCTCTAATGGATGGTGCTATTGAGATTCATCTGGACTTGTGGACTTGGTTTGCTTAGCACCACTGACATATCTAGAAATCAAGTCAACAGAACAGTATGAACTTTGTACCTCGTCATTGAGGAACAATTGGACATGAACCCTCACTTCACAGCATGATGCGAACAGTTTTATACAGAAAGAGGAGCTTGGCAGGCCAACAAGGAGCCATGTTCCTCATGGATACAAGTCCAGAATGAAATAAAACATCTATAAGCTTCAAGAGATTTCATTTTATTTTCTCGTGATAATCCATGAATCAAGAAAACATAGAACAGTTTTTTTACCTCGGTCCTGCCAGGCATGATTGGCCTCCCCACAAACATCTCCCCCAAGAGGCACCCAGCACTCCAAAGGTCAATGCCAACACCATAATCAGTGGCACCTAACAACAGCTCAGGAGCTCTATACCAGAGTGTCACAACTCTACTTGTAAGAGGATGCTTTTGGTTGGGAATAAAATAGTTTGCAAGACCAAAATCTGCAATTTTCAGCATGCCATTCTTATCAATTAAGAGATTCGATCCCTTAATGTCTCTATGTAAAATACCCCTTTCATGGCAGTGCTGCAGTCCTGCAAGCAGCTGTTGCATGTAACACTTGACCTGAAAGGGAGGGGGGCAAAAAGATAAGGCGCATACATAGAAGCTCAAATTTCCTTATTATGTTTGAAATCCACATAGGAAGAAGGCACAGAATATATGATGCTATTTTTTTTTTTTTTTTCTGCATAGCAAGTTTAAACAACCTGTGTTTCTGTGAGCTTTCCATCTGGACGAGATGTGATTCTCGCCAAGTCTGAGTGCATGAAATCAAAGACCAAGTAAAGACTATAATGCATTCTTGAAGTAGCCAGGCCTTCAAGCTTGACAACATTAGGATGATCTAGCTTCTGTAGTATCAAGATCTCTCTTGCCATAAATTTCACACTCTCGGATTCCGACGTGTCAAAGCGTACCTTCTTTAGAGCAACAATCTTACCAGTATCCCTATCCCGAGCTTTGTACACATTGCTGTATGTTCCCTGCCCAATCTGCAGCCACAGGACCCAGATCAATATTCAATACAGACAATATTGGGTGCAATCTGATGTGCCCAAATCAGATTTATTTAAAAACATTTTGGACGGTTACCATTCTGCTTCTGCTGTGCATTTGAAAGTGCAGGTGATATAATGTAGTCAACTTTTTCTGACCAAAATCTAATTATACCTTGTACATTCTGTAATGAATTGCTTTTGAGAATGCATATAACAAAATAAGGCTTCTGATTTTTGTGTTGCCCACTGCATATTGAAACAACATGCCATCCATCCAAATAGTCAGAGATTTCAAGAACTTGATGCATTTCCCCATCATTTCAAGAAATCCAATCCAAATAGTCAGAGATTTTCAACAACCTCATCAGAAGCATTCATAATACCATGACAATATCCAAGTTAGAAAGAAGAATTATTCAAACCTTATCAAGCTTGTGGTATGATTCCGCACTCTTAGGAACCAATCCAGCGAGAGCTTCTCTTGGGATATTTTCAGTGAGCCACCTCGGCCACCCATCCGCCGCCGCCTCATCCCCACCGCGCTCCACCGACGACGGCCGCCAAACCTTGCCGTCCCCACCTCTTTCTCCGGCGACAGCCTTCCATTCGTTCTCATTCTTACCGCCGTGGGCGGCAGCACGGGCAGGTTCAGCTTCATCCCTCCGGTCGGCGCCGGAAAGCCTTCCGGGGAACTTAGCAGGCAGCTTGGCCGGCGCTTTCATCTTCCTCTGCTCGAGGCTGCGCGGCCGAGAATCAGGCGAAGGCTTCGCGGCCACGCAACCCATGCCGGCGATTCGTACCTTGATCGATGGGGAACTCTTCCAATTTCCCGCCAGTTTGGGGAGGAGATTTGAATTTGCTGAGAAAGGGACAGATAGATATGGGAGATGAGGGGGAGTGACGTCGGCAGAGGGGGAGAAGAAGAGGACATGGCCGTCCAGGGACGGTTCTGGGGCTTTGGACTGACCTTCGTGTCATGGCATCTTCTTCGGCTTCTCCAACGAGAAGAGATGAGAGATCCCATGGCCAGCTCGAGCGCCGGAAACCAAACCCAACAGATCCAAAAACAAACTGTACTCTCAGCTCCCATCAGGTCTAGAGTGTGTGTGTGTGTGTATGTATATAAATAGGAGGAAGGTATGATATCTTCCCTCTTTTGCTATTATTCCTGAGATGGGAGAAATGATTGAAGCTGCGGCGGAGGGAAGGCCGATTGATCCAGCCCGTTCTGCTAGTGGGACCCACTTGGATGATGGTGCACTGTATGGTGCTTCTGCACCCGGGCCATGCAGGGTTGCAATTGCAAGTGGGTGTCCGACCAATTCCAAATATAGCAAGCATCTGCATGGAATCTATTTTTGGACCAGGCTTTGGATTTTTAGAATTGAATCCCTGTGTGTTGCTGCTCATATGTTAGAATTGTATTTATATATTCATTTTTGGGATTTTAGTCAGCTTTAATCAATAATAATAATAATAATAGTGTGGCTTTTCTATTTCGGAAATTTATATTGAAGATTTTGCACTGTTGCTTTCTATATCTTATTTTCAGATCTAGTAATGAAAGGTGAATGATGGATTTAAGATACTACACATGAATCTTGCATCGGATTCAAGGAGAATAGATGTATAATCTACAAAGATGGAGACGAGTCCACGACTACAAAATCCAACCTATTTGCATTCCTAGACCGTAGTATGGAGTTGCAATACACTTGGTTTATCTTATGCACTTGCATTTAAAATATTGTAACAAATATTGTAAATTAGTCATCAACTTGGTTTGAATCTTGTATTTTCTCCTCATGTATTGAGTTTGACTCTCACTTTTTGCATTATACGAGTACTATGTGCGTGAAATAGTCTTTATTCATTAGAATAATCATCAATGTATTATGAGATTATCGCCTCGAGAAAACAAAGGCTATTGAAGGTTAAGGTTTTTATCATAATATTTCAATGAGAAATAAATTAATTTTTATAAAATTAGGACTCAATTTCAATTTAATAAAATTTCAAAGATATGAAAACACTATTATTAAAATTTCATTATTGTACATACAGATATTACCACAATGTTTTCAGCATATTGCCTGCATTTAACTACTATAAGGAGGCCTTTGTTTGCTATGATTCGTAAGATTCATACTCTAGAGAATTTTTTTAAAAAAAATTCCAAATTTCCCCCAGTAGGTTGCCCTCAAGCTTAAGCATTAAGAGAGGCTGAGTTTTCAAAATGCCAAAGCAAAAGGAGTTTCTGGTATTTCATAGACAACAACCGAAAATTCCAACGCATGGAATTTCCATAATTCTTGCTTGCAAAAACTCTAATTCTTTTATAGATGTGAAAAAGTAAAATTGAAATTGAAATAGATGTCACATTATTATGGTAAAAATGAGGTAAAAAGTAAGGTAAACCATATCATAGTGTAAAGACTTTTATTACAATTTACCCAACTTTTATAAGGTAAAGAAAAAGTGACCTGTGCTAAAATTTATGGTAGAAAAATAGTAACGGTTGGACTTTACTTTCCCACTCTGCCTCTGATCCCAACTTGGCAAGGAAGAGTGTTTGCCCATTGACCCTCGCTTTTACCTATGCGTTGTCAAACAGATACGCGCCGCGAATGTCTAACTACAGGAAGAAATGATGAAAGTGGGAGATTTGTTATTGTGATTCACAAAGACCAATCTACTTGAGCATAAGGTCACCCAAACGGATGAGGCTTCATTTACGTGGAAAACAGTTTTTTTATTGCCTAAGACATGAAAAACAGTTAGCTGACCTCTTTGAACTTTGAAAATTAAAAGTGGGCACTCTAGGAGCATAACTGATGATAGATGCAAACCAGACGAATTGAGTTACATGAAAATAGTACTCGCAGTTGTAAAGATCGTTGTTTTGGTTAGCCACTGCAAAATCATCTCTAGTAAGGTCTCCTTCCCATCAACTAAAATTAGGCCTTCATGCTTTTTTAATTTTAAAAAGAACAGATTTTGTCTCATTTTCAAAGGAAACTTTGAAGTAGTTTTACTTCATCAGTAGTCTTTTAAGTAGCTAAGTAACATTACGATTACTGATAATAAAAAGACTGCAAATCGCTAGCAGAAATTATGGATTCGCTAATGAAAATTCCAGAACTTACTTTCTCAAAATAGCTACTTTAGTTGGTTCAAGCTATTATTATTCATGCAGAGTATCAAATCTGACTGTTAAAATCACTACTGAGCAAAAGAAAGCCACACCCACAATAACAATCACAAAGCTGTCTACTGTTCACAATTTTAGCCAAATGGATTCTTGTTGTGCCCTCATTTGGGGTCGGCAAAGAAGCTGTTGATCGATGGCATTATCTCTGGGGCACGGTTACGCAAAAACTTCCTCAGACCATGCTCTGCGTACTTCTCACCCTCTGAAAAGTTCTCCAATATTCCAGCTGCTCTGTTTTCCTTGTTGACCCTGTTTTAGAGAAGCAAACACAGTTTTAGGTATGTATCTCTCTTCGTATATCAAAAGGATCCAATGCACTCCCTTAGCTCAGGGACATGAGTGTGTGAGGACAGTGCCCAAGCTCAAAACCCTATTGCATTCCTCGTATAGCACTAAAAAATGATTTATCTCTCTTTGCACTTCAAAAGGATCTAGTGCAGTCCCTCAGCTATAGATCAAATGGGTTAGAGAAATGAGGGTGTGAAGCCAGCGCCGAAGCTCAAATCCCTATTGCATTCCTTTTGTAGCACTAAAAAATGTTGTGCACGTGTGTGCATAAGCGTGACAACCACGATTGACAGTCAATCAAGCCACATAAGAAGAGAAAACACAGATTTTATGTGGTTTGGCAAACTCGCCTATGCCCAGGGAAAACTAATTTCCATTGGATTTTCAAGTTTCAACTCTACATCCCTCTGTGAATAGCTCTAAGGTTACAGATTACATCATTATATAATCAACTCCTTCTTAGCCCCTAAGAAAATTATTAGTCAACAAGAAAGTCTCAGTACAATTATCAAAATACCTATGGCCCTAAACCCCCATGGCCAACGAAAAAGGGTCCAGTGATTTTTTATTTCTATTTTTAGTAGTTCCAGTGAATGGATTTTACAGTATATAATCATACAAAGTTACCCCGTCGGACAACCAACTAAGACCCTCTATTTCCACTCGAACCCACCTATCATCCTGATCAAACAATCAATCTGAAGTCCAACTGTATATTATGAAAATTTGCTATGCTCGTCACCAATAAAATCAATGACACGGGATGACAAATAGAACATTCTGCAACCTGTCTAGGTCCATCCAGAGTCCAACATATCAACATAATCATCATCAAAAAATTGTCATCATCAAAGTCTGTTCACATCTGAAGTCCAACCTCTGGTCTTCAAAGTGATGCAAGCTATCCTATGCAGAGTACCACAAAATTGATAAGACTGATTGAATTTATATAAATGACCAACCTTTTTTTCATTGAATCTTATAATCTCACATAGTTTGAAGCATACGGTTAATTGAAATATTTCCAATCCCCTAAATATGTATGTTCATACTAGTACAACTACCTATGTGAGCAACCGATCAAGTTAGCCATTTTATAAAAAGATTTGACACATGCTCCTGTTGGGGCTATACGCCCCATTTGTCATTTTTATCAATCTGATCTTAGGCGAAGAACTTGGTGGAAAAAAAATATAACAGAATACTCAGAGTCATTGCCTATAAATGTGTAGTTAGCATCATCAAAATGCAGCTCGTACTTGTTAGATGTCTGGCCCACAAAGTTTGCCTTGTAATGACTGATGAGGCCAAGCAACCCACTAACATATTACATGTCCCAGTGCAACATGATGGCCAGATGATCTAGCACATGAAGTCAATGGGCTGTCTTTTCAATAATTAAAAAAAATAGAATTCACATAAATAAAAGGAAGAAATTTTATGATCCTAAGCCAAGGATACTATGCACATCCACACCTTAAAACTAAGAATACAACAAATGGTCAACATACACATCGCTGATTCGGTGTTGCCATGTTGGTACCTTAGTTTGACACACATGCCTAAAGATCAATACCTAGGTCCACAAGTATTACCCGTGGACGAGTAGCCCAACTTTGAAAAAAAATAAGAAAAGAAAGAAAAAAAAGTACACAGTTAACTGATCACAATAATGTCATCCTGATGGATCCCAGAAGACAACAGAATTTTACCCAACAGAGAATAGACAATGAGTAGGAATCTGTCTCTCCCAAAATTATCACCTGCATGAACAGCCGCATGCAATGTTGTGATCAGACGGTCAAAAAGGTGTGGAGCCCAGATCCCCCTTGAATTAAAGGCACCTACTAGGAACCCTCTCACAACCCCAGTGTCAAGAAACTTTTTCCCCTCTTTCAGGGATAGGTAGAGATCCATAAAATTACACGAGCCATAACGGCACAAAACCAAAGTCATGAAAAGCAGCACGCAAATAAGATTTATGATTCCTATCCTAACCCATGCTAGGTTCCTTTCACCTATTCCTTTAATGGAAAGCAACACATACAAAATCAATAGTGCAGCCACACTACATTGCACCAGTCAACTGAATCCATTATCAGCTTTTAAGGCAAGAATAATAATCCACATAGTTTCATATAAGCCTGTACTGTTTTAAGGCAAGAATAATAATCCACATAGTTTCATATAAGCCTGTACTGTTTCATAAAAGCCTGTACTGTTGATATGTCAATGCAGCTTCAAGGGTTACACGAAGGCGGACCCAATTAATTCAACTAGGGGCAGCTTCATGTGAAAGAAATGTTGGGGAAAGGGGCAAATGTTATAAAAAAAAACATATTTAACTTTCAAATTTTATCGGATTTTTTTGTTTAATAATTTTAGAAAATGGGTGGGGGCTTTAGCCCCCATACCCATGTGCCTGGGTCTGCCACGAGGGTTACATATCATCAAATCCAATTTAAAACATATCACAAAATGAGCCCCATCATTAGGGTTGTAAACGAGTCGGTTTTGGCCCAGGAACACGATGGACCCAAAACCGAAACCGTTACTAAAAGGATGGACCTAGAACCAGTTCGGAACCATTTTCCTGAATCCGGAACTGGAACCATTAAGGAGATGATGGACCCAGAACCAGAGCCAGAACTGGAACCATGTATGGGGTGGTTTCGGGTCCGGGTCCAGGTCCAGGTCCGGTTTTATATAGAGAATATTAGAGAAAAGCTAACACGGGTCCAGTTCTATATAGATAATGCATTAGAGAAAAACTAACTTTTAAGAAAAATTTTTAAAAATTCGAATAATATGTTGAGTCTCAGATCCACGGGTCGGAACCAAGGTGGAAACGGTTCCAGATCCAAAAAATAAGATTTCAGACCCAAATCCATTTACTTATCGGGACCTAAATAAGGATTCAAACCTATGAAGCACGAGTACCGGTACAAGTACGCCGATAAGGCAAAATTCTTTTTAAAAAAAGGATACGGGTACGGTTATGGTACGTCCATTAAAGAATTATATTTTTTAAAATTTTAATAATACAATATGCTAATAATTAAAATAGGTTAAAATTCTTAAATGCAACAAGCCAACAATTACTTAATACTATTACAAATTCAACCTAGGGGGACAGCCCAGTACACGAGGCTCCCGCACAGTGGGGTCTAGAGAAGGCAAGATGTACGCAGCCTTACCTTCATTTTGAAGAAGCTGTTTCCGTAACTTGAACCAGCGTCTTCCAAGACGCTACCGGTAAGCCTTTACCGTTGGATCAAGCCGCCCTTCTATTACAAATTCAACCTAATGAAAAAAAAAAGAGCAACAACAATATTATTTTTTATATTTCATAATACAACATTTCTTTTTTCTTCTTCTTCTTCTTCCTCCTTTCCATTTTCTTTTTTTTTCCATTAGAAACGAAGGGATTGCAGATAAGTTAACGCTAAAACCTTTTTCCTTTTAAGTTTGTCGAGAAGAATTAGGGCTAAAGTTAAAAATTATATTTTTAACCTTTTCAAACTCTTACAAAAGTTTTTACAAAAAAAAAAAAAAATTCTTACAAAAGCACCAGGAACGTACCCATCATGTATCCACAAACATACTCATTCCATACTCACAAAGTCAAAACATACTATGTACATGTGACCGTACCCAATACGTTTTTTACCGTACCCATACCCGGTACATGTACGGGTAAGTATCCAGTATAAGTACGTATATATTTTGGAAGTACCCGTGCTTCATAGATCCAGACCCAATTATTAATGGGTCGAAACTTTCAGTTAATTGTCGAATCGGGGACCCATTTATAACCCTATGCATCAGCAAGGACACAACTGTTGTAGGGTCCACCAAATCATTAAAAGGAGATGTTCAACAAATCATCAGAAACATGTACAATGACATCAAAAACATGTGCAATGACATTATCATTACCGGGATAGAATACCAAACGCACAAAGACAAGCAGTTGTTGTTCCTTCAAATCTTTCTTTTCGCACTCATGATTGTTGGGTCTCTAGCCCACTCTTGATTATCTCAATGAATGATCAGAAATTTCTTGTATTTCCCATAAGATTGTCAAATCTTAAAGAAGTGTCCCTGGACCCATTAAACTCAGCTTCCAGATCAGACATCGACATTGCTTTTATTGTTTGAACACCATTGTATTTTTATTTCTACTACAAATCAGGGAAAAAAAATGTTTCTGAATTTCTCAAACAAGCTTGGTTGCACATCAAAACTCTGCTTTGTTGCTTGGGGCAGTAGACCTGCCTTAGATCCATCTTTTGCAAGATGTAATTGATTAGGATCCAGAGCAGAAATATTAACCTCACGACCCTCTATCTAACTTGTATCTTTAACCGATTGATCGTCCATCTCAATCTCTCTCAAGATCAATCGTTTGATCTCCATCCAATTAATCCTCTATAAATTGAGATCTAAACTCATTCCTTCCTTACAAGATAATCTTCTTCAATATGTTACTGCTTCAACTTAGAATGTCTGTCTGCAAACTCAATAAGCCATTTTCAATCATATCTGGGTGTGAACTTAGACTGGGTTACAACTTCAACTAAAATAGTTTCAAATAAATTCGATGAACAAATAATTAGGATTTTCAAACCCTAAGACGACAGCGACGACAGTGATCGATTCTTCACTTGATGTTAAATTAGATTACTTTCTCTAGATGGTGGTGATTTGGGGGAAGAATTGTAAGGAAATACATGGAACCAAATCAGATCTGTGCGTCAAGAGAAGACTGACCTCACTTCGGGATTGGTGAGGATATTGCGCATCAGCTGCATCCCGCAGATTCCAACAGCAAGACCTACTGCCGCGAACAGCGGAAAAGCCTAGCACCATCGACAACAGCAAGATCAAGATCTAAGATATGAAGATGATTGGAATAGATTCTAGAGCAGGGTTTAGAAAGGGAGGAGAAGCCATACCTCGGGCCTGATCCAACGATTAACAGGAGCCATTCACGTGAGGGAGAGAGGAGGAAGCGAAGACGATGACCAGCAACCAAGAAAGCTGACTAGGGAATGAGAAAACCCTACACGGATCTCCAAGTTATATATACATAGATGATTAGACAGAAGAGAGATGGCTCAACCCGTAACGCTGGGATCGTCTTTTGTTTTTCTTTCTAGTTTTTTAGCGACCCAAGAGGAAGCCCGACACGCACCAAGAGAGAAAGCCCAACGCATGAAAAGAAAGCCCACGTAAGTAAAAAGACAACCAATATACACGGTAAGAAAGAGAGATTACCCAAAACTCAAACCCTGAATAGCTCAATAGAAACTATTGCTCCTTACCACTGTGGTAAAGAGTTGATCTTATTATATACTATATACTATCGTTGATAAAGAATATTAGGAGCTTTTTAAATTTTCAAGATCCTATGGCATCCTCATCAAATCTATCCTTGCCATAATAATATAATAATTATTAAATTTTAATAATATTGACCACAAATGTTTTATAAAAGAAAGTGTAATGTGAAAAGGTTAAGTGGCGCTAACATCATAGTTTTATACAAGTTCAGTAATCAACGTCAAGGAGATCAAGTTGCGAGTATCACTCTTCATTGATAATCTAATATGGTAAAAAAAAAATAAACAAATAAATACTGGTTTGTAAGGATGGACTCAAAGAAGTAAACATAGGGATGCTATTTTGTAAGGACTGGCTCCGGAAGGGAACATAGGGGCATTGCAAAAGTAAATTAGTTGGAGAATTTTTTTCTTTTTTTTTTTCACTTTTCTATCCTTTCCTGCAACATGGACTCCCTAATCAACTAAGGTATAACGAAAGACAAGCATTTGTATAGTTTGTCTAGGTCTAGGCAAATTTTTTATAGAAAAAGTTCCGAGGAAATGTCTTGCATGGGGTTTGAAAGGCTTTAAAATTCTTGTGGTCGATTTTATCAATGAAGTTCTCAAATTTAATTTTAAAAGTAATTTCTAATTTATAGAATTTAGCATTTCACACAGGCAATTTTCAGCCATGTTAATGTATTTGATTTTTTGGATTGTTTGATAAATCAATTTTTATTAAAAACATCTCCTTATAAACATGCCCTAACTGTGGTCAACTCACGAAAACCATTGATTTTACTTTGACGAAAAAGCATGGAGCATCACTCCAACTGGGGTAGATTAGGTTCTCAAGAGCCGCTTGCCCTTCAATTGGAAAGTTAGAATCTCTCTTTTGAATGCCATCATCCTCCTTTAAAAGGACATATGTAGATGGGGCTTACTACATGGACACAAAAAAGGACTCATTGCACTCATAAAATAATAATAATAATAATAATGCCTAAACTACCCTCACATTCTTCTCTTCCCACCCACCTCCCCCTCCTCTCCTCGCCTTCCCCTACTAGCCACAATCGGTGGCTTTGGTCTCTGGATTTCCCCCTCTTTCTCTTCCTCTTCCTCTCCCTTTCCCCTTTTCCCCCTCTACTTCCCCTACTAGTTCCCCACCCCCCCCCCCCCCTTCCCATTTTGCTTCCCCTTCTCCTTCTTCAAGGCCCTCAACTTGTTCAACCAAGACTGGCTGAACAATCTTGGATTGTTCGGCTAGTCTTGGCTAAACCTCTCTATTTTTGTTCCGCTCTGCAAGATTAAACAAAACTGTAATGTTCGGCCTCGTAGGGCTAAACAAGTTGAAAGGAAAGAATAAGGAGAGGAGAAGAAGAGGGGGAGGGGAGAAGATAAGAGAAGAGAGAGGTGACGGAAAGAAAGGAAGAGGGAGAGAAAGAAAATGGAGAGCATGATGGAGAAGGAGAGAAAGGAAAAAAAGATAGGAAATGAAAGGGAGTTATGGCGGCGAACTGCCGACCATCTTCGTCGAAGGGAGAGGTGGGGAAGGGCAGGCGAGAGGAGGGGGAGGTGGAAAAGGGGAGGAAAGGAAATGAGAAGAAGGTAAGTGGGAAGAGAATGGTAGTTTAGATATTTTTATTTTTATTTTTTGTAAGTTTGTGAGTTCTTTTTTAAATTCATATAGCAAGCCCCTGTATAGATTTATTTGCACCCACTTGCATTTATAAATGATTCACGTGCCTAATGGGTACACATTATCATGTTTGTCAAGTTTGTTTCCTTGACCAATATGCTTTTTACCCTATTGTACGTAGCAACCAAATCAGATCCGATCAAATCCTCCGCTATTGCCAAAGTCTAACAGAGTCGAGTAACTCCACGGCAAGTTTGACTAAACTTCTTCGTAAATCTGGTTAGACTCGGAGCCTTTAGGTAGAGTTGGCTTTAGTCGTGACGGGGAACCGTTTGAATTTACAATATTGTATAAGTAAGCCATCCACAGAAAAGTCAAAACAGATGGCCGTGTTTTGTTATTAGAAAAGTAGAGGATTTCTTTCACACGAATCCATCTTTCACGTGTGCAACTGTGCGTGTTTGAAAAGCATTTTGAATGGATCGGATGGCTCACGCCAATTTTTTTAATTTTTCAATTGTTTTTTTCCCATCTATAAGGGCTAGGGCCTCACCCTAGGTAGAGGTAAGTAGAGCCCTCGACGAGGAAAGCATAATAGACCTTGGGCAAGGTTAGTCATGGACCCAAAATTTTTATTTGTGTGGGGCTAAACTTTTTTAGACTTTACTAGAACATTTTCACGCCAATAAAACTGAAAGAGAAAAATATTGCATTAACAAAAAAGAAGATGAAGAAGAAATGAGTAATTAAAACTCAATTTCCATAATTTCTGTACTTTAATACAAGTAGGCTTTTTGATTTGATGAATGAGATGAAACAACTTACACAATTTAATGGGGCTACGCGTAAAGCATACAACGATGCTTGATGCTATAGTACTCATAAAAATACCCTCTTTATTCTTATATGGACTTACTCCTATCTTGAATAATGTTGAGCATGTCGTTGCACTTGGACATATATTGAGAAAAAAGAGTCAAACATTTCTGTAGGGCTCATTTACTTAAACCCAAACCGTTCAACATAAATCCTTCAAATATATTGGATATCAAGAATCAGAATACATCCGGCTGTTTGACTTTTTTTTTAAAACATAATTAACACAGTTTTATGTGTATATTTTTTATTTTCTATCAAATAATTAATATAAGCGTGGGAAGGACTCAGATCTACTTTTCTAATTTTCTTATTATTTATTTTAACATATGTCTTAGTTAGATTGAGGACACACTCTTCAATTAAGTGAGCAACACACATAGACAGGATATAAGTGGGCTTGCAAGTGGAACTGCTGTAGCTTTTTTGTTTCTTTTCCCTTTTGTTAGGTAGAAAACGTTTTGGGGTGGGGCTGTGCCTTCTAGATATGTGGCCACAGTCAAGGGCTCATGGGTTTTTTGGTTTTTTGGGTGCTAACCTTGGGCGACCACCCTAGATGCGCATCATGTCTGTCTGCCCTTGAGCAATGTAACACCAGCCCTTTTGTGAGAAAAAGGCACGGCACACCCCCCCCCCCCCCCTCTTTCTCTCTCTCTCTCACTCTCTCAAAATGAGGCCCATATGTCATGATTAAGCTCATGGGCCTGACTGTGCTATTGTAGTTCTTAATATATCCAATCCTCTGGGCCAGATTTAGTTTTTTTCAGTTGATGAATAGATTTTTTGTTAAAATAAACCTGCTAGAAATGATTGCCATGGTTTTAAAACGTGCTTGTGAACACTAAACTAAACCAGTCTTTACAAACCCTTTTACATATCAGCCAACATATGGGTTCTTTTTATGTTAATTTGTTTCATTTCCTTTTTCTTGTGAAAGAAATGATTTTAAAAATATTAAAAAACTATTTTTTTGAATATTTACTTTAATTTTATTAGGCTTTTAGATATATATAACAAGAGAATTTTACCAAAAAAATTATATAAAGAGATTCCCAAATCATAAACCCCATTCAAGATGTGAGTGGACAACAGTGGTCACGTATAACCACTGCCATATTTGTTTTCATTTAATTGGAGAGCATCAAACTCTCCTTTTATTGGAGTTTAAAAACAAAAAGAGATAATTGTCAAAACCACCACAAAGACAACAAGATGAAAGAGGCAACAGAGGAGAAAAAGAAGAAAAAATCCCTAGCAGAGGCGTCAAAGAAGCCCTCTCTGAGCTCACCAAGACCCTAAGCCACCATCTCTTGGGGGTCACCTCCTTCCTCGCCTCTTTGCCCTTCCCCGCCACCGCCGCCTTGTCTCAGCAGTCCTTCTCCAACCCTGACCCAAATCCCGATGCCGATATGCCCTTCCCTCACTAGAATCCGAAGCGATTTTGCCGAGATCGGCAGCCGGCTCAAGACTGGCATCCAACAACATGGCCATCACTAAGATCTCTAAGATAGTATTGAGATTTCTCCCATTTGGATCGGATCAGGAGGAGGCAGGATCAGAGGTCAAAGCCTCTGGCAGCACCGTCGATGTTACGGAGGATGTGTTGACGTTCGTGCGCAATATCGCCATGTAGCCTATTTTTTTTCTTTACCCCTAATTTGGCGAGTTTGATGCTCTCCAATTAGATGCAATCATATATGACCATTGTAGTTCACCCACACTTTAGAAAAGGTTTATAATTTGGGGGTATCATGTAATGATTTTTCTGTGAAATTCTCATATAACAAATATAATACAAAGGTGATTATATTTTTCTTGGAGTACATTTTAGCTTCTGCATGGATTTATAAACATCATTATTGGTCATTGGCCAAAATCCTCTATGTATCGAGTGATATGAGTAGATATTTGTAGAGTCTTAAATGTATGGTGATGTCTTGAAATTTACTGTATTTTATGCTGGTCTCAAACTTGGCTGAATTTAATGTCTCCTTCTCCAAGTAGCTTTAAAACCCGTAAAAACCTTAACTTGAGTGACTCATATGACTCAATAAATCAGAGTCAATCAAGTCAAATGGGCCTGACCACATTTAAGCCACTACGCTGTAAAAACACGCTCTAGTGCATTTTTCAGTTATGAATTATCATGGAATGCGGGCCCAAACAAACTCCAGCCTGAGATTTACAGTTGCCGTGAGTTTCAGATCTAAGTACTCACTAACATTTCCAACCCAGTCCAGACATGAAACATACTTGTCAGTTGTCATTAGTTGTCAAACTGCTAAGTCAACCCAAGCCAAACTGAGTTTAGAATGACATTTCTCATCTAATTAACAAACACGCAGGGTTTGAGTTCAACTCGAGCCATTGCGTCTCAGTTGAGAGTAAGTAAACAAAGAGCTAGGACTTTGCAAATTTTTGTTCCGACAATGACCCATAAAATCCTAAGCCAAGTCCAACTGTCCAACCTGTTTAGTAGTAAATGGTCAGGCCTTTAATTATGGCTTACCTATCCACCGGAACCAAACATTAACTCTAACATGGCCTATGGTAGCGTGCATTGGGTGTTACAAAATGAGCTCGAATTGAACTCAGATGATCCGGGAAAGCCCATGAACAGACTCGCTCATTGATAGCCCTTGTGCCAATTGCCAAAATGGCGAACAAATGTTAGTTAAATGTGACTCGTGCTATCCAAACAAATTAGGGGACTGCAGTCATTGGTCCTTATTTTGCCTCACTTCACGGACCCGAATCCAGACCCAAAAAAATAGGCCACATATTGGGCCCATACCTTATTCTTTGGTTTTATATTAAATGTTCGGGTATTCGGGAGCCATTTTCATCCCAAGATCAAAAGTCGTGCGAAACGTGAGGTTGAGCACTCGAGATGATGCAGGTCTTTGCTGTGTCGACTCTAAGCTGGAAACCACAGACATGCATTCTTGGAAGATGAGTGTAATGTTCCGTAACTTAATATAGGGTATTAGTCTAATTTAATTGTATTCTAGCTAAATAAGCTCTGCTAGAATCTAAGCATATCTGAATTAGTTGTGGGATCGTGTGTGCAAAGTTTCGTCAGTTCTCGAGCTCGTTTGAGCATAGTAGAGGGGTAGTTTACAAATGTTAAAAGCCCTTTTTCATAGTTTTTTGTTTTGCAATATTTTAGGCTTTGGTGTAGAAAACCTAATTGTAAGGCCTTTTCTCTTCTTCACCAAACTCATTCAAACCCAACTCGATTACCAAAATCCCAGAAAAGCCCTTTACTTATAATTACCCAAAAATTGATGGCAGTTTTGTAAACACCCAAGAACCCACTTTATAAAATCTTGCCTATCCATAGCCCAGCCTCCAAAGGAGCTCCGGCTGCCACCATTCGCCACAACATCTTCTTTCTCGTACTCCCCAGATTTCAGCCAACCCATTTTCTAAGCTTCTCCTCCACCAACCACCTCTAGGTATGCTCCTACCTTCACCAAAACTAGATCTTTATGGTTTTTGAGCATAGGGTGTGGTTAGTGTGCTCATTTGGGTCTTCTCTCCCCATTTATCGGTTTGGTTTGCAGTGGGTTTGAGTTTGCTTCGATTTGAGCACCATTTAAGGCTTTTGGAGAACTAAGGCTTGCACCCATTTTATATTTCTCACCATAATGCAAGTGGGTAAGCATTTCCTTGGGTCTTATACTTCTTAAATCTCATTTCTTGTATGTACTTATTGTTGGTTTGGTTTTGCCCATTTACTTGCTTTTAAATGGTAATATGCTAGGATTAGGATGGATGGATTGGATTGATATTTGAATAGGTTAAATGTGATGAGAACAAAGGGCCTGAGTGTCACAACTGGAGCCCAAGAATTCGGGGATTAAGTTTAAACCTAATCAATGACACACGTACTCCAGTCATATACACTTAGACCATGTCTAACTGCACGCACACAAGGAAAAATCACATGTGCAAAATACAGTGTACGCAGAAGCTGTAAGTATCATTGCATTAAAAGAGAATATACTAAAAGTAGAAGAAAACATTAATTACAAGATATACAACAAAAAAAGAAATCCCGTTTTCACAAAAGTGAAGAGACAATTTCTATAAGACAAGACACAAAATGCAGAGAATTAAACCAAACTCCAATTACAGAAGCTAGATGCATCCCACATATCAAAAAGAGACCTATCCTAATGCCATGCCACTCTCCGTGGAGTGATCACATCCACTTATTTAGCCCTGATGGGACCTCTACGGTCTCTTCTGAAGCCTTGCCAACCGGCGACGGGTCGGCAGTGGGATCTGAACCTGCAACACCCAGGACAACTAATGAAAACAACGATTTAACAAAGCATAAGTAAAAATAAGATAACACGCGTAGTTTCTACAAGAATAATTAACAGGTGACAATGCATACAGTTTCAATTTAGTATACTAAGCAAATCGTGTATTTAAATAAAGCATACTATGAGAATCAATGCATAAATGTACTGTACTATGTGGCTACTACATTTGCCATATCCTCCTTCTCGGGATCTATGAGTGGAGAACACCATCGACCGGGCCAGGGTACGAATGGGTCTCAAGTTTTCTGAGGTTCAGAAGCCCCAAGATATGAACACACTGTTACACCAAAGTCAACCCCACCGGGTATCATAAGGCTGAAGCTGAGTAGTGCTTGACCATTTCGATTCAATCTTATATTTGGACTTGAGTAAAACATACAATTCATTGAGGGAATAAGAACAATACTAAATCATAAACGTTCAATTCATTCGTGCTAGACGTTCACACTCAAGTCAATGTCAATAGCCAATGTAAATGAAATATCAATGTCCAGAACATATCAAGCAAATCTAATTCATACAATATCAGAAGGGCATATGATAATCATTCAATCCATGCATAATAGTGGAAGACAATAACCGTCGTCCAATATGCCGTGCAATTCAAATTGATAGGATCAAGACAGTTTACTAGCCAACCCTAATCTAGTTATCCAGTGTTTCTAACTGCGCATGATGTTGTAGTTCTATGTTATCCGAAACACAGTTGTCTTTTTTAGTGTTACATTGTATCGAGAAAGTGCATCGGAGTTCCTTAAACCAACACTCATGGAGAGGTGCTTAACAACTGGACAACACACATGAATGAGTTACAGCCCTCAAAACTATTCATGCTATTCATGTATTCCATTGGACAAATTAAGTGTAACACTCCGACCCAACTTGATCTCGTTTAGCGTCTAATTACTGTTGTTTTTCGTTGTTAATTGTGTTTTGCTTTTTTTTTTTGGATTCGTTGCAGGTCATGGATAGGTAGTTGGGTTGAATTTGACCTGGATTAGGTAGACCAAGCCCTTTTTCGTAATTTTAGCTTTTCTTCGACATGGTCATTTTCGCATCATCTTGATGTCAACGCGTGTCTTTCGTTGAGCTCATTAACTTCCGTAACTACGTCGTTTGTAACTGAGATCGTTTGAATCCGTTGGACCCGGATTTGACTCAAACTGGAAATTGTTTTATGATTTGAACTTCATTGCAATTCTATCTTAATATAAGCCATTCTACCGACTCAATTCCCTCATTCTCTTCCCTCCTCTCACATTGCTTTCGTTGAAGGCTCTCTCTCTCTCTCTCTTGAGTCTTCTCCACCATCGAGCCAAGGAAGAGGAAGTGTGTCCTTGATTCTTTGATTCCTCCTTGTAGGTGAGTGGTATATGAGCTTTGAGTTGTAATATCTTCTTCTCATACACCTTTATTCTTGTATTCTTGAGTTGCACTCATGGACCTTTCATGTTTCTTCTTTTCCTTACATGCATGGGAGATTAGGTGTGTATTGGATGTAAATTGAGCCCCAAGGACAGCAAGTGGTTTGTTGGAACTCCCTTAAGGCAAGTATAACCATAATATGTGAGAACCCATGTTGGTATTGGTTTGATTGTGTTTAATTCACATGAATTTGCAGGGAAAACATGTTTACAGCCCAAATTGCTAGTATGCTTCCCTTTCTCTGTTGGAAATTTGCATATCTATGTCTTTACAGGTTTTCTGTAGTTGATTCAGATTTCCACCCGTGCATGTACGGCTACGCCGTAAGCCACCTACGGCTCAAAGTCCAAAGAGGGTAAATTCCCAGTTTTCTTCTATGGCCAGGACACAGCTAAGCCGTGTATTGTACTACGGCTAAGCCATATCTCAGCCGTGACCCAGCCGTAGATGAGTGTAGGGTGTCTTCTTTGGGATGAACTAAAAGCAAGCAAATGACAGACCTTCTACGGCCCAGCCACGACTAAGCCGTAGAACGAAATACGGGCGAACCGTAATTGCGGGTGAACAGTCAAAGGGAACCACGGTGGAGCCGCAGTGCATATTACGGCTAAGCCGTAAGATGCCTACAGTTAAGCCGTATGTTCACCTACAGCCAAGTCGTACCAACCCTGGAAAATGAATACCAAGGATGGGTGTAATGAAAAGACCGCTATGACCTTCATGATAGAATGTAGAGCACCTAGACTTGCCCAATGGTATGAATGTATGACATGAATGATTTCGAAGGCTGCGGATCATTCATGTTTCGAAATCATTCATGTTCGTTATTCAGTTGTTACGCACCTCCCCATGGGTGTTGGCTTAAGGGACTTCGGTGTACCAACTAATACAATGCAACGCTAAACAATGGTGCATCGAATAACTTAAAACTACATCATCATGCATGGTTAGAAACACTGGATAATTAGATTAGAATTGGCTAGTAGACGAAGGTGATTCTATCTAGTATGATTTGCTTGCATAACATGTTGTATGTTAGTCATTGATCTCCACTCTTTAGCAGATCATTGCATGACACGTCAAAAGTCATACTATGCATTCACCTTGAGTATGTATGTATGTTGTTATTGGATATGCACGCACGATATGCTTGTCACGATCTACTCAGGGTTTTCATGATTGACTCTGTATGGTCAGGCACTACTTAGCCTCAGCCTTAGGATCCCGACGCTGTGAATTTAATGTAGTTTCATGGCCTTGCTGCAGTAAGGAAACGTCTTGGGGAACCGGACCCCAGGAAACCCGAGACCCATTGTACCCTGGCTCGGATAATGGTGTTCTCTGCACTATATAAGATCCCTCTTTTGGGAGCATATGGCAATGTAGTCGCCAACTAGTTATGTACACAGCATGTATTCATTGATTCGCATTGCATATTTCTTTCTTGCACAACAGCTTAGTATACGAATGTGACCTATATTGATTTACATGATGTCCTTTATTCTATTAGACACAGCACGCGTTAACTGTTATGGTTTATACTTTGCCGAATCGTTGTATTCACGAGTTGTTTGTGGTGTTGCAGGCTTAGAAACCCCTGCCGACCCCCCGTCGGTCGGCCAGACTCCAGATGAGACCCCCAAGGCCCCATCAGGCCTAGAGGAGTGGATGTGATCACTCCATCGGAGAGCGTCTTGGACATACATGACATGGCATAGGAGTCTTCTTTTTGAGATCTATCACGCTTGTTTACGTCATGCTTTGTATCTATCATTTTGTTCATTTTGTAAAGCATTCAGATATATATGTCAGTTCATTTTCGTATTTCTCTTCTTGAATTGTGTAGTTTGATGTTTTTGATATCTATAGCTTCTGCGTACATGTTTGGCACGTGTGAACTTCCCTTGCGCGTGTGCATTTAGACCAGGTCTACGTGTACAGGCATGGGAGTACGTGTGTCATTAGTTTGGCTTTTGTTAACCCCCGGACTCTTGGGCCAGCGTTGTGACATTAAGGGATACCTGAATTCCAACACGGAGGCCATACAAGGTCTCTGAATGATACCTACCTTTTTCTTTAATTTTTTAGTGACCTCACGGCTTAGCCGTAGGTGACCTAGGGCGTAGCCATAGGTATCTTACGACTTAACCTATTATGCACTACGGCTCAGCCATAATTTCCTGGAATTTCTTCCACATTTATGGCAGACCACGGTTAAACCGTGCATGATTTACGGCTGGACCGTGATTGTTCTACGGTTTAGCCACGGTTGGGTATGGCTCAACCGTAGCACACCATACGATTTTGCCGTAGCTGGACCGTAGAAGGTTTTCTCCAAATTTCTCCTCTCGGGACATCAAGTCGTAGCTTGACCTACGGTTAAATTATGGCTAGCCTACGGCTCAACCATAGTACATCATACGGCTTAGTCGTAGCCTGACCGTAGTGGAAATTTAAATTTGGATGATCTCTGGAGTTTGAGACGTGGAGCTCTACAGCTTAGCCATAGGCTTCAGAAACTCTAGGTATCGAGAATTTCATTTACAATTCAAAAATTGAAGGAATTCAATACAGATGGAAACAGGAAGAGCTAATCTTTAACAGAAGAGTTGTAAAACATAAAAAACTTGAAAGATTGAGAAGAATAATCACAATCATAGTCTACCAACTTGTGTTTATCCATAAAGTGCTTATGCTTGCTTCAATTGAGCTTTTTCAAGTAAATCGATGTCCTTTGGCTCAAATTAGATGTCTATATGCAGTCCTAATAGCCATGCATGCAAGAAGGAAGAAACGATGAGTGCATGCAGTGCATGAAGATAACGCTAGACTCTAGATGTCATCATGAACCAAAGTCTTACCTTAGAACACACAAGTATTGTACCGTGAAGTTGGTCAAGGAGCTTTTCAACGACGTGAAGAACAAAATCAAAGAAGAAATTGTTGAGAGGAAAAGAGGAAGAGACTGACGTTGAATAAGAAGAGAAGGAAACTGAGTCGGTTCTCTCTCTTTCTCCTTATATAAGATAAGTATGAGATGGACTTTATAAAAAAAGTCCTAGTATTTCAAGGAAATTTTAATTTGAGTCAACTAAACATCCAATGGAGACAAATGAAGTCGTTTGCATGCGAGTCAATTACGAAAATCAACAAGCTTGACGAGATGCACGTGATGACACTAAGATAGTGCATGAATGACGAAATCTTATAAATTTTAAAATGATGAAAAATGGCTCATGTCTACCTAAACTAAGTTAAACTCAACAAACTACCTATCTATGACCTGAAACGTAACTCAAAAAGACAAAACAACATTAACTAAACTAATTCACTGGAAAAATGACTAAAAGAACATTAATTAGTCACTAAACTAGATTAATTAGGGTCGGAGTGTTACACTGAGCCCCATTTATTGTTTGCCTCAAGTGCATGCAAGGAAAGGGGAAGAAAGGGATGTAAAACCCTCATTTATGCACGTAAGCGCCCATGCTGCTGCCATAGGGAGCTTTCCCCATTTTGTGTGGTTAAGGGACCTTTCCTTGGGTTATTTGCTTTCTAAATTCCTTTCATAGACCCCATTTTACTTTGGATTATTCGTGAGACCCTCCAGTGGACCTAGATGACTTGGACCGCTCTTATTACATCAAATAAGAGTGATTTTGGGCAAATGCACTCTTATAGGACCCGTGGTTTAGGCTCGGAAAACAACTTACATGAAACACGATTGATGTGGAGATCAAACCTATGCATCATATTTGTTTAAAAAGACATCCAATTTCACATCACTCATGGTTCGAGTAGTATTGTCCGGTACTCAAATTGTTGTCATGATTTAGGAGGTTGGTTTGTAATTCCTCCTTGACCTTTGGGCACACATTGTTTTTACTAGTGTAGGTTTGTTTTTAGGGGTTATACCCTTTTCTTTGATTGAGATGTGTTGTGGTTTGGCGAGCATTGTCACGCTCTAAAGAGGATTACTCATGGTGTACGTGGACCTTGTTGGGAACTGAATGATAAATGCAAGTAGTTCCTCAATGATTGGATCCTTCGTACAAGAAAGCTAACCCTTCACTTAACTTAGTCTAGCAATGGAGGGGCACCTCTGTGTAAGGGCTATATGTGTGTGGGTGGGTGGCTACGCGGGGGGGTGGAGATTTGGGTCTTTTAGCTGACTGTGTAGCTCGGTATTGGTATTATAATAACCTGAATTTTTATTTTCAATTAAAATTAATTTTGACTTTTGATTTGATCTGTGATGGACCTCACATACATTTATATTATTCTATTTTAAAATTTGAAATTATTTGTGAGACCATATTTTGTTAGAATTTGGCTTATTAAGGAGTCTGGCTCAACCAAAATACTAAAATTGACTAGGTCTTTTGTTGTTGTATTTCTTATCTCAACTCCACGTTGAAAGTAGTATTCAATCCAACTTGTGTATTAAAGTCTAAGTAGAAATAGTTTTCCTTGGCTAAATTTGGTTTGAGAATAAGTGTTTTTTTAGAACTCTTGCTTTTGGCTTTTTATACAAAGAACACCAAACCTCTTCCTTATAGAAAGTTATCTCTCCTCTCTTCCCTCAAGCTCGCTCTTCCTCTCTAAAGTAAGATTCTCTCCCCTCTCTCTTTTCTTCTCATGATTATTGTTTCCATGTTTGTATGTTGGTTTCTTTCTCTATTCTCTCATTATCAGCATAGCACGCTAACATCTTCACCTGTAAACTACACGTTCCCCATTAACCCATCAACCCATCAGCAATAGCCCCATGACCCGAACCCTTAGACCCATTCTTTTCTGGCCTAGGCTTACTGCTCTCAGGTCAGGTTAGACCGGACCTGAAAACTGACGACCTTAGACCTCTTCTTCCCTGTTTTCTTCTTTCCTCGTTCTTCTTCTTTTTCATCTTATTCTTTTTTCTTCTCTGTTTTCTTTCCTTCTCTATATTGCAACCCAATTCCTACTCCCCATTTTCTTTTCACTCCACTGAGACCACATTTCTGCACCCACTGCACCCACCAGCTGCACCTCACCATTACCTCACCTCTCCCCATTATCCTATCCATTTTCGCCACCAACGTTGCACTCCACTAACTTCACCAAACATACATCACCCTCCACAGTTCACAGCCGCACGAGTCTCCTTCTTCCTCACTCCCAACACCTCTTTACTGCCCTTCATCATATTCATCTCCATCTCTATCCTGAGCAATGGCCGAGAACCGTCCCTTTGACCAAACCCATTGCTCATCTTCTTCTTCTTTCTTCTTCACTGTTTTCTTCTCCATCCTTTTTCCTTGTTTCTTCATCGCCATCTATCCAAACCGACCCAGACTCTCTCATCCATGCATATGAACAGCTCCCCCTCCATCGTTCTATCTTCTTTTCCTCTGCATTATTTCCTCCTTCCAGTTTCCCTTTTATTTCCTTCTCTGTTTCTCCACTAATCTCTCTGCAGCCAACGATCATGGCTTACCTGCACTTCTCCATCTTGTTTATGCTTCTCTGTTTCCATCTTCTTTTTCCTCTGTCTTCCCTTCTCCCTTTCTGTCCCATGCCTTTTCCTTTTCCTCTCCTTTGAATTATTCCTTTCCTTTCTTCCTCTTTTTTTCTTGTTTCTGTCTTATTCTGTTGTTTCATCCCTTCCGGTTCTTCTCCATCTCACTGTCATGGCCGACTTCATCACCTCTCTCATCATCTTCTTTCTCTTCTGCTCTCCCCCTTCCTCTACTACTAAACCCAGCCAAACAACCCTAAAACCGTGCCCACTTTAGCAAATCAGACTGAAGCCAACTCTTCATCTTCACCTCTCCTTCTTCTTTTTCCTCGTTCCCTTCTTTCACTGCCCTGCAGCATTCTTCTCCATCTTGTCTTCTTCTTCAACCTTGTCTCTCCCTTTTTTCACTTCTTTATTCTTTTTTTTTCTTTTCTGTTTCCTTTCCTCCCTTATCTTCTGATCATCTTCTTCTTCTTGTACTCCTCTTCGCAGAGACCGAACCCGTGGAGACCTGGGCTTCCGTCCTTCCTTTCTCTCTTCTGCTTTTTTTTTCCCGCGTTCCTTTGCTCCCTTCCACTTTCCCCTCTATGCATGACCGAACCTAGCCCTCTGCCACATGTTTCCTTCTTCCTTTTCTCCCCATGCCACAGCAAAACCCATCTGAGATCTCGCCTATGGCTTCTCCTTGCATTTTTTCTTTTCCTCTTCTTCTTTGCTTTCTTTTCTTCTTTCTTATTCTCTTATGTTTCATCATCTCCTCACTGTTCTTCTTCTTTTCTTTGTTTTCCTTCTTGCTTCTGTTCTCCTTTTCTTCCTGTGTAATTGATCCAAGCCAGAAGAATTCATCCATTCAAATTTAGCCATGGACCCAACTATTCTCGACCCCCACTGTTCATCGTCTTCTTCTTTCTTTTAATCTTCGTTACTTCTTCTTTTCTGATCTCTTCTACTCTCTTTTCTTTTCTTCCCTGCCAAACCAAGCCGCGTGCCACCACCAAGAACTCATTGCCCTGTACCCGAGCCGATCTACACTTATACCTCTGTTACTCTCCGGCCACCTCTGAGTTTCCATGCACCATCGTCAACTCCCTCTTTGTCTCTCATGAAACCATTGAATCGATGCTCATCCGAATCAAGTCCATGATCATCAACCCTATGAAACACAACTGCCTGGAACCAGCAGCTAACTCATTTTGCAAGTTCAAACTTGAACCTACCGAGCTTTGACCATAGTTACCTGGTTCGTAGTTCGACCAATTCGAATTCAAATTCGCAATTCACAATTCGCAAGTTGCTTAAATTTGAAAATTCGATGGGGTAGGATTAGCTAATTCGATTTCCAGTTCGCATAATTTGCAGTTCGAGTTCGATGAATTCGCTAGACTAATTCGAATATATAATTTGATGTAGTTCGATACTATTCGTAAGTCCATTCAATTTATACATAAATATTTTATAGAAATTGGATGCCCTAATAAGCATATAAATAATGACATTTCACAAATAAATATTTAAAAAAAAATCCATCCTTCTTTTAGTTCAAATATGAATCAATAAACTTCAATCATCTAATCATCCATATAAAATAAATTAAATCCTAAACTCCAAATAAAAAAAAATATATAACAGTAATGTCCAGCAGCAAAATAGAAAAAGAAAGTAAGATAAACTAAAAGTTCATTAATTTTAGAATAAAAGTCTTCATTCCCAACGCTTTTTTCCTTTGTCATGAGAAGATTGCAAACTACGTCCGTATGATGAAATACTTCTTTGTCTAATAGGTGGATGTGATTGTAAAGATGATTGAACAACTGCAACGTTAGATGTGCCACTTGGTCAGGATTCCACATTACTCTCATTACGACTTTGAAGTTGAGGCTCCTCATCATCATCTAGTGCTTTCCACCTTAGGTCTTCTAAATGTGCACTTGAATCATCAATAACATTAGGCTCAGGATTAATGTCCCATTTTCGAAATGATCCATCATGGTATCCCTCCTTCATGCGTGATAAAAGGCGAAGATTCGAATGAATAAAGATAAGTTTATCTGCACATTTAGCATTAAGCTTGTTTCTTTTAACATTATGTATAAATGAATATGTACTCGAACTTCTCTCTGCAGACGATGAGCTTACAGGTTGTGCAAGAATTTTTATAGATATCTCTGCTAGCTTCGGTGTCTCACTTCCATATGTTGACCACCATTTTATTGGTGGCATAGTAACTGCATCCACTTTTGCTGCAGGAAGTCCAAAAACACCATCTTTGGAATGAAATACTGCATATTGAGCTCTCAATTTAGCCTCAGCTCCAGTATCCTGTAGAAATAAAAGATTGTAAAATAATTTATTGAATGTGTCAGGAACACAATAAGAACATAATAAATAAAATATTTATAGAAATTTAGACTAAAAATACATACCTTTTATAGTCTTTCAAATGCTTCCATGACTCCCTTTATGACCTCTTTATCTTGATTTGGGGGCTATCTTTTCTCACCACAAGGTGCTAATTTAGCAAGATAGGATGAATCATAAAATCGAGGTGTAAGTGCAAATCCAAGACAATGCAATGGGCTATGCATCATGATCCACCTATTTATTATTACATCTTTCACCATCTTATAAATCTCCTTAAAATCATCATAATCATTGAGACTATCTTTTATTTCACCAAGCATATTATCCATTCCTTCATATACTTCTCCCATCAATGGTCCATCTTGATCACAAAATTTAATCATTTTGAATATGGGCATGGTAATTTTTACAATCTGCCGCACACTTGTCCAAAAAGTATCATCATCGTCAGTAACCCATCGCTTTATATTTTCTGATGTTTCCTTCATTTTTTCGTCACCATGCTTTGCCCATTCTCTCCAATCATCAAGAACAACAATAGATTTAAGTGCATGTCTCATATCTAAAAGCCGTTTCATCATGATAAAATATGATGCAAACGGAGTCTTTGCAACCTTTAGAAGCTCTAATCGAGAATGACTTCTAAATATTGCCAATGCATGTGTATGGTTAACAATATATGTCACAATTGTCTTACACATTTTGTAAATGTCTTCATACCATTTCTAAGACTTTGACAAGTCCTTAAAGATTAGATTGAGTGTGTGACAGGCACAAGGAGACCAAAATATATGGTTATAAATCTTTTCAATTTCCTTACCTGCCAGCTTGCAATTGGCTGCATTGTCTGTGATTATTTGAACAATGTTAGATGGACCTACCTCTTCAATTGCATCTATTAATAAGTTTTTTATATAAATTCCAGTCTTTTCAATTCCAGAGCACTCTATCGCATATAAAAACATCGCCCCATCCTTATTTGCTGCAAGTACATTAATCAATGGCTAATTTTTTACGTTGGTCCATCCATCAGAGATAATAGAAACACCGAGCGTATTCCATGTATCTTTAATTGTTGCAATTTCATTCTCCACTTTTCTTTTCTCCTCATCTAACAAAGATGTTTTCGCCTTTTCAAATGAAGGTGCTTTATATCCATTAAGGAGCTTTATTTACAGCTGAAATCATTTCATGAAAAAATGGTGACCTCAATATGTTGAAGGGCACTCCACAAGCACATAACCATCTTATAATTGCACTGTCAACAGAACCCCTTTCCACTTTCTTAAATGACTCCATAATTGGGTTCTTTTGCCTAACTTGTTGCGGTGGGAGAAGTGTTGATTGCTTTAACTGGAAATGAATTCCAGATTTCTCGACTTTCATAACCCGATCCATAATTTCTTGTAATAATTGAAGGCCTTTAGGTTGCTTTAGCAATGTTGGACATCGAATAATATCCGATTTTTTATTTGGCCATGGCCCAAAAAAGTGTTGATGAACTCTTGTGTAGGAACTTTTGAATTCACGCTTGCAGTGTGGACACAACCAAAATTTACCTGTTTCTGCATCCCCCAATATCGTCACTTCATCCCATAGTGGTTTTCCTTTGAAAAGACTTTCTTTTTCTAAAGGACCATCATTTTGATTACCATCTATATCTTCATCACTCTTCTCATCGATGTACTGTTCATCTTCTTCTTTAATATAGATGACATTATCATCTTCTTCAATATTGATGAACTTTTAAATTCACGCTTGCAGTGTGGACACGACCAAAATTTACCTGTTTTTGCATCCCCCAATATCGTCACTTCATCCCATAATGGTTTTCCTTTGAAAAGACTTTCTTTTCCCGAAGGACTATCATTTTGATTACCATCTATATCTTCATCACTCTTCTCATCGATGTACTGTTCACCTTCTTCTTCAATATAAATGACATTATCATCTTCTTGTTGCTTTCTTTTTTTTTGTCCACTAAACATTATGCTGCACAAACTTTAATATAAGAATAATGTGTTTTTAATACATAATCAATATTACAATTCTATCTCTAATTATTTGAAAATGTGTATTTCTAAGTCATCAATGAGCCATACAAAACGACATTCCAATTAAGAAGTTTTTTCAAATCTCCTTTTTTGTATTTGTATTATTATTATTATTTTTTATATCGGGCCTATCAATGAGCATTTTATTAAAATACTGATGGCTCATAAATATTATACATTACTTGTTCTTCTCAAAGTGTGGCCCATATATCAAAAAAATTAAAGTAGTTAAAATGAATTTTTTTACAAATAAAATTAATGTCTTTCAAACTTTCTTAAAATTTTTTAATTAATTGCTCTCTTATAAGAAAGGGATTCATCGCTAATTTATTTAGTATAAATAAGTGAATTCTTTTTAAAATTTATTCACATATTTCACCACTAATTTATTTAGCATAAATAAGTGAATTATTTTGTAATATTTATTCACAAATCTTGTAAGTGTTTATTCTTACTAATTTTTTAATTAAATTAAAAATTAATTTAATAATTCATGCATAAAAAGGGTCATATTAGTATAAATAAGTGAATTATTTTGTAATATTTATTCACAAATCTTGTAAGTGTTTATTCTTACTTTTTTTTAATTAATTTAGAGTTTAACTTTAATAAATCATACATAAAAGGGGTCATATTAGTATAAATAAGTAAATTCTTTTGTAATATTTATTCACATATCTTGTAAGTGTTTATTCTTACTTTTTTTAATTAATTTATAGTTTAACTTCAATAAATTCTACATAAAAGGGGTCATATTAGTATAAATAAGTGAATTCTTTTGTAATATTTATTCACATATCTTGTAAGTGTTTATTCTTACTTTTTTTAATTAATTTATACTTTAACTTCAATAAATCATACATAAAAGGGGTCATATTATTTTGATCCATTAGAATTTTTTCGTCTACAAATATAAACTAGCAGCTATAGAAATTGAAGGAACTTTTTTACCACATGAGGCTTTAAACAATTCACCAAATTCATAAAATAAACAAAACTAGTTTGATGCTTTTAAGACCGGAAGGAATACAAAATAGTTTAAGAAAATATATATCCCACTCACAATTTACTAAAAAAAAAAAATACAAAGTCCGTCCAAAATGTCATTTGCCTACGGTGTCTTCCACAACAAAACAAGGGTCACCTATTTAATTAAAAAAAAACAAGAGGTTGCCTTATATATATAAAATATAATATATACATCTTTAAATCTGACAATGGATAAGTCCAAAGTACAATATAAAAAATTTTAAAAGCAAAGGAAAGGATGGAGTGACTTAAATGGGATGCATGCTGTGGTTGAAAAAAGTCAACAGTGCATTGCCAGAGATTCATTATTTTGTACGATCAACACTGTGTTACAAAAGATTCATTATTGTGTACTATTGTAACTTACAGAAACTATGAAATATACGAATTGAAACTAGATGGTAGGGATATCTATTTAAATCTTAATGGTTCAAAATTTATATAATGTACTTACTTATGTAATTCTCAAATATTACATTGATCAGAGTTTATCCAACCGTCGAATTGAATGCATGATGAAAAAAAGTTATTATCATCATATTTTTCATCTAAATTTTAATCCAATGGTAGATCAAACTTGGATTAATGAATACTTTATAGATAACCTATAAATCTATAAGAGGATTATTTTGTATGATTTGGATAAGGGTTTCAATTGGGTTTTTTCCTAATCTATATTCATTATCATAAAAATTGAATGGATTATGGACTCTGAATCGTGCATGAGAGAGGGAGGAACATTAAAGCATATGGGGGTGTGGAGTACCATACGATAAAATGAGGCATAGTGCAGTGGGAACGCTGATATCCTTCCCACTTCCCCATCCATCATCCTTATCAATCAAGTTCAACAGCTCACCGTCCCCATTGTCGCCTTCCATCTCGCCTCAATCTTCTGCAAAACTTTTTTCTTTTTTATTCTTCTTCTTCTTTCTCTTCATTAAACATTATGAAGGGAGAAAGCATACCTGAAATCTTCACTTCGCACTACACACACGCAGGAGAGACGGAGAGATTGTGGCGATCTGAAATCTAGATTCCCTGGCCTTGAGAGTTTCTGCAGCTATGGTTGCACCGGATTAAATAGGTATTTATAGATTTTACTTCTAATCTATTTCTAAAATCTGTTACTCTTTGTTTCCTCTTTTGATTAAACTTTCTATTTTTTTAATTTTTCTTGTAATGTTTTGGTAATATTTAGATCTCTGTTTTCTTTTGTATAAACTTCTCTCAAAATAAATTTATTTTTAGAATAGTTTCGACTTTGGTAGAAGTCTCCTTCCTAGTTTCCCACAAGAAGGAAAAACAGAGTTCTGATGTAACACGAACTGTGGTGAATCACAGTTTTTTGTAAATCAGGAATTCGCCGAATTGAACAGCGAGCTGTTCGATTCGGATTGCACGGGATTTGATAGCAGAGTTACCGAACTAGGTAACTATGGATTTGACCCCCGCATCTAGATTCATTCATTTGACTTAAGCTCCAAGTACACAACTAAGTCCCATATTATCATGGACTGACCTACACAATTTTGGGCCAAAAGCCAACATGTGATAATTCTATCACTTTTGACCTGTAATCAAGCTTGACCCAAATCCAATAGAGCCCATGCATGAACCTGAATAATTGGATCTTATTACTAATCCAATTGTAAACCGTTATTAACAGGAACCGCAGACATCTCCGGGATATTTAGATCGAGGTTGGTTAAGTTAATTATTCGCTGTCGATCTAAGCGAGTAGTCTTACTATGTTACCCTAGTACTTGAATTTTCTATTTCTTGTCTCGATTATGCTTTAAATCATAAGGTTGGGTCTTAATGAAATAATCATAAGATTTTCGAAGATTATTAATGCCCTTGATTTGTTTGATGTTTGCTAGACTTGATATTGTTTCCATTGACACCATCTTGTTATAAATTAAATTGATTTGTGTATTATTATCATTGATCTGTTATAGATTTGAGAATAATGTAATTTTGATGAAAACTTGATAACATTGGATTAATTCGTATTCCCAACCCTGATCCCATTTGTGCACTTGAAATTGTGAATTGGAAATTAATGGATTTTTGGATTTTGTTATTTGTATACCATTGATTTCAAAGGCATTCTTTAAAGCATGGGCAATGCACCGTAGGAACACTCATATGTGGATTTTAGCCCTTTTGGGTATGACATTAGGATCAAGACCCCTTTGTGCGATATTCATAGCCTACAGCTAGAGCCACTTTGTTTTGTAGAAATTACCGGTATCTCAGGCCTCGTGCCAACTTTGGATATAAAAATGGCTTGCACCTGGTGGGTACTTTGTGCTTAGCACATGCTTAATTCTAGCGAGCACACTTTGATATTTTGTTTACTGCGGATATGCCTTATCTTTATATTTGTTTTAGGATGTTGCTCCTAAATTGTGATGTCTTGATTAACCATCTTTGGTGTTTTAGAGATTGTACATTTTCATCCTTATTAAATTTGTATTTAATTATGCTAAAAATGTGATTCTCATAAGTTAGTGACTTTGGCTCATGATTTATTTCACATTCATATTGATTACCACTTTCGCTATTGATATTTTGATTCGAATTATTTCTCTTGTTACCATGGTTTAAGCAATTGTGAAATTACCTTTGAAATGTCTGAATTCATACTCCGTGACCCAATTTGTAATAATTTTGATTAATTGTTGGATTATCTTGCTTATTTCCTCCGTCTTGTGTAAACTTTGTTGAAATCTAAGTTTGCCAATTTGTATTTGATCTGAACTTATTATTCGATTTTATCACATTTGAGATTGCTATATTCCACTTCTTGTTGATTTGTTCGAAGCCGTGGCTTCTAAATTTGATACATTGACTGTTACCCGTTTGTTACGGTGTAACACTCCGACTCAACTTAATCTAGTTTAGCTACTAAGTAATGATGAATTAGTTGTTAATTATGTTTTGACTTTGTTTTTGTTTTGTTTCGGATCATGGATAGGTAATTGTATTGAGTTTAACATTAGTTAGGTAGATATGAGCCTTTTTAGTAGTTTTAGCTTTTGTAAGACGTTATCATTCATGCATCATTTTGGCATCAACACGTGTCTTTCGTTGAACTCGTTAATATCGGTAACTACATCGTGTGCAAAACACGTCATTTGTTTTCGTTGGACCCGTATTTGACTCAAACTGTAATTCGTTTAACCTATTGGACTTTTTTGTAAATTTGTTTAATCCTTATTAAGTCTCCACTAACTCTCTCTCACTCATCTTCTTCTCACGTTGGGTTCTTTCTCCTCCTCCTCTTCTTGTTTCTTCGTTCTTCTTCAACAATTAAGCCAAGGAGGGGATCTTGTGCACTCTTCTTCTACATCATCCTTTTGTGTGTATAGTTTAAGGTAAGCTTGAGTTTTGGTTTTCTTCTTCTTCTCCATCTTCTCCACATCATTTTCTAGACTTGCACTCACGTCTCTTTCTTTCCCTCATGCATGGTGATTAAAAGCATGTCTAGAAGTGTGAATTGAGCCCGAGGACAACAAAGATCGTATTAGAACTCATTTGAGGCAAGTATAAGCATGATTTGTATGACCCATGTTGGTATATGTTTGATTTTAAATAATGTTCGTAATCTTGGATGTGAAGTATGTTTACAGCACAATTTGTGTTAGCTTCCATTTGTTTGATGTGGTTTTGCCATCCTTGTATACTTCCAGTTTCTCCTGTGATAGGTTCAAGAAGACGACCTTGTGCAATCACGGCTAAGCCGTAACTGTACTACAACTCAAAGTTCAAAAACTGTCAAAACTCAGATTTCTTCTACGGTCAGGTCACGGCTAAGCCGCATAATGTACTACGGTTAAGCCGTAGCACAGCCATGACCCAGCTGTAGATCAATACAGGGTGGTAGTATCTGGATTAACTAAGAGTTGACATTTTTGTAGACCTACTACGGTCCAGCCACGGCTAAGCCGTGAGGTGTTGTACAGCTAAGTTGTACCCTCACCGTGGCTGAGCCGTGAATAAAAACAGGGCTAAGCCGAAAATGTGGATTAACAGTAAGGGGAACCACGGCTGAGCCGCAATGCAGGTTACCGCTAAGCCGTAAAGTCACCCACGGCTGAGCTGTAAGATCTTCTAAAGGTAAGAAAGGTAGGTATTGAAGAGACATTGTTGGGCCTTTGAATTAGAATGTAGGCAACCCTGACTTGCCCAATGGATTATGATAAGAATTGCATGAATGATCTCGAGGGCTACGACTCATTCATATACATTATCCCGTTGTTAAGCACCTCCTCATGAGTGCTGGTTTAAGGGACTTCGATGCACACATATGATACAATGCAACACTAGACAACGGTGCATCGGTCAACTTAAAACTACATCATCATGCACGGTTAGAAACATTGGGTAACTAGATTAAGGTTAGCTAGTAAATGATCTTGATTCGATTGAATATGGAAATGCATGGCATCTTGTATGACGATCATTGACCTCCACTCTTCTGTATGAGTTGTTGCATGATTATTGTTATGTCCTATGATATGATAAGTCCGATTCATATGATCCGTTCGGTATGTATTCCTAACTCGAGTCTTGTATGTATGAATTGAATATATGAACGTATGAGATAGGTTGGATATGATATGCACCCGTAACTCAAGTTTTTGTGTATAATTGATTCCATATAGTGAGGTACTACTCAGCCTCAGCCTTAGGATACCCGACGGGGTTGAATTTGGCATAGTATATGTATGGCCTTGCTGCAGTGAGTTTATATTTTGGGACTTCCGGACCCCAAGAACCTGAGACCCATTCGTACCCTGACCCGGTCGATGGTGTTCTCAGTATATATATATATATAAGGTCCCTTTTTGGGAGCATATGGCAAATGTAGTAGCCACCTAATTATGTACACATCACGTATCCATTGATTCTGATAGCATGCTTTATTTAATGTACAACTGCTTAGTATACGAAATTGAAATGCTATGATTTATTCGTTGTCACATATTCAATTAGATACAACATGTGTTAACTTGTTATTGCTTATACTTTGCTGAATCGTTGTATTCATGAGTTGTCCTTAGTGTTGCAGGTTCAGATCCCTTGACCGACCCCTCGTCGATCAATCAGACTCCAGGGGAAATCCCAGATGCCCCATCAAGGTTAGAGGAGTGAATGTGATCCCTCCCATGGAGCACAACAATTTCATACATGCATAGGTCTTCCCCACTTTAGGATCTCATTGGATTTTGGGATTTTGGGAGTATGTATGATCTGTCTATCTGTATTTTGATTCATTTTGTATAACTTTGGCTTTTATGTAATCTTTTGTCAATATATCATTTTGTTAGTATGTATTTCCTTGTTTGTTGATAGCTACAGCTTCCGCGTACATGTGTAGGCATGTGTGAACTTTCCTTGTGCATGTGCACCTGGACCGAATCTAAGTGTATATACACGGGAGTACGTGTGTCCTTGATTAGGTTTTAACTAACCCCCGATTTCCTGAGCTTGGGTTGTGACAACAATTTTATAGTGGATCTACTTGCAGAGTTTTATTTTTTCCTAGATTTTATAGTTGAGCCGGACATAGAGGATACATAGGTTGCATGCGGGACCAAAATTGATGAATGAGTTACGAGAATTTCGCATTAAGCATTAGTAGCATGTGTAGGAGTTTATTTGTTTATGTAATTATTGTTTAATGAGATTTATTAATTATTTTTTATATTAGTTATTATGGACCCGTTGTGCCTCGTGATTTGAGGGTCCCAAGGATCTCAGATTTCAAAACGTAACAGATATGATTGTAAAATATTGCTTTGGATAGTATCTGTATCATCCAAAGATGGACCTACCACCAATATTTGGACGGAATATTGAACTCTATGTTTTTGATAGGATATGTGACATCCGAAGAAGAATGATCCACTATATCTGGACAGGATGTGTATCGCCTGAAAACGAGTTGCATCCTATAGATTGGACAAGCATATTCCTAAAATTTAGCTGGTGTGGGTTGTTCGCTAGTATGGCATTGAATGAGGTGTTTCGTCTCTTTCTTATTTTACTATTGCTTTATCATTCATCATTTGGTGTACTCTTCATATGATTACCTGTTTTACTTGTTTTCCTTTAATGTATATTCCTATGGGTGGTGTTTACCCTCTTGTCATGACTTTTGTAGTCTGATGTTGTTGCCCTTGGTGCATAGGTACCGAAATTGGCGTTACCAAGGCAAAAGTGGAAGGTCAGGCGCTTCAAGTGCCTGAACCAACCGATGTGCCTGAGTAGGGGGTAGATGAAGGCTTCAGAACCTTCTAGACTTGCACCCGAGTTACACACAATCTTGGTTATTTTGTTTATCATCTTTTGAGGCCTAAGTTTTAGATGGGCATTATTTTGTAACTAATTAGTTTTAATTACTTTGAAACTTGAATTTAAATCCAGTATTTTTTTATGTGTAAAACTCTGATTATTAATATATGTGATACCAATTGCCAGAAAGTTGTGCTTCCACAGGTTTTAGTAATTGTAATTGTGTAAACTTACAGCGGACCAATGATCTTGTGAGGAATCTTGATTAGGAGCCATGTGCAGCACTTTGCATAAAAAATTTTAATTGGCTCTAATCTCACGTTAGCCTCGGTTTCATTTTGAGGGACATGATAACGGGCTAGCTCAAAGCTTGCTTGATCTACTCTTCTCCATCTTTATTGAGCCAAATATGTAAGACGATATGGAGCTAATGGTTTAAAAACTCACTATGACAAACTAATCTGTGTTCCTTGCCTCATTAAGTCACTGCTGGGCGAGTCAAAGAATTCCTGGTGAGTCATTGAATCAGTAACTGATTGACTCGCCAGAGTTACTTTGCTCGATGAGTATATTATCCAAGTTTTTCAACTATGATTCAACCTACTGGCCTCAAAATGGTTAGGTGCCTGGCTATTTCACCAGCAAACCAAAACCTTAGCAAGAAAACAAAAGCCCATTTCCAGCATGGTGTTCTGCTTACCGACTCATTTCCAGTTTGGACTCCAACCAAACTTCAGGCCAAACAATAAATTAGAGCACATTATTGTACATAAAAATGTTAATATATATATATATCCAATTCGATTCTTTCTCCCTATCCCAGATTTATACTTAACTAATATTATTCAATCCACTGAACTGTGAGGAACCCTTAGATATAAAAACTCGTGTTCCTGTACCCAAATTAGGAAAGTTTGAAGCTTTACTATGCCGGCCCGGCTTTAACACCCCTTAAAGTTAGAAGTCTTGAAAGAATCATATAAATGTATATTATAAACACAAGTTATAATTGGGTTTAAGTCAAATTATCAAGTCAATTGGAAGACTATGGGTATTTGAATTTTCAAATGATTTAAATTGGGCCGGAAGAGTTCATACCATCATTTTTTGGGTTGGATCCTCGCCATAACGTCCTCATCAAAGTCCGCATAGATAGAATTCATCAGTAAGGTCTATTGCCAAATCTGACTTTGGTGTCATTTTCCAATCTACTTTTTATGTCTATCTGATTTGAATTTGACTCAATTTGATACACTAAGTGCTTTGAAAAGTTTGGCACAGTTCATGTAAATCTCTAATTGCATCACCATCTAGTGATTTTATCTCTATCCAAAAGTAATCAAAAGATAATTTTTTTCAATAAACAAAAATGTATAAAGGGATTTTATGAAAAGAAATATCAAATATTCCTATATTTCCAAAAACATATTCAAATATATGTAATGCTGAAAAGTATCTTATATAGTAAATATGATCTTTTAGACGAAATTGTCCTTCACTTTATTTCTCCCGAATTCGATACATGGGCTCAACATTATTTGAGCTCAATTTTATTGCTTTTATTCAATTATATTCATTCACATCCCCCCACACATTCATTAAGTTTTTTTTTCTTTTATCATCTTACATCGATTTATATTTTTCATAACCACTTTGTTGTGGAGAGGGCTCCAACCAAGGACGGATTTATTGGAACAATCGGCTTTTTTATTTTTTGCTAAAATAGCTAAGGAAACTTAATACCCATAAAAATGCTGAATATCATCTCATTTTATTTTAAGGATTTTACAAAAAAATTCACCTTAAGTGACCACTTTACAAAAAAGAAGATGTTACATGTACGCATACCAAAGTGGTTTGCATGCTTTTTCTGTATTTGAACAAGTGTCGACTTTGAGGCTTATTTGTATAGGTATACCTTGAATTCAACCATGATATATTTTTATACAACCCAATAATCATTTTTTCTTCACTTTTTCTCTTCCTCAAGCTTTGAAATCATGTTTTCTTCTTCCTCAAGTGGATGATCTTCTTCCATTTGTGTTTTTAATTAGAATAATTGTGTTGTTATTGACTTATAGGTTGTGCTCTTTACTCTTCTATTTTCTAGTTTTATTCGATTGTTGGTATAATATACTTTTAATAAAATTTATTTTTGACTAGAGACAAATGAAGACGAAGAAGAAAAATGTGAACTTTCTAAAAAAAGTGAAATAAAGGCACCTAAAACCCTTCTACAACAACATCAAAATATAGAAACAGACCAAGATCAAATTAAAGGCAGACCTGTACATGTAAGTCTCAAATTTGAAACAAACATATATAAATAAGTTTCAAATTTGACTCTCGTTTTAAATATAAAAAAACTAAAATGATTTCATATGTGTACATTTATTTATTTATTTATTCATTCATTTTATAAAGTGGTCATTAAAGTAATTTTTTCGTAAAATCTTCATTTAGTTTTTTTTAACTCTTGCTGCGAAAAACCGGTTAAAAACCAGTGACATTAAAATTTTATTTTACAGTCAAACGGCAACTTCCCTCCCAACCTAAATTCGACACGTGGATAAACTTTTTGGGTCAAACTTACCCAGTGGGTCCTACTTCGTACAGAAACTCATCCCAGTCTCCAAGCAGTCAGTGACTCTGAAAACGGATTTGATTGAAGTCTTTCACACACTCCGTACATTCACTTTGAATTCGCTCAATCTCTCTCTATAAATCATCCCATCACAATTCACAGCAGACTGGACTGCCACTGCCAGGCCACGACCACCCACTGCTTCCAATTGCATTGCAGCTTGCAATTCGTCGATTCGTTCGCCCACCATCGATGCCGCTCGCGTTAGCACAAAACGTGCAGTTTCCCTGAGTTGCAGCAGCGTTTGCTCACGCGGACCAAATCCCAAATCGTCAAAAACGTACAGCTCCGAACCTTCCATCTCATCCTTGCCAACCTGTCGTCATCACATCATTCACCAATAACTCTAAATCCAATCCGTCCAATGCTAAATCTCTCGCATCTCGAGGCCCAATCAATGTCCCCTGCCTGCCACCTCCGGTTTTCCAGAATCCGAAACGAAACTCTGCTCCCGCAGAGATTCGCTCTGCTATCTGTTGCAGGCAAAGCGTGGATACGAGATCTATTTAACCAATGAGAGGGTGCCACGCATGTGCTAGTTTGGAAAGGTCGGCCGAGGATATTGCTAAACTTTGATATCGGTTTCGGCGTATCGTCGCGAAAGATGAGGTTGGGTTGGGCAAGACAAGGTTGATGATGATCTCTATCTGACCATTGAGATTTAGATGAGATGTGATAAGAAATGATGGTCATGATTTCTTACGACTTTTTCTGGCAATGCATACTACGTGTGTGTGTGGGTGTCTGCACTGCACTGTACTGCAGTCTACCTGCACTGCATGCACCTGCAATCATAGACGGGTGTCTCCGTACACATCGAGAGCATCTGAAAATGGAGATATGGCTGGGTACTTGTTCTGTCACAGAGGATGAGCCCAGCTCAGCCCGTGGATGACTTTGCTGTCGTGTGGTATTCATATCTAGTCTGTCCTGAGGACGGCAAAGTGACTTGGGGGACTAAAACAGGATTTCTATGCCAATAAAAATCAAAGGCTTCAGGAACACAATTGGTGTTGAAGAAGATTCTATTTTTCATCCCCACCTTTGGTAACACACCTTTCATTATGATAACATGAAATTTACAGTAGCATAGAAAAGGACGTCCACTTTCCATGCTTTTTCTGCAAGGACAGTGGTCTTATAAATGTACCCAGCTGTGTTGCTCTGAATGTGATGGTCATGGGAGTGGCTGTCTTCACATGGCAAATGATTTTTTTCATTTCATTAGAGGACATTCTAAATGGGCCCTCCACAAACTTCATACCTTACCACTTGAGAAAGTGCCGGTATAGTTGTGCACATTATCATTCAAGGTGGGAATTTCTCTAGGCACTCTTCCCTTTCAATCATCAAATTTTCAGTTTACATTATAGGAAACTAATTTTGCATTTTTTTCTCTATGTCATTCGACTTTCTTTAGGGTCCTTTCAATGGCTTTATTTCATTTTCTGATCGCGTCAAGATTACCCTCTCCTTTCACAATTTCTTATTCAATGGAGTCTTTGTATTGTCCTAGTCCTTTTTCCTGGTTTTCCTTGTCCCGATTTATCATCAATCACACTTCATACAATTGTGAATCATAACTTCAATGTTGTGGATATGACACCATCGTTGTGTGCATTTGTGCGCAAGCAACCAATATCAACAATTAACCACATGAAAACAAGAGATTTATGTGGTTCAACAAAGATGCTTACATCCACGGGAAATCAATTTCCACTAGGTTTTCCCCCAATCTATAAATCACAGCTTTGGAATTTCAGCATATGGTTAGGGTTACAAATCACATCATATATATAATCATTACTTCCTTATCCTCCAAGAATTCTATTATTAGAAAAAAGAAAGTTCTAATCCTATTAAGAAACTACTGTTTAATAAACAGAAAATTCCTAATACAATTAGAGAAACTACCCAAGACACTGAACCCAATTGATCTAAACCCACTTGGCTAACAATCTCCCCCTCCAGACCATGGAAAAGATACCCTAAACCCATTACCAGGAGTTTAGCCTTGTCAATTCTGAACATAGCTCCAGCTTTCCCTTATATATAACAGTTGCTATCATATTTGAGGAATTCTTGTTAGTGTGAGCCTTTTTCAGCTTTATGAAGTTCTTTTCAATTGCCTCACAATTCTAATGAAACTTGACATTAACGTGCTTCATACGACCATAGTATGTAGCATTTTTACTAAAATCCACAGTACTCTGACTGTCACGGTAAACTACATATTATTCTTGTCTTAAGCCTTATTCTTAAAGGAATCGCTTCAACCAAAGTATCTCTCTTATTGCTTCATTAGTAGCTATGTATTCCGCTTCAGTTATAAACCGTACTGTACTGTACACTTCTACAACTTTGATTGCCAGGAGATATCTCCCCCTACGAAAGTAAACAAATAACCAAAAGTCAACAACCGACAATCAAGATCGCCTGCAAAATCAGCATCAATATCACCTTCCCCCTCTAGTTTTGAGCCTCCAAAACGTAAGAACAACCTGGAAGTACCTCTCAAATACATGAAGATCTACTTCATTGCTTCCTAATGTTCTTTTTAGGGTTAGATAGAAATTTACTCACTAAATTCACAGCATGAGCAATGTTTGGCGATGTGCAAATCATGGTATACATAAGACTCCAAACAATAGAAGAGTAAGGAACATATGCCATTCATTCATTTTCATCATCTGTAGTAAGACACAAGCGTTTGCTTAATTTGAAGTGGCTGGCAAGAGCCATGTTAACTGGCTTAGCATTCTTCATGTTGAACCGCTTGAGTGCTCGTTCAACATATTTCTCCTGTGACAACCACAGCTGCTTATAATTCCTATCATGACGTATTTACATGCCCAATATCGTTCGTGCAGGACCCAAGTATTTCATATCAAATGACTTTGACATTCCTCTTTCAACTTGCCAATCGACTTGCTAGCCTGGCCAACCATCAGCATATCATCTGCATACAAAGAAATGATGATGAACCTGCTATTGATAAATCGACGAACATAAACATAGTGATCCGCAACTGTCCTCCTGTACCCATGACTCAATATGAATGAATCAAACTTCTTGTACTACTGTCTCAGTGCTTGCTTCAGCCCGTAGAAACTCTTTTTTAACTTACAAACCATCTGTTATTTTCCCTCTACCTCAAACCCCTCTGGTTGAGTGATGTAGATCTCTTCTTTTAAGTCACCGTAAAGAAATGCAATCTTCACGTTCACCTATTCAAACTCAAGGTCCATACTGGCGACTAGACCCAAGACAACTCTAACAGAAGTCATCTTCACAACAGAAGAGAAAACATCACTGAAGTCGATACCCTTCGTCTGTGCGAAGCCTTTTACCACTAACCGTACTTTATGCTTCACCAGTTTTCCATTCTCATCCCTTTCAGCTTGAACACCCACTTGTTTTTCAGAATATTCATATCTTTAGGAAGTTGCACAAACTTATAAGTCTTTTTCTTCTTCAAAGAACTCATCTCTGCATAGCCTTCATCCACTCATCTTTATCATTATAAGTCATTGCTTATCAGAAGCTCCTTGGCTTTTCCTCATCAGTAAATAAAATATATTCGGAATATTTAGTCGATGATTGACGCTCTTATGTAGACTTCCTAACTTGAGGTTCCGTGGTTTCTAACCGAGAAGACTGCATCTCCCCTTGCTCAACACCCTCATCATCTAGCAACCCCTGTACCTCATCACGATCCGGATCGTTTTGTCCACCTTCTCCGCTTGTAGTCTACACTGGAGAAGGAGTCAGTGTCAGATCAACCACTCTATCAACTATTTTAGAAGATTTATCAATTTCTGATCATTTCTAAAGAACTGGTCTTCATGAAAAACCACATCCCTACTTTTGATAATTTTTCTCTTATCTGGATCCTATAACCTGTAGCCAAACTCATCTTCACCATAGCAAAAAAAAGATGCAATTCACTGCATTATCGTCCAACTTGGAACGCTGCTCTTTTGGTACATGTGTAAATGCTTTATACCCAAACATCTTCAAGTATGAATATGAAGCATTTTTACCTGTCCATTTTCTCTCTGTAAGATCAAAATTTAAAGGAATTAAGAGAGATCTATTACTTAGATAACCAACAGTGAGAACGGCTTACCTAAGAATGACTTAGGCAACCATACTAATCTCATCATGCATCTCATCTTCTCAAGAATAGTGCAGTTCATTTTCTGTGTTACACCATTGTGCTGTGGAGTACCATAAACTGTATTTTCATATCGAATGCTATGCTTCAAGCAGTAGCTTCTGAATTGGTTGGATGTGTACTAACCCCCATTATATATACGGAGACACTTTAAGAGTTTACCTGTTTCTCTTTCAACTATGAAATGAAACTATGGAAAAATCCGGAACATTTGATCCTTTGATTTCACTGCATAAACCTAGACTTTTCTTAATGCATTATCGATGAACATGAGAAAGAACTTATTGCCACCCAATGATTTTACCTATAGGGACCACAAACATTATAATATACTAAATCCAACACATTATATTTCAATTTTGATATCTAAGATAAAGCAACCTTATGCTGTTTGCCAAATAAACAATAATCATAAGGGTCAAAGAATGTACTTTTTGGAGCAAGGAATTAAATCCTTCTTTGCCAACATCTACAAGCTTTTCTCATTCGTAAAACTAAGTCTCTTATGCCACAGATTTGGAGATGAATTGTCTTGAATAGCATTCAACACATCTTTGTATACTTTACATGTGTTCTGTAAAGCATATAACTCGTTTTCCCTCTCGTAATAACAAAAAACCCTTGAGCGAGCTTCCATCTGCTATTTCCAAAGTAATTATCATAACTTGCATGATCCAATGCAGTTCCGGAAATCAGATTCAACTATAGAATAGGAACATTTCGCATATCTTTCAGTGTCATTGTGCAACTATTATCGGTTTTAATGTAAACATCGCCGATACCAACAATCTCTGAATGACTTAGGTTGCCCATCTTTACAGTACCAAAGTCACATGCTCTGTACGTCGTGAATATCTCCCTATAAGGATTAGCATGGTAGGATGTTACTGTGTCAACAACCCACTGAACCTGATCATCTGCAACGCTTAAATACTCGTTATCATTGTCGGTGAGCATCACTACTTCATGTCCAAAAGTAGCTATAATGTTATCACTATCCTTCTTTTTTTTCATGTTGGATCCTTTCTATTTCTTCAAAGCAAAACAAATTTTCCTGATATGACCCATCTTGCCACAGAAAAAGCATTTTACAGACTTTTTTCCAATTGTGACCCACCTTTAGACTTGTTACAACCCCCTTTTGGTCCTCTACTCTTACTCCTCCTCCTGTTCTCAGTAACAAAGGCTTGCACATTATTTATCCCTGCGGTTTTCTTTCTAATTTCTTCATTTTATAAACTACTAGTAATCCAACTCTTGAACAATATACCATCTAGAGTAGAGTTACTCACAGAAACAACCAATGTCTCTCATGTATCCGGCAAAGAATTCAAAAGCAACAAAGCTTGCATCTTATCATCAAGGACCATTTTCATTGTAGTTAACTGATTGACCATACTTTGGAACTCATTGATAAATCTTCGATCTGACCACCGTCCTTGAATTTCATATTTACAAGCTTTCTGATAAAAAATGTTTTGTTCACTATTGTCTTTTTATCATACCTTGTTTCTAACTTTTTCCAAAGGATATGTGCATTGGTTTTATTAGACACATGATGAAATATGCTGTTATCAACCCATTGTCTGATGTGACCAATCGTCTTTTTATGCAACTTGTTCCATTATACATCTTTCATATCTGTTGCTCGAGCACTATCTCCCTCAATAGGATCATAAAGGTCCTTGCAATAGAGGATATCCTTCATCTTCGGTTTTCATATCAACCAATTGAAATGGTTGCGCTTAACCATAGCAGTGTTAATAATGTTGTTCTCCATCTTAATTAAATTAAGAAGTAGGAAAAAATAAATAACTAACATTGACCTTAACTCTTGCACCACACTGTAGATCTTAACACCACGAGCACGCTAGAAGAAGCAGATTTGAAATCCGACCTTAGATGGCTCTAATATCGCAAAAAACAGTATTCTAAGATCCTAATTAGTCAAACTCTCCTATTGACTGTTGAATAGCCAATCTTCTTCTACAAACATGTAGATCTGCTCGAAATGAGTTCGTAGGCATAAACGGATCTTCGATCGGACGTCGAATGATCAAGATATTGCAGAAACAAAATTTTGCCGTCAATCCCGGTAAAATCTGCCTTTGCCCATATGATCATGCTGACGTACGTTGGCATCAGCCTGGTAATGTCACTCTGCTGATGTTTGTTGATGTTAGCGGCTGACTGGTGCTTTTTAGGTTTGAACACTGGTCAGGTTGACCCAATCTAGAACCGCCCAACCTGTTGGTTTACTTTGGGCTTCTACACCACAAGTCAGGTCGAACTGACCCAACTTGAACCCAACCTGACTTGGGTTAAGAAGCCCAAGCTAAGATCCCTTCTTCCTCCTTCCCTATTCTGCAACAGGGATAGAAACTTGCAGCCTCCTCCCTTCTTCGGGTATAGCGAACTAAGACTCGCAGCAGGAGGCTTCCGCTTCATCGATTACGCATGGTGACAGATGGTGATGGCGGCTGTGCACGGGAGTCAGTTCCGGCGGGCAATACACGTAGAGGGAGCATCAATGATGAATGATTTTGGTGGCGAAGGAGGCGCAACAATGACGTGAAGACCTGCAATTGCAGTGGCGTTCTTCTTCTGATAAACCGAAACTCTCTTTCTTCTGAACTGTGGCCTAACTAGCGTGATCTCTGATTTCTCTATAATGAGGATTGCAGAAATCCAGATCCTCTGAGAAGATCTGATTCTTTGATCTTTGTGCGCACAACCTCCAAACCCTAGGAGACCCTAACCAGACTCTAATACCACTTGTTGTGAATATGACACCAACATTGTGTACGTGAGCAATAAAAATCAACAATCAACCACACAACAAGACAGGAGATTTACGTGGTTCGGCAAAAATGCCTACTTCCACAAGAAACCAATTTCCACTAGGTTCTTCTCCAATCTGTGAATCCACAACCTTGAAAAATCAGCATATGTTTAGGGTTACAAATTATATCATATATATAATCGTCACTTTCTTATCCCCCAAGAACTCTATTCTTAGAAAAGAAAAGTCCTAATCCTATTAAGAAACTACTGTTTAACAAACAAGAAATTCTTAATACAATGAGGAAAATTATCCAAGACATTGAACTCAATTGATCTGGACCCACTTGGCCAACACTCAGCAAGTCTGAAAAAAGAACAAGTTTGAAGTTAGATATGCATTCAATTATAAAAACTTTACCAAACTGAATTTCGAACGTACTTTAGGAAAAGTAGTTGACATTATTAAGAAAATGTTCTAGCAGGATGATTGACAATGATGATTAGCAGAGTAATTTTTGCTGTCATGCTTTATAATCTATACCATTGTATAAATGACTCACCCTAACTCCCTCAAATTATTTAAATTAAAATGTTTAGAAACATCTTGGCCTGTGATAGATAGCCATTAATGTCGCTACTGCGAGGTTTTTGAGATGAAAAGTTTGCATTTCAAAAAGATTAAGTTGGTGAAACAAGAAAATGAAAAAATAAAAAAAATATGATGAAAATTTAGTTTTTTTGTGGCTTCTAATCGCTATATATGGATTCTCATACACTCCACATTAATGAAAATAGCTCAAAATTTCTATTTAAAATGAACATCACTTTTTACTAGGCCATGCCTCTCCCACTAAGAGACAAGTTTGCAGGGCTCACTTGGGACCCTTGATGATCAGTTCAACACCATCACACTCGATGACTCTTTGTGAATAGTTAAAATTCATATTTAACACTCATCTAACTATTATTCAACTTTGAATAAAATGGAAAAAAAGTTGCTTTCTAAAACTATTAAACGTGTGGCTCATAGATAAATGGATTAGGATGATCTGTTAGTTTAGATATTTTGTGCACTACTAGGCTCACTGAGATATTTTCATCCCTCCCCTCTTCATGATTAGCATAACCCAAGGTGGAAACCACAAAACTTACTCACGACTACTTTTGCAATGACCCATGTAATACATTCAGGCTCTTTGTACTCACAAACCTTAGTCTCAGGAAAGTAGAGCCTTGGTAAAAATGTAAGGATAAATTCAAAATTAGAGTTTCTATTCACGATCAATTGGATTAAATATCATGGAATGTAAAATAATCTTAAAGACCTAAAAATTAATTTAAAAACTACTATGAAAAAAATCGGTTGTTTGGATTTTTTTTTCAGTATTTTACAAATTTCTCTGTTATTATTGTAAATTCCATTGATGTTTTCAAATTTGGTGATACTATAAAAATATCATGATGCCAATAGCAAAATACCATTCGAGGTACAAATAGCTATATTTTGGTGATACTATAAAAATGTCAAGATGCTAATAGCACTATAGCATAATACCATTCAAGGTATAAATAGCAATATTACATCACCAATATTTGTGACAGTTGTTCTCTGAAATGTTCTGTAGATGGAACCACAGTCCAATAAAAAATATAAATGAAAGGAAGCCAATTAGCCAACACACTCGTAGTTGGGAGGTGTTGGCACTTCCGTATCAAATATTACACTAGTGGCCAGGATTCTATCCCAGCTCTCTGGGATGATAAAATTACTCTTATCCAACAAGCCCTAGTAAAAATCAGATGGGTGTGTGTGAAATGAAAAAGGAAAGAAAAGAAAAGAAAGTAAGATGAGCCTAATCTTGGGAGTGCCATGGTTATGGAGGGCCACCTAACTCCTAAGTCCTATCCATGGTGGTAACCATCATCCATGTCGTGAACCGTGGTCCCAAAGGTACATGTTTTGTAGTAAAAGAATCTTTTTTGTTTTATCGATGACGAAAACTTTATTAATTGAACAAACAAAAGAACAAGGATATGAGAGCAATTTTTCCTTTAAATTGAAACAAATAGAAATGCCAAACCTAAGCACCCAAGGCTAGCGCAAATTATATAGATAAACCCACCCACGGAAAAGATCTATCTACCCCTTGTTTAGCCAAAGCATCCATATACAATTGGCACACCTTGAGATATGCAAAAAAGGAACTATGAAGGATGAGGAAAGCTTTTTAATTTCATTGATGTGAAATTGAAACTTCCAAGGACTAGAATCACCTCTCAAAAGCTACCCCACCACGTTAGTAGAATCACTCTCCACCATTAAAGAACTATGAAAAGAAGTCAAGAAGATGCGAAGAGCCTCCAGAATTGCCATCGGTTTTGCCACATTGGAATCTCTAATCCCTACACTTTTAGAAAACATAAGCAATACTTCACCATTATCATTACAAAGCATCCCGCTAATACCTGCCAACTTTGGCTTGCCTCTCGCAGTACTATCCACATGAAATTTAAATCAACCACGAGGACAGACTCTATGCAAGTTGCCCAATTATAAAACAAATCTGACACATTGAGATTGCTATAATCCTCTCTTACCAAAGCCCACTTGGCAATAGAAAACTTAACCTTCGAAATCAAATCCTCCAACGAAATCGTAAAACTTTTGTAAATCCTCTCATTTTTTTTCCTTCCAAATAATTCAAAGGATGACAAAAGGGATGAACCATCATAGCAATGACCCACATCCTTGAAAAGGAACTATTCATTATTTGTTTTTGCTTCTGTTCAAGACCCTATAGTTGCCTATATGTATACTCCCATGGGCCCCTGTTCCTTTTTTTATTCCTTTTTCTCTCTCTTTTTGAAGAATTAGAGTGTTTTCCAATGTAATTTATGCCTAGTTTGTGCATCACCATGTCTAGAAATCTTCTTATTTGGAGTTTATCATCTCAAAATAATGTCGAACAGATTTTGGAGGGGGGAAATAAAACAATAGAAGATAGAAAACAATTTAAATTAATATAACAAAAAATGACTAAAATCTGAGTATTATGGATCAATCAAAGAGATACATCAGGGCATTTTTTTTACTGTTATGTTGAAAATATCATGATGTTTTCATGTTTATTCTCTACATTATTTTCTTACAAAGATATTTGATAATTTTTAGAGAAGGAATTGTATTTTTGACGGGGTGATCCAAGCCATTGATGAGATGGGCTTCATGTAAGGAGGATGCATGGATCCACAATAATCTTGTTACTTGTAATGATCTGTTTGTCTGCTATAGATTTAGGATTTAGGTCCATCAAATCCAGCTGATTGTGGGCCGTTGAAGGAAAAGTTAAGATCCTCAAATTTACTAGATTTGTGGATCATCACCATTCATGACGGCTGGTCCAACCATGGCCAATTTAGGTTTCACCTGTTCTTAAACAGTTCCATGCATACTTATGCTAATCAAAATGCAAATAAAACATTAGACTATAGTGTGACAGTAAATTATATAATTTTTTGGTGAACTTTATTATGTCCAGACTTCATGTTTCCTATTTGATACCATGAAAATGGCCATTGGTTCGGTACAAAGAACTGTGAAACCATCCTGGTAAATGACAATCAAATGCTTCCTCAGAGGCCTGAAAGGGAGTCAGATGAAACTCGAGGTTGATCTGGTAGTCTGAACTCCGAACAATACAAGAAGTCATGCAGAGAGAAGTGCTTTGTGTAAGGTCCTTGACAGGAAAAAAGTTGTGAGAGACCGTGAAATCTTAAAAATTCATGCAAGAGCTGCACCTTTACCAACCAAAATCCATAACAGGCTATTTCGATCATAGCACCACATCATAACTGGCATACGTCTAAATCTAGGTTACTTTGAAGCCCCCGGGGTGACCTGAACTGATTGTTAACTGTATCCCGGGTTTCCAGTGTTGAAAAGCATATTTACTACTTCTACTAAAACTTTAACTCGAGGATTTAGTAGAAATGATTAGATAGGAAAATTTAATATGATATCAAAATTAATCGGTCATAAATTCAAGTCACAAGAGAAAGGACTTGCATTAAATGAATGCATGTCACCAAAAATGTGCTGATTGGGTTCCACTTGAGAAAAAATATTGAGAAATGGGTTTCACTAGATAAAAAATGTTGAAAAATATTTTCACTACCTTTACTAACACCTTAAAATTTTATAGAAATAGTTAGCCAAAAATTTTAATACAGAATTTATACTTCATACAATGAAAAACAAAACACCTGAGTGATACTTATAAACAATATATTATAGTAAAATCCATGCTAGAAATATAGTACTAAGAATTATTTCATGCAAAAATAGAATGTAAAAGCTTGTGGTGAAACGAGGGAACACCGATGTTAAGATGATATTTATTTTATTTTAGTACACGTCGATTTTAGAGGCAGGTATGGAGTCAATTTGGAGTTCAACTGGTCCCTTGGAAGTCGCAATCTACAGTATAGTGTGAACCCGACCAGTCTACATCCCTTACTCCTGGGGTGGGAAATCACACGCTCATATCAGACTGTGTTGATGCTACATTGTCGCCCCTCCTCAAAACCTACGATTTGGAAGCTAGCTTATCCAAATTTGAGGACCCAAATGATTAGTGAAAAAAAATGATGGAATGGGAATGGTGGAAAACTGTTGTTATTGGCCATTTCATCACAAACATCATCCTGGGCCATTGCTATTATTTGTTGGAATGATAAGATAGCTCTTACAATTTAGAACTTCTTGCATGTGGCCCACCAAAGAAGCGACACGCAGATCTATAGTTCAGATCTGTCGCCAAAGCTCACAAAACAATGCATGAGCTCTCCATCCTTTCAACCTCGAAGCAGCTTTCAATTAGTTGAGACTTTAATTACATTAATTGTTGATATTATTGTACCATTAGATAAGCTATTGACATTTCATCAATTGATGGCCTTTATTGGAGGGTTTCCCCTCCTTGTTTGCACCATTTGTAATTGATATCACCGTTGCCTTTATCATTTGAGTGGACCGTACCGTTATTAGTATAGCTGTCTCAAATCTAAATGCTTGGCTTCAACCTTTGGATTCCGATCCCACACCTAGCACTCAAATACGCAAGGAATGGAAATTGTATTTGCGATCATGGGATCAAACTCTAAGTTTAAACCACCCGAGTCACCAGTATATTTCTCCAATTTACAACTGTAATTGAATGAAGAACTAAAAGCTTATAATACTTCAAGACTTCATGGAGGATAATTGGGAGCTCTCTATGTTTTCTTCATTCGAGTGGGGGTCGACCTTAATTACATCATTTCATGTCTAATATATCATTACGTGGACCCACTAATATTTTTATTTTGCACAGGTTAACTATAATCCTCACCAGCCAATCCATTGGTAACTCAGGGTAAAGTACCTCGCTACCTAAAAACAATATTGGGTGAGTGTTTGTACAGTCACACTGTAGGTGTGTGAGTATTTAAGAGAGAGAGAGGTATACTATAGGTGTGTTAGTATTTAAGAGAGAGAGAGAGAGAGAGCCTATAATTTTTGCCAGGAGTGGTGCCAATCTTGTCTCTTGTTTGATAACACCAGTAGGGACGCAACTTGAAGGGTTCTGATTTGATATTAGCACATTCCAAACTTGATCCAAGTGTCATATGAAGCATGGACAAAACCAAACTAAAACCTGGCCCAGGTCAAACCTAAATATAGCTGTCCAAACCCTAGCTTTGATTATGGATTGCACACTGATGCATTTCATTTCATTGGAGTTTACTTAGCTTAAGTTGATTATCCAAATATTTTAGTTTTAATTCTAAATGGATATAAATTTAGAAAATGTATATATTTTGTACAGAGTATAGTCAAATATACAATTATTTATATACTATACCTCTACCAAATGCATAATATCTTATGTGATACTATGTATATAATTTGTAAGTGAGAGGTAAAATGTATAAATATAGCAGGATGGTATGCCAAAAAGATCTCAATGTGTATATAATTTTCTATAAAAATCATCTCAATTAGATCATCATGACCATTATTTTGAGAGCCTTAAAGTTTAACAATTGAGTAATTTATAGGAAAAAAACTCTTTAGTTGGGCACTATATGCGATTAGTTCCAAATAAATATTGTACACGGATTGAATCCTTATAGCTTAATTTGTGCATTTTTTTTGTTTTGTTTTTGTTTTTGTAATGTGGAGAAGAGTGACGCTAACTCTTAACCCCCCACATCCTCCCTTTGAAATGCCGGCATCTTCATAGGCAAAGAGAACGGGCTTCAAAGAGAAGCTCTCCGGTAAAACGAATGCCAGTGATTCCTCTCAGATTGTCTTATTTGCTCCATTGAGACCCAAGGAGGTCATGATGCGGCCAGGATCTGGAATTTAGTCACCCCCTGAACGCTGAGTAGGCAAGCAATCAGATGCCACCGGCACCTTCTAGAATCACTGCTAGAGAAAAAGGGATGAGACCAAGGATCCAATACACCTTTCTCTTTCGAACCAACAAAACTGGAGATGGAGAAAGAGAAAGAAAGAGAGAAGAAGAAGAGGGCTAGCATCACTCCTCCCCACATTATGAAAAAAAAAAGCACGAAATCAAGCCTCAAGGATCCAATCCGTGCGCAAAATTAACTTGGCACTAATCGCATTTAGTGGTCAGCTAAAATTTTTTTTCCCGTAAAATCCTCTAAATAATTTCTTAAATTGCATTTTTAATGAAATTTAATCCAATATTAGTATATATTTTAAATTACACATTCTGACCCCTTCCAGGGCATCCAAAATATTTTTGGTAAAAGAGAGCATCCAAAGTTAAAATCCAAGCTTGAGCTACAGTAAAACCCAAAATAAGTCCAAGCCAAAATTCACTTTTGGACGGTCAAACAAAGTGGGTGGCATTTCCATCCAGCCCAAGTTGTCCCTCCAGGCATATTTTAACACGATCGTCCAACCAGAAAAACAAAAAGCACGATCGATTACTTTTGGAATAGTCGTTGTTGATGCGGCTTAAGATAACTACATTCTCCGAGTTATTAATGACTCGACTGCAAATGACGACCGGCCGCTTCTATTGCAGGAGGGTCTAAGTTTTCTGCTGAGCGGGACGCTTTGCACGAAACGCTGGCCGCATACAGCTTGTGGGTCTGACCAACCTAATAATCAGAAAACAGGAAGATCACATCATGGGACGATGACCACAACAAGATTAGGCCCACCGACATCGCTAATTATATATTTAATAAAAATAGTATATACATACCAGGTCTCTTCAGCATTGCCGTCTGGTTGAGTGCATGATGAAGTAAAATTAATATCACATTGGCAACGACTCCATATCATCATTTGATCACATTATTAATCATTTGTTTGATCTTAAGGTGAAGTCCACAGCCCTTTTCTGCATAATTTTTTTATAGGTAATTGAAAATTATATTAAGAAGAAAGATAAAAAGTTACAAAGACATATAAAACCAAACAACCAAATGAAGGAAGAAAAGAAATACGGACAACAAAAGTACAAAAAAAGACAACCGACTACTATAAAATAGTCATCAAATTTAAAACTCTATCCACTTCTTATTTTGCTAAAATAGTCTACAAAATTATTTTTAGAAGGACATGTAGAAACTTCACGCAGACAAAAAGAAAGAAAAGACAAAATTCTCATTAAAACAAAATATCTATGGTAATCTAGCGGCCCATGAAATATGATTTAAAAAATTACTTTTAATAAATCACATCTAAGAAAAGAAGAGCAATATAGATAAGAGAATATTTACGTGCAGATGTCTCTCATCGTTTTTGTGAGGGACACTTCTTCTTTGGAAAATATTAATATGCAAAATGATAAAACTTCATACATTTTTAAGCTTAAAAGGTCTAAAAAGAAAGTGTCCCTCACCAAAATGGTGTGAGAAACATGACTCTTTATATATATTTTTTATGATCAATGGTATTCCCCGCGAGATTAGAAGAAAACAAGAGCAAAGAAATTGAGAAGTCTAGATTGATCACATCTAGAGATCTCCAGACCATGGGAAAGAGATCCCATCTGGACATGAAAGAGACCCAAATGAATCCGCAGTGGGCCCCTTAGATTATGGATCTTTGACAGTGGACTCCACGGAGGAAAGTTCCGTTGGAATAGGATTCGGCACAGGGAGAGAGAGAGAGAGAGAGAGAGAGAGAGAGAGAGAAATCAAACTGAAAAAGCTCTAAACGCCGTTTCCCTCTTCAGCTAAGTCCGTTTTTAGTATGGATTACATTACACAAAACAAAAGTGAAATGCGTTGAAATGGTGTTGCAGAAACGTCTCCTCCTACTGCTCTTCTTGCACCGTCGTCTCCTTCTTCTCCTTGTTCCAAATGGCCGAGACGAATGAAAGAGCCTCTGGCGACGCAGACGACATGTCGTTCCTACTCCATCACCTCCTCTCCTCGTCTTCCACACCCAATCCCATATCTCAGGACAAGGCAAAGGAGACCCCATTCCATCTCCCTCCTCCTCCTTCTCAGGCGTCCGACGCCGCCGCACTCGCCCTCGCGGCAAGGAGAGCCGTCGGACTGAACCCCAGCTGGGAAATCTTCTGCCACGTCAAAAACCCCATCGGAGACGACGATCGCAGCCGTCAGTCGCACCCACACCTCCCAGATCGGGACCGGACCACCTCCACGGCGGAGTCCCAGGTGAGACGATCGAGCTTGGTGGATTCTTCCGGGGACTGCGATGCGGCATCGGCGAAGAGGAGGAAGGCGGCTTCGTTGTCGGCGGAGGCTGATTTCGATGAGTATGAGTGTGAGAGCGAGGTGATTGAACTTGAACAAAAACAAAAGAAAGATTCAGACTTGGTTTTGATTTTTGCTGGTTTCCCTCTTTGTTTTTTGGTTGGTTTGATTTGGGTTTGGGGAGTGGTGGTGTTGTAGGAGGGTTTGGAGGTGTCGGAGGAGCCGTGCAGATCTGCTCCTACGAGGTCGGCTTCGAAGCGAAGCAGAGCAGCTGAAGTCCATAACCTCTCTGAAAAGGTATCTGCTTTGCCTTTTCTTTCTACCATCGTCCCTCTTTAATTAAATCTTTTGGGCTACTTTCTTGCTTCCTTTTTGAGCGAGAAGCGATGAGATCCGGAGATGGTGATATGACGAACACTAAAAAGGTGGAATTTTTATGATTGGAACAGGGAATTTCTTTTAAAGTCTTGAAGTGGGTTTTGTTGATTGGGATTTCTTGGGCCCCTTGTTTCTTTACTGTTTCTTCTTTTCTTCTTTTTTGCACCCCCTTTGTTTTGATTTCATCAGAAGTTCTTGATTTTATAGGGGGTGATCTGATTCTTGACTGCTGCTTGCTAATTGGGCAAAATGGGAGCCCCCCCTTTTCTTCTGTATTATTCCATTAATCTTTGTACAGTATTCTCTCTCCCTCTAATTGTGTGTGTGTGTGTATATACATATATATATATATCTCTCTCTCTCTCTCTTTCTCTTTCTCTTTCTCTCTCTGGATTTCTTCTACTATGTCTTCTTTTTGTTGTAGTTGTTAGTTTAGTGATTGGGTTTGTGATGTGGACAGAGGAGGAGGAGCAGGATCAATGAGAAAATGAAAGCCTTGCAGAATCTCATTCCCAATTCAAATAAGGTTTTATGTTTTTTTTTTTTTTTTTTTTTGGTTTACCCCTCATGAAAGCTTTTGTTATCCTGAGACTGTGAGAGGGTTACTAGTTTTCTGCATTTTCAGACAGATAAGGCTTCAATGCTTGATGAAGCCATTGAATATCTAAAGCAACTTCAGCTCCAAGTGCAAGTAAGTCTTATTTAACCACCATCCCATCTCTGTTACTTGAGGATATCTCTCGCCCTTCTTTTCCTAGGCATTTTTCACCACTGAATGATGTTGGGATTAGTTTTGTATCCATTGAGTCATGTTTTTAATATGACTACAGAGTCTTTGCTGATTACTCATTTGTATGAAAAGAAGATGACATTCATTCTACTTTGGTCACTGTTTCGATGGCATTGGTTCTTGTATTTAGGGGTCCAAACTCCAATTTGTGATTTGTTTTTGTAACGGGACAGTATATAGATGCTGGTAGTCAATCCACACTTGCGGGTTATGGTTGGCATTCAGAAACTCAACATAATATATGTTTTCCCATCTCCAGTCCTCAAAAGTAAAGAGCGCACAAAGTGATATAGATGTTTTTTATGAGGCCTGACTCTTCAGTCCTCAAAGTAAAGAACACTCAAAGTGGTATATGGGGCCCCGGCAATCAGCCCTCATACGGGCTGTACTTGGTTGGGTGATTAGTATTTTTTTTATTTCTATTTTTTTGCATTTGAAAACCTGCTAGAAAATATGTCGGTAAGGAGATAGTAGAAAGGGAGGAATGTATTGATCTCTCTTTCTAAGGAGTTAATTCCCTTTTCTAAGGAAAACTGTACGTCCAGAGTGCTACAGGGGTAGATTAATTTTCACAAAGAGGACCTCTTGCTGATATTTTAATATCTAGTGAATTGAACTGATTCATGAACTTTCGAATGAAGGCCTATTTCCCGACATCTTCACTGATTTTTCTCTCCATAAAGAGGATTATTAATTCCCTTTACTTTTCGCTGATTGTTCATTTTTGTTTGGATAGTCAATAAATTATCTGATTTCTCTAGAGTGTTGGATGCCAACAGCTACAGCCCAATGCATTTTGGTGAGCTGGGGAAAAGGGCATATGAGAGCCTTGATCCCAAATCAATCATTGGCTTGCATAAACAGGCTCTATTTATTGTTTCTAGGTTTAGCCTTTCCTGCCTCCAATATGTGGAAAGCCAAGCTTGTTTCATCACATGTCTGCTACTTTGGGTTGTGGCCCAAACACTGTGAGATGCTGTGCCATTAAATCATGCAGAAAATAGAAAAGATGATAAAAGAAAAGTGGGAGATTGGATCTTTCTGCAATCAATGTTATCTGTATACACAATTATGTTCTTTATGTTATCCTTGTTGCTGGCACCATTGAACTTTAGATTCCAAGCCACCTGGGAGGCTTTACTGCTTGCTCAAACAGACCATCCAATGTTTTTTACAGTCTCATAGACTTCCATATTGCAAACACTAGGTTCTTCATCCTTGAAACATGATAAACGTTCTTTGCCATTCTAAGGTATCCCTTGGGTGGTGGAATCTCAAGATTGCCATTGTGCTTTATTTCATGTGGTTTACCTATGATAACAACTGCATCATCCCTTTGTATCTCTATAGATTCATTAACTTATATAAACTATTGGGGGATGTTAGCACCCTAAGTTGGTGATCTAATCTTTCTCATAGTAAATCTAAGTAGATGCTACACAAGCACTTTCACTTCTCTAACCGCTCTTCAGCAACAATCTTCAAAGCACTTGAGTGTAGTACTGCCTTGCCTTGTATAATAGATAATTTCCATCACAAAGCATGCACATTCCTCTCATAATCATTCTTTGGCCGTTGGCCGCTCTCACCATCATGAATGGCAACCACATTATTTCCTTCAGAAACCCTTAATTTGGAATTCCGTCCAAAGTTGCCATGCTTGCTACATCTAAAGCACAATCTTTTTGGCTTCTCCTAACTTTTCTTGTCACTGCAATTTTTCTCCTTTATTCGAGTTCCTAGACCTCTCAACAATGTTCCATATTTTCGTTCCTTGATGGTGACCCCAACAATTTGGATCTGCATTACCAGATTGATTGATCAAGAGGTTTTATAGTTCTAGCAATACGAGTTGTGCCCATGACCCACTAATTTTATCAGTAAAGCCTCCAAACAAGTATGGCAAACAATGAATGATGATCTTCCGCATAAGAGCCTCTCTAGTCTTAAATGTTACTGCAACTAGATATCCTAGTTGCAGTTGTGATACTTGAATGTTGTATATCGCAAGCCCATTCATAGTTGAAGAATATGATACTAGTATCATATATCATACTACAATAATTCTAGGGTACAGTTCAACATTATTCCACTGTTTTAAGCCCTTTATTTTCATAGAGGTCTATCACCTATTTTAATTTTTGGTGTAAATAATGTTAAAATGGATTGTTAAGTAATGAAAATTTTATTAATTTAGAAATGGACTATAGGTGAAAAGTTATACTTACCATAAAGAAACTCAACTATGAAATTCATGTTATGGATAGTTTTATCTATATCTTATGAAGCACGGACATGGACACGGGACATGGATACGACACGACAGGGATACGCCAACACGGCATTTCTCAAAAAATTAGGACACGGACACGTTGGGGACACGTTAATAATATATATTTATTTATATATACATATAATCAATCAAAAAATAAATATTGCCAATGGAGTTAGAGCTAGAGCTAGAGCAACCAATAGAACTCATATTGCCAAATTCCAAATCTATATAATACAACAGCAAATTAGCACCAGCATTAACAACAAATTAACAAGATATAGCATCAAATTAACAACAAACAACAGCAATTGAAAAAAAAAAGGCAAAGGCAGACAAGGCAAGGGTAAAGGCAGGCAAGCCTTTCAACATCATTTCATAAAAAAAGGCAGGCAAGTATTAAGATATTGCACAGCAAATAAGCCCCAGCACATCATTTCATAAAAAAAGGCAAAGGCAAAGGCAAAAAATAAATCAAAAGGAAAAAAAATTTAAAAAAAGGCACAGCAGCAAAAAAAAAGGAAAAAAAAATGAACGGCAGATGGCAAGCAAGTATTACAGCAGCACATCATTTAAAAAAAATGAAAAAAATGAATAGCAAACAGCAAGCAAATATCACAGCAGCACATCATTTAAAAAAAAAAGAAAAAAGAAAAAAAAAAAAGAAGAGCAGCACAGCAGCACATCATTTTATAAAAAAGGCTCAGCAGAGGAGGGATTAAAAAAAAGAAAAAAAAAGAGACATTACAGACCTTATTTAAAAAAAAATGGAAAAGAGACATCACAGCAGGAGCAAGAGTACCAGCAAACGGTGATTCTTCTTCTTCTTGTTAATCTTCTTTTCAGACAGCGAATGGCAGACGGTGATTCTTTTTTTTTCTTTCCCTCTCTTCTTCTTCTTCTTCTCCTCCTTCCCGCAGACGGTGATGGAGTACTAGCAGACTTTTTTTTTGTCTCTTTCCCTCTCTGCTACTGCTGCTGCTGCTTGTTCTTCTTCTTTTTCTCCTTCTTCTTCTTCTTCTTTTTCTCCTGCTCCTTTTTCTTAGACGATGATGGCCTAATGGGATTACGCCGATGGGTTCCTAGGGTTTCGTTGGGTTGTCGGGTTTCGCAGACGGGATGGGGCTTCGATGGGCTCTAGGGTTTCGCCGCCGGTATGGGGTTTCGCGCCGATGATGGGTTTCGTGATGCAGGACAGACCTATGGTCCCCCGTGGGTCGACCCGTCTTTGGGCCTAGCCCACCTATCCTAGTTTATTTAGGGTTTTATTTGCTTTAAGTTATTTTAATAAGATGTTTAAATGATGTTTTAATCTCAACCATCAATGTGATTGGATGGTCTAGATTAGTCTTAGGGTTAGTCTTTTATCTATTTAAGCATTGTAAAGCCATTTTGGCTCAATAGTTATGAATGATTAGTGAAAAGTTTTGGGATTTTCCCCAAGTTTCTTCGAATTCTCCTCGAAATCTTTAACGCCTTCTGCAATTGGAGTTTAGTGAGAGCCCAATTTCTAATGTCTCCTGTGACTGGAGTTTGGTGAGAGCCCAATTTTCCCCTTTATTTCCATCTTCTACCTTGCCCGCCCTGCGTCTCCATCCCGTTCCGCATTATTTGGTATCAAAGCTGAAGAGCGATCCATCACAGATTCCGTTCTTGGCATTTGATTGTTGCTGCAGAACCATCTTCTTCACCAATATGCAGTCCCCCTTCCTTCCGACACCCAGAGCAAACCCTTCCCGAAGTTTTCCCTAGATCCAAACATAAGCGCCAAAACCCTTATCCCACAGCCTCTCGAAATCCCTCATCGTGGAAAAACCCCGTGACAAGCCTGGGGCCTAGATCTGCCAGATCTGAAGCCCTAAAGACCCATCGAGCATCGAAATCCCAAATCCTCCATCCTGAGACCCAACATCCTGCCCACAAACCACTCTGCCGCCCATCGCAATCCCCAGCAGAGCCCAAAATCCACTTCCAAGCCAAACCAGAACCACCCAAAAAAAAAAAAAACCCCACTTTCGATCCCATCGGAACCTAGATCTGAGGCTGCAAACCCACCAGCTCTGTTGTGCGATTGGCTGGAGAAGACGGTCACTTGTGGTAGGTTGCTGTTGTAGAGATCTGGGCTTCATCATTGTTTGCAGGTCGGACCTGAGGAAGACAGCCAAGCCGAGAGGGAGGAGCACAGATCTGACCATAAGCCACATCGAATTGATGCTGCATATTTGATCAGCTTCCGTTTTGCTCTTTGAAGTGGGCCATCGCCGGAGAACGTGGATTCCCACTGTAGCCGGGATCTGGTGTGCCGTCCGTCGTCGACGTTGCTTCATTTTCGCTTATCGGAGAAGAAGCAGAAAAAAAAGAGAGAGAAACAAGCACAGCTGTCGTCATCATCTCGTTGCTGCCCCCATCAGGCATCAAGCCCCATTGCCACCATCATCTTCGTCGAGTCGCCAGCACCTCACCGCATCACTATCGCCTGCCTTTCCCATCGCCAAGCATCGCCTTTTTCCATCGCTATCCCCACCACCCCACTCACCTCTCCCTTTCTCCTCGAGAGGTAGCAACAGAAAGGTGAAGAAGCTCTCACCCCTTTCTCTCTTTTGGGCTCGAGCCCCAAGTGAAAAAAAAAAAAAACAAAACAAAAAAAAACTTGGTTAGTTCAGGTCTAGTCCAGGTCGGGTTGCCCCAACCCCAGTAGTTCAGTTTCAGGTCTGACTTGAACTATCTGAGAAACCCATTTCAGCAGTTTACAGCACCCTGTGACATTAGCCTGACATCAGCAACAGGGTCTAACAGCAGTTTTGACCAGATCAACGGCCGAAACTTGATTTTGCAAGATTTCCACCATCTGGACTCCGATTTCAAATCCGTTTGATCCTGCGTGATCGTGGTGACAAGATCTACACAGTAGTGAAGGTATTGAGGCAAATCTCATCAGTCAAGGGCCCATCATAAATTCAATCTCAACCATCCATCTTCAAATCACAAGATCTCCTCCATTCGGACTTCGATTTCAGATATGTTTGATCCTATGCGCTTGTTTTGAAGAGATCTACACAACAGGTCAGGTTGATTTATTATTATTTTTTTTTAAAAGTGCATTATTTTAGAAAGTCTTCCATATGGAATCAGAAGAAGAGCTTATGTTAATAATTCACCGTGCTGTGCTTGGAGTGACATATTCACTTACGTATGGACAATGGTATACTGAGAATAAAGCCTACTTTGATCAATTTCTAAATTTGAGACAAGGTAAGAAGCTATCAGTTCTTGAATATGGTGATGAATTTTCAAGGCTACAAGCATTGTGTGAACTAAATGAGAGTGATGAACATTATGTTACAATCTTTGTTGAAGGTTTGAGACCAAGTATACGGAAAAATATGCAAAAGGAGTGTAAAGATATGTATGAAGCATTTTGGGAAGCGATTCGTGTTGAACGTTTGATAAAACGCTATCGCTTCCGGAAAGCTAAGTTACAAGAGGAAAAATCCAAGGTTGTGGAGCCACCTGTGGAGAATATTCATACTAATATTGAGAAACAAAAGCAAGAAAGAAATGATTCCATGATCAATTTAAACAATGTTGATCACGCAGTACAGGAGGAACAAGAAGAAATCCACAGTGAAGAAAGCAACAAAGAGTCTTATCATCTCGTGGATCTGATCAAAGGTCCACTTCCTGAAGAGCAAAATACATTAACAGTCGAACAAGTTGTTGTTTTGAAGGTTGCAAATGATGATCAACAAATGACAACAATAAATAAATTTGAAGACTTGAATACGGATAGCATACAATCATATTCAGAAAAGCCTGTCTCCACTGAAGAAAAACCCAGTGTTGAAAAACTTGTGCAACTAATTGATATCCCCCATATTGATTTCATCTTTGGGGATAGACTGTTGACAATAGAAAACTATGATCTCTTGCTTCAACACCAACAATTGCTACATCTAATGGTCAAATCAGACATCAATGTTGAAGTCAATCATCAGCAGAAACCATCCCTCCAGTCCCTTTCTATCTGGATGAAAAGAATGATTGCAGCTTTCAAAGCATACCAAGAGGTTGAAGATCCAGAAGCACATCGAAGATTTGTCCGCTTGATATTTGACCCTGGAGGACTTCTACTAAAACTCGAGGTCGAGTTTTCTCCAAGCATAGGAGAATTGATGCAGGACAAACCCATGGTCCCCCGTGGGTCGACCCGTCTTTGGGCCTAGCCCACCTATCCTAGTTTATTTAGGGTTTTATTTCCTTTAAGTTATTTTAATAAGATGTTTAAATGATGTTTTAATCTCAACCATTAATGTGATTGGATGGTCTAGATTAGTCTTAGGGTTAGTCTTTTATCTATTTAAGCATTGTAAAGCCATTTTGGCTCAATAGTTATGAATGATTAGTGAAAAGTTTTGGGATTTTCCCAAAGTTTCTTCGAGTTCTCCTTGAAATCTTTAACGCCTTCTGCAATTGGAGTTTGGTGAGAGCCCAATTTCTAATGCCTCCTGTGACTGGAGTTTGGTGAGAGCCTAATTTTCCCCTTTATTTCCATCTTCTACCTTGCCCGCCCTGCGTCTCCATCCCGTTCCGCATTATTTCGGTGCAGATGCCATTCGACAAGGAGAATGGGTTTGGCGAGAGGGAGAAAGGGCTTTTGTAATTTCGGGAGGGAAAGAATGAAATTTGGAGATCGAAAGAGTTGCTGTTATAATTTTTGAGATTTCATTTACCCCCCTCCTGGATTTACTTTTTCTAATTTTAATGCAAAAAAATGCAGTTCTTTTTTTTTTTTTGGCCGTGTTCCAAGCCGTGTCCGACTGTGTTGGAGCCGTGTTCGACTCGTGTCCGTAATTAAAAAAATAAAAATTAAAAAAACAGGACACTTTTCACGTGTCCCGGATGTGTCAGAGCATGTTCGGGGCGTGTTAGTGTCCCAGACGTGTCGGACATTGACACGCCAGCCCCGGAGAGGTGTCCGTGCTTCCGAGTCTATATCCATGTCTTGCATTTTGGAAATTGCAAAGTCATATCCCCAATCTTGGTAGTGATGCCCTTAGGCCTCATCACTGTATTAATGTTTGGAAATCATAGCCTTGTAAATTTCACCTTCACGAAGTATTGTGGGATTGACGTACTATCTTGCATTAGTGTGCCAATAGCCTTCAAGTGTCTCAACTCGCAACCATGCATAAGTTGCTTTCACTTTGAGTGTTGGCTTCCAGATATGTTTTAACTCCCGACAATTCTTATGGCATGATGTCTTGTTTGCAAGCATTGCTTTTCTAGGTTTCATCCTACACTTTTGCAATGCATGTGCATTTGCTAATCTATTTTAGGGGATAACATTTTTATTAAAGTGAATTGAAGTGGAGAGAAGGGTCAAATCGAGAGAGAATTATCAAATCAAAAGGCGCTAATGGTTTTTTTTCATTTAGTGGCATGAAAGCATAGTTTTTTCTTTTCTTTATTGGCAAAAAGTAGGTTTTTTTTTTGTCATTTAGTGGCATGAAAGAGTACTTTTTAGTCAAAATGGGGCCTAAGTTTTTGGTACATTTGAATCAGGACAAAATAAAAATTACATTTCAAAATGGGCCTTAACTTTCCCATTTTTCTTTCCAATCAAGACAACCAACAGTATTTGGAACTAGCCAACGACTTTTACCCCATCTTTTTTTATGAAAAACCCTTCTTCCTTCTTCAAGGTATGCTCTTGCCATGGCCAGTCTCCAATCCATCGCCGAGTGCATGATCTCTTTTTGGTTATGGGAAGGAGTACAACATCATGAAGATGAAATCCGAAAATGAGGAAGAGGTCCGAATGTGGTTGAGTGAGAGCATCTCTGCAACTATAATCGCAGAGAATTGGGCAGATAAATGTTCTAGATATAAGATATTATATATATTCTTTCCTTATAATTTCAGTTACATGAATTGGTGTCTTGGTGAGTACCACAACTTTAAATTAGAATGAAAATGAAAAATGCATGATGTCCTCCAAAAGCAAGACTCTTTCAGGATCATGCTTTTTTTTTTTATAGGGTGTTTCTAGAATTGAGTATTTTTGTTGTAAAAGGGTAGAAGTTTTGCAAAGAAGAGAAGACCCTATCTCGGAGAAGGGGTGGCCGTTGATGACGACTTCTTAGGCACAAAGGCTTCGGTGGGGGCGACAAGCTTCATGGCTTCAGTGATTTTTTGTGTTCTTGATGGAGTCAATTCGGTTATGGAGCTTGCGGAGGCTGAAGTGGATAGGGGAGAGGAGCGGGTGGGCATTGGGTGAGGGAGGGGGAGGTGGAAGAGGTGGAGGACGGAGCGGGGGAGGAGAGGAGATTAGGTTTAAAGAGAGAGATGGTTTGGAGGTGACCCACTTTCATCTACCCAGTTCCTTGATGCCTCGCTCTTCTTCCTCCTCCCCATAACCATACGAGATCATGCACTTGGTGATGGATTAGAGATTGGCCATGGTGAGCGAAGACCTTGAAGAAGGAAGAAGGGCATTTTTGGATTTTTCATAAAAAATGGGGGAAAAGTTGCTGGCTGATTCCAAATCCGGTCGATTGTCCTAATTTGAAAGAAAAATGAAAAACTCAAGGCCCATTTTAAAATATAGTTTTTATTTTCTTCTGATTTGAAATATACAAAAAACTTAGGTCCCATTTTGAAAACTTCCCTTACTTTTTATTTGACCCCCATTTCTTTTCTTGTATATTGAATTGAACCTTTACTTCTCAATACGTAAAAGTAAATTACCCAAACAATTCTTAACAATACTGACAAGCCCTAATCCCCCACTTCTTTTCTTGTATATTGAATTGAACCTTTACTTCTCAATACTTACAAGTAAATAACCCAAACAATTCTTAACAATACTTACAAGCCCTAATATTCACCTTGAAGTAGAGGTAGCAATAAGGTGGTCTAGTTGAGTTGGCTAGGTTGAGGGGGTAACAATAACATATATAAACTTAACCCATTTATCAACTGGTTTAAAAATGTCAACCCAAACTGACCTGGATGTTAAGAGGGTAAACTTGAACCCTTATATAATAGGTAAAAAAGTAAACCTAAACACCCTTATATAATAGGTCAAAGATCGAGTCAGGTTGGCAGGTTAGAGTGCAACAGTCAAGTTGGGTTGGTTTGGAATGTTGAAGGCAAGCATGGGCTCAACCTGAACCATCAATGAGAGGACTTTGGGTCGGTGGTAAATGTGAATCCAAACCCAAACCATAAATGAGGGGAGTCAGCCTGAACCCTAAATTACCAGGTCAGTTTTGAGTGTGTTGGTGGTCAAGTCAGAAATTTCCACTCTTACTGTGATGGTAAGGCTCTAGCAAGACTTTCAATGGCCGTAGTTATTGTTTTGGAGCTTGTCACCTCCACCCAACAAGATGCTCAACATCAGCAATCTACTGGAGTGGATCTCCCAAATTATTGTGATGTCCCACTCCTGCTCCAGTAGCAAAATTCTTCATCCATATGGCGTGCCACATTATAGATCCTCTTTGCTCACCCTCCATCCTGGATAATGCACACTGTTGGTGAATTCAACTGTAGTTCTTAAATACACTAAACAAGCTGCTCTCTGAGATTGGACCCAGAGGTAATGATCTGGGCATGCCTCTTAAAAATGGATTTACTTGTGCACAACCATCAAAGCGTGCAATCTGGGGATTTCAAGATGCCTGCACTAGACCCATGGCTGTTCAAGTTCGATCAACCAGGATGGCAACCAAATTGCTATCCACACGTCTTCAAATGATAGGACACAATGAACGAGCTTCAAGCATGCTATTCTGTGTCTTAGCACTTCATAGTGGTTGAACCAGGATGCAGCAGACTAGCTTCCAGTCCTTGTGGCTGGGGGTATTCATGGGCAAGATAGGTGTGTATGCTTGGAGAGCCATTTTTTTACTTTCAAGGGAAAGTGTATTATTACACTATTCTGGTGTGGTGTGAGAAATTGGAAATGCAAAAGTTACTTGTTGTTTCCACTGGCACCAAAGAGGAGCAGGAGATCTGTTCCTAGGAGGGAGGTTAAACTTAGGATTCCATTGACACTAGAAATCACAAAAAACATTGTTGTGGTTCTTTCCACTTTCCACCTAGTTTCCAAATGCACCCTTAGGAAGCAAATTCTGCCTCTACTGCTAGCATAAATGGAGCACGTGGGTCTAAACTCTGAACAACCAAGTTTATGCCAGCATTGCAGCTCAAATTCATTGCTAGAAACTACATGAAATACAGAATTTAATTGTTTTCCAATGCATGTTCATGTAGAAACTAGGATGGTGAAACTACTGCGATTTGAGAGTCGAGACCATTATTATGCGGTATTGAAGTTTTGGTTGAGAGAATTAATAGTTATGCCAGCCAGGGCATATCATTACACTAGCACCTCGTCAAAAATAGAAATCTGAATGTGCGATACCAAACAACTGTATCTGTACTTTTATTTATGCTGATGTTGGGCAGAACCTTCTATCTGATGGTGCATCTTCCAATAAGTTTCGAATGAAAATAAATAAAATCTAATCAAGTGAAAATTAAAATTGAAAATTAAAAAGTCCTAGCTCATTGCTGTACTGAAGAAAAATCTAACCACATGTATAAGGAGATCTCAAAATGCCTATGCATTCTTCTGAAAAGCTAAAAAAGGTAATCCAGCATGTTTCTATACAGCTTTGAACTAAGAAAGAAAAAAGAGCTTTAAAGAGAAGTTTCAAGGACAGCTTATTGTGGAAGGAGACTCTGCAAATGGCACAAGATAAGCAAAAATGGTAGCGGGCCATGGAGACTTGATAGCACACATGCTTTTTGCATGATACAGCATTTTTATTTTTTAGGTGCTCAACTCATTTGTCTTTTGGATGGAAAAGGGAAGCGTAACTGAAACGATGGATATGTTGGCAGAAAAAAAGGTGTCCATAGCACCCATGACTATTTACATAATACAGCATTTCTTGTTTTTTCCTTTCTTTTGGGGAGTTTTGACTTTTGAGTACAGTGTAATACAACTCTGATATACTGTAACATGCCCTCCATGTTCTTTTGTACTGCTTTTCTATTGATGGAACTTCACCGTAACAAATCAACAAAAAGAAGGGGTAAAGTAAAAGTAAAAATATAAAGAGATTGAAGGAATGCAATTTTTGGGTGCTATCCTCCTGCTTGGTTTCCGCCTTGAGCTCCTTGGGTTCTCCCATATGGTAGTTATGAAGGGGGCTAGGGGGTGAGTGGTAGGTGAGTTTTTTAATCTAGGTAGTGTGGGATAGGGGTCAATCAATAGGAAAATTGTGGGAGGCATGTGAAAGTGTTGGAACTGACCTTGCAATAGCCAAACCAAACACCATGCATTACAAACTGACTTGTTTGTAAATGAGGGGTGCATGACATGTTGGTTGACCGACTGGTTCCAAACAGAATGACGAGCTTGTGGATTGAATTTGGGTATCTGCCAAGGGTCTGCCCTTCTGATATGTTTCATTTCTGGCTGCTGATCAAACACACTGATTGTGAGCAGTCTACTAGTCTCTTTAGTAACTGTTTGTATCACTGCCTTTGATCAGATGCCTGGCAATATCAGATAGGACTTATTTTGGGGCTATCTACCAAGTGTCATTTGTTCCCATCAATTTTCTTGCTAGCTGAATTTTTCAGCATATACTTTTTGCATGTTGATTATGCTGCAATCATTGAACTGACACTGAGAATTAATTACAAAGGTTCAGTCAACACTGTGACCTTTTTTCTCAATTGATTTGTGATTTAGGTGACCAACAGGCATCTTTTCTGGCATATTATGCTGTTAGAAATGTACACTTGATCATCCAGTTTTCCACTGTCATTGTGCAGCTAGCAAATGTAGAATATTTCTCAATGTATGGGGCACCTTTGATCTCTTTTCTCCAATGTGCACAATATATTCAACTGATAAAAATGGACAGGACATTTTTGGCATTTCTGGGCCTTGTTGAAACTTTCAATATATAGTCCGGCAATGTACCTATTCCAATGTAAAGCTGACTGCTTGGAGATCTCACTTTTAATGCTAAAGTGGATCGAGATACTCCATTACAACGGGCCTTGGACACGTAAACTAAGAACTACTAACTGTACTGCTTCTCGGTGACTCGAGAAGAAAATTAGTGGCGTTAGATAACCAGATTTATCCTTAACTTCATTGATGACTTCGTCTTGGTGAAGTTGGTATAGGTGTTTTCTTAGGGCCTAGTTTTGCACTTTATGTTATTATATCAGCCATTAAGTTTCCTATGATCTTTTTTTTTCATTCAGTATTTATAGATATTTTAAAATAGATGTATTGATTCCGTATTTGCTTCTTACAGTTGTCATAAACGTCCCTGCTAGATTGGTTTCCACATTGAGGTGTTTATCATCCTTGCACTGATGATATGCATATCTATTGAATTCCCCATTTTATCTTCTTTTGTTTTGCTTTGTTTGAAGTCCTTATCATTCATACCTTTGGCTGTAAGTGTAAAGTGACAGTGTGGTGCTTACATAGGTTATTTCCATAATTAGGTCCTTGTAAGCTTTTTTTTTTTTTTTTAACCTTGTCTGGAGAATGCTTAATTGTTAACAGTGTGTTGAGTGGAATGAGTTGGTTGTTGACTGGTTAGTGACAGAACAGGTACTTAAGGGTATTTTCTTATAAGTTATAACTGATTTATATTTGTCTGTCACACTGGGTTGAGTGTCAATTCAGGGGTGTTAGTGAGTGCGATAATAAATGAGAACCAATCTCCAATTTTAACATTGAAAATTGTTCGGTTCGGACCCACTTGGATGCATAGCGATCAGAAGGGTAGGGCAAGATTCTAATATCTTAGTGGAGATTAGTGGTGGGTCACATACAATTTATATATATATATATATAAACCCGCTGAACTTTGGACGTTAATTAGATGGCTAGATTTTTCAAACCATGCTAAGTTTTACCTGCCTAATCTACTTTAAGACCTTGCAATCCTGTCATACCATTGTATTGCCATGCGTCTGTAGGCCACTTGGATTGTGAGTACATATAACTGAGTGCTGAATTCATCTGTTGTTTTAATGGAATTTGGAAGATGGTTCTATATCTTTTGTTTTTTTTTTGTTTTTTAAACTTCTAGAGTTCCTTAATCGGTGTCAATGTATCATTGCTTTCATGTTGCCGAATTCATAGTTGGCTTCTAATTCCACTTGTTTGTTTTCTTGGCCTTCACAGATGTTGTCGATGAGAAATGGGTTGAGTTTACATCCCATGTATCTCCCTGCATCTTTGCAGCCTATTGAAGTCCCCCAGATGAGTATGGGCTTTGGTGCTGAAAATGGCTCGCTGCACCTGAACATGGGAATGGGCATGTTGTCCATGAAACAAGATCCAACAACGCAAACCTCGTTTGGTCTATCAAATCAATCCTTACCCTCAACTCAGCCCCCGCTCATGCCCGGCCTAACTAACATGAACACCAATTCGGATACCTTTTCTGATTTATCCCAGGGTCACCATGGATCCTTTCGTCTTTCTGCAGCTTCTGGGGTAGGTCGCATACAATCTCTCAATTATTGTTATCCAGGATTATTTTGTAACATCTTGCATTTTGCTTGCATTTTGAAGGAAACATACCGGGAGGATGTCCTACCACAAGTTGATGTAAATCACTCCTTGAAGTATCCGTTGGGTGGGCCTTCTAACTGAAAGCTAAGGCAATCACACTGACTAATCAGAAGCTATCCTTTGAAAAAAGATTTTAAAATAAAATGAAACCCATGGTGCCTTCGTACTTTTGGAGGATGGGCAAGCACAATTCTTAGAGGACTTCGACTGTTTGGAAACTCGCATGTTCAGAGCAAAGAAAAGTCAAATATTTCTGCTCTTAGCATGGTCTTCAGGTCAGTACAGCTTTAAATAGTTCTAAAATCACAGAGAAAAGGGAAGATATTCAGCACCTGTGCCCACATACAAATGTTCTGTTTATTCTAGCAATTGTCTAGTTGTTTGTTCTTTTTGTGTGGTGGTTTAGGTTACTGACAGGTAAAGTGTGCCCAATGATGAAGTCGATGCTGATTATTTGCTATATTTCTAATGTTAGCGTCTTGCCTGCCTTATTTTGCTGATTATTTGGTCCATTTATGATTGATTTCAGCTGGAATTGGTCATAATGGCCAAAATAGTGTTGTAATCTGTGTCGTGTTTTGAACAGTGAATATTGACTGGTGAATTATATATATCCTGATGTGCCAATCAAATTGTTCACTCTGAATTCCCCTACCTGTGCATTGGATAATATCCAGGTGGGCCTCTCTCTCTCTCTCTCCCTCTCTCTCTCTCTCTCCCCCCTCTTAGTACTAGGACTAGATAGACACATTTAATAGTATCAAAGGTCTAATGTGGTCAAGCAAAATCTCCAGAGGATGCCTTCTGTAGGCTCCAAGCTTTTGGATTTCAGACAATCTATGATAGCTGATGGGGCCGGAACATTACTTGTCTTAGTGATATTCAGTGGTCAGTTTAAAATAGAATATCATCCGTGCACGGATATATGTTGGTCCACCATTCACCAGTTAAGATAGAGATCCAAAAGTTTGCAATGGTTAGATTTCGGCCTCGCATTTCTAGATTTCAAGTGCTGATTATTTGTCTGGTTTGTGGTTAATTCCGAAGAACTTAATCCACAAATTCAAAATCGGTTTTGTTTGTATGCCAAAAGTCTCAGTAAAGTCGTCTTGAAGCAATTGGGAAGAGTGAAATGCTGAACTTCTCTGTGGCTCCCGTTTGTTACGGATTTGCATGATTTCCTAGAATGGAACTGTCCTATGCGGTATTAACTTGGGCTTGTATGTGCTGATGTGTATTCGTTTCGTTTCATGATTTAGCATTTAGTTAACCAAATGGAATTCTCAGAATTTTGTTGATTTCAAGTTGCCCTTTTTAACTTTTTCCTTCATTTTTGGAATCGAAGTGATGACAGTATGATTTTATCACAGAATGGATTCCATGAGATGTTCCTGATTTTTTGCCACATGGGGATAGTAGATAGTTCCATTTTATTTCACCAACTTACAGGGTCCTCGGAATCTCTTTTCTTGGATTAGTATCTCCTACATTCTGTTAGCCACTCTTTCTTGGACACCCATCTTTACGTGAGGTTCAGTTTGATTGGGTAGTAAATATTTCTAAAAGTTCAGAATATAACCTGCAGCAGCTAAAAGAACATTTATTACAGATTTCTTTTTTCATAATTTGGAGAGCTGTCTGTCCCAAAGTTACTATTTGACTACCCTGAAACTGGCAGAACTGTTAAGGCAGTTTGCAAAAATTTAGATAGGAACCTGTTTGGACGGGCCTTAACAGCAAAGAACATGAAGCAATTTTGTCTGGAATCTGTCTTAAATTACTTTAGGAAAGATATTCAAATGGGTTCAAAATATGTCTCCCACGGTCCCGGCATGTTCTATCCATATATATATATATTAGGATCTGTTTTCTGTTTGGAGTTTTGATATGTTTGAAATAGAGAATTTTTAATTAGAGTAGTTTTAACTGTTGTTTGACAATATGCATGGTGAATTTTGACAATCGAAAAAGCAAACTGATAGTACTACAGGTATTTTACTCAAAAGCTCAAAAATTTACTTGTCTAGTGACACCTAAGTTAATTCAACACAAGCAACAACATCGCCATCATCAAAGCCTTGTCCCAATTACATTGGGATTGGCTACATTAATTATGTTTCTCTTTTCCGACCTATACCTATTTAAACTATTAGATTAGTTGCATGCCTTCAAATTTATTTGTATTACCTCCATCACCGTCCTCTTCAATCTACTCCTTCAACTGGCATAGGTAATTTATTATTGGAATAAAGTATGATTAGAGTAAGAAAGATTAGCAAAATATATTGTTGGAGTAAAGACAAAACAAAGGAGGATAGTGATTTTTGGCAGCTTGAATTATGATAGGCAATCCCCATTCCCCCAGCTGTTGCTTTTTTTTTTTTCACAGCATTTATTTTTTGGTGCCCAGTTAGGGGACTGGGACCCAACCGCTCTTATAAGAAAAGAAGACCTTGGATGGATGAGGCCCAAATAGTCCTTTGATGAAGGAAGGTGACTGCCCAATTGTGAATCAAAGGCTGCCAGCTAAGTGGTACCACTTGGGAAAGAGGACTTTCATGGGTTTTTTTCACAAGGTTGGAGGATGGATGGATTCCTTTGGGGTTTGCATTGCTTCTAAACGTACCCCCTTCAAATCACGTGATGACGTACTGTAAGTTGATCTTTTAGCATTTCATTCACGTCCATTTGATGGCCAACACGAGCACGTGAGGGGAGGCCTAAATGTCTTGCCTGTCATCTCGCTGCGGGTAAAATAGACAAAAATCCAGGCATCATAGGTTCCAGGCCTGGCCTTCTCTTTTTCAGCACACACACTCTCTGTGTGGATAGATAACAAACCCTACGTCATCACGTGCGATGGGCATCGCTGCCATCTTTGGTCGAAAATAGAGGGGCAAACATGACATGGACAAGGACTTTGGGTCGACAGATCCTGATGTTTCTATGTGCACTTGGTCTTCTCTATGGACAAGATCAGGTTTCTTCCCTGAATTATGGTGGTGAAATGAGTGGGGGACTGGTTGACGTCTGTACAAAGGTGTTTTAAGATCAGACTAGCAACCATACCCGTGATAAGCCTAGGCCAAAAAATAAATTATGGTAAAATGTAAAATTTATCATAAAAAAACATATTAAAAAACCTATAGAAATGCAAGCAACATTTCTGATCTATAGCTTATTTTAATTTATTTTTAAAATTAAAAAATTGATTAAGAGTTTACCGAAATAGTTCTACATATGAAAGAATCGTAAAAATCACATCCAAAGCATTAGATAGCAATTCTTTGGAGAGAATATATTTGTTGCTAAATAAAAATTTGATTATTATATCCATAAATTGATCATATCTCCTCCTTGAATACAACTATGAACTTAATCAATAACTTTAAATATTTACCTGAAGAGGCCCACCAATGCTTGTGCTAAGCTCGGGCCAAGAAAATTAAGTCTATCTCAAAGGTTTTAATATTGTTCAGTATAAAAAATGATATTCATAACGACAATGGCATGAGTACATCTTTATTTGCACAAAATTGTATGCGTAAAAATACAAAATTGTAAATCATATCTGATTTGAGAAATACTTGAATAGTTATAGCTGATTCCTTTTCTTTTAATTTAATAGTATCATGCAATAATAATCAACACCTGATAATAATCAAATAAATGAATAAATTAACGTTCTGATCCCAATGGACTGACCACTTGCAATACATTAAAACACTTTATAAAAAACATTGAAATCAAATGTTTTTTTAAGATTTATTTTTGAATACTTTAAATTTAATGAGAATACAATGTGCAATGGTCCACTTTAATAATAAACAATTTATCAATAGAGCCGACATTGATAATAGTAGCTACATGAGAATATTCCTAATTTTAAATTTTATCAATAGAAACATATTTTTGGAATGATGAATGGGGTGATTAGATATCAAGAGGAAAAATCAAATGAAAATTTTAGAGGATAAAAAGAAAGAATTTAAGAGATCCAAGTTTAAAAAATACTAATTACCTAAAAGATAAAAGGGAGCGGGAGAGATTATAGGATGAGAGATTGTAGCATTTTATGATGTTGACGTGATGCTCTAAAAAAAAAGGAAAAATAAGAAGCGCTAATGTGGCACCCTCTAGAGACCTCAATTTTTAAAGTTTTAATATATATATAACTAGCGCGAGGGCCATGGAAAAATTAAATTTTTTAATATTTTAATAAAATATAAATTAATATTAGTATATAAATCATAAAGCAACTAAAATATCAAATATTTTAAGAAGAGAATCTATATACAATCTTTGGTCACATGCTCATACTTTTGATATGAGTTACCACATATAGATCTAACATGAAGGTGGCTGAATCAAATATAGTAGATTCGTTTACACATAGTAATATGATCTGACATTTATAATCATTAAATATTAGGATTCTTAAAGATGGTGATGAGAAAGAGAGAGGATTAGGTTGGATGAGATGGAGTTAGTACAAAGAAATTTAAGTGATCGGAGAGAATGATCAATTCAGAGAAGGATTTGTTAGCGATTTGATGAAGTGCAGTGGGACCATGTTCAAGGACCACGATGTCCAACCTAGCCTGGACTTTCCCTACTCCAACTTCGAAGGTTCGGCGAGTATCCATCACATCTAAATCTTAGATTTCTTTTTTATGTTATTTTAATTGGACTATAGGACTATTAAAAAGGAGTCTCGATTGTTTTTTTACCAAGTTGAATTTTTGTGGCCCACTTTGATGGAGTCGCTCCATCCATCCCAGAAAATGGTTCATTTTAAATACCTTTTGAAATCATTTAAAAAAGCATTAATCTCTTAAGTGTACATGTTGAGTTGGTGGACATCAAGACTTTATGAAGCTAAAGTTTATCAAGATTTTATCAGGCTAAATAATGGGCCCATACCTTGTGCCATTAATTAAATTGGATTTTCTGAAATAACTGCATGAGGATTATGGCACGTGTTATGTGATGGGGATAAAAGGTGTAGAAGAGAGATTGTAATGAGAGAAAGAGATTTGGGAGAGAGATTAGATAAAGAAGAGATTTACATAGAGAGATTTTTAAATTTTTCAAAATTAATAGAGAATTAAAAGATGATTGTTGGAGAGTGTTGGAGACATCTTTAAATAAGAGCACGCCACTTGTCGTACTCTTGCAAAGCCACTTGTCGCACTTTCGTACTCTCTCATAAAAAGGTTTATTGTTATAATATATATAATAATGCTCTAGTTAGTAATCCTCTCCAATGCACTAGAACCATTAATGAAAGAGAAGACAACTTCATCCTAGAAACATAATCGGTGTAGTACATGTAGACCCCATGTCTCACTTATCATGGATGGTTGTTACAATCTAACATGTTGAAAAAAATTGGAATTCTAATGACCAAAAGTTTCACATGTGGCCCGGACTAAATATGCTAATGGTTGTGACCGGACTCAAAACATTTGCAATTGGCCTTTGCCTGGACCTTTCTTTTGTCATTTCACGTTTGGATTATTGGTTCAATTCATAAATGGGCCGAGCTTGGACATGTTTCAGCCCTGCAGTTACATTTCCTCTCAAGGTACTTTTCAAAGAAAGGACTGAACCTGTTCCTTGCAGTTTATCACTCAAGCTAAACAAGAAGAAAATTATCCTTCGTCTTATCTGTGAGTAAATTCTGTCTCAAGAGGAGCTTTTCAATGTGGTGAAATGGCTTGTTGGTTTTTTGTGGTGGGCCTTGAGACAAGAGGGGGTCCGCTTAGAAACATGACCCATGTGATTGTGGAGTTGTCGCCCATAGGCTCCCTGCCGCCTCCAACTCATCTAAGCTCTTACTGCTCTTGATCAGTTCTCCAGCTGACGGGGGCATTGTCTGTCGGTCATCCACAGCTGGTCATTCACATCCCACCGGTTGATATAGTGGGCCCCATTGCGCCTGTGAGGCCCATCTGGTCTTCAAATCAACAGACAATATCCACTGGCCCCTCTCTTATCAAATTGACTCTAGATGATATGTTTTATCCCATGTTTTTCACGTCTCACAGTCATCCAAATTGCCTGTAGTTACAGCCGGACTGTTTGTTTGCATAAGAATTTAATATATAGGAATTTATGGTCAGGTAAACTCCCACAAGAGATATAATGATAGAGGTGAGGGGAGAAGTGTATACGGCAGCCAGGTCAATGGAATGCTCACTTTTCTCTGATTAAATTATACCAGGGTGGTGCCTGAGTACTTATTTTCCACCCTTTGAAAGAAGTGATGGTCATTCCTACGAATTCAACTACATGAAACAAATAGGCATGATTTTCTCACTTGAGTTTCGTGTGGCCCTCCATCCTTGGATTATGTTCTTATTTATGCTTCGGGGGCCCCTTCACAAACAATTCCCAAAAGTACCTGCTTACTAAAAGGGTCAGAATTGAAGGAGGCCATCAAATTATCCCCCGCAATCTCTTCTACTACTCTTTAAATAGTATCTTTACCTTATAAATTTCTAATAATACTCTTCTAATCCGAGCTATTGATGCTAAGCTAGTAAGGAGAGGTGGGTCAGTTAGCGAGTGTTCCTTGACCTCAGTTGATTCAACACGGTATGCATTAGCCGAGACCCAAAGGAGCACAAACTCTTTGCACCATCTTGTTGTGTCTCTGATGCCATCAATTAAGTCGGATTTACGGCAAGCAAATCAACATCCACCGCAAAAAGAAGGAGAAAGAGCATGTAACTATGACATAGATTTTTTGTGGTTCGACAAAATTACCTACGCTTGTAGGTTATGAGTACTGTTAAATTTCACTATGAAGAAATTAAACAACTCGTTAAAAGGATTTCCAACCCTTGAACACCTAGTCTACTCACTCTTTAAAGGTCTCAGTCATCCTCTCGTAGCCCTCCTGCCACAAATGGTGGGCTATACTCCTAGCACCACAGGAAGAAGATTTCTCACCTCTCTCCACCTCACGTCACCATGAGAAAGCAAGCTCTTACATCTCTTACACAGAGTCTAAGATTAAATTACATCAATATATATATATAATCTCCGCTTTCTTGCTCCCCAAGAAAATCCTAGTACAATCAACAAAATACCTACACCCCTAAACACGATCATTGGCTATACCAATGAGTCAATCCGGCTAAACCCAATACAAGACATAAAGCCAACACATCTGGCTATAAATTAATCATTGTATAGGAGCATTTGATTTGGATGCAATCACAGTACAAAACTACATGAATTTGTCAGGTGCACTACATGAAATGCTCATAGGAATGGGAACTTTAGGAGTCTCCTAATAATTCAAACAGGTGGTCACAGTTAAGAAATGGCTTAAAATCAAACCCCAAATGTAACTAACTAATGGCTGAGGATCATAAAATTCCCTCAAACTCCACTATCCGGAAGATTAATTATCAGTAACTAAAATAGATGGCCCATATACACAGAAACGAAGTGAAATGACTGCAGTCATAGATCTAAACTGTGCATTCAGAAGTTACTAGGATGGCCTAGATTTGCTGTGGTCAAATGATCCTAACTATTCCCTTCTCAGTTTAAAGATGGAAAACCCTGGCACCAATGAGCTTGAGAGGAAGATTAGATAAATCGTAAGCTATCCGTTTTTATTATCTTCACTACATAGGTTAGTGTACTTATACCAACGTATGGCAGACTCATTTTTTTTAGGCTTCCTCATCTGCGTTTGTATCCCAATCAATCAAGGTTTCTGTACACATGCAGAAAACCAGTTCCGCAGACCTTTTTCTCTCCTATGAAAAAAAATCCCAACAGTCCCCCATAAGAAAAAATTTTCTACTGAATTACAAAAAATTCAGCTCATTTTTGCATTTTTTTCTCACGAAAAAGTACCTGCACTAAGCCTAAAAATTATTGTAGCACGGAAAAGTATTTTCACAATCCTCAATTTTTTCCAAAAAAACCAACCGCAAAAATACGTGCCCATGGTTTTGTGTTCAAAGGTAAGTATCTTTTTTTGTTGATTTTAGAAAGAGTGTTTTTTTTTTTTTGGCATTCAAGATATTTATGCAAAAATGAATTATTAAGATGGTAGAAGGGAAGGACTCAAGCCGAATCTATATGGGCACTCAATGCCAATATGTAGACCATACCGCAAGAAATTCAGAAATTTACATCTAAAGTAACTCAAGGAATTCTACATATGGAGATAGAGAAGGATATTTTCCGGAGACTAGGAGATAAAGACAGAGACGAGACTCAAAAGGAGAAAAACCTAAAGGTTTTGTAGTGTAAACTATTATGTTTCTATGTCTACGGCGACAGTTAAGGTCCTTCTGAACAATATAGAAATTCTCAAGTTGCTTCAATAATATTCAATTCTATTTTAGTGATTCTTCTTGTAATGTATTGCCTACTACTACAAAGGTTAGTGCCTGTTTTCAAAGCAAAAAATGAAAGGGCATGTTTGTTTGCATGGAATTGAATCCCTAAAAATTCTAATAAATGTATTCCTAAATGTGATTAAAATTGAAGAAATAAAGGTCAAGAATAATAAATGACTATCAAATAATCTCCGCTTTAATAGAAAATAAATTAATGGGAGATGGTAAATGAATACCCAGTAATAGTACTAAGGTAAGGAGCCATTCTCAGTATATCACAAAAATCTTGTTCTTCTTGTTGTGCCCATGAGTGTCCCTTCACCAAAATAATCGTCATGCCACCAACTGTAGCAGTCCCTCTGTTGCATTGTTTTTGTTGTTATATATCAGACATCTATTTGGTGAATGATGCTAATATTTACTGCTCTCCAATATCAATCCAGGAAAAGTGGCTTTAACCCTCCAATCATCGGCTTAAATATTAAACAGTAAAAATGATGTAATGATTAAATTTCTTATGGGAACAATCATCCCCTGAGAGTGTTTCATGAGGTGCCCCATGAAGTGAAGGTATGAATCAATTAATACCACACATCTACTTTAAGGATAGACAATCTGTGCCGGAATCTTTCTATATAAAGGAAGGGACTATGAAGGGATTGAAGTAAGGAGATTCAAACATATATACAAACTTCTCATTTTCCTAGTTTTCAAACTTCACTCATGTTGCCACTTCAACTCCATCGCTCCATTCTCGCTACCATCGTCTTGTGCTTGTTCATCACAGCCCAAGGTAGCTTTATATTTCTGTTTGACCAATCAACTCATAAGCAAGTTAGCTTGCCACTAGAGAACTCTATTTCCCTTTCATACTGTTCTAACATGTGTTTTGGTGCTGCAGCACGTAGTTCGCTGAAAGGCTATGGCGCAAACATACCTCCTTTGGCTGCAGAACAGACTTACGGGAGTCTCAGTCCTACTGAAGAAGAATTTTCTGACATTGCCACCATTGCAGCTGCTGACTACACACCTATAAAGAAGAAGCCACCTATTCACAACTGATGAATGGCTGGACTTTCCTATATACCTCTAATATTGAAGGACTATGTGTGTTTGTGACTTTGTGTTGGTTAAGTTTTCCAAAAAAACAACAAAGTAGAGCTGGGATGGGGAGGTTATACATGCACCATGTTAGATATGTTATGAGGATAGAATTGGAGTTCGGATTATATTAAGTTTCCTACTTTATCTTATTCACTAGTCTATTAATGGATGTTTATGTTAGTTAAAATATATGAGGTTGATTCATGGAGATATGGTCGCTCAAATTTCTTCAATGTAACTAGCGAAGATATTGTAACGCATAGATTTTTTTTTTTTTTTATGTACTTGAAATTAGGCTGTCTTTATTCTATGGTACCCTGGTTAAGGACTTTCCTTGTTTCTATATTAAAATGAACTGTTATAAATCAAGTGTACTTTTGTTGCTTTTGTTAATTGACTATTTGCATTACTACCAGAGTAGAGAAAATTTAGAAGAAGTTAGCATACTGCTCATAGGGTTGCTTACCCAAAGTCCAGGGCTTTGAACAACAAATATTGTAGTCGGTTGAATAATAACATTAGACTACATCAATCCGGCAGTAGTAGAGTGGGGCAGTGCAAGCATGTTAACTTTCAAGTGCCTCTTATATAGAAATATCGATGCTTCACTACGGAAATTTCCAGAAAAAGCCTGTCCTGGCTAGAAAAAGAACTGTAGCTTTGATCTTAGAAGAATTGGCCGTCACAAACACGAACACAGATTTTGTGTCAATTAAGGTCAAGCATCCGATGTGGATATAATTTATGATTGTCTACTACGGACCGATCCTGTATATTTTTCTCCACACAATCTGGAGGCAAGGATTAACACCTTGTTCGTGCAGTGTGATGGCGAAGGACTCAGATCGGATCAATCAAAAACTAAGGTTTTTCCATGAAATCTCCCTTTCACTTTCCCTACCCTCTTCGAATAGCTTTCTTAGATGGGGGTGTGGTTTTTTTCTTTTTTTTATGTGTGTCATTTTGAAGTACATTTCATGCTTTTAAATAGGGTTAAAAATCCTCATAATCAATGCTTAATTGAGTTCTAATAAGAATCACAATTCCTTACACTTGGTAAGATGATGCAGTTGTTAGAGGGTTGACTAGGTCCCATCCCCTTGCATGTGTTCATTTGCATGTGTTCATGTGCGAGTTTGTTTTCCTTACATATATGAGTTCGTTTTATATTACATGTGCAAGTTATTCACTCTTTGCATGTACAAGTTTCTATCACCTAACATGTACAACTCTCACAGGGTCTCGTAGAGACCTAGCCCTGGCGTTTGCTAGACTATAAAAAATGCTAGAGAGAAGAATAACAATCCTTTTCTTTAAGAAAATGGTGTGGGGGTGGGGTGTGGTGGGGTGGTGGAGCTTAGTGATAGGGTTTCCAAAATGAGAAGGCTCCTTCCCATGTGAGTGGCGTATAGATCTGATGATTGGGGCAGATCAAGATGCAATCACATATGAGTTCCATCCACAGATGCCAGCAGCCTGTTATCATCAATTCTAACTTCTTTGCTTTTATTATGCTCTCATAAATTAGCACTTAACCAAATCTGGCAATCATTTTAGTTGTGTGGGTCGTAGGCCCTTCAATTATCCATGCATGTTTTGTCATGCATTCCACTTTATCTGCCCTAAACAAAACAAATGGTTCCCCGTTCATGATTCTAGATAGGCTCCAGACGTTAAACCATTGCCCATTTCACGGTCAGCCTATTAGGAGAGATTAAAAAAGAGAGCACAAATGAAGACAGTAACAGAACAAACTAAAAAAATAATAATAATTGCTAATCATTAACTGATTTTTCGACCCTCACAAAAGATATTTATAGTTCTAACCTACTCTCTCTCTCTCTCTCTCTCTCTCTCTCTCTCTCTCTCTCTCTCTATATATATATATATGTAAGAAAACAAAAACCCCTAAAATTATCTTCAGGATAGGGAAATTCCAGATTCTAATGCCTTAACTCCTACTTGGAGAGAGAGAGAGAAAGAGAGAAAAGAAATAAGGATTTTGGTTGAAATTGGAGAGATGAGAGAAATGGAGCAGGCAGTTGGTTCGTCTCATGTAAATGAGCAGGATGGGAGAGCATCATTTGAGTTAGTTTATGAGGTCGAGCCCATGTGAGCTAGATAAGAACCGCATACTCTCTCAATGCACCGCTATGTCTTAAGATTCAGTTGCAGCTTGTTTGGTTGCAAGTATTATAGAATATCTTTTTTGATATGTCTATGAACATTAAATTCAAAATGCTCAAATTGATAGTAGCATTGGTATTCAAAATTTTTAAAATTTGAAAACTCAATTGGTTAAAAGTGACAATTCATCACATGTTTAGCTCAACTAATTCTCACCTTTCAAAGTAAATCATATAGGGAATTTAGAATTCCCAAAGACAACATCTGTATTTCTTCTAGGAATTCCCGTCAAGAATGATCTAAGCCAAATGGGCCCTTAAGACAATTGAAATAAATGGATATATTTACTTTATATATACTAAGAAAATTAATGTCATTGTCCAGTAAAAGTAAATATCTATTGTTACATAGTATAGCTCAGCTAGTTACAAACATCAAATCTCCATTTTTGCTTGGGAGAGTGGATGAGCCCAAGTCCTCTATATAGCACAAAAGATAGTTAAGTACCAATAGAATTAGGACATATGGAGTAGTTATATATATTTTAAAACCTCAATAAAAATGAGTAAATTTCCTGTAAATTCTCACACAACCTATCCAAGTCTTTCACCACCAGCGTTACAACCAATTGTGATGTTTTTGTTAATAATTGAAATAAATGGTTTCCCATTATTTTTTGGTTATCATATCCTTCTAGTTACACTTTATTGTAATTCTTCTTTCCCCCTTATTGATAACCTTTCCTATTTTGACTATCACTCAAAAAGAAATTTAGAAAAAAATGTAACTATCCTTCACGTTAACCATAAGAATTCACTAAGAATTCACTATCTTTATCCTCTTAAGATTTTGTAACATTATCATTACTTTTAAGAAAATGGGTTTTGGGTACACGCATATTTAACACACACATAAGTGTATATAATACTATTACTTATACACAGAGTATTTGAGACACTACCCTTAACTTTTTCTTTCATTTCTCCACTATTGTAAAAAAAAATACAATTGAATAAATTCTTTTATGATATTTTCTTGATAAAAGTTTAAAATCGAAAATATTGCAATATTTTTTCAAACAATAGAATCCTGGACAACGATGGTGACAACGCTTCCCTCCATTTGGGGTCTCATCCTGGTCGTTGTTGGTCTCTTATTCAGACAACATGATCATCCCTCAATGCCTTGTAACTGAAGTGACATGCTTGCTTAAGACAAAACCTCTCCTGGACACCTCAGCTACATAGACGACTAACAAATGGCTAAAATACAAATCCAAATCCACCAAAACATAAATTGGGCCACTAATTCAAATTGCTCAGAAGTAATATTTCCGTTTTTTTTTTTCTTCTTATGATGATGATGGTATCCCCATGGTAATAAGCCTAACATAACTAATCTCCGAAGCTGCACACATGACCCTTCACCACACATGAATAAGGTAAACTTTGGGTATCAAACACGGGGGAGCAAACTCTTGCTTTATACCAACCAACAAGCGGGTCATGTACTGAATAGTTAGTTCTTGACTAGGTTTTACCCCAAAGGGGACCCATCATTAGAAAAATCACATATAAAGCGTGTGATTTATTCATCATCATCATCATCAAAGCCTTATCCCAACCATGTTGGGGTTGGCTACATGAATTCTATTTCTCCATTCCGTTCTATTTTGAGCTAAATCTTTCGATAAGTGCAACTTCTTCAAATCTGAATTAATGACTTCCATCCATGTTTTCTTCGGCCTACCCCTATCTCTTGATGGACCCTCCACCTGTATATCCAAACTTTTTCTCACCGGTGCCATTACTGGCCTACGCTCAACATGCTCAAACCATCTTAAACGAGTTTCTCTAATCTTATCTCCTATTGGTGCTACCCCTAAATGTTCTCGAAAGCGCTCATTTCTAATTTTATCTTTTCTAGTTTTACCATACATCCACCTAAGCATTCTCATTTCCGCTACATCCATCTTATGAATATGTGTCTTCTTAATTGGCCAACATTCTACTCCATATGTCATAGCTGGTCTAACCACTGTCCTGTAAAATTTTCCCTTCAATTTTGTTGGCATTTGTCTATCACAAAGTACTCCCGAAGCTAGTCTCCACTTCAGCCATCCAGCTCTTATCCTATGCTCCACATCTTCGTCAATCTCCCCATCCTTATTAATCATCGAGACTAGGTACCGAAAAGAATCTTTATGTGGTATCTCATGGGTTTCAATTTTGACAGTGGTTTCAACACTTTGTATATGTCCACTGAAATTGCAATCCATATATTCTGTCTTTGTACGACTTATTTTAAAGCCTCTAGATTCTAATGCCATCCGCCATCTCTCAAGCTTTGCATTTACACCCTCTCTTGATTCACCCACCAATACTATATCATCTGCGAACAACATACACCATGGTACTTCTTCTTGAATATGCACAGTTAATTCATCCATAATTAATGCAAAAAGATAAGGGCTTAAGGATGATCCCTGATGTAAGCCTATAGTCACGGGAAATCCGCCCGTTTCTCCACATGTGGTTTTCACATTTGTTATTGTACCTTCATATATATCCTTTAAAATTTCAATGTAACCTCTTGGGACATTCCTTTTCTTTAAGACCCACCAAATTAAATTCCTCGATACCCTATCATAGGCTTTTTCCAAATCGATAAAGACCATATGTAGATTTTTCGTCTTTGCTCGGTATTTTTCCATTAATTGCCTAAGTGAAAAGATAGCTTCCATAGTTGATCTCCCTGGCATAAAACCAAATTGATTTTCTGAAATCTTAGTCTTTTTTATCAGTCTTTGCTCTATTATTCTCTCCCATAACTTCATAGTGTGACTCATAAGTTTAATCCCTCGATAGTTGATACAATTTTGTATATCTCCTTTATTCTTATATATAGGTACTACAATGCTTCTTCTCCATTCATCCGGCATTTTCTTTGTCACAAGTACTTTATTGAATAGTCTACATAACCAACTTACTCCAACCTTTCCTAAGCATTTCCATACCTCTATCGAAATATCATCTGGGCCTATTGCCTTTCCTGTCTTCATTCGCTTCAATGCTTCCTTCACTTCCACCCCTCTAATTCTACGGAAAAAAGTATACTCTTGTAATGAAGTATCCTCCTCCACTCTTGTATCGCCCAAATATTCTTCATTTAAAAGTTTACTAAAATATTCTTTTCACCTTTCTATAATATCGTTGTCCTTCACCAAAATATTTTCCTCATTGTCCTTTATACATTTGACATGATCTAAGTCCCTACTTTTCTTTTCTCTTATTTTTGTAAGCATAAAAATATCCTTTTCTCCTTCTCTTGTTCCCAACCTATTATAGAGGTCATTGTATGCTTTGAACTTTGCACTACTTATTACTTTCTTAGCTTCTTTCTTTACCTTTTTATACAACTCAAAATTTTCTATACTCTTAGTCCCCTGCCAAACTTTGTAGCAATGTTTTTTTTATCGAATAACTTCATGAACCTCCATACTCCACCACCATATTTATTTATTAATATGTCTCTTCCCTTTTGATTCTCCAAGTACCTCCTTTGCAACATTCCTAATGCAATTAGCCATTTGATTCCACATTACTGTAGTTTCTCCTTCAATATTCCATTCTCCCTTCTCAATCATTTTGTCCTTAAATATATTTGCTCTTTCCCCCTTTAAATCTCTCCACCTTGTTTTAGGATCCATTTTGTTTACTACTGCTCTCTTTTTACTTCTAATGCAAATATCTAAAACTCCAAGCCTATGTTGCGTAGTCAAACTCTCTCCTAAGATAATCTTACAATTTTTACAAGCCAATCGATCCTATTTTCTAACTAGAAAAAAAGTCTATCTGACTCCTATTACTCCCACTTTTATATGTAATTAAATGATCATCTCTCTTTTTAAAGTAAGTATTTGCTACTATAAGATCAAATGCCACTGCAAAGTCCAATATAGTGTTTCCGAATTTATTCTTTTCTCCAAATCCATGCCCTCCATGCATTCTCTCATATCCTCTATTATCTCTTCCTATATGCCCGTTTAAATCCCCTCCAAGGAAAATTTTATCACTATTTGGGATTTCTCGCATTAAATCATCCATCTCCTCCCAAAATTGTCTTTTCACACTTTCTTCTAGTCCTACTTTGGGAGCATATGCACTAATGATATGAATTATGTCTTCCTCTAGTACTAGTTTAATTGCTATAATTCTATCACCAAACCTCTTTACCCCCACAATTTTCTCTTTTAAATCCTTATCTATAATTATACCCACTCCATTTCTTGTATTACTCTTTCCTGCATAGAAAAGCTTATACCCATCCATGAGCTCCTTAGCTTTATTCCCTTTCCACCTTGTCTCCTGTATACAAGCCCCACTAATTCTCCTTCTTTTCATTACCTCAACCAACTCCATGCTCTTACCTGTCAAGGTTCCTATATTCCAAGTAGCAAGTCTAATTTTCCTATTCCTCCTCTTCTTCTCATGGACTAACTTCTTTAACCGCATTAGCTCAAAGTCATGCGGTAGCCCTTGCACACTTTTCACTGCAGCCGGGCGATGCTGCAATGCATCACTTAAAGCGGGGAACGCCCTAGCCTTATCGTGAAATATCATTTGTTCAGAATTCATGTTTGGGTTGTGACAAAGTTTTACACTAGCTGTCACCTACCTAACGCAACCCTCCTCCTTTACCCGGGCTTGGGACTGGCAGTAAAACTGGCGGAGTTAAAGCATGTAATTTATTAATTTCATTTTATGCATAATGCAAACTGAAAGCTCAATACTGTAGGTTTCAAATAATATCTATTTTTGTATGGCAATACCTTTTTTTATGGTGAAATGTCATTTTATCTCTCTTTCCTTGAGAGTACAGCATAAAATAGTTTTTTATGTCTAAATCTGCTTTCGGCAAAAATTGAAAGAGAGAGAACTTTTTGTTTAAGTGAAACTTGCAAAAAGTGCTGACCCAAAACAACAAATATCATTCTCTAAGAAAGCTTTTTATTTCTTGTAGCGATTGGTTAAGACAAAAGCACCCTAAGGTGGTTAGGATGGGGTGAAGCTTCACCAACCGCGCTCTTAATTTCGGCACCAACCATCTCACGTCAAACCTGGCCCACTACAGTAAATCATCTCTACAATAGGATATGGAATGGATGGTCTAAAACTTGCAAGCCTATGATTCCATTTCCACACCAAACGTCCTCTTCTATCATGAAACAACGCAGAATTAAGCAATCCTTGTTTCAGTTCTCTCCCATTTCTGGAAATTGCCTGCTACACTGATGTTGGCCAAGCAACGCAATAGAGCCAGGTTACCAGTTGCTGCTATCTTTCTATGCTTGGTCATAGCCCAAGGTATCATCACTGCACCATATGTCGATAAAATAGAGAGGTTCTGTTGGTGTTCGATGTAGAAGTTTAATGATGTCGTCTGGTTCCGTTTTCTGTAGGGCGAAGTATGCCAAAAGGTTCTGGGCCCAATGCATCTCCTTTGCCCTGGGATGAGAATTGTGGGAGTTTTGATTCTGATACAGATCCCAATGAAGCTGACTTAGTATCCATGGATTACACCCATGCTAAGAACAAAGCACCCATTCACAACTGATAAAAAAAAGTTAATACTTTTGTACATTATTTCTTTTTATATGCATTGCTATATATATCTGATATTCTTTTCCTTCTTTAAAATATAGTGTTTTGGCCCTCTTCATCAATATCCTAACAAAATGGAAGGTAGAACTGAGCTGCCCATTATGTAGTCATTGACATTCTGATCGTTATGGTAGGAATCTAATCTGGTGGCATGCAATAACCATGGGATTTGTTTCAAAAAAAAAAAAAATGACCCTTGTTCATTACCAATCAGTTTCCTAATGGGTTACTTAAGATAAATAAGTTCCTTAATTTTCATGAGCCCATGACAAGAATACTTAAACATGGAACCGATCAAAGATCCAATTCGTTCTTCCTGTCGTTTCTTATTGCTACATTTATGTGTTGTTATTAATATCATTTAGTATGTGTCTGGTATTACATTTATCTTGATCTCTGCAACTCTAGGTAGATCGGAGATGACATTCATTCATTTTTTTTTCGGTAGAAGAGATTCATTGTTATTTCTTCTCTAACAATTCATTCAGATGACGAGAACTTTCCACTAGCTCTTGTGGATCCAAGATAGGCGGTATCTTGTGGCTTAAGACACAGAAAAGGGAAACAAAAGATTAGCAGATATCTAGTTACATGTGGAGAAAAAAAAAAGAAGCATGATTAAGATGTGTTTGGTCATTTAGGACCCCACAAATGGAGAAAATGGTTTAAAGACTCTGCACTCTATTAAAGCGCATGAACTGATAAAAATCAAGAACAGAGCCCAGCTTTCAAAATTCAAACATTTTTCGTTCTCATTGTAGTGACCAATCATGAAAATTTTGTCCACAAGATGATCACAATCGTTTAGATTGATTCCATCTAAAACACAAGGGATTTAACTAGCTATCATTTTTTTCCTGAAGAAATATATGAAGAATCTAGAAGTGGCTGGCAGCCCATTACAGTTGATTGAATATCCATCACTTAATGTGCATCTTTTCTTTTTTTTACTTTTATGATTGGACGCTTAAATAAGAATAGAGAGTACCTTTCTAAAAACCATCTTTCTAGGATTGGTTCAATCCCTAAAATAGGATGGGCTAAACGTGGAAGTTGCAAACTTGCAAATCAATTTGAGGAGTTCAAAACCCAACTACTCCCACAATTGCTACCCTATCAGACGGCCCGAAGGTTACAGTGAGATGTTTGAGGGAACTCAAACAGACAAATCTTCTGCAATACCAAAGGATCAAACTAGATTCATTAGTAAAATAAGAAGGCTTTTGTTCTACCAGTTTATAAAGTGTCACTTGTTTTGTTGTCAAAATCCGCCATTGGAATTCATCCAATGAAGGTGAAAACTACATCCACCAGAATCTTTGTATCAGTTGGTGAGGCATCTCCCTTTCACAGATATAACAACGCGTCTATTCCTAACTGATGGTGAGGAACTTGGGTGAGAATGTATGAGTACTTTACGTTGCAGAATTAATATATATTCTACCAAATGCCTTTCATAGAAAATTAATGGTGCATATGTGGGTCAAATGGATGAAAGTTCACTGTTCACCCACATTTGCCCCAAATCCCTTTTACAAAAATGCGTGTCCCGCCCAACCCTTCCCCATGTGGCCGAAGGATAAGGATGAGTCAGATAATTTTTTGAGCCCACCACAAAAAAAAATTCAAGGGAGGTGAACTTGGGAATGCAAGCTGCTCAAAACCTTTGAATCCTTTTTTTTTTTAACCTTTAATTTGGGAAGTTTTACATTCACAATTATACCAACTACCAGATTGATGACGCATGTAAAATATGGGATTTGACACTTTCTTTCTTACTTAAATCAAAAGTCTTATACCATGATCAATCTAATGGTTAATATCTTGTTAGAGTAGAATTTTCTTACTTATAGAACAAGGTACAACTGTGATTTTGAAATGTTTGGATATAAAGATAGGCCTCCTACTGAAATTATAACAATGGGCTTGGGAATCACTGTCATGAGTCATGGTCACGGAGAATCCAGACACCTATTTTCTTATGCAGCACACTAAAACGTAAAGCAAGAGATTTGCTAGCACAGAAGCAACCCATGAGCCGGTAATGCATGTTCGCACATCATCAAAGTGATCCCACTATGTTACTGGCCAGGACTGGCGTCCATTCACCCATTTATTTGGCTAATTAACTTCTAGGAAGAGAACTCTCCAATGCTAACTTGATTGCTAATAAATTTCTCTATCCATTCACCAATTTTTTGGAGGCCTATTACCAATGGCGCCTGTGACCAGCGGCCTGGGCGGCATGCGTAGGAGCGGTGTGCAAACTAAACCCAACACAAACAGGCCAAAAGGTCCAACAAATAAGCACAAGACAATCTAACATGCCAAAGTGACCCCAAGCCCAAGCCCATGCCCAGCACGATTCATCACTTTAGGCCAGGCTAGGGATGAGTGCAAGCCCATCGGCTGGGTGTTTACCTAACTATTTGGACGACAACCGATGGGTAAGTTTTTTTGCTTTTCTTTTTTTAAAGTAATGAATTTTTTGGAGAATTTAAACTTTTTGGAAAAAGGCTATATCTTTGGAAAGTTTCCTCTAGCCACTAGGCAACTATTTAAGTAAAAAATACACGATGGGATAGACCTGGGTCAATATTTTTTAAGAGGCCATTAGCTTGATCTACATCAAGCTGGGCAACTGACCTAAAAAGGGCATCTAAAGGGGCGCCACCTAGGGCAATCTTTGCTTAAAGGCCAAAATTAGTTGATCCAACCTAGTACAATCCTGATCTTACTAAAAGACATCCAATGGTTATACCTGAGCCAACATTTGTCTTGGTCATAAACTAGTTGGTCCATCCTAGCCTTGTTGGGTTTGGCTCAAAAGGTCCGTATTGGGCCTAGTTGACGGCTCAACTGATTAGGATTAATATCTTATATATTCTCTTTTCGATGCTTTTGTTCTTTATAACCAAGAAAGACAGCAACAGAAAAGGAAACACAGAGAGAAAGATTGTAAGGGGGTGAGAGAGAGATTTCTTGATAATGAAATCTTTGTGCCCGTGAACGTAGGCAATCTGGCTGAAATACTTAAATTCTCGTGTCTTCTGCGTGTGTGATTGCTTGTTTTTCTTTGTTGTAGTGTGTGTTTAGCTAAATCCACATCTAAAGCTTGAAATCTAGACAAGTGCCCTAACACTCACGAAAGTATTGGCCAGAGCATTAAACTATACATTTGGCACTGGTACCATTCAACTAAACCAGACAAGCTTCGTACCAGCCCATTGAATATCACAATGAAGCAAACAAATGAACACACTAGCCTAATATAAACTCTAGTTATTGATATCAACTCATGTATTCGACGCAACGCCTCACAGACAGTACACTATATTAACCATACCATCTACAGGCCACTGATCCAAGATTGGGCTTGAAGCAGGCCATAGAGTGTGAAAAACACCCTTCTTGAGTCCCAAATGTACTCCCTGTAGTTACCCCTCGGTTCAATTATAAAGAGATTGGGATTGCAAATGGGTTTGGTTTGATACAGAAACCTGACCCAACTGAAACATACTCAACAAATTCCAAACTTGACCCACAACAGGGAAACAATCTTCTACACCAAGCCCACCCCATCACAGATACAGCACAGGTTTCACAACATCAATTTATTTATTTATTTATTTATTTTATCATATTGGCAAAGGATGGCATCTAAGTTAGTGACAAAGAGTGTAAGGCAGGCCAAACCCAACCAAAACCAGGACCTGCCCCAACCCAACAACGGCATAATCAAAATCCTCATACGCATCCCAAACCCAATCAACCCACTGCCAACCTGTTGAAAACAAGAGTACAAGACCAAACTGCAATCTGACAGAATAAAAGCCCTCCCACAAGCCACATATATGATGTTCGGCATCGAATCAATTTGAGGCTTCAGTTCAGCTGGGATGACAGCTTATTCAAAGTCATCCAATGCATAATAAATTTCAACCCCTCTGACATTAAATACGGCGTTAAAACTTCGGATCACTATACTTCCAAACCAAAGTGGCCCAATGGTTAAGCAAATTGCCGGAGGGAAATGGTAAGGCTTACCACACTATTATATTGGAGAGGTCCTAAGAGAGTGGTCAATCAGGGCAAGCGTTTTCTTTTGCCCCCCTCGATCAACCATTGTTGTCAACTTAACAACAATAACATAAAAACACTCAACCCGCAAGAAAACCATCCACCCGGAATTTATAATTAAAATAATAATAAAAAAAAGCCAATCTTAATCATCATCCACCATGGTATTGGATTCGATAGAGGCACGGGTAAGAAGGATTTAAGGAACCCACTGATGCAAAGGCTCACACCACCTCTCTGTCTCTCTCTAGCCTAATCTCATTTGTCATGTAACCAAGGCCGTTGTTTTACAAATAGGGCAGAGATTCTTTTGCATCAGCCATTGTTTTATGCAGTCGGTGTGGAAGTCATGCCCACAGTCCAATATTCCAAGATCCTCCCCCTCAGCATATTCCTCCTGTCAAACCCACCAAAACAAAATCAGTTCAGTTTTTGGTTGTAAACAGGCTAAGGAACAAAACAGTGCTTGCACTGTGGTTGTGCTCACTTGGCAAATACAGCAGGGCTCGACTTCTGAGGCTGCTTTTATTTCTATAGAAGAATATTTCCGCCGCTTCAGGCACTTAAAAGTAGTTTCCTCACTCAATCCTGTGCTTACATTTCCTATGCGTTCTTCCAATGCCAATAATTCCTGAACAAAATCCCAACACAATATTCAGAAAACTATGCTTTGATATAAAGAGCTACCTCCCAGAGTGACAAGATGCATTCTTACCTCATAAGACATGTTATCCACATCAAGGCGCATGTCCCTGTGCCGATCATGCAAGTCAGGGACCCCAAAAATTACAGACTGATCAAGGATCAGAACATCCTGGCACACCCCAATCAACATAATTTCAGATACGTGATGACATTTGTCACTTAATAATGCTTAATTCCACTTAATGACACTTCCATTAGAAATATAGAGTTGCCTGCAAACACAACTTAAGACTAACCTCGAATCTTAAACTCTCGCCCCTACGGACAAGTTCCAAGACACTGCGAAGCTGTTGCAGAGAAGAAGACAATCATAAGCACAAAAAGACAACCAGATTATTGAGAAAAGTAGACAGACGCAGAAGTTCTAACAAATAACGGTTTAGTAGAGACTTGGTATGGTAAATGATTTTTCTTTTACTTGCAGAGTTTAATCATTTATAAGGTTAAAACAGGTAGTTCATGAATTCAGATAGATCTTCCTCACATTCACAGAACATCAACTACAACAACCTTTAGTTAAAATCCTTCGAGTACTGATTCTTCTAGTAGCCTACAGACCAATTATCATAGCGCGTTTCAATGAGTCATGCTTGTTGGACAATGATGCCTTTTCATCTTTCAGATATTCCAATACCAGTTGACATGTAGCACTATGGTGGATTCCACTTTAAGTGCATAGGTGGGTAGTGGATTCTGGGTCTACCAAAATTAGCCTTATTGGACACTTTTTAGCAAAGGATGAAAGCAATAAGGACACTTTTTAGAAAGGATGAAAGCAATAACACCCCTCCCTCCCTCCCTTCCCCCCCTGTCTTCCTTCAATGCACTGAACATCAACTATATCACCTTAATAGGATGGGTAGGAATATTCAACACATTTCTGTAGTACCCCTAATCAAAAGCCTACTTATGTCTGTCAGGACCTACGAACTGCTAAGATGCCATGTGTCTCTTATGGCCATTGGTCTGTCACGTGAAGCCTCTGTATTTAGATATGCAGATGCTACTTAAACCAAATGATTAACAGCCAGATCAGCACAATATGAAAAAGATAGACTGCAATACCTACATTTGGAGTGACTAGTGATTGCATGCAGGCAGTCCTCATGGGTTAGCATACAGTGCAAAGTTGGATATCACACTAGACGAATGACGCTTCTCCCTTTTCTTCTACCAGTCTTTTTGAGGCACAACTAAAAGCTAGTAAATGTAAGAATGGATACGGATACAAACTTAAAAACAGGATAAGAGGATGCCCCCCGCACAGATGGGTACCACTATGAATTGTATAAAACATGTTAAAACTTCAAAGGACACCTGGTGCCATATACAGATGCACTTTTGCCTTCACTGTGGCCCTAAGCAATGGGTTATAGTCAAGAGGGAGTTAGAAAATGTGAGGTTAGAATACATTACTCAAACCGGAAAGCTTCTAGGGAATATAGTCCTACAAAGGAGACAAAAGCGGAATCACAGTCCCTTCACCCAATTGGTTCTTTGAAGTTCAATGTTGATGGAGCACAACTCAATGCAAGCAAAGTCTCACAAGTGTCAGTGGTGCTCTTCATAACATCAAAGGAGAGGTCCTCATGTTTTCCAAGCATGTGGGAAACAAAAAATTCCAACCAACTTGAGGTGATGGCTACCCCAGAAGTTGTTAGGATTTATTTGGATACATTTAACAAGAAGTTAATAGTGGAAAGTAATTCATTCAATGCCATATCTTAGGTGAATTTTACTGCTTCAAGCACATAAAAGTTTCAATTTTACTTCAATGATCAAACTTCTCGTTGATTCATGTGGTTTGGGTCAGCTAATGGAATGGTAACACACACATGAACAGCAAGTAATTTTTTTTATTGGTCAAAGCTAATCATCATGAATTGCTTATTGGCCAAATAAAATCATGATGAATGAAACGGATGGGCCCCACAAGGCCTCTCTCCCCATGATAATGAAAAAGATGGGCTCTCTAATCTCTATGCATTTCAGCAACAACATCCAGGTAAGGCTCATCAGCAGACGAGTTAATGGACCTCATAGACCCATCAGACTGAACTTCAGCCTCCATTACGTTATCAGCATTGATGACCAGAATGTGAAAATACAGAAACAGTCATCTTTACCAGAGCTTGTTAGAAGTCCTATCCAAATCCAAAATTTAGAAGAATGAGGAACTGGCAACTCATGATAAAAATGTAAACAGAAACTCCCAAATGTGTGCATAACAAGGGAAAAAGAAGGTTTTAAAATCCCTACCAAATCTGTGCATAAAAAAGGAAAAGAAAGAATAAAAGGGAAGGAAATAAAATGGAAGGAATAAAGGACAAGAAAGACCAAGTGTGCACTGTAGCTGATGTGTCCATACCAACTATTTTCCTTTCCAAAAACCACTTTCTTAGAAACCCTTTTTGACTTGTGGATTGACTTGACTTAAAATCCTAATGGCTCATTGAGTCAGATGAGTCAAATGAGTCTACACACTCATTCGGACTTATCATAGTTGTTTGACCGGATAACCTTCCACTTCACCACACCGAGTTGAGTTGTCACATAGCAATCATGCATTACAAGCTTCTAAATTATGCAAATGAATTAAAATCGTACAGCCTACTAATAAAAAACTATGTGCATTTGTATACACCAAATCATTATAATTCTCCATCGATAATATTTGTTCTTTAAGTTTTATTGACAACATTCTTATGTAGTATTGTTTTTCAAAATCAACATTTTTCTCGCAATAAATTAATTTAACGTTCTGCAAGTAAAACGTAGAACCTGATGCAGCATAGACTATACCAGAATCATTAAGAACATACCTCAGATGCCAGCCTGCTTCTCCCCTCAGAAGCAGATGCCAGTGCCCGCAATGAAAAGGGAATTCCAAGTACACCATCTCCCAGCCTATCCATCCAATATGCTGACCTTGGATACGATGGCTGATGCCCTTGATGACCAGCTCCAGATGGAAGTACCAAATCCTGTGAGGATGCAACAGCTGAACGAGGAGGAAAATTACTGCTCGAAGCTCCGGGATCGGAACCAGCAGTAGAAAACAAAGACCTCCGAACAACCTCTGATAATCTCCGTGGATATCGAGGAGGAAGATGCTGTTGATGCACCCAGGTTGGAGCGGGCGATGGTTGGGACCCAGAACTGGAGCCAATTCGAGAAGTGGTATTACCTGGCGCACTTGTACTTCCATGTATACTTGCACTGCCATTAATCAAACTCCAGTTCGTTGAATCTTGAGTCAAATGTGTAGTCTCAGATGATGGCACAAACATTGGATACTCCGAAATGCTTCTTTGCATGCTCCTTGAGTTAGCTTCCTCATGTAACCCAGGTGTTCTCTCTCCTAAAATGATAGGAGAATTAGATGAGCTGCCAGCTCTTGAATTAGAAGCACCATTCCACGGGGCAGGATGCATGTTACGAGGAACCCCAGAAACATTTGGTACAACAGATTGGACTTGAGGAGAGGCTGCATTTGCTGCAGCCAGCCTCGAATCAAGAGGTTGATTAAATAGAAGAAGTCTAGAAGATGATTGCTGGGATGACCAAACATGCGAACGCCTGCTAGAATTGCCTGGGGACCATATATTGGGTTGGGAAGAAACTTGTTCACGTGCAGGATTGATTCTCATTCGGAAATTTCTCCTGGAGCTTTCTACACTTCCATCCCCAGTTAAAGAAAGGTGACAATCAGGAGCAACTCTCATTCCATCCAATCTTGGATTCGACAGTTCCTCTTGACGATTGACACCAGAAAGATGCTCAGCAGGACTGGAGTTGCTTGAGCTACCAGCAGCATTCTGCCGACCGGGAGGAGCATGCAATGCACTACTTTCAGCTCGCTGAAAACAGTTACTGCTTCCACCTAAAGAAGGTCCAGAAACTCCTTCAAGGGCCTTCCGTTTGCAGGATAATCGTCGACTATCTAGTGAACAGCCAGGCCTACCATCACTATCATCAGCCAGATGTTCAGCAAACCCGGAAGTAGTTGCACCAGGATTGGAAGAACCACCAGCAGATGGGACTTGTACAGTTTCTGATCCACCAGGTTTATTTAGTTGTGAAGATGCACCTACATCCATGACATGTCCACCATTTCCAACAAATCCGACACTGAGATGTGCACTTTGAGGGGCATCATCTGAACTGGAATTTTGAAGAAATTGCTCATTTCCAACCTGATTGCTGTTGAGGTCTATATTCACACTTTCCAAAGAAAGAACATTTGTAGGTTCAAACCGCCTTTCTTCAAACCTCACACTAGGTCGTGCATGATTGGTGATTGAAGTCATCCATCCTGGCTCCATTTTAGCTTCACTATGGATGGACTGATTAAGTGCATGATTGCTAGAGCTAGGTCCCCCAGGATTCCAGCCTGTGAATCCACCGCCATCATGACCAAGAGTGTTTGCATATGCAGTAGATGTATCACTATGAGATGGTAGATACTCCTGCATATTTCTGGTTGCTACAGGGTTTATCATATTATTCCAATAAAGTTGTTGATCCAAAGCAGAGTTATTTGAGCTAGACGCAAGGTCAAACTCAAATGTCTCAGGGAGGGATTGCACAGTACTCCTTTGGCCTTGCATTCGGGCCAAATATCTTGAAAACTGTAAAAGGGATAAATATTTCAGCTAAAAGCAAGGCAACGCATATTACACTTTCCTTGCAATCCAGAAATCATCCAACCTGCAGATAAAGAAAGAAAAGCTAGAGTTAGTAGTGCAGAGCTATGCACATCTCAAGAAATCATTGGAGGTCCTCACAGATAGAGGCAGAAGCCGCTGAACCATAAAGAATGAAAGCATATCCTTGCAACAACTAAAGCAAAGATTGAAGTTTGAAATCTAAGAGAACATAATGGCACACAATGAACCTAAAGCAGTCAATAATTCACAATATATTGGATAATGGATAAAACAAATCTAATACCAAAATGCAATGTGTTTGGCAAATTCTCTTGAATGATCTCATAAATAGTAATAGTGGTGATGTATTGACAAAGCCAAATAGCGATATGTGTGTGTGTGTGTGTGTGTGTGTGTGTGTGTGTGTGTGTGTGTGTGTAGGTGCATGCATGTCGGATTATGATAGGGTAAGAGCTGAATAGTTGAAGTGGAGACTTGTTAAGTGATTTGTGGCCGGCACATGCTAACAAGTTTGAATGCAAAAAATTTTACAAGACAAAATTAAACCAGCTATGACCTAGAGAGAAGAATGTTGGCCAAAAGGAATTGATATATCCAAGAAATGATGTATAAGAAATGAGAATGTTGAGATAGATGTGTAGATAAATAGAATCAGAAATGGATTTGGGACGATTTAGGAATACCATCCATAGGTAATAAGCTGAAAGAAACCCATTTGAGATGGTTTCTATAGGCCAACAAAGGCACCAAAGAGAAGTTTTTCTGTGCAAGTTGATGGTCCCTTAAGGAAAAGGGATAGGCAGAAGAGGAGATGAATGGAAATAGCAATGATAGATCTACCTAAGTGCAACCTATCCGCAAACTTGACCTAGACTGCATGGAGAAACAGAATTCATGTGGCTGAACCCTAACATAGAGGGGCAAGCCAATAATGGTTTGATGATGATGATGAGATATTATTTGCATACCAGCATGAATTTAACAACTCAAAAGAACTCCAAAAAATTTTCCACACAAGATCAACAATCTTAAGAATATGTTACATGTTTAGATTTATGACTTTATTCCATTAGCACATAGGATGTGTATCAGACCTCACAAGGTCATCTATTATTGATCTCATTCATCAATACCATTCCTCACTAGATGCACTAATAATATTGATCAACACACAAAATGTTCTGGCCAGCAGGTATCATAGAATATCAATTCAGCCTTGACTGATGCCAGATACGTACTATTCAATATTTTGAATCATAATCACTCAAACTAAATACAAGTACAAAGAATAACAAATCTAGAAAAAAAAAAAAAAAAAGCCAAGAGAAAAGAAATTAGATAGATGAAAGGAGGATTGATAGATATGAAGTCAAATTCTGAATATTTTTTGCGCAATCCAACCATCTAGTCTTATGGTAGAAAATGCCCAACTACTCAAATAAATATCATAAGGGGAGGAAAAACCTGACATTACCCAGTATTGGAACATAGCATCCACTAGGAGTGCAAAATGCCCAAACACTCAAATAAATATCATAAGGGGAGGAAAAACCTGACCTTTCCAGGTATTGGTACACAGCATCCACTAGGAGTGCAAAATCTGAACTAGTCCACATAATTGGCCCATATCTGATATGTTGATAACCACTTACTCTAAAAGCCTAAGCTCATACAAAACGGTGTAACAATGTATATCAACATTACAACACCCCCATCATGTACAGGCTCCTTCATGAGAATTACACCCTCCATGGGAGAAAACAGGGCTCTACACAGGAATTACACCCTCCGTGGGAGAATACAAGGCACAACATCCCCGGGATTCGAACACTCAGCCTCCCACTCCGATACCATGTTGACAACCACTTACTCTAATGGCTTAAGCTTATAGAGAACAATGTAACAATGTATATCAACGTTACAACATGATCCACCTAAATTGACCCATAGCTGATATGGGTAAAATGTCAACTAGTACTCTCGACCCACACTTAGGCGCATAGGCTCTGATTGGACCAATTTTTTATTTCTACAGTACATACCCACAAGTTCTTCCCATGTACACATTCCGAATTCTATCCTTCAGGATATTTCTAGCATCTTGGCATTGGATCTCTCCCGAACATACTTTAGCTTCTTATTTCATCATTGTTCAAAATTCCGTACAACAGTCAACAAAGCATGTCTAGCAGAGTAACAGTCACCTCACATAACTGCCCCTTTAAATCTAAGTGGCACAATCATCACATAACTCTCCGCTAGCCTCACGCCACTTATCTCACCCTAATTTCATCTTTTTGCAGTAATAAACTCCAACCTTCCATTTTGCTCTATGATTACTCTTACATATCAAAATTTATCATACAATGACAATATGTTTTTTTCAATCTTAAGCAATTCATCTCACTTGCTCCCAGATTCAATAATGTTGCACTCCATTAGTCCATTTATTTCGATGTGCTAATTCCCAACCCATTTGACTCAACCATTTGTCCAAAGTTATACCATCATTCACTTGATTTCTACCAACTAGTCAGAAAGTCCTCTTCTCATAGCATCGGCACCCTATCATAGCCAAAACTACCTTGGTCAATTGGTCTTATCATAGCCTTCTCTAAATCAATGAAAACTAGATGTAATGTATTCCCTCATTGCTCAAAACAAGCAATAACATGTTGATCCAATCCACCCAACCAGTACCAGATACTTATAATGTATATTTCCATCCGACCTCTCCTAGGGGCAGAACTAGTAGGGGCAGGGAGTTGAATTTTGAAACGTCCTCTTTTTATACTAATGTGGACCCTCCAATTGATGTTTTACAAGCAAGTGGCCCCATAAAAAATATACTGCCCCTGCCCCTGCCACTCCCTCAACTCTAATAATGTCCCATAAAATCATGTAAATCAAGAAAAACATCACATCAATGACCAGAAAAATCAATAGTCCAATATGTTCATAAATGATAAACAGATGGAACTAGATTTTGACTATTTCATCTGGATAGTCCACAAATGGATCTCATTTTTGGATCATCGACATTTCTCAAAGATCATTTTGATTGAATCTTCCAGATCATCTGCTTAATTGATAAAGAAATGAACCAACAAATAGTGCCTGCAGTAGTCTACACATACAACTTTTTTTTTCTTTTTTGATAGATAACATGACCTGATGCCCCCATAGTGGTTGCGACAATGCGCACATTCCAAATGTTCTTTGTGCTCTTGTCCTAGTCCATCCATACATAGAATGACCCAATTTGCGGGCCCACTTTTATAGTTGATCACTGCCTCTCCTTTTTCACACTGGTTTAAGCAAAGGTGATGATTCACCCAGCAACTCAAGCTTAAAGAGTGTATTTCCCATCAAAAGCCCAGCTCACAGCCCCACTTCTATAGATGATCACTATATGCCATATGGATGGGTTGCATCAAAGGTGATGCTTGACCGAGCCAACAATAAGGCTCTTTCAAATAGCATTTTTCAATTCTAAAATGAAAAGACTACAGAAAAAACACTATTTTGAGTCCCTAAATCCTATTTCGGGATATCAGGGCAAATAGCATTTTTCAATTCTAAAATGAAAAAACTACAGAAAAAACACTATTTTGAGTCCCTAAATCCTATTTCGGGATATCAGGGCAAACAAGCTGAACACAACAAACTCATCCACCATAAGCAAGAGAAAGTCTTTAAACAAAGACCTACGTGATAATAAACCTACAAGTCATGCTTAAGGTATGTTTACTTACATGAAAACCTGGCCTCCTCGAATAGGATTTTGCAAATTCAAAAAGGAAAAGGATTTGGGAAAATACATTTTGAATCACGAAGTTGTGTTTCAGGATTAATGACCAAACTAGCTGAAAACAGCAAAGACAAAATGTAAGAGGATCCATGTACAGCCATAAACAAGTGGACAATAACAGAAACTGTGTGCTGACTATAGCACCATTTAAAATGGAAGGATTAAAAAATAAGTAGAATTCAGTACAATACAATTTTTATACACCAAATCATAATTCAAACAAAGCTGGCTGAAAACAGCAGACCAGCAATTGCAAGAGGAAACATGTAAAAACCACAGATAGAGAAAAGCCTTAAAACGAAGTAAAGAAGATGACAGTTATCCCAAAATGACACGCTCAACTAAGGTAAAACTCAACATTCTAATTGCCTCATTCGACCTGAATGAAAAGCCATAAGAAAAAAACGGACTTTAAAATAATAAAAGTCCTTTCTAGCATTCACCGAATGAAGTGATTTTCTATCATTTTCTTATGAGCTTTGGGATTCATCATTCCAAATGATCTTTTTAAACTTCTACAATGGTGTCAAATTTCCTTTCGCAGAACCAAAAATGATAAATTAACTCACAGTTAAACAAAAGAAAGCTTATGAAAATTTACAACCCCAAACATCACGTTGGCATCTGAATATGCAGGAAGATGGAAGGTGCAATGCCTTGATCTTCAACTATTGTTCAGTGACTCAATACTGCCAACTTGCACAAAGTGCCAACTCCGCACTTTCAACCATTCCAAGGATCACTTCATCATCATCATCATCATCATCATCATCATCATCAAAGCCCTATCCCAACCGTGCTTGGGTCAGGTACATAAATTCTATTTCTCCATTCCATTCCAAGGATCACATCATATATGCCCAAAAAAAAAAAAAAAAAACAGCTGAGTGCTATCATAAGTTAGGCCGCAAAAGACCAAGGCCCAAGGAAGCATTTTTTGCCTGCAACTTTCAATATTTTCTAGCTTAAGAATCTCATGGCTGAAAAATATGCAGATGGATTCATTGTGAATTCCTCCTCCTTCACGCCCAAAAAAAAAAGAAAAGAGTTTCCTCCATTTCCATTGATTTGGGGAAAAGAGATGTCACCCAGCTCATACAGTAGTACAAATCTGGAGAGGGGTTTGCATTGTACTCCCAAAGCAAGAAAATCAGTGCGTCGGTTGCATTCCCCGCACCCAACCACATCGGAAAAACAAAAAACACACACACACACACACCATCACAGGAGCTGATAATCCCCAAACAAAACTCTTATCTTCTCCACTTAAAACTCTCAGAAAGACCTAGCTCTGCCCGTATCAACCTCTTCAAAGGTTGAAACTTGAACCCCCAAAAATTGAAAAAGGCACAATCAATCATCATGCTAATAACAAGAATTATTACAATCCATCTCTTGAGACAACCACCGATTCCAACTTATGCACGATCTAGTCCACATCCCGCACAATATTCTCTCAGATTCCAACTCATTCATCAAAAAGGTGAGATTTTTACAGCAAAAGCCACATCCAAAAAACACAACAGGAACTAATTCTTCACAGAGAAGAAACAGAATACCAGATCAGGAAACACAAAAATCAAAGATTCAGAAAGAGAGAGAGAAGAAAGAAAAACATCAAAACACACACACCGTCGGCAGCACGCACCAGAAACACAACCGATAAACGACGCAACACAATCTCTCAAACACAGCCACCAAACTCTACGCGTTTTCGAACCAAACGGAGAAATCAAGATCAGGAAATGGAATCTCTGAAAGGATCAGCACAATCAGACGCTATCCAGCCATCGATCGGGAAAAACCACACCAGAACACAACATATCAACGGTGGATCGAGATGCGGAAACGTACCGAGGAAAGATCGAGACCATCGATCTCAGAGAGAGAGAGAGAGAGAGGAGAGAGAAAGATGAGAGAAAATAATCTCAAGAGGTGGAAACAAATAGATAGTTCTCTCCTCTCTGTTTTTTGCAGACGCCCTCTCTGACTACGCGGACGCGGATAGATGAACAAGCAACAAGGACGAGACGACGACAGAGAGGGGAAGGGTAGAAGAAGGAACGGGGTTGGGTGGGTTGGGTTGGGACGGTGGAAATGCAGTGGAAGGAAACTCAATGGAGAGGCAAAAGGATTAGTAAATTTAATAAAATTGATCAGACTTCACCTCAGCTCTCTCCGGTAAATGCACGCTCCTAAATGTGCTTAAGATCTAAACCGTCCACTTTCCGGATCTTGGTGGGAGTGGCCCACATATAATAACTACATGTATTATATCTCTCAATGCTCGGCGAATAGAATCTTTATATTGAGTTTTCTTCTTTTACTTTATCCAGACATGTGGTTCTGCGTATGGGGCCGTGATTGTAGTGACTCAAGCCCTTCTTCTTGATGGGGCCCACTTACGGATTGTCCAAAAAAGTAACAAAGACCATTCACACTCCAGCGAGTCCAGAGTAGATAGACACGTATGGCTGGAAATGAACGGCTTTAATGTAGTCCTGTCCCAGGAGCGACAAATGTATTAGATTTTCGATTCAGTTACTTCTGCTTTGAAAACGCATTACATTATATCCTTAATCCTTAATTACTTGAAAGCCCCACCTACCAGACCGCAGACCCACCACCTGTGCCAGGGTCTTTTCGCAGATGAGCCCAATTAATCTTAGCCATTGGTGGAAGAAGGGCTGGGTCCAAGCAGGCGCACGGCACGCGGTATGGACAAAGTGGATCGGTTTCCACTGTGTCCCACCATTTCAGTGTTGATTGTGGCTTTCAATTCTACGGCTGGGATTGCCTGATGGATGTCCCATCGAAAAGGATTGAGAGTTGAGATATGCTGACTTGGTTGGGGCACATGCACTTGTGTGATGCACCATATTCGGCGGAAGGAAGGAAGGAAGGAAGTAAATAGCATATAGGTGACGGACCCATTGATGTCCTTGTTTCTTTTACTGGGAAACGCTGACCAATGGACAAAGCGGCTTCTGAGTTGAGTTGTGAGCAGTGGCGCGAGTCACGAATGGAAACGTCAATTCGCGCCGAACCGAAGCCAAGTGGGGCATGGGCTTTTACTTGAATAGAAGGGATTGCGCATGCTGCCCGTTTTCCCGCTGTATTGCTCATCCTGTCACGCCAAGCGGCTGCCTTTCTTTCCTTGTTTGTTTTGTGTTCTTTTGTTTCTTTTCATTGGAATTGCTCTTTTACTCGTTCTCGGTCTAACCTCGCTTTATGTGTCATTGTATCTGGACTTTTGGTGCTCGTTTGGTGTGGCGTTGGTTTAAATGCTTGTGGTTGCAACCTACGCGGGGGAAATATGTGTTCTATATTTGTCCCCGAGTACCATTATTAGATTGAAAATGTCGGCTTTACCTTTTTTGTCAGATAAGTTGATTACTTTAATAGGTGGAAAAATTCTGGAAATTGGCAAGAAATTTCTATTGCAATGGAAAATCATTTTTTATGTATTTTTTTATTTTTTAATGATGTTAGGGTTATGACTTAATTTCTGACCTCAAGTGAGGTGAGACGTCCTCAAGGTGAGGAAAGAGACTTTGGATGAGGTGGGCGCTCTTGAATGAAAGAGGTGATGCTTCTTACATTGGAGAAGAGGTCATTATTGTACTATAAGGGCTTGGATGGCGTAATTATGTGGGTGTATAAGCATCTATTAAAAAAAAAAGAAAGGGATCAAGATCTTTCAAAAATTACTTCTATCATCATAATGTCACGACATTGTAAAAAAAAAAACCAGTATTGATAATTTTTGAACTGGCATGCTTTGGTGGAGTGTATTTACTACTAATATGGACTGCATTAATCAAATTTTATTTTTTAGCCAAATAATGGATTGAGAGAATCTCCATGTGGGAGGATTTTATTTGATAGTTTGTTATAGGTGGGATATAATGCTCTTATAACTTTTTATTTTTTTTATTTTTTTTTTCTTTATTCTCTCCATACTCAATATACGCATCTGTTATCATTAAAAAATATAAAATAAAATTTTATAAATTGGGATAGAAATATTAAAAAAGCAAACTAGATATACAGATGATTGCCAACGATGTGGTAATGGGGATATAGATGGTTGTCAGAGATCTGATGGCCATAACTTGTAACTTTACATATTGAAGGAGGCAATAATATAATACTTCAACTTGAAAGACTTTAAGAAGGAGACGGGGCAGGTGATAAGATCGTACAAAATGAAATTTTCTAACCCCATCTTTACTGAAGAATATAACACACAGGATAATACAGTGGAAAGAAAAGCCAACTTTACCGACCCTAATAACTGCACTAGTCAACCCGGGTGAACTTATGATTTTTATTTGATGGCTGAGTATTCTAATAGTAGTTTTTCCTTTTAATTCTTAGGTCTTCCGGCTGAGGACACTAATAGTAGTTTTTCCCATTTTTTCTTTGGTCTTCTTCCAGGCTTTGTCCCTTATTCTCCCACTCTTATTTCGCATATCCTTCTTCTTTTCTTTTCTTCTTATTACATTTCAACAGAAAGTTTTTGAGATTTTGGACTCCAAGTGAGAAACGTCTGAGAAGAAAGGAAAGAAAAGTATCAAAGATTTAGTGAGAAAAGAGGGGCTTGCATTGTACAGTGAAAGCCGAACGATAAAAACTGCTAAAAGCAATAAATGATTGAAGTCCTGGGATGAGACATTAGTCGTGATCCGATTTAAAATTTTTTTTTTTTTTATGTTTGGAGCTGGTTTACATTTTCATGATTTCAAATCATTCAGGATTTGCAAGAAAATTTTAATTATCTACTGCTCTTAAATAAGATAAAAGAAAAGTAGTTTTGAATTATTGCAACATTGAGTTTCCATACAAATCAATCATTTCAATGGCTAGACTGCCCCCATGTTTTTGCTTAACCCTAATTCAGGTACACTTCATTTCTCTTTTTGGATTCATATCTGTCTCATTTTTATTGTTGTTTTGAATGATTTATTTCTTTTTGTTTTCCCCTAATTTGTATGGATTATATCCTTAGAGAAGTTGCCCTCTTCCTCTCTATCAAGTCAAATTTGGTGGGAGATATCATCGGCGCACGCAAAGTGCATTTGAGGAGGTTCCACAGCCAAAGTGGAGCACAAATTCATATTCTAAACCATCTTCAACCGGCAGAAAGAACAGTTATTCAGGTAAAGAACAGTTATCCAGGTCAGAGGTATCTAGTTCCAGGCTTTGTACGAATTGTTTTGATGATGGGAATGGGAGAGTCTGCCATCGACATAAGAGTGGCAAGGAGAGAACTCCCTTGTGATGAATTCCAGAGGACGGGAGTCTGTAGATTTGGTGTGCAGCGTCGCTTCCTTCGTTAAAAGGTAAAGTGCAGATTTTCTGTTGATTATGCTGATTATATGTTTTGTTCAAAGTTCTTCCAAAGTGCTGATCACCCTTTTCTTTTACTTTTTTAACAATTACCACATGATAGGTGATACAATTGCGGCAAGGATTGATGGGTCAGTGTCTTCATGAAAGAGTAGTTATTTGCACTTTTTGCAGTGTGTGTTTTTGTTCTAAATCAATGCTGTAAGACATAATGACTCAGGAAGACAGCATGATATGAGTCATTGTTTTTGCGGAAGAGTAGCTATTTGCCGTGTTGTAAGACATAATGACTCAGAAAAACAGCATGATAAGTAGTTTCAACTGCTGTTCCCTCGTACTTGTGAAAATGCGATATAGTAGATTTTTTATACTTTCCAATGGTTACAACTATTACTTCAGTAGCTATTACCTCATACTTATGAAAATGAAATGATGATAGCTGATAACCTACTTCTGTAGCCATTCCCTCATACTAGTGAATATGTGATATATTCATACTCATAGTTGTGAAAGTGTGATATATTCATACTTTCTAGTGAAATTTGGCAATTCCCAAGCATGCCTAATCTTATGTCTCTCCCAGCTCTGTTTCTTGTAGGTGTCCAAAGCTGGATCGAATTTAGCCTTTAAAGATCGCATAGCGTGATCATTGAAGAAAGGGCATTCACATCCTAGTTGCTTGCTTTGAATTAATAGAATGCAGTCATCATCATTACGAAATGCGATCCAATTGCAATTTCTAGAATATGCATGACAACTTGTAGTTCTTCTGGGCCATGCCTCTTATTCTCCCACTCTCGTTTCACATATCCATCTTCTTTTCTTCTATTCCTATTGCATTTCAACAGAAAGAAATGCCCCAAGTTTCTGAGATTTTAAACTCAAAGTTAGAAAATCTTGAGAAAAAAGGAAAAACAATTGTCGAAAATTCAGTGGGAAAAGAGGGGCTCGCATTGCATAGTTGAAGTTGAACGATAAAAACTACTAAAAGTAATAAGTCGTGATCTAGCTTAGATATTTTTTTTTTAATGTTTGGAGTTGGTTTTCATTTTTATGATTTCAAATCATTCAGGATCTGTAGAAAAATTTTAATTATCTGCTACTCTCAAACAGGGTAGAAGAAAAGTAGTTTTGCATTACTGCAACATTGAATTTCCATACAAATCATTCATTTCAATAGCTGGACTGCCCCCATATTTTTGCTTAACCCCAATCCAGGTACACTTCATTTCTCTTCTTGGATTCATATTTTGTTGTTGTTTTGAATGATTTATTTCTTTTTTCTTTTCCCTTGTTTTGTACGGATTCTATCATTAGAGAAGTTGCCCTCTTCCTCTCTATCGAGTCAGATTTGGTGGGAGATATCATTGGCGCATGCAAAGTGCATTTGAGGTGGTTCCATAGCCAAAGTGGAGCACACATTCATATCTTAAACCATCTTCAACCAGCAGAAAGAACAGTTATCCAAGTTAGAGGTATCTGGTTCCAGGCTTCATACAATTTGTTCTTGATGATGGGAATGGGAGAGTTTGCCATCAACATTAGAGGGGCAAGGAGAGAACTCCCTTGTGATGAATTCCAGAGGACGGGAGTTTGCAAATGCAATTGCAATTTCTGGAATATGCATGACAACTTGCAATTCTTCTAGGCTCGGCCTCTTCTTCTCCCACTCTTGTTTAACACATCCATTTTCTTTCTTCTTTTCCTGTTGCATTTCTACAGAAATAAATGCCTCGAGTTTCTGAGATTTTGGACTCCAAGTTTGAAAAATCTGAGAAGAAAGGAAAAACAATTGTCGAAGATTCTACGAGGAAAGAGGGGCTCGCATCGCATGGCTAAAGTCGAATGATAAAAACCACTAAAAGTAATAAATAATTGAAGCCCCGGGATAAGACATAAGTCATGATCCAGCTTAGATTTTTTTTTTTATGTTTAGAGTTGGTTTACATTTTTCTGGCTTTCAAATCATTCAGGATTTGCAAGAAAATTTTAATTATCTGCTACAATCAAATAGGGTAGAAGAAAGTAGTTTTGCATTACTGCAACATTGAGTTTCCATACAAATCGTTCATTTCAATGGCTTGACTCCCCCCCGTATTTTTGCTTAAGCCCAATCCCGGTATACTTCATTTCTCTTCTTGGATTCATATCTGTCTCATTTTTATTGTTGTTTTGAGTTATTTATTTCTTTTTCTTTTCCCCTGTTTTGTACAAATTATATCCTTGGAGAAGTTGCCCTCTTCTTTTCTATCGAGTCAGGTTTGATGGGAGATATCATCGGTGCACACAAAGTGCATTTTAGGAGGTTCCATAGCCAAAGTGAAGCACACATTCATATTTTAAACCATCCTTAACCAATAGAAATAACAATTATCCAAGTTAGAGGTACCTGGTTCCAGGCTTGGTACGGATTGTTCTTAATGATGGGAATGGGAGAGTTTGCCATCAACATGAGAGTGGCACGGAGTGAACTCCCTTGTGATGAATTCTAGAGGATGGGAGTCTACAGATCCAATTGTAATTTCTAGATTATATGCATGATAACTTGCAGTTCTTCCAAGCTCCGCCTCTTCTTTTCCCACTCTCGTTTCACATATCCATCTTATTTTATTATTTTCCTGCTGCATTTCAATAAAAGAAGTGCCCTAAGTTTTTGAGATTTTGGACTCCAAGTTAGAAAAATCTGAGAAGAAAAGAAAAACAATTGTCAAAGATTCAGTGAGGAAAGAAGGGCTTGCATCACATGGTTGAAGTCAAACAATAAAAATCGCTAAAAGTAATAAATAATTGCAGTCCCAGGATGAGACATAAGTCATGATCCAGTTTAGATTTTTTTTTCTATTTGGAGTTGGTTTACATTTTCTTGATTTCAAATCATTCAGGATTTGCAGGAAAATATTAATTATCTGCTGCTCCCAAACAGGGTAGAAAAAAGTAGTTTTGCATTGTTGCAACATTAAGTTTCCATACAATTCATTCATTCCAATGGCTGGACCGCCCCCATATTTTTGCTTAACCCCAATCCAGGTATACTTCATTTCTCTTCTTAGATGCATATCTGTCTCATTTTTAGTGTTGTTTTGAATGATTTATTTCTTTTTCTTTTCCCCTATTTTGAACAGATTCTATCCTTGGAGAAGTTGCCCTCTTCTTCTCTATCGAGTCAGATTTGGTGGGAGATATCATAGGCGCATGCCAAGTGCATTTGAGGTGGTTCCACAACCAAAGTGGAGCACATTTTCATATTTTAAACCATCTTCAACCAGCAGAAAAAACAGTTATCCAAGTCAGAGGTACCTAGTTCTAGGCTTGGTACGGATTGTTCTTGATGATGGGAATGGGAGAGTCTGCCATTAACATAAGAGCATCACAGGGTGAACTCCCTTGTGATGAATCCAAAGGCCGGGAGTGTAACACTCCGATGCCCTTTGAGCCGGATTAGTGGCTCATTAGTGTGTGTTTTGTTTTGTTTATTCTTTTGGACTTGGTTTTGGGCCTTGGATAGGTAGTTGAGTGACCTTTGACCTGAGATAGGTAGTTCTAAGCCCTTTTTCGTAATTTTGCTTTTGTTTTGCTCATATCATTTTTGCATCATCTTGGTGTCAGCACGTGTATTTCGTTGAGCTCGACAATTTCCGTAACTGTGTCGGATCCGTTTGGAGTCAATTGGGGAAGATGTACCTTCGTGCGACTTAAACTGTAATTAGTCTAAACTCACCGGATCTTGTTTTAAACTTCCAAAACTATATATATGAGTCAGAACCCAGGTGTCCTCATTTCTGTGATTTGGCTTCAACGTTGCATGCAAGAGGGGAATTCCAGGGAAGCTCCACGTTTTCTCTCTCTCTCTCTCTTCTTTCCTTCTCTTGATCGATTGAGGATTTGGATCCTCTGTTTGGTTTGGGCTCTTCTCCATTCTCTCATCTTTGTGTATTGCCTTAGGTAAGTGGGTTCCTTCCCAACTCTTTGTGTTTCTTCTCCCAATTGCTTCTCCCATTCTCTGTTGCTATGTCTTCATCTCATGCATGTGTGATTGCTTTGATTTGTTTTGATTTCTTAGTGGATTGGAGCTTGATTCAGAAGATTTGTCAGATTTGAGGCAAGTATAAGTAAAGGCTTGATAACACATATGGGTACTTTGGTTGATGGCTTTGATTTCTTTTTATTCCTTGTATAGATTGTTTTACAGCCACCTTTTGTGCATTTGGAATCTCTGTAACTCATTTTGTTCAGCTTCTGTACCGAAATTCAGTTTCTGTACTCAGCCCGAATTCGCATCTGTATTGTACGGCTAAGCCGTAACCCTGTACGGCTTAGATTCCAGAGAGTGACAATTCGAGTTTGTTCTACGGCTAGGCTACGGCTAAGCCGTAATTTGTCCTACGGCTGAGCCGTAAGCTAGCCGTGAACCAAACCGTATCTAAGCCGTGGATTTAATCTCTGATCAGTCGAAACTTTTCTGATATCAGTGTTCTTACGGTGAGGCTACGGCTAAGCCGTGATGGTCTACGGCTAAGCCGTGGACTCCACCGTAGCTCAGCCGTGAGATGTATCAGATCAGAGGTGGAAAAGATGACAGTTTAGCCGTGTTCTGAAGGGAACCACGGCTAAGCCGTAGTGCATATTGCGGCTACGCCGTAGGATGCCACGGCTAAGCCGTAGGTCACCCATGGCTAAACCGTAAGACCTGTAAAATATCAGTTAAACTTAGGCTAATGGTGTGACCTTGTAGGGCTCAAATACAGGTTAACCATACCCGTACACCTGCCCGATGGACTCTTTGGATCGCATGAATAGTCTGTTAGGCTGTGACTTGTTCATGTGAGCGTTGATCACTGTTAAGCACCTCCCCATGGGTGTTGGTTTAAGGGACTTCGATGCACATAAGGATTACATTGCAACACTAGGATGGCAACGGTGCATCGAATAACTTAAAACTACATCAACATGCACGGTTAGTGACAGTGATGCAACTAGATTAGACTTGGCTTGTAATGAACCTTGATTCCGTATTAATTTGAGATGCATTGCATATTGTTTATGGTTTTGCCCTCTGTTCTGTTAATCTATGTTATGCATTCCTCAGTCATTTTGCTTTCGTTCTGTATATCTGTATTATTCTTCGCTCTGTACTATGTTTTGATCTATGCTATGCTTTGTATATTCTCTGGCTTTGTATATCTCTGATTTTTGGGTATTCCCTGGTGGCTCTGCCCAGAGGTTAATACGTGAGGATAAGATCCGGTCTTTGTCAGCGGTGAGTCCAAAGCGGATAATCTCCTTTCTTTAGCTTTGATTTGATTGGTATTAGTCTGGCTCTACTCAGCCTCAGCCCTAGGATACCCGACGGGGTTACCTCTGGCGTAGATCTCTGTATCTCTGTTTTAACTGCAGTGTTGCTTTGTCTTGGGACCCCGGAACCCAGGAAACCGAGACCCGCTTGTACCTTTGGCCTGGACAGCGGTGTTCTCCTCTGCTCTGCTCTGCTCTGCTCTCTTTTGGAGAGAATATGGTTAACGTAGTAGCCAACTAGTTCAGTATTCTATGTTTTGATTCCATTATCATGTTTTACTCCTATGCACTATTTGCTTAGCATACTAAGATGGACTCTGTATTTAATCTTCTGTCCCTATTTCATTCGCTTTGATACTATGCGTGTTTCTTTCCTGTTACTTATATTTGCTGGATCGTTGTATTCATTTGTGTTGTCTGTGGTGTTGCAGGCACAGATACCTTGCCCAGTTCCCCGGCGGTCGAGGAGGCTGCAGGGGCGAGTGTAGAGGCACCCTCCGGTCTGGCAGAGTGGGCCTGATCACTTCTGCTTAGTGCGTGCATGCATACCAGTGGCTTTTATTTTGCATTTTGGTTTTTGAGAGCTTGTATTTGGACTTTGGACTTTGGACTTGTATTCTGTATATTTTGTGTATATGGTTTTGGTGTGTATTTGGTTTTATATCAGTGTATTTGTCTTTGTCGCTTCCGTATTTGTTTCTGCTTTGGCTTCCGCTATTTTCTTTGTTGCTTGCTATGATATCTACAGCTTCCGCGTTCGTCTGTTTCGCACGTGTTAGATCCCTTGTGTGCGTGCATCTGGACTGGGTTTGGGTGCACGTGCACGGGAGTACGTGTGTCACCGGTTTAGCTTTTCGCTAACCCCCGAATTCTGGGCTCGGGTCGTGACATACGTATTGTATGGTATCAGAGCATGCTAGTTATAAGCATGTAGGCATCTAAGATCGTGGTGAGACAACGCTATCAACTATCTGACTCGAGGTCTCATATGTTGATTTGGGGTTTGACTAACTCAGGGGCATTTTATATTTGTGTGTTGTGTTTCTTTTCCTTTTGCAGGATGGCATCAGGATCAGGATCTAGGGATGAGAATCAACAGGGCCACAATGGTGATAGTGGATCGGTACCCCCACACATCAGTAGTGAGGAGCGGATGATGATGATGATGCAGTCTATGCAGTCATTACAGGCGCAGATGGCATCCATGGTAGATAGACAAAGTCAGGCTGCCGCAGTAGCATCACCTCGTATAGATCAGCAAGTGATTTTCCAGCCTAAGGAATCAGATCCAAATGTTCTTTTCGACAAGTTCCGTAAGCGAGGGGCGACTGAGTTCCATGGGATAGAGGATGCATTGCAGGCTGAGCAATGGTTGGAACAGACAGAGGAGCTTTTTGATACGATTGTGTGCAGTAATAAGCAGAAGGTAGTTCTCACAGCCTCTATGCTTCGGAGTGTAGCCAAGACATGGTGGAGGAGTGTTAAGACCTCATTTCAGACTATGCCCAGTGCCACAGTTTGGGAGACCTTCAAGCAGCAATTCCGTCGTAAGTTCATGCCTCTCCATATTCAGCGAGCCAAGGAAGTGGAATTCTTCAACCTTCAGCAGAGACAGATGCCAGTTGCAGATTATGTACACAAGTTTACAGAGTTGTCCCACTTCGCAGAGGACATGGTGAACACAGAGCATAAGAAAGTGACTCGCTTCGTCAACGGCCTGAATCCGAGGCACAAACGCCACGTGGTTGCTTGTATGTGGCCGGCTACATTGGATGACGCTATTGACAGGGCTTATGATGCAGAGGCCATCTTTGAGGAGGAGCGAACAGAGGCTAAGAGGGCAGCAGGTTTCAGTGGCAGAAGTCAGTTCCAGAAGAAGTTCAAGGGTAAGCAGGGCAGTTCGAGCAGTACTCAGGTAGTTTGCGGTCACTGTGGGAAGGATCACCCCACCGACAGATGTTGGAGGAAGATTGGGGCTTGTTTCGGTTGTGGCTCTACGGATCACAGGCGGGCCCAATGCCCGAAGTTTCAGTCCTCGCCACAGACGAGACATGCAGGATCTACAGCTCAGGGCAGATCTCAGCCAGCTCGCCCAGGCCAGAAGCCGAACCGCCAGACAGCCCGAGCCTATGCTGCTACGCATGAGGGCGCGGAGGAGGCCACGGTAGTGGAAGGTAAAATTTTAATTTCCGATGCAGAAGCTTTAGCTTTATTTGACTCCGGGTCTACGCGTTCGTACGTAGCACCCCATTTTGCTGTGCAGCTTCGACAGCGACCTACACCACTTCCCTACTTGTTGTTAGTATCCACTCCGGTTGGTAAACGGGTGGAGTGCAGTGTTTTCTACCCTCAGTGCGCTGTGCGGATAGCTGGTCATCAGCTCCCAGTAGACCTCGTGTTGCTCACGACACTGGATTTTGATGTGATTCTTGGTATGGACTGGCTTGCGAGATATCATGCGTGTATCAATTGCTACAGCAAGGCTATCTACTTTGATTTGGGCAGCGGATTCCGATTTGAGGGCAGCCAGATGAAGTGCCCAAGACGTGTGATCTCTGCTTGTAAGGCAGATAGGATGCTTCGTAGGGGATGTGAGGGATTTCTTGCATTCATTTCAGAGAAGAAAGATCAGCGACAGCTCAGCGAGATTCCAGTAGTCAGCGAGTTCCCGGATGTCTTTCCGGAGGATGTGCCAGGGTTACCACCAGCTCGAGAGATAGAGTTTGCGATTGATTTGATGCCAGGTACAGCACCTATCAGTAGAGCTCCATATCGTATGGCACCTGCAGAGTTGTTGGAATTAAAGAAACAGTTGCAGGATCTGTTGGACAAAGGGTTCATACGCCCAAGTGTTTCACCTTGGGGAGCTCCTGTATTGTTTGTCAAAAAGAAGGATGGCAGTTTCCGGATGTGCATTGACTACAGGCAATTGAACAAAGTGACTATCAAGAACAAATACCCATTGCCTAGGATTGATGAGTTGTTCGATCAACTTCAGGGTGCAGCTTACTTCTCTAAGATTGACTTGAGGTCAGGATATCACCAGCTCAGGGTGAAGGATGAGGATGTTCCTAAGACAGCTTTCAGGACTCGGTATGGACACTACGAGTTCCTTGTCATGCCATTTGGTTTGACGAATGCACCCGCAGCTTTCATGGCATTGATGAATAGGGTGTTTACTTCCTTCTTGGACCAGTTTGTTGTGGTCTTCATAGATGACATATTGGTCTATTCGAAGACAACTGAGGAACATACAGACCATCTGAGGAAAGCATTGCAGCTGCTTAGAGATCACAAGTTGTATGCAAAGTTGGCTAAATGTGATTTCTGGCTAGAGCAAGTTGCATTTTTGGGACATGTGATTTCTAGAGATGGATTGATGGTGGATCCAGCTAAGATTGAGGCAGTAGTCCATTGGCCCCGTCCTAGATCAGTGACAGAGATTCGGAGTTTTCTGGGATTGGCGGGATATTACCGCAGGTTTGTGCAGGATTTCTCGAAGATCTCAACCCCGCTGACTCAGTTGACTCGGAAGAAGGTCCCGTATGAGTGGACAGAGAAGTGTGAGCGTAGTTTTCAGTTGCTGAAAGAAAAGCTCACTACGGCGCCAGTGTTGACTCTCCCGGATGGTAGTGAAGGATTCATGATTTACTCAGATGCCTCTAGAGTTGGATTAGGCTGTGTACTGATGCAGAATCAGAAGGTGATTGCCTATGGATCCAGACAGCTGAAAGAACATGAGAAGAACTATGCCACACATGACTTGGAGTTAGCAGCCATTGTATTTGCATTGAAGTTGTGGCGACATTACTTGTACGGTGTGAAGTTCGAGGTCCATTCCGATCATCACAGTCTGCAGTACTTGTTTGATCAGCATGACTTGAATATGAGGCAGCGTAGATGGTTGGAGTTCATCAAAGATTACGACTTTCCGATCAAGTACCACCCAGGCAAAGGCAATGTAGTTGCAGATGCACTCAGCAGAAGGACAGACAGTCTTCAGGTGTTAGCAGGATTCTATATGCTTGTGCATGATCAGCCTGTAGAGGTTCAGATGGTAGGAGACTCGGTGACATTAGCTACTACCGTCGTGTTTCAGCCTGAGGTGATTCAGCAGATCAAGGATCGCCAGTTTGAGGACCCCCTCCTGGTGAAGTTCAGAGATCGGATTGCAGATCAACCGGATTTCAGCTTGGTGGATGGAGTTTTGTACTTCAGGAACAGATTGTGTGTTTCCGCTGTGGATGAGTTGAAAGAGAAATTGATGACAGATGCGCACGATGCCCGATATGCGATGCACCCCGGGAGTACGAAGATGTACCGGAACTTGAAGGATAGATTTTGGTGGAATAATATGAAGCGGGAGATCGCAGGGTTCGTAGCTCGATGTTTGACCTGTCAGAGGGTAAAAGCTGATCATCAGCGACCTCCAGGATCATTGCATCCATTGCACACTCCGCAGTGGAAGTGGGAGCACATTACGATGGATTTCGTCTCCGGTTTTCCGCCGACCAGTAGAAAGAACAATGCGATCTGGGTCATAGTGGACAGGTTGACTAAGTCAGCACATTTCCTTCCGTTCAAGAAAGGGATGACATTCACGGAGATGGCCAGGAAGTTTGTTGACGAGATAGTCAGATTGCATGGCACCCCAGTATCGATTGTGTCAGATCGAGACAGTCGTTTTGTATCTTCATTCTGGAGAGCATTTCAGGAAGCTATGGGCACGAAGTTGAGTTTTAGTACGGCATACCACCCCCAGACCGATGGACAGTCGGAGCGTACCATTCAGACGTTGGAGGATATGCTCAGAGCTAGTGTGCTGAACTTTGAGAAGGAATGGGATACACATCTGGCCTTGTGTGAGTTTGCTTACAACAACAGCTTCCATGAGAGTATTGGTATGGCACCTTATGAGGCTCTATACGGACGCAAGTGCAGGACCCCAGTGTGCTGGGAAGAAGTTGGAACTAGAAGTTTCCATGGTCCGACAATCATTGCTGAGACGACAGAGAAAGTGCAGAAAGTGATAGAGAATCTGAAGATTGCTCGGTCCAGGCAGAAGAGCTATGCGGATACTCGGAGGAGACCTTTGGCATTCCAAGTTGGAGATTGGGTGTTCCTTAAAGTTTCTCCGATGAAGGGCACAGTTCGATTTGGTCAGAAGGGCAAGTTAGCTCCGAGATATGTAGGACCGTTCGAAGTCAAGAGCCGAGTTGGAGATTTAGCCTATCGGTTGACACTTCCAGTTGAGTTCTCCGGTGTTCACGATGTGTTCCATGTGTCGATGCTCCGTAAGTATGTGCCAGATCCGAGCCATGTGATTCGCTACGATGATATTCAGGTTCAGCCTAATGCAACTTACGTTGAGCGGCCGCTTCGCATCGTTGGGACACGAGAGCAGATTCTCCGTACCAGGACTATCAGATGGGTTAAAGTGTTGTGGGAGCATCATGGTCCAGATGAGGCTACATGGGAGCTAGAGGAGCAGCTAGTACGCCAGTACCCCCAGCTCTTTGCGCAGGTAGGTAGTCATTCCGAGGACGGAATGATTCCTAGTGGGGGAGGATGTAACACTCCGATCCCCTTTGAGCCGGATTAGTGGCTCATTAGTGTGTGTTTTGTTTTGTTTATTCTTTTGGACTTGGTTTTGGGCCTTGGATAGGTAGTTGAGTGACCTTTGACCTGAGATAGGTAGTTCTAAGCCCTTTTTCGTAATTTTGCTTTTGTTTTGCTCATATCATTTTTGCATCATCTTGGTGTCAGCACGTGTATTTCGTTGAGCTCGACAATTTCCGTAACTGTGTCGGATCCGTTTGGAGTCAATTGGGGAAGATGTACCTTCGTGCGACTTAAACTGTAATTAGTCTAAACTCACCGGATCTTGTTTTAAACTTCCAAAACTATATATATGAGTCAGAACCCAGGTGTCCTCATTTCTGTGATTTGGCTTCAACGTTGCATGCAAGAGGGGAATTCCAGGGAAGCTCCACGTTTTCTCTCTCTCTCTCTCTTCTTTCCTTCTCTTGATCGATTGAGGATTTGGATCCTCTGTTTGGTTTGGGCTCTTCTCCATTCTCTCATCTTTGTGTATTGCCTTAGGTAAGTGGGTTCCTTCCCAACTCTTTGTGTTTCTTCTCCCAATTGCTTCTCCCATTCTCTGTTGCTATGTCTTCATCTCATGCATGTGTGATTGCTTTGATTTGTTTTGATTTCTTAGTGGATTGGAGCTTGATTCAGAAGATTTGTCAGATTTGAGGCAAGTATAAGTAAAGGCTTGATAACACATATGGGTACTTTGGTTGATGGCTTTGATTTCTTTTTATTCCTTGTATAGATTGTTTTACAGCCACCTTTTGTGCATTTGGAATCTCTGTAACTCATTTTGTTCAGCTTCTGTACCGAAATTCAGTTTCTGTACTCAGCCCGAATTCGCATCTGTATTGTACGGCTAAGCCGTAACCCTGTACGGCTTAGATTCCAGAGAGTGACAATTCGAGTTTGTTCTACGGCTAGGCTACGGCTAAGCCGTAATTTGTCCTACGGCTGAGCCGTAAGCTAGCCGTGAACCAAACCGTATCTAAGCCGTGGATTTAATCTCTGATCAGTCGAAACTTTTCTGATATCAGTGTTCTTACGGTGAGGCTACGGCTAAGCCGTGATGGTCTACGGCTAAGCCGTGGACTCCACCGTAGCTCAGCCGTGAGATGTATCAGATCAGAGGTGGAAAAGATGACAGTTTAGCCGTGTTCTGAAGGGAACCACGGCTAAGCCGTAGTGCATATTGCGGCTACGCCGTAGGATGCCACGGCTAAGCCGTAGGTCACCCATGGCTAAACCGTAAGACCTGTAAAATATCAGTTAAACTTAGGCTAATGGTGTGACCTTGTAGGGCTCAAATACAGGTTAACCATACCCGTACACCTGCCCGATGGACTCTTTGGATCGCATGAATAGTCTGTTAGGCTGTGACTTGTTCATGTGAGCGTTGATCACTGTTAAGCACCTCCCCATGGGTGTTGGTTTAAGGGACTTCGATGCACATAAGGATTACATTGCAACACTAGGATGGCAACGGTGCATCGAATAACTTAAAACTACATCAACATGCACGGTTAGTGACAGTGATGCAACTAGATTAGACTTGGCTTGTAATGAACCTTGATTCCGTATTAATCTGAGATGCATTGCATATTGTTTATGGTTTTGCCCTCTGTTCTGTTAATCTATGTTATGCATTCCTCAGTCATTTTGCTTTCGTTCTGTATATCTGTATTATTCTTCGCTCTGTACTATGTTTTGATCTATGCTATGCTTTGTATATTCTCTGGCTTTGTATATCTCTGATTTTTGGGTATTCCCTGGTGGCTCTGCCCAGAGGTTAATACGTGAGGATAAGATCCGGTCTTTGTCAGCGGTGAGTCCAAAGCGGATAATCTCCTTTCTTTAGCTTTGATTTGATTGGTATTAGTCTGGCTCTACTCAGCCTCAGCCCTAGGATACCCGACGGGGTTACCTCTGGCGTAGATCTCTGTATCTCTGTTTTAACTGCAGTGTTGCTTTGTCTTGGGACCCCGGAACCCAGGAAACCGAGACCCGCTTGTACCTTTGGCCTGGACAGCGGTGTTCTCCTCTGCTCTGCTCTGCTCTGCTCTCTTTTGGAGAGAATATGGTTAACGTAGTAGCCAACTAGTTCAGTATTCTATGTTTTGATTCCATTATCATGTTTTACTCCTATGCACTATTTGCTTAGCATACTAAGATGGACTCTGTATTTAATCTTCTGTCCCTATTTCATTCGCTTTGATACTATGCGTGTTTCTTTCCTGTTACTTATATTTGCTGGATCGTTGTATTCATTTGTGTTGTCTGTGGTGTTGCAGGCACAGATACCTTGCCCAGTTCCCCGGCGGTCGAGGAGGCTGCAGGGGCGAGTGTAGAGGCACCCTCCGGTCTGGCAGAGTGGGCCTGATCACTTCTGCTTAGTGCGTGCATGCATACCAGTGGCTTTTATTTTGCATTTTGGTTTTTGAGAGCTTGTATTTGGACTTTGGACTTTGGACTTGTATTCTGTATATTTTGTGTATATGGTTTTGGTGTGTATTTGGTTTTATATCAGTGTATTTGTCTTTGTCGCTTCCGTATTTGTTTCTGCTTTGGCTTCCGCTATTTTCTTTGTTGCTTGCTATGATATCTACAGCTTCCGCGTTCGTCTGTTTCGCACGTGTTAGATCCCTTGTGTGCGTGCATCTGGACTGGGTTTGGGTGCACGTGCACGGGAGTACGTGTGTCACCGGTTTAGCTTTTCGCTAACCCCCGAATTCTGGGCTCGGGTCGTGACAGGGAGTCTGCAAATTTGGTGTACAGTGTCACTTCCTTCGTTAAAAGATAATTGGGGGATTTTTGTTGACTATATTGATTATATGTTTTGTTCAAAGTTCTTCCAAAGTGCTTGTCACCTTTTTCTTTTACTTTTTCTACAATTACCACATGATAGGTGATGTAGTTACGGCAAGGACTGATGGGTTAGTTTTTCATGGAAGAGTAGCTATTTGCACTTTTGTAGTGTGTGTTTTTGTTTTAAATCAGTGCTGTAAGACATCATGACTCAAGAAGACTTTCACCAATGAGTAGCTATTTGCAGTGCTATAAGACATCACAACTCAGAAAGACAGCACGATAAGTAGTTTCAATTGCCATTCCCTCGTACTTTTGAAAATGTGATATATTCATACTCATAGTTGTGAAAATGTGATATATTCATACTTTCCAATGAAATTTTGTAATTCCAAAAGATGCCTAATCCTGTGTCTCTCCGAACTTTGTTTCATGTGGGTGTCCAAAGTTGGATTGAATTCAACCTTTAAAGATCGCATAGTGTGATATCTCAATTGTACTAAATCATTGTTTACAGTAATACTGAATTGATCAACTCTCTTTTTGTTTAATTGATATTGAATCATTGTCTTAATGATACTAAATTGACTGGTTTTACCATTTCTTCAATTATCTTGAATTCATATTTCAAATTGAGTAAGATTGATTGAATTAGACTAGAACGGAAATTGACTGAATTGGATTGAAACCTTCCTCAATGCACATTGATCGATTGAAATGTCTGGCTCTGCTTAGCTTTGCGCTTGTGAGACTTGACAGAGTCGAATAAGGAGAGATTAATTTATTACCATTGCAATTTGTATTTGGGACACCAAAAACTAGAAACTAGGGACCCTATTGTACCGGGTAAGTGCACGGGTGTACCCAATGACATGATCCCTGCTGGAAGGATATAGCAATATGTAGTAACTAAATCGCCTGTTTTCATTATTAATTCATATAGCATGATTTAATCCTTACACAATATTGCTTGGTAGACTATGATTGATTTCTTTAATTATTATATTTTCTAAATTTATTAGATACAACTTGTATTACCTTAATTATGTGTATGCTTTGCTGAATAGTTTTATTCACATCTATTTGTTTGATGTTATAGGCTCAAATCTTAACTCCGGTCATACAGAGATCGAGGAGGCATTGAAGGAGACCATACCGGTTCCTTCAGGCCTAGACAACTGGACAGCAAGGGCTCTTTGACTGCCTAACCCACTGATTGGAGAGCGTCACGAATACTTCTAGAGATCTTGTTTTAACTTTTGGGACTTACTTATGTTGTAAAACCGAATTTAGACTTGCATATTCATATTCATAGTGTTCTTCTACTTTTGTTAGACCTGTATAGTTGTCCACATTCACATCTAATTGTATATAGATCAATGGTGAATATAATATACATCTTTTTTTGTATCTTATCTTTTAGTTGTGGATTGATTCATGTGATGTTTGATACCATTAAATGTTGTTGAAATTTGAAAATTATAAGTGATATTGACAGACTTTTACATGTCGAATTCCCCCTTGATAACAGTGTGGATGTAAATTTTACGAGAGTACGCGTATCACAAATCTGGACTTTTCCCCTGATCCATGCCTTCTCGAGGCCAGGTCATGACACCATTTCCATTAAACTTTAATAATCCTTAGATAAAAAATGCTCTCAAGCAAACAGGCCAGTGCCCACTCAAAAAAATGAAAAACACCCCACCTTTTTAACCAGAAGATTAGGCTCAAGCCCAATCAATGGCTAAAAAAAACCATTTTGTATCTCAAGTATGATCCAATGTGGGCTGGGATGGCATCGGGCTAGAGGTGTTAGTATTTGCAGGGAAACAATGTGAGAACCATTCACTATCGAAATCCCATCAGACGAAGATGACATTTCTCCCTTCCCTTTCCATTTTCTTCCGACACCAACGCCAACGCCAACATCAACACCACCAACACGAACACCAACACCACCAATAACAAGAAGAAGTCTCTCCCAAACTCTGTTTCTTATTTTCCATGGTTCAATACAAATATGTCCAAACCTGGATCGAATTCAGCCTTTCAAGATCTCAGGGTGTGATCATTGAAGAAAGGGTATTCATGTCCCATTTGCTTCCTTGGAATTAGATTCACAGAAATTCATGGCAAACAGGTATTCAACAAAGGATTATCAAAGAGGCAGGGAGTATTGAGTGTAAGGTAGATGTAAATGTGACATCACCCAATGATTTAGTTGATGCATGTCAGAATGCTCCGATAAATTTTTTTTATGTAGTCCTCCATTGATGCAAAAGGGTTGCAGCACCAAACTAAAGGGACTGGTTTGCTAGAGCCCATTCTTTTCAATCATCACTGTAAAAAATACCACAAAAAGAAGGGAAACAAAAAATGATAATAATTCAAACCTGTGATCGATTGGAGGATCCATTCTGACCTTCAAGCTTTTCCCTTGAAATATTGCCAAAGGCCTGAATCAGGGCACAAGATCACATGGATCAATGGTGCGGTCGTTAGGATTTGCCCACAAAACTCAACTAAGGATATTTAATTATTTGTATAATTGTACTTGATTTTAGAATATTTTATATTTGAATTTAAAATGTTAATTGTACTTGATTTTAGGATTATTTTATGTTTGAATTTAAAATGTCACGTAACATTGTTATTGCTTGAGTGGGTGGGCTTATGCCTAACATATTTGAGGCAGGATGGGCTTAGGGTACGTAACTATACTCAAGTTAGGGCCTGAAATGAGCTTATGTTTCTAAAGTTGGATCGTACGCGGATATGCCTCAACTTGGCCTAACTTGACCCATGAACACCTTTTCCAACGAATCCCACTAATATTAGGGTGTGTCATATATGGAGACAACAAAAATGCAACATATCCAACATTGGAATATTGGAGTCCATAATTAGGCCTCTAACATATGTTAGGGCACATTTAGTTGCAAGCAGACAGGGATATATCATTTGAAGTGTACCCAAAGAAGTAAGGATGATGAGGTGGGTTTGGTAGGAATTAGAGCAAATTCAAACGTGCTTTATCTCAAATTTATCTCATTCAAAACCACTCCACCCTATTTCTCAAATTTATCTCATCTAAACCCACCCCGCCCCCCGATTGAGTGGATCAAATCCTTTTTTTCTTTTTTGCTAAAATTTATCTCAAAATTATTATTATTTTTTGCATATGTAAAAATGCAAGAAAATATATATAGTAGAGACTGAACATATAGCCTTCTCTTCCCCAAATGCCCTATATTCAAGCCTCAAAACACCTATATTACATGAGTTTTGTCTACCAATATAGCAAAAAGTATATAATAAATATTATATACTCAAGGTGAGGTGGATTGCGACAACGAAATTTAATTTCACCCTGTACTAACAAAATCACTTCCAAACCCAGTCCTAATGGTGGATTCCCTTTTGTACCCCACTCATTGCAATCTCTACCAAACAGTAAATTTTGCCAATTGCTAACGATCAAAGAGCATTTTGAATCATAGAATTCAGCTTGCCAAACCTAAATTTTCACTGAGTCAACTCACCAAATCCCAACCACCAAAACCAATTTACCTATGCATTTCCGCGATCAAAATACTCTCAAACCAACATCCCAATGCGCACTTAGCAAAATGCAAAAGACCCCAATATTTTACCAGAAGATTAGGGCCGACCCGGTCAAGGGCTTACAAAAAAAAACACATATGGCTCAAATCTGATCCAACGCAGGCTGGGATCGCATCAGGCTAGACTGGTGTTAGTCAATGTAGGGAACATCGCGCCCACTTTGGCGATCCGCTCATATACATCGTGTACGCATTCGTAAGCGTAGGTGTTGGTAATTCATTTTGAAGTTTGAAGCCCGCGGTGGGGTTTTTCCGCCGCGCCATGCAATGGGAGCACCATTTGCGGTAGAAATCCCATCGGACGAAGATGACATTTCTCCCTTTCCCTTTCCATTTCCTTCCAACACCATCACGAACAACAACAAGAACAAGAAGAGAGTGGAAGAAGGAGAAGCGCCTCTCGTCATTCTCGACGACGACTTCACTCCCAAGAAACCCAACCAATCCCCCACGCCCTCTTTGGTGCCCGACACTCCCTTCGAACGAGACTCTTCCATCGTCAAATGCAGCATTGCCTCGTGCTCCGATCGCAGAAGCCACCCCACGCCAGAGGGCTTCGCTGGTGAGTACAGATCCTCAGACTATTACTAACCTAACCTGATCCCATTACAAAGCCCCATCTGATTAGGGTTTGTGAAATTTGCCCAATCGAGGGCTGATGATTCCCCACCAAACGAAACCCGTGTAAAATTAGAATAGATTGACCACTTGGAAGAATCCTGATTTAGTCTTGGCCGGGGGATCGGTAAAGAGGAGGAAGAGAGAAGAAAAAGGGGCGGTTTTCATAGACGAAGACCAATTTGGGTGACCTTTCACTTTTTTTTCCCTTCTCCCTGTTTGTCAGGAATTTCTGGTTTGATATGTCTGGAATCGGACAATGAGTGTGAAGGTGGTTCGCTCCATGGAAGTCCCAAAGAAAAGGAAACCGCTAGTGCACATTTTGGCATCGCACAAGGCTCAAGAACGAGCTTCTCTGAACCTGCAAGTTCTTTTGGTAAAGGTTCTGAAAGTAACCATATTGGATTGTGTTCCCCTAGCGGAGTGGTCTTGGAAGGCACCCACAATGAAAAGTTTGAGTCGCTAACTGAAAAGCTGGAACTTTTCCATGACTCTGGTGGCATGACTTCCAAATATGACTTGGATGTATTACTAAAAATGAAAGATGATGCTTCTCAGTTTGAGTTCGCCGCCTCTGATGTCGTAGCTGTTAGCAATCATTCTTTTCCAGGGACTGCTAATGTTATACAGGTTGTCGGAGACAGTCCTACACGTGATGGCCATGAAGATGCGATCGCTGAGGTTTTTCTCTTTTGATTTGCGCTGATGTTCATTTTTATTGTTTCATTAATGCGCTTTTGATGTGCACTATTTGAATTAGAGTCATTTTGCCAATTTGATATCAGTAGTAGTGGTAAGCGCGTTGTTTTATACGCTGTACATTTTCAATTGTCCACTATGTATTTTTATTTTTCTTATCATTTTTTAAATGCACTATCTTGTTGTCATTATCATCAAAGCCTCGTCCCAGCTATGTTAGGGTCGGCTATATGAATTTATTTCTCCCTTCTCATCTATCTTGAGCCAAATCCTTAGATAATTTGTATTTCTTTATAGTAATGTGCTTATTTTGTATAAGAAAATATGCATTTTGTTCTACTAGATTAGGATATGAAATTTAGCTTTGTGAAGGATCATAGACCCAGTGCACAAGATGATAAGAGGATGCTATTTTGATGTGCAATAATTTGCCAAAGAACATGGAGCTGTTTGTGCGTAGTATTTAGCGACTTCGGATGACTTGCCTTTTTAACTGTTCTTACAGATATAATTAGATAGATAAATTAATCTTTGTAATGCCTTGGGTCTTACTAAAAAGGATCATTGTTAAACATTGAAGCCCATCTTAATCCATATAGAAGTACTGGTATTGGTTTTGGCTACTGATCTATCATCCTTTTTTTTTTTTAAATAAATGATCTAGCATCCTTTTCAGAAAATTAAGGGTGATAAACTTTTATTTGATATGATAATTTCCTCAAGATTGCTTCCAAAATCAAAATATGTGAGTGACTGCTTACAAAATTGTTTTATGTATCTAAACATCAACCATGATTTTTAGGGAGGAAATTTGTAGAGGAATGAACTCATCTCACATGCCCCCATACTACTTTCTCCTTTTTTCTTTCCCTTTTTGTTTCTTTTTCCTTTTTCATCTCACATGCCCTATACTACTTTTTCCTTTTTTTTTTTCCCTTTTTGTTTCTTTTTCCTTTTTCACAGGCAATTTAAATCAAACCTCCAACCTGGTGGTTGCGACAATGGCACCTTCCTACTATCCTATACTACCTTTCCTATTTGTTTTCTTCAACTGTATTCATTGTTTTATTTTTATTTTTATTTATTTTTATTTATTTTTTAGAAATGCCACATTGGCGATTCACTGCCTATGCATCAACTGGTGCTCCTCTAACATTAACCAACTGATGCTGACCAGGCCCATGGCAATACCTGAGTCCACACCTTGTCTGGGCGGGCCCATGAGCCCATTGGGCTTCATATCCAGCCCGCCCATGGTCAACCTGAGCTCAATATGTATACGAAGAGGCTTGAAGGGAGTTTCCAGCATCATCAGGCACTTTATACAGGATTCTGAGTTCTGACACAAGTGGGGGCTACTTTCTTCCATGCATTCATAATGGGCCCATTTGTTTTTCATTTTAGGGAGTTAGTGATATTTGTGTAATCTTTTATTTGCACCAAGAGACTTTGGAAGCCAAGGGTCCTAGTTTTACTGGTTTTATTTTTATTTTATTCAAAAGAAGGTTGTAACTTGTAACTAGTTCTCAGATGTACTGTAGGAAAAAAAAAGAACTAGTTCTCACAGGTAAATTAGGAGTCTTCGGTCTTTTGCGGTGGGTTCATAGTAAAATATTTAACATTCAAATTTCATATGTCATATTAGTTAATGTTTGGCTAACTCGATTTTCTCCCATGGAATCAGAGAAATTCAGGATTTTCTGTGCATGACTAGTTGGATTTATCATCATCTTTGAGGATCTCCCATTACCGAAAAAGCATGCAATTTCTTGTATATTGCTGTTTAGGATGTCAGAGTTTTCCAACCATAATTCAGCTACTCCGCCCTACATTGCATTGATTTTTTGTTCATCAATCACTATAATAGCTGACAGGATATGGGTCATTGTTCTGCATTGGCTTTCAGCATCTCTTAGCTGCTAAAATAAAACCGATGATGTGCACTTTGTAAAATGGATCCATCTCCCTTTCACTTCTACTGTATCAATAACTGGATTTCATTGTGCTATAGATACAGAGTGATCATGACAAGGAAAATGCCATGTTGGAGCAAGTAGGTGATTCCCTAAAGCGGAAACCTAAGAGTAAAGCAGGTAATGTGGAGAAGAAAAGACACAAGGAGGAGGAAATGGCTAGAAAGGAAAAACTGAAAGAAGAAAGAAAACTGAAGAGGGAGGTAAGCAATGCCAAGTAAGAGACTGTATTATGGAGTTAACTTCCATGTCGATTTCTCTGCAAGTTATAGCTTAGGTGATTAGGATGTTTTATACAGCAAGACAAGTTACGGAAAGAAGCTATGAAGGCTGAAGTTGCAGCAATGAAAAAACTGCAAAAGGAAAAAGAGAAGTGGGAAAAGGGAAAGTTTGCTTTAAAATCCATAGTGGCTGAGATTGATAAAAGAGTAGTTGAAGTAGGATCAATTGGAGGTATGCAGATCCTTTTTTATTGATTATTTGTTCTTCAGAAAAGAAAATAAAATCTTTAGATGAGCTGTATGCACAAGTTAATGTGGTAATTTGTCGATAGAATGTTTCACTTTACATTTTTGACGTAGGACATCTCCTTACAAGATTTGCTGAGAAGGGTCTCACTTATCGTGTGACATCAAATCCAATTGAAAAATCAATTTTGTGGAAATTGGATGTTCCTGACCAAATTTCTGAGGTAATTCAACCCTCAAAGGTTCATAATTTTTTTCTGCGATTATACATTTCTTTTTTTTTTCCCTTTTTCTTATTCGTTATATCTATAACAACCTTCATTTCAGGCTTTTGATTACTTAACATGTTTTTGAGATTGATTTAATGATTTTGTTGCAACTAAGACCACTGATGAATGCTATATTTTAGCTTCTTGATTTAGGACTCAGTTCTTTCTGTTTATTTTACTCCTATCATGATATTTGGTCCTAAGGACATGATATACCAAAATGGTGGGACGTCTGTTGATATTTTAGATTCCCGATCTGTCAACAAAGGAAATTGCATTTAGTAGGATGGATTTACTGACATCTATTGCATACTTTTTAAGTTGAACTCTCTAGAAAGCCAAAAGACTGTAATTTGGATGGGCTAGAAAGCACATAAAATTAGTTACTCTACCTAATTGAATCAGTATAGATATTGGCATTCAGATTTCAGTGTAAAGAGAATGTATATTTAGGCTTAATTTTCTCTAGTTTATTGGTGCCGCATACTCAGATATTTAATATGATGGGCTTATTGAATTGAAAATTGAAACTATCGCACCATTTCATTCTGATATGATAACTGATTACTTCATTAAACTAGTAAAATAATGCAAAGCTGATTAGGCGAAACAAAATATTGAAACAATCAGGTTCTAGAAAAATGATAAGATCACCATTCCACCCACTTCTCCATAGATCAGAGTTGTAGAATCCTAAAATTCTTTAGATGACAAGGCCAGAAAGATTATTGAAGACTACCTTGGTTGCAATGTTATACGTTGACAACAAATTAGGTCTACTTGGTGGTAGTGCTCTACGTACTCCTCAGTCCTCATTGTCAGGAATTGGTAATTGGAAATGGTGATGATGATTGGAACTACCCCTATTTTTAATTGTAGTCTTTCTTGTAGCTCCACACATTCATCTTAGCATGTGCATCACAACCACATGTACTTTAAATTCTCATTTCTTCATTGCCAAACATTCAGCTCCCATATAATAGAGCAGATCTATTTGTCCTCTTATAAAAAATGCTTCTAGAATTGAAGTGGCACTTGATGATTACTTAACACTTCATTAGCTTGTGTTCACTTTGTCCAAATTGCATTAATCTTATTTGTGATGTAACTTAGATCGTCTATTTATGTTTTCCCTAATAATTTTTCCTGGATATTGATATCTATTAGAATATGGCTCTAAGTTATTTTTTATTTTTAATTAACTTAACTTCTCTACTATCATATCCACTAAAGTTGCACTCCATACATTTTCAGTATTTAATTTACTAATTTTCAACTCATTTGTGATTTGACTTCAAAGCCTTTCTCTAAAGTTCTATCTTTTCATTTGCCTAGTTTCGTATTTAACTAATTTTGAATATGACATACATATCCTTGTTGTTTTGAGCTGCAATAAAGCAAGTAATTTGTTAGGCTAGGCAACTATTACAAGAGAAAGAAATTTGTATAAGAGATACATAAATGAACTATATCACCTGTATGACTATATCTGCCTTTTTGTTGTCTTTAGCGAACACAAATACATTGGATTAAGCCAGCCCTTAACACAATCCAACTTCAACTGGGACCTCAACTGTCTCCTCACAAACAATTGTCTTTCTTGTTTCTGTCCTTTCCTGCTTGTCATGCATTTTATGTAACCCTTAAAAAATGTGGAATTTTTTGTGAAAACTTTAAAAGGAGATATAATTTCTATATAAGCACTGAGAATGCGTTCAGTATTCAATGCTTGCCTATTTACCTTTTACTATGTTTGCCTTTTTTTTGGGTCGGTAACAGGTAAATTAGATTAACTAAATTCAAAAAAAAAAAATCTTTGATTTCTTTCTATCACTTGACTAGTGATAACAGTCATCAGGCACCGGAAAGGGGATAGTAAATCGGTAAATTAGACACGGCCAATTTAGCTAAAGTAATCTATGCACTGATAAATATGTATACTTCTATATGTCAACGTCGTTCACTTGAATCTTCAACTCATCACGATTTACTGGTTTTGTTTTTATTGCTATTTATAATCTAAGTCTGGAAAAAGGTAGGGTTATGTTTCAATAATGGTTTTGAAGTCTTCCTTCTATGCAGTAATATTTTTGAAATTTTGAATTCATACTAACACCAGAAAAAGATAATTTCTTTAGGTAAATATTATTGTTGAGTGATATTGTTGTAGTTGAGTTCATACTAACACACAAAAAAGATGATTTCTTTAGGTTAAGATTCTTGCTGAGTGGTATTGTTGTAGTTCTTTTCGTTTTTAATGTTTTATCTTCATCATCATCCTGTTTCTTCCGTGCTTCTAGTTATGCATGTTGCTATATTATTTGGATTCTAGTCGACTCCTTACTTCACTGGTGGGTATGTTGCAGGTTACATCTAAGGGATCAGAAGTTCCATATGTTTTGCTTGTATACGAGGCAGATGAATTTTGCAATCTTGTCATCAATGATATTCTCAAAGATCATGTTTCAAGAGTTCAAAATTATTATCCAACTTATACTATTTGCTTCCTCACTAATAAATTAATGGCATATATCAACAAAAGGTGAGGCCACCTTACGGTGAACATCTTCAAAATTATTATTATTTTTATTCTTTTTGTATATGGCATAACTTTGGTCTTCTACTCATTTGAACGTAGTGCACATCAAGTTAGGTCACTTTTTTAATGCATATGTCTACTTTGTATTGTGCATTTGTATCTACTTTGTATTGTGTGCATATGCAAACTTGTTCCCTTATATTTATCACAACATTTATAATCTCTGTTGGGAGGAAAGGCCAAAACTCAGGAATCTGGAGCTTGACTCGTTTACATAGTATTTGGAGATCCTATTGTGGATGTACAAATTTTGATATTGGTGTTCTTACATGCTCGACTTTGGTAGTTGACTACTGCCCATGATTTGTGATCCGGCTTGAATCACAACTTATGAAGTGGTAAAATGTGCACAATGACATGGTGTTAAAATATTGGATGAAACTGATGTTTTGAAGTGGATGATATCCATGCTTTCCTTATGAACAACATGACTGATGGTCATGCATTTATAATTAGGCCAATTATGAAGATGATGACACATAACTCCAAAGGCCATTTTGACTGTTGGTATGGCCAAGAAACATGGAAATAATCTTAAAATTATCTTATTACTACCTGATGCCTGATGTTGGTGTGTTTGGGAGCACATTGCTTTCATAAGAATGGAGTCTTAGTATGGTGGGGCTATTACTATAGTTGATTGATTAAAATGGGGGGACAGAGATGAGTTAAAAGCATAAGAGCATCCCAGAGAGGAATCCTCTTTATGTATTTATAAAGAATGGGGATGAGAAACAATACACTATAATATAAATTTTTGGGACAGCTTTATGACTCATTTTGCAAGACCAATTTCTTTTGGTAAAAAATGGATATCCATTTGCACAACACTCTCAAAATTCAGAGTTTGGTGCCCTTGTCAATAGATTTTTGCATCATTAAACAACTTAGTTATAGCCTTATAGGTTGCCATGCAAATTGGAAATATATAACTAATGAAATTGTTGTGGGAATAATAATGAGCGTTAAACTACCCATTGGGCGTGAAGAAAGCTGTGCCCTAGTCCCATTCGATACAAAAATCCTCCTTGCCTTTTCTCTCTTATGTTCCTAGTACCTCCTTTTCTCAGCAATCTCTTCTTCTTCTTCTTCTTCTTCTTCTTTTTCCTTTTTTATGTTTTAAATTTCTCATCCTCTTTTCTCTTCTTTTTGATTTTTTAAAAGTGGTAACTGTATTTTATTGCAAGCAAAAGCAAGAGGGTAAGAACAAAGCCAGCCCTCTTAAACCACTAAACAACCCGAAAGGAACAAGAGCCCTAACCTAATAAAAACTAGCAAAGAAAATCACATATATATGGAACTAATTGATTTTAATTTAAAATTTTTCCCTCATTTTGTTGGGTAGGTGTTGCTAGATTGCAGGTATAAGCAACACATTGCGGTAGTGCCCAGTTGCAGTGGAAAGTAGTCAAAGGTTCATGGACCAATTTGGACAAGTGTGGGTAGAGAAGTTTGTCCAAAAGAAGAGGAGGATTTGACTTGCTACATGCAATATAAGAACTTTGCCAGACAAGAGTATGGAGTTTGTCGATACAGTGTAGCCTATCTATATGAAACAAAGTGGAAAAGGGATAAAGCTAAGGAGCTCATAGATGGCTATGAACCCTATTAGGAAGGAAAGGATAATGCTAGAAATGGAGTAGGTAGTAGTAGATAAGGATTTGAAATAAATGATTATGGGGGTAACAAGATTAGTTGATAGATTTGTAGCAATTAAACTAGTGTTGGAGGGTACCAATTAACCTACTGTTGGAGGAAGATATAAATATCACTAATGCCTATGGCCTCCCAAGTAGGATCGAATGAAAGTGTTAAAAAGCAAATTTGGGAGGAGATGGATGTCTTAGTATGTGAAATTCTAATTAGTGATAAGATTTTCATAAGAGGGGTCTTAAATGGGCATGTAGGAAAGTATAGTAGAGGATATGAGAGAGAGTTGAAATTTGCTTTGGCCTTTGATCTTGTAGTAGTAAACATCAACTTTAAAAAGGGAGGAACATTTAATTATGTACAAGAGTGGAACTAATAGGAGTTTGATGAGCTTTTTCTTGCTTAAGGAACATGACCGACTAGCTTGTAAAGACTGTAAGGTTATTCTTAGAGATAGTTTGACCATATAACATGTAGTAGTTTTAGATGTTTGCATTAGAAATAGAAAGAATGGGTAGTAAATAAAACGTCCTATAAAACAAGTTGGGGGATTTGAAAGGGGAGAGGACAACAATATTTAAACATAAAGGTTTGTTTGATTGGAGGTATTTTTAACAAGAATTACAAGTGTCGGTAATTTTTGACATTGGTGTCGTATCATGTCTTGAGAGCATTTAGAATTGTCCATTTGAATGCTAGAATTTGAAAACCAACCTCCTAAAATGTTACTTTTGGCAAAATTCTTGGTTCCTAAATCTTGGACTATTCTTGATCATTTTGGAAATCACTTGAGGGACAACATTTGGAAAATTCATAATTCTTCCTAGACAAGTTTTCTCACAATTCCTCTAACCATATAGGTCAAAGTGGTCAAGGCAGAATGAAATTTGGAAGGAAAAACTAGGCTAATGTAGAACCAAATGGCCAAAGCTAATATAGTTGGGACAATGCTTTGATGATGATGAACCAAATAGCTGATTATATTTAGAACATGTGTTATGTGGTTTTTGGGCTCGGCTAGGCTATGTTTTTGCTTAGATCTTCTTTGGTGTTCTTTTCTCTAGAGTAATACAATTTATTGTTATATATATGAAAAAAATTCTCATTGTGGCGGTGGCTAAGAGACAACTAAGTAATGTCTTATCCAAGCTGGGTATAGTAAATATATATGCACCAGCTTGAGGGGGAGTGCTATGAAAGAAGATATAAACTTTTTTTTTATATAAATATGGGGAAATTATGGACTGTTGTGTAAATACTTAAATACATGAACGTTTTGCTAGATACAAGAATCTCAATAAACCATATACATGTTAGTGGTATCCTTGCAGTTATTCTTTTTAAACCAAATTCTTTCTCTTGTCTATTTTCTCTCTTTTCTTATTCTAGGGTTTTTCCTTTTATTTGTTTCAAAGTCATGGAACTAATAGTAGGAATTAATGATATGAAATGATGTAATTTAGATTGTGGACTGATACAGAAGATGCCTTGAATATTCTTGAGTGCAAGAATTCACAATGGTGATTTTGAGGGTCTATGGTGATGTTGACGTTCTACTTTGTCCAATTTTAGCCTATAAACATATCATGGCATTCTTTGTAAATGTGCTTTGATATACATTCTAATAACAACCTTTGCTTTTTTGTTTTTTTTAAAGCTTTCTACATTTGAGTTTTATGTATTATTCAAATTTTCATAATGGTGGTGGTGGTAATATGGACATTGGTATCTTTTGTATTTTTGAACTTTTTGGCATTATCTAGGGAGCAGGCTCAATACAAAAACCCCTCAAATTGTTGGAGACGCCCCCCAGTAGATGAGGTTTGGCATCCTTGTAATTCCCCAATTACTAATGATGCATTACATTTTTTGAGAATCTCAAATACTGAATGTTTATAGATATATATATATATATATATATATATTGAGCTTCCAGGTGCTGGCAAAATTAGCTGTTGATTTTGTTAAGGTGCATTCAAGGCAATGCAGAGATGAAGCTGAACTGGCTGAGCATGTTGTTGGTTTAACAAATAGCCTTGCCACTTGCCAATTTAGGTGAGGTTTTCTTGATTGGTTGGTTATCTGAATCCTTAGGATCAAGATTCACCTTTTTGGTTCTCTTTGTGCTGTTATGACAATAGATTGTTCCTGGAATAAGGGTGTGTGTGTGTTTGTGGTGTTATGACAATATATTGTTCCAGGAATATGTGTGTGTGTGTGTGTGTATGTTTTCTTTTTTTGAATGGTATATCTTTTTTATTTTACTTTTTTAGTATTATTATTATTATTATTATTGTGTGTTCACTGTGTTGTGTATTTTTTTTCTTTTTTTTGAATGGTATATCTTTTTAATTTTACTTTTATTATTATTATTATTATTATTATTGTGTGTGTTTTGTATTTTTTTCTTTTTTGAATGGTATATCTCTTTAATTTTACTTTTTTAGTATTATTATTATTATTATTTTTTGTGAAAAGGATATCCTTAACAAATTTACCATACAGTAGATCCACCATACTTTTTGCCATATTTTGTAATCATCTGCAGAGGAGATTACCTTTGTGTGCCTGTATGCGCGTGATGTTCTTGTTTCTCTTCTCATTTTCATTTGTCATGTGTTATACACTTTAAATTTTATTGATAACAAACATTATATTAATAAAAAGTTAGGCTACAACAAGATTTGCTCTACAGTATATGGCATTCACATAAACTTTGAAACCCTGAAGCCCAAAGAGAATACTATTCTAGCAATGTCGGCCCATGGGGCTGGGACAGCTATGATAATCTTTGCTAACAAATCCTCAGCCGTATTTGCTTCTATTTATACATTTAGACTCTATTGTTCTTCTTTTTGTTTGGTGATTCTTATTAGTTTTATTTATTTATTTTCACACGTCCTTAGGATTTTCACTTTTTGATGTTCTTGTAACTAAATGAAACCATGCAAGTGATTTTCAGTGTGCATATCATTGTCATGTGTTCTCATCCGACAAAGCTCTTTTGGAAGCAGGAAACTCACTTCCACTAGAATATGACAATTAACCAAACCATTGGACATGAAAAGGCGATAGATACTTGAGTATATATCTCAAGTATGCTACCACATACTCCAATATCCACTCCATACCTATGGATTTTTTTTTAGTAGTTTAAATGTATCTGTCAAGCCGAAAATCCAATAATTTGGAGTCCTGTAAACATTTGTGACATTTGCATTTGTTGATCATGCCCATGAGATGTCTTACATGACAATCTAGCAAAACCAGCACGCTGATATCTTTATATGATGATACTTGCTATTTTACGATGCCAATCGTAAGTAAAAAGGGACAAGAGCATCCATATATAGATACAACCATGAATGAGCGAAAATGTCAGCAGAGGCTACAATTGGATTAACAGAAGGGGGGAAATAATAAGTTTCATCACTGATAGGCCTACCAGTGGATCCACAGCCTTCCCAATCTGTATTGTTGATCCTGTGGAAGTGTGGTGTCACCATTAAAAAAGTAAAATAAAATCAATATTGCTCAGACTTGCTTTTATTTTTAATATTTTCTGGGAGCATGGTGCTATACTTTGATATGAGTTTATCAGCACTATAACACAGCTGTAAGTACTAGGCTAATGGGACTTGCCTTATTGCTATTTTAAAAAAGTATAGCCAAAAATCTTTTTCCCCTTACTATTTGTGTTCATATCTGTTTTTGTACACTTCTCAACACATTCGATTTTCTAAAAGATAGGTTACTGTTGTTACATAAAAGATTATTTTTACATTGAATGAAAGGTTGTAGTAATATTGTTCAATGGCAGTTTTGACCAAAATCATCTGGCTGAAAACTTCATGATAAATAGGAATCCTTAGAGACTGGCAGTTTTAACTCCGCCAGTTTTGCTGCTGGTCCCAAGACCGGGTAAAGGAGGAGGGTTGTGTTAGGTAGGTGACAGCCAGCGTAAAACTTTGTCACAATCCAAACATGAATTCTGAACAAATGATATTTCACGATAAGGCTAGGGCGTTCCCCGCTTTAAGCGACGCATTGCAGCATCGCCCGGCTGCAATGAAAAGTGTGCAAGGGCTACCGCATGACTTTGGGCTAATGCGGTTAAAGAAGTTAATTCATGAGAAGAAGAGGAGGAATAGGAAAATTAGACTTGCTACTTGGAATATAGGAACCTTGATAGGCAAGAGCATGGAGTTGGTTGAGGTAATGAAAAGAAGAAGAATTAGTGTGGCTTGTATTCAGGAGACAAGGTGGAAAGGGAATAAAGCTAAGGAGCTCATGGATGGGTATAAGCTTTTCTATGCAGGAAAGAGTAATACAAGAAATGGAGTGGGTATAATTATAGATAAGGATTTAAAAGAGAAAATTGTGGGGGTACAGAGGTTTGGTGATAGAATTATAGCAATTAAACTGGTACTAGAGGAAGACATAATTCATATCATTAGTGCATATGCTCCCCAAGTAGGACTAGAAGAAAGTGTGAAAAGATAATTTTGAGAGGAGATGGATGATTTAATGCCAGAAATCTCAAATAGTGATAAAATTTTCCTTGGAGGGGATTTAAACGGGCATATAGGAAGAGATAATAGGGGATATGAGAGAGTGCATGGAGGGCATGGATTTGGAGAAAAGAATGAATTCGGAAACACTATATTGGGCTTTGCAGTGGCATTTGATCTTATAGTAGCAAATACTTACTTTAAAAAGAGAGATGAGCATTTAATTACATATAAAAGTGGGAGTAATAGGAGTCGGATAGACTTTTTTCTAGTTAGAAAACAGGACCGATTGGCTTGTAAAGATTGTAAGATTATCCCAGGAGAGAGTTTCACTACGCAACATAGGCTTGCAGTTTTAGATATTTGCATTAGAAGTAAAAAGAGAGCAGTAGTAAACAAAATGGACCCTGAAACAAGGTGGAGAGATTTGAAGGGGGAAAGAGCAAATATATTTAAGGACAAAATGATTGAGAAAGGAGAATGGAATATTGAAGGAGAAACTACAGTAATGTGGAATTAAATGGCTAATTGCATTAGGAATGTTGCAAAGGAGGTACTTGGAGAATCAAAAGGGAAGAGACATATTAATAAAGAAACATGGTGGTGGAGTATGGAGGTTCAGGAAGTTCTTCGACAAAAAAAACATTACTACAAAGTTTGGCAGGGGACTAAGAGTATAGAAAATTTTGAGTTGTATAAGAAGGCAAAGAAAGAAGCTAAGAAAGTAGTAAGTAGTGCAAAGTTCAAAGCATACGATGACCTCTATAATAGGTTGGGAACAAGAGAAGGAGAAAAGGATATTTTTAAGCTGGCAAAAATAAGAGAAAAGAAAAGTAGGAACTTAGATCATGTCAAATGTATCAAGGATAATGAGGAAAATATTTTGGTGAAGGACAATGATGTTATAGAAAGGTGGAAAGAATATTTTAGTAAACTTTTAAATGAAGAATATTTGGGCGATACAAGAGTGGAGGAAGATACTTCATTACAAGAGTATACTTTTCTCCGTAGAATTAGAGGGGTGGAAGTGAAGGAAGCATTGAAGCGAATGAAGACAGGAAAGGCAAGAGGCCCAGATGGTATTCCGATAGAGGTATGGAAATGCTTAGGAAAGGTTGGAGTAAGTTGGTTATGTAGACTATTCAATAAGATACTTGTGACAAAGAAAATGCCGGATGAATGGAGAAGAAGCATTGTAGTACCTATATATAAGAATAAAGGAGATATACAAAATTGTACCAACTATCGAGGGATTAAACTTATGAGTCACACTATGAAGTTATGGGAGAGAATAATAGAGCAAAGACTGAGAAAAAAGACTAAGATTTCGGAAAATCAATTTGGTTTTATGCCAGGGAGATCAACTATGGAAGCTATCTTTTCACTTAGGCAATTAATGGAAAAATACCGAGCAAAGAAGAAAAATTTACATATGGTCTTTATCGATTTGGAAAAAGCTTATGATAGGGTACCAAGGAATTTAATTTGGTGGGTCTTAAAGAAAAGGAATGTCCCAAGAGGTTACATTGAAATTTTAAAAGATATGTACGAAGGTGCAATAATAAATGTGAAAACCACATGTGGAGAAACGGGCGGATTTCCCGTGACTATAGGCTTACATCAGGGATCATCCTTAAGCCCTTATCTCTTTGCATTAATTATGGATGAGTTAACTGTGCATATTCAAGAAGAAGTACCATGGTGTATGTTGTTCGCAGATGATATAGTATTGGTGGATGAATCAAGAGAGGGTGTAAATGCAAAGTTTGAGAGATGACGGAGGGCATTAGAATCTAGAGGCTTTAAAATAAGTCGTACAAAGACAGAATATATGGATTGCAATTTCAGTGGACATATACAAAGTATTGAGACCACTGTCAAAATTGAAACTCATGAGATACCACGTAAAGATTCTTTTCGGTATCTAGGCTCGATGATTAGTAAGGATGGGGAGATTGACGAAGATGTGGAGCATAGGATAAGAGCTGGATAGCTGAAGTGGAGACTAGCTTCGGGAGTACTTTGTGATAGACAAATGCCAACAAAATTGAAGGGAAAATCTTACAGGACAGTGGTTAGACCAGCTATGACATATGGAGTAGAATGTTGGCCAATTAAGAAGACACATATTCATAAGATGGATGTAGCGGAAATGAGAATGCTTAGGTGGATGTGTGGTAAAACTAGGAAAGATAAAATTAAAAATGAGCGCTTTCGAGAACATTTAGGGGTAGCACCAATAGGAGATAAGATTAGAGAAACTCGTTTAAGATGGTTTGGGCATGTTGAGCGTAGGCCAGTAATGGCACCGGTGAGATAAAGTTTGGATATACAGGTGGAGGGTCCATCAAGAGGTAAGGATAGGCCGAAGAAAACATGGATGGAAGTCATTAATTCAGATTTGAAGAAGTTGCACTTATCGAAAGATTTAGCTCAAAATAGAACGGAATGGAGAAATAGAATTCATGTAGCCGACCCCAACATGGTTGGAATAAGGCTTTGATGATGATGATGATGATGAGACTTTCGAAAAAACTGGAATAGATCTAACATGTTTAAGTAAGTATTGCATCTTGTATATTGAAGAGGAATATAAATATGGTATTTTTCTCTACCTCTGCAGATATTGCTGTCATAGCTTAACTCCTCTTTTCCCCCCCTCAATTATCAGTTTTTGAAAAAAAATTTTAATCAGTTTTTGAAAATTCATTTTCAGTTGATTCTGTCGGGCTATAGAATGTTATGGATTTACTCTTCGTTTAGTGTCCATCTAAGTCACTATCAAAGTTGAGTGGACTTTATTAGTGCTCACAATATTGACTTTCATTCCAGCCAGGGTATTTTTTAATTTTCTTTTTGTTGTGCTTTTCTATATTGAAAAACATCTCCTTTTTTATCTTTATTCATAAATAGGTATTTACAATAACTTTGTTATGTTCTTTTTTTTTCTTCATGCCATTATTTTGTTTTCATGGAAGCTACCATGGTATTGAAGCCTTGTCAATCAATTGACTAGGATATTATTGTCTTCTTTCTCCAAAGTTCTCATTTCCTTTCTGTCGTACAATAATAGCCCCCAAACATTGATTAATGACCTGCCTCCGTGCATCTTATTTTTGGCTTCTGGTACAGATATAACATATAGATATCCAGAACCTGCTTACATGATTCCTTGGATCTGTTTGTCTTACGACTCTTATCTGATATTTACTTCCCAACATCTGAGCCATGATGTTCTTTAGCTTCCTTCTAGAGATGCAAACAATTATTGAGTGGTTTATAACTTTCTTGTTATTTCATATTTTATATTATTGACCAAGGTGACTTCTAATACTTGTAATATATTTTTTTTAACCAACTAAATGAACCTATGTTTACTTGCAGGAAAAAAATGACTCGGTTATCTGTAAATGCTAATGGATTGCTCATACCTAAGGATTTCATTGACAAAAGCCTAATAAAAAAGAGTGTGTGGTGAGTCATTGTCTGCTGGACCTAAATGATAATAGATGCACCCATATATTTTTTTCTTATTGTTATTTATTAATTTTTCCTGTTGACTCTCTTCCTAGACTTATATATAAATGCTCTTTCTGTTTATGATGGATATTGCTTTTCCTGTTTTCATCTTCTTTAGTGAGTCTGTCTACAACATTGTGTGTCATGTTGTTCATAAATTGCCATTAGCCTCAATAAAATACTTTACAAAATTTTGTCCCTAAAATTTCAACTCTATCTGCAATTACTTAGTGCACACCAAAGCCGTAAGGCATATATGATTAGAGCTAATCACTTAATAGGCCCTATATGCCCTATATCTGATGCATATTTACTAAAAAACTGCACTTTAAACCATCTGTCTAGAGGACTTGGAGAGTTTTGTTGACGTTTTAGGTGTTTCTGTTTACCACCCTTGTAACCTTCCATTTTAGGGCCTTAGTGGGGAGGGGGGGAAAAATTCATCCACCTTTCAAAAATTTCTAATATCAACCTTCGAAATCTTCCATCTTTAGGGCCTTAGGCCCCACTCCAGTCTCAGTAGACCTCATTCTAATGGTTATTGGTATTCTTTGTTTGGTTATAAACTTCTAATAGAAATTCTCAGGCTTCATACACTGCTCATCATGTTTTAGTACTGTTGGAGCCCACATCTTAGAGATTCAAAATGTTAATGTGATGGTTTTTATTTACAAAATTTATTAATGAAATCATGTTGTTTATGTTCCTTTTCTAACTTTTTTTTAATGTTAAAAGTAAGAAAACTAGAACCATGAAACAGTGCCAATTTATCGGCAGATATGTATCATCTTTGACAGCTCTTGTTATGCTTATCATTTTCTTTATCCTTCTACATATTTGTTTTTGGAGCCTGGACTTTTGCCTTGGCCTGGCTCTTCAACATCTCTCTTTATAATATCAATAACCATTTTCTCAAAAAAAAAAAAAAGTGCGGAAAAGAAAGGTGAAACGTTGGATGAAAAGCTTGGATCTCATGAATGGATCACCAAAAATGATACTTACCATGACAACATTTTGTATGACTGGACCATGGACCCTTTTTTTCATACTGTATACTCCAAATCAGTTTTACAAAGTTACGGCCAGATGGCGGCACAAACAGGAATCCATTCAGCATGTGAGTTGCTCGTGTACATGTGCTCCAGACCATTAATCACAGTTCAACATATACAACTGTGGAAGAGTTTGGTTTCTTATTAATTTACAGCTTTTGTACTTCATTTTCTTTCTTAACAGTATCTGAAACTTCCATTAGAAAGAATTAGATAAGTGTGCCTTAGAATAGTGTTCAAGTGGAAGAATCTAGTGCCTCGGAATAGTGTTAGAGTGGAAGAATCTAGTCTTTTATTAATTGTGACAGCTTTTTACTTCAGTTTCAGTGTCAACTTTCTTATCTAAAAATTGCATGAATGTTAGAATCTTTTTTCTTCATGGGTACTTAGAGGCTTAGTGTATTTATGATGAAATGTGGCTAGTCATTCCTCTGCTCAAAGTTTTCAAGCAAGGATGAAAAAATGGCTTGCAGTAAACCTGCTTTTAAAGAACAGACTTATTTTCAACCTGCCTTGGCCATCTTTAGATTGTTTCTTCTTCTAGCATGCACTTTCTGTTCTTGACAATGGTTTTCAAATGCAGGTTGAAAGCATTAGTGGCCATACCAAAAGTGCAGCCAAGATTTGCTGTTGCCATCTGGAAGAAATATCCGACTATGAGATCCCTTTTGAATGCATATATGGACCCTAGTAAATCAGTAAGTACATAATTATATCGTGAATTAAGACAAAACTGGCTTCTATTCTTGACCTTCATTCTTGCATGACAGGTGCATGAGAAAGAATTCCTGCTTAAAGACTTGAGGACAGAGGGGTTGCTGGGTCAGGAAGACAGGAGAGTGGGCGACATTTGTTCCAAGAGAGTGTACAGAATACTTATGGCTCGAAGTGGCAACATTAAAACTGACGAAGTTGAGGATGGAGCTGACTTCTTCTGAGTGCTAATTCACGTTGACCAACTGCCATTGCTGATGTCGGTTGGATATGGGGAGGCGGCACTCTTAACTGGCTGCTCACATTGATCTCTGTAATGCATTCACTGGATACAATTCTTGATGTGAATTGAGATTTGAATGTAACTCGACGTGAAGGACCCTTGTGAATCGACAGCTGCCCTGCATTCAGCGTGTCAGTAACCCTTGGTCACCTTTAATTGGCTCATTTACAGGTGAACTTGCTTAATTGATAACTCAGAAAATATTCAAACGCATGAACCCTCGCCAAAATGTAAGCCTATTTGCACTTGGTTTACAAAGATTTAAATGGCCCACCAGATCAATTGGTAACTCAGAAAATATTCAAACGCATGAACCCTCACTAACATGTAAGCCTATTTGCACTTGGTTTACAAACATTCAAATGCCCCACCAGATCAATTATTAAATGCCCCACCACATCAATTATTGACTCTATATCTGCTATTTTCTATTTTTGTTTTTGCTGGTCTGACTCAGTGGACCAGGGAGGGAATTTCAAAGAAACCGCCAGGGTCGATCTCTAGTGGGTGTTATGGGAAATGGGTTGTCTACCACCGGGCCAACCCTCAACAACACTATACCTGCCATTCAACTTGACAAATTACTACCATACGAGAATGGGTGGCTGGAGGCAGTACGTTTCGGGATAGACCGAGGCTATCCCTTGTCCCAAGCTTGCGCATTTAGTCCTAGCCCAAACCAAGCCACTCTATGAAACGCAATCCTGGCCCTACTAGTTTGCTAATTATCTAGGCTAATTTGTTGAGTCGATTAGAAATTCTGAGTCGAATGGAGAGTCCCAGCAGGGCCCACCTATTGATAATCAAAGTCGCTTAAATTAATTGCCTCACATTGCATGTGTCTTAGAATTTTACTCAGGAGTTGTTTGCACATTGGCCCTTTAGTTAAAAGTGTGGCCTTTTACCAAAACAATTAAAAGCGTGATTAACACATTCTTATGCATTCATTTCATTAGTCATGTTTTTATTAAATTGTTAATTTTATGGTGGGATCAACTGTTAATGGTGTACAATTTGGAAATCTGCCAAATACTAAATTCATTTTTTCAGCATATTGGTTGGCTCTACGGTGGGGTTCCATACCTTTTAACTTAGGGCATCCGGACTCAGATATTTTGGGTAAGGATTTCTAGGTAGCCGTCTAAGTGATGCCATCTGGAAAATCTTGGAATTAGGCAAATAATTTTGGCCCCGATCCAGCAGATGGTCCTCGAGTGTCAGTTGGCAGCCTGAAGCACATGTCCCTGTAATTTTATTCCAAAATATGCGTGAGAGGGAGAGAGACGGTTTTTTTGGGAAGGTGGACCTCACAAGATTAGCGTTGGAGACTTTTATTCTCTAAAAGAGCAAATGTTTCCATTCATTTTAGGAAGTGGGCTCTTCATCTAAAAGATGTGGATTGAGTATATTTATTGTTTGGATTTCTCATAACAACTGTGGACCTTTATATTTCCCTTTATAGAGTTTTATCTATTTATTGCCCATCCAACTTTCTAAGTAGATGGCAATGGCATTCAATTATTGGGTTCGGATCACCAGCAGGTGAGCCCCACTTTATCTAAATCATTTATTTTCTTTTCTCTCTCTTCCCCTTTCAGTTTCTATAGCTGGCAATGCCCAACTGGCCAATCGGACTTATAGTGGACCATGACGCCCGTCACAATGCTTCCTGATGATCCTTTGAACATGGTTCATAGATCCATCCGATGGGCAATGAGGCCTCATAAGTTTGCAGGAGAATCTTTATGTACATCCATCTCTCACGAATTTTTCTAGTGAGAACTCTAGGTGGAGCTCATCTATCACTCAATTCAAACTTTGTAATACAAAGGAGATCTCCTGATAGGCACACGCCCCAAGTTTCGGCCAGATCCAAATTTGTTAGACTGTTGGATCGACTATGCATCAATTCGAATGGACTGAGTTTATGGGCAATGGATGAAGGGGTCAGAGACATGTGATTGGGGCCAAACTTGAAATGTGGGTGGTCTCGCATGGATCTTTCCATCACCCTATGGCTCTCATCCCTTGGTGGGGTTCACAGTGGGCCCCATAGAGAAGTGTGCACGAAATGTTTGTGAGTGATGTTTGCACAGGAAGACTTTTAAATTTTGCATTAGTTTATACATATATATATATATATATATTATTCGCTTTTCTTATGTTGTTTGGAACTCAATTTTCTTTCTAAAATAATTTAGGTAAGGCCATGATTCTACCATATATTTTTTCATAAATTTTTTGTGCTAGAAGAGTAAAATGAAATCCAAGGGGTACTGGGCTTTCCATATTCTACCATCTGAATTGTTAGTTGTGCATACTTTCATTAGAAAATTAGATTGATTTTCAATTCTTTTCTAAAATAAAAAAGAAAAAGTTTCAAGGGGTCAAGCTTACCACACGGCAAAAATGTACAAACCTGAAAAAATAAATCCAATTAATTTTTTAAGATTAGGATTCTCTCAGAGAAAGAAAGAAGAAACTGCGGGCTCTTAGGTGGGCCATGAAACCCACCTCATAGGTCTCATATCCATCAGGTGGCCATGGGCCTCTTCATCAAGAAACAGCCATTATAGTTTCTCATTATAAATAAACACAATTGCTAACCTAAAAATCACAACCATCTCGACTATTAGTCAATTGTCCACTTTCAATTGATTGAAATATTATTTGATTCTTTAATTTCAATTTTTGAGAACTTAAAGAAAAATAAAAGTAAAAAGAAATGAATAGTCATCCCTTATAGCTAGTCTGCCCTTTAAAAAATGAAAAAATATATATATATATATATCAGGGTCACATAACTCAAGAAAAAAGTGGGATTTTGCTAATCTCTCTTCTAAAGGTTGATTTGCTGATTTCTCAATATTATAGTGAATATATTCAAGCACTTAATGATAAAAAATGAAGGCTCCTGGATGGGCCTCAAGACCTTTTTTTTCCCCCTCCGCTTTTGTTTCTAATATAATTCCAAATTGAACATATCTTTATCTTTGGTCCCGTGCCCTACTGCCTCATTGAGTGGGAAATGGACAATCGTAAGGCATATTTGTGGGGTGCTTGATCTTTAAATTCAAAAAACTGCATGGAAGATGATTTTCCATGGAATTGTAGAAAAATCAGTTTTTTTTTCCATCTAGGTCCATAAGCGGCAAGGATTTATGGGAATCCTTGCAACGCAAAAAAATTATTTCTACAATCCTCACTTCCTTCAAAGAAAATCATCATCATCATCAAAGCCTTATCCAACCATATTGGGGTCGGCTACATGAATTCTGTTTCTCCATTTCGTTTTATTTTGAGCTAAATCTTTTGATAAGTGAAATTTCTTCAAATCTGAATTAATGACTTCCATCCATATTTTCTTCGGCCTGCCCCTACCTCTTAATGGGCCTTCCACCTGTATAGCCAAACTTTTTCTCACCGGTACCATTACTATGCTCAACATGCCCAAATCATTTTAAACGGATTTCTCTAATCTTATTCTCTATTGGTACTACTCCTAAATGTTCTCGAAAGTGTCCATTTCTAATTTTATCTTTCCTCGTTTTACCACACATCTACCTAAGCATTCTCATTTCGACTGCATCCATCTTATGAATATGCGTCTTCTTAATTGGCCAACATTATACTCCATATGTCATAGTTAGTCTAATTACTGTCCTGTAAAATTTGCCCTTCAATTTCGTTGGCATTTGTCTATCACAAAGCACTCCTGAAGCTAGTCTCCATTTCAACCATCCGACTTTTATCCTATGCTCCACATATTCGTCAATCTCCCTGTCATCAATCTCCCCATCCTTACTAATTATCAAGCCTAGGTACCGAAAAAAATCTCTATGTAGTATCTCATGGGTTTCAATTTTGATTCCTTCAAAGAAAACTAGCTCCAAAAAAACATGCCTGATGCCTAATAGATCAAAGGTGTGCAAAACAAAGAAATTATTTCGTGGTGGAGGTGTCATGTTCTAATCTAATTGCTCTTGTATAAATAGCGTCTCTCAAGGTTCCAGCCATGATCCTTGACTGATGTTAAAAAAAAAAATTCAAAGCTGTGATTATTTTTCGTGTTTTCCACCCCAATCGATCATAAAATTCAAGCAATCAAATCCTGAGAAGGGATTAAAAAAAAAAAAAACCACTGAATGAAAGAACAAAGAATTGATAGATAATGATATGCCAAGCTAGAAAACAATGAAGAATGAGTGAAAGACAATTGACATTCTGGAAGGTGGATCTCTCATCAACTTTTATCTTTTTCTTTTATAATTTTTATTTTGGCAGGTAGCAACTTTTATCTTCTTTCTCCCTCTGGCCTTTCTAAAAAAAAGCCACATTAACGTCGTTACATTACTTATTCATAGACATACTTGATACAATATTGGAAATTGGCACAAAAGCTTTGATTGGAAACTACTAGACCGCTCCAATCTTGAAGATGGAACATGCATACGGTGAATATCAAGTTTTCACCTTTCAATTTTTTTTTCACTTACTCTAAATTTGTCACAGCCACCGATTCTGTTCTTAACTTGCATCCTTGTACAAATCAACTATTTATGTTGATTATCCAAATTATAGAAATTAACTTAAAACAAAACTTTGAACACTAATCAGAACCTAACTACATAATAAGAAAAACAGAAGCTTGAATCAAGATGGAAAGTGATATTTATTGTAACCAAGGATGAAAATCATAGCAAGCACTTAGACTTCAAGACTTATGTCCCGGGGTAAATCGAAAACAGGAGAAAAGAAAGAATATCATGCTCTGAACATATACTTGAAGAGAAAAGGGAACGGAAACATTTACATACCTTTCCTGCAAAAGAGAGACGAGTGGATTCATTGCCAATTTGAATGTCGTACTTAGCGTCGCCATTTGATCATTGTTTAGAAATTCACAAACACTCAGCCAAGACATGCGAGAATATATACGTGTGTGGCACATGAGTAACATCAAATTCAGCCAATATGTGGTGGATCCCGACATCTAAATTAACTAAACCAAGAATCAAGGTGGTGCTCATCAGGTTTCTCACACGTGTAAGAAACTGGATGGCATGAATAAGACTCATGGATAGAAATCTATCCTATAAAACATATGGAAGCACTCAACTGATGGGTGGGCCACAAGATTTGGTAAGCCGGACTTTTTAAATAAAAATGGTCAGAGAAACATGACACCCACCACCCACCTCTTTGTTTCTTTGCATCCGGGTCATTCATCAAGTGGGGCACTGAGTTCAGTGGACCAACGTGATTATTGGGCCAGGACTTGAACAAGGTGGGTCCCACCCGATGATATACACACCACACTTCCTCAATTCTCATTTCTGTCAGATGGTGATGGCCACGCCAATGGCCAATGGGTCTCCAGTTCCGTATAAATGTGGCCGGGCTATACCGAAGCTGACATGTTAACAAAAAGAAGCTGGTGGATGGAATCAAAGAGGATGAAAGTTACAGGAAACCCACAGATTAAAAGTCGTCTTGTCCCAACAACCATGAGTGGTCGGACTGGGATAATCTTTGACGAAGACAAATGGCGAACGTGGCCCACGCACCAACCTTTGATCACAAGAGTCTATTTTTTTAAGATAAAGCAATTTCAATGCCAAACAAAATGGAGAGGGTAGGTGAAGACATTTTGGATTTTTCTTCAGAAAAGAGAAGTTGGAAGAAGTTGGAGTTGGTGGTCTCCCACAATTCCACTACAGTAGAAATAACATAACAATGAAAGAAGAAAGGCAAACTCAAGCAGGTTAACCAAGCCCTTGCAACATTATTTATCAGGTCATGACCTAACCAAGAGGAAGGATGGGATGTGCAGAAAAAAAGAATTAAAAAAATAATCGGATTTGATTTTTAAAAATATACCCTCAATGACCACCTAAATTGATCAGAAGTTGGCCAAAGTTCACAACATATCATTTTGATTCTTGATTTTACGACCTAATATCTGATGGTAATTTTAGATAACCGTATCAAATTGAATGCCTATTCAAGCTGGTGGTGATAGAGATTATCCGATTTCTTAATTCTATTGTCTAAAAGGTTGATGGCTTTGTAAATATATTTCTTTGATCATCAATTTAAGGGCCGGATAACGATACCAAATGAGAGGAGAGCCAATAGGAGGAATACTAAAAGAAAAATTTTGTCTAACCCCATTATCCTTCAAGGTGTCTTTATTTCCAGTAAATTACATTAAAATTCTTAAGTATAAAACAAGGGTGTGGCTTTCAAGGTGGCATCACCCACCAACCCTATCGTCAGTTTACGTTGGTACATCCAATGTTTTACCAGGTCGGTTTCGATGTACCGATTCATTTGTGCCTCCTAGATAATTTTGGCAATTACTCCACCCATGGTGTGGCCTACTATACCAGTGGTCTATACTTTGACCATATGTAGCATACTCCCACATGTTTCACAACTTCCATTGGATGTGAATAATTAAATCTTACCGTCAAATAACCTATTTAATGGCAACTGAATCGAGGGGACTTTGAAAAATAAATATCTTCGATCCACTAACCTAGCAATTCAAACCCTACATCATCTTTTTCACCCTTTGCATCGTTAATAATTTTTTAGATAGGTTAGTTTGACTGTAAATTACTATATATCTCAACAAACAAATAGGCCCTTAGTTTTTCAACTATGTAACCCTTTTAGAGTGTTAGATTTAGCTATATACACAAAATTGATGTTTCATAAGCAGGATAGAAAATCACATTAAGATGATGATCCCTTGAACTTCTCAATCATACATTCTCCCCACGGAAAGAGTGAGCTACTCAAAATGAATACTTATAGAATTTTTTTAAATTTTACTTTAATAGAAATTGGTCATATTGTAAGATTATGCATAAGTGGGGCCAATTTTATATTAGAGTTAAATTTGAGGTCATCTTATACACTTAGACAGTACTTATTTTGAGTGGTTTGCATTTTTAATTAATAATACTATTATTAAATTCCACTTCTTCCGCTTGAGTATCCGATCATTGATTGATTGTCATCAAATAGAAGAGAGAAAAAAAATGATTAGAGACACGGTGTAAAAGTCAATGACCTCTAATATGATTAGTCCATCTTATAACATTTTTGATGCATTTGAGTACCATATGAGAATGAGGAAATGGCATTGTCTATTTAGGGGGATAGTGTTTCTATCTTACATAAGTAAGACTTCCGAATTCCCTCTCACATAGATTTTTCAACAAAGATCAAAGATTCCACTTTCAGATCATCGCTGTACAAAGAGCGGTTTAAGGTGCCAGAAACTCCTTCCACTTTAGTAGCAAATTGAGTTGCATGAAGGCCTCTTTCTACATTTTTTTTTTTTCGTGTAATACAACTAAAAAGCTAAGATATGGACACAAGTGCTAATTCAATGGAGACTTATAAATGTGAGGACACAAACACTAACTTACAAAAGTTAGATAATGGAAACTTGCTCGTGTAAGGAGGCAAAACTCACATAATTTGAGGCCATGATTTGATCCACCGAAATGCCATCTGACAGGTGAAATCCAGTGCTCTTTCAGAGCATCATACAATTACTCAGTTGACCCACTCAAAAGCCAAAAGTAGCGGCTGGGGGTTGGTGAGCCTGAGCTGTGAGAGATTACGAGAGAGACGATATATACACCTAACTCGTCAGCGATAATTAGCATCTAAATCAGCATCTATTGTTCGTTGAGTTTATATCCACCGTCCAAATGAACATTTTGGATGGAACCCACTCAAGCGCCACGGGTCTTTTATCCAAACAGATCACAAACAGAGACCTCCATTATATAACAAGATGTAGTTGGGCCAGATCAAGATCCACAAGCAGGGACATGCATGAATCTGAAAAATACTTGAGGCCAGGCCGGGATCCTAGATGCAGATCCAAATCCAAATGCGAATCTAAACCCAAATCCAAATTTACAATTAGATGATCTCTTCAATTAGTTCCCGGTACATCTTAGAAATTGAAATTGATTTTATTTGGGTCCAATTTTATCGGGTGTTTACGATTTTATGCAAATCCGACGTCTTATAAAGTAAAGGAGTCTAACACAGCAAAAGCTATATAAAACCAGATTTTTATTACCATTTAAAAGCGTAAGATAGATTCTCCTGCAAAACATATCAATTTTAATGCAATCAGGTGTGCCCAATATATGGTCCGTTGTTTGGCAGTCACGGCCCCAACAGTGGGTGTGTAGTTTGGCGAGGCATAGACTTACCTGGTAATAACAACAGTACACATGGACATGAGGGCCCCTTAGTTTCGAGATGTGAGATTGTAGAAACAATGGACCCATCAATCTTCTGGCCCATTGGAGCAACAATCCATACAGCTAAAATTGACCTCAAATGAACTAAATCATCTCTTCTATCAACACTCAATCGTAATCCAACAGTGATCTGATCTTCCACAATCCCGGTCCATTTTTCTCTTCATGATCTTCAAAAGAAACTGACCCTGGTCCATGCATCCCCACCACCCTAGTGTGGCCATCACACAGGATATTTTCTCTTTCATGTAGACGTCATCAGTCGTCATGAGGTGCACCAAACATTCACCAAACCAAGTTTTTTAGTCTTTTAGACGGCAACTCAGACTGGACTCGTGGACGCTGATCAATTGATTATCTTCCACCGGTTTCCACCAGTTCCCATGGGGCCTACTTCACCAACCCCCGGTCTGGCCATAGCTGAGTAGTGAGCTAGCTCGTTCCCAAGCCGTCCATCATTCGCTGGACCGAGTCCAAAATCCAAATCCTTCTCCATCTATATAAACCCCTGCTTCTTCGTCCATTCGTCAGCAGCGAAAGGGAAGCCGACGAGCAAGCGAACAAATTCAAGCAAAAGCAGAAAGATGGCAACCGAAGTCGCAGCAACCAAACAAGAAACAGAGAAGAAAACTCAGGGTGATGGAGAGCAGAAGGCGCAGTTCAGGCATCAAGAGGTTGGTCACAAGAGTCTCTTGCAAAGCGACCAACTTTATCAGGTGAAGAAGATCAAAACCATCTGTTTTTCTGTTTCTCTCATCATCTGAAACTGTCTCTAACGTTTGTTTTTTTTTTTTTTTTACTATTCTTTGCTTTGCAGTATATACTCGAGACCAGCGTCTACCCAAGAGAGCCTGAGTGCATGAAGGAGCTTAGAGAAATAACAGCAAAGCATCCATGGTAATCTTCGGAAGCAATATAGAGATCTTCAGAGGGAATTATCTTAAACAGGGTTTGTTGGTGGATGATTTTTTTCTTATTATTTGCCTCTGTGTGTGATGATGAAATCAGGAATATCATGACGACTTCTGCGGATGAAGGGCAGTTCTTGAATCTGCTTCTGAAACTCATCAACGCGAAGAACACCATGGAGATTGGTGTTTACACAGGATATTCTCTCCTTGCTACTGCTCTTGCTCTTCCTGATGATGGAAAGGTAATACCAATCTCTTAATTTTGCATACGAACACTCCAAATCGGAATCACCTGAGTTAGAAAACTATAACATATAGAGTGTAATTCTGATTTTTTGTGCTGACCCAAATGGATGATAGATCCGGAGATGACTAAAAACCTTCAATTTCCCCGAATTCCGATTTGGGGTACATTCAAACAAGGCACCCTTGCCTTAATCAACAGATAAAAGTCCAAATTTTTTGATGGGGTGATGTTGGTCCGATTTCAGATATTGGCCATGGACATCAACCGGGAGAACTACGAACTTGGGTTGCCAGTGATTCAGAAGGCAGGAGTCGCCCACAAGATTGATTTCCGTGAGGGCCCTGCGATGCCAGTTCTCGACGAGATGATCGAAGATGTACGTACCCCATATATATGTGTCTCTGTTTCTCCAAAACCATTCAATTCGATTGATTTCGATGATGAGACTTCTATGACAGATGATATCTAAATCTAAATATCGATGATTATTGCAGAAGAAATATCATGGGTCGTTCGATTTCATATTCGTGGACGCGGACAAGGATAACTACATTAACTACCACAAGCGTCTGATCGAGCTGGTGAAGGTGGGTGGCGTGATCGGCTACGACAACACGCTCTGGAACGGGTCGGTGGTGGCTCCGCCGGACGCGCCGCTGAGGAAATACGTGAGGTATTACAGGGACTTCGTGCTGGAGCTGAACAAGGCCTTGGCCGCCGATCCCAGGATCGAGATCTGCCAGCTCCCGGTCGGCGATGGCATCACCATCTGCAGACGCCTCAGTTAGAAATCTGGACTTTGGGAACTTGTTTCATTTCTATCCATTTTTCTTCTCTCTCTCTCTCTCTCTCTCTCTTTCTCTGTCTGTTTTCTGTTCATTTTTATCTGTTTCTTTGACCATTTGAGGAGTTGAATCTTCCTTTCTTATGTTGCATCAGTGAAGTGAACGTAATTGTAGATGCTTGAGATGGGCATCATGGAAATGTGATAAAAGCAAAAATAATTACATACAATTTGTGAGATATAATTGCATTCAGGACCGTTGAAATGGGGGCATAAGACAAGTTAGATAGGGGAGCTGGACGGCGGCTAATATCTGATTTAAGTTGAACGAGGCAACTTCGTTTGGTCTTACATCAGATTTATTTCAACCAAAATGATAGGATGATTTGGTGGCTGGCATTGGCCCATCATACAAGGGGAAATTCGGAATTGGTGCCTAAACAAGGGGCCTTCTGTTATTGATGGGCTCGATCACACAGAGGTGGGCTCATACAAATTAAATTTGATAGCAGCTGACATAATTTCTCATGGTAAAATATGGGGAAGTGACTGCAATATCTTCGCTATACATTTTAAATGAAAATGGAGGATCGGGAAAGAGAATCAAAATGATGAGCTATCGTCTGCATTGCAGATCAATGGTTAAAATTATTGCAGGTCACTGGAGGAAGTTATCTTCTTTCGGATATAGCCTGCATCAATGATTACCATCACGAGATGAATGGTCCATATATAGATGTGTGAATTTAAGTTAAAAGAAGAAAAAGTTTCTATTACATACTAATAATAACTTTATTTCACTTGAGTATCATATATTAAAATATAGAGACACGTAACAAAGATTCAATGGACTTGAGACCAGGTTCGAATCTGACAAGCCAACAAATACTTCGTCTCCTGTAACTCGGGCATGCACTCAGAGCCATTGACTGCATGATTCACGAGCTGACAGACTGGATCCATTTTCACATACACCAGAAGTACATTTACAGCTTTCTTTTTATAGAAAATATCGTTATCACTTTTCAGCACATCTCAAATGAAAAAAAAAAAGCACTACATTTTAAAATTTAAATTTGGGCTTGAGTTTTCTACTCTTCGTTTCTATAAGGGCATACTGTTGGATTACACATTTTTTGGTGATTCTTTTCTTTTATTTTTTTTTAAATCTCAAATGCCTTTCTTCACTACAACTCTTGTAAATGGATTTCGATAACTCGAGCATTTCGACTCGTTAATAACCAAGTATGAGTCTTTATTCCGATCATGATAAGGAAATGGTTTCGTGTCTAAATCCCATTTTTAGATCCACAATTTAAATGGTTTCAAATCTAATTCGATCTTGGTACTGTCTCATGGATCCGACACCCAACATTTTATCTCATTATTTAAAAAAATATTATTTTCTAAAGCATTTTCTACATAGATTTGAACCCGGATGAGAATTCATCTCAAGCACGATTTTAATTTTATATCCGATTCCATATTCTCTTTAACAATTTCGGATTTGAATCAAGAAAATTGATTTCAAACTGGTTCCAAGTCCATATTTTTATTAATGGTTTCAGGTCCATAATGGACCCACAGCCGCAACCAACCAGTTACAATCCTACTTTCAACCGATCATCATAATAAGGAGGACCACGTTCACTCTCACCTCCCCCACTCCATTGGTCATGTCCACAGTTGGAACAAAACTACACACAAAAACAGGACAAGTGGAATCAGGTGGTTGTCGGTGCTTGAAAAGCCATGCGTTTTAATTAAGATAATGACAGGATGTTCTCGATGAAGAACCACTGTGTGGTTGGTTTAGCAATCAACCCTAATCACAGCCGTTGCCTACTTGGACCTCCCTCCGTCTCGGCCTTCCTGGACGGCATACCTCTCCTTTGCTTCTTCTACAGTTTCACAGCCCCATCTCCACCGTTCAAACCCTTGGCCTTCCACGTGGCCTCTTCACCACAGCCACTTCCGGTGCTCCTAGGGACTTCGGTTTCGGTGGTTTCCCGCGTCCTCTCTTCGCACCAGAACTAGGGTTCTTTCACCTGCTTTGGAAGCTTGTAGGAGTGTCTGACAATGACGAGGCGGCCCTTGTCCTTGAGGCGGCAGAGATGGGCCTTGACCTTTGCCGAGTGCGACTGAGGGAGGTCCAAGTAGGCGGCGGTGATGAACTTGTTGATCGTTGTTCGGCTGGAGCCCTTCGTCTCGTTGAGCGTTCTGGTTGCCGAGATGATCATCTGGATCCGACAACAGGAAGTGCATTAAATGAGATTGATGGATGATAATAAATTTTTAGGGTCTGCGGTTCAAGAGGCTGCAATTCGCTGGTCGGTGCCGTGTAATTGAAGCGCACGCAGTCACGAAGATTTTGGGATTTTTGAAAAAAATAAGAGAAAACAGTTGTCGTGTGTAATTCAGCCGTTTGTCCAAAATTGAATAACTTAAATCCTAACTAGTACAATACGTGCAAACCTACACACTATATTTGTAATAATAAATATAATTGAAAAGCAATTGTGAAGAAAAATTTTTGACTCAAAAAGAGTAATATAAGAACAAAGGGGAATATTCACGGGCATATCCCTCACCAATTTTTTCGTAAAAACTCTAAGTGGGACCCATTATATGGTTCATCCACACACGATTCCCTTAAATTGAATCCATTTACCAATTTTTTATCAAACCCAAATTTATTGAACCGTTGATTCAACTATGCACCATGGGCCCATAGAAGAGTATGCAAGGTCCTTTGGTGAGGGACATATACACATGAATATTCCCCAAGAACAAGATACTAAGTTTTTTTACTTACATAGGGGACATAAAATGGAGCATTCTAACTGAAAAGAATATTTGTACATAATTAAAATTTGTGAATTAAATATATATAGAGACGATCTAATAAGATGGTGCAGTATATGGGCTAAGATTTTGGAGCCCACCTAAGTCATGTCAACCATGAAGGGCATGAGTGATTGAAAGATCATGATGGGAACTAGATGTATGCAAAAAATAAGCCCCATCCAATGTAGTTTAATGTATGAAATAATGTAACTTATTTCAACCTTTGCAAACATGAACCATTAAGATGAAAGGGTTATGATGATTGGATGGGGCTGATTTTTTACACACACTTAGTTTTCATTACTAGCTTTCAATCCCTTATGCCCTTCATGGTTGGTATGACTCCAGGTGGGCTAGAAAAACTTAGCTCATATACCGCACCATCTTGCTAGATCGTTTCTCTATCTCTTTCTATTTATATATATAGATAAAACTAATATGCATATATCCTTCACACTATAGGTGAGGACACTTCCTCTTTTGAAAAATATTAATGTCTAAGAAAATAAAACAATCACATCTCATAACACATTTTTGACCTTATTAAGTCTAAAAAAAAGAATTATCCCTCACCGTAGTGTGAGGGATATATGTATAACTGTCTTTCCATATATATATATATATAAGTTAAAGCCAAGCCTGTCTTGACATGACCCAGATATAAGTGTAAACATCCATACCTGATCTAGGAGAATCTTCATACGCATTCGTCCCTCACCATTTTTTTCGTGAGAACTCTAGGTGGGGCCCATCTATCACTTAATCCAAAACTTGCAACACACATGGCACCCCATGATAGTAACTCGCCCCAACTTTCGGTCGGATCTGAATTTATTGGACCATTGGATTGACTATACATCAATCCAAACGGAATGAATTTATGAGTCATGGATGAAGGGGTTAGGAATATGTGATTGGGACCAAATTTGATATGTAGGGTGTTTTCACATAGATCTTTCCAAACCCCCTCCCCCCCAGTCTCATCCTTTTGTGGGGTCCACAGTGGGCCCCACCAAAGAGTATGCATGAAAAGTCTATGAGGGACGTATGCACAGGAAAAGACCCCATATAAACTTGAAAATTGTTATTATCAAATCTGCACCCAGAAGTCCAACCTGTTGCCAAAGGGTTAATGAGCTGTCAAACATTTTGACATGGACTACTGTTTTTTTGGCAATAACTAAATGCAACCATTCCTACTGCTCCCCACCTTTACTAAACTTTTAAGTGGGTCCATTTCCCACAATTCAAACTATTTAAAAGCACAAATGCTGATCTATTGTTTTTTTTTTCTTTCGGGATAAAGAAAGTATATTACTATTAGTGATAAAAAAAGAGAGAGAGAGAGAGGAGTAGAGGGAGAAAAAGATAGATCTTCTTATTAATGAGAAATGTGTACATCATAATGGGGGAGGAGGGTCTTATTAATTTGCTTCCTCCCCAAGCAAATTAATATGATAGGACTTTAACCCTAATTGCTTTCCTTATTTAATGTCGGTCTCAATGTGGGCATCTACCTATGATAATATCTCTTATAATACTCCCTCTTGGATGACCACCATTCAATAAGGTTGCCTTATTAAAACCTTGCAAAGGAAAAACTCAATGAGATAAAAACCAAAACGAGGGAAAAAGAGTACAACGTTTACAAAATCATTAAATTGATGTCGGACGTGCATAATGCAGCTTTGTTAAAACCTTAATTAGGAAAATCCAATGAGATAAAACCTAGAAAAGGAAAAAAAGTACAATGCACCTATGTCCTGGGTAGCATACTTCAAGATACCTACCTCTGATCAGTTACTCCCCCTACCAACAATAACATTTACATTATTTGATAATAAACTTTAAACATGCCGATCTCTTGTACAAGCTTCTAGAATGTTGATTTTGGTAATGACTTGGTAAACAAATCAGCCAAGTTGTTATTTAAACGAACTTGTTTAACTTCAATTTCATCATTCTGTTGAAGCTTATGTGTGAAAAAGAACTTTGGTGCAATACGCTTCGTCTTGTCACATTTGTTGTATCATTCTTTAATCTATTAAATATATATCATTCTTTAATCTGTTGAATATATGCCTCATTGTCTTCGTAGATAATATTCGAGGTACCTGTACTAAGAGACAATTGATAAGAACTACGAATGTGCTGAATTAAAGATTTTACACAGATTCTCTACTGGCTTTATAGAGAGCTAAAATCTCAGTATGATTAGAAAAAAAAAGCTACCAAAGTCTGTTTAATAGAATGCCAAGAAATAGCAGCATTACCACTAACTTTTTTTTTTTGAAAGATAAACTATTTTTTAGCCTAGCTAATGAGTGGCACTCATGAGATCACTCACATACATTGGGAGAGAAACTGGTACATGACCCACAAATGCAAGGAACCTGATACCCACATACATTGGGAGGGAAACTGGTACATGACCCACAAATGCAAGGAACCTGATACCCACATATATTGGGAGAGAAATTGGTACATGAGAGTAAGATAGAACCCACAAATGAGAGGAACTTGAGAATCCACACAATCAAGGAGTGGGGGAAAGACTGGGGATGGATAATCATGTTAGATTTACCATAATTACATGATTAACTTTCACAGATCAGATTTGAATAATACATTATATAAATTAGATGCGTACCTAGCTCCATTGTATGTTGAGCATATGGAGAAGAACAAACTATTTGTGCGCTTGGTTTACAACTCACTTCTACTTTTCTTTGATGCATGCAAGTGATGAAAAAGCTAAACAGTAATCTTTTGAAGTAAAGATAGTTACCTTAAACTCACATATTTATAAATCTCTGTGCTAATTCCCTTCTCATTATAAAACTCTTAAATTGATTAGGATTATCCCACTTATTAGTAATTTGAGTAGAAAGTAACTGTTAATTTCTAAGTCCAATAGGATTTCTAAATGCCAAATAGAAGAGAAGTCTTTAATTGCTTTGGACCCCAGAGGTGGAGCGCTTGCATGGGTGTGCAGTCAAGTGGACCACATGTCCAATGCTAACACATTGGTCATTCGGGTGAGACGCGGGGTTATACCAATCGGGCAACCTGCAGTCCTTTAGTAGTAACTATTTAGTGAGCATATAAGTGTGTGGATAATAATAATAATAATAATAATAATAATAATTTACTTTGTTGGGGTCTAGGAGTGATCTTTCAGTTTAGGACCCGAGATTGGTGCGTGTACATGTGTGTCAAACTATGATATCACTCCTCAACTATGAGTGTTTGGCACAATATGTGATAAAACTAAGGTGACGTCCAGATTTGTAGCAAAATTTCATAGCCAAGGGTGTTATAGTCTGCAATTAGTTTGGACTCCTCGCAAGTGGGCAGACATTCACTGGCACACAGAGTTGTGCCCTTCAAAAAACATGCCTAGCTGAGTACTCTAGCAGTTCCTGAAGATGACCGAGCCATGCACCATCCTTACGACCGGGAGATGAAATGACGAGCCAGTAGAGCCGGCCGACCCTCTTATGAAGAATCTAAATTCATTACACCACTGACCGTCTAACTAATTAGAACTCACCCATATTTCATATCCGTCTTATCTTTATAGGCTCTTGGATTGACCAAGCAACTTTAGCACCATAACTTAATGGATAGAATTTGGACAATTTGAAGGCCCTCGTAATTATATTGTACCTCCCACAATCAAATATTATCTACGTTGCTGCAGTAAAAAAATTTCATCTTAGGTGCAGCCTTATTTGTAAAAGTGTAAAAGTCAGTGAAACTTTTTAACTTTTTTAGAGTTCGTTAGTTAGGTAAGAGCAGACATCTCTTACCACCAGGTAAGACCATTCATAAGCTTTTATAGAGTTGATTGCAATCTTATTGATGCCAACTTCAAAACATTGGCTAACTTCATCATTACATTTAAACAATAACCAGAATATTCGTTTAAACTGGTCAAAATTGATAAATAGAAGTAACAGTGGTCAAGTCGAACTAGTTGTCCGCATTTCTGGTGCGTTAGCGTTTGGATGTCGAGCAGATGAAGTCATAGAACGCAAGATTCTACCGTAATTCACGACTCAGCAATGACGAATCAGCTACTTGCCTTCAGCTGCCGCGCGTAATAAAAGGTGAGTTCGAAGGTTACCAAAGAAGATGCATTCAATTTAGAGACGTTGACAAGTAACTGTGGCGAAAAGATTAGCACATACTCATTTTTTTCAATTCTTTTGATTGACCCTTTGCTCTTAAACAAGCGATCAAAAAGCCTCTCTCCCTCTTCTTCTCTCTTTGCGTTTTTGCTATTTAGACAGAGAAGAGATTAAACAAAAACTGAAGAAGAAAAGATGAGAGAGGGGGAGGAGGAGGCTGAAATCGACCGCCTCCCAGAGGACATTCTCGCCCATATCTTCTTCCTCTTATCTTCTTTCAGAGACTTAGCCCAGTTCAGTTTCATATACATACCTTTCTCTCTTTCAATCTATTTGTGTATGTCTTGTGTATTTTAATCTGTTTTGTGTTTGATGGGTGAGTTCATTTTTTTGGTTTCTTTCTGATTGCAGGGCCAGTGGTGTCTCTAGAAAATGGAGACGAGGCGTGAAGCAGTCGTTGGGGAGAAGAGAGAAGTTGAGCTTTGCACGTATGAAGATGGATGATGATTCCACGGCTCGCCTCGTTCACGACGCCTATTGCCTCAAAGAGCTCGACATGTAAGTCCGCTTATATTGTAGATTCTCTCATCCTGGGGGATTTGGAATTATGGAAGAGAGAATTGGGATTTGTGGGGGGGTGTTGGAATTTCTGTAGTTGCTTTGAGATGCTGGAAATCCTGGGTCAGCCCTGTGTGGGATTTCCCAAATGCAAGTTATACATTTACATGTACATGAACCACAATTTGTAAGAAGCATCATCTATGTGGCACTAAGCTACCTCAATTTGGAGACTAGGCCTGTTAAGTTCTGGAGTGATAGGGCAAGGCGTTGTTTTACCTCAAATACAGATCCTATTTCTCAAAGGGGGACATTCTTGAATGGGAAGTGCTCAAGACTGATAGAAGTGCATGATAGTTGAGTTCTTCTGTGCACTTGATGCAGTCCAAAATTGTGGGTCTTTTAGAATGCATATTAGGGTGTGAAAATTAGGAGGAGAAGGCCAGGTGGTAATGTAATTTCATGCTTTTATGGATGTGTGAGGCTATTTGACAAGATTAAGAAGATTGAGATAGGAAAAAAAAAAAGCAATGAAAATTGTTTAGATTATACTTCATTTTTTGACTTTCGGGTCTTACAAATACCTATAAATTACGGTTCTATGGTCTTGTACTACTGAGTTTTTGAAATGGAAAATTTGGTGGGGTATGTTTAATTGAAGCCTTCAGTTTGGGAGGCTTTTGCTTTTTGTTTGGGATTAATTATCCATGTTAAAAGGAAACAAAAAAAATTTATTGTATGCTTTCAAAATATGTCTTTATGATGATGTACTGATTTGATTGTTCTTTTTGCTCTCCCTTATTTGTATAATCATGTAGTTCGAGGAGTTGTTGGGGCTCTCAAATAACAGACAATGGGCTGTACAAAATATCTTTGGCAAAGTGCATCAGCAACCTTACCTCAATATCATTGTGGGGTATGACAGGGATCACAGACAAAGGTGTCATTCAGCTGGTATGTTACACGGTGCTACTTTGAGCATAAATTCTGCGAACTTTTTTGGTGTTTTGAGTTTCTGGGGTTCAGTGATGAAAAGAGTAATAATTTCTGTGGTTTAAGAAGCTTGTACCTCTGAGTTCATCCTTTTTTTTTGTTTATTGCTCTTTTTTTTTTAACTCTTAACTGATCAGAATAGAGCGACATTTAAAGGCCACAATTACAGGATTTTTTCTTGGACACTGAATTGGGTATCTTTAGTTAAAGGACAAATTTAAATGACTGTTTATGTTCTCCATTTAAGGTTAATTTTCTTTTCCTAGTTTCTCAATTGCTGATATGATCCATATGCCTTTCTTATGATCACATCTACAGTTTTAACTGATAATGAAGGTTCTTGAATGCAAAGAATAAACTTTTGTTTCTTTGTTCATTTCTCTATCTTATCTGTTCATTGAATTATTTTTTTGGATGTAGGTTTCAAGGGCTATTTCCTTACAGAATTTGAATATTGGTGGTACATTTATTACTGATGATTCTTTAGTTGCAATTGCAAATAATTGTCCACAACTGAAGGTAAATTTACAATCTGAGCTTTATATGTTCTTCAACTGATGTTATCTTTTCTGAGGATGGTGTTTCTGCTTGTTCGCTGAATTCTTTGATGATGTGATCAGCATTTAATATGCTGGGGACTTTTTTCTTATCCTTTCAATTCAGATACACTATAGGAGTGAATCATTTGTGGTCATTACAATCTTATTTATATGTTGTTTGAGTATGATGGCACGTCCAGGAGCATGAGCATTTGCGGGTAGCATCAAGAGGTGATAAATTAAGAGAGGCTTATTTGAGATGGTTTGGGCATGTCTAGCAGGCCAACAATGGTGTCGGTGAGAAAAAAGTTTTTCTATCTAGGTTGATGGCCCCTCAAGAAGGGTAGAGGCTGAAGTAGACCTTGATGGAAGTAGCAACTAGCAAGGATAGATTTGAAGGAGTGCAACCTATCAGAGTTTTTTAGCCAGGATGGCTAGAATGACAAAACAAAACTCATGTAGCTGACTTCAACATAGTTGGGACAAAGCTTTGATGATGATGGAGTGCAAGTTCAGTGAATCATTTGACAAAGCTTTGATGATGATGGAGTGCAAGTTCATTGAATCATGGTGAGCAAGATTAGTTTATTGAGATTCAATACAATGTAGTTTTTAGGTATGAGAGATTTTAATATCCAGGTATGCTTGTACAATGAAACAGAGGGTTTGAGCTGAATACAGTGTATAAGTGTAGTGTAGATTAGGCAAAGTAGAGATAACCTAGTGGAGTATTATGGGATTATTGAGTGTCATTTTTCTGTGAGGGAGTTTTTATTAGATGATATACAGTTTGTTGTGCTATGTGGATGAATGTTGGGCAGTGAAAAAATGTGGAAAACTAAAGAACATGTGGTTTAGATGTTCATCTGAAGATGGCTGTGGAGTTGCAAGAAAGGATATAACTTGGAATGGGTAAATAAGAGGAAATCTATAGGGAACTTTGATAGAGGAAGTAAAAAAAAAAAAAGGAATACTTATATGAATCATTGAAGGGTTATGAGGTATAGGAACTATGAGAAAGAGACAAGGACGGGCTTTGAATGAAGTAGCTAGAAAGACATATTAGACTATGGTGTTATGCAGTCCATGGGTTCAAATCTGGTCGTGTGAAATTAAAACTCACAAAAACACCCTAAGTAAGATGGGATAAGGTCATAACAATGAACTTGAGAATCCCTTAGTGGAGACGTTACAACTTACAAGTCAAGGTAACATAACTAGCATTCAACAAATATTAGGTGGAGGCCACCACCTATGTTGATTTTCTTTAACGAGGATTACCTTAATTGCATGCACTACAGTTGGAAAGATAAGAAATGGATATATGCATACATACATACATTTTCTTCTTGGTTTCTTTCATTTTATTAGTTTCTAACTTAGTGTTGCCAACTAACATGAATGTATGTGGATAAATATATTAATCATAAAACAATATAGAATCTCTATGCAATGACGGGTCTGCATGCATCCTTATCTTAGTTACTAATGAAAAATAACTTTAAATTATAATATTGGTTTTTTTTTTTTTTTGGATTTTTTAGCACATTCTCCATTCACACTGCCTAAGAAGCACGGACACTTTTAAGAAAGTGACGTGTCCGTGTCGGACACTCGTCGGACACCGACACTCCTCGGATACTCTCGGACACGTGTCCGATACTATTTAGCTGTGTCCATAATTAAGAACTAAAAATCTTAATTTCGGACACTTGCTTGCACTCTTTTTGCAACGTGTTCCATAATTCTTAGCTCGTGTCTATAACTAAAAAATAAACATGTGGCTAATATCTCTTAGACACTTTGTTAACATGTGGTTATTAAAACTTGTAAACTTGTTATATAAAAATTTTATACCATGGAAAAATATATGATTGTAAATATCAATCATATCACAAGCAAAAGACAAATAAATATTTCACTAAAGAATAGGTCTCAAGATTGGCTTCTTTTTTACTTTTTGTTTTTGTTTTTTTGTTTTTTTTAGGAGAAAGAGATGATCCGCCCGTTTCTTTATATGGATTTTATGGAACTATGGATATTTCATGTTTAATGATTATGAATTATGTTTTAGTGTTGTATTGATATTTAATAATTTGATATGTTTGTTAGTTGGTACTTGAATTTTTATTTTTTGATTGCTAAATTGATTAAAAAAGTTAAAATGATATATTTTTTAGTAGATGATTATATATATATTAATATATATTATTAACGTGTCCCCAACGTGTCCGTGTCCTACTTTTTTGAGAAATGCCGTGTCAGCGTGTCCGTGTCATGTCGTATCCGTGTCCCGTGTCCGTGTCTATGCTTCTTAGCACACCGCTATGCCGCTATTTGTAGCTGCAATTGCTATGCATTATCTGATACATAGGCTATTTGGACTATTTTTATTTAGGAATTACGAGTATGAAGTGCGGAAATATTGGACGATCATATGTGAAATGTCCTTCAGAATTAGTCTAAAATTGATCTAGGTTGGAGGAGGCTTACACTCCTAGTCTGATTAGAATTTAAACCTCTTCAATTTATCCCAAATCTGTCCTTATGGTAGGATTTCATTGGAAGAAATTTTAGGACAGAATCTAAGCACTTTCCTTAATCAGTCTGTAGTTCTCACTAGTCCAAGCACATGCCCAAAACCCAGCCCTCAAGTTTTGATTTTGCCACCAAATTACCCCATGCACATCACGGAAAAGTTAAATATGGTAGAATGGGTGCAAAACCTGCCCTGCCCAACAATGATATCTTGTACAAGATAAAAGTGTACAGGCTCAAACCTCAACATGAACTGGGTTTCTGCTCCTCTTCCAAGTCTTTAATTTCGTCTACTATTAGGAAAAAGATTAAAAAAAAAGGCCTTTAGTTTCATTCAATTGTCCATAAGAATGTGGTTGAAGCTATGTGCATGTTTAAGTATAATTTGTAGTTTTGTCCAGGTAGTAAGTTTTAAAACAGGTCTAAGGTTTCAACTTCCATAGTTAATATAAGATGTTTTAATCTCTAGACCATTCAGAGCCTAACCAATGCAAATATATCATACTTTTCTGACTGATACAAAATTAAACTGAGGAATTAAAAGAAATAACAGGTACAAATCTATTGGGTGGGATGTCCTCTGCGTTGGGTATCCACCTTTTCTCATTGGTGTCAAATTCTCTTGACTTGTTGATTGTCGGTTATCCAAAATCCTTCTCTCCAGTTGATCGATTAGCAATGACATTGATTTGCTTTTACTTACTGGAATGAGGAGGATCACATGAATATCAGTCTCATTTCAAAATAAATGAATAAACATTTGCAAGCATGCAAACACATGCATATTTGAGTGTTGTTCTTTGTAACTTATTCCCCATACCTGACAGAGGGACGGTTACTATCAGAATTGAACAGGTCAAGTTTATTTATTGAAAAAACTGTTGCCCTTCAAAGGTTGATTTTTCATTTGGAAATTGTAAAGTGTTGATGGAATACATCACACATTCACACACAACATTTGTACACTTTTGGATCACATTTGTGCACATATTCCATCCCTGGGATAAGAAGTATCCGTTTTCTGGTGATACTGGAAGGAGCGGTCTTCGAGTGGAGATCTTGGTGGATTGATGTTTGCTCCAGCTAGTTAATTTACCACTAAAAATTTCTTTCCTCTAGATAAAAGTGCTCTGCTTTTGGACTTCCTGTGAAGATCTTGGCGGAGTGATGTTTGATTCAGCTAATCAATTTACTGCTGAAAATGTCTTTTCTTGATTTAAAAATGCTTTGCTTTTCCAATTGGAAGAAGAAGAACAATGCATTCCCTTGTGGTGTTTGTGTTGGCCAAGGGTCCAAATCAAGTGGGTTCAGGGTCAGGGGTATAAGGGTACATTTTGTAATTGTCCCAGGGCTGTCTTGGTGGCCAAAAAAGCATAGATTATATATGTAATATGTGGATTAATCTATAACCCTAAACCTAAGAGAGTGAGGAGAACGAAGGAAAGTTGAGTTTCTTTTCCATGGATGTAGGCACTCTTGCCAAACCACGTAAATCTCTCGTGTGATTGTCTCTCTTCCTTCTTGTGTGTAGCTGATGCAGGACAGACCCATGGTCGCCCGTGGGTCGACCCGTCTTTGGGCCTAGCCCACTTATCCTAGTTTATTTAGGGTTTTATTTGCTTTAAGTTGTTTTAATAAGATGTTTTAATGATGTTTTAATCTCGGCCATCAATGTGATTTGATGGTTTAGATTAGTCTTAGGGTTAGTCTTTTATCTATTTAAGCATTGTAAAGCCTCTTTGGCGAAGTAGTTATCAATGATTAATGAAAAGTTTGGGGATCTTCCCCAAGTTTCTTCGAGTTCTCCTCAAAATCTCTAACGCCTCTTGCGACTGGAGTTTGGTGAGAGCCTAATTTTCTAACGCCTCCTGTGACTGGAGTTTGGTGAGAGTCCAATTTTCCCCTCTATCTCCATCATCCACCTTGCCCGCCCCGCGTCTCTACCCCGTTCCGCATTATTTGGGCTGAGTAGTTATCAATGATTAATGAAAAGTTTTGGGATCTGCCTAAATTTCTTCGAGTTTTTCTCGAAATCTCTAACGCCTCCCGTGACTGGAGTTTGGTGAGAGCCCAATTTTCTAATGCCTCCTGTGATTGGAGTTTGGTGAGAGTCCAATTTTCCCCTCTATCTCCATCATCCACCTTACCCGTCCCGCGTCTCTACCCCGTTCCGCATTATTAGCTTGTTTGATTGTCGATAGCAGGTTTTCACGCTTCCACACACACAGGCACACAAGAGGCAGCAAAAAATCTCTGCACCAAAAACAATTTCTACTTTTTCATGGCAAAAGAATGTTGCAAAAGCAAGCCCTTGTGATCATTTGTTGGATATCATAGCCCATAAGGGCTAACTTATTCAATGGTGGGGTGGAAGTCAGAGTTTTTGACCAAATCAATCATCATCATCACCACCATAGCCTAGTCCAGCTATGTTGTGGTCGTCTAAATGAATTATGTTTCTTCATTTGGTCAATCCTAGGCTAAATCTCCCAACTGTTTACACTTAATTTTTATCCAACCTTACTACTTCCATCCATGTCTTCTTTGGAATGCTTCCCTTCTTGGCAGGCCATCAACTTGCATTGAAAGACACCTAATCAATCCAACAACTAAAAATTTAACTGCCAAACATTAGAATTCAATCATATTCGTTGTTTTCCTTTGCTTGAAAATCGTCAAAAGCAGTACTTTGAAACTCTGGAAAATCTTCAGAAAAAAAGATTGAAGTACCAGAATCTGGGAATGTGCTGATATTCTAAATAGTTATACCTGTTGAGAATTTAGTGTGGATATTGTGTGGAGTTATTGCATATGATCATGCTTTTTTAAGTTGTCAAAACTGTTGTTTTATATAGACAGTATATAAATATTTATTGAGTAGATTATATGGTGATATACTTTTAACAGGCCATTGTCTTGTGGAGCTGTCGCTTGGTTACTGAGAGTGGCCTTGTCACACTTGTATATAAATGTCACAAGCTCGAATCAATCAATGTCTGGGGGATGAGAGTTCCTGTAGACTGTTTCATTGGTTTGCACACAATTAGGCCCAGTCTTCAGATAAAGCCCAGATGGCTGTATCCAGCAATTTGATGGATTCCTCATCACATCTTATAAGGTGACAGTTATTTATTTGGTTTCTCATAAATCCCTTGTCAGTATGAATTGTTTTCATGCTAAATGAAACTAACAACGTTGCTGGGAATGTTGTAATTGCTATGGAAAATTCGTGCAGCGTTGTATTTCTAGTACTTGGGAATTGGAAGATCTCATGATTTTCTCCTGTATTTGTTGGTGGTTGGAGCACTGGGCAGCATCCTGTATGGGCTTAAATCGAAGTGCATAAGTGCGTCACTGGATGCTATCAGAAATAAGTTATTCAGCATTGGTCAAGAGTTCGACATACAATCAGTCAATAATGTAAATACGTGTGTATATATTGTGCATTTTATGGCTGGGAAATTGATGAATGACTGCTCATTTCAGCATTGGCAGGCGTGAATTCCTGAAAAAAGCTCCAATTTTTAAATTAAGCTACCTTGTCAGAGACATTAATCTGAAAGTTGGCCTGATGGTAAGTCACAGAAGTATTTATCAAACTTCATCACCTGTAGTTATGTTGGACCGTCCATATAGTCATGATGTTGATCCAAATGAAACCACAACCAATGTCATGTAACATAGAAGAAGTGGTTAAATAAATTGCACCCCAGACATTCTCTTAAAAAGAAAGCATCTCAAGCAAAATGGTCCATCTATTTTAGGGCTTCCTTGATCAGTTTGATAGGAAATTAAAACTGGAAAAAGGAAAGAAGTGATCATCAAAGGGCCACTAATTGAACTGAGATTTTTCCCATTCACTATGGATCCCACTTTTTGTATGGTCTATTTTGATGACATTCATAGATGAACTTTCTTTTTTAAAAGAAGTTTTTGGAATTCATGGATGAGTTCCTACTTCAATGATAAAAAGGATGCATTCTGTTATGCTACGAGCAGAAGCACAATGGGTGGGCCTGGTCTTTTTGGGTTGGGTCAATCATAGCTCAATCACGACTCAAATAAGGTTTCAAATTTGTGAGTATACCTCAAAATTCAATATTTGAGTTGAATTCGAGATTTAGATTCCTTTCCGGTTGAGATCCTCGTTGTTAGTAGATACGATAGACTATGTGACAAATTTGCCTGTTCACCTTTTAAAACATACAACAAGTTTACCTGTACTATAATTTCTGCCAAGCCTGCCAATTTAACTTTCACTATATGACCAAGTTTGCTCCTATTAATTGAATTTAAAAAAAACTGAAGGGTCTATTTGTAAAAAGGTTGAAACTATTTCAGACAATTCGAATCATCTCTCTTTCAATCATCCTCAGACTTGCCAAATAGCCCCTGCATCCACATTATCCCTAGTGTTAGTAGGTTACATCCACATTATCCCTAGCGTTAATAGGTTGGGTTCGTTTGGGTTGATATGTCATGGTGCAATAACTTGGATTAGGTTGAGTGTGGCCACAAGAGGGACTCAATTTGAAACCATCCCATCTATTAATTGGGTTAAGAATTTAAACTAAAACAACCCAAAAGTCAAGGGAGTCGTTGATCTATAAACCCTGACTGGCGAGGTCATGTTCAGTTTGGGTTGGTGGGTCATGTCTGAATTTGCCACCCCTTTCTCGGCGTGCATTTTTAAGATATGCCTAGGATCTCTGTCCAAAATGAGTCTGATGTAACATCAATATAAGTAAACATCCTAATCGGCCAAGCAGGGCCGGCTCGAGACAAGTTGAGGCCTCAAGTGATAATTTTAAATGAGGCATTTTTTTATATTTTTAATATTATTATAAATGTTTTATCTAAAATTTATTATTTTTTCTTTTTTTGTAATCCAATATTACTAATTAAGTTTTTATATTTAAGTTTTTCTAACATATCTTTTTCAATTGATAGTATGGCTAATTCACTCAATTTTTCTTGTGAAATTTTTTTTTATTTAAAATCAGGGCCGGCTCGAGCAAGTTGAGGCCTCAAGTGATAATTCTAAATGAGGCATTTTTTTATATTTTTAATATTATTATAAATGTTTTATCTAAAATTTATTATTTTTTCTTTTTTTGTAATCCAATATTACTAATTAATTTTTTATATTTAAGTTTTTCTAACATATCTTTTTCAATTGATAGTATGGCTAATTCACTCAATTTTTCTTGTGACATTTTTTATCTAAATTAGGATTTTATCAATTTTAATTTTGAAAATTTTCTTCATGTAAAAGTAACAGTTACAAGTATTGTAAACATTTTCTAGTAGACATATTTAATATTTATAAATTGTAACAACTAATATTTACAAATAAAACGGATACTAACTATAATAAACATATAATATTGGCTTGGAATTAAAAAAAATTAAAGCATAGATCCATAGGACCTAATTTTGTGATTTATAGATATAGATTACTTTTGAATTTGATGCAGTTTCTTTAATATGAAAAAAAAAAATTATATTTGAAGTTATCTTATATGAATTTAACAGCATAGATGTAGAGGGGAAAATGTGCAAATTGAAGAATTTTTAAAACAGAAAATGATTTTTTGCTTGTTGTGATTTTAGAGTTTTCTGTTTTTCTTTTAATGGCAACATTTTCTCAATGGTGAAAATGAACTTTAATTTTTTTTTTTGAAATATGAAAAGGTAGTAGTTGTTTTTTCTAAAATATAAAAAGATGGTAATTGCTTTAATTACTTTTACGAGGCCTTATTCTTTACAAGAAACAAAAAGATAACAATTGCTTATTTTGAAATTTAAAACAACTTAAGTTGCTTCAATTACTTTTAGAAGACCTTATTTTTTGGGATTGAAAAAAAAAGAAATGGGAATTCCTTTTTTTTGGGCCTTATATTTGGGAGGGCCTAAAGCAAGAGCTTTTCTTGTTCAATGGTCGAGCCACCCTTGCGACCAAGGCCGTGATTAAATTGGGTGCCACCATTATGGTCTTTTGACGATCAAGATCTAAAGATCTAGGACTCCTATTGTCCCATTCATTGGGTCCGAATCTCACATCAGGAGAAAAGCGAGGCATGGCCTACATTTAATTCCCTGTTTAGATGTGGTTCTTCTTGAGTTAACCACAACCCCCTAAAACTTTAATGCTAATGGCCTGAATTTTTATGAAAAAAATGAAAAAAAATGGGTGGCAATCACTCTATCCACAACCACTATTCTCTCTCATGTCTCCTCTCTCCCTAAAGTAACTCCAAATAACTTCCCACTCCAAATGACTTCTCTACATCTCCCACTCCAAATAGAGAGGAGGAAAAAAGAAACAAACAAACAAAAGAAGAGTTTTTTTGTAAATATCCCCTATGGGTTATAGGATTTGTAAATAGCCTCATGTGTTTTAGTATTTACAAATAGGCCCCTGCTTTTTTCTTTTAATACCTGCCAAGTCCTCAGAGCAAATATTCTTGACAAAAATGAGCAAGTATCATGAGGTTTGTGTTTAATTTTTATAACAATGACAGCTTTATCCTTACACTCATTAAACAAAAAATGAGAATATTATTATTTGTAAAAATATTATTACTTTATTTCAAGTCCCAATGCCCTCCCTCCCAATAACTCTCATGCATATAAAGTCTAATAATGTATTTTAGAACTTTCATAAATCAAATAGTGGGCTATGTATGGATATGATAAACTAGAATTGATTATAAGTATATGTGTTGATTGTCATTACGATGGATTTATGCTTAATGAAATGAGTCTTATATTTAGAAGATAAAATTTATGTAGGGCATGCTCTCCCACTAAATATAACTCTTAGTCTCAAAAGAGAAAAAAAAAATACTATGCTTTCAAAATTATCAATATAGGAATAAGAGATAGGCAAAAATATCATTTCATTCTAAAAAATTATAGTGGTTGAATGGCTACTGATTTTAGGACACAACGGGTATTAAAATAAAAAGGTAGAGGCCTATCTACAAATACTAAAATCACAGGGGCTTATTTACAAATCCTATAAACTTTAGCGGGGTATTTACAAAAACCTCAAAAAAAAAAAGAAGAAAAAAAAAGGGGAATTGAGAAGGTTTGATTGAGAGAGGAGGACAGGGAGAGGAATAGAGAAGGGAGAAGAAGTAAAGGAGGTGAGTGGAATTTTCCTAATATGTAGGATTTAGACATTGCATGTGTTAAACTATGCTACAACGACTAACGATCATGAAGAAACTCATTGTTTTGTGGGAAAATCCTCCTATTATTATTTAGAGATCTCACCAATTATGCGACTTTATAAGAGTATTTAGGAATCTATCCAATTCAATTCTATAGATATTGGTGTAAAGCCAATTAGGAATGGCTTTTGGGTCTGTGCATAGCACTGGGTGTTCAGAACTATCTTGATGGAAAAGAGATGTAAACATAGAATTTAACTTAATATCTCAAAACCCTATTTTCATGTTCATTGGGTGGTAGTCGAGACATAAATGGATTGAAGTTTGAACACAAAGTATTCAGAATGAAGTTTTTAAGATGTACTGACGATCCACATTGTATAAGATCGATAAATCTGCTCAAGTTCTGAGTTTCTTTGGATGTGGAGAAATGAAAAAAAAAAAAAGAGCTAATGAAAAAAATTATTTTTGTTCAAATTTTATTGTAGGTTATCATTTAACGCTTGTTACTCCTAATAAGAAAATCCTGATTTGGTAAAACTGGATTTTTGAGACAAATATCTAACATTGAAAGATGGTAATGGCCAAATCAAATTGAGAAATGCCTGACAGCCCAGTGCAAAGAAGTATCTCATCCATAGATGCCCAGAGGTCTATCCCTGGGCATATAGTTTCACTGTAGTGTTACCACCAGTACTCCATAGTAGGAAAAAGTAGAGCATATCGAACCGTTCACAATGAATGCCTTCCATCTAGAACAAATTTTTTTCTAGCAGGAATTGTCTATATAAAATGTGTGATTATACAAACTTGGGTGTTTTACATATTGATAATTTACCATAAAGTCAATCCTAAAGTGAGCTTGTATTAGAGTATAAACTAGCAGCACTCGTGCTTAGCACGGAAAATATAATTACTAATAAAAAAGGCAAAAAAAATTTTAAAATTTTATAAGAAATATAAGATATGATACTTTTTTTATTAGGGATAAGTTTGTTAGTGATTGGTCAAATTTTGAGTAGGAACGGGTTTAAGGACTTTGACCCTAACATTCTAGATAAAAAAAAAGGATACAAAAAGGTGTGATTATTTTATCAATACCATGATGTCAAAGGTCTCATCACCACTATAATGCAAATGCTGCGTGTTTCAGTTGTAAAAGTTTTTGACATTGTTTCCTTAGCGTTTAAATACACAGTTTAGACAAAATATAGCAGTATGCCTAATTGACTTCTTGATACAATCCTCGGATAGAGTAGACTTGAAGATTAGAACCGTAACTATCCAGAGTTGTATTATAAAGAAAAGAAAAATAAAAAATCTATAAATTAACTGACATTGAAACTTTGATAGGAAAAATATAAATATAAATATAAATTCTTAAATTCAACAGAAAGGGTAACTCATCGCATGAGGCACCCGCCAGTGTGGGTCCGGTGAGAATCAGATATATGGAGCCTCACCACCACAAGTGATTTGCATTCCAACCCAGCGATACACATGTCCCAGTGGGGCAACCTTACCATTGTACTAATGCTTGATTTCAATTCTTTAAATTCTACTAAAAAGAAAGAAAAATGGAAACTACTAAGATTGCATTAAAAAGGCAAAATGCAAAAAAAAAAAAAAAAAAAAGAAGAAGGTACCACTGACAAACAAGATGATACCAGTAAGAAAACTAAGTCAAAGAATAAAGGAAATTGAGAAATGCAGATCAAATATAACCAAAACAAAAGGAAGTCAAAGGAAATTTAATGAAATGAAAAGATCTAACGCAATTTAATGAAATGAAAAGATCTAATGCTTTCTCCTTCAGTTATAGTTTTCAATTTACTGTATGTTGTAATGAATACTACATATATAAGAGTCAAATTTAAAACTGGGGGAAATAGTTAGCATAATGAGGGTGAATATTATATACATAAGAATTAGTTTTAAAACTTGGAGAAACAGTTAGCATAATGAGGGATGATGTGGAACTTAACTTGATGATAGATAATAAGAGGTGGTCTAGAGTTATGGCTACTATTAAGAAAAAGGTCAAAGTGTAAGTTAGTCAAAATCAAATTTGAAATTGAACTTGAAATTGCCAATTTAATTCAATTGGCTTCATATATAATAATAATTGGCAATGTCCCTCACATGAGCAACCTTTCTAATGATTTAGATTTTTTAGAAAGTGAACTTTATGTAGAGCTCCATTGGAGGCGAGGCACTCATGGGATGCAAAATTACCAAGAGTAGGCCCCAAAGTGCCTCTCTCATCCTTCCCAAAGTGAAATGAATAAAACTTCATAGTGGGTCCAAACTATTGATAATCAAGGCACTCAAAATGGGTGTATTTTTTCCAATTATTGAATATCCTTAAATTTAAGAGTTTTTTTTTATATACCCCCTAATATCTTTAGGATTTCTAAATAAGTTCCTATGGTTTTAATATTTGTATATACCCTCTTGCATTTTAATTTTAATACCTTCATTGTCTCAAATTTAGTAGCCTTACAATCACGATAAATTTTTAGAGTAAAATGATACTTTTGCTCATCTCTTTATCCATATATTTCTTAATTTCAAAGCTTGGATTTATTTTATTTACAACTTGTAACAGTAACAATTATTATAGTACATTTGGTGGGAGAGAGTAACTCCACATAATTTTTTTTTATTAATATAGGGCCCATTTTATTAAATTTAAATTGATCACAACAACAATCAATACTAGTACTTATAATTGGCTAGAATTGATACAATCCATGTACAACCCTCTACTAAAATCGTGAGAATTTCAAATACATAGTTAAGCTTTATGTACATGGAAGAGTTAGAGAGAGAATATTGGGACTTGGGATAAACTAATAATATTTTTTTATAAACAATGAGATATTTATATTTGTTAAATGAAAAAGATTGGAGACATGGAAGTTATTAAAATGAAAAGGTAGAGGAATATATGCAAATATTGAAATTAGAGGGTTCGATTTATAAATTCTATAATTACAAGGAGGTATATGCAAAAGAAACTATAAATTTCATATGAGTCGGTTTTACTGAAAAAGTTATGGTTCACAATGTGATTATGATATATAAGATTATACCGATCTTATATATAATCAAAATTTTACATTGCACAAATAATATTAAAATAAATAAATAATTAATTTAAAATTTTAATAATTGGGTCCCACTACGGACCTGCATTCTCATACAAACGCATTTTAAAGCTGAAAGGACAGGGGCACCTAAAACCCTAGTACCTTCGCATGCTATATAAATACTTTTACATACCCCACTACCACTTGCTATACCTTTGCTCGTCTACTGCTTATTCGGATCTCGTGGATTAGGGCTAGGGTTAGGGTTAGGGTTAGACTTTAGAGCATTTGCAGAGCAGCAACAATGGCCGCCGCCATCGAATCCGTCCAGTGCTTTGGGCGCAAGAAGACTGCCGTCGCGGTCACCTACTGCAAGCGCGGCCGCGGCCTCATCAAGATCAACGGCTGTCCGATCGAGCTGGTGGAGCCGGAGATCCTCCGCTTCAAGGCCTTCGAGCCGATCCTCCTCCTCGGCCGCCACCGCTTCGCCGGAGTCGACATGAGGATCCGCGTCCGCGGCGGAGGCCACACCTCCCAGATCTACGCCATCCGCCAGAGCATCGCCAAAGCCCTCGTCGCCTACTACCAGAAGTACGTCGACGAGCAGTCCAAGAAGGAGATCAAGGACATCCTCGTCCGCTACGACCGCACCCTCCTCGTCGCCGATCCCCGCCGCTGCGAGCCCAAGAAGTTCGGCGGTCGCGGCGCCCGTGCTCGATTCCAGAAGTCCTACCGTTAGAACAATAACAAGTACATGGAATGGAATTTAGGTCTCCTCCTCCTCCTCTTCAATCTCTCCTTCAGTTACTTGATGTTGGAATTTGCGCCCTTGAAATGGAATTTTGTTTTTGTTGGGATCTTACAGTTTTAATTTAATGTCAGAGCTTGTTGACTCTCCTGTGTTGAGTAATTTCTTTATAATGGTGATGATGGATGCAATTTGATGGTTATGATTAATGGTAGCTGTTTAGAAATTTCACTCTAATGTTGGATTGTGTTGATGCAATTGCTAACTTTTCATCTGTGAACATGATAATTCTTCATTAGTCAAAGTGTTCATCTTTGCTATTCTTATGTTTTTTGAGATCTTTGTACTGATAGCTTGCCATATGATGTTGGAAGAATTGCGCATGGGCTTTGAGTACCTATGTTATGTTACAAGGTGCAGTGAAAGAAACCTTACAGATTTCCCTTCTGATGGCTGAGATAAATCACATTTGTTTGAGATGTTTGTGTTCACAATTGTAGCTGGAGTTTATGAGATGCAGTTTCAACTGGTTGGTTTTGGTAATTGGTGAAGAGACTTCGTTGTTTTGTCTGACATGTTGTTGCAGCAATCCATCCATTCATGAACAAAAGAAAGGCCAATTGTACTAGACTCCATTCTATTTATGTTGTCTCTAATATACTAATTTCAGTCTATTCGAGTTGAAAGCCTTCCTGAAACTTGTTACTCAGCATTTGCTTGATTTGTTGTCTGGATGTTGAAGTATCACCTGATTTTTCAAACAATGTATGTCAAGGAACTTTGCTTTAATTGCTGTCATGTTGTCCATAACAAAGGTGAGTAAATAGGGACTTGAACAGGATCCTTGGTTTAATTCAGTTCTAACTGGAGAGTCAGGCGCCCTCACATGGTTCTCATAGTCGCTAGCGTTCCACATATTGCATTGTTTCAAAGAAGAAGATGATTCTAGCTGTCCTTTTCGTTTTACCTTATTCTTTGGTCATCACATATCCTATCATGGTTGGTTTCTATTATTCGTTTTCAGCAGAATTTGTTTATTCCTTTTGGTGAGATAATGATGTCTTACCTATTGGAAACTTTTACTCTTTTTTCTCAATAATTTATAAATATCTAGTTAATATTTCATTTGTTGGATTTTAAAATTGACCTTTTTAACATTAGTGTACTCACTTATTTTTTTTTTTTATATCTCAAATCTCAGACCTTATTTTTTTATTTTAAGTATTAAAAAGTCATGAGTATCCCATCAAGCTACTGATGCCATTCTGGAGTCTCTCTCATAACTTATTGTCATTGTTATTTTTTGCATATGTTAATTTTAGAGGAAACCGCTTTGTGTGTGTATGTGTTTTTTTTAATTTATTTTGGAATGGTGTGACTTGTAGGCTGTGGCAACTCAGTAATCTATGTCGTCTTTTCGCTTTTGACCCCATGCATTTTAGCAGTTTAACTTGGGACAGTGATTCTTACGTTTATGGATACTATTTGGGTGGGGTGCTTTGAATGGTAGTTCGGACTAAAGGCATGTCTGTGATACTTACTAGTACATTAGAAGATTGCTTAGTTGAAATGGTCAATTTTATGAATGATCTTGATGTTGTAAAAGTAATTGCTTCCCAGCCTAATGTGACGGGTGATTTAGTTTTTGAATGCCAATTGCTTCCTGGCCTAATATGAAGAGCAATTTAGTTTTATAATGCTTTTAAGTACTGTGATCGTGATGATGCCATGAGAAATCAAGAAATGGTTGAAATTGCACATTTGCTTTGACGGTTAAAGGATGGAAGAAACAACCAAAAAAGAACTAGAATCCTGTATCTGGATAAATTTTAATATGGATGGGAAGTGGCACAGCTTGCTGAGAGGGAGATTGTGTAATGAATTTTTTTTTTTTTTTTTTTTTTGTGGTGGTGGTCATGGTGGGTTGTGGGGGGGGGGGGGGGGGGGTGTGTGTTCGGGGGTTATCTTTCCTATTATTAGCTCTTATTAGTTGGATTAAAAAGAATCAATTGAGGTTGATGCTAGGGCACTTATTAGCTCTTATTAGTTGGATTAAAAAAGAACCAATTGAGGTTGATACTAGGGCACTTATTAGCTCTTATTAGTTTGATTAAAAAAGAATCAATTTGAGGTTGATACTATGACAATTTGCAATGCCAAGAATTTTAAATATATTTATTGGAAAATTAGCAATTGAAGTTGTCTCTAAAATCTGATGAAGTGGATAAAATGAAAGGCTGATTTGTAGATATTCATTTTTTACCCAAATCTACTTTAACTACCCTTCTTTACCTTGGAGTGCAAATTACATTTCTGTATTCCAACGGGAGCATAATCCTTGCATCCACCCCACCCCCCCCCAAAAAAAAAAAAAACACCCTCTCTCCCTGCACCCTCCTAATGTGTTTAGTCCAGTACAGTACAGCGTTAGTTTGGCAAACAGCAGTTGCTTTCACATCCGTTTAGATTTGCAAATGAATCAGTGGATGTTATTTGAGGGAAAAATGTAGATATGGAAGCAGAAATGTTGCTAGATCTATTTTGTTAGTTTTGCCTTGCGATATGAGAGAGAGCTTTGCTTTGTTTTTTTATTTTAGTATTTGTGTTCTTCTTGTGAGGTTTAAGTCTGATCATTAATTTTTGGTTGAGTGAGATCTGGGAGTCAAGGATTAGATTGGTTTGCTTAGAGGTGCAAATGAAATGGCAGATAGATTGGTTAAAAGAGTTGGAGAAAAGCAGCAATGGTTTTAGGATGAGTTCTATTTTCTGTAGTTTTATCTTGTGATATGGCTGATATAAATGTAGTTTTCCAGCACTCGATTCATCTTCTGTGATACAACTATACAAGTTGATGCATGTCCCAAGCTATGAAGAGTTTGCAGCCTGTGGAAGCATGTCATCATTTTGAATGGATAGAAACTATGCATGGACTAAAACGTCATACATTACAGGGGTGGGTGGCCGGTGCAGCACTCTGTTTCAAAGGAAATGATAGAGAATTTGTGTTTAGGCCTGTATCTTAAATATCCTTTTTTTGCAGGTTTGCCAATAATGGAATGTATACCGTTATCAATAAAAGATAAATGTAAAGAGTTGCCGTTTGTAGATAATATATCTGTGATGACTGGTTGACATGTGCAAAAGTTGACAGCCTTGACCCTTAATGTTATGAATTGCTAAACCCCAATACTGATTGGAGCTCTGACTGATTTGTTAAGATTTTACATTTGAGGTTGTTTTAGGTGAATCTCTCAAGATTTTTCGATACAGTATGCAGTCAGTTCTGAATAATTCCTTCTCTGGATTCATGACCCCCTCATCCCTGGTTGGTGCCATTGACCCTCAGTGGTTCAGCAGTTCAGTGATCCTAGGTTGCATATTGGTGATGATGCTTTTGGAGTAATTTGAGAAGGGAGCTACTAAATAAACACCAATTTTTCTGTATCTACACAGGCAAGAAAAAAGAAAAAAAATAATAAAAAGTTTCCAAAATGCCCCCACACCTTCCTCTCTTCTCGCCTTCCCCCCCTCCCCCTCCGGCCGGCGATGAGCTCTGGCAGGAGAGGGGGGCTCTCCCTCTCCTTTTCCTCCCTCTTCCTCCTCCTGTTTCTCTCCCTCCTCTGTCTTCCCTCCCCCATTCTCCCCCTCCTCTCTCTTCTATCTCCCCTCCCTCCAGCAGTGAGATCTGATCTTGTGCCGGGCTTGCGGGGAGGGGCTAGGGAGGAGGGAGAGGGGGAGGGAGAGCCTCCTCCGCCAATGGAGCTCATTGCCAGCCGGAGGGGGAGGTGGGGAAGTGGAGGAGGGAGGGAGAGAGAAGGGGTGGGGGAATTTTGAAAATTTTTTGCTTTTATTTATTTATTTTTTGCTGTATAGATTGAACAAGTCATTTTCATTTAGCAGCAGTCCGTGGGAATTGTGGGTGAATATTTGTCAGATCTTCGATTTAGTCTTTCCTTTGTAGTATTTTTCTAGCTCATTTTAACATCTATAATAGTTTTCCTAGCTGACGACGGCCCAGTAATTACCTATTAGCCATTTACTAAATGGAGGTTGTAAATGCATAACCATGGGTCGACCTGTTACATATGGTATTTGTGGGATATATGCCTTTTTGAATGGGGTATTTGTTGGTCAGCGCTTGGGCTTGCGAGTTTCAGCCAACATGAAAATTTAGTTCTGGCTGGGCTTTCTTTGGCCCATGCGCGTGAAACAGATTTTTCTCTTGAGCAACGAACAGCGCATGCGTGGCCCAATTTTGATCCAATTCACACGACCCTTTGTGAATTGCCAACCGGACCAATTTGATATCCATATAGGATATAACAGTGGTTGGGCAAATATCAACATTTATAGATGCATTGGATTTGGAGTGTAATGTTTTGGGTATGAGATTTCGTGCGAATATCTTACACCCCTTAGGTTGGGTATATTACGGGGTGAAAGAGATTGCCAAGGCAAGTGCAACGATTGGGAGAGGCATGCATACACCAGGCTTGCGCAACAATTCGGAGAGGCATGCACGCATAGATACGTAAAATTTTTTTTCGTGCTTGGCCAGTGCAATGTGTATAAGCGTTTCACCTTCTGGGGCTCTTCTGATTTCAATCCCTCTTCTTTCCATTGAGCCGCCATGGCTGACTAAAGTCTGGCTGACTAAAGTCTGGCTAGACATAGCACCTGAGAGTTGAATAGGTGCATTCAATCATAGTCAGCCCCTCCGCATGAGGTGCACCATTTGCTTGGATGCCCTTGCATAATTAACAGCTGGTTTAACTTTGTTGATTATATGATTATATTGTTCAAGTAGCTACGGTCTAAGTGCAAGTAGCAGTTTTCTTTGTTTCTAATTTTAATCTTTTTCTTTTATGATTTAGGGTATCCCTCGTCAGCCGAGCGTTTAGACTTTTGACCTCTGGCCCGGGAGTTTTTCAATTTTGATGAGTAAAGACTATCCCTTAGGAGGTACATACATGGCCGCATACATAATACATAATAGTTGGACTTCCTAATTTTAATCTTCTAGAGAAGTTATCAACGCCGTGCTACATAAGATGGGTCCATAATAAAAATGAATGGGTCCGTTGCTAGAGTTAGTGCCAAAGGTGAGCGTCCAAACTTTGAAGTGAAGAGGACTAATTCGAGTGTCTTTTAAATCTTTGATGATGTTTGTCCGTTCTTTAATCAGCTGCAACACCCTCCGATGCCCCATCTGAATGAAGACCATGCAACTCAGTTGTGGTCCCACATTTGTGTTACCCGCTTCGTCTTTTTCATTTTTTCTACAAGGCCCGTTCTTCTAGTTTCTCCTTTCAAGTCAATAGTGTAGATTGGACCTTTGGCCTCTAACTAGGAGTTACCCGATTATGATAAGCAAAGACTTTTCCCTAGGGAGTCCATACATGACCGCACATGTAATACTCGATTAACGCAAAGGGCAAAAGTTGAACTTGAGACCTTAAGAAGCAAATCCAAGTCTCATATTAACCGAGCCACTGCCTTGACGGCAATAGTGCAGATCTATGATCGGACTAATAATAGGAAATGGCGGCGTATGCCACACACAAGTTGTATGTCCATTTAATAACAAAGTCCAGCTCACAAGGAAGGAAAAAAGTTGGGCTAGTTGTAAAATAGGTAAAAGAAATGATGATATGATTTAATACAAATGAGTTTGTTTCACCTAAGTTGGCACAGCATTTGCTTGATCTAACCAGCCACAGACCCTCCTCTTACTATCAGCAGCATATAAACTTCACTTAGTTGGGAGTGATATATTAGTAGTAGACACTCGGATAAATAAATTAGACTCTTTCTTCACAAATTGATCAATCTAACCATGGTATTACTTCTGATCGTATTGAAATTTGAGCTGCTATTGATTCATTGGGAGGCATGGAATATGAATGGCTTATATAAAAAAGTAAACCGTACATGAGCCAACACAAATCATCCCATGATCATGTGGGCATAGGATGAGTCCTCAAATAGTGTGAGGTAGTTTTAATGAGAAAAACAAAATGCAGGTACATCGAAAGACCATAAGAGATTCAGTCCACTTCAACTAGAATATACGATAAATTAATTTAGTTATGGTTAGAAGATCAAAATTCCAAGCTCTCTTCAAGTCTCTTAAAAGCAACTGAGATGATACAAAACAACTTCCCTAAGATGATAGACATGAACTGAGCAGCAAACTGAAAACCAGACAGAACACCTGATGAGTAATGTATCATCTACACTGTTGTCAACTTGCCATCGTCTGGAACAATATCTCAACCACTACAATACAGTACCTGAAGTATTTGAATACACAAAGCAACAGAAAAACATGAGACTAGTCTTTCACAACCCAAAGAAACGAAGACATGAGATGTAGTTAATGGCATCATGTAACACTCATGTAGGAAAGGGAGTGGTATAATAATACAGGAACGACAAACCGATCCAATGCTCATAGGCCAAATACTTAAATCATCAGGTCATAAATTTGGAAAATGCTAATACAGGGTTAATACTTATATCTTCTTCCATCAATGTGACTACATCCTTTGCCACACATCACTCCTTGCATCAGCCAATATTTTGTTTTCTTGCAATATCGTTGTTTGGGGTACTTGATTTTTCAAATATAAGTTTAACGATCTTTTAGTTATACATCCTTTTGAAATTCAATCCAACAATGAATAAAGGAAAGATGAGTGTCAAATTGGACCTCGGATAGGGGAAAGGGCTGGGGGGTGGGGAGTGGTGGAGGGGGTATTGTTCAGACAGTCCACTCTTGGGAGAAAACACCTACCCCTTGGTATAGTCCAACCTTTGAAAACTATACTCCTGTGTTGAAACTCAAACTTCATTGATTTACCTCCTATAAACATGGGACATACTGGTATGGGCGGTCTGATTTGAGATCCTAAAATGACAGTTACAAGTCTTTCTGGGATCAATTGTGGTTAATGACTCCTGTCACAGTTTGAGCAAGTCACAAATATAAAGCAGGATGGTGTGCCCCCCACTAGGCAATGGGCCAATGTGTTAAGCCAAACAAGGGACAATATATATATATATATATATATTTATGGGGAATACTACTATGCATCCATCTCTCACCACATCCTTCCCTCACCATGTGGTGAGAGGCAATGATGTGGTTTTCCCTCTTTACATATTAAGATTCTTCTTTTTCATGATCCCATAAATGACTTTTCCTCTTTTGTGCATGCAATTTTCCAAATATGCATTTATCCCTCACCACATGGTGAGGATGAATAGTAGTATTTCCTTATATATATATATATATAACAACATTTTGAATTCATTTCGTCCCTTGATGTGATCCACCACACAATGCAGAACCTATTACAGATATCCCAATTGATGGCATGCACCAAGTCCTCTACCACAACCCCCCGAAGGAGACATCCAACGCCTCCCTACATCCCACCAACAGAGCTGCAACCTGCATCACATCCAATCACTAGGATGCAGGACCACAATAGATGCCAAATCACTCATCATGGTCATTCCTGATATTTCAGCCAACACTATCAGGATATGAGTTACCGATAGAGCTGCCATCAAAGTGAGCCTGAATGTCTATGAGAGAGCTACCTGATGTCCTGCATGGCAATGGGCTCCTAGACTTACTGACCAAGCAAAATAGAAAGGCTGCTGATTCAACTACCCATGGGAAAGCTCAATATTGAACCAAGCCAAGTGAGTGGAGAATGGAGTAAACCCTTAACCACATGTACAAGTGCACCTCATGAAAATGGAGGGACTATACGAAAGAACCTTCGGCTTTAAGTAACTCATGTGCACTATACTAGCACTAATCAGAATGCAAATACGAAGTTCGTTTGGCCTGAATGTCTGTGATCTAGTGAATAAATTACCTGATGAAATTCTTCAACGACAGTCTCCATACAAATAATTACATCCACTGTCCTCGTTTGTAACAATTCCTTGAAATTCCTCTTTCCCTTTTTTAAATGGTAAATTCAAATTGATACTTCTTTCTGCATGTTTTATTGATATTGTTTAGCCTCAGAACTAATAATTATTCCTGTGAAGGATATGTTTGTCAGTTCTTATCTCAAGAGAACTAGAGTGCCTCAATCCATCGAATAGTGAAGGTAACCCGTCAACAGATAGTTACTGTTCTGCAAGATGTTGCATTTTGTTCTTTCAAAGAAAAAGATATCATGCAAACTAGGTGGTATGAGGGAAGAGATACAATTTGGTGCTTCTAAACTAGGTGGGATCAGGGTAGGGATACAATTTGGTGCTTTACTTTGCTATTGACAAGAATTCCTACGTCAGTGAAGTTATTTTCAATTTACCTGCTCAAGAAGAGAGAACTACATTGGGTAAAGCGGCAAGGAAATTTGGTTTTGTGAGAAAGCAAGATGAAGAGAATAGTTTATTTTAATATAGAAAATTTATCAGGTATCATGGATACTATCTCCCCTCCTGTCAACCTGTGAATAGCGAATAGGTGACTACTATGTTTCTCTAATGCTGTATTCCCATTGCTCAGAGGAGGAGACATGCAGGTCACAAGTTGCAACCCCATCATTAAGTTCCTTTCTTTATCGCTCTATTAGTCCATGCATTGGCACGGGCTCCTCTACCAAAAGGCAATGAGAAGCTTTTGCATCTCCACCTTGAAGGCTGATCGGTAGATGAGATGGCTTTCAACTAAATCATGTGGGAAATGACTTATTCCTAGAAGATTAAAATCCATTGAAGTGACATAAATATTCTCATGCATTTTCCAAATGGAAGTGTCATAAGAAATAAAACAAAACTGGTTTGGGGAAGGGATTTACTCACGGCACATTGGCACATATGATTTAGAAATCCTTATACAGTATTCAAGCCCAATGTGATGGCAATTGATCCCTATTACCAACATGAATTAATCAGCACCTTATGATATTAAAGCAACATCCTTACATCACGCTCAAAGAAGTTTATTGTCACAAGCATCAAATTTTACTTGTGTGGAAGAGAAGACGAAAGTATGTAATCTAAAAAAAGGTTATATGATTTGAAGAAATATGCTCTTGCTTAATTTGAAATGCTCCATGGATCCCTAGAGAACATTTGTTAAGAGATGTCTTGCTGATCAGTCAACAGCTATGAAGAAGAGATTAGGCAACACCACCAATATTTTGCTCCTGATGTTCCAGTTGAAGACGATCTTGCACTTATTTTTAGATTTCAAGAAATTCGAGCATCTTGAATGACCTATGCCTGCTAAAATAATATTTCTTAACAAACAAGATTCCCACGTCCATAGGTAGAAAATCTCTCTATGGAAATATGTTTTCTGAAGACTGATCATTAGGGAACAAAAATTTAACTAACACTCCTCAGAAACAAAGAATAAGCTTTACCTAGATATTGGTTTTGTATTGTCAACCCCAGTTCATACAAGAAGAGCATCTCTAAAATCAATTTATCTCACCATCATCAAACATGGTTCAACTTCATTTGGGGAGTGGCAATGAATAGTACATAGATGTTTCACAAACATCTCTCATTGTTGGAGTTCTCTGTTGGAATTCATTTTTATCATCAACAACAAAGTCATACCCATCCCCATCTATCAGCGTTAGCTTTGAGGGTTTTACTTCTCCACTCATCCTTCTTGAGCAAAGTTATGTCACTCAATGATAAAGTGTTAAAAAGTTCTCAGTTGTAGACGTCATTTTCTGGTCTATTATGATGCAAGATTGTCTAAACTGCTTAATTAATGGTGACAGATCTACTTCTGGATACTGTCCCTTCGTAGGAAATTCAGTTGCACGAGAAACTAAAATGCAATATGTCATTGCCAGGTCAAATGTTTATGCTGATACCAGACTGGCATCAAACTGTGAGCCAAATGACTGCAGAAGTTGGTGAGGACTTTGGCTTTCATGTCCATCAATGTTGTAATAGGTGGCAATAATTAGATGCTATCCATATTTCGTGGAAGCTCTGGTTTCTTTATTATTATATTATTTTATTTGTTTGTTCAAGTGCAGGAGTTTGTGCATGTGTGTGCACACGCACACAGTAGACACAAATAGAAGCAGCAATCATTTTATGTAAAACAAGTCCCAAGAGATTTCCACTCCATGTATCAGCAAATGATCAATTGGTGAACACAGTCTATTCGGAATCTATTTCTATTCATAATAGTGGGGGTGGGGAAGCAAAAAACTGATCGCCACTGGCTGGATATTGCTCGCTCAAAACAATAGAATATATGAAATGGGAAACCACCTCAAAAGAACAATGAACCAAACGGTCATGCTGTTTCACATTAGTTCATGATTGCTCAACCTTAAAAAAAATCAGTTCAAAATGTGAATCAGAAGTACCTGACTTGCCACTAAATTTGTTGACCTTTCTCTACCAAACATTCCGCATCTTGCACACTGTAAATCTTGACTCAATCTGAGAATTTTAAAAGGATTGTGCCCCTTCAATCATATTTGAAAAGTTCAATCAGCAGGTTTGACCATTCTACTAGCCATGGACGAAACACATCCATGATTTTATCCCTTAAATGCAATAATGTACAAGAAGGCATCAAAGGAGCTGTTTTAGAGAAAAAGTTCACTAACCATTATTAAGCTGCCGTAAGCGAATGATTAATTATAACAACTGCAACACCATGAGCGAGAAATGAAACAAGTTGAAAACCAAGGGGTGAGAAAATTGGGAAGGTGAAGCAGATGCCACAAATTGAAAAGATCCATTATAGGTTCCTGCAACTGTCACAGGGTTTCCGTTAACCACACCAGCATTCTTGCAAAGTCCTGCAGGCGCTCCTGCCTGCAAAATTCCACCAATGACAACTTTATACATGGTCACAGACAAAAGAAAATGTGGGGAACTTCCACTGCAAATTTACTTGACATATAAAAGATAATCAAAACAGGAAACACTGGGGCGAAAAAGGAAAACCAAATTCAGGCTGTCAAAAACAACATAAGGGAAATGTGGGGACTAGAAATAAATGGGAAATGGCAACCTATAAGATGAATCCTGTTAGACCGACATTCCTGCATCAGCCTGGTGTGTCAACATATATATGATATGATATTGATAAATGTACTTCGATTTGGCATGAAAGTAGAATGTCCTTGCGATTTTTTTAGTAGATTTAGTTTGTGAAGCACACAGTTTTTTATAGTTTTATATCTAGAATACATTATTTATGACAGTTATGTTTTACAATTTAGAGATAAATAGATCTAAAATGAAATAATAAAAGATGAGTATATAGGAAAATATAATAGTTTGGCTAAATTTAGGTTTGAGAAACTTTTGCAATTGATTTCATCTTTATAAATCATAAAAGGACATTTCATTGAAAAAAAAGAGAGAAGAAGAAGAAGAAGAAGAAGAACACCTATCTTATATTTAAGAATGACAGATTTCATTCATATTTCAACATCTGTACCCATATCAAGGTATAAAAAAGAACAACAAACCTGGCAGGCTAGCACAGTATTACAACCACACAACGTTTGGCCATTCATTTTGTCTATGGCATCAAAAACACCTCCTCCGTCGCTCCTCTGTAAATTAGCAGACACCAATTAGGTAAGTAAGCATTTTCTAAACTGCCTAAATAAAATTTCCAATTTTGAGGTGTTCAATACCATGTAAAAGTTTACAGCCAGAAAGTTGGGCATTATATTTCCAGCTGCTTTGTAACATGCATCTACCGTTTCAGCAAGACTAGTTGAATGCTCTTTGCAAGCATCTTCGCTCTTTGAAGGGAATGTAGGAAAATAGTTCTGCAGGAAAAGACCTGCATTCCTTGATTTGAGTGGTTGGGACTCCTTTCTATTTGAGCACGAGCCTTGTGCAATTCCCCCATCTCCAGCTGCAAGTTCCAACTTCGAGTTATTAAAAATAATATAGCACAACTCAGTAGAGAATAGCTAATGATTATGGTAAATTAAGATAGGTGAAACAACTTTTTCTGCTGCAATTGTAGTATTAACTCAAAGTATAAATAATTAATGGTTCCAGTGCAGAGAAAAGATCCTTCAAGGTAGAGAAACAAGTCAAAACTAGTTTCTCCAGTAACCATTAACTAATACCCATGATAAATTACAGAGCAGTAGTAGTACATGATGCCTGGCTAGAAGACGTTCCATGTTATTGTTTGACCCAGCAATGATAAAGGCGGGCCTATGTTTCAATCATATGGGCCCCACTTGAAATGGACGACAGCCAGTATATCTCAAATCAGATGAAGATGGTAAACTACCACCAATGCTCACATTCAAGATGGGCTCCATAGAACAGTTTAAGATGATCATTTAAGAATAATTTATATATATATATGGACAAAACTACTATGCATATGTCCCTCACACTATGGTGAGGGACACTTCCTTTTTTAGACCTAACAAGGTGAAAAAGGTGTAATGAGGTGTGATGGTTTTGTCATTTTGCACATTAATATTTTTCAAAAAAAGGAAGTGTCCCTCACCATAGTGTGAGGGACAGATGTATAGTAGTTTTGTCTATATATATATATATAATCGACCTTCAAAAGTTGGCCCCCACATGTACACTTTTTTGGGCAATCAGTGTTTAATTTCTAAATTATAAACATGCACATTTCCTACCAAGCTAAATATTGGAAGCAATATATTACTTACGCTCATTTTCAACCATATACCGCCATTGGTAAGCTATTCCTTCATCTGCTTCCTTGGAAGCAACAGAAGTGAAAACAAGCAGACGGTAATTCTTTGCAATCATGTCAGTCACGGTTGGCCAGTCTCCACCATTTGCAGGCATATGGGAGACAGGAAACCAATACTTGAGCAAGCCTGCATCAGTAAATAGCCTGGTTAACCCTTTAGGAGTATGGACATAATCCTCAATGATAATGGTTACAATCTCAGATGGGTTCTCTGTCAGGAAAGCTTCCACTTCTTTCAATGTGTTGATTGCAGGTTCCTACATGTAAAAAATCCAAGATCACTAAAATCATTTGAAACTGCTCTCATTAAAATGAACAATCTAGGATAGTCATATAAGACACCAAACAATGCCCACCCTAAATCACCAATGCATTTGTTCAGGCAACCTACCATAGAGGTAAGGCTGACCTTTTAAAGAGATTTGGGTATTTTTTTGAAGGGAACCCAGAAACAGACCAAGCGACAAACCATCTAATTGATCTTTGAATATATTGTGTTTGAAACCATCAGTTTATGGGAAATAATTGGACGGATAAGATTGTTCAATGCGGGCAGTGTCCGTATCATGTGCCCAAAGAAAAAAACAGGGCAGACTAGACGAACAGTCTAGATCACTGAAAGTAAGCCGCTTTGGCACAGATTGGTGACCTGAACTAAACTACCGTGGGTTCCAACAGAGTATTGTATATAAAGCTTACAAAGAAGCAAAATTTTAGGCTTTGAAAGGACTAAAACTTACAAAAGCAGTAAAATTGTAGCATTGCCCCTGCAACGAATGGCAGAGCCAGATATCGCCCTCAAAATCATACATATCCAGCATCAATCCTCTCACCCCATTCTGAAATCGACCCAAACATCCCCAATTTCATGGGATTACAAAGTAAACATACTAATTATATCAAAGAGGAAACGAACAAGATTCACTTCAGTAGAGAGAGAGCATACCCTTAACTGATTGGTAACCGAATCCTCTTGATTGTAAAACGTAACTCGGGCAACTCCCGTGAGAGATGGAAAATTCACAATAGAAAAGGAGTTGTGGGTCACCAGCCATGTGTACTTGTTGAAGGGCAGCCCCTTAACCTGCCCACACGTTAGCACCCACCAATCCCATCTCAAGATTACATGAAGAACAAGAAGAAGAATAAGAAAAAAAAAAAAGAACCCCACAACAGAACAGATCACAAAGAAGAAGAAGAACCCACAACAGAACAGATCATAAAGAAGAAGGAGAAGGAAGTTACAATAGCAGTGGGTAGAATGGCCTGGCCTCTGATGCAAGTGGGTTGATTCTCCCCTGTTGCAGGGCAGTTGCCGCAGTAGAGACCCGGAGCGCAGTCGGTGGAGGACGAGCATGGGTCCATCAGCTGCAGTTTTCAAGGGGGTGAAAATGCCAAAACAAGGGGGTGGAAGTGTAATTTTTGAAATTTGATGAATGAAGAAAAGAGTAATTCAATGAAATGATGGACGACACGGAAGATTGAACAAACCCTGCAATTTCCACTGGAGCACGCTGCATTACTTTTACCAGTAAAAAGTAAAGTAGAAATGAAATGGAGGAAGAAGAATAAACGAACTGCAGCCAGTGGCAGCTGCATTTCTACTTTCCCTTCTCTCCCTTTCTCTCTTCTTCCTCTTCTTCTTCTTCAAGGAAAATCAGCGCGTCTTTTTTACTTAATTGGTGGGGTGAGGGTGGTTGGATTTTGTCTCTCGATGATTGGTGCGAGTCCGAGCCCCCGACACGTTTCACGTCATGTCAAGAACGCTACCGTGCGCCCACCCTATTGATAATTTTAACTTTCAACCGTTCAAAATTAACTCTCTCTTCTTTACGTAAGTAAATTTTTTAAATTTTACTTTAATAAAAATTGATTCGACAGTAACATTGGGCACATGTAAGATGATAGATGTTTTTCCGATGGATAGAGAGAGAGAGAGAGAGAGATGAAAGGATCAATGTCTCATTTAACTTTTTAGTGATCGGGATGAAAGCTCCCACACATCTTGCTATTTATAAGAGAATGTTATGCTGTTTTCATAATTTTATACGTTACCGATATTATACTCAATTTGATTTGATGGTAGGAACTAACTTTTACTAAGGTAAAATTTTAAAATAGTGAAGAACTGACATTCATTTTGAAAGGTTTTATGTTGACATACAAAGTGTGTTGGAGGAGGCACTCAAGGGATTCGAATTCGATTGGCATGAGGAAACAGCAAAAGGTGAAATGTATGCCACGAGAGTTCTATAGCCCTCACGCGACCTCTTAGTGGAACCCAGTCCTGATAGCCCACTGCTTCAAAAAAAATGAACCATTTGGTTGCAATTCTAGTCATCAACTCCTTTCTTTTGGCCATCTACGAAATGGTCGGACTCAGCCTTGAGACAAGGGGATTAAAAATGGAAAAAGAAATCAAAAGAAGTAACCACGGCTGTGCACCGACCATCAAGTGGTCCATGGCTGTGATAAGAGATTGGGAGGGTAGATGGAATTGGCTTGGAGGGTAGCTGGAGTTGGCTCTCTGGAAGAAGAATATAGAAAATAAGTAGATAACATGGGCGACCTGCTGTGAGTGAGATCAAAATCAACGAGGCTAACTCCTTGCTTTAACTTTTCTTTTTCAAGTTTGGTTCCCCTTTTCTTTTTCATTTTTTTAATCAATGTATTCTTATTTTGTGTGGATATGCACCATAAAGTGGGCATAATTGTCTGCTCTGGGCCAATTTTTCCAACGCAAACATTGGATTAAACTATAGCATCAACTTCCACCAGAGAAGAAATCATCTAATAGTCTGATTTGAGCCAAGTGCACTTTGCATTGGATATCATTTGGGGATACACTACCTTATCATTTATATTATATTATTCCTCTTCTTCCTCTATTGTTAGGTCCTGTCATGAATTTTAATTAAGTGAGTAAAACTCCTACGGATCAGCTGTGTGTCTCAAGTCACAAACTCCAACGGATCAATTGTGTCTCCACATCATTAGTGGCAGCTTATCCACCTTATAAATGTGCATGGTATAATGCTCACTGATGACATGGGGGGTTTTCTAATGGAGGACCTGGACTTGTCCCCTCGTAGTCAGAGTGCCTAATCAGTGGAATTGGTGACCCCAGAAAATGTCTCCAATCCCAGCGTCACCAGTTGTTTGGCACTGATAAGAGACTCTAGAAAGAGTTGTCAGGTAGGGTACCTGACAGAAGCTAGTGCTGCACAAGCCTTTCCTCTGGGTAAATGGTAAATGTACTTTAGTGTACTGTGCTAGTGATCTAAATCTTAACAACCAAAGAGTCAGATCCTCTGATTAAAAACCCCATGGTGGACACCAGTAGGGTTTTTCATCTCAATTCAAGAGTCAGGCAGATGTACTGTGTGATGTTTATTTTCATTTATGTATAAAATAGTGTGACCCAGAAGAGAGACTGCACTGACAGGAAGACAGCCTAGGCACGCAGAAAAAAAGGTGGCCCTTCTAAAGTTAGATCTCTAAACAGCCAGATAAGAACTCGTAAGGAATCATTTTGCTTATATATCAGTTAAAAATGAAGAAGATTGAATGGACTTCACTAGTCGTCCTATGCAATGAAAGGCATTAGATGAGGGGTTTGTAAATAGAAGGAGAGAGGAGTTTCAGCTTTTGATCTGACAGCGAGTTAAAATCCATTTAATATGAAATTCTTACAGTTGACTGACATAAAATTAATCACCATTATCATCACAGGTAAGGCCAGTGGGCGCCGTGGAGACTTACTCAGACAACCCAGCTTTCTCTCCCTAATTGGTCCGCAAATCTAATTTTTAAAAAGATCTCCCTCCTGTTTCTCTAATCGGTCCACAAACCTAGTTTTTGAAAGAAAAAATAAAAAAAAATGATGGCCTCTACGGTAAATGTCCCCTAAATATCTAGCTTTAACAGGCTCATCTTACTTATCATTTCGCTTTTAGACCATAGGATATTATACACTATTGATAAGAGCTGCTTTCCTCAGATATCTGGAGGCAGTATAGGCGGACACCAGATAGAGAAAAGCACAAGACTTGGGATTCCATGAAAGGTGGCCGGCTAGGTAGGGACCACGTTGGGGTGCTAAGTGCTAACCACAAGCATCAATTGGTGAGGACTTTATCATGAGCGAACCAAGACCAAATTATTCGGTCAAGTGAGCTTGCAAAAGGAAAAGCAAAGATTAGGATGGGGACATCCAGCTACAAGGCACTTCATGGGTTTCATTTTACTTTCTATCACAAGGGAAAAGGAACCAAATAGTTTTGGAGAGAGCTTTCTCCACTGCTCTGTCAGTCAATCATCAATTTCATATTTGCACTTTATAATAGCCGAAGCACAAAGAAAACAATTAATCAGTATTCACTGTTAAATCACAGTGACATCTGACATCCCAAGCATTTTCTAGCTGGGATCAGGGCTTGTTCATTTCTCATTTTCCTGGAAATCTGGCCTGGAACCAGAGAACTTTCCCCTACATAGATTTGAGAATTCAAGTAGATTCAAAGATTCCAACATCGTATTTCCGTGACATCTTACTCCAAAGCCCCGGAGATCCATTAAGAACATGCCCACTATATTCAAGTCTGCAAATTCCTCATCAGCCTCATATGGTGAATAGAAAAACTTTTCCCGTTAAATCAATTACGGCAAAAATGAATATTTGGATGAGAGGAAATTTACAAGGAAAAAGAATATTCATGCAAGCTTCTTTTCACAACCTCTAAGGGCGCGTTTGGCAAACATATGTGGGGATGAAGGGATTTTTTATAGTTTTAAAAAATTCCATCAACTTATCCCCTTCTAAAAAAATCAGGTCTGGCAAAAGAGAGGATTTTTTGGAAAGAAACCTTTAAGAAATCAACAGTTTTAAACGTTTTGGCTAATAAATCATGATCTGGAAGAGAGGATTTTTTGAAAAAAAACCTTTAAGAAATCAACAGCTTTGAACGTTTTGGCTAATAAATCATGATCTGGATTTTTCAAAAGGGGCCCATAGATGTCCAAATTTGCTTATCTAGTGTTAATTACTTTTTTGAAAACATCTCAGCATATAAGATGATTCAACGGCTAAAAATTAGTCCTATAGTTATCTTGGGGATGTGAAACAATCTCAATGGTTCTGATCTACTATATGGGACCTACAAAGACCGATCATCACAACACCTGGTCCTCTCGTCTTGGCATTCTGCGCTGCTACGAATTCTTGGAATCCAAGCGGGGGGGTGGTGGGTGGTGTCCAACCCCCCTTAAACATTCCACGCTCATGCCAAACGTGGGGATTCCGTAACTCCATGAGAAAAACCATATAGTTTTCTGTGAAAACTGAGTTTGCCAAACTTGCCCCAAAGCTAGGAGTGTAACAAAAAACCGAAAAACCGTCTAACCAAACGGAACCGCGGTCTATAACCGTGTGTCACAATTCAATTATGGTTACGGTTATTAAAATCAGAAAACTATCTGTCACGGTTCGATTTTGGTTTTCAGTCATAGCTCATGGTTAATAACCAAACTGAATCGTAACATACAGTTTCCTATTGGCTTAAAATTTAAAAAAAAAATAAAGGGGCTAAAATGTAATTATTTTTAACTTTAAACAAAAGGATGAAGCCCTAAACCCTAAACGAAAAAAAACCAAGTAGACCACCCCCCCCCCCCCCCCCCCCTGTTTTCAACGGAACAAGAAGAAGAAGAAGAAAGAGATGTAGATTTGATCATTTGAAGGACTGAAGGAGGAAGATGAAAAAAAGGCCCTAACCCTTTTCAACAAAACCTATTGTTTGGTTTAATCCAACTCAGTTTTGATTTAAAAAAACCTACTTGAACCATCAAAATGTTTTTTTAACCTATTTTAATCTTGTTTTCACTAGTTAATTCATTTAGTTGAAGATGAACTGTGGGGTTGATTCCTTTGTGTGCCTTGCTTAAAAAGTTGAAAAATTGTGTAATGGCAGTTAAGGTAGACAAGAGTTATTAAAACTTGAAAAGCCCTCCTAATGAGATAGGCCAACTAAGAAGCAAGTTCACAGTGTTTTGTCTAGCAATTAAACTAACTATAGAATTGTAAATTGTAGCATGTTACACCCCTCATCATTGGATTGAAGTGGTTAGAATTATCTATTAGGGTTTATATTTTACAGACCCACTAGGTAATTTTAGTTCATCCCCACCTCCTATCTGTGACATCGCTATGGCCCAAAAAAGTTGTCTCTCATAAATGCCTCTTCGAAAATAGCCCAACCCATCTTTAAAATATAAATTACATATATTTCCCACACATAATAAGACTTGAAAAAAACTATAAAGGTTAACCGTAACTGAACAAGTCTTTTGAATATGTATTTTGTATTTTTACAAAATATATATATAATATTTAACCGTAACCGAACCGTCTAATACGGTTAACCATGGTTCAGTTTTATACAGTTTTTATGGTTACAATTATGGTTACGGTTTTTAAAAACTGAAAACCATAAAATACGATTTGGTTAACGGTTTTTCCAAAGCATACGGTTAACCAAATCGTTACACCATTACCTAAAGCAAAGTGATTCATCATTTCTTGACGCATGATGTCTTACCCTTTCTTGCCCAAGCAGGTTCTCAATATGGTTAATAGAGATAGTCGTAAAAAAAGCTCATTCCAGCACTGGTGATCACCATTTGGATCCCACGATAACATGCCCAATCATGAGGAATTTTCATGGTCGTTTGAGATCAGTTCCCCAGTGCATTTGCACAGCTACTCACCTTTGCTGACACTATTCTGAAATGCAACTTAAGATTCATGAGCAAAATGATAAAAGGAAACAAAGCACACTAATAAGAGAAATGAGACTATTAAGAGAATTGGGAGGTGTAGAACTCACCATGGTGGCCATTAAAACTGAATTCAATCCCTGAGTAGAATATCCTCAAAATTTACTCCAATAGGACTTCATCCCACCCTAAGATTGAACACGACTGATAACATGACTAACACAAACTTATGCTTTAATAGTCATGTGCATCATTACATTATCAACCGCGTTCAATCATCAGCCAGTAGGCTCCATTGTGAATTACACACTTCCCACGTGCAAGAAGCACTAGGGGTATCCCGACTCCCACCCCAATTGGGGAAGAAAGGGTACAATTAAAAACAATGCACAACCTGGCAGGGAGAATTTGGGAATGTCCCATGGGGAAAAAGAGGCCCAAGTTTCTACCCAGGGGGCCAGAACCAAGCTACCTTAGCCGCCAGCTTGCAAGCACTCAACCGTAAAAAGATCCAATGGCATGAAATACTATGCCCGATGAATCATCACGAGTTCCTGCTGGTAAAAGCAATCCTCTCATCCCCGACCACCCTTAACCCGACTGCCTGCATAAATCCAAGAATTAGAGAGAGAACGGATTCTCCAATTGGGTCAATATTACAGCACAAAATAGCAGGTACTAAGCGATCAAATAAGTTCCCGATAAGAAACAGTAAACCACATCTCACTCCACATGTGCGGATAATGATGGTAGACTAAAATGAGCCAGCAAAACAAATTGTTCAGATAGAAACAAGTCCCACTCTCATAACACTCAATTTGCAAGCAAAATCAAAGGACCATTCAATCCGTATGGAAACATATGCCCAGTCACATTCCCAACAATCATACGTCAGAATACAAATAGGTGCTGTTAAACACATAAATGAAATAGAAATACACGTAAGTTTTCTCTAAATATTTACACAGAAGTAAGTGTCCACGAGAGAGAGAGCAGCCCCTCCAAATTTTGGAGGACATTGCATAACAAAAACAAAACAACCCCAATAATGAGAGAGAAACACCAGCCCTTTCCACCCCCTTAAAACTGACTATGCACCCAGTCTCTCCTGTTGTAGATTTCGCCCATTAGCACCCCGTAGCCGCAGCCCTAGATCAGTTCCTTGCTCATTCCTGACATCTGAATCATGCAGTACCACATCTCGAGTCCCTTGATCAATCTCAGCCCTATTGCTCCTATCTACTGTGTCCTCTCCAAAATTATGCAGCCGGCGACCAATCAAATACCGGTCATCCCGTATAGAATTGTGTAGGTTGGTGAACCAGATGTGGAATCTCTTGGCGCAGAAGCCTATCAGACCAAAGAGAAGGCATCCCAACCAGGCAAACCGATAGACGGCCGAGTTCACTATCAAAGGATATCCAAGAACCGGGAATATCCCTCTTGCAAATACATAAGGCACACACAAGGCTGTTAGTAGTTTCATCATGATTGGGACAACTATCTCACGCAGAACCCACAGCCCTTGCAGACGTGAGAAGCCATCCTCTCTTACTCTTTCAAACTTCACTCTCCAGCTCTCATTCATGAAAGGAGCCATCTGATCCATCATAACCTGTTTCACAAGAATGACTGACGGCTGTAAGACTTATTTTTCATTTTACCATTTTAGAAACATTAGAACAACTTGAACAACTGACGGATCACATTAAGCGCAGGCACCCAAGGAAGTTGGGCACTTGGATTTCTTTTCTACACAACTCAAAATCAAAACCCAAAACATTTCCTACTAGACTAAAGGTCTACTTGTCTATATTAGAATACATAGGAATTCATAGTCAAATAAGCTCTAGTGAAGGATTATTAAAGAGGTGAAGTGTGAATGATATGATGTAGGGTGATGGCATATAAGGTAGCAGTGTAGATAGGACATTGCCTTTACTAGGATTTGAATTACTAGAGTGATGGCTGGGTTTTTATTTCCCATCTTCCCTTCATTCACTTTCCATTAAATGGGGGCTTTATTTATTTGATGGTCCTTTTTGTATACCTATAACCTTCATCTTAACCACATATGGCATGAATTCCTATACATTCATAACACAGATAAACAGGCCCTAAATGTTCAAGAAGTAATGTCATCTATGATTGCTCTCACAGCAAGCACTTAGTGGAACAAATGGCTAATGAAATATTCAACTTAGATTTTTTGGGATATAAAATGGCAACACAAATTACAATTCATCAAAATGGTAAAAGATCTATGATCAAGCCCAAATACAAATCCAAACAGATATGGTCCTTTAAAAGGGGATACTGACTATAATTTTGAAAATCTAGGAGATGAATATGAGTATAGATACAGCTATCCTATGATCCTATCCCAATATCCATAACATAATGATACTAGTAAGGACAGGGAGATTGTTAAAGATGTTGAACAAAAGATAAAGGCCGGATAGTTGAAGTGGAGACTTGCTTCTAGAGCGCTTTGTGATCAACAAATGCCAACAGAAATGAATGGTGATTAGACTAGCTATTACCTGTGGGGTAGAATGTTGGCAATCAAGAAACAACATGTATAAAATTGATATTCCAGAAATGAGAATGTTGAAGTGGATGTGTGGTGAAACTAAAAAAGATAAAATTAGAAATGAGAGCTTTCGAGAGCATTTCTGTATAGCATAAATAGAAGATAAGATTAGAGAAACCCATATAAGATGGTTTGGGTATGTCAAACACGTGCTGACAACGGTGCCGGTACAAAAAAGTTTAGCTAGGCAAGTTGATGACCTACCAAGAGAGGAAAAGCTGAAGAAGACATAGATGAAGATAGTAAAATTAGATTTGAAGAAGTTCAACTTATATGAGAATTTGGCTTAAGAAAGATCGGAAGGGAGAAAGAATTCATGAAGCAGACCCCAACATAATTGGGACAAGGGTTTGACGATGAAAATGATGATGATAAACTAGTAATAGTGATACATGGAAATATCACTACATGTTTACCTAATAAAAGATGTCCTTATAAACTATTTATAGCAAAGACAGAAAATGATTATAAAAAAAAAAGTACCACTCTCATCCAGATCTTGAGAAACACGAGCCCCAGAGCCCAATTCTGATACAGTAGGAAAACTGGGCTTTCATCAACCCGCACCCGCATAGGAAGCACCAACAACAACTCGAACAACAAGCCAATCAGCACTGGTATCACAAAAATCTGAAAATTTGAAGATGACAGCGTGTCAAAATGTCATGCGGCAAACTGATAAATAAAATAAAATAAAATAAAATAATATATATTATGTGGGAAGAAAACTCAAACATGCTGTGGAAAATATCAAAATCATACAATGATATTGCTTAGCTGACCCAAGACATAGTTGGGACAATGCTTTGATGATGATGATACAATAAAACTGCTTACCCATAATGACAACAGTGCAGAACTCTTGGCAAAAATTGGACACCATTTCCAGACCTCGGCTAGTAGATCCCTTGCTCTCCTTGTTTTAAGGTATTCAATTGAATAACGTGCACCTGCTACAGCTGTCCAAATGATGTAGCATCCAATATTGAATGCATATAGATCTGACAAACGAAGCAAAAAATATATATATATTAATTCTTTGCAAGCATGGAAAATGAGAATTAAACAACTGTGTTATTATTAATTTACCGTTAAATGAGGATTAAATAATTGTGTTATTATTAATTTACCGTTACACTTGATTCCATGTGTTATTTGGAAGCTAGGAATGGCATTGAACAGAACACGTCCCAGTGAAATGGGAAAAACTATCAAGGCAGAGTTGAAAAGCAGCAGGGTCATCCATGCCAGCACTAGCAAAAGCACAATGCGAAGTACAAAAGCATACCTGCAAGTGTAGAACTTCTTAAGCCTCATGCCATAAAGTAAATATGTAGAATTAAGACCTAACTATAGCCAACTCAATGCGGGCAGCGCTCAGAGGTATGGTCACATGAAATGAAACCACAAAACGCCATATGGAAGAGAAAAGCCTATACAACCATACTGCCTGTAAATTTCATCTTTTTTTTTTCCTCCTTTAGGGTGCATCCAGTATGTAAAAATGAAATTAAATTGTCAAAGAGCCAATAGTGAGCAGAAAGGACCACAAATAACAAGCTACTAATGGAACTATTTTTGAAAGGCACCAACAGGAGGCATAAAATACAACAATATTGGAAAAAAATGCCAGCCCATTCGACAAATGGTAATCCTTGTAAGGAAAATAGAAAAAGCCTACCCTGGAAAGATTTCAATTTTTCTTTCACTTTTTTTTGGGTGTAATAATCCAAATAACGATTGAGCAAGTTATAAAATAGAAAAGAACCCCCCCAAAAAAAATTCCGTAACACCTTTCAGCATGTTCCCAATAAAAACCCAAGCTTTCAACATTGAGAAAAAAGGATCCATATCCAATCTAATTGACAAACTGAACCAGTCACAGCAACAGCAAATACAGAGTCTACTTCTCACCTTAATGAGGAGATTTAACAAAACAATTTTGTTAGAAACATTAAAACATAGTAGTTAAAAAAAAATACTTACTCAGCATCAACCTGATCGTCACCATCAGATTCCTCTGCAACATTCATGTTTCCTGTCGCATGAATTAATCTTTCTTCCTCGACAGGGAGGAGTGCTACCAACTCCCTATCTTGCTGCACAGCCACACCTCTATGTGCATCATGTAATCCGTCTTGCCTTGCTGGCTCCGGGTTACCATTATCCCGTCCACCATTATCCTCAGGTCTAGGCAGTAAGAAATCAGTCAAGCCAAGTGCCCAAGCAACTGCAGTAAACCATTGGTGGAGGACAACTTTGATAGTCATTCGTGGCTTAAAATGCTCTATTGCAAACGGAATGAAGATTTGAAACAGGAGCATATCTGCTGGAATCTCAGTAACTGGGTCTGAGACACTGCCATATGGAAATATTTGTAACATTAGCATACAAGGCCATATGTAAAAACATTAAGTGCAGAAATAAAATGATCAACAAGATCTATACTGAAATACGGATTATACAACTTACAAAATATCCAGCGGAAAGACTGAAGGTGCCAACCGCATAGCAAGTTTGACAGGTAAGAACACAAGCATCACAATCAAACTCCCATACACAGCAAGAGACAGCAGAACACGCCGAGCATGCTTGTGTACCGGATCATCAATTAGATCACGGAATGGATTATAGTTGGGATCAGCTGGGTCCCTGAGAAAAAACAAAACCCCATTGCGCAGAACCTATCATAAACAGAAGAACAGTTATTAGGCCAACAGCACAAAGAATAAACGTGACGATTATTCATCTGAAGAACAAAGTAAGTAATCAAAATAGTTTATAGAAAAATACCCCTCGAAGAATACTAATGAAAATGCTAATTTGTAGCATGTAAACAATTCCAACAACCCAATGTATGAGGGAGCTTGCCAAGGGGGAGACCGAAAAGAATTCAACCCTTTGAGCGATCGTCGTACCAAGAATCTTTGTGGTACAAACATCCAACCACCAGCCACACATTAAAGGGAAGACTCCAAGTTCAATAACGAGAAGAAAAGCAACCTTAACCAGCATCATTAGATGTTTCATTCCAGCCAAAAATTGTCTGATGAGAGATTGAATGCTATCAGCGATTGAGGCAATCCCATAAAGCCTTCCCATTATCAAACGCTCACCTCTAGTGTAACGAATTAAAGCAACAAGCCCAAGGTAGAAGAAGACCACACAAAATATGAACATGTATCCAACATAGAGTGTGGCTAAACCAGAAAGTCGTGAGGCCCCAAAAGCTTTACCCTCGAACAAATCTGCCAATACTGATCTGCTAACACGGCTAGTGACCTCATCTAGTCCAGTGGCATTTAAGGCCTCTGCAACCACCTTAGCAGCATCACCAAGGATATCCTTACCATAATCTCCAGATGACAAATTTGTTGCAGCAGTTGATTCACTTTTTGCAGTAGTGTTGGCTAAAGAAAGGCCTGGCCCAGTGGGTGGCATGGCTGTTGACAACACTAGAGTGGAAGTTGAGAAAAACCAAGATATATAATGAAGGACTATTCGTCCTATTGAGAAGGGAAACAAAATCACAACACCGAGGAATATTGCATTACTTGCCAGAACCTGTATGAAAAGGATGTAGTTCAAAACTCAGAACCAGTACTTCATATGGTACAACACAACTTGCTCACATATCCAGATTGTATAATTGCTATATCTCACCAATCAAGACCAGTGCGCAAGTAACAGCTTCAGTGCATGGCAAATATATAAAAAAAAAAAGGCTAAATGGAAACAATCTTTGTAACCATTAAAAAAAAAAAAGAAAAAAAACACACACACAGGACTTAGTAAAATGGTAATAATAATACTAATAAAAACCTCAATACCTAAGTAGCTGCTCAAACCAGATCTGGAATGTTCATAGGTAGATCCATTCCTAGATTGATTATTAACAACACAACTGTATCTGGACCAATTCAATTTTCTTCAACTTTCTCAAGCTACATAGCAGGTAGTCCTCACACACACCCCAACCCTGGGACCTCTCCCCAAGCAGGAAAAATGATTTGAACCATCATGAAGATAATGTGGTAAGCCAGTACAAATTTCTTTGGTTTGCACTCTACTTCTCTTCAAGCAATGATTTAGTTCATATTAAATGTCATGGTATAGTCCTTCTTTAAGTAGTTCTTTAAATTGATTATTAATTAGGGGCTTGTGCAAAATTGCTATCAAAAATTTTCCCAGAATTGAGGCAGTTCCTTCAACCTCTGACACTGGTACTTGAAGGCGAAAGCACAACATTTTTATTTTTTATTTTTTTATTTTTATTTTTTGGTGTGTGTGTGTGTGCAGTTTAAGTATATTGTATATCAGAAAGTACTGGCTCACAGAACAAAACAGAATGGCAAAACCAATAACTTAAAAGGGTGAATGCATTATAGAACAAGTAAACCATATCCCAAGTTTTGAGAAAATGACAACTCACACCCAAAGGCTATGTAATGTCTCACAGAAGGCACTTGCATTAGCACTTCAAAATTCCCTTTTTTGATTAAAATCACAACATGCAAGTGCAAAACCCATAAATCAGGAAGTCAATCCCACAATCAGCTCTCCGAAAAGGAGGTGCCTAATGTTACTCTATGTTTAAACCAGCCAGTGGCTGCACAATAGGCATAATACCACTATATGTATCTATTTAATCCCCAAGAATCCTCAGTTTCCCTTGAAAATACACGTATTGCACTTTTTCTTAGACATGGATTCTTTCCATCCATCCCTCAAAAAGGTAAGTCTAATAGATTTAAGAAATGAATCCGAATGAAACAAATATAGATAATTTGGTCACAAGATCCAAATTATAAGCATATTAACCAATCCTTAACTAAAAAACCGAGCAATTCAAAATCAACAAACTACACAAACAGTGCAGCAACAAGAGAACACTGAGAAAAAAAGGTGAACAGAGTAAATTGTTAGAGACATAAGCAATAAATGAATCAATTTTGACTATCATTAGCCAACTGAATTGCAATTTGCAACATAGAAAATAGCAATCCAGGGTCATCCTATAATGTGACGTAGATCTCCATAACATTCAGCAATCAGAACAACATGCATTATCAAGGAATAAACAAATCCAATAATTACTTGTAGTACATCTCAAAGGATCAGATGGTTTTATAAGAAGTTCTGCTAAAGTCCTAGCATCTCACTCACCGGAATTTCAGTGAAATTCTTGGTCTTTCAACTAGTATAAGAAAAAAAGGATAAAAAAAAGGGCGGCCCAGTGCACAAGGCACCCGCATAGCGGGGTCTGAGGAGGGCAAGATGTACGCAGCCTGACCTTCATTTTGAAGAGGCTGTCTACGTGACTTGAACCTGCGTCCTCCAGGACGCTACCAGTAAGCCTTTACCGTTCGGCCAAGCTGCCTTTCATAAGAAAATAAAGAAGTTTGCTATAAAAAAAAAAAAAAGTCCCAGACTTTGAAATAACGCTTTCATCTTTCACAGTATGCAGCATGGTTATGAAAACCATCCGAGTTCAAGTTACATAGGAAAAGTCAACTTGAACGTGGCAGATGCCAAGTCAAGTCAACAAGCCCTAAAACTATAGATTCATTCAAGTATAATTTTCTTTTTCTTTCTTTTTTTTAATACAATTTTTCATATTTTTTTAAATGTTATTGTACGGTGCAACTTGGCCTAACTCGGCAAAGTCCCATGCAACTTGGCCAAGTCGATTCAACTGGAGGGTGACCACATCAGCTTCAGTCCGATTTTTAAAATTTCTCTAACAACTAGTAGTATGACAAGAAAAGGATAGCGGTTCATCAGTATGCCTCATTCGGCATTGCTATAATCAAAGCACACTAAGCAGTGAGCAAAATCATTCTTGAAAACAAAAATGAAAAAAAAAAGATTCACATTTTTTCCTAGTTAATATCGATGCATATAATCCAAATATTCAAGATGAGTGACTTAGGGATAACAGAACAAACTCTGGTTTCTGAAAGAGCAAGGACAAACTGTGACTGCTCCTTTTACAAGTCAAAGGTCAGACAAAGTTGATATGTACATTTGCATAGAGATCTTGTTCTACATTACGATTTTTACATCCGGTCCATTTAGGCAGAGAACAATGCTGAACAAACATTAGAAAGGTGCCAGAGAGAAATCAGAAAACTATTGCAAGGATGTAAAAAAACACAACAACATGCCAGGTAGAAAAAAATGAAGAATCAAAAGCATAATTAAAAGCAGAAGGAAAAATGGACTCACAGTAATAGCATTTTCAACTAGATGAAATAATGGCCCTTGCATGCCAACAAGCTCATCAAAGGGTACATCTTCGGCCGCATCTGCATCATCCAGGCCATCAAACAGCTGGTCAACCGGCACCTCAAGACGTGCAGCCTGCACCTCCAAACGAGCTGCTACATTTTCTGCATTTCTTCTGATCAATCCGGCTTCAGCGCCAGCATCTTCAACATGCCCATCACCACCCTGCACCCTATTTGCTGGACCAGGAGGTCTCCTCACTGCACGAGCACCATGTCTGTCATGACCATCATCTTCTCTCTCAGCTTCCTGGCCTCCAAGTTCTCTGAGATGTCTAAAGTAATCCCTTAATGAAGTAGCGCCAAGAAATACAAAGACAATGCTTGCAGAGAGTAGGAACCCATACAAGCAGTCTTGGAAAACCAGACTAGCAGACTTGTGGCTAAAGAAAAGTGTCTGTGCTTCTCCAAGACTCCTCACAAACGTAAGCTGCCACATCCAAAATGTGATGAAAGGTATAATAAGAAGCCAGACTGAAAGTACAAAAGCAAGGCGCAGGAGCAACTGGAGAGTACGGCCTGCTTTCATTGCAATGCCAACTACGAACTCTTGAAAAGGCAGCCTTGCTGGAGCATTATCAGCATAAAGTGGGGAGAAGGAAAATGCATGTTTGCACACCTGCAAATTATTCAGTCAACTCATCATCAATGGTGGAGCTAGGACTTTCTTGTAGAGGGGGCAAGCAATCGGCAATCTATAATATATTTTTTTATATTTATTGATTTATAACTAATTTAAAACTATTTTTTTACATTCTTTTAATAATATCAGAATAAATTTTGAAAAGATGAAAAAACCCAAACATTTTCTAACACATAAATCCTCAAAACTTTGTAAGGGCAGTTAAAATGCAGAAATGATAGGGTTCACTAATAATGAATCCAAACTGCTAAAAACAATCATTTTCTCCTCATTTTAGCAGTGAGATGCAATCAAAGTAGATCCCATGACAAATTGATCACATGCAAATCAATCCACCACTAATGAATGACAACAATTGATTGGTTATACATGATCACTTGAAAGTCCACAATGCCCATGGTAGGTATGAATGGTTGAAAGAACAGCATTTAAAACCAATCAACGAGCCATGAAAAGATGACTCGAAGTAAATGATATGATAATGCAAAGTAAGGAGTCCATATCCTTTAATTGTCACGCTCATGATGCATTTGTGAGTTGTGTGGGACTTCATAATCAGGCCCACCTATTGAATATCCGAACCTCTCAAAATGAACACTTCCCCCTTAAGTGGAATTTTACAAACCTTGCTCTGATAGGAGTCGTTCCAACAATAAAATTGAGCATGTATGACTAAGAATGTCATATGCGCAATCATACAATGGGAACATCTTCTGTTGGTGTAAAATTTAGGTTTAGCCCAATGAAGTGGAAAAACCTAAGTCCCATCGAACTGGGGTCAACTTAATATTGTGTTCTGCTCATAAAAACATGATAGCTAGCACTATATTTTTCACCCATGAGCACACTACAATATGCAGTGCGGCTCATAGGGCTCACTTGGATGCTTTCCTGTCAGTAGGGATAAGATGGATGGAAAATTTTGTTTATGGATAAGAGTCAAGCAAAAAATAGCCCACTAAATCGTCCTAGCTCTTGATTTAACTATCTTGAAACTTTAATGGTCTTTTAACTATAGATTTTTTTTTGAAATACAACACACCCCCCCCCCCCCCCCCCCCCACCCCCCCGTGAGAAATGCTGTAAATGCTTTGACAAGCATAAAACTGAGCATAGTGCCAGATCATGGGGGGATAAGAGTGGGAAAAGAGCTGCACTTGTCAAAGATGGAGCCAAGTGGCCCCCATATGTAGGAGAAAATTATCCATATATCCTATTTCTCTAACCTTTTTCTGCATTGAACTAGGGGCACCTCTTTTGTCAACGTTCTCAGTGTTTGCGTATGCAACTAAGTGTGTGTATATTCTTGTTTGTTGGATGGGTATTTGGGTTAGGAAAGGATATTGCCATATTGGCACTTACATAATTAAGGACTTTTCTATATGTTTCTTATCCCTGGTTTTTCAGCTTAGGTAAAATCATAACAACTGGGTTGGTGTCAAATAAAGGATTTAAACAAGTGATATTTACAATACAGAATAAGGGTATTTCCTGATGGCTCCTTAAACGTCAGCAAGAAAAGCGTTCGCAGCAAAAACTCTAAACAAACCCGGGTTGCGAAATCATTGAGCCTTGAACGATCCAAACATTCCCCAACTCCAACACAAACATACAAGCAAAGAATTCAAAAAATAAAAAACACCCACAAACACCAATAAACAAACGAACAACCAATAGCCCTAATGCATAAAAGAGGGGGGAAACAAAAAAGAAAAGTCAGGGCACAAGTAAGAGGAATGAAAACCTCGCACTGGCGCTTGTTGCTGTGGTTGAGCCACTGAACAAGGCAATCCTGATGAACGAATTTGATGCTGCCGCTGCAGGCGCAAGGGTAGCTAAGAGGGTTGTCGGCGTCGCCCGGGTTGCGGCAGATCCTGCAGACGTCCCCTTCCTCATCATCTTCCTCGTAATTCCCATTGTGGCGCGAAGTTGACGAAGAAACTTCCTCAAAATCGTTGAAAGGGTAGCGCGATGGGAGGATCGAAGCGAAAGAAGAAGAAGAAGAAGAAGGAGGAGGAGGAGGAGGAGGAGAAGGTGTTACGGTGCCGATCGAGAGGGTTCTGTTGGAATCGTGATGGGAAGTGGAAGAGGTCGATGCCATCTCCATGAACTCGAGGGTTTTGGGCCCCACCCCCTCTTCTTCTTCTTCTATATATTCTATCCGTGTAACAACGATGCAACCTCAAGAAGAAGAGAGAAGATGCAATGGGGATTGGAATATGGAGGGGGCGTCGGACGTTGACCTCGGACTTTTTCCTTTCCGGGGTGCCAACACTCTCAATTTGTGTGCCTTTCTCTTTTATACCTTTTTTTTAGGTCGGTTGGGTCCTTGGACTCTTTTTTTGTTTCTTTTTCTTTTTTTTTAATTTTAAATAAGGCCTTGAGTTTTTTGCTAATTTAATTAAAAAAATACACAAGCTTCATAATTTTTTAAATTCATCTCAACTTTTCCAATAAATTTTTAATTAAGGAATCTGACAATTTAAAAGTGCATTCTTGCAACTTTTTCCTTCAAATTTCTTAAAATGCAAAAATTATCAATCATTTACAAGGCCATGAGATGCTTTCAGCCGTAGCTACATGCAACTGGTCATCATAAAGATGCTAGTCGTCCTTGATCATCGTAACAATACCAAAAAGAAAATGAAGTGAATAAAGAGGATTTTTTTTATTTGGAGCCTAGGTAACCGGATTGGGAGCCAAGGATGGCCTGACACATCCGAGAATAAAACACACCTAAGTTGGGAAGTAGCTCGTACAAGAGGAAATATGGAGGGTTAGCAAAAGTTCAAAACCCTGGATAGTCCAATAAAAATAGTCATTCCTTGACACTAGGAGAATATAGAGGAATTGAATGAAAACTTTATTTCAATAAAGGATAATGTGAGTATTTTAACAAAAGCTGAGAAAAAAGTTTCTAAAAAAATAGCTTTAAATGGACAGATGTCTTTAATTAAAAATTTCTTGCAAAACTTATGAATTAATTTAAAATTTTTAATACTTGTGTCCTTTTTCAAAATAACATAAAAACTTAAAGCTATATTTGAAATCTTTCTTTATTTTTCCCTCTCCCACCTCACCCAAAAAGGGTTTCCATTTGATCTCATCTATGCACAAATAGGAGCATCCACACATGTGATGCGGGGAAAAGAAGCTCGCACATGCTAGAACTGAAATGTGCATGCATACCAAAAAATAGCTGGCATTGCATGAAATGTGGTGCATTCAGAATTTGAACCTTAGATGGTCAGCTAAGAATTGCGGCTTCTTACCATCCTCTACTTGAATCAAAATGGAATGTGAGCCCAGGATTGATTGGCCATCCTCCATCTAGACGCAGTTGGGATGGGCCATGGAGAAGAAGCTTCACATGTTGGACTGTCTTACAGTTTTTTTTTTTTTTAATAGCTGATGATCCATGCACAAGCTGGTTACGTAAATCACGTCTCGCTATAATTCTCATGAATCATGGTATTGCCCTTGCGACGTCTTGACGGTTGAGATATGCACTACGTTCATCTCGAGAGGATTTACATTCTAGACCTCCAGGATGTTAAAAGGCCAAGTCAATTCCATGATCTTAACTCCGGATCGATCGCACACAAGTTTAATCAATTTATACATAAAAAAAAGTTTTGTTCCTCAATCCAAAGCTTCAAGCACAACAAACCACTGCAATAGATTAATGATTAGGTGGGACTCATATTATATATTTAGATAGAGATACTGTTCCATACCCTTTCTGCAAAACGGACTGTATCTGCTTCTAATGCCAATTGTGTGTCTTGCATTTTTCTTCTGACTGCATCATTGCAGAGTACTACGTCACAGACTCTGGAGATGCAGAATCAAACTCGGATCACTCCGGAAAACTGGACGCCTATGCCACTGAGATAACAGTGCATTTGCTTCTAATGCTGATTGTCGGTGCACTACAAAAAAGTTCCCTTTTTGGTGGGCAGGCCATAATCCAAATAATGCTCCCGCAATCAATATATTAAGAGCATGTTCGTGTAAATAATATTTTACGGAAAAGCGTGAAAAGTGAAAAAAAATCTGCGCTATAGTAAATTCCATGTTTGATTGGGTCCACTTTTCCGAGTATCTTCAAAAAAGCCTTTCCTCTCAATGTTTCTTTTTTTTTTTTTTTGGTGGAACTAATTTTCCATGATTGTACAGAAACATGCCCTGATGCATTCATATTGGCATCTGGATTTGACCCTTGGAGCTCCGCCTAAATTTAAATTTGTCTAACAACGATCCCTTCCAATTCTGCCTGTCACTTTACATCTCAGCAAACCATACCATCACCATCATAGAAGTTTACCACTAGACTCGTGAAGAATCATTGATTAATGGATATAACAGACTTCATCTCCTTGGTTGGGCTATATCTATTAGAATGTGCACCAATTTTTATTTTTATTTTATAACCCAAGGTATCTTCTGCCCAATTTAACCCAGGAACCTTTGGCCCTAAGCCTAAGCCTGGGGGCAAGGGACACTCAATTCTAAATAGTCAGAGAACTAATTTCCAAGAGCACACACAAACCCTTCTATCCACATACACTAGGTAAAATTATGGGAGGTGACCAATGAAGGTGCCTGTAGAAACACAAGACCTCTCCACTTCCAAAGGCGCAACATCCTTGTCCAACTAAGCTATCACCTGTTCGCTATTAGAATAATCACCATTAACCAGTACTTGAATAAATGGTTATAGGTCCAATTCGTGCATATGTTAGAAACAGACACCGTCATAACTTATTCATGGATATAACCTGGTAAAGATGATGAATTTATAATAATAATAATAATAATAACAATAATGCAAATTGATTTCATAATGTTGGAACTTCTGGGGCTCATTGGAGAGTGAAGGTGCAGTGGTAGGGTGGTAACATTGATTACTAAAACCTGGCTGTAGATAAAACGCCCGCCCCCACAGCTCCACCTAGAATGCAATCCTGGGGTGGCAATTTTTTTTCATATGTCCTAACCACTGGGCCAACCTGACAATAAATAAATAAATAATTGAATATTTCAATCAAGTGGATAATGCTGTAAAGGGCCCCACATGCCAAAAATTGAGGATACAATTTGGATTCAGTCATTTAAATAAATCAAGAATTCTATTGTTTATTTTTATTTTTATTTTTTTAGCATAATCAAGAATGCTCATTGGCCTCTACAGTCCACACAAAAGAAATTGCCGGCGGACAAAAATAAAAGGGTCCGCTTCTTCGCGCCACATTCAACCCCGGCGAGTGGGCCCCTCCATGTACATGACATCATATAAAGTAGGGCCTCTACTTTTCTATATTAGGTCATCTATACAAATAGAAGTGCTACACCCTTCATAAAAATGAAAAAGAACTAAAAAAGTGCTGTGCCGCGCGCTTGGCCTGTATGAAAAAACTAACCATGGAATCCGGCTTCAACTAGGAGAGGTGTGAGCAGTTGTATAAATCAATCCTTAAAATCCATCTCTTAAATCAAAACAAAAAAACCAGTGCCTATCGTTGTGCAAATGCAAGTTTCAGTCAAATCAGAGCAAAGCTCACTGTTAGACCATGTAAAATGTATGATTAGATAATATGTTCCCCACGTGATTAATTTGGCATGACCCAATCTTAAATTGGACTAAAATTTGTCTCATTAATAGAGCAATTAGCTTTACTTCTAGCCGTTTAGACTTGATATTGGCCCGAGCCGCAGCCATTGAAAGCATCCGGATTCATTACGAACACTTGGAGCCATGGTGAATTTTCAGCACCGACAGATCTAATGAGTTACCATTGTAAAACTTACAAAAACTCTACAAAAGATGTGTGCCGTTGTATTGCTGTTGGTTATATACTTGCATGTTCAGATGGAAAGATACACTCCATCATCTAACCTTCTGTGATCAATACTAAATCTTTACCCCCTTTGAACTCAGAGAAATCTGTTAGGTTTATGTCTTGTATTCCGGTTTAGACGGATGAGTCCACTGGGTTAGCCAGGGACTGATTTAAGGTCAAGGGTATTTTGGTAATTGTACCGGGGCTTTCTTCGTGGCCAAGAAAGTGGAGATTATATATTGTATAGTCTGTAACCCTAGACCTTGCAGCGGCGGCATTAGTTGCCCGTGGTGTTCCCACACCACGTAGGAGAGATGAGGTGAGAGTATGGGAATCTCTTGTATGCTTTACTGGTCATAGCAAAGATGTTCGTCCTCCTGTGCCCGTGGATGTAGCCCTGTTTGGGTGAACCACGTAAATCTCGGTGTCTCTTCTTGTGTGGCTTGTTCGTGTTGATCTTGTAATTCCGTGGATGCGCACAACGGGTGATTGTTCAGAAAATCACAACAATTGGTATCAGAGCCCCAACAATTGTTTCCGCTGCCCGCCAAGCCGAGGAAGAAGACCGGCGAAGAAAAGCTGGATTTGGGTTCTGTTACAGAGAGATCCACAGATCGGGAAAACAGAGACACAGTCGAGGACGCCGCCATTGTTGCAGATCGGAAAACGGCGAAGAAGCCGTTGTTGCTGCCGCCATCTCCAGCAGACGCTGACCGCAGCCGGTCGTTTCCTCTGTCGCCGCTCGTCGCCGCCCTCTCCGGCTGTTCACCGTCGCCCGCCGCTGTCCGCCGTCGCCGTGCGGCCGTCGTCCCTCTCCGCTGGTCTCCGGCGCCGCAGAAGAACTCGGCGTGCCGGCCGCTGCAGCGCAGCGTCTGCAACTGGGTTGCAGACGCAGCGCCCGCCTGCGTTGTTGAAGACGACCCGGTTTCGGGTCCGTTGGGTCGGGTCAGTTTGACTAACCCGCGGAGAAGATAAGCCCAGCCCCTGTTTTTCAGGTTGGGTCAAGTTTCGGGTTGGGTCCGAACCAACCCGCGATGCAAGCCCAGTTCCGTTAGCGGGTTCAGGCCGGGTCGACCTGGTCCGTGTACTAGAAGCCCAGCAGTTCGAGCCGGTTCGGTTCCGGGTCAGGTCAGGTCGGACCCGAACCCGGTACATCAGAGCCCCAACAAGTGGTATCAGAGCGAGGTAGAGATCGCTCGGATTTGCGATTAACGGATCTGGGATTTCTGTGTGGAGAAGAAGATCAATTAGAGGAGAAGAGATCACAGCCGTGATCTCTATGGGCCATCATCGCTGGAAGCCGACGTGAAGAGGATTTGGGTTGCTGGAAGTTGCCGGAGTCGAGGAAGAACAAGAAGTTGCTGGAAGTTGCCGGAGTCGAGGAAGAACAAGAAGATTGCCGGCGATCGCCAGCCTCACTCGCCGCTTTTCACAACAAAATCCTCCAAATTTACACTTGTAACTTAAGCAATCTACAAACCCTCTACTTATTTCCTGACTGTGGTAGATCTCAAGACTCTCATCCAAGCCACTGGTCAATTAGATCATCACATTGAATCCGTGATAAATGTAAAGGTTTTGGGGGGTTGTCTAAAATGGATCTACATAATCAATTTTAACAATAATGAGTGCAAATAAACAACTATGCAGCGGAAATAATAATCAAATCAACACAAAAGCATATACCATAAAAAGACACAATTTTTACGTGGAAAACCCTAACCAAACAAAAAACCACAAGTCCGACCTCCACTATTAATCAAGTACTATGAAGTATTACACAGGTACAAGCCATTTACAGATAACCTCTGTAACGTACTCCTCCTATAAAGAATACTTTTCAACGACTACCTGTCATTGCTTACTATAAATCCACTCAACTAGATACCCTCTATTTGTTGCGCTTGACTCCTCAAATCTTCTACGCTTAGAAGATGATATTCTACAAGAGATGTAGAAGGCAAAGATCTCTAAAGCAGAACTTTAACCCTTCAACTTTCCAATAAAAGCTATAGAGGAGATAATCTCCAAAATATATTCTCCACTTAAAATAATGAAATCTCTATCTTAGGGTTAAGAGAAAACCCCTTTTTATAGCCTCAATTTCATGCTTCATAATCATAATCCAACCAAAATAGGAATTAGCACAAAACAAAAAAGTCCCACTTAAAATAAAAATAGAAATTCGCGCAATGACAATTTCATAATTTCGAACAGCATAATTTCTGCAAACTTTTCGAGGACATAACATTATTGTTTTAGCTCCAATTGACACAATCTTAGAACCTACAGATATCTATTCGAAACGAGCTTTCCAACAGCAGGTCATTTGTCCATATATGATGCTAGGTTTGTAAGATACTACCTTTTTAATCCAAATACCTTCTTTCCAGCTCTTCTAGGACTCTTTAACCTCTTCAAACTCCTAGTCTAAAGTAAATAATAATACAACTTTGACTAGAACTAGAGTTTTGTTAAGCCATAAATTTAGCCAACATAATAAAATCCTTACAAAATGTGTGAAGAATGCGCACACTTAAAGTTTGAATGGTTAGGAAGTTTAGCAATGAGTGAAACCATTATAGAGTGTTAGTGGGTGGTATTGTGTATCCAGAGCTTTTACCAATAATCCACCGTAAGGTAGTTCGTGCATTCCTTGTCATTAAAAGGAAAAAAACTTATGGCTGTCAGCAGAGGGAAAATCCAGCAAGGAAACCTCATAGCACATAATGGTGTAGATCCATTTGCACCAAACATATCAGATAATGGTGCAAGGAAAAGACACCATGATGAACACTGAGCTCACACAACTTCCTGGCATTATTCCAAATTTGAAAATTTTGGGTTGATAGAATGGAGGACGCATAAGGTATTTTCTATATACTATCACCACTTTTGGAAATTTTGGAATAGAACAGAGGTAACATCCGCATAACAAAAGAGATGCATTTCAGCAAATAAACTTGATAGTTGATGTATCTTAGAGAAGTAATGTAATTTAGTAAATATGGACGTCAAAGTCCACGCAGGTCTTTTCCTGATATTTAACTTTCTAATTTTCCTTTTTCTAAAATTTGAAAACCAATATTTCCTTTTTGAATTCAGACTTCCCAGAATCCAGCAAGCACAAGGAAGTGGCTACTACATGATCCCCAAAGGTCAAAAAGGTTGAAATGCCCGCAAATCATGATCCAGCCAGAATCCTAACAGCCTCCATTTCTTATCAATATATGCTGCCTGCTAGCATCCATCCACAACCGTGGGTTTGACGACAAAATCGATTGATTGGTATTTTACAGTTTACCTGTTCACCATTCTGGATGTAGTCAGCACTCAGCAGATACAGGTGTGAGGGCAGAAAACATGCTTTTTAAGTCATTTGACTAATGCAATAATCTCATGACAGCCATTAAAATCTCATTGGAAGAAATAATACCTCATGTTTCATCAGTCAGATACAGAGTGCACCCAGATCTGGAGCATCACTTTTAGATTCATGGGACGACTGGCTCTTTGAGGGTTCAGCTTTTCTGCTCTGATATCTTCCCTTCTTACCCTTTCTAACATTGACTTCATCAGTCCTGAAACTCAAATTTCAATAGCAAAACTGTAAACTGGATTGATTGTAATCTGAATAGTAGGCCTACATTTGATTGTAAGCGAGGTTGGTTATACTTGGTAATTTTTAGTGGAATATAATTCTCTTGCATCCTGCTTTATTTTCTTTTTGGGTGTTGTTTTTCATTCCTTCATAAACAAAGCATTGATTGTTACTGACCGGGAAAAAAAAAAAAAGGATCTAGTTCAAAAGCCAAACTGTATGAATCTGTCGAATTTGAAAAGGCCCAACTTGAGGATTCAAGCAGCATACATTACAAACTCTGTTGAAGATTTCCTTGTGCCTGCCCCACAACAACTCTTGTACTTCTTTTTTGAACCACAAGGACACGTCTTGTTTCTCGGGATTTTCTGTGAGGAGAAAATGAAAATAACATATATTTGTAGAAATTAACAAAAGATGCATTATAGACTCTGAAACTCATGAAAATGCATGAAAATGCACATTACAGAGCCCCAAATTCCACCAATGTGGGCACAACATTGGCCATCTGTGACCAATGGCAATGAGAGAAGATGGATGAAGACTCCAGTAAGATGTCCCAAACGGGAAGATGATATCACATTGATTGGAGAACTGAAGATGGATGGCGGGAAAAGAACACAATAGATATCCCATAGATTTGAGAACTAAAGATAGATGGCAGAAAAAGAACACAAGAGTCATCCAAACAAGAGCAACTGAAGTGAAGTTTTCAGTGGGCTTTAGCATTTCAATCCTTCGGTTCAATTGCTTTTGGATCATAGCCCACATGGGCCCAATATCAATGGAATTGTGTGCTTGAGAAACTTTATATCCCTCAAGGCTCAGAACACACTCTCCACATAATACATCCATTAAGGGAAGTACCTACTATAAGGTTGTTGAGGACTCACACTTAAGGTTGGAGCTTTATCATCATGCCGAGACCTATCACCATGATGAACTGAAATGTCATCATCATTACTGTGTTCAGATGACTTGCATTGAGATTCCATTTTGGTCTCTTCACAATGCCCATCATCAATACGAACTGCGAAGGACAGAGATCTTGTCATGTCCAGATGCTCTGTGACAAGAAGCAATAAAGAAAAATAAAATTCTAAGACTATAAATAATAACTATTAACTACTGAGCTATATAGCAACATTGCATGCTAGAAAACCAAAAATACAGTTATTTTCATTTTCAAAAAAAAAACCTGAAAATACAGCTATGAAAAGCTGAGAACAATCTCACAGTGGAAACTGGCCACTGGGGGTCCCTCACTATCATCATGCTCTAAGAAAAAATATCGACGAGTATGAAGAATGTTATGACTAAATACATTCTCCACAAAGTTGGATTTTAGTTCTCCATTTCTTTGCTACATTCAGAGACAAAGGTAAAAATGGACGAGAAAAATAAGAACAATGGATTTGGAACTTAAAAAAGAAAAAAAGAAGGAAGGAAACGCCAGATGTTGTGTGCGTGCGTGGCACAAGCCGATTACCAGTGGCTCAGTGGCAAGGCACATTGATTACATGGGGACTACCTGGGATCGATCATAGTTTCGTGGTTGGATGACCACTTCCTTGCTAGTGAGGCAATAGCAAAAATAGAGTACGTAAGGTTTTTATCCAGAACAGCCTTGACTGTGAGACCCACCTTCTTTTTTTTTTTTTTTTTTTGGTATGACGGTATTTGTGTTATAGCAAGAAAGATACAACAAGAGTAATATATGCAAACCAAGGTCTTGCACAAAGAAAGAACATAAATTAATCAAGACATCATGATTATCAAAAATGACATTGATATGAGAACTCCCAATTTTGTAAACCAAAGTCCTCTTCACCATTAGCTTTCCGGGGAATATGAAAGAAAGATATAATTGTTAATGTGGATGCATGTATGTCCTCAATATAATCCACTGGCATCCAAGGAAAAGATTTACATCTGGCACCCACTTAATTTCATTTCTTGAGTCTCTTTCAACAACTATTGGAAATTAATGCATGGGAAGAGACATTGTCGATACCCTTTTTGTTTTTTCTAGTAAAATTTATTGTTATCGACCAGAGAATTTATTGTCATTGCTCGGAGAGATTGATCGATTCAGTTCTATTAGCATCACATGTACCCGCCGGGCCCAAATAAATCACGATAACCTCCTCATTTGAGTTCACAAAAAAACACCACCCTTGCACTGTCATAGAAGTTGAGCCAATCATTTGGGTGAGGTGTTAATGGAAATTTCTGCCCGACCAAGGTTGGTACAAAAATGGGGACTTCATGATCATGGTCATTCTATCCCTTGGTTCAAGGTACAAATTTTGGCTTATCATCACTTTATATATATATATATAGATATATATATATCTAGTGCCAGAGCAGGTTCACTTCCCCATTAATTGTTGTATACTTGACCGGTGAAGTTTCAGGTTGTGATTGATGGCTCCACATCCACACCATTTTCTTTTTCTCAATGGAGGCCTTCGACAGGGAGACCCTTCATCCCCTTTCCCTTTTCACAATAGTTCAGAAGGCTTCAATGCAAACATTCAAGTATATTATCCAGAACAAGATTAATGGGGTGCAACTGACAAGAGGGGGCACTTGGATCGTTCAGCTTCAATATGAAAACAATCATACTTTCAAGGCTAAGGCAATTGTCAATCAACCCATCATAAGATCTTTTGCTTGGAAACTGGACAATCGATTAATGCATATAAATCTCATATATCTATGCCAAATGTACAAGAAGCATAAGAATCCAGTTCAACATAGACCTAGCTGATGGAGATACCTTTCTAATGCTAGGGTTACTCTATTGCGCAATTATCAGGCTCCTTATGCCACCAACATGATTTAGATAAAACTGCTATTTGATTTGTGCATAGCAAGGCCACTTACTATCTCCAGTGGGCAGACAGATTCTCATCTGTACACCACAGACGCTGTACCAAACTACTGGACCGCAACCAGTCAACTTACAAGCACCCCCCTTCAACAGCAATAGAGGAGAACTATACAATCATTCAAGTCAGGAAAACCAAATGTCCCAAACCTACTTAAGGTCTCGTGGGATTAAACTGGAGCCTGGCGGCCTACATTTTGTGGAGGTCTAGGATTAAGGAGTATCAAAACCTGGAATTAGGCATCCTTAATCAATCTAGCATGCACTTCATTCCTCAAGGAAATTGATGGTGAGTAAAGCTACTACCAGAGAATATCCACAAAGTGACGCCTTCCTGAATGTCAGACCTAAACCATCAGATTTTCAGTTATGGAAACAATAGTTGTCACAAGAGAAACAATTCAGGCCAGAAAGCCTAGACAGTAGGTCATGGCACTCATATCAACATCTGGACTCAAAAAATGTGTGCTGATGCTCAACTACTCATGACCACCCATACCATGCAGATCATCTACCACATACACCCCCAAATGAGACAAAGATCAAAGAAACATTGATGGAAACAGGCCTAATTCTACAACAAAAACAATTTTGTAATATTTCGTTGGGTCTACAGACAAAGAGCATGACACTTTTTCAAAGTTCAGAATGTACAGTGAAGGAAGCATATAGATTCATTCTCCAATGGAGTGCAGGCCAAAACTATCATTGCAAAAATTGGCAGATGAGGGCCCCGTTAAGGGCACAACCATCTTCCCACCAAGGTTTATCTTCACCATTATCTTTCATCAATTTCAAGTGTCAACAATATGTCCTTGCTATCGTTGGAGAAGAAAAATGCAGAACACTAATTCCCACCAATGTCCATTCTCATAGAAACTATGGAGATACAGTCTAGGCAGTTTCAGCAGCCCAGAGAGGTACTCGCTCCTTAAAGGAGTACAGTAATGCTGAAACTTGCATTTCAGAGCCCCCTGTAGAACTGCTCAGAACATGATGACAAAACACATATTCTGGAGCAATGGAACATGCTCAGAACATGGGGTGGTACCATACCTATCCAAAAGAATTACAAATGAGTCCGGCTTGCCTCCTCCATTGAAACTTATCTTATTGTCCACATGCACAACAGGATGGTAAATGCTTTACTCTGAATCCACCATTGCAGCTGCAGATATATAAGTCTGATATCCAATTGCATATCCAGCACCTCATGGATGAAGATGCAAGTTAATTGCAGGGTATGCAACAAGACGGGAAGAGGAGTGTTTGCAGAAGCTGCCTTCAGAGACTACACTCTTCTCGGGGAACTACCTAGATACATACACGGTATCATGAAAATCTACTGCTACAGTACTACTCTTTAGGTCAAAACTGCTTCTGTAATCTGTATACAGATATGTCTTCACCGCTCGGACTTCCCAGGATGTACAAAAGACCTTTCAGATTATAGTATAAAGCATCTCAGTTAATAATAATAATAATAATAATAATGAAGTGCCTTCCCCAAAATTCCGTGTTTAATTGACCAAAACTAATAAATTACTAAACAAAAAGATGAAAAATATGCAGTCTGAGGCTCGGAGTACTTGAATTTATTGCAAAGGCAGTAGATAAGCATGTAGACTGTAACCACGTAAACAATCAATATAATAACTTATAAATTACTGATCTGTAATTACCACTTACCAGATAAACTATCATTTTCATGAGGAAGGTCATCATGTTCAACTACATTTTCATTCGTTGCATGTCCAGCCATAAGAAATTCTATTGCAGCATCAATGTCACCATCTAGCTCCTGTAAAATCTGTGTAGCATCCATTAAAACGATCAAATACTATAACACCATCAATCTCAAGACAAGAGAATAATAGAAGAAAAATAAAAATCCCCACATGTCATAAATGAAACATGAAGAATAGAGGTTATTTTCGTACCTGTTCAACTTTCTCAGCATCACCACATTCTGTTCCGGCCATGACTATCTTAACTGCTGCTGTGTCCGTGACATGTCTACTTGAACTGCCAATAGATCTGGTAACATTAGCTTTTACTTGATGAGATTTAGCAGAGATATCAGTATCGGCCTTTTATCAAAAAAAAGAAGAGTTAGAATAGCCTTCATAATGAATAAAGATCCTTATTGGATCAAAGCAAAAGGATAATTCATTTATCAGTAAAACAAGGAAGAATGATAATTGACAGAAACCTTAATTACAATAGGCCAAGCAGGTCCATTGCAAGAATCTTCCGTTAGTCTGATGCTATTATAGTGCTCGCCATCATGATACGATCTGCCAAAGCAATTTTAGGTCATAGTGTTGACTTAATAATTTAATATAAGAATCTGAAGATAAATCCTACGAATCATGTAAATTGTAGTTTTTTTATGGAAAACACTAACTACCTACTTTAATCCCCATAAATTACAGAAATTGAAAAGAATTCCATTTTAACAACCTTATCTCTAACATCTGCTAATATTTTCTTTTCTTTTGGTGTGGGGAGAGAGAGAGAGAGAGAGAGAGAGAGAGAGAGAGAAGATGACGACGCTGATGTTGGCACCTGAAAGGTCATCAGTACCAACAAGCATGCCAGGGTCCAAAGCATCATGTGTTGAAGCCCATCATGAGTCTATGATCCAAGCCCATCATGAGTCTATGATCCAGGCCCAAGCCGAGGCTAGCCCTACACGTGAGGGATCTCAAAAGATATTGGTCAAAGAAGTATAGCTGTGGAATTGCTACATAATTGTATATATAGATATGGAATTATATTTTTGCTTGTAATCATGATACAGTTAGATTGTAATTGTAGCCTTTAATTAGGCATATAGTGAACATAAAGTCACTGTCGTTCTCCCTCTTAGGGCCACGACAACTATTCACAACTTATCCTCTTATTGTTATCATTCAAGGATCTTTGAATCATTACATGGTATCAGATTGATTTCTCTGTTTAAACTTGGATTATTGGATACATCTATTTCTAGTTCTATGGCCTCTACTTTTGCAAAATCAAAATGTGAATCTTGTTGCTTTAGCAAAAGCCATGTATTGCCCTTTCCCATTCATTATTCACGTGCCACTACACCTTTTGATGTTATACACACAGATGTTTGGGGGATTGCTCTACACTTGAGTAGACTTGGGTATAAATATTATGTTACCTTTATTGATGATCACTATCGCTACACTTGGGATTTATTTCTTAAAATCAAAATCTGATGTTTTCTCAATGTTTCAAGAATTCTACAATCTGGTCCTCACTCAATTCAAGAAACCAATTAAAATCTTACGTTCAGACTCAGGAGGTGAGTATACTTCCATGGAATTAACCACCTTTCTGACCAACAATGGGATTCTTCATAAAAAATCATGCCCTCACACACCACAATGAAATGGGATTGCCAAACAAAAGAATCGACACCTCTTAGAGTCTATTCGATCTCTACTCATTGAATCCCCGGTTCCACCTAAATTTTGGTGTGGAGTGGCACAAACAGCAATCCATATCATCAACAGATTACCTAGCTCTGTCCTGGGTAATAGCACCACACATGAGTGCCTATTTGGTCATCCTCCCACATACTCACACTTGAGGGTGATTGGATGCCTCTGTTTTGTTCACCTTCCATCCCTTGAGCTAAATAAACTGTCTCCACAAGCTGTAAGATGCATATTGCTTGGATATAGTGATGACCACAAAGGCTTCTAGTGTTATGATCCTAAGGAGCGACAGCTTCGCATTTCAAGAAATGTTGTTTTCTTCGAACATGCTCCATTTCATTCCTTTTCTTCCCTTACCCCTAATATCAAAGTTTCCTATCTCCCTCATTTTTCATCTCCTGATCCTCCTCCATCTATTACACAAGTTTATACCCGCCATCCAAGGGAAACACCACCTACTGCTCTTGTTCTCGATCTACTGACCTTGCCGATTACCGACAACAATGGTACTAATCATGAAGGTAATGCTCCTACAGCTACCTTATGATGCTCTAGTCGTATTTCTAATCCTCCAAATAGATATAGTTTTCCAATGCTATTTACCTCTTCAGATCCCATTTCAATCCCAACATCCTATTCACAGGCTGCTAAGATTTCATGTTGGCAAGATGCAATGATAGATGAATTACTAGCTCTTGAAGCAAACAAAACTTGGGATTTAGTGCCACTACCAGCAAATACTTCTATTATTGGGAGTAAATGGGTTTATACCGTTAAAATTCGCTCGAAATGGTAGCATTGATAGATACAAAGTTCGGTTGGTTGCCCAAGGATACAAAGAGGAGTATGGAATTGACCATGAGAAAACCTTCGCTCTGGTTGCCAAAATGACCACAGTTCAATATTTACTAGGAGTGGCAGTAGCTCGTCACTGGCCACTCTAGCAAATGGATGTCAAGCTAAGAAGCATGGACACTTCTAAGAAAGTGACGTATCCGTGTCGGACACGTGTCGGACACCGACACTCTTCGGATACTCTCGGACACGTGTCCGATAATATTTAGCCATGTCCATAATTAAAAACTAAAAATTTTAATTTCGGACACTTGTTCGATACTCTTTTTGCAACATGTCCCACAATTCCTAACCCGTGTCTATGACTAAAAAATAAATATGTGGTTGATATCTCTTACACACTTTGTTAACATGTGGTTATTAAAACTTGTAAACTTGATATATGACAGTTTTGTACCATGAAAAAATATATGATTGTAAATATTAATCATATCACAAGCAAAAGATAAATAAATATTTCAGTAAAGAATAGGCCTCAAGATTGGCTTCTTTTTTGCTTTTTGTTTTTTTCTTTTTTTAGGGAGGGGAAAGAGATGATCTGTCCTTTTCTTTATATGGATTTTATGAAACTATGGATATTTCATATTTAATGATTATAAATTATGTTTTAGTGTTGCATTGATATTTGATAATTTGATATGTTTGTTAGTTGGTACTTGAATTTTTATTTTTTGATTGCTAAATTAATTGGGATAAAGCTTTGATGATGATGATAATGATGATTGCTAAATTGATTAAAAAAGTTAAATTGATATTATTTTTTAGTAGATGATTATATATATAAATTAATATATATTATTAACGTGTCCCCCGACGTGTCCGTGTCCTACTTTTTTGAGAAATGCCGTGTCGGCGTGTCCGTGTCGTGTCGTATCTGTGTCCCGTGTCCGTGTCCGTGCTTCTTAGATGTCAAGAATGCTTTCCTTCACGGTGATCTCATAGAAATTGTATATATGCGTCCTTCACTAGGCTATGCTTGCCCTCCAAAACATGTTTGTAAGCTGCATAAATCCTTATACGGTCTTAAGCAAGCTCCTCGTGCCTGGTTCGAGAAATGTAGCTCGGCCATCCTCAAAGCACATTTTCTTCAAAGTTCCATTGATAGCTCTCTCTTTATTCAAAAAACATCTTGTGGTTGCACTATTCTACTAATATATGTTGATGATATGATCATCAATGGCAACGACAAGGATGGCATTTCTGACCTCAAAACTCATCTCATGAGTTCATTTAAGATGAAGGATCTTGGTCCTTTAACTTCTTTCTTGGGATTAGAAGTTGCACGAGCCAAGATCCTTTAACTTATTTCTTGGGATTAGAAGTTGCATGAGCCAAGGCTGGTATTACAATTACTCAAACCAAGTATGCTGATGACCTCATTCAGTCTGCACGACTTGGTGATGCCAAATCATTTGCAACTCCCATTGAGCTTAATGTTAAACTCAGTAAAGATGATGGGCAACCTCTTGCTGATCCTACCTTGTTTCAAAGATTGGTTGGTAGTCTTTTGTATCTCACTATGACTCAACCTGATCTTTCCCATGCGGTTAAAATTGTCAGTCAATTTATTGTTAATCCTCATAAGCCACATCTTCAAGCTATTTATCGGATTCTTCAATAAGTGAAAGGCACTATTGCTAGGGGCCTCTTTTATCCTTCCTCATCTTCATTAACATTATAAGCATATGCTGATGCAGATTGGGTTGGCTATTCTGATACTCGTCGTTCCACAACAAGCCGGTGTATGTTTTTGGGCCCCTCTCCAATCTCATGAAAAAGCAAGAAACAAACCACTATCTCCAAATCCATGGCCGAAACAAAGTATAGATCCATGTCTTCTGCAAGTAGTGAGATTGTATGGCTTCCCCGTCTTCTTCGAGAGTTTGGCGTATTCCTTTCTGCACCAACTCCTCTCTATGCTGATAACACTATCAATTCGCATTGCAAAAGATTCTGTCTTCCATAAGCGCACTAAGCATATTGAAATTGACTGTTACTTCATTCGCCATCATTGTGTCTCCAACACTCTTACTCTGCCCTACACTTGCTCCGATGATCAGTTGGCAGATATTCGCACAAAAGGATTGCCCCAAGAATGTCATGATAATATCACTTCCAAATTGCTATGTTGTTCGCCACATCACTTTGAGGGGGAGTGTAGAAGCCCTTCATGAGTCTATAATCCAAGCCCAAGCCCAAGCCCATGATAAATTAGCCCTCCATGTGAGGGATCTTAAAAGATATTGGTCAAAGATGTATAGCTGTGGAATTGCTACATAATTGTATATATAGATATGGGATTCTATTTTTATGTTCTAGTGAAGGACAACGATATTAAAGAAAGGTGGAAGGAATATTTTAGCAAACTTTTAAATGAAAAACATTTGGGGGATACAAGAGTTATAGAGGATACTTCATCACTAGAGCATACTTTTCTCCATAGAATTAGAGAGGTGGAAGTGAAGGAAGCATTGAAGTGAATGAAGACAGGAAAGGCTACAGGCCCAGATGGTATTCCGATAAAGGAATGAAAATGCTTAGGAGAGGTTGAGATGAGTTGGTTATGTAAACTATTCAATAAGATACTTGTAATAAAGAAAATGTTGGATGAATGGAGAAGAAGCATTGTAGTACATATATATAAGAATAATAGAGACATACAAAATTGTACCAACTACGAGGGATTAAACTTATAAATCATACTATGAAATTATGGGAGAGAATAATGGAGCAAAGACTGAGACGGAAGACCAAGATCTCTGAAAATCAATTTGGTTTTATGCCAGGGAGATCAACTATGGAAGCTATCTTTTCACATAGGCAATTAATGGAAAAATACCAAGCAAAGAGGAAAAATCTACACATAATCTTTATCAATTTAGAAAAAGCCTATAATAAGGTACCGAGGAATTTAATTTGGTAGGTTTTGAAGAAAAGGAATATCCCCAGAGGTTACATTGAGATTTTTAAGGATATATATGAAGGAGCAGTAACAAATGTGAGAACCACATGTGGAGAAACAGGTGGATTCCCCGTAACTATAGGTTTACATCAGGGATTAACCTTAAGCCCTTATCTCTTTGCATTAATTATGGATGAGTTAACTGTGCATATTCAAAAAGAAGTACCATGGTGTATGTTGTTTGCAGATGATATAGTATTAGTGGATGAATCAAGAGATGATGTAAATGCAAAACTTAAGAGATGGCGGGGGACATTAGAATCTAGAGGCGTTAAAATTAGCCCTACAAAGACAGAATATATGTATTGCAACTTCAGTGGACATATACCAAGTGTTGAAACCACTGTCAAAATTGAAATTCATAAGATACCACGTAGAGATTCTTTTCGGTACCTAGGCTGATAATTAATAAGGATTAAGAGATTGACGAAAATGTGGAGCATAGGATAAAAGCTAGATGGCTGAAGTGGAGACTAGTTTCTGGAGTGCTTTGTGACAGACGAATGCTAACGAAATTGAAGGGCAAATTTTACAGGACAGTGGTTAGACCAATATGACATATGGAGTAGAATGTTAGCCAATTAAGAAAATGCATATTCATAAGATGGATGTAGCAAAAATGAGAATGCTTAGGTGGATGTGTAGCAAAACTGGGAAAGATAAAATTAGAAATGAGCGCTTTCAATAGCATTTAGGGGTAGCACCAATAGGGGATAAGATTAGAGAAACCCGTTTAAGATAGTCTGGGCATATTGAGCGTAGACCAGTAAGGGCACCGATAAGAATAAGTTTGGCTATACAGGTGGATGGCCCATCAAGAGGTAGGGGTAAGCCGAAGAAAACATTGATGGAGGTCACTGAATCGGATTTGAAGAAGTTTAACTTATCGAAGGACTTGGCTCAAAATAGAACGGAATGGAGAAACAAAATTCATGTAGCCGACCCCAACATGATTGAGATAAGGCTTTAATGATGATGATGATTCTATTTTTGCTTGTAATCATGATACAATTAGATTGTAATTGTAGCATTTAATTAGGCATGTAATGAATATAAAGTCACTGTCGTTCTCCCTCTTTAGGCCACAACAACTATTCACAACTTCTCCTCTTATTGTTATCATTCAAGGATCTTTGAATCATTACATTGTGATCCATTATGATCAAGGCTCAAAGACCTTGCAAGAGGATCAAAGTCCTAACACTTAGATCTACAAAGATACAATTCCATCTGAGACCTTAATTGCTCTGATCAGAACCAACTAGAATTCTTCCGTAATCTATCAGCTTTGAATGTATTAACCAAATCAAAACTTTGTACATTCTTTGTAAGACAGTGAAACCAAAGATGTCATCACCTTTCTGGAAAAAATTGTTCCAAACAACCGCATTCAAGAAAAGAATAAGCCCAACCCTTTAAAGCTAATAAATACAAGCAAATTCTCCATCAGTTTGCAAAAAGTAAAAGCAACTACTCAAATACCATTTCTCAAAAGAAATAAGAAGAAGAAAAAAACGTGAATGCCCAAAAACCTAAAAGCTCCTATGAAGTTTTAGTCGTATTAAATAGGGATGAAAACAGGTCAATTTGGTCATACCATACCAGCACCTGCTTAATACATAATACTTGCATACATATCACTTGGTTACTCGGGTATTTGAGTTTGGATCCCACTAGACTCGGACTGAGCCCAATTATCAATTGGATCCAAACAGAGGGTTGACACCTAGATTTTTTGGGTATGATCCTTCAGGCATACAGGTAAAGTGAGGTCCATTACACTCCTGGACCCTATGCATTTGTTGACACAAAAGTAACATGGCTCTGCATTGTTAACATCCTTTTTAAGCTGAAAACAAATGTATCAAACTTAAAGCTATCCACGAAGGTGAAGGGAAAAACTGGAAAGGTAAGTTCTAAATTTATATAGGGCCTCCAGACAGAACTTAATAGAAAATTAGCATCAAACAATTAATTCATCGATTATAGCTTAAAACAAACTCACAATTTCAACCTTATGTTTCACAGATCCAACCCTTGTGATACTTACAAATGAATCATACGAGTTCCAGGGCGATCAAAGTTTTGTATATACCAACGAGGTGACATAATCTGCGGCAAGAAAAATAATTAAAGCACCAAATTGTACCTTATTAATTTTAGGCATAGTCCATTTTTATAGCATTCATGTACAAAATTATGCAAACAAAAAAAAAAAAAAGATTGCTAGGTTTCATGTGAAAATCCTACAAGAGAGAAATAATTTCAACAAATAAAAGCTACTTAGAACAAACTTAATTACACTGAGAAGATAACTAATACCAACTACATCAACAAAGAAACTAATTGTCTTTAAATAAGGAATCCTAGGATGCGCTCATACCACTTTGATATAATCCAGAAAAATGGATGCCATCTAAATTAACAATCCAAACTAATAAGGGATGATGAAACCATATGAACCACGCAACAAACAGCTGCCTCAGTATCACTGGAATCCAGTAGTGCTGCAACACCAGCCTCTTGTTGTATACGGATGTGACTGTTGGGTCAGCCATGGGAATGGATGAGCACTGGATGACTGTTTGCACCTCAACGTGGGGCCACATGAGGCGCCACCTAGGATTGGGACTAGGACCAGGGGAATTGAAAGACCTCCATGGGCTCCTCCTCTCTGCAAAAAATAAGCCCCATCCCTTACCTCTATCATCTCCATCTAGGCCCTACAAGTTCTAACTGTGTACAATCCATTCGGATGGGTGTGCAATCGATTCAACAGTCTAGTCTATTCAGATAGGACCCAAACTTGGTGGATAGGTGCAATTTAAGGGGGTGCTATGTGTGGTGCATTTAGATGGACCATCAGGTGGGCCCACCCCCGGTGCCTATCATCTCCAACTGGGCCCACAAGTTTCGACGATGTATACTCTATTTGGATGGGTGTGCAGTTGATCCTGATCCAGCAGTTTCATCTACTCGGATGGGACCCAAACTCGGTGGATGGGTGCAGTTTTTTTTTTTTTTGGGGGGGGGGGGGGGGGGGGGGGGTCCACTTAGATGGACCATCAGGTGGGCCCTAGCCCTAGTGCACAAGTATGTGTGTGTGTCTATATATACATATATATTCATAGACGGAAAATATTCAAATCAAAGAACTATTGGTGCAGCCCACCTAGCTACCCATCCAAACAATGCACGAATTAATACCCCCCATGATATTCATTAATCCCAAAGTTTGGCAACCATCCGAATGGATTTGACCATTGGATGGAGGGTTAAAATCTTTTTTGAATATGAAGCCATTAAACTTATGAGCCACAAATGAAGAGGTTAGGGGCATGGGATTGAGATCAAACTTGATAGTTGTGGTGGTCCCACATAAATCTTCCCATCCCCCCTAGTCTCATCCCTAGATGGGACCCACTAATGGGCCCCTATTAAAAGTTCTCACGGAGTTGTTCTCACTAGAACAAAGCCCTATATATGTATATAGTTCAGGAAACATATGTGTCTTACAACAGATAGGGAAGTGAATAGTGATAGCATTAAAGATAGAAATGTGTTGAGATGTGAGAGATTGATATTTTTTTGGAATCCACATAGCCAAAACGGAGAAAACTTGGGATGGGGTGTGATCTTTATACCAAAAGCCCTAAAAAATATTTTAAACAAATTTACTGGTCATGAGGGATGTATAGCCATATCGGAGTTTTATTGGCCATGTTGGCGTATCAGCTGCTGATACTTCAGGGATATGTGTATCACCCAAATAAGAAGTGCCAGCCAACCAAGAACTTGATATAAATTGATCGATACCCTCTGTATCAGCCTACAGTTGAGACCATGTTCAGATCACTCATAGACCTAGGAGCAAACAAAAAAAAAAAAAACAAAAGATCAAGAATAGATTTATCATCATTGTTGGAATAGGAGATGATACAAGTTAGTTGGCTCAATTCTCCAGCGATAGTGAAGACAAACAGAGCCCATGGGTCAACCACGGTCCCACATGAAAAGCTCTGAGGCATGTGAAATTGTTTCAAGAACATAGTTGTACACAGTATGACCTTTCATTCAGGCTCTTGACTGCTTCATTCTGATATCGTGAACTATATTAAAATAGCCTGCTCTTCAACATTCAAGACAGCAGTGTTGTCCAACCCACTCTCCCCCATCCAGAATTTGTATCTCCAACACCTCCTCCTCCCTCCCCCTCCAACTGAAATCCTACCTCTTTTTTTTTTTACCCATTTCCAATGCCAAATCTCCATGTTTGTCACAATCATATATTTCTACTCTTAAGAGGTAACAAGTTGTATTTGGTCACTACATGGAACAAACTGATTATTTCAATTGGAAGTGATGATTATAGAATTTCTCTTCTAAGTACTGCAGGGAACTTCCGCATCAATTGCAACCAGTTTGTCAAAGGGAATGATGAAGTCTTATCATAAGACTCTGATGCACTTAAAAGACAAGCAATCTTGAAGACCCTCCATTGAGAGGAAACATCACTGAATCATCTTCAACTACCCAACGTCGCCCTAGGAGGAGACTGAGCATGAACATAATGTCCAACAAGTAAATGGGACATCGCAGAGCTAGGCTTCTATATAATTTTTAATGTACGGTAACTGATGCTACATGTGTACTTGGCCTAACTAAGAAAATATCATAGTTGGCTATGCTTTCACTTAAATAATAAATTCAATTAGAGGGCCAATGTCTGGAAGCCATCTAATTCATGAGTCATGTAAAGAGCAAGTCATTGAAACTCTTGGAGAGAAGTGCATACACGATGAATGCAGATATTGCTACGGGTGACAAGGGAAGCTGCTTGCAATTCCATATGGCCTGCCCATGTTCCATCCTTTTCCATGGACTTGCAATACTCATCAAATGGAACATCATCCTCAATAAAAGGCTCAAACTCTTCCTGGTGCTTCTGTTAATTACAGTTCTGACATCAGATATATTTATTAGTTGGTAGAAATTAAAGCAAATGAATGTAATTGCAAATGACCTTCAAAAAAATGAGTAAAATATTTTAAAAATATATCTATATGGATATAAGATGAAGGCCTAATAGTAAAAATGATTAACTTATCAAGTTAAGCAGTTTACTAAGTATTACTTGATTAGCTTCCCTTTAAAGGGGCAGAAGACCAGACTAACTATAGTCTGATGTCAATTACAATTCACAACTCAGTTAATCCAAATACAAAAAAATGCCTTCCAGTCCAGACCATTCAAAAGTCCCAAGTATAGATAGGGAAAAAAAAAAGGATAAAAAATCATGTTTGTTGGAGAATCCAGAATGATGGTTTGCGGCATTAAATTGATATTAGGTAGTGTTTGGTTCGCCGGAATGAAGGTCGGAATGGAATGGTCATTCCGTTGGAATGACCATTCCCACGTTTGGTTCGTGAAAAAGCGGCGGAATGACCATTACTTCATGAATCACCATTCCTTTATACAAGGGAATCACCATTCCTTTGGTGGGTAGAGGAATGGCTATTCCATTCCATTGTAATTTTCCTTTGAGTCCAAAATGCCCCTTTCATCAAACAAAACCTTTAGATGTCCAATCATAAGACCTAGTCGCCTTCCTCTTCGTCTCTGACCTCTCATTCTAGGGGTATTTTGGTCAATTTTATGTAATTTTTTTAGGGGTATTTTGGTCAATTTTATGTAATTTTTTTAGGGGTATTTTGATCAATTTTATATAATTTTTATTCCATTCCTGGCATCATTTAAGCATGACCTGAGATGTCCAATCATAAGACCTAGCCTCCTGCCTCTTCATCTCTAACCTCTCATTCCAGGGGTATTTTGGTCAATTTTATATAATTTTTATAGGGGTATTTTGGTCAATTTTATGTAATTTTTATTCCATTCCTGGCATCATTCAAGCATGCCAAACACAAGAACTAGAATGAAAATCCTATTACTGGATTGATTCATTTGTCTAACCAAACGTTGGAATGAGAATTACCATTCCTGCCTCATTCCATTCCAGGCTCATTCCAGCCTCCATTCCATTCCTCTCAGCAATCATTCCAGCGAACCAAACGCTACCTTAGTGTTTTTTCCTCAACTAGTCATTTATTGACCAGAAATGGATGGTTAAAATCACTCCATCAGTATAATTTTGCATTACGCTGCATCCACAATGTGCCTTGGACGTGCACATGCCATGTATGCAGTGGATGAGTTCCCAAATTGTGGAAGAACACTGCAATCTGTCACAACAGCAAAAAGGGATAAGCTCATAGCATCCATTTCAGACAGCCTAAAATTTTGTCACAACCATAACATGTATTCTGAGATAACAGTTTGTGATCATGATGATTCAATAAAATAAGCATATGTGAAGCAGTCATCAGTTCAAGTTTCCTGGATAAGATTCTTTAGCCTTGACAATATGTGTAACTGATGTAAGACATCACTGTTGGATTCGCAAATCGCAAGCTGCACAAGTAGATGTGATTTTTATTTCATTTGAATAGAACTACATGCCAATTTTGGTCAATGGAAAATAATGATCAGCCTGAAATCACACCCAAAGTCCCTTCTCAGACTACAAATACTTAAATAAACAAATGAATGAATGAACCCAAAATCATGGCTTTATTGGGCATCTGAAATTAAATTTCCTCGATGTTTTATTGTAACTATTGTGCTTTTGCAAAAAGATCAAATTGCCTCTTAAAGTAAACTTCATTTTAAAGATCCAAAGAATAGAATAAGAAAATAAATTCCTTTATTTGCTAATTTTATCGAGAAGTAGTAGTTGAAGGGATAAATATAAATTAAGTGAGGACGCCATGAAAGTAAATATTGTACAGCTAGAGAAATTAAGAAAGGCAATAAATTTTAATAATGAACAACACAATTACATGAGATGAAAATAAAAAAACAATAAGTTCATGTGGTCAACAATTTAATTGGGCAACCTAATTTAACATGATGAATATTAAAGAAACACTGCACTTAATGAACACTATCAGTATCGACTCAAAAATTACCACCAAGTGTGATCAGATGACACCATAGTGCACACAACCAAGATATAACTATTAAAATGAATTTTAATATAATAATACAAAAACCTTTAAGGGTTTTTAAATGAATTGTACAAAAGACAGAATATAAGAATTGCAACTTCAATGAGAACATGCAAAGAGTTGAAGCTCCTATGAGAATTGAAGTTCAAAAGTTACTACAAAAAAATTCATTCTGATACATCGGCTCGATAATTATTAAGGATGAAGAGATTGAAGATGATGTTGTGCATTGGATAAAAGTGAGATGTTTGAAGTCGAGACTTGATTCTAGAGTGCTTTATGATCAGCGCATACCAGCAAAATAGAAGGAAAAATTTTACATGAAAGCAATGAGACCAACTACGACCTATGGAGCAGGATGTTGGCCAATCAAGAAGCAACAAGTGCAAAAAATGAGTGTAGTTGAAATGAGTTTTTTTTTTTTTTTCATTTTACGTGGGGCTACTAGTAGATGAGTGATACCTTAGCTGAGATGAGAATGTTACAATGGATGTGTAGTAAAACTAGAAAATATTAAATTAGAAATGAACGCTTTTGGGAGCATTTAACAGTAGCAATAATAGGTGATAAATTAATAGGGACTCAGTTGAGATAGTTTAACATGCCCAATGCAGGCCAATAAGAGTCTCATAAGGAAAAGTTTTCTATGTAGGTTAATGGCCCACCAAGAAAAAAAAAGTAGGTCGACCTTTGAAGAGGCCATAGATGGTAGCAAGGAATATGTGAGGAAGTACAACATATCCGAAGATTTTTCCCAAGATAGCTTGGAATGGAGAAACAGAATTCATGGAGCCGAACCCAACATAAATTGGACAAGGCTTTGATGATGATGATGATGAATAAAAAAAATTAAATACCTCTATACAAGATGAATTTTGATGTTAATGATGGTAATACAGTTATACTAAAGAAATTATCAGAAATGGGCAGGTCATACAAAATAAACAATGAATTCTAAGATCAGTGACGATCATTGAAAAATGTGTAAAAGGTGATATTAGTTACATTACAATAACAAATTCTGAAAAAGAAAATACAAAAGAAAGGCAAGAAAACAATTACAATTAGTTAGATCATTTTCACTGAGATAAACAGTAGTATACCAGCATGTGTTGTACCACCATCTGCCGGTATTTTCCATGTTCTTCTTCATTGCCTTCCAACTGATCAGCAAGAGACCTGAATACTAGTAATACATCATTTTATTGTGCATGTTTGTGTGTGGTGGAAATGGAAAAAAGAGGGAAAATGGGGGGTTCACAACCATGAGTGTGAAATCTAAAAAAATGTGACATTGTCAACAAACCTAAAGAAACAGTTTCCATCTGCAGTCACTTGAATAATTTTCAATCCTAGAGCATCAAGCTGCGAACGGAAATGTGCAATGTCAGCCTGCTTTCCATGCTGCTTCACCTATCCATCATATAAAATCTTTTGTAAGATTGGAACAAACTTCAATATAGAAAACACAGGATTTCTTTTTTCCTTTTTGACTAGGATGGGCATGAACTCATGCATTCTTGACCCCTACAGGTGGCATTTGGTGTTTCTAAGCTCAGCGCTGACAATACCTTTAATTCAAAATGGAGGGTTTTGCTATGTAATTGAGGGGTGGGGTAGGGTACAGCTCTCTTGTACCTTTCATCTTCTTTTTGCTGTTTCTGTTTTCTCATTTTTAATGAAATATTTAGTTACCATTTCAAAAAAAAAAAAAAAAAACAAAAAATGGTATCCATGGACAATTGGGTTATATATATCAGCCTGAACCCAGAATATTAGTCCTATCAAGTATCACCTCTATCAACAAGTTTGATTTCATATCACAAAACGATGTCAGACTGTTGAGTAAATCAAATTGTGAATGATTCAAAAGAACTAGTCCTTAGTTCATCATATTTAACACCAACTAGGTAATATGAACCGAATCACACCTAGATTGGTGATCCAACAACCACCCCATTTTGGAATCCCATCTGCAAAGTTAGGATTTCCACTCAAGTCAGAAACCCAATTCTTATTTCTCTACTTAAGAATTTAATCAATACATACAGACAAATAAAAACATCGAAGTACAATACAAAATCAGACCCCATTCAGAAAGGCTCTCCAGTAACACCAGGAAGAGCACCGTACTCGGTTCATGCAGAATGAACATCCAACATAGCTTAGCACTAAAACTAAATCTCATGCAATTTCATCAAGCACTTAAGTCATGCTAGAACATTCAGAATGATTGCGAACTGGTAAAAGCAAACTTCAAAGCGGACATTCAGAAAAGGAAGATCTTTTCCTTTCTTTTGAAGTAGAGAAGCGGCATTGATGCAGTCATGCCAAAGGAGAAGACGATGACAAATGACAGAGAACACTTACGGTGGTTTGCCTTTTGGATTTGGGCTTCTGAATACGATGCTTATTTCGAGCCATCGCAAGAAGATCTAGCCGAGATTCTGAAAATTAGAGAATCCCAAACGGATTTAGCTGCTCTCTCTCTCTGGAATTTTGTCGAACAGGTTTCCGCCAAAAACTGTGCGACTGAATACAATGAATCTGAGTGGCTCGGTTCACATCTTTATCATATTGTTTGTGCGCTGTTATATTTAGGAGAAGTTTAAGAAAGTATAAAACATTTTGCTAATTATCAAAAAAGTACGACAATATTTGAATCTTTCGGGGGAAAAAAATAATAATAGTTCTTTCAATCAAATCCTCTTTATAATGTTTTTTGAAAAAGTGGCAAAAACATTCGTTTCTTATGGCAGATTTTTCTCTTTTCTCGATAATTCTTTTCCTCCCTAACCCATATATTTCGATTTTTAGATGATTATAATCATTTAATGAAGTTAATTTTTTAATCAGACACAAATAAAGGCCGAAGTTGGCCAAGTTTTTAGTCATTTGTAATCTATTTTTTAACCATCTATATATAAAGGTCGAAGTTGGTCCTGCTTAGGGCTGTCAATCCGGCCCTTTAGAGAGGGGGCCCGGCCCGGCCCGGCCCCCAAAAGCCCTCAAAACGAGGGCTTATTTTTTTCATTTAAAGCCCGAGGGTAGGGTAGGGCTCTATTTTTAAAAACCCGCATCTAGAGGGCTGAGCTTAGACTTGACTAATTAGGCCCGAGGGGGCCCGGCCCGGCCCGTTGTTTATTAAAATTTAATATAAAATATATAATATCCACAATGACTTTGAAGATGATTTGGTTTATGATGCACCTACCAAAACATTGTCAAATGTGGATAAAGTTGATTTGGTAAAGAAATCTAATGAGTTTGAAGATGATTTTTTAGCTTTTGAGGAACAAATGATTCAGACAGTTGTAGAGGAAAAATCGGAATTAGATTGTTATTTGGAGGAGCCAAGGGATAAATATGAAAATTTCAATATATTGGATTGGTGGAAAGTTAATTCAACAAAATATCCAGTTATTTCTAGAATGGCTTGTGACATTTTAGCAATTCCTATTTTTACAGTTGCTTCTGAATCAACATTTAGTACGGGAGAAAGAGTATTTGATCAATATAGGAGTTGTTTAAAATCTGACACTGCAAAAGTCTTAATTTGCACACAAGATTGGATACGTACGCAGCAACACAATGATGTAATACATTCGATGGTCTTTTAGATATTTTAAAAGTAGATTAAATAATTAAATAAAGAATTATCGTCATTTGTTATATATTTATTATCATTTATAGAATTATTATTATCCACCTTATGTTTTATATTGTAAAAATGATTTTATCCCACCACCAGTGCCTTACAAAAAAGTTTTTAACTCCATCATGCTGCCTTTTGCATTGCATTCCCGATCCCTAGTTCGGGCAAAGGAAGAGGGTTTGTATAAGGTTGGTTGGTGATGGTGGCATAGGTTGTTACATATAAAAGATTTATTTTCATTAAAGAAAAAAAAATTCGCCTTTCTTTTGGCCCTGGCTCGGCCCTGGCCCGGCCCTAGCCCTTGAGGGTTGGGTAAGGGCCTAAAAATTATAGGCCCACCGTAAAAGTCGAGGGCTTTTGCTTAGTTAGGCCCGACCCGCATATGTGAGGGTAGGATAAGGGCTTACCTAAGCCCAGCCCGGGCCCGGCCCTTTGACAGCCCTAGTCCTGCTAGGTCATCTAGGTAGGACTTGATAAAAAATTTTAATTGATTTTTCAAAAAGTTAAATATAACGTAATAGTATTTTTATCATTTTTCAACTGTGGAAATTGTTTGTATTTCGAAGTGAAAAGTTTATACCTTTTTTAAAAATCTCCGTTATTTTATCTATACGCGGCATGTCACAGGTGATATACGGTTTGTTGGGCCCAATCACCAAGAGCATGGCTGATAATAGGCCGGCTGAAACTTCAGACCCAACAAGACCAAGCCCGAACTATCAACTATCCATTTCTGCATCCGAGTCTAGAACCGACAGGCTTCGGTCTTGATCCACTGACAAACCTAAACATTAAGATGTAAATAAACCAACTTGTTCACAAGTTGCTCGGGCTCAGTTAAACGAGCAGGTTTGTATCGACCTGATTGTTTCATGAGTCAAGTTCTATCCAGGCCCACTTGGCTTGAACTCATATTGTTCAGGGACTCAGCTCAAGCTTGAGCTTGCTCGATCAAAATATATGTACTGCATCATAGATATACATACATCTTCTATTCTTAGTTCAAATGGAAATAATATAGCAAAATAAATTAATAGGTGTATAATCATGATAAAACATGCAGACAATAAATAACAATCCAAACCATTGAAAATGTGTAGAAAGTCAATGACCATTGTGAGACTAAATTTCAACCGTTGGATCATCACTAAACTTGAGATATTTATATAAAAACGTGAATTATTAAATATTTTTTAAAAAAACTAAGGCCTCAAGCACAAAATTCAAACCGTTAGATCTCTTTGGGAGGCCAAATATGGTTATAAAATAAAATTTCAAGGCTCGATACCTAGTAGATCTTAATATATTTGTGAAAAGCTTTTAACTATTTATTTTAAATGGTCTATTTAAAATAGCTGCTTCCATTGTTAAACATATATTTTAATTTTAACCTCTTTTTTTATAATTTTTTTTAATGGCTCTATTTTAAATGACCTATAAAAATAAGATTAGAATTACCAAACAAACCCTTAATGTTAAAATTTTGAACCGTACAAGATAAATGTACTGCTCCTCTGTGGGAGCAAATCAGGTGACTCGAAAGTTTGAGAAGTAGTTAGATCGACAACAATCCATGCCATATGTGGCTGGTGTGATAGGCTTACCGTATAAAGCTCTACAAACACGTGTGCTGGCGCTGCAATCAGGTTGGAATTTCAACCACTTTTTTAATGACCGATTTCCCAAAGCGAACTCTCTCATTGCCAAACTGGTCCGGTGGTTCGCGTTTTATACGGTCCATATTTTCATATCCTGTGCCCACCAAGCGCGTTTTACGATTGACGCAAGGCTAACTTGACATTGAAAGGACAGAGGAATAAACCAACTACCACAGGAGGTCTGCACACGCGAGCTGTCTCATTTGATATATTGCCACCCTTAGCGCTAGTTTCTTTTGGTTCGTGTCTTTAGAATTTGTAAATCCCTTGAAATTTTAAAATTCTAATTTACAATTAATATTTAAAAATTTCACTGAAAAGTAAATTGATTGAAATTTTAAAATTCTCGTGAAGCATCCAAAATCTTTTAAATGGGTGGTATTTCCAAATTCCTAGATGAAAACATGAATTTATAATTTTTAAAAGACAAATTATCACATCATGTACAAAAATCTTTTGCACCTTAAATTTCTATTAGAAATTCTACAAAAGAAACAAACATACCATTTTTATAATTCCAAACATAGGGGCAAGGTAACGAGAGCTCGCACATGTAAGAAAACTTAAACTAAAGCTAACGACACATGTAAGATAATGAGAACTCACACGTGCCATAAGACATAAGCACATGCAAGAAAATGTAAACTAGATCCACAAACACATGCAAAGTGATAAGAACTCACTTGTACAATGAGACATAACCTCATACATGTGAGATAAAAACAACTCACATATGCAGTGAGGGGGAAGTCAAAATCAAACCCTAGACCTCTCAATGTAAGCAACCACTCTTTATCACTACGGTAAGGAATAGATCTCTTTTGCCACTTCGACCTAATCATGCCTATGATCCAATGTGTACAATTAGTTGAGTTCCCAAGCATTACCGGCTGCTTTCACTAGCCTGGCCCTGAACCTCTATTGGTGCCTCATCAAATTCAAACTCTTAATTGTACATTTGTACTAACCAGTTTAATGATGAGATGTAGGTTGCAATAATATTTACTCATTTAACTTGAGAATGTGGGATAGCCCAAGTTTTCATCAGCGTCTTGTTTAATGTTAAAGTGCATATTCTAGAATATCTTTAAGTTCATTTTTTTATTTTTATTATTATTTTTTTACTATTGTAGTGAGCTTATTATGCAATTTTGCGTGATGTGAGGCTATTTTGATATTTTATAATTGGGTCCCAATTGCACTTCTATGGATGACACTTGTCACTCTCTCTTAACTTGAAAATTCTAATGATGCTTCATTTAAGCATGGTGATGGAGAATTATCTAATAAGGGTGACAAAAATCGAAAGGGTGTCAAGTGTAACCGATATGGAAAATTTAGGCACATGTGAAAGAATTTTTATGTGAAATTAAAGAGTGGAAATGTTGCGGAAAAAGAAAGTGAATTTAATGGTGAAGAAGAGTAGGGAAAGTGCTTTATGGTGGCTACCACTACAATTGTACTTTGACAGCAATCAATTTCAACAATGATTAGATCATTTATTCCGGTTGTAGGCACCATCTCACCAACGACGACACTAAATTTTCAAGCTTCCGAAACTACGACAATGATGCTATTAGCACTGTGGATAACTTCGTTCATCCCGTAGAGAAAGAGAGACTCATTACTATCAAAGGAGATGGAGATAACCAAATCACAATTGATAGTGCTTTTCAAGTGCTAGGCATGAAAAAGAATTTCTTCTCCATTGCAAATGCAGTCGATGGAGGAGATTATGTCTTATTTGGGCCTAAAGATGTGAAGTTTCTTCATAACATCTCAAGCTTAAAGGTGGACATAATTCATACTACTAATAGAGTTTAATGATTTATTTGTTTTATCATCAACTACTTCATATGTTGATAAAATGGGCAGACATGATGGTGCATATATCAATTTGACATGCTAGATTGGGGCATCTTAGCATAGATAAATTGAAGGCTATGGTGTTGAAGACTTTGGTGAATGGGTTATCTACGTTAAATACTTTTGGTAATAGTGAAGTGTGTGAAGGGTGCCAATATGGTAAAGCACATCGTCTTCCATTTGATAAGTCCTATTTTAAACACAAGGCCCCATTGGAGTTTATTCATAGGGATTTGATGGAACCTTGTGAGACACCTTCGTATTCAGGCCACAATCACATGTTGCTTTTTTTTTTTTTTTATGATTTCACACATTATACACCGGCGTATTGTCAAAGAGAGCACTTACAAAAAAACTCGATCTACTTTATTCCTTTCTGTTACATCAATTTGCATGCCGTTACATCAAAGAGAGCAGTAGATAACCAGAATTAGATTTTGGAACCAAGAAAAATGCTCCAGCAAACCCTATTAATGAATGATGTAAACCCAACTCCGGAGTAAAAGAAACATAAAACAAAAAAAAAATTTCCCTTTTAGAAAGTGCAAATGTTTGTACTGCTTATACAAAGAAACTCAGTAGGCTCTCTTTTTTTCCACACTATTGCATGAAAAAGAGCAGCAGAAAATCAGAATTAGGCTTTGAATTAATCAATTACCTCTTGAAACGAATGTAAACTCAAATCAACATAAAGAAATATTCAAAATAATACTGATATTTGGTGGGGGTTTGAATATCAAAAAGAGATGATGAATGCATAAAAAAAAAAAGATTTGATACGTCTTTCACAAATCACATAATAATGTATGTTCAATCCGTCCACTATCAAATTTATGTTTAAAATTAGTTTAAAGATTATGGATTAATGGAACAAAAGGCACTATTGGAACCCAACACGCAAACAATACAATATCAAAGGAGAAAACCTTGCTCAAACTACAAAGAAAATGATTTTTACTAGTGGAAAAATTGGATTAGACGACAGTTTTTTTCCATTTCTTCGACAATCCATTAAACAGTGAAAATGGCACTTTTTGCAACAAAAAAACAAACCACCGCTAGAGTTTTTTTTTTTCCTTTAAAAGTCAAGTTTTTTTGTAATGCACTACTCAAAGATTGCCCAACATGGCACCCTACATGTTGCTCACAAATGCCTTCAAACTCCAAATGTTCATAAAATCACACCCAAGTTCATCTCCTCATTCATCTCATCCAACCTCACTCGAAGCCAACACTAAATCAAGAATTTTTTTTATTTCATTCCTTAATAAAACTAATACTACAAAATTTCTATTTACTAAATAAAATAAAAAAATTGGTTAGATTAAGTTAGGATCTAATTTTAAACTGAAAGTTTTTTTACATTCCTTTTTTCCAATGCCACCCATTCTCGATAAAGATATTATGACTGCAATTGAGAAAAATAGATGCATAAATAATTTTATAATTTATTTAAAAATTGAACTGATCATTTTGAGAACTGAAAATAATATTAGTTAAATAAAAAGGAAAATTAAACATAAAAGTAAACATATTCCATCAATGAGCCAAATTCAAGCCATATTTTGTCTATATTCAACTTTTAATTTACTTTTTTTTAAAATGGGGAGGCGTAAGTCCCTCTTGTTTTGAAAATTAACATATTTTGACTTAAACCTAAATTATGTAGCCACCTAAATTGGTTAAAAAGTTTAAAAATCATGAAAATTTATTTTTTATATTATATATGTATTAAATGACATGCTATTTTTTGTATATGTTCATAATTTAACACATACATAAAAATTATATGTAAAAGTAAAACCAAGAAAAAAAATTATAAAAGTAAAACCAAGAAAAAAAATTATCATAATTTATGTAGGTGATGACATGGACTTACACACCACTATCATTAGTCAACTCAATTTTCTGTAGCAATACAACATTAATAATTTTCTAAGAAAATGAAATAAACTATAGGTAAGGGTGAGAGACCAATACTTGATAATTAAATGAAAGTTTTGGATTGAAATTGAAGAATATCCTTATTTATCTGCTAAAAAAGTCATAGATGATTACCAAATATTGCTCATCTAATCATATAGAAAAAAGGACAAGTGTTATCACATAAAATGATAGGTTGAATATAAAAAGTCATTGGTAATTGACAAATGTTACACATCTAAACTGTTGCTCCAAATATATGATAACAAAGTGTTAGTCAAACAATAATGCAAGTTAAGTTAGGTTGGAAGACGAAATATCATGTTTTGATTTAACTCTAACCCAATCTACTGACTAATTAGGTATAAAAAAATGTTAACTAAAATCTAAAAGAAAATAAGAAAAATCAACTCTAACTTTGAATAACTAAATAGAGTTCACGGTAAATGGTAATATATTTCAAAACTTTCTCCAATTAAGGGATTATAGTTTTTTATTAATGATATTATATAAAGCTTTTATTAATTATCATAACTTAGAGTTCGTAAAATTCTCTCACTTTAATTTCATTAGAAGATGACCTACACAGGATCCAAAATTGACCTATTATCATTGACCCAATTACATTCTGTACTTATAGGTATGTTGTGATCTTGTAATAGTTTTTTATTGGGTCCAGATGAAATCGATTCAGATCCAATTAATTACAATTGACCCAACTATTTTTAAACTTTATTTTTTGTTAATGAACTTATTATTATTTGATTGACCACACATAAATAATATCCCAAAATGTATAATTCTGATCTTAGATTTTTTATGATTTATTTATAAATACAAATGATTTTGATCATTTCTTTCTTAATCAGTATTGCATTATATACAAGGGTTGCTAATTTTGACCTGCAGCTACAGCTGCACTTCATGAGTTTCATTTTACTTTCTATCACGAGGGAAAAGCAACCAAATAGTTTTGGAGAGAGCCTTCTTCACTGCTCTACCAGTCAAATCATCTATTTCATATATGCACTTCATAATAGTCGAAGCACAGAGAAAATAATTAATCAGCGTTCACTGTTCTATCACAATGACACCTGACATCCCAAGCATTTTTATAGCTGGGATCAGGGCTTGCTCATATTCCTGGAAATCTGCCCTGGAACTAGAGAACTTTTCCCTAGAAAGATTTGAGAATACAACAAAATCCTTGCTACTTCCGGGTGTCGTCTAAACAGCAGGAATTCAAGTAGATTCCAATATTTCAACATCTTATGTCCCTGAAATCATACTTCTAAGTTCCGGAGATCCAAAAAGAACATGCCCACTAGATTCAAGAATGCAAATTCCTCGTCCGCCTCAAATGGTGAAAAGGGAAAAGCTTCTCCCTTTAAATCAATGACAGAAAAATGAATATTTGGATGAGAGGAAAATTACAAGGAAAAAGAATATTCAAGCAAGCTTCTTTTGCTCAATCTGGATAATAAAGTAAGTCGTAAAAAGAGCTCATTCCTGCACTGATGCTCACCATTTGGATCCCACGATAACATGCACAATTATTTGAATTGAAGATAAAGCAAAATGACAAAAGGAAACAAAGCAAACTATTAAGAGAAGTGGGATGGGTAGAACTCACCATGGAGGCCATTGAAACTGAATTCAATCCCCTCAAGTAGAATATCCTCAAAATTTATACCAAAAGGATTTGATCACACCGATATAACTCATGATCTATAGCGTGATTAACACAAACTTATGCTTTCGTAATCATGTGCATCATCACATTATCAACTGCATTCAATCTTGCAGTGGGCCCGCACAAAATTCTTCTTTCTTTTGTTAGATTCCACCAAATTCAATAGGAGTAAAATTTGAGTATATGCTACTAGAGAGGATTGCATTCAAACAGCCAGTAGGTCCCATTGTGAATTACACACTTCCCACGTGTAAGAACCACTAGGGTGATCGCGACTCCCAACCCAATGGGGAAGAAGGGGTAGAGTGAAAAATAATGGACAACCTGGCAGGGAGATTTGGGAATGTTCCATGGGGATAAACAGGCGCCAATTTCAACCCAGGACAAAGATACCTTTAGCCGCCAGCTTGCAAGCAATCACCATAAAAAGACCCAATGGCATGAAATACCATGCCTGATGAATCATCATGAGTTCCTGCTGGTAAAAGCCACCACTTAAATCCTCTTATCCCCAACCGCCCTTAACCCCACTGCATGCATGAAGCCAAGAATTAGAGAGAATGGATCCTCCAATTGGGTAGATATTACAGCACAAGATAGCAGGTACTAAGCCATCAAATAAGTTTCAGATAAGAAAAGTAAACCACATCTCATATACGACTCTCATTCAATTTACTGTTCTCCACATTTGCAAATAATGGCTTCAATAACTATGGGGATATGATGGTAGACAACAATGAGCCAACAAAACAAATTGTTCAAATAGCAACAGGTCCCACCCTCATTACACTCAATTTGCAAGCGAAATCAAGGGACCATTCATCTGTATGGATACAAATACCCAGTCACATTACTAACAATCTAAGTCAGATTACACATAGGTGCTGTTCAACACAAATGAAATGGAAGTCCAGGCAAGTTTTCTCTAAATATCTACGAGTGTCCGTGAGAGAGAGCCCCTCCAAATTTTTTGAGAATATTGTATAACAAAAACAAAACACCCCCATGAGAGAAACACCAGCCCTTTCCACCCCCTAAAACTGACTATGCACCCATTCTCTCCGGTTGTAGATTTCGCCCATTAGCACCCCTTAACCGCAGTCCTAGATCAGTTCCTTGCCCATTCCAGACATTAGAATCATGCAGTACCACATCTCGAGTACCTTGATCAATCTCAACCCTAATGCTCATATCTACAGTGTCCTCTTCAAAATTAAGCAGCCGGCGACCAATCAGATACCGGTCATCCCTTATAGAATTGTGTAGGTTGGTGAACCAGATGTGGAATCTCTTGGCACAAAAGCCTATCAGACCAAAGAGGAGGCATCCCAGCCAGGCAAACCGGTAGACAGCCGAGTTCACTGTCAAAGGATATCCAAGAACCGGGAATATCCCTCTTGCAAATACATAAGGCACACACAAGGCTATTAGTAGTTTCAACATGATTGGGACAACTATCTCACGCAGAACCCACAATGCCTGCAAACGCGAGAAGCCATCATCTCTTACTCTTTCAAACTTCACTCTCCAGTTCTCAGTCATGAAAGGTGGGATCTGATCCATCATAACCTGTGTCACAAGAATGACTGATGAATGCAAGACTTATTTTTCTATTTACATTTTAGGAACATTAGAACAACTGACAGATCAAATTAAGAACACACAACCAGGGAAGTTAGGCACTCAGATTTCTTTTCTACACAACTTCAAATCAAAACCCACAACATTTCCTACTAGACTAAAGGTCTATTTGTCTGCATTAGAATACATAAAAATTTATGGTCAAATAAGCTCCAGTGAAGAATTATTAAAGAGGTGGAGTGTGAATGATATGAGGTAGGGTGAAGGCATATAAGGTAGCAGTGTAAACTGTAGATAGGACATTGCCTTTCCTAGGATTTGAATTACTAAAATGATGGCTAGGTATTCATTTACCATTTTCCATTAATTCAATTTCCATTAAAATGGATTATGGGAGCTTATTTATTTGATGGTCATTTTTGTATACCAAAGACCTTCATCTTAACCACTTATGACATGAGTTCCTATGTATTATTAACCCAAATAAACATGCCTTAAATGTTCAAGATGTTGATTTTAAGACAGAAAAACAAGATATTGTCATCTATGATCGCTCTCATAGGAAGCACTTAGTGGAACAGATGGCTTATTAAATATTCAACTTATATTTTTTGGGATATAAAATGGCAACATAAATTAAAATCCACCAAAATGTTAAAAGATCTATAAAGCTCACATACAAATACAGACATAGCCATGGGCGCGGTAAAAGGGGAGACAACTATAATTTTGAATATTTAGGAGATGAATGAGTACAGATATAGCTATCCAATGATCCTATTCCAATATCTATAACATAATGACATTATTAAGGACGGAGAGATTGATAAAGATGTTGAACAAAAGACAAAGGCAAAATGATTGAAGTGCAGACTTGCTTCTTGAGTGCTTTGTGATCAACGAATGCCACCAAGATTAAAAGCAAAATTTTACAAGACAATGATTAGACCAACTATGACCTGTGAGGCAAAATGTTAACCAATCAAGAAGAAACATATGCATAAAATAGATATAGTAAGGATGAAAATGTTAACGCGGATATGTAGTAAAACTAAAAAAGATAAAAAATGAGCGCTTTCGAGAGCAATTTGGAGTAGCATCAATAGGAGATAAGATCAGAAAAACCCATCTCACAACGATGCCAATAAGAAAAAGTTTAACCAGGGAGATTGATGGCCCACCAAGGAAAAGAGATAAGCCGAAGATGTGGATGGAGATTGTAAATTTAGATTTAAAGAAGTTCAACTTATATGAAAATTTGGCTTAGGATAGATCAGAATGGAGAAAGAATTAATGAAGCAAACCCCAACATAGTTGGGACAAGGCTTTGATGATGATGATAAATTAGTAACATTCTTCTTTAGAACATTTTTTTAAATAATGAAATTATCACTGTGTAGATTCAACATTTTTTATGTTGAAACTAACAAAATTACAGTGGACTCAATATAAGTAGGATAGTAGGACATGCTAAACTAGTACTCTAATATTATCGGCGCAATACGAAGTGCTGGTATAAGCGCAGTGGTCCAGCACAGGTACACTGGGCATGTACAAGTATCCACGTATCAGAGTGATACATGTAAATGTCACTACATGTTTACCTTATAAAAGATGTCATTATAAACTATTTATAGCAAAGACAGAAAATGATTGTATAAAAACAAAAAGTACCCCTCTCATCCAGCTATTGAGAAACACAAGCCCCCAAGCCCAGTCCTCCCAAACCCAGTCCTGATACAGTAGGAAAACCGGGCTTTCATCAACCAGCACCAGCCTCGGAAGAGCCAACACCAACTTTAACAACAAGCCAATCAGCACTGGTATCACAAAAATCTGAAAATTTGAAGATGACAAGAGTGTCACAATGTCATGCGGCAAACTGATAAATAAAATTATATATCTAAGTATATATATTATGTGGGAAGAAAACCCAAACATGTTAGAGGAAAATATCTAAATCATACAATGACATTGCTTAACTGACCCAAAACATAGTTGGGACAACGCTTTGACGATGATGATGCAATGAAACTACCTACCCATAATGACAACAGTGCAGAACTCTTGGCAAAAATTGCACACCATTTCCAGACCTCAGCTAGTAGATCCGTTCCTCTCCTTGTTTGAAGGTATTCAATTGAATACCGTGCACCTGCTACAACTGTCCAAATGATGTAGCATCCAATAATGAATGTATATAGATCTGACACATGAAGCAAAAAAATATATATTAATTCCTTGTAAGCATGGAAAATGAGAATTAAACAACAGTGTCGTTATTAATTTACCATTACGCTTGATTCCATGAGTTATTAGAAAGCTAGGAATGGCATTGAACAGAGCACGTCCCAGTGAAATGGGAAAAACTATCACGGCAGAGTTGAAGAGCAGCAGGGTCATCCATGCCAGCAATAGCAAAAGCACAATGCGAAGTACAAACGCATACCTGCAAGTGTAAAACTGCTTAAGCTTCATGCCATAAAGTACATACGTAGAATAAAGACCTAACTATAGCCAACTCAATGCGGGCAGAGCTCTGAGGTATAGTCACACGAAATGAAACCACAAAACACCACATGGAAGAGAGAAGCCTATATAACCATACTGCCTGTAACTTTCATCTTTTTTTTCCTCCTTTAGGGTGCATCCAGTATGTAAAAATGAAATTACATTGTCAAAGAGCCAATAGTGAACAGAAAGGACCACAAATAAAAAGCTACTAATGGGACTATTTTCGAAAGGCACCAACAGGAGGCATAAAATACAACAATATTGGAAAAAATGTCTGCCCAATTCGACAAACAGGGTAATCCTTGAAAGGAAAATAGAAAAAGACTACCCTGGAAAGATTCCAACTTTTCTTTCACTTTTTTTTGGGTGTAATAATCCAAATTACTATTGATCAAGGTATAAAATAGAAAAGAACCCCCAAAAAAATTTCCGTAACACCTTTCAACACGTTCACAATAAAAAACCAAGTTTTCAACATTAAGAAAAAGGATCCATATGCAATCTAATTCACAAACTGAACCAGTCACAGCAACAGCAACAACAGAGTCTACCTCTCACCTTAATGAGGAGTTTTAACAGAACAATTTCATTAGAAACATTAAACATAGTATTTAAAGAAAACAATGACACTTACTCAGCATCAACCCGATCGTCACAATCAAATTCCTCCGCAACATCCATGTTTCCTGTTGAATGAATTAATCTTTCTTCCTCAGCAGGGACTGGAGCTTCCAGCTCCCTATCTTGCTGCACAGCCTCAGCTCTATGTGCTTCATGTAACTCGTCTTGTCTTGCAGCCTCCGGATTGCCATTACCCTGTCCACCATAATCCTCAGGTCTAGGCAGTAAGAAATCAGTCAAGTCAAGTGCCCAAGCAACTGCAGTAAACCATTGGTGGAGGACAGCTTTGATCGTCATTCGTGGCTTAAAATGCTCTATTGAAAACGAAATGAAGATACGATACAGGGGCATAAACACTGGACTTTCAATAACTGTGTCTGTGACACTGCCATATGGAAATATTTGTAACATTAGCATACAAGGCCATATGCAAACAAAATTTATGAAGTGTAGAACTGAAATAATCAACGAGAGTTTTACTGAAATGTGGATTACACAACTTACAAAATATCCAGTGGAAAGACTGAAGGTGCCAACCACATAGCAAGTTTGACAGGTAAGAACACAAGCATCACAATCAAACTCCCATACACGGCAAGAGAGAGCAGAACACGTCGAGCATGCTTGTGTACTGGATCATCAATTAGATCACGGAATGGATTATAGTTAGGATCAGCCGGGTCCCAGAGAAAAAACAAAACCCCATTGCGCAGAACCTATCACAAACAGAAGAACAATTATTAGGCCAACAGCACAAAGAATAAACATGACGATTATTCATCTGAAGAACAAAGTAAGTAATCAAAATAGTTTATAGAAAAGTACCCCTCGAAGAAGGCTAATGAAAATGACAATTTGTAGCATGTAAACAATTCCAACAACCCAATGTATGAGGGAGCTCTCCAAGGGGGAGACCGAAAAGAATTCAACCCTATGAGCAATTGTCGTACCAAACATCCTTAAGGTACAAACATCCAACCACCAGCCATACATCAAAGGCAAGGCTCCAAGTTCAATAACGAGAGGAAAGGCAACCTTAACCACTGTCAGTAGACATTTCATTCCGGCTAGAAATTGTCTGATAAGCGATTGAATGCCATCGGTGATTGAGGCAATCCCATAAAGCCTTCCCATTATCAAACGCTCACCTCTAGTGTAATGAATTAAAACAACAAGCCCAAGGTAGAAGAAGACCACACAAAATATGAATATGTATCCAACAGAGAGTGTGGCTAAATCAGAAAGTTGTGAGGCTCCAAAAGCTGTAGCCTTGAACAAATCTGCCAATACTGATCTGCTAACACTGCTGGTGACCTCATCCAATCCAGTGGCATTTAAGTCCTCCGCAACCACCTCAGCAGCATCACCAAGAATACCCTTACCATATCCACCAAATGAAAACTTCGTTGTGGCAGTTAATGCACTTTTCACAGTAGTGTTGGCTAAAGAAAGGAGAGGCCCAGTGGGTGGCATGGTTGCTGACAACACTAGAGTGGAAGTTGAGAAAAACCAAGATAGATAATGAAGGACTATTCGTCCTATTGAGCAGGGAAACAAAATCACAACACCAAGGAATATTGCATTACTTGCCAGAACCTGTATGAAAAGGATGTAGTTCAAAACTCAGAACCAATACTTTGCATGGTACAACACAACTTGCTCGCATATCCAGATTGTATAATTGCTATATCTCACCAATCAAGACACACATAATTTTTTTTTTGTAACCTATGTAGCTCCTCAAACCAGATCTGGAATGGTCATAGATTGACTATTAACAACATAAGTATATCTGCACCAATTCAATTTTCTTCAACTTTCTCATGCTACATGGCAGGTCAGCCCTCACACACACCAACCCTGGTACCTCTCCCCAAGCAGGAAAATAATGTAAATCATCATGAAGATTATGTGGAAAGCCAGATCAAATTTCTTTGGTTTGCCCTCTACTTCTAGTCAAGCAATGACTAGGTTAAGATTAAATGTCATGATCTGGTCCTTCTCTAAGTAGTTCTTTTAAATTGATCATTAATTAGAGGCTTGTGCAAAATTGCTATAAAAAAATTTTCCCAGAATTGAGGCAGTTCTCTCAACCTTTGACACTGGTACTTGGAAGGCAAAAGCACAATGTTTTTTTTTTTCATTTTTTTTTTTTGTGGTTTAAATATATTGTATATCAGAAAGTAATAGCTCACAGTAAAAATAGAATGGCAAAACCAATGATTTAAAAGAGCGAATGCATTATAGAACTAGTTTACCATATCCCAAGTTTTGAGAAAATAGCAACTCAAACAAAAAGGCTACGTAAAGTCACACAGAGGGCACTTGCATTAGCACTTCAAATTTTCCTTTTTTTCATTAAAACCACAAAATGCAAGTGCAAAACCAGTAAATCATCTGGAACTCAATCCCACAACCAACTCCTCAAAAAGGAGGTGCCTGATCAACATGTTACTTGATGTTTAGTGGCTGCACAATAGGCAGAATACCACTATATTTATCTATTTAATCCCCAAGAATCCTCAGTTTCCCTTGAAAATACACATATTGCACCTTTTCTTAGACATGGATTCTTTCCATCCATTCCTAAAAGAGGTTAGTCCGATGAATTGACGCAGCACGAGAAAGAAGAATAGCCAATGGGCTACTCTTCAAGCCAAAAGCTTAGGGATAAGGATCCATAGATCGAAAAAATTCTAGTCTCACACCAAAAGACAAAACACCAACAGAAATTCTCAAGGAGAAATTTTGTTAATCAATGCATAACTTGTCCCTAAGAAGGGATTACAATCGTTTATATAGATTCCAACTCTAATCTATTCTTGGAAACAATCCTAATTAAAATAAAAGTCTAAATCAAATAAGATTCCTAACATAAAACTTTTTAACAATTCTCATGCAATCCCTAAAATTTAGCTACTAATTAAATATGCTGCATGATCTGAAATTCTTCTTTTATGGGCTTCAATGGGCTTGGGCCCATGGCTGAAACTTTTGGGCTTGTGGCTGAGCCCAACAGGCTGGCAGACCTTGGGTCTAGCCTGCATCATGGATTTAAGAAATAAATCCAAGTGAAACAAATCCAGATAATTTGGTCACAAGATCAAAACTATAAGCATATTAACCAGTCCTTAACTAACAAACCAAGCAATTCAAAATCAACAAACTAAGCAAATGGAGCAAAAAAAAAAAAAAGAGAACACTGAGATAAAGAGGTGTACAGAGTAAATCGTTAGAGACCTAAGCAATAAATGAATCAATTTTGACTACCATGCCAACTGAATTGCAATTTTCAACAAAGAAATTAGCAATCCAGGGTCACCCTATAATGTGATGTACATCTCCATAACATTCAGCAATTAGAACAACATGCATTATCAAGGAATAAACAAATCCAATAATTACTTGTAGTACATCTCAAAGAATCAGACGGTTTTAAAAGCAGTTCTACTGCTAAAGTCCCAGCATCTCACTCATTGGGATTTCAGTGAAATTCCTGGTCTTCAAACCAGTATAAGAAAAGAAGGAAGTTTGCTATAAAAAAAAAAGTCCCAGAATCTGCAATAGCATTTTCATCATCCACAATATGCAGCATGGTTATGAAAACCATCCAAGTTCAAGTTAAATAGGAAAAGTCAACTTGAATGTGGCAGGAGCCAAGTCAAGACAACAAGCCCTAAAATTATAGATTCATTGAAGTATAATTTTCTTTTTCTTTCCTTTTTTTTTACAATTTTTCATATTTTTTAAAGGTTATTGTACGGTGCAACATAGCCTAACTCGGCAAAGTCCCCTGCAACTTGACCAAGTCAATTCAACTCAAGGTTGACCATGTCATCTTGAGTCTGATTTTTAAAATTTCCCTAACAACCAGTAGTACGACAAGAAAAGGAAAGTGGTTTATCAGTACGCCTCATTCGGCATTACTATAATCACAACACAGTAAGCAGTGAGCAAAATCATTCTTGAAAACAAAAAGGAAAGGAAAGAAGCAAAAAAAAAAAAAAAAAAGATTCACATTTTTTTCCTTGTTAATATCAATGCATATAATCCAAATATTCAAGATGAGTGACTAAGGGATAACAGAACTAACTCTGGTTTCTGAAAAAGCAAGACAAACTTTGAATGCTCCATTTACGAGTCAAAAGGTTAGACAAAGTTGATATGTCCATATATTTGCACTGAGATCTTGTTCTACATTACGATTTTTACATCTGGTCCATTTAGGCAGAGAACAATTCCTGAACAAACATTAGAAGGATGCCAGATGGAAATCAGAAAACTATTGCAAGGATGAAAAAAACACCATCAACATGCCAGGTAGGAAAAACAAAGAATCAAAAGCACAATTAAAAGCAGAAGGAAAAAATGGACTCACAATAATAGCATTTTCAACTAGATGAAATAATGGCCCTTGCATGCCAACAAGATCATCAAAGTGTACATCTTCGGCCGCATTTGCATCATCCAGGCCATCAAACATCTGCTCAACCTGTGCCTCAAGATCTGCAACCTGCACCTCCAACCGGGCTGCTACATTTTCTGCATTTCTTCTGATTAATCCTGCTTCAGCTCCAGCATCTTCAACATACCCATCACCACCCTGCATCCTATTAGCTGGACCAGGAAGTCCCCTCACTGCACGGGCACCATGTCTGCCATGGCCATCATCTTCTCTCTCAGCTTCCTGGCCTCCAAGTTCTCTGAGATGTCTAAAGTAATCCCTCAATGAAGTAGCGCCAAGAAATATAAAGACAATGCCGGCAGAGAGTAGGAGCCCATGCAAGCAGTCTTGGAAAACCAGAGTAGCAGACTTGTGGCTAAAGAAAAGTGTCTGTGCTTCTCCAAGACTCCTCACAAATGTAAGCCGCCACATCCAAAATGTGATGAAAGGTATAATAAGAAGCCAGACAGAAAGTACAAAAGCAAGGCGCAGGAACAACTGGAGAGCACGGCATGCTTTCATTGAAATGCCAACCACAAACTCATGAAAAGGCAGCCTTGCTGGAGCATTATCAGCATAAAGAAGGGAAAAGGAAAATGCATGTTTGCACACCTGCAAATTATTCAGTCAAGTCATCATCAGTGGTGGAAGCAGGACTTTCTTGTAGAGGGGGCAAGCAATAGGCAATCTATAATATTTTTTTATATTTATCAATTTATTACTAATTTAAAAATATTTTTTAATTCTTTTAATAATATCAGAATAAATTTTCAAAATATGAAAACCCCAAACATTTTCTAACACATAAATCCTCAAAACTTTGTACAAGCAGTTAAAATGCGGAAATAATAGGGTTCACTAATAATGAATCCAAACTGCTCAAAAAAAAAAATCATTTTCTCCTTAACAATCAAAGTAGAAACCACACCAGATTGATCACATGTATATCAATCCACCACTACTGAATAATAAAAATCATTTGACTGGTTATACATGATCGTTTGATAGTCCACAATGCCTATAGTAGGCACAGAAGGCCGAAAGGACAGCATTTAAAACCAATCAACGAGCCATGAAAAGATTTTTTTGAATAGTATGAAACGATGACTCTAAGTAAATGATATGATAATGCAACAAAAGTAAGGATTCCATATCCTTTAATTGTCTCGCTCATGATGCTTTTGTGATGTGTGCGGTACTTCATAATTAGGCCAACTATTGAATATCCGAACCTCTCAAAATAAACTCTCCCCCCATAAGTGGAATTTTCCAAATTTTGATTTGATAGGCATGGACCTAGCAATAAAATTGAGCATGTATGACTAAGGATGTCATATGCGCAATCATAAAATGGGACCATATTCTGTTGGTGTAAAATTCAGCATTAGCCCAATGATGTAGAGGACCTTCTTTTTTAGTGGATCATACTTTCAATAGGCGGGCCATATGGTAGAGTTCCACACCCCTCATTGTAGAATGAGTAAGCCTCAAAATTAAAGGGTAGACTCAAGTCCCATCAAACTGGGGTCAACTTAATATTGTGTTCTGCTCATAAAAAAAAACATGAAGGCTAGCACAGTATTTTTAACCTATGAACATATGTACAATATAGTTCTTGCCACGTGGGTCTCACTTGGATGCTTTCATGTCGGTGGGGATAAGATGGATGGAAATATATATTTATGGATAAGAACCATGCAAAAAATAGCCCACCAAATCATCCTAGCCCATGATTTAACTTTCCTGAAACTTTAATGGCCTTTTCAGTATAGATTCTTTATTTTTTATTTTAGATACAACCCATCCGTGAATCGTCGTCATCATCAAAGCCTTATCCTAACTATGTTGGAGTCCACTACATGAATTCTGGTTGTAAATGCTTTGATGAGCATAAAACTGAGCATAGTGCCAGATATTGGCACTTACATGATTAAGGCCGTTTCTCTATGCTTCGAATCCCCGATTTTCAGCTCAAGTAAAATACTAACATTTGTCGAAATCAGAACGCATGTAAATGAGAAACACAAAATCTGACTACAACAATAAGTGATATTTACAAATATAGAAGAAGGGTATTTCCTGACGGTTCCTTATACGTCAGCAACAAAAGTGTTGGCAGCAACAAATCCAAACAAACCCGGACTGCAAAATCATTGAGTCTTGAACAATCCAAACATTCCCCAACTCCACCACAAACATACAAACAAAGAATGTAAAGAAGAAAAAAAAAAAGCACAGAAACCAATAAGCCCAAAATAGACAACAGATCATAAGAAACAGACGACAAAACCCTAATGCATAAAAGAGGGGGAAAACAAAGTAGCTAGGGGACGGGCACAAGGAGGAGGAACGAAAACCTCGCAGCAGTGGCGCTTGTTGGTGAGGTTGAGCCACTGAAGGAGGCAATCTTGATGGACGAATTTGATGCTGCCGCGGCAGGCGCAAGGGTACCTAAGAGGGTTGTCGGCATCGCCGGGGTTGCGGCAGATCCTGCAGATGTCCCCTTCCTCATCATCTTCCTTGTTATATCCATTGCCGTGCGAAGTCGATGAAGAAACGTCCTGCAAATCGTTCAAAGGGTAGTGCGATTGGAGAATCGAAGGAGAAGGTGTTGCGGTCCCCATCGAGAGGGTTCTGTTGGAATCGTGATGGGAAATGGAAGCGCTGGATGCCCCCACCCCCTCCTCTGCTTCTTCTATATATTCCATCTGTGTAACAACAATGCAATCTCAAGAAGAAGAGGAGGGAGAAGCAGGGGATAAAATGGGGATGGGAAGTTGTGGGGCGTCAGAGGAAAAGGGCGGGCTTTTTCCTTCCCGGGATGGAAATTTGGAGGGCGTCAGAGGAGAAGTGCGGGCTTTTGCCCTTCCCGGGCCTCAAAACTCTCATTCCAATTTTCACGTGAGTCCTCTCTTGATTTTCGCAAAAAAATTTCTTTTGCTTCTCAACAAAGCCTCAAGTTTTTACCTTTTTTCAAAATAGGACACAAGTTTTAAACTTTTCAAATGAATCCCTATGTTTTTTTTAGTAAATTCTCAATTAAAAACATCGGGCAATCTAAAGGTTTTTTCTTTTGTGACTTTTTCCATTAATTTTTGGAAATACCAAAATTACCATAGTTTCAGCAACCAGCAGCCACTATATGTAGAAAGCCGATCACTTTGGAGAGCTAATTGTCCTTAATCATTGTGAGGATGTCAAAGAAGGAAACGAAGATAATGCAGATGAATTGAATGAGAAATTTATTTCAATAGAGGGAGATTTGGACATGTTTAAAATTTTTGGAGGAAATAAGTTATTGAAAAATAACTTTAAATAGATGAATTCACTTTACTTTACTCCTTATTTATCCAAACTGGTCTGGGTTTTTTTTCTTTTTAATAGCTGGTGTTAAACGCAAAAACTAGTTAGATAGATCATGTCTCACCATAATTCTCATGAATCATGGCATTACCATTGACACGTCTTAATAATTGATATATATAAATATTTATAGGGGCCGGCTCTCTTAAGTTCATTCTTAGGGTAAGATAAGCTCAAGTGTGTGGTTCACATAGGTAGGGTCTGGGGCCCACGTGTTGATGGGGATGAAGGGATTTAAAAGACTCCTTGAGACCCTTCTCTCTAAAAAAATTTAGCCTCAATAGTGGTTTTTGTCATCTCCTTCTGGGCTTCAAAATTTTAATGGTCAGCAGTCCATTTGAATCTGTGTACAGTCAATTCAATGGTCTAGTAAATTGAAATTTGACAAAAAATTGGTAGATATGTGGAATTTAGTTAAACTTTTAAGGCCCAAATGGAGATGATTGAAACCACGGTTGGGACTAATTATTTACAGAGAGGAGGGTCACGGGGAATCCTTCAAAGGCTCCCATCTCCATGTGGGTCTCCAGGTGGGCCTCACCTATATGAACCACACACTTGAGCTTATCTACCCTAAGCTTGAGCTTAGGGGTCATTTGTTAATTTCACATGTGATGTGAAAATGCTTTACATATGTAAATGACTCATATGCAAATTACTTACATGTGAAATATAATTTTTATTTGTTATTTTCATACCCCTTCAAATGTGAATCTAATTACACCTAATGGCTTATATGTATTTTTGATATTTCTCAAGATCCATGTTGAATCAACACCTAAAATTTGACTTCTTAGCTGAAAGTGACCTTTTGAACAAGATTAATGGTTCGGATCATGAAAATTGGGCCACAAAATCCCAGAAATTAAGATTAACGACCTGAATTGTTTTATAAATATCTCACAACGTAAGATGATACAACGGTTGAAATTTTGTACCATAGTCGTTTTCATCATTTTAAATATGTTGGACGGTTCAGATCTTGCATTTGAATCATACAAGATGTAAAAATTTTAAAAAAACGGACTAGGTATGCATCTAGTGGCTGAAATATTCTTTTTAAGATATCTTAAGATCTATAATGAATAAACCTATAACTTTTGACATCGTAACTAAAAATGGCATTTTGAATGAGATTAACGGTTTGGATTGCCATAACAGGGCCCACAAAATCACATAAATGAAAATCAACGACCTAATTTGTATCATCAATATCTCACAATGTAAGATGATTCAACGGCTAATTTTTTGCACAATAGTCGTTATTGGCATTCCAAATGTAATGGACGGTTCTTATCATGATTTGGGTAGCCAAAAAGTTAAAAAAATAAAAAATAACAAGTGTGTTGGGCATGATGCACTATTCATATATGTACTAGTGCCTTTTGTATAGATAGCTGTGAAACTGTTTCACAACTATTGAGGTGTGAAAAGTTTTAACCCTTTTTGCATCTTATTTACACACTAAAATCATATATATAATTTACACACTATATATGTAAAATGTAAAAACAAATATGAATGTGTGAAACCATTTCACATGTGTAGTGTTTACTTACGTAAATGGCAAAAAACAAACAACCCCTTAGGCGAGACCAGCCCCTAGAGTGCAACTCTTGAATCCGTTCATCTTGAAAGGGTGAATGGCATATAGGAAGTTTGGATGGTCCATTTGGATTAGTGATGAGGGGAGCCCCACATCTTAAATGGTCCATCTAGATTAGTGACTAGGAGGGACCCATGTTATATATACCTATAGGGAGATATTGTCCTATTCTCTTCCTCTAAAACCGACTGCATCCACTTCTAATGCTGATTGTTAGTGCAATACAAAAATGAAACTTTTCTGGGCAGCCCATAATACAAGTACTGATCCCACAATCAATACGCTAATGCTTTGACATTGGCATCTGGGTATGACCCTTGGAGCTCCTAACTTTGTCTAACAAAGATACCTTTCAATTCTGCCTCTCACTTCACATCTCAGCAAACCATTCCATCAACATCATCATATAATTTTACCACTAGACTCGTGAAGAGTCCTTGATTTTTAATAGATATAATAGACTTCAAGTACCATGTTGGGCTATATCTATTAAAATAAGCATCATTTGTTTTTTTTAATAATCCAAAGTATTTTCTGACAGGCTAACCTAGGAGCCTTTGATCCTAAGCCTGAGGGCCGAGGGCCGAGGGACTCTTGATTCTAAGCAGCTCGAGCACTAATTTTTAATAGCACATGCAAATCCTCCTATTCACATGCACCAAGTAAAACTATGAGAGATGACCAACGAAAGTTCATGTTCAACATAATGCCTCTCCACTTTCTAAGGCGTAAAATCCTTATCCAACTAAGTTATCACGTATTGGCTATTAGAATAAGCACCATTGACTAGTTCTTACATAAATGGATATATGTCATGCATATGTATTATAGCTTATTCATCGATATATCTGGGAAAAATGATGAATTTATAATAATAATAATAATAATAACAATAATAATAATGCAAATTGAATCGAAAATGGGGAATATAGGATTGTCCTGACGGATAAAACACATGCTCCTGTCCCACAACTCCACCTAAGGAGTGATCCCTGAGTAGGTTTCCTTCCTTCTTTCATATACCTGTACTACTAGGTGGTGGGTTTATGTCTTGTATTCCGATTTAACCTGATGAGTCCACTGGATTAGCCAGGGACTGGTTTAAAGTCAAGGGTATTTTGGTAATTATACCGGTCCTTTCTTGGTGGCCAAAAAAGCGAAGATTATATATGTGTATAGTTTGTAACCCTAGATTTTGTTTTGAAGAGAGGTGAAAGCTCTCTTGCCCGTAGTGTTCCCACACGACGTAGGTGAGACGATGTGAGAGAACGAGTCTCTGTATGTTTTACTTATGATAATTGTAACACTCCGACCCAATTTGATTCGGATTAGTGAGTAATTGCGTGCGATTTTGTCGTTAAGTGTGTTTTGATTTTGCTTTTCTTTGGTTTTGAGTCATGGAGAGATAGTTTGGGTTGAGTTGACCTGGTTTAGGTAGTTCAATCCCTTTTTCGTAATTTTGGCTTTTGATTGACTTTGTCAGTTTTGCGTCATTCTGACGTCATCGCGTGTATTTCGTTGAGCTTGTCGATCTTCGTAACTGTCTTGGATCCGAATGATTTCGTTTGCTCTCGTTGGATCGTCAGTTGACTAAAACTGACATTTGTGTAATCTGTTTGGACTTATGTGTAACTTGGACTCATGTTTATAAATATCTTACCTACCACAATTATTTCTCTCGATCGACAGCAGCTTGTCTCTCTCTCTCTCTCGTTCGGCTCTCTTTATCTCTTTCCTTCTCAGTCTCTGTTTCGTAGGGGAAGAAGAGAGGAGCCAAATTGGTGTGTGTTCCCAGTGGACTGAGCCAAAGCAATGGTCGCGTGTGTGTGAATTCCGTCTGTGAGGCAAGTATAAGCACAAGTAGCATGAACACCGATTGGTATTGTTTTGAGTGTTTGTATCTTACTCTTTGTTGTATGCATCAGTGTTAGACAGCCCTCTTGAGTCAGTTTTGCTGTTATTTTCCTGTTTTCAGTCGAAAGGTTCATTTTCTGTATGTCTGTAACTGTTTCAGAAAATGACTCAGTGCACTCACAACTAAACCGTGAAATGTGCTACGACTGAGCCGTGACATGGCTTATGGCTAAGCCGAGACCCAGCCGTAACCCTAACCGTAGAACAATACAGGGTGACATCTGAAATAACTGAGAGTTGGCAAATTGCTACTCTTCTACGGCCCAGCCTGATCTAAGCCGTACATTGTCCTACGGCTAAGCCGTGAACCAGAATACGGCTGCGCCGTAGAGTAAATTACGGTTGAACCGTAAATGCGGATGAACGGTTTGGGGAACCTCGGCTCCGCCGTAGTGCAGATTACGGCTAAGCCGTAAGATGCCTAAGGCTAAGCCGTAAGGTCACCTACGGCTACACTGCATCATCCTGAGAACTGAATAAAACGACTAGGCTTAAGAAAGAGACCATATATGACTTTCATGTTAGAATGTAGCTAACCTGAACATGCCCAATGGAATGTCTGAATGACATGAATGATCTCGAGGGCTGTGAATCATTCATGCCCGTTATCCAGTTGTTTAGCACCTCTCCATAGGTGTTGGTTTAAGGGACTTCGGTGCACATTCCAGCTACACTGCAACACTAGACAATGGTGCATCGGATAACTTAAAACTACATCAGCATGCACGGTTAGAAACACTGGATATATAGGTTAGGATTGGCTTGTAATTGACCTTGATCAATCACAATACTCTGATTTGTATAGCATCTTGACTTCGGTTATGCCCTCTTATGTGTTCTGCGCTGGACCTCTCGATTCTGTGGGAAATGCAGCAACCCCAGAGCGAAGCCCGGGCGGGACCATTCTATTACGGTGTTTTTATCGTTGCTCCGGTAGAGTACTTGAGTCAGTGATTAATTGTTATTAGTACTCAATTGTCAGTGCTTCTTTTATTGTTTATTCGCATTCAGTATCAGTCTCAGTATATGTGATGCACTTCCTATTGTTCGTTTAGTGTGATATGTGAGATCTGTATGTGATATGATTGACTGATTGAGGTGCATCATCCGATTTGATTGTGATTGGTATATGGCACTACTGAGCCTCAGCCTTAGGATGCCCGACGGGGTTGACTCTGGTTTAGTTTATGTGTTTGCCTCTGCAGAGTATTCTGTCCTGGGACTCCGGACCCCGGGAACTAGAGACTCATGCGTACCCTAGCCCGATCGCTGGTGTTCTCATTCTGACTGCTCTCGAAAGGGAGAATATGGCCAATGCAGTAGCCACTTTGACTGTTATCTGTTTATAATTCTGATAGCATGCTTATTCATTTGCACAATTACTTAGTATACGAACATGCTTATTATGGATCTTGCATTATAACTATTGCTCATTGTTAGACATAATTTATGTTATCTTCTTGTGGCTTATATTTTGCTAAGTCATTGTACTTATGAGTTGTTATTGGTGTTGCAGGCTCAGATCCCTCTCTCGATCCTGCGTCGGTCAACCCGACTCCAGGAGAGGCTCGCGAGGCCCCCTCCGACCTAGAGGAGTGGACTTGATCCATCCTCCAAAGTACGGTTTGCATCATTTTGTTTTCCCCATTCATTTGAGTTTGGGTCTATTGGGGGATTTTTCTGTAACTTGTACCGTGGGCTTGATTGATATCTGTATTTTGATTTTTATGAGCCCTCTTTATTGTCCTACGTTCTTGTAATTGTTCTTGTCATCAGTTAATGCTTTTGTAATCCATTATGTCCTTTGGTATGTTGTGGTATGCCTTGATACGTACAGCTTCCGCGTACATTGTTTGCACGTGTGAATGATCCCTTGTGTGCGTATGCTTGGACGAGGTCTAGGTGTACATGCACGGGAGTACGTGTGTCATTGGTTAGACTTTCTCTGACCACCCCGGTCCCTGGGCTCGGGTTGTGACAATAATGAAGATTATCGTCTCTGTGCCCGTGGATGTAACTCTATTTGGGTGAATCATGTAAATTTCCGTGTCTCTTCTTGTGTGGCTGTTTGATTGTTGATCTTGTGATTGATGTATATGTACAACGGGTGATGTCAAATTCACAACAAGTGGTATTAGAGCCAAAGTGTTGTTCCTTGGGTTTCTGAGCGAGGTGGAGATCGCTCAGTGGCTTGGAGTTTGTGCGCATGAAGATCGACTAATTAAATCCTTGTCGAAGGGTTCGGATCTCTGTTTGCCTAAACAGAGAAGAAGAGGGACTGCGTTCTTTCTGTTGCCACACTTTTGCTGCTTGCAAAACATCGAATAAGAGAAGATCTCAGAGGGTTCGGTAAGTATTGGTGCATTGCCTGAGATTGGATAGAGATTAAAAAAAATCAATTGCTGCGGAGAAAAATAGATTAAAGATCATCTCTGATTTTGATAGGCTACGGATCCAAGAAGAAGAGAACTGGGGACGACAAGACAGAGAAACAGAGGAGAGAATCTTGTTTTTTGAGCAGATCGGAGAAGAAGAGATCAAAGAGATTCAGATCCAAAATTCTCGAGATTCAAATTCGAAGTTCTCACAAAGAGATCAGGTATGGATCAAGACCATAAGGTGGGCCCATGTTGTTTGGAATCAAAGAGCGAGAAACCGCTGGGAATCCGGACCCTCTCACCCCTACGCAACCATCGTCGACTGAGAAGAACGCCGTAGAAGGGGTTGCTGCCAAATCCCGTGTGCTGCCACCGTCGCTGTCGCGGCCACTCGAAAGGCACGGCTAGTGTCACCGCCTGAGGAGATGACTGTCTCGGATGCCCCTCCGCTGCCGCTGCTGCCCACTGGTAGGGCTGTCAATTCGGCCCTTTAGTGAGGGGGCCCGGCCCGGCCCGCAAAAGCCCTCAAAACGAGGGCTTATTTTTTTCATTTAAAGCCCGAAGGTAGGGTAGGGCTCTATTTTTAAAAGCCCGCATCTAGAGGGCTGAGCTTAGGCTTGACTAATTAGGCTCGAAGGGGCCCGGCCCAGCCCGTTGTCTATTAAATTGTAATATAAAATATATAATATCCACAATGACTTTGAAGATGATTTGGTTTATGATGCACCTACCAAAACATTGTCAAATGTGGATAAAGTTAATTTGGTAAAGAAATTTAATGAGTTTGAAGATGATTTTTTAGCTTTTGATGAACAAATGACTCAAATAGTTGTAGAGGAAAAATTGGAATTAGATTTTTATTTGGAGTAGCCAAGGGATAAATCTGAAAATTTCAATATATTGGATTGGTGGAAAGTTAATTCAACAAAATATCTAGTTATCTCTAGAATGGCTTGTGACATTTTAGCAATTCCTATTTCTACATTTGCTTCTGAATCAACATTTAGTATGGGAAGAAGAGTATTTGATCAATATAGGAGTTGTTTAAAATCTGACATTGTAAAAATCTTAATTTGCACACAAGATTGGATACGTACGCAGCAACACAATGATGTAATACATTCGATGGTCTTTTAGATATTCTAAAAGTAGATTAAATAATTAAATAAAGAATTATTGTTATTTGTTATATATTTATTATCATTTATAGAATTATTATTATCCACCTTATGTTTTATATTGTAAAAATGATTTTATCCCACCACCAATGCCTTCAAAAAAAGTTTTTAACTCCGCCATGCTGCCTTTTGCATTGCATTCCCGACCCTTAGCCTGGGCAAAAGAGGAGGCTTTGTATAAAGTTGGTTGGTGATTGTGGTATAGATTGTTGCATATAAAAGATTTATTTCCATTAAAGAAAAAAAAATTCCCTTTCTTTTGGCCCTGGCTCGGCCCTAGCCCTTGAGGGTTGGGTAAGGGCCTAAAAATTATAAGCCCGCAGTAAAAGTCGAGGGCTTTTGCTCAGTTAGGCCCCGCCCGCATATATGAGGGTAGGATAAGGGCTTACCTAAGCCCGGCCCGGGCCCGGCCCTTTGACAGCCCTACCCACTGGACATCGCCGGATCCGAATCGTTGCTACCCTTTCCTTGTTCGCCTCACGGTTCCTCACTACTGCAATCGAGGAAGAGGAGATCTTTATTGTCCTTGTTGCAGAACAGGAAAGGAGGGAGGAAGAAGATGCCTGGGAAGTCCAGGCCGGTTCCAAGTCGGTTGCAGTTCCGGTTGGGTCGTTCCGACCTGATCCGTTGTGGATGAAGCAGCCCAGTTCAAGGGAATGTCAGGTCAGATCAGACTTGACCTGTTAAGAGCAGAAGCCCAATAGCAGCAATTCTGGGTCAGTTTGGGTCAGGCCAACCTGACTCGTGCACACAAACCCAGCCTAGCAATGTCAGTCAGTTTGGGTCAGGTCGGACTTGACCCGCGTGCCCAGAGTCCAGCCCACCGCCATAAAGCAGGTTCAGTTTCAGTTCAAGTCGGGTGGACCTGGACCAGTTGTAGAAGCCCAGTCAGTGTCAGCACACGTCAGCAGAGGAGGTCAACAGATAGGTTTGACCAGATTCAACAGCTGAAATTGTTTCTGCGATATCTTGATTGTCCGATGTCTGATCGGAGATCCGTTTGCGCATACGGACTCGTTTCGAGCAGATCTACGCAGTGGAAGAGGGTGATTGGCTGTTTGGCAGTCAACAAGGAGATTTCACCGATCAGAGCGTAGAAACTTATTTCTGCGATATCGAAGTCATTCGGACTCGGATTTCAGATCCGTTTCTTCCAGCATGCTCGTATTAACGAGATCTACAGCTTGGTGCATAAGTCTTGAAAAGAGAAGATCTGAACAGATGTGGGTTCATGTCAGAATCGGGTCAACTCGACCTGGTTGTTATTGCAAACCCAATAGTAGAAGTCGCTGGCCTAATTGCGAAGGGTTTGCTGATTCAAACGAAGTTGTTTGTTTGGGGTTCACATGCTTTTCGGATTGCATGTAATGTTATTCATCTTGCCAGAGTCAGGCTAATGAAGAAGCAGCAAGGAGGAGCTGATGCATCAGCAGTTGTCAAATATGTGTTTGATTGATCGGAGGCCAGGTCAAATGGAGTTTTTTACTGCTCGGAGGCAGAGTTTGTTCTGCAATTGTGAAGTCATCTAGACTTATATTCCCTATCTATTTTGCTTACATGCTTGTGGTGGTTTGATCTTCATAGTGATGTTGAAGATGGGGCAGGATGGTGAGTAATTTAGATATCGATATCACTCAGATTTGTCAATGGATTCGAGCTTTAAGTTCAAGGTGAAGTTTGACGAGAAGATGAACTTTGCTCAAAGTTCGTGTGCTGGTTTAACATGTCAAAGTGTTGAATGAAGAAGTCTGCATCATTAGTGCAATGACGTACCATTCAGCAAGGTACGTGAAGACATTGCCGGTTTTATCTCTTGGTGGCTCAAGTTGTGCGGAATTCAAGCCAAGGTGAAGATTGTTGGGTTTATGTCTTGTATTGCGGTTTAGCCGGATAAGTCCACTGGGTTAGCCAATAACTGGTTTAAGGTCAAGGGTATTTTGGTAATTGTACAGGGGCTTTCTTGGTAGCCAAGAAAGCGGAGACTGTATATGTGTATAGTCTATAATCCTAAATCTTGCACTAAAGAAAGGTGAGAGCTCTCTTGCCCGTGGTGCTTCCACACCACGTAGGTGAGACGATGTGAGAGAATGAGAGTCTCTATATGCTTTACTTGTGATAGTGAAGATAATCGTTTCTGTGCCCATGGATGTAGCCCTGTTTGGGTGAACCACGTAAATTTTCGTGTCTCTTCTTGCGTGGTTGATTGATTTTTAATCTTGTGATTAATGTATGTGCACAACGGGTGATGTCAAATTCACAACACTAGGTCAGCCTAACAATAAATAAATAAATATTTCAACCAAGTGGACAATGCTGCAGAGGACCCCATGTGCCGAAAATTGAGGGTAAATTTCAGAGTCAGTCATTTATTTAAATGAATCAAGGATGCTAACTAGCCTCCACAGTCCACACAAAAACATTGCCGGCGTACAAAAATGGATTCGTTTCGTCGCGCCACATTCAACCCCGGCTAGTGGACCCCTCCATGTATATGGCATAACTATAAAGTAGGGCCTCTGCTATATTAGGTTTTTTATATAAATAGAAGGGGTACACCGCTTGGCTTGCATAGTGGCATGAAAAAAATTAACCATGGAGGATTCACCGAGGAGATGTGTGTGTGAGCAGCTTTATAAATCAATCCTTAAAATCCATCTCTTAAATCGAAACCAAATAACCAGTGCCTATCGTTGTGCAAAGGCAAGTGTCACTCAAATCAGAGCAAACCTCACTGTTAAACCATGTAAAATGTATGATTAAATCATATGTTCCCCACGTGATTAATTTAGCATGACCCACTCTTAAATCGGACTAAAATTTGTCCCATTAATAAATCAATTAGCTTTATTTACAGTGGTTTGGACTTGTTATTGGCTCCAGAGGTGCAGCCATTGAAAGGATCTGGATTCATTACCAGCATTTGCAACCATGGTGGTTTTTCAGCACTAATAAACCGAGTGACTTAACAATGTAAAACTTAGAAAACTCTACAAAAGATGTGTGCTGTTGCATTGCTATTGGTTATATGTTCAGATGAAAAGATATATTCCCTCATCTAACCTTTTGTGATCAATCCTAAGTCTTGCTCCCTTCGAACTCAGAGCAATCCTCCAAATTTACACTTGCATATGAAGCAATCTATAAACCCTTTACTCATTCGCTTACTATGGATTGTGGTAGATCTTGTCGAGCCCGGATCTTTTAATTTTGGGCCGGTTCAGTTGTTGAACTTGGTGTCGAGTTTAGAGGGCTAGACGGATATTTGTTAGGCCATTTAGATGTTTGGGTTATTGCACTTTGGATATTTTGTGAGTAGAACCCATCAGTGATGGCCTGGTCAAACCTTTTTGGGCCGGGCCCCAAACCATTTAGACCTTTGTAGACCAAAAGCCTTTGGAATTGCACAAAACCATTTATAAGAGAGAGAGTCTCTTTTCTGTAATTAGAAGAAACCCCTCCAACCCTAAGCCACCATAACCCTTCAATTATTTCATTCCTCTTTATCCTCATTCTTTTTCTCTTGTACAACCAACCTTGGCCATCCTCAGAAAGCCAGTCTCCCAAGGTGAAGAGGCTCCCCTACAACATCACCTCTTCATCATCTTCCTCTCCCTCCATCTCGATAGCGCCTTCCACAAATGTAAGCATTTGTTTTTCAACCACCATTGGATCTTTTGTTTCATTTAGGGCAAACATTGATGCGTTAGAATGGCTGTGTTGAACGTGGGTGTGTAAGAGGTCTTGTTCAAATAGTCTGGGACCAGAGAGGGGATTTGTGCTCAGAACATCCTCTGCATCTTCCGATTTGAATTTGACTATGGACAACCCAAGGCAGGTGGATAACTACAACTAAGGGTTTAACAATGGTTCCTTTTAGATTAGTATTGTTTATGAATGCAAGTAGTGGGTTTAAAGTATTTGAAAACCTGCAAATTGGTTGTATATTATATAGGTTGTTGTTTGGATGAAATGCCCAAAATGGGCAAGACCGTGTGCACTTACGCCTAAGTCATAGGCTTAGCCTACGGCTCACATTTTAGAGAATAGTTCTTAGGCTTAATATACTGCGGCGAGCCTTACGGCTAGCTATAAATGCCCTTACGGTTAAGCTGTAAGAGAATTTACGGCTAAGCCAGCTCAGCCGTAAAATGAATTACGGTTAAGCCATTAGTACCCAGTAACTTCCACTTAAATTGGCAGTGAAATAGGTTAAGCTAGTTGAACTTGATTGAAGAATCCAATGGCTTGGATTGCATGACAGGTAAAGTGACCTCAAGTAAGTAACTTTTAAGGTGTAGATCACTTAACCCAATATCATGTCCGACGGTTAATTAATAAATATATCAACATGAGATTTAGACTGAAAAACATGATGTGTTTCGTTCTTAAAGGAGAGTCAATTAAGTATACACTCAGAATTGAATTAGACATGGGGTGGGAATGTGAGTTACGAGATGCACCATATGATAGATACTGGTAGTGGATCATCATCATCGTGGGCTGATGTTGTCATTCTGAGAGAGGATTTAATTCAAGGTGAATACTTAACCAACCAAGACTATTAGGCGGTGTAGAGATTGCCTTTAGAAATTTGGAAAAATATCATATGGGTATAACATACATCTAAATGGTTTCACTATTGCACTTTAATTGAAATAGTATGGATGTCGGAAATTGGGGATTTCATAGCATGGTGTCATCATGCATCCGTAAACATATGTATTCGTATATATATGTATATGACCGACTGCGATTCGGAGGTGGATCGTGCTCGCAAATGTGGAATGCAACGGATTCGAGTTCAATATTCACACACTTCAAGCATTCAAGAAGAATGGAAATTAACTGCAGTTAATCATTAATTTTACTTTTGTTTATAGGAGTTCAAATTGTCTTACTGCAGGGATACATGTTGTTTACAAATTTTGAAACATTTATAACACCTCCCTCTGGTCTCAAATGTGATCTAAATTCAGAATTTACAAGAAAATACATAAAAATATGGAAAAATGCAAAAAATGGAAGTACAAAGGGGATGGTCACTGGGCCCTTGCCAGTAACTGTGAGTCACGGGCACTAGCAAATAGTGGCTTTTCGGCCATTGTTTGCTCCCTGTTTTATTCTGTTTCGCCTTTATGACTTCTTTAGAGCGTAGGAACTTGTTTTCTTCGAATTTAGAGCATTGAATTGCCACCGCAGGTGTTTGATTTGGTTGTGGAACTGACTTAAACCTTTGATAATTTATCACTTTTTAGGTTACAGACTATTTTTTGTACAAATTCAAAGAGGGCATTGTATAAAGCCAAAGTTGTGTCATTTTGACACTATGATTTTTAAGGGTCAGAATGAAGCCTAAAGAGACTTGTTCACAACTTCCCTAATGGCTTAGAACCCCTCCCAAATGAGAAAATCAAAGGAAGAAGATGTTATCCAAGTGACCCTTGCATATATTGTAACACTCTGATCCCCTTTGAGCCGGTTTAGTGGCTCATTAGTGTGTTTTTTGTTGTTTCGTTCTTTTGGACTTGGTTTTGGGTCATGGATAGGTAGTTGGGTAGCCTTTGACCTGGGATAGGTAGTTCTAAGCCCTTTTTCGTAATTTTGCTTTTGCTTTGAATGCATCATATTTGCATCATCTTAGTGTCGGCACGTGTATTTTGTTGAGCTCGTTATTTTCCGTAACTGTCTCAGACTCATTCGGAGTCAATTAGAGGAGTTGGACCTTTGTGTGACTTGAATTGTAATTAGCCTAAACTTGACAGACCTTGTTTTAAACTCCAAAACTATATATACACATTACCTGTACAGATGTCTGCTCATTTGCTTAGTCGGTGCATGCAACTCCAGGGAGAGCCACGTCCGTTCTCTTCTCTTCTCCTCTTCATTTCTTCTCTCCTTCCCTCTTGGATAGCATTGGATTTTCCACCCAGTTCGAGTGAGTTCTTTCTCTCTCTCTTTCTCTGTCTGTGCTTTGAGGTAAGTGGGTTTTGATTTCTACTTCTCCAATTGGATTTCTCCTCCAAGCTCTGTATATCTCATACATCTCATGCATGGGTTGTTCTTTGATTTGCTTGGGTTTTTAGTTTGATTGGAGCTTGATCTCAGTGGATTTGCTAATGCTTTGAGGCAAGTATAAGTACAGGATTGTTTAACACATAAGGGTATATTGTTTGATTGCTGTGATTCTCTTGTTCTTATATGCTTGGCATAATCTACAACTTAATTCTATCACTTTGGATTCATTGGAGTTTGTTTTGCTCAATTTGCACATGATTTTCCAGTTTCTGCAACTATCCAGATTCGTTTCCTGTATTGTACAGCTAAGCCATAATTCTGTACGGCTCAAATTCCAGAGACTTGATATTTGAATTTTGTTCTACGGCTAGGCGACGGCTGAACTGTAATTTGTTTTACGGCTGAGCCGTAAGCTAACCGTGACCCAGCCGTGAATTAACACTCTGATCAGTTGAAACTTTCCAGACACAGTACACCTACGGTGAAGCTACGGCTAAGCCGTGGATTGGTATATGGCTAAGCCGTGGACTCCACTGTAGTTCAACCGTAAAAATGTATCAGATTAGAGGTAGAAGATGACCAGTTTAGCCGTGTTCTGAAGGGAACCATGGCTAGGCCGTAAGATGTATACGGCTAAGCCGTATGTCACCCATGGCTAAACCGTAAGATCTGGAAAATATGAAATTAAACTTAGGATAATGGTGTGACTTTGTAGGGCTAAAAAACAGGTTAACCATACATGTAAACCGGCTTAATGGATTCTTTGGAATGCATGAATAGTCTGCTAGGCTGTGACTTATTCATGTGAGCGTTGACTTACTGTTAAGCACCTCCCAATGGGTATTGGTTTAAGGGACTTTGGTGCACGTGAGGATTATATTGCAACACTTTGATGGCAACGGTGCATCGAATAACTTAAAACTATACCAACATGCACGATTAGTGACAGTGAACAACTAGATTAGAGTTGGCTTGTAATCCTCCTTGATTCCGCGTTAATCTGAGATGCATTACATATTGGTTACAGTTTTGCCCTCTGTTCTGCTAATCTATAATTATGCATTTCGAGATCATTTTGTTTCGTTCTGTATATTTGTTTTATTCTTCGCTTTGTACTCTGCTTTTGTCACAACCCGAGCCCAGGGACCGGGGGTCAGAGAAAGTCTAACCAATGACACACGTACTCCCGTGCATGCACACCTAGACCCCGTCCAAGCATACACACACAAGGGATCATTCACACGTGCAAACAACTGTACGCGGAAGCTGTACGTATCAAGGCATACCACAGTATCAAGACAATGGGAGATTACAAAATAACATGAACTGATAACAATAACAAATACAGGAACGTATGTTACGGAAGAGGGCTCCCAAATAATCAAAATACAATATACAGATATCACTCAAGCCCACATTACAATTACAGAAAAAGTCCCCTCAACAGACTCCCAGACAAGGAATGGGGAAACCCAAAATGATGCAAACCGTACTCTGGAGGATGGATCAAGTCCACTCCTCTAGGCCGGAGGGGGCCTCGTAAGCCTCTCCTGGAGTCGGGTCGACCGACGCAGGATCGGGAGAGGGATCTGAGCCTGCAACACACAAGACAAACACATAAGTACAACGACTTAGCAAAGTATAAGCCAACAAGAAGATAACACAAATTGTGTCGAATACGGAATAATACGGAACAATGATCATAATGCAATATCCAGAGAAAGCATGTTCGTGTACTAAACAATTTATGCAATAAATAAGCATGCTGTACGAATCATAAACAGATAACAATCAAAGTGGCTACTACATTGGCCATTTTCTCCCTTACGAGAGCGGACGGAATGAGAACACCAGCGACCGGGCCAGGGCACGCATGGGTCTCTAGTTCCCGGGGTCCGGAGTCCCAGGACGGAAACACTCTGCAGAGGCAAACACATAACTAAACCAAAGTTAACCCCGTCGGGTATCCTAAGGCTGAGGCTCAGTAGTGCCAATACCAATCACAATCAAGCGGATGATGCACCTCGATCACTTATCACTTATCACTTATCACTTATCACTTATCACTTATCATGTCACTTATCATACTGAACGAACAATAGGAAGTGCATCACATAAACTGATACTGAATGCAAATACTGAATGCATAACACGGATACTGATACGGATACGAAATGCAATACAGATACTGAATGTACATAAACTGATACTGATACTCCAGTGGAGCAACGATAAACACAATATCAATAATAGAATGGTTCCGCCCGGGCTTCGCTCTGGGGTTGCTGCATTTCCCACAGAATCGAGAGGTCCAGCGCAGAACACATAAGAGGGCATAACCGAAATCAATATGCTGTACAAATCAGGATGCTTACACGAATCAAGGTCAATTACAAGCCAATCCTACACTAATTATCCAGTGCTTCTAACCGTGCATGTTGATGTAGTTTTAAGTTGTCCGATGCACCATTGTCTAGTGTTGCAGTGTCTGGAGTGTGCACCGAAGTCCCTTAAACCAACACCCATGGGGAGGTGCTAAACAACTGGATAACAAGCATGAATGATTCACAGCCCATGAGATCATTCATGTCACTCAACATTCCATTGGGCATGTCCAGGTTAACTACATTCTAACATGAAAGTCATATACGGTCTTTTACTTAAACCTAGTCCCTTTTCATTCAATTCTCAGGGTCTCACGGTGCAGCCGTAGGTAACCTTACGGCTTAGCCGAGGCATCTTACGGCTTAGCCGTACTATGCACTGCGGCTGAGCTGAGGTTCCCCAAACATCCCTTCGGATTTACGGCTTAACCGTATTTTGCTCTACGGCTCAGCCGTATCCTGGTCCACGGCTTAGCCGTAAGACAATGTACGGCTTAGATCAGGCTGGGCCGTAGAAGAATGTCAAATTGCCAACATCCAGTTATTTTCAGCTAACAGTCTGTACTGTTCTACGGTTTGGGTTGCGGTTGGGTCTCGGCTTAGCCGTAAGCCATTTTACGGCTTAGCCGTAGCACATTTCACGGCGTAGCCGTGAGTGCACGGACTCATTTTTCTGGAATTGTCACAGTCATACAGAAACTGAAGGAAACGACTGAAAAACAGCAAATAACAGTGAAATGAACTCAATGGGGCTGTCCAATACTGAGAAACACAATGAAGCATAAAAACACAACAATCAAATCACTATCAATCGGTGTTCACACATCTTGGGCTTATACTTGCCTCACAAATGGAAATCACTCGTTGCTTGGCTCAGTCCGCTGGAAACACACACGCGAATGGCTCCTTTCTTCCTCCCTCAAACAGAGAAACAGTGAAGGAGAAGGAGAGAAAGAGAGCTGTCGAGAGAGAGACGAACTGGAGAGAGTGAGCTGAGAGACAGAGACGATCGAGAGAGAAAAGGGGTTTGGTAGGATATTTATAACTTAATTTGAGCCAAATTTACAAACAAGTCCAATTAGTTAACACGATTATCAGTTTAAGTCAAATGACGGTCCAACGAGAGCAAACGAACTCATTCGGATCCAAGACAGTTACGAGAAATGACAAGCTCAACGAAGTACACGCGCTGACGTCAGAATGACGCAAAACTGACAAGGTCAATCAAAAACCAAAATTACGAAAAAGGGCTCAAACTCCTTAGACCAAGTCAAACTCAACCCAAACGATCTCTCTACAACTCAAACCAAAAACAAACAAAATCAAAACACACTTAACGATAAAAACACACGCAATTACCCACTAATCCGGGTCAACTCGGGTCGGAGTGTTACAGCTTTGATCTATGCTGTGCTTTGTCTTAATTTCCGCTATGCTCTGTATATTTTCGATTCAGTGGGTATTCCCTGGTGGCTCTGCCCAGAGATTAAAAATGTGCAGATAAGATCGGGCCAATGTCGTTCGTGAGTCCAAAGCGGATAATCCCCTTTTTTTTTTGGTTTAGTTGATTGATATCAGTCTGGCTCTACTCAGCCTCAACCCTAGGATACCCGACGGGGTTAACTTTGGCTTGGTTCTCTATGCTTTGTATCGGTGCAGCGTAGCTTTGTCTTGGGACCCCGGAACCCAAGAAACCGAGACCCACTTGTACCCTTGGCCAGGCCAGTGGCGTTCTCATCTGTCTGCTTTGTCTACTCTCTATGTGAGAGAATATGGCCAACGTAGTAGCCACCTAGTTCAATATTTCCATGCTTTGATTCCTTTATCATTTTTTACTTCTATGCACGATTTGCTTAGCGTACTAATCTGACACTCTATACTTAATCTTCTATCCTTATTCAATTAAATACTATGAGTGTTACGTCCATGTTACTTATATTTGCTGAATAGTTGTATTCATGGTGTTGTCTGTGGTATTGCAGGCATAGATCCCGTGTCCGGCTCCCCGGCGGTCGAGGAGACTGCAGGGTAGGACTTTGTAGAGGCTCCCTCCGGCCTAGTAGAGTGGGCTTGATCCCTTTTGCATATTGCGTACATGCATATCATTAGCCGTCTATTTGTTTTGGTTTTTGGAGATTTTGTATTTTACTACTTTGGCCTTTGTCACTCTTGTATTATTTTGTATATCATGGTTTTGATGTATTTTGGTGTGTATTCAGACTCGTATTTGGTTTTTTTGCCATTTTTAGCTTCCGCTATTTCTTTTGTTTCTTGCTATGATATGTACAGCTTCCGCTTACGCTTAGTTCGCAGGTGTTAGATCCCTTGTGTGTGGGCATCTGAACTGGGTTTAGATGTACGTATATCACTAGTTTGGCTTTTCGCTAACCCCCGATTTATAGGCTCAGGTTATGACATATATCTTCGTTAAGTGAAGTACGTGCTTCTTCCTCTTTTTTGAATTATTTCTCACCTTGAATTTGTGAGAATAAGAAGAAGAAGAAGTAAGCTTGAAGTATCTTAAGTGCCTTGGAACAATCTCCAAGTGTTTAGAACTAAGACTAAACTTGCTTTTCCTTGCTTGAATTTGTTTCTTTTCACTATTTTTCTCTCTGTCTGTCTTCGTATGCTTCCTGTTTCCCAAGAGTTCAAATCTCCCTTTTATAGACTTTAGAGGCAGTTTTTGGAAGTTATGGGGAGTTAAAAGTCAAAAGAAAGTGGAGGAAACTGTCGGAAACCACAAAAACTGCTCCAGGGGTGACAGTGACTGCAGCTACGATCATCCCCAAGTCCATTCTTTTGGATTTTTGCATATGTGAACCGTTTTCACCTGTTTGGGGCTTGAACGATGTCCGATCTTCATGAAACTTGGAGGGATGCTTTTAATACTATTTTGAGTGTGTCATAGAAGTTTTAGCTCGTTTTGACCTTTTGAAGTTGGTCAATTCCCCTGTTGACTTTTCATGAAAATGGGCTCTTGTTTCAGCTGTTTGAGGCCCAAATGACTTCAGTTTAGTTTGAAACTTGGAGGGATTGATGTCAGAGATATCTTGAAGTGTCCATCCAAATTTTATATAGTTTGAATGTGTGGAAGTAAGATTTTGAATAGTGACTCATTTGTTGCATGTTCTAAGTTACTATTCACCTCATACTTTAGGTAGTTAGCGTGTTTTCTACGCAAAGGACATTCAATTGACTTGAAACTTTAGGAAGTTCATTTTGAATATATTTTGAATATTTGTTCCAAATTTCATTAGATTTGGCTCTCTGGAAGTAGGATTTTGGCTAGTGACTTCTAAGGCTTGAGGGTCACTATCTTCTAAACTAACATGTAATAGAAGTAGGATTAAACGAAGTCCTCTTGACTTCAAAATTTGTAGAATCTCCCTTAATCATAACTGAAGTTTTGTGCCCAAATTTCATCAATTTTGATTGTCAGGAAGTAAGACTTCGGTTAGTGACCCTATGACTTGGGAGTCATTGACCCAATGTTGACATGTTTGTAAATTGTGAAATATAGTATATAGTTGTGCTATTTGTTATATTTGTGGGAATACCCATTTTGGTATATCTATATGCGAGAATACCTATTTTTGTATATCTTGTTGTGGGAATACCTGTTTTTATATATTGTATCTTCGAAAACATCCGTTTTGTGCATTCATATCAGTGGGTCTGCATCCGTTACATTTGGGTATGATGAAGAAAATGATTTAACTTATTTGCTTAATAAGATTACTTGCAGTTTATTTCTTGCCAGATTATGTCAATCTGACCCACTATTTTTTGTGCCTAGGTCCCATTACCGGTGCCAAACTGGAGGGTCAGGCAACGCAGGAGGTTCCCCCAAATAGCGGAGTTGTTGAGCAGAGCATTGATGACATCGTCTTAGATGTCTTAGTGTTGAAGACAAGATCGAAACATTAGCTTTTGTAATAAAGCCATGCCTAGGGCCACTAGCTAACTATTACATTTATTTGTCTTAGAATTTCAACCTTAATTATTATGTTTCAAAGCACTTGACCTTGATTTAATTATTATTGAGATTTGTTATATGGGTTGTATGTGACACTACGCTGCACAGGTTATAGATTACAGTTTCACGTGTGATTATGGTTACTTGATTACCAAATATAACCTCACGAAGAACTTCGATCCACCTGGAATTGGGGCTCATATTGTTTATGTAAGAAAAGTTTTAATTGGCTCTAATCCTCACACTCCTAAAATCAGATTTGGATCCGGCCTAGTTTTGGGGGCATGATAGATCTTGAAGCTCTCATACATGAACTGCACCTAAAGGGCTTTCATCCAAGCCACTTGTCAATTGGACCATCACATTGAATCCATATAAATGTGTGAAGAATACGCATATTAGGAAGTTCAACAATGAGCTTCTACTTTCAAAAACATTTGAGGCCTTACCCGGTACAAAGTGCATGTTGGTGGTGTTGTGGATGGGGTTTTATCAATTATCAAGAACATTCAGAGTGAGTGCGAATTATCAAAAGCACATAAGTCATACTAAAACATTTAGAATGAGTGCAAACTGCTAAAAGTAAACTTCAAAGTGGACACTCAGAGAAGGAAGACCTTTTCCGTTTTTTGAAGTAGAGAAGCGGCATTAATGCAGTTATGTCAAAGGACAAGACGACGACAAATGACGGAGAACACTTACGGTAGGTTGCCTTTTGGGTTTGGGCTTATGAATATGATGCCTATTTTGGGCCATCGCAAAAAAGATCTAGTAGAGTTTCTGGAACTTGGAAAATCCCAAAGCGATTTGGCTGCTCTCTTTTTCTCTGGAATTTTGTCGAACGGGTTTCGGGCTAACTGTGCAACTGAATGCTACGAATCTAAGTGGCTCGGTTCACGTATTTCTCCTATAGTTCGTGCACTATTGTTGTGAGGATAAGTTTTATTAGTATACAAAATTTTGCTTGTTATCTAAAAAGTACAATAATATTTTATTGGACATGTTGAAAGGGGCATATATAAATTTTCTTTTTTTAAATGAAGAGTTTTTAAGAATTTCTCATATTTGAATATTTCAAAAAATATATATATTTTACAATTCTTTCAATCCAATATTTTTTATAATGTTTTTTTCAAAAAATGACAAAAACACTACTTCTTTATTGTAGTTTTTCTCTTTTCTCGATTACCTCACCTCTTTCCTCCCTGAAGCTATCCATTTTAATTATGAGATAATCATAACCATTTAATGAAGTTAGCTTTTTAGTCATTTGAAATCTCCTTTTTAAAAATCCATCCAAAAGGTAGAAGTTTGCCCTCCTAGGTCATCTTGGTTGGACTTTATAATATTTTTTTAAACTGATTTATTAAATTTTTTTGGAAAATAACATGATAGTATTTTTATTATTTTTCACAAAATTTATAGATTGGAATTGATTGAAAGAACTGTGGAAATTTATTTATACTTCTCTGAGATATTTAAATCTCTAGATACTTTTTTGAAAATAAGTGAAGAGTTTTATACCTTTTTTAAAAACCTCCCTCATAGTTATAGTCGCCCTGTCCCAACTCCCAAGCGATTTACAACTTGTTGGGCCCGAGTACCAAGAGCATGGCTCATAATGGGTCTGCTGAAACTGCACAGCCAACTAGACCAAGCCCGAACTATCAACTATCCATTTTTAGATTCGGTCTTGATCCAGAGACAAACCAAGCTTGCTCACGAGTTGCTCGGGTTCGATTAAAAAGAGCAGGTTGGGTCGACCGATCGTTTCATGAGTCAAGAACTCAGCTCAAGCTTGAGCTAGCTCCGTCAATATATATGTACTGCATGATAGATATACATACAAAGAGAAAGTATACATACATCTTATATTTTTAGCTCAGATAGAAATAATATAGCAAAAGAAACTCCCAGATGTAAAATCACGATAAGACACGTCGGCATTGCTAACCGACCACCTGACTCCGCCCAAGCCACAATAATTTTTTAAATCCAACCCATTCATGACATGCATAGTTTTTTTTTTTCCCCAAGCCTTAGGAGGCAGGGCACTAACCCTTTAAAAGGGAGCCTTCAAGTGATGGAAGATGACTTATAGTAAAGTAATACATTCTCAAGTGAGGAAAGTTTCCTGCCCATATCCAACCTTGATCAAACTACTAAGAAATAGCACCTCTTACTATTGGAGGAAGAGGTCGTTTTTATACATTAGTTTTTATATAGGTGGCCCTTGTGACTAATAATGGTCACTCTCAATGCATAAGAGTACTCTAATTGGTTTTTTTTTACCCTCTTTTTTACTCAGGTAGAATAACTGGTTAGGAGTGACACCCTCAACTTGAGGAACCAAGGATTGATCTCTATGCATATGTGAAACTAATTACGAATTCGCTCAACCATGGGCATCTTCACACTCTTACAGGTTATAAGTTGTTTTAAGAAAAACTATATGTAAACATCTAAGAAATAACTACATTGTATATACAGCCTCCAGTTGGGAATCAGCTTTTAATTTTCTTTTTTTTTTTTTTTGTTTAGCTGAGTTGGCATGGTGGAAATAACAAAGCACCCAACAGGGATTGATCCTTGGTGGGTGTTATGGGAATGGGTGGCCTATCCACCAGGCCAACGCTCTAGTCCGAGGAATGACCTGGCATTTCCCAGCTTGATTTCTAATAAGGATTGGACCAAGCTTAGCACAAGTCTATCAAGCTTGGCTCGGTTTAGCAGTGTTAGGCAGGTGACCACTATTTTACCTGGGCATTGATCATGGCCGACCAGGCAACCGTTGGTAATATTAGAGTTGGACACAGACGGCATAGTTGACATTCAGCTGGCCCAGCCTATTTGTGAAATTGTGGGTCCATTTGTGATAAAGCTTTTCAGGCGAGATACATCCATCTAGTTAGACCTGTAGGCAAGCAAAAGCCAATTCCTTGCCCGTCTAGGTATTGGGCCAAAATCCGGGATCCAAATCTAAATGGGCCTAGCTGATGTTCGAGTAAAGTTGACTGAATACTGTTGGGCTGCTGGAGTTTGAGAGGGACAAGTGAGTTCCCACAGCAGGCAGGCACTGGATATATGGCACCGCCAACTTCATAACAACCTGATTGTCACAAGTAGCACAATGGTTCTTCAGATCAACTGGAAGAGAAAGGTCATGGCCTTCTGCTGCGAGTCTCCGCAGAAGTTTTAAATATACACCATTGCTCATTGTCCTTCCTGCCATGCGCGCTGGTGGCCTTGAAGCCTTTGCCGTGGGCCCCAAAAAGTAACTACCATCTATTTTTTCAATAAAAAAAGCCCATAAAAAATTTTACATCTTTTCAAATTCAAAAACAAGCAACTGATAATTTTATTTCTCCCAAAAATATAAGGCATCATTTTTCTACATTCCAAAAAAAAAAAGTATTATCTTTTCACATTCCAAAAAAAGCATCTGTCATCCTTTTCTGTTTCTCTAAAATATATGACCTCATCTTTTCACATTCCAAAAAATAAAAAAAAATGTTATATTTTCATATTCCAGAAATGCAATTGCTATCTTTTTATCATTATTTTCTAAATGATGTGATTAAAGGTTGACAATTTGGTTTTGGTCACATGCTATTCCACTTGTGGGTTATGAGCCATATGATATTTAGCCGATGGAATTTTCGCCATATAATGTTCGGCAGTTGATCTTATGGTGGACGGGATTCAACTATTTTGTAATCTTATTATGATTATTAATTTGTCAATTAACTTAAAAAAAACTTTCAATGTAGGACAGTATTCATGGTCTTATATCAAAATTTCAATTAAAAATCTAAATTAATAGGTTGGATTTGGGTTGGATTGGCAGGTGTTTGCAATTAGTCAAATTTGCATGATAAATATCAAGAATTTACTCAACCAAATCCATCACAAATCATTTATTTTGTTAACTCAAAATAGCTGAACCCTAGTCCACCATTTAAATGTGGGTTGACCCTAATCTTACCCATTTAAATGCGGGTCAAGTTTTCTTGACCAGTGACTGCCGCATATATTTTGTAATTGCGGGTCAGGTTCAATCAGGTAAGTGGCTTGGGTCAAATTTTATCACTCCTTAATACCTGCCGCATAATGGATACATGTTTGGATGATTTTGATAATAAACTTTTTATATTAAAATATTGTAATGAAAAAACATAAATAAGAAAATTTAAACATAAAACCCTTAGCGTCTGTTAAGTGCCCTCTATCAACTCCATTATATAGAATATGTGTATTAGTCTTCTAAAAGAGTATGTAGGTAGTAATAAATGAGATCAAGCGAGCCCGCCATAGCAGCCAAAACCTGAGCTCGCTGTGGGTCGTGATCTATAAATACATTCCGGGCCCTAATCGGAAAAAGTACTACCAAACTCACCTCTAATTGGAGTTTGCTCTTGGGGTTCTCCCATTTAACCAGACCTTGTTGCCACCCCTCTATGCCACTCTACCCTTTTATCCGAACACATATTCAAATTATAGCGTAAACCCGGCCAACGCTCAAATGAAGGGCTTGACGTAGCCCAAAATCAACACCCAGAAACATCACATAAAGGAAGTTTGGTTCAAGCTAAAGCGAGTCTGGATCCCATGAGTGGCCTCTTACAAGCTTCCCTTGTGCAGGATGGTTGAAACTCACTGTGGGCACCATCTACTGATGATCCAACCCGTTAATATTCTATGCAATCCCCTCGTGTAGAATTTGGTGCCACCATAAGACTAAATAAATGATTGATAAGGTGATTAATGCGTAAAATTAATAATTCACAAGATTGTGCTCATCGTGAAAATGTGTAGAGACCACTCAGAATCTGGACTCAGTTCAGGCCATGTAGCTAAAGGGGGTCAACGTTTTCCGGAAATCATGGATGGGAGTATTGCAGCTAGGGGTGTTCAACGCCCTGTTTGGGCCAAATGATAACATTGTCAATTCTGGCCCATTACTTTAAACAACCAATAATCAGGTCCTACATCACACAGGTTTAATATTCTTTTGGTGTTCCATCTTTTTCTACTCTAACTAAATCAATGACGTTTCTCCTAAATCTATCCTTTATTTTAAAGATTTGTCAAAAGATGTCAATTACACGAGTTCACTAGTATTTTGAAAAATCAGCCGTAGCCCAGCGTATTTGCAAAATATTTGGAAAACTTTTATACAATCTAGGTCGGGCTTCGTGGTAAACATTGGCTCAGGTTCAACTTATTTAATTATCAAGGAAGGAAGTTTGGGCATGCCCAGTCCCAGGTCCTGAAAATACAGCCACAACCAGACGCAGACCAATCAGGTCGGAATAAGGCTGGCTAACCCATGTCGGCCTAGCCCGCTGACCTGTTCTGAATTAAAACATAGGATCCGGACTTAGATCATGTTGAGTAAAAGGACAGTCCTTAAATGCTACCGTAGCAGCTCCAATGGTCCCTCTGCGTACAAATTTGAAGGTGTAAAAATTGCTAGCAAATGTGATTTTCTATATGTGGGCCACTGGCTATCTTATCGTAGGACGGTGAAGATTGCACGCAGGAACAGCTCCTAAATATAATGTCTGCTGTTGAGATGTTGACCTGTAGTGGTCCTCACGATGTTGCCAAGTGGGTGAATAGAATCCAATGAACCAGCCTCCGCCAATGGTTACAAATCTCCTGCTCCGTAGCCACTCAACAAATCAAATCCTTGGTTTATCATGTTGGACATATGTGGTCCTCATGGCCACATGTCTAATGTTTTTGGGGCCCACAGTTTGAGTCCACTAATTTAAGATGCTTTCCCCTTTTGTTTTTGGTTTTACTATATATAACTTGGATTCAATTTAAGTAAGCCCAATCAATTAAGATATCTTGGTTGACTAATCTTTGAGGAATTAAGGAAACTTATCTTTAATGATTTCTTTGATGGAAAGATATCTCTCTAGGGTTTATCTATAAAAGTGGTTTTCCGGTCCTCTCTCTTAACCCACGAGATTTGAAAAGTACCTATCAACTCTCACGCATCTTGGAGTGGGTGATAAGGGAGATAGGAGAAAACCCGATTTGAGAATCAAGTTCTACTTATCATCAAGATCATGGCGCAAGGTACGCATTTATTTTCTTGAGATCATATATTGTTTAATGCATAAATCTAGATCCTTAGGTTTGATGTTTTATTGCAAACCCTATTAGATCTAATAATGGTATCAGAGCCAGTTCTTTTATTATTATTTTTGATTTATGCATTAAATAATTTTGTGTGCACATTGTACAAGATTTTGGAAAGACTATGTTTTGTGCACTGTTCAAGATTTGCTGATGCACTGTTTTGGGCAGATGTACAGTGGTGATTCCATTAACCACGTTTATTTGGAAATAATGACAATGATATACAATATATATATATATTTAGCATATAATTTCGAGTTCCATAATATTCTGTGCCTTACAAAACATTAACACAGAAGGTGTTTTCTAATACAATTGGCACAATATGAGATCACATCTTGATGAGGTGTTTCAAGTGTAAATAGATGGACCTTATGGTGTTTGAGTGTGCGCACCACACACACTCATGGAGACATGTTATCATATGGATATCTTGATTTTATTCATGGCCGGATCTTGCCAATACCTTTTGCATCTAAAATGAAAAACACGCAGCACATATTATATTAGAGGCAGATCCATCTCTTCAATATGAACATTATAAATCAGATATATCAGACCACACTCCACATGATACGTCGTCACATGGCATATATATATATATATATTTTAATGTTATCTATTTATTTATTATTTTTTTTAACTTCTGGCTAGATGCTTCCAGCCCATCTATTATTGTGTCCAGATCATCTGCTCACTTGCTTGTATTGACTTGTTCTTACTGCATATAAATCTCTTTATTTTTTTTATTAGACTGCATCCAACTAGATTTTGCACAAATCATGGGCTTTTGGCTAACTTTAGGCATATTGCATTGTATAAGTTTATCTGATGTAGTCTTAGTTGTACTATTATTAAAGGACAAAATATGGTGCTGACATGTTATAATGTTCCATCCGTATCTAGGCTATCACTAACATTTAAATTGGTTGGATTGGTTAGATCAACCATTCAATTGATAATCTGACAATTTCAGTTACGTTTGATGTTGGAATTTCAAACCGTGTTTTCCAATGAACTTTGGAGATCAGATATGTCAGGCTAATGGTTTTGATCATCTATTTTAGTTTTATGACAATTTTCTTTTATGCCTAATGTAAGTAGAATCATTGGATGGATTTTATTAATTATCATGTAGTTGTTAACCTTTTGTCTAATTGCTATAATTTCATGGTAACATATATTTTGTGATTTTATACTAATAATAATAATAATAATTTTTTTGGGTCTTGATTATTTATTAACTAGATTGGTTTTTATTTTATGTCACATTTATTGGGTTTTACATTCTTTGGGTCTTTCTTTTATTTAAACCCATGAATAGTGTCCATGAATATTCGGGATCCATAATAACTAAATATTCCATAATTGTATCTTTATTTCGTGGACCTATTAAACTATCACAACATTTGATAATATGGATCAATTTTGGATATATCGTGGCCCATTATTTTAGTATTCACCACTAGTGACATTATAATCAATCTAGATTAGACTCCTTCATGTCATTTATAAATGCTATTAAATTCAATTGATACTTATAGTTTTAAGTAATGCGGTAGTCACCAAAGTGGCCCTATTATGAAAAACTTATAGGTATCACTTGAAAGTTAAGATCCCTAACACTATTTATTGTGTAAGGATAATAGCATTAGACTTGCGAAATTAAATTAGAAGAGTGAGAATTGGCCCAAAGGTTCGATTGCCGCTCAAATAATTGTAAGACGGAATAAGGTAACTTGATATATATACCTAATTAGGAATGGTTCTTATACCCAAAGGTATAAAGCCTAGTGAATTACGTTTATATTATCACGTTAGCCTTATGGATGAATAGTTTTCATTCACGAATAATCCTATTTGCATGTTGTAGTCTCGACCCAAAGGAGTGACTTTGATGATGTACTGGATCACTCACCAGATTTGTTTCATTTATGTAAAGAATCATTCTGAATTTCTGTTTTAGTGTGAACTCAAAGCATTTAAGTAAATTGAGCATTTTCTTTTCCCCTTTATGTTTTCAGCATTAACCCTTGCTGCCTTGAATGGACATCTCCCGAACATACCAATGTTGAATGGATCCAACTTTACTGATTGGAAAGAAGAGCTTTTAATAACATTGGGTTGTCTTAACTTGGACACTGCATTATTGGAACCCAAGCCCGCTGATCTTACTGAATATAGCTCTCAAACTCAGAGAGCATACTATGAAAAATGGACCAAAGCCAATCGATTGAGTCTTATGATGATTAAAAAGTCCATTGCGAAAAATATTCGTGGGTCAATTCCTGATAATGAAAATGCTAAGGCCTATCTTGAATCAGTGGAGCAACAATTTCAAGCATCAGATAAGGCTTTGGCAGCTACTTTGATTGCTAAATTATCTTCTATGAAATGTGATGGATTTAGCGGGATCAGGGAATATATTATGCATATGAGGGATCTAGCGGCCCAACTCAATTCTATTGAAATGACCATTTCTGAGAATTATATAGTCCAATTTATTTTGAATTCCTTGCCCCCTTTATTTGGTCCTTTCAAAATTTCATATAACACTCAAAAGGACAAATGGACTATGAATAAGTTGGTTTCTATGTGTGTTCAAGAAGAAGGCAGACTTAGACAGGAAGGGCAGCTACAGAAAGTAAATCTTGTCACTTACAACCCTTTAAATAAAAAAAAGTTTTTTCATGGTAAGAAACACTTGAAGAAAAAAGACAAGAAATCTGCTTCGAGCGACCAAATTGAGAAGAAAGGCAGTGAACCAAAGTGCTTCTTTTGCCATAAAAAGGGACATCTCAAGAAAGACTGCTTGAAGAGACAAAAATGGTTTGAATCTAGAGGTATATATAAGTCCTTTGTTTGTTATGAAATAAATCTTTTAAATGTTCCTTCAAATACTTGGTGGATTGATTCTGGTGCCACTGTTCATGACAAATTCCATGCAGGGCTTTCACTCAAGCCGGAGTCCAAGTAATGAACAAAGAAATATTTTTATGGGGAACCGGCTGGAGGCAGAAGTAAAAGCGGTGGGGACTTGCAGACTGATTCTTGATTCTGGATTCCAGTTGGACCTAAATACCACGTTTTATGTTCCTACAATAAGTATAAATTTAATTTCTTTATCTAGACTTGATTTAGAAGGTTATACCTTCTCTTTTGGACAAAGTACTTTGAGTATTTATAAAAATCAAGTTTTAGTTGGTGGTGGTATTTTATGTGATGGTCTATATAAGTTGAATCTGGATTCACATTTTGCTAGTTCTTTACTTACCATGCATGAGAATAATTTTATGAATGTTGGTATTAAGAGAGGAATTTTTGCTGAAAACTCCTCGAGCTTGTGGCATAAAAGACTTGGACACATCTCCCTTGAGAGATTAAAAAGATTAGTAAATGACGGGGTATTGAGAGCTCTAGATTTGTATAAACTGCATTAAAGGCAAGCAGACAAACACTATCAATAAAAACAAGGCCACAAGACGTTTAGAGCCACTTGAATTAATCCATACAGATATTTGTGGTTACTTTCCCACACCATGTTATAGTGGTCAAAAATACTTTTTCACCTTTATTGATGATTTCACTAGATATGGTTATGTCTACCTGTTATATGAGAAATCTGAATCTCTGAAAGCCTTTGAAACTTATAAGGCTGAAGTGGAAAATCAATTAGACAGGAAAATAAAGGTTGTGAAATCTGATAGAGGCGGAGAGTATTATGGGAGGTATGATGAAACGGGTCAAAATCCTGGCCCATTTGCTAAATTTCTTGAAAATCATGGTATTCGTGCTGAATATACGTTGCCTGGATCTCCGCATCAGAATGGTGTGGCTGAAAGACGTAATAGAACGCTCATGGAAATGGTATGGAGTATGTTAAGTAATTCTACTTTGCCTGACTCTATGTGGGGAGAAGCCCTAAAAACAGCTGCATATATCCTAAATCGTGTACCCACTAAGGCTGTTCCCAAAACTCCTTATGAGTTATGGATAGGTAAGAAGCCAAGTTTAGGACATTTGCATGTTTGGGGTTGTCCAGCGGAAGCTAGAATTTATAACCCACAAGAGAAGAAATTGGACCCTAGGACTATCAGTGGGTATTTTATTGGATACCCAGAAAGGTCTAAAGGCTTTAGATTTTATTGCCCTACTCATACCACAAAAGTTGTTGAAACCGGAAATGCCAGATTCATAAAAAGTGATGACATTAGTGGGAGCACTGCACCACGAAACGTGGTATTTGAAGAACATCGGATACCTATACATGCACCAATGGAAACGGTTAGAGTTGTTATTCCAAATGACTTCGTTCAGAATGATACGATGGAAATATAACCTACCATATCAGAAGCGCCACTAGATGAGAATGTCATTCACAATGATGTGATTGAAGATATCAATCATCCGAATCAAGATTTAGCAGAGGCACAACCTTTAAGAAGATCCCAAAGATCTAAGAGGTCTGCTATATCGGATGATTATATTGTTTATCTTCAAGAATCTGATTTCGATTTAGGTATCCAAGAAGATCCGGTAACATATTCACAAGCCATTAAAAGTGATGACGAATAAATGGATCGATGCCATGTAGGAGGAGTTAAAATCCATGTATGTAAATAAAGTATGGGATCTTGTCGAATTGCCTCAAGGGTCTGTAGCTATTAGATGCAAATGGATCTTTAAGACCAAACGAGACCAAAATGGCAAAATTGAATGATTTAAGGCCAGACTTGTAGCTAAGGGATTTACTCAAAGGGAAAATATTGATTATAAAGAGACCTTTTCACCAGTTTCTTCAAAGGACTCTTTTCGAATTATAATGGCATTTGTAGCTCATTTTAATCTAGAGTTACATCAAATGGATGTGAAAACAGCATTCTTAAATGGAAATTTAGCTGAAGAGGTATATATGAAACAACCAGAAGGCTTTCAGGAAAAAGGCAAAGAGAATCTAGTTTGTAGATTAAAGAAATCTATATATGGGCTTAAACAAGCTTCAAGGCAATTGTATATTAAGTTCAATGATATCTTTACTTCCTTTGGGTTTAAGGAAAACATTGTTGATCAATGTATATATCTGAAGATCAGTGGGAGCAAGTTTATTATTTTAGTTCTGTATGTAGATGACATTCTAGTTGCTAGTAATCATCTAGGCCTATTGTGTGCAACAAAGGAATACCTCACAAAGAATTTTGAAATGAAAGATATGGGCGAAGCATCCTTTGTACTTGGAATCGAGGTTTTCAGAGATAGGTCTCAAGGTGTACTAGGATTATCACAGAAAGCCTATATTAATAGAATTCTTGAAAGATTCAATATGCAGAGCTGTTCTGGAGGTAAAGCACCTATATCAAGAGGTGATCGATTCTCCAAAGATCAATGTCCCAAAAATGACCTCGAGAGGAATCAGATGCGGGACATCCCATTTGCTTCAATCGTAGGAAGTCTCCTGTATGCTCAGACTTGTACACGTCCAGATATCAGTTTTGCAGTTAGCATGCTAGGTAGATATCAGTCTAACCCTGGCATGACTCATTGGAAGGCAGCAAAAAAAGTCATGCGATATTTACAAGGGACTAAAGAACATATGCTCACTTATAGCAAATCTGATCACTTGGAAGTGATTGGATATTCAGATTCAGATTTTGCTGGGTGCCTTGACACAAGGAGATCTACATCAGGATACATTTTTCTCCTTGCTGGTGGGGCTGTTTCGTGGAAAAGCAGTAAACAAACTACAACTACTTCTTCTACATTTCAAGCTGAATTTGTGGCATGCTTTGAGGCCACTAATCAAGCTGTATGGACACGAAATTTCATTTTAGGGCTTCAGATTATGGACTCCATTTCTAAGCCGCTGAAAATTTATTGTGATAACGCATCAGCTGTTCGTTTCTCTAATAACGACAAGAGTTCAAGTGCTGCAAAGCACTTTCAGATTAAATATCTTGCCGTTAAAGAAAAGGTTCGGGATAATATTGTGTCTATAGAGCAAATCAGTACAAAGCTCATGATTGCAGATCCTATGACTAAAGCGTTACCGGCAAAGGCCTATAATGATCATGTTAGAGAAATGGGTCTCATTGTGTTACCTTAATGTATGTGGTTGAAAGGATTTCTGCTTATTTATTTGACACTTTAGCTGATAAATTTTCATTAATGATAAATTTGTTCTCTTGCTTATTTTATGTGCACCATTTATTAATTATTGAAGAGCAAGATAAATTTTATTTGGACCATTAACTAGGAATTTTTTGTACACTCCTATTATTTTCCTCGATTTATGACTTGATTAAATGACATTACTAATGTTGTGGTACATGGAAGGAATTATGTCGTCTATTTGATGTTTGACCGCTATGATCCGCATTATTGATTTTATTTAATTACAATATATCAGAATTAGCATAAACAAGATTGACTGGGCTATTTTTTTTTCAAATGAGTGGCCACTCGTCGGGATTTTAAAATTTAGTCGAATCTAAGTTTAGTCATAAACAATATATATTTTTTCAAATTTTTTTTTTAAATTTATATATATTATAATACAAGGTGGATTGTTTTATATGGTCGTCATGACCAAGTGGGAGATCACATATGTGTGGTCATTCGGCCCAAGTGGGAGATTGTTGGACATATGTGGTCTTCATGACCACATGTCTAATGTTTTTGGGGCCCACAGTTTGAGCCCACTAATTTAATATGCTTTTCCCCTTTGTTTTTGGTTTTACTATATATAACTTGGATTCAATTTAAGTAAGCCCAATCAATTAAGATATCTTGGTTGACTAATCTTTGAGGAATTAAGGAAACTTATCTTTAATGATTTTTTTGATGGGAAGAAATCTCTCTAGGGTTTATCTATAAAAGTGGTTTTCCGGTCCTCTCTCTTAACTCACGAGATCTAAAAAGTACCCGTCAACTCTCACGTATCTTGGAGTGGGTGATAAGGGAGATAGGAGAAAACCCGATTTGAGAATCAAGTTCTACTTATCATCAAAATCATGGCGCAAGGCACGCATTTATTTTCTTGAGATCATATATTGTTTAATGCATAAATCTAAATCCTTAGGTTTGATGTTTTATTGCAAACCCTATTAGATCTAATATATCATTCTATAATCCTTTTTGGATGAATGACTGCCACTGGAAAGTATGGGTCAACTTTTACATTTCGGTTGATAACTTGATGTACCCTATGCACATCATGTGTAGTGCACCGATAGTGGGGCTCATTTGATCGTCCATTTAATTTGACCACATAAGTTCTATCTCTCTCTCTCTCCCTTCCTCCCTGAATTTTTTTACCTCTCTTGAGTTTGTATCCATTAGACCAACTGTACGCCAATTCGAATCAGTTGAATTTGTAGGCCTCAGATGATAAGTTTCAAATAATCAAACGGGGTTGATTGTTTCTAGAGTGGAGGGCTCCACCCAGATCTTCAAAACCCCATTGGTCACAGTCCTAGCTCGGGCCACAGTTGGCCCCACAGCCAAGAGTGCATGGACGCTTAATGTGCCCCGTGTGCACCTGATTAGCTCTCTATATATCAATTTATTTAAAATCGAATCTAAAATCAAGAAGTGGACAATAATAAATGCTTTACCATTATTTATTGATTGTAAATTTTGCAGCTGTAGGTGAGTTAATTATCAAAATCTACTGACTGTAATAGGCTATTTCCTTAAGCCTTGCTCTATTTGCTAGGTCAATAGGTCGTGCAAGCTCTACGCCAAAACAGCAAAGACTGTCCTGCAGTTGAAGCGATCCAGGATCCAAATCCATTAAATTGAGTCCCAATGCCCAAATTACTATGCATAGTATGTTGTATGATAGATATAAGATGACATGGCACTAACTTTTTTTTTTCATTTTTATAGTCTCAGCTAAGGGGTTGGACCCAAGCATCCAACACACCTAGAAAGGAAGTTCACCTAAGTGAAAAGGTAACTCGTGCAAGTGAAAAAAAGGGGGGCTAGCCAAATTTCAAACTTTGATAGTTCAGTAAGAACAGCCACTCCTTACCACTAGGGTAAGGAACTGTTCTTGATAGGAGTCTAACTTGGATTATGAATTTAAACTCCACCTTGAACTCGGTGAGTCAAATTTCATCTTCCAATTGTGCTTGCACAATCAATTTAGGTAAGGCTTGAGTTAGACTTGATCCCCAACATGACCTGCCTCGGCTACACTTGTTTTGCCTAATACAGAAATCTCATGTGACACAAGTGTAATAAATGCATAAAATGACTACAATCTAACAAAGATAAGGAGAGTTCATTTCTCCTAGTTTCATAAATCATGAGATATTTTTAAAAAGAAATCATGAGACTTTGGTGGCACTTTTAGATGAAAATGTCCCTCTCTTATCTCCAATTTTCTCGAATTTCATCCTAACAAAAGTTGATCTAATGATGGATCTAAATTTTATCAAAAAGAGCATATAATAGAAGACGTGTAAGGCACATTAATGCAATTGCATTTCCACAAAAGAAATAAAAAAGCATGGAAAGCAGAAGTACTTTTCTATGCTATAGTAAAATCTCTCTTTGGTGGGTTTGCTTTTCACTCTTCACTGTAAATGTGAAAAAATAAATTGACATTTTACGATTCAATGGAAAAACATTTTCATTGGAAGGGTCACAATTAAAGGCTGTTTGTTAATTTAACCAGTAGAGTAAAGTGAAGTGAATGATCATTTTAAAAAATAAAAAAAATAAGAGGGGTTAAACCAACCAAATGATGAGATTTTGTCTATTAGTGAAGAGAAAATATAATTTTTTTGACATTTTGTATTAAAAGTAGATTTTTTTTTGTTAATTAGTGAGATAATATGGTAGTTTTTTAACTTTTTAGTGTAAAAAGACTAAAGAATTTTTTTAAAAATGATATTTTAATTTGACACTTTTAATTTGTTGTATGTTGAAATGAAAGATGGGTTGAACTTTAATTTGAGGTATAATTAACACACGCGCCCTTAATGTTCTGTGCGACCAGAATATCTTCTCTCCGTATTGAAATTCCGCACGCCTCATTACCGTTTTAGGTACAAAATATCAAACGATATCACAAAATATTTCTGCGGCTGTGGGAATTAGAAAACACGGACTCAGAGAGAGAGAGAGAGAGAGAGAGAGAGAGAGAGAGAGGACTTGGGATGCATTGATGACTACCATTTGTCCTACAACTTAGCCGATGTTTTTTTGGTTTTCTTGACAATAGAATTTGAAAGGACCAGGTAGTTGTGCCTCTGCAACTGTTGGCAGGATTTACTATAGCCTAGGATTTGGTACTCCAAGACAAAGGAATACGGAAGATCCAATGAAAACTTGCTTGCTTTTCTAGAGAAAGAGCCAGTGTAGCATATAGCCGTAGTTTGCAATCTCCATGCAAGGAAAGTGATCCCAAGTTGCAGGTGGTAGACGTTTGAAGATGGGGACCATTAATGTTATGGGGCTCACTTTTGCATTTGTCCTGATCTGGCAGGTATTCTAGTCCATTAAACAGGTGGGACAGACATGAACATGAAATTTAGAAAGCTAAAGCAGAGCTCTACAATTTTATTTATTTATTTGTGTTCAGGAAATCAACACATTCATATGTTTTAGCAAGCCTGATTAATTATTACACATATTGGATCCTTAAAAGAAAGAAAAAGGGTTTTCATTTGGCAAAAAGGAGTCCTGAACTTCGGATCCAATGCAGAGACTAGAGAGTGAATAACTCCACTTTATTTTTCTAAAATTACAAATAATTATATTACTTTTTAGTTCTTACAAAAAAAAACCCACCATATTTTCTGTCAACCACCTTGACCATCAACAAATGGCTGGTTTTCAAACGGTTGATGAAATCCACTGTATTTCATAGTAAAGGATATATTTTTTCTAAGTATTGGTCTCATTTGGAATAATTAAATTTGGTCAAACCATTCAAAAAGATCATTAAACCTGAGTCAAGTTCATTAGACCTAAGACCTAAAATTTAACATCAATTAAGTTTGGTTATGAAAGTTTTCATCACTTTACACTAAAAAGTCTAAGACTCTTGTATTTATTACAAGTAGTAAAAAATGGTGAAGAAGGTAACTACCTAGAAATAATCATCAAGTAAACTTCTGCTTTAATGGAAATTGAATGAAGAATAGATGAAAAATAAATACGCAATCATCAACCAAGTAATTTAAGTCCGGGAAAGCCAATGTGCCACACCTCACATCATTCACCCCTCACTTCTCTAATAATTTTTAGGTTGAGCTCATTATATCATGAAACTTCCAACATATTCTATGCAAACAAATAGACTATTTAATTCATGCATAAATGTTCTAAAGTGTACATTGGACACACGCTAATTGCAGGATCTGGATGTCTCCACTTGAACTTAAAGTGGTCTAAATGACATTTTAATCAGATAATCATGTCTATTTGTTATAGAACCTCAAAATTTTATAATTATTTATGCACTTGTAAAAAATCATTATTTCTTAGCACCCCTATGTAGGTGGTCCCAATCTTTGCACTTCACTGAGTCTTGGATCAGCTAACTGAGCTTTGGCTGTGTCAATCGAGTATTGACCGAATGATTTATCTATTCCAACTTGTTAAATGCAGTTTCTTATTAAGTCCCAAGTGTTTCTTCTGATCCAAGTAACAGTACTCCCACTGAATTTTAAAGCTATTATGAAACAAAAAATATACATGACTCTGATCTTCTGCAATATTTATGGCTTACATGAGATGTGACAATTTTAGAATCACCAAAGACCAATTTATTATTAATCTAACTCTCCTCACACTTACTAACCTCCCACAAATTGGCGTTCACCCTAATTCAAACCTAATCTGAAATTTAATAACGGGTGAAATAAATTCAATACAAAACTTCTTTTAAGAGACCACAAGACCTGGAATACTTTTCTTTGACAAGCAGATGATGTGACAATAGCGTGGATCAAGCAGAAGTAAGTCTTATATAGGTAAAATGCAAGCAATCCACGTCTAGTCTACTTGGCTGCCATAAAATGATACCATTAGTTTAAGAAGCTTTTGTTAGAACTATTGGGCATTAAAGTGTGGCCCAAGGACCATATGCCAATGTGGGTCTTCTACTTTAGTAGACTACTATCTATTAGGACCCTTATGTTGCTAAATTCGTCGATAGATCGAGATGTCTTTGGTGTTAAGGTAAAGTTGCCAACCTAATAGTGTTCGTATGCTAAGAGAAATCTAAAAAATTAATGGAAGACTCCATGATTAGAAGGAAATTATCTGTGAAAATTTATATATAGGGTTCATGAGTTACACCTCCTCTCTACAACATTACATTTGGCCCATATTATGTATTTAAGCTATAGTTGAGGAGTGTAGTATATCCCCAATTATAGTTCCAATTACGATTATATTAGTTTCACACTAACACCCTCATGCCAACAGAATTTCCATGATCCACATTGTCGAGCGTGTTTCGCAGTTTTTGGGTTTTTTTAAAAAAATAGAAATGGATGAATATGCGTTCCAACCCTTCTCATTGAAATCTTCTTTATCTCGAAAAATCAGTTCATTTTGTCTTTACTTGTTTGAAAAAACTATTTCATCAAACCACGGACATAAGCTACAAGGAAAACAAAAACAAATTTTCTCTTATCAAAGAATTCATTGATTTGCCCACACGGTCCAAACGAGATGAGAGTAAGAAATAGAAATAAAACTCTTTCTCATTGCTTCAACCCCTCTTCTTACAATGGCCCAACCACTTTTCAATGGGAGTTATCGTTGTGGCCTAAGAAGTAGCGATATGCTAGTTGGTGCAGTGTTAAATTATCATAGCCCACACGATCACAATAAGATTTAGTTATTCCACTTTTAAATGATTGTCTTTTTTGTTTAGTCAAATGCTATTCAATAGTTTCCATTTATCGAGATTACCTGCAAAATATCTCGAAGATTACTTGGGTTATTACAGAAAACCTATATTACAAATGTGCTTAAAATATTTCGTATAGAAAGGTGTAAGGCACAAAATGCTCCTATGATAAAGGGTGATAATTTTAGTAAAGAACAATGTCCAATAAATGAAATTGAAAAACAACAGATGGAAACCCGTCCTATGCCACTGCAATCAACTATTTAATATATGCACAAACATGCACTAGACCTGTTATCAGTTTTGCTGTTGGCATACTTAGTAAATATCAAAGTGATCCTGAAATAGCATACTGGATAGGAGTTAAGAAAGTTTTGCGGTATTTTAGTGGCGCTAGAAATTACATGCTCTCTTATAAAAGGTCTGATTACTTAGGAGTGGTTGGTTACTCGGATGCTGATTTTGCTGGTTGCCTCGATACAAGAAAGTCGACCTCAGGATACATATTCTTGTTAGCTGGTGGGGCGGTTTCAAGGAAAAGTGTGAAACAAACATTAATGACTCCATCCACATTTGATGCTGAATAGATGGCGTGCTTTGAAACTACAGGTCACACTCTTTGGATGCACGATTTTATCTCTGGGCTACATGTCATGGACACAATCTTTGAGCCCTTGAAGATATATAGTGATAATGATACTGCAATAAAATTTGCTCAGAATGACAAAATTTGCAGTAAATCAAAGTTTCTGCAAATTAAATATTTTGTACTCAAGGAAAAAGCACGAGATCAATTAGTGTCTATTGTTGGAATCCTGATAAACCTCATGATAGCAGATCCTTTGACAAAGGCATTGGCAGCAAAGGTCCATAAGGAGCATGTTAGAAACATGGGTCTAATTGAATTGCCTTAGTGAAGACATATCAGGACACTGCAATCATTCATCATTGAAATAAGATTGCAAATTTTCTTACTTTATTGAAATTATTGTCACTTGTGATTGAAGTGTATAAAATGAGAATATTAAAGAAGGGCATTGTTGTACCCGTTAAATAGAATCGCCATTTAAATTATCCTATTTTACCCTTATAAATGATTGTGTTAAGTAAGAAATGTTAGTGAAGTAATTATGGAAGGGAGCATGCCATTTAAGGTATGTAACCACTAGAGTTCTCATTAGCAAACTGACTTACTTATAAATTAAGGATTAGCATAAAAGTTGAGATGGTAATTGTTTTTAAATTTTAAACTGGTAATCACCAGTCAAAGTCATTTTCAAAATTAGTTTTTTTTTCGATTTTTTTTTGTGGTCGTATGGACAAAGTGGGAGAATGTTAAATTATTGTGGCCCACATGATCACAATAAGATTCAGTTATTCCACTTTTAAATGATTTTCTTTTTTGTTTAGTCAAATGATATTCAATAGTTTCCATCTATGCTAAGGTTAAGGGACAAAATAAATTAATTGAGGGATTTTCTTTCCTTGATGTAAGGAGAGATTTTGGATTTTTGGATCTATAAAAGGGATCATCGAGTAACTTTATTGCCTACGGTTGTTTTTCTATTCATCACTAACTTTGAAAAAAAAAAGGCAAATGACAAGAAAGTTGTAATCTTCTTTAAAGACCAACCTTCTGTAGGATCAAAGGCTCAAGATGGTGCATTCAGATAATATCTAACTCATAAAATAGTTTAAATCTATATTTCTTGTATTATTGAATTGATTTCAAAAAAATGCTTTATAGATATAACTTATATTCCAACATGCAGATGTAAAAGCAGGTCATGCAAGAGAAAGGAAGTCGCAAATTGTTCCTTTACACCATTGCCGTAAAAAAAGGAGGATGGAACAAAAAGGGTAGATATAATGGTCCTGGCCAAACTGTACCAGCATCCAATGGGGCCAAAAGTGTGGGCAATACTCAATTAAAGAAAAGGGGAAAAGGAAAAGTGCGTCTTTTGCTTATTATGTTTTAATGGGCCGTAGATGCCAAAGTCGGTCAAAAAGAAGCAAAAGTGCCAAACAGCTTACCATTTAATAATGGCTAATGAGCGAAATAATAGTCAGAATTAGACATTCACTGCTTCCTCGTAAATTATTCTAATCCAGCTATTTTTTATATGATGTGGGATGCCAAAGTGGTCGAGGGAATTTCAACAACAACAACAACAGAAAAAAACAAGAAGTGTTTGAGGGAAAGTTGACTATTGTCACAACTATTTGATTCTTCCACACATTAAAGTATATACGGAGTCTGTAAAATCATTAGACGCTTCGAATCATAGAAATCCTGAGTTAAATCACAAGTTGAAGGAGTAGAATTGCATGGTGGGGCATGCTATTGAAAATCCAATTGATTATTTATTAGAGGCTCCACTGTGGAATTCTACGCCTTAAGTTGGAATCCTGATCTTTAATTCAAAGCCAATTTGAACTCTAGGAAATATACTTTGTTGGTAAAAGTTTATTTTCTATTTAAAAATTAAGTGATTTGATAAATTTTATAGAATTCAAGGGCCTAAAAAACATAAAAAGCGTTTTGGAATATAGTCGTTTGTGAGAATTGGATACATTATGTTGCTAGTTCTCTAATCTAAAGCTACAAAGTGAATCGGCAAACTAAATCTTTACTTAATGTGTGTTGCACAGTGCTAAATAACACAACTTTCAGTATCAAATGAGTTTTTTTTTAAACCTTTTTATTTTTATAACGAGATCCATAACCTTTTTGTATATAGCAAGTAGTGAGCCCCATAGAGTATGACATCCCTGAAAAATATACAAAGAAATACATGAAAGCTTCGCATTCTTTCCAACCTAAGAAAATCACACCATGAAAAAACTAAAAAGATAATAAAAATTTTGTGTTGATTTGTAGGTCTTATGTGCTTTTGGCCTCATAGTTGAGGTGTATGGTAACCGTTGATATACATTATTATGTTGAAAAGTATTATATATGTTGCATTTACTAACACATTGAAGTTTTTGTAGCAATAGTTAGCCTAACAATTTTAATATAGTATCAAAGTCACCGGTCGTGAGTTCAAATCCTAAGAGGAACAACTCGGTGCGAAAATAACATGCATGTCATCAAAAGTGTACAGACCGCATTCCACCTACGGGAGAGTATTGATGAGCGGGCTTTATCTATATGAGGGAGAGTGTTGAAAAGTATTTATGGTGCCTTTACTAACACCTGACGTCTTGGTAGCAATGGTTAAGTGAGGAAATTTAATAATGAGTTCGAAGCTCGAGGCATGCTACCTCCATTTGTATATCTGTTATAATTGTGTTTCATTATGTGACATATGGCATAATGATAAAGCTATAATTAAGTTTGTTTAGATAACCATTTATACCAAAATCTCAAGCTGTGGTGCACTTTTGGCTACGTGCATTTTTTTAGCATTTAGTCATTCCTCATGCAATTCAAATTTATGGCAGCGGGCTCCGATATCAAATTAAATTTTCGTAACTAATCATTCCTATAAAAATCTCCACGCGTCAATAAAGGTAGCACAACTACTTTAGTAGGAGGCAATATAAACACTTCTTTTAATAGCTATATGCCCTGAGAAAACACAACAGGGGATTTTGAATTAGCAATCAGACATATACAATGGCCTCGTTCGAGACTTTAAAATTAAGATAGCTTGGTAAAAATTAACAAGCAAACTTGTCTCAATCACCCACTTTAAGTGGTTGCTAGCAAGGCCTCAAGAGGCTATTTTTATTCATTTTTTTAATATAAATGGTTGATACACGATCATCTTTGTGTTTTTGTGGTTCTTGTGGGCCCCTCGACCGGTCAACCAAGCACTATTACTTTTTTTGGGTAAAAACATTAAGTACTACTTTATGTAATATCTTTGTGCCATTCTGTCCCATTTATGTCAAAAAAAAAAAAAAAGCTGCTAGAGACTCCTCATATAATTTTCAACTAAAAAAAAAATTTATGCTGATTTTACTCATGCCTGCCATTTTTTTTTTCTACCAATTCTAAAGAATGAAACCTTGATTGTGTCTTTACATAATGCCTCATTTTAATATTTACAGAATAAAATATTTATAGATTTAGATATTGTAAGAATAAATAATATATAATAGAATAGTGTAATATTTAAATATTATAATATTTTTGTTGTTTGGCAATTTTTGAATAATATTACAGTTTCAAAGTTTAGTTGTTTGGATTCTACGATTAAAATAAACTTCATTATTAGAATAATTTCTTATAAAGTACTTTAATTTATATGTAATTTACAACATTTGGATAAAAAAGTAGTGTGGTAAAGTAAAGTTTAACTGCCACTTGTTTTTTCTTTTTCTTTTTTAACCATAAGCTACTTGTTTTATCATGTAAAATGATAAAAAGTGTAGCTAAGCAAATACAAAAAACAACAACTTTACAATTCTCTTTCCCACTTTACTTCACCGCATACTTCATCTCATCTTATTTACCTCACCTTTTACCATGAAATGATATTAGTTTTTATTTTACTTTACTAGATATGTAAGTAAGTCACTTTATCAGAGTCACTTTTATATACTATATAAAACTATAGTAAAATATGATAAAGTAAAGTCAAACAAAATTATTTTACCATTCTCTCTTACTTTACTTCACAATATACTTTATTCAACTTTTACTTTATCCCATCTTTACTATGATGTGACATTTACCTTACTTTACTTTACCATAGATATAAACAAATAAATCACGATAGATTTACTGAAATACAATCTTTGTTTCACTCTACCACTTTATCTGACATATTTTACCTCACAACTTACCATGATGTGAAATTAATCTTTCTTTTACTTTACCACCACTAGAACAAATTGCGTAATCCCCAACATTTTTTGCCAACGTCATTGTAAAGGCGTTGTTAAATGTTACATTTTGCCAACGCAAATAATGATACGTTGGCAAAAGCTATAAAATAATATATTTTTACCAATGCAAAAGAGGCTGCATTGGCAAAAAGTGTTGAAATTATATTGGCACGCAACCAAAATTCCCCCCAGAAGAGAGAGAAATTCTTGGTAACGAAATGTTCCCCTTTGGTGACGTAAAAAAAAATGTTGGCTACAGTTTGACCTATTTGTAACATACTTATGTGCGTTGGTAAAGGCACCTTGAACAATGCTAACGCATTATGTGCGTTAGTGAAGACCAATCTTGATTGCCTACGCACTGTGTTATTTACCATATAAAAATATAGTAAAACATTATAAAGTAAAGTAAAACACAACTACTTTACCATTCCCTCTCACTTTACTTCATAATATAGTTTATTCAACTTTTACTTTACGCCATCTTTATCATAATGTGATATTTATCTTTACTTTACTTTACCATAATAAATAAATACATCATAATAGATTTGGTGAAGTAAAGTCTTTGCTTTACTTTGCTACTTTATCGACTTATTTTACCTCACTTTTTACCTTCATGTCAAAGTAATTTTTTTTTTACTTTACCACACATATAAATAAGTCACTTTATTATAAGTCACTTTTTATTTGCTATATAAAAATACGATCACATGTTATAAAGTAAAGTCAAACAAAACTATTTTACCATTCGCTCTCACTTTACTTCACAATATACTTTATCCACCTTTTACTTTACTCCATCTTTACCATGATGTGACATTTACCTTACTTTACTTTATATATGTAAACCAATATATCATGATAAATTTAGTAAAGTAAAGTCTTTATTTTACATTGCCACTTTGTAATTATCATTTTGAAAGAATTTTATCTTATAGAAAGTTTTCTAAATGGGGGAGTTGTAGGAAAAAATATTGAGTTTTTTAAAATGAAATGATCTTTTTTTAGTATTTTTCTTTGGTTGCCATCCAAGTTTTTTTTAAATAAAAAATTATATTCTATGAAATATTACTTTTTGTATTTTGTTTTGCATCCAATAGGTCCAAAGTAAGGTTTAAAAAAAAATTCCCCTAAACTTAAGTGTTAAAAAATTTCTTTTTTAAATGAAAGGTAACAGTAACAGTAAACTAGCCACGAACCTCAGGAGTCTGGAGCACTCCATAATTAATTCGAGCATGTCAAATTGTCAATTGTCACAGAACTTCGCTGCTAGTTGGCTGGTGACATTTTTGCTTTTAGTTCACAACGGTGAAGCATGCTTAGCCAAGCCAACAAAAACCATAACGACACTCCTACTAATATCTAACATGTTTCACGCAGGCATTTAAAATCAACTAGGGATTTAATATTGCAACCACTTTATACGGAGAGAATGCTGCAGTGGGGGATGAAGGCTACAGGGTACCAATGGCCGCTGAGAACCACAAAATTCACAGGGTATCATCGCATTAGGAATGGGTCCATCACTGTAGTAAATGTGCACCGCCATTGTCAATTGGGTCTACACTCAAATCTATGACATCTACAAAATCTATGCCGCGATATAAATTAATAAAATACATTTTTACTTTATTGTATAAAGAGATATATTTATTTCATTTACAGTGCAAATAATGGCAGAACTGTACAACTTCCACATGAAAGGTATAGGCCTAATTAATTCATATGGCCGGTTTGTTTGCACTGAATAACATAGGAACTGAAGCATACGAATTCATGCTATAAATGGTTAAGAATGAAACTTAAACTTATTATTTAAGTATGGCCTTCAATTAATTTTTCATTTGATAGAAATTAAATCAAGGGAAGATGAAAAAATAAATGTACAATTATCACTCTAGTAATTTAATATTTAGAAAAGTCAATATTTCATATATATCTCTACTTTATATTCTTTTCCTCTTACCTTTTTTATTTGTTGATGGAGCTCATTTAAACATGAAATCCTATCTCAAACCCGCCCCCCACCCCATTCTTTTTTTTTTTTTTTTTTTTTGTGGGTAGAAGTCAAAATGCCCTTAGTGTTATGTTTGATATGTTTAACATATGCATTCTGAATTAGCTCCATCTGAGTTGGGCTCAAGCAGAGCCGGCTCTGAGATTTTCGGGGGCCTAAAGTGAAGTTTTACAATGGGGCTCTCATACATATTCACATAAAATTATGGGTGTAACGGTAAGTACTCAAAATATTATATCATTTATTAGTATCAATATAAAATCTTTCGTAGTCTCGTTGCTTTTTTTCTATTTCTTTCTATTTTCTAAAATTTCTCTTATTCCCAGATTTGACCCCTCTTAATTTCCACAATACACAACAGGTGTATCAATCTAATCTATTTTCTTTTTGTAAGTTTGGGTTGATTTGCTATCTCCATTTAGATTTAAGATTAGTTAATCTTTTTTTTTTTTTATACTTTTGGATGCAGGCTGTCAGGCCTTTTGTTTAGGATTGAACTTTTTATCTTTAGACCTAATATAAAGAGTTAGCTAAATATAAGGCCCATATTTTTTTTTGTCAAACTAAGGGGCCCAAACATGTTTAATCAGGTCCAAGTTTGGATCTACCTTCTCTTTGATCCAAACCGAACCCATTTCGTCTCTAGTTTGCTAGGTAATGAAGAGTGTGGAGCATGCATGCATCAAAACATTAATTTCATTGTTTATCTTTAATAATTAAATCTACAATTGATGGAATAGATCGTGAAAAAAAAAAATAGTGCTAGGCTTTCAGTCACGCAATCAATGGGACAACCAGCTGCATTTGATAAAATTCGTTTGGGTTAGGAGCCTAATCTACTGTACCATCATTTCAACGTAGGATAACTAGGTCCCTCTTACTAGCCACATGCATGTAGTGAAAGTCCCACATCCACAGCAATTTATTAGGCAATGAGACTAAATTCAACGGATCAAAGTTAACAGTTCTTTTTTTCCCCATTACCGTGGCCAGCAGGATTGGCTTAAGAGGAAGCCCACATGCTCAGAAATAAAAAAGCTTGTACAAATTAAAACAGAAATCCACATATGTGGGAAAGAAAGCTCACATATAAAGAAAATGTGGTGTATCCAATATTTAATCCTTGACAACCAGGTGAAAATTGCCACTCCTTATCAATTGGGCAAGGAGTCATTTTCACTCTCGGCACACCAAATTTAGCAGTTTATTGATCAAAAGACAATTTTTATTTAGCAAGATCTGAGCAAAAAAGGTCCTATTGGATATAATAAATTTATATTAAAGAGAAGACGAGATTAGTTAATACATGGATCGAGTCCGGATCTTTAGTGACTTATGGTAAACTCATGAGGCCTCTAAGTACGCTTGTTAAAAATTTGAACAATACAAAACAAATGCGTAAATGCGCTCCTCTTTTCTGGGCTCAAATCAGGTGACTTGTGCTGTTGTGCAGTCTAGATCAACCAGGTGACTCAACAGTTTCAGAAGTAGTTCGATCTACAACAATCCATGCCATATGTGGCTAGTGTGATCCATCCACAGTGGGGCTCACCGTATAAAGCTCTACAAACACGTGTGCCAGCGCCGCAATCGGGTTGGAATTTGCTCCTCTTAATGACCGAACAGAAAGAGAACTCTAATTTCCTACTACTTGCTAATCTGGTCTGGTGGTTTGCGTTTTGTACGGACCAGATTAATATCTTGTGGCGCATTTTACGATTTACGCAAGGCTGACATTGAGAGGAGGGAGCAAGATGCTAACCAGCACCAGCAACCTCTCTCAGTTCCTATCGTGCCGCACTTACCCCTTTTTTTTGTTTTTTTTTAATCCCAGTCATACATGTATAGTAATGTGAATTCACGCATGGGAGAAAATTTAGATTGACATACTCTAAAATAATGAGAACTCACACACGTGAAAATAAAGAAAGTATAGACTCACACATGTGAGATAAAATAATTCACGCATGTAAGGATAAAAGTAGTGATTATAATAGGTGTGGCGGCTAATAACCAAAATGTTATGTAGCGATCGTAGGAATATGCAGCATTGTGGCGGTAGGTGTAAATGTTTTAAGTGATAACACAATTCTGAATCTTGTACAATAGCTAATATTATATTTAGATAGTTATTTGAAATTATATAAAGGTAGAAATAAATTTAAGAAAAGCTATTGAGGAGAAGAAATAGAAAAAATAATATTTTAAACTTAAATTGCTTTAAAAAAAAATTTAAATCGTAGTGCTGCTATTTTCAAAATAGTACAGCAGCTGGTGTTCTAAACCATGCACATATGCAGTAAGGGGGAGGCGGCCCTTAATCTCCTATTGTGAACAACGACTCCTTCCCACTAGAGTAAGGAGTCACTCTTTTGCCACTTACCTTAAATAGTCATGCTTTTGATCCAATGTCTACAGTTCGTTGAGATCTCAAGCATTACCGGGTAGTTTGGCTGGCTTGAACCTGAAGCCGAACCTCTAATGGTGCCCCATCTAATTCAAACTGTTGATTGTACTAAACCGGTTTATTGATGAGGTGTAGGTTGCAATAATAATTACTCATTTAACTCGAGGATGTGGGATAGCCCAAGTGGTCACGAACGTCCCTGGCATTGGCAGAGCATGGTCCCATGCGTATTTGAGTGGGGCTTACTTGGGCAGAGGAAAAGGGCCAAACACACACGTGCATAGCCTGCAGTTAATGGTCCATGGATGTATGCAGAGATAGCCCCGCGACTAAACATTTAATCCAACATTAGTACATAGAAAACATGGAAAAAAAGGATAAAAAAAAAAGTCTTTCAAAGCTGTGACCTTTATCCTTTCCTCAATCCACATCAGGCCCCACCAGATCAACGGTGTAGATAAAGTAATCTGCCTTACCACGCAAAGAACCGATCCATCTCAGCGAACCACGCATCAGGTGAGGCTGAGGACCCTAGCACAATCCTTTTCTTCTCATCATCCTTCCCTTTCCACTCACTCAATTAATTTAGTTAATCAAAGTTTCCTGCAATGATTAGAAACTGCTCTTGCACTCCATCTCAGCAAAGCAACAGCCGAACCTCCTGCGTACGTACGTGTCTACGCATTGCTGGTGTACGCAATACGCGGCCGACACACACTGTCACTCTCTCTCTCTCTCTCTCTCTGCCCACACCCCCACCTACTCTTTTTTTTACTGTGTACTGATCCGCCACGTATGCATCTTTCTTGTCTCTTTCGCGTTCTCTCTCTCTCTCTCTCTCCTCTTTTGACTCCTTTTGCCATTTCACGCTTCCTTGGTGATGGAATACTTGTGTTATATTATATAATACCAAACTCCTCTTTATTTAACTGTTCCTTCTTCCATTCTCTCTTGTTTTCTCTCTGCGGTTGTTGTTGTGTTTGTTTTTTAGGAGGCTTTGGGTTTCTGTTCATCTCAGCTGCTTTTAATGGTGTGAGGGAGGTAGAGAGAGACAGCTCTCTGATTTGGTGGTCTCGCACGCTTCACACAGTGCTAAAGCACACCATGTGAGAGATTTGATCCTTAGAAAGCTCTAATCTAATGTATCGCTGCATTTGTTTGTGATGGATATCTCTTTCCCAGCTCTGGTTTCTGTTTGGTGTTTGGTTGGTTGTCCGGTTTGGGGGGTTTTCGGTATTTGCATGCGCTTCTTAAATGCTGTTGCAGTGTTCCAAAAGCCATGATCTAATTTGAGAGCAAATGATATATGGTGGAATTTACAACATATTGGGTTCTTACATGTTTTGGGGATTTTGAGGGAATGCCAAACTGATTAGGAAAAACATTTTGGGATCTGAAAATGGTAATTTGCTTATACCAAATATGAACTATGTTTGGTGTTGCTTTGTAGATGGGTGTCTGCTTTGGTAGACAAGTATGGAGTTACTTAGCTTATTAGCTGCTATATAGCCCTTCTGTTCAAGTAGTATGGTGTGACTTGTAATAAGCATTCCGAGTGACTTCCACATGTGGCCCCTGTGTATGATTGTAAACAAATAATAAAAAAAATTTTGCAGTAGTTATCATAATCCATAAACAGTCTATATATATATATGTCAGAACAGAACCAGAGAGAGCTAATTTGTCTAAGTTTCAAATTATCCATTCTCCTTTGTGGTTGTATTTTGAGCATGGGTGGAATTTTTCTGTTAATCAAGAGTGGCAGATTGTTTATTTCAGTCACGATCAGGTTCTTGGCCATCCAAGCTTTGATCTTTCCAAAAGCTTTAAAAAGAAAGGAATGATGTCCTTAATCCATCTGCCTTCTCATTCCTGTTTTGTTTCTTTTGTTCTTCAACGGTAGAAAGCCTTGTGCTCATCTGTTATTTCTGGTATAAATTGGCCAAACTACTTGCTCTTCTAGTCCTAGGGATGATGATGGAACCCCACTTATGATATTGGTTTCTCATATGCTACTAGCCAGGCTATATTCTGTTTTTTGTAAGGCAGTAAAAGGCATTGTATGAGGCTTCGCATAAGGTACCCTGATTGGAAGATCATAGACATATAGTCTTAGGCCTGCTTCATGTTGGATGTGAACCGTTGCTGTATTTTCTTGAGTTATTGGCTGCTCATCAATTGAAGAATAGGATTTTCCATCTCGGGGATTTTTGGTGTGTGGGCTGTGGGAAGTGAAGATCTTCATTTGGAGGGTTTGATTTGTTAAATTGCCGGCCAACTTATACGAGTTGAGGAAACTGAACTGAACTTTTATATTTAGTACTTTCCAGGATAGTAGTTCCCATATCATTGGATTATCACTCTTTGACATATCTTTAGTCTCAGCTGATATCTTTCATTTTTTCAAGTCCTTTGTGTATCTGAAGGTCACATGGAGTCATCCTTTTTCAACATACAAATTTGTATGTTACAGCTGTAGGTTAACTTTTGTCCTTTATTTAATTTGACAAATTTGTCATCTCAGGGGGTGAAGATTCATCTAGTTAGTTACAACTTACAAGTAAGTTGGCTTCTTTTTCAGATCAGCTTGAATGGCTACAAATTTTTTGTTTTTGTTTTTTTGTTTTGTTTTTTTTATTTTTTTTTTCCTTTGAAAGGATACCAACTAATTGTCAGCATTATGTATTGCTCTAGTTGCCTATCCTTGATAATTATGCCTGACAGATCCCTATGTTTCTATTCAAAGGTCTCTTCGACCATAAGGGCTTCAAGCATTAGTTAATGTATTTGGTCGGTGTGGAAGGAAAGGATTGATAGGATTTTCAAGGGAGCTGCTTTTGTTGTGAATCGACTCTTTGTGGTTAACCTTAGGATTGCAAATTGCTGATTGGGTAGGACTTCCAAGACATTAATGTGAATGTCATATTGTTCAACTGGAAGGCATGCATGTTGTGCAGATTTGCTAACAAGAGAAACGTGACTTCATGGTCCCGTCCTGTTAAGAGGAAAGTTGGTTCCAACTTGTTTGGGAGGGTTCTACAGAATAGTAGAGGAGACAAGCTTGTTATGTCTTCTGAATTTGTGGGTGTGAAAGACTCAACTGACGTTGAGATTGTTAGGACTTTTCTATTGGCGAATTCATGGGTTGGACAAACTTGGGTTCATTGCGTTATATTTTACATTTAGAACATTTGGCATGGACTGTTGTTGGGCGCCAGATAAGCTGAATTGAAGATAACACAAATTGAAGTGTTTTTTTGAGGACAACATGGATTAAAAGGGTCATGTCTCACAAACTGAGTGTCGAATATGAACAAGCTACTTACCATTAGAAAGCTCGTTTCGAGTAGATATTCGTAGAGCCCAAGATTGCATAAATCGGAATTAAAACGACAAAGTTATAGCCTCTAAAAGTTTACTAACGCATGCATAGCGCTTGAGACCGGGCTCAAGTGCCGAAAGCAGTGGCGAGCGCGCTTGAGCGCATGGACCGTAGAAACGCATTGACCTGCACGAAAACCTTTCCTATTTGTGCTAGAATTGCTTGTTTCACTAGGATTTGATTTCTAAACCTAAGGCATGAATTATGGGTTATAAAAAGAGGATTTCTCTTAACCCTAAGCATAACACAACACAACACATAGAGTTCTCTAAGTTCTGAATTGGGGGTTGCCATTGGAGAGATTATCTAGAGCTCTCATGAGAGATTGGGTTGAAGACTTCAAGTTCTAGAGTTGATTCTTCTACTTCATCATAGGAGATTTGTGGCTCCTACTTCCTTGTAGAAGATTATTTTTTAAACATAGAGATTTGTTCGTTGTAGAGATCAATGCACTGATAGCAGGGCATCGAGGGACTGTGCTGTGGAGATCTGGAGATCTATTAAGAACAATTACAACGCCTTGTGTCGAGGGATTGGCTGGAGGGTTGTGAGTATATCTTTTACTGTGGAAGTTAGTGATTGATTTTGTCCACTTTGGACTTGTGGTTTTTTTCTGTTTGGGTTTCCACATTAAATTTGGTATTGTCTTCTTTGTGTGATTGATTGTTTTTATTATTTCACTGCATAGAAGTTGTAATTAAATCACAATCTATAATATATCCCGGGCATTCTAAAACTTTCAATTGTTATCAGAGCGGGTCACACTAAATTGCCGTATGTTGATCTAAGGGATTTTCTAGAATGGAACTTAACAATGAAGAAGGCTTTTCTACTGTGAAACTTCCTTTGCTGAAAGGTGCTGTTAACTATGCTCATTGAAAAGCACGTATGATATAGCCTTTTTGAGATTAGTAGATGAAGGGGTTTGGAGAATAGTGTTGAATGGGTATTTCTTGCCTACTATCACTATTAAAGGACAAACTATTGAAAAGCTTATAGCTTCATGGTCTAAAGATGAAATATATGCCTGCAATTGTAACAACAAGGCTATGAATGCTATTTACAATGGAGTATCAATGACCGAATTTTTTATGATCTTTGCTTGTAAAAATGTAAAAAAAGCATAGGACATCCTTCAAACAGTTCATGAGGGTACTAAAAATGTGGAAGAAGTTCAGATGTAAAGCTTATCATATGTTTTTGAACAGTTGAGGATGAGTGATGAGGAGAGGTTTAATGATTTTTATATTAAGTTGAGTAATATTGTTAATTCAAGTCACAACCTAGGAGAATCTATTCCTAATGAGAAGATTGTGAAAAAGATTCTTAGGTATTTCCCAATTAGTTTCAATCCCAAAGTTATTGCAATTGCAGAATCCAATTAACTAAATAGTTTGAGACTTGATAACTTGGTTGGTAACCTGCAAACCTTTGAGACTAAATTTATTAAGTGCCAGTCAAAACCTTCTGGACTTGCTTTGAAAACTACAAAAAATTATAAGTTTTCCGAAGGTTTGAAGAAAGTAGAAGTTGCATCTGAATCTGATTTTGAAGAAGGGGATATGCAATTGTCTTCTGAGTTTGTGTAACAGTCTAACAAGCTAATGACAGGAAAGAATATTGGTTATAAACTGGTTGCAATAGGAAAGACTAGCTTCTCAAAGGGAGTCAAGTGCTTTGAATGTCAAGGCTATGGGCATACAGCTAATGATTGTGTTAATAAAAAAAAGAAGCCCACAGTCAACAGTCGTAAAGCTTTGAACATCGCTTGGGATGTTGATGAAACTGCTGATGAGGAAAAGTTCTATGAAACTGAACATGATTCTTCTGAAAAGGGGAAAGAAAACTTTATGGCTTTTATGGCTACATCTTCACCATCTGATGTTGATTCTGATGATAATAATGATGATGAAGACATGTCTTATGAGAATGTTGACTGGGTAGCACAGTACAAATTCTTGTATGCAAAGAGCAAGAAACTGTGGTTGCATGCTGAAAACTTATGCAACAAGTTAAAGATGCTAAAGTTGAAGTTCTTTCTGTTCAGAAGAATCTAGAAGCAACATATGCACAAATCATTCTCATTGAATATCAAAAAGGGTCTTTGTTTGAGAGTTTGACTATTGAACAATAAGAGAATGAGTTTTTGAGAGCAGAAGTATTGAAAAATAGGGCTGAGATTGATGATCTGAATGTCAAGTTGAAGATGATATTGACAAAGTTGGATGCTCCTATTGCTACACATGTTAGTTCAACTACACTTGACCATATTTTGAGTGTTCAGAAGCTACATACTTACAAGACTGGTCTTGGATACTGTGATGGTGCTTCAACATCAAAATCTATAGGTAACACTATCTTTGTTAAAAGTATTGTACATGCATCCACTATCCAACATATTGCATAGAGAAATCATGTTGATTGTGCATAAAAGAGTGAGTCATGTCCTAAAAATACACGAGCACCCACATATCACCATTGTGGAATACAAGGACATATCCGTCTTCATTGCAACAAGCTGAAAGCTATGCCAAAACCTAAGCAATGAAGAACTCAGTTTGCTGCATCAAAATCTAGTACAATCTGGGTTAAGAAGGAAGACCTGCCATCTATTTTGGTTTACACTATGCTGAAATTTTTTAATGCACAAGTATAGGTACCAAAATTCAAGAGCCCCTGATAAAAAAGATCAAGCCCCCCCCCCCCCCCCCCCCCCAAGTACTGATACGAATATATTATTGTGGGGGAGTCACAATTGAAGGGGAGCTAATGATAGATCCAACTTGACACACATGCTACATGATGACAGCATAAATTTGTCAATTATAGATAAAAAGGGGGAGAATGAGGCATTAAGAGGGAGTTTCGAGGATTGAAGATGTGATTGAAGAAGCTGAAGATATAGTAAGGTTGTTCTTCAATTGATTGCTGAGCTGAAGATACTATATATTTTTTTGAAATTTTAGTTTACGCAATGTAATAAATGTATTTTGGATTTCTTTTTGTGTAGATTGATTGTATAGGAAGTTTTGTCTATGAATTGCCAAAGGGGGAGATTGTTAGGACTCTTCTATTGGCGAATTCATGGGTTGGACAAAATTTGGGTTCATTGAGTTGTATCAAACTGAGCATCAAATATGAACAAGCTACCTACAATTGGAAAGCTCATTTTGAGTAGATATCCGTAGAGCCCAAAATTGTATAAATCGGAGTTAAAACGACAAAGTTATGGCCTCTAGAAGTTTACTGACGCGGGTAGGAAATTCAAGTGCGCTCGAGCAAGCCTGAGATCGGGCTTGAGCGCCGAAGGCAGTGGTGAGCCTGCTCAATCGTCCATTGGACCGCGCTTGATCGTACGGACAACAGAAGCGCACCGACTTACACGAAAACCTTTCCTATTTGTGCCAGAATTGTTTGTTTCACTTGGATTTGGTTTTTAAACCTAACGCACGAATTATGGGCTATAAAAAGAGGGTTTCTCTCAACCCTAAGTACAACACAGCACATAGAGCTCTCTAAGTTCTGAATTGGGGATTGCTATTGGAGAGATTATCTAAAGCTCCCATGAGAGATTGGGCTGAAGACTTCAAGTTCTAGAGTTGATGCTTCTACTTCATCGTGGGAGATTTGTGGCTCTTACTTCCTTGTAGAAGATTGTTTTCTAAGCATAGAGAATTGTTCGTTGTGGAGATCAAGGCACTGATAGCGGGGCACCGAGGGACTGCATGCTGTGGAGATCTATTAAGAACAACTACAATGCCTTATGTCGAAGGATTGGCTGTAGGGTTGTGAGTATATCTTGTACCGCGGAAGTTAGTGATTGATTTTGTCTACTTTGGACTCGTGGTTTTTTCCCGTTTGGGTTTCCATGTTAAATTTGGTGTTGTATTCTTTGTGTGATTGATTGCTTTTGTTATTCCGCTGTATAAAGTAGAAATCGAATTATAATCTAAAATATATCCCTGGCATTCTAAAACTTTCAGAGATGTTCGTGATTCTCAGATCTTTATGGATCGTTTTTGGCTATTTTAAAGGGTAGCTTGGGGTGGAGAGTGATTCATTGAATGCAACTATTTGGGGGTGTCCAGCCCTGTATCGACGACTTGGAAGTTTCAAGTTTCTTTTAACGAGATCAAGTTTTTGTTTCCCCAGTTGCAAGTTGAGTTTCATCATGTTGTTTTACCGGCTAATAGTTGATGGATGCTTTAGCCAAACAAGGGGTGGATAGGTTCTCTTTGGGTGGTGTTTTCTTTGTAAGGTGTGCTTGGGTATAATGCTCTCATATCCTGGTCCCTTTCTCCTTTGGTGTTCCTTGTATATGTCTGCGTTGTTATTGAATAAAACTTGCCCTTATCGAAAATGGAAAAAAAGGGGTCCAGGTAGGACAACCATTCTCATATCGCCTTGTCATTTCCCCTCTTGGCCACTAGGCCAGGACAGCAAAAATAGAAAAAAAGGAAAAAAAGTTGCTGTAATTATTATTAATGGCAGCGATACTTTTCAATGTGCTTGACTACAAATTAAATGCAATTGTCTTTCTCTGAAGGTTGATGGCTTAGTTTTTGGTTTCTAACATAGTTGTAATATAGTATAAGTGATTCTTGTATATAATCCCTGTGTGGATAAATGGTCTATAATAATCTGCATGATTTTAAATATTATGTATTTGGCTTTCTTTATGCACATTTTCTTCATTTATTTTTTTGTTCTGCTGTTGTTGATAGTAAGAGTTGATCAAATCATGGACCACAAGACATGGCTTTGGAGGAAAAAGTCTTCAGAAAAGACAATAGTTGTAAGCGAGAAAGGCAATTTCTCATCTAAGGGCTATGAACAGGAGGTAGTTGTTGCAACTTATTGTATGCCAAATGACATACTGTTTACTTCTTATTTTTTAATTTAATTTTAATTTTCTCCTACCTTTTCTTTTTCTGCCGTAGTGTTGTTACATAGGCTTTGTGAATGGTTCTTATAACTTGTTCCATTCAAACATTTATCTATTTAATGGTATTGGGTATAATGGTTTTGTTTGTCCAACTCTATGCATGTTTAATAGTTAATGCCCAATAGTTAAGTAAAACAATAGTAACTACCCAATAAGTGATTGATTAAAGGAATTGCTGCCAATTTTTTTTATCCGATTGGTTCCATAATTGTTTAGAGCTTCCTACTAATAATTTCTACATTTAGACACAATTGCACTATAGTTGCTTTTTTCACACAGTTATATATAATAAATACCTTTTTAATTATTTTCTTGTGATATTATAGAGAAAAAAACCACGGGGTACTAAATTCATATAATATGACTCACAAGAAGTATTTCGTAATTGCGTAAATTAGTAGCAAGAGTTACAATAATCCAAGATTAAAAATTGTATAGGAACACAGCGTGAGGCTCTGTAAAACTATATGACAACGTAAAGGTAAATTACTATTCTAAGGAGCCTCCTTGAACAAATTCCCCTCTTGTCACAACCCGAGCCTAGGGACCGGGGATCAGAGAAAGTCTAACCAATGATAGACGTACTCCCGTGCACGTACACTTAGACCCCGTCCAAGCATACACACACAAGGGATCATTCACACATGCAAATAACTGTACGCGGAAGCTGTACGTATCAAGGCATACCACAACCTACCAAAATGACATAATGGATTTCAAAATCATTTAACTGATGACGAGAATAATTACAAGAACGTATGACAATAGAGTGGGCTTACAACAATCAAAGATCAAAATACAGATATCAATCAAAGCCCACGATACAAGTACAGAAAAATCCCCTCAATAGACTCAAACTCAAATGAATGGGGGGAACAAAATGATGTAAACCGTACTCTGGAGGATGGATCAAGTCCACTCCTCTAGGCCGGAGGGGGCCTCGCGAGCCTTTCCTGGAGTCGGGTCGACTGACGCAGGATTGGGAGAGGGATCTGAGCCTGCAACACACAAAGACAACTCATAAGTACAACGACTTAGCAAAATATAAGCCACAAGAAGATAACACGAATTGTGTCTAATAATGAGCAATAGTTATAATGCAAGATCCATAGAAATCATGTTCGTTTACTAAGCAATTATGCAAATGAATACGCATGCTATCAGAATCATAAACAGATAACAGTCAACGTGGCTACTACATTGGCCATATTCTCCCTTTCGAGAGCAGTCGGAATGAGAACACCAGCGACCGGGCCAGGGTACGCATGGGTCTCTAGTTCCCGGGGTCCGGAGTCCCATGACAGAACACTCTGCAGAGGCAAACACATAAACTAAACCAAAGTTAACCCCGTCGGGTATCCTAAGGCTGAGGCTCAGTAGTGCCATATACCAATCACAATCAAATCGGATGATGCACCTCAATCAATCAATCATATCATATCATTTACAGATCTCACATATCACGCTAAACAAACAATAGGAAGTGCATCGCATATACTGATACTGATACTGAATGCACATAAGCAAATGAAAGAAGCACTGACAATGAGTATCGATAACAAATGATCACTGACTCAGAACTCAAGTACTCCACCGGAGCAACGATAAAACACAATAATAGAATGGTCCCGCCCGGGCTTCGCTCTGGGGTTGCTGCATTTCCCACAGGATCGAGAGGTCCAGCACAGAACACATAAGAGGGCATAACCGAAGTCAATATGCTACACAAATCAGAGTACTTTTACGAATCAAGGTCAATTACAAGCCAGTCCTAACCTAATTATCCAGTGTTTCTAACCGTGCATGTTGATGTAGTTTTAAGTTGTCCGATGCACCATTGTCTCGTGTTGCAGTGTCTGGAATGTGCACCGAAGTCCCTTAAACCAACACCCATGGGGAGGTGCTAAACAACTGGATAACAGTCATGAATGATTCGCAGCCCTCGAGATCATTCATGTCATTCAAACATTCCATTGGGCATGTTCAGGTTAGCTACATTCTAACATGAAAGTCATAACGGTCTCTTTCTTAAACCTAGTCCTTTTATCCTTCCTTAGGCATCTCACGGTGTAGCCGTAGGTGACCTTACGGCTTAGCCGAGGCATCTTACTGCTTAGCCGTAATCTGCACTGCGGCAGAGCCGAGGTTCCCCAAAATGTCCATTCGTATTTACGGCTCAACCGTATTTTACCCTACGGCGCAGCCGTATCCTGGTCCACGGCTTAGCCGTAGTACAATGTACGGCTTAGTTCAGGCTGGGCCGTAGAAGAGTAGCATTTTGCCAACTCTCAGTTATTTTCAGATGTCAGTCTGTACTGTTCTACGGTCAGGGTTACGGCTGGGTCTCGGCTTAGCCGTAAGCCATTTCACGGCTTCGCCGTAGCACATTTCACGGTGTAGCCGTGAGTGCACGGAGTCATTTTTCTGCAACAGGTACAGTCATACAGAAAACGAACAATTCGACTGAAAACAAGAAGATAACAACAAAACTGACTCAAGAGGGCTGTCTAACACTGATGCATACAACAAGAAGTAAGATACAAACAATCAAAGCCATATCAATTAGTGTTTATACTACTTGTGCTTATACTTGCCTCACAGATGGAGATCACTTCGTTGCTTTGGCTCAGTCCACTGGAAAACACACACAACTTGGCTCCTTTCCTCCTTCCTCACGAATCAGAAACGAAGAAGGGAAGGGAGAGAGAGTTGAACGAGAGAGAGAGAGAGACAAGCTGCTGCTGAGAACGATCGAGAGAAAAGAAAAGAGTAGGTAGGATATTTATAACTTAAAATGAGTCTAAATTACAAATAAGTCCAAACAGCTTACACAAATGTCAGTTTGAGTCAAATGACGATCCAACGAGAGCAAACGAAATCATTCGGATCCAAGAAGTTACGAAGATCGACAAGCTCAACGAAAGACACGCGATGACGTCAGAATGACGCAAAACTGACAAAGTCAATCAAAAGCCCAAATTACGAAAAAGGGCTCGAATCACCTAAACCAAGTCAACTCAACTCAAACGATCTCTCCAAGACTCAAAGCCAAAGAAAAGCAAAATCAAAACACACTTAACGATAAAATCACACGCAATTACTCACTAATCCGGATCAAATCGGGTCGGAGTGTTACACCTCTAAAGTCCTGTTCTTTTTTCAACAGTGATTCTACATTCCAGTCTTTTAGGATTTGGCAAAAGAAATATAAACTGCGGATTGTAAAAAACCTTATCTCATTGAGACTACAAACTTATGTTTCTTGTTTGTTAGATTTGGATCTAGCTAAGCACACACCACAACAAAGTAAAACAAGCAAACACACACATAGAAGACATGAGGATTTACGTGGTTCGACCAGATTGCCTACATCCATGGGCACGAGGATTTCACTATCAAGAAATCTCTCTCTCTCCCCCTTACAAGCTTTTTTTCTGTGTTCCCTTCCTTGTTATTGTCTTTCTTGGTTTCAAAGAACAAAACCATCGAAGAGAATATATAAGGAGAATATGTAAGAAAACAGCCCTAATTAACTGGGCCCTCCACTTAGGCCCAATAAGGACCTTTTGAGCCAAACCCAACAATCTCCACCTTGGCGAAAAATATCTGACCCTTTGAAGAATTGTTGAAATGTGTTTAGAACACATTCCTTGTGGGAACACCATCCCACCATGACTGCACCCCAATGGAGATGAGGTGCACCTTCACTCTTTAACAAGAGGAGAGATTAAGCAAGTCCAAGCAATGCTTGAACTTCTCTGTAGTCACTGGCTTGGTAAGCATATCAGCTAGATTATCATCTGTGTGAATCTTCTGAATGGAGATATCACATGTAGCAACCCAATCTCGAATTCTGTGATATATAACAGTTATGTGTTTTGTCCTTGCATGATATACCTGATTCTTTGATAGACATATTGCACTCTGACTGTCATAGTGTAACAAGATTGATTTCTACTTGACACCTATATTATTTACCAAACCTCTCAACCAAATTGCTTTCTTAGAAGCCTCTGAAACTGTCATGTATTCTGCCTCTTTAGTGGATAATGCCGTTGTAAACTGAAGCACCGATCTCCAACTTATCGGTCCGCTAGCAAGTATATAGACATATCCTGTAGTGGATTTTCTCTTGTCTAGGTACCCTGCAAAATCAGAATCTACACATCTAATGACAAACTCTGACCCCTGTTTTCTTTCAAACAGAATTCCCAAGTCCCTGGTGCCCTTCAAGTACCTCAGAATCCACTTTATGGCATTCCAATGCTCTTTTCCTGGATTCGCCATGTATTTACTCACTACACCCACTGCTTGCGCTATATCTGGTCTTATGTAAACCATGGCATGCATCAAACATCCTACCGCATTTGCATACGGTACCCTGGACATTTCCTCAATTTTCTCATCATCATTCAGACATTGTCTGGCACTTAAACTAAAGTGACTTGCAAGAGGAGTAGACACAGGCTTAGCATTTAACATGTTGATATTTTCAAGTACCTTTGAGATGTACTTTTTCTGTGATAACCACAGCTTTCCAGCCTTCTTGTCTCTCCTAATTTCCATGCCCAACATTTTTGTGGCTGCCCTAAGGTCTTTCATGTCAAACTCTTTTCTCAATTGGGATTTGAGTTTATCAACTTTTGACATGTCATTACATGCAATAAGCATATCATCCACATAAAGCAGCAAAATAATAACAGAATTATCATCTAAAATTCTGTAATAAACACAACAGTCATACTCACATCGATGGTAGCCGATCTACAACATGTAGGAGTTGAAACGCTTGTGCCATTGTCTTGGAGATTGTTTCAGCCCGTACAATGATCTCTTCAACTTACACACATGGTGTTCTTTTCCGACTTCCTTGAATCCTTCAGGTTGCTCCATGTAAATTGTTTCCTCCAAGTCACTGTGAAGGAAAGTTGTCTTTACATCTAATTGTTCGAGTTCTATATCGAACTGTGCTACCAATGCCAACAACACCTTGATAGACGTGTGTTTTACAACTGGGGAAAAGATCTCATCATAATCAACTCCTTCCTTTTGTGAGTACCCCTTTGCTACTAAACGTGCCTTGAACTTTGGTTCAGCATCTTCTTGCAAAGCTTCTTTTCTCCTAAACATTCATTTATAGCCTACTGTTGTTCTGTCTTTGGGTTTAGGAACGAACTCCCAGACTGAGTTCTTTTGGAGAGATTCCATCTCATCCATCATAGCACCCATTCAACTTTGTCTTTCACTGCTTTCCATAGCTTCTTGAAAAGAGGTCAGATCACTACTGCTGGTAATAAGAGCATAGTGTACTTCATCCTCATCCCATCCAATCCTTTTAGGTGGTTTGATGGTTCTCTTTGCCCTTCCTTATGCTAGACTTGAAGGTTCCTGTTGAACCTCACGTTGTTCCTCACCCTCAGATGTACCAACTTCTAATGAACTTTGAGCTTGTTTCTTAGTTGTATTATCTGCAAGAGGAATAACTTCGCTAACCACTTTCAACAGTGTGCCCTTTGATTTCACTGTCATGTTCTCTATTTAGCATAGAAGCTTTATCAAACACAACATCTCTGCTGCAGATTTTTTTCCTGTTTTCTGTATCCCATAGTTTATACCCCTATACACCTTTTTTAAAGCCGAGTAATATGCATTTGAGTGACTTGGAGTCTAACTTGGATCTCTCATCACTAGGAATATGTACATAAGCTGGGCAACCGAATACCTTCAATGAAGAATAGTCCACCTCTTTACCTGTCCACACTTCTTCTGTAACTTTACAGTCAAGGGGTCTTGATGGTGACCGATTAACCACATAGTATCCGTGGTTAACTGCTTTTGCCCAAAAACTTTTAGACAACCCTGCATGAAGTCTCATACTCTTTGCTCTTTCTATAAGTGTCCTGTTTATTCTTTCTGCAACTCCGTTTTGCTGAGGATTCTTTGGAACAGTGAAGTGCCTTATGATGGCTTCATCTTTGCAAAACTGTAGAAACCTGCCATTTATGTATTCACCCCTATTATCTGATTTCAGGTACTTGACTTTTCCGCTTGTTTGATTTTCTACTTCTGCCTTCCACTCTTTGAACTTAGTGAAGACTTCAGATTTCTCTTTAATAAAGTAGACCCAAACTTTTCTTGAAAAATCATCAATAAATGTCATAAAGTAGTATGCTTCACCTTTTGACATAACCGGGGCTGGTCCCCACACATCGGAGTGAATGTAATCCAGAATACCACTGCTTTTACAACTGTTGCATGCAGTTTTAAATGACACCTTTTTCTGCTTGCCGAAAACACAGAATTTACAAAAATCCAGCTTGCATGTTTTCACACCCTTTAATAACTATCTTTTGTGTAGTTCTAACATGCCTCTCTCACTCATATGCCCTAGACGCATATGCCATAGTTGAGACTCATCATCACTGGTTTTGTCATCTGTGGAGTCTGCTACTCCACCTACAATTGTGTTTCCTATAAGCTTATATAGGTTGGTCCCCACTCTGGTACCTTTCATTAATACCAGAACACCTTTAGACACTTTCAGCAAACCATCTTTTGCCATGAAAGTACACCCATTGGATTCAAGCAAGCTTAATGAGATTAGGTTTTTCTTGAGTGCTGGCACATGCCTCACATCACCCAGGGTTCTCACAACTCCATTTGTCATTTTAATTTTAATGGTGCCAATTCCAATGGTCTTACAGGGTGCATCATTACCCATTAGAACACGACCACCATTACATTCCTTATAGGTATCAAACCAATCACGATTAGGGCACATGTGATAAGAACAATCGGAATCTAAAATCCAAGCATCAGATAAATGGTTACCTTGCGAGAGAGATAGGAGTTTCACTTCAGTTTCTAAAGCAACGCTGGTGGAGTCACCGTTGGCAGATTTATTTCCAGCTTTGTTCTTCCCATCTTTAGACGCCTTGTATTCCCTGCAATCTTTCCTCCAGTGTCCTTTCGTTTTGCAAAATAAGCACTCTGAATTTTTCTTGCTTCGCTATTTTGATCTGGAGTTGTTTCGTTTTTATTTGCCCTATCATTAGATCAGCCACGTTCACTAGAACCTTCCTTTACTAGAAGTCCCTCTGCATGTGAACTAATTTAGTGGCCTTCTTCCTTGCAGCATTGGAGATGATGTCTTACCTAACATCCTCATAATTGAGTGTGTCCTTTCCATACAGCAGTGTAGTCACGAAATGATCATATGAGTTAGGAAGAGAATTCAACAACAGTAAGAACTTTTCTTCATCATCGAATTTCACATTGAGTCTCAACAAGTCATTATCATCCTGTTGAAAATATTCATTTGCTCCATCACATCATAACCTTCTTACGTTTTCAACCCATTCAACTGTTTTTTTAGATGCAGTTTGTTTGTGAGATTCTTACCTATATAAAGGCTCTCGAGCTTCTCCCATAGACCCTTTGCAGTCTCCTCTTCCATGACATTGTACATGACTTCGTCATAGAGGTATAATTGAACAAAGCTGACTACCTTTTCATCTACGTTTGCCCAATCTTCATCTTTTATCTTTTCAGGCTTCTTTTCTTTGCCTAACAATGCCAATCTACTCCGTTCACATCGTAGATCTCATCGCCAGGAGTCCACTAAAAAAAACGGAGCTCAATTCCGAGTTCGGATGACTCCGAAAATTGAGTTTGAATTTTGACCGTTGAATCTGGTCAAACTGGTCAACCTGCTGACGTTGAATGACGTTAACGCTGTTGCTGGACCAGGCTTCTGCAGACGAGTTTGGATTAGCCTAACCCGAACTGAAAAACTGCTATTTTGACAGATTGGGCTTCGGAACCGGGTCAGGTCCACCTGACCCGAGCTTGACCTGGATCCTGTCGGTGACTGGGCTAGGTTGTTGTGGGTCAGGTCAGGGTCAGGTCTGCCTGACCTGACCTGTGACTTGGTTTGACCGGGCTAGGTTAACCTTTCTTCCTCCTCACGGTGATGCAATAGAAGAACCGAAAGCCGCACCTTGTAAACTGAAGCCCCTCGGACTTCTTGTGCTTAGGTAGCGGTGGCTGTAACCCGTGGGCAGCGACGATCGGCCGAACCGGCGACAGTTGAAGTGGCAGCGGCGGCGAGGGCGATTTCGGGAACAGGAGTAGCGGCGGAGCCGGTATCGGCGATGGCAGCGGGCTCTTCTCCTCCGGCGATGACGTGCGACGATGATCTGGTGAACCAGCAGCAACGACAATGGATGCCGGCAGGTGCAGAGACAGCAACGAGGAGATCCGGCTGTGACCACGATGACAGCAGATATGCGTGAACGACAGCAGATATGCGTGAACGGCAGCAGCGCATGGCGACTGTCGTCCTCGGGGAACGGTTCCGGCCGACTGGCAGCAGACACAGCGGCTGCAATTTGGCGGATCTGGTGCGAATGGCGATGAGGCTGCTCCGAAGACGGCAGACAGCGACAATCCAAAATCACATAGAAGATCCGGATCCACTTGTCCTTTTCTGATTTCTAAAGAGATTTATCTCTGATACCAATTGTTAGATCTGGATCTAGCCAAGCACACACCACAACAAAGTAAGACAAGCGAACACACACACAGAAGACACGAGGATTTACGTGGTTCGGCCAAATTGCCTACATCCACGGGCATGAGGATTTTACTATCAAGAAATCTCTCTCTCTCTTTTCCCCTTACAAGCTTTCTCTCTATGTTCCCTTCCCTGTTACTGTCTTTCTTGGTTTCAAAGAACAAAACCACTGAAGAGAATATATAAAGAGAATATGTAAGAAAACAGCCCTAATTAACTGGGCCCTCCACTTTGGCCCAATAAGGACCTTTTGAGCCAAACCCAACATTGTTCACTCACCTAATATATAAAAGATGCAAAAGAATGCCTTCCTCTCCACCATGCATTGGAATGACTGTAACAATTCTGGTTGCCATAAAAATCAATTAACTGGACAAAGTGATGGTTATCACAGTCTGTCAGATTCTTTGTCCAGCTATGACAGTCTTTCAGATCAATTTAACAACGAAGGTTCATTCTTTTGTCGCTTCCTCTGTCTATCCCATGGAGATGGGGAAATAAAGAAACAAGTGAATCTTTTGGAAGTCCAAAAAATGTGTATCCCATGGAGATGTGGAAATAAAGAAACAAGTGAATCTTTTGGAAGTCCAAAAAATGTCTATCCCATGGAGATGTGGAAATAAAGAAACAAGTGAATCTTTTGGAAGTCCAAAAAATCTCTACAGGGGGTTGTTGATTGTATTAGAACAGTTATTGCTCTGTTTGTCTTGGTGTTGACAAAAAATTAATTAATGATATCTTTCTCTTGCTAGAAAGAATGACATGAGCCATTTTTTTAGTATTTCAGAAGATTACATGTGGATGCTCGATTATTTTAGCATAGATATTGCTCTGTGTCATGTTGCTAAAGGAATCAATGTCAGTGGTTCTATGATTTTTGTAAATCACATATATTCTTTGTTGATTTTAGTTATCCAGGGCTTTGTTTCTTTTTTAAGATTCATTTATCGTTGGTTCTGGTTTTTACTTCTTATGCACCTCTTTCTTTATTATTAACGTATAATTAGAAAAAAAAAACTGTCAAAATTGGCAACGATCATCTAAGAATTATGCAATGGTAGATTTCTACAAAATCCTTTGACCTTATGAACAGATGGCCAAGAGTGGGAAAGCCTAGAATTTTTTTTTCATTTTAAATGTAAATTTGAACAGTAGATACGGGCTGCAGATTGCTAAGTTGTGTCTGCTGCCAATTTATGGGCATAGGGGCCATTAGAGTGGAGAACTGGAGATGGGATCATTTGTGGATCTGGCATGGACAGCTTCTTATGATTATGTTGTGAGCTACGTAGATTACTTGATCATTTATATGTGGTTGCATATATAATATATATCATATATGGAGAATTTCTAAGAGAGAACTGGTTCCATTTCAATTATCAAACAAAGGAACTCGTCTTGGGGCCTACCTATTGTAGGTCCAACCATCACATAAACCCATGGGGGAAGTGTCAAACAGTGAATCCGTTGGGGGATGGGGGTACGGATTGATCATGGGCTTGTCCCTCTGTTCAATATAGAAATGGTATTTATGAAGATGGGTTTTTTCATATCATCATCATTGCCATCATGATGGAAGCCTTGTCCCAACTATGTTGGCTTTTGTCATATATATATATATATAAATATAAAATCTATGCTAGAGCATGATTTGGTACATGTGAGCCCCTCAATCCCTGGTTTCCTCTTCTAATGATTGTTCTTGAAAAGTTATTAACGCTTTTTTGATACAAAGAGCATTTTTCCGTATTTAAATTATATTATATCTGTTTCATTCATCATGAAGTCTCATTTTATTGTATGCAGATGTATGTGGAAGATAAAGCACAAGAATTGGAGATATCCATGAAGAGTCTCACTGAAAAGTTATCTTCTGCCCTCAGTGAGTGTGATGCCAAAGATGGTCTTGTGATAAAACATATGAAGGTGGCAGAAGAAGCCCTTGCAGGTTCTTTATTTTTTTATTTTTTGGGAGAACCTTTTATAATGGGAATCTCTTTGTAAAATTGATGTAGATTTTTATTTGACAAGCATTTCAGCACAAATTCTTTACCAAGCCGTTATTTGCTGACTTGTTAAAAGCATATTTTCCTTTGCCAATATATATATATTTTATGTAGGTTGGGAAAAGGCAGAAGCAGAATCTGCATGTTTCAAGCAAGATTTAGATGATGCATTGCGGCAGAGAGTAGCTGGTGAAGAAAGGATAGCTCACTTGGATGCTGCTTTAAAGGAATGTATGCAGCAGCTACGCTTTGTCCGTGAAGAACAAGAACAAAGGATTCATGATGCCATTCTGAAGACTTCAAAAGAATTTGATAAATTGCGTCTAAATTTAGAGGACAAGTTAGCTGAAACAAGTAAGAGGCTTGCTAAATTAGGTGCTGACAATAGTCACCTAAATAAGCTTCTTCAGGTAAAAGAAAACATGATAGAAGATTTAAAAGAGTGCAAGTCCCAGGTTGAAGCAGACTTTGATGCATTGAATGCAAGGCTGGATTCCACAGAAAAGGAAACTGCTTCTCTGAAGTATGAGGTCTGTATGCTTGAGAAGGAGCTTGAAATAAGGAATGAAGAGAGAGAATTTAACCGTAAATCGGTTGATGCATCTCACAAGCAACACCTAGAAAGCACAAAAAAAATTGCCAAGTTAGAAACAGAATGTCAGAGATTACGTCTCTTGGTTCGAAAGCGGTTGCCTGGCCCAGCTGCTTTGGCAAAAATGAGAAATGAAGTGGAAATCCTGGGAAGGGATGCCACTGATACAAGAAGGAAAAGATTGAGTTCTCCAATGGGTGGTCTGATAGTGAAGGATGCTATGCCAGAGTCAGACAATTTTCATGACTCTCCTAGGAAGAATATTGATCGTCTGATTGAGCGGTTATGCTGTATGGAAGATGAAAACAAAATTCTGAAGGAAACATTAGCAAAGAAAAATAGCGAACTTCAATCTTCGAGGAACATGTGTGCACGGACTGCATCCAAATTATCACAACTTGAGGCACAAGTTGCAGAATTGTCGAAAGGTCAAACCAGCTTAGAACTGGCAAAAAGTATGCCTGTGTCATATGAGGTGGCTCTTGCTTCAATATCTGAGGATGGTGGCAATGAGGATGAAATTAGCTGTGCTGAATCTTGGGCTTCTGCTTTGATTTCAGAACTAGAGCATTTTAAAAATGGGAAACCAAAGGGGCAATCATGTAAAAGTTGTGGACTATCAGATCTAAGTCTGATGGACGACTTTGTTGAAATGGAAAGATTAGCAATTGTTGCCTTGGATAAACCAGTTGACAGGACATATATCTCATCAGTTGAATACAATAGTTTGGTCCCTGTGGAAATTGATTCACAAGGATGTGTATCAGATGTAACAGGCAAGCAGCTTGTTGTGATTGCAGACAGTCAATCGGATCTTTCAAGCCGGGAAATGCACTCAAAAGATCAAGTGGCTGAAAATTATCCAAGTTGGATTCAGGATATTTGGAGGGTGATCATGCAGCAGAGTTCCATGTCACAAGTGAGCCTTGATGAAATTATTGAGGATGTTCAAATGGCATTGAATAACATGAACCATTCAATCCGGGATCAGGGCAATGATGCAAGGAAAATTCCCAACACCTCTGGCTCTTCAGATCCTTCACAAATAAGTGGCTTCATCTCTTGGAAATCTGCACAGATGTCTCCAGCTGCAAATTCATCAGATGTGGAACATGGTATGAACACATCCTCAATGGAAGCAAGCAACCAGCAGTTCCATTCAAATCTGAATAAATCAATCTCTAAAGTGATCGAACTTATTGAAGGTATTAAACCATCTCTAGCAGATTATAGTAAACACCATTTCTTGTCTGAAAATGCTGGAAACTCTATGCTATCTAAGGAGTCAGCAGCACCTGCAGGCTACATAGTGCGTGTTTTCCAATGGAAAAGTTCTGAACTTAGTGATGTTCTACAGAATTTTGTCCACATTTGTAATGATCTTTTATATGGAAAGGCTGATCTTGAAATTTTTGCGGGAGAACTGACATCAACTTTGAACTGGATTATGAATCACTGCTTTTCCCTTCAAGACGTTTCAAGCATGAAAGATAGGATCAAGAAACATTTTGAATGGGAGGACACATATAGTGAAAGTGAACACGAAGTTGGGATGAACAGCCCAAATTTACAAACTGAAAAGTTTTATCTATCTAAGGAATGCAAATATACAAATGAGGCATCAGGTCTGCCGTTATCTTCTTCAAATGGCCCAAGTGTTCCACCTCAAACGGAGAAAAAAGTTGATTTGAAACTGAAGGATGAAAATAGGAAGTTGAAAGATGAGGTATCTATTTTGAAATCGGGGAAGAAAGATTTGGAAGAGAAGCTTCAATCAACCACTAACAAAATTGAGGCTTTGGTGATTCAGCTTCAGGAATCAGAACGAAGCATTGCAAACTTACAAGTTGAGATAGCAAAGTTAAAAGAATCAAAGGGGTTGATTGAGGATCAAATTGAAAATCAGAAGCTGATGAATGAAGATCTTGATACCCAGCTTACAGTAGCCAGGGTTCAACTAAATGAGGCTCGCCAGAAGTTTTTGTCTTTGGAAGTGGAGTTTGAGGACAAACATAACTGCTGTGAAGAACTAGAGGCAAAATGTCTTGAACTGCAACTCCAGTTGGAAAGGTATTCTGTGTTCATGATTGTTCGCGGATGTTGTTATTGTTTGACTTTTCTGAAAATGAACATGTTTTTTTTTATTCATTGACAATACAAAACTTATATTTTGTAATACGTTTTGTGGTTTACAGTGTTGCAAACAAAGCATCAAGTTGCAATATGGATCAGGATCATAGCCAACTCAGAACTGTAAGTTGCCATGCTTATTCCAGAAATTGCAACTAGATTGCATTCCTTAATGATGATGAACACATTCTATTAATGATCACAATAAAGTTTCTTATAGAAAAATTGATTACAAACTACTTTTGAAAATTTTTTTAGTACAGTTTATGAACGCCAGTTGTACATGTTTCTGCTTATGTATCTTGGCATGCTAATCATATTACTTTCTGGCAAGCTTTGGTATTACCATGGCAAGAATTTGTGATGCTGGTTGTAGAATTACTATTTTGTGCTGAACTTATTTTTGTCTGCAACAGACATTTTCTGGGTGACACCACTCCAAGTGATAGGGTGCTAGAGAATCTTTATTGAGGTTTGGGTGGGAACTTGAGTCCCCCTTACGCTAGAACTCATGAAGAAAAAGAGAGAGAATGGAGTGGGAGAAGTTACCTTAAGGGTAAACTTCTTTTTCCCAAACTTTCTGGAATTTTAGTCAAAAAGGAAGTCCATGGAATTGAGGGTGCACAAATTATGATGAAACTCATCATCTTGCAACCATGTAGTAACGCTTGCACAAGGGTACATTATTTGTTACAATCTTGGGAGGACTAGTAGACCACTGAATATTTTACACTTTCCATCATTAACCAACTGCCGCATTTATTGATCTTTGCTCACGTCTTTAACATGGGGCTCTGTTTCCTATGAATGGTTCCACTATCAACCTCCACATGTAAGAAGTATCATATAATGGCAATTTCCTTAGTTGAAGATATGGGATAGGCCAAGTTCATCCAGATTGTCACAACTTTAGGCACAATCTTTCTCACCATGACCTAATAGGACCACAACCAACCATGTGCAACTTGCTACCCGGCCCACTCTACAGCCTTGTCATCATATGTTGCCCAATGTCATTAGTTTATGACAAATTTGAATTATTTCCTCTCCTGGTATCTCTTATTCTCTGTCCTGACAATCGGTCTCAAAAATGACAAATGATTCTATATAATCTTTTTCATTTTTTTATAAACGACCCATAGTTTCCAGGTTTGGCTATACTGGTGAATGGCTCATCAAGAGGTAGGGATAGGCCGAAGAGAACATGGATGGAGGTCATTAATTCAGATTTGAAAAAGTTTAACTTATTGAAGGATTTGGCTCAAAATAGAATGGAATGGAGAAACAGAATTCATGTAGTCGACCTCAACATGGTTGGGATAAGGCTTTGATGATGACCCACAGTTTTCAGGTTACAATTTGATCAAGGCATGTGAGCATTGTGAGGTGCTGTGGTTCTTTGGTGGATACCATGGGATGGTCGTTGCAAAAGCAGGGAAGTTTGGTGATGCAGGTCATACTAATGGGCCTCGTCTAAAAGTCTATACCCGCAGCCCAAAGCCCAGTAAATTAGAGTAGATTCTATTATTGGTAGTTGTTTTAATTGCTTTATTAATATTTGGCAAGTCCATTCATGTTTGGTTTAGGATTTCTTATTTGATTGGAATTAGTTGTTTCTTTTCTTAGTTAATATCTTAGTTATACATAAGGATGTAATCTCTTCACGAGATACAGACTTTAATATTGAATAAAGAGATTGAGTTTGGTTCTCAGTTGAGAGAATTTTGTTTGTCTTTGGTGAGGCATCTAGACATTCTACCCATAAGTCTTTTGGCTTGGAGATTAGCCCGTTGGCTATACTTCTTCCCTGCGCTGCTTCAATTGGTATCAGAGAGAAGATCCATTCGCAGATCGTCGTTTCGATCGCCGATCCGAGGTACCATCTATCATTCATCATCATCTTCGTTTATTACTATTGCCATCACAGCCCAGCAAATTCCTTCACCGCAGATCCTCTCAGTCACAGTCCACCAATTCACGGTTACCCTCTAAATCCCACCACAGAAACCCATTCTAGACTTTTATCGACACCCTTTTCTCCTCTGCTGACCCCAACATCCGAACCCCCCTTTCCATTCTCTCCCTCATCCTCATTTTCCCCATCCCAGATCCCCCTATCTAAAGCCAAATCCCTAAACCAGTAACCAGATCCCCTAATCTAGAAATCCCCAGCTCTTTCCACCCACCACAGCAATACCGAAAACCATAGCCCTCTCCCCCATCACCACCGAACACTTTCCCGAAACCCCACACCCCTCCATCTCTTACTGGTAACCTAAAACCCCCACTATTGGCCAAAGCCCCCTCCATCGTAAAGCCAAACCGAGAAAAAAAAGAAAAAAGAAAAAAAAGACAAAGCAGAAGCGAAAGAAGAAAAGCAACAGAAAAGAGAGCAGAGAAGTAGAGACATCGGGCATACCTGGACCTCGTCACTCCACTGCAACGCGGACCGCACTTGGTCATCGTCGTCGGCCACCTCCTCTGTGCCCGCCTCCTCTGCTCTTGTGTTGTTTGAAGCCTCGCAGCAGTCGACGAAGCAAGGGTTTCGAAAACCCCTGTTTTTCTCCTCCCGTTACAGCAACAGCAGCCGTAAAGCCCCTCCACTTCTCCCACGATCTCTCCAGATCCAGATAAGCCCCACTTCCCTGTTTTCCTCTTTTTTCTTTCGTTTCGTTACTGTAATAAGAGAAGAAGAGAGCCGTCCTTTCTTATAAGTTGTTGGGCCTCCATTGTTGACCCGAGCTTGACCTGACCTTGATCTGCTTGAGTCTTGTTTAAACCCACACCCATATTGTGTCCAGTCCGGGTCTGACTTGACCCAGCCAGAGCCCACAGCGGCAAAAAAAAAAAAAAAAAGAGCAGTCCTTTGTTTTCTTTCTACAAGCAATGTCAACCCGAAATGGTCAATCATATCGGGGTAAATTCTCCGATCACCAATGTGATGCCATGATAATGGAGCTATATGAAAGAGTACATGTGTTGGAAGAACTGTCCCGCAGTTCACAGAGGCCTTCTGTTGCAGAAGCATCTTCTAGTGCTGGAAACCAATAAAATTCTGGCCGACAAGCAAGAATAGGTCCGCAAGAATCTATTCATGATTCCATTTAGCGTCTTTTTACTGAAAAAGATCCTGCAAACGCACCTGTTGCACCAAAAATTGATGATATCACAAAGCAAGTCAAAATTGATATCTCTAATTTCTCCGGTCATCTCAATCCAAAGGCTTTTATTGACTGGCTCAATTCTCTTGAAGATTATTTCTCTTGGTATCATATGGATGATGCACAACGTGTTGCTTTTGTCAAAGTCAAACTCAAAGGTTTAGCACGTATTTGGTGGCACAGCGTTGAGCACAACAATCTTGTAATGGGGCGCCCTACTATTACCAAGTGGGATGCTATGCGTGAAAAGCTTGAAGGTAAATACTTGCCCTCCAATTATTTAAGTCTCCTTCAGCAAGAATATTTTGTTTTCAAGCAAGGCACATTATCACTGGATGAGTACACAGAGAAATTCAATGATTATGTTATTCGGTGTAAAATTTAAGATGATTTTACGCTAGTCAACCGGTACAGAACTGGTTTGCGAGATGAAATAAGACGTGAAGTCCTTATGCATGATTTTGAAACTGTTGATGATATTTATAACAAGGCAAAACGGGTTGAGTTAGAATTGCGGTCATCCACTTGGCGACTATTTGGCACTCAATCCGGGGAGTCAACGACTTGTTGAGCTCCCACTTTTCAGAATAATAATCGTGCTCCACCAAATCAGCATAATTCTCAATATAACAGTGCTCCACCAGTGGGTTATCCACCAAATCAACATAATTCTCAATATAACCATGCTCCACCAGTGGGTTATCCACCAAATCAGCATAATTCTCAATATAACCGTGCTCCACCAGCGGGTTATCATCCACCTTCGAAACATCAGCACAATCACCCCAATCAGCGTCCTTTTGCTCAAAATCAAAAGGGGACAGTGCCACAGGAGCAAGATATGCGGAATCGTGGACCTCCTCGTCAGGATCGACGAACTGATGGTTGTTATCAATGTAGTCAACCAGGGCACTTTGCTAATGTATGCCCTTAGGTTTGCAATCTTTATTATTGTGATGAAGATCCTTATTCGTCAGAAGAATATGACGAGCATCTTGAGATGGAGCCTCCTCCTGACCATGTCCAATCAAAAGCTCAGCCGGATCCACAGCTAGAGGCTCAATCTGATCCTCATCTTCACACCACCACCGGTGCAGGAGAAGGTGGTCCTGTCCTTACTATACGCAAACTTCTCCTCACCAATGAGCAAGAAGAAGCTAATTGGCGACGTACTTCAATCTTCAGGACACGTGTGAGATGCAAAGGTAAGTTATGCAATTTAATTGTTGATGGAGGAAGTGCTATGAATGTTGTTTCACAGGAAGTGATCACTAAGCTCAATTTGCCTATTGAAAAGCACCCAAAGCCTTACAAGGTCGCTTGGGTAGATGATCATTCAATCCCTGTGACCCATCGTTGCTTGGTTCATTTTAGAATTGACATATATGAAGATGACATATGGTGCGATATTGTTCCCATGTATATTGCTCACATTCTACTTGGCCGACTTTGATTTTATGATTGAGAGGTACATACTGATCAGAAAAGGCACATTTATTCTTTTCAATGGAAGGGACAAGTGGTGGATCTCCTTCCATTGCCTCCATTAACATCCTATTCGACTGTTTCTACCACCCTATTAAACCCTCATGTTCTCTCTATGAGGAAGTTTGAAATGGAAAGCAAAGACCTAGGAGTTGTTTATGCTCTTGTTTCTAAAGAAACCTAAGAAGCAGATGACAAGCAACAGGATTCTATACCACCAGAAATTAAGTCATTGCTCCATGATTTTCAAGATTTGATTCCAGCAGAGCTTCCTAATGAGCTACCTCCTATGTGAGATATACATCATGCCATTGATTTAGTCCCTAAATCTACCATTCCTAATTTACCTGCTTATCGCATGAGCCCTGTTGAGCATGCCGAATTGCGAAGATAAGTTGAAGACTTACTCAAGAAGGGTTATATTAGAGAAAGTATGAGTCCTTGTGCAGATTTAGCCCTCTTGACACCGAAGAAAGATGGTTCTTGGCGAATGTGCGTTGATAGCTGAGCAATTAACAAGATTACCATCAAATATCGGTTTCCGATTCCCCGAGTGAACTACATGCTTGATATGATGTTTGGATCTTCTGTCTTTTCCAAGATTGATCTCAAGAGCGGATATCACCAACTCCGTATTCGGCCCGGAGATGAATGGAAAATAGCATTCAAGACCAAAGATGGATTATACGAATGGTTGGTCATACTGTTCGGTTTATCGAATGCTCCCAACACTTTTATGAGAGTGATGACTCAGCTTCTACGACCTTTTCTTGGTAAATTTGTTGTGGTATATTTTGATGATATTTTGATCTTCAGCAAATCAAAAGAAGCTCATCTCGATCATCTGAGGTATGTCATGCGTGCACTTCGAAAAGAAAAGTTTTACATTAATTTGAAGAAGTGTACATTTTTGCATTCCAAAGTCGTATTTTTGGGCTTTGTTGTCTCGGCCCAAGTAGTTGAACCTAATCCAGATAAGGTCAAAGCATCATTGATTGGCCCATTTCTACTTCTATACATGAGGTACGCAGCTTATATGGTTTGGCTACCTTTTTTAGGTGGTTCATTTGTAATTTTAGTACCATCATGGCCCCTATAACTGACTGCATGAAAAAAGGAGAGTTCACTTGGACCAATGCCGCCTCTTGAGCATTTAAGCAAATTAAGCGAAAAATGACTGAGGCATCGGTTTTAAAACTTCCTGACTTTGACAAAATGTTTGAAGTTAGTTGTGATGCTTCCCACGTCGGTATTGGCGGAGTCTTAAGTCAAGACGGTCATCCAGTTGTTTATTTCAATGAGAAATTAAATGACTCCCGTAAGAAGTATACTGTTTATGATCTAAAATATTATGCAGTGGTTCAAGCTCTTCGTTATTGGCGTCATTATCTCATCAGAAAAGAGTTTTTCTTATACTTTGACCATGAAGCCTTGCAACACCTGAATTCTCAAAAGAAGATGAGCGCCAATCATGTCAAATGGAGTGCATGCCTACAGGAGTTTACTTTTGTTCTGCGTCATAAATCTGGCACGGAAAATAAAGTCGCAAATGTTTTGAGTCGTCGAACTCATATTTTTACAACAATTCCGTCAATGTTCCTGGCTTTGAAGAAATACGCAGAGAATATGCTGCTGATCATGACTTTGGTTGCATTTATACAGATCTTTTAAATGGTGAAGTTTCAAAACATCCAAAGTTTTCCCTTCATGATGGATATCTCTTTCGTAAAAATCAGTTATGTCTGCCCGCTCCATCTATCCGTGAATTACATGGCGGCGGATGTAGGGAACATTTTGGGTGTGATAAAACATTAGCTATTGTGGAAGATCCTTTCTTTTGGCCATGCTTAAAGACAGATGTTGCCTGAATTTGTGAATTATGTAGAGTATGCCAACTTGCAAAAGGTCAAAAGAAGAATACAGATTTGTATCAGCCCCTTCCTATTCCACATGCAAATTGGCAAGATTTGCCCATGGACTTTGTCTTGGGCTTACCAAAAATAATGAGAAAGGTAGATTCTGTATTTGTTGTTATGGATCGTTTCTCCAAAATGGCACATTTTATCTCTCGATCTCACAGAGTAGATGCTAAGAAGATTACAATTCTTTTCTTTAAAGAAGTTGTTCGTCTACATGGCCTTCCCAAGACAATAGTATCTGACAGAGATACAAAGTTCATGAGTTTCTTTTGGAAGACTTTATGGCACATGATGCGCACAAAGCTCCAATACTCAAGTGCCTATCATCCGCAAACTGATGGCCAAACAGAGGTTGTCAATCATAGTTTGGGAAATCTTCTTCGATGCCTTATTGGAGAACATGTAGCTTCATGAGATCTTCTTTTACCCATGGTGGAGTTTGCTTATAATAATTCTGTCAACAGAACAACAGGGAGATCACCATTTGAAGTTGTCACTGGTGTTAAGCCACGTCTTCCTACTGATTTAAGTCCATTACTAGTTGACTCTAGATTAAGTCCGGATGCTGAACAATTTGCACAACATATGACGGATGTTCATGATGAAGTTCGCCGGCAAATCGCTACAAGTAATGAAGTGTATAAAAGGCACGCGGATTCTCGCAAATGCCATGTTGAGTTTGCCGCAGGTGATATGGTAATGGTTCGTTTGAAGCCTGAAAGATTTCCTGCAGGTAAATACAAGAAATTACATCCACGAAGTGCAGGACCTTTCAAGATTCTGAAGAAAATCAGTTCCAATGCATATGTTCTTGACCTTCCTTTAGACATGAATATTAGTTCCACCTTTAATGTTGAAGATTTGACATTTTATCACGAGCATAGCAATGATGAATCCTTTGAGGAACAAGCTCTTCGCATCCCTCTCCATCAATTTCCTCCAGATGAAATTGAAGATGTTTTTGATGATCAGATCATTTCAACCAAGAATGAAGGATTTCACAAGTTCCTTGTCAAGTGGAAAGGCAAACTATTCTCTAAAGCTACCTGGATTATGGCTACATATTTTCAACGGATCAATCCAGATTTATATGAGCAGTACTAAGCTAGCAATTCACCGGAGTTGAGTTTTTTCAAGTCGGGGAAAGCTGATGCAAGCCATACTAATGGGCCCCGTTTGAAAGTCTATACCCGCAGGCCCAAAGCCCAGTAAATTAGAGTAAATTCTATTATTAGCAGTTGTTTTAATTGCTTTATTAATATTTGGCAAGTCCAGTCATGTTTGGTTTAGGACTTCTTATTTGATTGGAATTAGTTGTTTCTTTTGTTAGTTAATATCTTAGTTATACATAAGGATGTAATCTCTTCATGAGATACATACATTAATATTGAATAAAGAGATTGAGTTTGGTTCTCAGTTTAGAGAATTTTGTTTGTCTTTGGTGAAGCATCTAGACATTCTACCCATAAGCCTTTTGGCTTGGAGATTAGCCCGTCGGCTATTCTTCTTCCCTGCGCTGCTTCATTTGGATAGTCATTTGTTGCATGAGTGGGGTCTCAAAGTTGTTAGAGATATTAAGAATAGGTTAGAGAGAACAAGCTTTCGGTTTTCTCATTAAGATTTCAAACGTGTGATTCCTTATCCTCTTCTTCTACAATTTTAAGATTTATTCTCGTAAACAAGCTATTGTGATTTCTATGCAAAGTAGTCTTGTAGAAGTTACCATGGATTAGAGTCACGGCCTGGTAGCAATTTTGCTATCAGGCCAGTCATGGTCCAGCCTATTACATTTCTGCATTGATCTCACCGCCGTTTTCCCCCTCTTCAATAAAAATCAACCTCTCTTATCTCATTGTTGCCATCAAGTAGCACAATTGAAAGCTTCTGGAAGAGATCACAATAGATCTGATTAAGTGGACCACTGGCACCAATAGAATAAAAAAGAGTGGGATGTGATAGAGATGGACTCAGATAGACAAACTTTGATCACTAACAAAGCAGGTTGCTCATTTTATATCTGGTGTAGGGATTTATTCTTTCTTCTTTTTTCTTTTCTTTTTTTTTAAACCAATTGCACGATGTTTTAGGATTTATTCTTCTTTTTTCTTTCTTTTTTTCTAACCAATTGCATGATGTTTTCTATGAAAGGAACATGCGAATGTGAGAGTGTTTGAGATATTAGGAATATGTTAGACAGTAGGTTAGAGAGGATAAGCTTTAGATTTTCGAGTGAAGATTTCAAACAAGTGACTGCTTATCCTATTCTTATTCTTGTGAAAATTAAGATGTGAAAGCTATGGTGATTTTATACCAGATATGGTGTCTGCTTAATTTTTTCATGGTATCAAGACAAAGGAAGGACATAAAATATAAATGATAATGATATATACAGGAGAAATGAGAAAGAAGATTTTTCTTGTGAAGAAATATTTTTGGCAACCCACGCAAGATACTTTGGGAATGGTTACATGATAATGAAGGTAGCTACAGTTGGTAGTCTTTAATACATGTCACCTCTTTCTAGAATAAAAAGGGTACCCTTAAACCTTGGATTATTGTGAGGATTACCTATTTCACTTTTGATTTTAGTGCCACATAAGTCGTCCACCATTTGCATTCTGATGGACTGCCATTGCTTATGAAAACCTTTAATCACAATATATCGTCTAGCTTCTTATTTTCTTGTGCACTCACAAGGCCTAAAAATTCATTGGAAACACCTTGATCTCTTGGTTTTGCCCTAGGATTGTGTAGTTTACGTAGTTGGTTCTTATCAAATTAACATCATGGGATTGGAGATTTAGGAAGAAATTCATAGCCACATTAGCCTGATTTTAATCATAGGATCCTTCAAGACAGTTTCTTTTACTGGTATTTCTTTTGATAGCTTTAGGTAATGTGAGAGTAATCATGAGAATATGAGGTTTTGTTTCAGGCATTTTTATAAGGGGAACCATGGAGAAAGAACGATCGAAGTAACTAAAATATGTGATGAATGCTAAGAAGTCTTCAATCCAATAGTTCTAGTGCTCTAAAACATCATGAATACATTTTATCAGGGATGTTATCATGTCTTTATTCAGCTAATTCATTTAATGCCAGATTATCTTTTCCAGTTGAATTTAACTTTTTTGTGATGTTTCTTACTGAAAATTTGAAATTATATATCCACAATATGTTGGACTTGGGTTTCTGTTCTCATTGGACTCTTTTATTACTTGTTCTTGTAGGCATATTTAGAAAAAAAGTAGGAAATGAACTAATGATTCTCCTACCTCTGAGACCTTGGTACTTCAATGTGTCACGTTGTATCTGATATTTCCTTGGTACTTCAATATGTCACATTGTATCTGATATTTCATTTTTTATGTGTAAAATTCATGTCTTGCTTTATCCTTCTTGTGTCTTACTATATCCATCTTGAATGCTTAATAGCTTCCTCCAACACACACTTTTTTTGTTTTTTGTTTTTTTTTTTTTTGAGAGGAAACCTCAGCATCGGAGAGTTCTTACGGCTAAGGTGGTTTGACTTCACAATAGAGAGCTGTCTTGATGAACCACATAGTGCAACATATCATTATATTTTTCCTCATTAGCAGTTCACGTTTTTACGTGAACTTTTGAGCTATGATTATAAATTGTGTGTTCTGCAGGATTGGGAGCTTTCAGTAGCTTCAGAAAAGCTGGCAGAGTGCCAAGAAACCATCCTGAATTTGGGAAAACAGCTGAAGGCTTTGGCTTCACCTACGGATGCCGCTCTCCTGGACAAGGTGATCACCACACCGGTCCCTGCCAAGATCAACCACCGCACTTCGCTACTAGATCAGATGCTAGCCGAGGATGATTCCAAAGCCGAGGAGCTCAAATCCCCAAAGACGAAAGAAATTATATGCACTGGAGACCCACTGCAGCCCAATAATTCCAATGCTGGTTTCTTGCATGGTCGAAAGGTCTCCTCTTTCCAAAATGGCGCAATGACTGTTTTTCAGGATTCCCCTGCTCATACTTCTGGAAGGTTTAACGAAATGAAACACAAAGCTGAGGCTCCTGTAGGATCTCTTGCCATAGTGCCTAAGACACAAAGAAGTGGTGGCATTGGCCTCTGGAGGAAGCTTCTAATGAGAAAGAAAGCAAGCAGCAAGAAAGTGCCCCTTGCCATTGGTGCCTAACCACCAAGTGTTCTGAAATAAAGAAGGTATTGTTTGCTTTAATTACTGTTTGAAGGGTTAAGAGGAATGTTTGAGGCCTCTCGTCTGTGCTTATATGTAGATAGAGTGAGCATTTCAAGTGGTAATAAGGGCGATGGTTTTCTCCGTAATGTACCTACTTGTATGTACATATGTTTGGAAGGGGACACTGAAATCTTTGCTTTTTTTCTTGAAGAGGAATGCCATTTATCTGGGTTGTTAGTAAAGATGGTTGGTTGCCTTTAGGCCAGCTGAAAGAAGAGAAGGAAGACGGCAGCGTCCTGAATTCTGAGACTAGGTCCAGGCTGACAAGCTAAAAAGCATCATCTGAATCTAGCACCAGCCCTTCACTTATGTCATTTGAAATGAATGACAAGTTCTGCACTGACCAAGCGAACTGCCATTTAAGAGCGTTTGTGCTTATGGTTGTGACTTCTGATGGAAATCTCGTAGGGACTTTTCTTTGCATGGAATACATACGAGTTGGATGCATTGGAATTCATGCCTTTCTTTGGGAATTCATTCCTTTTAAGCAGGTAGAAATGAAGATCAAGGGTGGATATTAAATAAATGATTATCTTTTCCTCTTATGAAAAGTGAATCAATGAAAGACGGGAAATAAATGCCTAACCATCACCCTTGTAATCCAGATTGTATGAAAGTCATTCTATGTGGTGTCTTGGCAGTGTTCTTCAAAGATTCTCGTATATACGAAGATAAGGACAGGTTGCCCTCAAGTGTACCTTCTCTGTAACCCCCTTGTGGGGTCCACCTGAGGCCATATCAGTCATGGAGGGGAGGGAACGAAGATTTGGATGGGATCTAGGTGTATTTAAAATTTTAACTCCTTTGGATCATGCTAATCCTTGATCCATGGCCTTTAAGTTTAATGGTTTTAGAAGATCATCCTTTTCTTTGGTTCTCAATCCCATGGTAACTAATAATCAGATGACTGTCAAATTTGGGCTTCTCAATCGCACGGTAAGTAAGAATCAGTTGACTGTCAAATTTGGGCTTCTGCTAATTTATAGGGATAGTTGGATGAGAATTGAATCTGTTTTCAGAACTCAAAAAGGGTACTACGAAAAATTTTGAGTCTTGTTTCTCTAGGGAGCGTTGGTTTCCTATTATTCTGAATGTGTAATCTTCAAATTCCTTTGTTCGTGATCATCACCATCAAAGACATAGAAAGTACGTATATCTTCAAATTGATCAGCTGTCTACCCAAAAACCATTGATCAGCTAATGTGTTTTTGTCTAATAACTGATCAGCTAATTAAGGTTAATTAAAAAAACAACTATTATGAAAGAAGAGTAAAACTGAATCTTGGTACCAGTGGGCTGGGCTGCCTAGGATGGGTTTTGGGACTATAACTTGCTCCTATGGATCACAAACCCTGCCCGACCTTACATACTGTGGTCCTTTCTGGTAATGGACTTTTTTTTTTTTTTTTTTTAAAAACTCTGCTAAGCATTACCCAAATCAAAGCCCCGGCCCGTTTTTGGTTAAACAGTTATTTTGGTAAAATTGTTTCTTCAATTAACAATAGGGATTTGTCATTCTGGCTCGATAACTGGAAGGTTCAGGTATAGGCTAACCTAGCCCAGACTGAGCTCAAGCTACCTCTTAGCTGAATTAAACCGATTGCTAAATTTAGGCTGGTTAGAGGTGCTATTACAAACGGATGTTTTACAGCATATATAGATGGAGGATATTTATATGTATACATCCCTCATCATTTTTGTGAGGGACACTTTCTTTTTTTTTTATATATACTTAATAAGGTTAAAAAGGTGTCATAATTAGTAACGACTTTGTCCTTTTGCATAATAATATCTTCCAAAAAGGAAGTATCTTTTGTTATTTTCATAAGGGATGTATGCACTTAAATATTATCCTATACAGATATGCATGACTTTACTATATGTCTCTAGGAGAATAGTAGAAGTACAATAACTATATATGAAGGGACTGGTTCCAATTTAGAAATCAGCCAGATTTCATGAGTTGATTTTGATCAATCCAATTGTTTACTCTTCCCGCTCGTACCTTAATACAATACAGCCAAAGGATTTCCTCTACTCTTTCCGTCCAATTTGCCCCTCCGTTTCCTCTACGCCAGGCTGTTTCCTCTTCCCTTTGCATTTCAATTTTACTTCTTATGCTTCCTACTCGCATATAATCTAACCTTTTCCTCTTCTCTTCTCTGCGTCCCTTCCCATCCCTTTCCTATATCTCTACGTCCCCTCTTTATATACAAGTCTTTTTCTTCTCTTGCATAACCAAGCTCATTTTCTCCATTACCATGAACCCTAATCCAACCGTCGTCTTCTAAGTTACATCATTATTTCAAGGTTCTTTGAAAGAGAAGATGAGGAGAGTTGAACACGGCTCCACCACAAACCCAACACCCATACACCCAAATTGCTCATGTACTCTCGCTTCTTTATCTCAGTGACGACCATAATCATTTGTAATTGGCCATGGTTGTTTCAATTTTTTACTTTCAATATTCTCTTCATTTTCTTATGTTATTTCTTGCTTTCATCTTGCATGTGCATTTTTTCCCTTTGAAGATTCTCTTGATTTTTATTTTTTTTGTTGTATGTACAGATTCTCTGCCACAACCAAGACCATTCACTCTCTCACCATGACCAATTCAGGCTTTTTTTATGCTCTGAATGTATGAAAATGACCCTTCACAAATTTATTTGTTTTCTTTTTCTCAATCTTTTCCTTTTTTCCAATTTGCCTATTATCTATTGCACAAATATATATTGCTTATTGCGATTGAAAATATGTTTTTTTTTCTTTTTTTTATTATAGATTTTTATGGATTTGAAAATTTTCTTGATAATGGTTGTCTTGGTAATCAATGTTTTTTCTAATGGATGTTGGCAACATGTTGCAAGTGGTTGTTTAGGTTGATAAATATATATCATTGGTCGATGCTAAAACATGTGTACTTGGATATTGCAGTTTTTGCAACATTACAATATGGGTAGAGTAGATATGGTTTAGTGCAAGGAAAGGTATACTTTTGACCCTGTATATGTATTTATTTGTCTAATATATATATATATAAGTCATTTGGTTATCTATTCATGTATATAAATTTGTATATGCATGCATGTATTTGATAAATTCTAATGAGACAGTTAAATTTAATGCATTTTGAACAATTTTTTGCAAGCAATTTAATGTGCAGTTGCTTGGTAAAGATTGCCATCTCATTTGGTTTTTATCTGTTCAAACATGAATGTGGGAGATATTTTATTCAGAATTCAAGTGCAGTTTTTAGTTTTTAGTTTTGTTTTTCTGGGCTATTGCTTTAGGGTTCAATAGAAATTTATATTTGTTGCATTATTTTCTCTGTTCAAACTACACCATATTGATCTGTATGTGGACATGGCATGTACCAATAAAATTGGAAGAACTTTTTCTTCTCAATCGAAAGCTCGCTAATGATTCTAGCAAAATTAGACCACCAAATTGAGCAATATGGGAGAGGATGAAGGTTTAACTTGGTATGATGCTAACAAATTTATTCAGATCAAACTGCTTGATACGGTCCTTCTGAGCTCAATTTGAAGACTCACTCACATAATTGTATGGTGCCAAAATGCCACTGCTAGAACAAAATGTCAGATTTTGTGAGATAAAAACACAGTCTGTTATATATAATACTAGATCTTCCAATCATTTCTAGGAAGGAGATTAGCTTAATAATGCTATACATTATGGCCCTTTTGTAGTTTTTTATACATTTTCTTTCTCTTTCTCTTTATCAGTGATGAGTATACATATAGCCTTTTCCAAACTGCTTTGTTGGATTATTATAAATGAAGGTCACAGGGTATGAATCCTGTGTATTCAATTCTTTTGTATTCCATATAAACAAACAATATCCAAGGATTACCCAAGAATTTTATGGCTTGGTTTCTTTCACTGTCTACCCATTTTGTTTTTTCATCTTCTTTTCCCTAGATTTTACCTAAAGTCTTCATGTGGTCATGTTTATTTCTTACTGCTTATTGATTTCTCGTTGTTGTTCAGAGGCAAGATTCACTAGATTTAGACCATGTAGCATTTAAGGAATTGGCTATCCTTTTTCATTTTTGATGACCAAATTTTACCTGTTACCTTGTGGTTGTCACAGTCATCTTGGGTTGAGGATCGAGCAATCATTTATAAGAACTCTCCATTTGATATTAAACAGTATCTTAGTTCATAGTGTCAGTTTGGCACCTATGGTCTAACTGGGAATCTTGCTTCTCGAGCGTTTTCACTTAATGTTAAACATCATGTTCTTTTCATACCAAATTTAGTAAGTATTTTTGTCAATTCAACTTTTTTTACCTTTGAAACCTACTAATATTAGGACTGTAGGCTGAGGCTTTTGAACCTATCATTGTTTGAACTGATTTATCAACAATTAAATTTGAGATTAAATCTACAGAACAATACTACCACAAAGCAATGCTTGATTCTGAACATGAAGTCTCTTTTTCAAGATGGTATCAGATATAGTCTATTTGGGTGAATCATGAATTAGGTTTTTAAAAAGTATTTGATAAAGATGTGATAGAGAAACCACATCTCTGGTTCTAGCATATGACTCATTTGGATGCTTCTATGAGATTCAGTAGGAACCTGAATTAAGGTCATATATACACACACCCACCCAAAAGAAGAAGAAGAAGAAGAAGAAGAAGAACACAGACATACACACACAACTTTTTTTTTTTTTGAATTATGTAGATACTTTGTGAGGATACAAGAAATAATATTGTCATAATTTTAAATTTTTATTTATCATTATATTATTGTAAAACAGTATTAGAACAAGAATCTGTATAGTCCTTTAGCCAATTGTTAACAAATAAATATGATAAAACTTCATTTTGGTTGAATTTGGTGCCTTTTTGTATTCTATAAATTATTTATTTATTTGCATTTTTCCGTTTAAGATTTTTTAAATCATTGAGTTGGGTTTTTATTGTATCAAATCTCTCATGTTTAGATCCATATATCAGATCGCAGGTCAGTGGGAGGTGGCAAAATCTGCGACGTTGGATCTATCTTCTAATTTTATGTGATGGATGCATTGGACTTTCAGATTTCATTCTTCTTTTATATGGATGTTGTGTTGGTCATTCATTTATAGTGTTTGTTTGTGATGTTTTGTTTAACTTGATTTTGACATTACTTCTGGAATTCGTTTCAGTGATCTATACATTAAGTGATGTTTTTTCTAAGATGAGCTAGACTTTTTAATGAATAAGGAATTCGTGTCAAAATGCTATAGGATCACCCAACATATCAAGGAGCTAACAAGAGGTCTGCCTTAGCTCGACCTACTATTAGCGCTACTTTAAAGGATTACATCAACTGTCTGGGAAGAAAAAGGAAATCAGTACATCACACCACTCACATTGATAGCGCAAGAATTCAATGAATTCTGTTTTGGAGCATTTGGAATTTTTTAAATGCCGTCCCTAACATGGAATTCTAAAACAGCCAAAGTAGCATTTTAAAATCTTAACTAGCAACAAAGGCCCGTGCTCAGCCCGGGCCTTTATAAAAAAATTAAATAGTTTATTAAAAAATTCATAAAAATATAAATGTCTAATATTTTTAAAAGTTAGCATACTAAAAGAATAAAATAAAAATTAGAAAATGTCTAAAAATGTAAGGAGCCTACTAATGATTGCCGTGGTTTAAATAAAAGAAAAAAAATTCTGTTATTAAATTTTATAAACATTTGAAATTTAATAATTTAAATAAACTTTGTAATTAACTATTTAAATTTTTAGCATTATAATTTGATGGTGAGCTTAACTCCTATAAGAAATGGAGCGATCTATTTTTATTAGTGTTAAATTTTTATAAATAGGCCCTATAAGAAAAATTGGAATGTTATCATTTTGACCTAACAATTATAAATAGGCTTAACAATTTCATACATATATATTGACTTGCAAATGTGATGAAAGTTTCAATCCAAATCAAAATCAGCAACCAATAAGTAAATCACAAAGAAGCTAAGTTAAGGACCTGCGTTGTGTCTTTTCATTCCTATATGATTTAAACATAAGCTCACTTCGATCCAAATCCAGCTGTATGAGTTTTGTGGTTTTTAGTTTCCTATTTGTGGATTGGGTTTTCATCGCCGAACAAGAAAACCCTAGGAAAACAGATAGGGTGTATATAAAAAAACAGTAGTAAATCCATGGAAAAAAACGCACCTGTTACAATCCATCCCTATCTGTTCTTCCACAATCATCTTTGCCGTTGAAAATCACCAAAAACCCACCATAGGTTTCCACCATCTTCTCTATCAATTCGGGGAATCAGATCTCCCTGCGGACGCTGAGGATCTGCATCTACCCACCCACGTACCTCAATGCGCCATCTTCCGGCAGCGGGAGTATCCAGCTGCCGAAGCTGCAAAGGAATTTCACCTTCCTTAGAAACGGATAGTCGGAGCCCTCGTCGCTGGCCGTCTCCGACGAACGGGGAGGTGGGGTCCACGGCACGATGGAGTTTGGTGTAGCGTACCCAGCCTTAATTCGCCTACGACTAAGATGCAGCTTTGTTTCATGAATGGCATGAGATCTATAGAGATGGATCGAGAAGAAAGAAGAGGTTTTTATTTGAAAATCACCTCTGTTGTGAAGGGCAGATCTTAGGGCTAACAGGGAGAGGTGAAAGCCGCAGAATACCTGGCCTCTGGTTGATCTTCAGCTCCTGGGGGTTTTTTTGATCTTCATTATCTTAATAGGTGTCGTCACAAAATTCGTCTTCGAGACGAGCCATGGTGATCTGGATCACGCTGCTTCAATTTGAGTCAATGGAGCTAGAGTGGAGGATCTAGTCGATAGCGCGTAAGTACCAATCGACCTCCCGTCGAAGGTCATGCGTTCTCTAGCCTCCTCCGACGTCGTCGAGTCCCACTGCATGATTAGCCTGTGCGCCGCCTCGATTTCACCAGACAGATCGTTAGTAACCCCCAGTTCCAGCACCTGGGATCGGTTCTTAGGCAACTTCTTGGATGAAGAAGAAGAAGCTTCAGATGCAGTAGGAAGAGGATTGAAGAAGAAGAAGAAGAAGCAGATGATAATGTTTTGGTGCAAATGTAACAACAGTTTTTAGTCTTTCGAACAAAGGGTTATGGCCAATGGGCGGAATACTATTTACTATGCTTGCGAGAGATTTTAGGAGATTCAAGTTTAAAATATACTGATTGCCAAAAAGATAAGAGAGAGGGAGAGAGATTATAAGAAGAGAGATTTTAATATTTTAGGAAGATGATGTGGCGCTTTAGAAAAAAAAGAAAAATAAGGGGTGCTGATGTGGCACCCTCCAGAGGCCTCTATTCTTAAAGCTTTAATATATATAAAAAGATAAAAAATTTGAGAATTCTAAAGGATATTTATAACTTTTTAACTAGTTAAAATTCAAAATTCTCACAAAGAAATATAGTATTTTGAAATATAAAGGGGTAGCTATTATATCAATATCAGAAATTGCCAATATAATAAATTCTTTTTCAAAATTTTGGAAACAATAGCCCCAAAACTTCTTTCTTGAAGGAAAGCACCTTTACCATTGTGTTAGTCAAGAACAATTATTCTAGAGTTGGACTTGGAATCATCAGAGCCAGTAGAGTTTTTTTAGGTTTAGAGGGCATTTGTTTAGAGAGATTTTTAATGAGAATTCCATGTATTGGGAACTTTTGACATTATTATACCTTGTTCACTCTAGAGCATTTAGAAAATTCTCTTTGACCAGTTAAAAAACTTAGCCTTTTGGCATGTCACTCTGACTTTCAAAATTCTCGGTGCTCCATTTATGGTGGGTTATGCTTGAGTATTTGGAAAATTAGTTGGGGAAAACATTTGGAAAATTTGTAATATTTTTCAAAGAAATTCCTTAAATCGCACCAAACGAATGTGCTGTTAAAATGTTTCCCATGAATGCAAATTGATGGCAATTCCAATCTAAATTGGGACAATTTAAGTAAACTACCCATGAGAAATATATAGAACCTCTATCCGATTCTCCCGAATTAAGTCCCATGAGAAATATATAGAACCTGCTACCCGATTCTCCCGAATTGAAGTCACCTAATCCCACTCGGACTAGGCAAAACACCATCACACATTTGGTACAGTCAACAACTTAAACTCTTTCCGGTTTAATCATAAGTAGGAGACTAGTGGCACTATCAAGTCATAGTTTTAATATAACTATGGTGAAAGTAGCATCAATTTTTCACCCCACTTGATAAAATGCTTATTGACATGCTAAACTAAAGCCATTGATTATGATCAACTGAATGAAATGACTGTGACTTACTCCTAATCCAAGTCAAGCACTACCCATCCGTCGTCCCCCACATGAGGAGTTTGCATCCAGGCGGGCCCTACATGGGGTAGAGCACAAAACTCCTATCAGCTGGCCCCATCAAATCCTCCCACTCTATATTCCTCTCACCAACTTGATGGATGAATCACTCAAAGTCCTAACTGTAAAAAAATATATATGTATATATGAAGACATGGGAGAGGACAAATGACAGAAGTAGAGAGCGGGGAGAGAGGAAGAAGCGAGCCTTAACGTGGTGGATGAGGACATTTCCTTAAAAAGGGAAAAGTAGCTTTTGGTGCCCCAAACAACTCGTGCCAAAGTAAACACGGAATTGTGCTGTGATGAAGGCCAGATTTAGAAAGTAGATGGTTGTCTCTTGGGTGGGGTCCATTAAATGCCAAAGCCAAGGCGATGGGACCGCCACGAACCAATGGGATGGGAAAGTTGTAGCATAAAAATGCCTCTTTCTTTTTGCTTGTATAGGCGTCTAGTATTCATTTCCCATCAAGTCTTGTACACACTAGATTCTCTTATCTGCTCATTGGAGAAAAGATAAACAAGGTACAAAAAGACTTGGTTGTGGATTTTCTCTTCTTCTTTCTTTTTTTCTTTCTTTTCTCTCACATCTGCTTAGCATGACAGTGTGGTGGACCACACTGTGTATTGATAATGCTCCCGCCCTTACTATATAAGTTGCTGTGCACGTCATTACACATAGTTGATTTGGGCCATAGATTGGCCATAATCTGAATAGAAATAGATCGACCAATTAGATGACATTTTATGGACAATACCCTGTATGATATAATTCTTCTCTGTAAGTTTGAAAGGCATATTAAGGAAAGTGCTACCTTATAATGAAGAAAACCCTGAATAGAGAAGTAGGTGGAGTAAGGCTAATAATATATTAGATATATATAGCATGGTAGTTTAGTCTCAACCAAGTAACCCTAAGTAGATAGTAGATGGACTGAAGCTATCTAATAAAAATAGCATGTTTGATCAATTTCAATCAAATAAATATAAGGGGTGGCCTTAACACCAGGATGATCAAGTAATCCCGGCTCTTAAAATCTCCAAGTTTAATTGCTTTATGCAGATTTATAGATATAAGATCTAGCAAGGGCAATTGTCATATTAGTGTGAAGTTATCACCACAACTAATGGACGAGGGATATTGGCTGTTTGTGAAGGGATTGTTGATCATATGTGGGCCCATTTTTTTTTCAATTTTCTTTTGAAACTAAGTTGTTAATTATGGTGCGTTTTGTTGTTACTAACTACCACGAAAATCTCTTTTTTACATGATTTTGGGCTTTCAACTATCAAAATATTTATAACACTGGAAGCATTATGAACATTGGAGAAAGTAACAAGTGATGGTAGAGAAAGCCCAAGCAACATGTGTTGGGAGAGAACAGAGAACAGAGAGAGAATATGTGCAGATGCATGTGTTATGTGGTCCATAAATATTTACTACTAGGTGAGGCGGCAGGGCCAAGTCTGTGGCTTCTATGGTTAAACACCAAAATGAAGAGCATGTACCTAACATCTCTCAGATACTCCTATCCACCTTTTGTTTCCCTCGTTAAATGTCGTCCAACTCCTCGACCCAAACCCAAGCCTAGACCCACAACCCATTGCTTTAAACCGATGTCCTCATTACCAGCAGTAGAGAATCAAGGGAGCTATCTATCATTTCATCATGTACGGGGAAGAATTTGGTTCCTATTTGTGTTTGCCACACTTATCATGGTCCACCATGTTACTATGGGAAAAACACTCAAAACTATCCAAACTAGTATGGGGAAAGCCACAAATCACTCCTAATTAACTACTCTCTCCCAAAGTAAGAAGGGGTGGTGTCCCTGTCCTCTATTTCATCCTGTAGACGAGAGGGCATTGATTGGTTTATGCAATGTTTCGAATTCGTTCGAGTTTGGTAGGACCTACACGCTCCCAAATGGCAAAAGCTATTATTCTCACGATGTGGTCCCATGGTGCCGATGCAATCCTAAATCATTGAACCTTCTCTCACTAACAAACATGAATCTAGTAGGTTCCATAAGATGGACATGATGTGCTTGATATGCAATTTGCTGGGTGAGTTTGGGCTGGTTGGGCAATATCAAGCACAAATCCACCAAAAGGACACACTTATTTCCATTTATTTTGTATATTATTAATCTAAGGATTTACATGCGGACCCAATACGGTAGGTGTACTGATTTGATAGTTGGACTTGGATGCAATTTTATTAAGAGGATGTGACTTCAAGCGGATTAACTTAGAGCACCCATCGGGAGAGGGGTGGAATGTGGAGGGGTGCTGGTGGGTGCATTTTGACCCTAATGCAACGACCGAATGATTTTTATGGCCCTAAATCAGCACACTAATTTATCATCAATAAGTGTAGCTCCTTTTATGCGATCCCCTTCTACTAGTGTCCATTTACTGAGGTTCAGTAATCCATGCATGCAGGACTGTTGGTGGGTGATGTTGTTCCTCAAATCAATATCGATCACCACTTTGCTAACAGTTTGAAGGTGCCCCAAATTTATACGCTGGGTATCATTGAATCAAGTTAAACTTGTAATCGATGACCCCAAGTGCAAGGCTTCAATTGTAGTTTTACTTGGTGAGTCGAGATCGTATTTACAAGGAGCTAATATTCGCAAAAAAACTTTTTATAATTGAAAAACTAAAGTTATCCTAATAAAATCTACAAAAATATATACTACTAATTCTAAAAATTAAATTTAAAGTACAGTTCCGAATCTAAAAAGAAAATCACAAATTAAACTTAACTTTAAAATCCTAAACTAAAACAATCATAGAACTAGAAATGGCAAAACAATAAACTAGATCAAACTGCCAATGTAAAAGAATAAATAAACCATGCATTAAATAAAAAATAAAAAATAAATCATTCACAAATAATGGAAAGAATAAAAAATAAAATTCTAGTTTCTTTTATTATGGGAAATTGAACACTATATTGGCAGAATTAATTGAAATCCACAAAAACACCACACTAAGTGCGTGTTGTTACTACACAGAAACATACGATGTCGATTTAAGGCGGAGCACCTTATCCTTACTAATTGTGTCTCTTTAAATTAAAACGAACCAATACAACCAATAACACCTAAAAAATAATTAAAACTAGAAAAAGAAAAATATTCTTATCATAAACCAAGATATTAAGAAGTAGACGGGACTTCGCGCGCAATCCGGGCTTCAATCTTCATGCTTCACACCAAGGAGGATTAGATGAAAGAAAGAAGATTGATGGAAGAAAATGGATCCAAGTAGTGTTAGCCAAACCTCACTTGGATCGGGAGTGCGATGAGATGAATGGGTGAGTGGAAAATACGAATGGATCTTTGATGGTGTGGGACATCTTTTCTGATGAGGGAGAGAATTTTTTAAAGTGTCATAAATGGGCTGCTGAGGGATGATATATATATATACTAAGTGGCGTGAATGAATTAAAGATCAGGGATGGTGGGATACGTGATTAGTATGGGACAGTTTTTTGTGGGGTGGTTAATAGATGGCTGAGTTTTTGAATTAAAGAATGGGTTGACTTATATATAGGAAAGAGAGAGAGAAACTGGATGGTGATTTGAGTGGAGAGTAGAAATTGTATGATGGCTGGGATGTGAGTGGAGAATAGAATTTGGCATGGCATGGACTCTGGGCGTACATGTGGTAATGTATATTCTCTGTCGCATGTCCACTTGTGGCTTGTATATTGATGATGGCCCTTAGTTTTTTCTCCTCAACAGTCTTCCTTTCTAAGTACTACAGTGGGCCACGTTTTCTCCGCTTAATTTTTTAGTAAAGTCACATGGTTACAGGTGACGCCTTTGAACTCTTTCCTCTTTCTAATTCATTCCTTCCTTCTTTGGCTTTTAATCCTAGCTTTTCATCTTAACATGTAAGCTTTATCTTCACAATATATCTTGAATTGATCTGAGTTTAAAAAAGAATGAAAATTACAATTTATGACTGACCATGACTTACATGAGATAGCTGGCTGGGAATATCTTTGTGATGCATGAACTTTTTTTGTTTCTTTCCTTTTTAAAGCCTTCTTTTCTTCTTTCATTTTATCTTCCACTTGAATTTAGATTTCTTTACAAATAATTTCTCTATCTTCAAATCTTGATGTGAGCCACTTTTCTTCAATTCCCTACAAAGAAAAGTGATATTTTATTACAAATAATGATTTTTATCAAAAGTTACAATTGCACTAATGCAGGCCCAATTTACATAAAATGATAACATATATCCATATCATTAATCATGATTTCTCTTTATTTAACTAATGATGATAAAAACATTTATCATTTTTATGTAAAATCCTAAATTTGAAAAACCTTCTAAAAATAAAAAGTTTTATAATTTTATAAAAAATTGATGATTTTCAATGATTTTTACAAGAAAACTCAACAATAATTTTTAAAATCATAAAAACATAATTTTCAATTCAATAAAGAAATTTATAATGAATAAGTTCTTAAAATTCCTCAAAATATACATAAAATGATATATTTTTAATGACTAATCAACTTGATCCACTTCTTTTTCAATATATCATTTATGCTTCTTGTCCATTCTTCACCAATGTGGGCCACCTAGGTCGCCCACTTAGGAAGGAGAGCAGTCACTGTGACTAGGGTCTTGAAAGAAGGAAGATCCAGGCTTCAAGTTACTTGTACGTGTGTTCGGTACCAAACCGAACATATGAACAGTTCTTTTAATGGATCACAGTTATCCATCATATGGTTGGGTAACTATCAAAGTCAGTGGCCCAAAAATATCTGAAAATTGTACAAAACGGCATGTGCGGCAGGATCCTGCAACTTGAGGGGTTGCTACGCTTCCAGCTATATAGATCCTAAGAGAGGTGACTATTTGAAAATGAGTTTTGAGTGATGTGATGGAGTTAATCAGACATCACCATCGGATAATCATAAATATAGATGGATCAGAGTTGGCAAAAAAACGAATCATTGAAAGTGGCTAAAGTAGCGGCCACAAGCCACCAGCGTTTGGCAAATGCAAGAGGCCACATTTGTCATTCTAAGGGTTTATTTGAACGTGGGCTAGCGTAAAATAGAATAAAGTAAATTTAAAATTAAAAAAAAATATTACATGATGGGGTTATGGTGATTTTTTATTTTTAGTTATTTAATAAGAAAATTTTTTAATATTTTATATAAAAATGGATATTTTTATCATTTAGTGGTTGCTTTTTTAATTTTTTTAAAAAAATGTAAATTTCAAATATTAAATTTTACCTTAATTTACTTTTCATTATATTCAAACACACTCCAAAGGTCAGAACTTGCATTAAAGAGAAAGCCTCAGTGGAACTCCCTTGACATGCCCCCTAAATCTTATTTTGAATTTTTAAAAGCGTGTATATGTGGTACAAGTTTGTCAACAAAGAATTTCTATAATGAAAGGCCCGACTTGAAAAAGGACATCTTTCTTGATAGGGCATGTCCCCATTAGTAAAAAAAGGGTTAATGAGGTCATCAATTTTAGGTGTGAAGTAAAGTTTGAGGTCTTCTTAGGGAACAGTAAAAATAACCCCGTGTGTGGGCTTAGCAAGGTAGGCTGGGGTAAAAAATAATAAAAATAATAATAACCACAGGGGAGTGGAAGATTCAATGGAAATTTTGAGGAGCAAATGCTGGCGACACCTGCACGGTACGATGAGTCAGAATAGCCTGGTGTGTGGGGAGGTGACATAGCAGACTTGGTTTTTATAAAGTAGCCATGTGCACAACAACAGAGGATCCCTCCCTGCAAAACAATCTACTTGGGCGTAACTGGAGTGGTGAAATGATAAACGAGAGGGGAGACATGAATATGATGGTTTCTGTTTTCATTTTGTCAAATATAAAGAATGTAAAACCTCTTTACTGAATGTGTAGGATAAAAGGAAGCTACTGCAACGAATGCATGCATGCAGAGATGGGCCCCACGTTACTGCAAGTCTGCACGCATCCCCACCCTCATGATCAGATTCCGTACCGTGGTGCTATAGGTATTACAATCTAGGAAAATTTCCGTTGGTCTTAACGTGCTGGATCAGGACCACTCACACTGTAGGTATAACCAGACATAAGCTATGCAGGGGAAAAAAAAGAAACCCCAGAAGTCCTGATGATTTTGAGACTTATGGCAGCACCGACATAGAGATGGATACTTACAAGAAGCTTTAATATCTTTAATATTTTTACCGTGTTAAATTCCGGGTAAACCGGATCAGTTCATTGAGTCAAGCAATATCTAGATCTAAGGTTAAGAAATGATGTATTTTTTATATAAATTTATCTATTGATGTAATTTTTAACTCTTTTTCCAAAAGAAAAGAGGAAAAAAATGGAGAATAGATTTTACCCTCGACATAGGTGCACCTTCGAACCACATAATTTGACGTGTATTTCATTTTGTGTTATTTGCTTGATTAGATCTGCACATGCAACATGATTGTGTATTGATCGCAAGTTTGCGCTGCACAGAAAATTCTGTGATTACTTGGGTTTTTCATGTGATCGGCCTACCAGACTAGCACTCTTGATCAATAGACGGGAAACGGGATACCCGAAATCAGTATGAAAGAAATAACAGTAAGTAGGAGAGAAATCCAAAACTGAAGTGCTAAAATCACTAAAAATTCCATAACAAAAAATAAAGTATGAAATAAAAATGAGGAAAGTAGTCAAATTTTAGTTATTGCATAGAAAAACAAAAAACCAAGGGCCCAAATTTTTAATTTATATTGACTTCTATGAGTTTTTAAGCAATGCCTACCCATCAAAGGGCTGAAATTGAACATTTAAAAATAAAAATCACAAATAGATATTATATAGTCTCTCATTTCCTTCACTTTGCACCTGAGCATGGATAATCTCTGTAACATCCCACATCGCTTATGAGGCCGTTAGAGTCTGGACATATGTGATTGATCCCCCTTTTTAACCCACAAGATGTGTTTTGAGTCAGGTGCGCTCGCCCAAGAACAAAACTGTGCGGAGTCCTCTTGAATCGTTAAAGGCGAATAAAGGTCTGAAGCGGACAATATCTCATGTAGGGCCGGGGGCATTACAGTATAGTATCAGAGGTGAGGATGGCTCTCTTGTATGGCCGGGAGCGTTATAGTATGGTATCAGAGGCGAGGATAGCTCTCCTCTGAGGGTGGAGAATGTAACGTCCCACATCGCTTATGAGGCTGTCGAGCCTATGCATATATGTGATTGATCTCCCTTTAACCCACGAGACACGTTTTGGGTCGGGTGCGCCCGCCTAAGAACAAAACCATACGGGGTCATCTTCAATCATTAAAGGCGAACAAAGGCCCAAAACGGACAATATCTCGTGTGGGGCTTGAATCATTAAAGGCAAACAAAGGGCACAAAGCGGACAAATCTCGTGTGAGGCCGAGGGCATTACAGTATGGTATCAGACCCGATGACGGCTCTCCTCTGAGGGTGGGGGATGTAACGTCCCACATCGCTTATGAGGCTGTCAGAGCCTGGACATATATGTGATTGATCTCCCTTTAACCCACGAGATGCGTATTGGTACCGGTACGCTAGCTCATGAACAAATCCGTGCAGGGTCCTCTTGAATCGTTAAAGGCAAACAAAAGCCCAAAGTGGATAATATCTCATGTGGGGCTGGGGGCGTTACACTTTCTGTCACCACCAAATAGTACACTATACTAAGTAATTTTTTTTAACTCCATCATGGAGCCCACTTAGAGATCATTTGGACTGTTCAATTTGAATTTCATCCCTTCCAATCATATGCCCTCAAGTTTCATCTCAAAAGGATTGGACTTCAACATCCGATTGATCGAGCACTATGACGAAATGCAATTTAGACCCCCTTAGCAGCTATGCCAAGTCAACACCCAATCAAGTTTACAAATAGAACTCAGATGATGGAGCCCACTCCTTTCGAGATGAAACTTGGGGTTGTACAATTGGAGGGGACGAAATTTAACTTGAATGGTCGGGATGATCTCTACGTGGACTCATGATGGAGCTCTAGAAGAAAAAAAAAAAAAAGGTATTGTGCAGTACCCTGTACCCTGTAATATTACACTTGAATAGTCTCTTGTAACTCTACCAAGGATCAGACACCAAGCAAAGGGGCCTAAAAGAAACTAACAATTATTGAGAATATTTGCTGTAAATGTTCAAACCTGACCCAAAAAATCTGAATATGGATGGGATTGCGTGGTTTTATTTACATAAAGAGGAGGAGAAGTAGAAGATAATAGTCTACATCAGCCATCTTTGGCAATATGTATTTGCCGATGAAGACCATTATCTACTTCTCGAATATTTAAAGCAAATCGTGTGAAGAAAAAGTTATCTGTATGAGTATGATGATTTGAACACCCAACTGAAATGATATTTGTATTCCAGTTCACACTACTGAAAGGGCAATCAACGGTCGGTGTTAGAAATCGAAAGAGACTAGTGGAGGAGGTAGTGTGAGAAGACTCTCTCATCCCCTCTAATGTGGAAACAAAAGGCTCGCTGTCAGTCAGATGACGATAGCGATCTATCGCTGACTTTGGAACCTCTCTGTGACAAGGACCGCTTTGCCATTTTAAGAAAGCTTTCCTGCACTATCCAACCTAATCTTTCTTCCTCTGTTCTGATTGCAAATTCCATTTTCAGTCTTCTGTACAAATGGAAAGAATGCCCAAGAAAATGAGGAGGAATTATGAACTGAAGCCACTGATTGTGGTTGTAACTATATTTCCTTTTTAACCATGCATGTTATGGTGAGTGTGTGAATTCAATTCCCAGCACAGAGGTTCATTCTGAGGGAGGATCCAAGCCGTCCACCTGCTAGGGGCTAAACTCTCTGTATAGTGGGCCATTCCGGTTTGGTGGGTCCTACTACTTAGATTGGACACTGGGACAATCGCACCATCCAGCAATAAAGGCTCGTCGTATCTAATGTCATTTAGCAGTCAATTTTTACCAGAGAAACTGTTACTAATTTACTATATTATTATGATATTTTTTTACTTACATTAATGAAATAATAACTAAGATGATGATTGTAGAGGAAAAAACAAAGAGTTTTCTCCACTTGTATTGAGTATCCATTTTTAAGCTCCTGCGGCATCAAAGGGAGTTACCGTGAGCCAAATTTATTGCCTGCCTATAATACAGAGGGGCCCATTCTGCATTAAAGGTGGAGATGCACTGTCGTACACGGCAACTCCAGAATTCTGCCTATTTTCAATACATCCGAATGACCAGTATTAGAGCTCTCTCCTCAATGGGGCCGAATTTTCCCCTGTGCGAGTCCACGGGGGGTGCACAGTGTGAAATCTCATCCCCGTTGTTCATGCGAAGGAATCTGTGGATGGCAATCCTTGTGGACCCTTAGGAAGATAAACCTTTTTTTTTAACAGTAACTGTAAATTAGATTAAAGACTTTAATGAGTATAAATTAAGGATGAAAAACACCAAAATTACATTTGAATGAATGTATAAGAACTAAATAAGAACACATAAAAAATAAGTTATAAAGTAGCAAACAAACAAACATTTCTATTGATCCCAACTTTACCAAACCATTTGCCATTCTGTTTGCCAATCGAGGCACGTGATGAAATCCAACATTCATATATGAAGACAAAGTCTTTATTTCATTGAAGAGAAATTGAAAACTTCAATCATCCTTATGCAAAGAAGACATCCAAGATATTACATTAAAAGAATTGCTTTCCACCATCATGTTTTGATAATTGTGAGATGAACAAATTCTTAGAGCTTCCAATCACTACAACAAATTGCACCATTACCGATGACTTTTCACAACGCAAGCTCACATGCGTCGGAAAAAGCTATCATATCCCAATGCAAACGTACATGCATCAGTAAAAGCCAGCTTATCCCAACGCAAGCTCCCATGCATTGATAGAAGCCTAGCTTATCCCGACGCAAAGTCAGATGCGTCGCAAAAGCCCACTTTTGTCGACGCATGTGAGTTTGCGTTAGCAAAAGCCTAGCTTACCCAAACGCAAGCTCACATGCGTCGGCGAAAGCTCAGCTTTTCTCAACTCAAGCTCATATGCATTGGCAAAAGTCTAGCTTTTCCCAAAGCCAGTTTACATGTGTCGGGAAAAGCCTAACTTTTGTCGATGCAACACTTTTGAGTCAGGAAAAATCTTTTGACAAATTCCAAATAAAAATTGAATCTTTATAAAAAATCATATTTGCAATAAACCTAAAGAGACCAAAAGAAGAAGCCAAGACCACCTCTCCTCCCTCCAATTCTGCCATTAGCTCATTCGCAACATTCTGCATGATAGAAAACTTCGTTATCACCCGTTTCCTCGCTAGTCGCCACAGCTTCTCTATTTTCTTCTCAACTCCCGGCACCTTTATATCTTAATTCCTCAACCCTAGCACACAAACTCGTTTCTTCCTTCACAATTCTCTTCAAATTTCTAATCTTTAAGCTAATGCTCCCGATATGGCCGATGAGCTTGGCCTAGTAGGGGTAGTTTGCAATTCTAGGGAGTTATTCTACTGAGGAAAAAAAATTTCATTGCCAATTAAGAAAGAAAATATTTATTTTGATGAGAAAAAAAATTTCGTAGCCTAAAGTGTAAAATAGGTGACAAAAAAAAATTATTTTTGTCGCCTAATTTCTTCTATTAGCAATGAAATTTAGATTTCGTCGCCAATTTCTTAAAAAAAAAAAAAGGTTGTTGAATCTTGTAAAGGCCTACTCATGAACCATTTGGCCTGGCTCATATCCTGAAGTGTAAAAGCCTTTTTTCATAGTTTTTCGAATTGTGAGTTTGGGTTCATTAGGTAGTTCTCTTAATTCAAGATCGTCATCTCATCCCTTGACCCATATTGGACGCATCTTGTCCACCAAATAACTTATTTTTCAAAATTAAGCCTTTTTATAAAAAAAATACTCCAAAAACCACTTAAATAATGTCAAAATTTCTCTTCCTCAAAACCATGCCAGTAGTATACTCATTGGAAAGCACATTTAATTTCATGAATGGTGGTGCTTGCGGTGACTTAATCCGACGTGCGGTTCTCAAGTTATGGCCAAAATAAAGTTTTTAGCCAAAGATGAATGAAATGGTGGTTTTGTAATTCTTTAAAAAAACCACCAAAATTCTTTATTTTATTACTCTCCGTTACTCTTAATCCTCTCTCCCTCTCCGTCAGAAACAAAAATCCAACCCAGTTTTTATTTGAGAAATCAGAAGCACTCAACCTTCTCCAGTTTTCTTCCTCCCCACCATTCCAGCCAATGGCAGACCTATGCGATCCGCATATCGGGCCGTCACCCCAGGTCTACTATAGAAATTCCAAAGAATTTCAATGGGCCGCTAGGCCACACCCTATATCTCTTAAGAATATTGCCCCCCCTCGTAAAAACCCTAGTAGAGGTTTGTTTCAACACAGCGAAAAAAACCCTGCATCCCAACCTATTTCTCCCATTCTCTTGTTTCCGAGCAAACCTTTTTCTCTATTTGATTTATTTCACGGATTTCAATTTTCAGAGAGCATTTCCACATTCCATCAACTCTAAATCTGCATTGTTGAATAGGATTATCAAGTATGATGTGGTATCTATTTAATATTCAACAAAATGTAGATTTCAATCCCATGCATTTTGTTCTTTTTTTTTCACTTTTGTTAGCATTTTTTATGGCTGTAGAACAGATGAAGATATCTCAATATTATTGTTGTTCTTTAATTCTACATGGATTTAAATCATGTCATCATGAGATCTTGGTCCAGGATCCTAATCTAACATTAAATCTATGTTAGAGTTTAGGTATTATGATGCCAACTTTCATTGTAGGTTAAATTAGTTATGACTTTGATTTTAGTAATTTCTTCCCAAAAAATTATGATATTTATGCACAATTTCTTAATAGCCCATGATATAATCCTATTGGATTAGGTGTCTTATTTGGGTTTTTGTTTCATGTTTTGTTGAATAATAAAATGCTAAAATAATGAGCTTCAGGATTTTTCAAGGGTTAGTTTCTTTCTTTTCTTCTTCTTTTTTTTTTTTTTTTTTTGCTGAAATTCAAGGGTTAATTTCAAATGAGAATTTCTGAATTGGATCCCTTGAGCATACATACTCATCAACCAATCTCCAATATCTCATGTATATATGAATAGGTGGACTATCATTTTTCCTAAGGCATGGATATGAATCGCTAGAAAGTGGGGATTTTCTCCACCCAAGGGTGTTATCTTGGAATATAGGTTAGATTTTTCGATGAGTTATATCAATGTTTTTTGCATGTCCTTCATATATTTTTATGACTCTTTTACGGTTTGGTGAAGGCACATCACATTTCTATTATAATTTGTCCTTCACATATGGGTGAGTCATTTCAGCACAAAAGATGTTAAGTGAGTCGGGCAAATGAAAATCCTATTGTGAAAAAAAGATGTCAAGTGAGTCGGGCAAATGAAAATCCTATTGTGAAAAGGTTTAGTAAATTCTGCATTCTGGTGAAGTTTAACTAAAATTAACTATATCTTGGGAGTTCGGGATGCTATAGTATTATCTTGACATAATGTGAATTTATTCACTATTAGTTTGTTCACTGCATTTTTGCAGATATGGCTTGTATGAACTCCACGGCTTGTGGCGTCAAAGCTTATTGTACATACACCACTTTTGACTGGACAAGTAAATGTTATTAGTAATTTGTTTCATGTTGGAGAATCTTTACCTGCCATTAGCTTGGCGTCTTTGATAGTTTTAAATTTATTCTAAATAAACTATTTTGATCCTTATGATTTAGCCATCTATTATCCATTGCGTATTTTTGATATACTTTTCCCATCAATACTTCAAGGAACTATTGCTATACCTTGTTACGCCCCGAAAACTGATGTCATTGGGACCCTCAAATCATGAGACATATGGGCCCAAAATAATTAAATAGAAAATTCAAACTTTATTAAATAATCTAAATGAAATATCATGATTAATATCTCAAGTTAAACAAATAAAATCAATTTACTAAAAAAATAAATAAATCTAAAGTGAGAAAGACTCTCATAAATTTCTCAAAATCTAATAAAGTCCAAAATCAATCTTCAATCTAAAGTTGAAGTTTTCGCTGCTCATCCCTCAATCCCAATTTCGTAAAATAAACTAAGTTTTCTCGGGTTTTGGCTCAACCTCGAAATCTGTGAAGGAAAAATAAGGGTAAGTAAAACTCAACAAGCAATACAAGTCATAAAAACTAGCAAACAAATAACAATCTAGGAAATTAAATTTAGAGTCACAATTTGCATATTTAAGGTATATCAAGTAAGGTAAGTGCAATATCTTGGGAGAGCCAAGAAGACAATGGGACCGAAATTCAAGATCTTTCAAATAAGTGAGCAAATAACCAAATCCACAAATAAAAGAAAATGTGTCTCTGCAGTAAACAAAATATCAAAGTGTGTTCGCCAGAGTTAGGCCTGAACCAAGTACAAGGTACCTGCAGAGTACAAATCGTTTCTATATCTAAAGTTGACATAAGGTTTAAGATATCAGTAATCTCCAAAACAAAGTGGGAACTAACTGCAGACTAGCAATACGCATAAAGAGGTTCCAATCCCAATATCATACCAAAAAATGAGCTAAACTCCTCGTGTGGATGTACCACATTGTAGTGCCCATATTTTAGAGAATGCTTTAAGAGTACACATAGCAATTTCGAAAATTCAAATCATTTTTCAATCACAAATTTAGCCAAGGGTTGAGATCACAATTGAATGACAAATTATCAAGGTTTCTCACATTTTTTTAGCATTTTAAATCCAATGATAATTAATGATCAATAATAGATTTAACAAATAATCAATTTCAGCATGATGGTGGCAAGGAAATAAGACTAAGTCTAATATAACCATCATGTATAAGCATGTCAAAAGTAACAAGGTATCATAATAATCTAGGATTATTTCAATAGTTTAAAATATCACGTATTTAAATCAAAACAAGATAAGGCTAGAAACCCCTATGGTTAAGGAGCCATGGTAAGACTACTTGCCTGGATTCACAATGATCAGTGGATCAAATTGGTCTTGACCTGGATATCCATGTGCTGTAGTGTGAAAACCTGTTAATAATGGTTTACAATTGGTTTAGCAATAAGATCCAATGATTTATATTCATGCACAAGTTGTTGGGTTCAGACCAAAATCATGAGAGCCAGACTTAGCACAAGTTCAAGTGAATCAAAGTGGGTTTGTCTAATTGGGCTTAAGAGATGGGTTTCAGAGTAGTGGATCATTACATCTTGGTTTTGGGCAAGATTATAAAATTAATCAAGTGGGCCTGAGCATTTTGAATAATGCAGCCAGGGGCAGTGGGTCAAATAGATTGTATCTATGGGCCTAGGCTTGAATTTTGAAAAGGACTTGGCTTCAATGTATTTCTAAGTTGGCCCAGGTTACTAGATCATACCAGTGGGCTTGAATAGCTTGGCCTAATTATAAAAGTTAGGAGGCCAATGGTGTTGAGCTAAATGGGTTTGGTTCGGCCAACTTGAAAAAAATATGGGTTTAGGTTCTATTTGTTTACAAGTGAGTTTGGGTGACCTTGGACTGAAGAAGAGATTGATGAACAGCCGAGAGGAGAAAGAAACAAATATAAAAACGCAGAGGAGAAAACAGGGAGAAGGAGCAGAAGATGAGAGAAACCAAGGAGAAGAGAAAACGTAGAGAAAAAGGAGAGAATGGCTGGATCTATTTGCACGAAGAAGACAAGGCATGTATGGGTTCCCTTTGGCCCGGTCGATAGATGAAGGAAAGAAAACAGGCATAGCAGTAGAAAGAAGAAGAAAGAAAGAGGAAGAGGTAGAAGAAGAAGAGCGTGAATGAAGGAGACGAGAAAGAAGATTGGAACGGAGAGGAAGAAGGCTGTGCAGAGGAGGTGACTAACTTGGCTGGACTAGTACCGAGATGGATACCTGTTCTGGGCCGGGTTCTTCAGCCAGGAACAGGGAGAGGAAAAAAGAAAGGAGAGGAGGAGAAAGAACAGGGAAGAAGAATGGAAAGAAGAAGGAAAAAAGAAAGAAACAGGAAGAAGAAGATGGGCTTGCAGAGATGGAACAGAGAGATAGAGAATAGAGACGAAGAAGAAGAGTATGAAGTGGGTACAGAGAGAAGAACAGGAAGAAGAAGAAAAACATAACGATGGAGAGGGGGCTGTTCGGTGCATTGATGAGAGGATGGGGATCAGTTTGGCGAGACGGAGATGAAGAAGAAGATGACGTTGCAGAGGAGTGTGGAGGTTAAGATGCAAATGGTGGGGGTGGTAGAACTCTCAGGCTCTGCCATGGTGGAGGAGAAGAACAAGAAACAGAAGAAGAGAAGATGAAAATGGCTCGGTTTCAGTTATGAACAGAGAGAAGGGAGAAGGGGAGACAAGAAGAGAAAGAAAAAAATAAAGAAGAAGCAAGAAGATAAAGGAGCAGAAGAAGAATTAAACATAGATGGGTTCAGGCCTGGGTGCAATGGGTTGCCGCCGTTGATCATGGTCTGGGTCGGTTCCATACCGGTGATCTTGGCAGAGGGAAGTCATGTGGATGACAAGTAAGATGGGTTAAGTAAGTGGGGCCTTGTTTGAATGATGCAGATGGGTGACTTGAGGGTGGTCCTCAATGATGGTGAATGCATAATTAAAATAAACTTGGTTAAGGTAACAAGGATAAAAAAAAAAAAAGAAAATCAAGAATTAGCATGCTATTATAATGTAAAAACTGAGGTATGTGCTTATAATAGTAACATGAATGGAAGGAGAGAAAATAGAGGGAAACCTATCTTAGAGGGGAAGCCTTAGGGTGAGCAAGAGAAATTAGAAAAAAAAGGGTTGTTTACTTATAAAAAAATAAAAGCAATAGTCCTAAAAGAAGTTTTAGTCCTAGCTAAATTTAGCCAAAAAGCTTGATTTGAATTAAATGCCATTCAAAGTAGAGTTGGGATAAATCAACATAATTAAGGAAGTTTGATCCAAATAAAACTCCGATTTGAGCATAACTCTAAGATTTTCAAACTCTAGTAATTTATGAGACCCACATAGTAACTAATTAATTATCCAAATTTAAATAGCATAAAATTATAAAAATAATAATAATCACATGCGGGGTCCATCATGATTAAATCATGGGTCAAGATTAATTCTAATTAAAAATAAAAATTCGGGTCATTACATACTTGGAGCATTTGGTTGTGGGAAAACAGTTATTAGCCAAGTTCTTTCGAAGGTAGTTCATCCTTTACTCACTTGGAATTTATGTAGGAATAAAAATGTTGGTGGTGAGCACACCCATATTTTTTTGTTTTTATACATATCTGAGCCTCGGTTCTTATTTTCTCTTCTTTGCTAATATTTTTTTTTACCTGCTCATATAAAGAGATATCAATCAATATTGTCTTGGTAGTCAACATGAAGCTATATTATGTTTGATGGGTTGATTATGTTTCTTTTCATAATGAACTTTGAGAAGAGATAGTTAAGTAATTTTGCCCAATTGAGTTTTTTGCAGGACATCAACTTGGCATTATTGAATTTCAATATTTTCATGAATGGATCAGGTGATGATGAAATGATTATAACATAGCACAGATATTGATGGTTAATATTATTTTGGATCCTTTTGTGTGCTAAGGAATAAATGAGATCAATGCAGGTGCATCCTTGTTCTGTGCCTTTTTGTTTTATTTGTTAGAAGCTACCTAATAGTTGTAGGATGGAATATGGCTATGCTTATAGGTTTTAAATTCTCACATTTGAAGTTGGGCAATTTGTTTTACTTTTACAAGCTTTTTGGCATGAACTGTCATGTTATTTTGTCAATAACTTTTTCATTGTGTATCCAATTATCTATTGGTTAGGTTTGTGTTCGACTTCAATGGGGCCGGAAATAAAGTTCAAGTTTACTAGTTGTTTAGTACTTTTCTGCTAGTGTTTGCAACGGATTTTCTTTTCTGCCAATTATTTTTCCCTGCACAATTGTTTCAATATTTAATTGTTTGTCTTCATATTTAAAGTGTGTATGGAAAGGAGCATGTGGTTTATTTTCAGAAGCCCACATGCATTAAGGGTCTATCCAATCAAGGATGGCGTTTCAAGGGAAGGCACCCTGCGTGTATTCAAGTGTGTCATCAACAAGCAGATAGTAGGAATTTTTATCATTATTTGGGTGATAAAAATGATGAGTAGACCATGGGATTGGTGGTTGTGGTCTTGGAGAGAGAGATGGTAAAGGGAGAATGTATCCTTTTCTTTTACAGTAAATTGTTTAGGTTTGTACTCTCATGCCATATTTGCTTCATGTTCTTATATTCAGTAATAATTTATTTATTTTACAATTCAAATTCATTTGTTGTCGAACACCTGATGGGAGGCTTTCCATAGTTATATTTATTTCATAATCTGTAATCTCATGTTCTTTTATACTTATTTTGTAGAAATCAATGCATGCTACTCCATCTATTATATATCTATTGATTTAGGTATGCTTATGATAATGTATGATGCTTTAGCTCCTTTTTTTTTTTCTATACTTCAATGCTAAATGTCAAGCCTACTGATTTACATCTTTTTATCTTTGTTTTCCCTTAATCATTTTGATGTTGTCAAATCATTATATATATTTTTTCTAAAGCACCGAATTCATAAAAACCATGTTATACAAGACTATGCCTATTTTTATAAATTAATAATCTAATTATTTATATTTGTTTGTTTTGCAAGGTTGCAAAGAGCAAGATGGATGATCAGGCAAAAGACATTTTATTTTTAGAGTTGTTATATAATGTGTAATAGTGTTCTATTGTAATATTGATTCATGACAGGATTTTTGTTATGTAATGAGTAAAGTTGATAATTTAAATTGTTATTATTAGTAGTTTAGATAAATCTTGGTAGACTTTGCTTTCTTTGATTTAAGTAGGTTTATAGCTGAGGAAATAAAATAAATAATAGGAAATGCAAATGAATTTTTTTAAAATATTTATAATTTTTTTTCTTCTAGTGAGACTTTTGCCAACACAAGGTCATATTTATTAGTTGCCGACGCAAACTTGTGTAGACAATAGCTATTCCGATGTAAGATTACGTCGGGAAAAGGTTTTCTCCCACACAATATGACATCAAGAAACCTTTTCCACAATGCCTTCGCACATTGGGAAATGGCTATTATTAGGTTTTTTTCAAAAGTTTTCTACGACACCCTTGTGCTTCAGTAAAACTTTGATTGACGCATATAGTTGTGTTGGGAAAATGTACTTCAAACGTAGAATTGCAGACACGGTGCCAACGCAATGTCTTGTGTTTGCAAAAGTTTTTACTGACTGAAGGTTTTTGGGGGAGGGATCCTCTAGAATGGATTAATTCAATTAATTTCAATATTATGTGTGCAAACAATCAACTATACAGCGAAAATAAATCAAATCACAAGCATACACCACAAGAAGACACAGATTTTACATGGAAACCCAACCTCAGAAAAAACTATGGCCAAGAATCAAGCACTATGAATCATACTACAGTTACAAGAGAAGACTCATAACCCTTATTCAGTTGCCCCTCAACCTAAGGACTTCGTAATTCCCTTATACAGCTCCCTGCTGCAACGACCCCCTGCCATTCTCTGTGATAGATCCAAGCACCTAGATGCCTTCTAGATGTTGTACTTGACTCCCAAAAGCAATCTTCTACACTCAGAGATGTAGAAGACAAGGATCTCTAGAATAGAACTTTAGCCCTTCAACTATCCAATGAAAGAACTTTAGAGAAGGTGATCTCCAATAAGTAATATCTTCTTAGAACAATGAGATCTATGTTCCACACGTTAGGGTTAGAGAGAAACCCTTTTTATAGCCTTTAATACGTGTCTTATAATTTTAATTCAATCAAGAAAGGAGTTGGCATGAAACAAGCAAGTTTTCCTGCAAATCAGACTGAAAAATCACAAGTCGGTAAACTTTCTACACCTGTCCAATTAGTAAGATTAAGGTTCTACCCGAGGTGAAATTTCAACACTTTTTTACAAACTTCTGGAGGCCATAACTTTCTCGTTTCAGCTCCGATTGAAGTGATCTTGCGCTCTACAGAATCTGTTCAAAACAAGCTTTCCAGCAGTAAGTTGCATGCCCATATCTGACACTTGGTTTTTGAGATATGACCTTTTTAATCCATGTTGTTGTAGAAAATCACTTGAATTTATCGCTTTTTCTTTGATTTTTTCATTTCAGTGCATCTGGCGACTCAACCCACTATCCATACTCAAAGATATGTAAAATATAACACTAATAGGCTCAAGTTTTGTCCAACCCATGAATTTGCCAACACAAAAATCCTTTCACTGACGCATATGTAACTTTTCCGGACATGTTTTTGTGTCAGAAAAAGTGAATTTTGTTGTAGTGAATATAGCCAATACTTTAGCCTCATTCGAATCTTTAATGCCTATATATTTTGAGAATATAAACAACATCTTTGCCTTATAGTTCCTTAGAACACCACCAATACCTACAAGATTGGCTTTCCTAATTGCTGCACAATCCACATTAATTTTTAGGACATTTTGAAAAGGCAAAGACCAAGCGATTGAAAGTTTCTGCTTAGTACGACTATGCCCCAAATAAGCTTCCTAATTATTGAAGATATTATCTATACTTTAATGCTTTAACTCTTTGTTAGTGCTTGCCCATTTAGCTATTTTAAGAAAAATGTAGAAAATATTATCGTCCTTAGTCTTCAACTTACCTTTGAAGAACCTATCATTTCTTTCCTTCCAAATTGACCAAAGAATAGAGAATGGAATTGTCCTCCAAAGGAATGAACAACCGCCTCTAAAAGGACTCTCCCTCCAAGCCTCTAGTAAATCACTAAGACAAATCATTAAGACCCCCTGGCATACACCATGAAATTAAGTTTTTCTTGACAAAAAATTTCAAAACATAAGAAGCAAAGGCACAATGCACAAATAAGTGATTGATCAACTCCTCTTCCTTCCCACATAAAACACAAGTGTCTAAAGTGGATCCCAACAATAAACCTTATCTTAGTAGATTATCCACTATGGATATTTTGCTAGTAACTGCCAACTAGACAAATGCCTCGTTGGGGGAACCTTACGACACTTCAAAAATGATAGCTGAGATGGATTCCCCAAAACCAAGAAGGAAACATCATAAATGGATCTAACAGAGAAACTTTGAATAAAACTGTTTAAAAACTCATACTCTAATACCTTAGATTGGCGCAAAACTCTCCTTCAAGATACATGCCATGACACCTAAAACCTATTTTAAATATAACAATATTTCACAGATGCTTTTTTATTATACAAAACTGTAAATAACAGAGGAAAAAGAGACCACAATTGCCCTATTCCAACCCAATCATCAAACCAAAAGTGAACATTTTTACAGAAATATTAAGAAACATAAAAGCACATGTTCTCTAATGGAGTAGTACCTCATGATTATATAGGTAGGGCTACACGGCTAGCATGCCGATGCCTCATGGCACGGTCAATGCCCCCCCGTTGCCCCAAAATGGTAAAAAACAAGTCTGGATATTTTCACGGTTTTACCCCAAGTATGAAGTATTTTGTGCCATTCCTAATACTTAACAGAGGTTAAAGTCTCCTTATCTTTGTAACTCTCTAAGGTAGTGTTTGGTTCGCATGAATGATTTTGGGCTGGAATGGAATGAAGGTTAGAATGGGTCTGAAATGAAATGGAGGTTGGAATGGACATTCCATGCCAATGTTTGGATTTATCTTTGAAATTGTGGGCGGAATGGAATTCATATTCCTATCCTTATGTTTGGTAGGCATGAATTAAAGCATGAATGAAATAAAAAATTCAATATTTTTACCAAAATATTCTTATTTTCCTCTTCATTTTTTGGCGGTGGTGGTGGTGGTGGTGGTGGTGGGTGGGTGGGTGGCAATGATGATGGTGGTGGTTGGGTGGTGGGTGGGTGGGTGGCAATGATGATGGTGGTGGTTGGGTAGTGGTGGTGGCGGCGGTGGTTGGGTGGTGGTGGTAATGGCGATGGTTAGGTGGTGGTAGTGGTGGGGTGGTGGTGGCGATGGGCTGGTGGGTGGCAGTGGTAGTAGGTAGGGGTATTTTTGTCTCAATAGAAAATGAGTCTGAAATGGAATAATCATTCCTTACCCCTCTAATGGAATGACAATTACCTCACGTCGGGGAATGGTGAATCCTTTTGGAATGAGCATTCCGTCCATTTTAAACAAACCAAATGCAAGAATGGGCATTCCAACGGAATGGTCATTCCATTCCAGCTCCTATTCAAGCGAATTAAACACTACATAAGTCTTTAAATTCAAAGGCTAAAATCTATATAAAAAACTTAAAAAATTAAAAAAATTAAAAGTGGCTACATGAAATTGTATAGAGCTCTCCTGATTATAAATTAGGGATTGCCATTAGAGAGATTGTCTAGAGTTTCCATGAGAAATTGAGAAAAAGATTTAAAGTTCTAAAGTTGATGCTTCTAATTCTTCGTAGGAGAATTGTGTCTTCTACTTTCTTGTAAAAAATTGTTCTCTAAGCGTAGAGACTTGTTTGTTGTGGAGATCAAGGCACTGATAGTGTGCCACTGGAGGATTGAGTGCTGTGGATATCTATAAAAAACAACTACAACACCTTATGTCGAGGGACTGACTTTAGGGTTGTGACTATATCTTGTACCGTAAAAGTTAGTGATTGATTTTATCTATTTTGAACTCGTGATTTTTTTCCATTTTGGTTTCTACATTAAATTTGGTGGTCTTCTTTGTGTGATTATTGCTTTTATTATTTTGCTGCATAGAAGTTGTAATTGAATCACGATCTAGAATATATTTCGGGCATTCTAAAACTTTCACACGGCCCGTTTTATACCCCAATCTATAGGGCTTAATATTCTTTTAGCAGACAACATGTGCATTCCTATTGCTATGATTATCAAAGTAGATGAGCGGACCAGAATAAACTTATGAGGATTATCGAAGTGGAGTGCCCCAGTACTTTCTACAGCAAGTAGCAAAGGAAAATATCACAAATTGTTGAACTTTATCATTTTCAACTTTTTATACTTTTCTTTCACGTATGACTTTCATCCATTATTTCATTGATCCCCTTTCTCTCTCTCTCTCACCTGTGTGTGTAAAACTGTAAAAACACAAATAGATATAGCTTTTATGAGAGCAGGTAAAAGCCAACAGAACGATGGAAATGAGAGGGAAGCCTTAGATCCGATGACCAAATAAGGTACAAGTCTGTTCTTTTCAGAGGAACTGAATACATTACACAGGCATATATCTATCTCTACGCACGCACCAAAGTAAGGGGAAGGGGGGGACCACAGAACAGAAGCATTGTTAAACGGTCAAAAACAAAAGCAGATGAGAAAGAGCCTTCATTCCTTGCTTCTTTCTGCCACCTTTTTCCACAACGCCATTATTCAACAAAAGTACGCCAGAGACTATGTTATCTCGCTATCATCATTCATCAACCCATCCCTTCTCATCCTAAGCCCGCGGTGTCGTATGTGTGTGTGTGTCAGAGAGAGAGAGAGAGAGAGAGAGAGAGAGAGAGAGAGAGAGAGACAGGTGCCTTTCCCTTCCTTCTGCCCACAATCTTGCGCATGCTTTTCCATTAGATTTAGCTTATGTTTGCAAGAATTCTTAGGAATTTTGTCACTGAGAATTTGGAATTCTTCATGGTCCTATATTTTTTTTTTATGGCTTGGGTATCCCTCGCCAGCCATCATAATTCAATATTTAGAAAGCTGTAATTCTAACAATTTGAGAGTTAAAATTGACTTTTCATGTGAAATGATATTTAAAATATAAACATGATCTACACAACCCACAAGATTTTTCCACAATTCTTGTGAGAAATACGTCCAAATAAATGGTACTTTATGGGCTCTCGAGTATAATTGTCAATATCGTTTCGAGCTCCATTTCGATGTGACCTCCAAAACGAGAAATTTTGGCTGATTAAAATTTTGAGTAAAACTTTTTAAAATTACATTTCAAAAAAATAAAAAAATTTGTATATATATGTAGAAAAATAAAAAATATCTATAGATTTTATCCATTCTAATATAATTTTTTAGAATTACATTTTGAGAAAACGTAAGAAATACAAAGTACATATATTTAGAAAAAGTTTTAAAAAAATTGTGTTAAAAATCATTTAGGATTTCAGCCGAAATTTAGCAAAATTCATAATTTCAGCCAAAATGGATTAATATGGCCAAAATTGATTGAAAGTCAAATAAAAAAGTTACAGCATATATTTCGTTTCAGCTTCATGGCTGAAAATGGCTGAAACAAAACGAAATTTATAACCATACTCTCAAGGTAACCAACATGTTTGTTTGAAAATAATCATCTTGAAAAGAATCAAAGATTTTCCAAAGGGGTCTCCAACAGGTTATCGAGTACAACTCATGATTGACACAATTAGAATTCCAAATGCTCAATGAATATCAACCATTACAGAGAATTCATGTAAGAAATTTAGCATGTTTGTTGTAAGAATTCTTATTTGAGAGGATTAAAATTTCTCAATATTGAACCCAATAGGTTTCCTAAATGCTCAAATAAAACTTAACATGTAGGATGTTAGAACTCTATAGAATTTCAAAGGTCTTAAGTGGCATTTCACTAATTGAATACAGTATTCCTAATACTACATACGTTAAACATATGGGATGGTTCACACGAGTGGATGACTATACGCCCATGGTGGGCTCCACCTGTTGGTCGACCATGTGTTTGTTTAAAGAATCCTTCTCTCCTTTTAGTTTTGAATTTCAAGTTTGGACTAAAAGATGTGTTTCCTTTTAAACCTTGAATTAAATAAATGAAAGGGAGGAAATCTAACCAGGTAGAGTCCCATGATGAAAAATATTCACCGTTACATGGTAAATCTCATGTGAAGAACAACCTTGTGTTATGTATATGTATGGATTCGAGTGACGAAATCATGTAAATGTATAGATTCGAGTGACGAAATCAGGTGAACGTTTAAACTCATATGTTGATCTTATTCAATTCTAATCCTGTAATGAAAGATCATGAGATGTGATTTAATGTCAATAAATCCTACATCTCAAACAAACACCTGTAACCAGAATAATTGTGTCACCTATGATAGGTTGAAAAGGTGGGGATTTGGGAATCCGGAGTGAATGTTCTATTACTTAATGAAGGCAGAGGGGCACAACTTGCCGTGAATGGAACTTACGTAAATAGAATGGAATGAATTGTTTTGTATCAACATTTCATGTCACCATAGCATTACTATCCAACCAAATATCTTATGATTTTATATGATGTTAAAATTATCAATATCGAATTTCATTATGAGTATATAGACATTCAATGGTAGCGTTAAAAAAATAAAGAAGAATTCTTATTTCTTTTGGCCCACATATAACCATAACCTTGAGGGTAGGATAGTAAACTAGCTAGTCTATTACTGTTGAAGGCATTGGGATTGACCTAGTTTCAGCCTTAAAAGGCAGACCTTGTCCCAACCCTCAAAAAACCATAAAAATAACCTATACAATGAAAGATGATTTCTTATGTTGAAACTAGATACTTTGCACCTAGGGTTGCAAACGGGTTTGTTCTGGTCTAGGTCCATGGTAGACCCGCAACCAAAACCTAGAACCAGTTTTCTAGACCTGAAATCGAAATCGTTAATGAGAAATATGGAACCAAAACTAGAACCAGTTTCATGTATGGGGCAGGTTTAGGTCTAAGTCAATGTAGAGAACTCATTGAAGAAAAACTAAATTTTAAGAAAAAAATCTCAAAATTTATGGTAATATATCAGGTTTGGGGTCTATAGACCAGAACTAAAGTGGAACCAAACCTGTAATCGTTTAGGTCACGGGTCCAAAAATAGGATTTAGAACCAAAACTGTTTAGGTCATAGGTCCAAAAATAGAATTAAAACCAAGACCCGTTTACTTATCGGGGCCTAAATAAGGACCCAAACTCGGTTATTAACTAATTAAAACTTTGGGGTAATAAGAGAATCAGGAATCCATTTATAACCATATTTGCACCCCGTTCATCTCTTTGTACTCTTTAAGAAGCAAAGATTTAGGGAGTTCGCTTAGAATGAGAAAAACACTCTCATTTATTAGACTTTGTCTAGTACTTGATATAAAAATCATAAAATGTTTGTTTATATGAAGTACTCTCTTCATTTGCAAAGAGTCCATTTCATAATCTTTCTTATCAATAATGAAGCTTATATTAAAATACAAAGGAACCAAACAAGAAAAACCAAGATAAAGAGTGATAGTATAAAAGCCTTATACCAAATATGCTCTCACCAAATAGAAAACAACAAACATCAAGAAGCGGATCAATCCGATCAACAACTTGCTTAGCTAAAGAGTCTACTAGATCATTAAATGAACAAATAATATGCCTAAACTCCACGTGAATAGCTGAAAAGTTCATTTCATAGTTATAAATTAAATGGCTAAAATGATCTTCATTTTGTGGATGATTAGATTTTAAAGTTCTCTTCTATATACAGTCAAGTTTCTTAATCCTAAAAGCCATTGAATCTAGTAATACTGACATTTTGTGGAAGATCACCTTTTTTAGTATCTGCGGGCTTCTGTTATTGTGAGTTTGAGCTTCCTTTTTTCGTTTGTGGCCTTATGTTTCTAAGCTTCCTTTTGTGTGTGTGTGTGTGTGTGTGTGTGTGTGTGTGTGTGTAGGCCTCTCTGGGAACCAACCCCTAGGCTAGGGTTAAAAAAAACACTTATAATCATTGATAGAAGAAAGCTTAAGGCTTATTCTTTTATAAGAATTTTTGCCAAGATTTTGGGTGGTTGGGGCTTTTGGGACATGATGTGACATCTTTTCTCCTAGCATTTTTAAATTTATGTTCATTTGTAGGAATTTTAAATTCCATCACTTGAAAGGACTCTAATAATGTTTGAAAATTTTAGAATTTCATCTTCTTCAACTTTTGCTTGAATTTCTAGATACTCAAGCACAATGGAGCATCTCAGAATTTCACTATATTTGAAATTTTCAAAAAATTTCAAACATGAGTTTTGAAAATTCTAGTAAAAAAGAGGGCCTTAAACTATAATAGTGTTTAAACTATGATAGTGTGAGTATGGGCAATTTGAAAGAAGCATATATCTATCAAAAGAAAATGAAGAAAGAAGCATAAAATGCAGAAAGAAGCATACATCTCTCTCTCAGATAATTCCAGGGGTTCGTCATGTTTTCTGGTACCCATTCACATCATAAAGCGCAAACTTGTTGTAGATGAGCACGACTCATGAATTCCATTACATACTAGAAGCCTCATAAGTCATAAGAGTTAAGCAAACAATGATTAACTAGTTTTCCAAATGTGTAAATGAGCAACAACATTCTATGAAAATTGTACATTGAAATTAATGATATCAAATTCAAAGCCATGGGTTCTTTTGTTTTTTTGCACCGATACTCCATTAATATGTGCATGTTTATTTGGACCTGAACCATCTTTTGTGGTGAAGTTTTCTCCCCCTCAAACCTTAGTAGAATCATTCACATATTCAGGGAATGTGTATTCCTCACATATTCCTTTGCGCCGCAGCAGTGTAGAGCACGTTCGTCCCCCAAGCCCCATGTTAGCAGATTCCCAACATTGTTTTTTTCCTCTTTCAATCTATTCATTACCCCTTTGTTTGCGTGGTATTAGACTCTTTTTGCGTATAAAGGGGCAAATCTTTCAATGAATTGGATGCACAAAATTTCCTTATCAAATAAGCTTATTTGTTTGCACCGGGATAAAATTTATAAGAATTTGTAGCCAAATAATCAAGCTTTTAGGAGCAAAAAAAAGAAAACTTCTTTGCTTTTCCTTGCAAGACCCTCTCATGAGAGGGTTAAATTGATAAACATTATCGTTCTAGCTAAGCTACAAATATAAAATCATTATCATCATCATTATCATATTACAATATATACATGCAGCGGTATTTTTCAAATTAATAAGATAATAATATTTAAAAAATATTACCAAAAAATAAAATAAAAATTTATTAATATTTAATATTAGAAAATATTCATGTGTATATGTCCCTCACCAAGAGACTGTGCATACTCTTCTGTAGGGCCTATGGTGGACCTCACCAAGGGATGGGATTGAAGGGATAGAAAGATCCATGCGGGACCACCTTAAATATCAAGTTTAGCCCCAATCACATGTCCCTAACCCATTCATCTATGACCTACAAATTCATTCCATTTAAATGAGTGCATAGTCTATTCAACGATCTAGTAAATTCAAATTTGATCAAAAATTAGTAAACAGATGCAATTCAAGGAGATCGTATGTGTGGTCTATTTGCATGAACCATACAATAGGTCTCACTTAAAGTTTTCAAAAAAAATAATAAAAAATATATGCACATTAATATTCTCTTTTAATATTTTTCTGATAATACTGAAGGAAAAAATCACGAATTAGAAAATACCCCTTGAAAATGTTAGCCAAAACGTCCCATCAGGATATTTGTGATACGATGGCAGCAGAAAAAGCAAAAATTACAAAGTATACAAAGTGTCACCCAAACTGGGAATTGACGCATCCTGTTTTCACAAAAACGAACGAAAAGTGACCCGTGGTCCGACTGAGCGTCAAGTCCTCTCATCATTATAGCCGTTGTTTCCTCACTGCCCGACTTTACTTTACTTTACTTTTCTCTTTAACTGATCATTCTAAATAGGACCCCATTGGACAGCGACGCGTCATCTGTCCAACGATATTTCCAAGACTAAATGACACACGCTACCACAATTAAACAACACTTCCTACTTAGTTTCCACTCTAGACCCAACCTTTCTTTACTCTTGGAAAGACGTAATTCCACACCCAAAATCAGATTCATCTTTTCATCTCTTATTTAAGTAAAATTCCACCCACGGTGATTTGGGTCTTTATTTTTCTCTGCGGAATTCTCATGAGTAAGCTTGGATTTGGTTATATCAATATGTAGCCTTATTGGGAAAATGAATTCAGCAGGAGAGAGAAACTTTGTAAAACTAGAAAAAAAGTACACAAGTCATTTTCTTTCAACACAAAAGGGTCAGCCACATGGAATTGAGACCGTAGAGATTGATTTCATGAATGGCAGGTTTTGGCAATTGAAAATGATGTGCCCCACCCCAGTTACATTTTTACTCGAGAAAGTTTCCCAAATTATCCCTAACAGTTTTACACCGCCTGGCGAACATCAAAACGATGTTGGCTTATCTCCAACCAGGTTTGAAATTGCGTTCCTTCAGACTACCAAAACTGGGCTTTTTATTGGGAAGAGTTGAGGAAACACATCACCACACAGTATTAATAATAAAAAAAAAGGACTGGAAGGAAACAAGGATACTCATTCGAGTTCTCTCCATTCTCCTTCATTATCATTCAAAGAGAGAACTATCATTCTTCCATGCATCATATAATCTGAATATTTTGGGGTGCTCCTACGCGCATGTAATTTTTTTCATTGTAAGTAAATACATAATATATAGTGAAAAATAAAATAAAGCAAACAAGCAATAAATATAAGAAGACACAATTTTTTTGCACAAATTTAACTTGGAAAAAACCTCAAATCCAAGCTAAACTAACAATAAAGCATTATAAATCTCGTAGTATAATATAATGTACTCACAACCTTTATCCAGTTCTCATGTAGCCTAAAGACTGTGATTTTTCTTAGATAAATTCGCTCTATCACAATCTTCTGCTGCATAAATTCAATTAACAAGACACCTTCTAGTAGTTTATACTTGACTTCTCATATGATTTTTGACAAAGAAATGTAATAAACTAGAATTTCTAAAGCAAAGGTTCAACACTTTTTTCTCCAATGGATGCTCTCAAGATGAAGAGTTCTCTCAATAAGATCTTTTGGACTCAAAATGATGAGATAGATATTTCACGATTGAGAGTGAAACCCTTTTTATAACCCACAATTAGTGCTTCATACGTATATCCATTGTAGAAACTCAACTCATTAATCCTAGCACAAATAGAAAATAATTCCGAAATAGAAGTGTGGGTTTCTGCCGACAGCGCTTTAGAGCGCAGGTGAGCATCCGCTTGAGTGCGGTCTTCGCGTATACTATTATTTGCTGTTACGTTAGTCAAGCTTGAGCGTATATATCAAATGCTTGAGTGCGGTTGCTTCTATCTATGCTTGATCGAGCGAGTGAGCATGTCCACTCTAACACAGTTGCCTTGTTTTTATCACTTCAGTTGTTCTCGTGACGTGAATCACAGTGCATCTAAAAGAAATATAAAATACAACTTAATGGACCCAGAGTTTTGTCTAACCCATGAATTAGCCAACATACAAAAATCCCCTACGCTATCCTTCATCTATTTTTCAAATCTTTCTCCTTTGTGTTCCAAGAAAAGTTGAGATCCATTGTAACAATTGACCATTAATGGTGATCGTAAGTAAACTAATCACGATCTTCTACATCACTGCTCAATTATTAAAGTGTTTGTGGTGATGTAACTAACCGTAATTGGTCAACTCACAATGGGTCAACGGGGACAGAGGATTTGGATTCGTTTAGAGAGAGAGAGAAGGTGTAACAATGCTAGTAGACTTGCATTTCAATAACATGCAGCCTAGCTAGCTTGGAGGGTCCCCTTAGACAAAGGTCTATCAATGAGGACCACTTGATTACCGTATATTTATTTGACATTCAATTTAACGGTGAGTAAATGTCCAATGATTTTAAAATTGGGTGTAACGCCTGATCGTGGGATGACCAGATAAAAGCGGTTTCATTAATCAATGGTGGCCCAAAGTGGACCCATAGAACTGGGCTGCTCATGCAATTTCCCATGTTACAACTGAAAACGTAGAATGCATGAATGAAAGTTGAATGACAGGTGAGGAAATAGCCAACGTAGGATAAATTGGGAGAAGTAATATATGAAATAAAATTCTTAGATTAGGCTTCTGTATTTGATTTGTTTAAGAAGATTATATTATAATAGAAATAAGAAAGCTTTTTAAAGTAAAAATAAATATTACAGTTTAAGCGAAATAACAAGTTAGGAGTTGATTACAAGTGAATTCATGGCCAAATGAACTTACAAAAGAATCATTAAAGAGGTGGAGGGTGAACAATATAAGATTAGAAGTGAAGAATGTATGAGATCTTGAATTTCATAGGATATACACCTTTAATTTTTCGTTTTTAACCTCTTATAGAAATACAAATTCATAAAATTCAAGGGAATTTTATCACATGAAACAGACAAGCCTATGTTTGATGAGAGTTTGTCATGGAGAAACTCCGGCAAATGGATCAACTTTTATCATATCCTCAAGCAGTTGGCTTATTCAAATTTAAGATATGCCACAAAGTAAGTAGGAGGTAGCAACGAAAGAGACAGACGATATCCAGCCTTCACCTATTTCTTCTTTTCATGCATCATCTCCACCATATATTATGATTTCTTTGGCAGAAATTGATAATGTACAGTTCGGATTTGATCTTTAAATTGTTTGGTCTCTAAAGATCAAATCCGAACCGCTCATGGTACAAGGTACGCTTTTAATATATTGGATTATTTATTGTTTAACGTATAAATCTAGATTCATAGGTTTAATCTTTTTTTATTGCAAACCATAAAAGATTTCAACAAAAAAAACCCAATATTATTTTTAGTAGTTAGAGAAGTCTTTAGAAATTGAGAATGCATTCTCCTAATTTTCAAGAAAGAGCCACTATATCTGAATGTGAAGCAAGTTTAATTTAAAGAGATTCATGATGATCATTAAATATTTGGAATTCTAAAAGTCTACTTGTACAAATATAGTTCTTGAGAGGAATGGCAATTAGGATTGTTTATTAGTTTTTCTATTTTTATTAAATTCTTACAAGGATATTATAGGATTTCAAGTGTCGAGAAATGTCATGAGGCATAAAAATTCTAACTCTAAAGAAGAAAAAGAAATAGCTGGTACCTTTGTCTAATAAAATTTCATATTTCTTATGCAAGTGGGCATATAAGGAGAGAAAAATTCTCACCTAAGGACCATCGCTCGCACACTGTCGTGGATTAATTTCAGGAGACACCTTGATTCAGGGTTTTTATTTTGTGGACGATGTGGTTAAAAAATCCTACACTGTCATGCTAGAATCCGGAGGTGCAAAAGGCACTATATATGAAGAGGATAGATGTTCTCCTACAAGCAATTATACAGTATAACTTGTGAGGCCCCCTTACATGCATGTTTACAAATGAGACGAAAGCAACTAAAAATGTCTTATAACTATAAATTTTATTGAGATTCAATCCAACAGCAAGTGAAGATTTAGTAAGTGAAAGCTTAAGCCTAATGCCAAGTAGTGGAATGAGAAGAGAATTGAAAAGCGTGCATTGATTAAAAGTGGTCCCTAATCAGCCCCCCAGCTGGTTTACACTTACAGTTGCTTGTAGGATAACATTTTTCTTATAAGAAGGCGGCTACGGCTATGATTACCTAGAAAGCTGTCTTTGCGGCAAATTTTCTTCAGTATGATATTTTCTTGAAAGAATATTTGGCAGGGGTGCAAAATTCACCTCTGTGAGTTTTCTAAATCTCTTTGCAGGGGCTAAAGGTAGCCATACCGTAGATGAATGTCTAACCTGCTGGTTTGTTGTTTCTTCTAATCTTGAGTTAGTTTGTAAATTCACGAAGCCATTACATAGGTTCCAAAAGAGTCTAATATATGGTACAGAGATAACAGAAGAATATTTGTAAATATTGTGACTAAAGTTAGCACATCCTAATTTAGTTTCTTTGTGAGGCATACTACTAATCTATCTATTATCATTTTTCTACGTACTAATGATTTGATTGTCACTAGTGATGATATTGATGAGATTCATAGTTACCGTAGAGAGTTTCCATGTGCTTCGAGATGGATTAGGGTGAATAAAGTGTTTTCTTAGCACTAAGTCGCTAACTTAATTACCCAAAAAAGTTTCTAACTTCAAATAATGCTCCTTTCAAAAAATAAAAAAAAGGAAAATTGCTTGTAGCATTTTGTCGAGCTTTGAAATATTTAGAGTTATTTTTCAAGGGTTTTTCATGGAAAAATTCCTTTAGAATTTTTATAGAACAAAACAAACCTTGGAGATTTTTATTGCCGGCAATTGTCACCTAGGCCCTTTCTTGGTTTTTTTTTTTCAATATTATCCATGAGCAGCGATATTTATGCTCAAGCGAATCATTTTCACATTCCTTCTCCCTCTTTCTCATCTCTTCTTTGCCTTTCTCTTCTCCATGTTTCGTTTGGGTTTTATTTGGGCCAAAGAAGGGAGAACCAAGAAGAAGAATAAGAGAAGAGAAATAAAAAATTGAAACAAAAGGAAAAAGCAAGGACAAGGAAGAGGAGGAATGAAGAAGAGGAAGGAAGAAGAAAAGAGAAGAACAAGAACAAGAAAGAAAAATAAACACTAGGAGGACAAAGCGAATGAGAATCGTTTAATGAATTGTTAGAAGAAGAAGAGAAAATCATGAAGAGAATGAACTAGAACAGATGGGGAAATAGAAAATAAAGGGAACCAAAATAGAGAACTAAAATAGGAAAGGAAACTAGAAGAAAGAACTAACACAAGAAAAAGATGGAGAAGAAGAACTTATCTCTATCTGCTGTGAGCATAGATATTGCTACTCATCAACAATATTTAAAAAATAAATTATATATGATTTTGATTTGGGTATATTATGCTTAAGCATAAATACCTAGTTCAAGCGTAATATATCCAAAGTATGCTCAAGTGTAATATACCCAAGGCTAGATTCTTCTTCTCCATTTTCTTCTAGTTCCCTTTTTTTTTGTTTCCCAATGTTCTGCTTTTTTCTTTTCTTGATTTTTTCATCTTCGTTCGTACCTTTTATTAGAGCACACTCATTCTCTTTCTCCTCCAATCAATTCTTTTTATTCCTTGCAGTACTTATTTTCTTTTCTTGTCTTCTTCCTTCTTTTCTCCTTTTCTTTTCTTTCTACTCTCTCTTTCTATTATTCTTTTTCTTGGTTTTCCTCTCCTCGCCCCCCAAAATGATCCCAAACGGACCATGGGGAAGAGGAAAGGGAAAAAGAGACGATTAAGAGGAAAAAGGAATGGGGAAAGGGTTTATTTGAGCATAAATATTGCTGCTCATGAATAATATTGAAAAAATAACCAGAATAAGCCCAAGGGACCACTTCGGGCCATAAAAATCTTCGGGGTCCTTTCTGATCTACAAAGACTCTATGGGGATTTTTCCCCAAAAAACAATTCTTTTTATGTTTCAACGATTGTGAAAATAAAGTAAGGCGTAAGTGAAATTATTAAAATCCCTCATTATGTATTGGCAGATTATTATAGATCTAATATTCTTATCACTTGACATAACAACGTATATTAATTAGGACTATTAACCAATACAAGCAGAATTGGAGCAAACATGCCATGGGCCCACTTATGTAAGACAAATATACGCCAAGGAATTCATTTAGATTAAATCTCTTTTTGTAAATCTTTGGATTTTCGAAGTTTACTAAAATTAGGACTCGCTCCTATTGTTAAAAGAAGAGGAATTTAATAAAGCCCTAATTAAAGTAGAATTCCATGATTGGAAGGAATTATGTTGAAATAAAATCTATATAAGGGTTTTAGAGGTTACATCTTTCAACTATGAAATTAGGAGATTTGCCCCATGCAGAATCACACTTGAGTAGTGGAAGAGAGTTAGAAATCTCCAATGAAGGACATTTCATCCGATGCTGGTGGTTCTAGGTACGCTCTCATATTGTATTATTCAGAACCAATCCGCTAAACATGATCTTGTGATTAGGCTAAATATAGCATATTATAGAAACCATTGATTATAATATTCTACATGATCAAGGTAAACCAGTGAATTAAAATCTACAAACACATCTTGGGCCATCAAAGTTGTTATTCATAGATTCACTACAGGTCACAAAATATCGATTCTGGAATGTTATCTTGGTGCAAGAAGAGGAAAAATACATTTGGTGTATGTTGTACACAAACACGATACTGAATAGATTTATCCAAAAACCCCAAAAAAAAAAAAAATATTGTGCAACTACTATGGCATTTTGAAAAAGTGTGTGGCCCAAATTGTTACTAGAAGAAAGGAAATAAGACATTCTACTTCATTATGACAATAGAATGCCATTCAACTTGCTTCTATTTTGGTGTTTTTATAAAGACGGAACGGAGGATCCAAACGGCACAGATTTGAGGTGGAACACTCACGGATCCAAATGTAAATTCAGATACGATTCTAACACACAACCTATTAATTATATGGGATTCTTTCATGAACCTAAAAAATAGATCCAATTGAAGATCTGAATCTGAAATAAAATGTAAACTGAGTACTATAGTTATATGAAAGAGCTTCAAAATACAATTTTCAAATACACAAGTAGAGCTATTAAATGATTTATGATTAAAGATTAAAGCTTAATAGACTCTCAGATATAAATTTAGATAAAGTTGTGTAAGCCCCTAAAAGCAATATTTATTGCTAAGGTGTGAATATACACTGCCCTAGACTTCAATACTCCAATAATGTGTTTTGTTATAATATTCCAAAAGTAGAACTCACATTCACTTAGAGCAAACCATGTCCCTAACCAGTCCAAATACAGCTAGGAATGATATGAGGGTTGCTTTTTTCGTCAACAAATATGACAATTTTGTTGGTGGTCTCAAGTGTAATAGGATCAATTGCAAGAGGGTTTTCTTCTCCTTCACCCTCTCGTACATGGAAAATTTTTTTGCATGCTCTTTCCCCAATAGACAGCAATCCTGTCTTGCCTCTTTTTGACTTGGGATTTCTTTACGAGCCTTCTACTCTTCTATGCAATACAAATTTACGCTGGTTTAATCTTGGACATCTGTTTAATCCTATAGCTAGGATTAACATCGGAGATAGCCATCGTGTGGATCTTTGATTAGAACTAAAGGTCAAGTGGGTCTCATAAGAGAATGGAACCCGTTGTTCTGAAGCCAACCAGGCGGTTTCATTGTCTGGGAAGGGAATCCTGATGATGCTGCAGCAGTTACAAACAGCTGAGGCGAAGTAGCAGCTGAGGCAGCAGCAGAAGCAGCTGAATGAGGAGATGAAGAAGAAGGAGGCCAGTAACTACTGCTCCTGCCCCATCCCAATTGCCTTTGTTGTTGGGGATGTTGCTCACCCGTGGCTAGAGATAGCCCTTGCCCTCCAGCCCTCGCTCCATCGCCGCTACCCAGACACTGCACACAGCCAATGTTTCCTATAAGCAGGCAGAATCTTGCTGGAAGACTAGAATTAGGTTAGTGCATCTTGCAGCCTACACACCTGATAACTTGGAGGATTGAATTGATGTTGTATGAAGTGCAGCATTGGGGTTTCTCCGCCTCGCCTCAATTGGTGATTTGTATTGAATAGGACTGGGGATTGGATGCGAGCATGGCTAAAAGGTAGCACATCTACCGCCTCGCCGCGTCCCTCTAGACCCTGTCTGTGAGGATTGCTGCTGGGGAGCTTTAATTTGTCATCAAACTGAGATAGAAAAAATGGTTAAAATGAATTCACTGTGGTTTCAGTAGAAATTGAAGTTTAGAAGGAAATGAAATTATGAATCATGTCCAATATACCCTCGGTTTGATGGTCCGGCCGCCCATCCTCCAATCGAGTTCTTGAGGTGGCTGATCCAATGCAGATAACCTTTCCGCCTCCACTGCCCCAAAATTGTTTTGCTTGGACCCCAAATTCCCAAGGCTCAAGTCCAGATTGTGATCAGCATCCCCACCTGAGCGATTATAGTAGAAGCCCTCAGAGATACAATGGCTGACAGTAACTACTCTGAATTGTAAAACTCAAAGCTAAAAAACCCCACACTTACTGGCAGAAATCAGCTCATTCTCATAAATACTAGGATCAAAATTGGTAACTGCTTCCTTCCCATTGCACTTGATTGCTGCCTTATCATATGCCCTGGAGAAGAAGACGAAAACTTTTCAGATTATGACCAACTGACCACAATTAGAAACCGGATGTGCATGATGAAATTCTTCCACAACAATACCTGGCTGCCTCAATTTCAGAATCAAAAAGTCCCAAATAGACATATCTGCTTAATTTTACATGGAAGAAGAATTAAATTAGAAACAAATCAGACCCATTAGCCAGTTCCTCAGGTACAGAGCTTTATAATGAAAAAAAAAAAGAGAGAGAGAGAGGAAGAAGAAAAGGAGAAGATAAGGAGAGGGAGAGTACTTCTTCCCCAAGAACTGGCCCATTCTAGCCTCCCATCTGCCACATTTGTGCAAGGTAACCCCTCTGAATTTGGAACTCCCCCTGGGGAATCCAGTGCTTTGTCTTCGGAGTACATGAACAAATTCCTCCTTAGTTAGATTGCTCATCTGTCACCACCACAAACAACCATGTTACTTCCAGCCACACATCTACCCACCCAACTTGCTCAATTCATCCCGCCACTTGGCTTATTGCACAAACAACTGCATCATACACAAACAGAAATTTATTATCTCTCTCTCTCTTTCTCTCTTTCACCTGTTTAAGATCTTCCTCATAATCATCAAGACTGAAATTGATGTCTGCATCCACTCCACGGAACTTGATGGCTGCTCTGTCATATGCTCTGAAAAGAGAATTTACCATTTCAAACCCCATCAACATCATCAACACACACACACACACACACACACACAGAAAAAAAAATTTTAATTTAAGGGACCTCAATCCCCAGCAAAAGAGAACAAGATGTTATTAGATGAAAAGGTGGGTGAGATTACCGAGCGGCTGCATGTGCTGTATCGAATCCACCTATTACATCAAAAACAGATGCAAATCCAAGTATCAGTAAAGCAGAGTTTCTTCCAAAAAAAAAAGAAGGAGAATTAAAATATATAAATAAATAAATAAATAACAAACATTAAAAACAAAAAAGTCCCCAACTCTTCGGAAACCGCTATTACTATATACCCACCCAAATAAACCTGCTTTCCACAATCCCTGCAATCAGGAAATGAAAATTCAGAGAGATGGAAGGAATTGAAGAAAACCCAGAGATGTTGAACGGGTAATCAATGCTGACTACAAACCAGATATGGGATTCCCATCGGCCGGTTCTCCGGTAGAAGGTGACGCCCCGATACTGAGAGCTTCTCGACCTGGGTCCCCGCCGGCTCTTCTTGATCGGCGGCGACACGTCCACGGCAGCCTTGCCGGACCCAACCCTCTCCGGCTGGCAGAATTTGACGCCGACCCAGTGCGCACGAGGGAAGGGAAGGGTGGCGCCACGGGTTGCCGCCACCTCCGCCCCAGCTTCCTCGCCCTTCTCCGTCGGGAAGAACTGGTGCGTGACGACGGCGTCGTCTTGGAGAGGGACGGAGAAGCCGAAGATCTTGCTGCTGCTGCTGCTCTTTCCAGCTCTGTCGTCCTCGTCGGAGGCTTCGATGACGACGGCGGAGGAGCTGGAATTGTCGTTGGAGGGTGATCCGACGCCGACCCCCTTTCCACGCTCGTCCTCTCCGTCAGGAGAGGCCCTTTCCGAGCAGGAGGCATCTGGGGTGGGTCTTGTTTCGTCGGGAGAGTCGTTTAGATCCCACATGATACTGATTTGAAAAAGAAAAGAAGAGACTCTTTTGCAGAGAAGAAAAGAGAGTAGTATCAGTTATTGACGATGATAGATCATACAAGAAGAAGAAGAAGGAGAAGAAGAAGAAGAGGGAGAAGAGAATAAGGTTTTGTTTTGTCGGCAGCAAGTAGAAGCAAAAGGGAGTGGGGGAGAGTAGTTCTCATGTTTGGTTCTTGGTTTTTCTTCCTCTTCAGAAACAAAACCTAGGACAGAAAAAGGCAGGAGGGGGTTGATGTCCCAATAAACTCCCTTGCCAAACTGCCCAATACAGCATAGACGAGGGCTGACAATGCTTAGCTAAAAGCACCCAACCCCTCCTCTTCTTATTATTCTCTCTCTCTCTCTCTCTCTCTCTCTCTCTCTCTCTCTCTCTCATTCATTATTTTTTCAACCATATATACCTTGTTCAATACTCACTCTCCTCCTAGTAATCTTGCCAAACTTTCCTTTCTTGTGTTAGTCTCACACACAAGCAAAAGTCTTGTTGGCATTTTACCCACCATGAGCATCTCACATTTCCCATCCATAGAACCAAGTGAGGTCAGCTTTGGAGGTTTTACTTTTCCAAAGATCCCTTTTCAGGACTTAGTACTCTTTCTCTTATTTTTTTCCTTTTTTTTTTGTAAGATCTTTTGGGTTAAGGAAAGTTGGTAATCTTACTAAAGCTGTGTACGTTGCACCTCATTTTTCAAATTGGACAACGGGATAGGGTGAAGCTCACCAGCACTTAAGCTGGCCAACCTGACCCGTTATCCAGTTAGTACTTTATGTATGCATACATATTCGAAACCAAACCCAACATGTGAGGACTCAGACCATACTTCTAGTGGCCTAACTTACACAACATGCATCTGCTTGTTTGGGCCCAACTTACGGTTGCATCATACACATATACTGTGACAGCCCCGCTAGGCCGCCCTTCTCAGGCCCGTGGCTCGGCATGACATGGCCGTTTTTACCCCCATAACAGCACATTTCATATTTCTATATAGTCTATATCATTTTTTTCTTTAGTGTAAATATAAAAAATATATTCTTTTATTTTTTTCTTATTACCTATAAAAATTATAAAGATTTTGAAGGTAATCATATTGAAAAACCTTCAAGTAGAAGAGATCCAAATTGATTTTTTCTCAAGTTGAGTAAGTCGAGTTTAATTGAACCACTTAAATCTTTATGTCGTTTTCTTCTTTATGTGTATGTTGTGCATGCTTTTAGAATTTTTGAAAAAATTTTTCAAATCGAATCGAAGCACAATGGGCCGTAACCAGCACAGCACAGTCAAGCACAACTCAAGCCCAAGCACAGCACGAGCCGAGCTGTGCCAAACAAAATTCGTGCCATGTTCGCACTACACGTCACGTTCGGCATCTTTAAGCACATATGCTCACTTTATTGTGGGCACATTTCCTTGTAGGGCCCACTTGGTATGGGACCATGAGATCGTAAAATCTCCTCCCACCTACCTGTGTATGGTAATAGAGACTCGAATCATCATTCTAACCACCTAATCAAACGGCCCACAACTTTTCACCATCTTAAATGATTGCACAATCAGTCTATTCGTCTAGCCCATTCAAACAGGTACCAAATCCACAACCGGTGACGATCAAGGGGTCCACCATGATAGATCATAAGGTGGGCTCTACTAGGTGTCTGCACAAGGTGAGCTCACGATAAGATAAGCTCATGTGCTTAGTAGAGGTGTGGCCATACTGTAATATATTTCTTTATTATATATAGTTTGTTAATCAAATTTTCTTTTATATTCCATATATTGTGTAGTAATATCTATCACAAGCTCATATTTATGATATATTCCACACTATGGAATATAAGTATTTAAGTCTAGACATCATTGGATATTGATTTAGACACGGTTATAAACCGGGTTCAAGTGGAGGAGAGGGACCATGACCCGATTATCAATTGGCTATAAAGCAAGTGCTCGTTCTTGAATTTTTAAGAGGAGCGCTTGTAAGTAGGTAAATGAGGTTAGAAAGTTTCAAAATAACTATTGTTGGGCCAATAGAATAGGTTGGATTTGATGGGCCTAGAGTTGATCTAATAAGTTTTAACGGCTTTGTGACAGCTTTTTTTGTCTTAATATTCATTGTTAAGAGTGATGCCTTTTCATCTTGAACTCTTTCGAAAGAGATTCATAACCATATTCAAAATTCAAATTCTCACATCTCTTCTGAAAAGATATCTTCTTTATTCTGAAAGGGTATCTTCATTTAATGAAAAAATATATTCAAGCCTATAAATTCCATAGCAATTTCAACTCTTGGTAGAGACTTCACTAACTCCACATCAAATCTATTCTTGCCTTAGTTAGTTTAAAAATTAATATTCAAGTGTCCTGGGTGGACCATTGATAATCAAGGTTTGGTCTGAGTATTGCAAACCACAGTCTAACATACAAAGGATCTGAGCATGTTTTATCTTAGAGGCAAACTTGCCGATAACTCAATTATGGGTACCAATTTATTGTGGGGGCATTTATTGTCTTAAGGAAAGAGTGACCCACGGCTCCAGCGATCCATCTCAACTATATATTTCTTATTATTTTATCTAACAAATGAGGGTGTGGACATTGCTTTTTCAAAAGAACCAAGCTTCTACAAATGTCTAACAAATGTCTAATTCTGAAAGCCCTATCTTTCTGGTAAGAAAAGTGGCTCAAAAATTTTATAACTTCTAATCTTTTTTATTAAAAAAATTACAGAAAGCTTCATGTGGCTAACTTTTATTGATCGTTTTTTTTTAGCTTAGATTATTGAAGTATTTGAAAAAGTTGATTCAATGGATCCAAGCAGGGCACTAGTTTGATTGAGTTTGGCAAAATTGGATTTATCTGCCCAAATTACTAAAAAATGTAGCCCTCTTAAAGTCTTGTGAATTAAGTTTTACAACCATGTAAGCCTTTTGCTACTAATAAGTTAAAATTTTTAATGTGCGTTGAGGAATTCAAAATTTTGAAAACTCACAATGGCATCTTTATATAGCTAAGGATTTTACATCCATATCAATACATGCAGCCCAGAAAAACTGGTATCAATGTATAGTCTACAAAAAGCCAACAGTTTTTAAATCCCATATAGAGAGGTTGGGCTTAAAGATTCTCAAAATGATGATTTTGGCCATCTTAAATCCTTGATTTATAATTTTTAATTAAATGTAGATTCAAACCCCATAAAAAAGCAATTAGGAATCTCCATGGATTTCATTGTCAAACATAACCTTTACCTTCTCTTGTTTAACATTTTAAGGGATTTTTTGTATACCATCACTGTAAGCCATCGATTTCCTTGCCTAAGACCAAGTGGAGATATTTCCAGTCAAGCTTAACGTACTAGTCCAGTTTTTCGATATTGTAAAATTTTATATGATATTGCATAAAGTTGTCCTGTTAAAAACTCCATGCACACTTTTCTCTTTATATCTTAATTCTCATTTTGAATAATTGAGTAAAGTTTTGTAATATCGAAAAAAAAGAAAAAAAAAGGAACAGTGCACTGAATGTCTAGTGAAATAACTCAACTTTGGTTACCAAGCGCACAAATGGAAAACTAATTGTGACCATACATGAAATATCTCTTTTTTTTTAATCATTTTTATGTTTAACCTATTTTTATTCTAATAATGTCAAACCATTCTCCCCAGCACAAGATACACACCCTTTTCCAGCCGATACCTAGAAGATGCTTCTCAGTCGCTGGCACTTTCCCAGATTCAGATGGAGCATAAGATCCAAACACGTTTTATCCACATTCTCCACCAAAGATTTTGAACTACACTCGATTCACATGGCTTTTACATTTGTGGAAGACTAGCACAGCCGCACAACACCCTCTTTCCTTTTACTAACCTGCCTTCTCTCTGTCTCTCTCTGTCTTTCTTGTCAAAATGGGTAAAAAGAAAGATCTCTTTCTTACTTGTCTTTCCCACGTTAGCCAAATCGAAAAAAAGCATCACTCATGCGTCCATCTCACCGCAAGCAATTAGCCACCAATAGACAGGAGCTAAACACACCATTACTCATTACTCCCTTGTTACGATTATTGTACACCTTTTTTTTTTTTATCCCCTAAGTAATCTGCCATAACTAATGCATAACAAACATAGTAAAGGCAGCCCCATTGATTTTTGGTCCTTCGGGGTCCATTACAAGGACCAGCCCAGTTGTAGAAAAGTTTACCGGGGTGGTTGGGTGGGTGGGAAATTTAGAAGTAAAGCAAGGGCATTAAAGGAAAGGTGGGGTCGAATCTGATTGCCCATGGCACCAGTCATTCATAAAAGGAAAGGGGAATAATGGGATTAAAAGGGAATGGGTTTTCCAGAAAAGTCCAATCCAATAGCACGGAAAGGGCCCCCCCCCCCCCCCCCCCTTACCCTTTCGAGGAGATGGGGGGCTAATCACCGTCCGTTCCTGTGGCCCACTTGTCTTTTTTAATATATCTATATAAAATGTCGACGTACGGGAGAGAGAAGGGGAGAGAGAGCACACAAGCACCTTCTCTCCTCCAGGTCCAACTTCAAGTGGTCCCCACAGAAATAGCATGACACGTCACATGGCACCACAAGAGGAAGAATTGGGTTGGGACCTGTGAGAGAGACATTTTCCAATAATGGAAGGGAGACGAGGGGGGGTAGATTTCTGATTTCCACATGTGGAAACAGTAACACACTCATCTGCCGCATTTAGGAACGAAAGAACACAATGCTACGCCCAATTAGATCTTCTGCTGCACTGGCCCCATTAGGGTTCGCTTCTAATTTAATTTTGCCTTCACTGCTTCGGTACACTGCCAGCTGCCACGCAACTCCTCGGACTGCATTGTGGGGCCCACCGAATTCATTCATTGGAGGTTGGGTTGCACAAGCTACGAGCGTGCATTGAATCGTAAACCAAATCAATCAATTACAAGCTACTCTCAAATTGGAGAAATAGAGTTCGGATTTGAGTGTCTCACTCATGCTTTTCCTCAATGGCACAGAGGAATACTTTTATTGGGGGGCCGCTGGTCGAAAATTCAAACACTTGAAAATGAGTATCATCAAAAATTTTCGAATCAAATTTTACTCTAAAATAAATTAAATTATGATTAATAATATGATGAGCACCATCTTATGCATTGTATAGAGTTCTCTTTAATCTGTCATAAGGGTGCCTTTTCCTTAGAGTGAAATTTGATGGCATCACATGCGTAGGATGTTGTTTTGAGTCATTGGAATTATTGATAGGGAGCATTGTGAGGTTTCACAAGTGGTGAGTGATCCACTCAGAGAAGATATGAACTTCGATAATTAAGCATAGTTGGCGAAGATGAATAGCTCTGCGATCAAAGTCAATTTGGACATGAATCCCCATACGATTTTTTTTATTTTTTCAATAGGCTCCTCGCCACCACCGCATTTGCTTTTTGTTTTGATAACAAAGATATGAAACAGTAGGTAGCTCGCGCGGGTATTCGAAATTGTGGGGTTGGGTGACGTTAACTGGATAGGGAAACCGTTTCCGTTTTATGGTTGGTGCCCGTCCACTTGCCATTGAATTAAAAGGGCTGCTTTCCGTTGAAAAGGTCAACCATGCAAATTGATATGCTGCAGTGCATGAAACATGGGCTACCCTTTCCAAGAGCACCCAAGTTGAGAACGTTCAACTACACTTTTTGGATGACAATTACATCTCTGCCTTCTCCGACATGAGTCTTTTTAAAGGTAGTAATATAAATCAAGTTTCCATCCTTAAAAACGAGATTTCGTTTTTTACCCTCCAGTGAAAGCTTACACGAGAGTAGTTTACACAAGGATTGGAATAGTTATAGCTCGTTTCTAATGATATTTCCAAAAGGAGTGTTAGGGAGATGAAATTACTTTTTAAACTCCATGTTTCTTTTAAGTATTTCTTTCAATAGAAATATTTGTATTTTTTTTTTTATGTGGGTGGGGGTGGAATTAAGAGAAAAGTTTTGTTATTTCTCAATGGAGAAATTTTTCATAGATTAGATCATCGATTGTGGACATTCTGTGTCATCATCCACTAGATTGGAATATAATGTGGATATCACATGATTAGCCATTGGATCAAATCATTATTGTAGATATGTTTGGTGTAAAAAAGAAAGTAATAGATGGCTAATAGAGATTATTCACGCATCATCAAGGTACATCAACATAGGTGAAGTTGAAGTTTTTGAATTACAAATTATGTTGAGTAACGCCCTTATTCACCAAAGTGGCGCAATATAATGAAGAGAGTGAGATTTAAAACCTCAAGAGAAATGGATTGTTTCCAAACATGGTAAGATTGTCCTTGGAAAGAATTGTGTGGCCTACCCGGCATGTGGGTCCTTAAGAAACTTAAACACTTTGTCTCATGACCTTATGTGGAGTACTGATCGAAAGAACTGTTGACGATAATTGAATTCCGATAATGATGTTAGAACTGACTTTAAGTTCTTTCGCTTTCTAAGTTCCAAACATGTCCCGTTACTTACTCGAGGATGTGAGTCATGTTCAACCACAGGTTCAAGGGATAAACCACCTTGTGGGTATGCCATACGCATTATGAAATTTGTCAATCTTTTGTGTCTATTGTCATTTGTTTCATATTTAAGACAATAAAAGCATGATTGTAGGATATTTTCTAAAATAAAAATTATATCTGTAATATGATGTTTTTAAAGAGGTGTGACCTTGCTCAGTATCTTTTCATAATAATTAGTTATTTACGAAATGCTGTGATTTATTTTCAACCCTTCATTAATTTTAATAGTTATTTTTTTTTTTTTTGTGAAAGTTTGTGTGACCCTTTTAGGTGTCTCTTGGAGACATCCTTCCTTGAGGACATCCCATTTGATTGCTAAGCGAATCAAATAATGAAAAACTTGATTTCTACCAATATCCTTCTTTAATTCCTTTTCTTTTTCTCTAATATCCTGACACTGTGAAAATCTTTTCTCTATCGTTTCCTCGGTGGGTAGACCTATGGAGACATGCTAAAGGTATTATATCCTGGGAGAAATTTTTCCAACAAGTCTACCTCCTTATTGGGGAATTCAATGCCTTTAAGAGAACATTCTAAGTGGTGCACCTCGCTTCTCTTTATTTTTATTCATCTATTTATTTTTCCTATTGCACTTTTTTCATAATATTTTCCCAACAGGATTTTGGTAACATGATGCCCAAGGCATAATTTGCTGCTCCACCATGACACAATTAATGCACTCTTGTTTCTTTAGCTTTTGCTAGCAAAAGATTTATAAGATTACAAAACAAATAGTTAGAAAGAAGCATCATGTTGTCATTTTATCAACACAAAAAATAGTTAGACATCAATTGAGTCCTTCATTCCTTCAAACAGATGTACGTACCAAGCTATAATATCCAAAAACCATGCAGAACGACGGAACCCAAAAAAAAAAAAAAAAAACAGGTTCTTGATTAATTTCCAACTTTTTTTCTTGATAAATAAGTTGAAAAGAAAATTCAAAAAATGGTCGGAGAGAGCATTCTTCTTCAATCAGGAGAAGCTTAAGCTATGAGCCACCACTCCTCCGAGAGACGCCAACCCAACATGAACCGGACCGATTTCATTATATATTAATAATAATAATAATAAAAGAATAATTAAGATGCTTCAGAGATATCACCTTATCAAGCATATAATATTAAAAAAAAAAGGACCCTCATTTTATCTTTATTATTTTCTTCGTGTGCATATGGGGGCCCTGGATGGCCCACCTCCTGCCCCACGGCATCGCCCCTAGGGCCTATACAATGCGTCGGAGTCCGGATCCTCCGTCGAAAACCGCACAGTGACACGTGAGGTCTTTTGAATCTCAATTCAACTCATTGATTGTAAAAATTGGTGAACATTTTGTAACCCATTTAATGAATGAGAAAAGCCCAATTTGGTATTCCCAAGGAAGTACGAACCCAACTTCAACGAGGCCTAATATTTTAAAGTTTTTTTTTTTTTTGGGGGGTGGGAACTATCAGCAGATGATGTTCTAATATTTTAAAGTTGATGTTGACCTTTGATAACTATGAATTGTACAAATAGAAATTGGATTCACTAAGCCTTTTTGTTTTTTTTAATGATCAACCAACAAGATGGGTTGGCAAGCTCCTGTTACAAAAATAAAAAACATGAAAAGAAACGTGAAGGAAGCCAATTGGTGACAGGTCGATGCTAGATGGAGAGACTAAATGCCTGGTCCCTGCTTAGGCGTAACTGTAGTTGTCCAGAATTACTAGTTTTCCTAATTTGACAAGTGGACTGCCAAAAAAGTGTAGCCTACGTGTGTTAATATTGTAGCGACGATGAAAAGAGAAAATGTCACGTATGATAATTAGGAAATGACTTGGGAAATGGAAAATGTGACTACTATAACTCCATTCCACCAAGGACTTGATGTCCACCGAAATTTTTGCTGGAACCCCATCCATTCAATTGGAAGTGAGTGGATCCATCATTTTACTATACTGTCCCCTCTTCGATTCAATTGGAAGTGAGTGGATTAATCATTTTACTATACCATCCCCTCTTCGTGCATTTATGGGGAACAACAGACTGTGCAGCCTCTTCACTCCTTAAATTCCCATGCCACTCTTTAACATACAGCTTGCCAGTTTCAATTTCACATTAGAATTGATGGGGTCCACTATTCCACCAAGCCAGATTGGATGATCAGACAATCTATTGGAGGGTCCCATCAAGTAAAACAATGTTAGCGTCTATCTTTTAACTTAATAAATTTGGCCCCTCAAGGTTCCAACCATTCTTTTCTGGTTGGAGATTAGGATTCTTCTTTTTTAATACGGCTAGAATTCTGTAATCCATGAGTAGGGATCAAAGCTTGGTCAATTAGGTGAGAAAGACTTTACAATACACAAAGCATACCAACAAAAATTACTTTTTAAACCAATGGGACTCCTGACGAGGCAGGATTTTGATTGTCTGGTGTCGGAATAGTTTATCGTGTTAGTTGCACCATCTGCCCATCATTGTTTGATATGTTTGGGATACCGTATGACCTTTGCTGCTTTACTGTAAAAAAACAAAGTATGCCTACAGTTTTTAAGTAAAATAAGTAGTAGCCAAAAATGAATAGGATCACGGATCACCCATTTCATAATTTTATTTGGATAAACATTTTGTATCATATAAATGTAAATTCAATGCTCTGATTAATTAGTAGAGAAGATTTGCCTGTTTGTACACAATAAATTCTAAATCAAAAGAGAGTAATATATGATGAGGTTATGATGATTTTTTATTTTTAGTTGCTTGGTAAGAATTTTTTTATTTTTTATATAAAAGTAGATGGTTTTTTATAATTTGGTAGTTGCCTCTTGACTTTTTTAAAAATAAAAGAGAAATTTAAGTTAAAAATAAAAGAAAATTTTGAATTTCAAATATTTTACATCACTCACTGATATTGCTTCTTTACCCAAAAAAATATCACTAATATTTGATGCCTTTATATGTTTAGGCAATGGGCTAAATTTTACTCCTATTAAAGTAAGATATATAATTAAATATAAATTTCTAAACATATGCAATAGTACATACCCCCAAGAATTTTTTTCCCGTAGACATATTTCTTGGTTCGGCCAACTGTATGTGATATTAGTGGTTATGATATAGAATAGAATAAAATAAAATAAGTGACCTCCATTTGCACTGATGATCGGCACCATTATCAAGACATCGTCAGCTCAGTTCTTTTCTAATTGATGATTTTAACCCAATAATGCCCATGATGGATGCGCATACCATATTACTAATCATCATCATAGAGCCCAACCACACAGGTTCTACGCAATGCTCCTTTTTCTTCTCCTGTTTTTTCAATAGAATGCTCAATTTCTGCTTAGCTATACACAATAAGATGCACATAAAAGTCCATTTGTACATGGGTATCCAATTTTCTGATTATCTGAATATTCTGATCTATCAAAGTTCAAGATTGGTAGCTATTTTATTTTCCAATTCATGTACAGGTTCATATCCAAAACCTAATTTAAATTTCAATTAGTAAACAGATCTTGTTCCAAGTCAATATAGGTTTTGAGCTGTGGAGCCGAGACCGACCACAAGAGCCTTCAATTTTGCAAATTAGAGCTCAAAATCAATAGTCATTTGACATTTTATATTTAATCTTAAAAATTTGTAGACCTGATGTATTATTATAAGTTGATCAATATTCTTATTTTAATATATCTATGTGTAAAGAAAGTTAAATGAAGTCTACCAATTTTGGAACTAGATCCAAAGTCTCAAGTCTGACCAGATTTCAAAATTGAATTTGGATCCTCTTATCAGAACCAAATTTGGAATCACTAAGTAGGTTTCGAATCAGAATGGGTTCTTGAACTAGAACCGTCATTTAAAAATGGATTTGAGTTTGGGTCTAATATGACTCTGGTCTAAAATCAACCCGTTTGCAACCCTACATAAAAGGATAAGATTTTTTTTTTCAGGCACCCCAACTAAGGGATGTTGGGACCCCATCAAGTCCTTGGGTGAGCAGAAGTTGAAAAGGGAGCTAGGATGACAAGAATCCTACACCAAGTTACTTGTTTTTTATTTATTTATTAGTATTTTTAAATCCTAGCCAAGGGGACAAAGACCCTGCAGAGAGCCCACTCATGCGGAAAAAAAGCCCCTCACATATTCGAAGAAAACCCGTGGAAGTGAGATAGAAGCTCGCACATACTGAAAAAGGTAACATACCTAAGGTTCAAATATTGGACAACCAGATAAGAACACAAACCTTTTATCACAAGAGTAAAAGTGTCACATCCCGAGTCCAAGAATCGGGTATTAGGATTAAACCTAAAATAGTAACACACATACTCCCGTGTATACACATAAACTCAAGTCTAAGTGCACATACACAAGGGACAGACACACGTGTGATCGTTATTAGTGGACTATTGTCCAAGCATTCATACACGGAAGCTGTTAATATCACAAAAGAACAAGAGGATATACACAATATGCAATACCTAAAATACATCTATATGTACTAAGTAAAGAAAAGGAAACATGTCTTTACAAATTAAAAAAAAGAGAAAGGAAAGTGACTGAAAAGATAGATCACGTATATAGTCATAGCCCATACATAACAAAATGAACTTAATGCAACAACAACCCAATAAAAGATCTATACTAATCCAAGTCGCTCTCCGAGGTGGATCAGTCAGATGTTAACTACTGTCCACTAGTCTAAACCTGATGGGACATCGGCGATCTCCTCTGAAGTCTCGTTGACCTTCAAGGGATCGAAAGAGAGACCTGAGCCTATAATACCAATGGACAACGAATGAATAAGACTATTCAGCAAAGCATAAGCAAAAGTAAGGTAACACACGTTGTATCTACAAGAATCACTAACAAGTGATCATATATAGAATTTCAATTTAGTATATTAGGCATGTTGTGCATTCGAATAGAGTATGTTATAAGATTCAATTAATAGACATATTTTACTATGTGCCATGTGGCTACTACATTTGTCATATCCTCCCTCTAAGGATCTATATGCTGAGAACATCATCGACCAGGCCATGGTACGAATGGGTTTCTAGTTTCTGGAATCTAGAAGCCCAAAAGAAGCACATTGCAGCGGCAACATACATGCTACATCAAAGTCAACCCCACCGGGTATCATAAGGCTGAGGCTGAGGAGAGTTAGAATATTTCGATTTATTTATATACGTGAAATTGAGTGAATCATACAACTCATTAGTCGAGGAAGGACAATGGTATTCAGTATATATTCAAATCATGCGTGTAATACATTCATACTCAATTTATTCGTATTCAATTCAATATCAAGGTCAATAAGAAACATATATCAAGAACAACACAAATAGAAGTAATTTAGAAATGATCATTCAATTCAAAGCATTATTGGAAGAATAGAGGACAATAACCATAATTCAATATACTATGTAATTCAATTCAATTTCATGGGATCAAGGTGGTTTACTAGCCAACCCTAGTCCAGTGATCCATTGTTTCTAACCGTGCATGTTGATGTAGTTTTAAATTATCCGATACACTGTTGTCTTTTTTTTAGTATTACATTGTATCGGGGATGTATATCGAAGTCCCTTAAATCAACACCTATGGGGAGATGCTTAACAAATGAACAACATACATGAATAAATCTAAGCCCTCAAGACCGTTCATAATATTCACTTTTTCCATATGACCAATTTATGAGGTAAAGGGATCCAAAACTAAGGCCTTACACAATCCCCTAATAGTATCTAATTTAACCTTGGTTTTCAGTGGCCCCACAGCTTAGCCATAGGTGACTTACGGCTTAGCCGTAGGCATCATACGCTTAGCCATATTTACCCAGATTCTCCCACGGTTACGATTGAACCATGATTCATCTTACGGCTTAGCCATAGTACATTTTACGATTTGACCGTGACTTAGCCATAGAAGGGTTTCAATTTTTCATGTTCTCGGGGTTTCAAACCGTAAAATTCCTAATGGATAGACCACGACTAAGTTACAGCGTAGCCGTAATACATCATATGATTTAGCCGGAGCTTGGCCGTAGTACAAATTTCAATTTTGCTGCTCTCTGGAGTTTGAGCCATGAAGGACCTACGGCGTAGCCATAAGCTTCAGATTTTCTGAAGCAGTTTGATTTCGTTATAGAACTTACAGAACTTGGTAAGTGCGTGTAAATTCAAACAATGAAGATAGAAAGACAGAAGAATGGCTGTAAAACATATTAAAATTGAGAAATGGTAGAAATCATAAAAATCAAGATATACCAACATGTATTTAACCAAAATTTACTTATACTTGCCTCAATTAAGCTTTTCAAGTAATTAATCCTTCATTTCGTTCAATTTGGGTAGTTTTAGAGCTAATTGCCATACATGCAAGAATTGAAAAAAGAAATGAGCGCATGTAGTACTGAAATAAGAGTCCTTTAGACTTAAGAAAGCTATAATAAAAAATAAAACTCTTACCTTACATATAGATTAGAAAAAAGAGAGGCAGAGGAGTGCTCAAGGATGATGGAAAAGAGAAGAAGAAGAAGACAACGACGTTGGAGAGGACTTGCATGCAGGAGATATAGGAGATAGAATCAACTGGTTAGGTGAACTTGTTTTTTTATATGATATACATTTTTTGAAGTTTATAAAAAAGTTCCTATTTCTTGGGATAATTTCAGTTTAAATCAAATGGACGGCCAACTACTTTAAACGGCTTTATTTGCATTAGAGTCAATTATGAAAGTTAACAGGTTTGACGAGATACATGGGCCGACGCCAATATAATGCATGAATGATGTAATCTTATAAAATCTAAAATTATGAAAAATGGCTTATATCTATCTAATCCAGGTTAAAAGAAACTCAACTACCTATCCATCACTCAAAACGTGACTCATTAAAACAAAACATCTGGGAAATCGCTAATAACGAAATCATTTAGTCATTACACATATTTAATTATGATCGGAGTGTTACAAGAAGGTTCTTATTTACTTACTTGGTTTTAAAGCCTTAAAGTTTACCTATTTTATAATTGCACGAGTAATTCAATCCAACTGTAAAAAATAATTGAATCAATGTCAATCAGAACAAGCACGATAGTTTGTATAGTATAAAATAAAGAGACATTAAGGTACTCTTTATGATGCATAAGAATTCTAGATCCATGGACTCGGTTATACACGTCGCATGGAAGCGTAAGTCCGAGCTCCATCAAAAACTGTTAAATTTTCTAAGCAGGCGTAGAAAACTTGAATTTGTCCCTTTTTACATAAGAAAAGGCAAGTGCATTTGGTGCAAATTTTATTGTAGCACAGGAAAATTATTTTCGCAATCCTTATTTTTTCAACAAAAAATCAGCTACACAAATGAGCTCCAAGGACAAGTTTGCATACATTCATGAAAAACCAAATCCACAAAAAAAATATATATCTTTCATAAAAAAAAAGGATTCTCACCACGTAGAAAAATCTTTTCATATCATTCAAAAATGTTTAGGTCAATTTTACAATTTTTTTCCTTACAAAAAAGTGGCTGTACCAAACGTAAGTCTTATTATAGCATCGAAAAGCATTTCCACATTCATCATTTTTTGCTCATAAAATGAACAATACAAATATGCTTTAAGGGCATGTTTCTGCATGCCCTTATCACCATGCACGCCTATAATATAGCATGTATAATCAAACAATAACTAGAAAACCTAATTAAATATTTATTGTAGCCTGTTACAATCCAAACGTAATATAATCTAATCTCATCCTTTTCATATTAATCATTTTTTTAAAATACTTTCTAGTACTTCCCATCAGTGACATGATCTATCAAAGCATCATGCTAGCCATTTGTTCACTGCCTGACTGAGACTCAAATAAACAATAATGAAAGCAATACAAATAAAAAATATAAAATAACAAATAAGCCTCGGATAACACCAGGTGAGTTCGTAGCAAAGTGATGCTATGGTCATATGAAATGTTGATAAAAATATTATTATACCGATTTGTAATGCCATGAATGATTAAAGTAAATGATTAAACATTCATAAAGTGAAATGATAACTTTGAGACATTAATATATAAATACTTTATATCAATATTTATGTCACTATAGCATTTTTGTTTTTGAGTAACAAGAGCAACCCAAAATTATCTACAAGCATACGGCCAATTTTAAATCTAGGGACGGCCTCTGCCCTCCACCTACCATTACGGCCAACAAGCTCATATCAATGTGTATATCTATTCTCATGAATCATGCTATTATAACCCACATGGTCCACTCCAAGTAGGAGAGCCATGTGATTGAAAGTAATTAAAATATAATCTTAATAATCTATAAGGAATCCGAGGAGATAGAGTGGTAAACTGCTAATGGTGGTTCAGACAACATGGGAGATGAAGGAGGACAAGGTGTACCAAGATCCTCCAAGATCTGCTCGATCCTCGAATGATTGGGGTGGCCCACCTCCACCCAGCATCTCCTCTTTTGTGTGGTCGACGGATTCCCCCCACCTCCGCTCTCCTCTCTCTCAACTCTCTATCACTTTAAATGCGATGTGATTGATTGCCTGCCAACCGTGTTCCTTTTTCCTTGGATGGAACAAACGACTCTTTTTTTTTCTGTCGATTGGCTCTCCCCTCTGGGCCCTACCTTTCAGCCTCACGCTCTTTTTAGTAAATCCTATGTAATTGTGATCCGCGGCTGGTTATGTTATGTGCAGAAAAAGGTTCGCGAGCCTTTATAAGTGGGGGCCGTTGCTGGGAATGTCGCAGAGCAGTTCATCACTGGGGCCCATCATGACTTGATTGTGGCCCAAATTAATATCCATGTGATAACTGCGCTGCCTGGTTGGTGGGTCGTGCTGTTAATGGTCGTTCAGGGGTTTATTCGGATCTCCACCTCATGTTTGATAATTGGTGAGGAAGCGACCAAGGATCCCTTGCTGTCCTTCCAATTGAGATTAATCGTGAAGGCTTATTGAACGTTTGGCAAACATCTGCACTAATAAGGGGATTTTATAATTTAAAAAAATCGCTCTTACAACCTAAAATCAAACCATCCCCTCTAAAAAAAAAAGGTTTAGTAAAAGAGAGGATTTCCTACGACAAAAATTTTAAGAAATCAACAGCTTGAAACGTTTTGGCCAATATATCATGATCCACAAAACCCTACATTATAAACTTTGATCTCATAGCCGGTCTTAGCCTCCAAATCGGATCTAACAGTCTGGATTTTTTCAAAACGGGCCAATAAAAGTTGAAATATATATATGGAACGTTGATTATCTTTTTTAAAATATCGTTGCATTTAAAAAGAATCAACTGTTGAAAATTAGTCTCATAGCCATTATGAGGATGCTGCTCATATCCAACGATCTAAATTATTTATGGAATGCCCACCCATTGATCAAACAAGAAAAGGTGGACATCCCAAAAAGTTGCCCCAAATATTGTTCATTCACCTTTCGTTTGGGGGGGGGGGGGGGGGGGGGGGGATTCCATGAAAGGGTGGAAATCAACTTTCCATTCTGTTGAATTGTTGTAAAATTCTATGAAAGGTGGAAATTAGCTTTTCATTCTGATACCAAACTTGGGAAATCTACAAACCGAAGAAATCATTGACGCTTGCCAAACGTACCTTTATTGCCTATTTGGGAAGTCTATTTCTAGGCTCTTATGATCTTAAAGAGTTTTTAAAACGCAATTGGAGCATTTGGTAACCACAATAGGACTCTTCACTTCAAATCTTATAAATGTTAAAATATTAAACAAGAAGAGAGGAGTAAATAGAAAAAGATAAAGATTTTATTAATAAGAGATTTGTATGTACATAATAGGAAGAGAGTCTTATTTATAAAATAAAAAGGCTTCCTCTCCAAATAACATGTTGTAGTAGGACTCTTATCTCAATGATAGCTCTTTATCTCATGTGGGTCCCAATGTGTCCATCCTATGATATTTATATTGTAATAATGAAGAGGCTTTATGTCTATTTTGGGCAGCCCCAAAATCAAGGAGATTCCAAATAAAGCCTATTGTCTGAAGCCGATAGGGGTGAGGAGGAACAGTAATATAGGCGTGACTTTGTCATCATCAGTCTTTTTATTTTATTTTCTCAAATTCTGAGACCCTGAATGACAATCCAATCTGTTGGAGATGTCAAGGAGGCCAAAAACGGCTACTGTGTCAAATTTCGGCTGTTGATCTTGTCTGGATCTCAAGATCTAAGTTAAAAAAAAAAAAAAGTGGACCTTTAGATGTGAATTTTTGAATTTTGTGGCCCCATAATCATAATCGGAACCATTAATCCTATTTACAAGGACAAAAACGGCTATGGGGTCAAAAATCACCCTATGATTCCCTGTAGATCTTGAGAAAACCCCTAAATAATGTAGCCTGTTAATGTTGCATTTACTATTAACTGGGTTTTATACATCTCCACAGGCAAAATGTTTTTCCACTTTTTAAAAAAATTCTACAGCCATAAATCATGATCCAAACCGTTGAATATATTTAGTAGGTTTGACACTACTATTGAGTCAAATTTCAACTGTTAGATCATCATATATTTTGAGATATTTGCAAAACACTCTGGGCTATTACAACTAATTTTTTAAAGTATGTGGGACCCAAACATAAGATCCAAACCATTAATTCTTTTTATAAGGTTAAAAACAACTATATTGCCAATTCTTAATGCTTGATTCCTCGTGGATCTCAAGTAATTTACGAAAACCTTCAACTATTGATTAAAAAAACCTATTGCAATTCATCATTGTGTTTTACCAAACAAACTTATTTTTAAACGTCTATTTCAAACGGGGCCATTTGAAACAGATTTATTTCATGTAGATCTATTTCATATAGATTTATTTCATATAGATAAGATTTGCCAAACAAGCCTTTATATTATCTGATGATTTTCCATAATATCAATGTGTATTAATACACATTCCTAAGAGAAAATTGGTTTCAATCTGTAAGTTCGCAACAACAAGGATTTCCGAATCCTTTGAGGAAGGTTGTAAATTTAAAAATCTTTAAAAAATGAAGATTTTAATTCGTATAAGAATTAGTTCGCACTACTTTTTTGTGAGAAGTCCAGGTGGGGCTTATCTATTACTCAACCCAAATCTTCCAATACATCGGACCCCCCTAATAGTCACACACCCCAAGTTTCAGACAAATCCGAATTTACTAGACTGTTAAATCGACTATGCATTAATTCGAATTGACTAGATTTGTGGGTCATAGATGAAGATGTTAGAAACATGTGATTGGAGCCAAACTTGATATTTGGAATGGTTCCACGTAGATATTTCTATCCCCCCTGGTACCATCTCCACAAGTGGGCCCCATTAAAAAATTCACACAATAAGTGTGTGAGAATGCTTCTCATAGGATTAAAGCCCTTTAATTTAAGGTATAAATCCTCAAAGATTTTTAATTGACAAAAACTGGGTTCTTCAGGACTCATGCTCAAATGGATGGCTGGAATTTAAAGGGAAAAGAAATTAGTAAGTACGCCACGCAAGTGCGCCACACAAGGCCAATGTTTGTATCCTCGCGGCACAAATTCAGCAGTAAATCACAACATAATCTAGTGCTTATTATTATTATAATTATTGGTGTCTTTTATTTCCCTGAACTAATTCATCATAACGTGACGCACGTGAGGATGGGCTTCATGTAATAGAATAAGCTTTGTGTAATATAATATAACAATAAGTAGAATGATTAAGAAAGAAAAAGCCAAAAAAATGGCCGAGCCAAGTACCCAAGTACCAAAGTTTTGGGTGGTTGTAATTTTGAGTTCGTAACTCCTTTCCTTCTCATTCTACTCTAATCATATATATCCTCTTAAAGGAGGACATTAATCCCCGTCCATCCTTTTTTAATCCAATTAAACTATAGCTGCTTAAAAGAGATCACAGCAACCTCTTGTTTCCTTATTTGGAAGTAAGTCCCAATTAGGTTCGAGATCAGATTCATAATTTTACCCTAGACTCCTATTACCTATGGGGCAGTCTTATATCATTATTAGGGCTGACCCACATGACTAGTAGAAACCGAAAAATTACTCCACGTTTGAGTATTCGAAGACGTTATGGCATGCCTATTTCAAAAATACCGCCCCACTTTCGTTTTCTCTAGATCTTTCTCTCCCTCTCCCTCTCTCTCTCTCTCTCTCTCTCTCTCTCTCTCTCTCACTCAATTTACCTCTCCGTGTCTGGATTTGTATACCTGGAATGCACTGAATTTGTATGTGAATTAGACTTTTGTTGGATGCCCATCAGACATTTAATGAAATGCCTGAAAGAAACATGATCATATAATTAATTATCACCTTAATTCGGGGCTGCACTCAGTTTTATAAGATGGTTTAGCAGTCTTTCAAGATAAATAAATATTGGAAAGAGAGTTTTGTGTTTGGGCTAGACTCTATTTTGTTGGGGAAGTTGGAAAAGCAATTTACAGAAATAAATTAAATGGAAATTGGGTGTTGGAAAAAGAAGAAATTATTTTATAAAAAGAATGAATAAAAGAGAAAGAGATAAGGAGTTGGGGGATTGGAAAAAGAGAGATTAATATTTAAAGAGAGAATAGTGTGTTTAGGAGAGTGGCATGTAGAATATTAAAATGTCATATGCATTTTGAATTCTCTTGACTTGGTGAGATTGGGTGAGTATTTTGAATGAATTCGAGTTTCCTTCAATTCAATAATCTATAGTTGTTGTGTCATGGTATTGTCATTCCCAAACCTTCAAATTCTCTTTTACATATTTTTTAAGGGAAGTAGGTAGCAAGAAAATTATAGAAGTTGAGCTTTAACTACTCATTTTTTCTTCTCCTTGAGATTTTTTCTTCTTTTTGGACCATGATATGATGTTTATAATTATGCAATAAAAGTTTTAGCCCCACCTAAATGAAAATTCTGAATCTGCCACTTATCTTGATCCTTTATTTACTCCGCTAATCATGACATTTTTGGGCACAGAGCCAAGGAGGCTAGACCATTCAACTAATGTCGAAGTATACCCTAGCACATCATAGGAAGGGAACATCTACACAAGCAAGGAGTTAAACACCAACATAAGTCGGGAGAGGACCCTGGGATACCTAACCAACTAACTAATCATCAATTCCTCTAATCCCAAGGGTTGGGATCTATGAGAAACCGCACATGATGGGAAGGAGTATAATCCCCATGCTATAAAAAAAAAAAAAAAGGTGTAATACCCAGGGTTGATCCCTTGATAGCCTTGCATGACATGCAAGGTTGCCAACCTAGGAACCCCTTGTTGTTCCGCAACCATTTTATTTTAATCACTTTAAGTGAAGTAAAATTCTAGAGTGATGATTATATGTAACGTCAGCTCCTAGAAGACAACTCCCGCTTACGCTACACCAAATTTGTTGGAAGTAGGTGGGTCTCGTGGATAGATTTTCAAAACTTTTGACCCACTTGACACAGGGATCAACTATCCATAAGACCAAAACCCAATCCAGGATGCGTTACCCTCAATCTTGTGACCATGTACAGTAAAATTATACCAGCACTAAACATCCAAAATAACCTACGACATGCAAGAAGTAGATCATACCTTTGGAGACCCGCAGTGCTCTAATGGACTTCTTCAAGACCTCTTAGCCTTCCACGCTATGACCCCCGATTTGGATTTCTTTTCTCAAGAAGAACGGTGGAATCTTCAGGAGAAAATCCCAACTCGAGACTCCAAGGAACGAGAAGAAAGGAGAGGAGAGTAACTCGCGCAACTCTTGCACGAAAGGGTTTTGGGCGTGAGAGGAACTCTTTTGGACGTCCAAGGATATTTTATAGACTTCCAAATCTCTCCCTTGTCTAATTGAAATAGAAGTCTTACTTCCAAAGCAATTAGCAACTTTCTCCTTTCCAAACTCTTATTTCTAGAGTCCAAGTCGGATTAGTGTTTTCCAATATCTTGGGCTAGCGTGGGGACCACTAGGGATTCCTTAGAAAGCTGGCTCCAACTGGAACACCGCGACCCCACATCTCATGTGCAATCCGGGCCCACAGTTAATTGCAAATAACACCACTATATAAATGCAATTGCACTCCAGTCTTAGGAATAAATTACAATGAAGACCCTAAACTTCCCAATTACCACAAGTATGCCCCTCTATCAATATCCGTGGATCAATTGGAATAAATCCGTCTCTTCCAATCTAAGTTCCACATCTTATTATCCTTGAGCTCCAATTAATCACAGTAATCATCAATACCATCCAATTAACTCTTAATTGAGATGGGTGCGCACTTACTAATGACAAATCCATTAATTGGCACAAGGGGATAATAGAGATAGATTCCATCTTGATCATTCAACGTTCCCACAGTTCTACTACCATATACCCAAGACACCGAGGTGTTAACCTATAGTCGGCCTCACTCATTGGTGACTCAAAGCAAATGAATAGATAGAAACTTGAGTTCGTCAATGTCTCAGGATTGAGAGCCTATTGCTAGGGAATTATGAGAGCATACCTTATTATTGAGACGGAATACCATAAGGTGCATCTCATGGTCCTTCAATACATCCAATGTACCGGCACTATTGATCCAGAATCTTATATTCTGATGATCGAGACAAATCACACTATCTCATAGTGATCAAAGTGTTGCAACCTTATCAAATGAGATGCCCAGTCTCATTACTGGTTGTGAAGCTATTTAAGTATAAGATTTGTGACATATATCTCCCGCGTGTGGATCTCATCCATGCACATATATCACATCTAATATACTTATGGGACCCGGTTCAACTCATGAACCATTATGTCATATGTATTGGTCATGTGCATAAAGTAGTAAAATAACATTCATCTCATGAAAGTAAAGCATGATTTTATTGATAAATAAAGAAATTAATCAATTTATTACATCAACTGATGGATTGAGTCCACAAAAACTAACAAAATTGTAGTTATTGCCTATTTGGTATAGAATCTCCTATATGTAGGGTATTTTTGCATGAGCAGAACCCCTATTTTCACTTTAATATGACTTTGTTAGTCGATCTAGTGTGACTCTGTAGGAAAACCATGAACTTTTTTTTTCTAATTTTTACTTTGCCCCTCCCCGGCTACACAAACAAGCCCCAAGTGTAAAAAAGGGAAATAGTAGGTACTAAGGAGGCCACCCCAAAAGAAATTTTCTTATCCCATTGACACGAGAAACAACCTGAGAGCCAGATCCATACCGCTCATCAAGATTCTCCCACAGGCAAGTCTCCATACCCTGAATTTTGCGGGGACCAAACAATCCAAACCCCTTATTGGTTGCCCATCAATATTCAGTAGCAAGCACGAGTGTGTCAGTCAAATTCAACAGGCCAACTTCCTATGTTGGCGCAGCTAATGTCTCACCAGAGTGAGCTTTTGGTCCATTCATTATCAACACTACGGGGACCACATGAGGACCTGCTTAGATGCCCCTGATGAGTGCCACATGCTGCGATCTTTGGATAAGCAAATAGTCATTCAAGTACACAATAATCTAGCACCCGCAGCTCTCTTCCTGTCTTCTTTCTTGTCCTAGTTAAGGGGTCGTGAATTGGCAAGGGTCTGTCTGTGTCACCTCATAAAGTGAGAAAGGGAGAGACCGAAGGAGGGAGACGGGGGGGACCATCATAGGGCACCCACGTTGGTTTTACAGCACAAGGAAATTAGGAATCAATAGGCCACAGCGTGTTTTTTGGAGCCATTCTTCCATCGTGCGGACACGTAAAGACTAGCAAAAGTAAGATGCTTCATCAACTTTCATTCTTTTTACTTTTCTCTAGCCGAACCTACAATGATGAAACCTGAATTCTTGATATGAGCCGAGAGAATACTGTTTAAAATAAAAGGATTTTATAGAAAAAATTATCTTAAGTGACAACATTACAAAAAAAAAAAAAAAGATTAAACATACGCTTACCAAAGTGGGAACCACTTTGTTATGTTATTCATGTATTTGAAATAAGGGTTGAATTCGAAATTTATTTGTACTGGTCTACCTCGAATTTGACCTTGCTCTATTTCTATTCAACCTGACAAAATCCATTTTTCTTCATCTTCTCTCTTTCTCAAGCTTAGAAATCATATCTTCTCCTTCTCCTGGCAAACGATCTTCCTCCATTTGTGTTTCTTTGGTTCCTTCAAGCATCCTTAACTTATTTAATTCGTTTACTTATGAAGATAAACGGTTTTTCTCTTTTTTTTTCAAGTATTTCTTTGTGATTTTCACGTTGTTTTCTGTGTGGTTTTCTTATTCCTCAAATTAAAATGTTGTTACATATGGACTTTTGTACTGTTGAATAGGATTAGTATGTTGGGTTCAATGTCAGTTTTTCTGTTAAAAAATGCTAAAGGAATCTTCAAGTTTAATGTGTTCTGGCCTGCTAAGAGCCATGGAAATTCAACTTTTTTTTTAATTTCTCACCATATTTGATTCAAGTAGGCTTCAAGTGGACATATGACTAACAAGGAGTGGGAAATGAATGTTTCTCTTTGTTCTTCTATTTTCTAGTTTTGTTTGAGTGTTGGTATAATGCGTTTCTAATAAAAATTTGTCTTTAATTGGAGAAAGATGAAGATGACGAAAAAATTTAAACCTCCAAAAAAGTGAAATGAATGCATTGAGGACCCTCCAACAACATTGAAAACTTCATTTTTTACTTTGGTTAGAGAAAAATGAAGATGAAGAAGAAAAAAGGGTTCTGTTGGGGTATATAGAAACAAACCATGGTCAAATTCGAGGCAAAGATGTACAAATAAGCTTCGAATTCAAAGCAAACCTGTACAAATAAGCCTTGAATTTGACCCTCATTTCAAATACATAAAAGCATATCAAAGCATTTCCGTGGAACCACTTTGGCATGCATACATTCAAATCTTCTTTTTGGTAAAGAAGTCACTTAAGATAATTTTTCCGTAAAATTCTATCAAGATAATTATCTCTAGTTCATAGTTTCCCATTGCTTGATTAGGATATGTTAATTTGATCAAAGGATCTCTTGATAGTGTCCAAGTTTTTTATGCAGCCCATTATTCTTAATTTGTTTGGTGCGTGACATTTTACTTGTAAAATTGGGAAAATAATAGTAATTTACTTGATGGGGGCAGGGTAGAAATATAGTATTTGTCTCCTAGTATATATTTATGCAAGCAAACAAGCATGGTGAAACTATTCCTCAAATAATTTGTTTCAACCAAACCCTCTATAAACAAAATCTTACCCTAGTGGTAAGAAGTGTCGATTCTCACCAGTCTAATCAAAGTTCAAGCCTAACTAGGCATTTGCCCTCACCTGAGGATGTGCTGCCTCGCCAGAGGGTTCTCCCCTCTCCCGAGGGTTCCCTCACCAGAAGACTAGGGGACTAAACCCCCCTAAGGCTGGAATACTAAAAGATGGCTGCTAAAATGCTTAACAAAATCATTAAATCCCATTAAAACCGGCAGTTGAGCTAGTGTATATGAACATGGGTTTCAACGGGTTTTAGCCATTTTTTATAGTTATTTCTATTATCTATATATCTTCTATAATTAAGACATCACAGTCAAAACTTGATTAACCCACTTCCCACTAATTTGGGCTTATCACTAGTTAAGTGGTTCATGAGCTCATAGTTACGTAGTTCACTAAAATGCCCTCTGAACATCAAATCGTTCATTTCAAATTATTTTTACTATCTTTCACACAAGATCAATCTTATGGTGTTCGGTTCTTACTGAAGAAGAGTTTGGTGGCCCAATTTAAATGTAAAACTCGAACCACTAAGTCGACAAAATGAAATTTGAAGCAAATGAATATTGTCCATCAAGTTTTCTGATGATTAAGTGAAGCCTCGAATACGGAATTTATTTGTGTGTGTTGGGCTAGTGGTTTAGAAGTGATAATTAAACTTGGAAGACCCATTGAGGGAATGCGATTTAATTGGACTGTAAACATGATAACGGAAATCTAGCTTCCAGTTCATTTTTCGTTTCTGAACTTATATATGACCTACTTTACCACTATAAATGTGTTAGGACCATGGCAGACAGAAACCATAGATCTGGTGAACATTACACCCACTCTCCATCACTACTTCATGGTTCAAATACATATGTCGTGGGGCCAAAAACCAGATGGGCATTTATTTTACTTCACGGACATATTATGGCAACAACATGAAAATAAGTAGTGGATTAGTAAGACCATAAATCTATATATAATACTGAATGGAGCTCACATTTGAAATCCAAATAGAATGGTAGGTCAATGGGTGCATAAGATTCTACAAAAATCACTACTATCAAGGCCTAGTGTAATTCCTACCATCAAAGTCACTTTAAAAAAACATGAGTAAAAAAACAAGAAGAGCAATATTAAATCACGGGTTTTACATATGATCAATCTAAGGGCATTAATAATTTAATTAAAATTTTACATGATAACAGCTTAGAGGGTGATAATAATTTTGAGTTGTTTAGATTTCACATATGCTCATCGCTGATAAATTTACAACATTTGCTGAGAGAATCCTAAGCCCCTAACTTCACACAATCCGGACTCTCTTTTTCTCCTTTTGTTAAAAGGTGATTACATCAACACAAAATTAATTTATAAATGAAGACAATAAATAGATTATTCGAAGGGACTTATTTGAATCACAATCCTCATCATTTTAGGATAATAATGATCTGACAAGAACAGACTACAAGGAAGTTATAATACACTACAATAGCTCCCACCTTTATGAATTGAAGTATCATTCTGTTGGCCAAGTGGGTCCAAACGAAGTGGGTTCATATCTTGGGTAATTTCTCTATTTATATTAGGAATTTCTTGTTTGTTAAACAATAGTTTTTTAATAGAATTAAAACTTTCCTTTGTCTAAGAATAGAGTTCTTGGGAGATAACGATGTGATAATTCTTATATAATGTAATCTGTAACCCTAGACATATACTGATATTCCAAAGTTGTGGATTTACAGATTGGAGGAAAACCTAATGGAAATTGGTTTTCCGTAAACGTAGGCATATTTGCCGAGTCACGTAAATCTCTTGTCTTCTTATGTGGTTGATTATTGATATTGGTTGCTCATGCACACATGCGCACAACGGTAGTATCATATCCATAACAAGTGGTACTAAAGCCTACGTAGGGTCTCCTAGGCTTTGAGGTTGCAACACGGAAAATTAACTAAGTTGAATCGTGTCTCGGCAATTCAAATATGTTTCATCTGGAAACAGAGAAGGAGAGATCGTTTGTGACCTCTATTTGGGCCACACGAATATGATTTCTGCCATTGCTGAAATCAGAGAGTTAAAAAAGAAGAGGATCGCAGAGAGGGTTGTGCAAATCAGAGGGTTCTTGGTTTGGATTTTCTTGAGGAAGAAGACTGGAAAAGTTGGGCTCACCGCTACCTTAGCCATTGTTCACAGATTGAACATCGTCCCCAGAGTTCTCACCGTCTCGCCGGTCATCGCTAGTTTTCCCACCAAGCAACCGGACGACGCTAATCCGTCAGCAGGGGGTTTCGGTCCCTATTCACAGAAACTGGGATAAGGAAAGGAACGACCTTCCTGGGATTTTAGCCTAGGCCAAGTCGGGTTCAAGTTTGAGTCAGTTTGGCCTGACCCATGAAACGTAGCCCAGTACAAGCAAGTCAAAAACAAGTCGGTTTCAAATTGGGTTAGCCTGACCCGTGCTCAAGCCTAGTCACAACAATAGTTACTGACGTTAGCACACATCAGCAGATCGTACTGTCAGAGCTAGTTTGACCTAATCGACAATAGAATTTTGTTTATACAATATCTTGATCATCCGAAGTCTGATCGGAGATCTATTTGCATCTACGGACTCGTTTGGAGCAAATCTATGTATTTGTTGAAGAAAATTGGTTATTTGACGGTCAACGAGAAATTTGACCAAATCGGAGCTTAGAAAATCGTTTATGAGGAGCCATCCGAGGTCTAATTTCAGAGCCGTTTTTTCCAGCATGCTCGTAGTGACGATATCTACAGTTAGTACAAGAGTTAAGGTCAGTGTTAGTTGTTTTATTTTTCTTGTTGCTTAATTTAATTAAGGTGGAGAACAACACTATAAACATTACCATGGTTAAGCTCAACTATTTTAATTGGTTGATTTGAAAATCGAAGATGGATGATATCCTCTATTGCAAAGGCCTCCATTAAGGGGGATAATGCCTCACCAACAGATATGAAAGATGTAGAATGGAACAAAATGTATAGAAAGGCAATTGGTCACATCAGACAGTGGATTGATAACAGTATATTTCACTACATGTTTAATGAAAATAATGCATATACCTTTTGGAAAAAGCTAGAAGCAAAGTATGATAAAAAAGACTACAGGGAACAAAACCTTTTTTATCAGAAAACTTGTAAACATGAAATTCAAGGACAGTAGTCAGATCGAAGATCACATCAATAAGTTCCAGAGTGTGGTCAATCAGTTAGCCACAATGAAGATGGTCCTTGATAATGAGATACAAGTTTTGCTACTTCTGAGTTCTTTGCTAGATATATGGGAGATATTGGTTGTTTCCGTAAGCAACTTTACTCCAAATGGAGTGTTGTCCATAAGTCAAGTTACTAGTAGTTTACAGAATGAAGAAACTAGAAGGAAACTTGCGGGGACAGATAATGCACAGGCCTTTGTTACTGAGAACAGGAGGAGGAGTAAGAGTAGATGACCAAAAGCGGGTCGTGGCAAGTTTAGAAGTGGATCATAGACCATGAAAAAATATGTGAAATGCTTTTTCTGTGGCAAGATAGGCCACATTAGGAAAAATTATTTTGCCTTGAAGGAACAGAAATGATCCAATAATGAGAATAAAAATGACAGTGATAACACTACAGCTATTTTAAGACAGGAAGTAGTGGTGCTCTCTGGCGATGATGATGAGTGTTTGAGTAGTACGGGTCATTCAAAGATTGTTGGTATTGGTGATATTTGCATTAAAACCGATATTGGTTGCACAATGACATTGAAGGATGTGCCACATGTTCCTAATCTGCAGTTAATTTTAATTTTCGGAACTGCATTAGATCATGCAGGTTATGAGAATTACTTCAAAAATGGGAGATGAAAACTCACTAGAGGTACTCTTGTTATTGTGAGAGGAAAAACGGGTAATAAGCTGTACAAAACACATGTGAAACTGTATAAAGGTGTGTTGAATGATGTTTAACACAGTTCCTCTCCGAATTTGTGGCATAAGAGACTTGGTTTTGGCTACATGTAATGGATCCAGAGAAGAAAAAAATCATTAGAAGTAGGGATGTGGTTTTCCATGAAGACCAGTTCTTTGGAGATGTTGAGAAAATTAATAAGTCTTCTAAAACAGTTGATAGAGTGGTTGATCTCACACCGACTCCTTCTCCGGCGCAGAATATAGGTGGAGAATGTAGAAAAACGATCTGGATTGTGATGAGGCACAGGGGTTGCCGGATGATGAAGGTGTTGAGCAGGGGGAGTTGCAGTCTCCTCAATTAGAAACCACGAAACTTCAAGCTAGGAGATTTACTCGAGAGCGTCAACCATCACTTAAGTATCCTGCATCCGAATATATTTTGCTTACTGATAAGGGGGAGCCAGAGAGCTTCCGAAAAGCAATGACCCATGATGATAAAGATGAGTGGATGAAAGCTATGCAGAATGAGATGAGTTTTTGAAGAAGAAAAAGACTCATGAACTGGTGCAACTTCCTAATGATAAGACTGTTATGAAAAACAAATGGGGGTTCAAGCTGAGAAAGGATGAGAATGGAAAACCGGTAAAGCACAAAGCACGGTTAGTGGTAAAAGGCTTCACACAGACGAAGGGTATCGACTTCGGTGATGTTTTCTTTTGTGTTGTGAATATGACTTCTGTCAGAGTGGTCTTGGGTCTAGCAGTCAACATGGACCTTGAGTTTAAGCAGATGAACGTAAAGACTACATTTCTTCATGGTGACTTGAAAGAAGAGATTTATGTGACTCAACCAGAGAGGTTTGAGGTAGAAAGAAAAAAGCAGATATTTTTTAAGTTGAAAAAGAGTCTTTACGGGCTGAAGTAAGCACCAACACAATGGTACAAGAAGTTTAATTCATTCATGTTAAGCCATAGGTACCAGAAGACAGCTGCAAATTACTATGTTTATATCCATCGATTTATCAATGGCAGGTTCATTATCCTTCTTTTATACGTAGATGGTATGCTGATAATTAGACAGCATAACAAGTTGATTGGCAAGTTCAAAGAGGAGTTGTCAAAGTCATTTGACATGAGAGACTTAGGTCTCGCACAAATGATATTGGGCATGCAAATACGTCATGACAAGAGTGCCAAGCAACTATGGTTGTCACAAGAGAAATATATTGAACGAGTATTCGAGCGATTCAATATGAAAAATGCTAAGCCAGTTAGCATGCCTCTAGCCAGTCACTTCAAACTAAGCAAGCGCTTGTGTCTTACTACAAATGAAGAAAAGGAACGAATGGCATTTGTTCCTTACTCCTATGCTATGGAAAGTCTTATGTATTTCATAGTTTGCACACGGCCAAACATTGCACATGCTATGGGTTTAGTAAGTAGATTTCTATCTAACCCTGGAAAAAGGCATTGCAAAGTAATGAAGTGGATATTCAGGTATTTGAGAAGTATTTCTAAGTTGTGCTTGTGTTTCGGAGGCTCAAAACCAGTGGTGGAAGATTATATTGATGCTGATTTTGCGGGCGATCTTAATCGTGGATTGTCGACTTCTGGTTACTTGTTTGCTTTCGTAGGGGGAGCTATCTCTTGGCAATCGAAGTTACAGAAATGTACAACACAGTCTACAACTAAAGTAGAATACATAGGTGTTAATAAAGCTGGAAAAGAGATGCTTTGGTTGAAGAGATTCATTCAAGAATTGAGTTTGAAGCAAGAAGAATATGTAGTTTACTATGTAGTCAAAATGCTATGGATTTCAGTGAGAATGCTACATATCATGGTTGCATGAAGCACGTTGATGTCAAATACCATTGGATTCTTGAGATGATCGAGAAAAACTTCATGAAGCTAAAAAAGATTCATACTAATAAGAATCCGTCGAACATAATAACAAAGGTCTTTTCTAAAAGAAAGCTGAAACTATATTTAGAGTTGACGGGGCTGAAATCCCAGTAAGGGTTTCAAGGCGTCTTCCCCATAGTCTAGAGGAGGAGATTGTTCGCCAAGTGAGTCCAGACCAAATGGGTTCATGTCTTGGGTAGTTTCCCTAATTATATTATGAATTTCCTATTTGTTAAAGAGTAGTTTCTTAATAGGATTAGGACTTTCCTTTGTCTAAGAATAGAGTTCTTGGAGGATAAGGAAGTGATGATTATATATATGACGTAATCTATGACTCTAAACGGATGCTAAGCTTCTAAGGCTATGGATTCACAGATTGAAGGAAAACTTGGTGGAAATTAGTTTCCTATGGACATAGGCATTTTTGCCGAACCACGTAAATCTCTTATTTTCTTATATGATTGATTATTAAAGTTAGTTGCTCACGCACACAATAGTGGTGCCATATCCACAACACATTCAACATCAACCTTTAATGCAAATATCCACAACACATTCAACATCAACCTTTAATGCAAACTTAAATACTTAGGTGGGATCCTCAGATCACGTTCTTAAGAGCCCAGTCCAAGCAAAATATAATTTCCTCATAATGGACACTCAAGAGGGAATACTTACTAAGTTTTCAGAAAGAAATTAGGACTACTAAATTTAGCAAAATCCAATGTTAGAAAATTGATTTTTCTAATAAATTTTTTCGTAGCCAAACATAGCAACTTCATAGGAGGGAAATAAAATAACCCTTTCGAGTTTTGAGTGCCTTAACTAATACATGGTGCTTATAGGTAGTGTCATGTATTCGGATTTTACCATCGGCCGCGCCTTTAAAAATAATAATAACCTTTTGAGCCATTATGTAATGCTCACATTGATGCATGTCAATCACTAGTGTAGGATAGAAATGAAAGTCGTAAGGATTCTAATTGGGGATACATGTATATATATGGGTGTAACCATTTAGTTTTTCAAGGGCCCAAAGTTTTGGTTAAAATTTAATGCATTTTAACATAGGAAGACTGCATCATATGCCAAGCTCATGGAGCCCACGCCTATAAATCTATCAAATACTCAAATTATCTTATTGTTCACTTTTTGTTTGGGTCATAAGTATCTTACTCTTTGATTTAATAGCCTATAGGGATGTTATACATGGGTCATCGATTCTCGAATTTCAAAGGTTCCAATCCATTAATAATCAATTTGAGTCCTTATTTAGGTCCCAATAAGTAAATAGATTCAAGTTTGGATCCTATTTTTGGATCCATGACTTAAATGGTTTCAAATCCAATTCCACCTTGGTTCCGGCCAGTAGAACCAAGACCAACATTTTACTTCAGCTTTTAAAAATTACTCCTAAATTTATTTTTTTTTTAAATTGCATGCTCTACACAAACTCGGACCTAAACCTAACATGTCTCATATTCCGAACCAATTCCAATTCTAATTTCATATTCTCACTAACGGTTCGAGTTCCAGAATCAGAAAATTAGTTCTGAACCGATCTTAAGTTCATATTTTTATTAATGGTTCCGGTGCCGGGCCAACCATGGACCTAGACTGGAACCGACTTGTTTACATCCCTAATAGCCTCAAAGTTTAATAGTATTTTTAACTATATACCTCTTTGAGTCAATCCGGCAATGGATTAAGGCTTAAGAGGCCCCATAGAACTGAATAGCAAAGGAATAGCACGTGTCTGCCCTTGGGTGAATATTTTTGTTTAAACAATAGTTACAAAATCAAACTCCTTTCAGTAATTCACATTGAGACCTTTGAATTTCACCCTTCTGTCATACTTGACATGAATCAAGGTAGGCCCCACAACATGATTTAAAAAGTTAATTTATTTCTTCAGCCAGTTGTTACCTGAAATTTTCCCCATCTGGAGATGATTTCAGACTTAAAACAAATAAAGAAGAATCTGACATACATTGTATAGGTCGTCGTTCAACTTGACAAACCACATGACTATTCATAATTCTTGAGCTTTGACTGTATTCCTCTTTACTTTTCTTGTACATCATATCAACCCTCAACTGGCTAGACAGGTAATCAAATGAAACATTAGGGGGCACACCCATCTACGTATGAACAATGAGAACTACTACCTTTAGAAAATTAGTCTCGTACTTACAGAACAGAAAGATAAAGACCTTGCCTCACATTGGAAGAAACTTGCGTGATTTCTAAGGTGCTATAGGTAACCAATAATAAAAAAGCCTCATGTGTATTGCATTAAGGAGAAACATACGAGGGGGAGAAGTTTAATATACTTCTGTAGCACGCTTTATTGGAGATTTCTTATTGTGACTTCCTTAACATGCATGGGTACAAAAGTTGAGAATGAGACACCTACTGCTCTCCTAGAGAATAAAATTCCTCGATATATTGGTTAGGTGAATTATATTATGGACATCATGTTTCTGTACTTACTATCTTGTATACTATCTTGTATTCTTACTTGTGTTCTTGGCTATCTACAATGTTATTTGTATTTTATGAAGAAGAGAGAAAACAAGCAGCAGGGTTGACAAGTTAATTTGGGCTACATGAGACCTAAGAATAATATAAATTGGATGAGTGTGCGGAATAAATTATGTTATAGAATTACTTATGGCGCATCTTGAGATGACCCTATTCAACAATGAATTTTATTCGTATCACAGTGATTTCTTGGTACAGTACCAATCAAGCAAGTAAGTTTGTGTCTGACCGTTGGCTTCTTGGTACGTATAATCTCTACAAGATAAACTCCTCTTTTTTTTTTTATCCAATTTGGCTGAGCAGGAGACGTCAAATGGGCCGTGGCACGGCCCAACCTAGAGAGCTATATTATGCTGGGCCGAGCATGCCAAGCCCGTGGCCCTACACAGCCCAACCTCAATTTTCCAGGGACTGAAATGCATTTTTTATTTTTTATTTTTTTATTTTTTTTACTTTTTTTATTTTTCATTATCTATAAAACTTGTATAGGTTTTGAAGGTAATCCTATTGGAAAACCTTCAAGTGCAAAAGATCAAAGTGAATTTTCTCTCCAGTGGAATAAGTCGAGTTTGCTCGAACCACTTAAATCTTTGTATCATCTTCTATATGTATATGTTGTGTGTATTTTTAAAATTTTTGAAAATTTTTTCAAATCGAATTGAAGCACGATGGGCAGCGGCCAATGCAACACAATCAGGCACAAACAGGCCATGTCGGGCTAGCCCTCCAAAGATGAGTTTGTCATGTCGTGTCAGCACAGCATGACACGTATGACATCTCTAGGATTCACATTATATTGGACATGACAGGATTAATATGTGGGGTGCACGCAATCAGCCAATATATCTTTAATCAGATCTTTAATTGGGAAGTTACTACAGTCCTCTACGATGGCGTTTCTACGTGATATCGATGGGGCAATCAATGTATTGGTTTAGTAGAGAGAAGCTTTAACCCCTAAATCCTATATGTGGGTTTTCTTAGATAACTCTCTTCCCGTCATGGAGTCTTAATTTAATTAAGATTTAGATTCATCTTAGCATAGGAGACTCTATTAGGTTAGCAACTTTACCTAAACGCCAAAAATATCTCCAAAATAAAACTTACCAACATAGGAGTTCTATTGTGGAATGGTAATCTAAAGTAGGGGAACCAAGTGGGCATATGGTCTCTAGTCCACACTTAAGCCCAGTGATTCTAACACACACAGCCCTTTAAGTCTATAACACACTTGGACCAAGTAGATCCGGATGGTATCAAACACACCCGCACATAGAGGTGGCAAAACATGGCTTGACCCACTAACCTGACTAGCATGTGACCCACTTAATCCATCCGGCAATATAAGGGTCAGTCACGGGCCAAGCTTATTTGACCCACACAAAATGGGTCGGGTTAGGGTTAGCCCATTAAAATATGCAACCAGAAAAGGCAAAACATAAAACAAAAAAACACCTATCACACCCAGCTAAATGAAAAGAATCATATGAGGTTTCCTCGATACTTATCAATTGAGAAGAGTTATATGTTGCAGCACTATTTTTGAACTAGTTACCAGCAAGATCTAGGTTATCTGTAACTATGGATATGAAGAGTGATTACTGGTATGAAATAATTTTATTCTAAGCATCTACTTCACTATGTTTTACTTTGATGAAAGGAGAAAATCGTAGCATCTCAATCTCGTAGAGTTTGCTGGCTATATGAGTGAAATTGTTTCATACTGGTCAATGCAGGTTATTGACCCACAGAGGATGCGGGTTGGAATATCTGATCCATTTTGATAACAAGTTGGGTGCGTTTTAGGCTTCAAAATGTGAACTCCAGTATTGACCCAACCTGACCCATTTGCTAGCCCTACCCTCACGGTTTCTAAGAGATGAATTTAAAATTGTGAGTTTGATATTTTGCGTCTTTACGCCAAATATATGCCAAGTTGAATTATAGATTTTGAATTCATATCCAATTTCAAGACAACAGCCTTATACCATATCTGTATAAAATATTGTTTCAATGCAAAACATCTAGGCTGTATAATTAGTGAAAAGCCTTCATACACACTGGACAGTTACCTGTTATCCCCCTGAACCCTACACTGCTGCACAACACAACAGTACAAGGGGCATTCAATACGAAGGCTATACAATCCGATCGCTCTTCTCCCATCGTCTTGATTCGTAACCAAATAAACATAGTAAGAAAATGCACAAAAAACTAACAGTTGTTTTTTCAGTTTGTACAACTGCATTTTGCGGGCTTCTGAGTTCTCATAGATGATAAGGATGCATGGTTCACCCTTCCAAATTCCCGCCCAACGGTACTTCATTGTCAAAGTTACCATCCCTTATACATGGTGGGTCTATCAGTTGCCATCCCATGAGATCCTTATGGTGGGATCCATGATACTGTCGGATAAATTCCTCCTGTAACTACTACAAAATTGGTTTTTTTCACAATGGTATTGTAAATTAATTGGCTGAGATTTTATTAAAATTTATGATATCAACCTTTGAATTGAAGCAAGTTAATATGGAATTATGGGCATGTGTATGTGATGACAAAAACAAAACAAAAATAAATTAAATATAACTTGGATTATTCAAGTACATACAGTCCTTTACACATAAGCCAAGTTATCTTCAATCAGGTTAGAGAGGTTTAAGGAGACACTTGGAATGTTTGGTAACAAGTGAGGAATCCATAAGAATTTCTCCCCGCTTCAAATTTGAGGATTCTTCATTGAGGATTTGTAGCTGGATGGTTTCAGATTGATATCAATGCGTGTAGCTAGCAAAGAAAATAGGTATGTTTGCAAAACTAAGGATTTTTTTTATCTAATAGGGGGACGTTAAACTTAAAAATTCTCAAAAAAAAAAAAAGGAAAAACAAAAGAGGTTTTCCACTTCTCCAAATTCCTGAGGATAAAAATTTAAATCCTTGGAAAATGTGAAATTTTCAAATCTTTGGCGAAAAAAGAAGAAAAAAAAAACTAGTGAGTGATCCCTGATTTTTCAAATTGGATTGACAATGGTGCAACAAATCGATGATAAAGTTATTCTTTAATAAAAATTTATATCAATTTCTTACATTGTGACATGGTCTAACCTAAGCCAAGTTTTGTCTGGGAGCTTCACAATAAAATGGGTCCAATCCAGTGCCTACATATTTTAATTTTCAGCCAACATGGTATTTCCAGTGTTACATTAAACGTTACATTACCGATAGCCTTCTTTTAGATAATACTTATCGATTTACATTTTTCTGAATTATTTTCACTCATAAAAAAATTATATAGAGAAATCTTAGAGTCTAAACATAAGCTCACAAGAGCCAGGGCCACCCAAATATATTAAATAAGGCAAGGCCTAAATGAGGATGATGGTAATGGTGATGAAGCCTAGATGACTACAATCTGCACCTAACACAGTATCTTGGACATTACTAAACACTTCCCCAAACTGATCTCAGTCAAGTGATAAATGATATTTAAATTCAGAAATGTCTTGTAATCGCCAAGAGGTGAGACCACCTTCAATTACGATACCTCATTCTGAGAAAGATTGACACCCTGTCAAGACAAACCAGCAATCCTCTCACACAATTTATAATCCTCGTCCATCTGCGGCAAGAATCACATAAGAAAGGATTGAATCAGAGCTGAATCAATTATTTTGCTTTGTTCAAGATAAAGGTGAATCGTTTCGATTTGTGATAATTGACCCATAGCCAACCATGGATAAATGATTTCTAAAAAGACAATGTCTTTGCCTTGTCAATTAGTGGAATCCGTCTCCATAATAGAGCAATTTGGCACATTTAACATGGAAAGGATGCTCCTGTACCAACATCACAAATGACATTGCTTGCACTTTTCACAATTTGGTCATCCAGAAACCAAGAAACTCGGGTGATAATTACGCATAAACATTTGGGCAATATGACAACACTTCGTTTCTTTGTCACCAGTTGGGAGGTAAAATAGACAGGTAAAATAGACAGAATAAATCAGATTCATTGGGAAAGCATAGTAAAGGCAATTCAGGCAGAGTTAATTTTGATTATATAAGCATATAGGCAAGTTGGTTACATGACAATATATTTCCTAATAATGCAGGATAGAGGTCGTGTAACTTTTAAATTTCCAACCATGATATGTTTTTGAGTCACACACAAGGAATTAAACACTGAATAAAACCATGGCACCAATGTCGCATGGGACTTCGCCCTACAATCGCTTGGGCAGTCCAAACACTGCCGATGGCTTAGAAATGTAGTAGTCTTCTCTATTCATGGGGAACCGCGCACAAGAGTGACCAAACTTCACTTTGTATGGGCACCGAACTAATTATTTGGATGGACATCAAACTCTTCAGGTAGTAATATCACATTTCATCACAAAACTCCAAACAAGGGTGTAAAGAGAAGTCCTCATCCATTCCAGGCATGGTTCGAGCAAGCCAATGAAAAGACTACAAAAGGTATTATTTCTCCACCTCAAAACCCAATAAGAGACCACAAAACATTTGGTAGTTCAAAGACGGAGTTAAATCCCAAATTTGGAACAGTTTGTCCGCAACATGGATTTAGCTAGGGGAGCCAGGGTTAAGCTGTCCAGCAATATTATAGCCACAGTTGATTACGGCATGCAATCTGATATTGGAACAGATTATCAGAAAAAAACTGTTCCTTCACAAAACCCTTGCTCAAATGTGTATTCAATCATCCCTCATTCGGCCATCAATCACCTAACATACATAAGATGGTGCAAATGGATAGAAGATACCCTAACCTAGGAAGACTCAAGCATCCCTTAAACAACCATTAATCAACTAAAATCAATAAAATGGTGCAAATAGCTAGACGATAATCCAAATAAAGAGATCAGTCAGTCGCAATATCCCTAATAGTACTTAAAAATTCAAATCTACTTAAACAACACACAAACAAGCATACCAAAATCCAGTGTGTACCTAACCAAAAACTCACTTTATCGATGACTCAGCCACTCCTAAATCTGTTTATTATAGCTAAAGGGTTTCATCTTCTTTCCTCAAAACAAAAAACAAAAAAGTTTCAACACTCCAGGCCACACAAGCACACGAAATGAACAAGTGTGCTCAAGAAACAAGCGTGTCATTCAGAGAAAGTGCTGCCAGTTGATCAGCTGGGGAACCAGCCTGCTGCTGCTGCTGCTGCTGCTGCTGAGCAACGTTCCTTAGGACATCCATGGCTTCAGCCACCTTCGCTTTCAGAGCCTCTGGAGACTCCAATAGGTGCAAAACTTCAGTCTGGTCCATCTCCAAAAGCATGCCCGTCACTTTGGCAGCCATGTCATGTTCAATCGCATCAACAAGTGGGTACAGGCTTTCTCCAAGCATCTACACACAGCAGCCAAGATAAAATATTTATATTAAAAAGATTAACATTAAAAAAAAGTGATTTGAACCATTCATATGTAATGTAGGAAGCACCAAGCACCATACCAAATGATGCAGGAACACCAGAAATACAATAATACGACCTCAAAATACTAAGGTTTAGAATTTGTATTGTATGATTTGCTTAATAGAATACTAACATTATAGGGACGAACACAACAGTAAAAGGATAAACAAAGGAACTGCTGATTTGATATTGATTAAACATAGTCTTATATATAGCATTCTACCTACTTGCTTAATCCCAATGATGGCTGCGATAAAAACAAGTTACTAGATAGACTACTACCACTCCCACACGCCTAATACCATTCAATATTACAACTCACTAAGCAGCTGACAACATACCCAAAACAAACACAACTGACAAGTACTAAGCCACAGAATTACTATGAGTTCCAAGACAATCCATTGTAGCACAAAGAAGCCCAAAAGAGGCCCACATGGCAGTGACATGACACCACCTAAGCAACTAAATCATACTCCCCCTCTTGAAAAACAATTCATGCATGAATTCGAATGCCATCTTGATTATGTAGACGGACTATGTGTAATTCCACAAATCTTATAAAAGATCTCTATTGTTGTTTGTGGTTGTCGCCGAATGGTGTGTTGACACACTCCATGTATCACGTCCATCCAATCAGCCCCATATTTCTTGATCCAATGTTGCATAATCGTGTCCTGGATTAATGTACCATAACATTGGTATGAAGGTATTTCACCAAATGGATTTTCAAAATAATGAACATCCTTTGCTCCATCTTTGCTAAATGAAGAATCCAAATGCTTTATGATAACTTGAGTTTTTGCTTCAAGAGCATTGTAGTGGAATATGGCATTGTAGTACATACCGAAATTATCATCATCGAGATGCATGTTGAAGGTAAATGTATCTTCAACATCAAACTCTGCACATCCAGAAAAGACTGGGTGATCAATAACATCACTACCTTGTTTCCATCAATGATTATCAAATCATCAATGCAGACATCATCTAAGTTGTCATCAAGGGTGTGTTTGGATGTAGGGTAGAATAAAACAGAATAGAGTAAACCCAAAATCAAGAAAGAATAATATATAATGAGGTTATGATGACTTTTTGTTTTTAGTTACTTGATATGGAATCTTTTTAACTTTTTGTAAAAAATTAGAGCTTTTATTTTTAATTTAGTGCTAACTTTTTTACTTTTTTGAAAAATAATGAGGGAAATTTGAATTTTTTTTAAAAAAAGAGGAAATTTGAATTTCAAAATTTTCATTTTACTCTACTCTAATCTACCTCACATCCAAATACACCACAAATACCGGAGGCTTAGACCAATCAACGTCCATTGATGTCACTGACTGGCCACCATTGCCATAAACTCAACATCACTGTCATCATCCAATTTATCATCATAAAATAAATTATCTTCATAACCATCATATATGGCCTCATTCTTATCAAACTCATCATCCTCTAATTCGTTGATAAAATCATCACAATAACCATTGTCTTCATGACGTTCCACGCTATTGTCTTCTCACCAGAGACAAACTATGGAACAAACTAATAAATTCTTTGGAATCCATTTCATCATTATAATCCTCATGATAACCTGGACACTCCAAATGCTCCAAGCATTCAGTCAGCCATTCAACTCATTTCCAAAGCAATTGTAATCTCTTGCATCTCCCATCATACGATCGCCACATCCACTTTTAGCCGCCATGAAGGAAGATAGTAGATGGGAAAACAATCCAAGAGCATTGCACAAGCTCCAATACCAAATGATGTAGGATGCACCAACGTACTAAGGTGCTCTTATACCAAATGATGGACGAACAACAGAAATACTATAGTTCGGGAAGGTTTAAATTCTATATACTATGGTTTGCTTAACAGAATACTAATGTTACAAAGACGAATAGTAAAAGGATAAACACAGGATCCAAGCTCACTGCTAATTTGATATTGATTTAACATAACAAAACATAATCTCCCTTCTTCATTGGATTCTTACAATATTTATATACAGCATTCTACCTACTTGCTTAATCCCAAAGATGGTTGCAATAAAAACTACAAGTTACTAGACAGACTTCTATGACTCCCCACACACCTAATACCATTCAATATTACAACTTACTAAGCAGCCAGCAGCATACCCAAAACAAACACAACTTACAAGTATTAAGCCACATAATTACTATTAGTTCCAAGACAATCCATTGTGGCACAAAGGAGTCCAAAAGATGCCCACATGGCAATCACATGGTGCCAATTAAGAAACTGCATCATTAAGAAGAAGATGTGCCCTATCTCTTTAAACCTCACTACATCAATACGATGGTACTGTAGATGGGAATATTCCCTAATAACTAGACTGATATACCGGCATGCACTAGCACTTTAAAACCCAAAGAAACTCATCTCAGCCGAGTCAACTTCAATTGAACCACTCATTGATTCTATATAATTCATATATGCTCACCCATTTGCCTCAAAATATCAGTAATTGAGGTTTTCCAGGTTCAGTAAAGGTTGCAGTCATCACATTCTAAATTAGCAAAATGACTAATAATATTTCTTTTTAACACTAACAATCAAGGTTCATGAAAATAGCAATAACAATAATGGTATTACTAAAACACTCATTCCCTTTCTCATCCCTCATCCCTCTCCAGATAGGGTCAGAATTGAAATGGTTGACTTGCAGTTCATATGTTCTCTCATTGCAGCCAAGCTCCTATTCAAGTAAAGAGTAGCACAGCCTCATCCTGCACAGGCTTGTACAGATCTTTTGACTTTAATAAATAAAAACAGGTATGAATCTGGAGCTTTGAGGCCACCAGCTTAAGTGGCTTTCACTCTTCCTAGTTGTATTTGGAATCATTACTCGAGAATCCAGAAGAATTTGGTTGTTCCAAAAGGCCACTCAATTCAGTCTTTTCTAAGATTTATTGTCTCTTGAATCCTTATTGTTCTCCTCTCTTCTTTACTTACCTGTGCAATATGATATATCCAATCCCACATTTCTCAAAGTGTAATAGCATCAAGAAATCAGTAACTTCAGACACTCAAATATTATAAAAACAAACATATGCATGTATGCATTCACTCTATATAGGCATAATATTTGAGAGCATACCGTCCTCTGCTGTTCAGGAGTAGCATTGGCTAGAGCTGAAGCCAGAGTCCCAATTGGAATTGGCTGTGTTTCCCGTAATGGCATGCCTCCCATGTCATAAGGAACAGAAAGCATGCCACCAGGCATTGGAACTTCGGGCATGCTACGCCCAGCTGGATAACGGTAGACACGTCCACCCCTTGGAAGCATCTGCCAAGAATCCAGGATAAGTTCTGTGCAACAAAGATAGCAAGACAAAAATGTTTAATGCTGGAGGTTAGCACCAACCTGCTGCTGAAGCAGTGGCACGGGCTGCTGAGTTTGTTGCACCGGTCCTGCACGTCTTCCACCAGGTCGCTGACCCTGCTGACCTTGTGGGACTATAGGGACAAAGAAATTTGGCATAGGGCCACCTCCAGGCCTCATAGCAGGGACAATTTGTTGCTGGTAGCCAAACCCAGGCTGTCAAATCAAATAGAAAAACAATAAATAATAAAGGATTAATGAAAGAGAATTATTTACCTTAAAATATATAAGGAGAATTGCAATTTTTAAATATTAAAAATACTGATGCCAATTGTGAGAACTAGATGTCATACTGATCATTTCTGAAGATGATTTCTTAAGCCGCAAAGATAAGGGCCTGTTTGTTTGTAGGGAATTGAATACATAGGACCCATGGTCAAATAGGCTTGAACAAAGGGTTATTAAGGAGGTGAAGAGTGAATGATATAGGGTAGCAAAGGATGGAGTCTCCATGGCTCATCATGCATTCACCATGGCTGTCCTGCCTTTGGAGTTATCACCAATGGTGACACAAAAAAAAAAAGGGAAATCTAAAAGCACGAAAGAGAATTTTTCATTGATCCAAATATGAGAGGTAACAAGATATTTATAGAGGAAGAGAGGTCAAACCTGCCTATTAGAGTCTTCGATATGGTTCCCATACATTTTAATAAAATTGTTTATTTGCCAATTTATTTCTCCTTGAAACTTCATACTTAAATAAAACACATTCAGTTCTACATTCATAAAACATTATTCTCAAACTTGTAATTTTTATCATCTTTCATAATTATAAATCCTCTTTGAGATGTATAAGAAGGCAAAGAAAGAAGCTAAAAAAGTAGTAAGTAGTGTAAAGTTCAAAACATACGATGACCTCAATAATAAGTTGGGAACAAGAGAAGGTGAAAAGGATATTTTTAAACTCGTAAAAATAAGAGAAAAGAAAAGTAGGGACTTAGATCATGTCAAATGTATCAAGGACAATGAGGAAAATATTCTGGTGAAAGACAACGATATTAAAGAAAGGTGGAAGGAATATTTTAGCAAACTTCTAAATGAAAAACATTTGGGCGATACAAGAGTTAAGGAGGATACTTCATCACTACAGCATACTTTTCGCCGTAGAATTAGAGGAGTAGAAGTGAATCAAGCATTGAAGCGAATGAAGACAAGAAAGGCAACAGGCCCAGATTGTATTCCAATAGAGATATGGAAATGCTTAGGAGAGGTTGGGGTGAGTCGGTTATGTAGACTATCCAATAAGAAACTTGTGACAAAGAAAATGCTAAATAAATGGAGAAGAAGAATTGTAGTACCTATATATAAGAATAAGGGAGCTATATAAACTTGTACCAACTATCGAAGGATTAAACTTATGAGTCATACTATGAAGTTGTGGGCGAGAATAATGGAGCAAAGACGGAGACGGAAGACCAAGATCTCTGAAAATCAATTTAGTTTTATGCCAGGGAGATCAACTATGGAAGCTATCTTTTCACTTAGGCAATTAATAGAAAAATATTGAGTAAAGAGGAAAAATCTACACATAATCTTTATCGATTTGGAAAAATCCTATGATAGGGTACCGAGGAATCTAATTTGGTGGGTTTCAAAGAAAAGGAATGTTCCTGGAGGTTACATTGAAATTTTTAAGGATATGTATGAAAGAGCAATAACAAATGTGAGAACCACATATGGAGAAATAAGTAGATTTCCAGTGACTATAGGTTTACATTAGGGATCAACCTTAAACCCTTATCTCTTTGCATTAATTATGGATGAGTTAACTGTACATATTCAAGAAGAAGTACCATGGTGTATGTTATTTGCAAATGAGATAGTATTGGTGGATGAATCAAGAGATGGTGTAAATGCAAAGCTTGAGAGATGGCGGGGGTCATTAGAATCTAGAGGCTTTAAAATAAGTCGTACAAAAACAGAATATATGGATTACAACTTCAGTGGACATATACAAAGTGTTGAAACCACTGTCAAAATTGAAACCCATGAGATACCACATAGAGATTATTTTTGGTACCTAAACTCGATGATTAATAAGGATAGGGAGATTAACGAAGAAGTGGAGCATAAGATAAAAACTGGATAGCTGAAGTGCAGACTAGCTTCTGGAGTGCTTTGTGACAGACGAATGCCAACAAAATTAAAGGGCAAATTTTACAGGACAAGGCTTACACCAGCTATGACATATGGAGCAGAATGTTGGCCAATTAAGAAAGCGCATATTCATAAGATGGATGTAGCAGAAATGAGAATGCTTAGGTCGATGTGTGGTAAAATTAGGAAAGATAAAATTAGAAATGAGCGCTTTCGAGAGCATTTAGGCGTAGCACCAATAGGGGATAAGATTAGAGAAGCCCGTTTAAGATGGTTTGGGCACGTTGAGCCTAGGCCGTAAATGGCACCGATGAAAAAAAGTTTGGCTATACAGGTGAATGGCCCATCAAAGGAAGTCATTGATTTAGATTTGAAGAAATTTAACTTATCAAAGGATTTAGCTTAAAATAGAACGGAATGGAGAAACAGAATTCTTGTAGCCGACCCTAACATAATGGGGATAAAGCTCTGATGATGATGATGATGATGATAATTATAAATCCTCTTAGGGCCCCTACCCTTGGGATGCACCCCAATCCAATACAGCCAAGTCCCATGCAATGCAGCCGAATCAACTTCACTCTGGAATGACCGTCACCCATTGAAGTCCAACTTATTTTTAGTCCATATGATCCACATACAAAACAAACTTCCCGTGCACTCAGCACATGAGCAAGCAACATTAAGAAGAGATGATGTGAAAGTGAAATTTGAGAGATATCAGGAGGTTTTAGAATCCAAGGGCTTTAAAATAAGTCGTACAAAGACATAATATATAGATTGCAAATTCAATAGGGATGTGCAAAGAGATATAACTTTGGTGAGAATTGAAGTCAAGAACTACCACAAATGGAACCCTCCTTATACATTCCTAATATAATTAGCAAGGATGGAGATATTGAAGAGGATTTCGAACAGAGGATAAGAGCTAGCTAGATTGTTTAAGTGAAGATTTGCTTCTATTAGCCAGCGGGAAAAAAGTGGACATGCTTCTGGAGTGCTTTATGATCATTGCATGCCAACAAGATTGAAAGGAAAATTTTACAAGACAATGACTAAACCTGATATGACCTTTGGAGCAAAATATTAGCCAATTAGGAAACAACACATGAGAGAGAGAGAGAGAGAGAGATGGAACCAAGCTTTTGATGATGATGGTGAAACACGTTGACATAATCACTATAGCACAATAAAGCAAACTAGTACCAATATCAATATGAATTCATTTCATTATTGTTAAAAAGATGGGAAATAGGGGCAGACCCAGTACAAGTGAAGCCCCCACTTACCACTTTCAAGTCTCCACTACTGACAACATTCAAACAAATAGTTCTAAATTCCTAACCAAACTTTTCCACAAGGCTACTCCAAAAAAGTTTCAGTCTACTTGGCCAAACCAAAACTTATACCGATCGCTGTTGTTAGAAAGGACTTTGTGTCAATTTAGTGTAAGTAAAAAGCGGCCGGGTTCCTGCTAAATCATCCTAATCATTTATTGGTGGACCTAATAATTTAAGGACCTATAGACTTTAGATTAAGTGGATAGTTCTTTTGTGTTAAAATTGACATTACAAACAGTTAAAGGAGTGTCAGTTCTAAGGTAAATGCTAATTAGGGATCAGTCAGGTCAGTCTCATGGATTGAGGCAAGAAATCGGATACTATACCTACCCCCTAAGCATCCACTGAATTCCAAACCCCACCCCGACCCACCTTGACTTGTGATGTTTCGAAGCAGGCTATTCAGTATGGGTTAGGTCGAAACAATGAAATAGATTAATCGTAACATGATATGCTATATGAAAATTGTAAAAAAATCAAAAGCTCATCTGACAAGGGAGAGGGGAGAGGGATAGAGAGAGAGCAAATGTATGCAGTTCCCAAGATAACCATGCAATAATATAGGACTTGCATCAGAGGCAACCTTTTTTGTGAGGAGTTTTTTGGAATCTTAAAGGAACTACGACTACAAACTTTTACAGAACCAATCGTATGAAATTATTATATTTTATAGCTAAAGATTTTGCATTGAAACTATAGTCTAGCAGGAATTGAAACTAGCTTCACTTAGTTATCGCAACATTCATTGAAAAAAAAAAAAAAAAAACCAACCCACTTCTAAGTTGGAGAGAGAGAGAGTCGCAGGTTCAAATTGTTACCATTGGAGATCTTTCTATCTTCCTTTGAAAGAGTTTGTGGTCACAAGAGGCACACCCCCCCCCCCCCAACCCCAAAAAAAAAAAAGGACGACAACAACAATAAATAAAAAATATGCTTTTGTTTTGTGTATCATTTATTTTAAGAGAGAGAAAAAAAAGACTAACAATTTCTTAAGTTGGGTTGTACTAATTGGTAGTGTGCCTCCCCTTAGATTTTGTGAAGACCAAAAAGGCCCTCAAATTTCAAAATCAACCAAAAAAGCCCTAAGCGGGGATATCACTGCTCCTTAGCCAGCACAACCCCATTTTCCCTCCTCTCTTCTTCTCTTCTCCAACGATCCCACAGTTCTACTTCACAAGTGATTGCAAAATCAAGAAAGGGATTTCCTTGATGAGATTATGGTTGTGATTCATGGCTATTGTGATGATGAAGGGGCTGGTCTAGTAGCTTGCTTGAACAGTGTTTGTTTGGAGGGTTCTGAGGAGAGAGATGCCTTTTTTAGGCCGACTGGGTGGAGAAGATGAGTTGAGAGGAGATGCAAGGGCTGTTTGGTTTGGAGGATTAAATGGTGAAGGTGTTTGGATGTGGAGTGATAGGAGCCAGCAGGATTGGAGAAAAGTGGAAATGGGACATGGTTTGGGAGATGGGAAACATGGGAGGTGAGAGGAAATGAAAGTTGAGTTTGCTTTGATGATAGATAGGTGGCTGTGTTGGATGGAGTTTGATTTGATGATGGATAGGCTATGGTGTTGGAAAAAGAAGGTGATGAGTTAGGAGAGAGAAAATATTTAGGTTTAGTTGGAGTGGGTTCGAATAGGTGGGTAGGAAGTAGGCAATGAAGAAGATATATGTGAGTGGTGATATCGCAGCTCACATATTTTCCTAAGCAGGGATATCGGTGCTCACCTGTATCTTCTTCATCATTGTCTTCTTCCTTTCCACCTATTTGAATCCACTCTAGGGCCTTCTCCCTTTGTCTTTATCTCTGTTAGTATCAACCTATTACAATACCAAACGCAACCGCCCATTGCCCATCAAAACCAGCTAATGCAAAACCAAAAACCACATGTCCTTCCATCTAACCCCACCACAGCCATGAATCACAACCATTGATCTCACCATCTCTTTTTCTTAAAACTCAACCCACTTAAACTCAAACAAAAAGAGATGGAATTTTGTTGCTTGATTCAAATGGGAAGGTGGGTTTTCTCATGCAGAATGGCTGAAGAGAGAGAATTTTAGGAGGATTTTGGGGAAGGTATGGACATGGCAAGTGATTATACAGACTTCACCATGGAATCTGAACATTGGATATTCCATGCGGATGCCGGATCGGTAAAGGATCCTTTTGCGTAAAACCCTCTCCCCTCGAACAAGAAAACAGAAGAGGAAGAGGAAACGATGGAGTGGCAATATTGACGCTCAACAGAAAAAAAAAAGTGGTGGGAGGGTCTTTCTAGTCTATATAGTTCTTTGAGGGCCTTTTTAGTCTTCATAAAGTCTAAGAGGATTTTACTAGTAAAATTCTCTTTATTTAACGAGAAGAATTAAAGAATCTCCTTTTTTTAATGGTAAGAATAAAAGAACTTTTAAAGAGAGGGAGGAAGAGAAGAATAAAAGAGTAACAAGTTAGTTGGATCATATTAATTGATAGCACATTGGACTGGCGGGACTCAACCGTACAAGACCCAAATCAGGCTAGGATTTTCAGTCTAGAGCTCACAGTCAAGGGCCTGATTTTTAAGCTTGAGTACATTTCCATTTGAGCTTGAGATTGGCCCATGAGTACCTGATTGCCATCTGGGCATAGTGCAATGGATTAGCCGTTGGATTATAACCAAAGATACTTCTAAGATACTTCTAAGGAAAAAAAACTGCCCATGCCCTATAACCACCTGCCCTTAGATGCTCCTCTCATCTATCACTCAGCCCTTCAAACCTCACTGTCACGAAATATGCAGGCCAAGCGTTTTCAATTGGTTGTTCATGATTGAACTCAGGAGGTTGATTCTACATATGAGATTCTAGGGAGGCAGATGGAACATAAATTACAACACCAATGGCATGAGATCCTCTCAAAATGATGTTTCATTAAGTACATTGTTTGTAGATACTTTATTACTAATTAGTTCAATAAGAGCGCAAATAGAAGATACACTTAAACTTTGGAGAAAGGCTTTCAAGTCAAATTGGTTAATTAGCAGACAGACAAAATATACAAAATGCGAGTCTGATAGATCTGAAGGCAGAGAACATAAAGTGGTCAAAGTAATAACTAGTACCACATTGCAATTAAATTTTGTGCAATCAATTGTAAAACAAAACAAAGGGTGCAAAACATAGCATATGAGATAAGTGCAGAGTGGGCAAAGTGGAGATGGGATAAGCAAGATCCATTTTAAATGACTCAGCACTTTGGAGTTTCAATCTGGAGTTCCATTTCAATAAAACATTAAAATTTTCAAAATGCACAACTAGAAAATTATTTAATTTTTTATGAAAAGCAATTTAATTTATACATAAAATGGTATTTAATTTGATCTGCTAAATCAAATGCTACATAAATAATGTTCATGTTCCACCAAACTTTGATATAAAAAGAAGGTTTCCAAAGCAAAAAAATGATAAAGCATATATATCTTCAAAAAGAAACTAAAGGAAATAGCAATGGTAAAAAGAGCATTAATAAAACAAGAAACTCTACCTGCGGAGGCATAAGTGAAGGGGGGGCTTGACCATAAAACAACTGTTGTCCAACAGGACCACTAGGAGGATACATAGGCATCCGAGGAGCCATAGAAGGCGGCATCGCAACCGGCCGCATTTGCGAAAATTGTGCCTAAATGAAAATAAAAGTAGAATTAGATCATAGCTCTTTATATATATATATTTATATTTATATATATATAGGCAAACAGCTTCATTTTTATGTCATCTTAGGGGACAGAGCAGAAGTACTTGTTACATGTGTGTATTACGCACAAAAGCAGCCAAAAATTGTCAGAACAATAAGTTGGATAAAGAACACAAGAAAAATAATCTAATTTCTAGACTTTAAAGGATTAAAACAAAACAATACAAGGAGAGGATTTAAATCAGGAGCTTGAGAAAGCAAAATATCCAAATTGTCTGTGCAGTAAAAAAGATAACATAATCAAGGAAAAAAAAAGTGACAATGAGCCCGTGGGACAGCAGGTGCTCACTATTGCAACCATGAGATTGTGGGTTCAAGTCACATTACCTACCACAAAAATAAACTTAAAAAAAAAGGATGTGCATTGTTACATTAGGTTAGGACCTGCACAGAATCAGATGAATTTAACCTATCTACTGGACAATCAAAAAGGCAATCTCAAAAATTAATGTAATTCTACAATAAATGCATGCCTTCTAATTTGAAAATGTAGTGATTGAACAATGCAACATCCTACCACATTCTTTAAGCAGGTACCAACCACACACCAAAAAACGTAACTGGCAAATTTCCTGGTTCTGCCCAACACAAGCCACACTCAAAGGCAAAATTAACAACTTTCTGGCGCAGCCACGATCCACAATTGAGAATAATAGATCAATCTTCCAAAGGATTGATCGAGAATCCACAACGGATTCCTACCCTAAGGCGCAAACACAACCAAAAAACACACCATAATTGGAGGGAAAACTTAATCTGAATATTATTAATTATCAAAGCATGAGCAACTACAATGAAAGACTCTCTTATTTATAGAGTAGTAAACCTAGTTCTTGTCAAACAAGACTTACTAATATTAGAATAAGCTTAAATAAAAAAAGAATTGACTAATATTAATTATAATCAAACTAAACTACTTATAATCTCCCTAAATAACTAGATGTCCAATTGGACTTATAGATAGGGCCCAACAGGTTGGCCGACTTCTGGTTTGGCCTACATCACTTTCTCCTACAACACATGGTTAAACATTAAAATGAAATATGTGAACTGGTATTTTAAGGAACAAGAACAAAAAATTGAAAAGAAATAGCAAGATGCAGGAACTGAAAAGTTATAATACACAGGTAGTCTAGATGACATATGGGTGGGAAGGTAACACAATTAAAGCAAAAAACCATGTCATCAAGAGTTGTTTTATCGATAATGAAAATTTCATCGAAAACATTAAAAAATAGACACCCTAACGTACAGGAGATGCTGGATCTGCACTCATAAACCTGGTACAGGATTTTAAGTGCATCCACATAGACAAAATACTGAATAGATAAATTATGTATCAGAACTACTGTCTAAGAGCATGAGCAAACACACTGAACGTGCCCACATGCACACGTGTGCATCCACTGATGCAGGCTGATCCCAGATCTAGCCCAGATCGCAGGCCTACAGACAGTGATGGGCCCACTTGATCCTTGATCTCTTCAAGGATCCCTATCCTTAATTAATTAGTAATTAGTTGTTGTTTATTTCTGTTTTTATATTGAGTTGAGATTAAGACTTACTAAATCTAAATAAGTTATGATTGTTTAGGATGGGTATTTCTTAGTTTAGAATTAGATCCTCCTATATAAGAAGGAGCCTCTCATTGTAAAAGACTTGCTTATTCAATTATATTTCAGTTTTCAAGTGAGTTTTTCTCTCTGTGATGTTCATCGTGAGTTTTATTGTGCCTTAGGGCTTAAATCCATCTTTGGATTCAAACAATCCCCTAAGAGATTGTTCTACACCCGACCGGAGATCTGAGGATGCGCCAAATTAGTATCAAAGCCCAGATCCGGTCGCCAGGAAAACAATGCCTTTCCCGGAATTCATCGTTTTCATCACTAACCTTCTCCACCACCACCTAAGACCCCCAGCAGCCCCAACACCCTCCTTGCTCTTCATCGACACCACCAGCACCATTCACCAACACCCATTACCCATCTTCCCCATCCCAGACAAACCAAAACCCACAAACAGATCCTCAAATCCCATCTTTCTCCAACCCCAATCAACCACCCTAAACCCTAAACCTCTTCTCCACTCAAACCATACCATCCCCGACAACTACCGAGACCACCAACACAAAACCCTCACCCTAAAATCTGTTCCACTTCACCCCATCCCCAACCTTGAACACCCCATCATCAACCGAGAGCCCTAATCCCCTCCAAACCCTAAACCCAACCCACTGAAACCCATCCACACCCCAAAACGAACACAACCCCTCTCGGTTCCTGTCATCAGGCCCAAAACCCTTCATTCAGTCCCCCCGGCATCCCCAAGCCCAGAGAGAAAAAAAAGAAAAAGAAGCATCAGAGAGAGGAGGAGATCAGAGGACAAAGACGTACCTGTCACTAGGTCATCGAGCTCGCATCAACGTGCTTAGCACCTCCATTGGCCACCACCACAACCATCGCTATCGCAGCCACCTACACACTCCATGCCAACCAGCCCCCTCACTAAAAGTCGCTGGCGTCCTTCTCCATCTCCGACATACTCTCTTCTCTCCCATTACAAAACAGCAAGACCCTCCCTCCTTCCTTTATTTCCCTTCCTGCACGACACCCGAGGCAAAAAATAAAAAAGCCGATAAGCCTCTCTTGATCCCACGTGCAATGAACAAATTCGCACTTGGGCCTAGGTTGGTCCGACCCAACACAAAGTCAATGCGACCCACCTAAAAAAAAAAAAAGGAGCCATCATGCCTAGAAAGGGTGATGATCTACAACATTGGATGACAGACAAACAGAGATGAGACCATACTTAAAATAAGTCAAGAATTGGAAGATGTCACGTGACGTTTGAAAATTGCAGAAATTGCCATTGCTGAATTACAAAATAAGCAGTTTGTCAATCAAGATGGGTCATCTAATGCGTCTCTGGTGTACACACCCGTCCAACCAAAAAGATCTGAGAATCAAGAATCCATTCGTGATTTTATGCAGCGCCTTCTTGCTGAACGAGACCCCAATGGTCGCCCTACTACTCCCCACCTGATGACATCACAAGGAAAGTCAAATTTGATGTTACTAACTTTAGTAGTGATGTGAGTCCGAAAATTTTTGTTGATTGGCTTAATTCCCTGGAAGATTATTTTGCTTGGTATGATATAAATGATGAATAGTGGATAGCCTTTACCAAGGTTAAACTCAAGGGTCCCGCTTGAATTTGGTGGTATGGCGTTGAAAATGGTGAGCTTGCAGTGGGGCAACCTATTATTCAATGGAATACCATGAAAGATAGGCTCAAAAGCAATTTTTTACCTTCTGATTATATGGATACACTCCACCAAGAGTATCTAAGTCTCCAGCAAGGTTTTTTGACAATGGAAAAATACACAAATAAGTTTCGCAAATACATTGTTCACTGTAACTTGAAGACAAATGACCATCTGACTATCACTAGATGCAGAGATAACCTGCGTGCCAATATCAGACAAGAGGTAGCAATGTTTGACCATACCACAATTGATGAAATCTTCAATAAAGCCCGGAAAGCACAACATGAAATTCAATTGTGAAAACACAATGCCTTTCAAGCCGAGGAGTCTTCCACAAAAAGAAGCCCTGACCCTACCTATAATCGCAATCAAACACAATTTTATAGGCCTCCTCCTCACCGACCAGCCCAACAAGCACCTCAAAATGCTCAACCAGGTATTCAGCAAAGACAGGTTATCCCACTACAAAATCAGCGGTCACCACAAAATCAGAATGATAATCATGCTCATGGAAGAACAGATAGAAGGGATATTGTTTGCCATGCCTGCAAGCAATGGGGACATTATGTAACAGAGTGCCTACATAGGAATTTATATACTTCCAATGAGCCTGATAGTGATGTCCAGCATGATAAGCATGTAAAAACGACGCAAGTTGACACAGATCCTCCTTATAAAAATCCGGCAGATCAGTTAGATTATGCAGACATTGATGATGGCATTCCACTACTTTTTCTTGATCGTCACCTACTAGTCGCTGATGCAGAGGAAGAGGAACATTGGAATCATGCTTCTATTTTTCAATCCCGAGTCAATTGCATAGGCAAATAATGCAATGTGATTATTGATGATGGTAGTTCAATGAATGTTGTTTCTCAAGAAGCAGTAGACAAACTTAAACTACCCACAATGAAGCATCCGCGACCATATAAAGTTGCATGGGTTGATAATTATTCCATTCCTGTTTGTTAACAATGCTTCGTTCCTTTTAAAATTGGCAAATATGAGGATACTATTCGATGTAACATCATCCCAATGAACGTTACACATATCCTTTTTGGATGACCGTGGCTACAGAAACTTTAAAGTCATCACAGATCATGAGCACAACACCTATACTTTCAAATGGAAAGGTGAAAGCATCATGTTGTGTCCTTTGCAGACTCCACCAACATCACCTACATCTTCTCCTGCAAACTCTTCTCCTACATCTCATATTTTAACTATGATAAGATTTGAAGATGAAAGCAAAGAGCAAGGTGTCATGTATACCTTAGTTACCAAGCAAGTTGCAAATGACTCTCCAGTCATGTCCATTTCACAGGAAGTGAAGCCATTACTGAAGAAGTTTGTTGATTTAATTCTTGATGAATTGCCAAAGGAACTAGCTCTATTAAGAGACATTCAACATGCCATTGATCTTGTTCCAAGAGCTTCATTACCAAACTTACTTGCGTATCGGATGAGTCTAGTGGAGCATGGTGAGTTAAAAAGGCAAGTTAATGATCTACTTATGAAATGTTATATTAGAGAAAGTCTCAATCCCTGTGGCGTCCCGGCACTTCTCACTCCAAGAAAAGAAGATGGTGAATGTGTGTAGACAGTCGTGCAATCAACAAAATCACAGTAAAATATCGTTTACCGATCACTCAGTTGAATGATATGCTAGATATAATGAACGGTGCATGCATTTTTTCAAAAATTGTTCTATAGAGCGATTATTATCAAATCCGCATGAGACCAGGTGATGAATGAAAAACTGCCTTTAAAATCAAGGATGGTCTTTATGAATAGATGGTTATGCCATTCGGCTTAACCAATGCCCCTGTTACTTTTATGCAGGTTATAACACAATTATTGCAGCCTTACATTGGGAAATTCGTCATCGTTTACTTCGACAATATCCTAATTTACAGCAAAACAAAAGAATATCACCTTCAGCATTTGGATAAAGTCTACCATCTTCTTCACAATGAGCATTTCTACATTAATCTCAAGAAATATACCTTCATGAGTGATTCAATTATTTTCTTAGGATATGTAGTCTGTGCACAAGGTATTAAAATGGATCCTGAAAAGGTGAGAGCAATTCTCGATTGGCCTATTCCTACTACTCTTACTGACGTTGGCAATTTTCATGGACTTGCCAATTTCTACAAATGGTTTATCAGAAACTTCAGTACTATTATGACTCCTATTACTGACTATATAAGGAAAGGTGAATTCAAATGGACCAGCACAGCCACCAAGGCTTTCAAAAAGATCAAGCAAAAGATTACTAAAGTGCCCGTCCTACATGTTCCTGATTTTAACAAGCTCTTTAAAATTGCTTGTGATGCCTCAAATGTAGGCATTGCTCTTAGCCAGGAAGGACATCCAGTTGCATTCTTCAGTGAGAAACTTTCTGATGCAAAGTAAAAGTATTCTGCCTATGATTTGGAAGTCTATGCTTTTGTCCAAATGCTTTATCACTGGAGGCATCATTTGATAGCTAATGAATTTGTGCTTTATTATGACCACAATGCTTTACAACATCTACACTCCCAACTAGAAAATCAGCACTAACCGTGCTAAGTGGAGCGCATATATACAAAAGTTCAAGTTCAACATTCGACAAAAAGCAAGAAAGGATAATATGATTGCGGATGCATTAAGTCAGCGGAAGCATCTTTTGACCGCCATGTCTGTTAATGTGCCAAGCTTTGAGCAACTTAAACAGGATTATGCCGCTAACAAGTACTTTGGTTCTATTTATGCAGATCTCCTCAATGGTGATCATATTCTACATCATCATTGTCGTCTTGATAATGGTTTCTTATTCAAAGGTACGCAGCTCTGTCTTCCAGCTACTTCTATTCGTGACTAGAGTTTCATGCAAAAGGATGTAAAGGACATTTGGGTCGCGACAAAACGCTTGCTCTTGTCAGCGACAGATATTATTGGCCTCGCATAAAAACCAATGTGATTCATACTTGCGAAAGATATAGAACATGTAAGCCTGTTAAAGGAAACAAGAGCACTAGATTATATCAGCCTTTGCATGTTCCCCACACTCCTTTGGAAGACATTAGCATGGACTTGTGCTAGGTTTACCCATGATTGCAAGAAAGGTTGATATTATCTTCGTCGTTGCTCTGTTTTTCAAAAATGGCACACTTTATTCATTGTACTGCAACAAGATAGCCAAATTATTCTTCAAAAAAGTTGTTCACTTATATGGTCTTCCAAAGACTATTATTTTTGATCGAGATACAAAATTTATGAGCTATTTCTAGAAGACCTTGTGGATGTTATCAAATACCAAGCTTAACTTTTCCACTGCTTATCATCCTCAATCTGATAGACAAACAGAAGTAATAAACATAAGTCTTGAACAGTTGTTACGCTGCCTTATACATGACCATATTTCAAACTGGGATTAAATGCTACCAATGGCAGATTTTGCATGCAATAACTTAGTCAAACAGTCCACTAGCGCTTCACTGTTTGAAGCTGTCACAGAAGTTCATCCACGACTCCCTGTTGATCTCGTGCCTTGGCACGTCGATGCAAGAGTTAGTGCCAATGCTAAACATTTCTTCCAACACATGCAACAAGTGCATAATGAAGTACGCCGCCATATATCTGCCAGCAATGATGTTTATAAAAAGCAAATTGACAAACATCGTCGATTTGTTGAATTTAATGAAGGTGATAGGGTTATGGTCCGTATTCAACCTGAAAGGCTGTCTCTTGGAGCTAATAAGAAGTTACACCCACGTAACTCCAGTCCATTCCAGATTCCGCAAAAGATTAGCCCCAATGCCTATGTTTTTTACCTTCCTCCTAATTTAGGCATCAGTTATTCATTCAATGTAGAGAATCTTACTCTCTACCGCGATCATGATAATAAGAAAGATAACAACGAGCAGCTTATTTACCTACTAGTTAATCTCCCACCTACTGATGAAATTATTGATGTCCTTGATGAGCAAATTGTCTCCACACGTCAAGGAGGTTACCAGAAGTTTTATGTTTGTTGGCGAAATCATCCTTTCTCTGACGCTAAATGGATTACATCTACAAACAAGAAGTTTTATGTTTGCTAGCAGAATCGTCCTCTCCAACACTACATGGATTACAGCTACAAACTTTCAACGCATCAATCCTTATCTTTATGAGAGATATCAAGCGCTCAACTCGTCGGAGTCAAGTTTTTCCAAGCCGGGGCGTGATACAGGCCGATCCCAAATCGCAGACCCACAGATAGTGATGGGCCCACTTGATCCTTGATCTCTTCAAGGATCCCTATCCTTAGTTAATTAGTAATTATTTATTTATTTCTATTTTTATGTTGAGTTAAGATTAAGAATTATTTAATCTAAATAAGTAAGTCATGATTGTTTAGGATAGATATTTTCTAGTTTAGAATTAGCTCCTCCTATATAAGAAGGAGCCTCCCATTATAGAAGACATGCTTATTCAATTATATTTCAGTTTTCAAGTGAGTTTTTCTCTCTATGATGTTCATCGTGAGTTTTATTGTGCCTTAGGGCTTGAATCCATCTTTGGATTCGAACAATCCTCCGGGAGATTGTTTTACACCCAATCGGAGATCCGAGCGCCACCCACACTCCCACCCTTCTGCACAGGCACACATGCACAATCATGCATATCAGGAATCAATTAGCTAGGCAGTCAATTATGACACAATCAAAATTAGCTACAAGTAAAAAATCCCATGATCAGGCATATCAGCATTGTGACCCAAAATTTTGCGATGATTAATTTTGCACTCTGAACCGATAAAGAGAAAAAACTTTCAGGAAAGTTAATAGAAATAAAACAATCAGAAAATCAAGGGATTTAAAAATAAGAACAAGTCAGACAATGAAACAAAAAAAGAATTTAGACATTATCTCACAATTAGAATCTAGTTACCAACAGCAAACCCAAAATCAGATCTGTAATCCATAAAGTAGTAGGATTCCAGAAAGAAGAGAAGAACAAAGAGAGCCACATTCATTCAGTTTTTCTTCCAAACACAAAGAAATAACACAAAAACACATTAAAAATTTTCTACAGAACAATCATAGAGCAGAAAAAATTGATCTACACACACATGCAGAGTATACTGCAGGGAAATGCTTAAAAATAATGACTAGAGCTATGGCAATGAAAATATAGCATAGTTATTAATTAAAATTTAGTCTCATAGATGTCTTCCCACAAACTTCCATAAATATGATGGCCACTCAAAACAAACAGATTTAGTAGAGAAAAAGTAATCAGGAAGAAAAAATTACCTGTAACCTCGCTTTCCTGTCTTCTTTGCGCTGTGCAAGGGCAACATAGAGAGGCTTGCTAACAACAATTTTACCATTCATTTCAGCAAGCTACAAGATAATTGAACAAAGAAAAAGGAAGAGATGTTAACACAGTTTTTCATTTTAATTTTGAATGTTACATGGTCTGATCTTTTTTGTAGAAGTAGCTTACAGCTCGAGATGCCTCCTCAGGTGTTAAGAAAGCCACAAATCCTGAACCCCTACTAATGCCACTGGGATCCCGCATAACCTGCATTCACATGAAATGAAAAATAAAAACATATATCATCCATTTCAGAAGAGCCTTCCACACATCAGAAGAGTAATAGGACTTATTGCAGAATACATTCATTAACTAAACAAACTCCACACCTTGCATGAAGTGATTGTACCAAACTCAGAGAACAATTCTCTCAGTTTATCATCACCAATGCTGTCATCCAAATTCTTCAAGTACAAATTGGCACCTTGGAATTTATCGACTGCCTCCTTCATACTTTGATCAAATCGTCCCTTCAGCTCCATTTCTCTTTCAGATTTTTTTTGAGCTTTACCAACATACCACTCCTTCTCATCAAATTTCTTCCCATTTAGAGCCTCAACAGCTCTAGCAGCATCATCTGCATTCTCAAAGTTAACAAATCCAAAACACTTGGATTTCCCATCTCCCTCCCTCATCACTACGACACTAGTAATTGTACCAAACTCGCCAAATATTTTCTTCAAATCTTCCTCAGTTGTTGACTCTGAGAAATTTTTGACATATACATTATTAAATTTTGCTTTGTTTGTAGCAATCTCTCTTTCCTGCTTACGGAGGAAAGGTCCAACAAAAACTTGTTTATCATTCAACAACATGCCATTCAACTTGTCTATTGCATTTTGGGCTGCCTCCTCTTGATCAAATTGGACAAACCCATAGCCCTTTGATTGGCCGGATCCATCAGTTGCAATCTTGCAAGATAGGATGTTACCAAATACAGAAAATGTATCATGAAGTGCTTTGTTGTCTATAGCCTTGTCCAAGTTCTGAAAAGAAGTGCATTGGAGATGTTAAGTATAGAGAAAACAAATAGTGATATATACAATTCATCTATTGCTGAAACCAAATTGAACCGCATGACAGAAAAAGATAATGGTAAAAAATAATGAGATACCTTGATAAATATATTAGCAGCCCCACTTTTACGAATACTGGGATCGCGGTGAGAATACATTATACGTATGGGCTTGTTATTAAGAGGGTGGAAGTTCAGCATTTCCATTGCCCTTGATGCTGTCAAACACATGCACCAAAGGTAAGAAATAAAGCTGGAGAGAGAGAGAGAGAGAGAGAAAGGGGAAAAGTGGTTCCTACACAAGCATTGTTACAATTTAAGAAGAAAGGCCATCGCGGGTAATTAAAACAACAAACATGGCTGACCACCCAAATGCAACTAGGTTCTGGTGCAAGAGAAAAATTCAAGTCCCAAATACAACTCTCTTCAATATACTTGTTATCATAGACATGATTCCTTGCCATACACACAGTAGCCTATTTTACCATTCAAATCTGAATATGCCATCAACAAATAAATTGAACTATATCACTTCAAGGCAAAAGATTCATGCCTCAAAAAGGGCTCAAGACTTCATGCTTCAACACTTAAAAGACATGAATCAAACAATGTCCTGCAGCAAAAAAGGAAGAGAAACGCCAGCACGCGTTTTTTCACTTTCTCAATTTCCTCACAAACTGCTCAATACTGTTCAAAGTCCAGTAAGCAAGGCAAATCAAATAGTAGCCCATCCATTAGTCTGACAGCCCCATGCATTATCCTCCCCAGACTAAAACGCAACCTGTGAATCTACACATTAAACCTGCCAATTGACAACCCCAGCACACTAGACCTTCTCATTCTAACTTTAGAGGCACAGTTCAAGTCCTAACAGATTAGCAGCAACTGCCACATTAATATGAACAATACTTAACTGATGCTCGATAGCTTACAGTGCTACAGCTCATAAAACCAAAGCAGGCAATAATTCATAGCATAAGATATTAACATGTTCAAGTCACAGTTCATCATTTACAGAGACTACGAAACGCGATTCAGGGCTGTTAGAAATCAATACACAATTAGCGCAGAAAAGAGAAAACGTAATGGCATCCGGGCTAAAGAGAAGCAAGCAGTGAGGAAGAGACTAACCATCCTGAGTATTGTTGTAGTTGACATAGGCATATCCAAGGGATCGCCGGGTGTTGATATCCCTGCAGACACGCACCGACACAACCGGCCCGAGCTGGCTGAAGAGATCGTAGAGCTGCGAGTCGGTGACGTTGGGCTCCAGGTCGCCGACGTACAGAGAGGTCGACGTGAACTGGTTGGGCCCTGAGTTGGCCGCACCGTTGGGGCCGGAAAGGGGAGGCTGAGGCTGCACTTGAACCTGCGCCATCTCTCAACGAACAAAAAAAAAAACCCTCCGGTAACCCTTCTTTCGTTCCTACTTTTTTGCTATATTTTCTCTCCCTCTCCTCTTGTTATTGGAAGATTGAAAGATAGAAACCCTAGGGGGGAAAAATCAAGACAAAGCTACAAACAAACAACAGAATGATATTCAAACAAAACAACTGATATGATAAAGAAGCGAATCAGCAATCTTTTTGGGATTTTTTTTTGGTTTTGGGATGGTGCTGGAATTTTTGAGTTTTTTGGGTTATGGGATAAGACGAGACAGGAGAAGGAAGGGATAAAGGGATCGTCGATCCGAAAGGAGAAGAAGATGAAGAGGAAGGTAGGGTTGAGGAATTGGGGAGGGCAGGACCCAACTGCACCGCACTGGGTGTTGGAGAGCCGAATCGCTTAAAAGGGAAGAGATCGAGGGAGGAAACCCTAATTTAGTTGGCAGGCCTCCTACGTCCTGTGGGCATTTTTTTACCGCTTTTGCCTGACGTCAGGATGCTGATGGAGCACTTTTTCATCTATACACAGCCAGGACTTGTGGGTTCAGACCTTGACCATTTCAAATGGGCCGGGGGTCCAACAAGGCCATCTCACAACCGTTTCCGATATTTTAGGATTTTGGAAACGGTTTGGTCCGAATCGGTTCCTCTTTGATTAGATTGGGATGGCGTAAAATATCAATGCCCACAAGCACTTTGATTTGTCACTTTGTCAAAAGTGTGTGGCAGTGGCGATTCGATCTATACGATGCTGACACGCTTGCCCCGTGATTCGGTATCTATGCCAATTTTAATTGACCCAAAAAAATATAAATCAAAACCAAAATAAAAAGATACTAACACTTCAAGACTCGCGCCCATTGGAAGCCATGAAAAATATATATAATAAAAATTTAAATATTGTTAATTTTTAAATATTTCAATAAAATATAAATGGATATTATTATATAAACCATAGCACAAATGTAATTAAAATTAAATTTAAAAATCAAATAGTTTAAAAAGAAAACTTATACACAATGTTTAGTCATATACTAACAACTTTGATGTGAATTATTGCGTGTAAGTCTAACTGAGGGGAAGCTAAACATTACATAGTACATAATTTTCACATGCTCCTATTAAATTTTAGATTATAATTTTATTGGTAAATATTTAAATAGATATATGATGTATCGCTCAGGGTTTGAGTCGATGTGTTTTATCTTACCTTTTTCTTTTTTATTCAAATATTGCACAAAATCATGGACAATCAAATCCTCACAAAAATATACAAGTTCTTATTTAAAAAATTAAAATAGCAATAAAAAATGCAAAAGAAACATACATGACAGCCCAAAGATGCCAACAAAGGCGAGCTCAGGCTATGAAGAACTTTAGTGTTACCTACAGTTCTTGGTTCCATGTTTTAAGTGCATGAAAATAAATTCCCAGCCCTTAGAAATGCAACCAAATCCATTAAGATTTGACTTGGGATTACATAAAATTTGATCACATCAGGCATATCAGTTGAAGCTATGCCTGGGAGAATAAAATAATTAAAAATATTGTGTTCTTGCTAAAACAAGCATATAAAGCAGAAAGAAGGAAAAGATGCAGAGGTGAGTAGGAATTAAAAAGAAAAAACTAAGCAAACATTTACTCAATGAAAGATTCAGGTGAGCACCCATTAGATCAATGACAAAAAAAAAAAAGGAAAAAATTCATTCCCAACAACGTGACCTCTCAATTGATGTACTTCTATCACCCAAATATAAAAGCATTATAAAAATGTCAAACAGAATCAATTATTGAAAATCACTGCACTTGATCAATAATCCTGAAAGATAAAAGGATTATCAACATAGAAAAGAGAAGAAAAGGAAAAAACTAACTAAACATTTACTTATTAAGATACTTAGGGGGGAATCTGAAGGTTGGAGAAGATAAGTTTTAAAATCCATGCAGAAGAAGATAAAGCCATAAAATAATACCAGATATGGTAATATGGTTATTCAAGAGATTATAAGATAATAGTAGTAACAAAAAACCTCTTATCCTAAAGATAATGAGCATGGATAGAAAATGGAAACTATGTACCTTCATATAGAATCATTAAGATTATGTTAAGGACATTCATTGTTGCCCTTTAAGGTATAGAAACCAAAAATGACATTGGAAGAGGAGATACAGAAGAGGAATGGGCGCATGGTACATGAATGGTTTGGTTGTTATAAATGATGGTTAACAGCGCTTGGATAGTCAAAATAAATTAGTTCATTTCTAATTAGAATCAATTTGCTTTATAATTTTGATGTGGGCTTCCTCCCATTACACAATACAATTTATGCGTTTCAATGTCCATCTTTGTCAGTGATGGGCGAGGGGGTTGAATAACACCAAGTGTGCCAGCAATACACAATTCATGGACCATGGGAGAGTCCGGTCCTCTAAGACTCAGAAAATTTTTGTGACCCACCACCTTGGGGCAACCTGGTTTAAAACCTATGTCCTTTAAAACCACTGCTCTTTTATATATTAAAATATACAACTTGTGATTGGATCACTAAGAACCTTTCAATTGTGCTACGAACACTTGTGAATGCCCATTATTTTTATAGTGAACTAATGTAAGTAATGCAGTTTGAACTTGCAACTTTTTGAAGTAAACCTTGATCTTATGCTAATTGAGCATTATTTTTATAGTGAACTAATGTAAGTAATGCAGTTTGAACTTGCAACTTTTTGAAGTAAACCTTGATCTTATGCCAATTGAGCAGCAAAGAGCAACCCATGGACTTTGAGGTATATATATGAAATTTAAGCTAGTGGATGGTCGTTATATATAAAATTTAAGGCTTGGATTTTGAACAAGTGTGTTGTTATACATAATCAAACTTACACTAAGAATTTTGCCAGATCTCATTTAGAGGAGGCATTTATTTTGTGCATTTCTATATATTTATTTTAAGTGCGCCCTACCGTACCGCAGAGGCTCGCTAAAATCATCTAATGTTAACAATCAAACACTAAATGCAACTCTTATAATCCATGTGATATCGAGGGCTCATTTTTTTTATTTTTTTAAACAACAAAGGGTGTTTTATGAGTGTAGTTGGACCCCAAGTCTCAACACACATCTTAATACGGAAAGGGCTTGAATATGCTTAGTTCTCAATTCATGATTGGATAAATGGTAAGTCACATGTTTTTTTTTCCGGTCAAAGAACCAAGGTTCCCTACCCACGGCGGGGATGCCTTACGGTTGGAGACTTTGTTGGATTATTTGAGTGGGTGTATGAGTTGCATCTGAACAAACATTTAAAAAAACAAATAAATAAAAGCATGTATCAGGAGTGTGCCAGCATTTAATTAATTTAGAAGGTGCTTTTTATGTAAGATGGAAGTAGTTTAGTTGTCCTGACACAAGCAATCAAGCCATGAATGACTCTGTGAGTCGTCTTGTCGTTTCCTTTGTCACACAATATTTGGTTTGGCCTCAAGGATTTGGCACCATTGTCCCCAGATTTTGGAGGAGGGTGGAAGAAATACACATATGTAGACACAGTGGGTTATTACTCTTTTAATAATCCCACGCGGTCTATCGTATTAATAACGTGGGTTACTCCTTGTCCACTGCATTTAACTCTATTGTAAATGTAGTTGATATTTCAAAATTTGTGCATTTCCCAAACAGAACGAAAACCCCAATGACGTTTACTTTCTCCATAATTTTTGCCCCGAGGATTGACTCGTTTTGTTCACATGTGATCTCTTTTCGAGGCCCACTTCTGATAATACTATCCCCTTATTTATTATCTATCTCTTCTTGGAGTTGACACTGACCACAATTTAACACCTCTTCGATATTTTCCAATTAGAAGATTATTGACTTTGTGTTAACAAATTGCAAGCTAGTATAATTAAATATGCTGATTATCAACTTATCTGTTATCCATGATCCACCTACCCCTTCATGACATAAAAGCAATTACTTGTATATGTACACTTCCAAGCTGGATGTTTCAAGTAATATATATATATATATATATTCTTAGGAATGCCCTCTTTAAAAAGGGACATTTATACCATTTTTTTTTTATCCTCCAACGAAAGACAAGTCATGTAGTATCTTTTTTTTTAAGTAATATTAATCGCTTCTTCTTATTCTTAATCTCTTATTCATTACAAAAAGGAGAGTTTCCATGCTTAAAAAATCCCGGGTCCTATCTAGCACTCCTCATATATATATATATATATATATTTAGGGAGCTTCTAAATGTACATGAGCTTTGACTTCATATACACAAGGATTTTGAATTTTTTATTAAGATTTTGCCCCTGCATGAAAGGACTAAAAAGCCCTTATATCTTACAAACTGAATTTCCCTTTTTTTTTTCATGCACATCCTATATCTTTTCCTTTCCACTTTCCTCTAAGAGACTATCTTTCTCCATGAATGGTCTTCTTCCAACTAAAGAGCATCACGCTGTACCTTCTCCTTCCATCTTCCATCTAAGAAATCATCACCCTCACAATCATTGTGCAAGTCCCCATCTTCTTCCATTCTCATTACTCTCTATCACATCAATCACTATCATTTATAATGCTCTCCAATCAAGTTGTATAGTGGATGATGTGAATTTAATTAATCTACTTAAAACTGCAAGTGTACAGTTATCTTATTGAAACAGTGGCAAATACAAGTTAATCCCACAGATAGCACTTTTGAACTTTTTTATTAAAAATCTGAATTTTTTTTTCAAAAGGAAAACTGTCACAATCCGATCTCAAGAAATCGGGGATCTACTAAATCAGTGACACACATACTCCTGTGCAGATACACCTGAACCCAGTCAAATGCACATACACAAGGGGAGCATTCACACGTGCAAACGGAAAAGCGGAATTTGCAAGTATCAAACATTGGCAAAGGACAAGGGAATACAACAAAACACAAGGTCACTAGTAATTATACAAAAGCTACATTAGATACAAAAGATATCTCATAGGTCTTTAATGTCATGCAACAAGATGTGAACATGATGATGCCATGACGCTCTCCGGAGGGGATCCATCATGTCCACTCATCTAGCCCAGATGGGGTCTCTACCACCTCCTCTGAAGTCTGACCGACCTTCGAGGAATCGGGAATAGGATATGCGCCTAAAACACCAAGAACAACGTGTGAATACAACGATTCAGAAAAGCATAAGCAACATAAAGTTAATACGCGTTGTGTCTAAAAGAATTCATAAAGGATAAATTTAGTAGTGCAAGTTTGTATATTAGGCAAATTGTGCAATTGAATGATGAATGTAGCAGATTCAAGATAGAGAAATACTGTACTAAGTGGCTACTACATAGGACATATTCTCCCAAATTTGAGAGCGTAATGTGAGAGAGCACCATCGACCGGGTCAGGGTACGAATAGGTCTCGGTTTGCTAGGATCTGGAATCCCCAAGACGTGAGCATACTGCAGCGGTAACAAACATGTTAGGCCAAATTCAACTCCGTCGGGTATCCTAAGACCTAGGCTAAGTAGAGCTAGATACAACCAATCAAGCATATATCAGGACATTGCATAAGAATAACGAAAGCATATAATGTATAATGACGATACCCTAATTGCAAACGTACGTGCAAATCAATGTCCATAACCATATCAATAGCTCGGGAAGAATACAATACAAAACAAGCCATTGCTTATCCATTTTCTTAATCAAGATTTGAGGACAAGTATAATAATGTAAGATGCTATGCAATTCAAGTTACTATAATCAAGGTTAGTTACTAGTCGGCCTTAATTTAGTTACCTACTGTCACTAACTGTGCATGATGATGTAGTTTTAAGGTGTCCGATACTCGGTTGTTCTTCCTGAGGTGTCTCATTATAAGAGAAAAAGTACCGAAGTCCCTTAAACCAACACTCATTGGGATGTACTTAACAAATGGATAACACTCATAAATACATTTCAGCCCCCAAGATTATTCATGATAGGCCCAAAGGTAATCCATAGTGGGTCCATTCTTAGGTCTCCAAGTAGCCTATGGTCAGTTAAAGAAGTCATTTACATGAAATTCCACAGTCCTGTAATTCTGCTCAGCCGACTGATTGCTGAGGTATCCGACTAGTCGGATGCCTCCCAGAACCTAAAGGTTGGATGCCTCCTATAACCTAAATTCAACCGGTCAGGGCTTCAGGGCCGACCGGTCGGCCCTGAAACAAACATATACGAATAGAAGCAGTTCGACATGGGGTTCTCTATTACAAATGAAGACACAAATACAAAAGGGGCTATTATACCATGCATATACTAAGCAGATGTGAAGTAAATCATAGCCATCATAGTGTACCAACATGTATTCATTTAATAGTTACTTATACTTGCTTTTTAACAATGAGTTACCAAGCTTTCACTCGTTCTAGGCTTGAATTCCGAAGAACTTGGCACAAAAGATCAAGGCTTGACACTGACGGAGAAAATGAACGAAGGAAGAAGAAGAATGAAAGAAGAAGAATACGATGAAGAGAGAAAACGAAAGAGATAAGGATGAAACGGAAGAGTTAGGTAACATATATATAGTTTAGCCATTTGCAACAAAGTCCAAAAGTTATACAAATTCCAATTCGGGTCAAATGAACACTAACAATCTCAATTGATTTTCAAACACTTTCGAGTCAGTTTCGAAAATGAACTAGTGCGACAAAAGACACGCAATGACGTCAAGATGACACCCAAACGATAAATGCGAACAAAATCAGAAATTACGAAAAAGAGCTCACAACTACCTAATCCAGGCTAAACTCAACCCAAACTACCTATCCAATACCCCTTAGCACAATCCAAGAAGAATAAAACACAATGACCCAATAAAATTCTCGAATAAGACACTAAGCACACAATTAACAACCTCTAAACTTGCTAAGTTTTGGGGCGGGGTGTTACAAAAACAATAATAAAAGAGAAATATGATATGCAAATTAGAAATTAAATAAATTAATACCAATGATAAAAAACAGATTAAAGCAGCTATAATCCACTAAGTTATTTAAAAATCCAATATATACAATTAATTTACCATTTTTGTCTCAATTATTACTCAAATAAGAAACAAATCAATGTTTCCGATCTGGATGATTTGATTATTGCAAAAATTAATTTTTAATTAAGAAAAACAAAATTAATGCCCAAGACCTCCTTCATCTCATAAAAGAGTAAATATCCCAAGCATTACCTATCAAATTAAGCATGGACTATCAAAGATAACCAAAGATCTAAGCATAATCTATCAAAGTAAGTATAAATGATCAAAATTTATTTATTAATAACACAAATCAGAGGTTTGCCTTTGGTATGAAGATAGACCTATTATTATCTTTTAAAAACACATTAACAAGAGACAATCAGAAAAAAAGTAAAATAATAAATATAAACTATAATATTAAAATAGTTAGCTTCATCTTTCACTCCAATCGGAAATTCAGCCCACCATTGCAAAGAACTTAAAAAATAACTTCATTGATTTTTTCTTCTTATACAAGGGTCTCTCAAAATTCTTTCTTCTAGATCCTAGTTTTTGGAACAAGGCTAAATTAATGAAGGGAAGAGGTGTAGAAATGAGGGAGAGGGAGGTCTGGGATTTCCAGATCTGGCTGGGAATGAGGAGGATCCTCCTAAATGGCCTCCTTTTATAGTTTTTTAGCTCCTCAGGTTCATTGAATCTGGACCTCTTTTTGGTGGATTGACAAATAAGATTTGCTGCATGTTGATTGGATTTATCTCCTTATATGAGAGGGATTTTAGAGATCAGATGAGGTGGAAGCTTTTAGCATTCTCATATGATCTTCTTATAGGGTCCACAGAGGAATGTGCAATAGTTATACTTCAATGGTGTAAATGCAATTGCAATCCCGCCTAAAAATATACATGATAATTTACAGGCCCATAACTTTCTCATTTTAGCTCCAATTTATGTAATCTTGGGCTCCATGGACATCTACTTTGAAAGAGCTTTCCAACGGTGGGTCATTTGTGCTGATCTGACTTTCAAATTGAGAGTTATGGTCATTTTAACATATGCTATTATGAGAAAAATGGGATTAAATTTTGAAATTTAATTTGCAATGGACTCTATCTCTGCAATGGTTGTGATTTGTTAGCCAAGTCAGAAGAATATTTCTTGGTACAATAGGATGAGATAAAATCTTCTGGAAGCCTTAACTGATCTTCAGGTGGGATCCACGGGCAGATAAACTCTAAGTGTGTGGATCTTTAAACAGTAGGACCCAAATCATCTCAGGGTTCTGTAGATCTTACAATTTTTATTTTCTGTACATTTTAATCAAACACATCAAATACTGAATAGCTTATATTGAAGTGGGACCCATTCGGATAGAGTTCTACTCCAACTGGGGTTCTTCGAAGAAAAATTGCAAACATTTTTAATTAATGCATAAAATGAATAAAATTTGTATAAATTCCAATTTTTATGTGAAAATGCATGAAATGATGGAATTGAATGAATAATGATGCATTTAACCTAATTAAGTCCCTAATCCAATCTAAAATAATGCCTAAATCATGTAAATTCATGGACGTAACAGTGGAGGATGAGATGAACACTCACATAGTAATTTTCAAGGATAATGGCAATGACAAAGTTAATAAGGTGTGCACTTTTACAGTTTTTCATTTTTTTTAAAGCTCATGCTGGATTTTTACCGTATTTTGTTTAGTCAATGTAAGCCAAACATTTATCACTTTAAATTATTATTCACCTCACTTCACTCTACCACTTAAATAAATAAACGGCTACAAGCGTTAGCTATGGCTCGTGACACTCCGTGAAACAATCAATTCAATCCTAATAGCATCACCCTACACCTTCTCATTCCATCTTCCCTCTAAAAAAGCATCACCCTCACAATCGTTATGCAACTCACCATCTTCTTCCCTTTTCTTTACTCTTTGCCCCATCAATCACTGTCATTTGTAATACTCTCCAATCAAGTTGTGCAATAGAGGATGAGATAAACACTCAAATAATAGTTTTAAAGGATAATGGTAATGACAAAGTTAGTAAGGTGTGCACTTTAATAGTTTTTCATTTTTTTAAGCTTAGACTGGATTTTTCCCATATTTTGTTCAGTCAAATAGGGTTGAATATAAGTAGAACATTTATCATGTTAAATTAGGGGAATTCTCAAAAGCTCTCCATTTAAAAAAGGGGTGTTTTTACCCATTTTGATTTGTTTAATGAAAATTTATCACCTTATAAGTGTAAAATAATAGAGTAAGGGATAACTAATTTTAATAAAATTATTTAACATGTGTTAAAATCTTATTGGTAAAAAAAATATTTTCTTTTTCTTTTTTGAGAAAAACCCCTGGCGATTTTATGGCGTTACCCTTTAAATTATTATTCACTTGACTTCATTCTACCACTCCATCAACAAACGCCGCAAGCGTTCGCTATGGCTGGCCAAACTCCGTGGAACAATCAATTCAATCCCACAATCAATTCAGTCCACAAAGGCAGAATCTCGAGTATGCCGTTTGGAAAGTAATTTAATGGAAGTTGCAGTGAACTCCCAAACAGATACCATGGCTTTCTAGCACACAGATCCTGGTACGAAGTATCTAGTACTGCATCATTTCCACAACAACCCGCATGCATGCTCTGTTATGGGAAAGGTGAAGACCTCAATGGAAGAGGAGAGGCTTTATGGAGCAGAGTAGAGCAAAATGGATGGGTAAGAAGGAGGAGGAGGTGGGAGCAGAAAGGCGGAATTAGGGAGAGGATCTATTTTTTTGATACCCTATGTCTAAACACAAGACCTCGTTTGGGTTCACTTCCTCTTTGGAAAAACCTCAAATTGTGTGGGGAGGAGAGGTTGGAGAAGAATCAGACAACAATTGTTTTTTTCCCCTGCTAGAGTTCTTTTCTTGACGCTTTCTTGAATGAAAAGCCTTATTTCTCCAAAACCCACGATGGGGTTTCATTGCATTTCTTGGATTTTGGAATGATACATGCATTTGGTTATTAACAGCCATTGTTTTAAATGAAACGAGGGGCATGTTTCATCAATATCAATGATGGGATTTCTTGCATCTCCTGGTTTCTGGATTTGATTTGGTAATTGAATCCTTCGAATGAATCATGTGTTGGGCTCTTCTTAGCCATTGTTTTAAATGAATCTTGTTTTTCCATGTAATGGGTAATGTCATGTACAAGGGTTTTTATTTATTTATTAAATTTGTGAATCATATAGTCTGTTTGTGTTGGTTTGAAAGAGGAGGGGTCGAATTTAAAATGAGTATTGAATTCTACGATCATTCTCACTATGCTAAAAAAAAATATCGAAGTGGTATCACTTTGGGGCCTATAAAGGTAAAGGCCTTTTTAGTTTAGTGTCCACTTTTTTCTGATAAAATCCTTGTTACAATATAATCCATTATATATTAATATATGATCTTTTTCAATGGGTTGACTTAAAATCACGTAACATGACTATCTGTCTCTATTTTTTTTCCATCTCATTATATTTTTCTTGCATATATAATTTTGTTAACTTGGAATTTCTTCTAATATTTTGTGGAAATTGGATCCAAAATAAATATCATAAGGCTCTTCATCCTACTTTTTCTCTTCCTTCACCTTCTCCTCCTCTTCATTTTTCTCCTCTTTCTCTTCCGTCTCATCAGTTGATTTGGCCTTAGCATAATAATAATAATAATAATAATAATAAAAGGTCACTTAGGTTATCACCTATATAACTGACGGGCCTTCTTAGTGTAGAGACATGTACGGTGATTTTTGGAGTAAAATCCTCTTTTTTCTATTAAAAAAAAACCCATCACACTTCAGTGACTCCGATTCACTCTCCAGTTAATTTTTAGAGCTACAAGAGTCCTGGCTCCGGGGATTTAGCATTAAAATGTAGACCCTTCCATCATCTGCATCTCACGTTCTTTACTTAAAACTCTTCCCAGTAAGTTCTCGGGTTCTTCTTCTTCTCTCATTTGAAGCCATTGTATTTTTAGCATGAAACAAAAGCACAACAACACATAGTAGCTGCATTCACAAAATAAGAGAAAAATTTATGCTCCTTCCGATCCCATTCTCGGAATGATGCATGCGATGATCTCTCTCTCTCTCTCTCTCTCTCTGTGTGTTAACATTTTCGCTTCGCCAAACGTGCATTTGGATCTCATTTCACCTTCTCTACTCCCCTCTCTCTAACAATGGCTGTTGAGTCTAGATTTGATTTATCACTGTAGATCTATCGTCGCTCTGGCAATCATTTCTTGCTTTCTAAGGTTCAAGTGTTCTTTAGGTTTTGCTGCAGATGATAATTTTTTATGCAATTTGAATCCTAATGACTGTTTACTTCTTTTATCTCTTGGCATAGTCTTAACCAGATTGAATTAATTTTCTTATATGTTTGCTGTTTGTACAGCCTTGTTTTGAATTTGATGGATGTTCTTTTGCCTATTGCTTTTCTTGGGCACTGTTTTCCATGAAAGAATGGGGGGTTTGTCATGAGTAATTTTTCTGTGTGCTAAATATAGGAATTCATTAACCAACAAGAAGGAAGACAAGGATTGTGGCCGGGCCACTTACAGAGAAAAGAAAAGTAAAAGCATAAAGCAAATCATACAAAAGCAGGTAGGGATCACATCACCCTTCTTGAGCAAAAGAAAGGGATCTAACATTTTTTTTTTTTGATGACCTAGGGTATCCCTCACCAGCTCAGCCCCTGGACCTTTGACCTCCGGTCCGGGGGTTACCTGATTCTGACGAGCAAGGAGAATTCCCTAGGGGGTACATACTCTTGAACATAAGAAAGGGGTCTAACATGAATACTGTGATATCCCAAATTACTCTGCAAAGACAACGGGGAAGCTTCATCAGATAAACTTGTACTATTTTGGATTTTGGGACACATCCGTCATTCACCCTAACCAATCCTTCCATCGTGGTTTCAGCAACATCTTCATTTTGTTTGGGACTCCTGGCTTTTGCTCTATCCTTAGCATATGGACCATAAGCATCAAGAGGCAAGCAATAGCTAAAAAGGGTCAAGACTGGGTAAGCTGCTTTAGGCAGGTGGTCTGCGACATTGTAAAACTGTTCTTGTATAGAAGTTGATTTCCCAATGATCAAAAGTAGCCAAGGCCTTCAATAGGGTGTTCCATAGAGGCATGAAGTCCTGGATAGTTTCCTAGCATTCTTCAGATTTTCCACCAGAATCAAACAGTCTCCCTCTAGAATGACTTTCTTAACTTGATTTGTCTGGCAAAGCTAAACCCCTTGCAGTAGGGCCCTGAGTTTTGTCTCAAGTGGGCGGGTGACATCAGTTTTTGCAGTGAAAGCTAGTAGCATCTCTCTTCTTTTGTCCTGAATTATACCGCCTATTCCTGCTGATTGGGTGAATGGGACCATAGACCCATCAAAATTAAGCTTCATGAACCCTTCTCTAGGTGGGCTCCAGTCATCTTTGGGTAGACCTACAGAGATTGCAGCCATAGGAACAAAGTCAGAAACATTCCATTGGAGAAGAGCGATTTTTGCTATTTGAATTACAGTGTATGGATTTATAGGAGCTCATTGGAAAATATGCTCATTCCTCATCTTCCATATATACCATGAAACAATCACACCCAGTATTCTATTCCTTTTTGAAGACCTGCACCAGAACCATTCACTGAAAGAGTTTGTAGTGGGCGGCCTTAGTATAATTCTAGGGAGGAGGCTCCAATGCCAACAACAACAGGGCAGGCTGTGAATAGGTGATCAATGGTTTCATTTTCAGAATTACACAACACTCAAACGGGATCAATTTGGTTAATGAATTTATGGCTGCAGTCTTTGACTAAAATCCTACCTATCAGAATTTTCCAGCAAAACATCTGCATTTTGGAGGGTACTTCCATTTTCCATACCCATTTCCATGGAAAATTTGGGCCATAGTTATTGTCAGCAATATGCTTGTACAGTGCTTTCACCGTGCACATACTAGCCGGTTCATTCCCCGAACACCAAACATCAACTCCCCCTAGAGGAATCTGAAGGATTCTCTCTGCTATCTGGTTGCACCATAAGGACCGTATCAGTGTTTCATTCCATTTCAAATCATTCTCATCCATACTAGTAAGTTCCTCCACCAGTTCAAATGGCTCTAAAGCTGATTGAGATGGATAGAGTTGATTATTATCATTCATCATAGTGGGATTTGGAATCTATTTTTTTGAATGAATCCTCACTCTAGATCCATTGCCTATCACCCATTTCTGATTTTCTAAGATGATATGGCGACTTCTCAGCAAGGCCTTCCAAAAACTTGAATGTGAACTTTTCAATGGGCAGTCTTGAAACTGGCAGTTTCTTAAGTATTTTTGAGAAAGCAAATTAACCCATTGTGCGTCAGGATTTTCTAGAAATCTCTAAACATTATGGGCTTAAATAGCTTTATTTTGAATTTGAATTTCTCTGAGGCTGAGGGCCCCCACGACTAATGGTTTAGTGGACAGATCCCAAGAAATCAGAATTAAACCTCTGTGGCTATGATTTCCGGACCAAAGAAAATTCCTCTAGGCAGCAACAAGGTCTTTTGGAATGTAGAGGACATGGATTGGTGGCCCATCCAAAACATTGGGATGAAAGAAGTGACCAACTGAATGAGAATGCACCTTCCCATGGGTGAAAGGAATTGGCCTTTCCATTTGAAAAATCTAGAATCCATCCTTCCCAAGACTACGGAATTATTACCCTGCCTTCTAGATTTCACTGTGAGGGAGGAGCCTAAATAGAAGATTTCTTCAGTAGACTTATGAATACGCATTTCTTGACAAATATCATCAGAGATAGACTTTGGTGTTCTTATAGAGAAAGTGATCATCGATTTATCCTTGTTGATTTTCTGTCCTGGCTCCTCTTCAAAGGCCCTAAGGGCTGTGCATATCCTCTAAGCGTAGGCCTTTTTAGCATGGGTGAACAAGCGTTGATCATCGGCCAACTGTAACAAGCCCACTCTGTTCCCATTAATGGCTATCTTAGGGTGCATGATCCTGTCCATTTGGCTCTCATGGTTTATGAATCTGTTGAAAGCCTTCCCACAAATAAGATAAAGGTGGGGAGACATTGGGTCCCCTTGCCTCAACCCACGTTTAGGCCTGATGTAATTGGTAAGATCTCCATTCGCTCTCACCCGGAAAGTGACAAAGGACATACAATTCATGATTCTCTCCACAAAAGATCCATGGAAGCCTGGCCTAATCATACAGGTACCTATGAATTCCTATGAAACTGTGTCATAAGCCTTATGAACGTCAAGTTGTATAGCACAAAACTTACGTTTTCTATGTGGTTGAGTAATCATATGAAACATTTCTTTGGCTATGACCACATTATCATTAGCTCTCTCCTCCCAGGCATGAGCGCTCCTTGATTATCAGAGATAAACTTAGATAAGAGCGGCCTTATTCTTCCAACAATGATTTTGGAAATAATTTTGTAATGCACATTACATAAGCTGATGGGTCTATAATCCCTAGTGGTGCTGGCATTTGGCTTTTTTGGAATTAAGGCAATCATGGTCTCATTAGCCTTAGAATCCAAGATGTTATATGAAAAGAAGTCATTCACAAAGGATATAACATCAGATTTAATGTCCTTCCCGAAAGGTCTGGAAAAAATTTGCATTGAACCCATCAAGCCCAAGGGCTTTATCTTTACCAAAGGAGAACACCGCCTTTTTTTTATGTCATCATGGGAAGGAATTATTAGAATGGCTTCATTTTCTTCCTCTGAGATAACCCAAGTTAACATCTAGATAAGGCTAGTAAGTAGATCTTGTAACCTTTGTTTTTATAGTGCTTGATTTCTGTTGGACCGGTCTTAGCTCCCTTGTTTGGGTTTTTCACGTGAGAATTGTGTGTCCTTCTCTTGTGGTGGATTGTTGTTAACTTAGGTTAATTGCTTGCATATAGAAATTTGTGTTGCGACCTTAACCTACATAAGGGTTAGAATCCTTCAGTTAGAGAATGAGTGGTCCTCTCCCTGCGCAGAAGGTTCATCGTAGAGGCTTCTGATAGGTGGGTTCGACTTGGGTTGTGGTTTTTGGGATAAAGTTTGGCCCGGGGTGAATATAAGTTCTTTGGTGGTACCAACATGGGGGCGCCATTAAGAAAGGGAGAGATAAACATAGGACTGTCAGTGGCATTGGTGGTTGGAGTTGATGGCATACCAACCGCCCCTCACTTAGGTCCATTTAAATCCTCTAAATTCGAAGTAACCTCCATGGAGGTACTTGAGTATTCTTGGATTTTGTTGAGTGTGATCTTCAGCGTGGGTGGCACTGCTTGACCTGCAGGTGGGTCATCATCCTCCATCATGAGTGCATCGCATGCCTTATTTCCCTCGGAAATGCCTTCTCTCTCGTTCCTAGCACGCTCACTCGCCAACTCCTCATTTCACTTTGGTACGTTGCGATTTTCTGCCGACTTCCTAATTCCCAACATTTCCACGTCTGCATCATCTTTTGATGAACACTCCATTACGTTATTTTTCGAAGCAAGTTCGCTATGCATTGGTCCTTTCCCTACTATGTCAACCTTGGTAGTAGGAATAGAGAGAGGGATTTTCTTTTGGTGTGGAAGGCTTGCTTGTTCAGGTGCTTTGAGTTGATTCACTGAAGTTTTTGGAGGTTAGGTTATTGGGATTCTGAGTTACTTTCCCTGGCTGGGTTGGCTCAGTCTTTTTCGGAGTTACCCTGTCTTCCAATGCTTTTGTGTAACTGAGATTGTTCCTTCTGCATTTTTTCCCCAAGCTTGATTCACCTTGAAGATTTGTCGTAGTATTCACCTGCTGGCATTTTCTGAGGCACTTTTCATGGAAGCGATTTCTTGGGCCAGGCATTTCTTTGAAGCTCCTTTGGCCATACCCTTGTTGCAGGCCCTTTGTTTTCTCCTTCGCCCTTTTCCTCTGCACGTCTCTATTCTTATAGTGAACTACTTGCCAATCGTTTCCATTTGATTCTGCCCCATCTTCCTTTGTTGTCTCGTCCGGTACTGTACCACCTGGTAATTCTGTTACTACTTCTTTACCTTTGTTAGTGGCAGTACCTACTACATTGCTGATAGCCACCTTACATTGGATGCAATATTATATTCCTAGCCCGGGTTTACCACAATTGCTACACCTCAGTAGGAGGTTTTCATACAAGACTTGTTGTCTCCTTAGTCCTTCTGGTAACTGGAGCACCACTTCATCAATAATTTTCCTGCTCCAGTCGACTTCCACCTGAAGTCAGGCAAAGGTTGCCTTATTTCCTTTCCTTGAGACAACATAACGTCATCTTGCCTGATGTAGTATCCAAAAGGTTTGACTATTCTTTGGAGATGATCATCTGCTCATAGTTCGATCGGCAAACCTGGGAGCTGCACCCAGAAAGGAGATAGAGCTGTAAACGCCTTCATTGGGTTGAAGCTTGCCACCCAGTTTGCTACCTCGATCTTCTGCCCCATGAGCGTCCACAGTGCCCATTTCCGGACTTGCATCATGTTCGACTCAATGGTGAAGTAACATAGATAGAACTGGTTTTGAAGTTCTATTACCTCCAATCCTCCCCCTCCCTACAAACCCCATGGCGTAGGGAGTCGTTGCATTAGTATCTTCACATGCATTTTCCTTCCCACAATCTGACCTATAAGGTTGCACTCTTGTTTCTTCCTGGTCTCATTTGGCTGCTTCTCATCAAAAGTAATGCCCAGTAAAGAACTGTCGAGGGTCATATCTTTATTTGTATATCTGATTCTGGATAGGAAACACCACTCTTCCAAGCCTGTCACCTTGCTTATACCAAGGGCTTCCTTAAAGTTGAGTGGTTGGCTTCCTGCTTGCCAGAGTCAACTTCCATACTATGATTTTCTACAGAAGTTGCCAGAAGTGGTACTTCTGACATGGCGCTGATGGCGGTGATGTTCCACGATCCCCCTCCAAGGTGGGAGCATATATGTCCTTTGATTTTCCCCTCTTGTTGCTGATGCTGTTGCCATTGTCATGAGTATGGTGCATGCTATCAGTGCAATATTGGGGTTGCACTGCATTCAATGAGTTTGGTCATAATTCTGATGGCCAATTTAATTGTGCTGTCTGATATATTAGCCTTAGGTGCCATTTGGAAACTCTAAAAAACATGCTTTTATTTTTATGATTTAGAGCTTATTTACATATTAAAGCATTTGAAAAGCCTCTAATTGTATTTTCTATTTTTAGAGCTTATATGTAGAATTGAACTTTTGCCTCTAGAAAACTAAGCTAATGGGGGATTTTTTTTTTAGCTAAAGTAGATGGAGGTGGACAATGCAAAATCATTAAGTGTTTTGTTAAAAAAAAAAACCTAAAATTTTCAAAATGATGTGAGTGGTGGGTTCTACACTATAATTTTTAAAAGGTGGCCCTGGCCCCTGATTAGCACAATTTGAAAAGGTGGGCCTCAATTATCTCATGAAATAAGAGCCCCTTTTTTTTTTATTAAAAAAAACCAAACAGATTAATTGTAAACAGAACTTAAAAGCTTTCATTTTAGACCTGAATCTAATTGGCTCTTATTAATTAGAATAGACTTTCCAAACGCCTCCTCTGTGTTCTGAAACTTGAAATGATCATAGCATGACTAGTCCCATTTTAGCTTTTGGTTTTGTTTGTTGGCTTGTTTGAGGATACAGCCTCCAGTTGTTTGCGTTTATAATTCAAGCTTCTGTACAAGGTCCTAGTAATAGTTAGGCACTATTTAGCTGATGATGTTTAGGAATAAGTTTCAGGTGTACAATTAAAGCCCTTAATTAATGGGTTTTTTTTTTTTTGGTAATTTTTACAGTGACATTGGGGAATACAAAATGGCCTTTATCTTTCCAGAAGCTCTTTTGGTTTTTTTTTTTTTTTTTTTTTCTGAGCACAATGATATGCAGTTCTCTGCAGAGTATCTTGGAGAAAGTTACTTGTGAAATAAACAAGAAAAAGAGCTGCAGCGATACATTGTGGTTGAAGCTGTGTACCAGGTACATGATGGTTACTTTGTCACTCTAAATAGGTTATTCTTCTATTTCTCATATTTGTGCTGTGGAAATTGGCTACTTAGCTCAGTCCTAGATATCAGAGTTTTTCTAAACCAGTAGGTTAATCAAACTTGGCTAGTTGATGGTCAAATATACCATGAAAACCGGTGGATCAGTAAATTGTTTTTAATTACAAATTTATACATTCATATTATTTAAATTATATAAAAGTATGTAAAAATGTCTACTAAAAATCAACAATATATTTTTTGACATATTTACCATAAAATTAATATTTGTTGTAATTTCAATTTTCAGTTGTTATTAACTATATTTTAAACTTATGAGTCACACTATGAAGTTATGGGAGAGAATAATAGAGCAAAGACTAAGAAAAAAGACTAAGATTTCGGAAAATCAATTTGGTTTTATGCTAGGGAGATCAACTATGGAAGCTATCTTTTCACTTAAGCAATTAATGGAAAAATACCGAGCAAAGAGGAAAAATCTACATATGGTCTTTATCGATTTGGAAAAAGCCTATGATAGGGTACCGAGGAATTTAATTTGGTGGGTCTTAAAGAAAAAGAATGTCCTAAGAGGTTACATTGAAATTTTAAAGGATATGTACGAAGGTGCAATAACAAATGTGAAAACCACATGTGGAGAAACGGGCGGATTTCCCGTGACTATAGGCTTACATTAGGGATCATCCTTAAGCCCTTATCTCTTTGTATTAATTATGGATGAGTTAACTGTGCATATTCAAGAAGAAGTACTATGGTGTATGTTGTTCGCAGATGATATAGTATTGGTGGATGAATCAAGAGAGGGTGTAAATGCAAAGCTTGAGAGATGGCGGAGGGCATTAGAATCTAGAGGCTTTAAAATAAGTCGTACAAAGACAGAATATATGGATTGCAATTTCAGTGGACATATATAAAGTGTTGAAACTACTGTCAAAATTGAAACCCATGAGATACCACGTAAAGATTCTTTTCGGTACCTAGGCTCGATGATTAATAAGGATGGGGAGATTGACGAAGATGTGGAGCATATGATAAGAGCTGGATGGCTGAAGTGGAGACTACCTTCGGGAGTACTTTGTGATAGACAAATGCCAATAAAATTGAAGGGAAAATTTTACAGGACAGTGGTTAGACCAGCTATGACATATGGAGCAGAATGTTGGCCAATTAAGAAGACACATATTCATAAGATGGATGTAGCGGAAATGAGAATGCTTAGGTGGATGTGTGGTAAAACTAGGAAAGATAAAATTAGAAATGAGCGCTTTCGAGAACATTTAGGGGTAGCACCAATAGGAGATAAGATTAGAGAAGCTCGTTTAAGATGGTTTGGGCATGTTGAGCGTAGGCCAGTAATGGCACCGGTGAGAAAAAGTTTGGATATACAGGTGGAGGGTCCATCAAGAGGTAGGGGTAGGCCGAAGAAAACATGGATGGAAGTCATTAATTCAGATTTGAAGAAGTTGCACTTATCGAAAGATTTAGCTCAAAATAGAACGGAATGGAGAAATAGAATTCATGTAGCCGACCCCAACATGGTTGGGATAAGGCTTTGATGATGATGATGATGATGATTAACTATATTTTAACTTTACCATTCTATAGATATGAGGGCTTTTTTATAGTTCCTTTTTGTTGTTTTAATATGTTAGGATGAAATTGTTCTTTAGTGGACCCTGTCAACTCAGCCAAACCAGGATGAAAATGTCCTAAGTTGACCATGTCAACTTGGCCAACCAGGATGAGTCATGCCAAGTCACTAGTTAACTATGTTAATCTATTGAGATTTGTCCAAACTGAGTTCAACCCTAGCTAGTCAGCTGGTGTCTGATTGACTTGGGTAGGTTCCCAGTGGATTCACCTGGTTGGAAAACTATGCTATTTTCTGATAGATAAAAATGTATCGTCTTTCCAAATTAGAGCCCATCATATTACTAGGCTGGATTTTTGAAGCATGGACCCCCTTGTACATACTGCAGTCTTGAGTACACTTTGAATATCCTTGAATTTGAGATGATATACATCCTATCCAAAGCAGTATATCAATTATGTTAAAGTCTTCTACGTATGCTATGAAAATGTTTACCTGCCCAAAAGATTGGTTGTTACTTCTGTAAGATGAACATGTCATTTGTGTTTGAATAATTACTAATAAAAAAGTTGTCTTCGGATGATGCAGAATTCTGGTCAAATTGCTCCATTAGATGTGATTATTAGATTGGGAGGGAAGGATTGTTTCCGAGTTGTGTTGGATGAAAGCAACTCATTTGGTGTGCTTGGCAGTTCTGGAAGAAAGTCTTTCAGAACATTTTGGGGTTCTGATATCTTGAGAATACTTTTCTATATTTTATAAGCTGTTCTCTCTTCACATTTGTAGTTGGTTGTATCTGTTTTGTCAATGCAAATCAAAAAGATTTTCATTATAACTGCTGCTATGGACCATGCACGTGCTACAGTTGGAGGATTTTGAACTGAAAGTGCTAAGAGTTGTTGATCACCTAGTATGGACAGAATCAAGTATAGTGAATAGAAAAACTGGTCATATGTTGCAAGCGATTCTAGTAACAAGAAAAACTGGCCAGCTGTTAACGGGAAAAATTATGTTACTCGAACTGAGTCGTCATAACTCATATTCAACTGATATCAGAGTCTAACATGTGGTTTTAGAACTTGGCCGAGTCCGAGTCGAGTTGGACTTTGAGTCCCCTTTGTAAAAGTGTTGCCGAGTCCCATTGCGACTCATCTGACACTATATTGACTGATTATAAATGGCTTCTTTGCATGGTTATGGGGCCTTGGGGATGACTTCATCCAACTCAACCAAGTTGCATGCACTCTGCTGCCTTGGCTCTGCATGAGGTGGACCAAGGCAAACAAACTAAACCAGCCCCGCCCCGCCCCTGCACACAAAACACAACACCACCACCCACCCACCCACCCCTCAACCCCCAAAACCCCACCAACACCATACCACCCTAATTACGAATTTTGGAACCTTGTGTGATATGCTAAATGTTAAAGTATGTTATTTAACACTTTGGTTAAAGATTTCATTTTTTTTTCAGTCTTTAACATGTTCTTTGTTCTTTGTGTTTTGTTTTTTTTTCAGCCTCAGTAGTGTAGGATATGTATTTTCTGCGTCATTGCCTCCTTATCTTGCAAGAGTTGCAATTACTGCAATTGATGTCTTGGAGGAACATCCTAGTCTGCTCACCAAGTTAAAGGAAAATGTTGCTCCTCCGTGGAAGGGTTTTCTCTATTGCCTTTGAAGTTGTATGTGGGAGGATATATACTGATTAGCATTAATCTGTTATTATAAAGTGATGCCCGAGAGTAGAACAACTCTTCTTAGATTGCTAGGAAGCACGGACATGCGCCTAGGGTCCCCGTGTCCTTGTCGAACATGGACACAGCTGGACATGTGTCCGATACGCCAACAAACATGTTTGCTATTTTTTTTAATTTTTTAAATTTGGACACGGCGGGGACACTGTGGGGACATGGCAGGACACGACGGGGTTATTTTAACTTTTTAAATCTTTATTTTTTTCTTTTTTTCTTTTTTTTTATCATTGAGTGTGACCAAAGCATGTTATCAAAAACAAAGAACAAAAAGAGTATTAAATGAAGTTTTAAAAGTTCATACGTAATTCAAGAACAATTTCAGACTAAAAATGAAAATTTCAAAACAATCTCTGTTTTTTTTTTTTTTTGACTACCCTTTGTTCTAACTCTTTTTTTTTTCTTTTTTGCTAGTCTCATCTTTTTTTACCTTTCCAATATTAGTTATGTTTTTCTTTTTTTATTAATTGTGACATTATGCTTAATTTGGCTAAAAATATAACTATTCTTTAATTTTTGGATTATATATAAAATATATATTTATTATTTGCTGTGTCCTAGCCTGTCCGTATCTTACTTTTTAAGGATTTGCCGTATCGTTGTGTCCGTGTCATTTCGTATGCGTGTCCCGTGTCCATATCTGTGCTTCTTAGCTAGATTGTACCATTCATAATTTGTAAGGATTTTTGTATTTGGCAAAATTCATGTCTTGGGCAAAACTTGAGTCCATTGATTTGTATTTCATATTCTTAAGTATGGACTGTTGAGTGCGTAGCAAGAAGTGTTGAATTGAGGAAAATCAGAAACATTGCACGTGCTCGAGCGGCCTAGATAGAGATGACTGTGCTTAAGCCCAGGAGGAATGCGCTCAAGCCTGATAAGACGGATAACAAATAACTGGATGTGCGTAGCACCCGCTTGAGTGGACACTTACTCGCGCTCGAGCGCGCATGATGCTAAAGCCCACCAACCTGTATGGATTTGTTTCCTATTTGTACTAGAACTGCTTGTTTCACTTAAATTTGCTTGTTAACCATAAGACACGAATTATAGGCTATAAATCCCAGGCATTCTAAATCTTACAATTGGTATCAAACTGGGTCACACTAAATTACTGTGTATTGATCTAAGGGATTTTCTAGAATGTAATTCAACAATTAAGAAGGCTCTTCTACTGTGAAACCTCCTTTAGTGTTAATTATGCTAATTGGAAAGCACGTATAATAGTCTTTTTGAGATCAGTAGATGAAGGAGTTTGGAGAATAGTGCTGACTGGATATTTCTTCCCCACTATTACTGTTGATGGATAAACTATTAAAAAACTAACGGCTTCATGGTCCAAAAAGGAAACCTATGCTTGCAACCATAACAATAGGGCAATGAATGCAATTTACAATGAGTATCAATGTTTGAATTTCATAGGATCTCCACTTATAAGAATGCGAAAAAAGCATGGGACATCCTTCAAACAGTTCATGAGGGTACCGAAAGTGAAAGAAGTTAAGATGCAAAGCTGATCTACTTTTGAACCGCTGAGGATGAGTGATGAGGAGAGGTTTGATGACTTTTATTCTAAGCTGAGTAATATAGTTAATTCAAGTCACAACCAAGGGGAATCAATTCTTGAAGAGAAGGTTGTGAAAAAGATCATTAGGTCTCTCCCAATTAGTTTCAATCTCAAGGTTATTGCAATTGTTGAAGTGCAACTATCTTTTGAGTTTGTGCAACAGTTTAACAAGTTAATGACAGAGAAGAATACTGCTTTTAAACTGGGTGCAATAGGAAAGACTAGCTCCTCAAAGAGAGTTAAGTGATTTGAATGTCAAGGTTATGGGCATATAGCTAATGATTGTGCTGATAAGAAGAAGAAGCCCATAGTTAACAGTGGTAAAGCTTTGAACATCACTTGGGATGTTGATGAATCTGCTGATGAGGAAGAATCCCTTGAACTTGAACCTGATCATCTGAAAAGGGGAAAGAAAAGTTTATTGCTTTCATGGCTACATCTTCACCATCTAATGCTGATTCTGATGATAATAATGGTGACAAACAAGTGTCTTATAAGAATGTTGATTGATAAGCATGGTATAAATTCTTGTCTGGAGAGAGTAAGAAACTAGGGTTGCATGCTGCAAAACTTGTGAAGCACGTTGAAGATGTTGAAGTTGAAGTTCTACCTGTTAAGAAGAATCTAGATTCAGTACATGCACAGATCATCCTTGTTGAAGGACATAAAGGTTCTTTGCTTGAAAGCTTGACTTCTGAAAAATAGAGAACGAATCTTTAAGAACAAGGGTATTGAACAATTGGGTTAGGATTGATGATGTGAATGTCAAGTTGAAGATGGCATTGGCAAAGCTGGATGCTCCCAATTCTACACGTGCTAGTTCAACTGCACTTGACCACATCCTGAATGTTCAGAAGCTACATATTGACAAGACTAGTCTTAGATACACTAATGGTGCTTCAACATCAAAAGCTACAGGTAACACTATCTTTGTTAAAAGCAATGTACATGCTTCCACTACATAGAGAAAACATGTTGATTGTGGATCAAAGAGTGAGTCTAATCCTAAATCTGCACGAGCACTCACATGTTACCGTTGTGAAATACGAGGACACATCCGTCCCCATTGCAACAAGCAGAAAGTTATGTTTAAAAGTAAGCAATGGAGGACTTAATTTTCTGCACCCACACCAAGTACACTTTGGGTTAAGAAGGAAGACTTACCATCTATTTTGATTCACACTATACTGAAATTCTTTAATTCATAAGTGTGGTACCAAAATTCATTAGCCCCTAATCAAGAAAACCAAGCTTCAAACCCCAGTGCTGTTATGATATATCATTGAGGGGGAGTCACAATTGAGGAGGAGCTACTGCTGGATCCTAGGTGTTGCATGATGACACGGCAAGTTTGTCAATTATGAACAAAAGGGGGGAGATTGAGGTATTAAGAGAGAGTTTTGAAGATTGAAGATTCAAGGAGTTGAAGATGTACTCTGATAGTATAGTTTTTCAATTGGTTGCAGAGTTGGTGGTACTTTTTTTTTTTTTTGCAATTTCAATTTACTCAATGTATTTTGGATTTTTTTTTTTGGTTAGATTGGTTGTATAGGATGTTTTGTCCATGAATTGTCAAAGGGGGGGATTGTAAGGAATTTTGTATTTGGCTAAATTCATGTTTTGCACAAAACTTGAGTCCATTAATCTGTATTTCATATTTTTAAGTATAGATTGTTGAACGCGTCGTAAGAAGTGCTGAATTGAAGAAAATTAGAAACATTGCACCCGCTCGTTCTCGAGCGGGCATGCTCATGTTCTTGAGTGGGCTAGACATAGATGACTGTGCTCAATCCCAGGAAGAACGTGCTCAAGCTTGACAAGACGGATACCAAATAATTGGATGTGGGCGCTTACTCACGCTCGAGCGTGTATGCAGTAGAAGCCTATCAACGTGCACAGGTTTGTTTCCTATTTGTGCCAAAACTATTTGTTTCACTTAGATTTGCTTTCTAACCCTAAGGTATGAATTATGGGTTGTAAAAAGAGGGTTCCTCTCAACCCTAAGTACAACACAACACATAGGGTCTCCAAGTTTTGAATTGTGATTGTTATTGGAGAGATTATCTAGAATTTCCACAAGATATTCGGCTGAAGGCTTCAAGTTTTAAAGTTGATGCTTCTACTTCTTCGTAGGAGATTTGTTGCTTCTACATCCTTGTAGAATATTGCTCTCTTGTTAAAGAAATTCATTCGTTATGGAGATCAAAGCATTAATAGCGGGGCACCGAGGGATTGCATGTTGTGGAGATCTATAAAAAACAATTACAACGCCTTGTGTCGAGGGACTGATTGTAGGGTTGTAAGTATATCTTGTACTATGAAAGTTAGTGATTGATTTTGTTCACTTTGGACTTGTGATATTTTTCTGTTTGCATTTCCACGTTAAATTGTGTGTTGTCTTCTTTATGTGATTGATTGTTTTTATTTTTCCACTATATAGAAGTAGTAATCGAATTACAATCTATAATAAATTCCGGGCATTCTAAATCTTACATTATTCAACTCACCTTTTCCATTCCAGTGGCTTTGATACAATATTTCAGATTCCTACAAATGTAATTTTGAAAATATTTTCAGTGCTTAAATTTGTGCCAATTGATTACTAAACCATATCACTCAGCGTATTTTGCAATTTAGCTCAACTTTATCCAAGTATATATCCTCACTGTGGCGCATACAAGTTCAAACTCTGAAGTAACAAAGTTCGAGCTCTACACATGCCGAGGAATTTTCACGTGAGCTATGCGCAAAGAGCTTAGGCGTACACAGCCCACCTGGAAGACCTATGATCAGTATGAGTGGGACACAGACTACCACCCCTATGAATGTCACTGATGAACTGATCCAGTTGGGATTGACTGTTGGATTGAAAAAATAAAAAAAATAAAAAAATGATGCAGTTTGAAACCGCTAAATTTCAGGGCGGTTGATCAAGGGGTGAGGATGATTTCCATGCAGTGGTTCACATCCAGATCTTTCAATCCCCACATTCTCATGATTTGACATGTGTCCTCATTCCTCAACCATTCTTCTGGTTGTAGCTATCCCTCCTTGGCTATAGTTTCTACATCTTGATTAAGATAAGGAATCCCATAAATCTGTAATCTCCGTGTGAAGTCAGCCAGAGAGGCGGATTTCAAAGGAAGAAATTATTTGATGGTACCATGAAGTGATTTGTCTTTTGCATTTAGAATGCATTACCTGTTGATAATCTCTCTGCTCTCTCTTTCATCTGTCTTCAGCACTCCGTGGGAGACATAAATGATTGACTCTGATAGCATGCATTTTATTGCATATTGGACTGCCTGCTGGTCCAATGCTTATGCATCTTTGTATAAGTTATTCTTCTATTCAGAAGTGTGTATTAGTTGGAGAGGATACTTGGCCTATATCTCACGTGCTTTGTTGAGGGATGCATACTTCCGTATGTTAGAAATTCCTAATGAAATATTTCATTGATGTGTACTTTTGGTACTTAATCTGTTAACTCTTTCTCACCACCAAGTGTCTTATGTTCAAATTCACACGCTGTACCTAGAGATAGTGGAACTGATCTTTGAGCCAACTCCAAGTTGATGGGACAAGTTCAAGATCTTTTGACCATCTGGGTAACTGAATCCACTATTTGGTGGCTTCTATGATTCTATCTCACATTGATTTTGTTGTTTTAGATGTTATGTTTGTCTATTATTGGTTCCCCCATCTTATAACAGAATCTAGGACCGAACTTGCAGTTTCATCAGGCAACTTCACAACCCTCCATGCCATCTTTTCTGTTGCATATATTCAACTTATTCTCCAATGTTGTTATTTTGCACCATATCTTGATTTGTAAAGCATACTATATTACATACTCTATAATCTGATTGACTGGTTTACATTCTATTTGGGCAGAGTCCATTCCATTCTTAAAGATATATACTTTATGGAAAATTCTGTTTAGGTTTATCAGATATACCTGGCCTTTCAGTTACAAGCAATCCATTATCACCAATTGTGTTTCTGAAACTGAGGAACTCTACTAGTTCCTTTGAGAAGGATCTAAAGCTGCTAGAAGATACTGTTAACCTTGTAAAATGACAATGTCTTTGTTCTCTTTATGTAGATATTGAGATTTCAGCGTCTCAAAGTTATCTTTTTTTTAACAATTCAACCCCCTCCTCCCGCTCACAGGTGTTAAAGGACTATTCTGTGCTTGTGGGTTCTTCCAAAAGGTCTACTCTTGATAAGTGCAGTCTGCTGGCAGGCATTCAGATGTTTGTTTTGTTAGAATTATTGGGCTTAGGTGTGGCCCAATGACCACATGCCCATGTGGGTCTCCACTTTAGAAGACCACTATTCATTGGGTCTACTGTATTGGTAAGTCTCTAATGTGAAACGGAATGGAGACGCGGGGCGAGTAAGGTGGAAGATGGAAATAGAGGGGAAAATTGGGCTCTCACCAAACTCCAGTCACAGGAGACGCTAGAAATTGGGCTCTCACCAAACTCCAATTGTAGGAGGCGTTTGAGATTTTGAGGAGAATTCAAAGAAACTTGAGGAAGCTCCCAAACTTTTCATTAATCATTCATAACTACTCAGCCAAAGAGGCTTTACAATACTTAAATAGATAAAAGACTAACCCTAACACTAATCTAGACCATCCAATCACATTGATGGCCGAGATTAAAACATCATTAAAACATTTTATTAAAACAACTTAAAACAAATAAAACTCTAAATAAATTAGGATAGGTGGGCTAGGCCCAAAGACGGGTTGACCCATGGGGGACCTTGGGTTTGTCCTGCATCAATTCTCCTTTGCTTGCAGAAAACTCGACCTCGAGTTTTAGTAGAAGCCCTCCAGGGTCAAATATCGAGTGAATAAATTTTCGATGTGCTTCTTGATCTTCAACCTCTTGGCATGCTTTGGATGCTATAATCAATCTTTGCATCTAGATAGAAAGGGACTGGAGGTATGATTTCTACTGATGTTTGACTGCAACATTGATGTGTGATTTGACCGTTAGATGTAGCAATTGTTGGTGTTGGAGTAGTAGATCATGGTCTTTTATTGTCAACAGGCTATCCCCAAAAATGAAATCAATGTGAGGGATATCAATGAGTTGCACTACTTTTTCAACACTGGCCCTCTCTTCGGTGGAGACAGGCTTTTCTGAATGTGATTTTACATTCATTTCCATTAGATTTTTAGGTTGATTGCTAACCATATTCAAATCTTCAAATGCACTTATTGCTAGCATTTGTTGATCATCATTTTCAACCGTCAAAACAACAACCTGTTCGAGTGATGATGTATTTTGCTTTTCAAGAAGTGGACTTAGGATCAAATCTACGAGATGATGAGACTCCTTGTTGTTTTCTTCACTATGTATTTCTTCTTTTTCCCCCTGCACTGAATTGATGGTGGAATAATTTGTTTCCTGCTTTTGTCCCTCTAGATCAACTTTGACAGCTTCCACAACGGGTTCAACAAGAACTTTGTTGGTTTGTGGAGATTTTTCTCTTCGCATTTTTGCTATTGAAGACGATAACAATTTATCAAACGTTCGACACGGATTGCTTCTTGAAATGCTTCATATATGATCATGCAAGTTCTCATATTTTGCTGAATGCTTGGTTTCAAACCTCTAACAAAGATAGTGCAATAGTGTTTATCACTTTCATCTAGTCTACATAATACGTGTAACGTAGCCTTTCAAATTCAGCATCATAATCAAGAACTGCTAGCTTGCCTTGTCTCAAATTCAAAAATTGATCAAAGTAGACTTTATTATCAACATACCATTGTCCATACTTAAGTGAATATATCACTCCAAGCATAGCACGATACAATTGCAATGATAGCTCTTCCTCCGATTCTATATGGAATACTTCCAAAATAATGTACTTTTTTTTTTGAAAAAAAATAAATCAATCTGACCTGTTGTATAGATCTCTTCAAAACAAGCGCACAACATCAAACCGAGTTGAAATCGGAGTTCAGATGGTGGAGATCTTGCAATTTTGAAGATAGATGGTTGAAATTGAATTGATGACGGGCACTTGATTGATGAGATCTGCCTCAATACCTACACCATAGTGTAAATCTTGTCACCACGAGCATGCAGGATCAAACGGATCTAAAATTGGAGTCTAGATGGTGGAGATCTTGCAAAATCAAGTTTCGTCCCTCGATATGGTCAAAACTGCTATTGGACTCTGCTGCTGACGTTATGCTAATGTCACAGGTTGTTGTAGGCTACTGAAGTGGGTTGCTTAAATAGTTCAAGTCAGACCTGAAACTGAACTGCTGGATTTCTGAAAGGGTTGGGTCCACCCGACCTGGGCTGTATCTAAATGACCCAAGTTCTTTCTTTTTTTTTAACTTGGGGCTCAGGCCCAAAAGAAATAGAAGAGGTCAAAGGACCTGTTCTCTCTTTAGCCTCTACGTCGATGAGATCAAATGAGGGCAATGGAGCTCGGCGTTGATGAAGTTGGCGACGGTCAACTGTGGCAATGACGGCGGAGGTTGTCTTCTCTGGTTCTAGCGAGTGGACAGCAAAGATCTACACAACAAATCCTCTTCCTCGGCGAGATCTATGCAAACCCAGGCTGCGGTCTCGTTTTCTTTGATGTAAACGATGTTGCTGCAACGACTCCACGACACGGTACCTGGTATTCGCTTATCTCTCTCGTCCTCTTTTCTTCCCTTTCTTCTTCTTCTTCTTTGGGTGTTCTGGTTCGGTGAAGGTAGATCGATGGATCGGGCGTTGAGGGAATAGGGTTTTGGTGTTGGATTAGGCCGCGGGTTGTGGGGATTTGGTGAATGGGGTTTTAGTTTGGGGATTAAGGTGGTTTGGGGTTTTGACGAGGATGAGGATGGTTGTCAAGTTATGAGGGTTGTGATGGGGTTTCTTGGGTGTCGGGATTGGGGCAAATGGGTTCTTGAGTTGTCTGAGGGTGATGTTGGCTAGGGTTGGGTTTGGCAGTATTAGATTGGGTGGGAGTGATTGGAGCTGGGGCCTTCGGGGTTTAGATGTTAGGGCTTTGGTAGATTTGGGGTTCTGGAGATCTAAGGTATAAGAATGGGTGCGTTGGGGTTTTGGATGATTTGGGTGTTCGGTTTTGGTAAGCACATGGATCCCTTGACTAGCGAAGTATCTGGTGATGGGATGTAAAGATAAATATTTGAGTCTTGTGGTGATGATCGGCCATTATGGGCTGATATTTGGTGACGACGATGAAGGTCGTGTAGGCGATGAATGTCGGCTATTATCTGAGGGCGTCGAGATTGCTGAAACTTGAACCTGGGATAGATCGCTCTTCAGCTTTGATACCAAATAATGCGAAATGGAATGGAGACGCGGGGCAAGTAAGGTGAAAGATGAAAATAGAGGGGAAAATTAGGCTCTTACCAAACTCTAGTTACAGGAGGCATTAGAAATTGGGCTCCCACCAAACTCTAATTGCAGGAGGCGTTTGAGATTTCGGGGAGAACTCAAAGAAACTTGAGGAAGCTCCCAAACTTTTTATTAATCATTCATAACTACTCAGCCAAAGAGACTTTACAATGCTTAAATAGATAAAAGACTAACCCTAACACTAATCTAAACCATCCAATCACATTGATGGCCGAGATTAAAACATCATTAAAACTTCTTATTAAAACAATTTAAAACAAATAAAATCCTAAATAAACTAGGATAGGTGGGCTAGGCCCAAAGACGGGTTGACCCAGAGGGGACCATAGGTCTGTCCTGCATCAGTCTCCTTATGGAGATATCTTTGGTGTTTAGAAAAAGTTGCTAACCTAATAGAGTTTATTATGCTAAGAGACATTTAAATCCTTATTAAATTAAGACTCCGTGATGGGAAGGGAGTTATTTAGGAACACCTATATAATGGGTTTAGGGGTTGAAGCAGCGCAGGAGAAGAAGATTAGCCAACGGGCTAATCTCCAAGCCAAAAGGCTTAGGGATAAATTGTCTAGGTGCCTCACCAAAGACAAATAAACTCTCTCAACTGAGAACCAATTCCAAAGCTTTATTCAATATGAAAGTCTTATCCCATCAAGAGATTACATCTATATTTATAACCAAGATATTACCTAATAAAGGAAACAACTATTTCTAATCAAATAAAAAGTCCTAAATCAAATACAACTGGACTTGCCAAATATTAATAAAACAACTAAAGCAACTACTAATAATATAATATACTCTAATCTACTGTGCTTTATTGGTCATAGGTCCAATAGCTGGCCAATCATGAATCTGGCCTGCATCAGTTCTCCCCGGCTTGGAGGAGAACTCGTCCTCGAGTTCTGCAAATATCCACCGGGGTCGAAAGTCATTCGAACAAACTTTTGTTTTATCTTCAGATCCATATTTTCATGACATGGCTTGAAAGCTTGTTGCAGTCTTTTCCTCCATGTAATAGTAGATCGGAATGTTTTCGACTGTGGGTCTTTGCATGAATCTTGGATGTGTGAACAAACTAGTAAATGCTGCAAGTGTTGACAGTCAGATAGCCATATGTGATCTCTAAAGATGAAGTCAATGTGGGAAACTTTTATAACATGAACTACTTGTGAGATAACTAGAACAGGGAATTTCACTGTTGGTGTCCTAATTGGATTTTCTGGAAAAGGCAGAACAATCAATTCTCTTAGATGTTCAATGTCAGCTTGATGTACTTTTTGCTTCGCACTTGAAGTTGCAATAAGATCTTCCTTTCCATGAATGGGCTTTTCAACATCATCGTTGGAATTTGTTTCTTCCCTGTGTTCATCTTGTGACTCTTCAATTGATGGTGATGAGGTAGATGAAGATGTTGTTGATTGTAATGGAACAAGGTCAACATATTGTCCTTTCCAATAGAAAGAATAAATATTCTTCTCTTTGTCATATTGCACTTTTCGATTAAGAAGCCATGGTTGTCCCAAAAGAATATGAGTGATATTCATGGGAATTACATCACACCAAATTTTATCTTCATATACACCAATCTTGAAAGATACTAAACATCTGTGAGTTACAGTAATGACAGAAGCATTAGACCATGTAACTTCGTAAGGGATTGGAAGAGTCTCTGTAGGCTAATTGAGTTTGTCAATAACATATTGTGCTACAAAACTGATAGTACTATCATGATCAATAACTAGATTAGTTAATCGATCTTCACACCTTACGCGCGTTCGGAATACTATAGTCTGTTTCCACTCTTTGTCTTTCTTTTCATTGGTGGTGAGAAGTCTGCAAATGACAAGGGTGTGAGTATCTTTACCTTCAAATTTTGTTCCCATCAGATGATCTTTCGTTCGTTGTGGAGAATGTTCTTGCTTAGGCTTGACTTGTTGCAGGTGGGACCATTGAAGCATGTGCTCAATATGAATTGCTTCTTTGTATGCTTCATGAACACTGTGACATGGTTTCATCTTCTTAAGAATGTCTGGCTTTAAACCTCTGATAAAGCGAGTTATATCATGCAGCTCATTCTGTTCCAAGCCACAAACTTGGTGCAGTCTCGAAAATTGATTTAAATATTCATAAATTGTCTAATTTGCCTGTCTGAGATTGAGGAACTGTTCAAAGTAAACCTTATTTGCAAAATACCAATCTCCATATTTATACTCATATAACATGCTTTGAACTTCATCAGATGGTCCAAAGATTTGCATATTGACTTTACTGTAAGAAATTCAAAATCTTCTGAATGCTCAAAATTAACTAACCTGATGGCTTGATCTAGTTGACAAAAAGACGCAAGTGAAGATAGAGCGTGAATCAGACTAAAATATTATCTCTTGAGAAGCAATGGCTAAGATCAATCAATCCAAAAAGAATGGATTATTTTTTGCTGGGCCCACATATATATATTTTGTACTGTTGTGGATCTGAACTTGGGTTGGGTTAGACCCAAACTTGAGACCAACTTGATATGGGCTTAAAGTAGACTCAGGTCAAGTGGGACCTGAACTCAACCCACAACAGGAAATGTTCAATACAAGAGCCCTTGAGATGCCAATGAGCTGGGTCGGAATCTGACCTGTATACAAGAGCCCTTGAGATGTCAATGAGCTGGGTCGGAATCTAACCTGTACTAAAGCCTAGAAGAGGAGTCGGGCTGTTATCACGCACGTGACACACACGTGACTTGAGAAGGACCCGTGAAGAAGTAAAAGGGGTTCGACGCCCTCTCTTTCTTGAAGCCTATCTGCACGTCGCGGCTGCTGTTGCTGTAACGAGAGGAGAACAGCAGGGGTTTTCGAAACCCTTGCTTCGTCGACTGCTGTGATGCTTCAAACGGCACAGGAATAGAGGAGGCGGGGGCAGAGGAGGTGGACGACGACGATGCCGACGATGATGACCAAGTGCGGTCCGCGTTGTAGTGGAGCGACGAGATCTAGGTACGCCCGATGTCTCTACTTCGCTGCTCTCTTGTCTGTTGCGTTTCTTTCGCGTCCGTCTTCTCTCTCTCTCTCTTTTTCTTTTCTTGGTTTGGGGTTTTGCTGAGCAGAGAGGATCGGAGGCTGGGATGGTGGTGGGTTGGCTGGGATGGTGGTGGGTTGGTTACAGCAGTGTTGGAGATGGCGTTTGGTTTCAGTGGAAAGGGATATGGTCGAAAGTGGTCTCGTGAAGGGGTTGGGCTTGGTTTAGGGTTTAGGGTGTGCGGTGGGTTATGGAAGGGGTCTGTGGAGGGTATGGAGTGCGGTGGTGATGCGGGAGAGGGCGAGGGTTTTCGGTATTGCTGTGGTGGGTGGAAAGGGTTGGGGATTTCGGGATGAGGGGATCTGGGTTACTGGTTTAGGGGTTTGGTTGGGGCGATGGAGAGTTTTCCGGTGGGCTGCGGGGTTGGATCGGGTCGGAGATGGATTGGGTGGGCGCCGGAAAGGGGATGGAGTCTGGATTGGTTGCCGGTGAGGGTTCCAGAGAGTTGACAGGGGGGGTTTGGGGACTCGAGGGTGAGGTCGGTGGCAGTGGAGGAGATGGAGATGGAGATGGGTGTCAGTGGAAGGGGGGGTATCGGTAGGTTTGGAGAAGTTGGGTTGTGGGAAGGTGAGGGAGATGGTGGGAGGGGTACTCACGACAGAGGAAGATGATGAACGAAGACTTGAACCAAACGAACGGTTACCTCGAATCGGCGATCAGACGGCGGTCCGATATTGGATCTTCGGCTTTGATACCAATTGAAGCAGCGCAGGGGAAGAAGATTAGCCAACGGGCTAATTTTCAAGCTAAAAGGCTTAGGGATAAATTGTCTAGGTGCCTCACCAAAGACAAATAAACTCTTTCAACTGAGAACCAATTCCAAAGCTTTATTCAATATGAAAGTCTTATCCCATCAAGAGATTATATCTATATTTATAACCAAGATATTACCTAATAAAGGAAACAACTATTTCAAATCAAATAAGAAGTCCTAAATCAAATACAACTGGACTTGCCAAATATTAATAAAACAACTAAAGCAACTACTAATAATATAATCTACTCTAATCTACTGTGCTTTATTAGTCATAGGTTCAATAGCTGGCCAATCATGAATCTGGCCTGCATCAGGGGTTATAGATCCTCTCTACACCAATACATTGCTTTTCTCATCTGGATCAAGTAGGAAGGCCGTAGTGGAGTACTGTAGTAAATCCCCGATCAAAGGTAGCAGTTCAAGTGAATGCAATGGAGTTAGGTACACATTTAATTTTATATTTATGTTGTGTTGTTTAAATCAATCCTATATTTTTGTTGATCAGATTATAGATATGTTAGTCAGAGACTAACATGTTTTTGCGAGCCATTTGGAGTCTGATCTGCTGAAGGCAATCCGAGGCTTTGAAGAGAGTAGCAGCATACGTGCTATTGAATCATGCCTGATCTTTCCCTCTGCTAGCAAAGATATAGTGACCAGGGCACATACTGCATGATTTGTACCCTTTTTAACACCAACATGATACTCTTTAGAATTTGGCATGTAAATAGGTGTGAACTCTTTTCCTCTTCACTTTACTGCTGAATGGTTGAGGGTTTCCTTGGATGATTGTTTGGATGCTAAGTTGAAAGTAAAGATTGTGTACAATGACCCCTTGTCAAGTTTATGTTTGATTTTATCTATTTATTTATTTTTATTTTTATTTTTATTTTTATTTATATTTTTTTCACTTTTCAGTCCTACGGCATTTACAGTTTCATTGGTCCATATGTTTTTGTACATGCATGATGCATGTCTATATTGGGTCCTTGAGACACTGAATCTAATGGGCTTCATTTAGGATAGGCCGTACTCCAAAATTTAGAAAATTCCCTAGGTCCTGTTTGATTTCATGGAATTGAATTCCATTCATGGTTGATTGGGCTCCAACAAAGGAAGCATCAAAGCGCTGAGGGGTAAAGATTTGATTTATAGGGTGATAGCTGGTATTCTGTTCTCAACTCCCTCTTTGATTCATTTTTAAAGGAAAGATTATTTTGATTGTCATTCTTGATTCTTCACCTTTGTTTCTTCAGTTTTAACCACTTTTAGTAATACATCTTCTAGAATTCCTAGGAATTCAATTACATGAAACAAACATGCCCGTCGGTTATATCCCTTATATGGCAGCCATTGCTTAAATATCTTGTCTAGCTCAAGCTATGACAGAAGGACAATTATACCAGAGTATTTCTAATTGGTACTCTCTCTTTCTTTCTATCGCTTCTTCTTCTTCTTTTTGGTTGGCTAGAGGTCTTTCATGCATTAGCCAATGAGTTCTTTGGCATGAATACCAAAATTTGGCCCCTTTTGTAATGTTCTCCATGTGAGTTCATATTGTTGGGTTCAGGATCATATTATTCCTCAATTGTTGAATGGTTTTATTTTCTTGTCAAATAATTCTTCCTCAATTGTTGAATGGTTTTATTTTCTTGTCAAATAATTCTTTTATTATGATTAATATGCAGCAGCCGCATGTTTCGTTAATCTCAAGTGACAAAGTGGTTACATTCAGTTGGATCGAAGATCGTATTTTGGTGAGTACTGTCTGTACATGGTGCCATGTGAACATGTCTCTGGAGCCTACCTGGGTCCATTCTGACAATCATGGTTGAGGTGGGAGATAGGGAGATCTCTAGGAGACCTTGGGTGTCCAAAATATCAATCCAATTCGATCACATCTTTAACTCCTTAATGTATGGCTTTCAATTTTAATGGTTTTGAAGGCATCGCTCTTTCGGATTTCATGGTTCATTGACTGTCAAATCTGGCAATCCATGGGTTCTAGTGTTCTTAGGTAAGGGGTCGACTGAGTTTGAAAATCCTACAGTGCTTTTGTGTGGGACTGTAAATTTTGCATCTTCATATACATGACTGCGTGCAAACGTTTGTTTCTTCTGGTAGCTTTCAAGGCTTGAGTGAGATGTAAAAAAAGCAGCTTCTTATGGGGCCTACTCCTCATAGAATTAACAATGCATAGGATTATGTTAATCATGCTATTAATTATATGTTCAATCTTTTGATGGGTCTAACCCTTATTTGTGGGGAGGGAGTTCTTTCTGAGAAGCTTAGATTCTCAATTGGTGCGCCCCACTGTTGAGTTCTACTCCTTTGATCCATGGATCCTTATGGGAGAGACAGACAGACGATCCATTCATTCATGGGTTGTCCGAGTGATATAGACAGATGATCACGGTCAGGATCCACTGAGGCTTTAACTGAGGAATCTGTGTTAACAAAAGTGGAATGCTACAGTGGGGCACATTTATTGGAATCTAAATCATTCAAAATAAACTCCCTTTGGGTATGGGCATTCTTAAAATTGATATCAATGGTAAATTGTTCCACTGTTAGATTGATTGTTTGATGAAAAATGTGATCAAGAATATACACAAGATTGCGTCGATTACGTTGTTTTTTTATTTTTATCAAGCAGCAATCTATCAGTGAAGAGAATTCTGATTGACTTGAAATTTGAGAATACCCGATATACATGGAGGGCTTTTATGTTGAGCGGTTCAGATTCCAGTAAGTAGACCCCACAGTGGAGTTCCACTCTTTAACTAATGATTTCTCTAGTTTAAAGCCTCGGAGAATCTGAATTCCAAATCTGGATAGGTAGGATGTTTGATCGGAACGGCCCCCCAAATTATCATCCAAACCTAAATTTGGATGGACATGATTTGAGTTAACGAAAACCCAAACCCAACTCGATACTTTGAATTACCCAATATATTATATTGAATATAGAAGGGTACTTGAGTTGCACAACACTAACCTCACCCATATTGGCTGAATCCAAGTTTGAAATGTGATCAAGCGTCGCAGGTCGGTGCTAATTCGACCTAGGATTCAGGTTGGGCATGAGTTTATTGGGATGGCTGAAAATTTAACCTGATCAACTAAGGTAGTGTTTGGTTCGCATGAATGATTTTGAGCTAGCGTGGGATGGCGGTTGGAATGAGCCTGGAATGGAATGGAGGTTGGAATAGTTATTCCGTATCAATGTTTGGATTTATCTTTGAAATGGTGGGAGAAATGACATTCTTATTCTTATCCTCATGTTTAGTATACATGAATCAAAGCATGAATGAAATAAAAAAATTGAATATTTTTACCAAAATATTCCTATTTTGCTCTTAATTTTTTGGGGGTGGTAGTGGCAATGGCAATGGCGGCAGCGGTGGCTGGGTGGGTGGGGGGAAGATGTGGTGATGGTGGGTGGCAGGGGTGGCGGTGGGTGAGAGTGGTGGCGACGACGGCTGTAGCAACAGCAGTAGTGGGTGGGCCATTTTTGTCTCAATAAAGGAGTTTGGAATGAAATGATCATTTCTTACCCCCTCCCCCACCCCTACCAATTCCCGCGCGCACGCAATGGAATGAAGATTCCCTCATACAGAGAAATAGTGATTCCTTGTGGAATGAGCATTTCATCCATTTTGGATGAATCAATTGCAAGGATGGGCATCTTGATGGAATGGTCATTCTATTTCAGCCCCCATTTAAGCGAACTACCATGCAGTGCTACAGTATTATAGCATGGTGCAACGACCATTTTCCATGCAAGGGGGGGCCCACCTTTCCAAAATCCAGGCGGGTCATCGGCCTTATTTCCTATGTTATGATCAGCATTTAAGTTATTATTCAAACATGCAAGATGGCCACCATTGATTTTGAATGTATTTGAAACACATTAATTTTCTTTTCTTCTCTTTTTGGATAGAAATGGAGGGAGCCCCTCATGTGTCATCAATTTAATGGCTGGTCCACTAAAATTTCTTTGATAATTCAGATACAACGAATAAAATGAGTGTTAGATGACCACTCGGACTTTGGAAAGGTGGACCCTCGCATGCATTGAAGATGGGTGTTGCACCATACTATATGCAGAGGCATTGCATTAGAATTCTACCCCATTATATTGCATTAAGCTCAAAGGTTTTTCAATCTAATCTGGATCATTAGTTACAATTTAAACAGGAAGTTATTTTTCTTTCCTCCATTATCTCTTCTAACTACCCAGTTTTGATTTCATGCAATAACTATTTTATCTTATATAACTACTCACATTTATTCCCCACTTTTCCTCTTTCATTTTTTCTGCAAACCTCCATTATGTTAACATCCCCTATTCTATTTTTGCATAGTCTCCTAATTTTTTTCTACATCACTTTTAATTTTTCATTTCATTACTACCTACTTTCAATTTCAAAAATGGGTATGGTCATTTATTTTTTCTTGATGTTTTATTTCTAAGAATTTATTGTTATGCATTGTATTTGGGCTCCCATTTAAGTCATGATTGCTTATTTTTTAATTGCATGAATATTTAATCTGCATTGCATGAATAGACTTGTGATAAGCACGAGTTACAGTGCTATTAACTTGTAAGTTATAATTAACCATCTTTATTGAATGGAAAGTTTTAGCTTGTATTTTTGCAACAATATAATTCCGTGATAGAGAGTCAAGTTGTTTTGATTTTTCATGCAAACCATTCTTTTGTTGTTGAGTGTGACATATTTTTATTATGAAGAAGGAAAAAAAATGAAATAATTCTCCTTGATGGAAAGGAATTGTGAGGGTAGGAATTTCAAATAGAGCCTTAAGGTTTTACCTCATTTCAAAAAAAGACAAGTTTCATGGCCTTTTAAGTTAATCTCTAAGCTTTCTAATAGATTTTCAATTAAGGATATTCGACCATTTAAAGGTATTTTCTAATGACTTTTTTCATCTATTTTTTTAAATGCCCAAATTATCTTTATTTTAAAGCCATTACATGGTTCTAGTAGCTACTACATGGAACTTGGTTGCCATGGAGATGCCAGTTGTACTTAATCACTATGAAAACGCCAATGAAACAAATGAAGAGAATATATAGATGTGAAGGAGGGTTTTATTTATAAAGGTGAATTGGGTTTTTTTAAAAAATTAAGGTAAAAAGTTGTTGAGGAATAGCTTTAAATGGAAGGATGTCCTTAATTAAAAACTTCTTAGATACTTAGGGATTAACTTAAAAAGTTTTAAAATTTGTGTCCTTTTTTGAAACAAGTAAAAAACTTAAGGCCTTATTTGAAAATTTTCCTTTTTTTTTTTTGTTACAGTCTCAACAATTTTTTTTTCTGTAATCAATGGAGGATTTCAAAGTCTGAGCTGGAATCGAAAACACGGTTTTCCTCTTTGCATCTTTTACACTAAACACACCATTAACGTCAAAATTTGCTCATTTTCCTTTTGAAGTTTTACGGAGGTAGCAGCCAAATACCTTTTTGCATTGTGTAAGAATAATAAGACCGCATATGAGCGTCCAACTTGTTTCCTAGTGAGAGCTGCTAAAACAACTGTGAACTTCTACTTAGTCTACACAGCCTTTAAACGAAGTAGTTATTTGTTTCTTGTTTTTTCAAATGGTAACTGGTAAGTGTAAATCTTTGGGATCTTTTGTGTGTTGAATCGAATAACGAAGGAAGATTCTCCACATCATTCATAATTAAAACCTCATTATAAGGGCATTTTGAAAACACCAATAAATTTAACAGCTTGCAGAATCCATAGTGCACTTTTTCCTAAGGTATCAAAGAGGGAAAGATCACACATTTTCTGTAACGAAACGTCACAACAAGCGTGACATTTTCCTCTCAGACCCACGTTTATACAAACATTTCGCTAAAACACCATAAACCGGGGAAATATCTTTTTAACAGTTTGGTGCAAACAATTTTTCTACGAGGACAATCATTAGAACTAGTGTAATTTTTGTTATTTCATGGAAAAGTTCCAATATGAGGGGTAGGAAATTTTTTTTTCTTTTTTTGAAGAAAAGTAAAAGTTTACCAATTTCTGTTTCCAGGGAAGCAGGATAAACTAAATCAGGAATTTTTTCCCAAAACTTTCTCAATATCTTTTTATACAAAACGTCAGGCGAACATATTATTTGTGAAGAATGTTGATCTTTCTGATGATGAAATTACTCCAAAAATATGCCACAGAGTGGAAGACTCGACATAGTTTGTAGGTTCATTTGTCTAATGTATAGCAAAGGGCTATGGGATCTAGCCATTTACGTAATAAATTGATATGTTTATTCTTTTAAGAATGAACTTTTAAGATGAGAAATCTTTGGTTGTTGAACATTTCATGAATTTAGAGCAGAAATTTATAAGCAGATCCAACCCTTTTTTTTTTTTCTCTAATTGGTTAGATTATGGGTTACTTGAGCAAAGTGGTACCTGTGTAGAATATGTAGAGTGTTATATCCTGTAAGGTTAAAAGGGTGGGGCATTCTGAGAAATTTGCCATCATAACCAAGATCTCAACTTCCTCACTTTAATAAACAAACGAAAATGGTTCCAGCAAAAAAAAAAAAAAAAAGGAAAAAAGAAAAGAAAATGGAGAGAAGATATGTGCTATCACTGAGTACCTGCGTTCAGTTCAACTTTAAACTGCCGTTCGTTGTACTTGTGAGTGCTGTATATATGCTAGCAGCAGAAGAGTAAACATATAGATATTCGCATATAGATATATGAAGAATCCCAAGGATGGAGTGTTGGTGGGGACTAAAAAGAAAGTAAATGGAGAAAGGAATGGGCACTGGCATGGGAAAAGAGAGCAACCGTACCATGCTCTCTGCCCAATTAGTCAATAAAGGATCCACGAGAAGGAATAAAGTGAGACAATGGCGCATTGCATCCTTCCAGTAAGACCAAGAGGAGAATATTTAGATACACAGAAAATAACAACATCCCACTTTCTTTCTTCCTTCCTTCCTCCACTCCACAAAAGAAACAAAGAAAGAAAAACAAACCCCCAAACCCCTTTCACCTCCCTTCTGGGTGTAAAGGGAACAACTCCAAAGTCTTATTTTCCTCCTCCTCTTCTTCTTCACCTCCCATGAGTCTGAATCCACCACACAATCCTATCTCATCCTCCAAACTCTGAATTCCCCAACTCCTGCACTTGCGTTTGCAGTAGCTGTCCTCCTCCTTTCCAAATTCACCCTGCATTATATAAAAAAACAAAGTAGAAATCATTAAATCCAAGCCCGTCAGATGAACTTTTAAATAATGGGTCATGTAACTTAACCCCTCCCAAGTTCAAAAACCAAACCCCACTAGTCTAGCTTTTAGAGAATTTACATTAGAATGGTCTTTTTTTTCCACTTGGGAACGTGAAATATGGATCATGTGTGTCTACCAGATACTGAAGAGCTAGGATTCCATGCCAGGACATGGGTTTTTCAACATCACGTGGGGCCCACCAAATGGAGACACATGGAGTGGAAGGAAAATTTAGAAAACGTGACATCAGATGAATGGAAACTACTAGATGTGACAATGGGCACCTACGTCAACGTTGGCAGCTGATGAAGTAGGACTTGCAAGAGCTCCTCTTGGTGATCCATTTAGACTAATGCCATTCCTCTTCTGCCTCTGTCGTTCACGCGCTTTGTGATTCTGAAACCAGTAGAACACGTTCTTCCCTTCGATCTTTCCATACTTGCCCAGTAGAGCCGTGATCTGTTCGATCTGCTGTGCGTTGGGAGTTCTCATCCCTTCCCTGTACAGCATTTCCAAGATCCCAATCTGTTCCTGAGTCGGGTTCCACCGGGTCCCTCCGGAATGTGCTTCTGCCTGCATTCATCACAACCAATTAGCCATGACCTAACCCAGTTTTACTGCAAGTCCAAGCCCGTTTAAAGAGGGAGAGTTACAATAGGAAGGTTGATAGCCACGGTAAAACCTTTTATTGCAATTGAAAAAAAATACAAAATGTAGAAATATAATTCATGTAGCTACCCCAACATAGTTGGAATCGAAATGAAGGCTTTGGTGACTATGATGATGAAGATGATTTCTATTTAGGTTTGGGTTAGTTTGTGGAGAATACCTGAGGGAGATCCCGTTTGTCATCGTTGGATCCGGCATTTCGTGGCCCACTTTCCGGTTTGATGAAGCTCTTGAGGTCGAGAGCCGTGGCGCAGTCGCTGTTGGCGAGCTTGGGTGCGAGGGGTCGAAGGCGTTTGCAGCTGAGAGACAAGGAGGGTTCGTGCTCCCAGAAGCCACGAGTGAGTTGATGCACCTTCATGGCTTTCACTTGGGGGGAGAGCATGCAATTGTATGAGGACATTGAGGAGCGTGTGGGTTTGCATATATATATAATAGAAGAGAAAGGAGTAGCACTGGTAAATGAAGAGAGAGAGAGAGAGAGAGAGAGAGAGAGAGAGAGAGAGAGGATGAAAGGAGGAGAGTGGGAGATGAGTTGGAGAATGGAAAGAGAAAGACCAAATGATGAGGTGAGGTTGACTTGGGGAGGAAAAGATTGGTTGAATTGGATGACACAAATATTCTGATGTTGGGGCGTCAAATCGGTCGTTTTTCTTGCTTTCATGATAAGGCCACCTTAGCTTTTCGGTGGCTAGATAGCTTTTGCTTTGCTTTTTCTCCTTCTCTCTACTCAAAAGTGGACAAGTGAGAGAGGGAATGAAAAAAAAAAAAAAGATTCCTCTAATCCCCAAACATGAAAAAAGATCATTGCCAAGATTTCCTTTCCTTTTGTTGGTGAATGGTGAATGCCGTCTCTCTCTCTCTCTCTCTCTTCTTCTCTCATTTATTAGAGGGGTAGAAACTAGAAATTGGTGGAGCGAGGGGAATTTTAAAGGGAAATGCCCCCACTTCTTTGGGAACTATGGAGTGGAAGTGGAGTCCCAAGAATAATTAAAGCAGACTACCCCACTCACCAATTTCAATTTTTTTTCTTCATTGCCTCTTTCATGTTTTGGACGTATATTTGCTTGGAGCCTGTGGATTTATAGTATATTGTTGCAGGTGCCTTTCATCAAATACTCTCTCTACGTGGGAAGTTCTGCTTCATATTCTGTATTGTGTTGGAAGGATGCAAGGTTCAGATGCTGCATGCGTTCAAATATAATGCTTGAAGGGTCCCATGAAATGATCAAATGAATGAGTGGGTACAATGAGACGAATTTGGGGTCTCATCTCACTCTATAATTCCACTTCTTTTCTTCGACTCTGAAAATAAAGAGAAGAGGTCTAAGCACGTAACGTAATCCCAAAATATATGATTGTGCTCGTGTGCATTTCACGTGTGGAAGATTTTATTGGGTTCTCGCGTGGGCCCTCTGAAAAAGGGTGTAAAACAATGAATTCGGCCATATGAGCATTTGGAAAACTTGTCGTCCTTGATGAGCAACATGGTGTCTGTTAGAGTTCGGGGCCCATTAGATACATCCTTGGGTGATGGGACCCATATAATTGCAATTCTTTTTATAGATTTTTTGGCAGATTACAACTGCAATGTTTGGAGCACGATATTCAAGGACCCAATGTCCCCACTTAAAAAATGCAAGATCGTCTCACCTTGGTCATGTATAAGGAGATCCGAAGATCAAGGCTTTGGTATTCATCAAAAGGTTTGACATCGGCAGGATTTGGATTTTGGACCGTTGATCGACAAGATCAAAGCACAAGGAAGCATTCGAAGATTAGTTTATATTGTTTCATTTGAGCTATTCTATTAAAATCAATGTAGTAGTTTAGGACCACATAAAAGATATTACATTCCTTTCTCGAGTCATTGTATGAGCCCCGCAAGCATCATGGGTTGGCCCATTTTTCATTTTCAGCAGATTCTTTACTTTGCAGAGGTAAGAGAGCATACTTCAATGATTTGTAGGTCTCAATGTGATTACAAATTTTCTGTCTTCTTGCTTATTTGTAGGTCAGATTGATGAATGTCTGAAGCTATATATTTTCAAAATCCAAGAGGGATGAGGTAAAATCCAACAAGGATGAGGTAAAGGAAAACGAAAATTTGATAAAAGATATATTAGACAATGACACTGCAGAAGAAGGCACATTCTGGAGTACCGTCTCTCTGGAACTCTCCTCCCTTGGGCATCATTACTGGTTACTAGTGACAAAAACATGATTAGTGTTCTTTCACGTGCATGTAGCGTTCCTTTCATCTTCTTTAGCATATAATGAAAATCTATTAAAACTACACACATAATCAAGCAAAACATTATTTTAAATTTGTAACTAAGCACGGTACCTAATTGATGACAGTTCTCTTCACTTCTCCTGCAATAATTCAAGGTGACAAATGTACTACGCGGAGAATTCTTAGTTAGAGTGGTAAACTGTGTGTTTTTTTTCGCTCATGATGTTATCATTTAGTGTGATGATTTTCTGCATAAACAATAAAAGAGGATTTTAAACTAATTTCCTGTTATAAAGGAGAAAACGGTTCACAAGATTCCATGCCCACACTTTTGTAGAAAGCCTAAGCTCGCTTAATCCTTGCATTACATAAAATTACCCTAAAAAGAATCCATAAAAGGGTGCAACGTGTGCCCAAACATTTTCCTCTTTTAGTGGGATGATCTAAATGCATGACAATCTAAGAAAACACATGGCAAGACAAGGAGCATAAGATATTAGGTGATTTAAGTAATGTTAATCCTTACTTTTACGTCTTCCAAGTTCACTATATATGACTTTATTTTAATGCAATTCAACCACGAACAAAGTCAATTATAAGATCCGAATCAATGCTAATCAAAGAAGGCATAGCAAGATAAGGAGCATGAGATATTGGGTGATTTGAGTGTTACCAATCCATCCTTATTTTTTAAGTCCTCAAATTTAATTATAATGGCTGCACAACATGCAAATTTGTTTTAATAAATCCAACCATGAATAATGTTTGGATCAATATAAAATCTGGATGAGTGCCGCAACTAGAAAAAAATAAAAATGGGGTGTTGAAAAGTTGAATTACACGGTGAATTCTACAAGAAAATAGGTGATGCTAGGCTGTTTTCGATGGGTCTTGAGCTTGTGAAATTCAAACCAACAGTTAGATGGTCGAAATCAATAATTTGATTGGCCACAATCGGATGGTACCCCAATAGTTTCTCCAGATGAAAGATCACAACGTGGTTATTCATTGATTGACCCACCACTGCCGTATTCTGATCCAAAGGATTGGAAAGTAATACCGTGGAGTTCTAGAGTCATGGATGATTGACATAGCGTTCATCATCACAGAATAGTCCCCACATACATTAGAAGGATTTGGAATATGCACAGCGTAGGTACAGCTAAAAGAATCTATGAAAGGGGGCCCACCCCATGATGTAAAACCGTGTGATTACAGCTTCTGCTTCTCCCGGGGTGTTGACATGACACCAAAAATTACTCCTAATGACATCATTTGATCCAAATCACTCACTGATGAGGGTAACATTCCAGCACATGGCAAGACATGAAGGATGTCTGCAATTTTGACTATATGTATTTGCGAGCCGCTGATCAGATGTCTACAATCCTAGAAACAAGCGCGATTCATCGGTTGTGCCCTGTTCAAGGTGGGCCCCACATGGAATTCACATGCCACGTTAATGGTTTTGATAGGTCAATTCCTATTTGTGGTTTGTCAGGGCCAGGACATGCTATAATACTCCTAGAAGTTGATTTTGCCTTTTGGTCCCAACAGTTTGACTGAGATGTATCTAATTGCCAACCTACAAATGGCATCATGATTGCAGTCTCAAATCACAGATCAAATAATCCCAGCCATCTGGCTGTCTTAACTGTGATTTTCTTTCTTACCAAAATGCCAATCTAATCAACACTTTTTAACACTGAACTGTGAGTTTTTCCCCCGAAGGAGTTCCCCTGTAAAGTTCCAACTGTCTGAATCTTTCCATCAATGCCAATTTTTGACTCGTTGCTTAGGCATTTTACAGTCCACTCGGTCAATGTCTGTATGCACGATCCATTATTCACCCAACATAGTAAGGGTTGAACTGTAGTCACGTATTAAGGATTTTTTTTAAAAAAATTGAATTTGTGATATGAATGGATTGGATTAAAAATAATTTGCAGCCATAACACGCTGGTGTGAAAGCTCCCATGAAGATATTATTATGTAATCATATCCTTGAAATAAAAAAAAAAGCAAGTGCAATTTTTAGGTTTCTTATATTCTACAAATTAAAGTCTTAGCCAAGCAATTGCACACTACAGAAAATTTGGCCAAGTCAATCAAATAATATGGGGCCAAAACTCGGACCAAGTTCCCACTAAGTTAGTTATACCGATCTGAGTAATTAAGAGCTTAACCACACATTTACGCACACTTAAGCAGCACATGAACATCTCTCTTGTAAAGTCTAGTGACAATGGAGAGAAAACACGCTAGCTATTAATCCTCTTTGCGGATAATGGACAAGAGTTGTAAACTCAGTGGGTCAGCTCTTGAGGAGATATTGACGAACATAAATAATCAGATCAGTGGAACAAGTTCTAACTCCCCAACATACAACTATACTATTCCTGTGATCTTGCTATTGAAATTGGTTTGGTCTTCTCCAATCATCCTAGTAAGCAACACTAGCAAGGATTTGTTAATTGACAACCTTATTTTTAACCCAATTGAGGGGTTGAGACTTGTATATAAACACTAAGATGATATCAACACCAACTCACACATACGAGATAATAGGGACTAAGGGGGACTCTTACATGTTGGAGATATACACTACTCAGGCATGCGGGATAATGGGACCACATACATATGAGAGACACACACATAACTCACACATGCGAGGTAATGGGTTCTCACATGCTTGAGAAAACACAACACAACTTGCACATGTGAGGTGATAAGACTCACATATGCAAAGATAAGAAGGTAGTGATTGAACTTGATACCTCCCAGTAAGAACCAATACTTCCTAACCACTAAGGTAAGGAGCTGTTCTTAATTGACAACCATAGTTAAAGCCTAGCTTGGACCAGTTGAGTTTCTTCTAAAGGTCGCACCCTAGCTTCCTAATTATGGACAATCTTGGAGTACAAAATTTTAAGCCTTGTTTGTTTGTATTAATTTGCATAGAAATTGCATATAGATGGTGGTAAAAAAAATGAAAATCAAACATGAATTTCCAAAATAAGCATAAAAAATATCTTCTTTTGATTATATTTTCTAAAAATAAAATCCTATTTGATGTTCATTTTTCAAAATTGACCTTCAATTCATATTTTTAACTTCCTTAATTATTTGATTCCTACATATTCTTATACAAAACAAATAAGCCCGGAGAGCTTGTACATTTCAGTCAACGAATTTTTTACGAGAATATATTATGTTGGGAATTCATAGATATCATGTGATAGCTTGTCCTTTTGGCATTTGGAAATGTTATGTTTTCTTGTTAGAATTTCAAATTCCAGCTAGTTGAAAATTTTCAAATAGTGTTTGAAATTCTCAGAATTCTAACTTTACTTAGCATTTCCAAATCCTCCACTCAAAAAGAGTATTTAAGAATTCCATCTAGGGAATAATTTTTGAAAAATTTATAAATTGTCTAAACATGACTTCCCTAAATTTTGCTAAAGAAACATGCTCTAAGTGAGAAATCTTCTGTCCAAAGCTTATAAACTCATCAATGAGTTCCCATTCATGGAAAAAATTTAAACCAATTACAATAAATGGTTCCTAATGTATTAGCTTTAAGTCAAATTTTACGTTTGTATATTTGACCTCTGGCCTAACATTTTCCGTTTTTCTTTTTTTTTTTAACTTGTTGGCCTAGTGGCCAGGATTCAAAATTTGGTGGGAGTTATGGGCACGGGCACCTAATTTACGAGGTTAATCTTTTATTTCCAACCTTTTGGCCTAACTACTAATATAGTGAAATTTATTTTTAGACCATGCATATGAGATATTTATGTTGAGCGGTTTCCACAGTTCTCAAATTCACTTTCCCATACAAGAGGAGCAGGGCTCACAGTGCTAACAGCCACTCTAAACACAGTACAAGAAGCAAACCCTACTTTTCTAAACTCTTTCTTTGGGTCGAGAAAAAGAGGATGCAAAGTTAGCGTGCATGAAAGTGGTGGGCCCCACACAGTGGAAGAAGCGGTGCAAATCCATCATGAGGGAAGCGAGCACCATCATTTGCACGTGTCCGTGGACCATGGCTTCCTGTGTAATGTAATGTGGAGAGTAACAAAACGTATAGCCTCCTTCCCTTGCTCCCTCAATTCATAGAAGAATTGAACAAGGTAAAGAAAAAAGTTATCAAGATCTGAAACCCTCTCTCTCTCTCTCTCTCTCTCTCTCTCTCTCTCTCTCATATTTTTGTTTATTTTAGATTTCAAACAAAGCGGTTTCCATGTGTCGTCTTCTCTTACTTTTCTACACCTTTTTTCCTATCCTCTCCTTGTCCTTCTCCATGGAAGCCTTTTTTAACTTACTTGGAAATTGCTCTAAAAAGGATGTGTCCATGGAGGATGATATCTATGCATTGGGATCATGGGTGTTTGGTGAATGCATGCCAAACAAAGCCAAGGCACTTTGAATCATTTCAGGTCACTGTTCCATGCATTTGGGTTTTGACTGTTTTTAGTCCTAGGGTGCCATGACACAGAAAAAGGCAAAAGAAAGAAAGAAAGAAAGAAAGAGGGGGTAGAGCCATCATCCATCATCTACCATCTTAAATTCCCTTTGGTTGGTCCATGGGCATGATCGCATTCGAGCAAGCTGTCACGTCCTGTAAGCGTAAAAGGAAGCAGGTGTGCTCATAAAAAGAGGTTTCTTCACAAATTATAATGGATGACAGTCCAAGGCACGATTGTGAGGTGATGCCACTAGAGATCAAAGGGCCTTGCTTTTTGAGAAATTATATGCATCCTCGTCCTGTGGATCTGTGCAGTGTCCTCGGGCTTGATTACGTTGCCGGTGGGGCCTGTGATTTTGTGATCCAGACCGCTGAAACTGATGGGTCAATGGCCATGTCATGTATATAGCATACCTCAACATCTCTTTCATTGGAAAACAAGCGTTGCCCAGTTGGTTCAGCACTGTGCTTTTCACCGAACTGATGCAGCTGTCCATGCCTTCTTCTGGGAGGAGGCTTATTTCTCCTTGGGTGAGTGTGGTATCATGGTCTAGCCATATTACTGGGCAATGGGTAAAAAAAAATCTCTTTGATTGGACTACACTAGCTTCCATTGTGATTTTGATGACGGCATGCAAATAGTTCCATGGCTTGGTGGCCATATAAGGTTCTTGTAGTCCGAGTTTTTCGTTTTATTGGGAAATGGTCTCTGTAGATCAACGGTCGATATCATAAAATCATGCAATTCAAGTACACAATTTCCTCACCTCCCATGTGGTTATCCTATTGAAGACCGCTGGCCTCAAACGTACAAGAGGGTACGTATTTAGGTTAACGTATCGCAAAGCTCATGCACAGTAGGTGTTGGGAAAAGCGGCGGAACGGAAACAACCCGCGATCAACGGATCTACCACGATCTACGCAAGTAATCACACCATCAAGCAATCACACACATGACACAGCAGTTTTACGTGGTTCGGCAACCATGCCTACGTCCACGGGAGGAGAGAACTCATCTACTATGATCCCATCTCAATCCCCTCTCCGGATCTAGGGTTACAATACATCAATATATATATAGTTCCCGCTTTCTTGGCCACCAAAAAAACCCATACACAATGACTAAAATACCCCTAACCCTGAGCCTCGGTTCTGGCTAACTCAGACGACCGATCCGGCTAAACCGGAATACAAGACATAACCCAACAATCTCCACCTTGGCTTGGATTCCGCAAATCCTTAGAGCCACCTTGAGATACCCGGGAATGTCTTCGTCCTCCCGTACCTCGCTGAAAGGTACGCCTCCGCACACGCTACAACCTAGCGTGGCCACAGTTGCCTCCTTTGACCTTAACACCACCATCTTGAATCTCTGAAGCGCTCTTCATTTGTTGCCACATGCATGCATCCTTGCAACATAATGAACCTAACTTCCGTCCGTCAAGACAAAACTGAAGACCTTCCTGAATCCGGATCTCACTGGTACCTTGTGAATCCTTCCTTCTGTCTCCATCCCGGTGTTCTTTCCGTCAAACCTGCAACTGTCCTGTTCTAGTCTGTTCTGGTGGGTTGGGCACAGTACATGCGGGTTAAGTATGACCCGATGCTTAAACCGGCTTACTCCGACCTGAACAAAACTACATTTTCCTGAGAAAATCATCTCCGTTCAGGGCTTCCTGGATTTCCACTAGATGATATCATTGAAGATCCATCAATCCATCTTCCAATGATCCGTCGCATCTAACTCCACCTGAACCACAGATTTCCTCTCCTGTTATTTGATGTCACCAACACTGCTCCACCTGAAAAAGCATACCCTATCAACCTGTAGAGATTTCTGACCATCTCACCCTCCATGATGACCAATGTTCCCTTTTCCACCTTCAACTCCACCCGCTACAGTGCACTTGCAGCCTTTGAAGTATAAGGCACACAAAGAAATCCAATTCTTCGTAATCCCGGAACATATCTGGATTTCTACCGTTCTTATCTCAAATGCTCATCAGTGGCATTATCCCCCCCATAAGAACAAATCCATCAACCATGATAGTTATTTGCATCAAACGAATCTCTACGCGAACATATAATAGAAAGAATCTGAATCCCAATACCATGAATCAACAACCGAATCCATACCTGTAGCGACCAAAACTGATTCCCTGTCAACCGAATCCGAGCTTTGTTGCACACTACCTCCTTCTGATTCTGATTCCTTTTGCTTTTTCTTTCACTTTGGCATGTCACTCCTACCCGATCCCTTCGACGCAGATCTAAGCTGTCCATCAAAGTACTTGGAGCAATCTACCATTGACGACATCAAGTAACACTTTTCAATCATTGCTGTGTCATGGAGTCTAACACTCTATCCTGCCAATCCCTGAAGTCGTTTCTCCATCAAACACTTCAATCTGGCCTGTGATGCTTGAATCCATTGCTATCATCGTGAATCTGTCAGTTTCTTCAGTCCCCAATTTTCTACCCATCAAACTGCCAATATCTTTTATCAACCTCGTAGATCTCATCACCGTGAGCACGCTGGAAGAAACGGATCTGAAATCCGACTCCGGATGGCTTCGATATCGCAGAATTAATTCTCTACACTCCAATTGGTCAAACATCCATGTTGACCTTTGACCAGCCCATCTTCTTCCATATATGCGTAGATCTGCTCAAAATGAGTCCGTAGGCTCAAACGGATCTCCGATCGGACATCGGACGATCAAGATATCGTAGAAACAATTTCAGCCGTTGAATCTGGTCAAACCTGCCTGTTGACCGTGCTGACGTCACTGCTGACGTCACGGCTTGCTGGCAAACTGGGCTTCTGAAACGGATCTGGGTCGGGTTCACCTGACCCGGAACTGAACTGAACTGCTTGCTGGCGCTGGGCTTCTCTGGCGAACTGGGTTCGGGTCCGACCTGACCCGGAACCGACCTGCTCTTCTGTCACTGGGCTTCTAGTACACGGACCAGGTCGACCCGACCCGACCTGGCCTGAACCTGCTGCTGGACTCTGCTGCACTACAGGTTGGGTCTGACCCAACTCGAAACCCGGACCAACCTGAAACCGCGCTGGGCTTGCTGGGCTGAACTCCTCCGCGGGTCAGGCAACCTGACCCGACCCGACCCAAGACCCAGAAGACTGGGTCGTCTTCAACCCTTACGGGCGCTGCCTGCAACGCGATGTCTGCAACCCGATTGCAGCCCGTGCTGCAGCGGCCGGCGGCGCGTCTTCTCCGGAGGCCTGGTCCGGCAAACAGCGGCGACGGGAGACAGCGGCCTCTGCGACGGCTGCCGGGTAACTGCGGCGATCGGGGGGCGGGCTGCGACCAGCGACTCGGGACCGGCCATCCGCGTCACCTTCGCCGATCTCGAATCAGCGACCGCAATGCTCGGGGATGGCAGCGGTGACGGCGACGACCGCTGCGACGGCCGGTCAGTTGCAGGTTTCCCTTTTTTTTTTTCTTCGTTTTCCTCCTTTCAACCACCTCTGTTCAGCCACGATGAAAAAGACAAAACTGCGAGCACCCACTCGATCTTTGGCCATCGGCAACTGCGAGCACCATCGCCAATGAAAGATGATCTGGACACAACGTGATGATCCTCTACATCCAGCACAATCCGTCAATCGCAAAATCCAAGCGATCTCCACCTCGCTCTGATACCACTTGTTGGGAAAAGCGGCGGAACGGAAACAACCCGCGATCAACGGATTTACCACGATCTACGCAAGTAATCACACCATCAAGCAATCACACACATGACACAGCAGTTTTACGTGGTTCGGCAACCATGCCTACGTCCACGGGAGGAGAGAACTCATCTACTATGATCCCATCTCAATCCCCTCTCTGGATCTAGGGTTACAATACATCAATATATATATAGTTCCCGCTTTCTTGGCCACCAAGAAAACCCATACACAATGACTAAAATACCCCTAACCCTGAGCCTCGGTTCTGGCTAACCCAGACGACCGATCCGGCTAAACCGGAATACAAGACATAACCCAACAGTAGGTTGACAACCAGATACAAGATATGAGGCCTCAAAAAGAATGTTAAATATATCCTCTTTTTTTTTGCCAACCATCAATTTCATGGCTCTTGATTAGAGGGATGGAGATATTCAATTAATTAGAAGGAATTCAGATGGTTAGGTTCTAAAGTCATCGTGACACTAGTGCCTAAGGCCCAATTGACCTTACAAACTATGTCATGTATTTTGTTCGCACTCCCATGTAGAAGCAAATTAAGAAGTTTCAATTGTGAGGAACTGCCTTCTTACTCTAATGGTAAGAGATGTGTATTTTTATTTGGCTACCCAGGGTTCGAATCCTGGGTATGTACCTCTTCCTGCGTGTGCAACTTTCTTTTCTACTTGCGTAAGCTTTTTTTTTTTTTTTTTTTTTGTGCACGGGCTTTATATTTGAATTGTAGTTCTCTTGGCTAGGTTATAAAAAAATTAAAAAAATTTTTTACTGCGGTTGTTTTAAAGGTCGACCAATTGTTTTGCAAGATACACCCCAGTTTGTGGGGCCGATTTAGATGCCCGTAGAAGGAGGGAACTGAAAGTTGTTTTTCCCCTAAAAAGTGTGCAATGGCACTTAGATGGTTTGAATTAATTATAGATGTGTTAGATGTAAATGGTCCACATGAATGCAAATCCAATAATGATAAGATCCCACTTAGTCCAAATGACCACACATATGCATGTTGGTCCACCTAATTGTAATAAAAGTATGGAGCACTCTTTTAAAATGTGGAACACGAGATTTTCTTTGTTTCTTTGATGGTATGCATCTTTTTGTAATTAAATTCCTATATGAGTGTTTTTAAGATTGAGAATTTCTATATAATGGTTAACAATGAAGAATTTATCAAAGATCAATGTTAAAAATAACCATCTAATGACTTCCATTTTAATGGTAGTTGAATCAAGAAAAAAATGGAAAAAGAATATGTGATACTGCACCGATACTTTTAGAGACTACTTCCCAAGTCCTTCGTTTCATTTAGTTCTTTAATTTTCTTACTTCTCACCATAAAAAATGCTAGAAAGGAATAAAAATAATGATAATTTCATTGGTTAAAAAGTTACATACAAATTAGGATATCTGTATCCGTCTTTATTTTATATCTATATATTTCATAAATGAGGAGTCGTATCCTTGATTACCTCCTTAGTGTCTGTATCCCTAACTATATTCAGCAATTATAGGTAATAAGTACTAATTTTAGAAATTTCTAACATCGGTAACAAATCAGGTCTCTAGAGCATCCAAAATACAGAAATCCGCCACATCGATCTTTTGTTAGTCATGGTCTCATGGAACATCACAGGCAATGGCTGCCTTCTTTAAGAATTAGGCTTCTCGGAGGTCAACCAAGTGGGGCCTAGGCGGATCCCACTTAAAGCGGCACTAAAACATATTTGTAAGAGCCCGTTCGAAACAATTGACGTATGGTAGGAAAAGAAAATTTCTTTAGAGCATCTTTTTTATTTGTTTCTTTCGCAAAAAATGTATTTATCATTTAGCAATCGAAGTGGGTCCCACATCATTTGCACTTGGGTGGCCCCATATCCATAGGACCTTCCCCCTACCATCTTTTCACAACTTCTTTCCTCTTTGGAGACTTACTAATTTCCATCTCTTGTGTTTTGAAATTTAATTGGAACATAGGAAAAGACGGATAACAAGGGTGCATTTGTGTAGCTGAATTTGTCGAGGGAAGGGGAGTAGACGACCTCATTGCCGTTGTGGTGCAGTGACAATATGATTGAGAAATCTCCTCTTTTGGCCGTATTGTTTTACACCCAAGGGAAATTGAAAATCCTACTATCTCAGGACAGACTTCCGGTACTACAAAAAAAAGTTTCATCTTCCGTAGCAGCAAATCTAGGTACAAGGGTAAAATTGGGGGTTGAAGCCCTAACCCATACCCATAAAAAGCTCAAAAATATTAAGAACTATAAAGATATTTGTATGTCGAATAATTAATGGGTTGGACAAAACTTTGGATTCATTGAGTTATATTTTATATTTATTTTGGAATGAACTGTTGTGTAAGTCACCAGAAGAGATGAATGAAAATATTTGGATTAAAAATGTCATATATCGCACACCGAGCATCTGATATATGCAAGCTGCCTATCATTGGAAAGCTTGTTTTGAGTAGATATTCGTAAACCCAACATCATGTCAATTAAAGTTGAAACAACAAAGTTATGACCTTAGAAAGTTTGCAAAAATTGTATTGTTTGTAATTATAAAACTGCCATTGTGCAAAAATTACGAAATTATCATTGCCTGAAAACCTTTCCTATTTGTGTCAGGATTAGTAATTTGAATTCTATAAGAAGTATTCTTTTAAGGCATAAATTGTGGGTTATTTAAAGGGTTTTTTTCTAACCCGAAGATACAAATCTCATTATTCTTAGTGGAGATTATACATTATAGATTCATTTTTTCTCTAGAGCTTTCATTGGAGAGTTTAGTGTTGAGCTTTTGTTTTAGAAAGTTGCTGCTTTTACATCTTTTGTAAATGATCATCTTCTTGCATAGAAGATTGCGGAGTCAAGAAAGGTTTGGATCTAGTGTAATTAACGGTGTGAAGTCATTGTGGTGTAATGCTTAGTAGAGAGATTTATAGTCCTTAGGTTGTGAGAACTGGAAAATGATTATGAGTACCTTATAACTGTATGATTCATAGTATTTGATCATTAGTCCTGTTTAGACTTATGGTGTTTTCTCCCTTTGATTTCGACATCAAAATCATTTCTTCTTATTGTGGTTGCTTGTTTGCTTTGCATTTATTTTTTGTTGTATATTATTTGTTTGTTTGTAATCTATCACAAACTTGAGAGTACTCCCAAAACTTTCAAGAACCCCATGTAAAATCTAAAAATTAATATTTTTTTCACATTTGGCCCTTCTCCAATATTTCTTTCACGTACAGCCCTTCCAAGTTGAATTTTATGGGTATGCCTATGCTCTTTCATGGCTCTGCACAAATGCACTCAAACGTTTTGGCGCAATAGATTCCATCATTTGCAAAACTAGCCCTCGGCCCTTCTTACAAACTTAATAAACCCATGCCTAGTCTTTTATCTGTTTTTGTTGTTTTCCTCAATAATTTGTTTTGGAGATAAAAACTGCTATTTCATTTGGTGAATGACATCTATATAAAATCGTTTCTTTTCATATATGACTAGCATAATAACCCGTGCTTAGCATAGGTAATTTCATGCATCTTAAATTAAGAATATATAGATTGGAAAAGGTTGTGAAAGTACCATTTTTGTAATCCGAAAGCAACATAAGAGCTAAGGTAGAGAGATGATTTTTGCGGACACAAAAGAGTATAACTTCAGAAAATGGAAAGTGAAAACGAGTAATTTGATGAAATAAAAGAGATAAAAAGGTAGTTGTAAGAGATGAAATGGTGGGGAGAGTATGTGAAAAAGTAAAAAATAAGTTCTATTCAAAATTATAATTCACAGTCAAAATTAAAGCTAAATTCTTTAGCTTTAATATATTATAATTCGTATCCATCCAGCTTAAAAATCAGCGACGAAAAGGTCCTGTCGCGGCCTCATTTTCTTTGGAGACTCCAGTAGAGAGAGCGAGAGCATTTTTACGCATGAAAAGAGGAGGGATCTTTCACGCGCATGCAGCAACGCAACGCGCAATGTCCGTTATGAATCTCAGAAGAAAAAGTGTCAAAATGCTGCAATCTTGAAGCTAGACTTTGGGGGGAGATTACGGTGGGATTGTCAATGGATTAGGACAGCTGAGCAGCAGCATATGTTGTCTAAATACAAGAAGCTTCACAGATGTGAGGTTGAGATTTATACATCACAAGATTCGGTCCCACAAGGAAAAAAAGGACCTGAAATTCGGTGCCACAAGGGTCAAAATAAAGACAGTCCAAATACTCTGGCTCCAGCAATGCAAAATTTTGTCCTAAGGGAATGCCAGACATCTAGGGGCGTCCAATAAGAGAGAATATTCTGGGCCTCCACCATTTTTTTATATGGAAACTTTTTTTTTTTTTTGTTGATGAGGAACGTGGACCCTTTTATCGGTTAATAAACTTTAGATATACAATATCACCCACTAATACTGTTTATTGGGTAAGGCTCTAACCGGTTTTGAGAGCGAAAACCTCCAACTTGTTGCTGTACTTCTTAACCACCCGACCAATTTAAATGTAGGTATCAGCTTGCGAAAATGTGACAGGAGAAAATTTCTTACTCTTCACATGGACATCTGCCTGCGAAAAAGTGGCCAGGAGAAAATTTCCATTATGGCTAGCAGGTCTATGTCGGTGCATGGGTCTGAGTGTATAATTGAGTATACTACACTATGAGATTGAGTTCTAATTTCCCTTGTAAAAGATTAAAAAATAAAAATAAAAGTAGAGCTCAGATACTCGCATGACCTAGCTTTTGAAGTTTAAGTTTATAGTGGGGCCCATTAAGTAGTTCCATGCTCTCAGATTAAGGAGTTACTGTTTTGCATATATAACATATAAATTGAGTATATAAGAATTAATGAGTTCCATTAATGGAGGGTTTTAGAAGAGCTGAGAGGTGATGGATACGTAGCAAGGAGTGAATAAAAGAAGGTTGTGATATAAATGGAACCTTGACTTTTTTAAGACTTGGGCTAATGATTAGGTACACATTTGTCTTTATTCCTTTGATTCAATTTCCATTAGAGGTAAGGTTATTATATTGTCATTTTTGACTATTAACATTTGATTATTCATTTTTAACAATTATAGAGATACAAAGTCTAACAATTTCTAAAAATTAAGTTACATCAAACAGGCCGGTAAGTGTTTACAGCTGGTGCCATTCCAAACTTCTCTCTAGTTCTGTTACGCGGATCACATTTGGAACTTGTGATGAATCTACTATAGTGAGATCCAATCAGACTTGCTAGTTGCGACTGGTGTTCTTGATGTTGGCCACATTATCGGCGTCCCAACCAATAGTAAATGACTGTGCACAGTCAAATCTTTCAATTTGTCGGTTTCAAAATTATTATTAGTTTTGCATCGTCCCCATTCGTATCCTAATTTATAAATTTTAAGGGCAGTCATAGATTTTGTATGATATGTAATTCAACACTCTTTTAAAAATGGCCTCTTACCTTACTAATAAGATGTGGTAGTTCTTACCTATTTTACTAGGGTTTAAATCTAATCAAATACTTTTTCCTCGCAAGAAGGTCTTGTGTTACCTCGCTTAATAGCCTTTACTACCTTTTAAAGTCTACTTTCCTCACCCAATAGTGGAGACCTACTGCTTATATGCGGGATACCCAAAAAATAAAAAAACACACGTTTATTCTTTTTCTTTATTGATTTCTCTGATTTAAAACTTAATGATGCTGTGAATTTGTTGTTTATATGTTTAGGATGCTTCAATGCAATGGAACCCCTAAAATTGTGCAAATTTTTTTACCAAAAGTAAATATGAAACTAGAGACGCTAAAATACTGAAAGATTTGTGGTAAGGCAAGGAGTTCATCCTTGGTCCTCGTGTTGGGGGATCACTCCAATGCCATTATTCCACCAATCTGAAGTCTGAACCGTAGGAGGCCCTCGAGACCATAACATTTGAAAATCTCCAAATTTTTTAGAAAACTTTATTTCCCTTGTTCACAAGCCCACCAATCAACTGCCACTCACAACGTACCTACTTTTCTCAAACTGTAAATGCATTGCAGAAAATCACATATGCTTGTCCATTGCTAAAGTTGAGAAGAAGAGAGGATGTGTATACCACATGTGGGAAGGATTTGAAATTTTTATTAAGGTGGACTCTACAGTAAAAATTAATAGAAAAACCATATATTAATACATTTGATGAGGGTAGCAGCCCACGGGTGAGGAGACGCACCGTCGGATGAGGAAAGTAGGCGCCAGAAACATGATTGATATAGTTGATAAAGGTACTAGGTTGGTACTCATCGTATCACAATTGCATTTATATGATACCACATAGCCATTAGGATTTGAGAGGGCAAAAACTGACGGACACTAGGGTTTGAAAGGGAAAAAGCAAAGGCTAGGATTGTCTGATAGTACTGAATCGAGGACATCCGCTCACGAACTCGCCTGTCCATGCCTTATCTCCTTTAATTGTCATGCACTCGTGTGGGCAGTGGGCCTCACAGGAATCTATGATTAAAAAATAGCACAATGGGAAAAATAAAAGAACTATAAAATGTGGTGCAGCGAATCGCTAAAAAATGCAAACATTAGAATTTTCAATTTTTATTTTTAAATCTATTTTTGATTTTTTATCTCATACACCATACTGCTTAACCTCCCTGACACGGGATTCTTAAAACCATGTTTGCAAATTGATGGTCGCCTTGTCAGAACAAGTTGGAGGTGCTTATGGGCCAGGTTAGCCCGGGCCCGATCTAATGCTGTCCGCTTTGGGCTGGTCTTCACTCTATAATCTGGTCTTGTTAAATATTTGGGCTAGAGTTGGCTTGAGTGATAGAACCCTAAAGACCGGCCCAGCCTGACTCAAATATGAGGTGCGTATAATTTACTGATATTTTGTCCAAACATTGAGCCGGATACGAGCCTGTATTTCGAATCTTGGGCTCGCCCGAGGTATACCTCAGGGCATTGGCCAGCCTAACCCGGCCATGAACAACCCTAGAAATAAGAGATGATAAGCACTGGTCCACTCTCTACATGTTAACGCCGTCGTCATCATCATTTATTCAATTTTTCATTATTATCATTTTGAACTGTATGCAATGGTCCCACTATTTTGTTTTCTAGCCCAATTAATGGGGCTGAGATCTGAGCGAGAGCCTAGTATGTGACACACGGAAAGACATGCTACTTATATGAAAAAGGGGCCTCCACACACCAAAATAAAGCCTGCACAAGTGGGAACGGGTCACACTACATGTTAAAGTATTACCAGTCGCAATTGCTTATTACTCTCTAAAATGTGAACAGGGATTCATAGTCCGGCCTACTAGAATATATATATTTTTGTAATCCAGCTGAGGAGTTAAGACCCGTATACAAATACCAACTTATATATGTGAGGTAATGGAGACTCACACATATGAGGAACACATATATAACTCAAATATGTGGGAGAATGGGAACATGCGAGGTAATGGAGACTCGCGCATGTGATGGATACTAATACAACTCGTACATACGAGGTAATAAGGATGCATGTAATGGGGACTCACATGTATGAAAAAATACAACACAACTCGCATATATAAGGTTATAAAACTCACATATGCAAAGACGAGAGATGTGAGGTTTGAACCTAAGACTTTTTAGTAAGAACTAACACTTCTTTCCAGTTACTACTAAGGTAAAGAGTTGTTCTCACTAGAATAGAACTTTGTCATTAACGTGCCACATCCTAGGGATGAATTGGAAGGAGGTGGCACATGGCATATATATTGCTAAGCACTTATGTTCTAGCTTGACGCTTGGGTACAATGGGTTTGGTATAAATGAGGAACCGCCCCAACCTGCACCAATTGAGGGCAGATTTGCAATGGCTTTCTTGGTGTGGAGTGGGTTCGGGTTTTGTTGTTTCAACCTGCTCGGCCCAAATATATAAATATGCATACTTATTAGTAAAGTAATAGATAAAACTCATGTAGTATAGGTGGTTATAGGCTTTAACTTAATGTATGTGGGAAGAGAAGGTTGCTATTGCCATATATATATATATATATATATATGAAAGGGATAGAATTGATTTTGAAATTCTCTAATTAATGTGAGAAATTGAGCCAAATTATCTAATTGATTTGAGAAATTGAAGAGCCCAATTTAGCTCCAATTCTTTAATTGAGAAATTGCCGATTGATTTTAAAGAGTCCAATTTAGCTCCAACTTCTAACAGATTAAATTTGGGTAATCTCACTTAATAGAATAAGAATCTCCTATCCCACCCGCTTTAGACATTTAGACAAATAGATGTTGAAAATAGATGTGCGAAAACATGGGCTTTATCTCTTAGATTATCTTTGCTAACTACTTTAAATTATCTTCATAAAATTGTAAACTGATGCTTCAAGTGTTTAGTAAGACTGTTGCCATAGGTTAACTTCACTTATTATGTTATACAATCATGTCATATCTCTTCCCTTTTTTAATTTTTTTCCTTGCTATGTATTTTTTGGATTATTTTCTTGGTTTTGATGAGTTCTTTTAGTTTCCGTGGTGATAGATTTTCATGACTATATGTTTTTTCTTTTATTTTTTAGCTTCAATTCTAGTTTTTAGGCATTCGAGTTTTATGGGTTTATTTGTTTCCTCTAATCTATTTTTGTTATTAGATTGTCTATGGACTTTTGTTTTTATATTGTATTGTTTGGTATTTTATCCAATTTTATTTTTTTTTATTATGGATTAATGCTTTTGATTTGAAAAGAATGTTTGAAGTAAAATACTCAACTTATTTCAAACACATTAAAGTGCTTTCATTTTAAAATTGCCCAATTATTTTTTCATTATAGTTCATCATCATCAAAGCCTTATCCCAATCATATTGTGGTCGGCTATATGAATTCTATTTCTCCATTCCATTCTATTTTGAACAAAATCCTTATATAAGTTAACTAGATAACTGGACTTTTTCTCATCAGTGCTATTACCGGCTCATGCTTAATATGTGTAACACTCCGACCCGAGTTGACCCGGTTTAGTGGGTAATTGTGTGTGTTTTATCGCGAAGAGTGTTTTGATTTTGTTTCTGTTTGGTTTGAGTTGTAGAGAGATCGTTTGGGTTGAGTTTGACTTGGTCTAGTTAGTTTGAGCCCTTTTTCGTAATTTTGGCTTTTGATTGACTTTGTCAGTTTCGCGTCATTTTGACGTCAGCGCGTGTATTTCGTCGAGCTTGTCGATTGTCGTAACTGTCTTGGATTCGAATGAGTTCGTTTGCTCTCGTTGGACTGTCATTTGACTCAAACTGATAATTGGATAAGCTAATTGGACTTGTTTGCAAATTTGGCTCAACTTAAGTTATAAATATCCCTACCAACTCCATCTCTCTCTCGATCGTCTCTCTCGCTCTCTGTTCGTCTCTCTCTCTCGACAGCTCTCTTTCTCTCCTTCTCCATTTCTGTTTCTGTGCTTGAGGGAGGAAGAAAGGAGCTCGTTAGTGTGTGTGATCCCGGTGGACTGAGCCAATTAGCGTGTGGATTTCGTCCGTGAGGCAAGTATAACCCCAAGTTGTATGAACATCGATTGGTAGTGATTTGATTGTTGTGTTCTTGTTCTTTATTGTGTTTCTCAGTATTAGACAGCCCCATTCAGTTCATTTCACTGTTATCTTTCGGTTTCCAGCCATTTCGCACACTTTCTGTATGACTGTAACCAGTTCAGGAAAATGAGTCCGTGCACTCACGGCTAAGCCGTGAAATGTGCTACGGCTAAGCCGTAAAATGGCTTACGGCTAAGCCGAGACCCAACCGTAACCCTAACCGTAGAGCAGTACAGACTGTTAGCTGAAAATAACTGGATGTTGGCAATTTGACATTCTTCTACGGTCCAGCCTGATCTAAGCCGTACATTGTCTTACGGTAAAGCCGTGGACCAGGATACGGCTGAGCCGTAGAGCAAAATACGGTTGAGCCGTAAATCCGGATGGATATCTGGGGAACCTCAGCTCAGCCGCAGTGCATATTACGGCTAAGCCGTAAGATGCCACGGCTAAGCCGTAAGGTTACCTACGGCTACACCGTGAGACCCTGAGAATTGAATGAAAAGGGACTAGGTTTAAGCAAACGACCGTATAGGACTTTCATGTTAGAATGTAGCTAACCTGGACATGCCCAATGGAATGTTTGAATGACGTGAATGATCTCATGGGCTGTGAATCATTCATGCTGGTTATCCAGATGTTTAGCACTTCCCCATGGGTGTTGGTTTAAGGGACTTCGGTGCACACTCCAGACACTGCAACACTAGACAATGGTGCATCGAACATCTTAAAACTACATCAACATGCACGGTTAGAAGCACTGGATAATTAGTGTAGGATTGGTTTGTAATTGACCTTGATTCGTATAAGCATTCTGAATTGTACAGCATATTGATTTCGGTTATGCCCTCTTATGTGTTCTGCGCTGGACCTCTCGATTCTGTGGGAAATGCAGCAACCCCAGAGCGAAGCCCGGGCGGAACCATTCTATTATTGTGTATTATGTTTACCGTTGCTCCACTGGAGTACTTGCATCAGTTATGAGTCAGTGATTGTGATTGCTACTTAGTGTCAGCACTTCTTGTACTTGTCTATGTACCTTCAGTATCAGTTAGTGTCCTTATGATTTGCATTTCGTATCCGCTTCAGTATCCGTATCAGTATCCGTATTATGTGCATGCAGTATTTGCATTCAGTATCAGTTATGTGATGCACTTCCTATTGTTCGTTCAGTGTGATAAGTGATAAGTGATAAGTGATAAGTGATAAGTGATAAGTAATAAGTGATCGAGGTGCATCAGCTATTTGATTGTGATTGGTATTGGCACTACTGAGCCTCAGCCTTAGGATACCCGACGGGGTTGACTTTGGTGTAGTTTATGTGTTTGCCTCTGCAGAGTGTTTCCGTCCTGGGACTCCGGACCCCGGGAACTAGAGACCCATGCGTGCCCTGGCCCGGTCGCTGGTGTTCTCATTCCGTCCGCTCTCGTAAGGGAGAAAATGGCCAATGTAGTTGCCACTTTGAGTGTTATCTGTTTGTGATTCTGATAGCATGCTTATTCATTATGCATTTGCACACTTGCTTAGTATACGATCATGGTTTCTATGGATATTGCATCATGACTATTGTTCAGTATTAGACACGATTCGTGTTATCATCTTGTTGGCTTATACTTTGCTAAGTCGTCGTACTTATGTGTTTGTCTTGTGTGTTGCAGGCTCAGATCCCTCTTCCGATCCTGCGTCGGTCGACCCGACTGCAGGAGAGGCTCGCGAGGCCCCCTCCGGCCTAGAGGAGTGGACTTGATCCATCCTCCAGAGTACGGTTTGCATCATTTTGTTTTCCCCATTCTTTGTGTTGGCGTCTATTGAGGGGATTTTCTGTACTTGTGAAGTGGGCCTTGAGTAATACCTGTATTTTGATTTTTGGATTGTTGTAAGCCCGCTCTATTGTCATACGTTCGTTCATGTATTTGTTCTTATCAGCAGTGTATATCGTTTTGTAATCTCCTATGTCTTTTGGTATATTTGTGGTATGCCTTGATACGTACAGCTTCCGCGTTCAGTCTTTTGCACGTGTGATTGATCCCTTGTGTGTGTATACTCGGACGGGGTCCAGGTGTGCACGCACGGGAGTACGTGTGTCATTGGTTAGACTTTCTCTGACCCCCGGTCCCTGGGCTCGGGTTGTGACATACGTATTGTATGGTATCAGAGCATTGTCTCTCAGAGCATTGTCTCTCAGGGCATTGTCTCTATCTTAGTGTGTCAGCATGTAGGCATATAGGACGTGGTGAGATTTCGTAGTCCAGTTCTGGACTGTTGTGTGGGTCCCCTTGTCTTGTGAGTCTGTGTGCGTTCCCTAGTGTGTTAGCAGATTGACTTTTGTGTTTTGCAGGCTATGGCATCGGGATCTGGAACACACAACAACAATGATCAGGGAGATAACGAGAGTGGGTCAGCCGCCCCACAGCCACTTGTGAATTTCGACGAGCGCTTCTTGACTATGCTACAGGCTATCCATTCCTTGCAAGCGCAGGTTGTTTCGATCGTAGACCGACAGAGCCAAACGCCAGTTCGGCCTGCAGAGCAGCCAGTGGTTTTCCAGCCTAGGGAGAGCGATCCAAATGCGTTATACGACAAATTCAGGAAACGTGGAGCCACAGAATTCTACGGCAATGAAGATGCGTTGAAAGCTGATCAGTGGCTAGAGCATACTGGAGATCTCTTCTCTACTATCGTCTGTGACGACCGGCAGAAGGTTATGCTTACGGCCTCGATGTTTCGAGAGATGGCTAAGACCTGGTGGAAGAGCGTTAGTGCAGCCTATCTGACCATGCCGAGTGAAACAGTGTGGGAGACGTTCCAGAAACAGTTTAGAAGGAAGTTCATTCCTGCTCATGTTCGACGTGTGAAGGAGGTTGAGTTTCTGGCCTTACAGCAGCAGCAGCTTACCGTCTCGGAGTACATTCACCGCTTTACCCAGTTGTCCCATTTTGCTGAGGACATGATCAATACCGAGGAGAAGAAGGTGAATCGTTTTATTTCTGGTCTACATCCGAGATATGCGAATTTTGTGACTGCCTTTCAGAGACCAGCTACTTTCGATGATGCGGTCGACAGAGCACACGCTGCGGAAGCCAACCACCTAGCAGAGAGAGCCATGGACTATAAGAGGAGTGCACCCGTGAGTTCCAGGGGACAGAGTCAGAAGAAATGGAAAGGGAAGCAAGGCACTTCGAGTTTCTCTGGGAGCAGATGCGAGTTTTGTGGATTGGGACATCCGACGGAGAGATGTTGGAAGAAGTCCGGAGCTTGTTTGAGTTGCGGATCGAGGGAGCATAAGATAGCTCAGTGCCCGACAGCTAGGCCTCTCCAGTCATCTAGATCTATGGGGTCATCCAAGTCTCTCAGTTCAGCAGCTTCGAACAGCCCCCATCCGTCTCGCCAGAGTCAGAAGCCCCAGCGTCAGACTGCTCGTGTGTATGCAGCCTCCCATGATCATGCAGAAGATGCGAAAGTGGTGGAAGGTAAAGTTCTCATTGCCCGAGCTGAAGCACATACACTATTTGATTCGGGATCTACGCGTTCCTATGTTGCCCCTCGTTTTGCGGAACAGTTACCGCAACCCCCTCAGCCGCTACCCTATGTGTTAGTAGTGTCCACTCCTGTGGGCAAGAGAGTGGAGTGTAGTGTATACTACCCTCAGTGCGACGTGGTGATTGAAGGTCGCCAGCTGCCAGTTGATTTGATTCTGTTGTCCATGTTGGATTTCGATGTGATCCTTGGAATGGACTGGCTAGCGCGGTATCGTGCCTGTGTTAACTGTTACAACAGGTCGATTTACTTCGATTTTGCGAAGGGGTTTCGTTTCGAGGGCAATCAGGAGAGATGCCCGAGGCGTGTCATCTCCGCATGCAAGGCGGATCGTTTGATACGTAGAGGTGGTGCAGGATTTCTTGCTTTTGTCTCGGAGAAGAAGGAGGTGAAGCAGTTGAGTGATATTTCGGTAGTACGTGAGTTCCCGGATGTATTTCCGGAGGAAGTACCCGAGTTGCCCCCTGTCCGAGATGTAGAGTTCGCGATCGATCTAGTGCCCGGTACGGCACCCATTAGTTTAGCTCCTTATCGTATGGCCCCTGCTGAGTTACTCGAATTGAAGACGCAATTGCAAGATCTGTTGGAGAAGGGTTTCGTACGGCCGAGTGTGTCGCCGTGGGGAGCGCCAGTGCTGTTTGTGAAGAAGAAGGACGGTACCTTACGGATGTGTATAGATTACCGGCGGTTGAACAAAGTCACGATCAAGAATAAATACCCATTGCCGCGTATTGATGAGTTGTTTGATCAACTTCAAGGTGCTGCCTATTTTTCCAAGATTGATCTGAGATCAGGGTATCATCAACTCCGGGTGAAGGAAGACGATATTGCCAAGACTGCTTTCAGGACACGGTATGGACATTTTGAGTTTCTCGTGATGCCATTTGGATTAACCAATGCACCTGCTGCCTTTATGGCTTTGATGAACAGGATCTTTGCTCCTTTTCTGGATCGATTTGTGGTGGTCTTTATTGATGATATTCTGGTGTATTCGAAGACCCCAGAGGAGCATGAGGAACATCTACGTCGAGCCTTACTGTTGTTGAAAGAACATCGTTTATATGCCAAATTGTCGAAGTGTGATTTCTGGCTCGAGCAGGTAGCTTTTCTTGGTCATACCATTTCACGAGATGGGTTGGCAGTGGATCAGATGAAAGTAGAAGCAGTGATGAATTGGCCCAGCCCAAGGACTGTGACGGAGATACGGAGTTTTCTTGGATTAGCTGGATATTATCGTCGCTTTATTCAAGATTTTGCCAAGATTTCAGCCCCATTGACTCGATTGACCAGGAAGAGTGTTCCATTTCTGTGGACGGACGAATGCGAGCGCCATTTCCAGATGTTGAAGGAGAAGCTTACTTCGGCTCCAGTTTTGACGTTACCAGATGGGCATGAAGGATTTATGATCTATTCAGATGCTTCTCGAGTCGGTTTGGGATGCGTTTTGATGCAACATGGCAAAGTGATTGCCTATGGCTCGAGACAACTTCGGGAGCACGAGAAGAACTATGCTACGCACGATTTAGAGTTGGCAGCCATCGTTTTTGCGTTGAAGATGTGGAGACACTATTTGTATGGCGTGACATTTGAAGTGCATTCAGATCACCATAGTCTACAGTACCTCTTCACGCAGTCCGAGTTGAATATGAGACAGCGAAGGTGGCTTGAGTTGATCAAGGATTTTGATTTCCCCATCAAATATCATCCAGGGAAAGGCAATGTTGTTGCAGATGCCTTGAGTAGGAAGTCGGAGATTCTTCAGGCTTTGGACAGCCTTTATTTTGTGAGGCATGCTCAGCCAGTGGAACTGCAATTAGTGGAGAATGGTTTGACACTTGCCAGTACAGTGAGCTTTCAGCCGGACATCATTCAGCGGATTAAAGACCAGCAGTTTGAAGATGCGATGTTGAAGCGAATCCGAGATAGCATTGCAGATCGACCAGACTTTCGTTTGGAGGGTGATGTTTTGTATTTCAGGAGCAGATTATGTGTGCCAGCAGTAGATGCCTTGAAAGAGAGTTTGATGACAGAAGCACACCATGCACGTTATTCTATGCATCCTGGAAGTACGAAGATGTACCGAGCTCTCAAGGACCGATTCTGGTGGAACAACATGAAGAGAGAAATTGCTGGGTTTGTTGCCAGATGTTTGACTTGCCAGAAGGTGAAAGCTGACCATCAGAGACCTCCAGGTTCCTTACATCCATTGCACATTCCCCAGTGGAAATGGGAGCACATTTCGATGGACTTTGTTTCGGGTTTACCCCTGACGAGCAAGAAGAACAGTGCCATTTGGGTGATCGTGGACAGATTGACGAAGACAGCTCATTTTCTTCCATTCCAGAAAGGCATGACATTTTCCGAGATGGCGAAGAAGTTCGTTGATGAGATCGTGAGACTACATGGTACGCCCGTGTCGATTGTGTCAGATCGAGATAGCCGCTTTGTTTCTTCATTTTGGAGAGCATTTCAGGAAGCCATGGGAACGAAGTTGAGCTTCAGTACGGCGTATCACCCGCAGACTGATGGACAGTCAGAACGAACTATTCAGACGCTCGAGGACATGTTACGGGCCAGTGTGCTGAATTTCGAGAAAGAATGGGATTTGCATCTTTCGTTGTGCGAGTTTGCGTATAATAATAGTTTCCACGAGAGTATTGGAATGGCACCCTATGAAGCTCTGTATGGACGGAAATGTAGGAGTCCTGTTTGCTGGGAAGAAGTTGGAACAAGGAGTTTCCACGGACCGACAATCATTGCTGAGACTACAGAGAAAGTTCAGAAGGTTATTGACAATTTGAAGATTTCCCGATCGAGACAGAAGAGCTATGCAGATACGCGCAGAAGAACCTTGACATTTCAGGTTGGAGATTGGGTATTCTTGAAGGTCTCACCGATGAAAGGTACGGTACGATTCGGTCAAAAAGGCAAGTTAGCGCCAAGATATGTGGGTCCATTTGAGATCAAGAGTCGGATTGGTGATCTAGCGTACAGATTGATTCTACCCGTGGAGTTTTCTGGAGTACACGATGTTTTTCATGTGTCTATGCTTCGCAAGTATGTTCGAGACCCGACGCACGTGATTCGATACGATGACATTCAGATGCAACCTAATGCGTCATACGTTGAGCGTCCGCTCCGTATTGTTGGGACCAGAGAACAGCTCTTGCGTACGAGGACTATTCGATGGGTTAAGGTACTTTGGGAACATCATGGACCTGATGAAGCCACGTGGGAATTAGAAGATCAGATGGCGCGTCAGTATCCTTATCTGTTTGCTCAGGTACGCTTTCATTCCGAGGACGGAATGATGTCCAAGTGGGGGAGGATGTAACACTCCGACCCGAGTTGACCCGGTTTAGTGGGTAATTGTGTGTGTTTTATCGCGAAGAGTGTTTTGATTTTGTTTCTGTTTGGTTTGAGTTGTAGAGAGATCGTTTGGGTTGAGTTTGACTTGGTCTAGTTAGTTTGAGCCCTTTTTCGTAATTTTGGCTTTTGATTGACTTTGTCAGTTTCGCGTCATTTTGACGTCAGCGCGTGTATTTCGTCGAGCTTGTCGATTGTCGTAACTGTCTTGGATTCGAATGAGTTCGTTTGCTCTCGTTGGACTGTCATTTGACTCAAACTGATAATTGGATAAGCTAATTGGACTTGTTTGCAAATTTGGCTCAACTTAAGTTATAAATATCCCTACCAACTCCATCTCTCTCTCGATCGTCTCTCTCGCTCTCTGTTCGTCTCTCTCTCTCGACAGCTCTCTTTCTCTCCTTCTCCATTTCTGTTTCTGTGCTTGAGGGAGGAAGAAAGGAGCTCGTTAGTGTGTGTGATCCCGGTGGACTGAGCCAATTAGCGTGTGGATTTCGTCCGTGAGGCAAGTATAACCCCAAGTTGTATGAACATCGATTGGTAGTGATTTGATTGTTGTGTTCTTGTTCTTTATTGTGTTTCTCAGTATTAGACAGCCCCATTCAGTTCATTTCACTGTTATCTTTCGGTTTCCAGCCATTTCGCACACTTTCTGTATGACTGTAACCAGTTCAGGAAAATGAGTCCGTGCACTCACGGCTAAGCCGTGAAATGTGCTACGGCTAAGCCGTAAAATGGCTTACGGCTAAGCCGAGACCCAACCGTAACCCTAACCGTAGAGCAGTACAGACTGTTAGCTGAAAATAACTGGATGTTGGCAATTTGACATTCTTCTACGGTCCAGCCTGATCTAAGCCGTACATTGTCTTACGGTAAAGCCGTGGACCAGGATACGGCTGAGCCGTAGAGCAAAATACGGTTGAGCCGTAAATCCGGATGGATATCTGGGGAACCTCAGCTCAGCCGCAGTGCATATTACGGCTAAGCCGTAAGATGCCACGGCTAAGCCGTAAGGTTACCTACGGCTACACCGTGAGACCCTGAGAATTGAATGAAAAGGGACTAGGTTTAAGCAAACGACCGTATAGGACTTTCATGTTAGAATGTAGCTAACCTGGACATGCCCAATGGAATGTTTGAATGACGTGAATGATCTCATGGGCTGTGAATCATTCATGCTGGTTATCCAGATGTTTAGCACTTCCCCATGGGTGTTGGTTTAAGGGACTTCGGTGCACACTCCAGACACTGCAACACTAGACAATGGTGCATCGAACATCTTAAAACTACATCAACATGCACGGTTAGAAGCACTGGATAATTAGTGTAGGATTGGTTTGTAATTGACCTTGATTCGTATAAGCATTCTGAATTGTACAGCATATTGATTTCGGTTATGCCCTCTTATGTGTTCTGCGCTGGACCTCTCGATTCTGTGGGAAATGCAGCAACCCCAGAGCGAAGCCCGGGCGGAACCATTCTATTATTGTGTATTATGTTTACCGTTGCTCCACTGGAGTACTTGCATCAGTTATGAGTCAGTGATTGTGATTGCTACTTAGTGTCAGCACTTCTTGTACTTGTCTATGTACCTTCAGTATCAGTTAGTGTCCTTATGATTTGCATTTCGTATCCGCTTCAGTATCCGTATCAGTATCCGTATTATGTGCATGCAGTATTTGCATTCAGTATCAGTTATGTGATGCACTTCCTATTGTTCGTTCAGTGTGATAAGTGATAAGTGATAAGTGATAAGTGATAAGTGATAAGTAATAAGTGATCGAGGTGCATCAGCTATTTGATTGTGATTGGTATTGGCACTACTGAGCCTCAGCCTTAGGATACCCGACGGGGTTGACTTTGGTGTAGTTTATGTGTTTGCCTCTGCAGAGTGTTTCCGTCCTGGGACTCCGGACCCCGGGAACTAGAGACCCATGCGTGCCCTGGCCCGGTCGCTGGTGTTCTCATTCCGTCCGCTCTCGTAAGGGAGAAAATGGCCAATGTAGTTGCCACTTTGAGTGTTATCTGTTTGTGATTCTGATAGCATGCTTATTCATTATGCATTTGCACACTTGCTTAGTATACGATCATGGTTTCTATGGATATTGCATCATGACTATTGTTCAGTATTATTCAGTATTAGACACGATTCGTGTTATCATCTTGTTGGCTTATACTTTGCTAAGTCGTCGTACTTATGTGTTTGTCTTGTGTGTTGCAGGCTCAGATCCCTCTTCCGATCCTGCGTCGGTCGACCCGACTGCAGGAGAGGCTCGCGAGGCCCCCTCCGGCCTAGAGGAGTGGACTTGATCCATCCTCCAGAGTACGGTTTGCATCATTTTGTTTTCCCCATTCTTTGTGTTGGCGTCTATTGAGGGGATTTTCTGTACTTGTGAAGTGGGCCTTGAGTAATACCTGTATTTTGATTTTTGGATTGTTGTAAGCCCGCTCTATTGTCATACGTTCGTTCATGTATTTGTTCTTATCAGCAGTGTATATCGTTTTGTAATCTCCTATGTCTTTTGGTATATTTGTGGTATGCCTTGATACGTACAGCTTCCGCGTTCAGTCTTTTGCACGTGTGATTGATCCCTTGTGTGTGTATACTCGGACGGGGTCCAGGTGTGCACGCACGGGAGTACGTGTGTCATTGGTTAGACTTTCTCTGACCCCCGGTCCCTGGGCTCGGGTTGTGACAATATGCCTAAATCATTTTAAATGGATTTCTTTAATCTTATCCTTTATTGGTGCTACCCTTAAATACTCTCGAAAGTACTCATTTTTAATTTTATCTTTCTTAATTTTACCACGCATCCACCTTAGCATTCGCATCTCCGCCACATCTATCTTATGTATATGCGTATTCTTAATTAGCTAACATTCTGCTCCATATGTCATAGCTAATCTAACTACTGACCTGTAAAATTTGCCATTCAATTTCATTGGCATTCATCTATCACAAAGCACTCCACAAGATAGTCTTCAATTTAGCCATCCAGCTTTTATCTAATGCTCAACATCTTCATCAATCTCCCCATCCTTATTAATCATCGAGCCCATATAATGAAAAAAATTCCTATATGGTATCTCATGCGTTTCAATTTTGACAGTGGTTTCAATATGTTGTATATATTTACTGAAGTTGCAATCTATATATTCTGTCTTTGCACTACTTCTTTTAAAGCCTTTAAATTTTAATGCCCCCCGCCACTTCTCGAGCTTTGCATTTACATCATCTCTTAATTCATTCACCAATACTATATCATCTGCAAATAATATGCACCATGATACTTTTTCTTGAATATGCGCAGTTAACTCATCCATAATCAATACAAAAAGGTAAAGGTATAAGGCTGATCCTTGATGCAAACCTATAGTCACAGGGAATCCACTTGTTTTTCTACATATGGTTTTCACATTTATTGCTACTTCTTTATACATATCCTTAAAATTTTTAATGTTACCTCTGGGGACATTTCTTTTTTTCAAAACCCACGAAATTAAATCCATCGGTATCCTATTTTAGGCTTTTTCTAAATTGATAAAGATCATATGTAGATTTTTCTTTTTTGTTCAATATTTTTTCATTAATTGCTTAAATGAAAAGATAGCTTCCATAGTTGGCCTCTCTAGCATTAAACCATATTAATTTTCAGTAATCTTGGTCATCCGTCTAAGTCTTTGCTTAATTATTCTCTCCCATAACTTTGTAGTATGATTCATAAGTTTAATCGATCGATAGTTGTTACAATTTTGTATATCTCCCTTATTCTTATATATAGGTACTACAATGCTTCTTTTCCATTTATCCGGTATTTTTTTGTCACAAGTATCTTATTGAAAAGTCTACATAACCAACTCACCACAGCCTCTCCTAAGTATATGCATACCTCTATCGAAATATCATCAGGGCCTCTAGCCTTTTCGATTTTCATTCGCTTCAATGCTTCCTTTACTTCCACCCCTTTAATTCTACGAAGAAAAGTATGCTTTGATAATGGAGTATTTTCCCTAGTTCTTGTATCTCTCAAATATTCTTCATTTAAAAGTTTGTTAAAATATTCCTTCCATATTTCTTTAATATGGTTGTCCTTTACTAGAACATTTTCTTCATTGTCCTTTATATATTTAACATGATTTAAGTCGCTATTTTTTTATCTCTTATTTTTGCGAGCTTAAAAATATTATTCTCTCATTCTTTTATTCCCAACATATTATAGAGGTCATCTTATGCTTTGACCATTGCATTGCTTACTACTTTCTTAGTTTCTTTCTTTGTCTTCTTATACAACTTAAAAATTTTCAAACTCTTAGTTCCCTACCAAACTTTGTAGCAATGTCTTTTCTTTCAAATAACTTCATGAACCTCCACACTCCACCATCATGTTTCTTTATTAACATGTCTCTTCCCTTTTAATTCTCCAAGTACTTTTTTTGCAACCTTCTTAATACAATTAGCCATTCGATTCTACATTACTGTAGTTTCTCTTTTAAGATTTCATTCTCCCTTCTCAATCATTTTGTTCTTAAATATATTTGCTATTTCTTCCTTCAAATCTCTCCACCTTGTTTTAAGGCTCATTTGTTTATTACCACTCTCTTTCTACTTCTAATACAAATATATAAAATTATGAGCTTATGTTGCGTGGCCAAACTCTCTCCGGGGATAACTTTGCAATCTTTACAAGCCAATCAGTCCTATTTTCTAACTAGAAAAAGTCTACCTGACTCGTATTATTCCCATTTTTATAGGAATTTTTCATGTTTGAGTTGTGACAAAGTTTTACGCTGGTTGTCAACCTATCTAATGCAACCCTCCTTCTTTACCCGGACTTGGAACCGACAATAAAAACTAGTGGAGTTTTTATTATAATTATAGGTTTTAATTATACTTAAAAATCTTATCACTTTGACATAATTTAGACTGAATATTATTTAAAATTTATTATTATTAATAATATTATAAATTATATATTTCCCGTGCTAAGCACGTACATAGTTTACTAATCAAAATTGATACGTGAAAGCCATCATTTAGACTGCTGATGAAATTTCCATTTTTCACGCAATACTAACCGGCCAATTATCGAATGGTTGCTAGCCTTATTTAGAAAATTGACAAAATGTATGATCGCCGAGTGTGATGGCTAGCTCAAGATTCATACTTATCATGTGGGACACACTGAGGACTCCCTGTAGTTTAAGAAGTCCAAGCAGAATAAGGGCTTGTTTGGTATGTCTAGTCTTATTTTTATAGACCATCTAAAATAGAGCTATTAAAAAAAGAGCTTTAAAAAAAAGAGGCTAGAATTAAAATATGTGTTTGGCAATGAAAGCATCTATTTTAAATAGACCATTTTAAATCAATAGTTGAAAATTTTTCACAAATATATTGAGATCTAGTAGGTATTAAGCCTTGAAATTTTACTTCATAACCATGTTTGACCTTCCAAAGAGATCTAACGGTTTGGATCTTGTGTTTGAGGCCCCTAATTTTTAAAAAAAATATTTAATAGTTCACGTTTTTATATAAATATCTCAAGTTTGGTGATGATCCAACGGCTGAAATTTGGTCTCATAATGGTCATTGACCTTCTACACATTTTCAATGGTTTGGATTGTTATTTACTGTCCTAGAAATAATAATAAAAAATAAAAAAGGGGCTGCCTGTGGACTAGTTACAAATTCAGCATAAAAATTCAATGGTTGAAAGTTTTTCATAAATATCTTGAGATCCACAAGGAATCAATCCTTGAAAATTGACCCCATAGCCGTTTTTAGTTTTCCCAACATTTCCAATGGTTTGGATCTTGTGTTTGGGCCCCACAGAATTCAAAAACTAACATCCAATGGCTCACGCTTTTTTGCACATATCTCGAGATTCAGGATGAATTAACGGCTGAAATTTGGATGGGTGGCCGTAATTGATCATGTGAACATTTTCAACGGTTTGGATGTAGATTTAGGGGCTCGGATTTCGAGAAAAATAAAAAAAACATTCTGGGCGTGATCCATGTTTTTCACTGTAGCTGGGCGCCTCTTTTTTTCTCCCTCTTATTTGAAAATGCATCATGTAGCCTCCTCTTCAAAATAGAGCTTTTGCCTCTATTTCTCTAAATTAAATAGAGCTAAAAACACATGCCAAACGCCTCTATTTTTTCAACTCTATAAATTTTAGACATTTAAACAATAAGAGGCTAAATTTTAGACTTGCCAAACATGCACTAAGTTCAAATATCTAGGGCCTATTCGTTTCAGCCGTTGAATATCTGACATTTTATTTATGAAAGTGACTAAAAGTTAATAACCAAAAGTGAATATTCGAAAATAATCAACAATCAACCTCTCCATTCTTGAAAACCAAAATAGAATTAAGGGAATATGAAAAATAAATACCGATCACCACATTAGGTTTTCAATAATTAGTATAGTAAAGGTTCCATCTATATCATAACTTTATATCCTTCACCCCTCCGCCTGTCCCCTCTATAACAATATTAGGAAATATATCATTGCACCATTTTTTTTATTGGTAATCAAACCTTTCATTAAAAATGAAACAAATATAATGATAAAAAAAATGCAATAACATGTATAAGAGCATTGTACCCCATACATCAGACTATATAATAATCCCTTTTCAAAGAAATAATCTATCAATCCCTTGTTTAGCTAAAGCATCTCCCATAGAATTTGTCAATCTTAGTTTATGACGAAACATTATGTTGATGCTTGCAGATAAAGCCCGAATTTCATTAAAAGCGAATTGAAACCTCTAAGAATATGCTTTTTAGTTGAATACTAAGCAATTGCATTAGAGGAATCGCTCTCCACAATAAGGATGTTATTAAAACTTTTAAAAAAACATTGAAGAGGTTTTAGAATAGTTAAAACGTCTGCTTCATTCGAATTACAAACATCCGTATCTTTAGAAAACATAAATAAAATCTCACTTTTATAATTACAAAGCACACCTTCAATACTGGTTGGCTCTCGCTTGCCTCTTGTAGCTCTACCAATATTAAATTTAAGCACACAAGGATCTCATTTCACCATGAGATCTTTATGCAAAAAAGCAAGGGTGTATCATCTCACACATCAGTTTAGAGATTGATTTCTACGCAGATAGGTGGTCCCACAGGATTGGCACCACGCACGCTTAGGAAAAAAAAAGGGCCTTTCAACCAATTTTGGTAATGTGACCACCGTCCCTCAATCACCGCACCAGGATCGAAACATCAATCATGGTCATCTTTCAAGTGCTCCCCAGACTTGGTTGCTAGCATTTATAAAGAATTGCCTTTTGATGGATGATCCTAATCATCCAATCCAGAACAAGCATTCGGATGGTGACTGAATCCGTTGTAAAACGTGGGTACTAATCAATGACCCATGCTACAATAATGCAAGTGGTGTTCTTCAGTTACAAAAGCCATCATAAGTACAACTTCATTTGATGATTCTAACAAATCTAATATAGGGTAAGAAAAATTGACAATCTAAATTGATTGCAAAAAAGAAAAAGTAAAAAAGAAAAAGAAAAACGTCTAAGAACAAAGATCTGCTGACCAATTTCAAGAGCTCGAGCCAGACCGGTGCTAAGCCCGCGTTAGGGTCATTGTGGGCTTTGTTTCAGGCACATAGACTGTAATTAGGTCAAGTTTTTGGCCCAACTATTCAATGATATGGCCCTGGCCCTTCATCTAGGATAGGTAGGCCCGGCTCAAAACATTTTAAATCAAAAGGTATATGTTTTTTCAAAACGGCTGGGCCTGATCTTCAGCTTTAAAAGAGTGCGAGTCTGGGTCAAAATAGATCTTTCCTAAAATGGGCAAAAAACAATTCCTTTCGTTCCAACTGATATTGAAAGCTCTTTTGTATATGTACGAAATTAGCAACGAAGCCCGTGCTAAGCCTGGGCTGAAAAATAAATAATAATAAAATTAAAAATTTTTAAATTTTATTAAAAATAATTGTACATTGTTTATTATTTATTAAAGTCTATATATTAAGTTTTTATTTCAAATAAAAAGTGTAATAAACTTAGTTATAGATTTCTAGCAATAAAGGCCTGGGATATTATCAAAAATTTATTTTTTGTTGGGAATATTTTTAAGAGAAGTAAATCTTAAATAAAAAAATATGTAATGTATTTATCTTTCATCATTAATATTTATTCTATGCAATAACATTCTAAATAAAAAATAAAATTTTGAAATAACCTTACAAAAAATATAAACATAATCCAAAATTATAAATTTCCACCCAATTGTATTTTTCAAGTGAATTTTTGAAATAAAAAAAGAAATATGCTATATCTTAGTCGTTGTAATATCTTTTAAATTACAAAATTATTCACAATATTGAAAAAAGAAAATTGAAGTCATGTGTAATAATTTAAATATAATATTTTAGGTAAATTTTGGAAATTATATTGTATAAATACTAATGTATGTTTATGTTTATAAATTTTTTTGAAAACCTTTTCATCAAATATAAGGAGATTTTTTAAAAAATTGAGAAAATTTGTTAATGAATCGTAGGAGAGGTGGAAGGAGCATTCTATTTAATCCCCTCACTAAGTAATTCACCAGTGTTAAGACAATATATAAGAGAAGAGGAACTTAAATTAAATGAATGATAAAGAATACCAACATCTATGAAAAAAGCAAGAATGCAATTTTAAAAATCACAAAATAACATTTTTACAATTAGCAACTATGGAATCAAAATAATAACAATTAAACACAAAGTAAGGTTCTAGAAGCTAACCCCATCACCAACTAATTTAAGTAGTAGTAAGACCATCTAAAACCAAGTTATGTAGGTGCGCCTAAGTCCATACAAGTAAATTATAAAGAGATACAAAAAACAAATAAAATAAAGTAAAATGAAATAAATGCTCAATAAGTTTTCACTTAATAATAGACATGAGAGAATCTATTGGTAAAAGTAAATCGAGTAATTAGAAAATAAATGCTCAAGAGGTTTTCACTGAATAATTGGCATGAGAGAAACCATCGGTAGAAGTAAATCACCTTAAATAGCTTAATGGTGTACTTAAGCTAAAATATTAAAACATCGTTGAAAAAATAGAATATTTTAAGAATAAAACCCAAAAAAATTATAAAAGTAGAAGATATATTACCTTAAATTGCTTTCATGGCATGTGCAATCTAAAACAAACAAAAATACAGTATGAAAAATATATAAATAAAAATCTTAATTTTTGTAATGTACTAATCATGTCCAGGTCACTCCGGCAATATCGATTCCATTATTCTTCTCGATCTGCCTAAATGTATTTGGTAAGCAATGCATCCTCGTTAGCAATCCATGGACCCTTGTGCAATCCAAGCTTAGAGTAGCAAGGGCTCTGCCCATAAGTATAGAAAAGAAAGAACTCAAAGATGACCTTGTGTTCTAAACACAAACCACACAACCTTTTGAGACTACAGTACCTTTTAAGGCCACAATGCCTTTTTATTACTCAATATGCCTAGATTCTAGAGTTAATTTCTAGCAATATAGGCATTAATTTTCATGGTCACGTTTAGGAATTGAAATTGAATTGGTTGGTATACGAGATTTTTCGGTGGTGATGGAAAATGGTAGGGGAGTAGGAGAGATAAAATTTAATCGGTTGGTAGACTACAGAAGAGAGATTTTAGGGGGTGATGGAAAATTGTAGGGAGGGGAGAGATTTTAGTGTAGAATAATGAAGGAATGGAGGAGAGATTAAGGGATTAAATTGAGGAATATAAAGATGTTTCATGAAAGATGGCATGATTTTAGAGTGTAAAATAATAATTGGTTATGGTAAGATCATTTTATGACCCGTATAATTAATTTGAAGGGGGAGAGATTTTAGAAGGCTGATATGGACGATCGGGAGAATTTAGGATGGCATACCAAGTGTCAATTTCTTAAAAGCTGATGTGGCGCTCTAAAAAAAAAGAAAAATAAGGAGTGCTAATGTGGCACCCTCCAAAGGCCTCAATTATTGTAGCTTTAATATATATATACTAGCGTCGTATGGCCCGTGTTAAACACAGGCCATAAAAAAAAGTAACTAAATCTAAGAAAAAGAAAATTGAATTGAATTGTGAAAAGATAATAACTTGTACAAAGAATATTATAAAACTCAGTAAACTTCATATATACAACTGCATTTTAGAAATAAGCTTAAAACTTCACTTGTCTTAGGCTCATGCCCAGCACAAGCATTGTAATTATAAAAGATGAAGACAAATCTTAAAATGTATATGAATATTCTAGCATATATTTCATTATAAATATAGTAAAAATAATTTTATATTATTTTAATTTGAACTAATAGTAATGTTAGAAAATGTAATACAAACTCGTTCTAGTAAAATTTAATGTTACTTTACATTTATGCTGTCCCGTGGTCCCCAATATATCATGGGTATTTTCCTTTTCTAACTATTATGTGATTAATGAAAAAAGTTAAATATCAATCACGAGGGTAAGATTAATCTTTTCTCTTGCTTTCCATATTATCTTTCTCCAGACTCTCTCTCTCTCCATCCCTAGAGCTTTAGCCCATTGAGACATGGTCAAGCTTTCTTATTTCCCTAATTCTTTTCCGAACTCCATAGTCAAGAGAACAACCCAAGAATGTTTTAAAATGATAAAGACAAAATTTTCTATCTTGAAGATTCGAATTTCAAGTTTTGGTTGATAAAGATTTAAAAAAAAGTTCAAGAGATATTGTGAGGAGATTTGGAGGTATGTAATATGTTTAAGAATCTCCTGATTTTGTAGTTGATATCGGTTCTTGAAAAAAATATTACATGATAGTTGATAATTTTAAAAAAAATCAAATTGGTTATTTGACTCTAACTTCCAATATGTGATGGGGACCGTCGAGATGGAGTGAGATTTGTTGAGATGGAAGAGGTTGAAGCTATGCTATCTCTTTTCTGTGAAGAGGGGATGAGAATAGGCATTAGACTTTTGAGAGGATTGGTCCCATTGCTTTGTTTGCCTATTTCTCTTACCATTCGCATCAGCTAGTGGCACTTGTGTACTTGGAATGAGAGAGTTTCTTTTGTAGCAGGAACTCTACTTTGTGTTATATTAGAAAACTATTAATAAGGATTTGCTAGATTTATGCTATCTTAATAAGGATTTGTTAGATTTATGCTATCTTAATTGGGAATTTCATTCTCAGTAAAATCCTTTGAATCAGTTTAATATAGATAAAATTCTTAAATTGCGTCACGTGTTGCCATCTCATAAAGAGGGCTGCGCCACATGTCACTCTCTCGTGAAAGGAAGTATTGTCATAATATATATAAACTAACACTTTAGGGCCTGCGCCGAATGCGATCTATGGAAAAAATTAAATTTGTTAATTTTTAATATTTTAATAAAATATAAATTAATATTATTATATAAAACATAAAACAATTAAAACATCAAATATTTTAAGAAGGGGATTTATATACAATCTTTGGTCACATGCTCATACCTTTGAAATGAATTACCACATGTAGGTCTAATATGGGGGTGGCTGAATCGCACATAATAGATTCGTTTACACATAGTAATATAATCTAATATTTATAATCATGAAATATTAGGATTCTTAAAAATGGTGACGATGGTTGTCTCAACTCTAATCTACATCAAGATATGTCAATTGCACCTTTCCCTTTTGATTCGCCTGCATTGAGGTGTGCTCCACATTAAGTCTTGAAAATCTAATTTTGAGGCTGGTTCTTTAAGAATGCAAATTCTTAAATAAGTTCTTTTGTCAATGAGAATTTAAGTGAAAATATATAAAACATTTAATACGGAGAAAGACAGAACATAAAAAAAAAATTGTACCAAGTAATTTATAATCTTTATATTCCTGGGTTAGTCTAGAATTAACATTTTAAACCCAATTAATAAAGAAAATAATTCAGTATATACGTAATTAGATTTAAAGTAGTGTATAATATTGAATACCATCATAATCATGATATAGAAAAGCTCAAAAAAACCTCTTGATCTAAAAGTTCATGAGTTACAAAACTCAGACTCTTTTGAGTCTTGGCCGATTTGTGTAAAAAAGGAACTCAGTATATAAATGTATAAAATTTGTAAATTGGTTCTGGAACGACGAATTATAAATGATAGCAAAACTATAAAAAAAAAAAAGAAGATGTTTCCAACAGGCCCAGGCATTTTAAGCATGTTGTTCAAGTCCTGCAAGTTGTCAAGAACCAAAATATCAACTGCTAAGTAAATCTTATCATTATCAACCAAAAGCTTGTTTAAAGAAACCAAAGCAATTACTTGGTCCACAACTATTTAGTTAGGGGCCTAGACATATTGGTTTGACGGGTTCGACCCATATCATGTTTAAGGCCCGACCCTAAACCAAATCAAACCTATTTTCCATTGACAACCTTAATGTATAGAGATTTAGTAGAAAGATATAAAAGACAACTTTGCCAACCTTTTCATAGTCTCTACACACCTTTTTAGCCTTCTCCATGCTAGAGTATGCCAACTCCTTGTTGCATCTTTCTATGGCAGTCATGACATTAGAAGAGAATAAATAGCTTGCTAGTGAAAGCAAATCACTAAAACACTAATTAAAATAATCCTCTCTTCAATTAAAAGTACCAATCATCCTTAAAAATGTTATTAAGGGAAAATACCTGTTCCATCTAAAGCCAAGTAGACCACATGAGGCGTTTTGGAATATCGGAGAAGAAGGGTGTCCTTGAAATTGTAGGAAATGGTGTTCTCGACGCACCAAGAGAGAGTATACATGCCCTGTTCTCCTATATTGAATGTATGGCTGAGCCAATGGGCCCATACGGATCGTATGTATTGTAAAAGTTGCTATATTATAAAAGTTTTTATATAAATAGAAAAACTTTATATAGAAAGATTTTAGCCATTCTATGTAAATTTCAAAGATTTTTGGGATAAGGGATAAATATATAAAAAGTTTAAAATTAAATGAGTTGTTTAGGAGAGGAGATTTGTACAATAGAACTCTATTAAGAGCGCGCCACGTGTCGCTCTATGTTTAATAACTATATTAGTTGTAAATATAAATATTTAGAAATATTTAAATTAATTATAAATTAATATTAACATAAAATTCATTACACAATCATAATTTTTAATATTTTCAATATTCATGGTATGTATAATGAAAAAAGAAATAAAAAAACCCATAACATGGCACATGTCTATACCTATACATGCATAAGTGGATCCACTAAAGGTAGGGACTTACAACCATTTCAACTTTGATGATGCTGTGGGCCCACCTTCATTCCATAGTATAAATAGTAAAAAAATAAACAAAAAAAGGAGTAGAGATTTTGATTATCCAGGAACCTAATTGATATAGCAAAATATATATATATATAACCGCTCATTCCCCACCCCCTCCGCCCTTTGCAACACCCCTCAGAGGGAAATTCTGTCCTGACATCCTTCCACTTCAAACACATATTAACTCTAAGTTCACGTTAAACTTGGATAACCCATTGCACAACTGTGATTAGAATTTTGAGATTAGAATAATTTTTTAAAATAAATATTGAATAAACGACTGTAATTATCAACCTGAACTTATACCACGCATTAGTCTAGAGAATTTCAAATGTGCTATGCCATGATTAATGCCCCATTCTCGAAAGGCGCACTCATGTAGCCAAATGAAAAGCTATAGGACCCTCTACCGAGCTTTTGAATAATTTTTATTAGCATATCCTTGTGGGACCAATCATACAATGACATCTATTCGGCTACTGCATGGTTAAGATTAAAGTATGTCCCATCCCATCTACGTGTACCCATTGAATGGTCTTGATCCGTTTGGATGATTTCAGAGCAATGATTAGGAAGATGGGCCTTTTATTTAGATATTTCTTTTTTATAGGATGACAATGGAATATGGAGAGATTTTAGGAGAGTGGGAGAGATGAGAGATATTCTAGATTTTAGGACTTTAATAAGAGCGTGTCATGTCTCGCAAAAAAGCTGCGCCACGTGTTGCCCTCCTGCTAAAGGGGATATTATTATAATATATATAATAATTCTCATAGATGGTTCCATCGAGAATCTAATCATCTGCACTTTAGACCCACATACCAATTGATTAGAGTTGGGCCCCACAAACTCTATTAAGCCACAAAAAAAAAAAAAAAAAAGATCCTTACAGGAATGTGGAGTTCACAAGGGATCCCGAGGTGTCCACATGAAAAGGATCTACAGAAGATGGTTCTATATATTAGTGAGAAAAAGCTCAATTGAGACACTTATTTTTTTTATGACCCACGGTATTCATCACCGGCTCAGTCGTTGAATGCGGGTATATATATGACCGCACACATAGTATCTAAATAATGCAAGGGGCGAGAGTTGAACTTGAAACTTTCGAGAATAAATTTAAGTATTAAACCAACTGAGCCACCATGTCTATGAGAGTAAAATGGACCAAGGGGTTAATATATATTAATGGAGCTAAAATTAACACACATGCAGGTCCAATTTTCAATTCCCTCACCTTACTCACGATTGATGCAGGCCATATATAGGACCCAAAAGAGGGTCCTGCAAGTTGTCCAAATGGAAAGGGCTTGCAGGAGAATAGGACTCTTGTGAGTAGAAATTTGCTGCTACAAGCATACTACATGAGCAATCAAGCTCCATGTGGCCCACTTGGACACACCTTTGATAATGCAACCCTCTTTCACACTATTGCCGTGACAGGACGAGGTCTTGAGGCCCAATTTTTCACTCATCAAACAATCACTCCGTTGATGTTGGTTGACCCTCATCTATAAGGATATCTTTTCATAAATTTTTTACTCCCATTAATAGATATGCATATGAGTAGGAGAGAATATACCTGAACATTTCCTCTCTAACAGATTCGATGCTAATTATGAAAATTCATTTTTCAGTAACCCAATTAAGGGGTGGGGACCTGAGAGACGCACAAAGGCATGGTGATGAAAACTTATACACATAACGAGACATAAATTAACAGGCACAATTCACATATGTGAAGTGTTGAAAAACTGGTACACACAAAAAGACACAATACACACCTAAAAAGTGACGAGAACTCATACCTGCAGTAAGTAAGGTGGTAAAATCTGGGTCTACTGATCGGAATTTCAAAAGGAGGAATGAGCCATGAAATCTTCCTTTTCACACTCCTCTTCTGCCGTATAATATAGCACTAGGCCCAGCTCCTATTAAACTTTCACCCACTTTCGATTGAATATCATAAAAAATGATGATTCAAAGACCCCTAAATTTAAGGCTTATCGATTGCATGTTAGTGGGTCCCACGGGGTGTACAGTGTCAATCATTTCGACCAACTTGCGATCTACTCTCGGTGAAAATTTCCCGGGTGGGACTCCACCTGGTTATCAATCTGTCTCCAAGAAGATTTTCTCCTCTTTGGCCCGAACAAGAGGCGAACAGACTCTCTCGTTCGTTCTTTCGTTGGTTCGTTCTGCGGAGGTGGTTGGAGCTTGGAGGCTAGGCAACGGAGAAAATCACATGGATTATTCCCTTGTCCTCTCTCGTCTCCTTCCTCCTCCATCTTCCCTTCCCCGCATGCCCTCTTTCTCCACCGCCCTCCGCACTTGTTCATCTTCATCTCCCATCGTTTCTCCTTCCAAGCGCCTCATCAACACATCTCTCAGGCTTCCTGCTGCAGCGGCCATGACCGGTGCCTTCACTTCCAATTCCACCGCCGTCCGTTACTTTCTTTAATTTCTCTCCTCCTCTGATGTTGATTTCTGATGTGTTTGGTTTGAATGGATTTTGTATGAAACAGTATAGAATTGGATTGTAGCTTTTCAATTCGTTTCTGCATGTACTTGTAGGATGGGTCGAATCTATCTCTGAATATGTAATGACCATAGAGCTCATGCTGTACCTAACTTGTCTTTACCTTTGAAACTCTTACATGCATGATTTGGGACTGTGGGCTGGACCTAAGTTGTCTTTAAGTTTGAAACTTTTACATGTATGATTTGGGATTGTGGGCTTGATTTCTCATTTAAACACCAAATTACTACTTTGTGAAGCAGAGTAAAAATGGAGCAATTTGTGTGGATCTCATGTGGTGGGGAGTGGGGACTACCGCTCGCAGAATACAGAGGAGGTTTACAGTTATACGCCACTTTCCTACATGGAAGCTCCTTTCATTTTTCTTTCTTTCCTTTTAGTAGACTTTTTTTTTTTTTTACTATTAATTTTGAATCACCTCCCTTTCCACAATAACAACCCAGGATCATCCCTAGTTGTCACGTTGATGGTGAGGGAGTTGTGTGACTCAGTGTGGGTGAGTGAGTAATTACTGTTGGGTTTTTGAGTGCTGTCTAATTCATGGGTTATGGACAAACCTTGGGTTCAAATTGAGTTGTAATTTTTCATATTTTAGATTTGGATTGTAGCATGAGTCCCTAGATGCGCCGAAGTGAGGAAATTGAAGAAAAAAAAAGAAAATTTGTGAAGAAATCAACTAGGGATAGAATGGTGATCCACTTGAGCGGACCTTACGAAAACGATCAGATAGGAACTTTCACCGCGCGAGCAAACCTTTGCTCGCTCGAGTGAGTGACAAAGTAAACCCAGTTGCCTTGTGCGAATTATTTTCCTAATTGTATTGGGACTGCTTGTTTGAGCCCTAATTGGATTCTATCTTTGAGACACGAATTATGGGTATTTAAAGGGCTGTCTTGAGAACCCTAGCTATGCTATCTTCTTGTTCTAAACCTTAAATGCCCATTGGAGATCCTCTTTTTCTCTAGAGCATCCATTGAAGCGTTGTGTTGAAGTTGCCGAGCCTCTAGAGATTTGTTGCTTCTACTCTTGTAGAAGATCGTTCATCTTGCGGCATCAAGGCGTGGTGTGTCAAGCACGGGGAACAATAAATAGCGTGGCCATTAGCAAGAAGAATTGCAGTCCAAAGGTCGTGGTCAACTGGGGAAGGGTTGTGAGTATATCTTGTAATTGTTCAATTTCTAGTTTTTGGTTTTCCTTTGGACTAGGTGATAGGTTTCGTGGTTTTTCCTGTGTTTGAGTTTTCCACGTAAATATCAGTGTCTTCTTCTGATGATTGATTTGCTCTAGTATTTTATCTTTGGCTTTAATTAATTAGACTATATACTAGAAATCTAGTTGGGACCTTGAACGTCATCTCCGCGGGTTCTAAAATCCTCAATTACCAAAGCAATAAATAAATAAAATTGTTAAATATTTGTGAAGACATATTAGCATTAAGATTCACATTTTTAACACCAGATGAGTTACTTAAGAAAAAAAAGACACCAAATGCATTTCTGCATAAATCTCTCTCTCTCTCTCTCTCTCTCTCTCTCTCTCGGGCTTTATTTAGTATCAACTTTTGATTTTTCTCATGAGTTGAAATCTACTTATATGTCGTATTCATAAAAGCATTAATATTTTTTTTGAAAACTTTTCCTGCATGACAAACTGAAGACCATGTTACTGGGGGACACTAGCATGTTGCTTGGTCTACTAGTTCCCCCAAAACAGAGAAGGGTTTGTGCACTAGGCATCTACTTGGAACTAGTCTGATTGTATTTTCCTAGCCGTCCAACTAAAGGTGGTTGTTGTATGTACTCACTAAATTTCCTTGACCACCCATTGATTAGAGGACTAGGAACTTCTGTTGTGTCAAATTTTGTAGATGGCTGATCCCAAGCCCATTCTATCTGTTGGGACCAGTAGACCCACCAACATGCCACCTCCCACTTTCATATGGTCATCAAGTTGTTGCACTATCATTGAAGACAAAAAAAGAGGGTATATCAAGTCATTGCACTAACAAGGCTGAAATGTTATTATTGTTCTTTCTGGGCGTCTTTAACTTTGGAGTGCTTGATTCAACCTGATGTCTTATATATAAGCCAAAATTTTCTTGTCCTGCAGGCCAGTAGTGCAGCATATACGGTGGGTGAGTTTATGACTAAGAAAGAGGATTTATGTGTGGTGAAACCTACAACTACTGTTGACGAAGGTATTAGAAATAGTACCTGGATGTTTCTTACATAAATGGTGTCTTTGCCTTTTTGTTTCTTAGATGCTTGTGTTGATTTAACAGCACTGGAGACTCTTGTGGAACATAGAATTACTGGATTTCCAGTGATTGACGATGACTGGAAATTGGTGCGTATTAATACATTTCCGGACTGACTTTTTCTGTGGTTAAACATGTTGTTCAAGAAATTGAGCTTGTTATATGATGTCTCTTTTAGGAGCATTTATGCTCTCTTTTTAGGAGCATTTGATGATATCCTGTCAATTATAGTTTAAGGATCTATGGAGCTTTTACGCTTTTAGTGCATCATGTTGGACACTTGGATTTATCATATTCAAATATTTAATAATTTCACATACTGAAATTTTTTTTTTCCGTTCTAAACCTTCTGTAATCAAAACTCTAGGGTTGTTGTTATAGCCAACATGCTACAAAGTCTTATTCCATTGCATAAATTAGAAAAATTATGACATGTTTCAAGCAAAAATTAAATCACAGCGTGTATTGTGTATTTTAATTGGATGCTTCCATCCTATCCCTATCTTGGGTTTTAGAAAAGCAGTGTCTCATTCCTGTTTCTGCTGTCCACAGTGAGCACCAGCACTCTGGGAGACACTTTGTGGGGCCCACGTTTTGATCCATCTAAGTGGACCATAAAACAGCCATACGTTTCCATGTTCAGTGAGGCCTAAAGGTAGGCCCCACAAGCGCCAGCGCTCAGTAGAGGGGCTCCCATATTTATATTGCATATATAAAATAAGCCATTCTAGCTTAGCAAGTTGCTGATTTACTGTGTCTTTCATACCAAGGAGCTTTGCATATGTTCGGTCTTCGTTCTCTATTTTATGGTGTTTATATTGGTTCCTATCCCATATTTACACGAATGGATCTCACAGATCTGTTTCACTTATTGTGTAAGGAAATTTTTTGGAAGGAAAATTACAGTATAGGGTGTTGAGGGAGGGAGCGGAGGGAGGGAGGGAGATACAAATGTAGGAAAGTGATGAGCCCAAACAAGAAAAGGATAAGGCTATTTACACAATTGCAGTACTATTTACTATTATAATTATTATATTCATGTGTGTGTGCATTCATCTATAATAAGCCATCTTAGCTTCACAATGTTCATATCTTTACAAAATTGATTTTCCTTATGTAGTAATCTTTGCCATCTTATTTTTAGCTGTTAATGTGCCTGGGGAGATACTGATCTGTTTAATTGAGTCACTTGGGTTCATAATAAAGAGGTCCCTCTTTTGCAGGTTGGAGTTGTTTCAGATTATGATTTGTTAGCTTTGGACTCCATTTCAGGTAAAATTGAACATTCAATGTTAGAGGTCACCTTGTGAAGTTCTATATCTGTAGTTACCTGAATTGTTACTTTTTGTTTCAGTTTGATCTTTATTGGTTATTTTTTTATCTATTGAATTAGAGTATTAAACACCTATGCTACCTATCGATTGAAATAGGAGCATATGTATTGGCAACAACACTGCAGTCATTGGTCGTTGCAATCTGTTAAGTGAAATTTTAATGGGGCTTAAAAGATATTTAAAAAAAACTAGAATATTGTTAATTTTAAAATTATTTTGAGCATTAAGCATAATGTGTATGTAGTGGATGTGAAGAGAGTACCGACTCTTGTACATCGGTGGACCAAGATCTCTCTACAAATCAGAGTCTTAGATAGCTTGTAAATTAGTTGTTCCTGGATTACTCTTTCATAGGTTCTCTCTTTAAATCCTCTTAAAGCGGTATTCATGCAATTGTACTTTGTACACACTAATGTAAATATAAGGCTTTCCCTCAAAGAGGGCACAAAGGTATTGTAGTTGACGTTTCTTATAAAGTTACCTCTTTTGGCGATCCCATCTTCTCATCAAGTCTCTAAGAGGGTACAACAGTTTGGCATCCCCCTGTTGGCATCTCAGTTTTCAGGTTCTTGGTTCCTTTAGAGCTCTGATCTACAGTTGATCAATCTTCTGTTTGGGTTTCTTTTCTGCAGTTAGCAGATCCTTCGGTGAAAGAATCTTTAGTCGGGTGTCTTTCCCAATAGACTTCTACTGCAGCTGTCAATAGAAATTCAAAGGGCTTCTTTGTCGGACGTTTTTTAGAGGACTTTGACCCCCCAAAAGTCATTTAGGTCCTGTGTCTTTCAACTCTAAATAGTTGAATCTATTGAGGATTACCTATTCTGTCCACTTTATTATTTGTAAGGTACAAAAATAAAAAGTGGCAATGTAATTAATGTGTTGCTTCAGTTTTTTTTTTTTTAATTCTTTCTTTTTCTTTGGGAAATCATCAACATCAAAGCCTTGTCCCAGACTCCCAATCAGCTACGTGCATTTTGTTTTTTCATGCCAGTCTATCTGAGGCAAAATCCTTGAATAGGTTCCACTTCTTCAGATCTATGCTTGCTACTTCTGTCCATTTCCTCTTCAGCCTATCACTTTTCCTTGAGGGTCCATCAACCTACTTGCAGAAACTTTTCCTCTCCGGTGGTGTTGTTGGACATGGCAGGTCTTCATATTACTAAACAAAGAAAAAGAGTTACATTTTTGTCAGAAAGAATGATGACCTCATGAACTTTTGGTGAAAAGATAATTTATTTTAACTATGCACTCTCATTATTATGTCCCTTCATTCTTTTTTCTTTTCCCTCTTTTTAAAAGGGTTTTGTACTTATTACTTTCTTGGAGACATCACCACTTCAGTCATACTTGCTAGTGTGTTAGATTTTGATCGAACAAACCTAATGGTTTTGCATTTACCAATAGATGACAATTATTGTTATGATGGATAGCATGGAGGATACATAATGATCATGTTACAAATATGATGCAGCAATGGCCACCAAGTGGCCCCCCTTCAAGTTAAATTAGGGATTATATTATTTTTATTATTAGTAGATTTCTAATTTCATTGTTATTAGGGATTTTTCATTATTAGCTTAGGGTTTTCTTAGGCACTAAGTTTCTTTTGTTATTTATATGACTTTGTAGTATGTTATTATGCAGACTTTTTAAGTTAATATAATTTTCTGTGGATTTTATCGTTGGAGAATTCCCATCCTCTTCGTGTGATTGTTTCTGTGGAAACCTCCATTGGGCGAAGGCACTCAAAGTTGCAAATCCTAACCCTAGGATTGCATCAATTGATAGCAGAGCTGAATGATCCTTGATTGTCGGCTTGTTACCCACTATCCCCATCCCATTGCTATACCCAATATCCATCTGTGCATCCACAACCCTTGCCACTAATCCCATATCTTCCTCCTCCATTGCTGAAACCCTGTTAGCCGAAACCCATAACCATCCTAATCCTAAGCGAACAAAGCCCATCTCTAACCCATCGTCATGGAACCCAACCCTCATCTCCATCAAAACCGAGCCCCACTACCCACCACCCATCGACTGAAATCCTCTGCTATACTCGAAATCCCATTTCCAAGAAACCTCTTCCAGAACCAGAATTGGCAGAACCCAATCACGTAAAACACAAGCCTCAACTTGTCCCCAAATCGGCCGATCGCACCAATCCGTCAATCCCCTATTCTCCTTTCAATCCTAAGCCCAGATAAAAGAAATAATAATAATAATAATAATAATAATAATAATAATAATAATAAGAAAGAGAGGAGAAAGAAAAAGAAGAGAGTGGCATACTTGGATTGCCGCTATTGCACGTCGCAAGCCCTCGCCAATTAGCAACTTCTTCTTCGTTTTCCTTCTTCCAGCCAGCAAGGAAGATAGCAGTTGAAGACGTTTGGACCCTCTCTTCTGTTGCTAGATCGAGATTCTAGTTAGGGCAAACAAATCCTTCACGTGCCTTTTATAACACGTGTCTGAGTAGCTTGGGTCATAGACTAGGTCAGTTTGGACTTACCCACCTTCTGAGAGCTCAGTTTAAATCCAGATAAAGCAGAACTACCACCGACATTAGTACTGCATGATCAGCCAGCAGTAAAAATATAGATTTGGTAAAATCCAATAGCTAGGATTTATTTTTGCGATTTCAGGCTCATCTAGACTTTGATTTCTGATCTGTCTTCACTAGCATACTCGTGAAGAGCAGATCTATACATCAAGTCAGCCAGATTTTAATTTTCCATTAAAAAAAATGCCTCTTAAGTAACAAGTAGAGGTTGAATCTCTCATTTCCTCAATGGAAGAATTGACTGGTACCATTAGATATTTAACTGCAATAGTTGGCCAGATGCGAACCACTATGGAAAGACTAGAAACCATAGTGACAACTTTGAAAACTAATCGGCATAGAGAGCAAAATCGAGCTTATGGTGAAAATATTCGGAATCAACAAGGTCAACTAGTAAATAATCCCGATTAATACTTAGGGATTAAACTTGTGATTCTCAAAAATGATAGAAAATTGCAACCCACTGAATTCATGGGTTGGTTAGTGTGTAGAAAATATTTTTGCATACAAGTCAATGAATAAGCGCAGTAAGGGCCCACAAGTGGTCCCCCTTCAAGTTAAATTAGGGATTATATTATTTTTATTATTAGTATATTTCTAATTTCATTGTTATTAGGGAGTTTCCATTATTAGATTAGGGTTTTCTTAGGCACTAAGTTTCTTTTGTTTTTTATATGACTTTGTAGTAGGTAACTATGCAGAGTTTTTGAGTTAATATAATTTTCTGTAGGTTTTATTGTTGGAGAGTTCCCATCTTCTTCATGTGATTTTTCTGTGGAAACCTCCATTAGGCCAAGGCACTCAAGGTTGCAAATCCTAACCCTAGGATTGCATCAAAATATTACCTATAGAGACTATCCTTGATGGAGGCCATACTAATGGGCCCTGTTTGAAAGTCTATATAAGGCCCAGTAGAGTAGAGTAAGTCCTATTAGTAGTTGCTTTACTTGCTTTTTTAATTATCTAGGATTCTTTAATATTTAGAAAGTCCAATTATGTTTGGTTTAGGATTTCTTATTTGATTTGAATTGGTTGTTTCCTTAATTAGACAATATCTTAGTTATAAATAAAGATGTAAACCCTTCATGGGATACAGACATTGCAATTGAATAAGAATTTAAGTTCAGTTCTCAATTGAAAGAGTTGTTGTTTGTCATTGGTAAGGCATCTAGACATTTTATCTTTAAGCCTTTTGGCTTAAAGATTAGCCCGTTGGCTATTTTTCTTCCCTGCACTCTTTCAATTGGTATTAAAGCGAAGATCCAGTCTCGGATCGCTGTCTGTTTCTAATTGCCGATCGAGGTAACATATCTCATCCCTGTTCTTTTGGTCTCTACCATTTATCGTTCATCATCGTCACCCCCATCATCTTGATTCAAACCCTAATCACATCCGTATCCCAAACCCACTGTCGACCTCGCAGAACCCCATCTCCAAAAAAAAACCCATCCCTTTTTGTTCCTGTCTGTCATCCCTCACCTTTTCAGCCAAAACCTTTTCTGCAGCCACATCCCCAACCCATTCCCTATCGACGACTCAACCCATCCACACCCCCTCACTGAAACCATTAAACCCAATTCCCGAACCCTAACAGTCGAAACCCTTAGCAGCCCTCCAAATCTTCTCTCCAAGCCCCTGTTGAGAAACCCTCAACCCATCAGACAAATCGCACCCCCCAAAACCTCTTTCGAAACCCTTCTGCTGAGCCCTATTCCATCCATTCGACCCAAATCGAAAACCCTCGTCCACCTCGAACCGAATCTAGACCCAACTTCCTTTCCCCTTCCATTCCCCATTACCATAAGAAAAAAATAAAAGAAAAAAGGAGAACAGAGAATAGAGAGAAGAGATAGAGGAAAGAAAGGAGACATGTATCATGCACTGACAACCAGCATCCTCGTCGAGCATTGTCGCTCCCCCGTGGTCGCCATCACCCTTTCCTCCTCTTCCTAACAAAGCCAACAACCCGTGGTCGCCATCACCCCTTCCTCCTCTTCCTGACGAAGCCAGCAAAGTTGAAAAGGGTTTCGACCCTTCTCTTTCTTTTTCTTTCTCTTGGGTCCATCTTAGCCCATGACCTGATTTATCATAGGCTCCAGCCAATCTCATCCTCTGGGCCTTATTTCATGTAAGGTTTAACCCATTTAGTTGCCCAAAAAAAAAAACAACTAGCATTCCTTTTTTACTTTTTTTTTGCAAGCAATGTCTACCCGAAGCGATTAATTATATCGGGCCAAATTCACTGATCACCAACGTGATGCTATGATAATGGAGCTATCTGAAAGAGTACATGCGTTGGAAGTTATTTCCTAGAATTCACAGAGGCCTACTGCTGCATAAGCATCGTTTAGCGTTGAAACCAACAAAATCCCGCCTGACAAACAGAATTAGGCCCTTAAGAATCTATCCATGATTTTATTCAGCGTCTTTTTACTGAGAAGGATCCTGTAGACACACTTGTTGCACCCAAGTTTGATGATATCACGAAGCAAGTCAAAATTGATATCGCCGATTTCTCCGGTCGTCTCAATTTGAAGGCTTTTATTGACTGGTTCAATTCTCTTGAAGATTATTTCTCTTGGTATCATATGGATGATGTACAACGTGTTGCTTTCATCAAATTCAAACTTAAAGGTTCAACACATATTTGGTGGTACAGCATTGAGCACAACAATCTTGTTATGGGACGCCCTGCTATTACTAAGTGGGATGATATGCGTGAAAAGCTTGAAGGTAAATACCTGCGATCCAATTATTTGAGTCTCCTTCAGCAGGAATATTTTGTTTTCAAGCAAGTCATATTATCACTGGATGAGTACGCAGAGAAATTTAATGATTATGTTATTCAGTGTAAAGTTCAAGATGATGACTTCATGCTAGTCAACAGGTACAGAACTGGTTTGCGGGAAGAAATTAGACATGAGGTCCTTATGCATGACTTTGAAACTATTGATGACATTTATAACAAGGCAAAATGGGTTGAGTTAGAAATGCAGTCCTCTACTTTGAGACGCTTCAGCACTCAAGCTAGGAAGTCAATGACTCGTCGAGCCCCCGCCTTTCAGAATAATAATCGTGCTCCACCCAATCAGAATAATTTTCAATACAACCGTGCTCCATTAACGGGTTATCGTCCATCTCCGAGACAGTAGCACAACCAACCCAACCAGCGTCCTTTTGCTCAAAATCAACGGAACACAGTGCCACAGGAACAAGAGATGAGGAGTCATGGACCTCCTCAACAGCATCAATGGATTGATGGTTGTTACCAATGTAGTCAACAAGGGCACTTTGAATGAATGCCCTAAAGTTAACAATCCTTATTATTATGATGGAGATCCTTATTCTTCAGAAGAATATGACGAGCATCTTGAGATGGAGCCTCCTCCTGATCACGTCCAATCAGAAGCTCAGCTAGATCCGTAACAAGAGGCTCAATCTGATACTTCTCCTTGTGTCACCACCACCGTAGAAGAAAATGGTCCTGTTTTTATTGTATGCAAACTTCTCATCACCAATGAGCAAGAAGAAGCCGATTGGCGACGTACTTCAATCTTCAAGACACGCGTGAGATGCAAGTGTACGCTATGCAATTTAATTGTTAATGGTAGAAGTGCAATGAATGCCATGTCATATGAACTGATTACTAAGCTCAATTTGCCAACTAAAAAGCACCCAAAGCTTTACAAGGTCGCTTGGGTAGACGATCGTTTGAGCCCTGTGACCCATAGCTGCTTGGTTCATTTTAAAATTGGCATATATAAAGATGATATATAGTGTGATATCATTCCTATGAATATTACTCATATCCTACTTGGCCGACCGTTGCTATATGACTGAGAGGTACATACTAATAAAAAAAGGCACATACATTCTTTTCAGTGGAAAGGACAAGTGGTGGATCTCCTTCCATTGCCTCCACTAACATCCTCTTTGGCCGTTTCTATCACCCTATCAAACTCTTATGTTCTCTTTATGCGGAAATTTGAAATAAAAAGCAAAGATCAAGGAATTGTTTATGCTCTTGTTCCAAAAGAAGCCCAAAAAGCGGATGCTAAACAATAAGTTTCTACACCCCTAGAGATCAAGTCATTGCTCAATGATTTTCAAGATTTGACTACCGCAGAGCTTCTTAATGAACTATCTCCTATGCGGGACATACAGCATGCCCTTGATTTAGTCCTTGGGTCTACCCTTTTTAATTTACCTCTTTATTACATGAGCCCCACTGAGCATGTAGAATTGTAAAGACAGGTTGAATACTTACACTAGAAGGGTTATATCCGAGAAAGCATGAGTCCTTGCGCAGTTCTAGCCCTTTTGACACCTAAGAAAGATGGTCCTTGGCGAATGTGGGTCGATAGCTGAGCCATTAACAAGATCACCATCAAATATCGGTTTCCGATTCCCTGAGTAGACGATATGCTTGATATGATGTCCGTCGCATCTGTCTTCTCCAAGATTGATCTTAGGAGTGGATATCATCAACTCCATATTCGGCCCGAAGATGAATGGAAGACGGCATTCAAGAGCAAAGATGAATTATACGAATGGTTGGTCATGCCGTTCGGTTTATGTAATGCTCCCAGCACTTTTATGAGAGTAATGACTCAGCTTCTACGGCCTTTTCTTGGCAAATTTGTTGTGGTATATTTTGATGACATTTTGATCTTTAGCAAATCAAAAGAAGCTCATCTCGACTATCTGAGGAATGTCATGCGTGCACTTCAAAAAGAAAAGTTTTACATTAATTTGAGAAAGTGTATATTTTTTTGTTCCAAAGTCATATTTTTGGGCTTTTTTGTGTTAGCCCAAGGAGTTAAAGTTGATCAACGAAAAATCAAAGCAATCATTTATTGGCCCATTCCCACTTATATATATGAGGTATGCAGCTTTCATGGATTAGCTACCTTTTATATGAGGTTCATTCGTCATTTCAATACCATCATGACTGCTATAACTGATTGCATGAAAAAGGAAGAATTCACTTAGACAAATGTCGCCTCTCGAAAATTTAAACAGATTAAGCAGAAAATGACCGAAGCACCGGTTTTAAAACTTTTAGACTTTTAAAAGGTCTTCGAAGTTAGTTGTGATGCTGCCAATGTCGGTATTGGCAGCGTCTCAAGTCAAGATGGTCATCCAGTTGCTTATTTCAATGAGAAGTTAAATGACTCCGGTAAGAAGTATACGGTTTATGGTTTGGAATATTATGCAGTAGTTTAAGCTCTTCGTTATTAGCATCATTATCTCATTGGAAAAGAGTTTGTCTTATAATCTGACCACAAAGCCTTGCAATATCTGAATTCTCAAAAGAAGATGAGTGTCAATCGTGTCAAATGGAGCGCATACTTACAGGAGTTTACTTTGTTTTTGTGTTATAAATTTGGCATGGAAAATAAAGTCGCCGATGTTTTTAGTTGTCAAACTCACATTCTTACGACAATTTCCATCAGTATTCCCGGCTTTGAAGAAATACGCGAAGAATACGCTGCTGATCATGACTTTGGTCGCATTTATACAAGTCTTCTAAATGGTGAGTTTTTTGAGCATCCAAAGTTTCCCATTCATGATGGATATCTCTTTCGTAGAAATCAGTTATTTTTGTTAGCTACATCTATTTGTGAGTTTGTGATGCATGAATTTCATGGTGGCGGATAGTGGACATTTTGGGTGTGTAATAAAACATTGGCTATTGTGGAAGACCGTTTCTTTTGGTCATATTTAAAAACAGATGTTGCCCGAATTTGTGAATTATGCAAAGTATGCTAACTTGCAAAGGGTCAAAAGAAGAATACAGGTTTGTATCAACCCCTTCCTATTCCACATGTGCCTTGGCAAGATTTGAGTATGGATTTTGTCTTGGGCTTATCCAAAACAGCGAGAAAGGTAGATTTTGTATTTGTTGTTGATCGTTTCTCAAAAATGGCACATTTTATCCCTTGTTCTTATACAGCAGAAGCCAAGAATATTACAACTGTTTTCTTTAAAGAGGTTGTTCGTCTGCATGGCTTTCTCAAGACAATAGTATCTAACAGAGATACGAAGTTCATGAGTTTTTTCTAGAAGACTTTATGGCACATGAGGCGCACAAAACTTCAACACTCAGTGCATATTATCCGCAAATTGATGGCTAGATAGAGGTCGTCAATCATAGTTTGGGAAACCTTCTTCGATGTCTTATCGGCGAACATGTTGTTTCATGGGATCTTCTTTTACCCATGGCGGAGTTCGCTTACAATAATTCCGTAAATAGAACGACAGGGAGATCACTATTTGAAGTTATCACTGGTGTCAAGCCACGTCTTCCTCTTGACTTAAGCCCGTTACGAGTTGACTTTAGACAAAGTCAGGAAGCTGAACAGTTTGCACAAGATATGAAGGAAGTTTATGATGAAGTTCGCAGGCAAATTGTTACAGGTAATGAAGTATATAAAAGGCACGTGGATTCTCGCAGATGCTATGCTGAGTTTGTCGTAGGCGATATGGTAATGGTTTGTTTGAAGCCCGAACGGTTTCCTGCAGGTAAATACAAGAAGTTACAGTCACGAAGTGCGGGTCCTTTCAAAATTCTAAAGAAAATCAGCTCCAATGTGTATGTTCTCGACCATACTTCAGATATGAATGTCAGTTCCATCTTTAATGTTGAAGATTTGGCATTTTACCACGGGCATCACAACGATGAATCCTTTGAGGAATAAGCTTTTCGCATCCCTCTCCATTAATTTCCTCTAGACGAAATTAAAGATGTTTTTTTATGATCAGATCATTTCAACCAAGAATAGCGGATTTCACAAATTCATTGTCAAGTGGAAAGGAAAACTATTCTCCAAAGTTACATGGATTACGGCTACTGATTTTTAATGGCTCAATTCAGATTTATATGAGCAGTACCAAGCTACCAACTCAGCGGAGTCAAGTTTTTCCAAACCGGGGAAAGTTAATGCAGCCTATACTAATGGGTCCCGCCTGAAAGTCTATACCCGCAGGCCCAAGACCAATAAGGCCCAGTAGAGTAGAGTAGATGCTATTAGTAGTTGCTTTAGTTGCTTTCTTTATTTTCTAGGATTCTTTAAAATTTAGAAAGTTCAATCATGTTTGGTTTAGGACTTCTTATTTGATTTGAATTAGTTGTTTCCTTAATTAGACAATATCTTAGTTATAAATAAAGATGTAAACCCTTCATGGGATAGAGATATTGATATTGAATAAGAATTTAAGTTCAGTTCTCAATTGAGAGAGTTGTTGTTTGTCTCTGGTGAGGTACCTAGACATCCTATCATTAAGCCATTTGGCTTGGAGATTAGCCTGTTGGCTATTCTTTTTTCTTGCATTGCTTCAATTCCATACTCTTGACAGAGTCTTGATGTATTCTTATTGGGGTACATAGCGTAAGACTTTGCTATAAAGTGTCCTTTGTGCTCACATACACATGTGCATGCATGTACTCTCATACATAAACTCACTCACACAAGAGGAAGAGCGAGATAACTTTCATGGCTCCTTATTAGATAAATTTAACTGCTGGGCCTAGAGTATAACACTTTCGGCTGACCCTGGCTGATGATCATAAAGATGACACACATCCAAATATCCAATTTGCAATAAGAAACACTCGTATAGTTGATCTGGTAACAGGCACCTGTAAAGTGACATTGTTCTTTTGTTAGCAATTCTGAGGGGAGTGTGTGCATAAAATGATTATCTGGAAAGGTGGATTTTGGAGCTGCTGCTCGGGCCCACCTCAAGCAGGGGTTTGAAGAGGGGACTTTTGGATGGGGACCATTCTAGTTACAGCTCCATCCTATAATCCAACAGCCATACTCTGGGTTTAAAAAAATATAGTGGTTTTAAATAGTCAAAATTTCAAGGCTCCATACCTACCCCTTTCCAAAAGGTCCCTATCATCTCCCAACCATCCGTTACTAAGCAATTTCCAGTAAGAACCTTGGATCTATGAGCAAACAGCAGTGTGGCCTAGTCATGATTAAGTAAATAAGATCCAACCTTATAATCAATCCTAACCAGTTAGTTCAACACTCCCCACTACCACCCACAAAAAAGAAAGAAAGGAAAGAGAGAAAGAAAAGAAGAAGAAGCAAAAGAAAAAAATCCTCAGCCAATTATTAGCAAACACAAATTTGGCACTCATTGTTTTCCTTTTAGCATTGGATTTATTATGCAAAAAATCATACATGCGTTAATCACTAGGAATAGTGAAATTTTGAGGCCTGCAAAAAAAAAAAAAATGGTTCTTTACATCCCATTAATGTTTTACATATAGTTTATGCAAAAGAGTTTAAATTCCTTGATGCTCTATGCAAAAGAGTTTAAATTCCTTGATGCTCTTAGTATCGCATGTCAGTTGCTTTGTTTGAAATTAATATTTTCTCATTTGGTGATTAGGAAGTGGACGGAATGATACGAGCCTGTTTCCAGAAGCTGATAGTACTTGGAAAGTATGTTAGGATGATTCTACTTCTGCCTATTTGTATCCTTCTTGTTAATTAGAGTTATATGAAACTTCATATTGTTATTCATATTATGCCAATTTGTTTTTAAAGGCAGTGAATTTATGTCTTGGAAATAGTGGTAACTGTAAGTTTGGCTTGCAGTGTATGGCTATTTGATTTGTAAAATGAATTTAGGAATTTATTTTAAGTACCAACACAAAAGAAAATCTAAGATACATTGCAAAAGCAGAAACTGAATTGTTGATTGGTTGATGATTCTTATTGTCTATGCTCTATTTCCTTCTACTTGCTTGTGCACTGACGGCATGTCCTGTTTCACGGGGACTTACATTGGCCAAGCATCCTCTGGCTTAACCAAATGGAGTGAGTTTAGAACAGAAACACAAATGGTTTCATTTTTTTTCCCTGCAGTACAATTTATTTATTTAGTAAATCATATTTGATGTGATAGAATCTATGCTCATAACTAAGGAACTTTACTATTTGCCCAAAGGATTTTTTTTTTTAAAGTTTCATCAGTTTAAGGATTTAAACCTTTAAATTATTATTTAATCCTCTAATGGTACCCTCTATCTGAACTCGCATTTTATATATTTTTCCTTCATGTGCCTTCAGTTCATCATAAAAGTTAAACAGAGCCTAACTTTTATTGTTATTATTTCATGTTCATTCTGGTTCTCAGCACATTTAACCACAACCTGGAAGTGCAAGTCCATAATCCCTAAATTATTATGGTTTTTAATTAGCAAGTTCCTTAACAGATCTTCTCAAAGTAACAAAACAATCATAAAAAATATAATTTCTTCTGTAATTATCTCAGAAATAACAAAAAAACATAAAAGAGAAGCCATAATTTTGCTTGATCAGCTCGTCACAAAAAATAAACTAAGAGAGAGGCAAGATATCAGGATGTATCATAAAGCACGATTCTTCTTGTTCATTAGGTAATGAAAATATGGGAATATGAGAATCCACCTAAAATGGAGCAGGAATAAGTGGGGGCAACCAGAGTCAGAAATATAAATAGATCCATGTCTGAAGATTTGTTTCACTGCCACTTAAAAGTGTTAGATGATTTGGCAGCAAGACAGCTATAGACTTTGCCTCTATTTTCTGCTTGTGCATCTGGTGCCAAGTCCGAGTCCCTAACTGAGTTATCTGCTGTCATGGAGTTTATTTTTTAATTGTTTTTTACTTTATGGAAAACTGCTTCAGCAGTTAAGCATACCTAACCTAGTTTACTTGTAGACATTCAATGAGATACAGAAATTGCTGAGTAAAACCAATGGAAAAGTCATAGGTGATGTTATGACACCTGCACCTCTAGTTGTCCGTGAGGCCACCAACCTTGAAGATGCTGCAAGGTTCCTAAACTTATACCACACTTGCTATGTGATCTGTGCATCAGATTATGAACTAATTATTGTTAATGTTAATTATTTAAAAGGCATTTATGTTCTCTTCATATGGCAGATTATTGCTTGAAACAAAATACAGACGATTGCCAGTTGTGGACAGTGATGGTCAGCTGGTAAGACATATAATCAATCCCTTAGTTTTTGTTATTGACCACCCTTAGTTTTTGCTCTTTGACCATCTTTATTGATTTCCTTGGTTCTTGTGTTTCTTTTTTTTTTTTTTTATTGCGAAGGTTGGGATCATTACTAGGGGAAATGTGGTGAGAGCTGCTCTTCAAATAAAACGGGCAAATGAAAGATGAACCAATTATGAGTTTGCAGGCGGAGTTACTGCTAAATTTGTAGCAGCAGGTCATTTTTAAATTTCTTATCCATTCGATTCAGTTTTGTTTCCAACCATTTCTCTGGGCTTACTATATGATCAGCTGTTGGAGAAGGTGCCTTGATTCTCCTGTGACTTAGGTCTGTATGAGTAAGGTGCTTTTGCCTTACTTATGTATCGTGTCAAATCATTTTTTTGTTTATCATTTAGTGATAGAGCCAAATATATATATATATATATATTTATTTGATGGAGGTAAGCTCTAGTTTGCATCCATTTAATGGAGCTTGTTGGTATACGACAGCTTTTACTTATGTTTGGGCTTTGTAGCTATACCATTTAGTGAAACAAAACTATGATTAGTGAACTGTTTGCTTATCGTTGGGCAGGATCTCTGCTTTTATCTGGTTCGATTAATAAAGCTTTTCCTTACAATGAGGCGAGATCATAGTCCTTTGTAAATGGCTTGTTCCCACCTGAGTAGTATTGAGCCATAGAATGTTTTCGTAGAATTTATTGCTGAATAAAGACATTATATAAGACTTGGAATTGGGAAGTAAGGAATTATTGACATTGCTAATTTTGTATGAAATAGTAAAAGTTACAAAGTTCATCTATAAGATGGATGGGATAAGGGTATGGTAATGCCATAAGCCAACCCGAGACATACATTTTCCTTTTCTTTTTGTTTCGGAGGACTCAGCAGGGGACAATCCAAGACATACATGTGCTGTATTCTCACATTAACAACATTCATCGTTGTCTTGTACTAGTTTTCAAATGTTATTAATGTTGGAAGCTTGTGTTTATTTGCTTACTTCCCTGATGGGGTTTATTTGAGGTTGTTTGGTGGTGAGTTGTATCATTTTGCAAGGATTTGTACTTAATGATTTTTGGTGTCTGGTTTGGAGATCCTAACGAATGTCATAATTAGTCCATGGTTTGGTAATTAAGGTGGTTCATCTTCTGGACCACTGCGAATGGTGGATGCTATGAGAATCTCAACTGAATGACCTTTACTACCAACTTTTGGCCTTAAGGTTGGTGGCTGCTGGCTAGGAACTAGGAAGTGAAACTAGTAGCGGTTGGTAATGGAACCAAGAGTTAGGTGACTAAGAGTTTTGGATTTCTACATACATTGAATTCTTCATATGGACGATCCAGATCACGTATTGTGTTGATACCTGACGTGAATGGGAGGCCAGTCACTTGGGACTCCTTGCTTGGGAGAAGAAAAGCTTGGATTGCCTCCCTAGTTTCTGACTTTTAGTCCTATTTTGGTTTGAAAAAAAATTAAAGCTGCGTGTGAATTTAGGGGGAAGCCTGAAAGAAGCTGGTAGCTTAGAAATTGTTGAGTCAGGGTTTTTTTTTTTTTTTTGGGATATTGACTCATTAATGAGAGATGTCCTTGGTCTACAAATCTGAATGATTCCAGCAAAAATGGGTCTACAAATCTGAATGATTCCAGCAAAAATGGGTGTCGCCTTGATTGCCCTTGCGAGGTAATTTTCAATGTTAAAGAGGTTAAAATGGGTGAGATTCAACTAAGTTCTGCTATTTTTACAATATATGTTTTGAAGGGCCAGGTTGGCCCTTGAAACTTGGGTCTGAACCTGAGTTCTGTTACAAGAAAGCCAGATGAAACCCTATTCTTGCCATCTCTTCTAGGATGGAGTTTCTGCCCATGACAAACTTCTAACAGTGGCCGTTTGGTGGGCTGTGAAGAATGGGATGTGGCCCAAAGGTCACAGCGTTTCGGAATATCCTCTCTGTTACTTTAGGTGTATGAAAAGTGAGTGAAAGGAAAGGAATTCTTGTGCTACTACTGTTTCCCGTTATTGTTAAATTTATTATTACTGTTATTTTTGACTTACTTGGCTAAGTGGTGAAGTGGGAGAGAAGTAAAGGCACTCAAACAGGAATGGGGTGGAAAGCAACAACCATCCCATTGCTCGTACTGTCCTTTTACCTTTCTTATTTCTTACATTGGAGTCAACTGGACTGGTGAGACCTTGTGCTTTTCTGTCTCTTGTTTTTACTGTATCTCTCTTGACTCACGGGCTAAAAGTAAACTTCTGCCACAATTTCTTCCTGCATTCGATACAAGTTGGTATTTTTTGGTCATTTTACTATTTGGGATAACCACTAAATCAGACCTGCTAGTTTGACAATTGAATTGGGCTTCCTTGCTTGCTTCCTTGTAAAATTTCTAAGCTCACTAAATCATCCTATCCTCTTGATTTATGGCTCTCAAATTAAATGGTTTTAGAAACCCTTATTTTTAAAGGACTTCAAACTGACGGTAAATTATATTCAATTTTGGTGTTAAACCTAGGCTTTGGACATTTCTGAAAACAAGAGTAGTGGCTCTAAAGGGTTGGATTGATCGTAGGACGTCCTACATCCCTAAAAATGGGCATTCCCATTGTTGCTTTCATGGAGCATTTATGTATACATTTTCTTTATATATAGTTTTATGTATATGGTGTGCATGAATCAATATGTGTTTATAGAAAGTATGGACTTAGAAAGAAACATAAGCTTCCTATTGCAATTAAATGGCTAATTAGAAGGGAGAAATCCCACTATAACCAAGTGTTCTATGATGCAAAAGACCTATGACAGAAAATTATAAATATAGTTCTCAGTAGTCTAGAATTGAGCATCCCTCGGGCTCAAGGCCAAAGGCTCTTGATCTAGGCTGGAAGGGAGATATCCCGGGTTATTTGAAAAAAATAAATAAAGGGATGCAGGGGAACTCGCTTCACTTAATCAAATTCACTTGGCATCCCATCAAGAAGGCATGTAGATCAAAACATAGAAGAGCATTGTAAATCTCCCACAAAGAACCTAGCGTGATAATCAACAGATCTAAGCAATGAAATCAGATAGACGTTTACATTTGATTGAATTTATTGTTATTCAGATCTCATTCATGCTTGTTCAATCCTATGTAAAATTGATTGTGTTAAATCCAATAGAATGCTTATTTTGAATTCCGAATCAGTAAAAACAAACCTCTTCTCTTTGTGCTATGTGAAAAAATCAACTCAAATGGGAGTAGAATTAGTTACTTGATTAATCACATCTGAAATAAATAATTTCTCACATGAGCATTGCGTCTCTCTTTCCCTCTTTTATGTGTTACATGTGAGCAAAGAAGTTAATTGTAACGGTAGAGGATTGAAGAAGGTGTGCCACTGTGCCCTACCAAGTCCCTCCTTGAGGAACACGAGGAAAAGTTGGTGAAGTTCTTGTAACCCAAGGAGCAAAATGGAACAACAGAAATGTCCTCTTCTTTTATTTGTTCCCTGAGAACTGAAATATGAAGAGCTGACGGTCGGTCGTATGCAGCTCAAGCAAGGAATGCACTAGGACCACATAATTTGGGGCCTGTTGCCTAGGTCGTTTGGTTTGCTGTGCTTTTCCTCCATGGCTTCTAGAATTTCGCTGCAAAAGGTACGGAAATGCCGCCCCACCTGTGGACCGTTCAGCTCAATTCAATCCTACACCTTAATTAGGGGGTTTGGAAAATATAAAAATTAAGCTATTACTTTATGATCTTATTTACATAATAGATCACTTGGTAAGCATCTAAATATATATTGTACAGCCTTTTTAAATTAGAACTTTTGCCTCTGAAAAATATGCGAAGAGGATGGAGGTGGATGGTGCATAATTTATAAGTGTTTTAAATAAATATGATCTCATAAGAATTTCAAAATCTATTTTATAATTTTTTCAAAGGTGGGCCCCAATTATCTTATGAAGGAATTTATTTATTTATTTATTTATTTTTTGTAATCTTATCAAATCGACTAATTATAGATCATAAAGTATCTTTATTTTAGACGTGAATCTTATTAGCTCTTATTAAATACACAGGAGTTTCCCTATAGCCCCTTCGTTTAATATACTATTCACTATTCTAGGGTTAAGATCTATGCAGGTCACCTTGTGTACCCCACCATATGAAAATCTATATCATCGGATCCTGACCTATATTCCTTCTCAACCGTCTGATTCATGTTTCTGCTCCCTTTGTCTCCGTATTCTGTTGCCATAAAATACTCATCCATGATCTCACAGATAACCAAGGGTTTCTTTATTAAATCTTTTGGTTTTGGGGTTTCCGGAAACGCAAGCTGGGTCGCCACTTTCGAAAAAGAGAAGAAGAAATCAAGGAGATTTTCACGCTTTCATGGTGTCGCCTCATTAAATGACAACCACCACCGAACTCCAGAACGTCCTCTCTTCTATTTTTTAAAGACAGGAAGACAATAACTGTCCGTCGATTGGAACACGTGGAATCCCATGAGCATATACTATAGGAAAATAGGAAATGCATTCCTTTCCCGTTGCAAGAGGTAACGCTGCTGTTGCTAACACGCTTGATGGTCCCATCTTGATGATCTCCATAAGAAATGACTGATGGAACAATTTACAGCATTTCATGCCCATAATAAGATGGGCCCATTTTTCACCTAAAATGAGATCTTTTATTTATTGGTACGGGTGTAATGATTCGATTAACTGTATGTTTTGAAAAAATCAGTAACCGCATCGAACTGTATAATTTTTAATTTTTAAAAATTGTAAGCGTAATCGTATTATAAAAAATCATAAAAAATCGAACCGCGCTTAACCATATTATATAATTTGGTTACGATTAATTGTCCAAAAAAACAACCAATAGTTCTATTACATCAACTTTTCCTAAAAGTTAAGACAATTCGAAAAATGAGCCGGTGAGTTGAAGGGTTAAAGGGCTACATTTGAGGCCCATTGCTTTTTTTTTTTTTAATTTTAAGCCTACAAAAAGTTTGGTTAACTGTGTGCTTTGGAGAAACAGCTCCCTGAACCACATGTTACGATTCGGTTCGATTAATAATTATGAGTGAGACAAAAAACCGTAACCGAACTGTAAAAAATGATTCTCCAATTTTAAAAACCGAACCGTGAACCACGGCTATTAACCGTCGGGTCGGTTTGGTTCGATCGGTTTAACGGTTTTTCGGTTTTTTTTATACCTCTATTTACTAGCGCCTAATTTGTTTCTATGCCCCTCCTCGATATGGGTAGGTTTTCTATTTTGTCTTACAATTTAGAATCCCTACTTTAAGTCGTGGATTGAGAGTTTTTGTTTGAGGGGTGCATATTAAAAGAGGAAATTGTGTTTTTGAAAATAAATATAGAATTTTTATATGAATTTTGTTGTCGGACGTGAAATTTTCATGTATATTTTCAAAGTAAAATTAAAATTTTAACTATAATTTCAAAGCCGATTGAAGTCCAATGGGTGCATCCAGTTCCCCCAGTGTGGATGTATGTAGGTCTGCACATGCCTACGTTCCATTAGAAATAGTGAATGAATCCCAAATAATTGAAAATTACAATTTTTTTTTATAAATTCACTTCAATTGAAGTTAAGTCCATTTCTAAATTGATTGCAGATTTAACGAGCCATTAAAATTAAATATAAATTATTTTCTAGACAAAATTTCAATATTTTATACATAATCAATCTAATAAGAACCAATCCCCTTGCTGGTCCTCTAACACATACATTCGATTTATGTGGACCACACATTTTTAGAGCAATGGCTTGGAGAATTCTTAAGCTGAGGTACGCCTTACTTTGTTGAAAATTAGAGCGCTGGAGTTTTTCCAAATTTTAGTGTTGCATATGAGTTAGCCCCACCGCAATATTGATGAATAATTTATCATTAATAAATATGGTTAAGATTGTGATTATCCTCTTGTTCATTTTACGGTCAAAATTAGGACTAGGCCCACTCCAATTAAAGTAAACATTGGCCACATCGGTTACACAAAGTGGGACAGACAGAGATTCCTTTTGAGCAATTGGGGTACGTAATAGATGATCTTTCCAATCCCTCAACGCGGGAATTCTCATGGTCAGCGAATCAGAGGATGTGGACTCGTACTGTAGTAGGAGGGTCAATTCTTTCCGGGCAAATCAAAGCCGTTCAAATTGAAAGAGCACGATGAGTTGGGTGCTCCCTCAACGGGCCCCATTCAACCCTCCTCGCGCGTCATGCTTGGTGCACTCAGCCTTTCTTGAACAAGTCATGGTCCACGCCGGCCCTCTTTAATCTCTCTCCTCTCCCAACCAAACCCAAAATCATACAAAATCAACGTTTGGAAACCCATACAACCAATACAAAGAAACCAAAAGAAAAGCAGACGACAGAAAGAAATGAGAGAAGAGCTCAGGATTCTCTTGGCAGTGTTTCCAGCAGGGATTCTCCTCCTCCTCCTCTTCATCTTTCTCCGACGCTGCTGCTGCAAAACAAGGACTATAAATCTTGCAGAAGAAACCCCAACAGGAAGAACAGAGACCATTCAATCTGGAATAGCCAAGCTCCATCTCTCCTACAACAACAATTCAGTATACAGCAATCAGCAGGAATCAAAGCATCGACACCCACAAAACCCCCCTTCTGATAAGAGAAGGCAGAAGCCCAACTACTACGTGATTCGACGTGGGGCTTTGACCGAACCCCTCTTCGACTGGGCAGATCACCCACGCCTCATCTCCGAAGCGGTCGAGAACGGATGGCCCAGATTCGCCTTCTCGGCTCTCCCCTCTTCTCTGCCTCGTTCCAGGTCGGTGTGGGACTTCTGCGCGGTTTGTGATTATGGGGGAGAAGGAGACGCTGAGTTTAGCTGGGAGATTTCATCTGGGTCGTCCGATTGTATGCAGAAGATCAAGCTCCGCCCCAGATCGAAGAAGAACGGTAGAACCAATGGCGCGGATTTCAGCTATGTTAGGATGGAATTGCCGCTGCCTGGGCCTCCTTTGGGGAACTCTTCCTTCCCCCAAGAAGCCTATTTTGAGATTAGTTTCTTGTCTGGCGAGGAAGAGGAGGAAGAGATGAAGAGGAGTTCTGTAGGGGAAGGTGATCAGGTGAAGCTCATTTCGGAGATTGGAATGAAAATCCAATCCGATTCGTTGGCAGACGCAGACAAGAAGAAGAAGATCGAAGAGGACGACAAGGGTTCCTCTGTAATCTCTCTGGGGCTCGATGGAGGAGGGTTCCCTCATTTCAAGCTCCCTGGAACCTATTCCGGGTCGATCGGGTTCAACTCCAATGGCTCTGTCTATCTCGCTGGTAATTTGATTCTACTTTCTACCATTCTGGGTGCGTTTGGATGTCCTCCAAATCGCAATCCAAAAAGGTGTTATTCTTATTTTTATTTACCCTCTTCTTGCTTGCTGGGACCTTTTCACAGGCATAAAGCTGGTGTTTGAAGCAGAGGAACGTGATTGGAGAGGCACGAACAGGGTCATTGGTTGCGGATTCGATCCGGGTCGGAGGAGGGTCTTCTTCACGGTGGATTCCAAGCTAGTGCACGCAATCCACTGCAAACCGGAAGAATTCGGAAGCCCCCTCTATCCGATACTCGCTTCGGATGCCGATATAACGGTTTTGGTGAACATGGGTCAGACCACCTTCAAATACGCTCCTGCCAATCTACATCGGACCCCGAATCCTTGCTTCTTCCGCCCGATACCCGATACCGCTTCGCCTGCTCTGCGTATGGGGTATGAAGAAGACAGTCGGGAGCTTTTCTCAATGGGAAGGATCGATTCGAAGTGGCTTGGGAGCAGGAACAAGAACGGATATGGAAGCGATGAGAATACAGCGGTAGATGTTGATGCAGAGTCCGAAATCGATGAACTGTTCGAGATTGTGTTGGATGATCGAAGTAGAAATCGGTAGAGAGACGACGCATGATGTTACTTTTAATCCCATGACCATGAAGTTGTGTGTATAGAGAAGGGAAGGTAAATAGTGAAAAGTGTAGCAGACATGGACACAGTTTACTAACATTAGGGAGAGGAAACTTCTTTTGATTCTGGAGTTGTTTTTCTCAATGTTGATATGATATTCGAAAAAAGGGGTAATTCAATTTTCTGTCTCCTTGTCTTTTTTAAGATCATTACTTACTGATTTGATTGATTTTGGTGTTTTTTAAAGTAAAAAATAAAAACTTTATTAAACGCCATCAACAAATATAATCTTAGATATTATTAAATTCTGAACAAAAGATGAATAACACCACATCCAAATTTATTCCAAAGATTGCATAGTTGCCACCTTTGCTAGATTATAAGTCACCTAATTTGTTTCTCGCTTGCGAAGAGATTATTCTATCCAATATTATTTTTGCATCCTCCACTAACTGTCTATACTGAGTTTAACACCCTTTTTTATTATTCAAAAATTAGATAACTTTTATAGAGTCACCCTAAAAAATCACATTTTGTACGTTTAAGAAAAAAGTAAAGTTTGTTACCATCCATCCAGCAACTGCCTACCTCTGCTATTGTAGGATTAGATATAAAAGGCTTTATAGAGCATTTACATGTCACAACTTCTCCATTGTAATTGTGGACAACTATGCCCTCCCTTATTTGATTATTTTGCTTTTGGATTGCACCATCCTAATTTATCTTTTTGTTGTATATTCTTGAAAAAGTAGTTGTGATCCTTTGAATCTTTAACTTAGACAAATACTGACTTAAGGGAGCTCTCTTACTTTAAAAGATTTCACATGTTTTATCCCAACAAAAGTTGATCTTATTGTAAAATTGACAAGTGGATAAAAATAAAGAAAGTGTGGTCAACATTATTAAGAAAGTCATATGCTTTATTAATCAAATTTTGCCTTTCTTATTTTAGGATAAACTTTTATTTGAGTGAAATTTGAAGTGAACCCATGTACTTAGTGATAGAAATGGTTACACAATTCTCCAATTATCAAGAGGCTCCATTTCATCAAAAAAAAAAAAAAAAAGGATTTGAAACTTGTTTTTGGTTCCACAATTCTGGGTCAAGAACTTTTAGATTGATGGATAATATAGATTTCAACCTGTCAACATTTGATGTGACATTACAAGTCTTTAATGTAGTAGATTGTAGCTTAAAATTAACTTTGATTGGTCATTTTAATGTTAAATTTTGAACGTAGTAGACTTGATGTGTTGTCAAAAGTTTGATGATATTTATTTTTTAACCAAAAGAATTAAATAAATACGAGAAGGAAAGTTGAATGATACTTTTAAGCAAAAAGATTATAAAATATGAGAAAAAGATACTAGTTTTAAAACTAAATCCTAATCCTCTTATCAGGACCAAATCTAGGTCCTTCTATTGGAACCCAGTCTAGAACCAACAAAACAAGTTTAAACAAGAATTGAATTGGAAAATTTTCAATTAAGGCCTTAAGTTTTTGCCTTATTTCAAAAACGGACACAAAATTTAAAACTTTTCAAAGTAGTTCGTAAGTTTTTAAAAAATTTTCAATTAAGGACATCAATCTATTTAAAGGTACTTCTTGGCAACTTTTTTCCTCAATTTTCTTAAAATACTAAAATTACAAATCATTTAAAGTCATGACATGATTTCAAAAGCCACTACATGCAGCTGATCACTGTAGGGATGTTCGTTGTCTTTGATCATCGTGAGGATGCCAAAGAAGAAAATGATAAGAGTATACAAAAATTAAATGTAGTGTATTTAACCCTATGTTGTGGGAAAAGGAAGACAAACATCAGATGTTTGCGGCTTTCCCCTTTAGAATATCTTTAGAGCCTACAACTTTGCAAAAAGTTTGGAGAATTTCAAATTTTTTAAAAGTTGCCCTTGAGGTGGAATTCATGCTTCTCTTAGGTGAAGCATTTACAATTATGAAAAGATGCAAAGAGATTGAAATTCTAAAAATTTCAATAGGTCATTTAAAATTATAATTGGCCAAGTTATCCTTACCAATCATTTGCAATCTCCGTGAAAATATCTTTGAATAAAAAAATATAATTATTAAAATTTTATTTCACTCTATTTTTAATCTATTTCATGTCAAACAAATAAGATCCTTTTGATAGATGCAATTTGGAATTTTGATTAAAGAAAAAAGTATTTCGTATGTACCACTTAAGGTTCATAGAATTTGTAAATAAGTTACTATGGTTTTAGTATTTGCATATAACCCCCTATCTTTTTATTCTAATACCTTTCATGTCCCAATATTAATAGTCTCACAACCACCATAAGGTTTTTTTTTTCTTTTTTTGTTCTCAAATGATACTTTTGCCACACCTCCTTATCTCTATATACATAATTTTAAAAGTTTGAATTTTTTTTCTCTAAAGCTTATAACATTGACCATTAGTATAGCGCTTTAATATTCATTTTGTTAAATTAAAATCGATCATAACTAATATTTATAATTCGTTATAATTGACCCAATCCATGTATGACCCACTATTGAATTGATGTGTGTTTCAAAATACATAATTAGGCTTTACATATATGGAAGAATTATTAGGAGAGAAACCATTAGATTTTGAATAAAATAATAATACATTTTTGTAAATAATGACATTCTCATCTTTTTAAAGGATGTAAGGCAAAGCAGTTATTTTTATAAAATTTAAATACAAGTTTCTTGATAGTTACTCATTTTCATTAGGATTATGGTATTGGAGCATAAAAGGTATTGAATTGAATGGGAATAAGAGTATATACAAATACTAAAATCACGGGAGCTTATCATGTCCCAAAATCCTTAAGATGCTAAATTTTTATCTAGAATTCTAATAAGGATTCAATCTTCGACAAGCGAATGGGAAGCGTGAGCACGGACTTCCCATTTTGTGCAAGCCTTGCTGAATCGAACAAGCAAAATCAGAATCCTTCTACCAAAAACACCTTGCAAGTCGTGCCCTTAGTGGACCCCTCACTTGCAGTGAAGTTATCAAAGGCAATAGTCAAAAATCACCCGGCAAGGGTCCCATGAAGATAGATTGCTTGTAATTATGTCACTCGGTGGTCAGTAAAATGCCAAAATAGACGGGACGAGGAGCCAAAGGTTGGATTATCCAATCCCATTACATCAGAACTAACTAGAGCAATCTGAAGCACCCATTCTATATAAATGGGGCCTGAAGTTTGGTAATTGAGACAGTTTAGCTAATAGATAACAATTAAAGATGAATGATGCCCAAAAAGTTTTTCCATATAATAAAATCACTGCCATGAGCCATCCAATAAATTAGCCTTCCTTCCGGACCTCCTGTGCACTGCATATTTTTATTCTCCTATCAATTTATATTCAGTGGTCTCTGCTCATCATGATTTAAAACAAAAAAAAAACAGACATCATGTAATGAGTGAAACTGCGACATAAAAAAGAGTAAAAAGAGACCACTGATGCAACTTTCATTTTGTGACAGCCATGGCCCCACTACCACTGAAAGCGGCTAAGAAAAATCCTCTTTATCACAACCAAAAAAGTTACTAGAAGCCCAGTTAATAACTGTTTCAGGAACAGATACTTCAAAGACCACGCATTGAGGCAATTGAAAGGACTGCAAATTAAAGTCCAGGATGCACTTTCTAATTTCCAGCAAGAAAAAGGCACTCCAATCACAGGGTGTTCGTTTTATGTGGTAACTCAGCTTTGACCTCTGTATTTTCTCCAACATGTAGAGATGGACTGAATTTGATAAAAACCTGACCCAACATAGATTGCCAACATGCTGCAAACCTCAGATGGAAGGAGAAAGCCACATCTAAGATGCTTCGGAGCTTACATATTTTTTGTGTTAGTCCGCGATTGAACCATCCAAGTGGAACCCAGTGTTCACCAATAATAATAGTTGTGCGACAAAGAAAGTGGGCCCACTCAGGGGCGGAACTAGGATTCTGTACCAAGGGGGAGCTGAACTAGAAGATTTTTTTTCCATACAATCATTATATTTCCAAGCGTTTCCTAGAATTTTTAAAAATTGGAATCTCAACATTGGAGGAGGTTGGCAGTGATGTATCACCGTCGCATTTTTTATCATTTTTTCTCTTAAAATATGCATCAATTGGAATTATCTTTTCCATCTAAAAATTAAATTGAAATCATAATAAGTATATTTTAGCAACTATGATAAAAATAAATAATTCACAAATTACAATCTAGTAGGGGTTTTTTTTTTCTTACTATCTAATTCAGTCACCATACAAACATTGAAAATATTTTAGAAATCAAAACACATGATATGGGAAAAAAAATTTTTTACTCTTCATAATCACATACTCAATGCCAATGGCATGGTCATAATAATATATTTCCATTAAATTGGGCAAAACATGTCAAGTATATTAAAATGCTAAAATCAAGATTAAATCAATATATTAACAATTAAAATGCTATCCACTTGCTTTATGATGAGAGAAAATAGAAATGTGGAGAAATTTTAGCTCAAGATAAAACCCACAGTGCTCAGAGGAAGACTGGTGGTTGGTGGCTTGGGGTTGGCTAGTCATGAGGTAGAAGGAGAAGGGAGAAGAGGGAACGAAAAAATGAATAAAGAAAAAGAAAGAAACTGCGATGGTAGAGGGGGGTTGTGCTCGGTCGACTTAATTGAAAAAGGGGGTGTGCCTAGGGCCCTAATTTAGGCCTACTATACATATATGTATTATTTTTTATTGTCGTTAAAGCTTGGGGGGGGGGGGGGGGGGGGGGGGGGGGGGGTGGTTTGATCCCCTCTTGCCCCATACTAGTTCTGCCCCTGAGCCCACTTGTGTATTTTCCTCTTTATTACATTGAGAAAACACTTAACCAAATAGACCTGGTAAAATGGGCTGAGTTGACTAAATTTGGGTTGAGTCAACTCGAACCAGAATTTATTGGTTTCAACTCTAATCTAACTTATTTTTAAAACGAGTTGAAACCCTTTATCCCACACCCGTGGCGAGTCAATCTAACCCAACCCGCTTAACTTGAATTTGATGCAGGTTGAGTTGAGTTGACATGATCTAATCTATTTAATTCTCATTTTATGTATGATCTAACTCATTTTATGTTGTCCAATTTCATTTGGAAAACTCTCATTACATCTAGATTCATTTAAAATATTACATTGAATATGAATTTATAATTTATCAATTTTCAAGGTATAAAAAAGGGCTAAAATCCATAAAGATTTTCTAGCCCATTTATTGAGATAATCCTTTTTAAAATTTTGTTCAATTTTATAATTCCATATTTAAGCATGAGTATAAGACTCATCAACATTATTGTATTTCATTCATATCCATATTTTAGAGGTAAATTTCTATGCCAACATAAAAATAAAAGGCACATTAATATTTCAACTGCAAAAATATTATATTATCAAATAAAAAAATAAGTTATATATCCTAAGTTTCAAAATTTTACATAACTCCTCTATATAATATAAAGAGTACATGATATATTACCCATATGAATAAGAAAAATCTCATAAAAATTAAAAAATCATAGTAAATTAGTACAATCTAAACAGGTTAATTGGGCTAGATAGGCCAACCCTAATCTAACCCATTTTTATACGGGTTGATAAACCCCAACCCTAACCCGATCCATAATTTGAATGGGTCGGATTAGATAGGACATAAACAGATCAGGTCGGGCCTGATTGGCTGGTTAGACTGGATTTTGCATACAACCAAGTATGGATGGCCAATTTTAGCAACCTTCTAGTTCCAGAGCTGATGGAGGAGATACTAGAAAGCACAAGGAATCATTTACAGCTGTACAGCACTAGCAGGATGAGTGAGTTGGTTTCTAAAAAGATTATCTGCTGACCTTTCTTTATATTTTTACCTGTAACGCTGATTGGCAAGAAAGAGAACAAAACTGGCATAGACTTGAATTCTATACGAGAATTATATGCTAACAGACGCAATGCTAGGATGGGGTGGTTTCACTTCATCACCCACCCCAAGCTTTGAAATAATTAATTATGGTTGATGGAGTTACATTGCATCCTGGCATTGAATATTTCATCAGATTTTGTTACGCTGTCGACATATACTTGAAGAATCATATGGTTCACAAGCTGCTGGGTCTCGTGCGTTGTGACCCCATCCACTGCTCCACTTTCTATAAAGTTTTTTCCACTATTCTTCCAGTTTTATTTATGCAACCAACGTTCCTTTTCAAGTGCCTTTCTTGTTTGCGTAAAATTAGCTGAACTCACAGTACGCAAAGCTTAACAGAAAAAGGCAAAGAAATAATATAATAGCCACATGGTTTTAAAATATGCATTCTATTGGCCAAAGCCGAAACCTCTATATGTATTGGCTAATAAATCAGCCTCGGACTCATGTCTCAATATTCTTTGTTGCTCCCTTAGATAACCCTTACATAATTATGATTGAGGTTTTTTTTTATGAGTTCAAAGAATAAAGGGGCCAATTAATGAAAGTTCGAGTTTTTAAGTTCTAATTTACAATTATTGTAATTGGCAAAATTATAAAAAAGCTTTTATTTCTTGAGGTGATTGGGGTCCACTGTTTGTAGAACCCATCATTCATGTCATCTTGGAAATTTGATGAGATTTTTTTCCTCTAAAACACTCGTAAAATTCCCATTGTCTATCCCCATCCTCTTTAGCTTAAAAAAAAGTCTAAAAAACAGCCCCCTTAGCTTATTTGTTTGCCTCTAAATTGTAAATAAACACTAAAATTAGAAAGTATAATTGGGGGTTTACTAAATACTCAAATATGTAAATAAGCTCTAAATCATAAAATAAGAGCTTATTTTTAGATTTACCTAAGCTCCCAAAGAGTGCGGACTTCGGTTTTTAATTGATTTTAGAGTGTTTTAGATGTAAACAGAATAACACAAAATACACAGTGAAATCTACTGGGTCTAGATTAATTTTCGACCAAAGGCATATCCAGTGATGGCCAAAACAATGAGTCGGATCCTCTTTGTAATTTCCCCACAGTGCATCCACTCACATAATCTCAATTCCAATACAATAACTGTTAAGTTGATAATTCTCAATTTGATAAAGGTTACGTCAGTCCAATTTAACATGAGCTACAACAGTATAGTGGCAGTGAAACAGACAGATCATCTGCTACCACCATTGGGGGATGCACTCTACCTAATGATTTCTACAATCCAACCATAGTGATGGGGTGGCAAAAATTCACTCGACCATGGTTAGAGACTCATTGCAGGTCACCTACCAATCCAATCTGATTTTTGAACCCAACTAATAATTTTAGGTTTGAATTAACATTTTCAATCCGATCAAAAAATGGGTGAAGTGATTGAGGTCTGGGCTTACATTCACCTCAAGCTGCTAACTCAAGTTCTCAATTATTATCCTTCAACGTATCAACTATTTAAGTCAATGTCACAAATACCAGTGATATTTTGTACATGATTATATCCTAATATATTTCAGAAACTGTATTCCACACATAATAATGCCATATTTCAAATAAGAAAAAAAATGGAAAAATATGTGTGAAGTTTTTTTAACATTAGCTTTTATATTTATTACTTATGACTGTTCAAAATTAATCTAAATTTCATAAAATTTTCCTTATAATATCTTGAGATGAACTCCAAAGTTGAAAAATATTGACATGTTCCACAGACAATAATTTCTTGAGAACAACATTTGTGACCATGATCACTAGTAAGCGGCATTTATGGACAGGTAATGCACTCAAACCATCCATATTGGACTCCTTATAAATGGATAGGGCACGCCGTACCATTTCCCTTCAGAGTTGTATGTAATATGAGAACAAAACACTTGATTATGGTAATCACAATGCTCCAAATAGAAAGCCTTATCGAGTTAGTGTGAATGATGGTATAGACAGAATTATATATTTGTGTAATTTACATAATGATAGATGATTAGATATGACTCACAAGTCACAAGGGTTTTAATAAATATCTATTTTTTGTTTTGCTATGATCTTGCCGAATGTAATAAATCCACGAGCCAACATAACACGTCTCGGCTTATGACAAGAGGAACTTTAAATTGGGAAATGTAGGGCCGAGTGTTCATGAACTATACCATTAACCTGAGGGTCGTGCCTTGAATGAACAGTACCCAAAACCAAACCCAGATGGGAACTTTTTCCATGAAACAAATAGACCCAAGTGGAAGTTGAAAGAAACTAGCTAGTTTTCTACGTTGCATGTAAACCCGTCGAGTTGCAATCGATTAGGTTTATAGGTCAAATAACAAGAATCAACTCAAAATAAACCCAACACACTTAGTAATCAAATAAAAGATTTGAATTCAGACACAAACCTTTGATTATCCGAATTGGATTGCCAACCCAGTCATCATCCAGTATTCCAGTTGAAATTGTCACCCGAATTCCAACCCACACGTTAAAAGCCAGGTTAGATTCATGTTGGGTTGATAGGCAAGGTTAGGAAATGCCACCCCTGTCCGAACAGTTAATATGGAGGACATGTAATCAACTCCAGTCCCTTGCATTCTGGCTTTACAAAATCAAAACAATTACATAACAACAAAAATGGAAAAGTTCCATGCATATGCAACCATTATGCCTACAGAACACACGGATTGCAATTTCGTCAACTTTTGGAGTCACTTCTGGAATATGAGAGAGAGAGAGAGAGAGAGAGAGAGAGAGAGAGAGAGAGAAGGGATGGAAAAAATGAAGTGGAAATAATAGGTGAACTGCTGGGGTGTCAGTACTTTGGAATGTGCTCTGGTTCATTGTTCTATTTTCTGTAATTCTAAACACCCTTTTGGATTTGGAAGTTGGAACGTGTTTTTACCGACCAAAAATAACAAATGAATGTGTTTAAAAAATTCCATTACAAAAGAAAATTGCATAACATGAATCTACAAAATTATACCATTTTCACACTTTTGTACAAAGAATATCAGAAGTAGATTGGCTACATCATCATCACCAACGCTTTATCCCAACTATATTAGAGTATATTACATAAATTCTATTTTCTCCATTTCAAAGTAGATTGGTTGCAAATCTAGCTTAAAAAGTGCAAGATTTGTAGAGAATTTCTTTAGATTTGTACCATTGCCGGCTTCAATATCCAAGTTTCCATGCCCATAAGCAGCAAAATAAACTAACACTTCCGATAGTGAAATGAAATATACAGAAATTACTTTCATTGACCACTTTTACCAAACATAAATACATTAGCTGCTTCTTTTACCAGGCTCCTAACATTGCGCAAAAAAATATCAAATGAAGATACATAACTGTATCCATTATACGAATCGGGAGGTCAATATAAGGAAAGAAATGCTTAGTGGTGTGATTTATCCTTTTTGCAGATGGAAAACTATTCATGTGGAAAACAGAATTAGACACTCAGGAAATAACAATATTGCTTCCAAAAACTGTTAGTGTGCGAGTGTGAAATTTGAAGAAAAGTGTTCTGCAATTACCTGCTACATATTATCATCATGAGATAAAAGCATAGAACATATAGACATACATGCATACAAGATTGTTTAGCTTCTGGGAATTCAACAAAAAATGCACTCTGTTTCGCTCATGTAATTTTTTTTTTAACTGAAGATGAAGATGTACCGATCTCGCCATTTCATTTGTGTTCCTTGTTCACAAAAAATGTGTTAAGTAGTTAGTTTATCACACTTTTAACACCCAGGCATTTTGGGTCTATTTTAGCAACTTGAGACAGTATCAAAACCAAGACATCTTGCATTTGAATCAGTGTAGGGGAAAAAAGGCCCCATGATGCTTCTTGTGTGTAGGTGCATAGGCACAGGGCAAACAAGCCCCATGACGCTAGGCGGATGTATGATTTGATTCCAGGTGGAGTCTAGCCCGTGGGAAGGTGTTAAGTAGTTAGTTTGCTGCACCTTTAACACTCAAGCTCGAGATTGCCAAATGAGCCAACAGTAGTATCCTAAACAAGATACCTCAAGCACGAAGAGGAAATTTAGAAAGATGCCTTCTATTAATTTTCTAAAATTAAAGAAACATCCCTAGGTTTTTTAATAGTAATGAAAGTATCCCTTCGTTTTTATAAATCCTCATATCCACGTCTTGACAGGGTTCAAAGGTATTCCAATTTTTTTTTTCACCATTTCCAAACATTTTTTTAATTAACTAACACCTTCACCCTTCTGATATAGCCATAGCTTAAAATGTAAAATGTTCTCATCCTCAAAGCAGTTTTACCCTGCAAAAATGCTAGTGTATCGCAGCTCATTCCAAATGACAAAACATTCCTAGGCATGACACATCACATCGAACTAAATTTCAATTTAATTAATAAAGCATAATCACTGAATCAAGAGCAATGCAAACTGAATGGCTGGACCATTATAGCCATATATTTTGGAGAACCCTACAAAAGAGCAATGAACTTTTGCCGATCAAAAGGGCAAATTATGAGATCCTACAACTTATGATCATCAAATGAAGTTACATCCTTACCATCCAAAACTAAATAAATGAAGATTATTTCTTAGCCTAGCACTATTTATACAAAGCCCTTCTTATTATCTAACGATCCATTATGCACAGAACTAGGTAAGGTGGGCCCCCACAAGATGGGTTGAAAGTTGAACTAACGTTGCAGTTCAAGTGGTTTGACCTTATCATTCCTCAACATGAATGGAGTTGACTCAGAGTTTAGTTTCATAAATGTTAGGTTCCTTGGTTAATTTTGTAGCAATAGCTAATGGAGATGGATGTAATTAATTAGAAAGAGTTCTTTTGAATTGATATACAATATATCAAATATGTTTGTCTTTCACCTATCTAATGGGTTTGTTGAGGTGAAAGGCCATGCGAATCCCTTTGACTACTGAGGAAGGGTTATATGTATACTATAAATGTCAAAAAAACACACACGAGGGAATTTGAAGTTCTAAAACAATTTGTGAATTTAGGATCAACCAAAGCAGAAAACTTCCTTTACTCTTTCTTACATAGAAGGGGAACAATGGGAAAAGATCGGTGGTGCTAAATTGCTCTTTCCACCATTAATAGTTTTTATTGGAGGAATATTATGAATTTTTATTATTAGAGTGACTATTGCATGCCATAACTTTGTAATACCTTTAAAGGCCAGGTAAAAAGTTATGTAGTACGAAAGTCCTTTAAGGGCACGTTTGGTGACTCACTCGTAAAGTGAATTCAAAGTAAAGAGTCATTTTTAAGAGATAAGAAATATAGAGGGGGTTTTATAAAAAAATTACCTCTTCTTTCTTTTGAAAAAGTTAAAAACTCATTCTCTCATTCCTGAAAAGTCAAAAAGTCAAAATTTCATTTCACTAAAAGTAAAAAAGGCCTCTTCTTTTTATCCATAAAGTCGAAAAAAAGTTATTCACACGCCACAAAATGAGCAAAAGTCGAGAAGATGGATTTTGAAATTATATATTTTTGATAAGGCCTCTCTTCTCTTCTTATCTTCTCTCTTAAAAGTTTGACTTTGAATTTACTTTACAAGAGAGTTTTGAAATGGCCCCTAAGCATTGGATTGTGTCCACTGTGAGATAGGGAAAGTTAAATACGGCTTAACCACCACTCATCAAAGTCCGACACATTTTAAAATCCAAAATCGTCCTTCCAAAATCACAGAAGAGCTCTCCGCAAGCCTACAGATCCTCAGTTCTTTTTTATCTGGGAGGCTAGTTCTTCTTCCATCTGATTCTCAAAGTAAAATTAGTTACTTTCTACAGAATGAATTGTAAAGAGGGAGGGGGATGACTGACAAAAGCATGCTAACACAGTTTAAGTGGACCTGCTCTTGAATGCTTAGACTCTGGGTTAGTCTTTGCAGTATTAATATATAGTCTTCATACCACGTTGAGGTCAAACACCAATCCCTGCCAACAAAATGTGAAATTAAGAAAGGGCTTGATAAGTGCAGAATTTCATAAATAAAAAAAAAAGGAGGAGGACCATGTCTGCTTTAGTAATTGATTTCTATAATTACAATATAATAACAAACTCATCACCATCTGTACGCATGCATAGCAGCTAGTTTTAAGAAGTCTATTTTATCTTGGTCACTATGTATAGCAGTGAGAGATACCAGAACATATGAACTGAAAGAATAAGGAAAAACAAAAAAGAACAAAAACAGAAGAGGATGCCAGCATCAAGTTTACCAAAGATAACGCTTACAGAAGCCACAGTGGATAACAACCCCAGCCTATAAACACAGACAGCTTTGACGAGCTCAAAACTGAGAGAGAACTTAGAGCTCATCAAAAGATAAGCAAAGCCACAGAATTGCAAATCCTTGATGGAAAAAATTAAGAACTCAGAGAACTACAAAACCTTGATCGGAAAAATAGAGTTTTCGGTTGCTTTGGGTGCTCACCAATCATCATTTCATTGGCTACTCTATGGATCAAATTATGTGAAATTGGAAGGAAGTGGCTCAATCTCAAATCAAGCCTTAGTTTCCAGCTGGATCCTTTTCAGTTCTGTTCTCTCTGGGGCATTTGATTATATGGTGCTTTTGTTTTGTGTCTGCTAGCTTTTGTTTGTTTGGTGCTTTTGCATTTCACTTCTCTTGGGTGTATCTTTGTCATTATAGTCCTCTTGTACTGCTAGCTTTTAATGAAAAGAGAGAGACCTGATCACATACCATGACCACTCGTAACCAAGATGGGACTCGAAAGCTCAAGATATATTCAACTACCCGTCATCCGCTTCTTGCCGCCCTTGTTGCCTTGGCTAATCAAGAAATGGAGCCCACTTGTATCTCCCAAGCTCACAAATCTCCCAAATGGCAGGCAGCTATCCAAGATGAGTTTAATGCATCTAAGCCCCAACATAATATTGTTGGATGCAAATGGATTTTTAAAATCAAGTGTCATGCTGATGGCAGTGTTGATAGATACAAGGCCCGCCTCGTTGCCAATGGCTATAACCAAAAGTTCGGAGTTGACTATAATGAAACTTTTAGCCCCGTTATTAAACCCACTACAATTCGCATTGTCCTCGCTTTAACAGTTTCACGAGGATGGTTCATTCGTCAATTGAATGTCCACAATGCCCTTTTACATGGTGATCTTAATAAAGAAGTTTATATGTCCCAACCTCTAGGCTTTAATGATGAGCAGCATCCTCATTATGTTTGCAAGCTTCAGAAGGCCTTTTATGGTCTCAAACAAGCTCCACAGGTCTAGTTTCATAAACTCCACTCATTTATTTTGGGTCTTGGTTTTGTGGGCACTGAGACAGATACATCAGTTTTGTGGGCACTAAGATAGATACATCACTCTTTACTTACGAGGATAAGTCTGTGCTCATTTACTTCTTAATCTGTGTTGATGATATATTGGTCACTAGCACTAATAATCAGGTCATCTCCAAGCTATTGGAAGAACTCAAATTGGAGTTTCCCATTAAAGATCTTACGTCCTTATATTATTTCCTTGAAATTGAGGCTAAATATCCTCCTGCTGCTGCTCTCTCTCTCTCTCTCAACAAAGATATATGCTTAATCTCTTGAAGTAATCAAATATGGATGGGTCAAAACCTGTCTCTACTCCTATGGCCACTCAAACACAACTATTTGTCTCTACTCCTATGGCCACTCAAACACAACTATTTGTCTCTACTCCTATGGCCACTCAAACACAACTATCTCATGCTGCAGGTCAACCTTTTACAAGAGCCAACCCAATAAAGGAGCATTGTCGGCGCCCTCCAATATGTCACTCTTACTCAGCCAAATATTGCCTTTGACGTGAACAAAGTTTGTCAATTTATACATTGTCCTATAGATTTGAACTGGACCGCTGTCAAATAAATACTTCGATAGCTTAAACATACATTAGATCATGGTTTTCTTTTTTGCAAATATGATTATGTTAAACTATCTGCATTCTTAGATGCTGATTGTGCTGGGTGTCTTGACGATCACGAATCTGCTACATGCTATGTTAATTATGTCATGCTCCAATCTCATTTCTTGCTCTTGTCGCAAGCAGTAAACTGTGGCTAAATCAAGCACTGAATCTGAGTACCATGCTCTTGCATCCACTACTGCTGAACTCACATGGCTTCAATCCTTACTACGTGAGTTGCACATGTTCCTCCGTGCTCCTCCAATTCTATGGTGTGACAATATTGGCGCTGCTTATTTGACCACGAATCCAATTTTTCGTGCAAGCACTAAACGCATTAAAATTGATTTTCATTTTGTTTGCGACAAAGTGGCCAAATATGATCTAGCTGTCAAGTTCATTTCTACTAAAGATCAGGTTGCTAATTTACTTACAAAAGCATTGTCAAGGATTAGACATCTCTTTCTCAGGACAAGCTTAACATCATTGACGTTGAACTTGTGGGGGTATGTAACAGACATCTGAATTCAAGCACTTTGAAATTCAAATTAGGCATCTCTATCCACATCTCTAATCTGTTGCATCATCTCCTATATAGAAGGAAGTAATTCTAACCAAATCCAAGGCCACTTATATGTATAGTATGACAGTTGGCTGTAATAAACAATCTAATAAATACAATTTCATTACAGTTTCATATACCAGCTATTAGGGCTTAATAAATTAGATAAACATAGCAACATCCAGTTCAAAACAAAACAAAAAAAAAAAAAAAAATGGTCAGAGGGTCTATAATGCCAGACGTGGATGCACATGGATGAAAATGAGATGAACAAACTGCTCTTTGCACTGCTGTTTTACACATACAAAGACAACTGATTTATCAATTATTAAAAAAAAGGAAAAAAAGGAGAAGACAACGTATTTCCCCCGTGGTAGAATGAAAAAGAAAGAGCTTCCTTTGATAGAATGAGAAATCCTATGGCATGTAATCAGAGAGGACTACAAGGAAAACACAATGGACAGTAGACACTAACGCAAGAAAGATCATGTAGGAAAAGGCACCTCTTGGTGCTCAACTGACTCAAGCAAGCATCTCTAAACAAAACCATGAAAGGGATCATTTTGTTGCAAAGTGATAAAGCCTATGCAGAATAGCAACAAGTAACAATGTTCCATACATGGACATACCAGATCAAAGGAGGATACATGGAGAACTGAAAGTTGTTAAGGACTTGGGACTTCAATGTACAGATGAAACAGAAGAAGAATGGATTAAAGACCACTATGTTGTGGCACAAGGTAGGTAGTTATAATGGCCAAGAGACTAGTGAGGAGTTTGGGTTTTTATTAAGGAAGAAAAACTCAATTGGTCCAGAAGCATCAAAAAACTTATTTAAGAAGCTTACATTCACAACCTAGTTGGTCAATAACAATTACTGATGAAGGTATGCTTGGAATCCGCTCCTCAATGTTGATTCTTCACTTTCTTGGGCTTTAGCAAGATTAATGGCATCCATGCAATCAGGAAACATGCGTCTTTCAAACGAACATCTTCATTTGAATCTACAAATCCTCTTCAACTTGGTCAAGCCTGGCCTGATTTGACCAATCCTTGATGATGGTAGCCACTCTTGTTGACTGGGTTTGCTTCTGTAATCCAGTCGAACCTGACCTGACCCTAACATGTTCAGATCTTCTCCACCAGAGAAGTTTGTGCTGCCTGAACTCCTTCTTCCGTCTGTAATTAAAATAAGACGTCTCCTGGCAAGATATGCAGATCCAAATTTATCCAGGTTAGGTGAGTGTGGAGCATTCATTTTCTCTTTTCTTGATTTAGGCGCCACACAAAATTTGTGAATTCATTCCATGTTAATTATTATGATGAGCTAGCTACTATGATTTCTCCCCCTGCATCAATTCAGTCCAGCAATTACAAAAAGGTCCCTGAACTGAGATAACAAGTGCATCGTAATGTACGGGCCATTTGTGATTACCACATCACAAGTACTACAGAGTAATGTGTGGGGCCTCCCCTACATGTGTTGGGGGGATTGTGTGTTGCCTTCCAGCTCATCCAAGACACTTTTTTTTTATAATCAGAAATGTGTCTTTCCAGTTTCAGCAAAAAAACAAGTAAACTAGAACTCAATGATAATTGAAATGAATTTTAAAAGGCTGTTCCAGCCTCTCTTTACAGAAAAAACACGTCCCTATTTCAGGTGAGACGGAGCGGATGAAAAGGAAAAGGAAGTAGGAAGGAAAATAAGAAGACAGCTTTCCTTGTACCGAGCCGCCGGGATTTGAAATGGATGGTCCAAATTGTGAGTTTCTTCGTCTCCAATTGCAAAATTTCTTCAATCTCTCTCTCTCTCTCTCTCTCTCTCTCTCTCTCTCTCTCTCTCTTTTTTAATCTTTGTTGATACTTATCTATATCGTGACTTTTGCATCTACCTTGGCCCCAGATGCTTGTGGGAGGAAGCTTTCCATTCATTCAAACTTCAATCCACTGCGTACCCCTCTCATCTCCCATCGGAATGGTTGCAATGCATCAACGAGATTTCCAAAAAATTCATGTTTATTGATGGTTCGTTGGAAAGGGCAGGGAGGGATTGTAGATGGCCCAATTCTCAAGTTGATTTGATCAAAATCTTTGCATCAATACCATCCGTTTGAATCTTTATAGCCATTTCTTTGTAATAATATTTGGATGCTCACAAATTGAGATGGCTATAGACTAGTATTCATCAACTTGAAAGTTGGACCACATATTCAAGGTAGGCTTGTCAAATGTCCTATCTCCACATGTGCAGCCCAGCCTTGGCAGGGGCCAAAGCATTCGCAGGCGGTGGGTCACCAATGTGGAAAATTAGGTGTGTCGCTTTCGGATGGAAAATCAAAATTTTTTTAATGACGTAAGGTACTCCTTGCCGGCCTAGCTTTTGGAGCTTTGGCATCTGGCCTGGGGGTCATCTAATTCAGATCGGCAAAGACTATTCACTAGGGGGTATATATAACTACACACATAGTATCCGAATAACACAAAGAATAAAAATTGAACTTAAGACCTACGAAGAAATCCCAAGGCGCAAACCAATTGAGCCAGTGCTTTAACTGAAGGTGAAAAATCAGTTAACTACACACATAGTATCCGGATAACACAAATAACGGGAATTGAACTTAAGACCTACAAAGGAATCCCAATGCGCAAACTAATTGAGCCAGTGCCTCCCAAGGCGCAAACCAATTGAGCCAGCGCCTTAACTGAAGGTGAAAAATCAATTGTGTGCCTTAATAGAGTTTTATCTCAAGTTTCATCTCCTAATTTTATTGTTAATAAATTTTTAATTTAATTCTACTTCATCTTTCCAACTCGGCCTCATCTTTTCAAACGTATAAAGCAAAGTAACCTTTTAACTTTACTCAAATATATTACAATTTTTAATCGATTTGACATTTTACTTTATTATACTCTCTACTCGAATCCACAAACAAACACCCCCTGCGGTCAAGCCCAAGAAAAAGAATACTTTTTATTTTTTAATGCCACTATCAATGATCAATCCAATGCTGACTCATGCCATTATTATTCATAGTTTGAACATAGTGTAATATGGTAATGTAGCTAAGCCCGGTTAGAGATATGATTGTGTGAGGTTGTGTGCTTGGCTCGCATACACCCAAAAAGAAAATAATGTTCATGGCAATAAACACGCATTGGCATACTTAATTATTACATATGGGCGTGTAGTCGGCTTTTCTTTGGTATTTAAATAATAAAAAATATTATAGGGAGAACTGCCCTCACCATTCTTTTTATGAAAATTATGAGTAAGGACTTGTTTGGTAGGTCTAGTCTTATTTTTATAGACAATCTAAAATAGAGCTATTAAAAAAAGAGCTATAAAAAAAAAGAGGTTAGATTTAAAATATGTGTTTGGCAATGAAAGCATCTATTTTAAATAGACCATTTTAAATCAATAGTTGAAAATTTTTCACAAATATATTGAGATCTAGTAGGTATTAAGCCTTGAAATTTTACTTCATAACCACGTTTGGCCTCCCAAAGAGATCTAACGGTTTGAATTTTGTGTTTGAGGCCCCCAATTTTTTTAAAAAAATATTTAATAATTCACGTTTTTACATAAATATCTTAAGTTTGGTGATGATCAAACGGCTGAAATTTGCTCTCATAATGGTCATTGACCTTCTACACATTTTCAATGGTTTGGATTGTTATTTACTGTCCCAGAAATAATAATAAAAAATAAAAAAAGGGGCTGCCTGTGGACTAGTACAAATTTAGCATATTAAATTCAATGGTTGAAAGTTTTTTACAAATATCTTGAGATCCACAAGGAATCAATCCTTGAAAATTGACCTCATAGCCGTTTTTAGTATTCCCAACATTTCCAATGGTTTGGATCTTGTGTTTGGGCCCTACAAAATTCAAAAACTAGTATCCAATGGCTCACGCTTTCTTGCACATATCTCGAGATTCCGGATGAATTAACGGCTGAAATTTGGATGGGTGGCCGTAATTGATCATGTGAACATTTTCAACGGTTTGGATGTAGATTTAGGGGCTCGGATTTCGAGAAAAATCGAAAAAACGAACTGGGCGTGATCCCTCAAAATACTGTAGCTGGGCGCCTCTTTTTTTTTTCCCTCTGATTTGGAAATGCATCACAACCCCTCCTCTTCAAAATAGAGCTTTTACCTCTTATTGTCTAAATTAAATAGAGCTAAAAATGCATGCCAAACGCCTCTATTTTGTTAACTCTATAAATTTTAGACATTTAGACAATAAGAGGGGAAATTTTAGATTTGCCAAACATGCACTAAGGCTCATCATCACTCAATTCAAATTTTACAATGGGCATGGATTCTATAATAGTTATACACTCCAAGTTTAGTATACATCCGAATGGACTCAACTATTAAACCGATTGTATACCCATTTAAATTGATTGAACTTTTTGGGTCTTGAATGAAAGAGTTAGAGACATGTAATTACGACCAAACTTGATATATGTGGTGGTCCTGTATGGATCTTTCCTGCCTTCGATCTCATCCCTCGATGAGATCTACAGTGTGCTTCACAGAATAGTTCACATGAACTGCTCATGAGGGCAGTTCACACAGGAATAAAGTCCCTTAAGTAATTCACATCTCTTTCAACTGAATTATCTATTTGCATGAAATTGAAAGATATAGAAAGTAATTGATTTAATTGTGCTGTTTGTTTGCATGAAATTATAATGCAAATGAATTCCCGTGAGCTTATTTATTTGCACAGAATTGCTAAACTCATATCAGCTTGCATAACCCTTCAACTAACTAGATGGTTCAATCGAACTAGCCCTAACACAAACATGGGGTCACCGGGGCCTCAACCCTGACTCCACCCATTTTTTGAGGGTCACTAGAACTTGGGCCCTTTTTTATTTATATTTATATTTTATTTTAGTAATGGAGGTCGACTGTACTAGGTCAAAAAAATGAAGCTGCGGTCGCAGAGTATCCGGCGAGTTGATTTAAAAGAGATCCTTCCTCGTTACGGACTACGGCAGTCTCTGCGTGGTTTGTACGCGCACCGACAGATGGACCTCTCTCCTCATCTCCACCTTTCATCACTTTAAGCAATTGAAATGTCCACATCAAGATTCCAAGTCCCCCATACAACGATGTCTATGGAAGTGAGAACCACTTTATTCCGTGGACGGAAGCAAAAAATGAAGACCCATTAAAAAAAATGGACCATTCCTCCAAATCCGACGTCTGATTTAGCCATCCATCACAAGGGGGTTGATCAGCCGTTGACGAAAACGGTTTAGATTAAATTATAGTGGGATGGGAGTGGTACCCCTCTGTGAAGCAACATTAAAAAAGGAAGAAAGAAGTGTAGGGCAGCCCTCTGATTGGAAACTGATGGAGATCGAGGCGTGGTGGGCCGCACCTGATTCGGTAGTGGATGTGACGATGTGGATAGAGAGATTGGAAAGAATCTGACTGCCTTATAATTTGCAGTCACCACGCACCAGTCAGTCTGAGTCAGTCTTCTTTTTCTTTTACTTGCGGGAGAAGGTACTGCAAAATAAATACAGATCCCTCCAGCATCATCGATTGAGAGAGGAAGAGATTGGGAGCTGAAAGAGGAGCAAAAGAGAAAATGTCGGGAGGGATCGCGCGCGGGCGTCTAGCAGAGGAGCGCAAGGCATGGCGCAAGAACCATCCTCATGTCCGTACAACCCCCCTTCCTTCTTCTCTCTCTCTCTCTCTCTCTCTCTCTAATTCTTTGGATGTGAAACCATCACGTACCTAGTACTGACTTCTTGTTCTGATTTCACTGTTATTATTTCTAGGGTTTTGTTGCTAAGCCTGAGACAACTCCAGATGGTTCAGTCAATTTGATGGTGTGGCACTGCACAATCCCCGGCAAGCAAGGAGTAACTTTCTCTCACTAACCAAACCCACCTTTTTTTTTGTTCTTCTTTTGTTTTGTTGGCTGTTTGGGTGGTATCTCTTACCTGTGTGTGAAGTTTGGTGCGTCTTCTTCCATTGTGATGTCTGGTCCAACCCTAGTTTCTTAGTTTTGATGCACATGGTGTTATGTTGTTTGTTGCTGCTTGTTGATTTCTCATTCTGTTCACCGATTAAGTAATTGTTTTTTTTTTAATGTGGGGTTTACGTTTATGTTTGGGTTTGATTGATTTTTAACATGGATGGTTGTGAGAGCGGGGTTATCCCACAAATTCCAGGTTTTTTTTACTTTGTTTTGATGTGATTCTTTGTGATTGATTTTAAATGACAAATCTGTTTTAGTTTATAAATTAATGAATTGTACTTTTGGTTATAGCAAAATGAATTGAAGCATACGAGGGAAAATTAATTCTTATTGAAGGAGCATTGATTCCTCAGTAAATTTTGAGGAGATTATACTGGTAAAAAAAAAAATGGCATGGTAATCCGAATAATCAACCAGATATGATCAAGTGGAATGAATTACTCTTTCAAACAGGTTCTGAACCAGAATCTCCTATTACTTAAATGTTGCTTTCATTTTGGATTCTCTCTCTAAAACTTTTCTTATTAAAAAATAAGTTTATTCCCAAAATTCTTCATGAAAAAAAAAGGGATTACAAGGGACAAAAAATGCTTGTTCAAGGATATTGTTTTCAATTTTCCCATGCTACATTAGAGATTGGTAGCCTTTTAGAATAATTTATCAATCTCCTAAATCCTAATGCAGGTGGATGTGGATTTTAACCCAAAAATTTTCATCTATTTTGGTTTCTTCACAAAGATAACCATTATGTAATTCAAATTTATATTATCTACTTGCTTGGTTTGAGATGCCTAAGATTCACCTTGTAGGAAGTCATCAGGGTTCCCATAGCTTAGGATTCATTGTATTCTTTATTCTTGAGCTCTAATCATGTCCTAAAGGCAAATTGTACTGTTTAAAAAAAAAAAATGCCACAGGCTCGCTTATCTTTGCATATGTCAGCATGACACTTGAAAATGTTGAATGCAAGATTACATTATTCCATAACTTGCTTACATGTTACTGAATATTTTTTCTTGAGTTACCTTAAATTCAACATTAAAAAAAAATTAACTTAAATTTCTTGTTTTTGTATTTCGGATATGTTGTTTGCAGCTGAATATTTTTCTAGTGTTCCCAACAGATGGATTCTAATTATCCAACTTCTTTCTTTGAGGATGGGGGAATTGCAGGGAATATTGCAAATAATTAAAAAATAATCCAGTAAACTGGCCCTTATGCTCTTAGATTTGGTCCTCTCCCATAATGGAGTATGCGATATCATCATGGTATCAGCCTAGGAGTTCAGTTAGGGCTATAGTCGTGGTCAGGTTTAGGTTGGGGTCTGACTAATTTGAATATAGCCATATATTTAGTTAGGTTTGGGTCTATTTAAGTGTTGCAATAAGATTGGGTTGACTGATCAGCTAGTAATTGGTGACCCAACCAAAGGTCCAATTACTCCATTTATTTATTAGCTTTTGGAAATGTAAACTAAAAGCATTTGGGGTCAGCCATTTATTTCTGACAGTAGAAACTTGGAAGATGCTTAGGGCATGTTTTGCAAAGGGATAGGATAAAGTGGAGTAAAGTTAAAATTTTAAAATTCAAAATCCCCTCTTTTTTTAAAAAAAATTCAAAATTTTCTTTTCTCTCTTTTTTTTTTAAAAAGTCAAAAAGTCATCACTAAACTACAAAAAAATCTCTACTTTTTATACAAAAAGTCAAAAAGTTTCCATATCAAACAACTAAAAACAAAAAGTCATCATAACCCAATCATATATTATTCTTTTTTGATTTTGGGTTTACTCTATTTTACTTTTTCCAAACATGCCGTTGCATCTGAGGTTGCGGGTTCAAGTCAATTCAGCAGTTAAAAAAAAATCTTTTCCCTCTCATTGGATGGAACCTTAGAGTAATTGCTAAGATTTTCTTGGAGGTACCTACAATTGGAATTAGATGTAGCAGGGCTGGTGTAAAGGGATCTTGAAAGCAAGTATCACAATTACATTCTAGGGTTCTATCCCTTAGAGAGGAGAAAAAATTGAATATTATTGTGATGAACCTAGGAGTACTTATGAGAGGTCTTTAATTAGGCCTCTTTGACATCCGTAGAAGGCAGTGTCCTTCTGCTTATGGATTTTCCACTTATTTCTTAAATACACTCACTAAACTTGGATCCAAAGAAAATAAGAAGAATAAAAAGAGATCATCACCATCATCATCGTCAACGCCTTGTCCTATGTGTTGGGTTTGGATACACCCTACATGAATTATGTTTCTCTGTTCTGTTCTATCTTGAGCCAAATCCTTAGATTGGTCGCACTTTTTTCGTATCTATCTTTACTGCTTCCATCCATTTTCTCTTTGGCCTACACCATTACCTTGTTGGGCCATCAACCTACATAGCAAAGCTTTTCTTCAATGGTGTTGTTGAAAGCCTGCTTTGGAAAATGCTTGAATCCTCTCAACAGAGCCTCTCTTAATATATCCCCTAGTTGCTACCCCTAAATGCTCTTGAAAGCACTCATTACTGAATCTTTCTTTCTTAATTTTACCATATTCATCTCAACATTGCCATCTCTATTACAGTCATTTTGTGCATGTGTTACTACTTGATTGGACAACATTCATTTTCATAGATATAGCTAGTGTAGTCGTTGTCATGTAAAAGTTTTCTTCAATGTTGTTGGTATGCGCAACCATCCCGCTTTATCTTATGTTTTGTATCTTCCTCTATTTACCATCCTTACTAATTATCGAGTCAAGATATTTCTTATATTTTTGAAAGAAAGCAATAATTGTAAGAAAGATATTTGTGGAAATAGGATTTGTTTCTCAATTGGGAGGCTTGGGCTTCCTGTTGTACATAGTTGGGCCTGGGCTTGGACCTAATGGACTTGCTTGAATCCACATTCAATGTGCTTTGTGTATTCTACTATAAATGTATGGGGGACACTACGAATGTGATAAGAGTATTTGGGTTGTGTCTATATGATATCATTTTTGTATCAGACAATCTTGCTTAAACTCTACCATGAGAGTTAACGTGTGGGCATAGTTGTGAATTTCAGTTCGGACGCCATTTCGTTTTGGCTTCCAAACAAAATGTTTCAGCTGATTCGGAAATTTTAGTGAAATATTTTGGAAAAAATATTATATATATTAAAATGTAAAAAATAATACATGATACATTTAATTCATTCTACTAAATCAATGCAATATGTCAATTTATATTTGATGGCTATTTCATATTAGAGTGAAACTTGGCTAGTTTATTCAAATTAAAATGTTTTTATTGGAACAAAATTTGATTAGGGCTCATATGGTTATTTAGATTTTTAATAGATGGATCCCACAAATTTCTCTAAGCCAAAGTGCCAAAAAGGTATTTGTATTTTCATTTTTAAGTTAAAAAAAATTATGTTTAGCCTTCTCAATTTTCATTTTTTTTCTATTTTAAAGGTAACCTACGTGCCGGGACGAATAATTGGATGAATCGGACGAATTTAACGAAATCATTTGTTGATTTCTTAATGTTTTTAATGGCCCTTCATTGGATTTTAATTGATTACTTAATGGAACTCGATGGAGAAGTTGCATTGGATGTTTTGTGAATCAACAAATGGGATTTGTGAATCAACAAGATGATTTTACAAATGGAAGTTGTGTTGGACCATCTTGCTCAATTCTATGATCAATATAATTTGCATATTCTACTATGAGTGAATGTGGGACACTAGGAATGTGATAGAAAGAGTCTTTGGGTTTCATGTATATATATTAAAATTTTTGTATCGGACCATCTTGCTTATACTTAATAGTTAATGCATGTTTTGTGATCTATATGAGAGTTAACTCGGGACATTGGGAAAGTGATGATAGAGTATCTGGGTGGTGAAGGAGAAGTTAGCTTGATGGTGTGGGAGTATATTTTAAATGTGTGAAGATGATTGAGATTTATGAATCAACAAATGGCGATCCAATTCATCAGATTTTAATTGATTATTAATGCTTTCCATCGTGTTATTCTACCACCGCATTTAAAGGGCCCATTTTGATAAAAAAAAATGAAATGCTATTATAGAGTCTGCTACATATACCTCCATATGTACTTTATGTGTGTCTGTTTGTGTGAATATATACATATAGAGTAATGATACTGTACAAACCTCCTTTACGGTCTTACGGCACAAGCCACCTATTTGGGCCCACTTGGGACCCCATATGTCATGGGATAGTGGGGGGATTGAAGATCCAAGTGGGGCCAACTTAGATATCAAATTTGAAGTCAATCCGATGCCTTTCACCCATTTATCCATTGTCCATAAATTTAGCGGCTTTATATAAAACAACATACTCGATCCTTGATCCAACGGTCCACTCCATTCAAATCTGTCAAAACTCAGTTGGGCCTATGTAAATAGGAGGGGTGGGTGTGGATGGTCCGCTCGGATGGACTAATAGGTGGCCTCATGTGGTAACTTGTATCAGAAGACCATAAGGGAAGCTTGTACAAGATCCTTAGTCATATTTATATATGTATATATATAGTGGTCATCCAGTGTGCGATGTGTGCATTGGATGACCATGCACACCTCAACGTGGGGCCCATAGGATCAAAAGATCATGGGGTCCCTCCTCTTTGCAAGTACTCATCCTCGTCCCTTACCTTTATCATCTCCATTCGGGCCCGACAATTTTAATTGTGTACAATCCATTTGGATGGGTTTGTAGGCGATCCAATGACCCAATCTATTCGGATGGGTTCCCAACCCTTAGGAGGGCTGTAATTCAGGGGTGTGTGTGCGGTCCACTTGGATGGACCATTTGCGCACCGGGCGTACCTGATAACTATTCTCTCTATAAAAATATATATATTGAGAGAGAGAGAGAGAGAGAGAGAGAGAGAGAGAGAGAGAGAGAGAGGAAACAGGAAAGAAGTTTTGATTTATGTTGCAAGTCTTATTTGAATTTGAGAAATATCAATGCGATGAATTTTTTGGGGCTGTTCACTGAGGGTTTGCTTGGTAAATTCACTTCACTCTAAAGTTGAAGTGAGGTGTCATTTCAAATAAACTAAAAGGAGTCAAATCAAAATACCATATTTCAAAAAATTCTTCTATCTTTTTATACTAAAAAGTCAAAAAGCTATTTTTTCATCCCACTAACTGACAAAAAATATGTACTTTTAACATAAAAAGTCAAAAGGATTCCTTCTCAAGCCACTGAAAAAAAAAAAAAATCATCATATTATGATTTGACCTATTTTTTTTTATTCTCTCTTGATTTGAGGCTTCACCATACCACAGTTCACTACACCATTTATCCAAACTGGCCCTCTAGTTTCTTCGCCACATTTATTCTCCAAACTCATTAGATTCTGTTTTGCCTTTTCTGTTGGTAATTTTTCTATGTCCCAGACTCCCATGGAATAATGCAGGTGTGGACAGATGTGAAACCATAATAAGAAGCAATTTTTATTGACAAAAAACCATTTTTTTTATACATATAGAAGTTAGTTCTACTAATGACAAGTTTAATAAGTATGTATGTATTCATCAATCACCATCATGCATATCAGAGCATTTCATACATATCAGGGCATTTCAGAATATAGTAAAGAATTTCTCTTTTTATGGCCAATATTTTGAATTGATGCATTAAATACATTTGTATCATATCTCGTTAATTATCCTTCTTTTGTCATTGCTTTTTGTTTTGATCCTTTCTTTAGCTTTGATAACCAAACGCCTAGTTCTCTCATAAATGTCCAATTTCTATTTTCCCCCTATTTCGGATTTCATCATTAATATTTTTCTGAAATATCCCCTCTATTATTATTATTATTATTATTATTATTAGTGTTGTTATTATTTGAAATGTTTCACTAGCTAACCTCATTCCAGGAATAATTGAGGGGAGTTCTTTCGCCTTGAAATACGAGGAATATGTATTATCTCGAATGATTCTTTTGGGCATTCATCAAAAGAACACATGGGATAGAACTGTTTCAAATTTGAACGAGATATCTGGGAAGAATATTTGATTGCTTGTGCAGTTGAAGATTCTCTTTCTATGTTATTTTTGGATCCAAGGACTACATAGTTCAATAAAAAAGAAAGAAAGAAAGAAAGCAGAAGAGATTACTTGTGAAGAGTGACACTCTCCAAGCTAATCCAAGCTATTCATATAGCGAGAGCCTCTTGAATTGAAGGTATAGATCGAAATTCCTACATGGCAGGGCCTGTGCCTTTGTTCAGAACTATGGCTATCTTGTTATCTCATTCTCAATTGTTGTAATTGGGGTTTGGGCGGCCAACACACTCTCAGTTGAGTGGTGTTGGCACCTTGGTATCACAAAGATGGCTAGGGATCAATCCTTGGGCCTTTAAGTTGAAAGTATCATTCTTGGCTAGTATGCCAACCCAGGGAAAAAAGTTTGGGGTTTGGGTGCATCTTTTGTAGACATATTTCTTTTTCTCTTTTCGCCCAAGCCATTATATATCTTGCCAAATACTCAAGGTTTGGATTGAGTCTCATGGGGCCTGATCAAGGTGCCTACCATGCACGCCTCAGGATGTGGGGCCCATGAGGCCCCACCTGAGGTTAGGAAGGGGTGGATTCAATGATCCTGATGGCCCTTGTCTCTCTATAAAATTTCTGCCCCTTCAAATCATCATAGCTCTTTGATTTATGGTGCACATTTTTTATAATTTTGTATTTAAAAAATATTCAGTTGTTCCAATAATCCAGCCCATCATGCAAGTCCAGGGATTGGTGACCATAGGATGAATATGTGTGGTCCACTTGGATAGGCAATCTAAATTTGGATGCTCAAATGGAATTTGGAGCATTGGAAAAAACTTGCAAATCCAGACTCTGCTAGCTCTATGATCATGAGCGAGGTCGTCCCAGCAGTTTGGGTCATTTATCTTGATCCAGAGCTGTATTTGCACGTCAATTTTATGGGCCATCAGTGCTCTTGACATCATCAGATGGATGGGATAAAATTTTAGATGATTGTGAATGTAAGATTTAGCAAGTGGTCGGCACTCATACTAGGCACCACTGTGTAAATCTAGACCCTTAATTATCCATTGTGTAAATCTAGACCCTTAATTATCCATTGTGTAAATCTAGACCCTTAATTATCCTGTCATGATTTCACTGTCTGATCCAGTTGATCATTGCACCACTATGACCAAGGTGGTTCAATCCATAGTACTGATTTCTGGCATTCAGAGTTTTGTTGAAGTTCAAACCTATAGTTTTCTGCTACAGAGCAAAACAAATAAGATGACTTGAGAGTCTTGTATTTGTTGGTGCTTCTAAATTACCCTATTATGCGAGCCATGCTTAATTTAGAAACTCTGCTCCAACACTTTGTAAGTCAATGGCAGGATGATATTGGTGTATTGGTTAATCAATGAAATTGGCCACTAATGATTAAAAGTGGGTAAAAATCAGTACATGGGAAATTGTGTTGACAAGACCCACTGTTATTGAATGAACCAAAGCTAAACACACATGATATATTTTGTCACAGCTTTGATGCATTGCAATGCCATTCAAGGATATTGTCGCTGATTGTGTATCAAAAGGAGAGAAAAGGGATCCCCTATGCCTATTAATGTACTTATTGTAGTGAAGATCTCCATAGATCCTGTGAAGAGGATGTGAGGTGGCCAGTATGTGTTTGATCCAGGGAATAAAAATTGTGCATTGATTCCACCTGAAAGGAGTTTAGCCCACATCGTACTTGGGCATGTAGTCCCATTACTAGCATTGTATGAGATTGGGAATATCCCATCGTAATAGTTGATTTGCATTCTTGAAATCTAAGCATGATCCCACCCCGCATATACCTCCCACCCTCTCTCTCTCTCTCTCTCTATATATATATATTTATATAAAGAATAATTGCCAATAACACACTTCACCAGTTCATATCAGTAGAAAACGAAAAAGCTCATACATTAAATAGATGGCAGCCCTTACTAACTAGTATTTGATTATTTTTTTTAGCATTCCTGTTCTATTTCGCAAGAATCTGGGAAGCTGATATTGCTGTTATTATGTAGTCTGAACTTGGGGTGTTGCAAAATGCACATTAGAGGGATGAAGAGAGATGAAGGTATTGTGGTCTTGTACTTGTGCGGCTTTGTAGTTGTCTTCACCTGAGGCATGCATGTATTGCATGATTCTTGAAAGGAGTAATTGACTGATGTTGATTCTTGAAAGAGTTTGTTAATGGATGTTTCATTTAATTTTTAATATTGAAGAGCCATATGTTATCTCATACAAATTAGAAATAACTCTAAAGTGGTCACAGTGGATGCAGTTTTCATTACTCCCAGTATAGTTGAGTTGGACAAGGATTAAGGAAGCTTTTTACACATAGGTTGTTCGGTATATCAAAATTTATTGTTACTCTGATTATTTTTGAAAAAAAAAAAGGTTAATGGTCCTGATTAGAAGTTAGAGTCAGTATCACAGAATGGACGTGCATGGATATCAGATTAGGACGATTGTTTTGGTTTTAAAAGATTGTAAATGAGAAATTTTGATAATATTTATTTCTATGAAGGCAGATAACTTCAAAGTTTTCTTGGTGTGATCCCTGTAAACCCAAGGAATGCTTAATCCCTACTCATGTTTAAAATATGTTAACACATTCTCTGTCCTTAAGGAAGGTTTAATCCCTACTCATGTTTGTAAGATGTTACACATTCTCTCTCCATTTATGCTTCCATTTTAAAGTGGTTCCAGAGTTGGGTTATCTTGAGATTAGGTAGCTCACATTGGATTAACTATGGAGACATGTTCTGGTGTAATGATTGAGTGGTCTTTGCTGTTAATTTTTAATGAAAAAGGAATTATTACATGGATTTCAATAACTTAAGCTGCAGTGATTGAAGTGAATCGAAGATATGGGACTTTCAAATGGCGAGTCTTGTGTAGAAATAACTGCGACCATCTTTATATATTTCCGATATGGTGCTGGCTATTTGTGATAAGCAAGGATGAAGAATTTGGGTTCAAATTCAAATGCAGCCACAGTTAGTGGGTAGAAGCTAGGTTTATACATTATTGCAGAGATGATGTTCTATTCAGGCCTTAGATTGAGGATCTTGGATGGAAGGTGATCATTAACATCTTTCAACCGTGTTCAAAAAAGGAAATATTTGTCAACAATGTTGTCCTTTTGTTTAGTGTGTTTAATCGGATGAAAGGCAACTCCTATGTTTGGTGTTGTACTTGTAAATTGTAATGCATATTCTTGGAAGGGGTTGCAGCCCTGATCTTTATATATATATTTTAAGTTTCGAAGGCCTCATTGAGTATGCAAAAAAAAAAAAAAAAGGGAGTTGTTTTCGGGGGGCGGGGGTGGGGGGTGTTAAATAAGATGTGTAATTGGTTATGATGGACCATGGATGTGGTTTTGAATTTCCTTCTAAGGAGGCCTAGAATGCATGATGACAATGCCTTATTTATGGATTTTGTATAGGGTGGGGACTCTTGACGTGATGTGCACTTGAGCTCAATTTTTTTATATTTTATTTTTAAAGTTATTTTGGTCTGATGTTGGCAGTTTAATGAAAAATCCCATTGTGGTGGTATACTAGATTAGGGGCATTTATTGATTTATTTGATTTTTATGTGGTGTTGATCCTTCTATAAAATAAGATCACTGGTAATATTTTGTTTTTTTTTTTTTTTTTTTTTTGCAGAACTTGGTGAAGGTTCAATATCTTGTTTGTGTTGTTAGATATCACTTCAGTCATATTCTGACTGGTCATATTATTTGCTAGAAGGCAGCAAAGCAAGCATGCAAAAGTGGGCATGGAAACTAAGAAGAACTAATAGTATTCTTCCAGAATAAGTAAATTGAGAAATATATGCTGCTTCATTTCAAGAGATGCATAAAATATTCATACCTTCACATCAAGATGATGGTGTGGCTCCAGCCTTACATATAACTATGTCTGCACTAATTTGCATTTGTAATTGCCAGAGCAGCACCAGCGCTGCTGCTGCTGCTCCAAATGTCACCAGTATATCATGTGTGAAAGTAACACCCATTGCATGGTTCTTTTTGCCCATGAATGAATAATTGATTTCATTCTCTGGAAAAAGGTAACAAATATGGATTTAAATTTTGTAGAGTGCAAGTAAATTAAATCCTTTGGTATCTTGCATTAAAGTTGCACCTCTTGTATGGTTTATGTTCTGCTCAGTTTGAGCTTTTAAGGTTTTTAAATTGTGGTGAACTCGTATGACCTACATGCTTATTTGACAGTTTTTAACCTTTTATTCTACATGTGAATCTGCATCCTACTCCGTGTGCATTTGCATGCACATAAGATTCATTCCCAGATGAGAAATGAATTGGTACCAATTGGTCATGGCATTTTAGGTCTCACCAGTTTCCATATGAAAAATACTGAGGGAAAATATTCCATTAGACAGACATGTATGAGGGAATTGTAACGAGTGTGAGATTTACTTATGGAGGGATGGGTGATTTCCAATAATCATAGGTTTGCATCAATGATCAACCTTAAACCCTTATTTCATTATATTGATTATGGACGAGTTAACTACTCATATTAAAGAGGAGATACCTTGGTGAATGTTGTTTGCACATGATGTTATGTTGGTGGATGAATCAAGAGATGGTGCGAATAAAAAACTCCAGAGATGGCAGGAGGCTTTTGAATCCAATTGTACGAGGACAGAATATATAAACCCCAACTTAGTGGGGATGTACGAAGAACTGAAACTCTATGATAATTGAATCTCAAGAGATACTACAGAGAGATTCATTTCAATACCTTGGCTATTGAAGTGGAGAGTTGCTTCTGCAGTGCTTTGTGGTCGGTGCATACCGGAAAAGATCGAAAGAAAAATTTTATAGGACAACGATCGGACCAAGTATGACCCATCAAAATGTTGGCCAATTATGAGGCAGTGCATGCACAAAATGAGTGTAGAACAGAGGAGAATGTTAAGGTGGATGTGTGGTAATAGTAGGAAAGATAGAATAAAAAATGAGTTCTTTCAAGATCATTTAGGGGTAGCTTCAATAGGTGATAAAATAAGAGAAATTTGTTTGAGATGGTTTGGACATGTAGAACTCAAGCCAACAATGGTGTTCATGAGAAGTTTTTCTATGCGGGTAGATGACCCACCAAGGGGAAGGGGTAGATCAAAGAGGGTATGGATGGAAGTAGTAAGGTTGAGTACAAAAAAGTGCATTCTATTTGACGATTTGGCTCAGTATACATTGGAATAGAGAAACAAAAAATTCGTATGGATGGCCCAAATATAGTTGGGGCAAGGTGTTGATGATGATGATGGTTTAAGCAATACTCATTGCCGGGTTGTTTGGGCGCTGTTAGTTTTTCTATAGCTAATCCCACCTTTCATCAATCCAGAGTGTTTGATGGAATTGATGCCGCCATGAGTTTTTGGCCCCATTCTCGGAGATTGTTGGTTATTGTAGAATTCCAATGGTGAGGATGCCCTACTCACAACTTGAGCAACTTGCCAATTGGATGGAAACTTGAAATATAAAGAAAATAGTATTGTCCAGTTTGTGATTTTAATTATATGACGTGGCTGTCAAAAATGCCTGTGGAGAAATTGAACTCATTTGTTTATCTGTGAATATTTCAGGTTGAGATTAAATAAATTGCACATTTGGAGATTAAATAAACTGTAAATTTGGAAGATATCTCCTTCCCCATCGTTGTAAATTGTGACTTTCTGGGCTTGTGCTTTGAGCCTCTTGTTCTCTGGTGAAGGTTATATGCACCTTTTGTTCTTCCTTTTTTTCCTCTTTTTTTTTTTTTGGGTGCTTGAATGTTTTTTTTCCTAGTCTGCATTTGGTGATTTGGTTCTTACATCTGAACAATATAAGATATTCTCATTTACTGATACTGTTTGCAGACTGATTGGGAGGGTGGTTATTTTCCTATCACACTTCATTTCAGCGAGGACTATCCTAGTAAACCCCCCAAGTGCAAGTTCCCTCAAGGATTTTTCCACCCTAATGTCTATCCTTCTGGGACTGTGTGCCTATCAATTCTAAACGAGGACAGTGTAAGTATATTGATGTTATGCATGAGTGCCAATGCTACCTGGTACCAACTTTCAGGACAGAAAGGTCAATTTTCAGTTTTCAATTCAATTATTTGCTTGTAGGGATGGAGACCGGCTATTACAGTGAAACAGATTCTTGTTGGCATACAAGATTTGCTGGATCAGCCAAACCCTGCAGACCCTGCTCAGACTGATGGATATCATCTCTTTCTCCAGGTTCTGTTCTAGAGATCTAATACTTGCTCAATATACTTTATCCAGGACCTGCATTCATGTATTACATTTTAACGTTTTAAAGTCTGCCTTTAGTTCATAACTGGTCCACCTGATAAGTGAACTCCTCATCTTTTATGGGCCTCATGTGGTAGTTGGCCTGGACGTGGGTGCCTGTGTTTTAAACTTGTTACTGATGCGCATTAGGATCAGTATCTCTGGATTGTATACGACTAACCCACCTTGATTGCTTCTAGCTTCATATGATTTGTTCATTTCATTGTTTTCTAATGCAATGTAATGAATTTGCAGGAGCCAGTGGAGTATAAAAGAAGGGTTCGGCAGCAGGCCAAACAATACCCACCCCTTCTGTAGTATCACCTGATGTAACTAAGGATTGGGACATTTCTGTAATGTAGGCATTCTGGAACAGCATGTGTGCATATGTATACACTGCAGAGTTGGCTCTACCAAATCATCGGCAATGTTGTGTGACCCAAAACTTTTGGCATGGCCATGACTTGTACTATCGTTGACTTGTCTTCATTTGGTTGCTAAAAACTAATGTTTCCTGTCCTGTTACATCCTAGAATTTTATAAAGCAGTATTTGATTCTGAAAGTGATACTAGACAGCTAACTGAACAACATTTGGAGTTGCAAATGTGCCCCAAATGTGGAACCTGATGGATTCGTGCATATCACTGGGGTTGGGGGGCTAGATAGGTCTCTCATAATCAAATGTGCCCCACATGAGAATGTCTGGTGATTGTAGCTGAGGTTATCAAATGCACCCCACATGAGAATGTCTGGTGATTGTAACTATCTGATAAAGCGCCTCAAAGCATTAATGGTTTTATAAGTGTCTGTATGTAACATGGGACCCTTCCTTAGACTGCTATGATCATTAGTCCATGCCCATGTGGGGCCCTTTGGCAATTCCTCTTGGGACCTCTGATTTTTGTGATACCAGTGGGCCCACGTCGAATGTTCTGCAATCCTAGGAGTTGCAGATGATTTGTAGCCATACATTATTCTGATTTTGAAAGCAGCTAGGCAGGTAAAGCTTCATCTGGTGTCTTCTTCTTAGTTCTTGTTACAATAATTATTTGTGCACACACAAAAATGCACACAAGTGTGTTTATCCCATAAGGTGGTGAAAGTGTATATATCCCATGAGGTGAAGAATAAAAAGTGGTACACCTAGGTATTGTGTGGTGCCACATAGTTGGACCATCAATCACCTGGTAACCCTTTGGGCACTTGATATATTATTGTAGGGCACTTGTTATATTATTGCATTAACCCTTTGTCTTATTGTTAATCAAGTGTGGATTCAGGTTTGATTATAATGGACATCCTTCTTGTTTAGTTGGTGTCAACAGCACAGTGATTATTTGGTTTTTCATGACTGGACTCAAGTCCAGGACTAAATAGATCAATCTCCTGGGTCTGGTATTCTTGATGTTTTTTGGTCTAGGTACAAATGGAATAGCTCCGGATCAGGGTACAGCACACTGAATCTGACCAGTTTGGACCTTTTCCTCGTCATGCCTGAGGTTTTTCTCAAGCGACATGGATCTCTTCCCCCATTAAATTGATGTTAGCAGCGTTTGAGAATTCAAGTTCAATAATTCGACATAAGTTGAGACTCGAGAAGGCTAAATAATCTAAAGAAGAGAGTTAAGGGTTGAGAAGGTTCAACATACGACTGGCACATGGTTTTCATCTGTGCTGCACTTTGAAGAGATATTAGGTCATTATTCATGTGTGTTACATACCTTACCATCATTTCATTGTCCTAGTTAACGGTTGTTCCATTGTTGACAAAGTTTGGTACAACAATATGACTGACTTCTCGCCAAATGAATTTCAACCGAAAAGACCAGATGAATGATTGGAGTAGATTTGGAACCAATTTGCATGAAATTGATTACTTACGAATTCCTGGTGAAATGGGCTCCAATGGAAGATTATTGAAGAGGTGAGAGGCGTAAAAGGATATGAGGTAGAGATATAAGATAGAGATGCAAACGAAAATTTTTTAAAGATGAAAATTACAGGGTGATGGCACATCTGGATATCTTCTCCCATTTCAAGATTCATTTTACATAGTAGTTGCGCATTTGATAGTTAATTTTGGGTGTTCACCTTTGCTTTCTCAATTTTAACATTTTAAAAATACTGACATTTTGAATTCCTAGGAATTCAATTGCATGAAACAAATGGACCCTCAGTAACTATTTCCTTTTCGGTTTTACAGTAGTTGTATAGCATTTGAGATTCCAATAATTAGTTGCATATTATCCAAGAATTCGAACGTGAGTAAACAAGATCAAGCTCTCAACATTCTTAGTATTTCATTTTTTTAAGGAATTCTTCTTCTAAAATCTTAATATTAAAAAAAATAAATAAATGCCTTGATGACAGGTATGTACTTGGTGATAACTGACACCAGTCCTTTTAACGGCAAGCTTATACACCTTCCAGTACAATTCCAGTGCATTGTTATGGCTGGGCCTGTTCATGAACCGGGCCAAAGCTTCTCGAAGTGAGCATGTTCATTTATGGGCTTAGCACTAAGACCTACATAGAGACTAACGATCAATCTTTGCCGACTGGCACATATTAAGTTCATTTTGCTATATCGTTGGATTTGGCCTATCAAAAACCATATACTCGTGTATAAGCAGTTAAAATCATAGTTGATGAAACACAACTGTCAAAATTGTGAGCCTTCACAAAAGCTTTCGATGGGTTGAGATAAGTTCACTGCAGTGATAAGACTGAATCGAGTGTCGAGTGAGAATGTGAGATCAATCAGAGACAATGGATGGATGAGATATCTCTTAGAACTCCCTTCCTAGAGTTTCCCCAAAAATTTTATTTTTTTTTTTCAAATGGTACCAGTTACTAAGAAAACTTCCCGTCAGCAGACCAAGTCAGAGCAAAAAGAACATAAATATGCCCTCGGACGTGTGCTAGAGCAGAGAATTGGAGAGGGAAATCATATACCACCTTTGCCATTACACGAAACGAAGTTATTATATATATTTTTAACTTCCATAATTAGGAGAAGAAAGATTCATTTGGAAAAGACTTACGGAAAGCAGTGTGCGGGGCCTTCCTCTCATTAATGTGGCTGGGATCAACCAGGCCCTTTCACCGATTGAAAATGTCATGGATATGTTATTCTTGGATCCTCAAAAAAAAAGTTGCCATTCACTCAGTTTCCTGTAACTCAATTTATCTGTGATTTTTTTCTGGGCCAGAATTATCTGTAAATTGGTAACGACAGAGAACAAAACACTGAATGACAGGTAATCCAGGCTATCAACTTCCTAAAGAGCAAAAAAAAGGTAACCAGTTTATCCAAACTCATGAAGCCTAATTTCAAGTGTAAATGAAGTTACTTGCACTGCGGCATAGGAGAATCACCAAACGAATTTTCATTTTATACAGAAGTTCCAAGAGAAGACTCAATTTCCAATGAAAATCAATAATTGCAATAATACAATGTAACATTAAACAAATCACCTAGGTAACAATACAAAGATGCCATTACAGACGCCCTTTAGCAAATATAAAAAGGTCGACACACAATTTACTTTTCTTCTTGTACTTAAAAAAAATAGAAAAGAAAAAAAAACCCAAAACAATAGAATACCACTCATACGTGTTGTCTCCTTTTGACTGAACCCTCCTAGCCATTTGTAACAACCTTACAGCAAAACCCATCAGCAGCATCAACATCTCTTTACACTATGCTTCAGATGAGGTGTGCACCATTCAAGGCAAGACAGAAAGTGACTTATCGAACTCCACATCAGGGAATATCAACCAAGACGGCAGAAACATCAATATCCCACCCACCCACCCACCCACCCACCCACTTCATGGCACCTCTGCATCAATCAAAACCAAGTCATAACAATGTTGGTAGGATTTTGATAGTTCGGGCACAGGCAGAAATATTTTAACATAACCAACACATGTATACTCATTGTCTGTGCATTTCAAACCAACACATGTATACTTATTGTCCGTGCATTTCAAACATCTTGAAAAATGGATGGTTATCTGTACAGTGATTCAGGCATCACACTGGTATCCACACGAGGTGGAATGAGACCTTTTCTACCTTTTCTGCTCCAAATAATAAGAAGCAACTATGTTTATACCTATACACGTATGTCCATGTGGTAGAGATCAACAAGAAGAGCTTGTAAGATAATGATTTCTTGAAAATCATCAAGATACTTGCATTTGCTTGTTTCCCTCTATGCAAGAGTTGAGTGCCATGAGGGGTCATAGCTGAGTATGTGACTATGGAATGCGATTGATATGATGATATCACATCATGTCTGACAAAGGGTGTGGCCGTGGTCGAGGCCTTGCCCTCATGACTGTTTCATCACTGTGTCTGATCCATTCCGAGAGTCTCCATGGCTTCTGCCACTTCCACTTAAACTGCAATAGCCACTGATGGTGACTTCTTTTCCATCTCCACAATTTCCCTGCCTGTCCTACAACTGCTAGCTTCTTCCCCATTGACAATTCACTAATGGCGATCATCTGCATGACAGTCAAATGCTTTCCACACTTAGCTTAAGGTAAATAGAAACAGCTAGCACAACTACATGCATTCCGCATTAAGGATATTACCTTCCGTTGCTGGTTAGCGAATACTGCCGTTCCTCTTGGGCCATTAGCAATGCCTGCTGTATATTTTAACTGCTTTTGTGCAGGCACAGCCATTGGAGACAAAGGCCCACTACTGTCATCAGCACAGTGTTTCATTGAACCATGTGAATTCCCCTGTCCATCAGCAGTGTGAGAAGAAACTAAATAAAAGGCTAAATGCTTTATCATTCAGTTGCAAACTAAATTGAGGTATGACGTGCAGTAAATTGTACAATTAGCTCTCCCGCATTAGGGACAACACATTTGCGCAATCAGGGCTCCACTCTCTTTTTTGGCACCCAATTAGGCTGTTTGGTTTAGGATAGAAAACATTCTACCCATAAAGAACATTTCTAAGACTGATTCTTGGGGGTGTTTATAGGCTGTGAAGGGTCAGGCTGAAAAATCCAGGCCAGGCCTGGTTTAGAAAAAACCAGCCTGTATTCAGCCCAAGCCTGACATGGGCTGTGAGTACCAGCCTCACTTCAATCATGTCAATCGGGCCAGGCCGGCCTTTCTATCACTTGTTTTAGCAAATAAGTCAAGTCACTAAACTAAAAGCAATACTTATTCAGGCCGAGCTTTTTATCACTTGTTTTGGAAAATAAGTAACTGACTGCCAACACAATCATGGTTGATTGGTGTTGGTACCAACGTATCATACACACCCAAGGATCAATCCCTGGGTTTTTCAGGTAAGTTACCGGCTTAAAGATGCTTTCCAGTTGAAAGTTTCAGTATTAAAATGTAGAAATGCATTTTACTTCTGCCTTAACGTAAACCTATTGAATGACAAGAGGCTATCCATAGCAAAAATGATAATCTCACCGAAGCTGAAGTGGCCAAGGCAATGGCAACAGCTTGTTCCCTCAGTTTCTGCTGCTTCTCAATTTCTTTTCTTCGTGCTTCACTTTGTCGCAGAAGACCAACAAGCTCATTCAATTGTTCCTTATGCTCCTTGATCTCAATTTCCTTGTCCCGTAGCTGGCACCTGCCAAGAAACAAAACCCAGTTCAATCCATGTTTCAAAAAATTGTACCACCCACCATAAATGGATAGAACAAAGATAAGTTATTTGCTGTGACAAAAGTGTCATTCAGGCTCTGATGATGATAAAAATCAAGTACTTTTTTCTTAATTATAAATTATTTGACCACCAAGCAGAGTGTACCTCGACGCAGGGAGACATGGAAAAGAAAAAGGATTCACGAATTGCAGTTCCAGGGCCCATCAAGGTTAAAATGTTTAACTATTGCAAGATTTTACCTTCTCAATTCAACCAGCCCACAACTCACATAATTAAAATCAATTAACTGAACTTTTAGATGATCCAGCAACAAAAATGTTTTAAATGACTCTGAATATTAATAGCTCAAGTCAGAAGATAGACCTTGCATCTGCAGCAACATTAAAGATATACTGAAGCAAGCTCTTTGCATCAGCCATTGAGCGCAACTGACTCCACCTCCCGCGCCCAGTAAATGCACGATCTCGCTCCTCCGCCTCCGAAAGTTGTGATGCCATTGCCACAAGTGCATTTGAAGACATGCTTAGCATGTTTTCTAGTGATGCAATCCTTGCCATTCTGGCATTTGGTGACATGGAAGACACTCTGAAAGAAGGGGGAAAAAGTTGAGAAACAGTGGCAGGTGGCAACTTTCAAATAAAGTGGAATTGTCCATTAATGTAACATGTTCTCTTTCTACAACTGCATTATGCAAACAGAAATGTCAACTGGAATTTCTGAAATAGAACATTAAACACAATGATAAGGTACCTAGAGTATCCATTCTTTCCTCCTGGGGATATAAGCCCCATAGGAGCAGATTCATCCCCTTGCATGAACATAGCTAGCTCTTCTGCCAATGCAGCCCGTCTGAAGAGAAGTTAATTATATCAATAACCGCAAGAGTTACAATGATCTAAAACAAAAGGTCATCAAACAATCTTGATTCAAAATACATACACTTGGCTTTGTTTTTCATATTCTGAACGAACTTCATGCACATTTACCATGACTTCCAGTTCATGATCAAGCCATTTTTGTAAGGATTTTTCATTGCTCTGAATTTTCAGTTTCAAGTTAGAAACTCTTGGTTAATTGATTGGCATAAAAACTATAAGTGGACAAAAGTAGTCCTTCTAATGATGGAAAGTCACTAGGTTAATTAAGATCAAATACCTGGACACCTGAAGCATGTCCATTTGCAGTGACTGGAAAAAGAAAGCATTTATTTAGAAACATATGTAGTTAGAAAACATCTGGCAACAAAACAAGAAGTGGTTTCATGAAAAGCAAAAAGGTAACCTGTATTATCCCGGGCTGACGACTTGCGAGCTTCTAGCAATTCCTTCAACCTCTTCGTGGCCATGGCAGCCTCTTCAGTCTTTCTCTGAAGGACCTACAGTAGAGAGGCTTCTCACTTGATTGGTCCACTTTTTATTGTTCAAAACTAATCACTAGTTCTATGTGAGTGAAAAAAATACGGAAATTTTTAAAGTAAAATTCACAAAAGGGCAAAGATCTCAAAAGAAAACATTGAGGGTATAGAACGACAAAACTTCCCCAATACAAAGATTTAACCTAGAAACCCTAATTTATCTCCTACCACATTCGATCCTCTACTCGTGTAGGCAAGTGCCAGGTTTGGCTCCAGGGAGCATGAATTTCATCCCACTTGCACAACTCCATGTACTAGAAGGTAAGCAGATACAGTAGATTGATATGGATACTTGCACAGACACATGCAGGAAATAGGGATCCAAATGTGACACTCCCTTTGACAAAATGTAGGACATGTACAAGAAAATAGCATCTAGGTAGGTTTAGATTTATGATTTCAAATGATTGTGCTAAGCCTTTATCATTACTAGAGTGCAATGCATGGGCACAGAATAGAAAGAAAGGAGAAACATAGAAAATGGGTAATAGAGTAAATATTAAATTTGGGTAGGAGCATAAATAGGAGGCCTTGTCAACTTCTGTTTTTTTTTAATATTTTATCTTTTACAATAAATTCCTTAAATAGGATTTCAAAAAGTGAAAAGATCAAATTTGAAGTTAAAATATAAAAAAAATTATAAAGAGAGAAAATAAAATATTGTAGAAGGAAAAACTGGTGAGCACATAAATGGAAAAAAACTTCTATAACTAAAATTTGAATGTAAATTAAAATATTATAGACAAAAAATAACTAGTAAAATAAAAGAAATAACATATGAAAAAGGAAAGGAGACAATGCTCACATTTTTAATAGAAGGATCTTCCAATCTAAATCTTTTTGAGATTGGCAAGGCATGGCAGTTAACCAGATCCATCATGTAGAGAGATGAAATATAACATTGATTGAAACAAACATAAGTAGATCATAGTAAATTAAAAATCCTGGTTAATAGAATTATAATTGACCTAAGATTACAAATGTAGACATAAAACCAAAATCAAAGTTTAGAATTATCATAATGGGAGAGAAAAGTGAACAGATACTATTATTATTAAGAAGAAATAAAATGACACAAACTATGCAACAATGGAAAAACTACAGTATTATAAAATAAGACAAAAAAGAAGCAACTAAAATAAAGACCAAAAGCTGAAGCTTAATTCTAGATTTTCATGGATTTTGATAAAAGCCAGGGAAGAGGTTAAAGATCCACAGATTTGACCTTTTGTAAAATCTTAACCTACCACATTAAACAACCCCTATGTACAAGGATTGGCCCAAATTTAGATTGGAGTGGATTTTAGGCCATTGCCTCTGCATGAGGTGGCATGTAATGCATTGGATTAAGCAAAGGCGTGCCCATATACATCAATCAGGTGGTCTATTTCTACATTTTTTAAGCGGCATTAATTGTATATAGTGCAAGCTGGACACAGATTTGCATTTGCATTGAAGTGGCTTCTGATTTTAGAAGGCAATATAAATTCTGATGTGACACCCTCAGAGGAGAAGGGTGCCACATCAAGCTGCATTTTTTTTTTTTTTTTGCATTTTGGTATTATATAGATTATCTTTTTTCATTATTATTAAAAAAATATTCCTCCAAGCATGTGAACATTGAGCTTTCACTCAGCTTTGGTTTCACTTAGGTTGCACCATTCATTCAGTCTTGAAAAGGTCTTCCATACAGTGTTTTAAAAGTCTGAGAGAGAGAGAGAGAGAGAGAGAGAGAGAGAGAGAGAGACCTAGATGGGTTTGATTAGGGGCCGAGTCCTATGGAGAGAGGGATTTCATTCTCTGAATAAATTGTTTGAGGGGAAGTTTCCAAAATGTCTCAACTTTTTCAAGCATGATTCCCTAATCAATGCTAAGGGATCCTCTAGGGGCTGTTTGGTTGAAGTTATTAACTTATTTCCAATAATCAGATTTCACATGTACCCATGCATCCAAGATTGGCATGAGAAATAAAAGAGAGCTGTTCTTACCATTCCACAAGAAAAGTTAATTTTGAGGAATTGTGAGTCCACCCCCTTGTGTGCATGCACACATGTGCGCAGTATATTAAATGTTTATGGTCTAGGAATCTTACTTGTTGGAACTAGAATGTCTTAGAATAGATGGAAGTTTTATTAGAGATATCAAACATGAATGTTCACTATTAACATGTCTTCAGAGCTAGACATGTTGAGTTTGATCCAGCTTGCCTTCTTGATTTACATACTGTTATGATCCTTTTGCTGTATAATCCTTTTGTCAATAATAAATAAATAAATCAATAAATATATGTGCAAGAAAAAACTGGGGAAAAAAATACCATTTTCTGACGTTGATTCAGAGCTTGCAGTTTATGCCGCTCATACTCATTTCTTCTTCCCTCTTTTCTTAGCTGCATGTCCAAATGTGTCATCAATGGTACAATTATATTTATGAGGGGAAGCATGGAAATGAGAAACAGTGTAGAAGACACAACAAAAAGTGATACAGTAAGACAAGAGTACCAAATCATCTGAGTGTAGAAGACAATACAAAACGTGAAACAGTAAGACAAGAGTGCCAAATCATCCAACTTCTAAAAAGTGTCCTACCTGCAACAATTCCTTCTCGCGAGAGGCCTTCCACTGCCGAAATTGCTCAGCCTCTTGTTTTATCTTATGTTGCAGTTTGACCTGCAAAATCAGAAACCGTTAGCTACATCATCCCAAAAGATCAGATAATAAATAATAAAACGGTGGATGAAAACAACATCGTTGAAAACCACAACAAAAGTACCTTTTCTGCCTTGATAGATTGTATTTCATCTTGCAGCCGTTTTGCAGCTTCATCACTTCTTTGTTTTTGCTTTGACAGCTGCACTTGGCTTTCCTGCTTCTTCTTAAGGTCCAAAATCTGAAGAAAGAAGACTTGTGATATTAACTATGATTGCAATCATTGTATCGTCATTAAAATGTGGTATAGATTATGACAAAAACCTGTGCTTCAAGGTTCTTTAATTTCTGTAAGTGAATATCTTGCATTTTTTGTGTTTGTCCATCAGAAGTAGCAGCAAGACTTTCAACTTCTGCCAGTAATCGGTCCCTCTCTTGCTGTAGTAGTTACAAGAACACAGAATGACATCAATACTATGGAAAGCCAAAGGAGAAATCAGAAAAAAAAAATGGATTCAACATATCTTATCAACCTGCACAATCCTTTTTTCATCCTCAAGCTCCATAAGCTTCTTTCCAAAATGTTGCTTAAGTGCAACTGTGTCAAATTCCCCAAACATTTTCATCTCTGACTGCAAATGATCAAGTACATTTATAACTTATAAGCTACCAGTAGAATTCATACTGAAAGGTTGAAACTAATGATTACTAGTGCACAATGCCTGGCCCTGCCTTTCAGAGAAAAAGAAACTAAAATTGGTTGCAGAGATAAAACAACATCTATAAAATATGAAAATATTTTACATTTTCTTTTAATAAGACACAAAAGTAATAGGCAAAAGAAAAAATATGTGCATCCTTTAGTTATAGTGACAAATCACAAGGACAGAAACAATACAGCTACCCTTCGTTTTTCCTGAAATGGTAGCTGTACCTCAATAAGAAAATACCGGTATCAAAAAAACCATGAAAAGTTACTTTGTGAAATGTAGACAGAGAGAGCCGAAAGTCGAGAAACCCACATGATAAAAAAAAAAGCGCCCATTGGCCAAACACACAAAACCAGCAACTTAAAGCTCCACCACTAGCATTAAGCTCTCTTATTGCCATTTTGCATTCTAGAATTTTATGCCCAATGTTTTATTTTATGTAATTATAATGAAAAACCTAAACAAATATGACTTAGTAAATGAAACCAACAACTTCAGACCTCAAATAATATGTGAAGTATTAACCAACCATATGTATGGTACACACAATATTTATGCTAAAATCTGTGTAGTATACCTCTTTTTGCTCCAGACGTTTATTTAACTCATTCAGTTGCCTATCCATTGTATTTTGTAGAATTGTATGCTCCAACTCTTTGGCTACTTCTTCATCAATTTCCTTCTCATTATCACCTGCTGATAGCAGAAATTTTAGTTTCATATAGAAAGGATCACTGATTACTCATAAGCCAAAAACAAGAACTATAAGGTTGACAATGTTGTGCATCTCCATTTCAAAAATCTTCAGACAAGAGAAAAGGGAAAAAGAAAAGAAGTATTTTTTTAAAGAACTTTCTGTCTAAATGTAGAGATAAAAATTTATGAATACAAAAAGACATCACAAATCCATCTTTCTTACTTCCACAGGCATCAGCATCATATGGTTAGAATTAGAACACAATTTAAACTTAATGTGATGGCATAATAGCATTTTCATGAAATGAGACAGGTCGTGTACCAGTGATGATTCCGCCCATTTGATAATCAGATGAGTCCATATTCTGCAAGCCGCTCTTCAGACCCTCTGTTTTTACATAACCGTTGCCAACTTCCTGTATCACAGTGTAAGTCAACATATACCTCTCCATATCTGACACAACTCACTCTTGATGGAACATTATGAATATACATAGCCTATACTTGATGAATCCATTATGGTCAACACAGAAAACCAAGAATATCAATTTAAATATACGTAAAAGAGACTGTGAACAAAAAAGAACAAAAAAAAAAATGTAAGAGTGTCCAGTACTGTACTTGACTCTCTATTTCATGATGCTCTGCAGGTGGACATCTGCTGCGGCATTCATGAAGTTCCCTACAAAGATGCTCATTAGTAGCCTGAAGCCAAGATATCCTGTCCTTCAGAACCTACACCACCAGCTTCATTAATGAATCATAAATGACATGAATTCAATGAATTTCCTTTTGGAAAGTTTTCGGACATGAATTGATAAATTGGAAGAACAAGGATACAGAAACTCAGCTCCACCTGTATTTCATCAGATGAAGCTCCTCCACGGGCACAGAGTAGTTCAGCTTGCAAGTATTCCAGTTGCTGACGCATTCTTTGCATTTCATTTGACACTGGATCTCTGTTAACCTGTACAACAATGTAGACATGAACAAGCAGCTACATATATGGTATCTATACAAGACAACATGTCTCTGTAAAACACAATGACTTCAGACGAATACGAATAAATTAATGCTAACAGTTAGCAATTTGAGAAACTCACCACAGGCTTATTCTGAATATTGCGAGCACGATTGGCATATTTGAGTGTGTTAAGAGTTTCCTCAGCATTAATATCTGCTGGACTGATACATGCTGGAAAAAAGGAATATTATATTAGTTTATAAAGAAGCCAAACAACAGCAATGAAAGTCCATCTCCAACCATATATCATTCATGCAACAGGGTATGATTCAAATGCATAAAAACAACCACATAAAACTGCAAGAGACTGACAATTATCTTCATGTGCAACAGGGTAACATCATGTCTAGAATGCATTTCAACCTGTTGTCCGGCCGAGAATAAAACTTCTAATGTAGCTCAATACAGGCACCCAATCCTCATCACAGACCTTCAGTTAAGCATCTTTCAGTGTAAGTGAAAGATACTTCATACAGGGCATGCATTTTCTAGGAAAAAAAAAAGTAACAGTTCCTAAATTTCATGACAGTTTGCACTGGACAAATGGTAAATGACTGAGTTGTCATTTCACATTATGAGTGTAAAGACAGACAAGGAAGAATACACATCTAGCAACAATTGACGCTTAATGCCACACTGACATCTGAAAACCAAAAATGTCATGATAGCGGGGATAAATTTTGAAATTTGATGATAAGAAAAATGGCAAGCGGCACATTTGAGAAACTAGAACAACCGAAACTACATATTATGTTACTAACTCATAAATTGTATGGAAGTCACAAATACAACCTAATGCATACAGCCAAAGATATAAAATCTAGAATATGCAATTTAGGTTTGAGGATATTGGCATACAAAAAGTGAATCATTTGGCATTCAAACATGAAACAATCAGTTTAACCCCCAAGTTGATTTAGTATACGTGTGTTGCGGAAAATAATGAAAACAAAATCACTGTAATAACTTTTAAATAATCAATACAAGTATCTTAATAGCATTGCTGATAAAAGCAAATTAATCACTAGTCATATGGCTGACTCTCTTGCTAAAGAGGGGGCATCAAGGATGTCTCTTTTTGTTGACCTACTTAACTCCTCTCTCCATGCCACCCCTTTACTGTGGTGTTATTGGTGTCAATGATTATGATGATGATGTTTGAAACAGAAGTAGTAGGATGTTACCTATCATTACTGTTCTGCTGTTTCCACCCAGGGAGTCCTGCCAATACCACGATCTTAGATGGTCAAACACAAAAATATAAATTGAAAGCATTTCTATGCAATTAAGACACTGCATAAGCATACAACTATCGCCATTTTCTGAAAATTAAAGGAGACAATTGACATCACCCCAAAATCCTTGTGTGCCGTGAAGCAAGGTTTACAAAGCTAGATACAACTCAGACTTGATTGTGCTGTAAAGTTTGGTTAGTTACTTCGTTTCAAAGCCCTGCCATGTTTCTTAGAGGCATACAAATATGTAAATATCTATTAGTCATTTTCTGGAATGGCCAACCTCCTGGGGGGCCCACCTGAAAGCATTACAGTCATAGGGATGGGGGGCTAGTGGGCTTGAAAGGCTCCCAATGACCGACCTCCGGTGAACCATTTGATCATGGGAGGTGCACTTTTAAGGGCATTCAAGTTGTCCAAATCTTAGCCATTAGATAAAGTTGGATGGGTGCCAAACTTGATTTAGCAATCCAAGGGCCTATAAAACCTGGATGAGGGTAAAATCTGGATTACTGCAAATTCACAGGGTTAAGTTAGTATTATGCTTTAGGCTGATCATAGGATGGGCCAGGTAGGCCCCACAGGCCAAACCAAGATGACTTGGCCAAGTTTTTATGGGCACTTGCCTGGTTAACACCAACCCTACCTATCATTAGGTGGAAACAACTTGCAAAATGGGACAATTGAATGGGCCAACTGAACAACGTTGCAAGGCACCAACACAAATGCTCGCATGGTGTCTGCTGCCAGGAGAAAAAGGAACATTGGAAGGGGCATCCAAGAAGATGCTATCTTTAAGGTAGTTAGGCAAATGGATAAATGCCGCTGAAGGGAGCATCGCAAAGGCCATTGCAAAAGAGACATCAAATAGAGGACATTGCACACAAAGTTACACAATAGAAAAATATTCTAGCATGCATTGCAAAATGCAAATGACAGACATTTACTCATACAGCATCATCCAGATAACTGATCATGCTGTATGACTTTGCTCCATGATATGATGATGATACATATATGCACAAATACACCAAATATATTATACTAACCATTTCAAATATCATAGGATGACATAATCTGAATTTTGATGCGTTGCATTAAATACTATATAGCATATTCAATTATACATGAGCATTATATAACCATTTTAAATATCATGGGATGACATAATCTGAATTTTGATGTGTTGCATTAAATACAATATAGCATATTCAATTATACATGAGTATTATATATCACACGCACGCATGCACGCACGCACGAAAAGGAGAATAAATATAACACACAACACAAATATGAACTTGATCTAAAGTAAAGGATGGTGAGTCTTGTATAATGCTCAACTCAGATCAACAACTTGCTACAGTGGAGCTTTATGACTCATCTTTGCTTCCATGTTTTATAAAAATGAATTGGTAACCATACAACAAATATTACATAGGGCAACCATCTTATCCCCAGTAATGAACCAAACCTGCAAGAGTCGAGTGAGTTTGCTGTCTCGGTAAGGAACATGTACACCTTCTTTGCGCTTTTTCTCATCCCCAAGAGCACTGATGACATTTCCAAGCGCTAGAAGGCCCTTGTTAATGTGAACTCCTGGACATGGGGTAAGGAAATGTTCATGTTTGCTTTTACAATCTAAGTGCATAAGCAGCATGCAGTCAACTTACCTTCCTTAAATCGAAGACCATCAGAACCAGTCCTCTTTGCTCGCTCTGATCCCGCAAGATCAACCAAGTGGAGCTTCGCACATAGATAATCTTCATTCATGTCTTCAATTTGGCAGCCATCTCCAGAACAAATTGGATCTAGTTTACGCATCTGCTCTAATGTGATTGTAAAGATGGCATGCGAGCGACTATTACAACCAAGAAAATGAGAGATGCATAAAATTAGATAAGACATCATTACATGGCGAAGATTGCAGCTAGGCTGCTAATATATCAGCTATGTTGTGGGGTGAGACTTGTGGAGAAATTTCACATAATAAGTCCACATCCTATAGCTGGAATAATTGGAAACTGGAGAAGCAAGTATTTTTTTATGCAGTCAGGGCTTGCATTTTGTTTGAACTTTTGCAAGACCTTTTTTCCAGTTTTGAGGACTCATGTGGACGGTGATCTCTCCTCTAAGTTGTTTCCTAATGTTTCAAAAATAACATTTTAAGTTTCAGAGTAGATGGGGCTGCATCCTTTATTTTTTAGCATGTATATCTAGGAGGCTAAGAGTCCTCACATAGAAGGAAATATCAGCATTTATCAAATAAAGATGTCCATTTTAGAATAGACTAGGACTTCAAAAGGATTTGCATGGGACTACAAATGGCATGTGCCTTTTTTAGCAAAAAGAAATAGAAAAAGGGAAAAGGCATGTGCACTTATGTATGACGAGGATTTGCTACTTGATGAACAATTTTCACAATTAAATATATGAATGCAGATCATTTCTAAACAAAGAAAAAAGTGCAATCTGATAATAGTAAGTTTATACATTCTTTTTTCATCATGTTTTTATCATCTGTATAATTGAAATGTAATTATTGAGGGTTGATTTCACTGGATTTTGGTTCAATCTTGCCACTTTTAGAGAAGTCGTCAGTTACAGTATTTACTACTCGATTAACAATTTTCACAATTAAATATATGAACGATGATCATCTTCTGAACAGAGTAAAAATTGCAATCTGATAATTGTATGTTTTTGCATTCTTTTTTCATCATGTTTTTATCATCTGTATAATTGAAATGTAGTTATGGAAAGTTGATTTCACTGGATTTTGGTTCAATCTTGCTACTATGAACTGTCCTCAAATCTCAATCATGGGCCAGTGAGGGGAAAAAGAATCTTGAATCTAAGGGCTGACTATTCAATCAGTTCTATATCTAATATTTCCTAGGCAAATCAGGTATCTCATGTGGAAGTCATCAAATTAATATCATATCCAAGTTGCTCATTCCGGTGACAAAAATACTTCAATCCAGAGACCAAATTTGAACAATTTTTCCAGCAACATATGACTTGCAGAAAAGATAAATGAAATCAAAGCAGAGCTACTATAACTGCTGTAATAAACTCACTGGATAGTGTCAAGAAATCATATCTGGTTTATTCAAATGGAGATACAAAATGAAAAACTATAAAGTCAACCTTGACTGGTTGTTCATGTTTGTACTTCCAGTTGCACGGCTCAATGATCCTTGCTCAAGGCAAGCAGCCATTTCCTTTTGTGTGCGAACATCTACTTCGGTTGATCCCGCAAGTGTTATGACTCCATTTGACGTCTCACGGATTTGTATTGGTGGTTTCCCAGGGATTGTTACTTTTCCAGCATGTCCATTGGCAGTCTCTGATCTGCTTATAGATGTGGGTTCCAGCAAGTCTCGTACTTCTTCTTTCAGGATCTTCAACACAAAAACCTTCGTCACACTTTGTGATAAGAAAAGAAGACAAAAAGGTAGCAATATAATCGCAGAGTAATACTCACAAATCACAATAAAAGCAAGTTCAAAGTTTAGAATGTTCGAATAGAAACCCAGATAGCCATTCAAAACACAAGGAACAAAAATTGCTTATCCTCAATTTTAAACCCTGTGGACCATGCACTTTAACTACTGAACCGTTTGAAAATTCCAAACTGGCCACTTATTTAAGAACTGAACAAGTAAAAGTGGAGATTTTTTTTTTCGACAAACTAAACTGAAAGGACCATTTGGAAACTCCAAAAATAAACTCTTATTTTATGATTTAGAGCTTAGTTACATATTAGGGTGTTTGGTATACCTCTAATATATTTCTCTTTTTAGAGCTTACTTACATATTAGAGCTTTCGCCTCCTAAATAAAAAATTAAAAAAAAAAAAAACTAAGAGGGCTGCTTTTTTTTTAGAGCTTTTTTAGCTAAACCAGATCGAGGTTGACAATACAAAATTTACATGTTTTAGGTTTAAAAACGACCTCATAAAAATTTCAAAATGGCGCAAATGGTGGATTCTATATTGTAATTTCTAAAAGCTGGGCCCCAATTACCTCATCAAATAAGACATAATTTTACCAAACTTTCTAATTGTAAATTAGAACTTAGAATTAGAGTTTTTATTTTAAACTTTAATCTAATCATCCCTTATTAATTATAAGTATCTTTTCCTTCCAATCTACTCATTACATAATTATAACTTCATGCAGTTGTCAACATTCAACCAAACCTTAGCCATCACCAGTACGATGTCCATTCCATTTTTTAAATAATTGGCACCAAGAAGAAAAGATCAAAGAATGTTGTTTGAAATGTTTTGGGAATGAACAGTACATATTGGGCCCTAGGCAATGAATGGAAGAGTTGCAGATTCAAGGAAATAGGAAAAAAGGAAGGCCATTAATAACCTTGAATGAAGTATCAAGGAAATGCATGATGGATTGTGGATTTACTAAAAAAAATGTGGCTACTAATAGAGTTGAGTGGAAATGTAGAAATCACTAAGCCGACCCGGATAGATGGAATACAAATTCAACAAAGATAATGACAATGATGATGATGTTTGTCAAAAATCTTATGGGGAGTCGAAAAATATGATAGATTCAGCCTCTACCTACCTTTAGATAATATGGCATCTTTAATTTTGTTAGAGCAAATATATGGCAGATATTTTGCAACAGAGGATATTTTTATAGATTCTTCATCTTGGATCTTTTCTCCTTCAGATTAATGATGTCATTTTTTCCCTTCCACACCTGTCACTTTGTACCACTACTATGTCCTCTCTTTTTAATAGAGCTCCATTACGTGGTGGTACTGTCATCATCTATGCCCATGGACGGCAGCTTTATTTCAAAATATATGTATATCACATGCCTTTTTCATGAAAACAAAAGGACATCAGAAGTCGCAAAATGCATTTCTTAAGTCAGTGGCTACAATACTGATCATCTGCGAAGATGCTGAAAGGTATACCAAAAGGGAGATTCACAGAAAGGAAAAAAATGAGAAAGCTGAAGAGGGAATTTTCTTGAACCTCAATGAATGAGACATGTAGTTGGAATTCAGCTTGATGCTTCAAAATTTCGATCTTGCTGAATAATGCATTCATCACTTGGGGAGTAATTCCTGTTTGGCAACCATCTCTACAGCCAGTACCCATGGTGTATGTTTTCCCAGAACCTGTCTGCAGCACATTTGAAATGTAAAAGTTGCAAACAATATCAGAAACAAGGAATCTATGCAAATAAATGCAATGTAATTTTATATTGATGAATGATAGAGGTTTAACTAGAATGATATTGATGAGTGAGAAAAAAGGAAAGAATGTGAAACTTTACCTGACCATATGCCAGAACTGTAGCATTATATCCTTGGAACAAACCATCAACAAGTGGTGCAATACATTCTTCAAACATGGCTGATGATGGAGAGCTGCTATTTCCATAGACATGATCAAAAGTGAAAGAATGTGTTCCTATTTGGACCTGCACCACAGCCATAACTAAAAGTAAACTTTCTTAAATTAAAACAAATGTTCAATTTGTTCCAGTAGTAAAGTATCCTATATCAGTGGAGGCAAATATGTGAAGAACAACATATGATTTCTAAAGAGCACTTGTTTACAAAAAAGAATGGAATATGTTGACATTTCATGATTTGGAACTTCAATGTTCATGGAATTATCAAATAAATGCAAGATCATAGTAATCCAAATTCCAACCTAGCGGGTCAACTGGACTCGGTCAGCTAACTCTGCAAGTAGACCAGCTGGGTCACTAAATTCTTATATATTTTCATTATAATATACACTTTTAGTGACTAAGATCTAGTATCCTGAAAAAATCTACATTAATTTCAAAAAATTATATTTTTAATCTTTAGTTTCCATTTATCTACTCGAAGTTTCAAACATCTGTAGTCTGTAATGCAAAGCTCATATATGGTTTTCATTTTTTATTATATGCAAGGACAAAATGCCTTAATGACCAAGTCAACTCGACAAAACCAGGATGAGTCCTAAGTGCTGAGTCAAGCAGGTGGATTGATCAAGTTTTAACCAAAGCTCATCCAGACTGAGTTCAACATGACCCAATAACCTAGCATGTGAATAGGTCGAGTTACCTTCCTAGGTTGAAAAACTAAGAGTTAGATGGTTAAAAGAGTTTGTTAAAGGAACATCTATCAGGGTGCTTGATTCACATAATTTGCTTCTCTGTTAGCTATCTCTAGAACACAAGCTCGTAAGCAGGCTAGACTTAGCCTGAGCTTGAACTTAGTTCATAAAAAAGGTGAGATGACCCCAACTTTGTTGTTTTAGACAAGGATTAAAAAAAAAAAAAAGTGGTTGCAGTGGCCTCATTGGTAGACAAGGATTAAAGAAAAAAAAAAGTGGTTGCAGTGGCCTCATTGGCTGCCTCCCAAAACGATACATACTAAGTGTTACGTACTGACTAGGACCATGTATTGGGCATTGGCATGAACTTCGCTTTAAGTAAAAATCAGAAAAAAAAAAACCAAAAACAAACCTTCATTTTAGAAAATGTTCCATTTTAATATTCATTTTCACAAGTAACTAAAACAAGTGTACATATTGGACCCCAATGATCATACAGGTCTGGTATTGCTATATGATTTAATCGGACAATATTAATGCATTGGCTCACCTATATTTATGTTAATTGTATTAATCTAAAGATTTAATAAAATGTAAACGGTCAAACAGTTGAATCAAAATTCGATCACTATAGTATATAGCACATAATGAATATGTAGTATTATGACATCATCAATCATGTATCGCGTACAACATAAAGCACAACGTACTAGTACTTAGACGGTTCTTAGTACCCATTAGATATATTAAAGCTCTAAAAACCGAGGCTTCTGGAGGGTGCCACGTCAACATCCTTATTTTTTTTCCTAGAGCGCCACGTCAGCATGTATATTTATGTTTTTTAAACTAATTGATAAAGTGTAACACAAATGGGAATCTCGGCCTATCATGGATTGAAATCATTTACATGAATTAAGGAGATTGTTTGCTACCCCATTAAAACACGGATTGAAATCATTTACATGAATTAAGGAGATTGTTTGCTACCCCATTAAAACTAATGGATAACGTGTAACACAAATGGAAAGTGAAGTGTTTTGTGATATTGTGATAGGATTGAGATCATGAAAAGATTTTATTTACACTTTGATTTTCTATATTAGGATATAAATGTTAGCCCCGTCAATCACTAAAATCTACCCCATTCAAACTAATGGATAACATGTAATAAATACTAGCCCCATCAATCACTAAAATCCACTTCTAAAAAAAAATCAAGAAATGGTTTCCTATTAACAAAATTCCTTAATCTAATCCCCTAAAATCTCTCCCCCATTAAAATCTCTCTCTCCAACTTTCTCTCCATCAAAATTCAAACCATTTGATTTCTTCCCCTAAATTTCTATGATTAAGGGAGCATTTGGCAACCCCTTCTCTCTCCTTATTCAAGGATTGTGAAGCCTATTGATACCCAAACATCCTCATCTACGTGAACCACAGTCCCCACCTTCACTTCAACTTTCACTACACCCACCATCATCACAGCCCATCTCAAATCCAATCTTCATAGCCCTGTCACACACACGGCCCTCACACCACCTTCACCATTATACCCATCTCCAACAGAAACTGTTCCTCATACATGTTCATGCACATTTTCAATATTGATAAGGTTTGCATCTTTTTATTGTTTTAGTCATCTTATTTTTTTTAGTTAACTTATAATGATATCAATTTTATGAGTCTCTAACGATTTAGGCTATTTGTGCTTAGGAGAATAGTATAGGAGAGTACCATGTGGTAGTGGTATGAATTTTTCATAGTTCGTTATAGAATTTTTTTTATGGTTGTTGTAAATGCGTAAATATGCAATCACATTTTTCTTTGGAAATTTTTTTGAGGATCCATATATAATTTTTTTTAGTTTTGATTTTTCCTACAACTGAAGAAATGGTTATGCAGAAATACATGACATTTTTATCCATATTGTATTTTACATTTTTCTTTAGATCAATGTCATTGTAATTGCTTCATTTTATTCGTCACATTCTAATATGCCTATTTAAATTTTATGAATGTCTCAGTTTGCTTATTGGAATTATTGGAGAGATTGTCATTCCATGTTTGACTTGACCAAACGGTAAGGTTTTTAGTGTTTTTCTCTTTCTTTATTTAATTGTATTTTTATTTCAGTATTTTTTATTTGTCATGGGCATTTTCCTGGACTTTATACCCATTTAATTTACAATTGTTCAACATTTCCATAATAGTGATGGGTTGTTCAGATTCTCACATGGTTGCTTGATCGTGGATGGAAGCGATGAGCTCAACCTATTATTTGAAAGACTAGGTGATGGAGATGGGTCCTCCATGATATGGGAAGGGTCTTTGTTGGTGATTATGGTATTCGTTTGGGGTGCTTATTGATTTATGATGAATGCAGTGTTCTACTTATGGTAAGTTTAATTCATTTCTTTTATGTTTTGATAAATAAGATTTAATAATGATAGATCATCTATTTTTTTCTTTTAGACTTGTGTTTTTTACAAGTCTTAAAATCATTCAAAGCTTTGGCTATGACATTGGCAACACCACACCTTTCCAAATTTGTTATTCCTATTTTCAAGCCTAAATTTTAGGAGTAAGAACCATTTGATATTCAAACTTGTAAGAATATTAGACTCAAACATCCTCAATTATCTTCTCCAAAATTATTTCCATCAATTTAGCAAATGCCCTAAATTAATTTAAAAATTATTTTATGTTATATTAATATAATATGATATTTATGTGCAATAATAAGACAAGTTTTGAAATATTGACTCTTATTACAGGGCCCGGGCTAACCACAGGCGTTTGTTGCTAGTTTAATACTACATGGCAACTAGTTTTAGTACTTAATATTTACTACAAAGAACCTAGTGTCAGTGCTTACCACTTAGTAGTTAATAACTACACTTATGTAATCTAGTCTTATGTAATCTAGGATAAGAAAACACTAGCGAAATAATCTTTCTGTGCAATTTTTTTAAAAAATAGATAAAAAAAACTTATCATTTAAAAAAACCCTAAAAATTCACAGATAACTATATAACATTCATTCAGAAACAGAGACCACCCACAATAAACTTCCTGAATTCAATAATAGATTTCAAAATCTCAGCAACATTCTTATAAAAGAAAAAAAGATCGCTGAATAAACAACGCATAGCTGAACCAAGGTTTACAGATTGCACTTCTTGAAATCAAGAACAACTCTGAAAGATCTCATCAACATTTTCTTCAACAGAACAAACCTTACAAAAAGAAAGAAGCATATCTCAACAAAGGTTTATAGAAACAAGATTCAAAGCTCAAGCACATGTGCACACGCACACAATTATGTAAATTCCTAAAATCAGAGATAGGTTTCAAAATTCTCATCAACAATTTTACAACAAAATAAGGCTCGCAAGAAGAAGTGTTCATAGCTGTATTAATTTTTCTGCTTTCCATTTTAATGGTTGTACAAAGGATGCATTGCTCAATGAAAGTTTACACATCACTCGTTGGTCGTATCAACTATCAAGATATGTTTCATATTCATCCCCAAAAGGTGATAATTGGTATAGCAGCAGGTAAGAGACATTGAACAGGGCAGAAAAATCTGGTCATATAAAATAAAAAAGAACAGATTTAATTTTAGATTAAAAAAAAAAAGAATCCACACCCCGTGCCAGGAAATGATAAGAATGTAACAGGCAGAGAAGGCAGCGATTTAAGGAAACCAATTGATATCTAATAGACAAATGAAACACAATGGATCTCATTAGACATCATCCCAAAAAAAAATACTTCAAAAGAAAAAGAAAATATTGAACACCATTTGGGCAGGAAGAAAACAACATCTAACAACATAATAAGTACAAATAAAACCTAAAAAAAAATTAAAATACAAAGTCAAGCACATGAAAAAATTTACTCCACAAATCCACAAAAAATTCTCACAAAGTAAAAAAAAAAGGAGAAAAAACACCAATCTTTCAGATTTTAAACAGTCTTCAAATAGAAATCAGCAAGAGAAAGAAACAAAGCAAAATGCAATTCCTTAAAATTCGTGATTTAACCAAAACACAAAAAATAAATAAATTAATAAATAAAACAAACGTAAAAATTGCTTTTTTCTCGCTTTTTATAACGAAAAAATCACAACCCAAATTCACGGAAATTCCTTGTAAGAAACCCAAAAAAAAAAAAACCCTCATAAAAACCCAACGATTCCGTCAAAATCAAGACAGTTTGGAGCCAATTAAAACACTAGACCCGACAGTAACACCTCACCTCACCACTACCAAACATCTAACACAACAATTCCCTATCAATACAAGGAATCCAAAATTCCCAAAACTTAAGCTAATTTCAACTCCAGATCTCCTAATTACTCCTAAAGGATCTACCATTCCTACCAACCGATAAACTGCTTTACATTGCAGCCATTTCGGAATTGCTAAGAAGAAACACTTTAACAAAAGAAAGTAAAAGTAAAAAAAAAAAAAACAAAAAAGAAGTAAAAACAGATGAAGAAAGAAGATGGAATTACTCCTACCTGAGGCTTCTTCCCAGCAATCACAGTAACACAATCCTTACATCCCTGAAGCCGTTCATCTCCGATGAGCGGGCGGACATGAACAGCCACCTTAACACAGCAATCCTCTGCAGCTTCCATGGATTCCAGAAAGAAATACCAATTGCTACAACATCAGCTGCACTCTCATTGCCAAAGCAAAGCAGAGAGAAAGAGATAGAACAAAGAAGAAGTTTCTGGGAATCAGATGATGCTGATGAGCCGAGGCAAAATGCAAGTGCGAGAGAAAGAGAGGGGTGGTTGGGGGAAGAGGGCTCGGGGCAGTGTTTGTCGATCTCAAAAGCAGCGTCAGGTAACTGCGAGGAGAGCAACAACAACAACAACAACAACAACAACCACTATCATTTTCCTTGGTCTTCACTGCAACACCAGCCAAAACACACAGGTGGTGGGGAAAGCCGAAAGCCCCGTTTCTTAACTTTACCTCTACTCTTTCCCAAAATACCCTCCTTCACTTCACCCCCATGATTTGTAAAAAGCGACCCGAATTTCGCTCTTATTACTCTTACTTACCCCCTACCCTTGCACCTCTGGAAATGTCCCTCTCTGTACTTCTTATTCTTGTGTTGGAAAGGAAATGGCGTTTCCGTTGGATTAATAAATAGGAACTTGTGCTGATACCAACCTGTTGAATGTGTTGATTACAGTGACACTGTCACAAAGTCTGATTATAAAAAAAAAATTAATAATTACTCATCTCCCTTCCACTTGCTACTATTTTTATTTCTTTTCATGTATGGGAAGAATTGAATCTGCCTCACCTTTTATGGGTCCTAACAGGACAGTCAGATTTTTAATCTATGATTGTGCAATTTGACAGTGGATTGTGCTTATATATAATCAAAGGGAGAATAAAGTAGAAATTTATTAAAGAGTTTATAAGTATCACATTAGATTGTGGTCCATTTTATGGAGAAATTTTTGGCAATGTCATGGTTCTCATCTCTTTTTTTATTTTTTATTTTTACTATATTTCTATTTTGTGCAGTCAACAAAGGAAAGCTGGTCAACATGTCATGTGTTGCATAATTAAGTCGCACAGCACTTAATATCTTTGCTTGCCAATCATGCAAACATTTTCAAGGGAATAAATGCCAAACCAAACGTAATGAAATGCTAGCTGCATCTGATTATTTCTGTGTTAAGATTTTATCTACAATACTATTTACTTCAGTAGCCCGCTAGTTAGGTGTTATTAAATTTAAAAGGACAAAAGAAGAGAGTTAACGGCATGTGGACAAGATTTTAATCCTTCAATGTTATTCCCCTACGAATTATTTGAGGCTGGCTCAATAAATCAATCGTGGCCCATATTTAACTTTAAAGCACTTAAAAAATCACGACTCCAGTCTTTAGTAAGTTGGCATGGGCAAATGTCACTCCAATAAAGTTTCGGCCCATTTTCAAATTGAAGGCATGTATATTTGGCCAAATTTAATATAGAAAGACCTGTGATTTGGAGCGGTTTGATCACATGGTTAAAGCCTCCCATCTAGGAGAGTTGCCCTGAGATCTGATTTGCTTCAAGATTTAAAAAGGAATTTTTTTGCAGTTAGCTGGGACATCCAGAAATGCCAAGGTGGGGGCCGGAATTTGATAATTCCAAAGGATCAAAGTGCTTTTTAGGCCTATTTTTTAGCTGGAATTTAAAGAATCTTCAAAATTTATAAATACCTCAATCTTGTGAAATTTCAGATTTCTCCACTCATCATGTCCAAAAAAGCCTCTATCACCTCGGACATCCTACAAAAGAAACAAACGCTTCAGATGGTTGAATTCAGAAATCTGACAAAAAATATACATATGAAAATTGAAAGTGAGAGGAGATAACTATCGCGTGGTTATTATCTAAAAATCCCAATGTCATAAATTGTTTTCCTAAATTTTCCCAATGAAATAGGCCCTTACTGAATATCCAAAATTCATAAAGGAATGCCTGGCCAATAAAGTGGGCCCCATGCCGCTAGGCTTGAAGCTTCATGCAAACGGATCACATGAACGTTAAGGACAATTCATGAATGAGGTGGCCCATAAGGGATAGATCACGATCAGATGATGATTACTCTCCCATTTTATCAGGACAAAGGCATGTGGCTTGTAGACGTCATTGAATTGTGCACAGTTGGCTGTAGGCCATAGCCCTACTTTCTGAAGGGCAGGGTATCAAACACATGGCCCACCGTAAGTCTTACCACTTTACTTAGGAAATCTAAAACTGACCCAATTTCCCTTTGTTCCCACAATATCCAATAGACGGAGATCACACGATTCACAACAAAATGTCTTGTTATTTTACCCGTTTGATCTGCAGAAAGAAAGAAAGAGGAGCAAATTAACAGAGACCCGGTGCTAGCTGTAGCCGAAAGCCAAAAGGTGCGTCTTTTTATTACTTTTAGTTTTACACAATAATGACACATGATATTTTGCTTCCCTATCTTATTCATACTGATAATATCAAATACTTAATGGCACCGGGCATCCAGGACACAATAAAGCCACGTGATTTTGATATCGGATCTTCATAAGTAGCACCGTCTTACGAGGCCGATTATGAGACATCCACATTACTCGTGGGATGTGCTTATAAATTAAACCATGTTTTAAGGAATTCTAATCCTCTTACGATCTCATGGAATGTTATGCAAATCCATCCATAGGTCCTTCATTGAAATTAAGGACATGTCTGTAGCATTGTGGAAGTTTAAATCTATGGATAAAGTTTTCTGTGTTTTATGGAGAAATTGAGTTTGACTCCTTCATCCAAAACTATTTTATGTATAGTCGTAAAAAAATATTTATTTTATTGCATTTCATTAAAAAAAAAGCGACTACACCAATCATAATTTTTATTAAAGCACTAAAAATCTTTTTTAGCTTTTTACGTTCTCTTTTGTAAAAAAAAAGTGATCATATAAATATTCCTTAACCCACATGCTGAATTTTGTTGTTCTTACAACTTTATCCATCACTAGATTTATCACCTGCATAGTCATTTTGATTATATGCTTTGCATGTGACAAATATTGTCGGTACACTCAACTTTAGTTAGTGTGAAATTTGACTCATCATTGATACACGGAAAACATGAATTGAAAACATTAGCCGTTTCTATATCTATATTAGGGTTGAGCTGAAAGGTGGCTGTAAGCTGAGCTTTTTACTTTTTATTTTTTATATCATGTACATACTCACTCTATACACTCCTAAACTCTCTATTCGACATACCCGGAGGTCATCGTTGGTCCTTCCAGTGGATATGGACAAGGGCGGACCTATATAAATATATATATATAGAGTGTTGAAGGTAGTTGTCTCCATTGAAATTGGGTCCCCCATGTGAAAATCATGGATCTGACAAATATGATTTTGAATTTGCTTCGATACTAATTACCTATATGCAATGGCAGATTCAGAATTTTTATTTGGGTGGTGCAATCGATAGTTAAGTTAAGAAGTTAAATAATAAATTAAAATTTTTTATAGTATTTATATAAGGGAGTTTCTCGAATTACCTAGTGTGATTGTACCGGCATGATTATATTTGGGTTTACCCTCTCAAATGAAAATACTAGGTCCACCAGCCAAACCTCAAAATATATGGAGCTAACTTAAAATATCAGCTGAAATGTTCAATATTACTGGTTTCCTAAAAATGTTTCATATAATATCCATAAATGTACCTGAAGGTCTATTTCAAAACAACAATTTATAGACAATATGCTACCAATGTCTGGTCCGTAAATAAAATTGATTGTGCCCCATGTAGCTTCTGTATCCAGGAACAAAGTGACCCACTTCTCCGTTTACAAAACTGTTGGGGTGAGCCCCAATATCTCACCGATAAGAGGGCAGGAGACCACATTGATTGCTTGACCTGCAAACCATATCATTAAAATCAGGACGGGAACGGAACGGAGGGCTTTCGTGTCCTTAACGAACTCGAGGTGCAAAGTAGTAAATTTGCAGAGGACAGGGTCGAATTCGCAGTCGTTGGCTCAAGTGAGGTGTGTAAGCTTTACTAGTGAGTGGCGTCGGAGAGAGAGAGAATGGACGGCGCGAGGGCGAGGTTGGGTTTGACAGCAACGGAAGGCACATGCAAAAGGGGCCTATTGAAAGAGAGTGTCCACGCAACGAACCATTGGCAGAACCCTTGGGACCCCACCTCACATGGCCTGGTGCTTTGTTTGGGCCTTTGGAGGGTGGGTAAGGGTGAGTACTCGGTTTCTTCTTTCTCTGCCACACTTATATATACATATACACTGACACCTCCCAAATTACTGGTATCAAAAGAAATAAAAATCTCCGCGCCCATTGGGCCTTGGCCTCTTTTTCTTATCGCATTCTCTTCGTCCAGCTAGACAGCAAATGCACAGGTTGTTGTTGCACTTTCCCTGCTCCGTACATGTGGGTACATGACTTACTTATCTTAGGTCCAGGGGATAGGTAGGGGGAATGAATGGCTGGTTGTGATCTGTCAATCTGAGATATATTTTTTAACAAATTATCCAATTGGGTGGCCATCTTGTCCACCAGGATCACTACATCATTAGCTGCATATGTCAGGAACTATATAGGACGTCTTATAGAGTGGAACGCTGCATTGTTGCACCTGCAATCTTACTCTTTTCTATAAAATTGCTTGACCAACTTTTGTATTGATTAGTCCATGGATTCCCATTTATAGTGACCAACGGATGGGACGTTGGTTCCTAATTGACCATAAATCCACCAATTGAAGTCAGGGAACCACCAATCTCCCGGTAAACCTTTAATTAATGTTTTGCTATTTTTCATCTCTTTTCTAGATCTCGTATCATCCTTTCCATAAAAAGGAGATCTGGTATTACTGGTTGGATTAGATAATTCAGCTCACAAAGTATAAATTGCAGGTCCCACAAATGAAATCAAGGGACCGCCGATTTCCCAGTTGATTTCTTTAAAATTTTTTTCCCGCATATTTTTTCAAGATCGCGAATCTTCCTTACCCTTAAGAAGGGAGATCTGATATTATCATGGAAAATGTAAGTCCTTTGATGGCAACATTGCTGGTGACATGGATTTTCAGCAGATGACGTGGGCTTATTGTTTCAAATCCTGATCATCTGATAGTCAAACATCACATAATTAAAATAAAAAAAAAAACAGTTCACATAGGGATGGACTTGGATGGATTTGAAATCTAGCGGCTGTCCTTTGTCTGGTGAGGTCGGGTGGGCCTTACAAACATGCTATAAGCCACGTGTATGGTTACACCGAGGACCACTCTGCTGTGGTCACAACAAAGTATTTAGACTAAATCTGGAAACTGAAAATAAATTGGAGGAGTTGTCTACATCCAAAAGGGAAAAGTCCTCCTTCATATTGTTGTGAATAGGGCCCACCGGATGAAATGAATGGTTGGGACTGCCATAATGCATATAACATGACTACAAGAGTATCCATTAGAGGAAGTAGAGCTGCATTCTCAAAATGTGCAGGCTACAGTAGAATTGCTAGATATGGGATAAACGATACGCAGCAAACAATAGAATGGCGCAAGCATCTTCCCATAGTGCTACGAAAATGACCCAAATTTGATCAGGAGTTGTATGATATTCGCCACTGAATTAAATTATATTACGGGGTACGTACTAAGTTAAATTCTTTAACCCACAATTAAAGGTGGCAAAATGTGAGCAAATTCCGTGAGGACAAAATCTTCTCATCCCTTCCGGCATAGTAATTTTAGTAAATCCGCTGGCCCTATAGAGAGAAGATAATATACACCTTATTCCAATGCAAGCTCCAAGAAGTGCATCAGCCCTGTGTCATCCTTTTGTTATCAAGGTGCACAAGCATATGTCGTAGACCAGTGAAAATTTTCAATGCCCATAACAAGCAGTGAAAACTATGTTACCCAATCACAACATGGATATGGTAAGACATGTCACTTGTCTTGCTTTTGCTACGTGAAAGAAATATTTTACTCATAAAAAGTGATGTATCTGCTATCATGTAAAATTTTTTAAATCAAAGCTTATGTTGAATGAGATAATCATAATTAAAGTCTTATTTCAAAGTTGACTGCATGAATTATGTTTTTCTATTCCAATATATCTTAAACATTATTTTAAATGAAGTTAAGTACAAAATCATAAAAAGACTATCTTCATCATGTCAAGGTGAGGTTAAAAGGGTTTTCCACATAATAATCAGACCATTGAAAATCTTGGTGGCTTCTATATTTTTTTCATGCATATATATATATTAAAAATCTGGACTGGACTCTGCCTTCTTAATGTTTTTAGGCATTGTAGATGCAAATAGAATCTTCAACTGAGACACAACTATCGGATTTTGACTCATAATTTAGCTTATAGGCTCCACCTTTGAATAGAGTTGAGGGGGCATTTGGGCATTTACAATAACCATGATTATCAAAATCTAGTGAGGTGCAACCATGATGGACACCAAGTGATGGATGTGTTGGTATTGGTGTTGATTCCCGACACTGCATTCATTTCACTGTCATGGTCCTCTTGCTCACACTACGCGATGAATGTGTGGCAGTAGAATGCAAGCTAAGCAAGCAGCCCCACACCACGCTACTAAACTCTTTTCCCTCTCCTTTCAAGGAAAGGAAGAGAGAGAGAGAGAGAGAGAGAGAGAGAGAGAGAGAGAGAGAGAGAGAGAGAGAGAGAGAGAGAGAGAGAGAGAGAGAGAAAAGAAAAAGAAAGGCACTTATCTCTCAAGTCTCAACCTTGCCTACTTTTGAGTTTTGCCAACCTGCAGCTTTTCATTGGATTCTCCAAAGTCCAAACTGAACATTTCATTAGCTGAAAGCCAACAAAAAACCATGATAATGTCATGAGAACATAGATACGGGCGGCTTAGTTCCGTATCTTTGTTCTCTTGTTGCATTAGCATAGATTAGAGATAGACTCTTCTTTTTTCCCGAGTTTTTGTAACTATGACATGATCGATTAAGGCCAAACCACGACTGTACTGTTTACATGGTGGACCTCACGAACTCGATGCAATCTCCTCTAGTGGGGGGTGGCAGTTGGCACTCATGTTCATTTTTATTTTATCTGTTTATGTGTATATTGAATATGAGAAAGAGAAGGAAAATGGAAAAAAAGAAAGAACCCCATTACGATTCTGGACACTAGCGAACCTGCCATTAGTTCAGATTTTCCTACCATTATCCACCATTGCATCGAATCATGCAGAATAAAAATGCACGTCCTTAATAATTTTACTTTGAGGCCCTAAAATCAAATAGCAGAACATTATCTCTCTCTCTCTCTCTCTCTCTCTCTCTCTCTCTCTCTCTCTCTAAATGATAAAAACAAAGAGACAGAAAATATACCAAAGTTAGACTAGAGATTGGCAGAACCATTATGTAGGGGCCAATACATTAGTCCAAAGTCAGGGTATCAGCTTGAATCGCTTACTTTTTTAGATAAAAATGAAAAACCAGAATCTCTCTGGCTAATAATTTGGAGGGTGCCTCACAATCAGAGCTAACCTTAAAATAAAAATTGTTACATCATTATATAATTTCGATAGCTTAAGCCAAGCATACTGTTTTTTTTTTTTTTTGGGTAAAAGGCCATGGATACTGTAAGTCTCAATAGACTCTACTTTCCTTACCTTGTTAGGTACATGTCCAACCCTAGCTGTCACGTTTCGATCGGTATACCAAGTTGCACTGTTGCAGTGAATTTCTTCTATTTTGAATGTAGTGAAACCAGATAAGATAAAAATATTTTTCTAGTGAAATACAATTTTTGTTATTTGAATTTACTTCTGCAAAGCAAAGCAGTTCTCTTCTGAGCTTATCCTCAAAAATAGGAAGAAATATTTTTTTTTTCTCTTAAAGTAGTATAGAAAGCATCTTAGCCATAATTGAATTTTCTCATTAACAGAAATTTACGTTTGGCAATTTAATAATTATTCATTGTTCACAAATGCTTTTGAGATGATGTTTCTTCAATAGTATGCTCCAAATCATGATCAAGTGAACTCCATTGAAGGATTATTATTAAAGGTGTGAGGAGGGAATGATATCACGTGAAGAATGAAGGGTATAAGGTATCAATGTAGGCTTTCCTAGGATTTGAAATGGGAGAATAATGGATGAGTATTCATTTTGCCATCTTTCACTTGATTGAATTTTCATTAAAGAGGAGGTTATTTGATAGTTATTTTCTATACATTCACCTTTGGTCTTATTTTTAACCACTTGGCATGAATATATATGTACTCTATGCAATAAAAAAATGCCTTTAGTTTTACAAAAAAAAAAAAAGGCCTTTAGAGAAAATTATGTAGAAAAAATAAGTATTATAAATAAAATAGTTATCAAGCATTTTAATGTCAATTTTTATTAATAAAAAAGGTTCTATTTCACTAGAAAAAATGGTGTTTTCTTTACCTCTTGAGGAGAAAATCATTCCTTCTACCTTTTGAAAAACAAGTTAAGAGGAAAATTACTTTTTTTTTTTAATCTAAGGTCACATTTAACAACTAAAGTGAAAAGATTTTCACTTTCCACAAAGTAGTGAAAATTCTACACTCCGCAAATGTAAATCTAGGCCATATGAGCTCCTCATTTCCCCCAAATCCTTAGCTAGAAGGGTATTGTATTAAATCCTCAAATCTACAAATTCCTGATCTATCACCAAATATGACCTAATGAATTGCAATCTATAAAAATCATTACTAAGAAAAGCCCTATCCTAGGGGTGGTGAGGACTCTACAAGTACATGAACTGGTTGCCAAACATAAATTCAAGTAGGAGAAGATGTTACACATTAGAAAAGAGTTTTCACTCCTTATTTCTCTAAATCTTAGGGACTTTTCACTTGGCACAACAAAGATGAATAGTCAAAACTTAAGGCCCCACCCAAGCACGCTTAACTCCAAAATTTTTATGAGATTTGATGGCGCATAGCTTTAAAATATGTCATATTGAGTTAACATGGAGTTTGACTTATAAGTCAAGGCATTCAGATGCTCCATTGCTAATATGGGACTCATGAAATTTTATATATTGTAAACCTAGGTGTCGAAGGATACCCCTACTGACACCCTTCTTCAAGAATGTCACAAGCGTATGAATGTTACACTATCTTTCATCTGTCTATGTTTTTTGTTCCTCCCCCCTTACACCATGTAATCCACCATTCTAATCATTTCAAGCAGTGTGTCATGTGCCCACACAGGCCCCATGTATCAAACTCTTGTCAATGGTGTTTAGACCATTGTTGTGAATTTTGTTTTGGATATCATTTTGGTTTGGCCTCTGAATGAGAAATTTTGGATGATTCAAGAACTTTGGTGAAACTTTTCAAACTTATATTTCTAATATATATATATACATGCATACATATAGAAATTTGATTAGGAATTTATTTTAAGTAATATTTGATTAGGGGATTTATCTTAAATGGAGCTATCTTTTTCTTCTTATTTATTTCTTTATTTCTATTGAAAAAAGGGCTTACAGTAGGGGTTGGGCTTTTAAGAATTTTTTTTTCAACAAGCTCTTTTTAAAAATAATTTGAAATGAAAATTTTGAAAATTTTCAAGATCGGCTGAAAGTTTTGAAATTGGCCAAAATTGACCAAAACTTTTGAAATTTGAACTGAAAAATTGTGTAGGCTGTTTCATTTCAGTATGTTGACCGAAACAAAGTTTTTTAGAAATTTTGTCCGAGTTGAAATGAATTTCACAACTATGGTTCATACTCTATCATCAGCGGGGAAGGAAAAACTTGAATTTGAACGAACCAAATCTAAAGGCATGTTTTGATTTTAATTTTGATTTTCTTTGGTAAAGAAAAAGCATATTTTGATAAATTTCAAATATGGGCCCAAACTCACCTGCTGGTTAATTTGCCCTATCCTTCTCCTGTTACGTATACCAGTTGTGGTGCTTAAGAAAAGCGAATGTACGCTGAGAGGAACACGCAACCATCCTTTTTAATGGTCATTTGTTTCAAATTTGTCCTCCAAACGGGGGTAGAATTGACAGCCATAAAGCTTTGCTATCACCCAACCAACTGATAATGGGTCTTCAACAGCACATGCTTATGTAGACATCAAATTAATTAGACAGCAGATTATAGGACTTTAGATCCATGTGCACAGAATTCAGAAGTTTTAAGATTGGCCGGACACCGGACACATCATCAAGTGTTTTGACCTACGGATTTGGATCTAAAACCAACTGCAACTGCACACTAAAACCTATATCATTTAAGACAAGAGAGCTTGGAACATATTCCGGGTTGAGAGTGTAGCCCAACTTGAATGCTCAACAAATCTAATTACTCAGAGCCCCACTTCTTATATCATCTGGATTTCAAATCAAATCTTCAGATTTTTCAGGTGGCGTGGAAACTGGATTCGACATTTGAAGTTATAAATCAAACCCGGACGCAGAGATGGATCCACCCTAGAGAAGAATGGATTCAGATTCAGATTCAGCTTTAGATACCCCATTGTTCAAGTCCTCATCCAAACTCTTTGATCTTAAGCCCTTTTAATCCTTAAACGATCTCATTGGTCCACAAAATTTTACCAAGATGCTGGGGCTTTCCAGTTATCAAAAATAACCTCCTTTGGATACATACATGCATCTTACAACCTTGGGGCCTAAAAATGTAAAACTGATATAAGACTAGAAATTGAAGAATGAAAGGGGAGTTTCATCTTTAATTTAGATCAACAGCCAAACATGCACAATAAAAGTGACCTTTGGGCAGATGAAAAAAATAATTCTCTCTCCTTTTAGTGTCACTGGGCAATGGGCCCATCAGAATGCTGTATTTCACTGTTATAATAAATCCTAATTGTAAGAGGCTCATCCACTGACATTACAGGATTTGTAAGGTAGTGGGTCAGGGTGTCACCAAACAAGAACCAACAAACTTTAACGGTCTGCGAAATAACAAAGTGAATATTAGTCAACAATCACTGGGCGGAAATAGAAACAAACTACTTCAGTCAGTTAACCAGCCCACTGCCCACCTAAGGTTTCTAGTTTTGGTTTGAAAAGCGTGATATTTTAGCATACAAAATCTTTCTTCCTACAGGCCAACTGCATGATTATGACGTTCTGGTGTGATCTTTTATGACATGAACCCCTTCCCTTTTTCTTAATAATAATAAAGGCACAGCGGTTATGGAAATTTAACAGGTAGGACATCTGTAATTGAGAAATGATCAAAGTCAAAGTAACTACAAGTAATTGGCTCATGGACCACTTAAGTCTTCCTTTTCCTATATAGATGGTTGGTGGTTTGATAAGAAAAGGTTTACAATATAAATCATGTATAACTAAAAGTTAACTCTGTCTTTTTTTAACCTAGCCAGGAGGGCTAAAAGTTTAGCTTGGTTTTGACAATTATAGTTATCTGCTGAAAGGCCTCCAAATTAACAAATGTTGTTGCAATTTAGTCCAAAAGAACTACAGCCCGACTGGCTCATGGACCACTTAGGCTCCCTATTTTTATATTGCTGGTTTGACAATTTGGTAAGAAATCTTCATATAAATTGCATATACCTAAAAACTTATAATCTCCATTTTGATTATTAAGTCATCTCATGAGAGACCTACAAAATAAGTGTTGTTACAATGTTGTCCAGATCATGATTAACCAACTACATCAATTTTATGTAAATATTGGTCAACTGTAATCAGTCACTGTGTCTGTGTCATGCATCTAGTCGGCCCAACAAGGTGGGTTGGACTACTGTGGGGTTCATTGTCTTTATCTTTTTTCTTTTGGTCTGAGTTGTTATGTTATTTTACTAATGGTTTTTTCCAGCAGGATAAACTTATTATTAGTTCTCATTTGATTGCACCTATTAGATTTTTTTTTTTCAGCAAAGTACTAGTTTATAATTCTGTCTATCAATGAGAGACCCCATATTAAAATAATTTATTAATTCTAATATTTGATTTTTCAAATGAAACTCATTTATAGAATACATGGCATTTTATTTCAATTAATCAATTGGTTCGATCAAATCATCATTATCATCAAAACCTTGTTCCATTTATAAAATATACAGTATTTAATTGCAGTTTTTCAATAGGACAACCAAATCATCATTATTATAATGAAGCCTATTGTGAATAGTGAACCATGTCATGGGAAAAAAATTGATGCTCTTCGACAAGGCTCTACCAGTTTGTGCTTCGTCATCTTTCTTTCATCCTTTTATTTCCGTCATTTTTAAGGTATCAATCATCGAAAAGTATTAGTCCCCTTAAATACATGTTAAATTACAATAATTGGGAGATCTCAAAAGCATGAAATGCATCCTTCGAGATTTTTGACAAAGCCCACAACAGACTCATGAATTGCTGCTAATTTTGTCCAGTGATGAGAATTTTGTTCTACAAATTAAAGAGTTAAGTACAGCATATTCAGATGTATAGATAATCTAGAAGCCAATTTTCTACGAAAAAGAGCTATTGGGCTAAACTCAACTCATATATCCACAATTGCAGTGGCTCCCATTCATGTCCATGTGTGGCACGTGCACAGTGATAAACTTGCACCATGTTTAAGAAATTATGACAGGATGTACACTGGATTCCACTTCCACCACATGCCGAAAAGGTGAAATCAATCACCATAGATTTGTTAAAGAAAACATCCTCATTGCCATTACAAACAGGGGCACGTGGTAGAGCTCAGGGTAAAAATAAAAACAAGTAATAATTTACATATAACTACTGCCATTTCTAGCATTTACAAACACACACTTCTATTTTTCAGTTTTTACATACAACCACCTATCTCCCCAGCAATTAGTTTCCAGCTTGAGTAGTGTTCAAACAATGAAAAAAGGCCTTTTGGCCACTTCTGGCGAATTTTCATTAAAAACAGCTTAAGAAGGATTAAAATGTCGTTTAATTGGGACCTCCATGGCTCATCCTTGGTTAAGTTTAACCTTAAGAATAACTGATCATGATAATTAACCTCAACTAGGGTAAAAAATGACTGCAATCTAGTATTTTGATTTGAGTTATTCTTAAGGTAGTAAGTTTACTACAAAGAAAATTAGATGAACTTCATTAAAAAAAAAAGAAGATATATTTAACAATCAAGGTAGATGACTGATGTTGTTAGAGAAACATAGATAGTAGTTTGCAAAAACTAAAAATATAGGTGATTTTTTGCAATTATTGGATGAGGCAGGTGGCTAAATGTAAATTCCAAAGAAAACTAAAACCCAAAAGAAATCAAAATACTAAGTTTACTACAAAGAAAATTAGATGAATTTGATAAAAGAATAAAGATATATCTTTAACAATCAAGGTAGTTGACTGATGGTGTTAGAGAAACATAGCTACTTGTCTGTAAAAACAAAAAACATAGGTGATTTTTTTTTTGAAATAAATTGGAAAAGCCACGTGGCTATATGTAAACTCGAAGGAAAATTAAAACCTAAAAGAGGGGCTTTATGCTTTGATTCCATGAAGCCATCTTGCCACTCACCAGTATGCATGTGAAGAAGGATCAGAACTATCATAACCAACCATGATAGTCTTTATGCCCATGGATTTTTCCCACCGTCCATCTGGTTTCAACATACCAACAATTCTTCAGCCTTTCTTTCTTTCTTTTTTCATTTTTTTTTTCAGTTGATGAGGGTTTGTTCAAGCCAAATTAAGTTACCTAATGGTGTCATGAGTTTCTACAATGGATCCTCTCATTCAACAAAAGCCCCACGGATGGACAATCTGGCATGAGTTGGCCTCTCTCTCAAACCACGATCTGAAGCATTTCATGTTAGCCAGAATAGATCCTTGTGCTACCCACAAGCTGATCTTTCTTTATTCCCTTCTGCTTTTTCCCTGAGCTTTCTACCATGTGGTCCATTCCCTAACATGCATGCACCTTCTTTATTCTTTACATTCCATCTTAGTCCTTCTTTTTCATCTGGGCACCTTTCTTTGTGTCTCCTCTTATTCAATCATCCCCACAACCCATTCTCATTACCAATAATAAAATCATTAACTACATCCAAAACAATCTTGTACTTCAATTGCAATCGCCTTAAGCTATTGTTATGATTACCTCACTCGGATAAATCCCAGGTTCCTTGCACTCATTCCAGTAGGAAAACACACAAGAGTGGAGTGGGAGATGATTCATATAGTGCAATCATCATTTGGGGACCTTGCCATCCAAAAGAATGAACCCATTGCACCCAAACCTGGTCCATCTACTTTTACTTTTGTCCTCCATCTTATCTTGTCCTGGATGGAAACAACAACCTCTCTCTCTCTCTCTCTCTCTCTCTCTCTCTCTCTCTCTCTCTCTCTCTCTCTCTCTCTCTCTCTCTCTCTCTCTTCCTTATCTAAGTAGTTCCAACTTAAAAGTAGTGAAGCGACAAATCGGTTATCTGGTGAAACATCCTTTACCTGATTCACAAGCCATCCCATTTGAGGAAAAACAGTTGAAGGCTGTCACTGCGTCTGAATTAGTGGAGCTTTCAGGGTCGTTGCACAACCAACATTCTTGATTTACATGAACCATCCACCTGGTGGGCACTATGAAATAAGGTGGATTTGACAATTGCTTCACCATGAGTGTTGGGTTTCTAATGCTCAGATTGAAAGTATTTCTTGTGAGAAAAAAAAAAAAGAAGGAAAACAGACCCCATCAATTCACCCTTCTTAATTTATGACCATCTGATAATGACTACTTTCCAATGATTACAAGCAGTATTGTTTGCCAATTAGAATATGATTAACATAATCTTATTGAGAAACCAAGTCTAATTATAATTATACAACACCCTTATGAGGAGCGTCCAGTAGATGAAGCCCACACTAGGTATTTAATAATAAATGGCCACAGTAGGCGAAATATGCTTTTCGTTGTTTTTTCAGTCGCTATGTAGACTACGGAAAGGATGGCTACGAATGTATACTGTGTGCTTTAATTCCCATGGGCCAACGAAGGTAGGGCCGCCCACTTTGAGGGTCAGGATTCACCGACTGTCATAATAGGATGCGTTGTGTGATTGTTGTTTTGCTTGGCTAGAGTCAACATCCTTGCAATAGTTTGAATGTGTTTGGCCATCTAAATTCTAAGAACTTCGGTAGTAATGGTTAGGGTTATCTTATCTGAAGTGAATGGAGGCAGGTCAAATGCTTTGTCATGTTGGTTGGGGGAGGAACCAACATGGCTTTCTAATCTCTTTCTCACATGTCATGTTCTTTGAAAATTAGTCGGCTCTTCTGTTGTTTTTTCATTCAATTGCTTGCGGTTAATGCATGACACACCTACTAATCAATATGTTTGTGGACTGAGACTCTTTCTTTAGTCGGCTTTTCTGTAGTTTTTTCATTCGATTGCTTCCAGTTGATGCATGACACACCTGCTAATCAATATGTATGTGGACTCTCTCTCTCTCTCTCTCTCTCTCTCTCTCTCTCTCATATATGAGCCCCTCTATTGAGCACCAGGTGAGCACCACTTTCTAGTGCAGCTCATTAGGGGCCTCACTTAGGGATAGGACTAAGGTGAACTGAAAGATCTCCCCTTCACTTACCCATATATAGTGGCAAAAGCTCAAATTATCATCGTAACCACTTAAACAATAGCTAAAAAATTGTCACAATCTAAAATAAGTGCAAGTTGATTTAATAGTCCAATCTAATTGGATGAATGCCAAAATCGGGATCGGTTATTATTACGAGCGTACTTATTATATGGTTTATTTGAATGGATTGTAAGTTGGGCTCCACTAGTATATTTTAACATGTGGTATTCACCTTATTGTGAGCAATAGATGCTCAATGATAGTTTTTCCTGTTATATATATACACGCACTTAACATAATGACCTGTGCTAAGCATGGGCATAACCCACCTGACTAAGGTCGATGCTCCATATAACTAGTTTTGACTTTTTTTTTTCTTGGTACGTGCACTAGGGTCGATGCTCCATTTAATTAGTTTTGAAAATTTTTTGTAAATGATTACAAATACATATTATAGTGCTCTAGTGGTTAGGTACTTAAGTCTCCTATTTGAAAGGGTGAAAGGTTATAAGTTCAAATCCGTTGACCTATATATTATTTGACTTTACAAATAAGTCAAAAGTGAATCCAAAATCCTTTTCTTTAATATATGATAATATGTTTAATTGGGTCATGGTGTGGGCTTGAGTTTATTTGAGAAGCGGTCAAGCCATATTTAATAAACTAGTACATAGATTTTATTTCTAATCCATGGCCCGGCAGTTATATGGACAATTGTACCTCGTGTGGATCCCACTTTTCCAGATGCAGCATTACACAAGCTTGAGTTAGTGTCAAATATAGGTGAATGCTAATTTCATTAGTGAATGTGTATGAGTTGAAAGCGGGGTATTAAGATACATGTGGCCTGAACCAAGGCCCAAAAACCCAACCCAAATCGTATTTTCAGGTCTTCTAAGATTTCTAGCTCAGCTTTGACCGGCTCAAGTCGTCTTTTTGTAAAATCCTAGGTGCAGGTAGGTGCGCTCTCCATGGATAACACCCTATTCCGAAGACAGATGGATTAGACCCCTAATGCTAGTGGTTTGGGTTGTATGAAAAGCCCCACCTAATCCATGTCTTTGAAAATGTGGCAAACAGAATATAGTTTGGTAAAACTGATACACAAATACTACGCTTAATATACTTGAGTACTGACTCTGATTGAGAATATATGTGCCACTGCCAGGAAGGTGAGCAGAAATATATTACCTCCGCACTGGACCACTGACATGTTCTCGTTTCTTAAGATAGGGACTTTGTACCCCCACTTTTACGACACTGATGGAAGCTTTAGCCAAGTGCCAAGGCTTAAGCCAGGCTAGTTGGTAGTTTTTTCCCCTATTTTAACACCTCTGTAGGGCCCACCCTTGATGCATGAAATAAAGGGATGGGAGGGGATGGACGAGCTTGGACCTTCATCAGAAGAGGGCACAATATGAGGTTTGGTCCAATGAGCATAGGACTTAATTAAGTACTCTTTAATGTTTCATGGCTATATCTCGTGCAAATTTATTGTAGAAAAATTTTGCTAAATTTATTAGTAAATAATGTCCAGATCTAGATATGTCACACTAGTTAGTTCTGAAGTAATTTGATCAATAATGGGTAAACCCTGCATATGAAAGGAATTTGCTATTATTTATTGGCCTGACCCAAGGAAAGTAAAGATGACTCCCATATGCTGCGATTTTACTCTATGCTTTTTTCTGGTTTTTTTCCCACCATTTAACAGTAATTAAACATGTGTCAATCTTAGGTGTAAGAAAAGTTGGGTTATTTACCCAGTGGGTTGGATAACCTATATCTCACCTTCTTTGAAGTTCGATGTGTGGGTTCTCTTTTTGCATGAACAGCCTTGGTTTTTAATGTGTGTAGGCATTTCTCTTACTTTGGGAGGCAGTTGAGGAGGACCCAAAATTTTTATTTGACGGGTGTGACCCTAACAGGCAATAGGGTTTTAGAAATAAATTCAAGATTTTCATATGGATTTTGAGGGTGGAAGTAAGATTTTTATAAAAAATTTTTAAGTAAGGCCAGAATTTTAATTGTGATTTTAAAAGGGGACCAATTCTCAACTGGTGCATCCACCCCTGAGCGGGTGTGACGAGGCTTCTCTCCCTTAGCTTGGTTCTCCCGTGGGTCCAACCCCTTTAGAAAGAAAAGTTGGGTTTGCAGTTTCCCCAGGCTGGTTTCGAGGGAAGTCAAAAAATGTAAAACGTCAAGCCAAAGTAGCACCTAACGAAGCAAGTTTGTTGATGATCATAAAAATTGAATTGGGTGTGCACCCAATCTTCTAGCATTTGAGTTCTAGTGGGCAACTGCAACTAACATTGGACAATAAAATCTGGCGGAGTATATAAGGAGGTTGGATCTGCAGAACCGAGACCCATGTCCACCAAGCATGAACACCGCGAACTGTTTGTTCAAGTCAAGCAAATTGATCGGTGAAGGGCCACTCGTTGGACCTAAATTATATGATGATGAACCTGACCCAAAAGTTAATAACAGGATTTTAATATCTACATTTATTTTTAAGTTCTATAACGAGAGATTTGATAACATATTGACTGGGCCCATAATGATCTAGGTGTAGTCCTGTTGATGCTAGAATTGGACTGGACCCGAACCAGGAAACTAGGAGCCAGACTCAGACCTAAGTCTTTCCGACTTAACCCAGGTTTTGGGTTAGAGGGCGCCCCCATTTGGTTTGTTGATCATTTATTAAGACCGTGGACCATATATCGTGAGGCCTGTTAGGTGCGGCTCCATACTAAGCATATTTTCAGGCAGCTGTTATTATTTTTATGAATCTATATGGACCCTTACAATTGATGGAGAGTTTAGGATGTATATCTTTATACTCTAGTGATGATTAGCAATCCACTAAAAAGAAGTTTGTGTAATAAGATGTATTATCAAAGGTGGATGCCCACATTGGGACTCACATGAGATAAGGGAATTACTTAGGATTAAAGTCTTTCCCTATTAGGTTGCTTAGAGATAAAGCAATCTTATTCTATAAATAAGATCCTCCTCCCCCATATTATGTACATACATATCTTATTAATAAGAGCTCTCTCTCTTCCTCCCTCTACTCTTCTGTTTTCTATTACAGCACGTTATCAGCACGAGGCTCTCTTCCTCTTCTTCATGAGTTTTGATTTTTAAGATTTGTGCTTCCACAGCGAGGTGAGTATAACTTTTTGATCTCTTGAATATAGTTGATCGATAGTCACAAAGATTTATTTAAAAGTACAATTCTGATTTATATTGTTTACAATTGGTACTTTCCATAAGAAACATATGTGACGATGTGCAGGATGATACTGTCGACATGCCTGATTTTGGGTTGTGGCTCAAATTCTTGTATTGTTGACAAATTAAGAAGATTTGATTTTCTCACACATTAGTTAATCATTAAGGATTGTATTAGTGTTGAAAGACTAGAGAATGGCCAAAGAATTCAAACCAGAATAAGGTTTTCTGGCCAGCTGGTCATCAGGAACATATTTGATTGAAAAGGGTTGTGGGACCCCTTGGCCCACCTGATGGGAAATCCGGTCCCCAGATCATGTGCAAGACTAAGGGGCGACCCTAGGGATGTAGTCTCTTTGTGGATAGGGCCACCAGGGCCCACCATCCAACTATTTCAAAACTTCCATGCGTGAAAACCCTTTTATGAGGATGGGTTCTAGTTACGGGTTTTGTGGGGACTTGTATAAGCTTTTCTGGAATTCCAAAACAGTCCCTAAGGTTGTGTATCCATTGATGGAAACCTTTCTTTGGGCCAATTTCTTATTGATGTTATTATTCTCTTTTTTATATTAAATTCTGATTTTTAATCCTTGTTATGTATTACGTGTCATCAGAATATACTATGGAATTGATAACTTTGAATATTTCTGGGAATATGATCAAATATGAACAATTGTGATTATGGCTTGGTCAATGTAAGTCATCTTATGATTAACGAAATATGGGCAATGCCCAATCCTCTTTAACAAATAGCAAACAGATGTGGCCTGGGCTCCAACGTTTTATAGATAATAGTTTCTGAAAATCACAGATTGGTCTTTGGAGTTTATATTTATATTAAGAAGACCCATTTTTACTACTATTTTTTTAAGAACTCGAAGAGGGGCATTAGTAATTGATTCCTGTTTGTTTTAAGGACAAATAATTGCTTTTATAATTATTCTTGATATCATTATTATTCTTTATTTCTTTATAGACCTACATAAAATTATAATATTATTTGGAGATGATGGTTTAGGTCTCTTATTAAAGGGAGATCATGATAGAATTGAAAATCATAGATCATAAATAGAACCAGAAGTTCTATATAATTAATTAGAACCCGAAGTTTCATATGATATTTAGAACTAAAAGTTCTATATGGAATCAATAACCCGAACTCAAAGTTCCGTAAATTATTTTAGTCTATGAATCAAAGGTTCTTTCAAATTCGAACTAGAAGATCCGTTGGTTATTTTGCACTGAAACCAGTAGCTTCAGATCCACAATATATACTCGAAGATTCATATTCCTACTCAAACCTGAAGTTTGATATTTAAATCTAGAAATACAATAAATAGGTCATAATATCAAGCCCAAAGTCTTGATTGAACCTGAAGTTCTATATCAACTGTATAACCTGGACCCGAAGATCCATAAATTATCTAGAACCAGAAGTTCTAAGATTTAGAATATGAACCTGAAGATTTATATTCATAATCAAACTTGGAGCTTTGATTCAAAGTAGTGTAGATAGATACGAAGGTTATGAAATTAAACCTGAAGCTTTGATAGAATCAGTAGTTCTAAGAACCTGAAGTTCTATTTCTAGCCTGAAGTCTTTACAGAACTAGAAATTCTGATTCGTCAGTTAAGAACTCGAAATTCTAACTTTCTAATTGGCCAATTCTTTATTATACTTTGTCATTGGATATTGAGAACCCGAAGTTTTATTTTTGTTTGATTATTATTGATAAATCAATTTTTACACACTCTAAAAGGCTTGGTAATGCTATTAAAGTTGGAAAAAAGATATCCTTGTAGGATATGACATATGCTTTTATTTTCTGCGCCATTATATCCCTGTTAGACAGGGCTGGTCACCAGCAGATGGTCATACACCTAATACTTAAAACAAATGCCAAATTAGTCAAACAGAATCCCTCCAGAAGAGGTAAATATAATAGGTCCTCCAGTAGAGATGAAAATAACCACCCCAGGAGAGGTGATTAACAAAGCATTTTGTTTGGAATTTGGGCGAACCACCAAACATGGTTTAGAAAACCTACAACTATTTTTATAAGTTTGAATATTAAGTTCAATTTTTCAATATTTTATTGGATGTTAGACTTATTTTTTTATTCCCCGTATCTTGTTTTTGCATGCTATATTTGTTTTGAATGGTAAATTGTTTAACTGTTCTCAAGTTTTATTTTTGTGATGCGATTAACTAGTTATGTAAGTTTATTATTATTACTTACTGTATGAATCATGGAATGCATGAAACTGAGGATAATATCTGTCCGGTAGACAATGCAACAAAACACATTATATTGAAAAAAAAAAGCAGAAGTTTTTCTCCAAGTTAGTGTTTAATTTGTGCACGATATCGATCATAGCTGGATCTGTACAAATACTTGAATGCTCCGGAAGAGTCTATATAATGATATTTGTACATCATTATTAGTATTGACAGCCAGAAGCTGATACTAGAAAAGCTAAGTACATTCTCCTTATATCTCATGGCTATATTACAAGACAATCTTCAAAACTCGAATCACATTCGATTATGAGCAAAATGACAAAGTCAAGCCAAACGCTTACACTAAACCTTAGACTTAGTGACCCTAAGGTTTTCATGCTTTGGCATGATATGTTAGGTCACCCTAGGGGTACTATGCTAAGGCAAATTATTGATAATTCTATTAAGTACTCCTTAGAGTACTATCCATTGACCATCGTTTCCATAAAGGATATAGTGTGACATTTGTGAACCCATCAAATCCCGCCTATTAACACAAATTATTACACCTAGGGTACACTTCCTTGCGCATATTATTAAATTTATGAAGCTTGATATCATAGGTTCGTGACTTACATGAACCCATGACGTAGATTCTATGTTGGTTCTACTTCACCCCCAATTATTGGATATTTAGACAAGAGATATATTAATTGTTCGTTTTGCTGATTGTCATCTTGATGAGACAGTCTTCTTGCCGTTAGGGGGAGATAAAAGAGTTCCTCAAGAACGCCTTGTTCCTATAGAACAATCCGTTCCTGAAGAACGGCGAGAATTAATGTGGAATACTTCTACTCTGTCTTATTTAGATTTATGTACTTCACAATATGAGAATGAAGTACGAAGAATTGTGCACTTAATTACAAACGAATTCCCTGATGCTTTTAATGATACAGAAAAAGTAACTAAGTCACATATATCGGCTATGAACACACAAGCACGAATTAATATCCCTGTAGGATACAAAGTCCAAATATGGCAGCAAATGAATCTATACACGCCAGAAGCGTGGTAGACTTATAGGTTTCAAGGACTCAGCTCCCCACAAGTGGAGAAATGAGCAATCATATCCCAATCATATTCTAGAAGAGGTATAATCCAGAAGAGTTTATGACAAAATCCACTCTCTTTAAAATTCTTGAAGCAATTAATGTCCCGGAAGAGACACGAGTCCTAGAAGAGACTCTGAAAGCCCCTGAAGAGGTAATGGGTACCCAATAAATAAAGAGATCTCTATACTTTATAATTATTCAATAGAGAGATGAGATAAAAATAAAATTATCATAGATGATGCATTTGCATATGCGGTAGCTACACAAATATCAAGGAAAAATGCGAATGATAATTGGGATACAAAACCACGTTCTACAAATGAATGTCGACAAAGAACATATCGGCAAAAATAGAGAGATGCCATACGGAATTACAGTTTCTTAATAGACGTGGTGTATCTAAACATATAGTACAAACCCCAGAAGGTGTTAACCCTGTAGGTTACAAATGGGTGTTTGTAAGAAAAATGAATGAAAGGCAAGACTTGTGATACAAGGTTTCCTGCAGAAACTTGGGATTAAAAACATACACAGACATATATATGAAAATCTCAGAAGGATTTACTTTGCCTGAAGCAAAGTCAAAGCGTACGTACTCGATATAAGTAAGACGTTCATTGTACGGCCTGAATCATTCCAGAAGAATATGGTACAATAGTTTTAGTAAATATTTATCTAAGAAAAGGTATGAAAACAATCCCATTTGCCTATATATCTTATAAAATCCTTAAATGAATTTATAATAGTAGAAGTTTATGTAAATGATATAAATCTAATCGGGACTCCAGAAGAGCTCGATAAAACTGTTGACTATTTACAGGAGAATTTTGTCTCAACCCGCAGATCGAGAGAAGCTCTAATGAGATGTTTCATTCTTTATAAATATGCTTTCCATATATAGTTTGGCACCAAGGCTTTGGATTGGTATTAAACAAATGCTATGATATTTATGTCTATTTTATTTTTATGGTTGTAAAAATTCAAATTTTGTAGGATATGCAAATCCAGGATATATCCTTGATCCTCATTAGGGTCGATCATAGACATGTTGTATGTTTCTTAATAGACTTTGGTATTTATTTATTCTAACCATGCTGAGTTTTTAGCCCTTTATGAAGTCAGTAAGGTTTGTATATAGCTAAAATCTTTAACTCAGCATATTCGTAGTTTTTATCAATTGTCTCTTAGTATAGATACCCCGAGCATTATTTGCAAAGATAAAGAAGCATGTATTCAACAGATTAAAGAATGATACATTAAAGATGACAAGATGAAGTACATTACACCAAAGTTATTCTTCACTTATGAGCTTCAGAAAAATGCAAGATTGAAGTCAAGCATGTTCGTTCAAACAACAACTTAGCTGATCAGTTTATGAAGTTTTTTTTTACCACAATCAGTATTCTAAACACTTGTAAAAGAGATTGAAATGCCTAGCTATGTGAAAGGTTGTTATCATTAGGGGGAGTAGTCAAACAGGAGGAGGCGTCCTGAAGTATGCTACCCAAGATATATGTGTACTGTACTCTTTTTCCTTTTTTAGGTTTTATCCTACTGGGTTTTCCTAGTTAAGGTTTTAACGAGGCAGCATTATGCACGTCTAACACTAGGTCAATGATCCTGTAGAACGTTGTATTCTTTTTCCTTCGCTCAAGTTTTTATCCTATTAGGTTTTTCCTTTGCAAGGTTTTAATGAGGCAATTGTCGTTGAATTGTGGTCATCCAAGGGGGGGTGTTATAAGATGTATTATCATAGGTGGATGCCCACATTGGAACCCACATGAGATAAGGGAATTACTTAGGGTTAAAGTCTTTCCCTATTAGGTTCCTTAGAGAGGAAGTAATCTTATTTTATAAATAAGATCCTCCTCCCTTCTATTATATACATACATATCTCATTAATAAGAGCTCTCTCTCTTCCTCCCTCTACTCTTCTATTTTCTATTACAGCAGTTTGGAGATCAAATGAAAAATAAAACTACTACATAAAAATTTTAGGTGAAAAGTCGAATTGACACCCCCAGATCGGGCTGAGCCAGCTCGACTCGAAGGGCAGCAAGTTGAAAGAGTTTCAATTTGTCAAAAACTGTCAAATTTACTTGAGTCATCTGATTTGTTGCCTTATGAGTCGCATAAACAAATTGAGTTTTAGGAATCAGAGAAATATGCATAATATGACACAGAGTTACATTAAAAAAAAAATGAAGAATAAAAAATCTCTTTAGTTGAGCGTAGATTTTACAGTGGATTGGGGATGGGTCAAATATGAGTTTAGTTAGATGACCTGGGCTTTAACATCCTCAAGTTCAATAAAGCACAGATTATTCAAGCCCATATAATGAAACAGGCTAGTGTTGTAAGAGTGTAGCTGAACTGAACCCAGTAATGACCTAGCCGATGCATGACCCATTTTCATGTGGGTTAGGCGGGATAGAACCCCAGCTCAAACCTAGCTTATATTATATTTTATACTATATTATGTTATAGTATTTTAGTATACATGCTATCATTGTATTATATATTTGTATATTAGGGTGATATTACATTTGTGTAGGCTATATATAATATATAATTATAGGAGTATTTTTTTTTCCTTTTTCTGTGAATGCCTTGTAAGGCGAACGGATGACAGCTCACTGGGGCCCACCTCTGAACCCCACCCCCCCACCACACACACTCAGGGCATTGTGAGTTGCCATTGGACCGAATAACATTATTTTGATAGTGTTGACCCTCGAATTTGACATCTATATTTTTACCGTTGATTTGTTATGGGCCCATATCTCGAAAACCGAAGATAATTTGGGTGGGCCCTCCATCCAAGTATATTCCTCTTCATCACTCCACCACATATTATCAGATGGGCCTACTCTCAGGTCCGTGAAGCTCATAAGAGATCTTGGTAGCGAGTTTAGCGCCCATAATACGTACTACCATAATAAGTGTGTGCAATTCAGTAACCAAGTCCATCTCAGATACCCAAGGCCCAAGTCCATCCCACATTCTGCTCGTGCTTCAAAACCCAGTCCCAAGCCCAAACTCACCCAGCCGAAGCTAGTTTTCATGTGGTATTAGGATTGGCACCAACCAAATTGGAGAATGCTGTGGTCATTGTCAAACTGGAATCAATGCTAGTTCAGAAGGTCACATTGAAGGACCAGAGTGATTATATGTAACCTGTTATGAAAAACAAGGGGCACTCATAAATGGGTGAGGTTGTCAATGGGCCTCAGTCAGGACCAGTTCTTCATGAGTCACAGTCCTGTTAAGGGGCCTGCACATGCATTTGAGTCCAATGTGGCAAGTCTGGATCCATGATTTGTACCAAAAACCTTAACAGGCCATATCCAGGCCTAGGGAGCTTTATTGCTTCTTTCAGGCAATATCCAGGCCAGATCCTTCCTTCAATGTCTCTTTTACTCCTTCATTAGAATATAAAGCAAATAAATGTGCACCTGGCAAAGGCTCACAATTAAAAATGTACAAATTGTTGTTATACTGAGTTAAGGCCCTGTTAAAGTGTTCATAGGTCGAAACCATATTGGCCTCGACCAAATTATTTTTGTTGCACCTGGGACCTGTTTTTAAACCAACTTGGATTGAATTTTTGGTCTGCTATGATAATTTAAAATAATATAGTCTGGAAAGTGCCAGTTCGCCTGGACCGTAAAAACGGGAAAGACTGTTGGAATTCTGGCGAGTAATTAATGCAGCCAATGGCACTCTTTCATTATTCCATATGCGATGTTGACATAGATTGTAAAATGTACATTCATTTAACAAGTATATGCACTGTAAGCATCAGATAAATCAGACATTGGGTGTTAAAACTATAACCTGCTGGGAATTAATCAGAAAACAGTTGTCAAATGTGTCGAAGACATGAATTAAATCAATAGGGGCCACAGATTGGTCCAGACTCCAGCGTGCTTGAACCGGTATGGGTTGGAATTAAATCAATAGGGGCCACAGATTGGTCCAGACTCTAGCGTGCTCGAACCGGAATGGGTTGGCTTCAACTCGCAAGACCGACGTCATGTGAGATGGTGACTACCTCGTGCGTTTCTTCAGTCTCTAGTCACATTGACATCTTTACCGAAAAAACAAGTCACATTGACATGGATCAAGATTGCTATAACATGGATCAAAATTGTCTATAGCTTATGTTATCTACCAACGAGTCTTGGGCGACTCAGATGATCTGACCCTCATGAGAGAAATCTGGGTGGAGGTTAAAATTATACTTATATTTCAGCAGCTCATTTGCTCAGTTCTTTGGTATAATTCATTTTTCTCATGAAAAAGAAAAATATGAACTCGTTTTACTTAATATAAATGATTTTAATAATCTACATGGAAGAATAGGAATGCAGGACTCTTCTTTAGCAGAAATTGAAATCCCAAAAGGCAAAATCCTCTTACTAATATTACTAGCTATCCAATATATCATTATTTTTTTAGAAAAACTGTCCTATTTAAGGCAATTAAATGGTTGGTGAAAATCTTTTTTTTTTATGACCTTTGATTATTTTTGTGTACACACTTTTTTTTGTGAAAAGAGAAAATTATCACATCAGTAAAGTCGATGAAAATTGAATTCATGGAAAAGGAGTTTCGTGGAAATACAAAAGTTAGTGTTTGGTCTAAAGTATTTTTTATTTGTGAATTAGAGAAAATAATATTTAGTGTGGTTGTGAAATATTTGATAAAAACCATAGAAAGAGGAAACGGAAGGTGAATAGAAAGTACAAAAAGTGATACAGAGTGTAGAAATAAAATTAAAAAAAAAGGACATCAATAGCTAAAGATGGAGAAGCTTAAATATGGAGTTACAACCGAGGTTAAAATGAGGAGTGAATATTTCTACAATATCAAAAGTCTGATGATCCCTAAATCCTGATACCACGTAGAAATTACATTTTCAACATTATCGAAAAAATTCTGACGTGAGGTGATGTTGCTAAAAAAATGATTTTAAAAAATTATACCGCATAAAATACATTAAAAATAATTTTTTCAACAATGGGGCCTTTTCCGCACAAAGGTCAAGCACATGTCGGCTTAGGCGGGGTGTTGTCTAATATTAATATCGTCTGTATCCGCTATGCAAATTTTACCTGTTACTCTCCTCCCAGTCATGCTTGAAAAAATATCAACGGAGAGAATAGTGTATACCGTACTGTGAAGAGACTAGGAGCACTAAATATGACTGAAGCTTTGTCAGCCACCCTAACCTCCAACACTATCGGTTCCGTTTCTTTGCACACGCAGTGAGAGAGAGAGAGAGAGAGAGAGAGAGAGAGAGAGAGATGGCGATCCATTTAGTTGCCGTGGCCCAGGTGCCTTTTCTGCATATTTTCAAGCTTTCACCGCTGCTGTGGCCTTTCAATCTCTACTTACCAATTGTACGAAATCTGCCTGGGCTCTGCAATACCATCACCACCGTCTACACCCTTTTCGCCTACCGCTTGGGACAGATCCTGACGGTGCATCAGGGGCGCCGTGACACCAGATGGGAGAGAGCCTTGCGCCTTGTCCACCAGCAGTTTCTCCCGCCTGGTCCGACGCAGCACCGCCAAGAAGTCTTAGACGAGGCCAGCATTCATGTTCTCCTCACTGTCTCTCTTTGATCCTCTCTCTCTCTCTCTCTCTCTCTCTCTCTTTTTCTTCTAGTGGGGTTTTGCTTTATTGTAACTTGTTAGCCATAGATAATCCCACTCTGTGACCAAAGTTAAATAATTCTTCATGTTTGTTCTTATGCGGTTCTTATGGACTACATAAAATATCTTTGATTCTACTATATTTTTGTAATTTCACAACTTTCTAATTTTTATGATATTGCATGAAACTCCTCTTGATTGTTGGGTTATATTAAAAAGGAATAAATCTATGCACTATTACACAGTTTATAATTCTAATTTCAGGCGATACCCACTGTTAAAGGGGTTTTGATCAGTCTATAAAAACTATCTAGCACCTATTGAAAATTATCTCAACTTTTTTCACAAGGTGAGGTTATTATCAGACAAATGACTACTATATCTTTTTCTTCTTTTGCTGTTCTTATTCTCTCTGTCTTGTTTTCCAGTTTCTGTCTTGGGTTCTTTTAATTAGAAATGAATGTGAGTTGCTGTTGCTAATTGCTATTGTTGTTGAAATTGGGTTTCCTTTATCCAAGCCATCGAAGGGTACCAAGTCAAGTTCTGAAGTGGGTAGATGTGATTTCAAAATATAGGTAAAAACTGAAAATAAAGTTAGAAGAAATAGGAAAAATAAGGAAAAAAACAAATTAAAATTTGCACTTTTTAACAGATTAGTTACACTAATTTATGAGCAAATAAAGACTTACACTACGAAAGGAGTTGTTTTCAACCACAAATTTTTGTTAGAGGCAAAGGGGGTGATTCGTGAAAAGAGTATTTGCATTAGGAAAACCTTGGTGCTTGAGTTTAGTCTAACGTGGTGAATCTCGGAGTTGTGTAGAGCCCTGATCTCTTTTTTTTCCATATAAATAAGGAACCCACTTGGGCAATTTGAAGTGGTAATTTCATTGTTCGAACTGGTCTGGTTGCAATTGATGCAACTGGTGGTGTATAGCAAGGCAACAATTAGCAAAGCAAACTTGCCTCAGTGCGTGATGGTGGTTCGAAAGTGAGAACCCCATTCCCTTTTTTTATCCGACGGCGAACCCAAAATCCAATAGACCTAACGGAGGTCTTTATTCAGAAGTGAGGCAATTATCATGGAGTAGTACAATAGGACAGTGTGGGATTTTAACAAAACAGATGTAAGATGATCTTTGCAGCGGCAGTGGTGCCAGTTCCAAGCCATTCATCAGGCACGGCCCAACTTTCAATGTGAAGAAGTTTAGATTGACTCAGACTCAACTCTCAACTCCAAGGGCAAAGGAATTCGATCTTTTTTTTTCCTTAAAAATGAACTAAAGTATGATAATAAATTAATAAAATACATAAAAGTAACTTAAATCCGCCCACTAGTAACGAACTATAAAAGCCATTTAGATGATTTTAGAGTAGACGGAAGAAATAAAGATAATAAGCAACCAGAGTCATTTTTAAGAAATGAACCAGCTCTGGGATCAACTTGAAAGCAGGACAACTACACGGGTAGTTTGGTTGCAAAAATAGGAACCATCCAATTAAGAGGGGTAATGTTTTGGGAGCTACAAATTGTCGAAAGTACTAGCTACTGCATAAAGTGAGATGAATACCAAAGTTTGTGTGATCAACGAAAGGATGTAAACAACTTGGATGAGTGTCAAATTGATATGGCAGGAGGGTGCAACGGATGTAAATTATTTATATCATTATATGGATAATTCCATTTCTTGTGGGCCACGCTTGGGGATGGGACCTATTGTTTTGATTCCCCCCTCCCCTAACCTATGTATGATAACAAAGGATCGAATCACCATACAAACCATTAGATTATGGCCAACAAATTCGCACTATCCAAAATGAGTATAGAATCGATCCAATGGTCCACTCCATTCAAATGAATGTCAAACTGATATTAGTGACTGTTGTTAGAGAGGGGGTTGTTCCACTTGGATGTATTACCAAGTAGGCCCACTAGTTATTTAGGCATGCAGTGCTCACCTTAGGTTCTTCCCTGCATAATGTATTTTAAAATTTTCTGCTATTACAATAATTTAGGTGTGCATTGCCAATTGACACAGATTTTCACACGAGGTTCTGGGTTTTATCCTTTGTAGTAGTATAGTCTCGCCTGATCCTTGGCAACTGTCATCCCTTGTAGCAGTAGTCTTGCCTGGTCCTTAAAAAATGCACATTTCACATGTCCGAATTGCAGCTTGTAACTCGAGCTCATGAAGTTGAAATAAACTTAAGTCACCTGCAAGCGGAAGCAATTGTTTCGGTTTTTTTTTTTGCTCCGTAGCTGAGTTACAGGTGCTGTCACTCACAAGTAGATTTGACTGCATGGCATCCTAATTCCAAGGACCCTGCAAACTTCTTCTTTTTAAGGTATAAAAGACAAAAATCCTGTTGGGTGAAATCAAGCAATTGGAAGAGAAACACGAGACAACTGACTGGAAAGGGGCAGTCTCATCTCACACAAGCCCCATATTTACTATACCACTGACCCAACTTAGCCCCATGATGATGTCGTGGAAGAAATAATCAAGTGATGGTAACTATTGCCAAGCACAGAAATTTTCTAAGACTCCATGTAACCCACCATTCGGCACAGCCCCATGCTAACAAATCCATTACCTTGACCGATGGGCACGTTACAAACATATAGCTAGAAGCCTAAAACCCAAACATAACCAATGACCATTTCCCTACCCATGAATATGCTTTAAACAGAAAATGGCAGACAATTATGCAGGTAAGTCTAAACCAACACCGTTCTAATCAATATGACAATCATACATGACTAGAGAATTTACACCAGCCATACAAGAAAAACTCATACATGTTCATACATGTTCCCCCGTCATCAGATTTGGCAACACCAATATGCCAAGTGCTCCTCTCTGCGTTGGTTACTAACAAGGCCTCCACACTGTAAACATATGAAGCTGCTCCCATCTGCAAAGGCATCGAGAACAAGTTGCTTTCTGCCAGTTTCCGCAAGTATAGAGGATCCAATGGTGTCTGACACCATAGAAGGTCCCCCTGAGTCAAATGGCAATGTTTCAGATTTTTCTGGTTCCGCTTCAGCAAGGGCACATTCAGCAAAGAGTGAAGCCAGTTCTTCAGCAGCAGCATTTGCTCGCAATCTGTTCCTGTAAAGCTCACGTGCACGATGCAAAGTCTGGAAAACAGCAGTGTCACCACCACTAGTTCTCAAAGCCATTACCACCTGCAACACTTGTGAACATTAGAAAACAGAACTACAATGTTAAAAATAATTGAAACATCTATCATACGTTTGAAACATCTATCGTACGAAGGGTTTGTCTGTCTAATTTGTATTGAATTCCTGGAAAATCATAATTAATGTGTTAAGATTGAATGGAAAATGGTGAAGATATAGAGGGAACCAAAAACCAAAAATTTCCTAGCAATATATTTCTAGGTGTGCCATGATTTCCTGTCAAAGTGGTATTGAGATGATTCATTGCACATATCCACCTTTTAATCATCGCTTTTAGCACCTTTGATATAATAGATGCATATTGCACTAAAACTCAAGGAATAGAATACTCAATAGGCAAATGGGCTCCATAAGAATGGCTGCTAAAACTGTCAGCCAACATGCTTGCATGTGTCAGCGTAGGCACAGGTGGTGGTGGTTTGTGGGTTTTTTTTTTTTTTTCTTTTTCGAGAGAGATGGTGTTGGTGGGGGGGGGTGGGGGCGGGGCGGGTGGTCGGTCATATATTAACATAGTTGGGACTTAGAATAGAACATTGAAACAAAATTGATGTGGCTAAGCCCAGCATAATTTGGACAAGGCTTTGATGATGATGATAATATATCTGTATCATCTCTAATGCCATCAATGACTTAACATGCCAATGAGCTTCAACAGAACTTTCTACACCACTGCCGCTGCCACATCGCGGCAAGCCTAAGGCTTGGGAATAGAAATCCATTGGATCAAAAGAGTCTTGGTTTCACACCACAAACAAATTATCAAGAGAGAGGCTCAACTCAATGAAAGAGGATTTTATTAATCACTAGACATAAAATCACTAAACCTGCCCCTAAAGAGCACCTACAATCCTTTATATAGACTCCATACTCTAATTCCATTAGGGAAACAATTCTAATAAAAGCCAAATTCTAAATCTAATAAAACTCTAAAGCAAATAAAATTCGCAGATAAAAGAGAACTTGCTAAATACTCACATAAAGCCAAAAAAGCATGGACATAGATATGAGACACAAATACGACACGACACGGACATACCGACACTACATTTCTCAAAAAAGTAAGACACAGACATGTCAAAGGACGCGTTAATAATATATATTTATTTATATATAAAATCATTTACTAAAAAATAATATCATTTTAACTTTTTAACCAATTTAGCAATAAAAAAATAAAAATTCTTGTACCAACTAACAAACATATCAAAGTTATCAACTATCAATACAACACTAAAATATAATTTATAACAATTACACATAAAATATTCATAGTTCCATAAAATCCATACAAAGAAACGAAAGAATCATCTCTTTCTCCTCCCTCAAAGAAAAAAAAAACAAAGCAAATAAAAAGCCAATCTCGAGGCCAATTCTTTAGTGAAAGATTAATTTGTATTTTGCTTGTGATATGATTAATATTAACAAATTATACATTTTTCCATGGTATAAAAGTGTCATATCAAGTTTACAAGTTTTAGTAGCTACATGTTAACAAGTGTCTAATAAATATCAATCATATGTTTATGTTTTAATCATAAATATAGGCTAAGAATTGTGGAATACGTCACAAAAAGAGTGTCGGACAATTGTCCGAAATTAAGATTTTTAGTTCTTAATTATGGACATAGCTAAAATAGAATCGAATATGTGTCCGAGAGTGTTCAACGAGTATTACTGTCTGACACATGTCTAACACGAATACGTCACTTTCTTAGAAGTGTTTGTGTTTCTCAGCATAAAGCTCTATATTTTAGCCACTACTAACACAATCTCGTGAAATCACACACTATCTGAAATTTCTGTTTCTTAAAATGTTTGGGCATGTGGGTTGGGCCTAATGGGCTGGACAATCATAGATTTAGCTAGCATCACTGACTGGGTTACATATATCTATATTTTAGTTACTATAAATGCTTAATTTGATAAATAAATATTCAAAAATGAATTTACCAACTGGTTTGGTAAACTTGGCAAGTTTGAATCAGTGATGGGATGAATACAATTAACACACCGGGTTGGAAAATCAAGAGCTGCCTGCATTTAAAGACATGGGCCCTTGGCAGGTGGCACACACTACTTCACTGAATTGCTGCTGAATCATTAGGTTCCCACGGATCCTTGGATCCATGAATGTCCATGCTTCCCTTTCTCTAATGCTTCAGCTCCATTAATTTCCATTCCAATTAAAGGGAATGAGATCCATCATTCAAGTATCCTTTCTTTCCTAGTGTCCATGCTTCCTGCAGGCTGCATTGCTAATGATTTGACCTCATTTGGTTCCTCACCATCCATGAATGTGCAGTTCAGTTGTCATATGTGCTAGCCCCAACCAACCTTTACAGGAAATTGTCCTCCTTTCCTTTCACTTTCCAAGCAACAAAATAGCTCCTAACCCCTAAGGATCACAAGATGACTCACTAAGCTTGATTCATTGCAATAGCATTACCACCGCCACCATGATTGACTCTATCAATATTTGCACAGGCTTTCAATTTAATTCAGAATTAAAACCCCCTTACACACTCATTCCACACGGCATAAACAATTTTGCCAACAATTACCTGCATATAATCTGGTCCTTTTCTGAGATGCCCCAATTTTCAACTTCAACCATTCTCCACGAATGTCGGAATAAAAATATGCTTGACAGTCTCCTCCAATTAAACAATGCAAGAACATAGACTATTAAAAACTAAACACTGAATAAAAAAATGCTGAAAGAACTTAGCTAACCTCTTACCTAAGTAGATACATTTGGATTTGAATGACCACTCTTAGTAATCATTAAATGCAAAACCCATGTTCAATAAATACCACCCAACATAATGCGTCCACTTGAAAAAAGCGACATAAACAATTCCACAATTCTAGAGGATTTTATTTTCGAATTGTTACAGAACCCCTAGAGAGAATTATGTCAAGCAAGTATGCTAGATACTCTAAAACCATATAGATTTGGATTCGAAGCAGGGATAAAATGGAGGGTGAGCACTAGAAAGAATGATGTCAAGGACATAAACTCGATACTCTTGTACACCACTATTATAACACTGACAAGATTTGGAGATTTGGACTAGGAGAGAGGAGAGGAAAGAATGGAGGGGAAAATTTTCCGTAGCACCGTGCTCCGCAAGAACTCAAAAACAGACCTAAATGTTTCTTTACAGCAAAGTCTATAGAAAATAGGGAACAAGGAAGCTAAAGCGGAACCCCAAGTAGATATCTTCCCTTTTATCTTTCCAACATGATGGAGAGTAAGAATAAGGCAGAAAGAATAAAGGAAGAATGAGATAGCCCACCTTGATGGGATGACCTCCTTTTTATAATCGTCTATTGCCTCAATTACATTGATATTTTCGGAGACAATAAAATCAACCTAAGATTGCTTTGGATATGATAAAGTCAAATCTAAAATACCATGGCAAATTAATCCCTATCAGATAATCACATCCTATATGGTGCTTCGAGTGGTACACCAAAATGTTCCAATCAATTGTTGTGGTGCTCCACAAGACTATCATAGCTTCTAACACTCCACCTCAAATTGGTACATAGATGTCAAGCATGCCCCAGTTGCTCAATGAATTCTTGAGCTGAGTTGGCCATATAGCCTTGGTAAGAGCCTGCACATTGATCTTTAGAATGAAAGTAGGGAGGGCACACTCAGTTCGGCTGCAGTTTTTTCACGAAAAAGTGGCAAGCAACTACAATATGCTTCGTTTGTTGAATGAAAGATGGGAAAAGAAGCCTTGAGGAGTTACAAAAAATAATAATAACAATAATGATAAGACTTGAGGAGAATTGGTTGGTTATCACATGTAGGACAGGTTCACAGAGAACATTTCCTGTTTAAGAAAGTAAAACCACCTCGCCACATATGTAGCAAGTGCTATAACCAATACTCAACTTCTGCACTTCATCGAGCAATGGGCGATTGTTTCTTACTATGCCAGTCCTAAATTACCACCAATAAACATGCAAAATGCAATTTTGGATCAACAATCGACTGAAATACCAACCACACAATATCACAATGATCATACTTCTGATAGAGTTCCTTTTCCTAAAGCAAACTTCTAATATCAGAAAAAGACAGTAAACTGCATTTAGGGATGACAATGGCGGATTAAACAGTTCACTCACCCCGACCCAGTCCTACAAGGGGCGGGTTTGGGTTTTTTCATGTCCAGGCTTCCAGCAGGTACAGCTACTAATTTATAGATTATGGCTCAAGTCAGGTTTTGACATAAAATCTTGTAGTGTAGTGGGTAGAGCAAATCTCAAAGAATTAAGGTGTGATGGCTTGTGGGTTGAAATCCTCCTAAATACAATAGAAATGTACATAATTTAATCCTTATTATAATATTTCAATATAAAAACTTCTAATATTAAACATGACCTGACATGTGCCCCTTACGAGGCAGGTTTGGTAGCTCAAATTATAAACCCATCAGTGTTAGGATCTCCATGAGATACCTCTACATGGATTCTACAAAGAAAATTTGTTCAAAAGAGAAGATACAAATAAGGTTTCTCAACCTGCTAACAAAACCAACTCAAACTTCATTAATTAAGGAATTTTCCAATTATATTATAACATATTAAAGACGAGCGTTTTAGATTCAATTTTGATTGAATTCCTTTCAATTTTGACTATGTTCATTGAGCCTTGGTAAAAAGCTAAAAATGTATAACTTTAAGATTTGAGCTCATGACCTATTGCCTTTTTAAATAACTAACTCAACCACTACACCGCACAATACATATATACTTCTCTATCGAAAAAATGTCAAAACAAATTAGATGGCGGAGACCATAGATACAAGGTCATGCCCGTGCTTAGCATGGGTTATTGTGCTAGCAATAAATTAAACCCTTTATACCAAAACGTTTTCTTTTCTTTTTCCCTTTTTTGGAAATGATAACTGATTGTTCATATTAAAGGACTAAATTTATACCAAAACCTAGAAACTACGGCCAGCCTCAGCCACTAGTTCAAAACCTACTTGTATTACATAGCAACAGTTGAATAGAAAACCCAGGGAAGTCTCAATAACCTGCTCCCCAAGTAACTTCTAATAAACATTTCATAAGTTTAACTTCTAACGAACATTTCAGAAGTCTCACTTTTTTTCAAATTCATGAGAGAGAGAGAGAGAGAGGGAAATAGTCATCATATATTTTGAAAATGACTTTGAAATGAATTATAAAGCACCTAATTGATGAACGAACATAATTTATGTCTCATAGACGCAAATGGATGTGTTTCGTGCTTCACATCAGTAACCCCAATTGAAAAGAAACCCAACTCAATGAGTTTCATGATCCAGCTACTTGATGAAATTATAATATTTATATTTTCTTTTTATTTTATTTTTTAAATCAATATTTTCTTTTTATTGTTAAGAATGCTTTTATTAGAAAAGGCAGAAATTACCAGCAGGGGCAGCATCAAAAGAAACAAGAAAATAAGAAACGTCACTACCATGAAGATCAATGAAATGTCACAAGAGTCTCAGTCAAGGTAACACATTTCCTTAAGAAAGCTGACCAATTCCTCAAAATAACTCATCACATAAACTGCTACAAAATATATATATATATATGTAATGCCACAAATTCTTACCATGATTGCACAATGAGCCACATGGGCCTTGATCAATTCTAAACATTTTTTTATTGGTAATTAATTTGATTCAGGAAAGGAAACAAAGCCGCAACAGCAATACAGAGGGGAAACCAACAGATGTTAAGATCGCCAAAACCTCCCAGGAAAATACAATGAAAAGAAGAAACAGTACATTACACAATATGCAATCTGTGCTTGGCCAACAAATCAGCCACCACATTTGCTGGTCAGAGAATATGCAAAAATTCCGCCCTCATAGAAAGGGTGGCCCAAGGAAGCATTTTAAAAGATCCATTTTGGAATGAAAAAGTCCACTCTTCCAACAGATATATACATCAAAGAGGAAACCAAAATCCATAGGATGCCACATGTTTGAAATGAAGAAGAAAAAAGGAAAAAAAGGCAAAGGAGAAGACTTAGATGCAAGGGAGCAACAACTAAGGAGATGGCTTTCATCCTCCCCATTGTTATGCATGAAGCATAAGATAAAATAAGGATGTAAACAGGTCTACAACACTGGTTCAGGAGTCTACAACTCATTAACGTGTTCTTCCTATTACAATTCGCAAAGGTGAACATACATTTAAATATTAGTATTCAATATCCCATTTCGAAGTTTAGTTCCTTAACCTTTACATGATTATCTCATCATCTGTCACTTAAGAAGATTGTCTCCACCATATAATAATTTGCCCTATGCATTTCTTCTATTTCAAGTCCCAAGTCTTTTCCAGAAACTATGACTCATTTGTAGCAGATTGAAATGTATTTGACTGGTTGAAATAAAATATGGAACATGAGAGTTCACTATTTATGAGAAGAAGAAAAATGCAAAGTTGGGTGTCACTGGGTCTAAGTCAAAAACTAAGGGAGGCCTGTTTCTAAGGTATACTCTCATACTTCAGGCATTGATTTCATCAAAACTTTTTCCTCCAAATGCAAAGTTGAACCATGTGAGAGGACTAGCGTCTATTGATGCAAACATGAGTCAACGATTAGCATGTTGATGATAAAGCATGTTCATTCATGGGTACCTTGATGGAGCAATCTTTGCTACACACGTAGAGTATGAAAAGTTATGCAAGCTAAAGAAGTCTAGTTATGGTTTAAAAAAATCACCACTTGCAAGGTTCAACACGTGAAAATTTTTTTTTTTTTATATCATATGGATTCAAGTGAGTAAGCGTAAACGGCTAAAACTAATTATATGCATTGATGGCATTGCCATTCAAGGCAAAGGGTAACAAGTGCATCTTTAACAAGACCTTCAAACTAAATCATTTGGAGCAACAATGACATTTCACTAGAATTGAAGCAGCCAGGTCCAAGCTCACAGAAAATATTCAGCAGATCCTTCTGTAGAATCAAGGGATATGTTACATTTGCATTGGTCATGGTAAGGTAGTTCATGCAAGTCCTTAAATGCCTCCTTGAGCAGCTGTAGCTTCAAATAAATAGGTACCCGATTGGTGAGTTCTTGGCCATTTGAATGGCCATCTTGGAGTTGCGATGCTGGATGGGCTATGGGGTCGAACACCTTCTGAGAGGACCACCACCATTTTTGTCGCATAGTTATTTGAGGCAATTTAGTAAGATGTAGAAGTAATGGCTCTTACTACATGTAAATTATTGTAATTGGATCTAATTTAAGGAAAACTAGGAAAATTTAAAAAAGCCAATGAAAATGATTTTTTCGATTAAAAACAGTAAAACTTCACTACTAAAGCAAAACAAGTACGAAGAATTATAACAACCACACGCATCATAAGAGAATTATTCTATTTTGAACCTCAAAACAAACATTTAACCAATTTCTACACCATAGTGGATTGCAATGCAAATGAAGGTTTTGAAGGCCTCCCTGTGGGGCCCAAACAAGTTGTGGGAGAAGAAAAGCATTTCATGGTGCCAAATTAACTAGGGCAAATACCTCATTCATTCAGCCGGATTCCTTTGGAATTCCTAAAGTTGTTAAATCTCTTAATTATTTCCTACTACTTATGGTGTCAGTTACCAATTCCATTTTTGGCTGAAAATAGGATTCTCTGAAGGGCTGAGAAAAAATGTAATCAAACTTAGACCAAATGTAGTGATCAGGGCCATGGCCAATTGGTTTAACTTCATATGCAAGGCATATATAGTCCATTTGGCCAGGATAGTAGTCTTTGATTTGGAATACAAAAAACAAGGAGACACTTGGCGACTAAGTCTCACCCGATGCAGGGCAAGTCAAACCAAGTAAGCTCTTGCGATAATTAAAACCCAACAAATGCCACAAAGAGAGTCTTACCAATTCCTTGGCTCCATAATTAGTCAAGATGGGAAGACCAACTATGGCTTATAGAGCAAAATGCTGGCCAATTAGGAAACAACACACGCAAAAAATGAATGTAGCAAAAATAAAAATATTGAGTTGGATGTGTGATAAAACAAGAAAGATATAATCAGAAATGAGTGCTTCAAGAGCATTTATTTGGAACATCAACAAGTGATACCATAAAAGAGACTTGTCTGAGACAGTTCTGGATAGGTCCAAGTAGGCCAATAACAGAGTCACTAAGGAAAACTTTCTCTATACAAGTTGATGGCCCCCTCAAGGAAAAGGGCTTGACTAAAGAATACATGAATGGAAGTAGAGGAAGAATTTCAACTACAACTAGACTACAGACGGCAGATGTGCTTATGTGAATATGCATCGTCTAGCTCATGGGACCCACCTGGATGCTTTCCCATCATTGAGGGTAGGATGCGTGAAAATTTTTTGATGCAGGACCCTAAACAATTAATGAATGATATGCAAGGAGAGAGATCAAATCAAAATAACATGCACATTAAATCGCATAGATTGGCACCAGCACAAGGCAATATTAATTTCAGCAATGGGTATTTAGCTTGATTCGTCATACAAATCAGTCCCGCGAATGTTTTCCCCAAATCAGGAGGTGGATCTTGAGGAAGTGGAACTACCAATCCTTCTAGGGATTTTAAATCAATCAAATGTTCAGATCTGAAAGTTTTAAATTCAGATCTGAATGTGGAGATACAGCAGTTGGTTGCCAATAGCTTCTTGGTTTGGGCTCAAAAGTATTTTTCAGATCTGTCCAAGATGATATGTGTTCAGATCCATAGGCTATTTGGCTGCATGCTCTATGTTTCAGTTCTGATCGTGAAGTTTATGATGTTCAGAATTCAGATCTGGGACTGTTAGGATGACTTCTCTTCTTAACCCAAGATTGGGCTGGTTTTAGACGAAGAGAAGAAGGGTTTCTTGGACTGAAAGGCTGGATGTTCTTTACCAAAAGAAAAGAAGGAGGAAGAATACCTTAGAGAAGATGATGTACTTGGCCTCACGCCAAACTCCCCAACTAGGGCGAGGAAGATCCAAAATCTCTCAAGAAGACTTGAGAAGCTTTCAGCAAGAGAAGAGTTCTTTTATTCATCAATGATGGCTTCTCCAAGATGGAGTTACATATTTAAAAGAAGAGAAAACTCATCCCTAATCAATCAATGGCTGAGATTGAAAGATGTAACTTCACTTAAGACAAGACATAAAAGAAATAAAACAAAAAAAAGAAAAAAAAACAAGGTGGCCGAATGGGGGAGGATTTGGATCCCCCTTGCACGAATTCCATTGCTGGAATTTAAGTTGTGGCCCCCCCTCTCAAACATTAAAATAAAACTACAACTATTGGGACCCCCTTTTTAATACATAACTGAACTAACACAACTTGGGGCCCTTATTAAAATTAAAACATCAAAATTAAACATCAATAATTCTTCTATTCTCCCTTGGCACATCCCAAGATGGGGCCTTCTACTTGTATGCCTTGGGAGCCCTCCAACGATGGATCTTCATCGAGGCTATGATCCAACGGTGGATCTTGTAATCCAAGATGAATTAACCCTAGAAAAGGATAATCCATCCAAATTGAGTTCATGCTACGCACTTTCCTTCTTGGTTTGATGCCCCCATCATTTTTCTTTGTGGATAAGGTTCGTGCAAAAACACCAACCCATCAAATTATCCTAGCACTTGAGTTTAATGGTCTTTAAATGATAGTGGCCTTTTAGATTAAATCTAATGGTAAATACAGCTTTGGTGAGGATAAAATTGAGAATGGAGACAAGCCCCGAATGGGCCCTCACAAAGCTAGACTACACCCACAATGCAAAATAATTAACAAAGAAGCTTGATTAAATGGTTGCTCCATGTTTCTATGGTGCTGGATTCATATGAAAGAAGAAAACTCTAGCCATGAACAGAACAGAGACGAGCAGGATCGCGGGGCTGTGGGTGTGCCCATGGGAGTGTGAAATATTTGGAAGATCCATCCAAAGCATCTATGGAAAATATAATTCTCATCAAACACCTTGTTTACAAGAAAAAGGGCAGACTCAGTGAACATGTTATGGAGTTAAAATTCGTCAAATGAAATCCGCATCTGCGTAGAGCCCCACAGTCCAGTCCCGACAGACGCCGCTGATTAGCATGCATATATATGCCATGCTCACCGACTTATGAAATCAGTGGCTTTCTTGAATTAATACACATGGGAAAGACATGCATTTGGATGACAGAACTGAACGCAATCACTACATCTAGAACACAGGCATCCGAACAGAGAAAGTAACGGATAAGGAAATTCATCAATACTCGGTTTAAAACAATGTCGAGAAACTGACCACCGTTGCAATTTGGTCGAACACAAACAAGAAGTAATCGCAACTCAATTCAATTGATTTCACTCTGCCATTTCTTCTTGGTTCGATTTCATTAAAGATTTAATAGGCACATCGACTACCACCATTAGGGTTTCAAATGAAACATCAGAAACACCATACAAGTTCTTCACCAAAACAAAACACCAAATCAATCAATTAGAATGAGAGCATGAACATGAAGGATGATCCGATCAAGTAATCACATAAACATAAACTAGGTTTTGATGGTTAGTGTCCGAATCAAAACACTGTCGTTTGGATGAGGAAGAAGAAAGAGCAAACTAACCGCTTGGAAGGCGAGAGAGGGCTTTCCTTGGGTGATGAGCTGACGAGCCAATTCGAGTAGGCTCCTGACGTTGTCGCTGTGTTGGATCGAACCAGGAGTCGCTTCGGTCTCTATCTCCATCTCCGCATCCATCTTGACTGACCCAATTCTCCTCTTTCTCTCCGCTTTCGGCCCCCTCGCTCTCGCTCTCGCTCTCTTAGCCGCCCATCAGATGATGGTTCGAGCACATTCTCAAAACCTCCCCAGTCACTCGTCTCGACCTTCTAAATGTGTATGGATAAATACATTATGTATGCCGAGCTGAGGTGTCGGCTGTAGAGGAGACGTGGTACACGCATCTGCCATTACCACCGATTAATTAAATGATCATTAACCAGGTGGGACCGTCCTTTTTAAGATATATAAAACCCAATTGTCTAATTTGAATTTCAAAAAACAAGAAATGATGTCCTGTTGAATGGAATGTAAATCAATGGAAGACGAAAAGTTAACGATGATGCAAGGGAATTCTATGAGAGAGGATTTTTGGAACAATATCAATTAATGATTAATTCATTTTTTTCTTGGAGGATTTATAAAAAAAAATCCTACTAGATAGCATTACCACAAGTGAAGACCCCAATTATTTGTATTATAGAAGGAAGACCTCCCTCTCAAATATCATATTTATATTGTCAAATTGCTCATATTATGTTAATGTTAACATAGCCCTAGAGTTTACATGCCGAATGCAAAGAAAAAGGAAAAAACATGAAGCTCGTCTCTCATTCCCGTGAAGTTCACTGCGATTGTCTCCCTCAACCATTGTTCACTCTTTCCTTCACCACTATTAATATAGGTTGTGCAAAATTGGGTTCCTCTTTTTCCTCTTATCATCTCCACTGTTTAGTACTCTTTTTCCTTATCCCTTCGTCCCAATCCATTTGGTTACTTCCTTCTTGTAGCCTTTTTGTTTGAAGGTGAATAGAAGAAAAGGAAATCAAAAGGAGATAGAGCTCCATCCATTTGTGCAAAGACACAGGGTCTTTGTTTGCATAGCCATTCCGAGTTACAGAAACTAAATCTGGAGAAGAGAAAGCCAGCAGAAGAAAGAAGAAGAACCACGTTCAAGGTCGGTTTCTGTTACAGATAGAAATCGAAGAAGATGACCCAGTATTTTCAGTTTCAAGTTTGGATCAGTATTAGGTTCAACCCTGTACCATACATAGCATTTTTGGCTGAAAGCAAAATATCACTCTCTATGGTTTTCATGTGCTCCAAGGTGAAAGCATTTTTTGGGGTTTTTGAGGAAATCATATTTCACATTTATCTGTTCCACACTTTTCATGTCAAACTAGAAACTTTTATCACTCTGTTTTGGCTGTCAATATTAAAGATCTATATGCATCAATATGCCTTTGTGAAACTTGGACTTTTTTATCATTTAGTTTTAAATTTCTATTGACAAGTATTGATCTCACAAGTAAGATGATGGATCAAATTAAATTTCGAAATTCAACATATCCCAACCACAATGGATATGATCATTTGAGTATTCTAAAAGGGATAACAAAACATGCTGCTATGTCTGCAGTGGCTGATGTTAGATAGAATTTATTTTACAGTATTGAATTAGAATTTGAAATAGTTTCTAAATAATTTTGAAATATGTCTTAACATGTCAAATTAACTTTGAATTAACACATCTAACAACGGTGCATGTGCATTTGTTCTAGCATCTTACTCCAAAAGAGTGGGTTGTGTCTTTTCTTTTTTTCTTCTATTTTGTATACACTTAATGTTTCAGCACATATACTTAATGTTATTTAGAACATTCAGGTGGAGTTGAGGACATTGGAAATAAATCCTTGTGGGTGTTTGCAATAACAAGGTTTAGATGTAAATGTATATGGATTTATTAAACTCTTGAGGGTGTTCATGTTCACATGATAATTATTACAATCAGATGGTAATAGATTTTTGGGTTTATCTTTTTGTGCTTTTTTGAAAATTACTTTAGGATTTTTTGGTCCTTGATTGACCACCAACATGTATCAATTGTCTTTTAAAGGCAAATGCGTTGTATTTGAATGTACTCAATTTCAATAGATTGCAATATCATGGATAAACATACACATACTCATTGCATAATGCATTTTGGACTGTTTGGAAATCAACAATCTTTCCCTAATATTGATGCGATGCTTACTGCTCCCACGTTGGAAAAAGATATCTGATCTATGTAATTATTTATGAACGATCGTAATTAAGTTCAACTCAATAAGAGTTGTGGAGTGAGAATAATTTCTTTTGAACCAATTGTAGTTTTGGGGGTGGGGGAGGGCATCCAATAGACCTTTGCATTTTGCTGTTTTTAGTTTATTTCAGCTATTTAACTTGATGAATAAGTTGAAGCTCATATTAATTGAGTCATATTTCTTGCTCTTATCATCAATCAACTACATTATTATTTGAGGGAACTGTGCATGCAATGAAAGAGCATTGAAGCTTTAAAGGCACCACAAGTCAAAGTATTTGTAGATGAAAAAAACAGAGGGGGTTCAAACTTTAAAAATATTGCTGGAAGACATTGTGAGTACATGGGCAAAAGTTAAGAAGGTTGAAATTAGAAGATTTGGTAAAGATTGCAAAAGCAAATGAAATTGCAAAAATGTAGAAAAAAATTAAGCATTTTGAAGTAGAGGGTGTGGCAAAGACTGCTAATATCAATGATATTGTGGAAGTCATTAAGTATGACTTAAGTTTACCATTGTATGTGGTTTGAGTTATATATAATATTGATTTGTTGATGTCAATGTGAAAGTGATTTTAATTGCTTGATGTAATAATGGTGGTGCCTTCAAGTGTAATATTCGTTGTTTGATTTCAATAGTAATGATTTTGATGGTTTTGTTGCAAGCAACAAATAATATGTTGAACTCAGCATAAATAGATGCAGAAATTGCACATAAAATCTGCATAACTGACCATTTTCATTGATATTAACAAATAATATGTTGACATTAGCAAACACTATGTTGATGTTAACATAAATGGATACAAAAATTGCATATTAAATCTACATAACTGAGCATTTTCGTTGACATCAACAAATAATATGTTGATGTCAACATAAATGAATACAAAGATTGCATATAGAATTTGAAAAACTGTGCGCATAGAATATGAAAAATTGAGCGTTTACATTACAATCAACAAATAATATATTGACATTTACAAATAATATATTGATGTCAACAAAAATGAATACAGAGATCGTACATAAAATCTGAATAACTGAGCATTTTCGTTTACACAAGCAGATTATTTATTGACATCAACAAATAATATATTAATGTCAACATAAAAGGATACGAAAATTGTATTCCTTCATTTGTCCAGGATTTGTCGATGTCAACATGACAAGGGCAGTTTCAGTATAAAAATATAAAATTTGGGTAGAAGGCCCTTACTAGATATTATAAAAAGTTTGGGATCTCTGCTATGATTACCTTGATTAGTGGTTTTTTTTTTTGGTAAATCCCCTTTTATTCATTTATAATGGAAAGTTTTTGATGAAGTTGTAAATTTCTTTGGTAGAAACTCACAATTCTGGTTGCTAGATTTTTTTTTTTCAACTTTTTGGGAATTTTTCAAGGTACCTCCACTCTTTTTTTTTTTTTTTTGTAATTCAATTAAAGCCTACACGAATTTGTACGGGAACCCCCCTTCTTTCCTGACAACATCATAATCAACACCCCCCCCCCCCCCCCCGACTCTTTTAGGGAAGATGAGTCGTTTTATGCTTAGAAGAATTTTTTAAAAAAATATTTTGACTTGACAAACATCATGAAGGTACCTTTTTAATTGTCATTTATTGGTCTCTTTGTTTATGACTATAATGATCAAGAGATGATTCATAATTGTTCGGATTTACAGGGGCTACCAAGTTATTTTTTAGATACTGGACGGGCTACATATAAATTACTAAAAAAGGTAGGAGTTTTCTTTTTTAAACGTCCTTTTTTTGTTGAAAAGTTACTATTGATAATAGAATTAAAAAAAAACAACAACAACAACAAATTTTTCTAAATTCATTTCAACTTCCACAATCTTTTTTATCCACTGGTAAATACTCACATCTACACACACTGTAGCACAGCTTATCACCAACATTTTTCTTGAAGAGAGGGTGTTCAATCCTTAGCCATTTATGCAGAAAGTAGGTTGTGAGATATAATATGTTTTGTAACATAAATAAAATCTACAGATCTTGACTTATGCATTGAACAATGGATATTCTAAAACAAAGTAAGCTATTTTCTATTCATGATCATATCCGTCTATAAGAGGTGCCTTACCAGCAGCTTTATTATTATTATTATTATTTTATTATTATCCATTGGTACTCTGTTCTCCATTAGTTTAAGTTTTTAGATCTAGTTGTTGTCAACAATTTTCATTTCACCTTCCACAGTTATTTTCATTTCCTGAAATGTTGTCTTTAAGATAACATGAAAAATGGGAAAAACGCTCAAAGGCGACTTTTTGAATTGGAGAGCAAAAAATTCGTGAATATTTGAAATCTAAAATATCCTAAATTAGAGATATCATTTCACTTTTTAGATTGCAGACTAATGGATCTGAATTGAGAGACTCCAAACACATGGCCAAAGATCTATATGGATTTTGGTGATTGGGAAACTTCGTAGATCTCTTCACCTCTTGCCTACCATCGAGGATGGAAAGTATCCAACCCTAGGGCTCCCTTATCCTTAAATAGATAAGTGTCAAAGAGTCACACTTGCTACAGACTTCTTTTACAAAAAATCTACATCTACTGATTTTATTGGGAGTCTCATTGTGCGGCCCAAATTAAGTCTTATAACTAAGTAGGATTGTAATTTCTGTTGGCATCCGCCTTGCTTAATCTGATGTGAAATCCGTGGCATGCGAGCCATGCAATTTCTTACAATATTTCACTAAGCATGAATGCCATGTACATCAAACATATTTCAATTACATGCACATCACATGCCTTGTTTCAGGTAAAGCCTTGGTGAGAGCATGAACCGTCAATTCCCTTAAAGGTATGTAGAAAATCTCTATAAAATTCTTTTCAACCTTCTCTTTAATAAAGTAATGCTTTATTTCAACATGTGTTGATTGTTGTTAATGTTTTACTCATTCACCATAGAAATAGCTGACTATTGTCTATGTTCATTGGAATAGGCTCTTTTTCACTTATTACTTCTAAATCACATATGACAAGCTTTAACCAAAGAGCCTCCAAGACTATTGTATTACAAGCTATACCTAGTTTTGTTTATTAATATAGTGTAACACTCCGATCCCCTTTGAGCCGGATTAGTGGCTCATTAGTGTGTGTTTTTGTTGTTTTATTCTTTTGGACTTGGTTTTGGGCCTTGGATAGGTAGTTGAGTGACCTTTGACCTAAGATAGTTAGTTCTAAGCCCTTTTTCGTAATTTTGCTTTTGTTTTGCTCGTATCATCTTCGCATCATCTTGGTGTCAGCACGCGTATTTCGTTGAGCTCGACAATTTCCGTAACTGTCTCAGAACCATTTGGAGTCAATTGGGGAAGATGGACCTTCGTGTGACTTAAACTGTAATTAGTATAAACTCTCCGGACTTTGACTTAACTTTCAAAACCTATATAAATGAATCATGCTCCAGATGTCCTCATTCCCTGTAAATTGTCTTCAACGTGCATGCAAGAGGAGATTTCAGGAGAAACTCCCTCCTCGTTCTCTCTCCCCTTCTCTTGCTCGATTAAGCTTTGGATTCCTTGTTTTGGATTGGGTTCTTTTCTTCTTCTCTCATCTCTGTGCTTAGTCTCTGTCTGTGGCTTTGGTGGTAAGTGGGTTCTCTCCCAACTCTCCCTTCTTCTTCTCCAATTGCAGCTCTTTTCCTTGTTGATGTGTCTTCATCTCATGCATGGTGTATTGCTTTGATTTGCTTTGATTTTTAGTGGATTTGGAGCTTGAGGTTGTGGATTGATAGAGCTTTGAGGCAAGTATAAGTACAGACATTTATAACACACATGGGTGCTCTATTTGAATGCTTTGATTTCCATCTCCTCTAGTGCATCTGATGTTTTACAGCCACATTTGGTAAAATGGAACCTCTGTAACTCATTTTGTGCAGTTTCTGTATCAAATTTTCGTTTCTGTACTCAACCCATTTTCGGATCTGTATTGCACGGCTAAGCCGTGAACTTCTACGGTTTGATTTCCAGAGACTTCAATTTTGAGTTTTGTTCTACGGCTAGGCTACGGCTAAGCCGTAATTTGTTCTACGGCTGGGCCGTAAGCTAGCCGTGACCCAAACCGTACCCCAGCCGTGAATTAAATCTCTGATCAGTCGAAACTTTTCCAACACAGAACTCCTACGGTGTGGCTACGGCTAAGCCGTGGAATGCTACGGCCAAGCCGTGGACTGGTCTACGGCTAAGCCGTATACTGACTGTAACTCAGCCGAAAAAGGTACCAGATCAGAGGTGGGAGGATACTCAGTTTAGCTGTGTTTTAATGGAACCAAGGAGAAGCCGTAGTGCATATTACGACAAGTGCGTAAGATGTCTCCGGCTCAACCATAGGTCCCTCATGGCTAAACCGTTAGGCATGGCAATTCTGAATTATAACTTAGGATAATGGTGAGACTTGTATGGCTCAAATACAGGTTAATCACCCATGTAAACCGGCCCAATGGATTCCTTGGATCGCATGAAGAGTCTGTTAGGCTGTGACTTATTCATGTGAACGTTGATCACTGTTAAGCACCTCCCCATGGGTGTTGGTTTAAGGGACTTCGATGCACATAAGGATTTCATTGCAACACTAGGATGGCAACGGTGCATCAAATAACTTAAAACTACATCAACATGCACGGTTAGTGACAGTGAACAATTAGATTAGGGTTGGCTCGTAACTAACCTTGATTCCGTATTAATCTGAGATGCATTGCATATTGTTTATGGTTTTGCCCTCTGTTCTGTTAATCTATGTTTATGCATTCCGTAGTCATTTTGTTTTCGTCATGTATATCTGTTCTATGCTTCGTTCCGCACTATGCTTTGATATATGCTGTGCTTTGGATTTATATCTATGCTCTGCTGGCTTTGTTTATCTCTGAGTTTGGGTATTCCCTGGTGGCTCTGCCCAGAGATTAACACGTGAGGATAAGATCCGGTCCTTGTCATCGGTGAGTCCAAAGCGGATAATCTCCCTTCTTTGGATTTGATTTGATTGGTGTTAGTCTGGCTCTACTCAGCCTCAGCCCTAGGATGCCCGACGGGGTTACCTCTGGCTTAGACCTCTGTATCTCTGTATAACTGCAGTGTCGCTTTGTCTTGGGACCCCGGAACCCAGGAAACCTGAGACCCACTTGTACCCTGGCCCGGTCAGTGGTGTTCTCCTCTGCTTTGCTTTGCTCTGCTCTCTATTGGAGAGAACATGGTTAATGTAGTAGCCACTTAGTCAGTATTTCTATGTTTGATTCACATATCATGCTTTACTTCTACGCACGATTTGCTTAGCATACTAAGATGAAACTCTGAAATCATTATTCTGTCATTTATTCAGCTTTGATACTATGAGTGTTTCATCTCTGTTACTTGTATTTGCTGGATCGTTGTATTCATTTGTGTTGTCTGTGGTGTTGCAGGCACAGATACCTTGCCCAGCTCCCCGGCGGTCGAGGAGGCTGCAGGGGCGAGTGTAGAGGCACCCTCCGGTCTGGCAGAGTGGGCCTGATCACTTCTGCCAAGTGCGTGCATGCATACCAGTGGCTTTTATTTCGAGTTTTGGTTTTTGGGAATTGTAGTTGGACTTTGGACTTTGGACTTGTATTCTGTATATTTTGTATATATTGGTTTTGGTGTGTATTCGATTTTCTATCAGTGTAGTTGTCTTTGTCGTTTCCGTATTTGTGTTTGTTTTGGCTTCCGCTATTTTCCTTTGTTGCTTGCTATGATATCTACAGCTTCCGCGTTCGTCTGTTTCGCACGTGTTAGATCCCTTGTGTGTGTGCATCTGGACTGGGTTTAGATGCACGTGCACGGGAGTACGTGTGTCACCGGTTTAGCTTCTCGCTAACCCCCGATTTCTGGGCCCGGGTTGTGACATACGTATTGTATGGTATCAGAGCATGCTAGTTATAAGCATGTAGGCATCTAAGATCGTGGTGAGATAACGCTATCAACTATTTGACTCGAGGTCGAATATGTTGATTTGGGATTTGACTAACTCAGGGCATTTTATATTTGCGTGTTGTGTTTCTTTTCCTTTTTGCAGGATGGCATCAGGATCAGGATCTCGAGATGAGAATCAACAGGGCCACAATGGTGATAGTGGATCGGTACCCCCACACATCAGTAGTGAGGAACGGATGATGATGATGATGCAGTCTATGCAATCATTACAGGCGCAGATGGCATCCATGGTAGATAGACAGAGTCAGGCTGCCGCAGTAGCATCACCTCGTATAGATCAGCAGGTGATTTTCCAGCCTAAGGAATCAGATCCAAATGCTCTTTTCGACAAGTTCCGTAAGCGAGGGGCGACTGAGTTTCATGGGATAGAAGATGCATTGCAGGCTGAACATTGGTTGGAGCAGACTGAAGAGCTATTTGATACGATTGTGTGCAGTAACAAGCAGAAGGTAGTTCTTACAGCCTCTATGCTTCGGAGTGTAGCCAAGACATGGTGGAGGAGTGTCAAGAGCTCATTCCAGACTATGCCCAGTGCCACAGTTTGGGAGACCTTCAAGCAGCAATTCCGTCGGAAGTTCATGCCTCTTCATATTCAGCGAGCCAAGGAAGTGGAATTCTTCAACCTCCAGCAGAGACAGATGTCAGTTGCAGATTATGTACACAGGTTTACAGAGTTGTCTCATTTTGCAGAGGACATGGTGAACACTGAGCATAAGAAGGTGACTCGCTTCGTCAACGGTCTGAATCCGAGGCACAAACGCCACGTGGTTGCTTGCATGTGGCCGGCTACATTGGATGACGCTATTGACAGGGCCTATGATGCAGAGGCCATTTTCGAGGAGGAGCGAACTGAGGCTAAGAGGGCAGCAGGTTCCAGTGGCAGGAGTCAGTTTCAGAAGAAGTTCAAGGGTAAACAGGGCAGTTCGAGCAGTACTCAGGTGGTTTGCAGTCACTGTGGGAAGGATCACCCCACCGATAGATGTTGGAGGAAGAGTGGGGCTTGTTTCGGGTGTGGCTCTACGGACCACAAGCGGGCCCAATGCCCGAAGTTTCAGTCCTCTCCACAGACGAGACAGGCAGGACCTACAGCGCAGGGCAGATCTCAGCCAGCTCGCCCAGTCCAGAAGCAGAACCGCCAGACAGCCCGAGCCTATGCTGCTACGCATGAGGGCGCGGAGGAGGCCACGGTAGTGGAAGGTAAAATTTTAATTTCTGATGCTGAAGCTTTAGCCTTATTTGACTCCGGGTCTACGCGTTCGTACGTAGCACCCCATTTTGCTGTGCAGCTTCGACAGCGACCCACACCACTTCCATATTTGTTGTTAGTATCCACTCCGGTTGGTAAGCGTGTGGAGTGCAGTGTTTTCTACCCTCAGTGTGATGTGCGGATAGCTGGTCATCAGCTCCCAGTAGACCTCGTGTTGCTCACGACACTGGATTTTGATGTGATCCTTGGTATGGACTGGCTTGCAAGATATCATGCGTGTATCAATTGCTACAGCAAGGCTATCTACTTTGATTTGGGCAGCGGATTCCGATTTGAGGGCAGCCAGACGAAGTGCCCAAGGCGTGTGATATCTGCTTGTAAGGCAGACAGGATGCTTCGTAGGGGATGTGAGGGATTTCTCGCATTCATCTCAGAGAAGAAAGATCAGCGACAGCTCAGTGAGATCCCAGTAGTTAGCGAGTTTCCGGATGTCTTCCCGGAGGATGTGCCAGAGTTGCCACCGGTTCGGGAGGTAGAATTTGCTATTGACTTGATGCCAGGTACAGCACCCATCAGTAGAGCTCCATATCGTATGGCACCTGCAGAGTTGTTGGAATTGAAGAAACAGTTGCAGGATCTGTTGGATAAAGGATTCATACGCCCAAGTGTTTCACCTTGGGGAGCTCCTGTATTGTTTGTCAAGAAGAAGGATGGCAGTTTCCGGATGTGCATTGACTACAGGCAGTTGAATAAAGTGACTATCAAGAACAAGTATCCATTGCCTAGGATTGATGAGTTGTTCGATCAGCTTCAGGGTGCAGCTTACTTCTCTAAGATTGACTTGAGGTCAGGATATCACCAGCTCAGGGTGAAGGATGAGGATGTTCCGAAGACAGCTTTCAGGACTCGGTATGGACACTACGAGTTCCTTGTCATGCCATTTGGTTTGACGAACGCACCCGCAGCTTTCATGGCGTTGATGAATAGGGTGTTTACTTCCTTATTGGACCAGTTCGTTGTAGTTTTCATAGATGACATATTGGTCTATTCGAAGACTGCTGAGGAGCATACAGATCATCTACGGAAAGCATTGCAGCTGCTTAAGGATCACAAGTTGTATGCAAAGTTGTCCAAGTGTGAGTTTTGGCTCGAGCAAGTTACATTTCTGGGTCATAAGATTTCTAGAGATGGATTGATGGTGGATCCGGCTAAGATTGAGGCAGTAGTCCATTGGCCCCGTCCTAGATCAGTGACAGAGATTCGGAGTTTTCTGGGTTTGGCGGGATATTACCGCAGGTTCGTGCAGGGCTTCTCGAAGATTTCAGCCCCGCTGACTCAGTTGACTCGGAAGAAGGTCCCGTATGAGTGGACAGAGAAGTGTGAGCGTAGTTTTCAGTTGTTGAAAGAAAAGCTCACTACGGCGCCAGTGTTGACTCTCCCGGATGGTAGTGCGGGATTCGTGATTTATTCCGATGCTTCTCGCGTTGGACTAGGCTGTGTACTGATGCAGAATCAGAAGGTGATTGCCTATGGATCCAGACAGCTGAAGGAACATGAGAAGAATTATGCCACACATGACTTGGAGCTAGCAGCCATTGTATTTGCACTGAAGTTGTGGCGACATTACCTGTACGGTGTGAAGTTCGAGGTCCATTCCGATCATCACAGTCTGCAGTACTTGTTTGATCAGCATGACTTGAATATGAGGCAGCGAAGGTGGTTGGAGTTTATCAAAGACTACGACTTTCCGATCAAGTACCACCCAGGCAAGGGCAATGTAGTTGCAGATGCACTTAGCAGGAGGACAGATAGTCTTCAGGTGTTGGCAGGATTCTATATGCTTGTGCATGATCAGCCTGTAGAGGTTCGGATGGTAGGCGAATTAGTGACATTAGCTGCTACCGTCGTATTTCAGCCTGAAGTGATTCAGCAGATCAAGGATCGCCAGTTTGAGGACCCCCTCCTGGTGAAGTTCAGAGATCGGATTTCAGATCGACCGGATTTCGGCTTGGTAGATGGAGTTTTGTACTTCAGGAATAGATTGTGTGTTCCCGCTGTGGACGAGCTGAAAGATAAGTTGATGACGGAGGCGCACGATGCCCGATATGCGATGCACCCAGGGAGTACGAAGATGTACCGGAACTTGAAGGATAGATTTTGGTGGAACAACATGAAGCGGGAGATCGCAGGGTTCGTAGCTCGATGTTTGACCTGTCAGAGGGTAAAAGCTGACCACCAGCGACCTCCAGGATCATTGCATCCATTGCACACTCCACAGTGGAAATGGGAGCACATTACGATGGATTTCGTCTCCGATTTTCCGCCGACCAGTAGAAGGAACAATGCGATCTGGGTCATAGTGGACAGATTGACCAAGTCAGCGCATTTCCTTCCGTTCAAAAAGGGGATGACATTCACGGAGATGGCCAGGAAGTTTGTTGACGAGATAGTCAGATTGCATGGTACCCCAGTATCGATTGTGTCTGATCGAGATAGTCGTTTTGTGTCTTCATTTTGGAGAGCATTTCAGGAAGCTATGGGCACGAAGTTGAGTTTTAGTACGGCATACCACCCCCAGACCGATGGACAGTCGGAGCGTACCATTCAAACATTAGAGGATATGCTCAGAGCTAGTGTGCTGAACTTTGAGAAGGAATGGGATATGCATCTAGCATTGTGTGAGTTTGCCTACAACAACAGTTTCCACGAGAGCATTGGTATGGCACCATACGAAGCTCTATACGGACGTAAGTGCAGGACCCCAGTGTGCTGGGAAGAGGTAGGAACCAGAAGTTTTCATGGTCCGACGATCATAGCTGAGACGACAGAGAAAGTGCAGAAAGTAATAGAGAATCTAAAGATTGCTCGATCCAGACAGAAAAGCTATGCGGATACTCGGAGAAGACCTTTGGCATTCCAAGTCGGAGATTGGGTATTTCTTAGAGTTTCTCCGATGAAGGGCACAGTTCGATTTGGTCAGAAGGGCAAGTTAGCTCCGAGATATGTAGGACCGTTCGAAGTCAAGAGCCGAGTTGGAGATTTAGCTTATCGGTTGACGCTTCCAGTTGAGTTCTCCGGTGTGCACGATGTCTTCCATGTGTCGATGCTCCGTAAGTATGTGCCAGATCCGAGCCATGTGATTCGCTACGATGATATTCAGATTCAACCTAATGCAACTTACGTTGAGCGTCCGCTTCGCATCGTTGGCACCCGAGAGCAGATTCTCCGTACCAGGACCATTAGATGGGTTAAAGTGTTGTGGGAGCATCACGGTCCAGATGAGGCTACTTGGGAGCTAGAGGAACAGCTAGCACGCCAGTACCCCCAGCTCTTTGCGCAGGTAGGTAGTCATTCCGAGGACGGAATGATTCCTAGTAGGGGAGGATGTAACACTCCGATCCCCTTTGAGCCGGATTAGTGGCTCATTAGTGTGTGTTTTTGTTGTTTTATTCTTTTGGACTTGGTTTTGGGCCTTGGATAGGTAGTTGAGTGACCTTTGACCTAAGATAGTTAGTTCTAAGCCCTTTTTCGTAATTTTGCTTTTGTTTTGCTCGTATCATCTTCGCATCATCTTGGTGTCAGCACGCGTATTTCGTTGAGCTCGACAATTTCCGTAACTGTCTCAGAACCATTTGGAGTCAATTGGGGAAGATGGACCTTCGTGTGACTTAAACTGTAATTAGTATAAACTCTCCGGACTTTGACTTAACTTTCAAAACCTATATAAATGAATCATGCTCCAGATGTCCTCATTCCCTGTAAATTGTCTTCAACGTGCATGCAAGAGGAGATTTCAGGAGAAACTCCCTCCTCGTTCTCTCTCCCCTTCTCTTGCTCGATTAAGCTTTGGATTCCTTGTTTTGGATTGGGTTCTTTTCTTCTTCTCTCATCTCTGTGCTTAGTCTCTGTCTGTGGCTTTGGTGGTAAGTGGGTTCTCTCCCAACTCTCCCTTCTTCTTCTCCAATTGCAGCTCTTTTCCTTGTTGATGTGTCTTCATCTCATGCATGGTGTATTGCTTTGATTTGCTTTGATTTTTAGTGGATTTGGAGCTTGAGGTTGTGGATTGATAGAGCTTTGAGGCAAGTATAAGTACAGACATTTATAACACACATGGGTGCTCTATTTGAATGCTTTGATTTCCATCTCCTCTAGTGCATCTGATGTTTTACAGCCACATTTGGTAAAATGGAACCTCTGTAACTCATTTTGTGCAGTTTCTGTATCAAATTTTCGTTTCTGTACTCAACCCATTTTCGGATCTGTATTGCACGGCTAAGCCGTGAACTTCTACGGTTTGATTTCCAGAGACTTCAATTTTGAGTTTTGTTCTACGGCTAGGCTACGGCTAAGCCGTAATTTGTTCTACGGCTGGGCCGTAAGCTAGCCGTGACCCAAACCATACCCCAGCCGTGAATTAAATCTCTGATCAGTCGAAACTTTTCCAACACAGAACTCCTACGGTGTGGCTACGGCTAAGCCGTGGAATGCTACGGCCAAGCCGTGGACTGGTCTACGGCTAAGCCGTATACTGACTGTAACTCAGCCGAAAAAGGTACCAGATCAGAGGTGGGAGGATACTCAGTTTAGCTGTGTTTTAATGGAACCAAGGAGAAGCCGTAGTGCATATTACGACAAGTGCGTAAGATGTCTCCGGCTCAACCATAGGTCCCTCATGGCTAAACCGTTAGGCATGGCAATTCTGAATTATAACTTAGGATAATGGTGAGACTTGTAGGGCTCAAATACAGGTTAATCACCCATGTAAACCGGCCCAATGGATTCCTTGGATCGCATGAAGAGTCTGTTAGGCTGTGACTTATTCATGTGAACGTTGATCACTGTTAAGCACCTCCCCATGGGTGTTGGTTTAAGGGACTTCGATGCACATAAGGATTTCATTGCAACACTAGGATGGCAACGGTGCATCAAATAACTTAAAACTACATCAACATGCACGGTTAGTGACAGTGAACAATTAGATTAGGGTTGGCTCGTAACTAACCTTGATTCCGTATTAATCTGAGATGCATTGCATATTGTTTATGGTTTTGCCCTCTGTTCTGTTAATCTATGTTTATGCATTCCGTAGTCATTTTGTTTTCGTCATGTATATCTGTTCTATGCTTCGTTCCGCACTATGCTTTGATATATGCTGTGCTTTGGATTTATATCTATGCTCTGCTGGCTTTGTTTATCTCTGAGTTTGGGTATTCCCTGGTGGCTCTGCCCAGAGATTAACACGTGAGGATAAGATCCGGTCCTTGTCATCGATGAGTCCAAAGCGGATAATCTCCCTTCTTTGGATTTGATTTGATTGGTGTTAGTCTGGCTCTACTCAGCCTCAGCCCTAGGATGCCCGACGGGGTTACCTCTGGCTTAGACCTCTGTATCTCTGTATAACTGCAGTGTCGCTTTGTCTTGGGACCCCGGAACCCAGGAAACCTGAGACCCACTTGTACCCTGGCCCGGTCAGTGGTGTTCTCCTCTGCTTTGCTTTGCTCTGCTCTCTATTGGAGAGAACATGGTTAATGTAGTAGCCACTTAGTCAGTATTTCTATGTTTGATTCACATATCATGCTTTACTTCTACGCACGATTTGCTTAGCATACTAAGATGAAACTCTGAAATCATTATTCTGTCATTTATTCAGCTTTGATACTATGAGTGTTTCATCTCTGTTACTTGTATTTGCTGGATCGTTGTATTCATTTGTGTTGTCTGTGGTGTTGCAGGCACAGATACCTTGCCCAGCTCCCCGGCGGTCGAGGAGGCTACAGGGGCGAGTGTAGAGGCACCCTCCGGTCTGGCAGAGTGGGCCTGATCACTTCTGCCAAGTGCGTGCATGCATACCAGTGGCTTTTATTTCGAGTTTTGGTTTTTGGGAATTGTAGTTGGACTTTGGACTTTGGACTTGTATTCTGTATATTTTGTATATATTGGTTTTGGTGTGTATTCGATTTTCTATCAGTGTAGTTGTCTTTGTCGTTTCCGTATTTGTGTTTGTTTTGGCTTCCGCTATTTTCCTTTGTTGCTTGCTATGATATCTACAGCTTCCGCGTTCGTCTGTTTCGCACGTGTTAGATCCCTTGTGTGTGTGCATCTGGACTGGGTTTAGATGCACGTGCACGGGAGTACGTGTGTCACCGGTTTAGCTTCTCGCTAACCCCCGATTTCTGGGCCCGGGTTGTGACATATAGCTATAGATGTCTGTTTCTTGTTATCTCCAAGAAATTGTACCTTCTCTAAGGGTAAATACATAGCCGGTCGTTGATTTTTTCTGGTCTATATCATCGCCCCGATCTGCATCTGAGTAGCCACACAATGCTAGGACTTCAACTTGATAACATATGCGAAGATTCATCATTCCTTTGATGTTTCACAAGATCCTTTTAACCACAAACCAATGCTATAATCTTAGGTTATTTAAAAATTTGCTTATGAGACCCATGGCGAATGCGAAGTCTGTTCTCGTACACACCATCGCAAGCATGATGTTGCCCATGCACAATTTGAACATAAGGTTTTATTTTCCGCATTTCCCTATTTTGCACATTTATGGGCCCTTGATCGCTTGACGATTTTATATTCTTACAGATAGACGTATCAATTAGTTTACACGTAACCATATCAAACCTTCTCAATACAATTTCCAAATAGGATCTTTGCAATAAAGTCAATGAGCCGATTTGGATGATCACAAGTTCTTTCAATACCAAGTATATACTTTACCTCACTCATGTCTTTCAGCTTAAATCTTGACTTTAACTATTGTTTGATTTCATTTATGGCTTTCAATTTATTACTTGCGACCAAAATATCATCCACATATATTGAAAAATATAAATAACAATTCTCACTGCATTTAATATAAAAACATATGTCTGCATTATGGGGGACAAATTCAATTTCACACATGACCTGATGAAATTTAACGTAGGACCCATGACATGAGGGCATGACATGAGGGCCACATGATTTCTTACAAAGACAACAATTACTTTCACATTCCATTTTATATTTGGCCCATCACCAAATTCCACTTTTCCACATTTGTCCATTCAGCTTTTCAAAAAAAAGAACCCCCTGGAGCCCCAATCAGCTTACTGGGCAGCACAGTTACATCCAAATTATGTATAAGATCAATTTGTTTTATTGTCCAATATATGGGTTCAGGCCCATAAATCAGTACAGTCTGTAACTTAAGAATAAACCATCAGTTTGGAAACGCTTAAAATATTAACACTACATCAAAATTCGGAAACAACAAGTGTTCTGAGTTGTCGTTTAATTAGAAAAACAACGGTCGAACCTGTCATTTTGACTGTCGATAATATTGATGTAGCTTTTCAAAAACAAGTGTTCATAACTGTCGTGTAAATTTTAACTTAACAAGTATTTCGAGCTGCCGATTTTATAAGTGTTAGTAGCTCTTGTTTTTTTATAATGAAAACTGTCGTTTTTTTAATCAATTATTAATTAAAAAAGGGTTTTTCAAAAAATTATCAATGTGTAAGGGCCGTCATTTTTAAAAAGCATTTAAAGTCCTCTTCAAATTATCAAGTGTTAGTAAGTGTCGTTTTTATCTAATTTTTTAAAAATAAAAAAGTACCTATTTATAGAATTTATATAATGATCCATTCAATAAATGTTATTGGTAATCCACCCATAAATACAAACAATAACACATTAGATAAAAACAAACATCATTAGTTTAATTAAAGTCACCTGAGTTACAATTCAATCTAATACATAAAATCAAAGCTTCAAGTGAAATCATTCTAAGACAATAAATTAGACTAGAGTCAAAATTGCAACAAAGAAAAATGAACCTAATCTAAAGTCTTATACATGGGCCAATCAATTATATCACTCAAAGTGATATAGCCAAAAGTTTTATCTTCGCTAAGTAAGTAGATCGAATAATCAAGAATCTTATCCATAACAATCCTATAGCATCCTGGATAGTCAAGCGATGAACCAATCACAGTCCCATAAGCAACACAAATGTCCTTCTGCACCAAATGCATCAACCTACGCTGAGTCAATCATGTTCGTGGACTTGCTTGTTCTGTTTGTGTCTGTTGATGAGGTAATTCATTTCGAGCCTACAATATTATTAGAAATAAATGGTGTTAACATACTTCATCAATTAAAATATTATTTATTTGATTATAGAAATTTAGAATATATGAAAAATAAATATTGTACTTGAGAATAATTCCCATGATGGGTGGATGACCGCATCACTGTCCCACCTTAAGATAGAGTTTGTTTTAACTCATCCATATCTTTCCGTAGGACACCCATCTCCTTCGTCAACTTTATTATTTGTCTCTCAATTTTTTCGTTCAATAATTTCTCATCTGCTTATGCTTTCATAAATGGAGTAGAGTAACGGATAGTTGTCATAAAAACACCCATATCTAAGCCGCGCACACGTCCTCTAGAATCAAGACCAATGATCTATACAAAAATAAAATAAAATGATATCAATATTTAGGCAAATACTAAATTGACATTTGTCAGGCTTTATCATCAACAAGAAAATAAATGAATTATACTTTTGCAACCGGGTCATTTTTTAGATCTTTTTGTGCAAGGGATCTATCAGCTTCATGAAGACTTCTAACAGCATCCTACAAAGCATATAATAAATAACAAGTAAAATAAAAAATTTAAAATAAAATGAGTATAACACTAAAATAATCATATCCATAAAAATAAAATATCATCCACAACATATTGAATCATATAAAATGCATTTGAATAAAAAAAATTTCCCTACCACTATTGGGCTAGAAACTGATCCATCCTTCTTACTATGAGTTCTTAAAAAGAGGTCCGTACGAGTGATCTCCTGACCCGGATTTTCTTGTTCTTAAATAATTCAAGAAATCTTTAAGATAAAATTCTTGTGATTTGTGGGCCACTAATCATCAATTAAAAAAAAAAAGGTACATTTCTTCACTTCTCCATCCCTTTCTTATTGCCCTGACTCCTCCCCTTCTCCTTTTCTCTCTCTTGTCCTTCTTTCCCTCTCCCAACTATGTTTATTTTTCTTAATCTTCTCCTCCCTATCCTTCTTCAATTTAACCTTCACATATTTTTCACCCTTCCCTCCCCTCTTCTTTGCCTATCCTTTCCCTATCTCACCCCTTTTTGTGTTTTTTTTTAACCTTACTCTCATTCCTCTTTCCTCATCTTACTTTTCTATATTCCTGATACTTCCATTACTACAATGGGGCTGATCGATTTAAGGCCTCAATTTCAATTGGATAATGGTAAAATATATTGATACTGGTTGTAACCTATAGGGTTGTGCTGAGGTTTTATTTACTGAAATTATATATTTACTAATTTATTATTAGAAAGAACAAATATATGATCTTCTATTTTCCAATCAAGTTGGAAAAGAATTTGAGGTAAAAAGTCTATAATTATGATACGTGAATTACATTGTTTAATTGTATGAGAAAGACCTATTAGCAGTTTGGTATTTTATTTACACCTAAAGTCATTCCAATTATCAGATGGTGGGCCAAACAGGATCCACTCATCATGGATCCCTCACACCCTTGGTCGCCAATGGATCTCCTTCAAGATCCATGGTGTTGATCATCCTAGGTCTAGATAGGCATAGAACATTGTTGAAACTTAACACTAAAAAAAAAAAAAAACTGTACAGAAACTTATCTCTGTTGCATTCAACGTTTTGTCTCCGTCGGCTTCTCTGTCATCTTCAACAAAGCGTCTCTGTCATATGGGTTTTCTTATGTCCATCACGGCTAAAGGGCTTGAAGTCATCAGATGGTGGGCCAAACAAGGTCCAGTCATCATGGGTCCCTCACATCCTTGGTCGCTCATGGATTCCCTTCAAGATCTATGGTGCTGATCATCTATCAGCTGGCCCACCCGGGCCTATTATCCCATGCATGAAATATTGTCTTGAATCTGAGAATGCAATTAAATCTCGGTTTCAACTGTGTTCCCTTCCACTGTTGCAGAGAGAAATTGAGAAGCAGGATCATCCTAAGTCTAGATAGAATGATGTTGAAGTTTAACATTTCAAAAAAAAAAAAAAAATTTTCTGGAATGAACTTCATCTCTGTCACAAGCTCCTGCACGCCTAAGTCGCTTCCGGACATTAGATGGTGGGCCAAATGGGGTCCACTCATCATAGGTCCCTCACAGCATTGGTCGCCCATGGATCCCCTTCAAGATCCATGGTGTTGATCATCCTAAGTTTGCATAGAACATTGTTGAAACTTATCATAAAAAAAAAAAAAAACTTGACAGAAACTTCATCTCTATCATGGCTTTAACAGTTCGTTTCTGTCATATGGGTTCTTATATCCTTCGCGCCTAAGGGGATTGAAGTCTTCAGATGGTGGCTCAAACAGGGTCCACTCATCATGGGTCCCTCACATCCTTGGTCGCCCATGGATCCCCTTTAAGATCCATGGTGCTGATCATCCATTAACTGGCCCACCTGGCCCTATTATCCCATGCACGATAAATTTTTCAAGATCTGAGAATGCAACCCTTCCACTTGTTGCAGAGAGAAATCGAGAAGCAGGGACGTCAAGAAGAAAGAGACAATGAATCTAATTTTAAGACGCATACATCCTCTCTTTACCCACCACGTCAACAAATATGCTTTCTGAGATTCATTACACACATATAGGCAAAGAAAAGAGACACAAAGAGAAAAATGAAAAACGTAGAAAAACTTTTGTTACCTTGGAGACACTGGGACTCAAGAGATGAGAGAGACCTGGTAGGGTTTGTGCACACGGCAACGAAGGAGATAGCCGTACGATTTTATGCAATATTTTGCAAAAAGGCGTGAAAGGAAATAGGGAAGAAATTAATTTTGGGTAATCTTTTATTAAGTATTTAGGTCAATAGAAACAAGAGTTTAAAGCTGTGGTATTTAATAAATTAAATAAGTGCTTTAAACTGTTGTTTTTATTAATAAATATTTCCACATAAGAGTATGTTGTTTTTTTTCTTAACAAGAGTTGATAACTGTGGAGTATTGTGAAATTTAATCAAGTACTTAAACCTGTGGTTTTTCACACCGAATTAGTGTGGGATTTAACCCCTTTTGACGTAGTGTAAAACCGCACAAACTACACATATAATGAAAGTTTACCTGGCAATACAAGCCTCCTACAGGTCCCTTGTTCAGTTATTCTAAAAGCATGGGGCAAAACCAACACCACCACCACAACCCGCGCCCCCCCCCCCCCCCCCCCCCCCCCCCCCCCCGTGCACGGCAAATCTGATGTGCTGACAATCCTTTAATGGGTTAACCAAGCTTCTAAATAAGTGGCTGTTAAGGAATCAGATTTGCCCCACCCGATGACTTGAATCTAGTAACAATAGCCCAAGTAGGGCACATCTCAGTCAGATTTTACTTACCAAAAGGACCCACTAGACTAAACAGGATTTTTAGTTGTAACAACTGCAACTAAATTACCTAGAGATAACTAATATAAAAAATTACTATAATATTACAGCAAGTAGAGAAATGCAACCCAGTCGTTGCAGATAGAAGATGTGGTATAAGCAGCAGTTATGTTAGGCACTGCACATTTTTACCGCAGGACTAGCAATACAAAGAAGATTCAGGTTCATTATCTCCCATTTCTGTTTCTTTCACCTCCTGAATCATCTTCAAAACCTGCCACATTGTAGGCCTTTGCTCTGGGGATAGGCGGATGCAGGACGTTGCAATGTCTAGAAGCATCAACAGCCGGCTCTCCTCACTCTCTTCCTCTTCCCGAACTGAGTGGACCCAATTGACCAGGTCTGTGGACAATAGGAACGACTGCTGCAATGGGGGCTTTCCTGTTATAAGCTCTAGCAAGAGCACACCGAAGCCAAACACATCGGATCTTGGAGTGGCCCGACGGTTCGACTTTCGAGTCTCTGGAGCCCTGTATCCTGAGTCAAAATCATCTGATGATGATGATTCCACAAGAGTAGTGAGACAGTAGTCTGTGAGGCAGGCCTCAAAATCAGCGCCAAGGAGTACATTGGAAGATCTAAGGTTTCCATGGACGAGCCTGGAGGCTTGGTGAATGTAGGCAAGACCTTGAGCCACATCCTCAGCTATCTTTAGGCATGATGTCCAGTGAAGAGGTTTTGCTCTTGATGATTTCGTACCTGGTAGTTCCAAAATAAATGATACAAAACAATCATTAGCAGTCTAGAACTAAAATAACACTGCAAGATTCTTTGTTAACAGGAAACATCTTGTGTATGATACCTAGCTACTTGGTACATGCTCAATGAATTGCCTGGACACAATCCATTGGAAATATTGGTATTGGATCTTCTTTTGAAGGGCGGCTTGGCCCAACGGTAAGACTTACTGGTAGCGTCCTGGATGATGCGAGTTTTAAGTCACGGAAACAGCCTCTCCAGAAATGAGGGTAAGGCTGCATACATCTTGCCCTCCCTAGACCCCGCTAAACGGGAGTCTCGTGCACTAGGCCGCCTTTTTTTTTATCTTCTTTTATTCTGTCTTGATTTTGATCATTTTCCTCACTTCACTATCCAAGTAAATTACTCAAATAGTCCCTCAATGTAGTCATAGAATAAGTTCTAACTGAATTATTTCGTCAGACTTGTGTCTCATTTTCATTAAAAAAAATCCTTTTATAAAATCATAGCCATTTAATTATTTTTGTCCTTGACTTACGTCCTTGACTTACATCATTTAACAAAGTAAATATATGATATTATTTGTAAAATATCTCAAATAAGAAAATCATAAAACTTTTAAGCTAAATGGTGTGCTATGAACATGATACTGACCATACATGGAATTTCAGAAAACGGGATGTAGTGCCCCTTATGCCCTTATTCCATGTCTCGTGAGCCGTGTACTCCAAAAATGATAATTGCATAAGAAAGAGACTTTCTTGCAAGAGAAGGCAAAACCAAATGCCATCTCTATTACCTTGCCAGATCACTTCCTACCGAGATCATTTGTCTAGCATGCAGACAAAGCCCCATGATGATGACAAGAGCTTGTCATCGATGGGTGGCTGCTACCCACCCCCGCCTCACCCGCAGACCACTAGAATAGATCATTATCTCATAGGCAATGAGCAGTGATGAATTTTCCTCCACAATAGGCACCTTCAACTAAGACTCCGGATTTAACCTTTAGGAGTCCATGATCCAAAATGTCATGCAAATCTATGTGCTCCAGAACAATAAGAGACATGAAATGGTCCAATGGAGGTTTTAGTCACTGGGACCCAATTAAACAGTTAATTGGATCACTCATAAGGTGCAAGAAGAACATCAAATCAGGGGCATTCTCCTTCCACTGTCCATTTGCAAGTCAATGATAGAGATGGTAGAAGGTGGTCATACAAGCCAATTTTTTCTCTAGGCCACAGCTAGAACAGGGCAGGGCCCACTGGATGCCCCATTTCGGCAGGAGCAACAACAGTATATAAAACCTCTTGCTGCAAATGTCACTCACAGCCGCTCCACCCCATTAATATAAATGAACAAACCATGGACCCACAACCTCTATAATTCAGATCCATTTGTCGAAAGATCATGAAATAGACGACTTCCACAGAAAAAGACTGAAGAATGGACCCCATCCATCCCTCTCTCCATAGTAACCCCACCGTGACCGCCTTTCACTTTCCCATCACCACCACAAGCCGGCGCATGTCACGGTCTACAGTGACAATGCCAATTGACAATGCAATGCTGCGCAACTTTTAGAAGTCGCACTACACACTACACACTACACACTACGCACTACACGACCCCAGTTCAGGCAACCTATCTCAAACAAATTTATGATACAGATAAGAGAACACCACCAACATGGTAGCTCTCTGCCATAGATGAGTAGGCCCAAAAACAGGCTGGGTCATCATCATATCAAAGTTCCAACATCGAATGCCCTCCTTGGCAATAAACTTATTTCCTAAGAAAACATAGCTTATTTCATAATTAACAGAAGAACTCGTATAAATCAAACCCAGATTGATGATGTTGGTCTTTCAGACAACAAATTACTAATCAAATTCCTTAAACCACAACCCACATTTTGCATTTTGCAAATATACCATGGAATGATCTCCTACTATATAGATTTTGGGGGGCAAGTAATTTCCACTGCATCTGTATTACCCACCCACCTTCTTGCAATTGCAAATTGCAATTGCACTATTCTAAGACACCATCTGTTCATATCAATTGTAGAACTAAAAATTATATTCAAAATCTAACAAACATAGACTCTAATCCTAATCAATTACAATGAGAAGACAAGAAATTGAATGGAAGGAAGATGAGTGGAATAGTACCGTGTATGAGGGAGAAGACGCTGCCATTGGGCTGGTAATCATAGATAAGCAACCTCTCTTCCTTGCCCTGGAAAAAGGCCCTCAATGGCACCAAATTGGGGTGCCTCAGATTCCCCACGGCTTCCATGTGCCGCTCGAATGCGTCTCTGCTCACGGTGGCGATCTTGCTCGCATCCAACCGCTTCACGCTCACGATCAGCTGGCTATCCAGCACCGCCTTATACGTCGTCCCCACCGTCCCCCTCCCTAGCATCTCCGCCGATGCCCTCATCAGCTGCTCCAGCGTGTACACCTGCGCCTCCCCGGCGCAGAAAGCCAAGCTCCCGCTCTTCCCAACCTGCTGCAGCGCCTGCGCCTCCTTCTTCTTCCCCTCCGACGCCACCGACGCCGCCGCCACGGACTCATCGTCCCCCGCCACCGCAGACGACGCCGTCACCATCTGCCCCACCGCCCTCCGCTTCATCAGCCTCTTCATTCCCACGAAAACGCCCACCAGAAACACAACCGACATGAGGCTTCCGGCGCAGATTCCCGCCATGGCAGCAGCCGGCCTCTTCTGCTTCTTCCGCGAGGGCGGAGGGAGAAGCAGCCCCTGCAGCTGCCCCTCCTGCGCCCCGTTTGCCACCGGCGGAGCCGGCTCAATCGAAGAGCTGAAGAAAGGCGAATTCGACCGGCACGGCCGGTCAACCACCTCGCCGCAGAGCCCCGGGTTGCCGGAAAACGCCGAGAGGGGGAAGGTGGAGAGCAAGACAGTGGCCGGAACGGCGCCGGAGAGGTAGTTCTCGGAGACGTTGAAGATTCTGAGAGAGGACTGGTTGAACGGAGGGACGGAGCCGTTGAAGCCGTTGGACTCGAGGCGGAGGCAGTAGAGGCGGTCGAGGGCGGAGAGTCCGGCGGGGATGGGGCCGGCGAGGTGGTTGTATGAGAGATCCAGCGTCCGGACGCGGTGGAGGGAGAGGAGGGAGGAGGGGAAGTAGCCGGAGAAGGAGTTGCGGTCGAGGAAGAGGGATTTGAGGTTGACGAGGCCGGAGAGGTCGGGAATGGGTCCGGAGAGCGAGTTGTTTTTGAGGCTGAGGAGTCGGAGCTGGTCTAAGCGAGTGAGGGTGTTTGGGGCGAAGGTGCCTCCGAGGGGGAGGCCCTCGAGGACGATATGGACCACTTTTCCTCGGGAGCATTGCACGCCTTGCCATTGGCAGTGGTTGAGGGCTTTCTCTGATGAGAACTGGAGGCCGTTGCCAGCATCAGCTGAGGCCTTGAAAGCCAGAAGCGCGACAGCATCAGAAGCAAGTGATGGCTTGGAAGGAGGAGGAGTTGAAAGGGATGCGAATGACAGAGAAAATGGGAAGAGGAGAGAGAGCAGTAAAGGCAATAATATAACAAACGCCTTGGTCTTGTACATTGTTTTGTTGTTTTGGGGAGAAGAAGAAGGCAAGAAAATCACTCACTCACTCACTCACTCACTTGAAAGTGGTCATGGAAGGAAGTGGGGGAGAAGGAGAGGCCTGACGGGAGACAAGGCCGTGCAAATGGCAGAGCAGCAGAAGGTCTACAGCCGCAGAGTCACGTGAAGAGGGTAAAATGTGATTTGTATTTGTATTCTTTCGCAGAGTGGTGGGTGGCACCGAGCAGTGTGGAGGGGATCTAGGGGGTCTGATGTCGTCATGATTTTCAACTTGTTTTAAAATGCGTTAGGAATCTGGCTCGTGTTCTTATTTTCAAATTTCGCTTTCGGTCTTCTCTACATGTGAGATGAGACACTTTTCTGACCGGAAATGTTGCACTTGTGATGCATGGCACGGCGTGGTTCATTGAAACGAGACCGCAGGTTGGACTCAGGTCAGGGTTGTGTTGTTTGATGGCTCATCCTGTTCGAATTTGAAAATGGAGAATCTTGGCCAGGGGACTTGCGCATGGATAGCATTTATTTGCTCCAGACGCTCTTCCCGCATTACCATGCCAACTGAGAAATAAGGTTTCCTTGTTTTTTAATTGAGCCATTCCATTCTCAGGTTTTATGCAAAATGAACTTTCTGATTGAGTGAAGTTGAGGATAAGCATTTAAGTAGGCGCTTCTTTTTACGGTTTTGTTTGCGCTTCATCTGGAATGTATGCCAAGTTTCATCGGGCCTATAGATGGGAGTCTGATGGTAACCCTTTTTGAGCTTCCGGGAAAAGAAAAAAGGTTACTTGGTTCGGAAGATCTTGACCCTATGGCTTTTTGCACGTAGAACATGGGTAATTGGTGCATTTCTCGGACAGCACATATGCTTGCAAGATGTTGGTATTTATTTATTTATTTTATTGAAATGCTTACGATTCCGTTGGTGGAGAGACTGAGGCATTGTAGGCATATGGTGGAACCTGGATCACCAAACATGGCCCCATTTTTTCGAATATGCATCTGGCTGAGCATATCACACATATCTAAGAACATCTCCAAGGTAGATGTTAAATACTAAATTCTTTTTTGGTTGATTTAAATGGCATTTTGAGGGTTAGAGATTTGGCATACTTGAAAAGTGAAAACTCCAATTAATATGTTAAATTATTATTTTATTATAAAATTACATTCTTGTGGGATCCACATCATAAAAAACTTTACAAAATTTTTACATGATTGTAGAGCCCATGTAATAAATAATTCAAAAGTAAAATTGACATGAGATTTTATGATATATTAAATTTGACATCTCAAATTCATATGCCAAATCCCACGTTACATTTTGACATTTTTTTTTTTGAAGAGACTCACATATCTTTTTTTCTCAAGTGGAAATGGCATATCACAATTAACATATGAGTTAGAGACGGTCTTACACATCTGAGTGTCCAGACTACCAATAACTTGTTTCCCACACTTTGAGTGAGTACAACATGTCTAGCAGCCCATGGCCAAGCATTTGAATAATAGGAATCGGACCAGTGACTGGATGGGTAAATTTTTTTCTTTTTTTATCATTGGCTGAGACTAAAGATAGAGCCCACACACATATAAAGGCAGCCCCCCACTCGACTAAAGAACTGATATCGTAAAGCCACTTACAGCTTTATAGTATAACAGAAATAAAAGTCATTGAGCTCTATCAGTGGTCATTTTCAAAACTGATATCATCCGTGGTAAGATAATAATAATAATAATAAAATAAATGCTGTGGGAATTGGTAAATGTTGGTGTTTTTACTTATATTATGCACCACACCTTTTGGGTGAAATCCAAAATTCCTCTCTTTCCAGAAAATCTATTCTAGACCCTATTTTCTTAAATTAACGTTAAATATCTATATATAAAAAAAATCCAGTAGATACTCAGGGCTAACACACGACATCAAGTCTGGAGGCCCTACCCTCGCCAACATATTAATGATTTATCCATATCTACTTGTATGGAGAGAAAAATAATGTTAGATCTAATAAGGTTGCAATAAAACATCAAACCTAAGGATTTAGATTTATGCATTAAACAACATATGATCTCAAAAAAATAAATGCATACTTTGCGTCATGATCTTGATGATGAGAAATCATCAAGATTTTAATATTCACCACTCGTGATATTATAACCAATCTAAATTAGACTCCTCCATGTCATTTATAAATGCTATTAAATTCAATTGATACTTATAGTTTTAAGTAATGTGGTAGTCACCAAAGTGGCCCTATTATGAAAGACTTATAGGTATTACTTGAAAGTTAAGATCCCTAACACTATTTATTATGTAAAGATAATAGCATTAAACTTACAATCTTAAATTAGGAGAGTGAGAATTGGCCCAAAATATTAGGCATGTGGTTATGAGGATCACACGTGTCCAACAAATTACGCTCAAACATAACATCACATAATCGAAATCATTCATTTTATAATATAATCCAACAGGACCTTATCTGAAGACACAAATGCCCTTCCTTTTCAATCATGATCATCTTGCCCTTCGTGGACTATTTCCCTTGAAGTTATTTTAATTTACTGCAGGAAGGAATGGGGAAGTTCTGCAGTGAAATTATGGGGGGTTAGGGAAATTCTGCAGTGAAATTATGCAAAAAGACAGGAGGTTTCTCGTATTTATCCTTAATTAAATCTAAGGGGTTATATTAAAAAAATCAATACTTGAAACTGACAGCTCACCTCCATTCGAACTTGAGATCCGGCGGCATGGCAGAGGTGGCTGACATGAACTTTACTCATCTGCCTCCAATCAAATGGGAGGACAGTATTAAATTCGGGTGGACTTGGGCCACTTGTGAAATTTGAAATGCGCTTTTACCATTTACCTGTTCCGATCTATTAATTAAGCTAATCACGTTGATAATCTAGGAGATTGTTATGTTAGTAACTCAGGAAACTTACTAGGTCAGATGAAGTTGATCCCTTAAACTTAATCTGGGCTCTATGAATATATGATTTTTTAAACAAAACATTATTATCGTCATTTTTAAAATGGGCCTTGTCCCATAGGAAGTCGATCTTGTTGCCGAGGCTTGATTGTATGAGGTGTTTTTGTTTTTGTTTTTGTTTTTTTTAAGATTAAAGTATTAAAGTTTACACTTAAAAAGTTATCAAATCATAAAAATATTTTGAGTGATTTAGACTTTTAAGTTGATTCTCTTCGTTATCATATAAAGTGATGACCTTCTCCCAATTTGCTTATTAGAAGTGATCCAACTAATTCGCATTACAAATATTTGTACCTTTACATAAGTGCCAACCTGATATTACAACTTTAAATTTTCATTAAATTTAACAAAATTTTGAATGCTAGCTTTTTTAAGACAAATATGTAATGAGAAAGATGAATACCATCTTCCATCTCTCAACACTTGCATGGAATATACTACTTTGTTGGCGAGTCCCTTGATTCTCCAGAGGTAACAAATATACAAGCAACTCTTAGTGAGTGCCCTGCAGCGAGGCACTGGGCCTTGCTAACTCATCTAATAAGGTTATTACTTTTAATAGGTACTGGAAAATCATAAGTATATGTATTTGGTAAATTTACTTCACTGTAAAATTGAAGTGAAGTATAGGTAGTGGGCCGAAACTTGTCGCTAGCTGGAAAGAGAGGTGGGGAAGGGGAGGAGAAATGAGAAGAAGAGGAAGAGAGGGGGGCTGGGCATATTTTGAAATTTTTTTTATTTTTTACTTTTAATGGTGTGTGCAATGAGAAATTTTTTGTATTTATCCAGTATTTCCTTTCAAAAAATTCTTCTAACTTTTTACAAAAAAAAAAAAAAATAAAAAGCTAATTTTTTTTCGAAAAAATATCTACTTTTAACTTCAAAAGTAAAAAAAATTCATTCTCAAGCCACTATAAATGAGAACTCATATTATGATTTGACTCTATTATATTTTATTCCCTATTATTAATTTTTAATTTTTCTTACAACGAACCTTTTTAGACAGTTTAATTTGTTACCACGTCGAGACCCAATTCACTGGTTGCGCTGCCACGAGACTTCATGGCTGTAGCACCACCCTTCACTTATTATGGGACTCACCTCTCTCTCTCTCTCTCTCTCTCTCTCTCCATAGAATATAGAATTTGACCATACGATTCGAGAGTGGCTCACATATTACATATTGGCCCTCTCTCTCTAGAATTTAGTATCTTCCCATATGATTCAGAAAGTGGCTCACTTAGGGCCTAGGCTTGAACATGAAGGGCTTAAGGTCTGGGACAAGCCTTCCCATTTTTGAACTGGGACAAGTCTTCCAATTTTTGAAGACTGGAGGGGCAGCTCCACCGCTAGGAGGTTAACATCTATGCATAGGCCCAGGATCCGGCCTGTCCATTAGCACAACAGCCCATTTACAAAACTTAGTAATTAACATACACATTTAGGGGACTAGAGGGTTGGCCTGGTGGATAGGCAACCCTCACCCATAGCTGCCGACGCCCTGTCCTTTCCCACTCCTAACCACCATAAAAAAAAAAAACATTTAGAGCCTACCATCCCACTTAGACCAGTATGTCATTTGAGGACAACCGAATAGTACATTTATCAATAATATAGTTATTTAGACCTACTCAAATGCACAAACACATGTGGACCCATGTTCCCAGGTTTAAATCAGCCCATGTTACTGAAAAGGCCCATTTTAGAAATTTGGGTTTAGATTGTCAGGTTGATACGTGTTCTCCAGCCCGCTTAAGTGACCGGGAAAGGTCAGGTTCTTGTCCCATAAGCCAGTCCCAATCCATACAACTTAAAGATGACAGGAAGACGCTTTTATAAAGTTAAAATTTTAGAACTGACTTCCAGGTAGCTATGAAAGTTAATTGAACAGTGGCATTCAATATATTGGGGGTTTTTCTAGTTGGGGACGTTTGTTTGCTGTCAATTGCAAATATGTAAATGTTTCTCATGTCTAATCTTTAGGCATTATCACATTCGACGTGTGCAAATGAAGTGTAAATAAGGTCGTTTATACACTAAAATTTTTATAACCATAGAGGTGTGAAATTGATTCACATTCCCCCTGTAAAAAGGCTCTATTATAATGTTTTCACAGTGATTCCATTCTTGTGGTGCCATCAATTATCTTTATTTTTTTTTTCAATTTTGTAAGCCTGATATTTGTAATCTAAACTGCTCCTTTTATCTATTGAACTAGTAAAATTTCAGACCTTGAAGCTGATTGTCTCAAATCTTTATAGCTTTGAGTCACTTGTAAAAAAGTTTCAACTTATAAATTTAATTTTCTGCACTTCGATAGGCTTTCATTCATGATCTAAACCATTCAATTGTACTAGTGGTATGTTCATGGATATTTAGTTTCATATATTAAATCTTCATGGTTTATGAGAAATTGTAAAAAAATTTCAAAAAATCCAAATGTATCTAAATCCATTAAATATACTCATTTGAAAAATGACACTTTTGACAAACATGACAATGTATTTCACAAGTATAACATTTACACATGTCGTATTTTTTTTAACTGATTCACATTTTCCTATCATATGTGTAAAAGCGAAAGGACACGTAGGGCGGACCCAAGGCACCTTTGATTAGCATTTCCTTTAGAGTCACTATCCTCCCTGATCTAGAGTTCACCGTTGTCTGATCTGACCTTTGCTGACTATATATTGAATTAAATTTCAAAGAAGGTATATATAAAAGCCCTTTAAACCCTTATGATATTAGATCAAGGGTCAGGATAACCTGCACGGTTTGACCATCTCGGCATGATGAAAATATCTAAGAGCTTAATCATCCATGACCAGATCGGCATCAACCATGCAAACTAGCTCTAAACCATTCGCTTGTATTGAGCTATTGGTGTCTTAAGAGGCTGTATCAAAACCCTTCGTCAGATGATGAGCGATCGACCTGAGCCCAGAGTTTGCTGAGTGCAACTTTTTTTCTTTTACCTTATTCAGAATTGTGCCCCATTTCACATTTTGGGTCATATAGATTATTATCATGTCGAGATCCAATCTGCTCCGGACCAAGTTAGATATGAATCTTAGAAGCATTAAAGGATAGACATCTCTCCGAGTTAGCATGATGTAACTTATTATCATGTCGAGATCCAATCTGCTCCGGACCAAGTTAGATATGAATCTTAGAAGAATTAAAGGATAGACATCTCTCCGAGTTGGCATGATGTAACTAACACAGGACCTAGCAAGTCTTTAGATAACTGAGTCCGATAAGGATCCAGATCCAAATCCAGTTAGATCCCATATGCTGATTTACTGATTATTGACAACATAGTTGATGTAGCCTTAATGTATTTTTTGTAGACTGCATATATTATAGCTGTATAAAATTATTGTTTATGCAGTATAAAATTGTTTTTTAGACATTCTCAAAGGAACCCACTAGAATCGACGGGCGTGAGGCCCAGTATCTATGATTTTTTTCAGCCTATTGGACTCAAACCAAGGCCTAATGCACCTAGACAAACCTAGATTGGGCTGGATCCACTGCCATTAATAGACCAATTTTTGAAGGCCCAAGTGGTCTAACATATCAGCAAAACGCTGCCCCTCAAGTCTCACTTGTCATCACCCCACATCAGCATTACTGCATTAGATATACTCCTACTTAAGTTCATTCCTCAGAGTGTGAACATATAATTGGTTTGTTCTTTGGAGTGGCGGGGACATGGGACCTCACATAATTGGTAGGAATACTACTGTCCTCCCCACTCTCCTCCCATATCATTGTTTTCTGTGGACGTTGATATTCACTTTGAAACCAGTATTCCACATAATGTGGTGGTAGTAGTTGAGGATGAATAATCAAAAGAAACAGGGGACACTCAAAAATGAGGTTCTTAATCGCCTGCTTTTCACTTTCAAAAGACGTTCTTCCCTTTAGTGGAAACCCTATGGTTTAAATATACAATTTAACTCAAGGGTCCACCCAGATACATGCCTATGGGTGAGAAGGAAAATAAAAAATCTCACCATAAATAAAAGTTAGCAAAAAAACCAACCCTATGACATGATTGTTATCTTTAACTTTTCATAGCCTCAAATTTTCGCATCTTTCTAGCTATATTCCAAAAGTTTCGATCTAACGGTGGGTAAAGTTTTAGCAAACTGTCCTACCAATGAATTCTCAAGAAGACAACATTTTCATGGGAATCAGCCTATCTATATTCTGAGACTTAAAAAATGAAGGACTATACACCAAAGCTAACTTCTGTTGTGTGCATTTAATGATCTCCAACGTTAAAGAGAAAAAGAGTTTTTTTTATTTTAGTTTTACTCAAATATAAAATTCTTCAAAGAGCTCTTAACTGCTGAAATTTCTGCTGAAATTTTCATATCTTTTATATTCAAATTTCAGATGATATTTGAACAAAAAATTATTTTAAATAGAAAGGAGACAAAATGGACTGCTGTGATTGTTTTTATTGTTTTTTCAGGCCTTATGGAACGGTTTCACCTACTAGCAGATATAGGGTATGATACTGCATTTTGGACCACGCATCCTTTGCGATATGACTCCTTTTCGGTATGACTTCGAGCAGTTGAGTAGATGTAGTCTGAAAGGGAGCTCTAATTGCCACACCACTATAGTTTATTTATTAGAAATGAAAATTTGCAATTTTATGTCATTTTCTGAACATTTCTACAGTTCTTTTTGTTAAAAAAACAACCAACAATCTGAAATGTTAGTAAAGAAACCAATAAATTGCGTTTTACAATATGTGAAATTATGTTACAAAAAACATACTTAAATCTTGCTTGAACTTCTGTCAAAGTTCCTAAAAATGGTTCATCATTCAAAATGACTTGCTTTTTTGGAATTTTATTGCACGAATAAGGTACTTTTTGCAGGGTATCTGAGTTTCAAAAGGGCCTCAACCATGTACAGTACACCACAATAGAGGAGCCACTTGAGAGTCAAATAAGGGGAAAGTAAAGGATGAGATGCTATAATGCACGGATATTTTAAAATGACCATCATATTGTATTGTACTCGATATTTCACTTTTTGCATGTAAAATCTATGTAAAGTATCCTTCTCATATCCATGTCATATCTTGACATTATAAATGAGATGTCTAGAGAATCTTTTGATAGAGGGTAAGTGAAGCGCAACCTCATCTAATTGACGTACCATTGAGTTTTCATGACTGATTTAGCACTTAGGTCACGTTGGCTTGCATGGAATTGAATTCCTAAGAATTCTAAGGAGTTTCTCTTCATCAAAGAGCAAAAATTGAAGAAAAAAAAGTTGAGGTCCCCAAAAATTCAAGCAATCTCTCCTTTGGTGAAAAATTATTATTCAACAATCACCCTACCAAATCCTAGGAATATCATGGTTCCATGTTGTTCACCTCTTTGATATTTCTTTTGAAGCTCATTTTACTATAAATTCCTAAGAATTCAATACGTTGCAAGCTTTAAAATATATATATATATATATATTAATAGTAGGTGCTCTATGCACAATCAGTATGGCTCAAGGATGACCTTCATTCAATTGTTTACACAATCTCCTAGTGGGTCTCTCATCTGCTAAATGAATAAAAAAAAATACAAAAGAAAAGAAGAAAAGAAAAAAAAAGAATAAGATAAAATCGAGATTCTATATATTTTGCTTTGCATTGATGATCAAATACAATAGTCACCCTGCATCCACTTAATATTGAGATAACAGCTGGATGGTGAATGGGAAGGCATCCACTTAATATTTTTACGCTCCATTTGCAGCTTTCCCACTCACCAATTTTTTGCCTTCCCATTCACCACTCAACAAATTTGAAGGCAAGTTATCATAATTAAGCATGTGCTGATTCATATAGTGCAATCCCATACATTCCTAAATTGTCCCCCACCTACTGTAAAATGTAGAAGATTAGTAAAACCTCTTTATCTACCTAATCCCTTATTTCATTCTCCTCTCCATTCCATATTATCTATTTATTTGGAGAATTGGAAACATGAGTGGGACATGAGGAAAGTCACAGTCGTAGGTGCTCTTCCCACTCTTCCACCAATCCAAAGGAGTTCAAGGCAAAGAAAAAATTGCCTCTGCACTACGGCACTTTCCTTCTCAGGCACATGTTAATGTGCATACATATATACAACAGCCATGCGTTTCAGGTGTTATCATTGTTAGTGGTCCATGAAGAGGTAAAAGCAAAAGCAAAAACAATAATTCAGAAGCAACAAAGTAGTCCTGATTCCTTGGTGTTCATGGTACCTTAATTAGTGTGGGATAAGAAAGGGGTCTAAATCTAGTTGAGTCCATGCCCGAATAAAATATATATTGATAAAGAACATATTGATATATTGCATTTGCAAAAGGGAATTGACAATGGCTTGTGCTAGGCATGCTGGCAATGTTACTTTGTGCATTCAGATCTCGTTACGAACCTCTCAAATATTTTACTGAATTGATATTGAGTTGGGCCCAGAGTGTGGTTTTAATCCACTTTTATAAACTCAGTATGACTTAGGTTCTGTCGGGCTTATGTTATTACCAAATTCTCAGGAATGTCCATTCTGCTGGATGGCCCAACCTGTCGGGCCCACATTGAAGCTTGCAATCATAGGGCGGCAAAGGGACTAAATTGTTTCGACAGGAGGTCTAATCTATATAAATATTTCCAGTGAAAAAACATCCATGAACAGTAGCATATGAACTCCTCTATGAGGCCCACCATGGGTCATGCCGATCAAAGGAAGTGGGGGATGGAAATATTTTAGCTCATCTATTTTGTCCTTTTAGCTCAATGACTTTAGAAGGCATCAATTCTTTCGATTTCAATCCAAGGACGGTTAAGAATTGAATGACTGTTCGGGCTTGTGACAATTCATTGGAGGTACTAGCAGATAAGAGAGAGACAGAGAGAAAAGAGAGTGAGTTTTGATTACTATAGAAGACCCACAACAGGAAAAACCTCTCTCTCTCTCTCTCTCTCTCTCTCTCTCTCTCTCTCTCCCTCCCTAATTGTGGAAGCCTCCAACTTTGGTTACTCAACAAAACCCGAATTTCGGATTATAAATCTCTCAACTGCTCTCCCTGGAGAGTCAGGAGTCAGGAGTCAGGACTCCCTAATTAACATAACCAAACCCACCTTGCATTTCAAGAAGAAATGTACAAAGCTTCTGCTCTCTCTACCAAGTTCCAAATCCTCACCTTATTTTTCCTCCTTTCCAATCCACCAGTAACCACCAGTTCACACACACCCCCGCATCTCACACCCAATGTCAACCCCCTCCATCCAAACAAATCCAACATCCTACCTCCTGAAGCCCCTCTTCCACTCCCCAACCTCAACCTCTCCGATTTCATTGACATAAAGATCTACCTAGCCTACCAAGTCATCCAACAGTTCAAATCCAACATCACCTCCGACCCACTTGGCATCACCCTGACGTGGGTCGGACCCGACGTATGCACTACCTACAAAGGCTTCTACTGCGCCAACCCCCCATACAACACCTCTGCAACTGCCCTGGCTGCCATCGACTTCAACGGCTATGAACTCAGTGCCCCCTCCATCAACGACTTCCTCGCGCAGCTCCCCGACCTCGCCTTCTTCCATGCCAACTCCAACAAGTTCAGGGGCACCATCTCCGCCTCTGCCGTCTCCAATCTCTCCTTATTGTATGAGCTCGACGTCAGCAACAACCTCATGACCGGGCCTTTTCCGACCGCTGTACTTTCCATCTCCAAGCTTAGTTTTCTTGACCTCAGGTTGATAACTTCTCAAGAAATGAATGCATTCCATAAAATCACAATAGATTTATAAATGGCTTATTTGTTTGCATTAGAATACATATGAATTGAATTGACTATATATAGTGGTTAAATATAAAGATTAAGAGTGATTTTAAAAAATGAACGTCAAATAAGAGACGTTATTTTAGAGAAATAAATGAAAAGATGTTGTTTGATGCTCATTCACCGAGCTATTCATTCAACTCCTATGTGTTCTAAAGCAAATAGAAAAGCTGCCTATGATAAATTATCACAATTGATTGAAAGAGTCACACACAAATGCCAAATTACTCAAACTAATCCATATTAACTATCAATCTCTAATCCTAACCATACACTACAATCTCTTAACATTCTCAACAGGTTCAATTCCTTCTCGGGGTCCATCCCGCCCCAGCTCTTCTCTTTGAAGCTGGAGGAGCTCTTCATCAACGACAACAACTTCACGCAGCCACTCCCAGGGGATCTCTGGCAATCTCCGGTAAACTACATCACGCTAGCGAACAACCGGTTCATCGGTGGGATCCCTTGCGGCGTTGGGAGTGCAGCGGAAACGCTGGTTGAGGTGTTGCTGCTGAACAACGAGCTAACGGGGTGTCTCCCTTATGAGCTGGGGCTGCTGGGCAACGCGACGGTGTTCGACGCAGGGTACAACCGGCTGACGGGGCCGATGCCAGAGTCGATGGGGTGCATGGGGAGGGTGGAGCAGCTGAATTTGGCGGGGAATCACTTGTATGGGCAGGTGCCGGAGTCTGTGTGCAGCATTGGGAGCCTGTTGAACCTTTCTCTGTCGGATAACTACTTCACGTCGCTGGGGGCCACCTGCATGAAGCTGATCAAGAAGGGGGTGCTGGACGATAGGAAGAACTGCATTCTTGGCCGTCCGAAGCAGAGGTCGCCGGCCGAGTGCATTGACTTCTTTCTCAAGAACAAGTACCATTGCCCTGTCAGCTATTATTATTATTATTACAGCCCTTGTCACCATTCTCATCACTCAAGGTCACATGGACGCACTCGGCCTTCTCATTCAAGGTCACATGCACGCACTCGGCCTTCTCCTCCTATATCATACTCGGCTCTCAACAGGCACAGATTGTGATTTTCTTCCCTCTTCTATGTTACGATCTTTGACTAGGATTTTTTTTTTTTTTTTTTTCATTGCCTCACTGGTAAAGTCAAAGAATAAACTGAAATCCCTTCATCCGAAAGAAATACAGAAATAATATTAGAAGCAAGCAGCTATCCATCTCATATGATCGTGTGATAAAATTCTATGCTTTCAAGGACGTTGTGATGATCTCCTGCAGGCCATACTTGGCATGATGGTGGGTGCCAATGGATGATGCATCACTCGTTGAATGGACAGGTAGGGATCATACAACTAAAAGGAAAATTGGTAATTTTTCATTCTCAGTAGGGGAAGGGTCCACCGTGATTTATTCTAAATATTCTGCACCTGCAGGGTTGATACTGGTCGAGGGGCCTACAATGGTGCTGTCCTTTTTGACCTGTGCGTTTGTGTTTGCCACTCTGCGGAACTTATAGTTGCAATCTTGTTGTCCCAACTCCCAAATCCCAATCACTAATGGAGTAATGGTGCTAGGCAAATGCGGAAAATGGGTCCAAAACTTCCAAGTTTCGTTTTTTTTTTCTAAGACAAATTTTCACTCAAACGATTAGGCAAATTGATTCTTTAAAGTCTATCATCTGCATTATTAGGTCACAGGTTCAACTAAGATGAAGAAAAAACCGAAAAATACCTAGCTATAATAATAATAATAATAATAATGCATACATACTCAGCTCAATGTTTTAACACTCACACTCCAAAGTCATCAAATTCCTACATGTACTCGGGAAAAAATCCTCCAGACTCACTCGACTCAGTGACAAATACAGTTGAGTTGCATCCCCCTGGCCAAGTCCAATAAAATTCTAGAACTATGTATCAACGACCAGCATCCACCATGAACTGTAATATTATAAACAGCTCCAATGCATTCTCTAGTGGACATCTTTGATAGAGGATTAGCGGCAACATCATCTCTAATACCAAAGAATGAAAAACAGAAAAGGCACAAAAAGGAAAGCCTAACCAATCTGTTTCTGTAATATCATAACAAAAGATCTGAATTGGTCTAACAAATGAGCATGCATACTGTCTATCTTAACAGTAGTGTACAGATTCCAACAACAATACATGGGAAGGAAGTGACACCCATTCTACTTTCAAAAGGTAGGTTCTTCCATCTCATTCAAGAATAGCATTTGGCGTCTTTGTGAGCATACATAAACCATAAAACGAGAATGGCTTCCATCAAAACACCAGAACAGTTGAACCCGCACCATATCAATAAAATAATCTATTTTTGGAAGGACAAAACAACAGTAATCTGGCTTGGTCTATGACCTTTTACACTGTCCACGTTATAATAGTGTACACATCCAATAACAATCAAATATTAGTACATTGGAAGGACACCCATTCTACTACGAAGGTGGGTTCCATTCCATCTCATTGAAGAATAATGTTTGCATTGATTTGCTGTGTATGCAAACACAACTAAACCATATACCAAAAATGGCTTCCATCAACACTCCAGAACTGGTATACTGGGTGCAGATGAGTAATCAAATTTCTGGGGAAAATCAAAGTTCCAGCTATAGGACCATAAAATCAGCATCTGGTTTAGTGGCAGAAATCCCACCACTTCAATCCTTCCCTTAAAAAAATAAAAATAAAATAAAATAGAATTAAAAAATTACACATTGCATGTAGCAGCTCCATTTGCTGTAACCCTGCCCTGAGTCACATAGAGAGGGATCCTCGATCCTTGCTGCTTGAGACGATCCACTAAATCATTAAGCCATTCAAAGGTAAGCTTGGACTGGGCATTGAGCTCCTCCCTCAAGTGTGGATGGATCCTGAACCATTCTCCCAACATTTTGTGCACATGAGAACGGATCATTCTCCATGGTACCGGGTGTGTCTCACACAACTTCAGATACTCTAGCACCAGCTCTGCCTGGTCTAGCCCACCATCTTCAATTCTTCCATCATCTCCCTCAATCCATTCAGCTGTCCGGTACCCGGCAAAGAGAGCTGGATTCTCCAGAAGAGACTCAGCTGAAAGCACCCCATCAACACCTGTCTCTTCCAAACAACTACGGACATCATCAATGTGGCGGATATTTCCATTGGCTAGAACAGGAATCCTGACAGCACTCCTCACAGCCTTAATGGCACTCCAATCGGCTCGGAACTTCTTCCCATCTTTCTCATCTCTTGTACGGCCATGGACAGCTAAGAGAGAGCAACCAGCATCCTCAAGCATCCTAGCATATGCAATTGTGTCCTGCAGGCTTGGGAATATTCGGATTTTGCATGAGACAGGGACATGAAGGTTCTGAGCCAGCTTTTGTACAAGGGACTTTACAAGTGGTAAGTTGTCCATCAGGAAAGCTCCATAGTTCCCTCGCCTCGCAATACGCTGCGGGCACCTATACATTAGTGCAAAAAAATTAAAAAGGATCTAACATAAATCGAGCAGAGAAAAGCTGCATGAGAGAAATACAGGTCCTTGCAAAAACCTAACAAGGTTTCCCATGTGAAATAACATTCAAGTTAGTAATCAGAAGCATTGAGATTTAATCAAAGCAATGCAAGCAGCAGAGAAAAACCAATAACTGCTACTACACCAAAGCATATGGAAGTGTGCTTCTAACTTCTCTTAGACATAAAACAGTTAAATACCAAACAATACAATAGTGCCCCTTACTTATTTGGCGGGGCTTCTTTGTAATCTTTTTTCGTTCCTTTAATATTCCATCATTACCGATCAAAAAATAAATAAATAAATAAATAACCCAAACAATACAATAGGCATCTGTGAACAGTGAACAAAAATTGTCATAAAGACCACATTTTATCCACAGGTCCTAATCTGAATATGATCTTCATGACATATTTATTAAAGGAAGTTAGATATCTCTGTGATCAGTGGAGTTGGTCAAAACCTTTTTGTCAGCAAGGAACGAAACACCAAGTCGTCCAAAGTTGTAGCTCAGCTGGTTAGGAATATGGATCTCTGAGCGAGTGTGTGTCAGTTCCAACATTAAATGCAAGGGAAAAAAATTAAGGCACAAGGTTCACCAATTGGACACATCAAATCACCCAGCCATACAATTAGTGACTAATTGTCCACCAAATATCAGATGCCAAATGAATTGTCCAAAAGATGTGATATTATGATAAAGTTCCACGCTTGAATGCTGCCTGTCAGATAATTTAAAGTACCACACCACTTTGGTGAGCCAATGGAACGGAAACTAAAGGGGAACTTCAAATGGATATTGAGTTCAAGAACAACTAGGTGTTGATCTTACACCAATGCATCAGGATTTGTACCATATCCAAATGACCATGCCCGATAAATCAAGCCCATGATTCTGTGATATAGAAACAGAATCATCTGATGAACCTCTTTCATAGATGGGATGTGCTGCAGAAACCTTTTGAGATTGGGATCCTAATTGATGCAGTGGAAATAGAAGGTTGGGTAGCATTAAAATCAAATATAAAAAAAAGTCACAAAATGGATGAATAAGGTCTTCTAATCCAAAACATTCATGGCTGTACAAAATTGATTCACGTGGATAGAATCATGGATGTAAATCGAAGTTGCAGTAGTTGTCACACTTAGCGCTGAAACTGATGTCATGGTTGTGACAGTCACATCCCATCACGGCCTATATTGGTGCGAATTTTCAAATATATATATATGAAAAACTGAAAATGCATTGAAAAAATACCAAAATGTGAAATTGATGAGTCTAATGTACAGCAATGTTTCTTTTTACCATTAAGGCACATTGTAAAGGTATGTACCAGTCCTCTAAAATCATATAGGTCCAAAATACTTGTATTATTATTAAAATTCCAACACATCATTTCAATGATCTGAATCGTTGGACAATGCACCCCCTTTGAACAAACTGATAACCCGTGATAACATCAACTCAAGTTGAAATAAGTTTTGTGCTCCCTCTTGGTGGAGCCCACCTAGATCATACCAGTTATGGACTACAAGGAAATAGCATAGAAATGTCAAGCCATTGATTAGTGTTGGGCAAAAAATCAGATGGGTCCCATCAAATTATTGTAAGCTATGATATAAGATCCTCAAAGCTTATTGTAAGACATCATAGCATCCTAACTATTGACAAGCATAGAAGAAGAAATTTCATTATAGTAAATGGTTGTCCGATGTGCTTAAGAGCTGAGGAAATGGTGCATCTTCTTCTTCTTCTTCTTCATTGCAGCTTCACTTGTGAAGTTTGGTCAGCTATTCTTATTATGCTTGATATACAATGGGTGATGCCAAGATATATTAAAGACCTTTTCTTTCAGTAGAGGATGGATTGCAAATCTGTCCGTGGTAAAATTCGCTGGAAGCCGATGTTATATGCTGTTATTTGGAGGAAATGGTTGGAAAGGAACAAGAGAATGTTTCAGAACAAATGACAATCAGCGATGGAGATTGTTGAGTCTATTGTTTGGTCAGTGTCTCAATGGGTGCGTAAGAGAAAAGAATTTGAAGGTTTTGATTTATTTGATCTCAACAGGTCTTGGGCAGCCATTTTAATGGGAGGTTGGACTACTAAGCTTGTAAAGACTGTCTCATGGAAGTGTCCTCCAATGGGTGTCATAAACCTCAATTTTGATGGTAGTTTTATCAATTCTATAAATAGAGGAGGAATTGAAGGTGTCATTCAAGATTGGTCTAAGAAAATTGTCAAAAGTTTTTCAGGTCCAGTGGAATGATTGAATGCCAATGGAGCTGAAGTTTTTGCTCTTCTAGTTGGTTGTCATGAGTTAGGTCATATGAATCGTCTTAATGCCATCATTGAAGGTGACTCTTTCTCTGCATTGCAATGGGGGTCAAGAAAAACTTCTTTTCCATGGCATTTGGCGGACTGTGTTGAGGAGATTAAGGCTATCTCAGTTTTGTTGAAGGTCTCTGTTCATCATTTTCTTAGGCAGGCTAATTCTAAGGCAGATACCTTGGCAAGCTCTTCTCACTTCATTGTTGTTTGATGTTTAATCTGTTTTCTTCTTCTTAGTTATTCTTGTCCTGTTTTTGTTTCTCTTCCAGTAACATCACTTTACAGTTATAAAAAAAAAATTCCTCAAAGCATAAATATCTGTCTATCATCTTCATAGGGAACAATACCGGCACATGCTGGCCAATATGGTTACACATTCTGCATCAACAATTATTTAAAACCATAGATATACACGGTACATACCAGTTGACACTTAAACTGTGGATATACCAGGTACGTAGCAGCCAACACGTACTGCAAAAGCTGATATTTTAGACATGGGTATGGTGCAGATCTGATGCATCAAGTTCTATGAACTTTTATCACAGCAGTTGTAAGTCCAAAACTCCAAAGAAAAGAAACATGACACAGAATTGGGAAAAAATGCACCATACGATGATGGAAGTCAATATTTCCTCAGCAACACAACGCTCACCATATAATTTTTATATATTATCTAAAAGATCACTGTGACATTATAATAACACGCTGCACTTGCCAGATGATGATGATGATTGATTGATCGATGATGATAATGACACAGTGATAATATGAATATAAGAACAATAAGAAGAAGAATAGCCCATCCATTTAAAACCAGTTATAGGGAAAAAGCTTATAATCAGTCTCTTTTTCATCATAAACTCTCTGGTTGAACAAACATTAAGGACCTATGATTTTTGTGGCAGAGGATTAGGAAAAAAATTATGGCCACAATAAGAAGAAGGTTCTGCAAACACTGAAAAAAAAGATTAACTACGCTGCCAATTTCCATGATGGGGAAAAATGAAAAAATTAAGAAGACACCTATATAAAATAGAAATACAGAATGAATAAACCAAAAACAGAGAATTGGGCATTGCCACCGTTCATCATGTGAGTTCTATGGTGGTTTCTTTGTAGCCCATCTGAGGGCAAGAAAGCAGCAAATGAGCAATAGTCAATACTGCAGAATGGTCTGAAAAAGATATTTGCAAGTCTCTTGAATTAAATTCTAATAGTTTGCTTGCCTTCTAACTTTGATACACTTTCGATGTCATAGGTCCCAAAAGATAAGCCTCACAGAGATAGAAAGGACAAAAAAAGAAGTGGGACCACTTGTACAGCTATAGATTCCTAACAACATTAACCAATACCACCAAAGAGATGTTATAAGTATTTTATTACAAGGATTTGATGGATGAGTGTACAAAATGCAAAGCATTAAAAGCAATGTGACACTACCATCAAGAAAAGTGATTTTTTTCTCAAATGAAATAATGATATATATATTCGGTGCTTTCAGTAGTTTCTAACACCCTCGCATGGAACAGTTATTTTTCCCAAGCCCGAAAAATATAAAAAATTTTACAGGAAGATCGTAAAAAGAGCTCTCTCTCTCTCTCTCTCTTCTCTGGACCTTGGCGTTTGCTTACCCCCAAATGGACTGGACCACTGGATTGAGGGCTAAATTTCTTTTCTTTAATACAAAGTCATTAAACTTGTGGGCAATGGGTCAAACTTGCAGACCATGTTTTGGTTTGAAGGCCAAACCAAAACAGGGTCCAAAATGAAATTTGTAATGTATACTGGCCCAGAATCCAGATACCCAACTCAGGCCAACTTGACTCAATGGGGGGCAAGTCAACCCCCAACCCAGCCTTTTACACTGTTGGAATGGCCCACATACACAGCCCAGGCCAACTCGACTTGGTGGGGGACGAGTCAAAGCAGTCCAAAACAAAATTATCAACTATGTTGGAATGGCCCACATACACAGTATGGGTTGACTCAACTTGATGTTGGGCAAGTCAATCCCTGAGTTCGAGTTTTTAAACCTCATGGTAGCACCATAATATCATAATTCTTGAGAGTAATGATGCATTTCATTAGTTTCCTTCCGATATTTTCTTAAGTGTCGTAGCTCTTCTTTTCAGTACTTTATGAGAAAATGGAAACTTTTGAGGCTGTGCTAATTAGCAACAATCTCCATTGTTAATAGAATTAACAAAATTGTCTCTCTGTGAGACTGACAGATAATGAAGATCAACACGCTATATTCCATCAGGCAAATGATTGCATTTTGAAATTAACAAGCAGATGATTATTCTTGCACCTGTAAGTATGAGAGGAAAGGCAAAAAAAAGTTACCCCAGGTTAATGTCCACATAATCACAGTAAGGTTCAACCAGACGTGCAGCTTCGAGTAAAATAGTAGGATCATTAGCACAAAATTGGACGAACAGAGGACGATCCTCCTGCACGAGTAATCAATCTGTAGTAAATCCAATGTCCTTGATTTATTTAAAATGAAAAATTCTAGTGACTTGACTTTTGTTACATTTTAAAGTGAGACCAAATATAACAGCATCAACCACAGATCTTTTGTCTCCTCTTAAATGTACAAGAAACTGCAACCAGCAAAAAGCTTACAAGAAACTGCAACCAGCAAAAAGCTTTCTTCCTCTTCTCGGAAATATATGAGAACCCCCCCCCCCCCCCCTTTGATGCAGGCCAGATTTATGATTGGCCAACTATTGGACCTATGACCAATAAAGCATAGTAGAATTAGAATAGACTATATTAATAGTAGTTGCTTTAGTTGTTTTATTAATATTTGGCAAGTCTAGTCATATTTGATTTAGGACTTCTTATTTGTTTAGAATTAGTTATTTCATTTCTTAGATAATGTTTTAGTTATAAATAAGGATGTAATCTATTCAAGAGAGATAGACTTTCATATTGAATAAAGCTTTGGAATTAGTTCTCAGTTGAGAGAGTTTATTTGTCTTTGGTGAGGCACCTAGACAATTTATCCCTAAGCCTTTTGGCTTGGAGATTAGCCCGTTGGCTAATCTTCTTCCCCTGCGCTGTTTCAATTGGTATCAGAGACGAAGATCCAATCTCGGACCGCCGTCTGATCGCCGATTCGAGGTAACCGTTCGTTTGGTTCAGTCTTCGTTCATCATCTTCCTCTGTCGTCAGTACCCATCCCACCATCTCCCTCACCTTCCCACAATCCAACCCCACAGCACACCGAAAACCCAAATTCTCCAACCCTAACGATACCCCCCCCTTCCACTGACACCCATCTCCATCCTCCACAGAACCCATTACAGACCCTCGCACCACTGCCACTCCAGTCCTACATTTTCCCGAGCTACCACCCCACCACCGATCTCACCCCTGCGACCCCACACCCCACCGTCACCTCTCTGGAACCCTCACCGGCAACCAATCCAAACTCCATCCCCTTCCCGGCCCCCTCCCGATCCATCCCCGACCCGATCCAACCCTGCAACCCACCGAGAAACCTCTCCACCGCCCAGCCGAACCCACCCCTTCGATCACGGTCATCCATCCCCACTCCCATAATCCCCAAATCCCCAACTCTTTCAGCATTACTGAAAACCCTAGCCCTCTCCTTCATCTCCACCGCACACCATCACAGTCCACCGACCCTCTTCCACAACCCACTTCCAAACCATCCACCAACCCATCTCTTTACCGCAACCCCAAATCCGTCCCAACCCCTCGGCTGCTATCAACCATTCCCAAACCCAGAGAAAAAAAAACAAAACAGAGACGAGAAAGATAGAGAAGGAGAGACGTAACAGAAGAGAGAGAAAGAAAGAGAGATCAGCGTACCTGTCACCGGAGACGAAGGTAACCGCCGGCACAGCAACATCGCAGACGACGGCAGCCACCAGCGCAGCAACGTCGCAACACCACGACACCACCTCCGGTTGTCGCTGGCGCTGCGGCCACCGCCTACACCACCCAGAAGCGTTGTCTACCCTGCAGCGTTGCCGTCGAAGGAAGCCCTTGCAAATAAGCTCATCCATCCCTCCCTCTCTTTCCTTTCGTTTCTGAATCAGGGAGAAGAAGTTTCTTTTAATCTGTCTTCTCATTACTGTAGCAAGAGGAAAGATTTTTCAGCAGTTGGGCCGCAATAGTTTGGGCCAAAACTGTTGACCCGAATCTCACCCCAGTCCAAAACACTTTTGGTTCAGTCCAAGTCTAACCTGACCCAAATTCAGATCCACAGTACAAAAAAAAATTTATATATATGTGGGCCCGGCAAAAACAAATAATCCAGTCTTTTTGGATTGATTGATCTTAGCCATTGCTTCTCAAAAGATAATATTTTGGTCTGATCCACGCTCCATCTTCACTTGCGTCTTTTTGTCAACAAGATCAAGCCATCAGGTTAGTTAATTTTGAGCATTCAAAAGATTTTGAATTTCTTACAGTAAAGTCAATATGCAAATCTTTGGACCATCTGATGAAGTTCAAAGCATGTTATATGAGTATAAATATGGAGATTGGTATTTTGCAAATAAGGTCTACTTTGAGCAGTTCCTCAATCTCAGACAGGCAAATTCGACAGTTTATGAATATTTAAATCAATTTTCGAGACTGCACCAAGTTTGTGGCTTGGAACAGAATGAGCTGCATGATATAACTCGCTTTATCAGAGGTTTGAAGTCAGACATTCTTGAGAAAATGAAACCATGTCACAGTGTTCATGAAGCATACAAAGAAGCAATTCATATTGAGCACATGCTTCAATGGTCCCACCTGCAACAAGTCAAGCCTAAGCAAGAACATTCTCCACAACGAACGAAAGATCATCTGATGGGAACAAAATTTGAAGGTAAAGATACTCACACCTTTTTCATTCGCAGACTTCTCACCACCAATGAAAAGGAAGACAAAGAGTGGAAACAGACTATAGTATTCCGAACGCGAGTAAGGTGTGAAGATCGATTAACTAATCTAGTTATTGATCATGACAGTACTATCAATTTTGTGGCACAATATGTTATTGATAAACTCAATTGGCCTACGAAGACTCTTCCAATGCCTTACGAAGTTACATGGTCTAATGCTTCTGTCATTACTGTAACTCACAGATGTTTAGTATCTTTCAAGATTGGTGTATATGAAGATAAAATTTGGTGTGATGTAATTCCCATGAATATCACTCATATTCTTTTGGGACAACCATGGCTTCTTAATCGGAAAGTGCAATATGACAAAGAGAAGAATATCTATTCTTTCTATTGGAAAGGACAATATGTTGATCTTGTTCCATTACAACCAGCAACATCTTCATCTACCTCATCACTATCAATTGAAGAGTCACAAGATGAACACAGGGAAGAAACAAATTCCAACGAGGATGTTGAAAAGCCCATTCATGGAAAGGAAGATCTTATTGCAACTTCAAGTGCGAAGCAAAAGGTACATCAAGCTGACATTGAACATCTAAGAGAATTGATTGTTCTGCCTTTTTCAAAAAATCCAATTAGGACACCAACAGTGAAATTCCTTGTTCCAGTTATCTCACAAGTAGTTCAAGTTATAAAAGTTCCCCACATTGACTTCATCTTCATAGATCACATATGGATATCTGACTGTCAACACTTGCAACATCTACTGGTTTGTTCACACATCCAAGCTCCATGCAAAGACCCACAGTCGAAAACATTCCGATCTACTATTATATGGAGGAAAAGACTGTAACAAGCTTTCAAGCCATGTCATGAAAATATGGATCTGAAGATAAAACAAAAGTTTGTTCGAATGACTTTCGACCCCGGTGGATATTTACAGAACTCGAGGACGAGTTCTCCTCCAAGCAGGGGAGAACTGATGCAGGCCAGATTCATGATTGGCCAGCTATTGGACCTATGACCAATAAAACATAGTAGAATTAGAATAGACTATATTAATAGTAGTTGCTTTAGTTGTTTTATTAATATTTGGCAAGTCTAGTCATATTTGATTTAGGACTTCTTATTTGTTTAGAATTAGTTATTTCATTTCTTAGATAATGTTTTAGTTATAAATAAGGATGTAATCTCTTCAAGAGAGATAGACTTTCATATTGAATAAAGCTTTGGAATTGGTTCTCAGTTGAGAGAGTTTATTTGTCTTTGGTGAGGCACCTGGACAATTTATCCCTAAGCCTTTTGGCTTGGAGATTAGCCCGTTGGCTAATCTTCTTCCCCTGCGCTGCTGTACCCCCCCGCCAACAACCACCACAAAAACCCCAAAAAATAAAAAAAAATAAAAAAAACCAACCCAAAGCCAAAGATTGTCAGCATTTGGAATCTCCTTACTCAGCACTTGGAATCTCCTTAATTTTTTAATCTCTATTATTACATTCTGACATTTCACAAACAAAAAAAGTACCCTTTCCATCACTGCCCTGTCCCCCTTTCCCTTACTTCTCACACAACTGCACCCTTATCCTCTCTTTTCCTCGAGCATCCAAGAGAGTCATCAACTCCTGTGATCATGAAAGACAACTGCCAGCCACTTGTTTGTGATGAAAGCAGGGGTGATTTCTAAATCAAAGAATGAAATAGAGTTGATCTGCAATGAGTTGAGCTTATATTGCATCTCATGTTATTACATTGCTAAAGACAGGAGAGGATGCTGAACCTCTAGGCATCTGACTGGTGTGGACTGAGATCTATATTGTACAATGAGAGCTTTGGTTGTTGCAAAAAAGAATTTTTGCTAGCTTGGGGTGGAGCTGATGGGGTTTGTCATTGATTGTGAAAAAGAGCCCTTGTTGAGTTACTGTCTTTGACTGGGGTGGGCTGAGACTTACGGTGTACAATGGGGTCTCCGATTGATAGTGAGAAGGTGTTTTTGTTGTATTGGTTTTGGATGTTTGGTTGATTGTAAAAAAGAGTTTTTGCCGAGCTAGGTTAGGGGCTATTGTGGTCGATGGTAGAAAAGAGTTTTTGTTGACCCAGATTAGGGGCTATTTTAGTTGATTAGTAGAAGAGTTTCATTCCGAGTTAGATTGGGCCTATTGCCTTCTTCTAAATTAAGATCCCACCGTACTGATAAATAAAAATTAGCTGTGAATGGTTAGCAACAACATTTACAACCAATTTCATGTTTTGCAGTCTATATACAACAAACACAAACAACATTTACAACCAACTTCATGTTTCATGTATTTCATATACTCCAAACACAGCAAACATCTCAGAAATCTGCTAGGCTGTTTCACATGAAATATGAGCTCTAATGTCCTTTTCAAGCACTTTAGAAATTTAATCCATCAAATGGGCCATCAGCATATGTTGTATGGCAAAACCTTTAGGGCCTGCTGCTTTCACGTAGTTCAGTTCCTAAGAATTTTATGACTTTGTATTCCAATTAGTAAAAAATGAAGAATCAAGGTGAATATCCAAAGATGACCATCAAAATTATGCCACCTTAATAGAAATTGAATCAAGGGGAGATGGGAAATGAATACCTAACCATGAAACTAGAATTCAAATCATAGGAAAGTCAAGATCCCATCTACCTCTCCAACTTATATCCTTATCCATCACCTCTTATCCTTCTCCCCTCACTTCTTTAGTAATCCTTCGGCTGGAGCTCATTTGAGCTTGAATTCCTATGTATTCTATGCAAACAGACCAGCCCTTACTTAATGCTTTGTTTACAGCTTACAGCCTTTTACAAGTTTATACAAGAAATGATTGGTAACTTTACCATTGTAGCATGTGTTCCCAGTACCATGCCATGTGAAGAACTATGCTGAGGTCATGAATGGATTTGTTTTCTTATCTCAAAGCTTTCTAATGGACCATTCATATAAAGCTTTGAGATTTAACATTCTATATAATGTTTATACCTTGAATTATACATCAATATTTATTTATTTAAATATATAGTCAAATCTTGATTGCAGCATCTTGTGAAATCATTAGCAACTGTCAAACAGTTCATATAGAATCTATTGAATTATTCATAGATTGACAAACAAGAGTCGTATGACAGCATTTAACTACATAAAATCATTTTTATCCATGTATCCAAAAGGAACCCTAACGCAAAAGACAGCAATGGGTTATAATCCTCAATTATGAAAATTTTCCCCAAAGCAATATCAGCCTCCCTAAATACCAGTCTCAGGGATTTATTACGATAACAGCCCTTAAAGCATGCAATAAGCAAGCCAAAATCATCATCATCATCATCAAAGCCTTATCCCATGCATGAAGGACTTGGGGGTCTGCAAATGGAGACAAGCTAATAAAGTGTTATGCAATGGTCATTCCACTTTAATAAAATGGCGGTTAGACACTTAGACTCACTTGTTGAATGGAGTTAATATTGGGCAATGGAAAAATGATAAGAAACTAAACTACATGACTACATATGCCTAAGATGCACAATGCTAATATGGATATGTGGACTTATAGAATGGAATTAGGAATGAGTTCAAAAGAGAAATACATGTAGCAAATCAGGATGTCATTTATAGGGAATGCATGTTTTGAGATGATTCATATGCCTCCTCAGGTGGAGTACCAAGTGCCACTCCCAAAGAGAATTAAACTAACAAGAATGCAGGCATTGTTTCTGACCAATATCACAAAATAACAACCAAAAGCTTGTCCTTCTCAGGGGAAAATGGAAGCGGTAGGCAATCTAGGGAACAGACACTTTCACCAACACCCACCAAAACAACTAATTAGTAATCAAACGCCAATCAGGCAATCAGCTAAGGGCTAAGGCTAAGCAATAGAGATCGTTTTGCCTCTGTTTCCTCACCTTGCAAGTGGTGAATTCCTGGCTCCGGTACTTCTCGTTCTCGGAGAAGATTCTGGAATGCAGCATGGGCGTGTAAGCGGCGTCGGCGCCGTACTTGCGGCAGAGCATACGGAAGGGCAGCTCGGAGTTGTCGACCATGGGGGCCACGATCAGCTTGGGCTCTCCGAGTTTCCTCCAGTGGCCCCACGCGCGCTCGAGACGCCACTCTCCGTTCAGGCAACGGCTGGGAGAGGAGCCCAGCGGAGGAGAGGATGGGATGGGCGGCGGAGATGACGGTTTGGGGGTGGAGCAGAGCTCTTCGTCTTCGTCGTTGGTAGGGTTTTGGGTGGCGGCACGGGCCATGGAGGATTTAGGGTTTGAGAGAAGGAGAAGGAAATAGGGTTTGGAAGAAGGGTTTTGGGGGTAGAATGGGAAAAAGAAATGGTATATTCCAAACCTCATATGCAGTTGCAGGCACCCATCGCTTCCCGCTCTACTTCTTTCCGTCTCTGCCCTTGCAGGGGTTTTTCTTTCTGTTCCCGAAATGATCCGCTACGAAAAACAGGCCCCGAAAACTTCCGCTACCGGGGAGTACTCGGATTCAACCATGGTTACATTTGAGGACTCGGCGCGGGTCATTAACGAGTTTGACTAGACTCAGTTAAACCAATCAAAACTTGGTGAACTCAATAATTTGGGAAATTTTTTGAAATTTTATTTTCTATACTTTCATTTTTTTTTTTGTATGTATTCAGAAAGGAATTTAACTAATTTGACTTGTTTATGCAAAAAAAAAAAAAAAGAGAGACCCTTATGTGAATCTTCATATTGAAAAAAGATATTTTATAAAGAAAAAAAACCTTTAAGCAAAAAAAAAAAAAAATTGGAGGGCTCAAACTCTTCCTAATGATTGTAAATTAAGCAAAGGGCATTTTGTCACTTTTTATTTTTTTGACAAATTTGGACCCAATTTCATGATAGAACAAAATATCAGGTTATTTGTGATGTTGAGGAATATCCTTTTTTAATTAAATTTACGTGTGGGTTATTTATGACATTGTGGAGTGGAGGCACTTTGCCATTGTTACAAAGTGTTTGGCCTGCGTTGTTGTTGTTCTCGCATTTAAGGGATCTTTTTCTTAAAACTCCCTTAAAAAAACTCAGTACTTGAATGACAGGTTGAAACAAGATTCCCAGGCCATCTTCTTGCATATTACTGGCAAAGGAATTTTAAAAGAACAGGATCAAAACTACGAAAAGAAAAGCTGTTAGTGGAATCCCACTAGGATTATTGAATGTACAAGTGTTACTTATTTCCATTTCTTATCATGGTGGATCTGTCCCTATGTGTCGTGTATGATTATCATTGCTGCGCGTGCAATGGTGGAATCTCTTCGTGATTGCCACTTCACTAAGCTTCTCCTCTTGTTTCTATGCGTTGACTCTTTAGCTCAAATCATAACCTAGCAAACAAGATCATCAAAACACTGAGCAAAAGTGCCAACTCTTAAAAAGGCTTATTTTATTTTCTTAAGGGCTTTTTTCTTATTTTCTTCTAGATAGGTGAATAGTACATATCTATGTAGGGCTAGTTAATTGTCCTTTTTAACCAATTCCCGAGTAGATATGTAAGATGAGGGATCCTTGCCACTAGGGTGTCTCATGTCTCCTGTTCCTCAGAGGGCCCGGACATTTAAAAAATCCGGTATTGAATCCTTCATGTATTCATAATGACTACAGTATCATGGGTTGGGCAGGATGACTCCTGAAATGTAACCATGGTTGAATCCGACCACTCCTGGCCTCAGCATGACTCCATTGGGCTGGATGTGGGCTGTTATTTATTATTTATAATTTTTTTTTATCCTAACCATAAGGGTTTGGGCCTTGGTAGAGAAAACTAGACCTCAGAGAAGTAGATGGAACCCTTGCGTGAGGTAGTATGGGTCCTCTTACGAGGAAAAAGATGTGGGCTGTGTTTTTTGGGCATGGATGTGGTATTGTGGTCCAAACTTGGGCCTTGATAGTTGCACGGCTCGAAATTGCCCCATCCCGTCCAGCTTATTTTCATATCTATTGAAAATAAGCTGGACCTGGGTCCTCCCGCAGTATATTGAAAGCTGAGACATTACAAATTACATGACGGCGACGGCCTCCACTCTCGGAAAATTGTAGAAAATGATAGCCACTCTTTTCACCTTCCGCAGTGCCTATCAGCTATAAGAAACAGCCAGAGACTCAATTTCTTTGACCAAAGGAGAATATTACATCAACATAGCTGGTGCGTTTAGTAATCTTTGTTCTTATAGTCAATAAAGAACAGTGGTCTCACCACCAACAGGTGAATCCATGATGTAAACTGATTTGCTTGCATGTGGTTGGCAGCCCGGGCACTAGATGAATGTGGTCTGCAGACCAATTTCGCCAATAGGATAGTGATGGACTTCTACTCATGCACGTTCTCTTAGCAATCAAAGCTCAATATGTTCGGCAGCCTGCCTGCGACTAAGAATCATCTTCCACTGTTTGAGTGGGTGGCTGACAGCTGCAAGCTCCAGTCAACATTAAATTAAGGATGTAAAAGTGCAAAGATGGCTCCCTAATATGCTTAAGAGCTCAGCTCAAATGGGCTCGAGTTCAGCTCGGCTTGGTTGGTTGAGGAGGCGTCAGTAAGCTTAATTTCGACTTGGTTCATAATATATATATATACACACATTTAACACTTTTAATAGAAATACATTTCTACTTTTTAAAATTAAAATTGGATTATGTGATAAGCTAAGTTTAATACATAACACATTAAAGTTAACTTGGATTGGAGATTAGGAAAAATAAACTGAATTCTATACATAACAATTAAAAAGCACAGACATGTTTTGAATAGTAAAATTGTATTCAGATTTTTCTCAGTAGCTTACCAGTAGAAATGACTTTTTGTTCCCTCCCCCTTCCCAAAGTTAAAATATTTTTCTACACCTACAATTACACCATTTTAGGACTAAAATACCTATAGTGTGCACTATGACATAAGAAGAATGCATCCTTTTAATGGATTTGGAATTTTGGTCAATGAGAAATTTTAAATTTATATTATTGCATATATATAGGTTGAAAATCTATCCGTGTAAATGGGTTTGGATGAAGATGTATGGCATTCTTATTCAATTGGGAAGTGGTGATTTAATATGCATTTTCTTATTCTTTTGGGTCTTAAGGAAACTTGGATATGTATAGAATAAAATAGTTTTACATTTGAATACTTGCATAATTAAATATCACATAATAAAATATTATACTATTAAAGTATTAAAATATTATTGCTGTTTGGTAGTTTCCAAAACATTCAATAGATTTTGATCTTAGCCGTGTTAGGTAGTTATTCCCATATCATTATATATACTAATTAAATTTAAAATTCTCAATTTCCAAATCAAAGAAATGGTCAATAACTTCATGATTTTATTTCAATGTTTTTTTAAAGGACAAGACAACGACAACAGTTTGTAGGAATTCAATTCCATGAAAACAAAAAAAAGTACTAATTATATTTTCAAGATAAGGGATTCATGATAAAGTGGGTTTCTTTGATTTTCTAAGAATTCTATTCAAGCAAAGAAAAATGTTATAATTTTTCAAGATAAGGGATTTTATGGTAAAGCAAGTTCCTTTGAATTTGTACGAGTTCAATTTTATGTAAACAAATAAGTCCTATCTTTTATAGCAGAATGGGTTCCTTCGATTTTTTAGAAATTCAATTCCATTTTAATAGATCGACCCAAGCATATTTAAACCAGAATGAATTCATTTCTTTAAATTCTTGAGAATTCAATTTTATTCAAATAAACAAACCTTGTTATATAATCAGGATAAGAAATTAGTAGTAATGCGTTTCCTTATAAAATTCTAAGATTTATTTTCATGCAATCAAATCGGCCCTAAGAGAACTAAAATTTTATAGGTCTTCTATCCTCACCATCTATCAATTAATGTGATTTTTGGTGTTAGGATTGAGAAAATGTGCATTTTCAAATAATAGAAAAATGATCAATTTTTATTAAAAAAGGAATGGAGAAATAGTTAATTTATCCTATTTGAGGCCCACCTTTCATTGTTCAAATTTGATCATATGAATAATCACTTCCAATATGTTTATTCTATAAATTTTCACTTTAATTTGTAAATGTGGATTGTAGACACAAAGGTGGGTCACACAAATTGCAATGACCAAAGGTTTGATAAAGAAATAGAAAAATTTTAATCATATTATTGTTGGGTTTTGTCTTGTATTTCGATTTAGCCGGATTGGTCGTATGGTTTAGCTAGAACTAAGGCTCAGGGTTAGGGGTATTTTAGTCATTATGTGTGGGTTTTCTTATGATCCAAGAAAGCGAGAACTATATATATTGATGTACTGTAACCCTAGATCCTGAGGAGATCAAGATGGGATCATAGTAGATAAGTTCTCTCCTCCCGTAGACGTAGGCAAGGTTGTCGAACCACGTAAAATTGCTGTGTTCATGTGTGTAATTGCTTGATGGTGTGATTGGTTCATCGTGGTAGATCCGTTGATCGTGGGTAGTTTTCGTTACGCCGCTTTTCCCAACAAGTGGTAAAAACTGCTGTGTTCATACACACATTAATCACAAGATCAACAAAGAACAACCACACACAAGAAGAAATAGAGATTTACGTTGTTCACACAAATAGGGCTACATCCACGGGCACAGAGACTATCATCTTCACTATCACAAATAAATCATACAGAGACTCACATTCTCTCACATCATCTCACCTACGCGAGGTGGGAACACCACGGGCAAGAGAGCTCTCACCTTTCTTCAACTGCGTGCAAGATCTAGGGTTACAGACTAAACACATATATAGTTTTCGCTTTCTTGGCTACCAAGTCAAAAAAGTCCCGGTACAATTACCAAAACACCCTTGACCTTAAGCCAGTCCCTAGCTAACCCAATGGACTCATCCGGCTAAACCGGAATACAAGACATATACCTAATAATCTCCACCTTGGCTTGAATTCTGCGCAACTTGAGCCACTAGGAGATAAAACCGGCAATGTCTTCACGTACCTTGCTTAATGGTACGTCACTGCACCGACGATGCAGTCTGCTTCCTTCAACATTTTGACATGTTGAACCAGCACATGAACTTTAAGCAAAGTTCATCTTCTCGTCAAACTCCACCTTGAACTTAAAGCTCGAATTTATTAACAAATCTGAGTGACATCGATATCTGAATACTAACCATCCTGCACCATCTTCAACATCACTATGAAGATCCAATCACCACAAGCATGCAATCAAAACATATCGGGAATACAAGTCCAGATGACTTCACAATCGCAGAACAACCTCTGCCTCCGAGCAGTTACAAAGCTCCATTTGACTAGGCCTCCAATCAATTAAACACATGTTTGACAACTACTGTTACATTAGCTTCTTCTTGCTGCTTCTTCATTGGCTTGGCTTTGGCAAGATAAACAATATCACATGCGATCTAGAAAGTATGTGAACCTCAAACAAACAACTTTGTTTGAATAAGCAAACCCATTGCAACTAGGCCGGCGACTTCTACTATTGGGTTTACAATAACAACCAGGTCTCGTAGACCCGATTTTGACCAGAACCCACATCTGTTCAGATCTTCTCCACAAGACTTACGCACTAAACTATAGATCTCATAAACACGAGCACACTGGAAGAAATGGATCTGAAATCCTAGTCCGAATGGCTCCGATATCGCAGAAAAAAGTTTCTACGCACTCCAATTGGTCAAACATCCATGTTGACCATTGAATAGCCCATCTTCTTCCACACACGCGTAAATCTCCTCACAACGAGTCCGTAGGCACAAACGAATTTCCGATTGGACATCGGATGATCAAGATATCGAAGAAACAATTTCAGCCGTTGAATCTGGTCAAATCTGCCTGTTGACCGTACTAACATCATTGCTGACATCACTTCTGCTGTCTGCTGGGCTTCTGAAGCGGACTCGGGTCGGGTTCACCTGACTCGAAATTGAACTGAACTCTTCTCACTGGGCTTCTGCACACATGGGTCATAATTAAGTCGACCTGAACTGGAACTGCTTTGTGACATGTCTACTCTACTGCTGTAACCGGGTCAGGTCCAACCCGACTTGGACCTGAAACTAAATGGAGCTCTTCTTCACTGCACTGGGCTGGACTCTGTGAACATGGGTCAGGTCTGACCCAACCCAAACTTGCCCGGAATTACTGCTGCTGGGCTTGCTACACGGGTTGGGTCAAACGGACCCGACTTGAAACCCGAATCGATCGAGAGTTGTCTTTCTCATGCAATGTCTCTGTTTTGCATTCCGCAACAGAGAAAAAAAACCGGACAATGTTCTTCGTCCTCGGCTATGGTCTGGCGACCAGCAGCGGGATTGCAACTGGTCCGATGATGGCTTGCGACGACGTTTGGCAGCAGCGACCAGTGGCAGGCGATGACGGCGACAACAGAATGATGGAAGACAGCAATAGCGCTGTGGTAACACACAATGACCGGTAGCGGCATTAGATGGCAACGACAATTACAGCGGCAATAGATGGCAGCCCTTCTTCTCCGAACACGGCTTGCAACGGGGCTTTTCCGATCTATGTAGATGGCAGCCTTCTTTTAGCTTCCCCTTCGATTCGGCAAGATCAAGAAACCCAAAGGCACCAACGACAGAACCTACTCGTGCTTTTTCTTCCAGTGGCCCAATCAGATTATCTCTGATTCTTCTCTTGATGCAACATATCCGATCCAAACTCAATCAAAATAGAACCTTCTGTTCTTCTTCACCGTGGCCCAAATAGAGATCTGATTTCTGGACTTCTCCTATCGATCTGTGTTGCCTTTTGATTAGATCACAACAGCAGCAATTGACTCCGAGAGATCTAAAAACATGTGAATCCTTTTTCCCTCCGATCCTAGCGAGACCGGAGAACCCAATCTCGTCTTCTTATTCTCCGATGGTGGCCCAACCAGAGATCACAAAACTGATCTCTCTTTTTCTCTTATTCGAAAATAGAGATCCGAACCTTCAATAAGGATTCAATTAGCCGATCTTCATGCGCACAACCTTCAAGTTACTAAGCGATCTCCACCTCGCTCAGAAACCTGAGAAACACCACCTCGGCTCTAATACCACTTGTTGTGATTTTGACATCACTCATTGTGTACACACATTAATCACAAGATCAACAAAGAACAACCACACACAAAAAGAGGCAAAGATTTATGTGGTTCACCCAAATAGGGTTACATCTACAGGCACAGAAACGATCATCTTCACTATCACAAGTAAAGCATACAGGGACTCACGTTCTTTCACATCGTCTCACCTATGTGGTGTGGGAACATCACGTGCAAGAGAGCTCTCACCTCTCTTCAACTGAGCACAAGATCTAAGGTTACAGACTAAACACAAATAGTTTCCGCTTTCTTGGCCACCAAGAAAGCCCCGATATAATTACCAAAACACCCTTGACCTTAAACCAGTCCCTGGCTAACTCAGTGAACTCATCCAGTTAAACCGGAATACAAGATGTATACCCAACAATTATGAGGGAAGAAAGGTAAAAGGTAAGGAATGAAAGTGCCTCAAGAAAAGAAGGTTTGAGTAGTTTTGTCATTTCTCCAAGCATAAAGAAGGTCTAGGGAAAATTAGAAGTTTTAGGAAGGACGAGGGAAAAACCATCTCTAAGGGCATGTTTAGTAAACTGAGATGAATCCTCTTTCTTTCCCTCGGAGCTATTTTATACTCTCTTGAGGATTTTTATGGGAGAAATCACTCATCCAGTGTTTGGAAAATACATGTGATTCACTCTTAATTACTTCTTTATCTCCAGGGATTTGCAAAATTCGATGTGGGGAGGTGGAGATGAAAGAATCAACGGAATAGATGATATTTTGTGGGTTTAGAGGATTGTGACAATTTTCTCTAAGTTTCCCTTTCTCCAACCAAACTTATATTTTTTTATAATGAAGGAAAATCAAACATGCCCTAAAGCATTTTCTTCTTTTCTTTTTTTTTTTTTAAATTCTACAAACTTTTTCCACCAAATAGCAGATGCAAATGCGGATTTTCCGCTATATCATGCAAAACCAGCAAGAACCCTATGTAAGGACTATTGCCAAACATGCCCTAAAGGTAAGCTATAGGGAAAAGACTCTATCTAGATTCCTAACCAGCTATTTGATATAAGCGGCTGAATCCTCTGGAGATCTAAACCATCTATTCCTTGCACCATTCCAATCATGGATGGAGGAGATCTCAAGAAGGGAATTTTCTCCTGCAAATATTCATGCTGCAAATATCACGGTGGTCATAGTTGATTCCTTCAATTTAGGAGTCTTCAAGTTGGCCCCATTTCTCTTTGACTATTGCACAAGACAACATGTTGTTTCCACATGTGAAAATTTGATGTCTCAATATTAGATAAATGGCTTACTACATACTAGCACATAGGGCCTACTCGTTTTCATTAAATACGTAAGACTTATATATATATATATATATAAGAATTTATGAAAAAATGGACTCTACCAAAGGATCATGTGCTGAACGACAAAAGATATATATAAAGTGTAGATGTAGATTCATACAACCTTCACCTGCGTATTGATGTGAAATTAAATTCAATAAACCACAAGTGCACAATTGTTAGCAAATAGATAATGGCAAAAATGGGTCAAACCCACATAGAACTGAGCCAAGTAATATTAAAATTGATTTTTAAACTGAAAAACTAGAAAATAAGCAGTTTGAGTGAATCTTAGCTAGAAGGAGAAAAAAAAAACTAATACAATTAAAAGTTAAAAAAAAAATCAAATGTGTGAACAGATCAAAGAGTTAGGAATCCACTAAGCAATAAAACCATTCAATTTATGAAGTCATTAAATCTTTTTCTCAAAATATAACTTAGATCAAGAACAAATCAATATTTCTAATTCAGAAGATGTATCTTTAGCAAAAATTCTTTTTTAATTAAAATAAAATTCGGTTAGCCAAGATCATGTAATAAAAATCATAAGCATGACCTATAGAAAAAAATGAGCATAACACATCAAATAAAATTAGTTCTAAGCATGACCTATCAAATCTAAGTATATGTAATCAAAATCTTTTTATTTTTCAGAAATCAGAAAACTGAAGTTGCTCCTTTTGGCATGAAGACAAGCTTATTATTATTTTAAAAACAATTAAAGAGACAAAAGGAAGAATATCAAACATATAATTAAAATAGTAAACTACTTAGATTCATTCCTTCCTTTGATTAGAAAATCAGCCCACCATTACATAGAACTTTAGATAGATCTTTATTGATAATATGCACTTTATAATAATCTTTCTCAAAAACTCTCTTTCTAAAATCCTAGTGTTCTTGAATAAGGCTCAAGAATACCTAAAAAACAATAAATATTAGGAAGATATGGAAGAGGATGAAGTGGAGAAAGAGAGGGAAAACGCCGGGACGTCTAGGCTTGACAGTGGTCGCTGTGCCCACCCCACCTCCCCAAAATGGGATCTTTTTTTATAAATTTTTTCTCCATGTGTTTGCTCAAATTTGAACTTCTCTTCTCTATTGTGGATAATACTTCTGTAACAACTGTGACTCGGTGGCCAAGTTAGAGAGAGATTGGATCAGCTTTGGCTTCCTGGAGGTAGAGTTCTTTTCTAACAAAGAGAGCTATCTTGCTTGGCCTTTAGACGTGGTCTGGCAAAAGATGTGCCAAAATAAATTTGAACAATAAAGATCTTCAAAGGCTGCATGCAATGGTGCAGGAGAGGTGTGTAATAGTGAAGTGGGGTCCAAAAGTTGTGCAACAATGGACGTAGGACCACCTTGGTTGTGAAAGATTGGAGGAATCTTCTAATTTGTTTACCATCCCATCTAAAAAAGTACAATTTACTTTTCAAGGATATAATTTTATCAATTCAACTTTGATTGGTGTAATCTTGGGCTCCACATATACCTACTCAAAAAATGCTTTCCAGCAATGGATAAATTGCCCTAATCAAACACTCAACATAAAAGTTATGACTACTCTAAATTATGATATCCTGAGAAAAATGGAATTAACTTTAATCCTTCCCTATTTTGGAGTCTATCTGTGGTTTATCTTTCTATTTCCAACTTGGATTGAATTCCCATCTCTGCAACCAATTTGAATTGGAAATGATAGATGATGAGTTTATCTCTCATTCAATTCCTTAGTAATTATCTCATCCTCTGTTAAATTTATCTTCTACCAAAATCATCTTCTTTAAATTATCTAGGAGATTATTTTGATTAATCCAAACTGTAGCCAATGTGGACCCTGCCATGTAAGACTTCTCTTTTGTTTGAATGGTGGGCCTCGCACAGAATTGTCTTTTAGGATTCACAGATCCTAGGATTTTCATTTCCTATAAAAATAACCTCAACTTGGGAATATTTAAGGAATTTGATGCAACTGGGATTTCTTCACGAAGAGTCCTGATCCAACTAAGATTCCTCAAATTCTTTTAAAAATGCATGGAATCATAAAATTGTATAAAGAGTTTGTATGATTTGCTTAGAATTCCGAATTTAGAAGTGAAAATGCATAAAATTTCGTAAAAAACAGTGCATTTTATCTAATTGAGTCCATAACTCACATTAAATTATGCTTTGATGATGCAAATTTATGGAGTTAACACCTGTCTATTGAAATATTAAGGTGATAGTTGGAGATTTATTTAATCACTTCTGATCTGAATGTATGTACTCTAATGCAAACAAATAGGCCATTAAGAATCAAACAATATTGCACTTGAGAAAGGAATGATCATAGGATTGGCGCCTTACAAATCTAACATGAAACTAAAAAGATCTCGGATCCTATGCTTTTGTTAGGATATTGATTAGATCGAGTATGTTCGGTTGTAATCATTTGGAGATATATTGTCTATAGGATTTGGAGAGTTTTAAATGTAATACAACTCAAAAATACTTGAGGGTCAAGTAGCATTTTTAAATCTAAAATTTTGAGGATATTTTATGGAAAAAAATGACTTTTCACCCGTCAGCAAAGTAAATTCTCCCCCAATCAAATCCTATCAAAGAAAGGAACTTGAAAATTACCTGGACATTCCTGAATTTTTTACGGTAATTTCCATGACAGAAATGCTTTAACCGAAGAAGCCTAATTTAACTCTTGTGAGACCACCTGATGTAATAGAATTCAATCACATCGTATGCCTCTCAAAATGAGCAATAGTTCAATGCCAATCCAATATGAATCAAATGCACCCTTGGAGTGATCAGTTATGAATTCAATCACATCATATGCCTTTCAAAATAAGCAATAGTTCAGTACCAATCCAATAGGAATCAAATGCTCCATTGGTGTGATAAGTTATGATATATATATATATATGAAGAATGTTAATGTGCATCATTTTTTTATCATAGGATGAGGAATGCTTACATGATTTTTCTTATTTATACTTAAACATTCATCTTTTTTTTAAACTTTTTGTTTTTTGCATATTAATATATCCAAATATAAAAAAAGCTTATAATGCTCAAATACATACTAACATTTTTCATATATATATATATATGTATATATACACACACACTCAACTGTGTTACAAATATCAATATATTTTGAGAATATTATAACAAGATTGAAATATTAACTTAAAACAATAATTTTCAGCCCCTGAAATCATGAAGAAATCTATGAGATACGTATCAATAACTGCCGGCAGCAGATGTTGATCAATGGTTTCTTGGTGTGACTTTCCTTCAATTGCCATCGTAGACTGATGGTGGAAGTTATGCCTAGATTTTTTACCAAGGAAGTGAGGAACCATTGATGTAAGGTTCTAGAAAGTGTTGACGGACCTTTCTTTTGGAATACATGCTATTGTTTTCAAATTCTAACAAATAATATCTAGGTTGAGAAAGCTGTTGTATTACGGAAGAGATGTGTGAAACTTCAGTTAGGTAGAATATTACTGGATAAATTTGTCAGCCTGCTTTCCCTACAAGATCATAATATTTCCAGGATATCCTAAAAATAAAATATTTTTCACAAAATCATGCTATGTTGGAACAAAATAGGAAAACAAAAAAAATCAATAAAAATTACATATTTTGATTCTATCTTATAAATTATTTTAGATTTAATTTTAAATCCTACAATATTTTCCACTAACGCATTGAGAAGAGTCAACATAAATGTACATATTATCACACTTTCTCAAAAACAATTTTCAATGGAGTTTGGATCCTACAAGGGATTACCTATTGTGACAATAAATCGATCAAAGTTCACCACGTCACCAATTTATACCTTGGAGAATCATGATTCATTTCAATGGGAAATATATACTCGTACAGACAATCTGCTATAAATGATCATTACGTAACACAACGATGAATAGTTGGAATTTTTTTTTTTTTTTTTTTTTTGTTAAACTCTCTTGAATGCATGATGTGAGCAGTTCGGCAGGTACAGTTGCACTATCAACGTCCTACAATTGCCGAGTCGTGTGATGGGTCCTAATGTTGTATTGAGAATGGAAAGATTGTGTACGTGCTGGCTGCCCGAACTTAAATTGACAATTGACAAGCTGGGCCAGCCCGACGCTGGGGCAGTGAGGAGTGGGATCCGATTTCGTCTTTGACTTTCCAACAGCATCCATATGGTTGGTTCTGACTCCGGACTCTTCGCCAAGGGTGCGTCTAAGACACGGCAGGGTCTCCTGGGAGCCACGGGAACATAGCAAATTAGGATTATTATTAAATGGATGTTATTATACCTGATATTTATCCAAAAAGTAATCATACCAAATCGGATGTTTGAAAAAATTGATGTTACCCTTATACTTGAAATTTTCCAAAGCGGTAGATATCAAAAGGTGTAATATCTCACAATAGGAGGATATTGAACAATGCAATATCTTACTGATGTAGGATATCACAAGTTCTACACCTTTCATCTAAACGCAAAATACATTGTCACCATGAAATTCTATTTTATCTTTATCGTTTTTGCAATTTTTGGATCCCTTATTTGAGGCTTTGCTTATAGAGTTCTCTATCATTTAGAGATCATCTATTTCAATCATTATAAAAGGTGTGTCGCCCCCTTTTAGTTTATGTGGTGTAAAAACTCTTTTTTAGTTATTTTTAATGAAAATCATAAAATTACTTAATAAGATTTAGATCTTTATACATGATGTGAAACCTATAAGAGAATGAATCATTATATATGATGGATGAGGGTTTTGTGTTTATTTGATAATTGTGGGGTTTTCCAAAGAACTGTCGGGGGTTGACTGTTGAGCTTGGGGCATTATAAATTATCATCTACAAATGGAGGAGTGTGGTGGAATGAGCTTTAAATCAGGGCGTGAGCCATTCAGCCCATAGCCCTCTCTCTTTATAGAGTTTTGGATGACCACATTCACATCACAAAACCTTGTCAATCTACCCCTTCAATTCAGTGGAACCTAATACATATTCTGAAATTCATCAGAGGGAAGTGGATGGGATGCCATCCTACTAGTGACTAGGTATGGGCAAATATTATATCCTCTCAAGAGTCTAAAGAGCCCTAGGAGTTTTGTAATTGTCCACTATTAGAAATTTCTTGTTTTGTTTGAACATTAAATAAAACGAATTATTATTCTTAAATCTAATGAATTTTTGGTTATGCGATTTACCACCCCCCCCCCCCCCGGGGCAAATATTATATCCTAGTCTAAAGAGCCTCAAAGTTTCGTAATTTTCCACTATTAGAATTTTTTGTCATTTTTGAACCTTAAATAAAACAAATTATTATTCTTAAATCTAATGAATTTTTGGTTATGCGATTTAAACACACACCCCCCCCCCCCCCCCCCCGGGTAAAGTGGAAATGGGTGAAATTTCTGAATTATGTTTGATATCACATAGTTGGATTTCCTACATATGTAGGATATCAAACCGGGCGATATCCTACAGGGGTAGGATATTACATTGTTTGATATCATACCGTTTTAGGATATCCCAAGTATAAGGGTTAAATTGACTTTTTCAAATTTTCTTTTCTGTACAAACAGTTGTGTAGTAGATACACTTTTTGGGACAGTTTTTGAGGAATGTAAGGAAGGACATCCGGATGGTAATTATCCCTAGGAAATTTGATCAGCTCTCCACTTGGATCCACATGTAAAAAGAAAGAACAAACAAATAAAACTGTAAAAAAAAATAAAAAAAAGAAAGTACAAAAGATTTTAACACACTCCAAAAAAAAAAAGGGTTTAAACTCAGAATCAAAAGAGTAGACAACAAATTTTAAAAGTCACCATCAACATGCTTTGCACACAACGTTAATATTTTTGAAAAAAAATGCCATTAGTAGCTACGTCCAGATTTATAGCCATATTGTAAGCATTGACCTCTCTTTTTTCCAACCAACTCCTCAATTTAATTAAAAATGTCTCAGATGACAGAGCTCTTGATAATTATGTCGCTTACGATTTTTAATTATTTTCAGGAAATGAAAATATCAGAGAAGCACTCAGTCGAAGTTCCTTCAATTCCACGATTTCAAACTTGAAAAAGATACATCAATACTAATTCGTGATATCGCCGCTAACAACATATTCATATTAAATTTGGCATCCTTGGTCAAGCACTCTGCATATGACTTTTAAAATGTGTTAACTGCCATGTTTTTATTTTTTGTTTTGCGAAACACTGCCATGTACGTCGCTTGTTTTTTTATATTAAAAACTAAAAAAAAGGAAAAAAATTTTTTTTGACCGAAGGTGTTCTGGCTCTTTGGGCTTAAATAATTCCTTTCATCGAGTAAATCCCCTATGATCAGAATATGATAGCTTAATTCGAGCCAATAACTTTTGGGAGCAAACCATAGTTTAAGGCTTGTTAAGTCTCTCAATAATGCATCACTCACTCTAGTGTTGGCTGAAGTTTTGACTATTTTGTCTACCGCCAAATAATGCCGTATAAAAGATACAAATTTTTTTTAGCGTTAAGTGGCCAATGCATGTCCTCCATCCAAAAAAAGAAAGAAAAAAAAGTGGCCAAAGCAAGTTATGCAAACTGTGGTTTGGTCAGACAGCAGACTAAAATATCACGCCAATCACTCTGCAAAAAGATTATATGGACGATTGGTCATTTTCTTCTTTTTATATAACTATGAAAGCATAATTGGCATTTTATATTACTAACTTGTAAAAAACAAAACCTAGCCGAGCCACAACCGGGAGCAATGCATGAAGGCTTTTGACGTTAATTTATCAGCTATTTTTTTGTCCTACTTCACAGTCTGATCACCCTTTTGGGTTCAAAACTCAACAGAGAAGTCATTTTAACTAATTGAAAGATGGACGCTTGTCAAGCTAGTAGAGTGTATTGGATTCTTTGGATACATGAGGTTTCTAGATTTGCCGAAATTTTCACCCGCAGGGGTTCATATAATGGACACTGCAGGATTTTTAATCTCTACATCCCAAAAAAACTGAACCTTCTCTAAATTTAAGGCGAAGAACCCCAAGTGAAAATCCCCACTTAGATAAATATCTAAAATCAAAAGAAAGGATATCCATAATATTAGAGACCATCAAATTGATGGTTTAAAAAACAAAAGCTCCCCATGTTAATACAATATGTCACAAGGCTTAGAATTAGTTTGCCTAAAAATATGTACTAGCGAAATATGCCCGTACTTAGCATGGGCACTCATTCATATTATATATTAAATTAAAAATAATGAATGAGTAGAAATTCTTAAATATTGTAAAAATATTTTCGTAAAAATGGCCTTACCTTTATATTAATTAAGAGGGTCTCATATAAGAAAGAAGTAAACATTATATATAAACATTTAAGGATTTAGTCTCTAAATGTTAAAATAGAGAAAATTTATACCTTTATTGGCTATCATCCCATCATATATTTGAATGCAATTCATGGTTCTTGTTTATTGTTTAATTCAACATAAAAGGAATTCCAAAGAGAAAATAAAAAAACAATGAATTAGAGCAAAGCTAAAATAAATAATTTAAGAAAAGAACAGAATAGCAAATCAAATCTATTACTGGGAAGTTTATGTTTTTCTATCTATTCAACATAAAAAAGAGCAAATCCAAATCGAAAATAATAAGATTTGTGTTTATTTAAGAAGTTTATGCTGAATAATATATACCTTTATTTTAAAAACGTCACATATGCTAGTTCCCATTCTACTTACTTTATATATGAATGCAAATCAAAGTTCAGGTTTCTTTATTTATTCAACGTTAAAAAATAAAAAATCCAAAGAGAAAAGGAAAGAAAATAAAAATGCTACTTAATTGAGAAAAGCCATAATCAAATTAAAAAAAGAAGAGAATGCAGACTACTTACCAAAACTCAAAGCTTTTGTTGCACCTTTCATGTTTATCTATTCATTCAACATTAGAAAAAAATGAAAAAAAAACTTTATATAATCAAGAAAGACAACCACTAATATTAATTAATCAAATCAAACAATAAACTCTTAATAATTGAAAAAAGCATGGATAATGTGCCTTATATATGAGTGCAAAATCCCTTAAATTAATAACACATCTAACAAATCTTTAAACATTAAACTCTTAATCCTAATTGTAAAACATCTTACAGTATCTGAGCAACATAGAAACTCAAGTATAATTTTAAATTGAAACCAGTTCACTCTAATTATGCCATTGAACACCTTTGTACCATTCAAGTTGACATATAAAAATAGCCTTACTAAATAAAAATCAAGTATAATGCTCCACGTACAAACCACTTGTGGAGAAAATACCTAGATGAATAGGAACATGGGATATTTGTCTGTTCCTCCCAACCATGCTATATGTCTCATCTTTTAAATTCCTTTCACACCAGGGCTACATTTCCAAAACGAAAACTCAAATATTATCATAGAATTTCAGTTCTATATCCAAGAAAAGTTAAAATTTAGTTTAAAAAATGCAACTATTATAAGAAGAATTCTGAAGCATAAAGCAGAATACAAAAAAGTAGTAACTACTGTAGAGTTTTTAAAAGCACCACTATAAATAAAACACCATTATATGATGATCATTGAGAAATTCCTAAACAGTGTACCCTGATCTACTCTTGCTAGAAATTTCTAGATTGATCTAATTTCTACATAAAACTTAGACCAAAAGCATACCGAGAGGAATATTTTCTTAGAAACAAATTTATAACAAATCTCTTAAAAAATACACATAAACATATCTCTTTAGCAGATGAAGAAACTCTACAAAATCCCTCTATGTTGTGTAGGTCCATAAGAACCCAAATGCTAGTGAATAAAAGAATAAAAATAAGTGAGAGAAAGGTATCAAATTGTGCATTTAGATAGGTGAATGGAGAAGGGGATGTTCCAGAGATTGTGTTTGGATACATAGAAGAGAGAGATGATCTAGATGCATTTGTTCTGGTGAATTCAAGAGTCGGGTAGAGAAAAGAACAAGAAGAGATGAATGGGATCGTGTACTTAAAGGGTTAAAGAAGTTACAAAAGACAAGCATTAGAAAGGAGGGGAGGAGTTACTGTAGTTTGAAAAGGAAAAAAAAAACCTATTTAAAATGATTTAGAGGAGGAAAGAATGAGTTTAAGGTAGGTCAAAATCAAAATGAGAGTCAAAATCAATTCTAATTTCTCAATTGAAACCAATTGGCTTCATATATAATAATCGAGTGCTATGTACGAAGTATTAATAATTGAGTTTCAAAGTTGCTGTCTTCAAAAGATATAGAATAACTTCAAATCTTATAAAGAAAGCATACAATACATTCATGAATTATACAAGTGAACGAATAAAATGCATATTACATGGCTATTTTTGTGAGAAGAATATTTTATATAAAGTCAAGAAATTCTATTAAAAAAAACTTCATACTAAGTCATACTTAAAATGCTTATTTTTTTTAATTTTTTGTAAAAGTTTATTCAGAAATGCTATAAGATACATTTCATAAAATTAACTTCAAGAAACACACTTCACATATAAAATCACATTATATTTGCAGAATTTGGAAACTCACATTTGAAAAGCAATGTAAATATTATTCATGAGCAGACATGAAGATGTCCATACTAATAAATTTCAATGCATATCTATCTATCTATCTCTATAGGGAGTCCCTCTCCTAAGCTTAAGCTTATGATAAGGTAAGCTCAAGTGTGTATAGCTCACGCCTATGGGGCCCACCTGGGAAACCACATGAGGATGGGGATGGATGGGATTTGAAGAACTTGCTAAGATCCTCCTCTTTGCAAAAAACCAATTCCAACTATGATTTCTGTCATCTCCATCTGAGCCCCAAAAATTAAATGATCAATAGTCCATTCGGATTAATGCATAGTTGATCCAATAGTCCAATAAATTCGAATTTAACCAAAAGTTGGTGGACATATATAATTTAAGAGGGTCGTGTGTTTGGTCTATTTGGAGGGACCAAAGGTACGCCCCAAGGGCTCGAGCTTGCAAGATATTTTATATAAGTTCGAGCTTAGAAGAGGCTTGCCCATATATAAATATATAAATATATATATATATGTAAGGTATGTGAAAAAGAGAAATGGTCATGTACAAATATAAAAACTCTATAGTTAGGTAAGAATCCATACTAGCATTTCTCATATATATATATAATTTTAAAAAATGCCCTTTTTTCGCCTCTCTATTTTTTGGTCATGGGGCCCATGTTGAGTTAATCTAGTTTTTTCATACACGCTACCTTCTTATATACGATCACATTGCCAAATTTGACACTCATCCAATTTTATTTTACCATTGGATTGAAATCATAATAAAATGATACTTCTAAACTATTAAATTTTAGGGCAATTGATTAAAATGTAGACTTGGCAGACGGGTCCGGTAGATCAAATTCTGGTTAGGTCAACCCGAACCTGAATTTGCTAGTTCTAACCCTAACCTTCTCCTTTTTAAAACGGGTTGGAAACCTTCAACCCGCACACGCAGCGGGTCAATTCAACCTGATCCGCCTAACCCAAATTTGATGTGGGTTGAGTCGGGTTGACTGACCTAACATATTTAATTCTTATTTTATGTATATTTTAACACATTTTATGTGGCTCAATTTCATTTGTAAAGCTCTCCTTACAACTAGAGTCATTTAAAATATTACATTGAGCATGAATTTATAATATATCGATTTTCAAGGTATAAAAAATGGGGAATCTATAAATATTTTCTAGCCCATTTATTGAGTAATTGAGATAATCCCTTTTCAATTTTTGTTCAATCTTATAATTCCATATTTGAGTATAAGTATAATACTCATCAATGATATTATATTTCATTCATATCAATATTTTAGAGGTAAATTTATATGCCAACATAAAAATAAAAAAATACATCAATATCTCAACTACAAAAACATCATATTTTTAAATAAAAAATAAATTGTATATTCTAAGTATTAAAATTTTACATAATTCCTTCACAAAAGATTAAGAATACATAGTTTATAGCCCACATAAATAAGAAAAGTCATATGAAAATTGAAAAATCATATTAATTTAGTAAATCTAAACGGGTCAAACTGGTTGGGGCGGGTTTGGTGGCAACCCGATCCGTTTTTATATGGGTTGGTAAATCTTAACCCTAACCTGACTCGTATTTCAAACGGGCAGAGTTAAGGGGGTCAGAAATGGGTCAAGTCGGGCCGGGTTGGCGGGTCGAGCTTGACTTTATCAGCTCTATTAAAAGGTTCTAATGATCGTATGGACTCAAAATTTTTCATATAGGTAAGCCTTATATGGATCTTCACATTAAATGGACTTTTATGCTTATCATGCATCTTAATAGGCCCCAACCAAGCGTGGCGTTTTTAAAATGGGGCGTATATATATACATAGAGTGCCCTCTCGTAAGCTCATGTTTAGGATAAGGTAAGCTCAAGTATGTGGCTCATGCCTGTGTAGCTTATCTGGGGACCCACATGGGGATTTTTTGGGGGGGAGGGGGGGATTTGAAAGACTCCCTAGGACCCTCCACTCTGCCAAAAATCAACCCCAATTGTGGTTTTTATCATCTTTATCTGGGCCCCATAAATTTAATAGTCAACAATTCATTTGGATCAGTGCACAATCGATCCATGGCCCATTCAATTTGGATTTGACCAAAATTAGTGGACATGTGCAATTCAAAACAGTCGTATATTTAGTCTATTTGAATGGACCAAAGGTGAGCCTCAAGGGCTCGGACTTATGGAATTTCCTATATAAGCTTGAACTTAGAAGAGGCTTGCCATTATATATATATGCATTTCTTTTTCCCAAAAATTTCAATGAAAAACATATTATACACAAATTTAGTATAATATTCATTGTTTTAGCATTTCGTGCTTCAGACATTTCAATTATGGATCTGAATTGTAATCCAACTGTGGGTTTTTTAGAACCTCCAATGATGAAGAGTTTAAGGTCCCAATCCAATTTCTAGATCGCGGTCCAATTCAACCATGGTGGAAATATAAAAGGAACTGTAAATCAATTAGCTACATAAAGAAAGACACACGGTTTTTTACATGAAAATCCAACACGGGAAAATACCATGAGTCTTATTACCCAAACTGAAGAAAATCAAGCACTAAAACTAAATAGTTACAAGATACTCACAGACCTTCTCTAGTTTGCTACAACCTAAAGATTGTACTACTGTCACTTGTTGACGGCCTCGCTGTTCATTGTTCCCTCCATGTTCCTCATGCTTAAATCAACACACATTGAATCTACAAGGTAAACATATTTTTCATAAGAGTAGATGCAACAATCTATAGAAGCTTAGATCTTTAGTGCAACTTTCTAGTAACTGCTCTAGATAAGAGGAAACTCCAAAAAACATTTTATGCTCAGAATAAGGAGATGTGATACTTAGAGTTAAGAGAGAAACCCTTCAAATAATCCAATATTCGTGCCCTAAAGAAATAGCCCAAGTAGAACCAAAGCAAGCAGTTCTTGCAGAATTAGGAAACTGAATCGGCATGGAACTTTGATTTTTTTTCCATCCTCCGCTTGAGCGGGTAAGTTATTCGTTCGAGCGGACAAAACTTCTGTCTAAGTGGATTTTCTAGTTTTGCTCGAGCAGGCACCACATCCGTTCGAGTGGACAAAACTTTTGTTTCGTTATAAATTCTCAACGAATTTCTATTTTTTCTTCACTAAATGTACTTTAACTCTTTCGACAACATATGCTACAATCCATTTTAAAATAAATATAAAATTACAATTCAATGAACCTTAAGTTTTGTCCAACTCATGAATTAATCAATTACAACCAATCTAACACCAATGTATTTCATAAGTCCTTGCGCCATAATCCAAAGGATCTATTTCATAGTCTTCACTTGTCAAACCAAAGGACAAATACATAGCTAATCACATTCCCTGGTTTATCTAATGAAGCTAATAACATTCCCTGGCTTATCTAATGAAGCCAGCAAACTCTATAAACATATTCTACCTTCAATTTTTTATGTACGATTGGGAAGATTTGGGCTCATTGTTACATGCCTGCCAACATAGCAAGTGAAACCCATTGTTGTGCTTGATCCAAGGTCGTCTTTTGGCTAGGCCACACATGAATTTTAATTGTAGATCCTTGTGATTTAACGGTCAATCTTCTATGTATAAACAACGCTACCATTAAAAAAAAAAAAACCTTCAAGATAACCTTTACAGGAAACAAAAAACAAAAAGATGCTCCAAGATAACCTTTGGATGCTACAAGCTGGACCAGAAAATTCCCCTTGTGGGGCCTAATGTAGAAAAAAATCTTGAAGGAGGGGGCAAATGTAAAAAGATTTTAGAATTTACAAGGGGCTTTTTTAGACTTTTTCAAATGTGTGTGGTGTTGGATATCATGGGTGGTGGCCCACATGACCACCACTCACTTTGATATGTTCAAAGTATACGTCTTCCACTAAAGCCACGTCCCTGGAAACTCTCCAGTCGTGCGATAATGGAAGGCTTTCCGTTGATGGGGAGGAAAGCATTAGCGGAGTCTATAAAAGGCATTGGGAACTCTCTCATCTTCACACATACCATTACTGCTTGGCATTCCCATCGATCAGCAGGCATTACGAGAAGACTGAGAGAGTTAAAGTTACGATCTCCTCTTCGTTTCGCGATGGATTCAGGTATGCCCAATATTGGTTGTTTTTCATAATGCAAATCAATCCGTCAAAATGCAAATCCAATCCGTTAAAGTTTTTCCTAAGGGGCCATTTTAGCTTACAATTGGTATCAGAGCTCTGGATTTCCATTGATGGGGTTGGATTTGCATCAAAGGGATTTACAGTTTATAAAAATAAAAAAAAAAGGGGGCAGTCGGCCGTTGCCTGTGCAGCGGCCGTTTTCCGGCAAGCAGCATCGCTGCCTTTTCTCCGACAATGCGAGGCGGTGCAGTTGGGCGCTGCGCAGAATGGTTTCTGCGCAGCGCCCAGTTCCAGTCGCTGCAACAGCGACGAAAGACAAAAAAAAAAAAAAAGGGTTGACCGTCGGCTGGGGCGACAGCCTTTTTCCGGCGAAGCAGAGCCGCCGCGCCTGACTGGGTGCTGCGCGGCGGTGCAGTCGGGCGCTGCGCAGCGCCTAGTCAGGCGCAGCGCCAGTGGCAGAGGCGATAAATAAATAAATAAAAAAAAACTCGCCGTCGCCGGAAATGTTTCCAGCCAGCGAAAGATGATGCCAGCGCCGTGCGCTCGCCGGCCTTCCGCTGCGGCCAGAGCAGTTGCTGGCGCGTCGGAGGAGGAATGTGCCGGAAAATGGGCAATCGGTTTTAACCGATTGCCCCCTGTTTTCGGGAAGATGGAGAAGATGGCGTGTTGGGTCAGGTCGTTTGGACCTGACCCGACCCGACCCGGTCAGTTCTATTTAAAGAAATGGAACTGGGTTAACGGATCGGGTCGTTTGGACCTGACCCGACCCGACCCGGTCAGGTTTATTTAAAGAAATGGAACTGTGTTAACGGGTTTGACCCGGCCTGACCCGAACTGACCCGATCCTGACCCGAACGGACCCGGGTCATTTATATAACGTCAGGTCAGTCTGAACTGACCCGATCCGACCCTAACGAACCCGGTTCATTTATATAACGTCAGGTCAGTCTGACCTGACCCGATCCGACCCGAACCAACCCGGTTCATTTATATAACGTCGGTCAGTTTGACCTGACCCGATCCGACCCGAACCGACCCGGTTCAGTTAATAAATGGACTGGGCTTTTACCTGTACCCGAATTGACTGGACTGAACAGTCCAAATTACTGACCTGGGTCTAACCCGACCAACTGGCCTGGCCTGATTTGAATAAAGTATTATTAATTTTTGATAATTGTATGTTTTGAATAATTGGGTCATTATAAAATTGATCCGTTCCGATCAGAACCGTCCATTTGATATATTTAAATGCTGTAATCATTCTGATGGGACTGGATCATTTAAATGTGATCAGATCAAGGCCAGATCAAAGAAAAATGAACGATCAAAATCTTATTTTGATCATTACGGACACATATGATATCGGATTTTCGATCCGTTTCTTTCGTTGTGTCCCTTATAATGAGATCTATCATATTACTGAATTTAATTTCTAATTGTATGTTTCAATATTGATATCATGCATGTTTTACTCATTCAAATTCATGTTTCCGCTTATCGTTTACATGATTCATGTTATTTTTGAGTTATATTTGTTACATGCATGCATGCTTGATGACTAAATTAGTATAAAATTCAAACTTATGATAGATTGATCAAAGGAAAATTATTATTGTGATATCAATAGTCCGATTAATGTTCATCTAGACAACTGACTTTAGGGAATCTCATTTTCACAATGATATAATAATTGTTAAAGTTAGGTTTTCCCTAAATGTTTAGATTTAACAATATTAAATGCTCAATTAAATTAGAAATAGAGCATCAGAATTGTTTAAATCATAAAAGGACTAAAAATTAGTGTCATAGGTCTCAATTATGAGTTAACTAGGCAGTCACCAAAGTGGCCCAGTTATGATGAAACTCATGTTTCAATTATTGAATTAGAGATACCATAAATGACACTAAAATTGCAACTTCACTTAAGAGATAGATAATCGACCCAAAGGAGTTTATCTTTCGATTATTTGGAAATTGGGATAAAACACATTAAAGATGTTTTGTGAATTCGTGTTGATCTATGCCCAAAGGTGGGATCTCACTTATTCACTTAATAAATTGTGGTTTTATCAAATAAACGAGAATAATAAATTTAACGAGTTACATTTGACCCAAAGGTTACTTGTAATGATGTAAAACTATTATTTCTGTTGTAAGTGTCCCTTTAAATTCAAAACATTATAGAATTGTGAGAATAATAGTTTATCTCTTCTTTTACAGCATCTTCCTCCAGATCCTTGTCTCTTCCCTCATGCTTAGGAACTATTCCTTCATTAGACGGGTCAAACTACTCTGACTGGTTAGACATGCTGTCATTAACCATAACTTTTCTAGACTTAGAGATGGCTTTAGATGAACCCATGCCTCCTGCGCCTACCGAACAGAGCTCTGAATATGAAAGGGCAAAATATGATCAGTGGCACAAATGTGATAAAAAATGCCAAAAGATTATTATGACTTCAGTCTCTAAGAGTATTAGGGGATCGCTTGATCAAGGAAAACATGCCAAGGAACTGTTAGATGAAATTAAGTCACAATTCGAAGTGACAGACAAGGCATTAGGTGCCACCTTAATGAATAAATTGACTAACATGCAGTATGATGGGATAAAAGGAGTTAGGGAACATATCCTACTCATGACCAACCTAGCATCAAAATTAAAGGATGTTGACATGAGTATTTCCGATGGATATTTAATCCAATTCATTCTGGACTCCCTTCCCCCTGCATTTGGCCCATTTAAAGTAACATACAATCAGAGCTCTAGTCGGTGGACCATTACTGAATTGATCGCACGATGTGATCAAGAAGAGAGGAGGCTTAAAGCCGAAGGGCAACTTCAGGTAAACTTTGTCTCCCATGCTAAGGGCAAGAAAGGTCTTAGAAAATTCAAAACTAATGCCAACATGCCCAAGGTAGATCCGAAAAGTAAGAAACCGGTGAAGAGTAAGGGAAAGAAGGGATCCGAAAAATGTCACTTTTGTGGCAAGAAAGGACATTTCAAGAAGGACTGCCTCAAAAGGAAGAATTGGTTTGAGAAAAGAGGTAAGCAAAGAAAATTATCTCTTGTATGTGAAACCAATATTATTGATGTCCCATCCAATACATGGTGGGTCGACTCTGGTGCAACCGTTCACATTTCTGGTTGTATGCAGGGATTCCTTTCAACCCGGAGGCCAAGTGATGGAGAAAGAGCCATCGTTATGGGAAACCGGAAAGAGTCAAGAGTCGAGGCAGTAGGCACGTATAGGCTGGTGCTAGATACAGGATTTGTTCTGGATCTGCCGAACACCTTTTATGTTCCGGATATTTCCCGAAATCTGGTTTCTATTTCAAAGTTGGATGTAAAGGGATTTGTGTTTAACTTTAATCAAGGATCTTTGAAACTTTTCCACAATAATATAATGATTGGTAGTGGTTTATTATGTAATGGCTTGTATAAATTAAGGTTAGATACTTTATACACACAATCACTAACTGCACACCATGTTACTTGTGGGATGAATGTTGGCATGAAGAGAGGACTAATAAAAGAGAACTCCCCTAAGTTGTGGCATAAACGGTTAGGACACATCTCGAAAGAGAGGATATTGAGATTGGTGAAAGACGGGTTATTACCAACCCTTGATTTCACTAATTTCGGTGTCTGTGTTGACTGTATTAAAGGAAAACAGACACAAACAGTCAAGAAAACTGCCACACGAAGTTCTGAACTCCTGCAGTTAATTCATACGGATGTTTGTGGAAAAATTGATATACCTTGTTTCATTGGAGAACAATATTTCATCACATTTATAGATGATTACTCAAGTTTTGGTTTTGTCTATCTTATTAAAGAAAAGTCTGATTCTTTGACTATGTTCAAAATATTCAAAGCAGAAGTGGAAAAACAATTAGATAGAAAGATCAAAATCGTGAGATCAGATCGAGGTGGTGAATATTATGGTAAGTACACTGAAACAGGTCGTAATCCAGGCCCGTTTGCTAGATTCCTAGAATCCGAAGGTATTGTTGCCCAATATACAATGCCTGGAACACCTCAGCAGAATGGAGTGGCTGAAAGAAGGAACAGGACTCTTTTAGATATGGTTAGGAGTATGGTTAGCAATACATCGTTACCTGCATTTATGTGGGGTGACGCACTAAAGATGGCCATGTATATTTTAAACAGAGTTCCTACTAAAGCAGTTCCTAAAACTCCTTTTGAGTTATAGACTGGGAGGAAACCCAGTTTAAACCATTTTCGAGTTTGGGGATGCCCATCTGAAGTGCGGGTTTATAACCCACAAGAAAAGAAGTTAGACCCTAGAACAGTAAGCGGATATTTTATTGAATATCCAGAGAGGTCTAAAGGGTATTGATTTTACTGTCCTAATCATTCAATAAGAATAGTTGAGTCCAATAATGCTAAGTTTTTGGAGAATCATGAAAACAGTGGGAGTTCTGAGGCTAGAAATATTGAATATAAGGAGATTAGAAATGAGCCTCAATCCTCTTCTCAAGGTGGATTAATGATTCCACTTGATATAGAAGTTTTCCCAGAACGATCTGTTATTCCGATTCTTCAAGATACACAACCAACTTTTGAAATCCAGTCACCTGTTATTGAAGAACATCCGGAGGAATTGAGAAGGTCAACTCGTACGAGAAGACCAGCTATTTCAGATGATTATGTTGTGTATCTCGAAGAATCAGATATTGGAATTAAAGAAGATCCAAAGACTTTTAGAGAGGCAGTAGAAAGTAAAGATTCTGATAAGTGGTTAGACGCTATGAATGAAGAGTTAGAATCCATGTTTATAAACGAAGTTTGGGAACTCGTTGAACTACCTGAAGGGTCCAAAACAGTTAGTTGTAAATGGGTCTTTAAGACCAAAAGGGACTCTAAAGGGAGAGTTGAACGATTTAAGGCCCGACTTGTAGCTAAAGGATTCACTCAGAAAGAAGGTATCGATTATCATGAAACCTACTCTCCGGTGTCTAAGAAAGATTCATTTAGAATTGTTATTGCACTTGTAGCTCATTATGACCTAGAGCTATATCAGATGGATGTAAAAACTGCTTTCTTAAATGGGAATCTAGATGAAGAAGTATATATGGAACAACCGGAAGGGTTTGTTCAACAAGGTAATGAAAGGAAACTGGTTTGTAAATTAAAGAAATCGATATACGGACTAAAACAAGCTTCCAGACAATGGTACTTAAAATTTAATCATGTTATTACATCTTTCGGTTTTACCGAAAATCCAGTAGACCATTGTATATATCTCAAGGTCAGTGGGAGCAAATTTCTTATTTTAGTCTTGTATGTAGATGATATTTTACTAGCCAGTAATGACCTAAGTATGATTCGAGAAACTAAAATATATCTTGAGAATAATTTTGATATGAAAGATATGGGTGAAGCAACCTTTGTATTAGGAATCGAGATATTTAGAGATCGATCTCGAGGATTACTTGGGTTGTGTCAAGAAGCCTATGTCAAAACTATTCTCAAACGTTTCCGAATGGAAAGTAGCAGACCACAAAATGCACCCATTACTAAGGGAGACAAGTTTAGTAAGGATCAATGCCTCATGACTGACTTAGAAAAGTTAGATATGAATAAATATCCCTATGCAGAAGCAGTAGGATGTCTAATGTACCTACAGACTTGCACGAGGCCAGACATTAGCTTTGCAGTCGGAATGCTCAGTAGATATCAAAGTAATCCCGGTTTGCCTCATTGGATAGCCGTCAAGAAAGTGATGCGTTACCTCAATGGAACAAGAAGATATATGCTCACATATCAAAGATCCAATCAACTGGAGGTCATTGGATATTCAGATTCAGACTTTGCTGGATGTCTCGATACAAGGAGGTCAACATCAGGTTACATTTTTCTGTTGGCCGGCGGGGCAGTATCGTGGAGGAGTGCAAAGCAGACGCTAATCACTCCATCTACATTTGATGCAGAGTATGTGGCATGTTTTGAAGCCACAGGTCACGCATTATGGATGCGTAACTACATCATGGGACTTGAAATTATGGGCAGTATGTCTGAACCGATAAAGATTTACTGCGACAACGACGCTGCTAGGCGTTTCGCTCAAAATGACAAGTGTTCCAGTAAATCAAAGTATCTGGAAGTAAAGTATCTTGTACTCAAAGAGAAAGTGCGAGATCGTTTAGTGTCAGTTGTTGGAGCTCCATCGAAGCTCATGATTGCTGATCCATTGACAAAGGCATTGGCGCCAAAGGATTTTAAAGACCATGTAATAAATATGGGCTTGAATGAAATGCCTTGTAAAAGTCAATGATGTATGACACTTAATGTATTGATCAAATAAAGAAACGATTTTGCAATTCTTACTTTGTTATGGGCTCACATGTGGTAATTGTAAAATAAAGTCGGAATATAAAAGCATTATGACATTACAGTTCCCATTAAAGTAAGTCATATTAAAGATACTTATTAAGTGCTGGATTAGGCGAGAATATTAATGTTGTGATTGTGGAAGGAAGCATATCACTTAAGATGTGTAACCGCTACAGTTCGCATTAATAAACTAACCTTATCACAGATTAAAGGATCTTAACATTAAAGTTAAATGAAAACCGGTATTTTCAAATGATGCGCATCAGTTAGAGTTATTTCTTTCAAAGTTTTTTTTCTTATATTTGAAACAGTTTTATAAAATAAACAGGAATTAATGGTGGTCATATGGACCAAGTGGGAGATTGTTGGATATCATGGGTGGTGGCCCACATGACCACCACTCACTTTGATATGTTCAAAGTATACGTCTTCCACTAAAGCCACGTCCCTGGAAACTCTCCAGTCGTGCGATAATGGAAGGCTTTCCGTTGATGGGGAGGAAAGCATTAGCGGAGTCTATAAAAGGCATTGGGAACTCTCTCATCTTCACACATACCATTACTGCTTGGCATTCCCATCGATCAGCAGGCATTACGAGAAGACTGAGAGAGTTAAAGTTACGATCTCCTCTTCGTTTCGCGATGGATTCAGGTATGCCCAATATTGGTTGTTTTTCATAATGCAAATCAATCCGTCAAAATGCAAATCCAATCCGTTAAAGTTTTTCCTAAGGGGCCATTTTAGCTTACATGTGGGGGCTGCGCTTTGGGTCAGCCCCTGGCCCACAAGTGAGTGTGAACCGCTTTCTACATGAAGAGCAAAGAGGAGTGTGCCCAACAACTATATCAACAGAATTGATAACAGAACATTTGCTAAGAGCATGTTTGAAAACAATCTACATTTGGTAAGCAGATGAAAACCAGTGGTGGCTCCAGGAACTTCTGTCAGGGAGCCACTCAAGAACTAAACATTTATAAAGGCTAAAAAAAATGTTTCACGCTTATTAATTTGTATCATATATTTCCAATTAATCAAGAAAACTAATTTAAACTTCTCAAATCATAAATAAGAGAGAATTTTAATATATTGATACTATTGTCTAGACAAACAAAACCATGCAAATACATAAGTTTTTATAATTGCCCTTGACAAATTTTCATATTTTTGTAATTGATGCATAATAACTTCATCTCAATACTATCAAATACATCTTTTTCAACGTATATAACTAAGCAATCATTCATCCACCGATCTCTCATTCGGTTAAGCAATCAATTCATTATGTCTTTCATTACCGAAAATGATCTTTCTACAATTGTAGTTGCTACTGGTAGAGTCAACGTTAATGTCACAAGCAAAGAAACTAATGGATATGTGAGATCCTATCTGGTCTCCACCAACTTTCTAGCAAGCTCAACAATTCCATTTATACTGGAGCACGTATCAACAACAAAGTTCTAAAGTTGATTAGGTTCAAATTAAAGAGTCAAATCATTTAAGGCTCAGGGTGTTCAAAATAAAATTTTAAGATTGCCAATTACCACATTAAAAAAAATTATTAGTATAAATATTTATTTTCCCCAAAGTTCAGGGTGTTCACTTGACCACCCTCACCAATGTGTAGAGCTGCCCATGATGAAAACCATTGGAAGGACTTCCTTATTATTTCTCCCATCAGACCTCCTCTCATCTAACATATAAAATCAACAAATCGATAGAAACACACAGCACCAGTGCATTCGGCGAAGAGAAGAGGTTAACGTTTTTGTGTTTGGAAACCTAGTTTTTGGGTCCTACAAGCAAGATTCAAACCGTTAATCATGTTTAAAAGTCTATAAACGTTTGTCTAGTCAAATATTAGCCGTCAATTCCTCATTTTTTTGAGATATTTGCAAAAAAAAAAAAAAAAGTCCAGACCGTTGGATCACAATTTTTGAAATTTGTGGGGGCCTTGTTTTCAAAATCTGAACAGTCCAGCCTCTTAAGAAGGCCTAAATGGCTATGTGGTCAAATTTTGTACCCTAATTCATCATAGATCAAGAGAAAATCACAAAAAGCTATGGACCGTTCATCTAGCATAGTTTCAAAATCGGGATGAATGGGCAGTCATTTTTTTAGCTTTTTTTATTTTCATTTTTGTGGGACCCAGATTCATGATCTAGATGGTGAATGACTTTCAAATGCCCAAACATTGTCAGGGGATCAAATTTCAGTCGTTGATCCTTAGTAGATTCTAAGATATTTGCAAAAAAAATCTAGAAACTAAAATTTGAATTTCTAATTCCTATGGGCCCCATTTGCAAGATCTAAACTATTCAAATAATCTAGAGAGGCATGGATGATTGGATGAAAGAATGCACTAATCAGAGGATTTGTTTTTGTTTACCAAACGAACGTGCTTAAAAGATATCATATACATGGGATGTAGGAAAATAAATACTATACAAGGTCTATGATATCATTGAGTTCGGATCCAATCATATTTCACCCCACGGCACCCATGGTGACTGTGGCAGAACCTATCACGGTTCACCATATCACCAGGGGCATGGCAGGCTGCCCTTGGTGACGTGGTAGACCGCAATTCAGTTACAGTCACTATGGGGCAAACTTTCATCTATATAATCTCAATTCGATATTACCTGCCAGTTAACTAAGGTGGCCGGACTTAAATTCAAACATGTGTAGTCTTTTTTTGTCGAGATTCAAACCATTTAGAGGAGAAGGTCTACTTGAGCTTAGCTATTTAAATCCATTATCTATGACAACAATCACTGTTTTGTCAGTACAATTTTTAGAATTTGAAGTTGAATTTCTTATCAATTATATTTTTCTATATGGGATCAAAAGGCACATCATCGTTATCATTATTAACATCATCATCATCTCTCTCTCTCTCTTTCTAAAACTGAACTCCAAATTTTGTGGATTTGAAATGACCTTCAACCTTATAAAATCTCTCCCTAGGCTGTAGGTTCCAATGGATTAGACATAGCTAGTTCTTGCATATTAGCCCTTTGGGTGAGCCAAAGCCTACCTATTAGGGACATTAGTTAAATAGGTTGGGAATTGGGTCTTACATACAAGAAAGTGGTAGGTGTTAGCATTTTTGTATGTTAGCTAATTTATGGACTAAACAAAACTCTAAGTCCATTGAGTTGTATTTTATATTCTTTGATGACAGACTATGACTCAAGTCTTTAGAAGATCTCAAGAGTAAAAATCAAGAAAAACTGGGTTTGCCCAATTGATTTGAATGATGCCCGATCGATCTAATTAAATACAGGACTTATGTTTGATTGATCAGATACTTTCTCGATCAATCGAATGGTGTTCAGAATCCCACCGACCTTATGCGGAATTATTTCCTTTTTGTGCCAGAATTAGTAAGTTGGGTTCTACCAGGGCTATCTTAATGAGGCATAAATTGTGGGTTATAAAAAAGGTGTTTCTCTCAACCGTTAGATATCCATCTACATAATCTAAGTTGAAATTTCATATTGGAGATTTCATCTAGAGCTTCTATTGGAAAGTTATGCTTAGTTCAAGTTCTAGATCTATGACTTCTACATCTTCGTATGAGATTATTGTCTCGCTAAAGAGATTAGTTTGAAGTGGTGATCAAAGCACTAATAGTGGAGCATCGAGGAATTGCATGTTGAAGGAATCTAGCAACAACAACTACAACACCTTATGTAAAAGGGCTGATTGTAGATATATATCTTATAACTGCAGAAGTTAGTATTTAATTTAGTCCACGATTAGCTTGCAGTTTTTTTCCATTTGGGTTTCCACATTAAATATTGCATCGCCTACTTTGTATGGTTGATTGCTTTATTATTTTTTTACTACATAAAAGTAGTATTATTTGAACTGCAATCTAAAAAAAATCCCTCACGCCTAATCATTATTTGGGGAAAATAAATAAATGAGATGGCTCCCCATCAAATTTAATAAAAGCGACATTATAGTATGCCAATTCAAAACATTTAGACTAACTTTGGGCATGAAGAGAACAAGTAGTTGAAGATGATGAAAACCATTAGCAATTAGAATTTAGCCGCTTAGGGCAAGGTCCTTCTAGAATGAGGATGGAGGTCAAGTAGGACCTCGGATTGCCAATGGGTTGGGTATGGTCTGCAACAATGATGCAATCAAAATGGTTACATCACAAAACCTTTTACATGTTTCGAATCCTATTCTTGGCAAAAGGAAACTGGATCCAATTTCAGACCCAATTCTGATTTCACTTAGGGCCTTTTTGAAACATGTTTACTTCACTCCTCTGCCAAGATCCATTCAACCACACCAAAAAGTGGAAAAAAAAAAAAAAACTACCATTGAAGACTCTTTAACTCCTCTTTTACTTTACTTTGTAGTAGACAAACAGGCCTTAGTGATTTTGTTCAAACTCGAGCTGGGATTACTAGGAGGTGGCCAAAGAATTTCAAAAATTAACTCATGCCTATAAAAGTATTCTCCATAAAGAATATTCACAATAGGATGTACATATATATATATATATAACAAATATAAACTAACATTATCCTAAGGATCTATGATTGTGAACATAAAAAAAATAGAACCTTTAATTTCTAGAAAAACAAATCAATTAATTTTTTTAGTTTAAATGATTTTCATGTCTTTTTCGTGATCCATCTATCCGTGAATCCATCAATGTTGCAATCTACTCCTTTTGAGTTTGTTGATGCCGGTAGGCCATAGATTTGTCACAATTTATTCCTGAAGATTCAATTGTGCGTTTTGATGAAGACGACTAGATTGTGAGGTTGAGGAATTTTGATTAACAAATGAGGAGAGATGGTTAATTTTATTGATGCAAAAAAATTTTTTGACGGTAATTATCAAAGGAAGATAAAACTGTACCTAACTTGATCACAAGATATCACTGGGCTCAGCTCTAATATAAAAAAAAATTTTCAAAATTTAAGTCATGCTCATTAATTTCAATATAAAGTTGACTGATGTTATCATAAGGATAAGGATAATCCATAAAACTCAACATCCTTACACCATATTAAATATTTTCAGCTAACTTCATTGTTGCTTCCAAATTCTCGAGGCCTTAGAAGAGCGGAAATATTTTTTAATATTCTCCATCGAGTGGAGCTCACTCCTCAACACACCCCCCTTAGGTGGAACCCGATTGGCCTACTTTTGACGACACACATTTTTTCTATATTGAGTTATTCCTTTTCAGATTCAAACTCGCAATTCATTAGCTCTGAATTTCAAAAATTAACTCATGCCCATAAATTTCAATGTAAAGTGTACTTATCAGAGGATGCACGTGTGTGTATATATATAAAATAAATTTGAACTAAACTTATCATAAAGATAAGGATAATATACCAAATTTATAACATTCTTAATAATATTCTTTTGACAATATGAGCAATGTTGGGCGTAACCAGGGAGCAAAGGAGTGTAAATTTAACATTTCTCTAACAATATTCTAACTTTATACGGTAATCTCGAACAGCGGCTCACATGCGATTGGGTGAGGCGGGGCCGGCACGCCATGACAACGCAAGTGAATAAGTGATCATATCATGTGTAATTGAAGATGGAAGTGCGGATAATAATGATGAAGAAAAAAAGAAGGAAATGACATTCCGTTGGTGTCCAGAGAGAGAGTAGCTGATGGAGATAAACATAAGAAATGAAAAGTGGAGAGGTGTCTTAGGCGAGAAACCCTAGACCTTGGTCAAGTTGCCAAAATGTTCTTGGATTTTTATGATACGACCTTATTGTCATCTGGGGTAACTGGCAGTAGGTTTGTGTCTCGGGTCCCCGAGTCAACATTGGTGTGGACCCCAAACTGGACCCATTTTCTTACAATGTCCAAGCACGAGTTTCGGATCCATATTGGATTAATTATTGAAACCAATATTTGGTTCCAAACTAGCACTGTGGCAGTATGCTAAGAAGACCAAGGAAGAACACCACTGTCTTTATCCTGATATCAACAAGTTAAATCCACAAGAAAGAGACGAGAGAAATCCTTAAATTAAACTGCAATTCATGCTATTATTCCATAGAAAGAAGTATTACATAACTTTTTATAGAATCTCAAAATCCTAAATTACCAAAAATAGCAATTTTACTAAAAATAGTAAAAATAAAAAAATACATCAAGGCCTCAAACCTTCTCTAACTGACTTTATAAAACTTTCCATTCTGACTCAAACTAAAATAGATTCAAATCCACCCCCCCCCCCTCCAACCCAAAAAAAAAAAAGCAAAACAAAAAATCACAATAAAATATAGATTTTGCACAAAAACTGCTTTGACCTTCGAAATGGCCTAGTTTAGCCTCCAACAACTTCAACCGCTAAAGTGATTGTTTAGGGCATAGAGCTCATTAAAAACTTAGAAGCGTATCATTTTGCACCCTTTGATGAAAGTCAAATCAAAAGTTGTGCTTGTTAGAAATCGACATTATGGACTTAACATTCTGGCTTGATTTTTTGTGATCTTTTTGCTCAAGAAATTCTTATGCGACTTGTTCTATATTATAAAACTCAGATATTTCGGAATCAAACACATCAGGGACTCAAATATCCATTTGCAGAGCTAGTTGGATCATAACAGGAGTACTTTTTTCACACACGAGGACTTAAAATCTAAGGATTAATGGGTCCCACAAAAATGAGGTATCCCCTTCCAAGGGATAATGAGAGAATGCTAGGGTAGTGAATGAATTGGTTCTCGATGAAAATAACACATCAGAACAAAATCTTGGCTAGCACTTCTTTTGGAGGGGTTAGGGATTGGGGAATGTTGACTGTCTTCTCTTAGAAATTTGAATATGTTGGCTAATTTATAAGTTGGACAAAACTTTTGGTCTATTGAGTTGTAATTTTCTCTCTATTTTAAAATGAACCGTAGTATGTGTTACCGAAAGAACTGAAGAGAAGAAAGTGCAGAAATAAAAGAAATTCGGAAGAGGTACTTGATCAGTCAGTTATGATACTTGCTCGAGTAGCCAGTGGAAAGTTGCCCACCAACTTTGCACGAATTTTTTTCTTTTTGTGCTGGGACTTTCTTATTTGTGTTTTATTGTAACCCTAATTTCTTTGCATATAACTAGAGGATTTCTCTTAACCCTAAGGTACTCATCTTCATAATTTGAGTTGAGAGTTTACACTGAAAATTTTTTCTTCTCTAGAGATTTCATTGGAGAAACTTTGTTGAAATTTTGAGTTCTAGAATTTATTGCTTTTACTTCCCTATAAGAGATTGCTCATCTCATGGAATTAAGGTAATCAGATCAAATGCAGAGAGTAGGGTATGCAAGGTCCAATCATATCGTAAATTCTTATAAGAAGAACTATATCTTGATCGAAGGATTGATTAGAAAATGTTATGAGTATATCTTGTAATTATTCGAAATTAGTGCTTGGTTTTATTAGTCCGAAAGGGCTTGTGGTTTTTTCTGCTAGGGTTTTCAACATTAAAAATTTGCATGTCTTATTCTTGTGTGACTGATTGTTTATTTGCGAGTTTATTTTTATTATTCAGCTTTATATTGTTTGGCTTTCAATTGGAATAGAGAGGGTTATGCAGATCTATTGTATTGGATCCTTTGAGATTTCTTGAATGGAATTCAACTGCGTAGGGACATCTATCACTGAGCCTCCTCTTTTTGATGAATCATGTAATTATACATATTGGAATGTCAGAATGATTGGTTTTCTTAGATTTATCGATGAAGATGTTTGGTGTGATGTTTTTAAAGGCTACTCTTTATCCACGGCTGTTAATGCCGGAATATCTAGTTAAAAACCGATTGAAATGTGGACTAAAGAGGAAAAACATGTCCGTAATTATAACAAGAAGACGATAAATTCAATATACATTAGAGAATCCACATTTAAAATTCGTAGGATCTCTACTTGTTCAACTGCATTATCTACATAAGCGATAGAGATGAATCTTCAATAGTAACAGATAGATATAAATAGCAAATGACACGTTGTATACTTTACACTAGAAAGCCATTTGTTTGTTGGAAGGAGTAGGCATTGCTGGTATTATACAGGAGTCGGTTAGAGTACGACAAACACAATTACCTGGACTGTCATTAATTCAATTAATATTTATTTTACTCGGGGAAAAAACGTTTTATATAGAATCAAGAAAATCTCAAAAGATTTCCAAAAGAAATCTTTTCCTCTCTTTTTATACCCTCCCACCCTCTCCAACAATGAAACCATAGGTCACAAGTCCTCTTCCTCATCTCCTCTCCTTGCTGATCATTGAAGCCCTAGGTCACACAACTTGGCATCATATTTGACGTGGTTGAATGCGCTAGAGAAGTTGCAGGGCATAGGGTTCTAGCACTTGCAAAAAGTGAATCTAAAGGTCCAAGTGCTTACAAACTAACTAACTTATGTTTGGATCTATGTTCTTTTAATTTTGCTCTGTTGTTTAAAGTCAAATTATTGATGGATGTTTTTTTTTTTGGAAGGGCAGGTTGCTCTCAATTTGGGAGTTTTAGTATTTTGGTATTGATTTATCCATTTATGAATATTGATTTTGGTATTAATTTTACGACATTCGATTTGGTTGGAGTAATAATTTAGGGGCTTTTGATTTGAATATTTGGAAAATAATCAATCATGTTGATTAGGATCTCATAACGGGTGTTGGGTTAGTGTGATGAACCTGATGGCGCGATAAAGGTTTAATGGTTATAGAATTTACAGGGGCAAGTGGGATGCACAGGGGACCACGTGAATAAGGGTTGGATAAGATTTTAACCCTTTTTAATCACCTTATGATCTGACTGCAATAAATTTCTGTGGTAGAGATTAATATGGCCAAGATTACAAGGCTAAGGGTTTGGTTGGGTGTGATTCTTCAAATATCACTCATTTACATGGCCCTTTCACATCCCAAATGCCTCCCTGGGCCATCTTGGGCCTTCAAACATTTATCAAATCAGATCAAAACCTTTGTGTGTATATAGTGGCGTATTCAGGATTTTTTTTGATAAATACAAATCCAAATAGGTAATTGTATTTTAAAAATGAATAAAAAATTTTTATATGGGTTTTAGGGGCAAATGTAGAATTTTTATACAAATTTTTTAAAAAATAAAAAATTTTACTATGATTTCATAAGCATATATCATCGTTCAATGGGTGCATCCGCCCCACATAAAAATATGTACGCCTGCTCGTGTATGTACAGAGAGGGAAAGACCTATTATGGTGAGAAACGATGCTTATATAATTAAGGTAATAAAAATTGGCCTATGGAGCCTACCATTTGTATAAATCCAAGATCCATCGGCATCATCTCTCATCGTGGAGTTATACCGATGGGCTCACAGAATCTTAAAAGTCCTGCCGACGGAAACCCAAGCTCTCCATTCAAACCACAACCCAAACCCGCTTGTACAGACCCGTCTAGATTCATCCACAATCATTTATGCTGCACGACTACAATGACTCTAATCCTCCCGCAGTGTACTTGTCCAAACCTTTTTCAAAATTCGGCCAAAAGGACCAACTGAGAGGCGAATCCACAGTAACTTGTGGTTGACACTTGCCAGAAAAGCTTGCAGGTCACAGCTTACAGGTAAGAAAAAAAAGTATCAACGTTGCTGCAGGCCCCACCTGCTTTAGTCCACTCTTCTGCAGTAGCCAAAAATCAAATCAAACCCTACAACCACTGTCATTTTAGGTCAACTCTCAACCCCTGCCACCCTGGCAATCACTAACCATCCGATCTGGCCCGTTCCTCCATCGGACGGTCCATGTCTGACCTTTGACCTTTGCATCATCCCTGTCTACCGCCCTCCCTAGTCCCTGCACCTCTCAAAGGCATAGTTGCCGTTTGGCACAATTTGTATTTCCGTTTTTCCATTTTTTCATAACGGCAGAGTGTTGTGTATTTGTGTGGCCGACCGCAGATGTCTCTGGTACATCTTGGGGTGGGCCCACCAGTGAATGGCTTGGATTGAGCGGAGATGCTAGTGTAGCAGAGAGAGGATGAAAGAATGCATGAGGAGGGGGAATACGGAAAGAGAGACGGTCAATAAAGATGACGTAGTCGTCTGATTATTAAAGCGTTCCTCGTGTGCAGTGGCCGAGAGAGCCTCAACAGCTATCTCCACGTGGCATGTTGTGAGTGGGTACAGCCTTTGACGGCAGATAGGTAGAAGAGACATGTCAGTCGTCCGATGCCTTGTATCGCGAGGGTCCTTTGACTAGAATCCCTCCTTTTATCATCTTTCTCGTCTCTCTCCACTCTCTTTTACTTTTGCCTTTGCCTTCTCCTCATCTTCTCTCTCTCTCATCTGCTCTTTTTATTACCTCTCTCGCTGTATTTTGTTACCGCTCTCTTTCTCTCTCTCTCTCTTTCATTCTCGCTGTTGTAGTCGATGTTGTTGTTGTTGTTGTTGTTGTTGGATTAGTCATGGCGGTGGAGTTGATGATGGGTTACAGGAACGACTGTTTTCCAACGAAGATGGAATCGAAGTTAGTGCAAGAAGCGGCTTCCGCAGGACTGGAGAACATGGAAAGGCTTGTAAGGATGCTTTCTCAGCAGCAGCAGCAGCAGCAGCAGCAGATGCCCTCCAAGGGAAAGGAAGTCATGGAGATGGAGAAGGATTGCGCGGCTGTGGCTGATGAAACTGTTACCAAGTTCAAGAAGGTGATTTCTTTACTGGGTCGGACTCGAATCGGCCATGCCCGCTTCAGGAGGGCTCCTGTTCCTCCTCCCCAGCAAATTGCAGAGAAACCCCAAGAACCTGAGAGTGAGAAGCACAAGGAGTCGTCTTCTTCGAGGGTGTATTGCCCGACGCCGATCCAACGGGTGCCGCCGCCTTTCCCTCCGCCTCCCCCGCCTCCACCTTCTAATCATCACCACCACCTTCACCACCTGCTTGGGTTTGGGAGGAACGATGGGAGAGAACTAGTGCCGAGCTTCTCATCGCCTGCTCTGTCTAGGGTGAACTCGTTCGTTTCCTCTCTGACTGGCGACACCGAGGCGAAGTACCCATCGGCTTCTTCGGCTTTCCAGATCGTGAATCTGTCGCAGGCCTCTTCTGGGGGAAGGCCGCCTCTGTCGTCGTCCTCCTTGAAGCGGAAGTGCGGCTCGAAATCGGAAGACGGGTCTGGGAGATGCGCATCGGTTTCTGGGCGTTGCCATTGTTCGAAGAGAAGGTAAACACCCTTTAATTCCTGTCTTGGATTGCTACTCTTTCTGTTTTTGGGTTTGATTGTGCGAGTTCGAGCAACTTATGTTTGTGATTTTCCTGAAAGTTTGCATCTTTACTCCGATTTGCAGGAAATCGAGGGTGAAGCGAGTGGTTAGAGTTCCTGCAATTAGCGTGAAGATGGCCGATATTCCACCCGACGATTTCTCATGGAGGAAATATGGACAGAAACCCATCAAGGGTTCTCCACACCCAAGGTATCTCTCTCGTCCTCTGTTTTACTTTTACATAACTCGGACTCAATTGAACCCAAACTCGGTGTGTTAAGAACGATTTAAGAAACCTGCAAAGCCTTCCTCAGTTACCATCTTGTTTTGCCTTTAGAGTTGAAAAACACTGGTCATAGTGTGAGAAATACACCCAAAAAGCTCTTTTGTAATGGGAATCGTCCCCGGTTTCTTATCTCCCATGGTCTGTTCTGTTGCCGTGTTGACTCAGCAACTCGTCCTGGGTCTAACTCAGTTGTGTGACATGGTTTGATTTTACAGGGGATACTACAAGTGCAGCAGTGTGAGGGGATGCCCTGCTAGGAAGCACGTGGAACGGGCTCTGGATGATGCATCTATGCTGATTGTGACCTATGAAGGCGAGCACAACCACACCCTTTCCATGTCTGAGGGTGCTGCAGCTCTTCCACTCGAGTCTTCTTAGAACGGGAGGAGGACGTGTGAATCTGAAAGATAGATCTTGGAGCAGTAAAGAAGGAAAAGAGACTAATACAGTAGTGGCCTCAGAAAGGAGGAAATATGAATATGGACTTTTGGGTTTGTTTGTTAGTTTCCTGTACATTGCGGGATTCCTTCATTCGGAGTTTAGTTTGGACTCTCTTATTTTAAACTAGAAAAAGAAGAAGAAGACATTGGAAGGAGAGGAAGGAGTCATTCTTTCTTCTCTTTCCTCTATTCCTTTCGTTTCATGTGGTTGGTTTTTTATTCGCTTTATCTGTTTTTTTTCTTTCCTTTGATGTCCTATGTAAGGCTTCAAATAGTTCGGCAATGGGAAATAGAATACATGTGGGGTTCAAATTTCAATTGAGGTGTTTGCTTTTTATTTGTTACTGGGTGGGGCTGTGTATTAAATCTGAAAATATGAGGAAATGATGGGAAATGTAGAGTTTTCCTGATTCACTTTGGACCACTCGTGGATATGGGGCATTTATATGATGATGTCCCACGTTGTGGCGGGAGATATTCTCCGATCAATCCCATATTTTTAAAAGTGGGGCAAGGGGCAAGTGAATAAAGAAGCAGAGGATATTTGAGTTATTAAAAGAACGTGGAGTGAATTTACTCCAAAAGAAGGGTTCTACCGCGTCCCGTCCTTTTATTGGATTATTAATCCTGGTTCCATGTGGTGGCTCTTTTTTAATGTTTCGGTCCATGGTTTTCAATATGTTATTTTCATTAGTTTAGTCCGTGGGATAGAAAATTTTGGGTTGAATTCAAGTGTCTCTCTCTTGTTACTTTTTACACTTTGTTTCTTAACAGGTGCGGACAGTGGGGCGGGCGGGCGGTTACAACTATGAATTGAGTGTAGATGAAGGGAAATCTAGGTAGTCTGACTTCCTTTACTTGCATTGAGATGACAGTAGGGGTCCATTTGGACCATCACAACAATTTGATATGATGAGCCCCACATTTGGGTTGTGGGTCTCCATTGTTTCTATGTTTGTAGAGCAGGAATCTAGGAGAATCATTTCTAAAGATTGTGTATTGTGTATTGTCTAATTTTTAGATGAAGCAGTGATAAAAATAATCTGATTAGCGAGAACATTACTTTAATTAAAACTTAAAATAGGGTTGGCGTAGATCGAGACCTCTCAAGCAAATCTGAAAACCGACGTCAAGAACCTAGAATTTTCTAGATATTCAATAGACCCCTCTCTCTTTCTCTCTTTCTCTTTCTCTGTCTGTGTGTGGTGGGTTAAGTGTATATTCATTTATGGTTCATCATTGACGCATGTGAATCGCATTTGGTTGGGCCTTGTAAATGAAAATTGATGTAGGAGAGTTCTGTATCGAAGAAGGGTTTCTCAACGTACGGACCTACAGGCTACTACAGCAATTTACAAGAAGTGGGGAGTAGGTGAGGTGTGAAGGGGCGTGGACTTTTGTATGTGTGTGCTTTACTTTTCCCTTTTTTTTTTTTTTTTTCAAGTCTGTTTTGTTTGCCCCGTTTCTTTTCATTTGTCTTTTGCCTGCCATTTGTGGCTGGCTGAGTTGCAATTGAGTGGATACGGATGTGAAATGTATTTGGCCTTGTTGCAAAGTCAAAAGGGGCGGACTGTGGATCATATAAAAAGCTTAAAGTGGGCCCACACCTTGTCAGTGCTGCTGGCTGCCAGTAGTAGGGATGTTTTTGGCAAGTAGGAATCGATGATGGCCTTGATTGAATAAAAACATTGAGACTCCATCTGACCTACTTTTGTCTACAGTGATCACTGCTTTCCTTTTGCTGCCTTAATCTCTTTTATAATTATTGGTAGCAGTGGTTAAAGGTCCGAAGCTCAATCTGGAACCCGAAATGGGTGAGCGTGATGAGTCCGCAATCAGTGTTTGTGTGTGTTTTGTTTTTTGTTTTTAAGATGAGGAATCAGTGTGACTTCAACTGAAGGAAATCCTGCAGTGAAGGGTTAAACTCAACAATGGCTAAGTATTGAAAATTAAGCCACTCAAAGGAAAGATCCTCTATATGCATATGGTATCTTCATATGCATAGGGTATCTTTGAAGATTGACAGTTTCACTAGAAATAGAGAGGCACTATCTTATAAAAGATTTATAATTCAAATCTTTTTAATTAAACAATTAATCTTACAAATGGGACCAAAGCATATTGGGATAAAATTTGGAAACTCTTCATATGTTGAGAGGGCTTTTAGAGCAGCTCAGATTTTTTAAAGGTGCGCTCGATTATGGAGTTCCACTCGTGAACCATGTCTTAATCAAGCCCTCAAACGATCAGTATTATATCATGAGTTAAGCCATCAATCCCTCTATGGATTAATAGGCTGTCATGAGTTAAGCCATCAATCCGTCAATAAATCAGTATTCCATCCTGAGTAAAGCCATCTGAGCCACTGACTGAGCTTTACCTTGTTTCCAAAGTGAGCCTCAAACTTGACTCGGCTTTATTCATTTACAAAACTAGCAAATAAACTCAGTGACTCAGCCGAGTGAACTCGATCTGGCCGCCTTGCCAACCCATGTACAGCTTGTGGAAACTTAAATTCAGCGTTAAGTCAACTTGATCAAATGAGCAAACTCGCTCCAACTGGCTGACTGACTTGCCCGTTTGTGAGAATCGGCAGAGTGGATTCACTGAAGACCGTTGAAAAAAGAAAATTGACCGAAAAGGGTTCGAATTTTGAAAGCAAAAGACCTTGCATGGGAGGGGAATCACTATCCATTGGAGCGTTTAATTGTTACAGCATAAAAGTTGAAAAACTTGCACCTTTATTATTCTTAAAACAAACTTGTAGGAAAGCAGTTTTTAGAAAACATCCCATTCGATAGAACTAAATTTAAATATCTAAAAATTTCAAATTCCTATTACTTTGATTTAGTAGAAAAGTTTTACGTCTGATGTCAATTTGACGTGCAGCCCATTTAAAGATTTGCCCAGATTTTTTTACATTGGCAGAGCCGGGGGCAGGGGTGGCCTTTTTTTTTTTTTTTTGGTTTTTCTTGAAAAAAGCCCCTCTAAGTCTTTATAGAGCAAAAAGGACTTAATTTTTTTGTTAGTACCCAAATTAGTCCTTCAGCCACAATTTTCAACTTTTTTTTTGCACTTTTTCACTATTAATTATACATCAAAATCTTAGATCCACTACAACAAATTGCGTAAGGCCAACGTTATCTTAAAGGCGTTGCTAAATGTTATCTTTTGCCGACGTAAATAACAATACGTTGGTAGAAGTCACAAAATTATATACTTTTGCCAACGCAAATGAGGCTGCACTGGCAAAAGGTGTCGAAATTATACAAAAATTCTCCTGTAAAGACATTAAAAATTTTGATAACGATACGTTATCCTTTGGCGACGTTAACAATATGTTGGTAATTGTTTGACCTATTTGCAACGCACATAGGTGCGTTGGAAAAGGCACTCTGAACATTGCCAATGCACTACGTGCGTTGGCCAAGACTAATCTTAATTACCAGCGTATTATGTGCGTTGGCAAAGACTCATCTTAATTGCCAACGCACTATTTGCGTTGGCGAAACCCATCCTAATTATCTATAGTCATATTCTCATTTTATAACTTTTTGCCATTCAAATTATCATATAATTCAATGGCCTTAAATTTTAATGGTTCTTTTATAATATAACTTTTTTTTATTTAATTCAATATATAGTGGGTAGTAAGTGATGGTTTGATGAGTGTAAAATTAGGCCCTTTGCCCAATCTGAATTTTATCAAAAAGCCATCACCTTTGGTTTAGTCTCCATCATTTTATTTTTTATCTGTAAATATGACTGTTCACCTCACTTTGAGATCAGTTCCTACACGGGCTTAGGACTAATTTCTAAGCTTATGATTGATTTCCTCTTTAGTTGGTTGAACAGGGCAGGCTTGGGCCTAAAGGTCCATGCGCTAAATACAGACTTGGAAAATAGGCGTTAATAACTAAACAAGCTAGGGTTGGACAACTGTTGCAGACCCATCTGAATATTTCAATTTTGTAGTGCCTGTCAGGTGGAAGTGAAAATTTGGAAAACTATCTTTGAGTAAAACTTGTTGTTTATTTTATTAAACTAGACCTTTTTATATATATAAGAAAAAAAGAATAATTCAACCTAAAGGTTTTAGAGTTTGGGGCACTACCACACTAGTGGCATTAGGAATATTACCAATTTTTTTTTTTTTTTTTGGCACCAAGGGATTAGTCCAACCCAAAAGAGTTGGATCACCCTCCTCTATTATATAAAAAAAAAAAAGAATGTAGGCCCACCTAGATTTTCAATTTATAGTATAATATTACTAAGAATCTAAGTACTTCTCCCTTTATTTTTAGCCTTAAAACCAAACACCCTAAACCTAGCTAAGATTTTGAGATAAGAAGAAGAAGATTAAGTTGATGCCAGAAAAGAGGAGGAGCAAGCCATCTCTATTCGTGCTACAGTGCGTGCTACAGTAGATCAAGGTAAAAACAAATAGGTGGGTAAGATCATGTGATCAATCTCTATTTTAAAGGCTTAATTCAAATCTTTGATGCTGTTTTTATCATAAAAAAACTACAAGCAGACATGATGTCAAGTTTGCAATTTGATCAAAAAACATTCAGATCGAATATGATCAAAACACAGAGAATGAATATGGAAGTTACAGGCCACGCTTGAATATGGGTTTTTGAATCTCGAAGTTCATAACCTAGATTCTGTATTTTGTGTTACAAAACGCAGATCTGAATATGGAAGTTGAGTTTTCAGGCTGGATATGTTTTATGTTTATGAATTTGAAAGTTCACAACCCATTCTTCTGTTTCTCCACACTGAATCTGTTATTCTATTATTTCTCTGTTACAAAAACAATTTCTCTGTTACAAAAACGTAGACTCTACATCTCGGCCATTTCAATTTTTCTATTTTTTTTTAATGTTTTGAGAACACTTGATGGAAGATCTAATCCAGTCATTCACTAGACCAGACATGGGGCGACACTAGAGATGAGGGACCCGCATGGACTGAGGTCCCCATGGCCCACTATCCAACTGGCCTAAACCCGCCCGTATTAAGGAAGAAACTGACGACACCCAATGGTAGAGATTAGGTGTTAGAAACCTCAAATCTGGAAGTGAGGTTTGATAAATTAACTTTCTAAGAGATCAACAGTCTTTATGCAATGATCCCCACACTACCAATTTGTAAATAAGGGAAGAGAAACAGATGAAACTTGAGCTTTTCAAAGCTTCCATCGATAGCCTTGTGGGCCCACTTGTCCCACTTGATCAGAGATTCAAGACGCTCATCTGGGAAAGGGTTAGGGGATGACATTGGGGATGTAGTTCCCTTATGGACCAGGTCCACTGGGACCCACCATCCATGTGAATGATAAGAAGAATGCAAGAAGTCGGTGCTCTGCAACTGGGAAGAAACAGGATCATCTCCTGTTTGGTGTTGAGTATTGAGTAGGTTTTTTGAAATTACAAATAAGCCCACCCACTTTATGTAAACTACTACTAGGCCCCCACAAATAGGTATCCAAAGCCTTTCAAGGGAACCTAAAAATATGATATTTATCCAATCCTTAATGGGAAGAGAAAAATGTTCATCTGTTATCATGGGTTTATTTTTTTTTAATTTTTTTAAAGTTAGATTGGTTCTTTATTATTCATGTTGATGGTTTCTAATGGATTTGTGAGCATTTTATTTTTTTTTTTAAGATTCAATTTTTTTATCCTAGGGTACTAGGTGCTCATGATTTTGATCTATTATAAATTGCTTTTATTATTGGATTGACTATGGATATAATTTCTTTTTATTTCTATCATGAGTTTATGGGATTTATTTTATTATCATCATTATTATTTAATTTACAATGCTCTTTTAATTTTCTTTGTGATAATTTTTCATGGATTTGTGGCTTTTTATTTTTCATTGTTATTTTAAAATTTGGGTTTTAGGATTAGGTTCTCATTGGTTTTTATTTTATTTGAACTTCTTTTATTGCCGATTCTTTATAATTTTTTGTTTGTATGTTTTTAATTTATTTGTGTTCTATGGATCTTATTGCTTTTTTTTTTATGGGGTCATTTTATTCAATGCTCACGTTTTTATCTCCCTAATGCTGGGTTCAATGGGGAAGTATAGTCTATTTGCAGAAGTCCAGAAGTGAGTATACATGGATATGAGAATAAAAATCTCTCTCCATTCCATGAGTGATTCACCTCTCCTAATAGCAGATGTCTTTTAATAATTGTGGCTAACTTTATTTTTCACTTATTGTAAGTTTTTTTTTTCACATTTCTTCATTAATTATAATTTAGTTTTTTATCCCATTGCAATTTAATGTAGTGTCTAACTTTTTAATAATGTTATCTTTGGTTTTTTTATTTTTAATTAAGACCTTTCTTATTTTTTACAAGCTTAATTACGTTACGTCTTCTCTTTGTAGGAGAACATTAAAAATAATTTTCAAATCTGGATTTCAGGTAAAATCTCAAATAATGTTTATGGGCTTTGTTAGTTTTTTCTTTTCAAGACATTAAATTTCAGTATTATCCATTTTATTGTTTTTTTTGTGTTTTGTTTATCAAATAAATTATGATCAGATTTTGTAAACTTCATTTTTTTTGTACATTGTTTTTTTTTAAAGGAGAGCAAAATATTATTTTTGTTGATATATTGGGTTTTATTCCAAATCCACTAGCATATAGGGTTTTATTTTTTTGGATTTTCTTTTAAAAATAAAGATATTATTTAATGATTTTATAATCCATCATAATTTAATTCCTTTCATTTATTCTTTATAATATATTTATTTTTAAGATTTGCTTTTTAAGAGGAATATATAATTTAGTTCAAATGAAAGGTGTTCGGCATGATTAAACATGATATATAGCCTCAGAAAGTGAAAAAAAAAAAAAGAACTTCTAGAGGACCAAAAGGTTTGTACGAGGCCCGATAAAAGGTAGGAGGATTGAGAGGCTTGTAAAGTGATTTGGTAAAAAAACTCCCAGTGAAGTTCTCAAATAACTGCAATGTGTTAGTGGGGCTTAATGCACTTCTCTTGTGATAGAGCTTGGCAAAGAGATTAGAGGGCTTGCGCCCCTACAGGGCATCAATACATGGACTGATATTGATAGTTTAATTAGAGCGCCTATCATACAACGAGCTTTGGTAATTGAAATTTATTAATTAACTAATAAGGTTAATTTGCAATATGTAATAGATATCAATATACTACGATTATGTTTGCAGGAGAGGTTTGAGATCAAGAATTACACAACTGATCCCAAAGTACAGGCTGCAGTTGATAAAAAATGTCAGACATTATAAAGGGGCTGGAAGTGCAGCTTGCACCTTAAGTATAAGAATATGTTGGAAGAAGGTGTTGACCCCAAAACTCAACCACCAAATAACGTTAAGCCAGAGTATTGAAACTGAATGATCGACCATGTATGGACTAATGAGAAGTGGAAGGTAACATCCATATGTTATATATGTCACTAAGCTATTTGTCGTGAATCTCTATTGGTTCACATTTAACATGATTGGAATTTACTAACTTTTCTTTATTTGGTTTCTTAATTTTGGTAGGCTAAGTTAGAAAAAGCCAAAGTATCTTGTGCACTACTTCCCTACTATCATGCACGCTGGTCGAGGTCCTTTCCATCAATGATGTATATCATGGTGATGTTAATTATTGATAATTTCACAAAATAATGTTAATTATTTTCTAGTACTTACATATGACCTTACTCATAAAAGTAATTAATGAAATAAGGCGGCAGCAGATGACGGCCAAAAACCCCACTTTGTGGACTTTTATAAGGAATCCCACCAGAGTAAATTGAAAAACGATTGGATGAATCCGAAATGCAAGGAAAATCACGTATGTATGTACATATGTGTGTGTGTGCACATGTATCACTAGAATCTTGTGATACTTGCTGTAATGTAGTGGATATACTACCTTGTCTATAGCTTGCTTATAGCATATTACTTATGTAATAATTGTTATTACATTTTTTTACTTTCGTTCTTAATCTATTTAGATGGTAATAATATTATTTCTTAATATACTTAATTGTTAATTCCTTATAAAAATGACAAGATGAATTTGTAAAAGTGTGAGATAGGTGTTCATAGCCCGATGCAGCCCCAATGAGCGAGGAGGAAATGTTGATTAAGATGCTTAGCCCGAAACCGGGATATTTAAAGGGATTCGGGGGTTGGACCAAAGCCCTCGTCTTCTAGGAGTATCATTCATACTCAAGCATGTGATCATGAGGTGCAGAGACTCAAAAAGTAAATTGAAGTTGCAAACAAAAGAATTGAAGAATTCTCGGCTTTCCAAGTTATGACAATGGAGGCCTTACAGCAGGCGGGATTCTTTTCGACATCATCAACTGGTGGGGCAAGCCTATCGGGAGCCGATTATGCCAAGACTTCTTGGTTAGTAAATTCATGTTTATCACATGAATCTCAGTACATCAGTTTTAGAATTTCTATTTTAGTTTGGAATAAAACATGCATTTATATTTATTGAGCCGCTTGATTAAAAACTCCAATGGCTTCTCTAATCTCAGTCTAAATTTTTTGCACATATTTTATATTTGAAATGTGCTTAAAAAATCTTTGATGTATTTATTTCTTCTTTTTTCACAGATGGATGAGCAACATCATAGAATGCATTGCAGCTTTGATGAAACAAGAGAGAGAAAGACAGAGAGAATTTGCTTTAATTTAATACATTGTCTAAATATTTTTATTTTATCTTTTTTTATTTTGATATTTGGGATTGAGGTATGTTTTGGAATTAAATTGGATATAATTTTATTATAAATGCAAAAGGTTTGAGGTTTGAATGAATTTCATTATGAATGCACATTGAGGTTGGTTTTTTATTTTGATATTTGAGATTGAGAAATCATTTTCAATTGCAATGAATTTATATGAATATAGGTTGTGTATAAAAAATTAGGGAATGTTAGGTGTGATGTTATACCTTTGCTAACGCTAATAGTGGCATTGGCAAAAGCAGATTTTGAACATGCCAATGTAATATGTAATACTTTTTTCAATGCAATTAATTGTGTTGGCAGAGCAAAAAAAATTATTTGCTAACGCAGACATTGTGTTGCTAAAAGTGGACTTTTAACAACACATCAGGTGCGTTGCAAAAAGTGTACTTTTGCCAACGAGTTATGTGCGTTACGGAAAGTGGACTTTTGCAAACGTGTTGTGTGCATTGCAAAAAGTAGACTTTTCCAATGCAATGTGTGCATTGCAGAAAGTGAACATTTGGCAACGTGACACGTGCGTTGCTAACGTATTACATGCATTGGCAAATCTTCAACGCTTTTGGCCAACGCACCTATTGCGTCAACATATTCAACTAATTTTCCCAATAGATCATCTTTTGGCAACGTTTAAAATGATTCGGCAACATATTTTTGCAATGAATATTACGTTGCTGAAGAGTTAACTTTCCTCAACGCGGTCAACTTGCATCGCGGAATACTTTTATTGACGAGACTTTGGCAACGTAATAGCAACGCACTCAATTACATTGCAAAATATGTTTAGTAACGTAGATACTAACCTCTGCCAACGCATAAATGCATTGACAAAAAGGTTTTTTCTTGTAGTGATCCCTGCTTTGTACATAATACAAGCATAAATATCTATGCTTACCTTTATTTCCTAGATTTTTGCACCTATACGTACAAGCATATATATCTATGCTAAAATATACATCAAAATCTTAGATTCCTGCTCTGTACATAATACTAGCATAGATATCTATGCTCACCTGTATGTTAGAATCGTAGGTATTTGCTCCTATACATAATACAAGCATAGATATCGCTGCTTAACTGTATTGCAACTTAAGAGCTTGCTTGTGTTGAGCATAGATATCTATGCTTAACTGTAAACCACCCTGATTGGCAACTTATGCTGTGAGCATATGTATCGCTACTCAACAGCCAAATCCAAATTATATATTTTAGTATTGGTGATATTTGCATAACACACTTCATTCACCTGCACATACTCACTATAAAGCACTTTGCTCACCCTCGTAAATCATCTTCACATTCATATATCAACATCACTTCTTTTGGCCTATTGCATAGTCTCAAAACATCACTTCAAGTTGGTAACACATCCATTCATCAGCCAAGAATTTTTACATTCAACCAATCTAATCAACATTCAAGTACAGTCATTTCACAAAACTCCACAAGACATACCAAAATAACCATATCATTGAGTATGTATATTCATACAAAAGCATACTGTTCACATTTTTCAAAACATACAAGTCATACAAATTTATATTCCTTCTGAAAATGTAAAATTGGTGGCAAATTCAGGCGCCCTTGGGCATTTCACTCCCAACTCATCTTGAATTAGTCTTTGGTCTTCATTGTTCGATCAATGCAGAAATCAAACCATGACCTAGTCCCATATAATCCATCTTAACAAGATGATGAAAACGGACTTGCCTAATGTACTCCATTTGAATCTCATTTAATACCCACTTCTTCATTTTTTGGATTTGTTAGGATATATCTAAATCTTTCAGGCTCCTAACAAACTCAATTTAATAATCATGTTAATTCATTACAATTTATATCAATAAACATTGACCTATGACAATATAAATATAAATCAAATACTCATTATTGATAGACTAGCCTTTTAGAAATTACTTTTGATATATGCTTTTCTTGGTTGTAGAGTAGAATATTTCCAGTCCCTTTTGGCCTTTATTCATCCATCTACAAGATTAAAAATTGATATGCACACATTAACTAGACATAACTCATTTAACTATTTCATAAGAGAAGTTTTGAAAAAAAATTTCCGCTTTCATCATGCTGACAAATACAAAATGCTAACCAAGTCGAATAGACCCTTATCCACTCCAAAGTGATAGTTGAAGATTGATATTTAAAAGCTTTAATATAGAAACATAACCTCGCTGGGTTGGAAGAAGCATTGCACATGAATCTACTTTCACAAGAGTAAGATAATTAAATTGAAATATTGAATGGCTAAGCACAAAAAGCTTGTAAAAGCAAATGAGCCCAGAGAAATATAATATTGACAAATTAAATGGCTAGAAACAACTACTCATTAGTACAAATGCAAGGTGAGATGCATTAAGAGAAGTGCACAAGTGATTTTAGAAAAGCTCTTAAAGAACAGTATATATAGAAGCTTTAAGAAGTCCAAAATATACCTTTTAGGAATTTCAATGCATTAAGAGAAGTGCACAAGTGATTTTAGAAAAGCTCTTAAAGAACAGTATATATAGAAGCTTTAAGAAGTCCAAAATATACCTTTTAGGAATTTCAATGCATTAAGAGAAGTGCACAAGTGATTTTAGAAAAGCTCTTAAAGAAGAGTATACACAGAAGCTTTAAGAAGTCCAGAATATACCTTTTAGGAATTTATATACTAACAACACTTGCAACAATTCAGAATACAATCACAAGATAGATCCTCTAAAAGATATCAAAGATTTTTCACTTCAACAGTAATCTAGTAGTACATGCATCCCAAACAAATGATACATTTTTATCATGCACAACAAACTAATAAATTTGTATACAAATGTTAGTTTAGGTAAGTGTAGCTGCATAGGCTTTTGGAGGGCTAGGGCCAAGTACTCTTGTAAGCCGCCCAATTCACACATCAATCTCACGTGGGGCAAAAACTTTTTTTATAACCTAAAAACACCTTGCCCTCTATAACTACACAGATTTTCCTCTCCCTTCCTCCAAAGTCTTTTTGAGGATCTCAGTATTCACGGTACTCATTTCATGGAAAACAAATCTCATGCCACTTAATGAGACAAATCACCAGATGTCTCTCCTCTTGTCATGCAAGGCATACAGTAATCACAGCCAAGCATATCTCATCATTATTTTGAATTTCCTTTAATGTATATTGTAAATCAATTCATTTGATTCTTTCTTATATCAAATTGTAAACAGTCAAACCTCTGTAAGCTATTTATGTAGTGGAAAGTTAACACCGAAATACACGGTGAATTATTTAATGGTATCAGAGCATCGTTCCTCTTGAATTTTTCTCATCTTAGTATCATCATCACCATATTACATTTGGCTTCATCAACCTCTGGTAGCAAAGATCAATCGTCTCCTTTCTCACTGTGATCCAACTACCTTCTTTGGGTTTCTCAATTTCTACCAGTGCTTTGTAGTTATGATCTTCTCGGAATTGTTGATGGCTCAGAACCTTGTCCTCCCAAATACGCCGTTGGCTCGAATGGCAAGGACAATGTTGAGATTAATCTGTAATTCACACTTTGGCACAAGAAGGATTAGTATCTTCTAAGTTGGCTCAATGCCACGTTGTCAGAGAGTGTTCTCTCTACAGTATATGGCCTGAATACTTCTCGTCTAGTCTGGAATTCAGCTGGCACTTGGTTTGCCTTTCAATCTCGGTCACGGATTAATCAAATCAAGAGACAATTGCAGAACCTAAAACAAGGAAATCTTTCATGCTCGGAATACATTAATCAAGTTAAACCCTTAGCTGACAATCTTGCGGCTCATGGAAAGCCGGCAGATGAAGACGATCTCATATTCTATATCACAAGTGGGTTAAATCCTGTGTTTAATCCATTCAATACATCGGTCTCACTAGCATCCTGTGATAAACCCATCTCATTTGATGATTTTCAAGTAGAACTATGTAGTTATGAATTAATGCTTGAGAATCAGATTACTTCTCTTGGCACTGATTTGGGGAGCATAGCTTTCTACACCTCTGAACCAAGTTCCAACGAGGGGAAACCAAAGTTTAATGCTCCATTGACCAACAAACCCAAAGCTGGTCCGACTGCTCAATATCAACGTAGGCAACAGTTTAATAATGCTTAACCAAAACAGTCGACCATGCCTTTCCATAGCCATTCTTCTTCATCTTCCAATGGTCGGCGCACATATAAGATATGTGGCAAGCCTGGCCACAATGCATTGGATTGTTATCATCTGATGGCCTTTGCCTATCAAGGTCGTCATCCACCCTCAGAGCTTGTAGCAATGGTGGCTCAAACTAATGCTTCTTCATCGCCTCAATTGTGGTATACCAATAGTGGAGCAACCAACCACATTACTGCTGAGATTGGTAATCTTTCACTACAATCAGAATATCATGGTCCAGACAATGTTGCTGTAGGAAATAGTACAAGTTTGCCTATTGCTAATATGGGTTCAAATACACTTGTCGCTTCATCTTCTCATTTTAAGCTAAACAATATTCTTCATTGCCCCTCTGCATCTGCCAACTTGTTGTCTATTCATAAATTTACTTCTGACAATAATTGCCACTTTATTTTTGCACCCACTTCTTTTGTTATGAACGACAATGCCACAGGGAGGATACTTCCACAAGGACCGAGTGAGCATGGTTTGTATCCCATTAAGGTTAAGCAGCAATTCATCAATAAAACGTGTCGTCTCACTGCCTTTATTAGCTTACGTGCCCCATCTTCAATTTGCATCTTTGCTTGGGTCATCCTATACGTCCAATTCTTCAACAATTGAAATGCTCTCAATCTATTTTGATTGAGGCATCTGTTAATAATGATGGTATTTGTGAAGCTTGTTAGTTAGGCAAAAGCAAGCGCTTACCATTTACTTTATCATCTCGTATTTCCACACCTCCTCTTCAATTAATTCACTCTAATGTATGGATGTCACCTATTCCATCTATTAGTGGTTGTCAATATTATGTCATTTTTATTGATGATTTCTCAAGATAGTCTTGGCTTTACCCTTTACATAGCAAAACTGATGTGTTTCAATGTATTGTTAAATTCAAATTGCTTGTTGAGAGCTTGTTGTCATGCAAAATTAAGCACTTCCAATCTGATGGGGGAGGCGAATACACTAGTACCCACTTCATAAACTTTTTAGCTCAATATGGAATCACACATCACCTCTTATACCCTCATACACTCCAACAAAATGGGGTTGCTGAACGCAAACATAGGCGCATTTAATACATCCGTGTTTTTAATAATCGACTTCCTACACCGGTGCTAAACAATGTCTCCCCTTATACGAAATTATTTCATGTTTTTGCTGATTATTCAACATTACGTGTTTTTGGATGTGCATGTTTTCCCTTCTTGTGCCCTTATAATAAGCACGAGCTCCAATATCGAAGTAGAAAATGCATCTTTTTGAGATAAATTTCCAATCATCATGGGTATCGATATCTTGATATGTCCACCGATCGCATCTTCATATAGCGTCATGTTGTATTCAATGAGACATGCTTTCTTTTTCGGGATACAGTTGCTCACCATGCTCCACCTTTTAAAACATCCTCCCCAGCCCCAATGTTTCTACCTTTATTTATGCAACTTCAGTCCAATTCATCCCCAACTGAATCACCTCTTTTACCTCAATCTGCCCCTACCCCACCAGCTCACCCACCAAATTCACCTATACACCAAATTTGGGCTTCACACTTGAAAGTGATAGTGTAGAATCTGTGCCACAAACTACTCAACCGTCTCACCCGATGGTGACTCGGGCCTGCAATGGCTTCCACCAATCTAAAAAGTTCAAGGATCATCAAATATACTATTCAACTAAGAATCCCTTGAAGGCATTAGTTGTGCACCAGTTACCAATTGAGCCTACCTATTCACAAGCATTTAAATCTCCTGAGTGGGTATCTGCTATGGGTGACGAATTTGACTTATTGCAATATAATGCAACATAGACACTTACCCCTCGTCCACTCAACAAACATGTTATCTGGAACAAGTGGGTCTATAAGCCAAAGCAAAAATCAGATGGTACAATTGACAGGTATAAAGCCAGACTTTTTGCTGAAGGCTTTGACCAAAAGCAAGGAGTGGACTACACTAAAACATTTAGTCCAGTTGTAAAGCCCACCACCATCCGCATTATCTTTTCTCTTGCTGTTCACTTTGATTTGCCTATTCGACAATTGGATGTATCCGATGCTTTTTTATATGGTATCCTTGACGAGGATGTATATATGGAGCTATTCGACAAGTGGATTTATTGATGCTACCCATCTAGACTATTTGTATCGATTTTATAAAGCCATTATGGCTTAAAGCAGGCTCCCCGTGGCTGGTTCAACCACCTCTTATCCACCTTGCTTGAGTTGGGTTTTATTGGGTCTTAAGTCGACTATTCATTGTTTACATGACATGACAGCAACACCATTCTTATGGTACTCATTTATGTTGATGACATTCTCATCACGGGGAAAAAGCCTGTAGTAATGACAACACTTACAATCGCTTGATGGATCAATTTGCAATGAAAGATCTTGGAAACTTGAGTTATTTTTATTGGGTCTTGAAGCATATCATAACTCATCTGGATTATTATACATTCTCCAACCTAAATATGCTACTGATTTATTGAATCGGACAAAGATGAGAGGACCTAAACCATATTCTACACCCATTGTCTCTGGTAGCAAACTATCACAATATGATGGGGAGCCACTTGATGATGGTACAAAATTTCAACAGATTGTTGGTGCATTGCAATATCTGACCCTTATAAGACCTAATATAGCATATTCAGTTAATCAAGTTTGCCAATTTATGCACTTTCCATCCATTACTCATTGGTCTGCTATCAAACATATACTTCAGTACCTCAAAGGTAGCATTGATTACAGTCTCTTTTTTGGCAAGGGATGTTTCAATCTAAATGCCTACACCCACTAATTGGGCAGATGATCCTAATGAACGTCGTTCCACAAGTGGATATAGCGTGTTGCTTGGGCCTTGTTTAATTTCTTGGGGCACCAAGAAACAACTAATAATTTCTCGATCTAGCACTGAAGCTGAATATAGGTCCATGGCTATCACCACTGTTGAATTATATTGGCTGCACATGTTATTGAAAGACCTCCACATATTTCTCCATTCTTCATCAGTGCTTTGGTGTGACGATGTAGGCACCATGTCCTTAGCATCTAAACCTGTTTTCCATGCTCGCACCAAACATATCGAGGTTGACTATCATTTTATAAAAAAAAAAAAAATGGTACGCAAAGATATATTAATCAAATTAATATCTACCGTTGGTCAGGACGCGGACATATTTACCAAGGGATTCACATGAGCTCGTTTCATCATCATCAAACTTCGAGACAAGCTAAGGGTCCGCTCACTTCCCATTTGCTTGAGGGGGCATATTCACGTTGCTCACTTCATGGAAAACAAATCTCATGCCGCCTAATGAGACAAATCACCAGATGTCTCTCCTCTTGTCATGCAAGACATATAATAAATCACAGCCAAGCATATCTCATCATTATTTTGAATTTCCTTTAGGTGTCGTTTGTTTTGTGACATTTACATATGTAATTGGGTTACATATGTAATGGTTACATAGATTTATGTTTGTTTCCACTGATTTACACATCAAGTGTGTAAATCACATATGAAATTGATGTGAAAATTTGCTCATTTTCACATCCAAGTTTTCACATCTCATATGGTGGTAAAGATTTACCCAGCCTATTCCCATGTGAAATGGAATCCCACCAAGAAGCGGACGGTGTTTTTGCTCCCACTTCCGTCAAGCGTATGAATCGGGTTCGAAACCCCAGCTCCCCATTGCAACATGCATTGCGATGTCTCCAACAAAAGAACGTTTTCACGCTCCCAGGAACAGATGACTCTAGGGCTTGAAGGAAGGTCGTTGCTCCTGCTCCTGCTCCCAGGAACTCGTCCCCGTCCCAGCTCCCCGAACTCGTCTGCATCCCCAGCAAGCATCAGCAGCGGTGATCTGGTAAGCTCTCACCTCTCTGTTTCTCGCCCTCCCTCCCTCCCTCCCTCGTATTCTCTCTTTCCCTCTCTCTGTCTCTCTCCTTCTTCCTCGCTATTTTCCCCTCTCCATCTCTGCTCCTCTCTTTTCCCCCTCCATCTCCATCTCTCCTTCTTCTTCTTCGCTATCTTCCTCTCTCCATCTCTGCTCATCTCTTTTCCCCCTCCATCTCCATCTCTCTTCTTCTTCTTCGCTATCTTCCTCTCTCCATCTCTCCATCTCGCCTTAATCTACAGCGGGCCATACCTAATTTCAAGTCACACGATCGCCCACTGCAAGTGGCCCACCCCATCACAACCGGCACCAACCACTCTGTCTTTCCCTCTTTTCCCCCTATTCTCCCTCTCTGCTCTCGTCTCCCTCTCTCAACGATGAACCCATTCACCTCTTTCCCCCTCCCGATCCCTGTCTCTCTCTGGATTCTTCACTGTCTGTCCCTCTTTTCCCCCCCTTCTCCCTCTGTGATCCTCTTTTTCCCCTCTCGAACCCATTTCACCTCTTTCCCCTCCCGATCCCTGTCTCTCTTTCTCTGTTCTTCTCTCTCGTTCCTGCTTTGCCACCGCTTCTCCCTCTCTGCTCCTCTCTTCTCTCCCTCTCAACCATCAAACCCATTTCATAATTGTTACCCCTTCTCGTTCTCTGTCTCTCACTCTGACTCTGTCTTCTTCTCTGTCGTTCCTCCTCTTCCTCCTCTGCTCTCTCTTTTCCCCGTTTCAAGCATTTACCCATCTCCATGTTTCAATTGATGATCGTTGGAGTTGCTATGTTTCTATAATTCCTTATGCTGGGTTTTGTAATTTCTGTCGATGGAATTAGTTTTAGCTTGATGAATGTTTTAATGGGTTTTGATGATAATTCCCTAGTATTTTTGTTGTAGCTTTTTTTTATTTTGAATAATTCTACTATACTAGATTGATGCTTGAATAATGTTACGGGATAAGATTTATCAAAGGTGAGCCCAGGCATGTACCAAGCCAGGCTGTGCACTTGCTAGAAACCTGGCCACCTTAGTAATTTTGATGTCATCAGGCATCAACTCAATAAAGGCAGCAGAAAATTGTACCCAATAAAAAAACATCCATTTTTATCATTCACATTTGACCCAGTATAGCATAATTCAGCCAGAATCAGTATAAGGCAGCACACCTAAAAAAACTGATACCTGAAATACAGCATCATAAGGGTCTAGTGAATCATTTAGTAGTTAAAATCACCCAATTGCATGACTTTGTATCATGCCCATTCAAATACAGATCAATAGGACCATCAAGCCAGAAACAACTTCTAATGTTACAAAACATTCTTTAACACGGCTTGTACTATGTTTTCTTGTAATGAAAAAAAAAATTTAAAATGAACAAAAGAAGTCTCACAAGGCTTTTTCCATATTTCATAAGCAAAATTTGTTACCTTACAGGTTACAAACTACAATTTTCATAGGGAATTTTCTGTGTCCCACAAAAGGAAAACAATCTCTTCTTTTCTCCCAACCCACGATGCAGTTTCTACTAAACTATAATAGTGAGCAATCAAGAACTCATGTCTCCTTGTACTCCAGAATGTCTAACCTTGCCTTTCAACAATGACAATGCTGAGAGACTCCCCATAAGCTCCACTTATTCTTGAGCTTCCTGAAAGAAAGAAAATAATAATAAATATGGTCATGCTATGATGACAATGAACATGAGTCTTTAGAGAGATATGGAGAATAAGAATGATGAAATTGGTCTTTGAAAATGACGATGATGATGAAAATGGGTAAAATTGTATTTAACATGTTGCAATTCTGGAAGCAGGAATCATCTCATTGAGTCATTTCTGCTGCATCTTTTAATGGTTAGAATTGCCAAAAATTAGGCAAAGTTCTCAGCCCCAAAATACAAGAAGCCAGGTGAAGCCTTATTGGATTTTCATTCATGAATGTCTGTGGGTACGGGGAAATTCTCATTGTGGGCTTTTGGCTTATATGTTTTTCTGTAGTGATATCTGTGGAGGTGTTGATTCTTATTATTTGGCAGTATCGTTGTTGATTTGTGAGTCTATAATGGAATCACACTCATTCACTTTTAGGATTATCTTGTGATTTGGTTGATGTTGGTTCTCTTGATAATGGAATTGTCTTGTCCTCTGCACCCTATGTTTTTGATGAGTTCATTTCCTTCTCGGTTAAATTTATTATTCATATGCAATTTCATGGAAGAGATAGTTTTCTTGTTTTATTCCCATAGGTGATTGGATATATAGATTGCATTCAATCTTTTTCAATCTTACCCATCTGCATGTCATTTGGTTGCTTTTCAATGGGTTGTAATTCTCATGATGGAGTTCTCGTGATGGAATTGGGTAGATGTGTAGGCTATCATTTAGTGGTAAATTTTGTTGCAGTGCTGGTGTTACTGAACAGGTTATTCATATCATAACCAGTCACTACCCTTGTAGTTGTTATGTATATGTATGTGATAGCCTGAGTTTGAAATCAAACCTGACATGGGTTTATGTACATGCCACTTGTATATAATCATATTTAATTTTATAAAACCCACAGTTATTGTTTTTGTATTTAACTAACTTGCTTCCTTCCTTTCATCATCTATTGTTGATATCATGGATTTTGAATATTGGTTCATCCTTTGATGAGTTTATATTTAACTTCTTCATGTTCTATAGAAATGGAGAATGAAATATGTCATGAAGATAATGAGTGTATTGATATTGGTTCATCCTCTGAAAAAAAGCGTGGTAAGAGGGAAAAGAAGAATACAACATGGTCAGATGATATTGATGAGCAATTAGCTGACATATTGATAGAACAAATTAATCTCGGGCGAAGGGATGGAAATAACTGGACTACAGAAGGGTGGAGAGAGATTGAAAGAAAGATGAAAGAAAAGTATGGAGTAGAATATGATAAGGAGAAAATTAGAAATCGACTAAGAACGATAAAGAGTCATTACAATTGTATCAAGACTCTAATGGGATTAAGTGGCTTCGGTTGGGATGACACTACAAAAAGGGTTACAGCAAGTGAGCAAGTGTGGGACGATTATATCAAGGTGAGTAATTATTAATGTAATGTTAATTCTATCATTGTCAATTCAGTAATTATTACAGTACTTTGTTCTCATTTGATTCATTCAGGCACATCCTAAATTTGGAATGTACAGAGGAAGAAGTGTGGTCAACTATGAAAAGTTTGCTATTATATATGGAGATTCAATTGCTGATGGAAGAGATGTGATGTTGACTAACCAACGTCCACCACATCCGATGGAAGCCCCACAAGCGTCCATCCAAGATGTGGCAGTAGAATCAAGTAGCTCTGATAAGAGGGATGAGGGTGTCTCTGAAGCGCCACGTGCTAAGAAACGCTCAACAGCTACTTCTCGGCGCCATGTGCAGGATGAAACTAAGAGCGAATATGATCTAGCACATGCAATTAAGGACATAAACACTACTTTGATCTACCTTGCTGATAAGATGACGCAGTCTGGGCCAAGCCAAGCTGATATAGTTGCTGCTATTGAAGAGTTAGACTTAGACCTTACTTTAGAAGTGAGGGCTCTCAGACTACTAAAGGATCCACAAGTGGCCAGTCAATTTCTTGCGTTTTCATCAAAGGATCGACGTCGTGCGTGGCTCATGGCGGAGTTAAGCGGCTCTATCTAGGACTGTTGGTTGTTAAAAACAGAAAAACATCTAAGATGGGACTTGATTTTGATTTTTTCCTATGTTTTATTTTTAGATGACATTCTATGAATTGTCTTGTTATATGTTTATGATGGACTTTATGTTTTATTTTGCGAATTCCTTTTATAAATCGTCTAGTTATGCTATATTAGTTCCTTGTTCTAATATTTGTCAATTATTTATCGAACAGTGCAAAAGTAATGGATACAAAGAAGAAGATCATATTTTTACATGTAGTAGCAATGACAATGATTACAGTTTTACTTTTATGGGAACATCAATGTAGACAGAAGAGGGTTAAAAGGAGAAAGCGAGTACATGAGTTGTCTTTGTCTGGCCATGAGTTCACTCAATACCTCATTAGGAGTAATCCCCGTAATTCATATGATTTACTCCGAATGAGGACTGATGTATTTTTAGAATTATGTGACTTACTAAAAAGAGAAGGGCTACTGCGTGGAACAAAAAGAGTTTCTGTAGAAGAACAAGTGGCCATCTTTCTAGCTACTGTAGGGCATAGTCAGAGAAATCGAGTAATGCAAATTCAATTTCAACATTCAGGCCAAACAATTAGCAAGTATTTCAATGCTGTTCTCGACGCACTCCTTTATATTTGTCCTGATTATATTAAACTTCCTGGACCAGAAACGCCTACTCCAGCACAAATTGCAATGAACCCAGTCTTTTACCCTTTTTTCAAGGTAATTCAATATTTTTAATGTAGCACTTTTTAATTTTTATGATGTATGTTCAAATTTTTTTTGATTTTATTTGTTTATTTTTTTAATCAAATTAATATTGATGAGTTATGTTTAAATTATTATTGGAATAGGATTGCATTGGTGCCATTGACGGTACTTACATTCCAGCATGGGTACCAGTTAAAGATCATCAACGATATAGATGCAGAAAAGGTTTTATTGCACAAAATGTAATGGCTATTGTAGGTTTTGATATGATGTTTCAATTTGTATGTGCCGGTTTTGAAGGATCGGCTAATGATCAAAAAGTTCTGTCCGACGTGGTGCAAAATAGGGGAGTACACAATCTTCAAGTTCCAGAAGGTAAATATTTAGGTCAAGAAATAATTTTAATTTTTGTCTACTAGTTAAGGATATTACAATCTTATTGATAATTGTTTAAATTTATTCATTATAGGAAAGTATTTTCTGGTTGATGCTGGTTATGGTCATAGGCGAGGTTTTATTGGACCATATCGTGGGACACGATATCATCTGAAGGAATATGGATCTCAAGCATTAGCTCCTAGGACGCCTACTGAGCTATTTAATCTTCGACATGCAAAGCTAAGGAATGTTATTGAAAGAACATTTGGGTTGTGGAAAGAACGATTTCCAATTTTGACACATATACCTCGTAATTATCCTATCAAGTCACAAGTCAAGATCGTAAATGCATGTGCTGTCTTACACAACTTTATTATGATGAAAAATCCAACTGGGGATGAATTCTACGAGCGTCATCGTCATGAAAGAATATTTTCTGATGTGGAAGACAGTGATGATCATCAAAATGAAGTAATTAATGAAGAATCTGATAGTCAATATGCTTATCGCCTACGAGATGCAATAGCAACAGAGATGTGGGATGCGAATGCTAACAGGAGAGCTCGATGAATTGAAATGTAGAAAATCTATCACTTTTTGCATTTGGAGAAAAATTTCATTTTGGATATATGATGGAAGTATGGGTACTTTAGGAATTTTTTTGAATTGTATATATAAATCATTTTTTGAATGATTTATAGGTAGATATAAATCATTTTTTGAAATGTATATTCTGTATGGATGGACACTTTTTTTTTCATGATATTGAAGAATGAGAATATGAATGAACTTTATGGGATCAATTTGTTTATATGCATGGAATTGAAATATGAAATGAATTTATTCATTTATATATTGAAATAAGTTAAATTCATGGATGCACTTCTTCATTATTTTGTAATAGGAAGAGAGGAGCCTTCATTGGGAATAAGAGAAACATATATGTATATACATAGATTTGTAATTAAAAATGACTTTCTTACATTATCACATGTAATTCAAACAAACGTGGTAAAATGAATTACACGTGTAAATGATATGAAAATGGCATCGATAGACAAACGATGTAAAGTGAAACACATGTGTAATATTTACATATGTGAAGTTTACATATGAAATAGTTACACATGTAAAGTGCAATTACACATCTCATGTGAAAAAAACAAACGACACCTTAATGTATATTGTAAATCAATTCATTTGATTCTTTCTTATATCAAATTGTAAACAGTCAAACCTTTGTAAGCTATTTATGTAGTGGAAAGATGCACCAATATACATGGTGATTTATTTTACTAGGAGGCACCAACAAAAGACGAACCAAACACCATATCACTAAATCAGGTTTCTCTCTCATTCTTCTAATAAATGTATATATAGTTAACAATCTAAAATCAACCATATTAAAAAAACGGAACCAAATAAATACCCTCAGTGAGGAGAAGTTTTCCGTGAGTGATTTACGTAGACGTGAAGTTACGATACTAGTGGAGAGTTAGCGGATTGATAGTGGATAGCGTGGCTCTCGGTCGTCCACCTATGGGCCACAAATATGAAGAAGAAGACATCACAAACACGACAAGTGTTTGGGAGGAATCAAAAGAGGGAAAAAGAAATACATAAGATTGATGATCTGGAAGAGCTTGGGACCACAAGAGGGAGAGGGATTGTAGATGTCGTTGAAGGAGATGACGAATAGATGATGAAGAGGAAGAAAAAATAGGGGTAAGAAGGGTTTCGTGCGATGGTTATATTGCCAGAGAGCATAGATATTTATGCTCCTCAGTAATATTTAAAAAAAAAAAAAACAAAAAAGGAACAGGGGACCATTTTGGGCTCTAAAAAGCTCTTGGGTCTTTTTTGCTTTACAAAGACACTAAGGAGCTTTTTCTAAGAAACAACCCCCTGTCCTTTTTTTAACATAGTGGCCTTTTTAAAGAAATTTTCCAAGTTATGCCCCCATATAACTCGTATAACTCTTGGGTCATAAAAAAACCAAAAAGGGACTAGGGACCATTTCGGGCTTAAAAAACTTTTGGGTCTTTTTTGCTTTATAAAGATGTTAAGGTGCTTTTTCCAAGAAATGCACCCCCCACCCCCTGTGCGGGCTTTTTTTTTAACATAATGGCCTTTTCAAATGAAAATTTTTAAGTTATGGCACATATAAGCATGTAAATGTGGGCTATACCGTGTCCGCTCATGTAAGGACACAGGTCGTTTTGTGCCATGCCTAGGCACTTAAGAGGCCAACTTAGCACAGCCCAAGGCACGACTATAGTGATGCCATGCCGCCCATGGGGACTACATCCCCTGTATATTATTTTAACTTTGTAATACTTTTTTTTTATATAAACTAAAGGAGAGATTATAGAATTTTAGAGTTTTCAACTTGAAATAAAGTTGAAATTTGTAGAACAAATGCACAAATATGGACACTAATTTACTAAGAAAAAAGCTTTAATTATTTTAAATTTATATAGAGATAATTATTTTTAATATAATTATTAAAACATGGGCTTATGCCATGCCGACCCACGGCCAACATTTTTGGGGGCTGGGGGCCCACCTAGATTTACACCCTTACCCCTGTAGAGTATAGCCCAATGTTGAAATAAAATTCATGCATGTAGCTGGCCCTAGCATAATTAGAATAAGGCTTTCATAATGATGATATAAAATCTGTAATAAAAATTAAATTAATGACCAGTTTTTTTAAAAGAAGAGGGCAAATATAAAATTATCTGTTTGGGGTATCATATCTCTGGTCACTATGAAAAGACTGGCCTGAATTAATAAGTTATGTTCATCTCTGGTAAGATGATCATAACTTATAAAATTCAAAATTAAATCCGGTTTTGGGGACTTTTTGACTCATAAGGGTTACACAAAGACATGTCATTATTGTTCAACATAGGATGGTTTTTTAGTCTATCACGTCTGTAGTGGGCCAATTGAGCCCTTTCGGGGGAGTTCAGTAGACTGTACAAAGTACATTCCTAGAGTTTATATATAAGCAACAAAGATGATCAAATCCGCCAGTAATTTGAATTTGAATTTGAAGGGTCCACCTTTTTTATCCCAGCTGGAGGGGGTTGGGCCACCCTCCGTGGAGGGATGCAGATATCAGAGAGGTAGATCAAATTCTCAGGTGGGGAAAGTGGATAGATCTCGGGTGAGGTAACACGCACGCTCTGCCAGGAAAAAGGTAGGCGCCCAGGTCTCAACTCTTGAGAGGCAAGCAAGATCAGCCCCACTTATCAAGGTCCACTTAAAACTTCAACAAGCAACTAACAGGGACCAATCCATGTCTCCAGATGGTGCCTCAAGCCAATTCTAACATGAAAACGTTTGTATTTAGGGCTTGTTTGTAAATGATGTAGAATTGTAAAAGCAAAAAACTTTCCGCTGTGTGCCTTCTGAATCACTAGAGTTGCTTCAATCCTATTTCTTTCTTCTTTCTTCGTCTTCTTCTTCTTCTTCTTCTTTATTTTATTTTTTACATTGCTTCTATCCGTTAATGATTCTGATACAAATCATGAACAATACGAAATAAGGAGTCTTGAGCTTCCACCGATTTGAAGATCCAGGTACAACCTTCTCACACGTGGGGCCCATGAATCGAGGATAAAAAACCATTTATATCATGTGGCAATCGTCGTTAGAGGCCTCCTAGAAACCTTAATTGGAAGAGCCACACTCAATCCATACAACTTGTTAAAGAATGCAGCATCGAATCAAAGAAATAGTAAGTGGCATGACCGAAATCTTCCAATCCTAGATGTTTTCTAGACATCTTTCGTCTATGGTGGTGCCATAATATCAACGTCAAGATCATTGAAAATCGAACTCATGAATATGGAGTGGGTCCCTTACCCTACTGTACACTCCTCGGTTTGACCAAAATAAATTTAAAACGAAATTGTAGTTGAAAATCAGTTTTAAATGAAGTCGGTCAAAGATTTAGTGCGTTTTTTTTGTTTTTTTTTGCAGGGAGGGGGCGGCGCTACTACTTTAGGAGTGACTTTTCTTGACGTTTGGATCGACATCTCTGTGGGTTTGTTTGTGAGGCTAAAGTTTAGTAGCAATCAATTCCTTAATCTCTTTTTGTGGGGGGGGGGGGGTGACTTTCCCTACATTTGGATCGACCTCTCGGTGGGTATGTGTGTGAGGGTAAAATTTAGTAGCAATTAATTCCTCAAGATTTTTCACCAATTTCACGCCGTAATGAGGATAAAGTTTAGTAGCAATCAATTCCTTTTTCACCAATTTCACACCCCTTTGGATTTGAAATCTCTGTTGTTATGGATCTATGAACCCACTGGTACTAATTTTTCTAAACTAAAAACATCCATATCTATGTGAAATCATAACTATAAACATCCTCATTAAGGAATTCATGCTCCGAAGGTAGCAATGAATCTTCAGATCTATAGATTCCTCACATGTTGCCAAATATGCATTAAAGATGTTGTGGTTGAACCCATAGTTGAAAGCATAGTTCAAATCATGTTTTAGGTAGGAATAGAGGGTTGGCCTTGTGGTTAAGGCGTCTGCTCCCATAACTTCCACTAGATTTTGAACCTTGATGGGAATCCTTTACTTCCTATGTTTTAGCATTGGGCCAATCAAGCCAAAAAAAAAAAAAAAACCATGTTCTTGGCTGGTGTCAAGAAGTGGAGAGTGGCAGATTTTATGAAAACTTGTGGAATATCAATTTTATTGTTATTGGCATCCATTTGACCAGTGGCCAAGGATTACGCTATGAAACCCACAATTTGAATATTGCTATGGAAAAGAGTACGGTAGATTTCACCTGCACAAGATGGAATCCACCTTCCTAAAAAAATATTTACCACCTCCACTGCCTTCATCGTATAGCAATTGAATTAAAGTTCAAATCGAGTGCCCTTTCAATAGGAATAATATTGAACGCTTCCATGTCTTTTTGTAAAATTACACTGGTACTTACATTTTCTTAGAGTGTCACAAGAAAGGTTTGGAATTGTTTCTTAAATCTTTGGTGTATGGGTATAAAATATTTTTCTATTGCCCATCGGATCTGTTATAGGAACAATTTTGACTACCTCCAGTAGGAGAAATGGTTGAGAAAGAACATAAAATTAAATGGCCAGATTGTACCGCCCAGAAGTTTGTCCAAGCCCAGCTAATTTAATTATTATTATGTCTCAGTCAAGTTATGGGCTGGGCCTAAATCCAGGACCAGATTAACTCGAGCCAGTGCCCAGAACATTTGCTAAATGAATATAGTCTTTAGTGTTAAATATCTTGGCGGAGCCTTTTATAATGTATCAGCCCATCCTGGCCCTTTTAATAATTAGCTGAGTAAATGTGGGCCCTTGTAGTGGCCACAGTTCTAACATAGAGCCCCCCCATTGTGGGCATGCAAGGCTCAGTTCCTGAACAGGCTTCGCTTGGCTGAAGAGCACCCCTACTTAGAATCTACTTTCTTAGTTGCCATATATTGTGATTGTTGTGTAAATCATACGGTGTTGTGCATATCATACGGAGATGAATGAGGTGAAGCCCAGGTGCCAGCACCAGTTTTGTCTTTTGGGTTCAATTTTGGCGTCCTTCCTAGGGGTCCTTACTGAGTTCATGACAGAATTAGAGGATGGAGAGATAGAAAGGTCTGGATGTGGACTATGGCTTTGGCCAAATAACAGGCTAGGCTGATGATTCAGCCCTCAACATCAAAATTTCAAGTTACGAGGGTTTGGAACTCGTGGTCGGGCCAAATCTGAATTCATAACCCACCTTGAAAAAAATTGAAATTGCAGCCGCCATTGTTAGTTGCTAGGCTATATGTTAGGTTGAGCCTGAATTTTGTAGCTTACTAGTAAGGAGTTTTTGGTTGGGGCTGGGGCTGGGGCTGGGGCTTGGGCTTGGGCTTGGGCCTCAGGTACCAAAAAAATACTCACAGACGGGATTTCATCATCATAATTCAGGCGACTAATCGAGCCCTCCTATGAGGGTTCTCACCCTGGCCGACCCACCCCAGCACCCAAAGAGCTTGCAAAATGATGGCTTTTCTTTTTGTCAAAAAGCCCAAAGGTAGGGTAAGACAAAGTCTGCCATTTTGTAAGTCTCAAGCTTGGCCTGGCCCGGCCCTCTCATTATAATATATTACAAACAAGGGGTATTGGATTTAATTTGGACCCATGGTTATGATTTTGAAACTTGGTTATTATTTTTAAAATCCTTTTCAGTTTTCTCCCCATGTATGTGAAACTACCTTTTTTTATTTCTTTATTTATTTAAACCACCCCCTTATCAACTTTTTAAAATTCAACTTTTCCTTTCCACCCATACTCTATTATTCATTTTTATCTTCTGTTCTCCTCTGTTCTTTCCTTACCAATAGCTCTTACATTTCATAAACAGGTATTTTTAAAATTTGTGGATGGATATCTTTTAATAAATGAATATTTAAGTTGCAATGTTGGTCACACCTGATCAGTACGGGTTTTTGTATATATTATAAGTACTAAAATACCAATTCTTCACACCTTTGATATATTATTCCTTTGCAATATTCATTTTTTAACTACACATGTGAATGTATAATAAAACACAAATATTTTTTATTTAGTTGTGTACTAAATTCCGTATAAGGAAAAGGCACATTTGAATGAATTACTTTCTATTCTACGTATTCCAATCTCATTTAATCAAATAAGCTAATTTGAAAATGACTTTCTATGTATTTCAATCCCATGGCAAAGTTTCAAGCTCAAACTAAATCCATTGTCCTTTCAAATAGAAAGGAGCTAAACAGGAATTGCAAATGACCAACTATCACGACTCGAGCCCAGAAATCGGGAGTTAGCTAAAAACCTAAATAGTGACACACGTACTTCCGTGCACGCGCACCTGAACATGGTGTAAGTACACGCACACAATGGATAATCACGTGTGCATACCCAATGTACGCGAAAGCCGTATGTATCATTGCAAGCCAAAAAGATAAGAAAGATACATCAAAATATACGATTAACAAAATGACATATAATACAAAATGTACAATACAAAGGGAGGGATGGTGCCTAAAAGACCACTACAAGATCAGATGTATGTAAAGACCCAAAATCCTGATGCAAAAAGAGCAAACAAGAGATGGATGCAATGTCAAGCCGCTCTCCGGGGGAGTGATCAAGCCCACTCCCCTAATCCTGACTGGGTCTCCCGAATCTCTCCCAGAGTCTGGCCGACCGACGAGGAGTCGGTAGAGGTATCTAGGCCTGCAACACCAAAAACAACCAATGAGTACGACGACTCAGCAAAGTATAAATAACAATAAGTTAACACTCGCTGTATCTGGCAGAATAAGAGACAGTTAACAATTAATAATGCATCGAGATCATGTTCGTATTCTAGACAGGTCGTGCATATAATAAAGCATGCCTTTCGAATCATGAAACAGATAACGGGCGAGGTGGCTACTCCCTTTGTCATATTCTCCCTTTTGAAAGCAGTTAGTACGAGAACACCATCGACCGAGCCAGGGTACGCATGGGTTTCTAGTTTCCCGGGGTTCGGAATCCCAGGACAGGAGCACTCTGCAGAAGTAACAAGCAATCTACTCCAAAGTCAATCCCGTCGGGTATCCTGAGGCTGAAGCGGAGTAAAGCCAAACGATAAAATTAGTCATGTAGTATGATGCACGTCAATCAATATCAGTCAATCGGTCAATCAATGTCAATCCGTGCAATTCAGTACGGTACATGTCAAGTCACAGTTGGACAATACAGTACGTGCCTCATTTTGAATCAATACCGTTACAAATCAACAATGAAACAATCGTAAGTTAAATAAGAAACAAGACAAATAGTATGAAAGGCGACTGTTTCCACCCGGGATTTACCATGGATAGAGCCCTCAAGGAATGTCCAATCGTTGCCCTAACACATAACACTTACCATGTGAATAAGAAGGCAAAAGCGAACTCAATATGCTATGCAAATCAGTATTGGCAAGAATCACGATCTTTTACTAGCCAACCCTATTTTATTTGTTCATTGTCACTAATCGTGCATGATGATGTAGTTTTAAGTTATTCAATACACAGTTATTCTTTAGGAGTGTTGCACTGTATCCATCAACGTGTATCGAAATCCCTTAAACCAACACACATGGGGAGGTGCTTTAACAAGTGGACAACACACATAATGTGTCACAACCTGCAAGACCTTTCATGCGTTAAAGTAATCCGTTGGGTAAGGTACATGGGTGAACAGTCCATGGGGAAGGCCTATCAGGTCCCATCATGAACCTAAAAGGTAGCCTAAAAGGTCTCATGGTGTGAAGAAAAACAAGAAAAGGCAAATGAGTAAGCCTAGGACTCAGTTGAACTTTGAATCTTTCATAACATAAATGTAGCAGAACCGACCGGTCAGCTCTATAGCCCGATCGGTCGAATTTCAGTTCTGGGAGCGTCCGATCGGTCAAACCCCAGTCCCGATCGATCGGACACCTGGGTTTTGCACAGAACAGAGCAACTGCAATACATGTTTTTCATTCGTGAAAACAACGTGTATCACGTGTATACAATACTCATGGGCTGTCAAACTACTACATACTCGAGGGAGAGAGTAAAAGAAACACAAAATCAACATATACCAACATGTGTTTACCCCTACTGTACTTATACTTGCTTTAAACGAACTCTTTCCTCAATTTCACTGTTCTTAGGCCCAAACGATCCCGGGAGTGAAATCTTAAACCATGCATGCTAAGAGTAAGCAAAAGAAAATGGGTACATGCAGTGCAATCACAGGCTAAACACAAAAAGAAGACTTTGACTCACATTCTTACCGTAAACGAACCGAAAAAACGGTGCAAGATTCGTGTCCACAACGAGGAGACAAGGAAGAAGAAAGCAAAGCTTAGTGCAGTGAACGAGAGAAAGAAAGAGAGAGAGAGCTTGCTTCTTACCGGCAAGCCCAAAGAGAGGACCAATAGCTGATGCACAAGATGTTTCCCCCTTTCTTTGAAGAAGAAGGAAAGGATGGAGAGCAGGGGAAGAGAAAAGAAACCAAGAGTGAGTGGGAGAGAGGAAGCTGATGTATAGGAGAAGGAGATAAGGAGAGAGTGAGTTGGTGGTTGTTATATATAAAAGATAAGGATTGTCAATTTTACATATAAGTCCAACAGTTCGGAAGAATTACAGTTTGAGTCAATTAATGGTCCAACAGAAGCAAACGACCTCATCTGCAGTTGAGCCAGTTACAGAAGTTGACGAGCTCGACGAAATACTTGTGTTGACACGAAGATGGTGCAAGAATGACGAACTTGTACAAAATAAAAAAATTACAAAAAATGGCTCAAGACTGCTCAAACCAAGTTTAACTCAACTCAATTCCTTCCCTATGACCCGAAACGAATCTCAAAAGTGTAAAACAACGAGCTTAACACAAATTCGCTCTAATTAGTATCGTAACTTCATTAATTAAGCGTTAAACCGGATTAAGCTGGGCCGGAGTGTTACACCAACAAAAGCTATGCATCAATCAACTAAATCATGGTACCCTGAAACCTCAATCAACTGTAAACTAGACCCTTGGAAGTCAATCACTTATACTATACTGAGGGAAAACATGACCATCTAAAACCCCATTAAACTATAGAAGACTGTTACACAAGAAATCATCCAGCATCAGTTTGAAGGAAAAAAAAAAAGAGCCAGTAACCATCCAGAAAGCTAGTATCAACACCTAGCATGTATAAATATATATATACAAAGGCTAAAATTGATGGTCTGGGAAAGAAGCTAAACTTAGAGGAGTAAACGTGCCATGCCCATGTTTCGTGATGTGCCATATGCCTGTAAGGCTCGACTTAGCACAACCCAATGGCATGGCCTATCTCGTACTGTATGTCACAACCCGAGCCCAGGAGATCAGGGGTTAGTGAAAATCTAACCAGTGACACACGTACTCCATGCATATACACCGAGACCTAGTCTCAATGCACACGCACAAAAGAAATTCACACATGCCATACATGTACATGGAAACTGTAGGTATCAAACCGTAACCCTAAAATACAGGAAAACCAAATGAATGATGTCCAACTGATTACATAAAGGTCAAAATATACAAACTGAATCCAATCATAAATATACAGAACAGGAATAAAACTAATTGACATGGAAAGAAGACGACATGCATGTATGTATAGTACTATTGCGCTCCGATGGAGTGCTTACAGTCACTCCGCTAACCCTGAAGGGACAGCTGAGGTCTCCCTTGCAATCTGAATGACCGACGAGGACTCGGTCGAGGGGTCTAAGCCTGCAACACCAATGACAACTCATGAATATGACAATTCAGTAAAGTATAAGTAATGATAAGTTAACACATGTTATATCTAGTAGAAAAATCAATAACGAATAATCCATAGAATTTCAATTTCGTATACTAAGCAAATCGTGCAATGAATAAAGCATGTTATCAGAATCAATGCATACGAGATGTGTACATAACTATGTGGCTACTACATTTGCCATATGCTCCCAAAAAGGGATCTTATATCCGTGCTGAGAACACCGTGGGCCAGATAGGTCTCGGTTCCCTGAAGTCCAGAATCCTCAAGACATAAACTCATTGCAGTGAGGCCATATAAACTACGCCAAATTCAATCCGTCGGGTATGCTAAGGCTGAGGCTGAGTAGTGCCGGACTATATAAAATTAATCATAGAAGAACGTGACGTGCATGTCTTGCCAGACATACATATCTTATCATAACGTGCATATCATAACGTGTATATCTTATTAGAACGTGACGTGCATGTCTTGTCAGGCATAGATCAGACAAATCAAGAGGTCATACGAGTTAAACTGATCATACTAATCGAACAGAACAAACAAATCAAACTTACCCGATCCAAAGATGTAATGGATGCCAAACCGAGCATGTGGAGCAAGATAACAAAAGAGATGAAGGCTTATCAACTCACATGAATCAAACGGGTAGTATCGAACATGCAAGACTATTGTTTCGCCTGGGATTAACCATGGACAGAGCCAGGAAATATCCAATTGTTGCCGCAGCGCAGATCGCGTATCAGAAGGCAAGGACCAAAGCCAAGATACAATGCAAATCAGATTCTTTTACGAGAGCCACGATCTTTTACTAGCCAACTCTAATCTAGTTATCCAGAGTTACTAACCGTGCATGATGATGTAGTTTTAAGTTATCCGATGCACCATTGTCTAGTGTTACATTATGTCTTGAATGTACACCGAAGTCTCTTAAACTAACACCCATGGGGAGGTGCTTAACATCTGGATAACGTACATGAATGATTCACAGCCCTCGAGATCATTCATGCCATTCTTACATTCCATTGGGCAAGGGCAGATTATCTACATTTTAGCATGAAGGTCATATCAGGTCTCTTCCTTAATCCTATCCTTTTATTCATTTATTAGGGGTGGTACGGCTTAGCTGTAGGTGAACATACGGCTTAACCATAGGCATCTTACGGCTTAGCCGTAATATACACTGCAGTTCAGCTGCGGTTCTCCTTACTGTTCATCCACATTTACGGTTCAACCGTATTTTGTTTTACGGCTCAACTGTGTTCTGCTCTATGGCTTAGCCATAGCACATTTGATGGCTTAGACATGGTTGGGCCGTAGAAGGTCTATGAAAATGCTAACTCTCAGTTAATTCAGAAAATTCCACGTTGTACTGATCTACGACTAGGTCACGATTGAACTACGGCTTAGCTATAGCACATTATACGGCTTAGCTGTGTCCTGACCATAGAGAAAATCTTGGTTTTACAGGATTTTGGACTCTGAGCGGTAGTACAGTTATGGCTTAGCCGTAGACTGCACAGGGTTATTTTCTGAACCTGTTACAGAGACAATTGCACGTGTACAAAGATGGCAAAATCATATGAAACAGATGGAAACTAACACAAGTTGGGCTGTAACCATAATTCACATGCAACATTACGAGAATTAATCAAAATCAAACACATACCAACATGGTTCATACAAATCATGCTTATACTTGCCTCAAATGAGTTCTAACAAGCTCTTTGTTGTCCTTGGGCTCAATTCACGCTTCTAACCACTGATTCAACACCCATGCATGTAAAAAAAGAAAGCAAGAAAAGGACGTGAGTGCATGTAACGATAACTGACATGAAGAAGAAGGAGAAGAAGAAGAGAACCAAGTAACTAAAGCTTACCTTAATTATACACGCAAAGATGATGTAGAAGAAGCGTGCACAAGATCCCTTCCCTGGCTTGATCGACAAGAAGAAAGGAGAAACAAAAAGAGAAGAGAAATCAACGTGAAGAACTGATAAGGGAGAGAGTCAGTGGAACTTATAAGATAAGGATGAGAGGAAATTACCAAAAAGTTTAAGCATTAAGACAATTTACAGTTCAAGTCGGATAAAGGTCCAATGGAAACAAACGACATCTTTAGAGAACGACGTGGTTACGAGAATTAATGATCATAACAAAAGACATGCGTTGACGCCAAGATGATGCATGAATAACGACATTTTACAAAATCTGAAATTATGAAAAGGGCTCAGGTCTACCTAAACTAGGTCAAACTTAACCCAACTACCTATCCATAATCCGAAACAAAGCAAAAACAAATGCAAAACACAATTAGCAACCAATTCATCACTAATTAGTCGCTAGACCGGATAAAGTTGGGTCGGAGTATTACACTGTGCCAGGTCGCTGTGCCAAATGTGCCGTGCCTATTGTGCTACTCTTCTGATGTTCTATGCTTTTAATTTTTTTAGGGTTTTAGGATTAAATTTTTAAAAGATACATAAAAAGAAGAGAATGGCACATAAATTTAAGTGGTTTGGGCAAACTTAAACTACTCTACTAGAAAAAGATTTACTTTAATTTCTTTTACTTGAAGGTTTTTCAATAAGATTACCTTCAAAACCATTATAATTTTTATAGATAATAACAAATAAAAATGAAAAGTCTACGTTGTTTATATTTATACTAAAAAAAAGGAGAAAACATAGACTACATAAAAATATGAAAGCCGCCATTATGGGGTCAAATGGGTTGTGCCATGCCAAGAGTTATGTCGTGTCGTGCCATGCCTACGAGCCTAGCACACTGGGCCCAACATTGCTCGTGAGTCTAGGACGTGCCATGTTGTGCCACGTTGATTGGCCCAATTTACACCTCTAGCTAAGATCGATTTACCTGAAACCCCAAACTTAACTTAGGTGAAAGATTCCATGAATTCCAGTTAACTCAATCAAACCTGTCCCCTAATAAGAGGGATCACCTTATAAGAAATGATATGTACACACACTAAAATGCACACAAGCTTATATGGCACCTGATAATAGCATTTATGCTCCACTTTTAATTCCTCTCTTTCACACATACCAATACATTGGATAAATACATTTATACCCAATAACAAAGAGCCTCACAATCAGTACCGTTACTTTATGACCCATTGTGAGAGGGCACATGCAAGGTGGACTTTATGACCCGTTGTAAGAGGGCACATGCAAGGTGGCCCAGCAAATGGAGGAACCTAATCTATCCATTGAACCCACTTGTTATTGGGAACAAATGTATTTATCCCATACATTGATGGTGGTATATGTAAAAAAGGAATAATGGGACATAAATGATATTGTGTTGTGTGACATAAGCTTGTGTGCATTTTAATGCGTGCACGTGTCATTTTTCATCACCTTATTGATTAGGCTAACTATAAATTAGCACAATAACCCATGCTAAATATGAGCAAGACCTACGTGGATAGAATCCACACTCTATGTAATTGCTTTTGATAATTTTTTTTTATAAAGAAATACTCAAACATCCATGAGTGTTATAGTGGTTAAGAAGTCACCAATTCAAATCCCTTAGCCTTTTACAAATACTGAATCTAATTAAAATTAAATTCAAAATTCTAGTCTTTAATATATTATAATGGGCTTGGTTTGACTGGACACTCTGTCCTCGCGTTATTCCAATTCAAACCCATTGCAAGTTTGCAACGCATATAATGATTCGGATTCTTCAGTCAATTCCGGGGATCATTTCATTTTCTTCGGTTTCTGCTTTTCCGACGAGTATCTTTTCACGCAAATGAAGAAGGAACACGAACGCCTCATCTCATCAGTTGTCAGATCAACATGAAGAATTAAGAGTCCGGATCCTCATGGACTTTGAGTTAAAGAAATCCAAAGTTGATTGAATGAGTGTACTTGTTGGTGGGTATCACATATTGAAATTCTAAGACCATCTCCAAGACTAAAACCAACATGTCAAATGCCACGTGGTACTTACGGTTATTTAAAAAACCATTTGAAGTCCACCCTAAATGTCAAGATTAATTATGTATTAGGCATGGAAAGTTGAGATGCAAAATTTGATATATATAAAAACAGCATGCCATTTATTTTATATTTTTTCTATATTTTATGATGTAGCCCCATATGAATGTAAAAGTTTCTTTAATGTTTTGAAAAACTTTTTATCATGTAGGTCCCACAAAAATGTAAAAATATAATAAATAATAAATTTTTTACATCAAGCGGAGTTACAAATTTTGGAGATCCCAAATTCCAAATCTTTAAATTGCTATATAAGCCTTCAAATAAGATTTTACAAAATAACATCACGGTTACAATGTGTGGGTTAAGTCTCTAAATTTTACTTCAACACGAGTTGATCCGACATCAAGATACACCATTTAAATTAAACAAATGAGATAACAAGAGCATTAAATACATTGCATGAGCTTCACCCACCTCAAACTCGTTTGGCCCAAGCCCTCCCATTTGGTAAAATAGAACTAGGGTTATTTACAGTGGCTAATATAAAACAACATGGATATCTTGAATTCAAAGATTATATTTTGAGAATCATTAGAAAAAAAGATAAAAGAATCTTAAATCCAATTACCTCCTAAAAGAATTCATAGAGATATTGAATAACATACAAGCTGGTTGGGTCTCCCCTTCAGGCTAAGTTAAGCTAGGCTTTGATCTTTCTATCATTAATTCAAGCCCAAATCAAATATTAAATAGACCTAAATTTTAGATCCACCCAATTCAAATTTTAAAGCCTAAGCCCCAAAATGCTCCAAAGTGGGCTAGGTCTAGTTTAGGCCTGGGACAACAAACCATCATTTTTATAAGGGATATTACCCCCACAAGTATCCTTGTACAGAATATTCACCATTGAATAACCAAAGTATAAGCATTTCCTATAGAGCTATCTGTATGATCTTATAAGGTCGTGTGATATTGCATGTGCGATATCCCAAGGCCGTATGATATGGCACATATTAGAGATGTGCCATATCCTACTGCTAGTGCATGAACAACATAAAACATTAAAATGTTACTGTTTTAGGGCAAATATAAGATTTAGGATGAGTTGTTCGGTCAATATCTCATATCCAATTTTATAATACACTATGCCATGTATTTTGGATTTGGCATAGGCGGACTCACATATGAGCATGTGGGGGCCACCCAACTGGAAAAAATCAATGAGTTGTTTAAAGTCCTCTAACCGAGCCCCACTTAAAAAAATGTCTAGCCCCCATCCATTCTCTCTCTCTCTCTCTCTCTCACACACGCACAAAAATTTCCAAAAACTCAAAACTCACGTTTTGTATAAAAAAAATTCCCCAAAACCAACAAATCACGCTCTATATGGTTACCATATCGTGCCCATTTAAATTAAATTAACTTTTGATACATTGAAAAATATGGCCCCCCACTAATTAAACCTAAATCCTAATAGCAATGAGCTAATATTTTATTTTCAATATAACTTTATTTTTCATTTTTAAGCTTATAATAAAATGTGATTCATCTCATGGCCGTCAAACTAGCATAATTTCCAAGCTTGATTTTTAACTAAAATCGAAGCCTATTTAGATTCAAACACAATTGATTTTTATTAGTATAATTCAACTTAAATTAAAATGGATTTGAATATTTGACACAAATCTAATTTTATTTTTTGATTACTTTAGTACTTGGAACTATAGTTCAACCCACTGATTAATACCCTTTTTTGGCCATGTTTTAAATTTTTATTTAGTTATATACAATGGCTGAGAAGAACATGTTAATTTTGGATATCTTCCGTCCATTCATTTCAAAAGGAGGGTTTCATTTCAAAAAATATAAAAGAAAGAGATTGGAGAACTTGATAAAGTGTTGGCGTTTTATCTCATATGGTGTTATATATAAAAAACTAGTATGATTTTTTTTAATGGCTTTTAAAACTCGGACAACACGTATCAGTTTGATCAACCTTTCAAGTTCTCATTTTAAATAAAAATTTATTTTTTTAAGTGCCCTCACATAAAAATCCTAGATCCCCCACTGGATATCAGCCGCTTAAAACGTAAGTTATATGTTGTTTTGTCATTAGACAACAGCTGTATTGCTGTAGATACGTAGGAAGACACCCTGTTTACATCGTCGACTTATCGTGCACTGTATGTGCACCAGTCCATATCCACTGAAAATGTTAACTAGCACAAGGTATAGATTGCGCCATCTGAACTGTCCAGATGGACATGTGTCTCTTGATTGGGACCGCCGAGTTTCAGCAGCTTTGGCCCAATCATCCCTTCGGCGAATGATGGAATATAAAAAACATAATGTAAAACACGTCCATGATGTATCTACTCCCCTGATTATTCACCCTGCATTAAAGTGAGAATTTCACCTACAATAGTCCACCACAACACACAAGGATACTGCAGGACCCTCATATGAGAAAATTACTCCCGGCTTAACCCTACATCCATTCAAACTTGAGCCACGAACAGGGTGGAAAGCAGCCCCCAGTACCTGAATACAGTCATCCGAAAATTTTGGGTGCCCGTCAATGCTTTGACCCATCTGTAGCTTTGGTAGGTGTTCGAGTTCCATGCATTGGTCCAGGGTTAATGGATTTACGAGTACGCCATGCCATGACTATATATCACACATGAGTATTTGGATATTTGGGCTTGTTTTGTGTAAGTTCTTAGGGCTTTGTTAGGGTCGAGATCATGTCTAGCTTTTTGAATTTGAATGCGATTTAGGGTCCCGTAAGTTACATATTCGCCTAACCCAAATCCAACCTGTTTTTATCCATAGTAATTGAGACTTTTTGACAAACTTTTCTTATATGGCATCAAACGCTGGCCAATACATATCATATTAGCCAAGTTTGTCTCACCCAACCATGAACCACAGGGCATATTAACATACCCATTCCAAATATCAACATTCGAAAACTACGGTCTGAGAAAAATGTCAGAAAATTTCCAAATTTTGGATTTTTCTTAAAATATTGTTGACACAATATAATAGAAGTACTGAGTACAGACTAAAAAGATAGATATAAAATACTGCTAAAAGTGATGATCAATAGATACAATTCAAAGTTTCTATCTATGTTGAGCATTTTGTGCCGACTTAATGGTTGGCCACACAATAGATTTTGCCCACCATTGTTGGTTAGATTTTTGAGCCCTCTTCTATTTAAGACCAATGGATTTCGCAAACTCCATCGTTTGTACTGTGTTGGAAGTGCAGGAGCATCCTGATGATTAGCTACAGTGGTCTCTTGAAAATTTTCAATTTTCTTTTATGGCTAAGAGATCTTGGATTTTTTTCTTTTAGATGAGTGCTTTCCTCTAGATTAAGGAATTCTACAAATGGGACCCAAAAATATTCTTTCACGTTAATTTACTCAGTAACTTATTCTTAAAAGCCGTTTGGGTTAAACAGTTGTATGCTCAAACAGAATGTTTTAAAAAAATGTGATTGGAGGTTGAAAAGGTAATATGGACCTATTGTGGTGAAAGGTTAAGAGGCATGAATCCAATTGGACCCACCCAAAACTCAAAAATCAATTTGGTCCCTTTGTTTACTCATTTTCACTCACCCAAGTCAACTCAACAGAACATTGAGTCAGCAATTTAAACGGGTTTGACTAAATTTCAGTGAGTCCTAATAGAATTACCCAGTTAGTGACACTTTGAGTCCAGTTGGATTTTCAATTTTCAAAATTTTTCAACATCATTGGGGATTAAAGAATCCGGCCCGCTTGTTGCTGGATCTTAAAAACGTCAATATCTGGACTCATCCAAAAACCCCAAAAGTTGTTGGTGCACATCCATCACTCAACATCCACCATTCATCAAAATATTGATTTTTGTACTTTTAAAATCTAAAAACCAGATTGGAGGCTGAGTTAATGGTGACTCCAGCTAGCTGATTAAACTGCTATTTTTACAGGATTTATTTTTTTTATACGTTTGTGATTATTGTCGTAATATTCAACTAGCACAATAACTCGTGCTAAACGTGAGCATGATCCACATGGCTACGGTCCTCACTCCATCCTACTACTTTATGCATTTTTTCTCATAAAGAATTACATGTTAATACTATGTCGTGTAGTGGTAATGTTATTTGTTAAATACACAAAAAGTCATGGGTTCCCAATCTCACAATCTATATATTTTTTTGGCATTTTACCAAGGCTCAATAAAAATTAAAAGGTCAAATTTGTAAGAATCTTGATCAAAACTAAATCCAAAATCCTCGGCTTTAATATATTATGTAATTAATTAGAGCGATGAAGGTATAGATCATAGTCAATTCAACTGGCCAACCAAATCGGTCCTATTTACAAAATATAGATTGAGCCATAATAGTTCAACGACATGGAAGGGTTTAAGTGTTTCATGGTGTAGTGGTTAGGTTAGAAGTTAGAAGTTATGATTTCAAATCTCACAACCTATACTTTTTCAGCATTTTTACCAATATTCAATTAAAAAGTCAAAATCGACAAGAATATGATGAAAACTGAAACCAAAATATTTTAGTTTAATATAGATATTATAATTAAACCAGCCGATCCTATTTGGTTTTGTCAAATTATTCCTTTGTTGCATCCACAGCAATAGCATATACCACGTTAGAAACCATTAACAAAACCTATTTTCAATTCAGTTCTCGGTTAAGACACGAAGCCAATTAGCCCGGACTGAGACTCAAACAACAGATCTGGTCGGTCCCCTTGTTCACTCATTCTGACTCGTCCAAGTCAACTCAACAAGCCACTGAGTCAAGTTCAATTTTCAATCTCAAAGTTGGGGACTAAAGAATCTCGTCAAAACCATGACGCATCCGGGACCTACGAAGTTGTTGGCAGACATCCGTCACTCACCATCCCCCGTTGATCAAAATGTTACTTTTTTACACTACTAAAATTAAAAAAACGCGGTGAACCCTTGAGTCCTAAGTCTCCTGTCCGAAATCAAATCAAGCACCAAACCACCAACCAAACAAACTGTGTCCCATCGGTCCCCCGGACCATCTAACGACCCTTTTCTCTGGAGTCCCATCTCCACCTAATCCAAAGAAGTGGATCCGGCAACTCTTAAAACCAAAGAAAGCCCCACTCTACCTGAAACCAAAAAAAAAACCCAAAAAAACACCGTCTCCTCTTCCTAATCTACTGCAACCCAACCCAACCCAACCCGACCAACCACCCCCACGCTAAAAACACGAAAAAGGAACCCTCCTTTGATTCCGCTCTTCTTCTCCTATATTCCCTCCCTCCCTCCTCCGCTTTCCATTCCCATCTGGACAGGCGATAGAGAAAGAGCTGAAAGCTGCGGCGGCAATGAAGCTGCCTGCATTGCAGAACTGCAACACCCGCAGGAGCAACAGCTTCCGTGCACCCGCACCCTTGGAGGCGACCGTGGACGGCGTGTTCAAGTCGCCGGGCGCGTTGTTCTGGCTAATCCTCCATGGCCTGTGCTGCCTCATCAGCCTCGTCCTCGGCTTCCGCTTCTCTCGTCTCATCTTCTTCCTCCTTTTCTCCACCTCCTCCCACAATTCCTCCTCTTCCCTGCTCCGCGGCGCCACCGAAAACCTGATCCTCCCTCTCCAGGCGGCTCCCTCTTCTCCTACTCCTCTCCCCAACCGGACGGCCAGCCGCGTCGTCGTCGGCCGGCACGGGATCCACATCCGGTCGTGGCCGCACCCAAACCCCACCGAGGTGATGCGGGCCCACAGCCTGATCGAGAGGGTCCAGAAGGAGCAGCGGGCGCAGTACGGGATCAAGAGCCCTAGGCCGCTCATCGCCGTCACGCCCACCTTCGTCCGCACGTTCCAGACCCTCCACCTCACCAGCCTCATGCACTCCCTCATGCTCGTCCCCTACGATCTCACCTGGATCGTCGTCGAGGCCGGCGGCTCCTCCAACGAAACGGCCTCCCTCCTCTCCAAATCCGGCCTCCACTCCATCCACATCCCCTTCGATGAGCCCATGCCTGATTCCTGGGAGGATCGGCACCGGATGGAAACGCGAATGCGCCTTCGCGCTTTGAGGTGTGATTTCTTTCTCTTCCCTTGTTGTTGTTTTACTTGAGATTTGGATTCAACTGAGAGGATAAGAGATTGGAACCTGAAGCTGATTTGTTTTCTTTTTTTGGTGAATAGAGTTGTGAGAGAGCAGAGATTGGATGGAATTGTGGTGTTTGCGGATGATAGCAATATGCACAGTATGGAGTTGTTTGATGAGATCCAGTCTGTGAAATGGATCGGCGCTCTCTCTGTTGGAATTCTTGCCCATTCTGGACATCCCGATTCGTCGCTGGTGTCGATGATGACTTCGGTGAAGATGGAGGCAGAGGAGAACTTGCCTGTGCCTGTGCAAGGCCCCGCTTGTAACTCTTCAGGGCAATTGGTTGGTTGGCATACCTTCAATTCATTGCCGTATATGGAGAAGAGCGCTACGTACATTGATGATGGGGCAATGGTGCTGCCTAGGAAGCTCGAATGGGCAGGTTTTGTTCTGAATTCCAGGTTGGTGTGGAAGGGGGAGGAGGATAAGCCGCAGTGGATCAGAGATCTTGATTCATTGGCTGAGACGGAGGATGTGCTCGAGAGTCCACTGTCCTTGTTGAAGGATGCTTCTTTTGTTGAGCCTCTTGGCAAGTGTGGGCGTAAGGTTCTACTGTGGTGGCTTCGAGTAGAAGCTCGTGCTGATAGCAAGTTCCCTCCAGGGTAAATTCCACTAGCCTCTTGTCCTTCTTTCGCCTTTTTTAGATGATCATTGTCAAATTTCTCTGGTACTGGCTTCTTTTAGTTAATTTCATAAATAGACTGAAATGTCATTTTCATTGCAATTGATGGAATATCTGACAACACTCATGCAAGCTTAATTATGAAGATTGCTTGTTTTCATTTTGCTTATTTTAGAATTTCTTTGATGCAAATGCAGTAGTTTCTTCTTCCCAGGGAACCCATGGGTGTATGAGATCTGATTATTTTATCTTATTTAACCATGATATGTGCATTAAGAAGTATATAGGAAAACAAAAACCAGCATAGGAAAACAAGGTTGAGTGAATATGGCATACTGTAGTTTTGCACATGAAGGTGGATCCACAACAATATCAGCAAGGATATAAACCCTGTTGGAAATTGTGTATCCCACATGCCACGGGTCCTACGTCAGATCAAACATGACAATGGCAATAAGAGAATTAGCAGCTCATTGTAAACAAAAAACTTGATCTGGACCCACTAATGAGACTCCCAACTGGATTAGTATGATGTGGGTTTCTAGCGAAGAAGTCTTCAATAAGTGTGACTCTTTGGGACTGGCCTATATAAAGCATATGTGAGCCCTAGGGTTGGTATTCTTTCCATCCCGTAGGTTGAACCAGAGGCAAAAAGATTTGCGAAGCTTCCCAATCACCGCAACGCAAATAGATTCTCGCCACATGTCCGAGTCTCCACATCCAGGTCTATTAGTTGGTATCAGAGCCCAGCACGATGCATTCTGGCGATTGGGAAGCTTTGTAGGTTTCTTCACTTCTTGCTCAACCTATAGGATGGAAAGAATACCAACCATAGGGCTTTCATATGCTTTATATAAGCTAGTATCAAAGAGTCACACTTATTGAAGACTTATTCGCTAGAAACCCACATCCTACTAATCTTGGTGGGAGTCTTATCAGTAGGTCGAGATCAAGTCTTTTGTTTATTGTGGGATACTAATTCTCTGATTGCCACTGCCATGCTTAATCTGATGTGTGACTCGTGGCATGCGGGCCACACAATTTCCAACAATCTCCCACTTGGCATGAATGCCATGTACATCAACTATTCTTCTTCCATCCCCATACACATCATATGCCTAACTATTTAGACGGTAACTCAGTGTAAACCAATAATCAATTCTACAAGTAGGATACTCGAGATGATTATCTCATTATTTCTGGCCCACATCTCAGATACTCTGAAATCTTAGTTCAATTGGGGGACTATGGAATTAATGTTTCACTTTACTTATGTGATGGTGGACTTTAACATTTGCACCGGCTCATCTATTCTTACTTCAAAATATCCATAAAGAGTTCCAACCTAATGGCCACTTGGACTACTATTGTATTCCCGGTTGTGTACTCAACTCTCTCTTGACAAAGCTTCCAAGATCTAGCACTAGCCCTAGCAGCTAGTGAAATACACCTGAGACCCATTAAGCTATTCCTACAAAGTCATAATAATTTATAATAGCCACTAACACTTGTGCTTCTCTTTGGATCACTGTCTCAAAAATCCCTTCTTGTCTTAATGTGCCTTGAGTTTTGGATACTGTTCACTTGTCTTAATGTACCTTCAGTTGCTAGCTGAAACAATAACAATTGCTTCTTGCTTTGAGTATGGGAGTAATAATAGATGGGACTGTTAGGTGTTGTATGAGAAGGTTGAGTTCTAGTTGGGTGGAATAAGCCCTTATTTATTGGCATTAGTATGGAGAATGTAAAGGAATATATCTAACATGAAGTTCATTGGCTTATGTTATTTGTTGATGACATGGTGCTAATTAGTTAAACAAGAAAGCTTGGACAAAACTTTGAAGGTCTTTTGAGTCAATAAATAGTCTATAAATGGAACATCGGACACGCAAAAAAACATGATATATGGAGTGTAAGTTTAACTATTGTAGCATGGTTTAAAACATATTTTTTTTGACCCATATGAATCTTCTATCATTTCAAAAGAATATGAAATTATGAAATTTTGTATCCATCTCATTATTAGCCCATATCACGCAGGCTTTTATGACCGATGCATAATGGCTAATACGAACCATGGTTTAAAATATCAGCCGACTCCGATACGCATCGCCGAGAACCGCAACGATATTTTAGTGGGATACCAGTATCGGTATCGTATGAGTCCGTATCGCAAATATATCGGATAAATATTGGTTGTCATAGCCGATATTTTGAAATATCTGTGGTAATGGCCGATATAACCGAAACTGGAAAAAAAAAAACACTCCTAGAGGAAGAGCAGATCCAACTGAACTAAAAAAAAGTTTTTTTTTTTTTTGGTGGGGTTGGGGGGGGGGGGGGGGGTGAGATACCTAGAATCCATTGTTCCCACCAGCTGGTGGTGCTGCAACTTTGCATTCACCGCAAGACTCCTCCAAGTGGCACCGCTACATCCACCCCAAGCCACCTACCCCCTTTCTTCACCTTCTCCTAGTCTTTTTCTCTTGTTATTTTTCTTCACTTCTTCCCACTCCTTCTTCTCCCCTCCTCTGTTTCACTCATTTTCCCCCTTCTCCCACCGTTTTCTCTCTTTGGGAAGTGAAATCACAGAGTACAAAGTACTACAAAGTAAAACAGTGGGAACTGGAATCATCATAGTTTTGACTTTTGATATGGTAACATGTGGTGCGAGTCTTCCACAGTTCCACCATATAAGATGTTGCTCTACTGTGGCCCACTCTTTTAAAATCTAAGCTACAAGTGAATTACCGATATCTTATATTCATTGTGGGCATTTCTTTTCTACATGGGTGAGTGGAATACAATTAGAGCCACAATTTATATCATTAAAAAATGGGGACAATAGTTCTTTGCAAAACTATTTTATTGGAGAAAATTCTAATTAAAGAAAAGTTTTAAAATACCCCATATCATGTAGGTAATTTTTATTGAATGGATTGTATTTTGATAGTGTTCCATAAACTATTCAAAACATATGCCCTTTATTAAATGGGTCCTTAACAAATTTTAGTCAACTTAGAGTTAGGTAACTATCTAATTAATCACTTAAAAAAATATGAATAAATTTTAATAAAGGTTTAGACTTGTATAATGTTCAATCCAACAATTGTCCAAGGTTTATTGGAGTCAAATGGTAGTTATTTTAAGTGGTTTGGATTTTATATGTGAACTACATTAATAGATTTATAAATTAATTGATAATTCATTAGTATAGTTATGGTTGCATTTTATAAAGTTTGTGATATTTTAACTTATTATGGCATATACATCTAAATCTATTTAATTGTAAGTACAAATCCAGACAAAATAGCGATATAGGATGTCAAAATTTATGGTGACCGATAATTTGATTTATCCTTTTTACTAATGGAAAAAAATATTGTTTTTTAGCCTTTTCTAATATTTTGAATTTTTTGGATACTTTTTCAAAATTTTTTGGATTGAAAAAAAAATTCACACTGCTACGACCGCGATGTACCGCGAACCGCAACTGATACCGATATTGTATCGGTATTTGGACCGGCCGATACCGCGACCGATACCGTGATTTTCTTCCATGATACGAACTTATACATGATGTTGATGACGAATTTCAAAGTCACCCAAACTACTATTAGTAAGTTTGCCAAGTGGGGCTCATGGACACTCCAATCCCTCACTCTCATTGCCATCATAAGAATTGATACTCCAATTTGACACATCCAAACTGCACTCATTGTTTGGTCAATCATGTGAACAATCAAGGGAAGAAAGCTAGCATTTAACTTTAAGGATTGAAATGTTGTGGAAGTTCGTGGCCATTAAATTAGGCTCTAGGAATTATGATGATAAAATGACCATGTTTTTTGCACACACTAGGGCCATCTGAAAGTTTTTTTTTTTGTCTCCCACTCTCTCCCTTAAAACATGACTCAACTGCATTCAAGTGGGCCCCATAGGCTACCGTGCTTTGCATAAAATCTTGTGTACAAAGTCATGCTACATAGCGGTTAGGCATTTTTTTTACTAAAAACACTCAACTATGGGGCTCACCTGGATGCATGACAATCAAGTGGGTACAGAAATGTTTGTTAGGTGGATCAATGGTTGAAATAACATTGTGGCATGCCTTTTAGTTTTCATTCTTTAGGCAATATATGGGGCTTTTGAAGTTTGATTTGTTAATGAACCAAATGAAAGGACTAACTATCATTGTTGTATTGGAATAACATTGTGTTTTGTTGATAACAATGTCCTACAGGTTACAATCACATGAATCAAACACTTTTTAAAACTAACATATGTGGTGATAACATTTAAAAGTGTGCCCAATAAAGTTAGGTGTGTTCCTTGTGTGATCAACATTATTACCATCAAAGTCTTATCCTAACTATGTTGAGGTCAGCTACATGATTTTTGTTTCACCATTCTAATCTATCATGGGCCAAATCGTAGGCTACGCAGTTCTTCAGATTTGTCTTCACTACTTTCGTCTATGTCCTCTTCAACCCCTTAGTGAACTTGTGCTATCAATAATTTTAAATTAGAAATTTTGGCCCTTCAAAGAAAAGTGTGTAAATATTTGTGATTAATGAAGAATTAAGGTGCGATCATGCAAGAGGGAATTCTTCTTCCTGCTTCCGAGAAAAAGAATTAGGAAATTGGTGTTTTAGCTCCTCTGAGTTGTTGGAAGATTGTCTTGGACGGAGTCCTCAGGCTGTCCTTGGGATTGCCTATGGAACAAGAGTGCTGCAATCAAATGGGGTGAGATTTTCCTTTTCCAATTATCAAAATTGATGAAATCAGCTGGCTAGAAATATCCTAATGAGATTGAGGCTATATATCTATCTGGAAGTTGTAAAGTCATCAAGCTTTTTTATTTCAATGATTTAGTTGCTGAAATATTATCAGGATTCTCAGTCATTTGGAAACCAAAACTTTGGAAATCAAAACAAGTGTGGAGGTTTTCCTTAATGTCTGATGAAATCCAGGTTATAACTCCAATATAATTTTTCTAGTTATGGATGCAATTAGTTTGGCAGGTCTCTTTCCCAAAGAGAATATTGATTAGGTTGGGCATTACTGAGGGCCGTGTAATTTTTCAACCTTTGTGGTTGTTTCATATGCACATTTTTTTAGTGAACTAATTAATCATCCACTTTACCTGCAAATCAAGTAAGTATTGTGGACCAAGTTTTTTTTTCTAAGCTTTACGTTCGAGGATATTTTAGGCTTTTTTTACTTTTGGCTCCCTAAAGAATTTATATATCACATAATGGCCCCCCTAGTGAAATTACCTGGTTCTGCCATAGTGCCATTGGCTTGATGAACATGATATTAGTTGTATACTTGCATTTGGCTTGCCACTGAACAGTTGGATTGTAGGCAGAAATGACATTAGACTGCGGAATGGTAGAGAACATAGTTCTAGACTAAGGTGCATGAGTATGACGGTCCTTGTGTCAAAATCCAATACCAGTTTGAGGTTTCCAATTTGGTAATTCTGAAGTCATTTTTGTTTTTTTTATTCAGCATAATATTCAAATAAATTTAAATAAATGTTTATCTTTAAATACAATTAGTATCTAAGAAATAAAAGCTAAAAATGATGTACAAATCTTTTAAAAATTAAAATTGAAAATGATGTAAAAATCTTACCCTAAAATCAAGCATTAAACATTTTGGGCATGTTTATGTGATCGCTTTTCTGCAGGAAAAGGCATGGAACGGGGAAATACTTTTCATGCTACAGCACAGCAAAATCCACATTTGGTGTGGCTGCTTTTCCTGCAATTTTGTAGAAACCCTTTTTCATCTTTTCAATTTTTTTTGGGGGGAGTGGGGATGAATTGGGGGATTTGGTTCTACCCAAAACACGGTAAAGGCTTTCCACAGATCTGGTTTTTGCAGCACCATACAAACTTGCCCATAGGTATTATTTAAACCTTTCGATACTGTTTTTCTGCTTCTGGAGGAAATGTTTAAATACTGCATTCCTTTATCTATTCAATGAAGTGTGTTCGGTTACAAATTTATCCTGCCATATGTAAGGAGTCCTCTAATTTGTGTCTCATTCAATAATGATGTACATATTGCCAAACTTCATTCAGATATTAAAGCCATCTAGTATTATGAAAACATTCACCGAATTCAAGATTTTGTGTCTCTTTTTTTAAAGGAACATCACTGGCTGCTTGCATGCCAATCCATTTGCTGTTAAGAAAGTGGCCTTCTCCTTCATTTTACTTATTTATATATTTCTATTTTTTATATTTTATTTTAGCATTGCCACAGTTTTCTTGATCTTGCCTGTCATCTCACATATCCTGACGTCTCCCATTCAGAGGTTGATCAATGATCATAGGTTACATGTACATGATGGAACGTTATTATCGGCTAAAATTACAAAAACCTGGTTGCTCTCTGTAAAAAGTGCACCCCAATCTGATTCACATGTCCTTATGTCATCCATGTGATTAATCCAGGTGAACCCACAAAATGGGATACAATTTTAGAACCCATAACATCCCTTTTATTTAGGAGCTCGTGCTTCTGTAAGCACCCAACTTTCTGATGAGCTCTGGATGTCTGTTGATTTCTGTTTTCTTTTCCCTTTTGCTTTTCTAATACCCAAAGCAGCTTATAGGTTTAGGAAGCATCATAGCTTCAATACTTGGCTTCCAGTAGTGAGGCTATACCTTGTATCTACAATGTCAAATATCCCAGCTAATATTGTCTACTTGTTGTCTTGGATGTCTTTTTGGCTTTCCTGATTATTAGGTTTTATGGCATGCAGTTGGTTTATAGATCCCCCGTTGGAGGTTACTGTCCCTGCTAAACGCACACCTTGGCCAGATGCACCTCCTGAACTTCGTACAATTGAAAAGGTGATGGTCACTGATGCTGAAAAGCATCCCCGGAAAGCAAGGAGTTCAAGATCAAGGCATGGCTCCCGTAAGAGGAAGCATGACTCTCAGGTAGAAACCCAATTTTCTGGTGCATCCACAAAGCATACAGAAGAGAACTGAGGCCCCATTTAACAGGTTTGATGTACATTTCGTTGAAATAATTTCATGCTTTTAGCACTCCTTGTACCAAATACATAATCCACAGTGGCTTCTTTCTTTCTATCAGGAAACTGTACCTATTCCTTTGTCACCAGAATATTAATAATGGGCCGCGTTGGGTAAATTGGCCAATGTCATACACTTCTGTCACAACAGTCGAAGAACAAGAAGTCTAGACAGGAAGCCCTTGCTTGATATGTTCCTATGAAAACATTATTGAAGTGCTAGCGCTGATATATATATATATATATATATATATATATGCATTTGGCTTTGGTTCTGTAGTTATGAAATACCTAGTCAGGTGAGTTGTTTATATTGTTGGAAATTCCGTGAAAGAGGTGTGATACAATAGGTCCACTCCATTCCCTGTTGGGAACATGTATTTGTTTTTTCCTTTTGTGAGTTTTATACAGAAAATGTTTAAGATTAAATTGGGCTCATCTGTTCTTTAGATTTTTAAAACAACACTGGTTGTTGTAAACTTGTAATAAAAATGTTGAGACAAAAGATTGTTTTCATGATTTGCTTTTGGCTGTACATGATTGTATGCAATGCAGGCCTGTTTGGAAGTCTTAGATTACAATTTTCTGGCAGTTTTGTTTGTATTTATGTGGACATGCAGTTTACCTTCACATATCTACCTCATTTTTGGGCTTCCATGTTTACAAGAGTCCATTAGTTGCCATTAGTTCTCTCATCTTTTAGCAGGCAATCTGGCATGCACTAGACTGCAAAACTAAAATGTGAGCCTGTTTGAGGTGGGTTATAGCTGTAATGTTACACTTCCAGCCATTCTGATTCTGACTTACGTACTGACTGAGCAAAAACATTACCATCATGACAATTATAGTTATTACATTGGTTGATAACCCTTTCCACCCTCCATTTGGTGACCACAAATTAGATGGTTAATATTGTTCAAGAAGTTTGTATTTTGAACTCTTCTCGATGGGCTGTTGAAAAGATCTGATTTATGATTCTATGCCTTGTTTGTCTTTTGATGAGTAGCCAGAGTTTAAAGTTTTTTAAGGCGTGTGACATCATCTACTACCTCAACGACGATAGTTGTCAGTGGGGAACTGATTCAGGTAACTACAACTTCAAAAGCGAGAACCCTCAGTAATTTCTTGATGCGGTCTTGGTTTCCACGCTGAATAGAATTGTGCCCATTTTTTAGGTGTGAATGTGATTGACACATTTGTGTTAATAAATTGTTGCCACACTCTTTAGATGGACAATTTTGTTTTTGTCGACGTATTTATTTTGGTTTGGCAATCTACTAACAAATAGAACGCTTGGTCTTGTTTGTAAAAGCTAAGGGGAGGCCCTTATGCCATGCACCATTGAATTATTTCAGTGCTTGATGCATGATGATGGGTAAGAAATCTAAGATCCTCATCCGAGTAAATACTTAACAATCCCAACACTGGCTATAGATTACAGCTTGTTGGGGACGCAAAAAACTTTGGGTGCTCATTTGGGCAGTGCTGGGATCGATATTTTGCCCATTTAATATTTGTGCCAGGGATAGAAAGCCCCAAGCCCAGCCTACCCAGGCAGGCCCCTTAATAAGTAATACGCATGGTTTAGTTACTTTTTTCCTTTTTTGGCAAAGAGGGTTTGGTTACTTATTTATCCAACGAAGTAATTTATACCCACAAAAAGTAATAGTAAGCCAGGGACAGTCGACAAAATGGGCAGGCTTAAGGGAGACACCCAATCCCACTGTTGGGCTTAGGCCTGTGTTTTTAAAGGCGGGCCTTGATTTGTCTCAGCACTGCTTTGCCCGGATGGTGATCACCTTTGGCAAAGACCCCTTTAGAGGGCGCGAGTGTGTTAGTACAGACAGTCCTCTCTAGCTTAAAAAATAAAAATAAAAAAAGGTTTATTGATAAGGTGCAATGAGGTCATCTACGTGTCTAAATTTGATGAGTCAATTTCTGGTTGGTGCTAATTCGATGGGATAGCGACTTTGGAGTGGATGGATCGATCATACATGGGCTTTGGTGGCTTATAATAGAAATGGTGTAAAAGCTATGGACCTAAAAAAAAACATAATTAGATCAAATCACTGGAAGTTGACGTCCATATGCTTATTAAAAACCGGCCTCTTACCGTAGTAGTAAGAACTTCACCTTTCTTCACTCGAGAGTTATCTTACTCCAAGGTCTTATTGCCCTCCAGAGAGCTCTCCCACTTTACTGGAAGTCTACTTCCTCTTTAATAGGAATAGTTCCTTGCCTCCCTAAAGTGCCTAAAGAAAAAAGTAGCAGCTTATCTATTGTATAATATGGCAAATTTAGTCATACGAGTAACGACTCTGCCAAATCTTTGCCCTCCACAAAATTACGGATCCTTGTTTCACCAGTCTTTTTTTTTTTTTTTCATCTTTTCGATATGTCATGTACGAGATCATAATGCTCCTTTTATGTGTATCTCTTTTAACTAATTTTTCCCTAATAACTTGTTGGTTCTTTTGTCACATGCATATTAAAGATATTTTCTTCTATTCTTTTTGTTTAATTCTTATTTGAGTGATTTTTTTGTCCTAAAATTCTTTCTCTAAATTAAGAACATTTTCTGCCATTGTGCTCTGTTTCGATACCTACTTCTCCCAATGCAGATACCCAATTTCTTCCAGCGCCTGTTCACGTCTTCTCTCAGTTCTATTCTCCTGTTTAATAATTCTACATCAATAGTCAACCGATGTAAAATAAAGCCCAATTAACATTTTTAAACTATGAAGAATCTATCAACCCAAGAGTGGAGTCTTACATAGTTTTAATTAAATCTCTTCTATGTTGTCATTGACATGATTTCATGGATTGTCTGCGTAAATTTTGACTATTTGACAGCCACCCATTTGGACCCAAAACTACGAAAGTTTGATGAATTCTCTTAAAGAAAATAATTTAGTAGTTTCATTACTGGCAAGAGAAAGATGTATAATTGTTTCAAGTTAAAATTTCATGCAACGATCTCATTGAATTAGGGCTATCAATTTTGCCCTTTCAATTTGGCCCTTTGATAAGGGGATTGGCTCGCAAAAGTAAGGGCCTTTCTTCTTATCCTAAAGCCCAAAGGTAGATATTAGATAGTGTCTGATTTTTGAAAGCCTAGTACCGTGAGGGCAGGACTTGGACTTGATCCAGAACAGTCCGGGCTATCCCATCCAATTGTCCATTAATGTATAAAATACCAAATAAAATATATATGCACATGCCCTTATACCAATAAATAGTGATGTAGCATTGTGCTTTATTCAACATCTAAAAATCTCCATTTCTAACTTCCAAAGTGGGTCCTAGAATACTGATATTGTGGTCTATTCACAATACTGATAACCGGAACTGTAGGCCAACTTTAATTAAATTACAGTTCTAATGGACTCACGGAGTCACAGTGTGCCTATGAAATAGCATATTCGTAGACAAGATTTACCGGATGAAACTCAAGAATTTTTCTTTGGGCAATACAATATTACAAGATCTATCTGTTTTCAACATTTATATGTTTTTTAAAAGAAAAAAAAAAATAATGATCGTTATAAATTTGGCACTTGACAACCCCCTTCCCATTGTATTCTACTTCAAAAAATATCTTCCTTCTTCTTTTTGGGTCAAACTCTAATTAATCATTTTGATATCTAACCAAAGATGTTCTTTTACTAAGTCAAAAAAAAAAAAAAATCTTTGGCCAGCCTCAGCCCTAGCCCTAGCCCTTCAGTAGAGGGCTTTTAGTAGAACTAGGCCCGTCCCAAATACATGAAGGTAGAGTAAGTCAAGCCTAGCCCTTTAACAGCCCTACATTCAATGCATGTTATAATTAAATCTCCACTAATCTAGTGTGAAGCTTAGTGGCCCAGGACTAGAATCAAATTGCCAATATGCTATAGAAGAGTGAATGCCAAATTTTGTGTAATTAAGGGCCTGTTTGGATGTGGGGTGGAATAAAATAGAGAAGAGTAAATCTTAAATCAACAAAGAATAACATATGTGGGGTTGTAATGACTTTTTATTTTCAGTTGTTTAATAAGGAATCTTTTTTACTTTTTTTATAAAAAGTAGATATTTTTTGTAATTTAGTAGTTGTTTTATTTATTTTTTTTGAAAAAAGGAGAAAATTTTAAAATTCAAATATTAAATTTTACTTTAATTTATTTTACATTCTATCCAAACACACGCAAAAACATGACTAGTTAACTTGCCTCTTTGATTTCTTGAAAGAGAAGAAATGGATAAAGAAAAGCAAATTGTACATTAGTTGGAGCTACAGCAGAAAGAAATTTTACTGCCAAGAAAGAAAATTTTATGAAAGTGATCAACTTGTTTTTTAAAATAGCTTTCTTTAAACAAGACTAATTTCATGATATCATGAATCTCTGACTACTTGTACTTTCACCCTTATAACCAGTCATTGACCATACAAACGACTCAAGAAACTGAACAGGTGCAACTGTACTTACATAAGCACCCACAATCAAAATATAAAAATCTGAGATACTTCAAGTAAAAATTAAAAAAAACAGAGATACAAGCTTTTTCACAAATCTAGAGTTTTGTGTTATTTCTCTTCTTCATTATAGCACAGACAGATTCGCACTATCATTGGGTTTTTTTTCTGGTACCTACCTACCGCCTGGAATGTGATTATATTAGGATGAGCACTCAGTGCGACAAACATAACCTCCCACCAACCAAGGTTCTCACAGGCCGAATTCGGGTGTGATAATTCCATTTCATACACGAATCAAAACAGCACCATAACCAGCGTGAAACGCATGGGTCCTACTCTGTCCCTTTTATCCTTTGTACGTTTCCTAAGATTAGATCACACGAGGTTTCGGTTTCTCAGCCTCACGTAGAAATTTATCGTGATGAAAATTTCAGTTTTTGTGAATTTTTAACTGGTTGGTAATTATCCCTCGTAATTTTGAATACTCTATTTAATTTGTGAGTTGTAAAATTCAATCTTTCAGCGTGCTTGGTGATGGATCCGGATGAGGAGACTCCGTCACATGGCCGGAGATCTATGTGCGTTCCGGTGATGGGAAGCTCCGTGGATCTCTTCGCCTCTTATCTTTCCAACGGGAATGGAGAGAATAATGATCATCCCAAACCCTAGGGCTCCCTTATCCTTATATAGACAAGTCCCGAAGAATCACACTTACTAGAGACATCTTCCACCAAAAGCCCACATCCACTGATCCTATTGGGAGTCTTATTATGGGGCCCAGATCAAGTCTTACACTAAAGTGGGATTGCATCTCTGTTGGCATCTGCCCTGCTTGATCTGACGTGGGACCCATGGCATGCGGGCTACACGATTTCCTACACTTGGCTTACAATAATTTTCTAATCATTTGAGTTCTGCTAAAAGTCCTACATAATTAGAGCTTAGATATATATTCTACACATTAAAAACAAAGACACTAACCATTACAGTTCCTACTTAGTTTGGTCCTAAGTATGATCCATCAACTATTTCTTCTTTTTTTTTTCTGCCAGTTAACGTGGTGGCAGGGAGGGTTAAAGAAACCTGCCCCCTTAGGGATCAAACCCTAAGAAGAGCATTGGGAGCCGGCACTCTATCCACACACAGCCCTGTGATTTCCACTAATTGTTTCATTGTCTGGGAGGAATTGCAAAGTGAAATAGGTGGACCCTTCCCAGTTCCCACCAAATTTAGATGGACTGTTCCTCAAGGAAAAGGCGACTTGTAAGGCACTGGAAATCAGTATGATTGGGCATGCTCTTTCGGCTTATAAACTATAGACTCAAAGGAGAGGTTACATGTTCGAGGAAGAAAAAAAAAAAAAAAGTGTTGCATGTGCGTTGAAGATTGGGATATTTAATAACATCATCGTCGGAAGTTTGCTTGTGCAAGTCACCAGACCATGATCGAAAATATTTAAAATAACGAAATGAAGGGAGCTCGTGGGAAATGAACAGGTCTCTAGTCTCTTCTTCAGCCCAGAGGCCACAGCACGAGTCCCTAAACAGTTTTGCGTCAGCCATGTCCCCTACCCCACAACCCAATCAATATGTCAGCCAATCAACGGTACGTCAACATCTACTTTGGCCCAACAACAAGTGCGAGATCTGAAGCTGAAGATTTTTCTGTAGATCGAACTGCTATGAAACTTCTCAAATTCTATATTTTTTCTGAAGATTTTTCTATGTTTTTTCTGAAAATTTTTCTGTAGATCAAACTGCCATGAAACTTCTAAAATTCAATGTTTTTCTTGTAATGTGGTTGGTTCAGTCCAATCTCTCTTGGCACAATTAAGGAATGTTTGGAAGAAGAATAGGGTAAAGTATAATATAATAAATTCAAAACCAAAAAAGAATAATATATAATTAGGTTGTGATGATTGTTCGTTTTTAGTTGTTTGAAATGAAGTCTTTTTAATTTTTTGTATAAAAAATAGACATTCTTTTATAATTTAGTGATGATTTTTTATTTTTTTAAAATTTAATTTTTTAGAAAAAAGGAGAAAAATTTTAATTTTAAAAATTTTATTTTACTCTACTTTACCTTATCCCGCCCCAAACATGCCCTAAAGATACGTTTATCTGGTGATAAGTTGTAAATATGACGATGGAGCTTATTTTGATTGGATTGAAATTCAAAGTCAACTGCCATACAATGACAGTTTTGAAACTCTAATCTAATTAAATAAGAGCTAATTAGATTAAATTGTAAAATAAAAGCTTTAAGCTTTAAATTCTAATGTGCAGTTAGCGTGCTTGCTAAAATTAAAAGAAAAACTCTTATTTCAGGGTAATTAGGGCCCATTTTCAAGAATTATGGTAACTAGGACCCACATCTTGAGAATTATAATGTAGAAACCTCCATTCGCAGGCATTTTAAAATTTTTATAAGGTTATTTTCATCCAAACACAAGCGAATTTTGCATTGACAATTTGTTTGATCTAAAAAAGCTCTAAAAATCGCTCCCTTGGTTTTTTTGTTTTTTTAAAGAAGCCAAATCTCTAGTTTGTATTTAAAGTCTAAAATGGGAAAAATACAATTAAAGGCTTATCAAATTGTCTAATATGTAAATAAGTTCTAAATTGTTTTAAAAAAAGAACTTAGTTTTATAGCTAAGTTTGAGTGATTTAGACTACAAAATTTAATCGCACTAATTGATTTAACAGGGTTACTTGGAAAATGGTTTTTAGTCCTGGCCTTAAAGATCCAGATTCCCAAGTGATAGGGAATTGCTTTACCAAAAAGTGACAGGGAATTTAGATGTGGTATCGCCCACAAAAGCGAAGCCCATGACTCAAGTGGGCATTGTAGGGCTTTTTTTTTTTTTTTTTGCCTTCTTTTTTATGACAAGGACGCTGCCAGTGCGGACCCTCTCGGCCATCTGTTATGACCATTTTCCTTGTGGGCCTCTCTCTCTCTCTCTCTCTCTCTCTCTCTCTCTCTCTCTCTCTCTCTCTCATTTACAAAGCTGCAAAATAATGAAAGATTCCGAAGATACACCGCCCTTCTCCAATGAAAAAGTGCTATGTCATAACAACTGGTGGGGCTAGGACCGCGAGACGGTCCCAACTTGTCTGGGACTCCTTTGCCCCGATTAAACTGAAGAGAAGAGCCTTGGGAGTCGGGAGAGGAAGATAGATATCCTTGACGACAAACTATATGATACCCGTTCAAGTCGAACCGCATTTTGGACCAGACTGGGTGATTCGGATCAGGGATTTGATGGGCCTCACATATGGCAAAATATCTTCGCTGGAACTTGGAAGATTCCACTCATATAATATACGAGAAGGATCTTGATTGAGGGCACTGTAATCTTCTGATACTTTTTGTGAATGCCCACTGCCAAGGGGTTCCCTGATCATGTGTTTCTGTGGTTTCGATCGGATCACCAAGCCATTGCCTACATTCTTCAAACATATATATATTGGCTATGCTATTTGTAAGTTTTGAACCAGTGTCTATATTTTTTTGTGTGTGAATATTGTACTTTATACACTCCAGATTGTATGTTAATTATGGTGACCCGCGTTGCCTGACCCAAATTCTCACCTTTTATGTCCAAAAAAATGAAAAGATAAAATAAAAGCAAACACACTCTTGGTTCAATGGTGTTGACACCTCTAATATCATAATAATTACCTCTTGGGTCCTCAAATTAAGATATCACTCATGAGCCATTAGTCCAACCTAGGAAAAGAGAAATAAAAACAAAAGGAGAGACCATAATAACTGGGTAGAGGCATTTAATTAAACAAATATCCTTATTTTAGTATGCTAGATATTAGGTTGAACTTATAATCAAGAATAAAGAATAGGGCTGCCCTAACCCCAATAATAGAAATGCATTTGATGACAAGAGGTTTTTTTTTTTTAAGCTCAGTTAAGGAGGCTGGGACCCAAGGATAGCCCTGTACACCGGAAAAGGAAGCTCACCTAAGTAAAAAGATAATCCGTACAAGCAGAAAAAAAGGGGCTAGCCAAGGTTCAAATCCTGGATAACCCAGTAAGAAAAGCCACTGCTTACTACAAGAGGCTGTTCAGATGTTTGACAACCTTGATGTTGCCAAGGATCAACTCTTGGGTCTGCTATTTTTCCCACTTTGCAGACTTCTTTTTCTACTTTTGTTGGCTATCTTACCCACTCTACCTACGCGTTCTTCCCACTTTCGTGGCTTTATTGGATGTACCAAAAAAAAAAAAAAAAGATGGGATAGAAATCCATTCAGGTGAGTCTAAGAAGTTGGACTGCACAAAAAGCAACATGTCATTCGTTAAGAGGTGAATATTTTCTTCCAAATGATAGACACATTTGCATTTCAATGGGCCTCTCTTGTTATTAGCATTTCTAGTAAGAATCCTTCTTGTAGAAAGTCCCTAGAATGCCTTAAGCATGTTACCTCAGATTCTTTGAGTTTTTGTTTCATTCTCAAAAACAAATCCAAATGACAATCAATTTTAGTTGTGGTGAAATTCTACCTTTAGTCTCTCTCTGTTTTTTTTTTCTTTTTTCTTTTTGTAATTAAGTCTGTTTTCAGAGGAAAGTACTATAATATATTTAAGTTCACAATAATATGAAGCTTATAAATTCTATCTAATTCTCGTAATAATATAGTTAACTTAACCTAATAAAGTATTCCATTAATTATTTAAATAAGGTATTGACCAATTTCCAATTTATTAATTTCTTCAACTTGGTATTCCTCCTATGTCGCATCATTTATCATAATTAAGTTGGGCTACCAAAAGTACCAGCTACCTGTTACTTCAGCGGGTGGCTAACCCTTACCCTGCCATTTCACATGCTAAATGTTGGGTTGTGAAGCAATCGACGAAGAAGACCCTGTCCAATTAGCCTTGTTTAATCATGTGTAAGGACTAAAAAAAAAAATAGAAATGAAATCAGATTTGACGCTCATCATATCTGTATATACTCCCTATTGATCATATAAGATTTGACATCTATCCACCTAATTCCATAGCTAAGAACTAAAAACAATAGGCTCTCAAAAGAATACATCCTTTAGATCTAATGGTACACATTTTTAAAATTTTTTTTGCAGAGACATAATTCCTAGGAACTCCTTTCAAAACCAGAGATTCCCATGAGGGTGTGCCCCAAAGGTCAGTCCAGTTAAAGCTTAGGAAAGGCAAGCCGTCTCTGATAATGGCCCTTCAAATTAAAACAACTTCTTCTATAGGCCTAGCATTCCAATATCACATTCTAATAGGATTTAAAAGTAAGGTGACCCTGTCCTGTGGATGCTTAAAGGCCAAGCATTTTACATAGACGTAATTCTGTGTTCCCTCTTAAAGAAAAAAGTAAAGGATAATATTAAATTCAGTTTTTACGTTGTCATGTTTCATGCTGTATTATAGAGTTGTGACGCATATGGGAGGATGGTGAGATGTAATTTAATGGGTTGGTATCTATTTGTTTATCTAACATGTGGACCCACCTGGATTCAACTAGGCCGCTGACATTGATAGGATCTCCTGGGGTTGGCCATAGATCTGAAGTAGTTCTAAGTAAGAGCTCATTTGCTTACTAATGGATTCTTAGGAATTTATAGGTAAGGATTGTAAAAAAGTGAGCGAACAATCTCAAGTTCACCTAGATGGGACCATCACTGCCCTACATTTTGTTTTTGCTTATTTTAAATTTCTTAACAAATAATTTATCAGTGTGGTGAGAAGTTAATTCGTTTTCTTTGTGTGTGAAAATTCACCCTTGATCAACAATCCAATTAACTTGGGGAAGATAAGATAATTCATAATTGTTGATAGTCCAATAGTTTTTTTTTTTTCAATTTACAAGGGGTTGTCTATTAAATCTAGATTTCAAGTTATTGATATGACCAACGCAATTTCACACTCAAATATGATATGCAAGCTACACACCAGAGTACACAAAATTGGCTAAAGTTTTAAGTAGATCAAGATTTCGACCCATTGGTAAATTAAATCTTTAATCAAAGTAACATAAAACATCTGATACTGCCACCCACAAAGAACTGACCTCCGATCTAGATCATACGAGTTAGGCTTTGGTTTTCTAGTTTATATAGAGATCTCGATAACCTACTTTTATTTAGGGTCCGTTTCTTTACTAGAATTTCTGGAATTCATGTCTAATCTTGTCTGGGATTTCCAAATGCTGGAATTTTGAAATGCTAATGAATTCTGTAATTTATGAATTCTTTGTTTCTTTTTTTTCTTGAATTCCTATTTGAGAGTTTTTTAATTTCTGAATTTCATGAATTCCTCGTTTTATAACTACAAGGATTTCTAGGTAGAATTAAATTGATGTCCATATTGTTCATATGCCAATTTAAGTTTAAACCACCCATTAATGTATGTATACAACTTAGTATGGGTCTCGCTTAATAAAAAAATATGATTCAATCTTGGGGCCCACATTCACAGTTCAAGAAAATAAGAAAGGAAAACCTAATAAATAAAAATTACAACCATCCAGATACTAGAACTTGGGCCTGGCCTTTTTCAAATTACTAGTTAGATGAGAGTTGTATTTTAATTCAATCAGTCACCTTTCACTGTTTTGATTCAAAAACAAGAAGAAGAGTCTCACTTGCTTCAACAATTGAGGCCCACTACTGACCTCTATTAGTAATGATCGGTATAGATTTTTAAACATGGCCCTTTTGTGGAGCCGAAGAACTTGTGGTAGGGAGAGATGATGGAAAACAAGCTTGAGGAACTTGTTGATGCAGCTGGAGTTTCTGCATAGCTTTCCTGAATTCTAGAATTCTAAAATCCTCTTGGGAGAGTTGGCATTTGGGAATTCCACCTTTTTAGCATTTGGAAATGCTGGCATTCCAAAATTCTAAAAATTCTCATAAAAAAACAATGAATTCCTGACAGGAATTCTAAAATTCCTAGACAACTGGAATTCCTGTCAGGAATTCGAGTAAAAGAACAGGACCTTAAGGATAAAGATAAAAATGATGTATGACAGTTTTCATTGAGGTAGCCAGGTTTTGAACCTCATCACTTACATGTGTGATTGTGAATTCCTGTTGCCTCTCACATGTGGGTTCCATTTGAACCCTTACTTCATGCAAATCCAAAAATGGGATGCGATCATTATCCCGAGGGGTGTTTGTTTGCATAAGAATATATAAAATGTAAGTACATAGGCAAGTTAAAATTGAAGACTTACGATGAAATTTTCAAAATGAACAATGAATTCAATTTTCATTTAGGAAATAACATTAAAGAGAGATGGATTGATGCCCTTTTTTGGAAAGTCACTTTTGATTTTTATTTTTTAACTACCATATGTATCAATTGCTATATTATATATAATGCAAACAAAAAGACCTAAAAATAATGTATGGAGAATTTTCATGTGCGCAAGCACTATAGTGGGTGTGTGCATCCATACCATCCCCAAAGGTGGGGCTCCCTTGAATTTTAGTGGGGCCTATTGTGACCATGACACCCATCCAAGCAGACCACACAGCGCAAGAGAGAGAAAAAAATGACAATACACCATACGGAGGAGAGACTAAAATAAAAGAGCTTAAAATCCCAAAAAAAAGAAAAGAGTTTAAAATCCCAAAGAGGAGAGTTTGCATTGCATCTCCTCTGGATTAGCGCTTAGATATACAGAATCTAGGGCGCCTTTTGGCATTGTGCCAGTGGGGCGTTTTCTTGTTCCCACGAGATATAATTGTGCAGAACGCATTTGGTAACCAAAATTAGCCTTCCACATAGATGTGTTCGCTGAACTGTTCCCAAAAAGGTTACTCCCGGGAGTAGAAAATTGAGAACAATAAGTTTTTGTTTTTTTTTTTTTTGGAACAAATTCGCTAGCACAAATCCGTCTCGGGATTTTTTACACTCTCCTCATGTAACGTTTATGTTTGGCAACAAGTCTCTTGCACATCTCTCGCCCTATCAGTTGTCATACTTTTTTTTCCTCTCTCTCCTCTTCCCTTGTCTTCCCTATCAGTCCTGCAACTCTGTCCTTTTGTTTTCTTTTTTTTCCCTCTCCTCTCTCCTCTCTCCTCTCCTCGAACCAACTACCTACATGATGCCTCTTCTTTCCTCTTAGTCCTTCCCCCCCTCTCTCTCTCTCTCTCTCTCTCTCTACCTCTACATGTGAATAGCTTTCTCTCAAGCCAACTATGATCACACTCATCGATGGAACTCTCTCATCTCAAAATACTGACAACCTACCACGTCTTTGTTCTTCTCTTCTTTTCTTCTCTTTCTTTCCTTTTTTCTTCTCTCCTCTACCTCTTCCAACCTAGCCACCCCATGTGACCTCAAAAAGATCTATGGCTCTAATTATTTACCAAGTGGGCCATCTGATCATGCACATGGACACAACTGCACATTGACGTGGTGGAACTGGAAAAATCCAATTCCGCCATGGAATTTGTTGCTGCCCTTTTAATTAATAGAGCAACAATAATTGATCGCTCGACGATGGAAATTCCACAAAATGGGCCATGTGTTGAATGTGGGTCCGAACACTATGAGTCTAAAGGTACAATGATTCTTACATTGGTTACACTTATTAATATGGGCACATGATTTTCTTAATTTCCATCTTGTAACCAAACAAGTTTCATATACCACATTCTCCAAATTAATATAATATCGCCAAACAAGTTTTACGGAGAATAAACTCAGCACAATCTAGTTTCAATACAACTTGATCCCAATACAAAATCTGAAATAATATGGAAACCATGCGAAACAGGGCTGTCCCTCGTGCTCAAGGGCGTAAGGTACATGGGCCGGAGATATGGGGTCATCATACTAGGAAGCTTGTGGGATTGATTGCTTCTTTGGTGATTCAGATGATCATAAGTAAAGACTAGTTTAACAAATTGTCAGCTTCCTTTCTTATTTAACCAAGATTACACGATATAATTGTTTACAACAAAAATCTAAATCACCTAATTGTAAGATCTTTCCCCCTCTGAATAACCCAGCAAATTAACCGTCCGGATCATCAAACCAATGCCAACCAGATCCCTATCCCAGAATCTGTTGCGAAAATATTAAATAAAAAAACAGGATGATGCAGGACCCGCTAGACCAATAATGTTATCTTCAGTTCTTCACGATGGTTCTTGCGGTTGTTTGTGAAGTGTGATTTCACGGAACTCAATAAAATCCAACTAAATGCATGATTTAAATGCATGGAAACAGGGCCAGCACATGTGACGGTCGGCTATAATCCTTGGGCCCAACTCAAGAATCTCGACCTTGAATCCGACCAAACAGCTAATCCCACGTGTCAGAAAACTATTGGGCCTCCCAATAGATTCATTCAATTTTAACCTGTGGGTTAGGAGTTTTAACCACGGTCAAAGAGGTTGGGTTGAGTTTACCTTCTTCCACAAGAAACCGAGAAGAAAGAGAAATGCAGTCATTTTCGTTTCCTGACTCGCCCTTTTCTGGGGGTAGGTTTTAATTGGCTGGAGCGAGAAAAAACACACAGAAGACTTCTCTCTCTTTCTCTCTCTAACTCTATTTCTCTCTCTACTTGTCTCTCTAACTCTATCTCTTTCTCTCTCTTCCGGAATCTGTTTTCTCTCCGGATTCCAGCCAAGAGAGTCGTCAGCAACTATCCTTCCTTTTTTCTATATAAAGAACCCAACCACCGCGGTCCTCCCACATCGAGCTTTCCTTCCACTGCCCATCTACCATTCCTTTTTTAGGTGCTTCCTTGTTTTGCCACTTGCTTATATCGCCGAAACCCATGTGGGTTTGCTAGATTTCCATCCATCTATCTTCTTTCCAATCGAAAGATTCGATCTTTCTTCGTTAGGGGGGTTTTCTGGGTGATCTGAAACATGGGTTCTTCGAGTTTTTCATATGGGGTGGCTTTGATCGCCCTGTTTTGCCTGTTTGCGGCTTCCTCTGCCTTGGACATGTCGATCATAAGCTATGGTGAGAGGCATGGCGAGAAGGTGGGTGGAAGGAGCGAGGAGGAGGTGAAGGGTCTGTATGAATCTTGGGTGGTGAAGCATGGGAAGGCGTACAACGCTTTGGGGGAGAAGGAGAAGAGGTTTGAGATCTTTAAGGATAATCTGCGTTTCATTGATGAGCACAACGCGGAGGGCCATACCTATAAGGTTGGGTTGAATCGATTTGCTGATCTGACCAACGAGGAGTACAGGGCCTTGTATTTGGGCACGAAACCCGACGCCAAGCGCAGGCTTTCACGACCAAAGAGCGACCGTTACCTCCTCAGGGAGGGTGATGATTTGCCGGATTCTGTTGATTGGAGGGCAAAGGGCGCTGTGGCTCCGGTCAAAAACCAAGGAAGCTGTGGTGAGTGTCTTTTATCTTTTTTCGTTTTCTTTGATGTTTCAGTTGATTTTTCTGGGTGTGGTCAAAATCTTAATCAAGAAGAAAGGTTACATTTACATGTGCTTGAAAAAGAAAAGTAGGATAGAAGAAGAATAAAGGTACTGGTATTTGCCCTGGAATATGAGAAGAAAAGTGAAGGGTACAACTGGTAAAAGACGATGATGACCTTAAAATTGCCATTTCTCTTGGCCGGATGGGTCTTGCTGTTAGATCTTGTGTAGAATTTGTTTTACTGTGGAGGTCATTTATTTTCATAATTTATGTTCTTAATGTAATTTTATTGCAATGTAATGATTGCTGCTGCGTTTGTTCATCTGGTTGGCCGAATTCCAACTGCAATGATTAGATGATTTGGACCATCTATTTGGGTCCAACCAACAATCCCCATCATTTCTTTTTATATACTAAAAATGAAAATTTTTGTTTGTTTTTCCCCCTAATTTGCCCTGGATTGGGGTAGAAGATATCTGGGCTGGATATTTCTTGTGACATGGAAGATTCTTTCTTGGATTTTTTAGGACCTTTTAGATGTGCAAATATCACTTCACAAGTCAGGTTTCTATGGCAGTGAGCTGTCTCACATTACACAGACAGGCTTATGTTAATAGGGAGTTTTATTGATGCGTTTTGGCTGTTACTTCTTTTAATATCTGATTTTTATCATGCTTCTTAGGTGTTAAATTATCCTATTTTTTAAGATTTAAGATATATTTTCATTGTTACTTATTGCTTTAGGTAGAGATTTTTTTTTTTTGTTTTTGGTAAAGTTTTTGTTCTGTGTAGTAATTTTACTGCAATGAAATGATTGACCCCTTTTTTTAAATTGTTTTTGCCTTGCTCTTTCTTTTGATATTAGTGTATAAAATTATTGGAGGTAGTTGCTATTACATCAGGAACTGTTACCAATTTTCTGTTTACCTATTTCTAATGTTGCATTTGAAAATGAAAAGGGAGCTGCTGGGCTTTCTCTACAATTGCTGCTGTGGAAGGAATCAACAAGATTGTGACAGGAGATTTGATCTCCCTCTCTGAGCAAGAGCTGGTCGACTGTGACACTTCTTATAACCAGGGCTGCAGTGGAGGCCTTATGGACTATGCCTTTCAATTCATCATCGACAATGGGGGAATCGACAGTGAGGATGATTACCCGTACAAGGCTTCAGATGGTCAATGCGACCAGTACAGGGTATGTAAATACAAGAATTTTAGTGATTATTATCATCCTATTGTCCTATCTTTTCTTTTAATGAATTTGAAGGACCCATGTCTTCTTTGCTTGGTTCTTGCAGAAAAATGCCCGCATTGTTTCAATTGATGGGTATGAAGACGTTCCTGTGAATGATGAGAGGGCACTCCAGAAGGCGGTTGCAAACCAACCAGTCAGCGTTGCAATTGAAGCTGGTGGTAGAGCTTTCCAATTGTACCAATCGGTAAGGCTCTATGTTCAATGGCTTTTTCATGGACAACAGATTTATAATACCCATAAAGGGGGAGTATATCAATTCCCTATAAATTGTTCTGAACAGTGATTATTGTCTTCCTTAGGTTTTTTTTATTGGATTCTCTTTTCGATTAAGTAGACGACCACTAAAATACAGGGAAATTTATTTAATTTATCTTCTGCTAAACTATGTTTTCTTAGAGTTGATATTATCCGACTTTTGCTAGCAAAGCTCGAAAGTCAACAACTCTACGTGTTTGTACAGATAATGAAGTTTTGGATATGAAACGTACTTAAACTCTTCCCTGCTGTGAAGCTACATTGTCGAGATTTCTTTGATGGCTCAGAATTTAAGATTCCCTAATTGCTTACTTCAAATAGATGACCATAGTCCTTTTTATAGTTATATGGTAGTACTTTTCATAGTGGCCTGATGGGATAATGCCATGACGATGTCATCCCACTGCTCTTACAGACAAGCCACAATCCTTGGACCTGGAGAATTTTATGGTACTAAAACATTAATGCCCGCCAGCCCCCCTCTGACATTAATCGCCGCCGGCCCCCAGATGTTAAAAACCTACCAATCTGTGGACTAGGATTATTCAATTGACGAGAGTTCTCTTGTATTGGTTTTCCCAGAATGGTGTTCTCACTGAGAGATATTTGTCCTGCCTATACGAGATAATACTTGGCCTGAGAGCAAATATCTCAAAGTGGCATATTGATCTAGTTCCTTACCTCTAAGAAGTGTTGTACAGTCTCATTGATTGCTTTGAGTAGGTGCCTTAAAAAAGGAATGCATCATGTTTCATTGGTTCTTATAAGACGGAATCCTAGAATAGCCTGTATATTTTTATAAAAAATTTCAGTCTTCCATTTGTGCAGGTCTATATAGTGTCATTGATTATGGCCATCTGCAGCATGCTGTGTGTTCTCCCCCTTCAGTGTTTGAAATTTTGGAAATGCTTTCCCAAATCTACTTAATTTCACACTGGTTATTTGGGTTTTCGGAAGAATGTTAAGAGCTGTTTGTTCTGATCTTAGTATTGAATTCCCGACTTGTCTAAGCAGTGCTTTCATTTGAAAGAGGCTAAAAAGGCTGCTACCTCAGCTGGTAAAGGTCATCAAAGTCCTCCAGTTTGAAGTTTGGGTAGCTCTTCAAGCCCCAATAGGATTGGGGAGTGTACCTGTAGCTCCTAATGACTGTTGACACTTCACTCATTCAGTCCTTGCATCTCATATTTTCTGTACGACCCCTTTTACTATGAACTACTGCAGATTCAATTTGAAGTAGGTAGATGTGACCTGAGTGTATCTTTATGTAAGCTCTGTTGTTGAATGCCTCTAATTCAATTGCTAACTTTGGAAACTGAGATTCGTTTTTGTCATCACCTTCAGGGAGTTTTCACTGGGACATGTGGAACGCAGCTGGATCATGGTGTGACTGCTGTGGGCTATGGAACAGACAATGGTGTGGAGTACTGGATTGTCAAGAATTCATGGGGTGAGAGCTGGGGAGAGAATGGATATGTGAAGATGGAGCGGAACCACGCCAACTCTAGGACAGGCAAGTGTGGCATTGCCATGCAGGCATCATACCCGACCAAGAAGGGACAGAACCCACCCAACCCAGGTCCCTCCCCTCCCACTCCTGTGAAGCCCCCCACTGTTTGTGATAATTACTACTCTTGCCCTGAGAGCACCACATGCTGCTGCATCTATGAGTATGGCCGCTACTGCTTTGCATGGGGATGCTGCCCTCTGGAGTCAGCCACCTGCTGTGATGACCATTACAGCTGCTGCCCACATGACTATCCAGTCTGCAATGTTGAAGATGGGACTTGCTTAACTGTAAGAAACCTTCTCTCTTCTATCATTATGCTTATATAAAATCTTGCTGCTTTTAAGTTATGCAAGTAGAATGACCGATTACTTGTAGACCTATTTTTGTGACATGGTTTTGAGTCTGGACTGCTTATGAGTTTAACCCCTACCTTGTATGCACCTTGGCTCGCCTCTTTGCTCATCTTGAATGGACTCCTTTGGTCACTTCCTTTCTATTATACATTGATATGTGTGAACTTCGGCATATGCCCCATACACAATGGGTTTTTCCTGATGAGTGGCCTGGCTTGTTTAAGATTTATTGAATACTTAAAAATGTGATGCGAGATTGGATCTCCAGCCTCAGCTATAGAAGAATCAATCATGTTTCTTTGTATCTTTATAACCTGTTTTTCCATTTCTGATGCATTTGTTTGGGACTTTCTGCAGAGCAAGAACAACCCACTTGGTGTGAAGATGATGAAGCGCACTCCAGCTGTTCCCTATTGGGCTTATTCTGGTGGAAGGAAGAACAGTGTTTGAAAGTTACAAAATTGCATCAGGTCCTGAGGAGTAGGCAGTGTAAAGTGCCAAGGGGTGATTATCTGTGTGTGACGAATATAAGCACATCCTCATCCCATCTCAGGTCTCTGGATGATTATTTATGACTTGATGATTGTACATATTATTGTTATATTTTCATCTCATGTGGACCGATCTAAATTGCTACATCAAGATTTATCTTCATTTGCTTTGGTAATCTGCTATACCTTTCAGTCTCTTTGGTCTTGCAGATGAATGGTTAATTAGTTAACCAATCCACTCACACGGCTGTCTGGGGCAGCATTATAAATGTGATAAAAAACTACGCTTGTCCTTATGCTCCACAAATCGTGCAAGCATCAATCAATCTGAATTAGTCTGGAATGCCTCAATGCTGGAATTTGTTACATGTGAAACTGAGTTGAATCCTTTGGCACAAACCTTATTGTACTCACTTCCTTTTTAATATTTTAACTTAATGCTTCCGCTGCTTTATTTCAAGTTAACTCTAACTTTTAACTTTGGACACGTTGTGAAATGCTTATGCTCTTTTATCATTTACTCAAATATACTATGATGATGGATGTATTAAGTACCATGACTTATTATGTGAGTTACCCAGGCTTTCGCAAAAGGTGGTTTTAATTTGTGATACCTCACATGTGAAATCCTGTGGGCACATACGCTTGGGAAAATAAATAAACGCTTAAGAGTTGGTTGACTCGAATCCCCATGTGATGTGGTGCGTCAATGCCGTGCATAATTATGTGCGTCCCTGTCTGGGGGCGTTAACAATGATTTGTATGTGGCCTTCCTAGTTCCTACTCTTTGCCAGGATCAGGGTGTAACTACTCTTATTAGAGATAGGATAAAGATTCTTTACGTTGTCAGAGATTTTCCTAGTTCCTACTCCTTGCCAAGATCGAGGGTATAACTACTCTTGGAGATGGGATAAAGATTAGTTAGGTTATTGGAGATTTTGAGTAGTTTGAATTTTGAATAATGGTTCTTTAAGTTTGTTTTTTTATTATATAAATTGTAATCATTTCTCAATTGATTGCTTACAGTGAGTTTATGAAAATACAGTAATTTGTGAATTTTATATGATAAAGTTTTACCAGTAGCGTTTTGGAGGATGTAGGTTCAAGTCACGAAATAGTCTCTTCAAAATAAATGTTAGCCTACGTATATTTTGTCCTCATCAGACCTCGCTATGCGGGAATCTCGTGCATTAGGCTGCCCTTTTTTATCAGAGCTGGGCCCAGTAATGATCTTGCAATCAAGCTAGACATGGTCCTATTTTTCACAGTTAGCACTGTTAATTTTTCTATTCAAGAAAAAAAAATCAACATCCTCTCTTATCCATCCACCCACCCAATCATATCTTAAAGATTTTGATATCCTTCTTAAATCTCAAAATCTCAACTCAAAATCTCAACCTCCATCAATTTATGCGATCATAGTTTTTGAAAGAGATCACATCAGATTGATCTAGTGGATCACCGGCACCACAAACTCTAAAGAGCAGATTGCGACAGTGATGGATCCGCGGACAAATGGTAATCTACTAGAAGACATGATCGATGCCTATATTTCTTTTTTTTTTTTAAGATCAAAAGGTTTTATTTGTAATATAAACAATCACATATCCTTTCCATAAAAAGATCATGTGATTGATGAGGATATTAAAGATTAATTAGGTTGTTAGAGATTTTGGATTTTGAACAATGGTTCTTTAAGTTTGCTTTTTATTTTATAAATTGGAATCATTTCTCAATTGATTGTTTATGGTGAATTTATAGAAATATAGTGATTTGTGAATTTCTATAATTACTTTCATAAATAGTTGCATTCTCGAGGGGATTCTTTTTATTATTTTGATCCAAAAATCGGAGGATACGGATCTGAATATGGTTTCTGAGTCTTACGCAAGGATCCTGATTGACTTTTGGGTACAATGCAGTACAATAAAATTTCGGCCAAAGTGACCACCCCAAGCACAAGGGAACTTGTGCGAGTGCTGTAGAAAACATGGAGGGAGGTTTTTTGCTTAAACTTTTATAAATAGGTGTGTGATACCATTTGGAAAACTTTATTAGTGCTTGTTTCTTTCAAAGAATACGTGTCCGCAGAATCCGAGGAATTCATGAAGCCACTTGGTTGTAGCCACCCAAAAAAGGAAGATACAGTTCAGCACTATCTTTAATGCATGGTGGGGCCTAACTTTTAAAAGTGGAGTGGCAGATCAGCTCTAATACCTTTTGTAATGGGAAACCTATAAGTTATTCTCCAAGTATATAATATGGCCGCCATTAGATTATTTTTCATCTAAAACACGTGATAAACTTGCCTTATTATCCTTTTGTTGGGATAGAAATGGAAAGAGGAACTCATGTGCGATCAATTTAAATGATTGTCCCACTTATAGTTTTTTTAAAAACTTAGATGCAATGAATATTATAGGTCCTAAGGCTGATGAATGGCTTAGATTTTGAAAAGGTGATTCCCACTATGCATTAAAAATGGAGCTCTAAATCATACTACAATGCAACGATCGTACCCTGCAGCCGTGCCCCACAAAAATGCTTAAAAAAGAAGGGGGGGGGGGTGGATTTCCAAAGATAATAAGTGACCTAGCATGTCGATGGATTTCAAGATTCAAACCAACATGGGATTTTTCAATGCGAGAGGATAGACATCATCAGATTATTTGTCTAGAAATCTCCAACATATCAAGAAATTTATCTAAAGAAATGGGTCCTTAAATTCTTAAAGCCTAGCCAAGAGGATTAAAAGAATTCCACCAAGCCAAGAGTATCTAGAAATTCCAATAGAGAAATACAAGTTCTCTAGACATGAAATTTTTTAAAGAAATGGGAAATTATTTGTTAATGTTTTTTTTTTTTGGAAATTGCAGCTATTTCCACGGGAGAGAAGAGCAAGGGTAGTGAAATTTGACTAGAGACATTTATTTAGTGAAATTATATTTTTAAAAAGTAGGACCTGCCGAGGGGCCATAAAAATATTTTAGAGGATTATATTGGAAATATCTTCTTAAAGTCACTTTATACCAAAAAGGACCCTGAAGATATGATTCCACAATATTAGTCTTATAAGTCCTTTTTTGTTTAATTTTTTAGAATATAACTTAGGAGGGGTTATTTTTGCTTACCCATGTACACAATTGGGGGATATCGCTGCTCATTTTTTCCCCCTTTTCTTCTTTTTCTTCCTCCTTTGCTGGTTCTTCTTCTTTCTCCTCTGCTGGTTCTTCTTCTTCCTCCTCCAACTATAACTCAAGTTCAAACATAAACCCAACGACCTAATTCGAATTTACTAAACTCACTCTTTAAACCCAAAACCATTGTAGGATCTCAGACCCTATTGAGCTACTACTTATCCCAAAACCTTAATGTGATAGGAATTGTAGAACCAATAATTTTATAGTCTTTTCAGTTGTGTTAGGAGGCATTCAAACATCACTCCATAAGAGTGCCTAAGAGTTGTACTAGGGACCTAGCATTCCCTAAAAAAATATAAAACCATTGATTCTACCCATCCTAACACCTTAAGGATTTGAGATAAGTGGTAGCTCAATCGGGCCTGTGATCCTACAACTGATATTAAAGCCTGGTGAAGTTGAGGGTTCGAGTCTCCCCTCTAGTGGTACCAGTAAAGGGGGGGGGGGGGGGGGGGGGGGGGAATGTTAGGTCCCTAATACAACCCTCGAGCATCCGTGTGGAGTGATGCTCGAATGCCTCCTAACACTACCGAGAAAACTAGAAAACTATTAATTCTACCCTTCCTATTACCTTTAAGGTTTTGGGATAAGTGGTAGCTCAATGGGGTCTGAGATCCTACACCCATTAAACCTATACTGAAGTCCTCCCCTCTCTCACCAACCAACCAACATGATTCTTTATTTGTCTCATTTTCCTCTTTCCATTCCCTTTAAACTCACCAGAACACATCATCATCATTTATCTCTACTCTCATATCTTCTCTCTCATTTCCCCGTCCTTTAAAGCTCTAGATCTCTTCATCCCCTTTGAAGAGATCGCTTTCACCTTGTTTTCTCATCTTCAACTAAGGATTTTGGGAATGGTCTTTCTGATTAGCAATTCTTTAACTTTTTATCTTTTGGGTCTAGATTGGTGTCACGCCTTGATTTTGGGAATTGGGGTTAGAATGGGCTCTACGGGGTGTGCATACGTAATCCCATTGCAATCTGTGCATATGAAGATATGCACAAATCACTACAAGGAAGATTCCACAGGAATGTGTAAAGAATATTTCTCCAACACGTAAATTACATTTGCCAATAAGTGAAAGCCTGTTTAATACACTTGTAATGATCAAAAGTAACAATAAAAGAAACATCATCCATTTCATAAATAAGTCTGAAGTTTGTACTTAACCATCCACATCAGTATGGTAATAGTTACTTAAATATATACAAAATCTAAAATTATGTATGTGTCTATCAAATTGTTAAATGCAAGAACAACCATAGTCTAAGCATGTCTAAGCTAAACACCAACAAAGAACCTATTGCCACTCATCGTAGGACGACTATTAGAAGACATCTCTTCGTTCCACTCATTTACTCCCCGAGGTTCCACTGAGGTTCCTGCCGGGGCGCATTGTTCGCCGTACTAGGTTGGGTTAGTACCTATAACACTAAGGGTAACACTGTTAACACGACGGTTAAGCAAGTATAGAGATATATAAGACCATCATTATGTATCAAATGAATTAAAGTACATATTGATTAAAAGAAAGCAATAGCGGAAAAATTAGGCAAATTGTGCTTGAATTAAGCATGAGTAACAAATTATAAACAATATATCAAAATATACTAGTTGACATCCACGAAGCTATATTCTCCTAAAAAAGGGCGTATTATCTAGAGAGAGCGTACATATGGGAATTACGCTAGGGGATCAAGTTAGCTTCCCGAGAAGCGCCGACAACTTCTTGATAAACTACTACAGCAGTGATATAAAGGGGCACCTAAATTGGTATCGTCGAATCTAATAAGGGTACAAGTTAGGCGGTGCTGACTCAACATATCAATACCGACTCGAATTTATATCTTTCATACTTATGGTCAATCGTAATGACCGTCTCATATTCATTCATACTTATCATATTATACATATGAGAGTTTCAGTTTTGAAATCAGATTCAATCATATAAATCAAAATTTACAAGTATCTGATAATCAATTAATGTATACTTAATTGAGAAACCTTGCTACACCTATTTGGTTCACGGACACACACTCAGTAGAAGGTCTGGACCGATTACCTCAAGGTTCACCAGGAAGAATAGGAACACGACTACATCGTGTTAAGGGCAAGGTTTCTTAACAATATGAATGCATTTAAATTGAAATGGTATTAAGGAAATTTACTAGCCAACCAATTTACTAGCCAACCCTATGCTAGATAATCCATAGTCCCGAGGGCATTCAACATGATGTATTCATAAAACGTTCAGTGTCATTATGTTACCAAATCTTAGTATTATATTGTATCTGCAAAAGACACCTCTTCTTATGCCAACACCCATGATGTAACATAGAGAATTCATTCGAAAAATCAAAAATGATAAGTGACAGCTCTACACTCGTCCTCCTTATCATTTGATCACCGTTAATCTAATTTAATTGGGGAAAAGGTGCCATATCTAAAGACCTATAAAGTCATTTGAAATTCTTAATATCCTAAGTTCACAGTGTTCTTACAACTTAGCCGTATATATGTTACGGCTAAGCCGAGTGGTTTAATCTTTCCCTCAATTTCATACGCATTTATGGCTTAGCCGTATATTGGCTTGTGGCTTAGCCATGCTAAGCCTACGGCTAAGCTATGGCTAGGTTACAGCTTAGCCGTAGCACGATTTACGACTTAATCGTAGGCGAGCTGTAGAGTAATTCTTGATTTTGGGTTTTTTGGAATGTTCACCATAGAATGGCTTACGGTTTGGTCATGGGAGGGTTATAGCTTAGCCATAGTTGATTCCATGGCTTAGCGAAGGTTAGCCGTAGTTCAAATGAGGGTCTTTGAGACAGCTTAGCCGTAGGCTTCGCCGTAAGCTTCAAAATTCCTAAAAACAAGTTCTAAAGTATGAGTTCACATGCAGAACTCTACAGATTGGGTTCCAATGAGGTTTTTTTTGCACTTAATTATATTCCTAGGTCTTACATGCATACATATATCATTAACATTATATATTTTTACTTATATTCACTTAATTCAACATATATGTGTGTAATCAAAGGGTAATTGAGCTGTTAACTTACATTTAAAATGATTACTTCAAGAATCAACAAATTTAGACATGCATGTAGTAATATATACTCTTATACTTGCCTTGTATCAGTGCTTTACCCAAAACTGGCCTCTCCTTTGATTTGATGGTGGAGGAAGCTTCAATAGAAGCAATCCTATTACATGCAAAGACATGCAAATGGTAAATCAAATATAGGATGCATGCATGTTACTCATTTGAGTCTCCTTAACTCTTTTAGACTCAAAGAAATGGAGAGATAATGGAGTTCTTACCTGAGGAAGCTGGAGAAAATAAGAAAAGATGGAATGAAAAGATTCCAATGGGGAAAACAAATAAGGAGATGATAAGGAAGACAACAGGAGCCTTGGCTCCAACATGTTACAACCCTAAACTTGGATTTTCAGCTGGTATGGAGGAAAAGAAGAGAAGAGGAAGAGGTTCCAGCGTTGAGAGTAGAGGGAAATGAAGGGGAACGTTGATTTCCTCTCTTTTAAACTCAAATTTCTATAGTTTTGCATGCAAGTCCATATTCATTAAGAAAATTACAGTTTGAGTCAAATGGATTTCAACTGGGCCAGGATGGATTTTAATGTGGTGCCAAAATGATGCAAACCATAAAACTCTAATTTACAAAAAAGTCCTCAACTACCTAAATAAAGTTCGTACCCAACTACCTATCCAACTAAGACCCACTAAAATTAAGAAAAGATGGATTAATACTAAAATACACATATTAATAGGAAATCAAGCTTAATTAATATAAATTATAATTAAGTTGGGTCGGGACCTTACAATCGGGGTTAAAGAAAGGATGAGGAAGAAAAAAGAGGAGGAAAAAGAAATAATGAGAGGGCATATCCTTGCTCGTGTCAAATAACTTAAACTTAGAGAAAAAAACTAGAAGAAAAGGAAGAAAGAGAAAGGAAAAAAAAATGACAGTAGAGATATCTTTGCTCATATACGTGAGTGAGCGGAAATATCATTACTCATGTCAAATAACCCAAACCCGCATACACTTTTTAGAAGAAACAGTAGCGAAACAAGAAGAAAGAGGAAGGAAAAAAAAACAAAATTGAGAACCCTGATATCTCCGTCCAATTCAGATTCCAAATTTTAAAATAAAAAAAGACCCTTAAGACTACAATGGTGGAATCTTATCTTTGAAGTCCTTTTTGATATGGTGGTACTCTAAGAGGGTTTTTGGATAAAATCCTTAATTTTTGAAGTGTGTTCTAACTTAGCTTCAGTGATTTTTTTATAATGGAAAGGCAGCTTTAGAGGTTCCAGTATCCGCTTCTAAAAAGTAGAGAGCAGCCCCTAGCTAAAGCTTTTGTGGATCCAAAATCAAGTCCAAGAGATTTCCCAATACATGAGACTGGTGGTGCCCCCTCCATCATCATTGGGCTCATCAAAGTGACGATTCTTTCTTTCTTAAGAGGGTTAAGAGGCACAAAGGGATATATCTTATGAGCACTGCTAAACTTACAATCCTACTTATACCCTCTTAGTGCTTTTTGTGGTTCACATTTGTCTAGGATGTAGCCTGCATCATATCTTGAATAGATGTAAACCACAAAAGACACTGGCAAATAACTTGAATTGAGATTAAGTGAGGGAACCGTGGGCGGGTTTCTATAAGAGGATCTGGCTCGAGTAACTTGGGCTTCCTAATACAGATTATCTTATGGTTGACAACGTGTTCAAAACATGTTACATGATGTTCATAAATGTCGATGAATAATTGAATTCCCACTACCCGCAGCTTTTCTCATGTACCCGGACAGCCTGGTGGGTCTGATCTCACATGCTCTCATTGCATAAATAAATATATATATATATATATATAAATCATGTAATCCCATTCATCACGATCACATGGATGCTTTTTTTTTTCTTTGTTTTTAACGTGGCCTTTGTCAACCAACATCTTATCCACGTTTCTAATGTCAAATGATGGATAGGCTATACTAATACCTATAAGTAAGCTTTTCTGCCAATGGGACGAGGGCCCTGTTTAACAACGACATGGGTGAGGATGACCAGTGGGTTAGGGTGACCAACTTGGTCATTAGCATTGGCAAAATGTTACAATGTTATTCCCAGCTAATATTTCGGCTTTGCTGGTATTTTATGCAAATCTGAACCGAAGCGACAGAAGACCTACTGGGCCGGACATTACATCAATTTGATATTATTAGCTTAAAGCATTAGTTGTTTTGAAGGGTTTCAATGGATAAGATAAAAGTTTACAGCTGCTTGTCCTCTCTTTCATGGCCTTTTGGTGGACCAAATTATGTTGAGTTGGAATGTGGTTGCCTCTTCAGACATAATTTTAGGTCATCTTCTTGTTCTTAAGTTGCTGGTGGGCTTTTGTAGTCTTCGGTGTTTGAGGGTTTTTTTTTTCCTCCGTTTATGTTTGGGTGTTTAGCTTTCAGCACAGGAGAAAGGACACTTTTACATGGTGCTTTCTCACACCATATAATAAACGGTTTACTCCACTAAAAGATAACTATAGAGTCAAATACTCCGGATAATCCAACTCCTTTGGCTGCCCTGTCTCGTATTTCCATACACGCTGGGTCACCTTCTTCAATTCAATTCCTCCAAAATGCATTGGCTCCTCCTGATATGGCATTGAATGTAATTTTTTTAACTGTTGCGACTTGCGACATTAATAGCCGTTGGTGAGAAGAGTAGAGCCTCCAGCAATAGTTCATGAAACGCAGCTCACTCCAAACGTTTGCGGCCAATTGGGATAGGGTTGAGCCCTCTGCCATACCTCAGGGGTAAGGAGGGCCAGCTCTCACAGTGGGACGTTTCAAACCTGACCTCTTCCTTCTTTGCATAGGTAGATCGCTATTACCTGGTCTCCTCTAATTTATAAGTCTTAGAGCGTCCCAGCCCCTTTGCTGGGATAACAAAAAAAAAAAAAAATACAAATCATAGAAATAAGTTGTATCCTTTATATTGAAGACATTGAGAATCGATGGCAAGTCTAATGTCACTTTAATCAAATGCTACTTAATTTTGAAGCTCCAAAATTTGACCATTTTTAAGTGCATTTATTATGATTAAATTTAACGGCGTCAATGATTAGATTTAATGCCAATATGAAATAATGCCACTTCACAGGAAGTTGAGCGAATGGCTTCAATTTATCAAAGTTGGGCCCACTAAAAAAAAAGGGCAGACAGCAGAAAGAGGGTTAAATCAGATCAGTTGATAAAAAAAATGAAAACAAACAAATATGCATGCAGGGTTGAAAGGTTTCCTAATTTTTAGAGCAAATGTGCATGTAGGATATGTATAGTGTATGTGAGTGGGCATTTCATGTCCCTTAAAAAGCAAGAATAGAAGAGAAAATAAACTACATATCTTTATATATTTTTATTTTTTTAAAATTATTTTGAAAGGCAAGCTAGCGCCAAGGCCCAACCGTTCTGCAACTGAGCACATACCGCCACCTTTGGGACGTCACACTTATGCACCAATAGGCCATCTAAATCCTAAGCGATGTTAACCATAAATGGTTTTTTTTTTTCTTCCCGAAGAGCCATCAAAATACACCATAATATTTCCCTTCTCACTTGCCACCAATCGCTGTCAATTCAAAATGGTGGTCATTGTCTAATGAGTGGGACCTCATTTTGCTTTGTATATTAGATAAAGGAGTAAGCACAAGCCACGAACGGCCCCATTGAGGGAATATTAAGAATCTGACCAAAAAGATGTGCGAAGAAATAAAACTACCATCCAATTTATGTAGGGCCTAATTAAAGATGATTGAAATCAAGGGATAGGAGACAATATCACGTGGATTAGACCGTGGAATGTGCCACTCGCTAGAAGGTTTTAAAAAAAAATCTCCTTAACCTAATAACAAAGTCTTGATTCCACAAGGAAGAAATGATAAACATAACTTAATAAAACTAGGGCTCGTTTCTTTATAAGAATTTTTAAATTTCATATCTACTAAGATTTTATAGAATTTGAGATGCTGAAAATCTAGAATAGTGTCGAATTTTGGCATTCCTAAATTCCCTGCTTTTTTATGTAAAAATTTCTGCTTGAAAATTTCATGGAACTTAAATTTCACAAATTTCATGTTTCATAACTAATTTTCAATGACAATGCAAAAAACACCTCTTTTTACAATATCTGTTGTCAAATTATACAATGGGAACAAAAACTTTGGCATGAGGTAGTCAGACTTCCTTTGAATATTATTTGATTGATTGTAACTACTATAGATATGAACTTCATTAGGATCTCAATTTGCCTCTCACCTCACTCACAGAACAGTGTTAGACAGGGGACACATGTATTAGATCTGGGCCACTCATTAGGCATTTTCTACTTTGGATCGTCCAACAACCTTGATTATGGCAGCAATCGTGCCCATGAACTGGTGATGGTTTAACCTTCTCAGTGGCATGAATCTCATACATAAAGGAATTTGGAGGAAAGTGTAGAGAAGAGGTGCAACAAAGCTTACAATAGCGCCCCGTGCAAGGGATATGATCGTGGAGGGTGAAAGCCCGGTGGATGCTTGTCGGGTGCTAAACCAATAGAACTGCAAGTAATCAAGTCATGGCTACCCATCGTGATCTCCTCCTTCATGCCACATTGTCCATTAAGAATTTGCCCCTCCTCTCTCTGGCACTCTCTTGATCAATTGAAAAAAAAAAAAACCAAAATCTGACATGTGTTAGAGGAAAGGCTAGTGTTTGAGAATTCCATTTTTTCCGAATTATAAAATGCTATTTACCTCAAATGCTAGAAACTTTAACAAATGAACATGAATTTTCAGACTGCCTGAATCTATGTCAGAAATTCCTATAAATAAACAGTCCATCAAAGGTATGAATACACTCCATTTTGAAAATTCCCCACTACTGATTATGATTAATATGAAATTTTATAAAAATCAGAGGGAGTGAACCAAAAGCTTTGATACCAGTGCTAAAAATCTTGCAGTAATTCCTTGGCATTGATGCACGCAGTACATAGCAGTTTATTCGCCCCCCAGGAGTCCTACACACGGATGGAGTGAAATTTTCAAACACTTGCCATTGACAAAGCAAGACCCCGAGTGTTTATTCTGAACGATTTAGATTGGAACATACAAATGGAATTATAAGGACAACTTAGATAGATGTTTTTTTTTTTGGGTAAACAACTTACTATAATCATCTGATGCCCAAGTGGAAAGGGGGATGTCATCCCACACAAGCCCTGCAGATTTTGGATGTCAGACTTGAGAGAATCAATTTCTGTTGCAAGTTTGAATATAATAATACTATAAGTTTAAAGCACGAGTCTGGCGAACGAAAACAAGCCCACACCATCCTCGTTTCAACGATTGCGTTTTCTAGTAAACAAAGCAATGCGATACAACTTTACTTTACAAAAACGCATCCAATTCCAATTCCAATTCCAATTCCAATTCTAATTCTGCCCTCCTGACTCCTGTCCCCTCTTCGGATGCTAACATTACAATTCCCCTTCTTCCACATCATCCCCATGCTTGCTCTCTAAAAGAACAGAGAAAGAAAATGGTAGCAGTCTTCAACAAAGAGCTCTTGAGCTGGTGTCTCATCACCCTCAAACTCAAAGAAACCGTGGAAGCAGGCATCCCAAAACAACTAGAACAACAACAACAACAACAACAACAACAACAGACATCAGTCCAACAAGTTGATGATGATCAATCCAGACCGTCTGATTCAGAATGGATCATCACAATCAGAGAGAAACTAGAAGAAGCCCGACAGGACGAGCAGTCGAACCCATGGGCGAAGCTCTCCATCTACAAAGTCCCGAGATGGCTCCACGAGGGCGACGAGAAGGCCTACGTCCCTCAGATCGTCTCCATCGGCCCCTACCACCGCCACAAGCGCCGCCTCCACCACATGGAACGCCACAAGTGGCGCTCCCTCCACCAGATCCTCCGCCGCACCGGCCACGACATCCGCCTCTACCTCGACTCCGTCCGGGAGCTGGAGGACCGCGCCCGCTCCTGCTACGAGGACTCCGCCTCCCTCTCCCTCTCCAGCAACGACTTCGTCGAGTGCATGGTCCTCGACGGCTCCTTCGTCCTGGAGCTCTTCCGCGGCGCCACCACCTCCGACGGCTTCGAGTCCCTCGGCTACTCCCGCAACGACCCCGTCTTCGCCACCCGCGGCCTCATGCACTCCATCCAGCGCGACATGATCATGCTCGAGAACCAGATCCCTCTCTTCGTCCTCGACCGCCTCCTCGCCCTCCAGCTCGGCCTCCCCTCCGACCACTCCGGCGGCGGCGTCTCCACCCTCGCCCTCCGCTTCTTCGACCCCCTAGTGCCCACCGACGAGCCCCTCCGCAAGAGCGACCGCGACAGGCTCGAATCCCAGAAACATCAAGCCGCCTTCGATCCTCTCTCCGACGGCAGCCTCCACTGCCTCGACGTCTTCCGCCGCAGCCTCCTCCGCAGCGGCCCCCAGCCTTCTCCGCGTATCCGGATCCGCCGCCGATCAGACCGCGTCCGCGTGGCAGACAAGCGGCGGCAGCAGCTGATCCACTGCGTGACGGAGCTGCGGGAGGCCGGCATCAAGTGCCGGCGCCGGAAGACGGATCGGTTCTGGGACGTGAAGTTCGAGGACGGGGTGCTGAAGATCCCAAGGCTGCTGATCCACGACGGGACCAAGTCTCTGTTCCTGAATCTGATCGCGTTCGAGCAGTGCCATCTGGACAGCAGCAATGACATCACGTCGTATGTGATCTTCATGGACAATCTGATCAACGGGGCTGAGGATGTCGGCTATTTGCATTATCGTGGGATTATCGAGCATTGGCTGGGGAGCGACGAGGAAGTGGCGAATCTGTTTAATCAGCTGTGCCAGGAGGTGGTTTTTGATATCAATGATAGCTACCTATCGCAGCTTTCGGGCCAGCTGAATCGATATTATAATCATCGCTGGCATGCGTGGAGAGCAAGCCTCAAGCATAACTATTTTGGGAATCCTTGGGCTATTATTTCTCTTGTTGCTGCTGTGGTTCTGCTCGCTCTTACCTTCATACAGACTTTTTATGGAGTCTTCTCTTTCTACAAACCCAGTTGATTGATTCGTTTGGTTTGGGGTGCATTTGGAGTTCGATGAAACTCAGCAATCATTGGCTTTGGCTTTGGCTTGAATTTTTTTTATTTTTTTCCTCTCTCTCTCTCACTTTTCTTCGTTTGAATTTTTTGTTCTTTCTTTGTAAATAATTAAAGATTGTTTGATGTTTGCAAAGTTATTGATCCGAGAAACTATATATATATATTTATATGGTTCCGGATGCAGAGATTGAATTTTAAATCCAAAATGCCTGTTGTAGTTTAACAAGTTCCGATGGTTGGTTTTCTAAAATATGTTTGTATGGACAAGATCAACAATCTAATAGTCCCCGCTTCCAATTGACGCCAACGTCAACGTATCAGGGAGAGGTCCCTTGACTGTTATTTCCAACAGAAGCTATCGGCAACAAAATATATACTGGTTGGTTAGTAGCTATAGTTTAGGGGAGGAATGGCTAGAAGATATGAGGAATAGGCGCCTCAAAGAAAAGAGGCATTCTAGAGAGGGCGTTTGCTTCGTGGTTGGCACTTCGTCAGGAGAAGTGAGCCTCTTTAACTGTCTAACTTGTCGAGATCCTCCTTCCGCTTGCCCCACGAAGACAAAAGCCTCCATGGTAATATAACCCCTCTTTGAGGCCTTCACATAATGGAAGGCAGTTACCTTCAATTATTACATTCCTATGACCAAGCAAAAGTAGGATTTTCACCTCTTTGGCCATGGCTTTAAAGTTCAAAAGCAGTGGGACCTCATTTTGCTTGGCATATTAGACAAGAGTAGTATAGCCTTTGAAGCATGTCCTTATTTAAGGGACAAAAAGAAATTGATTGAGATAGACACAGAAAATATCTTCCATCCACAGTGGAGGGCCTACCGAAAGATGATCGAGATTGAGAAAGAGGGGACGAGAGAAGGTGGATTAGTTGGAGAAAGAAGTTCGCCTCCATGTGAGGTCACTGAGTAGATGTATTGGCACTGTGACAAATGCATCCACCAACAGAGCAGCCCCTCACTTCTTAAGCTCCATTCTTTTTGTTGATCATTTAGATGGGCTTGGACTTTGGTTACCGCATGCAAACTTTTATTATTATTTCTTCCATGTGATCTACATTTTGCATTTCTAGCACACCCACCCACTCATTACTCACCCCTGCTCTACCACGCTTCCCCACCAGGTGACAATTATCATTACAATGGGTTTGTGGATTCCTTGTCGAGATGAACAGATTTACGTAAAAAGATGTTTACATTTTTTTAACAAGTTTACACATCATCAACTGTCCTTTCTTTTACTTAAGAAATATCAAGAGACGAATCCAAATCCTCTCATGCATCATAAAGGTTGGATTCCATGTTCACAATCGCAAAAGATGAGCCCCATTTTGATGGGCCTATTCCTGAGAATGTTATAATCCCGAGCTTCCTTTCAGTTTCTTTCCAACACCAAGTTCCCAAGGCACTTCAAGGCGATAGCAAGACATAAAGGCATAACTCGGATACGCCGTATTTCGCGGCATTGACATAAATGGTCAATTTAGGTCAAATCCACAACAGTTAATCAACAACAGATCATAGGCGCCCAAAATATAATGAAAATATTTATATCAATCGTTCAACCATAATTTTAGCTAAAATCAACTAAACTGACCACAAAGGACAAATTACAATCCTCAATTAAACAAATCAAACTTCAATTAAGTTGCTTGCAAAATTCCCGATCAAACTCTGCAATTCTCTAATTAATGTAGTCAATCACTTGATCTCCCAGCCTCGTGTCATTGACTTCATCTTTTACCTCATGATCTGAAAAACATAATCCATCATTAGCTTTATTTTGCTAAGTACGTAACCAATCTACACAACCATGGCATTGTGGAATGAGTGGAATAACAGGAATAAATGACGAAATGCAAAGAATCGTAGGACAGATGCATGAGATGGTTTGAAAATCTATAGGAAACCAAGAAAATTTTATGAGTGGCTCAGAGAAGAGAACAGAATAACTGAAAATGTTGATTGAGATGGTTTGAAAATGTATGCAGAAAATTAGAAACAGCCCTTGTATGCTGAATTCAAATGTCACAAAATATAAAGAAACAAGGGACAGTTAGGCATGAACTGAAGCAGACAAAACTGATTTGTTCATTGTGAATAGAAAGCGAATATACTCTGAATGAGGATGATTGGACAATCAGGTTCACAATGCTGGCTCCATCTAAATGGTATAACTGGATAAGGCTTCAACAGTGATGAGAGAAATAAATAAATATACAAAATAAGTTGTAACAACTTACCATACACATTTATGCACAACAGGTAGATCATCTTTTGCTAAAAAGTAAGGTGACCAATTGTTGCAGAGGTCTGTTTTGGGTGGTTTGGTTGTCGTTGGGTCATCCCTCACAACTTACACTAACTGTTCGAGAACTGGAGATATGCAGTTAAGTTATCCCGGGATCGAGTTATGTGGCACGTGTCTTTTTTGGCTATCAGATGGCTTTTATGGAAAGAGAGGAACCTACGCTTTGATGTAACTCTTTTTTTTTTTTTTTTGACCAACGTTTTGATGTAAATCTTCTTCTGTGGATACGTGGTTGGAGAACGTTAAATTCATCGTGGCATCTTGGATCTCTATACTCTCTTGTTTAGGAGTTCTCTATAGCCAATACCATTAGAAATTGGTATGAGGTAGCTTATTCTTCAGTGTTAGCTGCCCAAAATGGTGTCCTCTACCTCAAGGCCTTGCATTAAATTTCAATGAGAGTGCCATTGGTAATCATGGTCTCACAGGTCTGGGAGAGCACATTCAAGATGGTGAGAAGTATCATTCAATCTTCCTAAGGCCTCGCTGGCTTCTGTTATGTTAATAAAGTGGAAATGGAAGCAATGAGAATGGGCCTCTTCCAAGCTTGTCATTTGGACTCTTCAGTGCATTTTGGTGGCGGGTGATTCTCTATGTGCCATAAGGTGGGCCTCTGATTTGTGTAGAGCTCCTTGGAGCATTGAAGATGCAGGAAGTAGTGGATTTAGCTAAGGTGTTGGGAAGTCTCCTTTGTGCATGTTAAGAGGACTGCTAAATTGCACCTTCGTTACCTGTTGGGGCATGGGCATTCACTTTAGAAGATGCCCATATTATAGGAAATCTCCCTGTGGCTGGTACAGTAGGCTAAAGGCCTCTTCAACAAGATGAAAAGGTCTAGCAAGGACAGCTTGTACCTCTAAAAGGTGTCTAAGAAGTGAAGCATCGCGGCTTCGGTTAAATTATTCAGGGCAAACATCAAGGATAATACTCTAGGAAGAATGTAGTGGTTGACAGACGTTACGGCCAGCCTAAATTGAATATCCAATTCCTGTATAGTAACTACTGCTCGAAAATAGGGTGATTGGGATCACAATATTTTTCTTTGAAAGAAAGAAAGATCATCAATCGATTTGGCAATATCCACAGGATTACTAGTAATCAGTGTCACTATCACTATAGTACATATCTATGTAGATATGTATATCAGTGTATCATTCATGTCTCTATTACAACACGACAATTATAAATGGTTCGAATGAAATCAAATGAGAAATAATAAGTGCTGTACACCTCATTTTCCTGGGATTGCAATTCAATCAGTTAGATTACCGCCCTGTCAAGGCGGAAGCCGCGGGACCGAGCCCTGTCAGTCCCGACCTAGGATCCAATTCGATCAATTCATCTCACGACTGACTTAGCTACTTGTCCAAAAGCAACACTAAAGCCATTATGCCATCATATAGATGAACGCCTCTTCACAAGGGAGCTTCAAAACGTGAGCAGCAACATGGAAGCTCCATTAGCTACTCCATTAACATAATTACGGGATTGAGAGCTAGTCCTGACTTCACTTACCATAGGAAACGGCTTCAATGTTTCCGGCCGGACGACGCTTGATCACATTTTTCACCAGCTACTGCTAGGTGAGAGAAGACAGGCTGTTCAGACGACTTAGCTACTTGTCCAAAAGCAAGACTAAGCCACTACGCTGTCATATAGACGAATGCCTCTTCACAAAAGAGCTTTAAAACGTGAGTGGCAACATGGAAGCTCCATTAGCTACTTTACCTTGCCTCATGACCTGATCAGATTCTCATTTCATTTACCTTGAATCATGGTTGTACTCCTTCCTCATTCCGATTCCTTTTTTACTCAACTAACTCTCTTTAAATCTACTCAAGTACAGAGTCCTCCGCTCTCATTTGGGCTTGCCCCCGTTCGTCAAATTCACAATTCTTAATGGCACAACTGAAAAACATAATCTCGCAGCTTCCATCACAGGCTACACTCACTAAAACAAGTCGTCGAAGTCATAGTCCCCTGCTTCAATTGATCTCACTTACAGAACCATACCCCTAAGTCAGATCTGAAAAGCCTGGCTGTTTCATCTGATTTGGTACATTAATGACAGCTGTAGCAGTTTGGGTATATACATTCATTCATCTAATTGTATATTCATTCATTCTTTGTAGCAGTTTGTTTCATACTCCATATATATATATATATATGGTTATATATCTCAACAGGTAAAGACCAATTTCATTCCACGGGTAGAATTTCCAACATATTGTCATAAAATTCCAAGCATGCCGGATGGGAAACATACAAGTTATTCCAACATGAAAGAGGCAATTCTATGAGGATCACAAAATAAAGAAAATTAATCATGTATAGAGCACTATTGTATTATATCAGAAATGGCTTCAAATAGTACCAGAATTTCTCTAATGTCATTAAAGTCATAATACGATCATCACCATTAATTAAAATTTGGGTTACATTAGGCAAGATAAAACCTATATTGAAAGACATGATCATACTTTAAAAAGGAAGCAGTTTCAAGGTAGAATTTCTAACTAGTGCTAGAATACTTGGTTGGTGGAGAAAATAGGAAGAACTTTATCTTCAACATCCTAATGCCCAAAATCACGAAGACAAATGTAATCAATGGATGAAGGGAATTCAACTGCTGGGTTCTTGTACACTCAGCAATTGGCCACCATGGATTAGTCATCCACGTACTTGACTGGTAAGCTGCCCCACATTTTCGTCTCCATTACATTATAATGCCCCTTTTGTTTAAATATACATTAGAATGCCCCTAACCATCATTATGCATGGTTTCAGATGAGTCTGGACAAATAAAATTCAAATGAACATCATTTAGACAAAAAAACGGGATTAAACAAAATTCAGGTTCTATCACATAATATCACATGATATGGGAATTTATTACTGTTAAATATATATATTTATATCACATGATGTGGGGCGACAATTGTATTGTCTAAGGTGGGACACTAGGTTATTTAAAAAAAAAAAAGGTGGGACACTAGGTATAGCAGATTCATGGGTTTTTCATCAACTCTTGCTCAGTCACCAATACTCAAGAAAATATAAGATAGTATGAGGCTTGACTTTGGCACCCAAGTGCATAAAACACTTGGCCAGTAAGGGTTACTCAAGTACTTCAGCATGACTGTCGATCATTGTATTGAGTGCATATGTCTGATCACAGCATCTAAGAACCCCTCAATTACCAACCTTCTGGTCTCATTTGCAAGGAATGAGGAAGACGATGGTGTAGTGGTGAAGATAAATAGATAATGCCCTTGGCCCCCAGCCAACCTCCGCCTTCTATTCTTTCCATTTTTTCTTTCGTCCTCTCTTTTCTCATTTTCTTTTCTTTCTTTCGTTGGCTGTGAGATGTGTAAGAGATATGAGTCAAGTGCTTTATAACATGAGCCCTCCTCATTTTCCTATACCCGTAGGATTCCCTCTCTCAATTAGACTCCAGACTTGTTAACAACCCCACTTACACCAAGCACTTGATGGACTCACTACTAGTAAGGACTCTCTTAGCCAACCCATCACGAATATATCTATTTATATTATTTCCATATGACTCCGTTAGGAAGATTTTGAAAGGGGGGCCTACATGCTTTCATTAAGTGTTGTTTAGTGACAAATTATGATTAAGTCCCTCATTCATGTATAACTCACTATAATTCATGTATAACTCACTCTAATTATTAATATGTGTAAGGCTGACCTAAATTAACTTAATTGGGTCCGCAATTGAAGGAAACACTAACCCATTGATCCTATTTATCAATCTGGGGCAGAAATTTGAGTGAACCCTAACCATTAAATATAAATGGGTACTTCTAGGTTTGGGTCTTTATACAAGATTATATCCCTACAGTCAGCAAGAGGAACGAGGCAATGATCATCTAATATGATGCCAATCGGTTCACTTTTGAAGAAAATAACTTTCAGGCTGGAATAAGGCTTAAAAAACAAAAGGATCGCCTTCACATTCCTAACTCGGTCTTCCTCTGCATTGCAGAAAATGATGGTAGCATCTGAAAACTGCAAGTGACTAATCCTTGAAGCACTCAAAGATGCTAAAAACCTCCAATCAAACCAAATTCATCTGCATTAGGCACCATCCTACTTTAAGCTTCCCCAACAATGGAAAACAGAATAGGAGACAACCTCGACAAAAACCCTTCCAGCTGGGAAGAAACCTTTTGGTGATCCATTGATAAGAATCAAGAATCTAGCAGAGGATGCACGTTCCAAAATACAACCTCTCCATTTGGCACAGAAACCCATAAAGCAAAGCAAGACAAGAAACCTTAATCCACTCTATCATACACCTTTTCAAAATCCAGTTTGCAAAGAATACCTGGCAATTCATTTTTAGGCTTGGAGCAAATGCCCTCCATAGCTACAAGGACCCCATACAAGATCTGTCTACCATTCAGCAAAGCTCCTTGAGCTTGGGAGATGAATGAAGGAAGAACCTTCTAGATTCTACTAGCCAGCACCTTAGCAAAAATTTTATAGATGCTACCCATGAGGCTTAAGAAAAGATCATGTTTTAAATGAAAAGGCAATTTCTTCAATTAGAGCGGTGATTAAGGCTCTTGCAAAAGTTATCTCTTACAGCGTAGTTGTACTTTGCCTTCCATTTGTTTAATTAGCCTTTGAGGGACATGATACTTCATGGCATTTCTTCTTTAATAGATTTCACCAGTTACGGCTTTTGGACTTTCTTCTTCTGACTAGTGGAGATGAATTTCTGGATTTCCTTCTGCCATGTTGAGAAGTTGAAAAGAATGCTATGGGAATTTACCTTCTAGCTGTACTTTAGCTTTCATTAGCTTCATTAGCCTTTGAGGACTATGATGTTTCTTCTTTAAAAGATTTAATCAGATACCATTTCAAAATAAGAAACTGATGAGGTGGTACAATCACCCCTTTGTTTGCTAGATACATGAAATTTAGCCTTCGAAAGGAAGAGATAGTCTAAGAGATGTGAAGGAAAAATTTCCACACTCTCCAGCAGTAGACTTCATGTAATGTATAGTTCAGAGAAAAGAGTGTTTGAAAGAATATTTCATCTCCTTTACCAAAGAAGGATCTTTTTATCTCTAGAGATAAATGTGAATACGAGACATGCTCATACAGTTTGTATCTATGGGAAAAGAGACACCAAAAGAACAAGAAATCACTGAAATTTAGGAGATAACATCTAGATTGAGATTTGAGTTGCAGTTGCACCTACCAAATAGGGGGAAAATGGAAAACAAAGAAGAAAATGCAATTTTTTTGTAATTAAAAATTATGAGTGTTCTATACATTGAGATTTGAGAACCTTAAAGGAGTGTCTCACAGCTTAGAAAACTTCAGAGTCGCTAGTCTAACAGTAAGTAAAATTGAGGATCCATTCTTCTAAGGACTCTAACTCTTAAGTTAGGCGAATTAGAACTCCAGAGATAGTGGTGACTTTCGCTTTACTAGTATGACCAATGGAAATTAAATACCAATGAAAGATTAATTAACTGAAATTTGAGATAAAAGGGAACCTATGAAAAATGAATGGAGACCATGTGCTGCAGTCTAAAGGCCCTACTCTTTCAAGGGATGCATCATCCACTCTCAACTCAAGGATACTCGTTCTAAAGTTTGTAGAAGCCATTGTCCTCTTTAGATCAAACATCAAATGAACCAAGGCAAACGCACAGTTGCAATGCCTTCAAATTTCTAGTTTACACCACCTCTAATGCAATAACTTTTATCAAAAAAACTTTCTTTGTAGAATTTTCCATGCAAGGGACTTAAGTTGGTTTTTCACCAAATGCTTCTTCAATAGTCAATACTCATGAACATCACTCATTATTGGATCTTTAACCCATAATTGGGATCCACTTCCTGAGTTCTACTTTCCCATTCAACATTGTTTGGAGGCATGCTACTGGTCACTCAACATTCTAATCTTTAGTCTGCTTCTACAACTTAATCTAACTGTATTGGTCCTCTCCTTCTCTTAGATCCGTGAATGTGCAATTCAATGCTTCATGCTAAGATTGTTACTGATCTTTGTGCATGCCAAAAATCATCTCAAATGATATTATCTAATGTTCACTTCCACTCCAGCAGTTTTCAATATTCTCTTTTGTATTCATTGTAAATACACTCTTCATGAAAATTGTTCAGATTTTGCAGTCTTAGAAATGGTCTCTGGTTCTAGATAGATACAATGTTTTTTCCTCAAGAAAATATATTGGTCTAGCTGTCTAGGCAAGATTTAAATATTAAAACACGTAGTTCCCAGACTTTTTGCAGCTGATGTATTTCAATTATCAATGTTTTGAATGAATATTGTGCAAAGGGGTACAGGTGAGCCTTGATTATAGTGCCATCTCCCCTCTCATTTTGTGAATGACAATTCTTTTTAAAATTCAAACCACTCATGAACTATACCATTTGGGTAACGCACTAACCTAAATCTAATGCAATGCAAAGCAAGGTTTAAAAGGTAGACTCAGTGGGTGACTACCCCATCCTTGAATCGACTGGGCCAAGTTGGACCAATTCGCACTCTAGAGCCCAAAAACCTTTAAAAATATATGAAAATGATATTTAAAAAAAAACTGATGTCCTAAGAATATGGTCGTGGTTTATTAAGAATAAAATTTAAGTACATATAGGCACCCACGCCTGTTTTCCAACACTCAAATAAACAAAGCAACTGATTTTTAAATGCTTAAATCTTCTTTTTTTTTTATAACTGTAAAAAATTTATTGCATTAAAAAAACCACAAATGCTTATATCTTCAATATGGTGTAGTTTTAATCTTCCAAAATAAGTGCACAAAGTCCCAGAAGCTACTCAAAGCCTCTCCTAATAGTAAAACAAAGACAAAACTGCATTTAGGACTTCCCTTGTACGATTAGATCGGGGACGCGTAGCACAACCCTAGATCTCAATCGAATGTAAATCAATCTCCCGAAAGATTGATTGAATCCAGAGATGGATTTCAGCTCCTAGGGGATGAAAAAACACCATAAAAGAGGTAAATTCAAAAGAACTTTAATTGATTGAAAAATAAGAATCCCAATTACAAGGAGAGCTCCTCTATATATAGGAGTGAATGTTCTAAATAACCAAAACATGCTAAAAATAAATTAACCAATTACTAAATCCTATTAAACAACTAATAAATCACAATCCGGCATAAAATTAAAAATAAGACTACTAATTTAGAAACTATCTAAATTAAAGGATAGGGATCCTTGATCTTTTGTAGGTCTTGAATCAAGTGGAGCCCATCAATGTCTACAGGCCAATGATCTAGGCCGGATCTTGGTAAGTACCAACTCCGAGTTAATCAAAACTCAAAACAACTTTTTAGAATCATGATGCAAAACATTTGATTGATTAATGCATAATTAACTTCTAGAAGCAAAATGGAAGTAATTGCATGTTTACAACCAATCAATCCCACGGTAGACCCTGATGTCATATCAGTCATCACTCTTCTTCAGAGCCTTATCCCATTTATCTGGGATTGGATTTGTTAGATATACTCTTCCACTTAACCCTAATTAATGTTTGGAGGATCATGTTGCTACCTCGACCAAGGATATTCTTAGCAACCCTTTTACCTTGTTCTTTGAACTCATAACAATGAAATTTACTTATCCATATTTTCTTGTGACGTAGCAGCAATACATGTATAGGGCGGATTCTATTATCAATTAATCCTAATGCCACCATTTTTTTTAAACAAAACACAACACACTTCATTTGGGCAGCACATATAGCTTCTACCCCATTTTTTTTCATGGGAAGTTCTATAAGAAGCAAAACTATCAACTAGTTATTTTGTATGGAAGAAAAGCATATATATATATATATATATATCTTAACCTAAAGAAGAGAAATGACAGTAATCAACACTACCAAGAGCGATTCATTGATGTTCTATTATAAATTTCAGCCAACATAACATGAAAGAAGTCACATATTTCATGTCCAGATAATTCAGTCAGTACAAATAAGTTACCAGTACCAAAGCCACCAACCGTAATTGATGTCGAATTGCTGTGAATCACTCTGCCCCAGCCCATTCAAATCACTCTGGCCCCAATCCGGTCAAGACGTTGAACTGATGCCAGCGCCTTCAACTTCCCATCCTCCCAAAATGCCTCTACCATCCGCTCCCCAATCTTCCTCCCCTTCTTTTCATCATCGGTCACTGCCACAGCAGTAGGGCCAGCCCCACTTATTGTACAACCAAAAGCCCCCGCTTCTAATGCTGCCTTCTTCACGCCAGCCATCCCCGGAATCAATGGCATGCGAGCGGGCTCAACAATCCCGTCCGACGACAGCGCATCCCCCAGCACCCTCACATCCCCCTGGAGCAGGGCAGCAACCAGCCTACCTCCTTGGCCGCAATTGGCGACATGGTCCTTCATCCCAACGTGCTTGGGCAGCGCCTCGCGCATTTTCTTCGTGGGCGCCTCAAACTCGGGGCTCACGAGGACGAAGAAGAGGTCCCGATCAGACGGAAATCTCAGCCGCATCAGGTCTAACGGGTCGTAGCTGCTGATAAGCACGAACCCACCCATGATAGCAGGAGCAATGTTGTCGGCATGGTAGCCGCTGACCTTCGCCTCCGACTCAAGGCCGGCGAGCACAAGCTCCCTCTCCGAGAGCGGCCGACCGAACAGCTCATTGACACCAACGGCCGCCGCAGCAGCGCTGGCGGCGCTGGAGCCGAGGCCGCTGCCGAGCGGCAGGCCTTTTTCCAGCGACAGCGATAAGCCGACCGAGCGGACGCCGATCATCCTCATCACGGCGATGGCGGCGATTCCGGCGCAGTTCCAGAGCGGGTTGCAGCTGAGCTTCTTGGAAGCGGCTCCAATGCCGTCGATCGAGGAGATGGCAACGGTGCCCGGACTGACGGTCGGATCCACTCGGACGGTGACGGTGTCGCCAAGGCCGTCGACCGCGCAGCCGAGGAAGTCGAAGCAAGGGCCGAGATTGGCGACGGTCGCGGGGGCAAATGCTTTCAGGGATTCGCAGACGGGTTGAGGGTTCGACGAGGTGAGGGTTTTAGGAGGTTGGTAGGAAGCGCAGCGGATGATTGTGCGGCGACGATGTACGGCTGATGAGGATCGACGGCTGTGAGAGTGACTGCTGTATGAATGATGGTTGAGCGCAGGTGATTGATTGCAGACTCTCGCATGCATTTTGGCCTGAGGAAGGAAGAGATCGAGAAGAAGAAATTGGTCAAGCGAAGGTTTTGGTAGGGTTTTCTGTTTGCTGAAAGGGAAGAAACTAGTCCAGCTTGTGGGGCCATCATTGCAAGTGGGGTAAGTCAAAAGGCATTTCTGTTTCTAAGGGTGAAGAAAAAAAATATCAGTTTGCTGGTCGCATCAGTCTTAGCCCTGGCTTTAAGGCCTTACTAGCATAGCACTGTTGTATTTTTACCATAGGTTTCTTTGAAATTCAATTCAATTCAATGATAGGCAATGGTTTGATAAGAGCAGAATTGGCCTTGGTAATTGATCATGTAAGAGGGGAAGACCGTGATTAAGTAGCTGCTCTAATCTCGTAGCCATTTTTTTCTATCCATATGAACTCCTACTTGAGTCCAGAAAGATATAGAATCTCCAAGAGCAGCTAAATTAGCTTAGTTAGGTAGCAATTAAGCTTGAATTTAATTTTAAAGGACTCCACTCATTTCTGCTTCTGTGGGTGTGAGTCTCAAATTTTGAGGAATATTAAAGAATTTAAGGTCAAATGAATTCCATGGAAGATGATTGAAGTTTGTGAGACACGAGATAAATTTTTCAACCAGTATAAAACCAATGTCATTCGCCTGCATTTTCGTTGGTCACAACAAGTGAGAAAGTTTAATCCACCAAAATATTATATTTTTACTGATCAACTTCCTAAAACCCATGTCTCACTAGACACAAGTGGTACTTCATCTTTCTCCAAATTGCTCTAAATAATGCAACAGATGCAATTTTTCTTTATCGTAATGTCTACTGCATATATCTAACCACTACTGTTTCCACTAATTTTAAAATGCGTTACTTAATTTTGCTTGTGATATAAAAACAAGCATGCCCCAAGGTTGGATGAAGAATCAACCCCCAATTTTGTTAGGATCTGAATTATTATTAGGGCAGTGGATGGGTTTATATTTCTAATCTCGCCTTGAGTCATTTCCAATTGGAGAAAATATAATTTGATGGTATTTTTTTGAAGGACAATGTACTCTTGTAAGAAGCATGTGGGCACACCTGGATGAACCATACGTGGGATGCATGGAAAGGTCCATTCAAGGAAAAATATTATGATATTAATCATAATCTTTTTTTTTATAATTAAGGGATCAGTGAGTTTAAAAATAGATATGATGCTAAATCATGGGGATAAGAATGTGAAAGTGGCAACAATTATTAGTTAAGCCCAACTGGCCCCATGGAGTCATAGGAGAAGATTCTCTTCTATTAGAAATCTCACATTTGTCCCATCAGCTTTAACGTTTTTAGAAATAAAAATATACTATTATTGCATATTCAATTACATGAATTGTGGATTTCCAGTTTCCACTCCGTCTCGGGCTTTATCTCTGTTCAAGAGCCTCAGTGACAGTGGATCCAATGTACAGAGGGATCTTGATGGATTGATGGAAATCTTGAAGGGTGGAGATCTTAAAGGGTAAGTGGTTTTTTATCTCTTATTTTGTTGTACTGGAGCCACCTTCATTCGTTGGAGCATAAAAGGTTCTTTTCAATTTAATGTGTTATATCAAGATCTCCATTAATCTTCTTCGTTCTTTTGATCAAATGTACAGGGGTATCTTGATGGATTAATGGAGATCTTTGAAGGGTATGTGTGTGTGTGTGTGTGTGTTTTTTTTTTTTTTTTAATATATCATTTTTTTTTGTATTGTGCTACAAGGGGTGCATATGGTTCAGATTAAATTGGATTGAGCTTAATCCGTCACCAATTCATTACCTACGGATTGATAATTTTGTAATCCGTAATTAATCTGTTGCCTAGTAAAAACCGAATCGAATCAAACCAAATCAAACCCTGGATTAATGGCTCGGTTCGATTAATACCGTTCAATTTGTTAACGGTAGTGCTAACTGTTTCCTCATTATTTTCTTATGGAGAGTGAATGGTTGAGATTAAGAATTGAATAATGAATGGCTAAATTATTACCTTTTAATATATTTGTTTGTAAAAGTAAATAAATGTATATATATTTTATTTCAACGGTTTAAATCCGTAGATCAAGTGTAAAATCCATGATCAAACTGTTTCTAACATATTATAATTTTTTCAAATTGTCGCCAAACCATTAACGAACAAATTAATTAAAAAACCATAGATCAGAACGGATCAATTTTACGGATCTACATACTTTCTTAAACTCCTAGGCTGCCTTCATTCATATAAAGTTTTTTGTTGGAGAAGGAGGAGTAATGGTAGAAATAAATATGAAAAAAATGATGATTTCGCGTAATAAGAAAGGATTGAATTCAATGCTTATTTACGACTACTTGTGTCCAGTTCTACACTTAGTTGTGACCCTTAAAATAAAAACCAAAGCGGTCCTGAGAGATCACTCTGAGGCTACACGGCTAAGGGGCCTTTTCAGATTCATTGTTCATCGAGTTTTTTTCCAAAAAAATATCTCATATATATATATTTTTTGAAAACTTAAAAAAATGAGCCCCTATGTAATTTCGTTATTTCCCTCATAAACACACGATTAAATCAAAACTAAAACAAAATCGGTCAATATCAGTGCGATCCAAACCCAGTTTCCATTTTCTGAAACATAACATCGCACGCATCTCTCTTGCTTCGAACGGAGAAACCCAAATCCCTGTTTGGGGCGTTCGGTCCTTTTTTCCGGTAAGCGAAAAGAACCCTATCCAGATCTGGACATTTTTAAAAAACAATTTTCACGCGTTTTTATCTTTTTGCTTATATGGAGATTTTAAATTAATACGCGATCGTTCCTACTTCACATGTTAGTTTTCTTCAGTTCGTTTGATTGCATGAAGGTCAACCACCCTTTTTTGTTCCAGAAAATTTATAGTATTCATTTTCCTTTGACTGGGATTTGTATTCCTGTGCATGTATTTGGTGTGAGTTTCTCTAGAAAACCAATCGGGCTTGAAGAGAAAAAAAGGGCCCATGAAAGTCTCTGAGCGATAGGCGTATTAGATATTGATGAGAGAATATGCATGAATCAGAGTACCCCAAAGAGTCTTGTCTTTTAACAGGTATTGCAACCACAATGTCTTGGCACATATGAGAGAACCCAAGCTTGCATGGTCTTGGGCTTGGATTTAACAGCCTAGATGAATAGGGTCGATCGTGGGCTCAGACCTTTGGTACCCATATTCGGCTTGTCTGAAATATGAACTTGCAGAAACGTGAATGCAAAATATAAAGCTTGAGCTGATAGTGGTTCTTTTTATACATGTATGAACAGTTACGAGGTAGCATCTGAATAGCTCAAAACTAGAGTTTGAAATTCAAAACGAGGTGTATCTAGAATCGAGTTTGGAGTAACAGCCCAGTTGACACAGTACTTTGTTGTTGCAGCTCATACTTACTTTGCCGCTTCCCGATTTAATGGAAGGTGGGTCACTTGATTGAGGAGCCACTTGTCTCAGCTGGCTTTTGTCATTCTTTATCAATAATTTAGTGGAAGAAGGGCCACTTGTCTCAGTTGAGCCCTGTCATTGTTTATCATCGCATATATTATGCTAATGTATTCATCACCACCACCACCACCACCACCACCACATTATTCCATCAGTATGAAGCCAGCTGCCTTAGTATAGGGAGGCAACCTGAGCCTGAATGCCTTGACCAGTATGAAACCCAATTCGGGCTGGGCTTGCAATGCCTTAGGCTTCGACTTTTGAAGCCAAAATGGACTTTGGGTCAAGCTTTATCTCAAGCCTCAGGTACCCGAATTAGGCTTGAGTGTCTGAATTGCATTTGTTATGGTAATATATGAATCTTCATTATCCTTGCAATTAGAAAGAAAGAGCTCTTTCAGCCTACTGTATTCTCTACCTACTTTCGGCCTTGAAAGCCACCCTCCCAATAGATTAAGTTTGATGGCCTAAAGGAGTCTTCCCTCCTCCATCTCAATCAAGGCTGTTATCAAAATTAAAGGGAAGTTTTGGATGGCACTAATTTTAAGTTCTTTCTTTATATTATTCATGTATAGATTCAGCTACAGGGGAGTCTTCCTGTTTTCTGTATATCTTCAGTATCCTTTGCACTCTTCTTTTTACCCCATTTCATTGCAATTTCTTGATGGTGCTTTCTCACATAACCTTTGCATTCCTTTTAACTCTTAGAACTATATTTCCCTTTAGCAGAAAATAAAAAAAAATCCATTAAATTTTATATTGTTGGGGTACATGCGCTCAGCATGGGTTTTTGTGCTAGTGATTCAGTAAGGAAATGTCTGTGCGAAATTGAATTAGAGAGGTCTGGACCATTTTGGGTAATCATAATTAATTCTATTGACATAAACATTAATCATTTGGGATGATCCAAATGATCCATGTATCAGATTGTTGGCATAGTAAATTCACTATTGGACCCTAGTAATGGACATTAGTTTTAGTGATTTGATCATACATATATCAGTGATTGAGTTAACCCACCAATTTCGCAAACACCCGAAATGGGTTCATCATTAGACTAAACTAATGGTCCTTCATTATCAGTACTTTACAAAAATCAGATAACTATTGTACTAAAAAGGCTAGTGGTAATACACTTTTTATACTTGTCATACCTGATTGTATAATGATAATCAGACCAATCAGATTATAAAAATAGTATGCTTTTTAGTCAGGTGAGACTGAGACCCACTAAAAGCTTTAGTGTTTTTAAAATCAACTACTAATTGTTCAAAGCCTTCTACATGTAGAACAAAAATGTCAAACCATCTTCACAAAATGTTAAACAAAATAGCGCTTACAATAAGGCGAGCATTGTTTCTCTGTGGGGCCCACCTAGGGATGGGACCCTTTTGCCCACTTACTTGTGTATGGTGACGGAGGCTTGGATCATTATGTTAACCACTTGATCAATGCTTGTAAGCTTTTTATCATCCAAAAGAGTGCATAGTCGATTCAATGGTTCAGTCTATTTGGATGGGTGTCAATTCTAGGATTGGTTCCTATTTTATGGTCTACTCAGATATATCACTAAATGAGCTTTATCGGGTATTTACATTAGCCATGCAGTGAGCACCTAATTCTTTCTGTTGCACCTGATTCTTTCCGTTTATATACGTAAAGTTTATCTTTCCTTTTAAAAGATAAATTGAGTGCATTGAGTGCATGTTGGTTATTGGGTTTGGACTTTGGAGATGTGGGCATTAGGCAGGCAAAGTGCATACATGGTATGAGTCTTGATGTTTTACTGATTTTTGATGGGCCCGAAGTATGTTTTGGAGGGTCATTGAGGAATTCTCGTCAAATAGCAGAATTGCCTTTTCATTTCTTCTGACCTGGTTAAAATTTTTAGCTCTTTGATTTGAGATGGATTTGAATTAAAATGTCAGTTAAAACATGGTACGAGTCTTGATGTTTTACTGATTTTTGATTGGCCTGAAGTATGTTTTAGAAGGTCGTTGAGGAATTCTCCTCAATTAGCATAATTGCCTTTTCATTGCTTATGACCTAGTTAAAATTTTTAGCTCTTTGATTTGAGATGGATTTGAATTAAAATGTCGGCTAAAATTGTTTAACTTCCCATATATGGTTATATATCATCATCATCATCAAAGCCTTATCCCAACTATGTTGGGGTCGGCTACATGAATTCTGTTTCTCCATTCCGTTCTATTTTGAGCTAAATCTTTCAATAAGTGCAACTTCTTCAAATCTGAATTAATGACTTCCATCCATGTTTTCTTCGGCCTACCCCTACCTCTTGATGGACCCTTTACCTGTATATCTAAACTTTTTCTCACCGGTGCCATTACTGGCCTACGCTCAACATGCCCAAACCATCTTAAACAAGTTTCTCTAATCTTATCTCCTATTGGTGCTACCCCTAAATGTTCTCGAAAGCGCTCATTTCTAATTTTATCTTTCCTAGTTTTACCACACATCCACCTAAGCATTCTCATTTCCGCTACATCCATCTTATGAATATGTGTCTTCTTAATTGGCCAACATTCTGCTCCATATGCCATAGCTGGTCTAACCACTGTCCTGTAAAATTTTCCCTTCAATTTTGTTGGCATTTGTCTATCACAAAGTACTCCCGAAGCTAGTCTCTACTTCAGCCATCCAGCCATCCAGCTCTTATCCTATGCTCCACATCTTCGTCAATCTCCCTATCCTTACTAATCATCGAGCCTAGGTACCGAAAAGAATCTTACGTGGTATCTTATGGGTTTCAATTTTGACAGTGGTTTCAACACTTTGTATATGTCCACTGAAATTGCAATCCATATATACTGTCTTTGTACGACTTATTTTAAAGCCTCTAGATTCTAATGCCCTCCGCCATCTCTTAAGCTTTGCATTTACATCCTCTCTTGATTCATCCACCAATACTATATGATCTGCGAACAACATACACCATGGTACTTCTTCTTGAATATACTATATGGTTATATATATGTGTATATAAAATTTGATCATAGACAACTTTGGAAAGAGATGGGTCATTTAATATGAGAAATTGCAATTAATGAAAAGATTTTCCTAAAAGGAAACTTAAATGGATGTGGGAAAGGACAATAGAGAATATGACAGAGTGAATGGAGGACAAGGGTTTGGAGAAATGAATGAATGAATTGGGAGACAGTAGTATCTTGGAATCTACTTTGATATTTGAGAATTGAAGTTCAAGTAATACCGCAAAGAGATTCCTTCCGATACCTCAGTTATTAAAAAAAAGAGTCTTTACCTAGTGTGGGTCTTGCTGAAGCAGGGTCCTAGGAGGGTCTAGATTGGAGACAGACCTAACCTTTTTGCAATTTTCCACCGATACCTTAGCTCTGTAATTAGTAAAAATGGATAGACCGAAAAGGATACAAGACATGGAAAAGAGATGGATGGTTGAAGTGGAGACTTACTTTTTGCGTGCTTTGATCTACGAGTTGCAAGAATATTTCAACTTGGGATGTTTTTCTACTCACTAATATACCATTTGTTTACCTGCTGTGTCTTCTTAAAAACCCAGACTTGCTTGATATAACATAATTCATTTTGCAGACATCATCCAACGTAGACATATACTTTAGAGCACATGCTGAATGGTTCGTACTGGTAGCTGCAAACAGGTTTTAAGTCATTTGGGATCGGGGTGGCAGCATGAGATCAGAATTGGGCAATTTGTCTTCACCTCCTGGCACGGCTTCTACTGCTTCTAGAGAAAATAACCCTGTAGGTGATACACCATCGATATTATCTCCCTCTGGTATATCCTCATGGGCCAGAAGCCTCAAAATCTCACAACCACCATCACAAGAGGATGGGCAGTCTACAAATTTAGGCAAGTCAACTTTTGCACATTTCATCAGTGGCTTTGGGCTACGCTCATCTCCAAAATCTCCTGTGCATGACGAGAGTGCTACTACTGAGGGAATGTTGCCAGCTACACAATCCAGTGTTCTTGGATCATTTACCAGAGGGTTGGTGGGCTCATCTAAAAATACAGTGAAGGCTGTTCAGGTCAAGGCTCGACATATGGTCTCTCAGAACAAACGAAGATACCAGGTAGCTAGCTGATGTTACTCTGGCTGTGGATATTTTCTTTTATTATCTCTATGGTCTTCCAAGGTTTTGATGAATCAATGTATTCTTTTGTATTCAGTATCACGATTAATCAGGGATCTGATTTAACTATGTGATTGGTGGTTTTTGTCTTCTGTTTATTTATTTCTGTGTTAGTTTTGTAGCATTATTTCTAACATTTTTTGGATACTTGACATTTGGTTACTTGTACTTTGGGCTAGCTGATGTCACTGACAGTGTATTGTGGACCTTGATTTCATGCTTTTTGCTAATGAAAGAGCTAATCTAAGACTTCATTAGGATCTCCTTTTGCTACGTGTCTGCATCGTTGGTGTGGTCTCCCAACATGAACACATTTTAAGCATATTTTCAAATCGAGAGCATGATATAATAAATTGCCAATAATGTCTCCCAACACCCAAGCACATTTCGATTCATTTATCCTTTTTGCTTGGGCATCATAGTAAATGGATTTTCTGAATTGTGTCATACCTGCATTTGTTATTGATGGATATAGTGGAGTATTGGGTTTAGCTTCTTTGTTTTTACCCTAAACTTGGTAGCTTCAAATGAAAGAATATGTGGTTTATCGCCATTGTTTTGCAAGTATAATAGACTGAAACTTGTGCATGGTCAAAGGCGCCTCAGTTCCTCAGATCTACATTTAGAGCTGACTGCAAAAGGTGAGACAATGATGTAAAATTAATAACAGGGTGACTGACTTGGAAATTTATATTGCACAAGTTTTGGTTATGGTGTGTTGATCAAAATTGGGTGATGCAGCTGAGGTACTGAGCAATTGCTAGGAGCGTTGTCCATATATTATCAATTTGGACAATGATGATTATTTTGTGATGCATTTAATTCGTATTTACTTTTATATGAGGCAATGATGTAAAATTTAAAACAGGATGACTGACTTGGAATTTTATTTTGTGCTAGTTTTTGGTCATGGTGTGTTGATTAAAATTCGGCGATGCAATTGAGTTGCTGAGAAATTGCTAGGAATGTTGTCCAGATATTATCAATTTGGACAACGATGATTATTTTTCAATGCATTTTATTCATATTTACTAGTATTATTTCTACCATTATTCTAACATCCTTTTTATGCCGATATTTTTTCTTTATAATTTGTTCATCATAACATACCTAAGGCTTGTGGTTCTCATTTCTTAGGAAGGTGGATTTGATTTGGATATGACCTATGTCACTGAGAATATTATTGCTATGGGGTTCCCTGCTGGTGATATGAGTTCTGGATTTTTTGGATTTGTTGAGGTGAGTTAAAGAATAGCTTCAATTGATGTTTAAAAGATGAGCACCAGGACCTCACTTAGATAGTTTGACATGTCATACAGGGGTTTTACCGAAACCATATGGAAGAAGTAATCAAGTTCTTTGAAACTCGTCACAAGGTATGGATTATAATGCCTGCCATTGTGAATCCATGAGTAGTATAATTTTGCTTAACCATTGCTTGGACAAACAGGTAATTCACGTTACTCATTTTTTCTGAACTTGACATTTACATACAAATATACTACCCATTTCAAGTAACAAGTTATATTGAGCCATCTCTCATACATTATGGTTAAAAACTGATCCAAGATAAATTTGATAGGAAATGAAAGAATCAAAAATTCATTCTCCTTAAAAATATTTGTTTTATATGTTTATGAGGTTTAAAGGTTAAAATTCTTTTTACTACCAACTTTGAGTCAGGATGAAAGAAAAATTTTTATATTGTCAATGGGCCAAGCTTTCATTGCTCACGCTTGGCACATACTGAAAGTGGTCAAGCTCAATCTTCTTTTGAGCTCCAGATTCGCTCAAATAAGCATGGATCAAGCTAATTTGAATGAAAAATGCGCTGAGCTAAGGCCTGTTCAAGCTTGACTCATTTCAAAAATTAATCATCTTATATGGAGCTTGGCTAAAGCTCATACGCAAGCTTCAGCCATCATGCACAAATTTGATGGACTGGATCTTGTATTCTGAATTCCAAATGGTTAATCAACAAAAATGGTCTATGATAGCCTCCTTGTGATTAATGAATGTCTAAGCCTGTGAATGAATTGTAGATAGACTAAAAGACAAAATTCATTTATCAATCTTGGTAGTTCAAGTATGTTTGAGAAACTATTTCATTCCTCACCATTATTGAGCAATCTGTGGTCCAGCCTCTCGGGCCACTTGGATGCATGCCAATAATTGGTGAATGGAGGGTGAAAGGTCTGACCTAGTGGTGTACAAAAAATGGAGACCATCTGATCATCTGAGGAGTTGATTTAAGGGGATTAAAGTTAGATAATGGTAAGCCATTAGATAAAGTAAATATTTTTATGTTTCTACATGATCAATGCAACAATGAATATAAATAAGATGATTTTCAGATTGGTAGTGCCAATTCATGTGAGGATAGTGAGTGTGAATGGGTGGGATCAATCATGAGTAGGCCTGGCGTCCCCTACAGGTAGGGGTGTTAATAAACCTTTGATTACCTGGTTACCCAAAGAACTCGGCCAAAAGTCCAGTTATGGATCTATGATGCCCATATATGAATATGTTATTACAGAAGGGGATACAACTTTGTACTTCCCTAGATCTAGGACACGGATACAAATATGGCTATTTATCCATAACACATTAATATTTTTATATGAAGTATTACTTTTTGGCTATAGTGGGTGCCTAATTGATGAAATTGTCACTGCTTGTATAACTTGCGATGTTTTTATTTTTGTTTTTTTCCAGATAGGGGGTTCAACTTTGCACTTTGCTAGATCTAGGACATGGATACAAATACGGCTATCCATAACTCATTAAGATTTTTATATGAAGAGTTACATTTTACCTAGTAGATGCCTAATTGATGAAATTGTATCTGCTTATATAACTTGCAACCTTTTTTTTTTTGGTTGAAAAGTAAGAAAACTGATGCCATCCTGATTTGACGCATTCAGACTGTTTAGGACCCAAATAAACCAAACTAGTAAATATTCTAGCCACTACGTGAGAGCATAGTAAATTACAGAAAATTGCAGAATTTAAAAGATTCAAGAAACCAAATCAATAAACCCAAAACACTGACCCAGCCCTTCTCAATCTTACACGTACCCAACAACACAAGGAGAGAGGAAAAGAAACACACACTGCAGTGTTTTAATTAAAAAACATAAACTGCTGAACATATATCCTAACAGTGGACTATAAGCAACCTTAAATAAGTCTTATACAACCCAAAAACCCTAAAATTCCTTCCATAATAGATTCCACTACAATTAAGAGTCTTAATTAAAGTTTATAAACCAAAAGTAAGCAAAAATTACTTAGAAAAATAAAGAAACTAGCAAGATTTCCAGAATCTGGTCGTCCCAAATACTTCGGAGAAGATTGGCTGTGAGGTCCACATGGCTTACTATTATTAGTTTCGTATATGATTTAGTTTTCTAGTTTAATTAGGCTTTCTTAAGCACTAAGTTTTGCTTCTATTATTTATATGGCATTGTAATATATTATTTTGAGACTTGATTGATTAATAGATTTTTGGGTTTTATCCCTGGAGGTGCATCCTTGTGTGTTGAAGTCTTCTTGAAGGGGATTTGAAGTGTCCGTAGACACGTGCTTCGGCACCTCTCGCAAGCCCTAACCCAAGGCCTGCTTCACTTACCCTTTGATCAGCTGCACCCTACAACCCTTCAGGGGATTGATGGGCGACCCTATTGGTCCTAGTCCTAGCCCTAGAGCTAGGATTTTCTTTCTAAGGTGGCAAGGATTGTCACCTGATACTTCAATAGTTCCCACTTATGAAAAATCTCCAAAAAAATGTCCCTTCCCTCATAATCTTCAGAAGATTTCCCATAAATGGTCCACAATAAGAATGATAACTTTAACACTTAGATAAGATTTTAAAAAATATTAATAACACTTAGATAAGATTTTAAAAAATATTAATACTTTATAGAGATCAATTTGGTAGTCCTATAATATTGTTTTAGAGTGAAGTTTCTCACAAAAAAGGAGGGCTAATTTTTTGTGGTCCACTAATAATTTTAAGACCACTGATGTCATCTACACTAGAGACAGGAAAAACTGAAGAGAAAATAAAGAATTATAGAAAAATTCTATGATAATGGGCACACTTATGGTGTTTTATCTTTCTCCTGTTTTGATGCTGTTCCTGTTTTGTTTTTCTGGTTATTGTAGGTTGTCTTCCTAGCGTGTTCCTGGCCTCCTGGGTTTTCCGTTGTCTCCATTCTGTTCTTTTTAATATATCTTCCTTCTGGCAAAAACAATGGGCACACTTATAAAACATTTAAATCATTCAAAAAAATGGCCTCCTCATGTAATAAATAGCCCTTGTCAAATTTCACTTAAATGACAAATTGGTAACTTTAAAACCCTCTAATAAAATATTATAAATAGTTTAAAATTTTCATGTCTATCAAGATGACGGTGGGCATAGATCATATCCAGTTAATTTTTTGTTAGAGACTAGGCATTTCTTTTGTGGTTCAGATTTTTTTTTCAAGTGGGCCCACTCATGAGAATGAGCCCTAAAGGTTTCAAGTCTATTTTCATTTTTCTTAATCGAGTCCTACTTAAGAGCCTAATGAAGAACTCACGTGAAAAAGAGAAAAGGCAGGAGGAGAAAGAGGAGTTGCATGAAATATATATTCTCTATTTGAAAAGCAGCAGAATAGTCACCAGGTAAGAAAATTTTCAGGAGAAAGATAAGGCATATGAAATATATGTTCTCTTGTGTTTTAGAAGAAATCAAAAAACAAAAATGCTCTTATCACTTTTTAAAATTCTCCTCTAAAAAGAGCTAGGAATGTTGAGGAGGGGCAAAAAGCATAATATGAAAATTTCTTCATCAATTTCAGAAACTCTTCTTCTTAGATCAAAGAACCAAAAAAAAAAAAAAAAAAAGAGGGGCAATTTCTTCTACCGCCTCTCCCTCCACCACTGCCTGGTCCCATGTGGATTGGTTCCAGTTTGACAGTTGACCTTCCAAACTGTAAGCCCAAAATACAGCAACTTCCAACCCCTCTGAAGTTCTGAAACTTTCTACAATTTGTAAAACAGCCTCTGCTCTTCTTCTATTCTCCAAAACAGACCCTGAAACTATAATTTCTTTTATATCTGGGACTGTCTGAGGTTTCATTTTTCCTTTGGCCCACCTACAAGCGTGTCCATGTCCTGTGGGCTCAATCACAAGCGTCGAAAGGTGTAAATAATTAATTTTCTTGATCCCCAACAATTGATGCAAATTGATCTTCATCAAAAACTTATAAAAATCCATAAAATATTGGACTTTGCACAAACTGGTTTGCTGAAACTGTATATCAGAAGTATGGTGCGGGAGTGAGTACTAATATTAGTATTGCATCCTTCAGATATGGGTGCATGTCTGGTTATCATAGTTATGGACTATATTTAGGCTGGATTGATAATTGAGTCTGGGTTTGGAGTTTGGCCTAATTGATAATCAGGTCAAGCTTCTTGCTCATTCAGGTCCGGGCTCAAATGCCAAATTACCCTAGTGTATCATGTATTTCTTCATCATTATCATCATCATCAAAGCCTTGTCTGAACTCTGTTGGGGTTGGCTAGACGGCTACATTGAAGCAGCGCTGGTAAGAAAAATAGCCAATGGGCTAATCTCCAAGCCAAAAGTTTTAAGGATAGGATGTCTAGGTGCCTCACCAATGACAAAAACTCTCTCAATTAAGAATCAAACTCAGAAGTTTATTGATTTCAATATTCTGAATCCCATGAGGAGGGATTACATCTTTATTTATAACTAAGATACTTTCTAACTGAGGAAATAAACTAATTCAAATAAAATAAGAAATCTTAAACCAAACATAATAGGACTTTCTAAATATTAAAGAATTCTGAATAATTAAGAAAGCAACTAAAGTAACTACTAATAGGATCTACTCAACTCTACTGGGCTTTATTGCTCTTGAACCTGTAATTATAAACTTTCAGACGGGGCCCATTAGTATGGCCTGCATTAGCTCTCCCCGGCTTGGAAAAACTTGACTCCGGCGAGTTGTCAGTTTGGTACTACTTATATAAATCTGGATTGATCTGTTGAAAATTAGTAGCCATAATCTATGTAGCTTCAGAGAATGGTTTGCCTTTTCACTTGACAAGGAACTTGTGAAATCCGCCATTCTTGGTTGAAATGAGCTGATCATCAAAAACATCTTTAATTTCGTTTGAAGGAGATTGATGGAGAGGGATGCGAAGAGCTTGTTCCGCAAATGATTCATCTTTGTGATGCTCGTGATAAAATTCTAAATCTTCAATATTAAAGGTATAACTGATATTCATGTCTGAAGGAAGGTTAAGAACATACGTACTGGAGCTGATTTTCTTCAGAATTTGGAAGGGACTTTCACTTCGTGGATGTAGCTTCTTGTATTTACCTGCAGGAAACCGTTCGAGCTTCCAACGAACCATTACCATATTGCCCTCGGCAAACTCGTCTGCGAGAATCTGCATGCCTTTTATATGCTTCATTACTTGCAGCAATATGCCGGTGAACTTCATCATGAACATCCTTCATATGTTGTGCAAACTGTTCAGCTTCCTGACTTAGCTTAGAGTCAACTGGTAAAGGGCTTAAGTCAAGAGGAAGACGTGGCTTGACACCAGTGACAACTTTAAATGGTGATCTCCTTATCGTTCTGTTGACGTAATTATTGTAAGCGAACTCCGCCATGGGTAAAAGAAGATTCCATGAAGCAACATGTTCTCTGATAAGACATCGAAGAAGGTTTTCCAAACTACAATTGACGGCTTCTATTTGGCCATTCATTTGCGGATGCTATGACTTGGGTATTGGAGTTTTGTGCGCATCATGTGCCATAAAGTTTTTCAGAAGAAACTCATGAACTTCGTATCTTTGTCAGACACTATTGTCTTGGGAAGGCTATGTAGACGAACAACATCTTTAAAGAAAAGAGTAGCTGTCTTCTTGAGATCTGTTGTGAGAACAAGGGATAAAATGTGCTATTTTTGAGAAATAATCCACAACAACAACTACAGAATCTACCTTCCTCGCTATTTTAGGTAAGCTCAAGACAAAATCCATACTCAAATCTTACCAAGGTGCATGTGGAATTGGAAGGAGCTAATACAAACTTGTATTTTTCTTTTGACCTTTTGCAAGTTGGCATACTCTGTATAATTCACAAATGCGGGCAACATCTGTTTTTAAGCATGACCAAAAGAAATGGTCTTCCACAATAGCCAATGTTTTATCACGCCCAAAATATCCACTACATCTGCCACCATGTAATTCACGTATGACAAACTCACGGATAGATGTTGGCAAACATAATTGATTCCATGAACGCGATAACTATCATGAATGGAAAACTTTGGATGTTCAGAAAACTCACTTTTAGAAGATCCGTATAAATTCGACCAAAGTCATGATCAGCGGTGTATTCTTTGTGTAGCTAGGAATATTGAAGGAAATTGTTGTAAGTATGTGAGTGCGACGACTCAAAGCATCGGCGACTTTATTTTCTGTGCCAGATTTATGACGCAAAACAAAAGTGAACTTCTGTAAGTATGCACTCCATTTGACACGATTGGCGCTCATCTTCTTTTGAGAATTCAGATGTTGCAATGCTTCATGGTCAGAGTATAAGACAAACTTTTTTCCGATAAGATAATGACACCAATAACGAAGAGCTTGAACCATTGTATAATATTCCAGATCATAAACTATAAACTTCCGACGGGAGTCATTTAACTTTTCGCTGAAGTAAGCAATTGGATAACCATCTTGACTCAAGATTCCGCCAATACCGACATGGGAAGCATCACAACTAACTTTGAAGACCTTTTCAAAGTTTGGAAGATTTAAAACTAGTGCCTTGGTTATTTTCTGTTTAATCTTTTCAAAAGCTCAAGAGGCGGCATTTGTCCAAATGAACTCTCCTTTTTTCATGCAATCAGTTATGATTGTATTGAAATTACGAATGAACCTTTTATAAAAGGTAGCTAATCCATGAAAGCTGCGGACCTGATGTATAGAAGTGCGAATGGGCCAATTAATGATTGCTTTGATTTTATCCGGATCAGCTTCAACTCCTCCGGCTAAAACAACAAAGCCCAAAGATATAACTTTGGACTAAAAAATGTACACTTCTTCAAATTAATGTAAAACTTTTTTTTACGAAGTGCATACATGACATACCTCAGATAGTTGAGATGAGCTTCTTTTGATTTGTTGAAGATCAAGATATCATCAAAATATACCACAATAAATTTGCCAGGAAAAGGCCGTAGAAGCTGAGTCATTACTCTCATAAAAGTGCTAGGAGCATTAGATAAACCGAACGACATGACCAACCATTCATATAATCCATCTTTGGTTTTGAATGCCACCTTCCATTCATCTTCAGGCGAATACAAACTTGATGATATCCGCTGCTGAGATTGATCTTGGAGAAGATAGATGATCCGACCATGATATCAAGCATGTCGTCCACTCGGGGTATCAGAAAACGATATTTGATGGTGTTCTTGTTGATTGCTCGGTTATCGACGTACATTCGCTAAAAACCATCTTTCTTTGGTGTTGAGAGGGCTAGAACTGCGCAAGGACTCATGCTTTCGCGGATATAACCCTTCTGGAGTAAGTATTCAACCTGGCTTTGCAATTCTGCATGCTCAGTGGAGGGTATGCGATAAGTAGGTAAATTAAGAAGGGTAGACCCAAGGACTAAATCAATGGCATGTTGTATGTCCCGCATAGGAGGTAGTTCATTAGGAAGCTTTGCTGGAATCAAGTCTTAAAAATCAGTGTGCAATGACTTGATCTCTGGTGGTGTAGAACCCTACTATTTATCATCTGCCTCGTTGACTTCTTTTGGAACAAGAGCATAAATAATTCCTTGGTCTTTGCCTAAGAAGCACGGACACTTCTAAGAAAGTGACGTGTCCGTGTCGGACACGTGTCGGACACCGACACTCCTCGGACACTCTCGGACACGTGTCCGATACCATTTAGCCGTGTCCATAATTGAGAACTAAAAATTTTAATTTCGGACACTTGTTTGACACTCTTTTTGCAACGTGTCCTACAATTCCTAACCCATGTCTTTGACTAAAAAATAAACATGTGGCTAATATCTCTTGGACACTTTGTTAACATGTGGTTATTAAAACTTGTAAACTTGATATATGACAATTTTATACTATGAAAAAATATATGATTGTAAATATCAATTATATCACAAGCAAAAGACAAATAAATATTTCACTCAAGATTGGCTTCTTTTTTATTTTTGTTTTTTTTTTAAGAGGGGAAAGAGATGATCCGCCCTTTTCTTTATATGGATTTTATGGAACTATAAATATTTCATGTTTAATGATTACGAATTATGTTTTAGTGTTGTATTGATATTTGATAATTTGATATGTCTGTTAGTTGGTACTTGAACTTTTATTTTTTGATTGCTAAATTGATTAAGAAAGTTAAAATAATATTATTTTTTTAGTAGATGATTACATATATATATTAATATATATTATTAACGTGTCCCCAACGTGTCCGTGTCCTACTTTTTTTACAAATGCCGTGTCGGCGTGTCCGTGTCGTGTCGTATCTGTGTCCCGTGTCCGTGTCCGTGCTTCTTAGGTCTTTGCTTTTCATTTCAAATTTTTGCATAGAGAGAACATGAGGGTTTAATGGGGTGGTAGAAATTGCCAAAGAGGATGTTAATGGAGGCAGTGGAAAGAGATCCACCACTTGTCCTTTCCACTTAAAAGAATGCATGTGCTTTTTCTAATCAATATGTACCTCTCGGTCATATAATCATAGTCGGCCAAGTAGGATGTGGGTAATATTCATGGGAATGATATCACACCATATATCATCTTTATATATGTCAATTTTAAAATGAACCAAGCAGCGATGGGTCATAGGAATTGAATGATCATCTACCCAAGCAACCTTGTAAGGCTTTGGGTGCTTTTCAGTGGGCAAATTGAGCTTATGAATAATTTCCTGTGAAACTACATTCATTGCACTTACAACATCAACAATTAAATTATATAGCTTACCTTTGCATCTCACGCGTGTCCTGAAGATTGAAGTCCGTCGCCAATCGTCTTTTTCTTGCTCATTCGTGAGGAGAAGTCTACGTATAATAAGGATAGGACTACCTTCTTCTACAGTGGTGGTGGTACGCGGAGAAGGATATGATTCGGCCTTGGGCTGTGGATCCGGCTGAGCGTCTGATGGGACGTGGTCTGGAGGAGGCTCCATCTCAATCTGCTTGTCATATTCTTCTGACGAATAAGAATTTTCATCACAATAATAAAGATTGCGAACCTTAGGGCATTCATTAGCAAAGTAACCTTGTTGACCTCATTGGTAACAAGCATCAGTCCGTCGATCTTGTTGAGGAGGTCCACGACTCCTTATCTCTTGTTCCTGTGGCACTGTGCCCCGTTGATTTTGAGCAAAAGGACGTTGGTTGGGTTGGTTGAAAGGCGGAAGGAGAGAGTTGGACTCGATTCGGCTTTGGGGTGGAGTGTAGGGGTGAAATGGAGGATTCGTCTGGGATTGGGGCTTGGCGGTTTGATGTGGGTTGAATGGGTTTGGGGTGATGAGGTTCGGGCTAGGAAGAGAGTGAAAGTCCAAGGAAGGGGTTTTTTGTTCTGTGAGGAAGTTTTGGGAGGGGGTGATGGGTGCTGGGATGCGACCCATGCGGGTTTAGGTTTGATTGGGGTTCTAACGGGAGGTTGATAGTTTAGGCATTGAGGTTTTGGGTTTGAGGGGCTTCGGTGAAAGGGAATGGCTTTAGGGTTGGAGGTTTTGGGTTTTAGGGTTTTGTGGAGATGAGCTGTGGCTGATGAGGAGTTGGGTTTGGGATTGGGGTTTTGTGGTGGGAGTCGGAGGGTGCTAGTGAAGTGGTGGGCTGAGACTGAGAGGATAAAGATGATGATCGTGGGAAGATGGTGATGACGAAAATAACGGAGATGGGATACGTTACCTCGAATCGGCGATTAAACGGATGGCGATCCGAAATCGGATCTTTGCTTTGATACCAATTAAAGCAGCTCAGAGAAGAAGAATAGCAAACAGGTTAATCTTCAAGGCAAAAGGCTTAAGGATAGGATATCTAGGTGCCTCACCAAAGACAAACAACTCTCTCAATTGAAACCAAACTCAGAAGTTTATTGATATCAATGTTCTGTACCCGATGAGGGGGGACTACATCTTTATTTATAATCAAGATACTTTCTAACTAAGGAAATAAACCAATTTAAATCAAATAAAAAGTCCTAAACTAAACATAATAGGACTTTTTAAATGTTAAAGAATCCTGGATAATTAAAAAAGCAACTGAAGCAACTACTAATAGGTTCTGCTCTACTCTATTGGACCTTATTGGTCTTGGGCCTACGGGTATAAACTTTCAGACGGGGCCCATCAGTATGGCCTGCATCATACATGAATTCTATTTCTCCATTTTAATCTATCCTGAGCCAAATCCCCCTGAGACAACACACTTCATGCATAATAATATATATTATTATCAAACATATATATATATTATAGTTTATGCTGTTTACACAAATATATTAGTAATATATAAGATAATAGATATTTAATACCTTGAATTGGGTCTGTAGTCAGATCCATTGGAGTTGGGCCTATGTCAGGTTTGGGTATGTGGATCACTAATCGGATTTGGTATTGGACCCGGACACAAAATCGACCAGTAACCAGTTTAATCCTTCTGCATAGGCTAGACCCTAATTATAAAATAGTGGCCGGGTTGATCTTGGTAGTTCCACCCATTTATTTATCTTGTGAGATTTACTCATTCCAGTGTTGGAAACCACTTTGATTAGCAGGACTTTTTAGAAGATTGGATTTCGATCCCTCTATATTTTAGTTCTTGTATTGAAGTTGTTATTGAAGTGTTTTGTTACTTTTTTTATTTTTTATTTTTTATTTTTGTGGGTTGGTTGGGGGGAGGAATGCTCATGACTTTTTATGCTATTTTTGATTTGCTTGAGAACTTGGCTAATGTGCATGCTGAATGTCTCCTGAATAAATCTGTGCCATATTTTGTTTGTAGGGCAAATACAAAGTCTATAATCTTTGTTCAGAGAGGCTGTACGATGCATCACTGTTTGAGGGGAAGGTGTGTTGTTTTTCTCCTTAATTTAACTTTTATTCTTTTCATGTGTTCCTCATTACACTGTTAAAATATGTTTGCTTGTTTTGACATATTTTACAGAAGATTACTAGAAGGTAAATGGAATTTATATATTTAATCTGCTTGGCCATACTGATAATAATCTATAAGTTTATCAAGTTATTTCTTGAAACTCTTATAGTAAAGGCCTTTATCTTATTAAAGTTCAAAATTATTAGAATTTAGAGAGAGATGCTCATAATCTGTTTTAGAGTGTTGCCAGAGATGGCAAGGGTACATAGTATGACATCAATGATTGCTGTATGCTCCAGGAAAGAACCAATTTTCAACTACACGTACACAGCTCTTTGTAGGTGTTGGATATGTGCCTTAAATATACATGGCTACATGCATGAAAAACCAACTTCAACATGGCTTACTGCTAAAGACAGGTCTATGATTCCATGTCCAAATTACTTGGCCACAGAAAAATTTAGACCCTATCTAAAACACATTCAAGTATTTCTATGTGGTCACTGCAAATGTTGCAGTGGCTGATCCATTCCCTTGTTTGTCGTCTCTTTTATATGGAAATACCTTGATTTCACATTTTATGTAGAGATTGGGTGGCATAATTTTTTGGACTCAACTACTGGGGTGAGGAAATTATGATTCTTGTGGCTTTAATGGGTGGTGAACTTTTTATGGCAAGCAGTGGGAGTTATTGACAGCTATGGTAACTTGATAGAAATAGGGAATTTTTTGGACAAAAATTCTCATTATCCATTATTAGGAAGTGGGGAGAACTCTTTTCATTTGTGAAATTAAAGTCCCTTCAAGAGTTCATACTTTTTATGCCAGCAGTGCCCGTGGATTAAGTTTTGACTTTCAATAACTTGCAACATTACAAAAAGATTAGGGTTATTGTGTTAGTTTATGTTTGAGAAATGAGGAGAATGTTGATCACCTTTTTATTCAGTGCCCATTTCCGTTTGGGATTATTATGCGCAATGGGTGTGGCCCAAAATGCTGCTATTCTCACTTTGTGCATGTGTTGCTTTTTGATTGTACGACATTTTGCTATATAGATCTTAGCTGGTTTAATTGTTGTCTTGTAAAATTTTTCCTTCAATCTTGGTGGTATGCGCTGATCACAATGCACTCCAGAATCAAGCATCTAGGTCAACTATTCCACTCTTATGCTATGTTTTACATCTTCCTCAATTTCTCCATCCTTAATAATTATTGAGCTTTTGTATCAGAATGAATCTCTTTGTGGTAGTACTCTTTTTGCTAACCGAGATTTATGGGATACAGCTCCGATGATATGATGATGACGACGACTATTTATGAGGGTACATGATGAGTCTTGTTTTTAAGTAGGTCCTCACAGGACTTGAGAGATTGTGGGTCATGTTTTAAGAAGTTGATCACAGCTTAAAGGCAAACCAAATTGCAACCCATATTACTTGGATCCTCAATATCTACAGTCCAAAACCATTTAAAAAAAAAAAAAGAAAAAAAAAAGAGATTCTATTGTGCACACATACTGGCATTATATAGATAATTGGTTGTGGCATATATGTGATGTATGTAATCTGTCCCTGTGCTAGGTTCTATCCCCGTGTGTGTGTGTGTTTTTGTGGAACAAAAACAGCTTAAGATTTCATTATAAGGAGATGGGCATTACAGTGTGATAGATAAGTCCTGTACGAAAACAGAAAAGCACAAGAGAACCGTGGACATCAACGGCCTCAGTACCTAAATACCTGCCTACTCCCTGGCTATGCATAAAATGCTTACAGAATACAAACCCTAATGTCCTAAACACAAAGCAAATGAAAAAGACCAAAAGCAATGCATCCCTGAAGAGCAAAAGTATTTTCCACGGACACCTCAGCTGTTAGGATGCCTTGCCTCATGGGACCATCAGCATCCTCATTTACAGCTCTCTTAGAATGAAGAAAACAGTCCTCTTTCTAAGATCTAACTATATGATGAACTTTCTCTGAACCCTCCATAAGCTGCCAGGAGTTGAAGAGAAACTGTCAGCCCACTGGATGGTGCATGTGGAATCTTCTTCAATGATCAAGCCAGGTAGATTTTTTTTTTCAGTTCCAAAACGAGACCCAAATTTCATTTTAAGAACAGCAATATGCATACTCATCTCAAATTCACTTTTGATAAATGCAAGATGCATGCTTTTTCAACTTCCAATGGTCCAACGAACTCTTCCTGAGCCAAATTTGTATGTGGCTGGTACTTAGAACTGGCATATGATCTGCTAAAAATGTCATTTGTCTGTTGGTTGAACTATGCATTTTGTGAGGACCAATACCTTTTTAACATGGTTCCATGTGTTCTAGGATTCCTTTTCTTTTCATTTTAATTTTTTATGTTAAAAAGTTGCTCAATTCATATTCTGTGGAAAATATATTATATTTGCCATCCTCGCTTTCTTTTGTCTGATTTGATAAAACTGCCCTTCATTAATAAAAAAAATTGCAGCCACGTCTTGCTCTTGGAATTTGGTAACTGTTTTGCCCAGCTGGTGGTTCAATATTTGTTTCGATATTTGAGTTGGAAAAACTCTATTCCTTGCATTTTTCTGATAATTAGTTCCTTCGTTGAAACTGTGTTCCTTACATCCGACACCCCCTCCCCCTCCCCCAACCCCCCACCCCTGCCCGCCCTCTCCCTATTTGATGCATCCTGTTCTACTGCAGGTGGCTTGCTTCCCATTTGATGATCATAATTGTCCTCCTATTCAACTTATAATTTCATTTTGTCAAAGTGCATACTCGTGGTTGAAGGAAGACATAGAAAATGTGGTTGCTGTTCATTGTAAAGCTGGTATGGCTAGGACAGGTTTAATGATATCTAGCCTTCTTCTATTTCTCAAGGTATAATTTTAATTTACTGCCTCATGAAAACTATATGCATTATATTCTATGTATAATATTATGATCTTTACTGTTTGTTATTTTTAAATTGTGTATCTATATCTTTTACCATGCAGTTCTTTCCAACAGCTGAGGAATCAATGGAGTATTATAACCAGAAAAGATGTGTGGATGGAAAGGGGCTTGTGCTTCCAAGTCAAATTGTCAGTCTGCTCCTTGCTATGCAATGAAGACTTTATCTAGGAGATGCTTTCTGTTGACACCTCTCTGATTCCATTTTTTTTCCTCCTGCTTTTCCTAGAGATATGTCAAGTATTTTGAACGCATCTTAACGTATTTCAATGGTGAGAATCCGCCTGGGCGCAGGTATTTTTTTTTTGTTTATCCATTTTTTTATTCATAATTTTTAGAATAATTTGTTGGTGATAGATCAATAAAGTCATATTTCCTTTTTATGTACTGACAAATTGCACTATTTTTATGACATCATTTTTCTAGGTGCATGCTTAGGGGATTTCGCCTCCATAGGTGCCCTTACTGGATTAGGCCCTCAATTACTGTCTCTAATCATAATGGTATGCTTCAGTCTTAATGCACACACAATTTTGTGCTTATTAATTCATGTTATGAAGGAAGCAATAAGCTTTTACTTTGTGCATCTTTTCTTACCAGAAATGCCGCATTTCACTTCTTTTGGTTCTTAATCATTGCATCATCCATCATCTTAGCTATGGTGTGAAACATGTTACCCCTGTTTATGTTCATAGTCGCTAGTGCCCATTTTGGGGTTGGAGTTGGCCAGCTCAACGTCATGACAATAATCTTAACCTGGACTTAAAATTGAGTTGGTGGCGTGGTGCTTTATTGTTGGGAATTTCAGAAACACTACATTCTGCCATGTTTTTAATATATGATACTTGAATTAGAAGAGTAATGATTTCTTGAAGCACAAAAATGAAAGATTTATTTGTTATTATAGTCTAATTAACATGTCCATGTACCTGAGATAGATGTCTCTCTCTCTCTCTCTCTCTCTCTCTCTCTCTCTCTCTCTCTCTCTCTTGAATAGTGGCCATTCTTCCCATTTGACTATTGAACTAGTGGAATCCTAGATTGGAATGAGGAAACAGAATTCATGCAGACAAGGCCGACCCCAACATAGTTGCGGACTAGGCTTTGATGACGATGATGATGAACTAGTGGAATCCTCTGAAGCAGCATCATATTTCACTCTCCTCATTGTCTATATTTCATGTTGTGGTATTGAGTAAACTTTGGTGGTTATTTGACTATTTTTGGTTTGGTTAGAGTAATTTAACTTCGATGACTGTTTTTCCTGGTTCAAAAAGTTGGGCGAGTCTGACTTGACTTGTCTGAGTCAACTCATGAGTTGAGTCATCCGACGAGTCTCCAAGTTGTCCAAGTCCTATGGTTCTTTGGCTCCAAACTCACTGATTTCCCAATTTTCTGTTGGGAAAAATTGGGGGAGTTTTCTTTGAGGCATTTTGCATTGATTTTGAAGATCAAGATCACATTTTTTTTGGGGGGAAGATCTAAGCCTGCAAAAATTGGAGGTAATATTCATTTTGATTGAGTAAAATATAAACATGCATGTCAATTTCTACTTAAATTCATTTAAAGTCAACAACTCATAGAATTCTAGATTCATAGAACATAATTTTTTTTTCATTCTATTTTGTGCTATTTTTCATTTTTTTAATAATGGTTATTAGGCTCTAGGATGAGATGTGGTCTGACTTGGCGGAATGGACTTTGACTTGAGGGTGGCTGAGTTGCCTCCCGATTCCTATTTTTCGAATCTTTCTACTTTTTAGTCAACAAAAGATATGGAATATAAAAACAATCATGTGAAAACCTTACTTTGAACAATCAAGTGATAACAAATCTCAGCATTATTTTAATATATTATTTTTTTGTCAACTACAAAAGGGAAATGTTTGAAGTACTGCTAGAGTAATCAGGCTCTGTCATGAACAATCAACGCGAAAAGTTTCTAATTTCAGAGTGCTTGCAGCATATAGAAATTATCAGTCTTTACTCTTTACGGCTGTTGTGAATGCAGAATTGTGTCTTTTGGGCATGGATTAAAACAAAATGGCCTAGTCTGAGTTGACTTGGCCCTAAATGAGTTGGGTCCTATGCGACTTAGACTCAAATTATGGGAACCGGCCATGCGACTCGGCCAACTGTTTTTATTTTAAATTGGGACACAGCCCGTCCAATGTGACTGGGCCGAGTCAACTCGGACTCGGCCCTGACCGAGTTGAGTCCCGAGTCTGAGTTTTTTTCCTTGCTTTTGGGACTGTTGTGAATGCAGCATTGTGGGCTTCCATCTTAGATGAGTTTAAAGTATTCAATCAGATGCTATCAACTATCAAGTATTGCTCTCATTGCCAAAATATTGAGGATATTACTATTGAATGGGATCCTCTCTCTCTCTCTCTCTCCACCTCTCTCTCTCCCCATAATAGATTCTGCTACTTCACTTTAAAGTTCAGAGATTCAAAAAGTTTGCTTCCAGTTTGCTCACACTAAAGGTTTTGTTAAGATTAGGTTTCATAGGACAAGAATGCAATGCTTGTCAATCCAGATATTTGCTTCAAATTTGGAGCCCCTCTACCTTTCTTTTGTTGTCTTCCTTTCATGTTTGATCTTTTTTTAGCTGGACTGTAGGTTTCTTGGTGCATGTTTTCTGGACTTTTATTTCCTGCGCCTGTGTTGTGGGTTCTCTTTGCTTCTTGCTTTGTTGCTCCGTGCTGCATAATGATGCGACCTTTTTTATATCTGGTCTGTATACCAGCACTGTGCAGTTTGGTAGAGTAGTCAATGCCTTGTGGGCTTCTCTTTTCATGGTCCTTGATTGTGGGATTTTTTTGGTAGGTTTAGCATTTAGGTTTTACCCAATTGAGTTTTTTATTTTTATTTTTATGGGTCTATGTGCACTGCAGTATGACCGATACTTTCATATTTCTGGTCTCCTTAACAGTGTTGTGGAGTTAATAGTGTACTCAAGTCTCAAGCCCTTGTAGTTTCTAAGTTTTGCCCTTGGAGTTTTCCTCTAGATTACTTACCTGCTGCAATAGCCGTGTTTCAGTATGGCTGTCTGATTAAATTTCTGCTTCATGGTTGTCTATAGTACTTGATAAACTCAGTGTGTTCAATGTTTTGATGCCATTTTTCAAAAAATTCCTCTGACATTCATTATCTATGTCAGGCATTTAGAGTGAGCCATGTCAAGTATTAATATTTATTGTTCCACAGGCGTTCTCTTCTCAACAAAAAAGCATCCAAGGACTAAGGATTTAATGGTAACTAACATTCTATTTTTTCAGTGTAGCTAATGGTAGAATGTGGTTCATCAACTTTGTCATGTTTCAAAGTACCGCTGCTGTATCGTAGCTTATTTTGTTAGTACTATTTTTTTTTTCCCAAATTGAGCTTGCTTTGACATCCATATATTCTTGGGGCTGTAAAAGCAAGGTTATCTTTACTTGATTGTATGAGAATACTCTTTTTGTATTTTAATGTTATATTTGTGTGGGTAATGAATGAATATACAACTGCTGGTGCAGATATGCAAATGATACATACATTTTACAAGTGTTGGTATCAACACAAGTCTTTTTCCTTCATTTGGAGGTGACTAATTTTTTTTATAAATACAGGCAAAATGAGCAAAATGCCATCTGAAGGAGAGGAGTAGGATGAATGAAATAGAAAATAAATACATAAATGATCACCTCAACTTATACACTAACCCTGCTAAGGAACAAGATATAACTGGCCTTCCGAAAAGTATTTTTTCCCCTGTAACTTCCCTTTTCACTACTGTTTCTCGCAGCCCCCAAATGCACCTCCTTAGAGCATGCTTTTATAGAAATATGGAGCCAATCAGTCACATAGATCAAAACCAATGTTAAGTTTAACTTTGGAGAAAAGCTTTACTTGATTTTGATAATCTGAAGAAAGAAAGTAGAATATATGAGACACGAGATTATTTATTTTGAGTCTAGGGATGACGTTTTAGTTGGAATTGAATACCATTTGCTATACTGGAAATATTTAACAAAATGCAGGTCTTGAAGAGGATAGCATAGCGGCTGCTATTTTAATTCATGCCTTTAGGTGCCATGTTGGTCGCTTAAGTATCTTCCTCTTATACCATACATCTTATTCTTTTTGATGAAATTGTTACCATTCCAAAAAAAAAAAAAAGGTGGTATGTTGGATTTAAATTTGATTTAGGTCAACGCATTTCGATTGACTACTCACTTTAATAACTTTTGGTTAGGTTGTGTTTCTTGTTCAATTTTAGTGTCTAATGTGCACATACAGTCATCTTTGAAATGACCAGGTGGTTCCTAGGCTCGGAATGGTTTAGCCTGGGGAACCTAACTGGAAGCATGACATCGTGCATGCGTGAGTTGCCCATGCCTTAGCTGGATGCTAAAAATGTGTACCCTCCTATTGAGGGAGGTATTGTTTTGACTTTTGAGGGCCTCAAAATTGTCTAAATTCTAGCCATTGGATAAAGTTGGATGGGTGCCAAAATTTACATGATTGGTTGAAGAGCATACGTAGCTTGGATTTTAAATTTTAGTTGGTGCCAATTCACTAGGTTGGGCTTGTTGGACAGATTATTGGGTTTGTGGGTGAGGGGTGGGGGGAGTTGGGCCCTACATGTTGTTTCAAGCTTAGGTATGCTCTAGATGCTCCCAAGCTTCAAACAATGGCCACTGGGGCCCACTTACCACCTTGCTTCCATTCTCCGCTTTGAATCCATATGTACCAAAGTTCATACTGGCCTTCAATTGATCATGCAAATTTTGGCACCCATCTAATTCTATCTAATGGATAGAACTTGGACAAATTTGAGGCCCTTGAAACAGTATCACTGTTGTGGTTTTGATTTTCTGCATATTTAGGTTGCAGGGAAACAAAAACCCAAGAAAAACACCACCACCCAAATGATTGTTGTGCTTTCAGGTGGGCCCCAAATGGCAGGCAGGAGCATCCTAGCCTTTCTTGAAAAGGACTAAATGGTCATACACCCTATGAGACATTGTTTCACTACAAGAAAAGTGATTTTTAGCAGCGGGAAAAAGCACTAGAAGCTCTCATTTTTAGGAGTGGAAATTGTTTTCGGTTCCTAAAAGTACAAGAAACCCTTAGACGGTCTGGTACTTTTAGCGGAAGGAAAAAACCATCGTTAGCTGCCTTTTTCCCGCCACTAAAAATTACTTTTTTTGTAGTGTCTGTAGGGCCTACCAAAGGATAATACGATTAACTGTTGCAATCACATGCACAAGGTGATGTAGGATGACAAATTGGATTCATCGTACTGAGCTGGAGACATTTGCATGCTAAACTAGTAGGGTTGTGCTCTATGTGGATTTTTCTCATGGACCTTCCTTTTGGGGTCCATTCTAATCCTGGGGAAAGTTGGGATAGAAAGATTTGGATGGAATCTAAATGTGTGCAAATGGAATGCAGCAAGGTAAACCAGTTCTTGCTAGGCTAACATGAAATGGGAGCAGCTCATGTTTGTCGAAAGAATCAGCATAGTACCTTTGGAGGCACACTGCTTAAGCTTTCAAATACCAAGCATACTTTCAACTTCTTTACACCATCCTAATTCTCTGATCCATGGCCCTCTAGTTTAATGTTTTTAGAAGGCATTGTTTTTTAGGATTTCAATCCAATGAGTAATAGTTGGATGAGTGCCTTTTGTCATGGTTGTGAAATTCATTTCGTCTCGGACAACAAAAATGAAACAACCCCTACACAACTTTTCGGTTAAACTTCCAGTCAATTTTGGTCGATTTCGGGCGATTTTGAAATTTTCAGTGGATTATGGACATTTCATCCAAAATTATTAAAAAAGGGCTTGCTGCAATTTTTTTTCTTAAAAGCCCCAATCTCTACCCTTAAGCCCTATTTCGAATAGAAATAAAGGCATAACTAAGAAGAAGAAAAAGAAGAAGAGTTGCACTTAAAATAAATTCCCTAATCGAATTCCACTTAAAATAAATCCCTAATAAAATTTTTACATGTTGATATACATAAATTTATATTTTTTTCCTGAACATAAATCCGAAAAGTTACACCAAAATTCTCGAATTGGCTAAAAATTTTCATTTGGAGGCCAAACCGAAATGGCATCTGAAACAAAATTCACAACTATCCTATTGTGTGAGGGCATTGGATTGATCATAGGGGTCCACACAATGTCTCGCATGAGACATATCCTCACCTAAGCTCAGCCAACTAACATGTTAGATGATCATGAATTAACCATGCTATCACTTGTGCAAGGTGATGACAGTGGGCTTTTCATAATGACCAGAGAGAGACATTCTTGTACTGAATTATATCGATATGTTAGGTGAAGGATGCATTCGCAATTGATTTTCCTTTGCGTCATTTCTTGGGTCCCATCATTTCACTGAAGTACTAGTTAGAAACATCTACGAATGAACTTGAATGCAAGATTACCCAAACAAGAAATGAAAATGAAATTGTTTGGACACAAACGAGTCTCCAGCTGTGCATATTTTGACTGTACTGTCCTGGGTTTTCCGTTGTATCCTTTCTGTTCTTTTTAATATATCTTCCTTCTGGCAAAAAAAAATGGCCTCATGTAATAAATAGCCCTTGTCAAATTTCACTTAAATGACAAATTGGTTACTTTAAAACCCTCTAATAAAATATTATAAATAGTTTAAAATTTTCATGTAGATCAAGATGACGGTGGGCATAGATCATATCTAGTTAATTTTTTCTACGGTTGTGAGCGGCGCTAAATTCAATTTAGCGTAGCGGTCAAGACCGCTATGCCCGATGTTGATCCATGGTACTGTGTAATATGGCAGTGGGTTTATGCTAAGTACTCATTCTTCACACCAAATTTGACGAGATTGATTTCTTTTCCTTTTTCTTTAACTCTCTTTATCAGCCTGAAGATTTTTGGTTCAGTGCACCAAGAAAAGGAATAATGGTCTTTGCTTTGCCTGGGGAACCTGGTCTGACTGAGTTGGCTGGCGACTTCAAAATTCATTTTCATGATCGCCAAGGAGATTTCTACTGGTATGCAACTTTCCTGCCTTTATTTGGTATAGGTTTAGTTATACCGACTTAGCAATTAGCATCACAAGTAACTCCATCCTTTTGAAGCAATTGAGGATGATAAGAGTGGGAAAAATAGATTTGTCTTTTAGTTTATGCAATTTACTCTCCCTTTGTAATTGACAATCTTCAGCCTCAGGTTTATCACCGGCATCTAACAGTCCCCAAGGGCAGCCAAATGCTCTGGTCATTTGGTTAGCCTTGACTGGGGATGTTTTGTCACCTCTGGCAGCTACACTCACTCTTTAAATGAAGTTAACATTACACTGAACTCTTAGTTACAACACTTATTTTCTTAATGATATTTGTGACAAAATACATGAGGAAAACTCAGTGAGTATATTTAGTAATCAATTTAAGTAATCTAAGAAAGAATGAGATTGTTGTTTTGGAATACACTATAAAATAATTTTGAGAAAACCAATTACTTTGAACTGGTCTCTTCTTTTTTTTTTTTTTGTTTTTGTCTTGCCAATTTTAGGGTGGGCATTAGTATTCCTAGTTTCCTGTAGCCCAGTAAAATGTTCTGTCTTTTGGTTCCCAAATGATAAGTGGCCGAAGGTTTAGCAGTCTAGCAGAGTTAATCAATGTAGTAATAAAATTGTACTCTAAGTTTGCCAAGATCACTACTTGTATGGCCTTGGTTTGCCTGTTGTGTGTTAATAGGCAATGGGCTGTTAATATAGACTGTTGATATGGGCCCCCTTGATTGGAGTTGGCCCAGCTATTTTTCAGATTAGTGTAGGTCATAGTAACTGGTCCATCACCTTGTCCTTGTCCATTGTCATTGTTTTTTTCCCTTGTTTTTACGGGTCATTTGTTTGTTTGTTTGTTTTTGGTTTTGTTCTTTTTTTTTTTCCACATATGCAAACCCACAAGTGAATAAAATTAGATCTTATGTTTTGAACCTTGTCATAAATTTCTCAAAATCCATGAAGAATTAAGATTTAAAATTTGACCTCCCAGCCATTTCGAGCCATGTTGGATCGTGAATTAGGGGCCATAGAAATTTAAAAACAAAGGTTTTTGATGGGCCCCAATACGAAGTTAAAATCACAGTGATTTTATTGTAACCAAACTGCATCAGTGGAACTGCATGATTCAAAATTGTGATTGGGTTGCCATCGCAGTTGTCACATTGTATCACTGTACGAATATTTTTTTTACCCCAAAAAAATCTGAAAAATATCTTAAAAATTCAGAATGTTATAAAATGCTAGAAAATGATAACTTTGTTCCATTAGTAAACATTTAAAGAAAAATATCGGTCCCCCAAGTCATTACGTCATGTATCACCGTCTTATTTGAAACTTGTAACGTCTATTTTGAATTAAATAGATTTAGTTGTATATATTAAAATAAGTTCTAATATCACAAGTTTTACAGTTTGCATTGCAACCATAATTTTGAACTAATCATTAGTGTTAAACACTTAAAGTCAAGAAACTACTAGTAGTAGTACAAACGTACAATACTCAATTACTCAATCATTAAGTAAATTGACAGTGAATTTCAACTTTCCAGTAACATTAACTACTACATCAAGATTAATTAACAAATTAAAACAATAGAGTATGAACATTGGGGTATTGTGGTTGAGGGAGGAAGTCATCATATGAGAATCTACCAAAATCTTGCAAATCACTTGTGTTGTTGAAAAAAAGAAACTCGAGAAACTTTAGCATAGTGTAAAGAAGCTCTACAAATGGTTTGCAAAAGAAAGTAATGTCAAAAAATGAAGGGAAAGAAAGTTTTAAAAAATCATCGTAAACCGATATTTTGACCGTTATTTTCAAAATATGGGCTGTTATGGACCATTTTGACTGTTATATTGGCCATTATGACTTACGACCATTATGGATCATTATTTTCATTTTCTTTTGCTGACACCGTGACTGTTATGACCATTATATTTAAAATAACATAACGGTGTAGGTTGTTACTATTTCTTAAGGCCGTTATGAAACGGTAACGGACATTATTTTAAACCAATTCAGTGCCTCACTGCACCTCTTGCATCAGTGGTGTGAATCTGTGAAACTGAAAGTGTGTGAAGATGGCCTCATTTTCACACCTGATTTATGCACCACATGCGTAAATTTTTGCATAATGTGACACATGCATATTCATTACACGTGAATCATTTACATACATAAATGAGCCCAAACAAAAGACCCCTTGAATTGTAACTGTCAGTTTGTATATCAAGGATTCATGAGTATGATCTTCTAGTCTGAATAATTTTTAGGCCACCCTCTGTGCCCTGTTATTAGTGGTCTGGATCACTGGATTTATGGGCCTCATTTTTAACAAATTATGCATGAGGACAAGAAATCTGAAGACGCACAAGGATCTGGTAATCATGATTAATTGTCTGTAATGTATGCAAATGCCACTAAGCAACATTGAAATAAAACCTCATGTTGTTTTCCGATCATTATTCTTTATGCTAGAATGTTCATTGAACATGTCCATAGAACTATTATATTCTTGTTTGCACATCAGGCATCACTTTTGACATGTTTATCTCTTGTTGTTTTTTACCTTCTTTCCTTTTTTCGCCCTCTTTCCAGTTGGTTGAATACAACAATGATGGAAAACAGAAAAACCTTAAATACATCTGAGCTTGACGGCTTTGACAAGGTACACATGCCTAAAATCACAATGCTCAGTTCTTTAGATTTTTGCTTTTTATTTTATTTTTATTTTTATTTGTGGAGTTGCTAGTTGTTAGTTTTAAAATTGTCTCCCATTTTAACATAGTAATAATACATTTATACTTGCTGGAAGTTGTTGTCCATATAGTGCAGCACATAAGAGTCCATGAGCCATAACAAAATTGAAACTTTGTATTTCTATAACATGCTAATGATGTGTTTATTTATTATTAGTTTTAGCTTTGCGATCCATTTTAATGGTGTAGTGCATCTAAGTTTGCTTGAAATTATTGTGCATAAAGTAAATAGTCGTGGACATTAAGCAGTTAGCCTATAGATAGTAGATTTGAAAAAGATTATGAAAAGAAAATATCTCACATAAGGCTGTTACCATTCAACTTAGTTCAGCCATGTTTCTTAGTCATTAAAAAAAAGGTAACGAAAGAATAAGACCTACTCTTTTGGATGTTGCCAATTGAGGCTCAAATCACAACCATGAGGTAAACATAACAACGTGATCAAGATGGGAAAGATATTCCATGAGTGAGTCCAATCCTTAGTATTTTGTCCATGAAAAATTGAAGAAATGATTGTAGAAGGTATTGCCTTCTTTATTCTCTGTCCATGAAAAATTGAAGAAACGATTGTAGAAGGTATTGCCTTTTTTATTCTATGTAAAATGGCCTTTTGCTAAAGTGCATTTTTTTTTTTTAATTATCAGCACAGTCAGAATGTGTTTTATGATTGGATTCCATAGCAGCTTTCCATGACAAGGGGCGATCAGGAAATGCATTTTCTGATAATTCAGTGAATGCAATAATGCTGTTGCTTAAAAAAAAAAAAAGCAGCTCTTCAGTCTTCAGTTATGAGAGGCCCTTAGTTGTACTTAAGGGCATGGTTGTTTGAATAAAATACATAGGAAGTCATGGTCAAATAAGATTTACTAAGGATTATTAAAGAAGTGTGGGGGATATGAGGTAGCAGTGTAGAACATTAGATGGAACCTTGACTTTCTTAAGATTTGAATTATTAGGTGATGGCATGGATATTGATTTCCCATCTTCCCTTGATTCAACTTTCATTAAAGAGGGATCTTATTTGATCGTCATTTTTGGCGATTCACCTTTGATTCTTCATTTTCATTTCCATTAAAGTCTAAGAACTCCTAGGAATTAAATTACATGGACCAAACAGGCCCTAAATGAATTTGAAAGTGCCAACACCCCTGCCTTCTCATCATTTGCATGGTGTTGCCTAGGTGTACTGTGCCCAGGCGTATGAAATGCCTTAGCATGTACCTGGGCTGCTTTTGCTACTATTAATACAGGTCAGTCAGATGAAAAAAGAATGGCTTAATTTTGTTCTAAAAGAGTATTGGTGTATAGAACTTCGCTAAATGCTGACAATGCATTTGATGGGTTAAACATCATCACTCCTACAGATGTCACAATGTGGCAGACCCACTTCTAATCTGTGCAACAGTTTAATTCCAAGTGAGATAGCCTGGTTGTAAAAATTAGAGTGTTTGAAACATCCTTTGTTTTAACACAACCTGGTCATTAACAAGATACATACATCCTTAATTTATCCTTTAATATATCCATTCAATCAACAGTAAATGATAAAGCAGAAATAAAAGACAAAAGTGCACTTGAAAAGACTCACCCCCTCCAAATAGATGCATGTTGAAAGGTTTTTTCGCCAAACAAATAAACACAACCAGGACCTTTATGTATTTTAGCTATTTTATTGCTTACATATGCCCTTATATCAAAAGAAGCATAAACACAACCTCAACCATTGAAACCATTGTTCAATTTGATCCTAACCTTTTCAATGTAATAAAATAAAATAAGACTAAAATACTTGAAATTACCTTACACTATTAGACAATGGTTCATCTGAAAACTTTTTACTGGCTAATTGCAGTAATCGGCCATGATCGTTGCCCAGTTAGTGGATTCAATTTGGAAACTATTGGGCCAGTGGCTACCAGTCTCTTTAGATCTTAGTTCATTTCTATGATACATATGGAGAATCCATCACCCTCAACCTTATTTAAGCATCACATTCAGATACTTAAGTTTTGTAACAGACTCAAAAATCTTCCTCTGAAGTTGGATTAGTGGCTTTTCTGATACCAAATGCTATTTCTGTTTGCTTCCATTCATCCTTCTGGTTGCCCTTTTCTTGCATGTGTTGGGCTATTCTTAATTCATGAGCATGCTATGCAGAGGAAACTGCCATCCCCTGGGTTCCAGGTTGAAGTTGTGTTGGTAGACTATGATGGCTCTTCCCTTGTGGCCAAGCCCAAAAGTGATACTGCCAGTGAAGCTTCAGATGGAAGCTCAGGCACTGTTTCCACCACTGGGGAAGGAACTGCACCTTTGGACTCAAATAAAGGTGCAGGGAGCAATGATAAAGATGATGTATTCTCAGATAGTGAGGCAGAAGAGAGTGGATCTTCTAAAACTAGGCATGCTAGAGCAGCTGCTAGTGTGGGAGGACCTGCTGCTTCTGTTGGGGGACCCAGAGTGCATGAGGCAAAGGAGGAAATAAGGAGTGCAAGGCAACAGATTTCACTACAAGATGAAGGGATGAAACAGAACCCCAGCGACAAAGAATCAAAAAATGAGGATGTCAATGGAGGTGAGTCAATTGAGGCCCCTAAACTAGATTCATCAGTGGTTAGTGACTTCAAGGCAATTGCTGCGGATGCTTCTGTTTTTACTTTCGGCGATGATGAGGATGACTATGAAAGCGAGTAGCTAATGTGAGGTCAGATGTTTGTTGTTACAATGTGTCCATAAGATTTGTACGAAATTCAGTTTCAAGGAGCCAAATCAGCAGTGGACCAGATTGTTCTCTCTAAATTCCCTTTCATCATAATAGTTTGTGCATTTGGGCAAGTGTCGCAACTTAAGTATTTTGGTTTTAGTTCAGCAATGGGCTTGCAGTCTGCAGGTTGCAGAAGGCTTTGTCCATTAGCAAGTCTATGGACTGCCTGCAGCTGAAGTGAATAGGGACATGATCCTTGTTTCAATTGGATCTCTGGTCGCTGCCAATTAGAGTTGAGGTTATAATTTTCCCTCTATAACATAGCATCGGTAAGTAATTGGCTTGGTATAAGGTTTCATAGCTTGCATATTGAGCATTGCAAGGCCTGGTGGCAATAGAGACATAACCGATCATCAAACCCGAGTCCATAGCTGATCACTGTGATGTCTCAGCTGTTGGATGAATATTCGCAGATGTTCTCAGCAAGTGACAATATCTGTCTGGGAGGATCTCTTGTTTGCTGTTGCAACTATAAAATGGTTAAAGATGGAATGCCGTGGGGTACTCCTATTGTCCCAATTTTGCCTCGTTGGAAAAGGGTGGGTTGAGGATGTTCGCTGTCCGCACGCCCACAAAGGTTTTTTGGGTCCTGTATGCTTCGGTGAAACCAGGGTGGGCGCAACTTGGATTGAGCCTAACCCAAACTGAACCGATCAACCTGATTTTGGCTGGACTGAAGTACTGACCTGACTGAAGGTCGGGTTGGGCTCGGGCGAAAGCATCTAGCAACCTGACAGCATTTGAATCTCATTTTATAATTCATACTGCATAGACCCATCTTAAGCCTTTTCCAAAAAAAAAAAAAAAAAAACATTCTCTAAAACATTGTGCCCTATCTATTTAAGCTCTAAATTACTCATTTACATGTGATAAAATATTATAAAAGTTAACTCCGCCAGTTTTTGCTGCCGGTCCCAAGCCCGGGTAAAGGAGGAGGGTTGCATTAGGTAGGTTGACAGCCAGCGTAAAACTTTATCACAGCCCAAATATGAATTCTGAGAAAATGATATTTCACGATAAGGCTAGGGCGTTTACTACTTTAAGTGACTCATTGCAGAGATGGCCGGTTGCAGTGAAAAGTGTGCAAAGGCTACCGCATGACTTTGGGTTAGTGCAGTTAAAGAAGTTAGTCCATGAGAAGAAGAGGAGGAATAGGAAAATTAGACTTGCTATTTGGAATATAGGAACCTCACATGCAAGAGCATGGAGTTGGTTAAGGTAATAAAAGGAAGAAGAATTAGTGTGACTTGTATGCAGGAGACAAGTGGAAAGTGAATAAAGCTAAAGAGCTCACGGATGAGTATAAGCTTTTCTATGCAGGAAAGAGTAATACAAGAAATGGAGTGGGTATAGTTGTAGATAAGGATTTGAAAGAAAAAATTGTGGGGGTAAAGAGATTTAGTGATAGAATTATAGCAATTAACTAGTGCTAGAAGAAGACATAATTCATATCATCCGTGTATATGCTCCCCAAGTAGGATTAGAAGAAAGTGTGAAAAGACAATTTTGGGTGGAGATGGATGATTTAATGCGAGAAATCTCAAATAGTGATAATATTTTCCTTAGAGGGGATTTAAACGGGCATATAGGAAGAGATAATAGAGGATATGAGAGAGTGCATGGAGGGCAAGGATTTGGAAAAAAGAATGAAGTTGGAAATACTATATTGGACTTTACAGTGGCATTTGATCTTGTAGTAGTAAATGCTTACTTTAAAAAGAGAGATGAGCATTTAATTACCTATAAAAGTGGGAGTAATAAGAGTCAGATAGACTTTTTTCTAGTTAGAAAATAGGACCAATTAGCTTGTAAAGATTACAAGGTTATTCCAAGAGAGAGTTAACTACGCAACATAAGCTCGAAGTTTTAGATATTAGCATTAGAAGTAGAAAGAGAACGGTAGTAAACAAAATGTACCTTAAAACAATGTGGAGAGATTTGAAGGGGGAAAGAGCAAATATATTTAAAAACAAAATAATTGAAAAGGGAGAATGGAATATTGAAAGAGAAACTACAGTAATGTGAATCAAATGGCTAATTGCACTAGGAATGTTGCAAAAGAGGTTCTTAGAGAATTAAAAGGAAAGAGACATATTAATAAAGAAACATGGTGGTGGAGTATGGAGGTTCAGGAAGTTTTTCGACAGAAAAGACATTGCTACAAAGTTTGGTAGGGGACTAAGAGTGTGGAAAATTTTAAGCTGTATAAGAAGGCAAAAAAAGAAGTTAAGAAAGTATTAAATAGTGCAAAGTTCAAAGCATACAATGACCTCTATAATAGGTTGGAACAAGAGAAGAAGAAAATGATTTTTTTTAAACTCGCAAAAATAAGAGAAAAGAAAAGTAGGGACTTAGATCATGTCAAATATATCAAAGACAATGAGGAAAATATTCTGGTGAAGGACAACGATATTAAAGAAAGGTGGAAGGACTATTTTAGTAAACTTCTAAATGAAGAACATTTGAGCAATATAAGAGTTAAAGAGGATACTTCATCACAAGAGCATACTTTCCTCCGTGGAATTAGAGGGGTAAAAGTGAAGGAAGCATTGAAGAGAATGAAGACAGGAAATGTAACAAGTCTAGATGGTATTTCGATAAATGTATGGAAATGCTTATGAGAGGTTGGGGTGAGTTGGCTATGTAAACTATTCAATAAGATACTTGTGACAAAGAAAATGCCAGATGAATGAAGAAGAAGCATTATAGTACTTATATATAAGAATAAAGGAGATTTACAAAATTATACAAACTATCGAGGGATTAAACTTATGAGTCATACTATGAAGTTATGGGAGAGAATAATGGAGCAAAGACTGAGAAAGAAGACTAAGATCTCTGAAAATCAATTTGGTTTTATGTCAGGGAGATCAACTATGGAAGCTATCTTTTCACTTAGGTAATTAATGAAAAATATCCAGCAAGGAGGAAAAATCTACATATGGTCTTTATCAATTTGGAAAAAACCTATGATAGGTACCTAGAAATTTAATTTGGTAGGTTTTAAAGAAAAGGAATGTCTCCAGAGGTTACATTGAAAATTTTAAGGATATGTACGAAGGAGCAGTAACAAATGTGAGAACCGCATGTGGAGAAACAGGTGGATTTCTCGTGACTATAGGTTTATATCAGGGATCAACCTTAAACCCTTATCTCTTTCCATTAATTACAGATGAGTTAACTCTGCATATCCAACACAAAGTACCGTGGTGTATATTGTTTGCAGATGATATAGTATTGGTGGATAAATCAAGAGATGGTGTAAATGCAAAGATGGAGAGATGGCGGGGGGCATTAGAATCTAAAGGCTTCAAAATAAGTCGTATAAAGACAAAATATATGGATTGCAACTTCAGTGGACATATACAAAGTGTTCAAAACCACTGTCAAAATTGAAACCCATGAGATACTACGTAGAGATTCTTTTCGGTATCTAAGCTCGATGATTAGTAAGGATGGGGAGATTGACGAAGATGCGGAGCATAGGATAAAAGTTGGATGACTGAAGTGGAGACTAGCTTCTGGAGTACTTTGTGATATACGAATGCCAACGAAATTTAAGGACAAATTTTACAGGACAGTGGTTAGACCAGCTATGACATATGGAGCTGAATGTTGGCCAATTAAGAAGACGCATATTCATAAGATGGATGTAGTGAAAATGATAATGCTTAGGTCGTTGTGTGGTAAAACTAATAAAGATAAAATTAGAAATAAGCGCTTTCGAGAGCATTTAGGGGTAGCACCAATATGGGATAAGATTAGAAAAACCCGTTTAAGATGGTTTGAGCATGTTGAGCATAGGTGAGTAATGGCACCGGTGAGAAAAAGTTTGGCTATACAGGTGGATGGCCCATCAAGAGGTAGGAGTAGACCGAAAAAAACATTGATGGAAGTCATTAATTCAGATTTGAAGAAGTTTAACTTATCAAAGGATTCGGCTCAAAATAGAACGGAATGGAAAAACAAAATTCATTTAACCGACCTCAACATGGTTGGGATAAGGCTTTGATGATGATGATGATGATGATAAAATATTATAGAAGTTCACACAGTTCAGACATGACCAATCTGATGTGGGCCCATTGAGACCATCGAGAATGTGAGAGTATTTCCGAAAGGGTTCTATGTATTGATTATTTAAAAAAAAGCTTAGGGCTTGCATGGTAAATCGGTGCAATTTGAAATAGATGTTTTACAAATAGTTTACTTGATAGGACAAAAAACTGTTTGAAATAAAGATTTAAGAATCTAATGGTTTACGATTTTTTAATAATTTCTCGAGATCTAGACAAAATTAGGGGCTGAAATTGTGTGTCATAGTCATCTTCAACATTTAGAAGATGATCAATGGTTCAGATCACTATTTTTTGGCCCACGGATCTCTAAAAATTCAAATCTAGGCTTCTCCAACTTTCCACAAACATCTTGAGATTCAGCTCAAATTTGAGCTCATAATCATGTTTGAGCATTAAAATATTTCCAATGGTTTGGATCATTGTTTAATGGTACAAAATTCAAAATAAAAAGAGAAAAATGGACAGGTTTAAAAACACGTTAAACATGCAATTTTAGACATAAGATATCTAACGGTTCACAATGTTTCCTCATTTTCTTATGATGCAGACCAACTCAAGGGCTTATTTTGTGTCATAGTCGTTTTCACATTACAAAGAGAATCAATGGTTTGGATCACAATTGTGGGACCCACAAAAATACAATAACTCAAATCTATGGTTATGTGGGTTTTCACAAATATATCAAGATCTATTATGGATCAATGGCTCAAATTTGAATACATAGTCATTTTTTTATCTTCTTAAGGCGATTTTGGATAGTCAGGTGGGTCATGAAATAAAAAATAAAAATAAAAATAAAAATAAAAAAAGTAAAAGAAAAGAACGACCATACCTCCATGACCGCACAAAACACTGTGCACACGCATGTCGATGCAACAGACGGCAACCTCCTTTCAATTATGGGGTTTGACTTAAAACTTTTTCAAAACACTGTGCACGTGCATGTCTATGTCTGCGCCTCTATTTCCGTTTTGAAAAAGTTTTTAGTCATTTAGAGGTTGAAAAAAGACTTCTTTCAAATGGGCCCTTGATTTTTAGCCCCCCTTAGCAATGAGGCTTTTCTTTTCAAAATGATATATGCCCTTCTAAGTGTTGTTTGTTTGCATAAGACATAAGGGTCAAATCAAGACAAAAAAAAAAAAAAAAGAAAGTTGACATTAAAAGCATAACATAAAAGAAAAGTTATAAAAGGCACATAATAATTTTTAAAAAAAGTACTCTTAAAAGGTATCAAATGACAAAAAGAGTTTGAGTAACTTTTTATCATTTTGTATTTTAATCCTTAACCCCAACATCAAGGGAATCGGATTCTTGGCTGATGAATATAATTATGTTGTGGTTTTTTCTGTCTGGCCACCATTAGTGATTGACAATCTCACATTGTGATCCAAGTTGAAAAAAATTTCAAAAGTTCTCTGTACTAACTAATTTTCTACAATGTCACAGAGGTTTTTTTTTACGACATTGCATAAAATTGCCTTGAAGAAAGGAAAAAAAACAAGGCAGTATTTTTTTTTGATATTTCAAAAAAAAAAAGTAATACAAAGGAAGTCTAAGTAAAATTTTAAACATTTATCACAAACAAAAATTTTTTAACTTTTATCACAAGACAAAGTTATGCATGACTAATGGTGGTGTATAATTTATCTTTTTTAGACGGTTTTGGCTTATAATTCACTATTTTTTTGTTAATTAAATAATTGTTTCTTTTATTATAGTATGGATAAACACTCTTGTGTCTTGACCCAGAAGGATTGATACCTCACGGACGCGGTACCGTGGCTCGCCAAACGCGCAGCAGATAAATGTATGGCGGTTTCAAATGGTGCGGCCGACGATGGTGGGAAGCTTTTTCTTCGTTACTACCCTTTTCCGCGTGAAAACTAGGATAAATATAGATACCATCTTCTTCTTCTTCTTCTTCTTCTCTCATTCTAATCTCTCTCTTCCCCACACTAGAACTCATCTCTCTTCGTGCACGTTCTTCCTTTTTCTTCTTCGTCTCCGTCCATGTTGACAAAGCCTTCTGGAATACAAGGCCACCTGCTTGAGGTTACAGGTATGCTATGACCCCAATCCCCCTAACCATCCATCCATGGAAAAAATCATGATGGGGTTCCATCCATCCATGGAATAAGTCATGATGGGGTTTTCTGTTTCTCTATCGCAGTTATTGGCTGCAACAAGCTGAAAGACACCGAATGGATTTCAAGGCAAGATCCATACGTTTGCCTTGAATACGCCAGTACCAAGTTCCGTACAAGGACATGCACAGGTACCCCTCCGTACCCTTACCATGCAGACGTACCTCACATATGGAATGAACAACCCGGCCCTTTTTACCCTTTTTTCTTCCAATGTTTTTTTTTTAATGGCCTCTGTTTGCTTGCTTCCTTTTGAATTTCTCAACTGGGTTTTGTTCTGTTTGTGTTGACTGATTTGTGGTTTAGATGGTGGCAAGAACCCCACCTTCCAAGAGAAATTCGTCTTCTCCCTCATCGAGGGTCTCCGCGAGTTGAATGTGAATGTCTGGAACAGCAACACTCTCACCCAGGATGACTTCATTGGCAGCACCAGGTAATTGTTTTTAATAACTTTACAAATCAACAGCGATGGCATGGAGACGGGCAAGGTTATGTGCAATGTTTCAGTTTCATCTTGTTGCATTTTTGCTGAACGCTGACCTTCTGGGGGTTTGTTGATTTTAAGGGTTCAACTTCATAAAGTCCTCTCCCAAGGTTATGATGACACCCCGTGGTCGCTGCAGAGTAAAACTGGCAGGTATTACCATAGAACAAGAAAACCCATGTCTATGATTACCTTTATTTCTTGTGATAGCTTACTCATGGGCTACTTTGAATGCAGATATGCTGGAGAAGTAAGACTTATACTGCATTATCCAAATGCAATTTCTGCTTCTGTAAGTTCCGTTATTTATTTTTTTTCTATGGTCTTACTGAGTTGAAATAATGTAGGGACATATTGTCAGCATGGGATTTAAATTTTAGGAATTCGTGAAAAAAAAGGATTCCAATAGGAATTTCAAAGTGGGGAGGATTGAAGGATATAATATGGAGATGTAGATCTAGATGGGACATTGACTTCCAAGAATTGAATTTACTAGGGTGATGGGTGGATAACTATTTTCCACCGAAGGAGAGGTTACTTGATGTGGCTCCTGGAGGATCTACACCATTGATTCTTCAATTTTGTCACTTTGGTAGGAATGTATCTCTTAGTATTCATGGGAATTCAATTCCATGCAAATGGCCCCCAATGTCTTATTCTTGTGCTTTCTAATATCCCTTCTATGTAATTAGTGGTGTTTGAAGTATGTTGCAACAGTTTTATGTTGTCTGTGGTCTTTCAGGAATAGAAAAACATTGCACTGCATCGAATAGAATCATTACTTTTTATTCTATGGTGCTGTGATGATAACTTCGGAATATATTGATAAAAATTCACTGCTATAAGATTTATTCTATAACTGTATCACAAAGTATCGGAATGCATTCAAGATGAGAAACTCAATGTTTTAAACATTGCTTAGAACAATAATTAATGTTCTAATTGAGCAAGAAAATAAAAAGTTATCCTTACGGTTACTGTGGAATTGCAGATGCCAGCACCAGGATATGCACCGACCACCCCTCCTTATGTAGCTCCTGTTACGTCGTCTCATGCTTCTATGTACAGCACTCTGCCACCATCATCATCCCCTTACATGCCAGCTGCTTCCTACCCTCCAGTTCCTTTTCCTTCGTACCTGCCTCCGCCGGCAAACCATGCTGCAAATCCACCATCTCTTTACTCTCCAATGTTTCAGCCCACTTCCTATCCTCCCCAACCTCTGCCCAATGCCTATCCTCCCCAGCCCTACCCACCTGCTCCATACCCTCCACATACATACCCACCTCCCCCACAAGGATCCCCATATTATCCACCTGGTAACTTATTTATTCCACATCTCTGCTGAAACTCTTGTTCTAATTATGTTCTTTTCTTCTTTGTTGAATCTGCAATTCCCTTTTTTCCTGATCTTATCGCACTCCCTTATCTGCATTGCAGGCGCCTATCCAGGAATCTATCCACCACCATACTAAGTTCTGGATCTAGTTACCTGCTAGTGTGGAGATGTGTTTCTTGCAGACGGTTTGAAGCGACTACAAGTTGTGATAACTATCCATAAGTTGTGCCTTCTACAATGCTTGTTAAAGGATGTTTGTTGGATATTCATCATGGCCAACATCTTAGAGATACATATGAAATGACAATCAAATGTAACTGAGACCTCGAAGAATTTGTGAATTAAGCATTCAAAGATGTAATTCTTTTTATTATGATTAGGTTTTTAATAGTAATTCTTTTCATTATCCTTGGACAGAATTTTGAGATCTTGTCTCCATTGAATGCAGGTAGGATTATTTTTTTTCCCTTTTCCTCCTTTGCTTCTTTGTATATCAGTAACAGTGAAAAACTTAACTTCAAAAGGAATGGTACAGAAGAAAGAGGATAATGCATTAGCATCTGCATAAAAGCACCATATCAATACATTCCAGAGTGAGAAAAATGTCAAAATGTACAAAAACAATCCGAGTTAAGAGGACTAGCTACGATATTAGGGCCTAGATTTAGAGTTCGCTGGGTTTATGTCTTATATTCTGAGTTTATCGGATTAGTTCATAGGGTTAGTCTTGGACCGGACTTTGGGTCAGGGGGGCTATTTTGGTCTTTGTACTAAGTTTTCTTAGGGGCTAAGAAAAAGATAGTTATATATATGATATAACTTTTAACCTTAGACATAAGCAGAAAAGTGCAATAAAAGAGTAGAGTTCTCCTTTAGTTGTAGACGCAGGCATATCGTCGAATCACATAAATCTTTCTTGTGTGCTCTTGTGTTGCTTGTCTCTTTTTTTGTGTGTAGCTTGATTGTCGTTCCCAAGTTATGCACTTCCGTATGTGCACAACAAAGTTTCTATTGATTCTTTGTTTAGGGCCCTTTTTTTTATGGTTGGAATGTAATATCTTCGTATTTGCATACTCTAATATATTATTAGAATAGAATAGTACAGTTAATTACAAATTCAGTGACTCTTGACAAAACTTCAACACACATAAATTTAGTCATCCTCCCAAATTGTGACATGAACCTTGTATGGTTTGGTGTGTTTGTCTTTTATGCTTCTCTCATTGGCCACCCTGATTAGCCATCATAATGCAGCAATTATAACTGTAGAAATATGCTTTAGTGATGGCAGATCAGAATAATAGTCTCATGACACAACTAGTGGTGGCATTTTTCTGTTATTCTCCATGTCTCAACGATTTTTGTATGTTAATCTGTGGTGATCGTTTGTCCTTCTTTCATACAATTCCAATAATGGTGACTTGAAAAGCCATTAATCAATTAACTTGTAACCTTTAGCATGTTCATTTCTGTTATTATCACTAACAATTAGCTTGAAGTTCTGAGTCTTACATGACACCCCGTAACCATCAAATAATCATCATCAATACCTTCCAATCATCTTTTGATTTCTTGTTTTTTGGGGACATTTTCTGTCACTCCCATTGATCCTATCCAGTGTTCGAGTTGAGGAAACAAAACTCTGTCCTCTTTAAATTTCATGCGCTTCACTCGTGTTAAAATAGGAAAAATGACTGCTTGCACCTGAAATCAAACACTGTTGCCACAATTGAACCTGGAGCTCCTATCCAGGAACAAAGGGCATCGATCTTGAAGAAGTGAGAGGTTGAACTGGCAAATGTTCTGGAGTGCTTCCCTTATTATTTTCTTCTCTTCTTGCGTGGTTGATATATGGAATCTAATAGAATAGTGAGATAGATTGATTCCTGCTGCAACACGATTCCAAAGGGGAAATGCTTTGAAATTTCTCTTTAGCAACGAAGACATCATTATCTAGATGACAACGAGGTTTTGAAATGAAGAAAGGCCAAAAACCCATAAAAGACAAGCAAAAAACAGAGAGAGAGGGACAGTCAGACCTTTACACAGAGTGGAATTGAATCTAAAAAAAATTATAGTCCCAAAATAATAGGAAGACTCAACAAAATATATAGACTTAACTTATTCAAAAACAAACCTCAAAAGATGGAAGACTACTTCTAAGAAATGTTGCATGAATGGAACCACTCCATGCTGACTGTAACATCTCCTCTCCCCTTAAACATTGCCCTTGTCCTCAAGGGCAAAAGATGGAAACTGATTTTGAATAAATTCAACTTCTTCCTATGTTGCATCAGCCAGTGAAAGCCCCTGCCAATGGATCAAAATCTCTTGCCTCTGCTTCCGCAACCGACAATTCAAAATTGCTTGTGGGGTTGGAATCATTTCATGTTTTGCATTTACCAATGGCCGCTGAGATTGAATTGTGACATTGGACCCAACCTTCTACTTGAGTAAAGAGACAAGAAAAACTGGATGAACTCGAGCATCCCTTGGAAATTCTAATTTGTAAGTGACTGCTCCAATCCTTCGTAAGATTTTAAATGGACCATAATACTTACGAGAAAGCTTGAAATTTCTTCTCATGGATACAGACATTTGCCTCTATGGTTGTAACTTTAAATACACCCAGTCTCTAATAGAAAACTCTCTCTCTATGCTTTGAGTCATATATACTTTTCATTCTGCTTTGGGCCTTTGTGATGTTCTCCTTTAATTCGGCAAGAACCGCATCCCGATCCAGAAATTCTTGCTCAAGTGCAGCTACCTTGACTATTCTAGCCATATAAGATAAGAGTGTTGGCGGGTTGCGTCCATACACTACTTCAAATGGTGTCCTTCTAATGGGGGAGTGCCAACTTGTGTTATAAGAATACTCTGCCCATTCTAGCCATTTGACCCAATTTTTGGGTTGGGAACTTCTTAAACAATGAAGATACATTTCAACCATCGGTTCACTACTTTACTTTGGCCATTTGTTTGAGGATGGTAAGCTGAGCTAAATTAAAATTAGTACCATTCAATCAAAATAACTTTTGTCAAAACATACTTGAGAAAACTTGATCTCTATCACAGACAATGGATCTAAGTATTCCATGATGGCGAAATATTTGATCAAAGAAAACTTGTGCGACTCCCATTGCCGTATACGGGTGTGATATGGCTGTAAAGTGTGCACATTTGGATACTTTGTCTATCAACAAAAATGGTAGATTTCCCCTTTGAAATTGGTAATCCATCTATTAAATCTATTGAAATATCTTCCCATACCTGGTTAGGTATTGGCAATGGTTGTAGGAGGCCTGCTAGGGTGAGATGCTTTGCCTTGTGTTGTTGACAAACTTCACAGTTTTTAATAAACTCCTTTATTCACCTTCTCATGCCTTTCCAATATAATGTGGACCGGATGTGATGGAGAGATTTTACAAACCCTTCATGGGTGCTATTATGAAACTGAGCAATTATATCTTCAACAAGAGAAGAGTCATCGGCCAAATAAATTTTTTCTTTAAAGAACAAAAGTCCATTTTGAAATGTCCAAGGGCCCACAGCATCTCCATCTTTGACCAATTGTACTAGTTATTGGAGAGTTGGACTAAGTTCTGTCTCTTCCCTAATTGCTTTCACCCAGTTGGTTATTGGCTGAGAAAAGGCTAAAAATTCTGCTTGTGGCTTCTCATCTCATTTTGTCTAGAGAAGGCATCCGCTACAATGTTTTCTTTACCTCTCTTGTATTTGATGACAAAGTCAAACCCCATTGGCTTGTAAAGCCATTTTTGTTGTGTGACCATTGTAATTTTTGGTCCCATAGATGCTTGAGACTCTGTTGATCTGTATGTACTACAAATTGTATACCTAAGAGATAAGACATCTAATTCTGTATCACAAAAACAAGAGCTAAAATCTCTTTCTCATATGTAGATAACAAAGGATCTGTTCCATGTAGTGCATGACTGAAAAAAGCTACCGGACTTTCTTGCAATAAAACAGCTCCCACGCAAGACCAGATGCATCACAGTCCACTATAAAAGATTTTGAAAAATCAAGAAGGGCTAGCACTGGTGCATAGGTCATAACTTCTATGAGTTGCTCAAATGCCTTTTCAGCTTGTGGGTTCCAAGAGAAAGAGTCTTTCTTGAGCAATTTTGTGAGGGGTCCGGCTATTTTACCATAATCTTTAATAAATTTTCGGTAATAGCCAGTCAACCAAAGGAAACCATATAAGGCTTTAGACGTTTTAGGCTTGGGCCATTCCATCATTGCTACTATCTTTTCTAGGTCCACAGCCACCCTGCATTGGAAATAACATGGCCTAGGTACTTAACTTCTCTTTGCCCGAATTGACATTTTGGTAATTTGACAAACAATTGGAGAAGCTTTAGGACAGAAAAAGTAGTCTCCAAATGTTTTACATGTTCAACCAATGTTTTGCTATAAATTAAGATATCATCAAAAGAGACAAGGATAAACTCCCGCAAATAATTCTTAAATACCTCATTCATAAGAGCTTGAAATGTCGATGGGGCATTGGTGAGGCCAAACGGCATTACCAAAAATCCATAATGGCCTTGATATGTGCAAAATGCTGTTCTTTCAATGTCATTTGGATGCATCCGAATTTGATGATATCCAGATCATAAATCCAACTTTGAAAAAATGCGGGCTCCGTGCAATTCATCTAAGAGCTCATCAATCATAGGAATAGGGCATCTAAGAGCTCATCAATCATAGGAATAGGGAATTTATCTTTGATTGTGATTTTATTCAATGTCCTGTAATCAATACACATTCTCCATAAGCGATCATGTTTCTTAACCAAAAGAACTGGAGACGAGTATGGGCTGTTGCTTGCACTGATTACCTTAAATGATAACATCTCCATCACAAATTTTTCAATTTTAGATTTTTGAAAGTGAGGATACCTGTAAGGCCTAACACAAACTAAACCTTGGCCAGGCAACGGTGGAATTTTATGATCCTGGATACGTACTGATGGAAGTCCCTTAGGTTCAACCAATACTTCATTGTATTTCTCTAGAATTTTTTGCACTTGGTCTGGCCTGAAGGAGCAAATTGGTTGCATTTGTGGGGACCCTAAGGAAGACATATGTAGAAATAAAACTCCTCCCTTGCCTTTGCTTGTAGCATGCTCCATTTGTTACCCACTAATGACTTTGTCGTCTGGTATAGATAAGCCATGTAATGTCACCTCTTTCTCATTGATGTGAAATTTCATCTATAACTTTGAGAAATCCCAAACAATGGGTCCTACTGTACATAACCATTGAGTTCCTAGGACCACATCATAGCCTTCAAGAGGCAATAAATAAAAATCAACAGAAGTGGGGATGTCTTGCAAATAAAGCTAGATATTGATACATTTACCTGGGCTTACCAACTTCTCTCCAGAAGCCACCACCACTTCAAATCTGCCACCTAGTAGTGGCCGCAATCCCACTTTCTGTGCTAGCTTCTCACTCACAAAATTGTGAGTACTACCGAAATCAACGAGAACAGAAACAGCCACATGTCCAAGACTGCCCTTGACATGCATAGTTTCAAGTGCACGACTCCCACTGATGGCATGAAAGGAAAGGAGATTTCTTATGTCTCTGTAGAGTGATCATGGGCCTCATCATGTTCCATTACGACGTCGCCATCACCCTCTACAAAACATGCTTCGATGACAAATAACTTCTTACAATGATGCCTTGGACTAAACTTCTCATTACAATTGTAACAAACTCCTTTATTTCTCCGCTCCTGCAACTCTGGTAGTGACATTTTTTGCACTGGAATTGTGGGTGGATTGTCAGTTGCTGCTTGGTAAGTTGGAAGCCAAGTTTTGGGGCTGGTGGATTTGTCCTTCGCTAAGATAGGTCTTGGCTTCGTACAAGCAAGCCAATCCTATTGCTGCTGATAAGGTAGTGGGTCTATCTGCCTGTACATCAGTTCTAATAGAATCTTGCAAACCACTAACAAAACAACTTACTTGTCAGGCTTGTGCAAGATGTCCGACCTTCGCGAGTAATCTCTCAAAGTAAATTTGATAGTCTTTTACTGACCTGGTTTGCTGCAGCTTGGTGAGTTCTCTAAAGAAATCATAGAACTAATTTAGACCATAACGAGAGAGAAGCCCATCTTTGAATTCCTCCCCAAGTGATGACAGCCATCTCTTGTTTGAGTAATTAATACCATAGTTGAGCATCACCCTCAAGATGAAAGGATGCCAGTGATTTGGAAGAACTATTCAGCTCTACATATCCAGCTGGTTGGGTCTTCTCCACCTTTGAAACGTAGAAAATCCAACTTCACAAGCTTAGGCATATATGAATTGGTAGAGCCAGTATGTTGGAATCCACCATTGTTGTTATTTGCCCTCTATTACCTCGGAAAGACCCTTGTGATGCTTCTCCAGCTCCTTAGATGATTGAACCGCTATTTGATCCACCTTGAGAGTGAGTTGTTCGAACAACTCAGCCATGCGAGTCATTAACTCATGCTGGTTGGTAGAGAGTGATGCAATAGTTTGCTTTAATTGCTCCACTCACTGGTCCATGCTTGAGTTTTGATACCACTTTGGTACAGCTAGGCCAGTCTTTCCATTGCCTATCTTGATTGGTGTTAAGGAATACAAGAAATAAACACTGTTAGGTTACTTTGAGTGAACCCAAGTCCTCTACTTTGTGTACAACAGTAGTGCTGGGATAAATCATGCATGTCCTTTCATTATTTTATTCTACTATTTAAAGACAAAATTATACAACCACAACTTTCGAATTAGTAGGAAGTCCTAACAAAGTTGATAAACCCAAAATAATAGGAAGACTCAACAAAATTTATAGACTTGACCTATTCTAAAACAAACCCTGACTACTTCTAAGAAATGTTGCATGAATGGAACCACTCCATGCTGTCTGTAAGATTAAAAGGTCTTTGAACTTTAGTGTTGTTATTTCAAAGGTGGGATAATTTGGTGGGGCTGATTTATTTATTTTTTCCTTATTCCTTCTCCATTGTGAGACCTTTGCCTCACATCCTCGCAGTTAGACATGCTTCTAACTGGGCCCCAAGAACTCAACTGCTTAAGAACAGGATTTCATATCAAATGTATGACTTTTGTGGAAGTATATCTTTCAAGATGTTATGAAATATCAAATACAAAAATAGAGAAGAGCAGAGAGGAAGAAGGATATCTTTTTATTGAGAGATGTGTGTATACAGAATAAGGGGAGAGGAGAATCTTATTTATCGAATAAGATTGCTTCCTCTCCAAGCAACTTAATAGGGAAAGACTGTAATCCTAAGTAATTTTCTCATCTCATGTGGGTTTCAATGTGGGCATCCACCTATGATGAGACATCTTATAACACTCTCCCTTGGATGACTACCATTCAATGACAGTTGCCTCATTAAAACCTTGCAAAGAAAAAACTCAGTAGGATAAAAACCAAAAGCGAAGGAAAAAAAAGCACAATATTTTACAGGATCATTGATTTGGTGTTGGACGTGCATAATGGTGCCTCATTAAAATCTTAACTAGGAAAACCTAATGAGATAAAACCTAGAAAAAGAAAAAGAGTACAGTGTACATATGTCATGAGTAACATGCTTTAGGATGCCACCCCTTGATTGACTACTTCCCCTAATGATAACAACCTTTCACATAGTTAGATGATGAACTCTACGAATATCAATCTCATATACAAGTTTCTAGAATATTGACTTTGGAAAAGACTCGATAAATAGATCAACCGGGTTATTGCTTAAATAAACTTGCTTGACTTCAATCTTATTGTTCTTCTGAAGTTTATGAGTGAAGAAGAAATTTGGTGCAATATGCTTCGTCTCGTCACCTTTAATGTGCAATTCTTTGTTCTATTAAATACATGCCCCATTGTCTTCATAGATAATGCTTAGGGTACCTATACTAAGAGGTAATGGACAAGAACTACGAATATACTGAGTTAAAGATTTTAGCCACATACATTCTTTACTGGCTTTATAGAGGGCTAAAATCTCAGTATAGTTAGAAAAAATAGCTACCAAAGCCTGTTTAATAGAATGCCAAGAAATGGTGGCATTATCACTGAGAAACACATAACCTGTCTGTGATTGACCCTTATAAGGATCAGAAAGATATTCTGAATTTGCATATCCTACAAAGTTATAATCTTTACAACTATAATAATAAAATAGATATAAATATCATAGCATTTGTTTAATACTAATCCAAAGTCTTGGTGCAAAACTATATATGACAAGCATATTTATAAAAAATGAAAAATTTCATTAGAGCTTCTCTTGATCTGCGGGTCGAGATAAAATTCTCCTATAAATAATCAATGGTTTCCTCGAGCTCTTTTGGAATTTCGATTGGATTTATGTCATCTATATAAAATTCTACTATTGTAAATCCTTATAAGGATTTCATAAAGATACATGGCAAATGAAATTTTTTTTATACCCTTCCTTAGATAAACATTTACTAAGACGATTGTACCATATTCTTCTGGAATGCTTCAGGCCGTATAATGAACGTCTTACTTGTATTGAGTACGTAATCTCTGACTTTGCTTCAAGCAAAGCAAACCTTCTAAGATTTTCATATATATGTCTGTATATGTTTTCAATCCCAAGTTTCTGCAAGAAACTTTGTATGAAAAGTCTTGCTTTGCGTCTAATAATTTCATTCATTTATAAACACCCATTTGTGACCTACAGGGTTAATAAATTTTAGAGTTTATACTTTAGGTTCTAAATACATCATGTCTATTGAGAGACTCTAATTCTTCTTTGATGGAAGTTTTCCATTTTGGACAATCTTTTCTTTGTTAACATTCATTCATAGTACATGATTCTGTGACCCAATCATCATTCTCATTTTCCCTTGATAGTTGTGTAGGTACTGTATATATAAATGTGTCATTGATGATAATTTTCTTCTTATCCCATCTCTCTTTTGAATATTTATAAAGTATATAGATCTCTTTATTATTTGGTACCCGTGCCTCTTTAGGGGCTTTTAGAGTCTCTTCCGGAACTTGTGTCTCTTTCGGAACATTAATTTCTTTAGGAATTTTAGAGAGAGTAGATTTTGTCATAAACTCTTCGTGAGTATACCTCTTCTGGAGTATGATTGGGATATGATTACTCATTTCTCCTCTTTTGGAGTGCTGAGTCCTTGAAACTTATAGATCTGTCATGCTTCTAGCATATAAAAAATTCATTTGCTGCCATATTTGGATTTTTGTCCTTCAAGGATACCAATTCATGCTTGTCCTACAAAGACATTAATTCGTGCTTGTGTGTTTATAGCTGATATATGTGACTTAGTCACTTTTATTGCATCATTAAAAACATCAAGGAATTTGTTTGTAATTAAGTGTACAATTCTTCATACTTCATTCTTACATTATGAAGTATATCGATCTAGATAAGACTGAGTGGAGTATTCCACATTAATTCTCACTGTTCTTAAAAAACGGATTGTTCTACAGGAATAATGTGTTCTTCAAGAACTCTCTTATTTCCCCTTAACGTTGAAAAGATTGTCTCATCAAGATAACAATCAATAAAATGAACAGTTCATATATCTCATTTCATTGGCTCTAGATATCTAATAAATATGGGTGAATTATAACCAACATAGATTTCCAATCTATATTGTGGTTCATACAGGTCACGAATCTATGATATCAAGCCTTATAAACTTAATAGGATGCTCGGGGAAGTGTACCTTAAGTTTAATAATTCGTGCTAATCAGCGGGCAAAAGCTGAAAAAATAGGTAAATATCTAACCAAAGAGTAAAGGTATCAATCAAAATCATAAACATACCTAAAGAGGTCCACTAGAGAGATTTAATGGGTTTTACAAATGTCACCTTGTGTCTTTTGAAGAAAAAATGGTCAATTGATGGTACTCTAAAAAGTGCCCATAAGAGTTATCAAAAACTTGCTTTAACATAATGGCGCCAGGGTGACCTAACATATCATGCCAAAGCATTAAAACCTTATAGTCACTAAGGCTCGAGTTTATATTAAGCTTTTAACTTGATTTTGTCATTTTACTCATAATTGAATGTTATTCGATTTTGGAAATTATTTTGTAATATAGTCTTAAGGTTTGATGAGAATGCACTTAGTTTTTCTAGTATTAACTTTTGGCTGTCAATACTAGTAATGATGTATAAATATTTGTGTTACCTTCACTTATAGTTTCTATATGTGATACCTATTCATCCTGTTGTGTTTGAATCTAAGCAAGTTTCTTCGAGAACCACTAAAAGAAATAATGCATCCTTAATGCATATATGGGTACTATTTGGTAACATTATGTGAACTTTTTCGGAATATTCAAGTATTTGTATAGATCCAGCTATGATTGATACCTTACATGAATTAGACACTAATTCTGATAAAAACTTCTGGTTTTTAATATAATGTATTTTGTGGCACTGTCTACCGGATAGATATTATCCTCAGGTCCATGCGTTCCAATATCCATACTGTAAGAAATAATAAACTAACATAACTATTTAGTTGCATTACAAAAATAAAACATGATAACAGCTAAACAATTCACCATTCAAAACAAATATAGCATGCAAACACAAGATACGAGAGATAAAGGAATAAGTCCCAACATTCAACAAAATATCTAAAAATTGAACTCAAGATTCAAACTCATAAAAGTAGTTGTAGGTTTTCTTGACCATGCTTGGCAGTTCTCTTAATTTTCAATCAAAATGCCTTATTAATCACATCTTCGGGGTGGTTATTTCATCCAAAATGGAAGACCTATTATATCTACCTCTTTTAGAGGAATTATTATATCTACCTTTTTGATGACATCACCAAGCTTTTTCGAAAGTGTAGAGATCGATTTAACAATAATAATCATAAAAAAAAAGAACTTCGGGTTCTCAACTTAAGAATCAAAACTTCTGATTCTGTAAATACCTCAAATTTGAGTTAGAACTTTAGATTCTCAACTTGTGATTCAAAACTTCTAGTTCCAGCAAAACTTTATGTTCAATTTTATGGCCTTCGTATCAATCTATACAACTTTGGATCTTTTAAAAATCAAAGCTTCAGGTTTGATTATGATATGAATATCCGAGTTCATATTCAAAGTCTTAGAACTTTTGATTTCAAATTAGAATAACTCACGGATCTTCAAGTCCGGATTAGAACTTCTGGTTCTAGATATCGTGTAGAACTTCGGGTCCGTTTACTTATATAAAACTTTTGGTTCTATTTATAATCCATGGTTTGTAATTCTATCATAATCTCCCTTCGATAAAAGAAAATGAATCATTCATTACTCTTTCCCCTGGCTAGTCCTACATACGCTAGGTTAGTCCTCGCCCCACTCCCAATCGGGATTGGTCCCAGGTATGTGGCATTGCCCATATCTATTGAGAATTCTAAATATTTATAATAAATTTAATCTCATACACTAAATCAGAATAAATAAATATAGATCTGTTTATCATAAATTCATCTATAAGGCTTAACCACAACAAATGATTCAGAATTGATCAGACTCTAGATATATTTGAAATATTATCACCAAATAAACCACAATAATCAAGACACAAACATTAAATTCAGATTGGATTATAATTCAATATATGTGAATATACAGTGAAGGTTCCATATTGATTCACACCATATTCAAGGTTGCATAATTGATAAGTGAGTATTAGAATTTAAAACAAAAATTATTTTATCCAATAAGATGATAGTCATCATTAGGTACTTAGAACATAATGGGTGGGTTATGTCAAATCAAGTTGGCCAATTTAAAGTTGAAACATTAGGTTATCAACTATAATAGTCAGAACAGTGGGTTCTGACAAGACTTCTGGCTTGATTTAAAACTTTAGGTTCATGTTTTAGAACTTCGAATTCTATCAATTAGAACTTCAAATTCTACAAAGACTTCAGCTTGTTTTCCCTTTTATGGCCTAATATTGTTTTGTTATTGGATCTAGATATCAAACGACAGGTTTGATTAATAATATGAATCTTCGGGTTCATATTACGAATATAAAAACTTCTAGCTTCATATTAGAGTAATTTACAGATCTTCTTGTCTAGACTAGAGAGAACTTCTGGTTCGTATGGAACCTTATATCCAAATTAATATAGAACTTCAAGTTCTATTTAGGATCCATCTATCTTGATCTCTCCCTTAAAAAAAAATAATAAACTATTCATCTCCAAATAATAGTCTAATTAAAGGAAAATAAGGAGACGAGCATATGTGCATGTAGTTATTAAATTAAGAAGAGATTATCAAAAACAACAATTATTTTTACTGTTGGATCTTTCTCCTCTTGCATTCAACGTATAGATTTGCTCTCGAGTTTTCCATAGGTTCAAATGAATCATTGATCGGACGCCGAATGACCAAAATATTATAGAATCAAAGTGGCTTTGGCTTTAATTCGATCAAATTGGCTTTGACTGTACGGACATTGATCTGGTGCTAACGTCACCCTACGCACATCAATAGCTGACATCTCTAATGATGTCCACAACTGTTGCTGGCTAATTAGGTAAGCTCAGGTCAACCTGACCAGCAACTTGGAACCGACTTGGTTGAAGGAAACTAGGCCCAAATCTAACTTCCTTTATCTTTTTGTTGCACAAGAGACAGATTAAGCTATTTTTTATTTTTCAATCCTTTTATGTGATGCCTCGGGTTCTGTGTAATGACGGCTGATGCTTCGTTTTGGCTTTGTTTCTTTGTTACGTGTTTGAGAAAATAATCGAGGCCTTTTGAGATGCCTTGATTCTCGTACAAAACAAAAGAAGAAGTCCTCTTCTTCATTAAAAAACATGGTTGCAAACGAGATGAGATGAGAAGGCAACTATACCCGTTGAAGAGGGACTGCAGATCCGCACGACCTGAAACTCTCTCCCACAATCCAGACTGTTGAAACACGCGGCGCTTGTTCTCTTTTTCTTTCCCAAAATCCGCACTCATAAAACCGATAGAATTCGTCTTGTTGATAACATGTTGTGAAATATCAAACATAAAAATAGAAGAGGAAGAGGAATATCTTCTTATTGAGAGATGTGTATGCATATAATAAGGGGAAAAGATGATCTTATTTATAAAATAAGATTGCTTCCTCTGAAAGCAATTCAATAGAAAAAAACTTTGATATTAAGTAATCTCCTTAAGTTATGTGGGATCCAATGTGAGTATCCACTTATGATGAGATATCTTATAGCACAAGACTCATTTTTTAACATATGTCGTCCTTTTTTGTGGTTCTTGTTCCAGTCTTTGATCTCTTCGCCGTAGTACATGGATCTGATCCCTGTTGAGTTTTTATATATATATATATATATAAAACATTAGTATCGTTTGTTATAATGCGGGGCTGTTCAAACATGGAATAAAACAAGGTTATGCTCCGCTCTCACTTGAATCTTGACGTCAAAGTACATGCAATATTGTGTCCAGCAATCGATCTTAATAGGCTGCTTTTGGAAAGTTGGAAACCTCTCAGAACCTGGATAGGGAAATGATAGTTTTTCTTTTTTAATATTCACATAAAAAAAAAAAGACAAAAAATCTTGAGAAGTCCTGGTGATTGTCTGAAGATAGCTGCTGTGGAGAGATTTTATTAGTTGTTCATGCCTTGCAGACAAACAATTATTGAGATAAGTATCTACAATAAGGTTTGTGGAGCAGCCACAAATCCACGATAGATAAATAAACCAATCTCCCAAAGGCTTCATCGAATCCAAAGAAGGATTCAGCCCTCGGGCACCCTCACAAGTGGAAAAAATACCATAAGAGACAACATCTCAAAGAACGCTTTATGGATTTAAACTGAGCATCCACAAGAATGAAGCCTAACATAATTATGTAGAGGAGTTGGCTTAATCTCTTAAAAGCAAGTTACTAGTATTAAAATCAGCCTAAACAAAATAAAAATTGACTAATACTAATCATTATCAAACTAAACTACTTATAACATCCCTAAATAACTGAATGTCCTATTGGTCTTATGGAGTAGGCGTCATGAATAAACCGACCTATAGTCTTGCTTGTATTAGTTTGTGGTGAGGTTTCATGGAAGTGTCTCTCTGCAAGGGGGACCCTACAGCTAGAGATATTTCTATCACCTTGCAAGTTTGTCTTTACCATTATTATTATTTTTTTTTTACAAAATTGTAGATTCAGAGGAACAAAATTTTCTCCTTTTATCCAAAGAGAGCCTTAAGTTATAGAAAATGTAGTAAGTAAATAGCAAATAAATGGCTCCATGCTTTTACACACAAATCATCATAGCATTTGCAGGGTTGCGGCTGATTCTGGTCCCCTCACACAGATTTGCATAGCACACAACTTGTGCAAGGTCATTCAATTACTGAAGAAACTTAAACTGATGGCATGGGTTGTATTTAGGGTTTTAGGGTTTTACGACTTCTTATCTCAAATTACACACACATGTATATTACAATAATAATAAAAGAAACCAGTTGCCAGCCTCGTTTTTGCTGGCTGACTTGCGCTTTTAGACAGACTGCACTTCTTCTTCTTGGGGTCTTGAAGTGGGGAGATGGTTGAGTTCTTCCTTCGTGACTCAGTTTTAAACTTTTGTGTGGAATTTTGGTGTTTGTTTCTCCTTGATTTTATCACGTTTTGTGTACTATTTCTGAATCCTGCTTGCTGAATTCTGCAGAAGTTGCGGAACAACCGTTTGGAGTTGCAGGCTTGCAGCCCTTCTGTTTGCCACTAGGGACTGCATCACAATTCAGTCATGATGTGGATGGATGGATGGGATGGACGGAGTCATTTCCTTCTTTGATAATTTGAAATCGTCTCCGAGAAGCTAGCGAAGCGAACTACATAGATGAACATTTACCAAAAAAAAAAAAAAAACTAGATAGATGAAGGATATTTTTTTCTTTTTTCTGTTTGGCAATCCCACAAAATGCAGGGCCCATTTGTTGGGTGATTTCTTATCAAATGTGTGGCTTTTTCCCTCAATTAAAGGTGTGAGGACCCTTAATGTTTGCCCATCTTTAAATGTTATGGAGTGGTTAGGCTAGCTGGATGTCTAGTCTTCGAATTACCTGAGTGCCTTATTTGATAGATGATGCTTATGGCTGGTGCCATTTACCCTGAGTTTTACAGTCAGTGCTGCGAAGTTGAGTTAGGAGTTCACAAATGGCCATAAGGAGTCTCTCTTTGGTGGTAAATCAAATGTGGACGAAAGTGAAGGGTCCCAACTATGTTTCAATCTTACGTCTCTAATATTCAACTCATTTGCCGCCAGTCCTGAATATTAGTCCTTGGTCTACGAATTCCGCGTCCTCTACGAAGCTAATAAATAGATATGTTTATGCCTGGGTCATGCTGGGATGGTGGTACAAGCTTGACCAGTTTCTTCTTACCAGTCTTAATATGCAGGTTTTGAACCAGCCCACAGGTCTGACATCAAGCCCAGCTTCTGTTTCTAGTGACTTATCCTTAAGTAGACCAAACTGATCAACCCAAGTCCAACCCAATGTGAGATCCACACTACATTTTTTTAGCCTGGCCAGCCCATTGAGCACGTTCAGTGCTCGAAATCCTTGATCATCAGACTTGCATCAGGGTATACCTGCCGGACTTGAGTCCATTAACAGTCCTACCAACATGGATAAATGTTTCAGAGAGGTCTTCTATGATGAAAAATATATCAAGAATTTCCCCCTTTTCTATAATAATAATAATAATAATAATAATAACAATAAACTAGAGAAGAACGTGTATATATATATCACCAACTCTTTTTTTAGACCTAACAAAGTCAAAAAAATGTCATGAGGTGTGATGATTTTGCCTTATTACACATTAATCCTTTTCAAATCTGGAAGTGTCCCTCACCATAGCGTGAAAGACATATGCACATAAAGATTGTCCATATATATATATATTTGATGACTTAGGGTATCCCTCACCAGCACAGCGTACGAACCTTTGGCCTCTGACCCCGGGGGTTATCCAATTCGATCAGCAATGACTACTCCCTAGGGAGTACATACATGACCACATATATAGTACTCAGATAACCTAAAGGGTGGAAGTCAAACTTGAGACCTTAGAACGGAAACCGAAGGCTCAAATCAACTTAGCCACTACCTTAACGGCTATAGAAGAACAGTTATTAGGACAATCGTTAAACAGTTATTAGGACAATCGTTAAGCCAACAGAGGAAAAAGGTTTGCGCTTTGAATGCACCTTGAACTGCAAAGTTAACGTTTTGGCAGTGATTAAATATGCTTATTTTTTATTTTTTGTTGACGCAGGATATCCCCCGTAAGCCTAACCTTCAAACCTTTGGCCTCCGGCCCGAGGGTTACCTGATTTTGACTAGTAAAGACTATTCACTAAGGGATACATACATAGCCGCACACATAGTACCTAAATAACGCAAAGGACGAAAGTCGAACTTAAGACCTTTGGGAGCAAACCAGTCTCAAGCTAACTACGCCACCACCTTAATGGCTAAATATGTAATGTTTTACCACCCCTATCAGTACAGTTTGTTCAGTATTTGGTTGTTAGATAGATATAATATAATATTTATAGGATAATTACTGAAGAATTTATAGGGTAATTACTGAAGAATAAACTCAGCAGCCCTTCATATCAAGGGACACGGATCCCACAATCCTGAACGAACCTCAAACACTGCAAATTCCAAGCTTGTCTAACAGAACTGACCTTAATTTTGTTAGTATTTATGCTTAATTTTTTGTGTGATGCTAATTGATAGAGTAGCAATATCTCAACCCCACAAAGGCACATAAGGAATATCTTTTCCATCAATACCCACAAACCCATTTCTCTATTTATTTATTATTTTTTTTTCTAGGATGAATCACGAAGGGTCACCCAATCTGGCCCAACCATGTGGTTTAAGAGGTCATTCATTTTTATTCGGTCCAACCATATATTGGCCTCGATATCATCAAAGGCTCGCAGTGTCTATCTTGTTTCAGTGAGATCTTACCGATGTTAACCAAAGGTAGTAGGATCAAGCAGAGCTAAATAGCTGGCTACACGGTCATCAGAGGTGAAATGCCTCCCAAAAGTAATGACTATCTTACAAGGAAAAACATAAAGAAATTTAAAAAAAAAATAGAATAGTGACTTTCATAAGTCCAAAAGCTACAAGTTTCGATTGATTAGCAATCCCTGCTGTTGAAATTCAGTGTGCGTAATACATCATGATTATCTCTATGCCAAGTGTAGAACATTTTTCTTATGTTATGCAGAGATTTAAATAATCAAGGGCATAACAAAACTGCTGCTACCTTCCCCCCACCCCTAGTGGCATCTTCAGCCGAATGGATTTCCACAGTAATCTCAGTGAGCTCCCAGTCAGAAAAAATGAAGAAAACATACTTTCATTTCTGTGCAGGTGTTTCTGTAATCAGCACCGAACTGAAACAGCACAAACTTCAATCTCTGGGAACACCTTCATCATCCGTAGAAGGAGCTTTCTTCCCTGTATAACGCTGAAAAGAAAAGAAAAGAAAAAAAAATCATCCCCAAAACACCCACAGCCACCCACCCTTTTTTCTATTTTCTAAATTTCATTTAAAGTTGACCCACAATCTGAGGTTCTATTGTGTAGGATCAGTTGCACACACATGCATGATTGTAAACTCATATGGAAAAAATGATGGTTAAGATGAAAGTCAACCAAAGCTCCATTGATCATCCTTTTTCCTTAATATTATAAAACTTCATAATCCCTGGTAAGAACAAGATGAGTTTGTCCAGATTTCACATAAAAGAACAAAGTAGGGTTCATGCATTTGGATAACTTGAGTCACCCTTGAGTGACAGTTCGTAGTACTTTGCCATGCCAATTATAATTCAACAAAGTTGAATGTAATTAGAATTAAAGGTAAACTGAAAGCAGGACAACCAAAGTTCCAAGGATCGAAACGGGGCAGGTTGAAGGATAAATGAAGTGCAAGCAATGTTTCAGTACCAAATAGATCATACCTGTTTGCCAAAGGAGAATGGAACATATCTGTATTTGATCATGTGCTTAATCTGTCTCTTCATAGTGAGCACAAACAGCATCAGCCAATAAAAGAGCAATATCGGCCAAAACACAGGCACATCAAACACCACGAAGAAAGTCAACAAGAATGCAATGCTGAAGGCTTTCATAACTGAATACCTGCAAGACAAAAACAAATCTCAATCTATCATGCCAACCCTAAGGATGTCATTGGAGTGTCATTGGCAATGACATGATTCGGAGGATTAACGAGTGCTTGGGACAACCAATTGCATTTAGGGAAGCACAATTGCTTGTTTTATCCTTGAAAAAGAAGATGGATGGATGCACATGATGCTTTTTGTCTATAAAACATATGCCGACATGAAAACAAACTAAACGGAACAAATTCATATTTCATACCATCAAAACGTCGGCGGACAACTGTCTCATTGGTGTATAAGATATATATATATATATATATAGGCAAATCTTCCTCAGAGCATGGTACTCATCATCATCATCATCATCACACGATGCAGGTAACATGGTGGGGCCCACCTTATGATCCATCCAAACACGAGGACTGTTCACATGAGAAGGATCAAAACACGAGAGAACTGTTCGCATGAGAAAGCTTCAACTCTCTCTCTCTCTCTCTCTCTCTCTCTCGGTTGGGTTACTGGGGAGGAGGGGGAAAACAACAATACCTGCTTTGATCCATTATGACAATGGTCTGCAAATCTAAGCAAAGCTATGACTGAATATTAAAGAATATGCAACATTGGTAAATCAAAATAAGATCATCTCTTGTAACACAAGATTTGAAAAGCTCATTTCCTTACCCTTTTTTAATTCCATCACAGCCGATTGAAAGGATGCTTTAATTACTATTTATTCAATGGGTCCTCATTACGTTAATCCAGGAGCTGGTAGTTAATGCGGAACGAAATGGAGACGCGGGGCGGGCAAGGTAGAAAATGGAAATAGAGGGGAAAATTAAGCTCTCACCAAACTTCACTCGCAGGAGGTGTTAGAAATTGGGCTCACACCAAACTCCAATTGGAGGAGGCGTTAAAGATTTCAAAGAGATCTCGAAGAAACTTGGGAAAAATCCCAAAACTTTTAATTAATAATTCATAACTATTGAGCCAAAGAGGCTTTACAATGCTTAAATAGATAAAAGACTAACCCTACGACTGATCAAGACCATCCAATCACATTGATGGCCGGGATTAAAACATCATTAAAACATTTTATTAAAACAACTTAAAGCAAATAAAACCCTAAATAAACTAGGATATGTGGGCTAGGCCCAAAGACGGGTCGATCCACAGGGGCCACGGGTCTGTCCTACATCAATTCCTGCATCAGTAGTAGTAACCTAAACATGGAGAAGCCTTTTATCATTGCACAAGGCCCAGGGATTCGACCCTATCCGAATCTTCAACACACCAGCCACCTCACCTTCCTTCCCTAACAAAAAGCCTCCAAATGCTAAAAAGTTCCCAGCCTTAAGGTAATATTTTGTTGCGACAATGAATAACTCTTGCAAAGACATTATTAGACCACTCTATACAAATATCCAAAGCACATACGCTGTGGCATTCCTTCACCTAAAGCCCCAATTCTATCAAGGAGAATATAATGTTCACAAAACAAGCTGCCTTTACCTCCAATATATATATATAAATAGAGAGAGAGAGAGAGACGCTAGAAAATGTCCCATGTTTAAGGAATGACATGGACTTAATTTGCTACTTTTCTCCCTTCAAAGACTTTACAACTTCAAATGTTTGCATATCTGGAAGGCCTGAAAATTTGGTAAATTGGAGATAATGATGAATCCTATCTCAGGGGGCTGTCTAAATTTAAATGCTTGCACATCTGAAATGCCTTAAAATTTGCTACAAGAAGTTACAAGATTTGTTTTACTAAAACAAGTAGAAGTAACGCCCATTCATCTTGTGTAAGCCATTTCTTCAATAGGGGCTACTTATATAAATGAAAAACGATTAAAAAAATGATGATTTTCACAAGTTGTTATGGACCCACTTATTAAAAAATTAATGATCAAAACAGATGGTGATCTGCATAAATTGTTATGGGCCAACTTAGCAAAAAATATAATTCAATCAAAACAAATACCCTACTCTTTTATGGGCCTGCCAAATTTCATTCAAATAGGATTAGCCTACCATCAAAACAATTACTATAGAAAACTTGAAATTTCATAATCTAAAAGTGGGCCCAACTCTTATTTGTGCAAATGACGGTTCATAAAAATCTGGCCATATATTTTCATCAATTTGAATTATTGGTAGGTCGACCCATGGAGGAATGTCAAAAATTTTTATGGGCATAACACGTAATAAAGAAAAAAAATAAACGAATCCCTAAAAACTTGCATAGCTCATACTCAGTAACTCCTTATTTTTCTCTTTATCTCTCCCGATACAACTGGACATTCGGTCCAACATGATAACCCCAATCATAAATAAATGGTTCTTATCAGATGTTTTGTAGGGGTGTGAATGCCACTTTTTTGGCAAGGGGAACTTTTGAAATTTTCTCATACACGTGTTTCCATTCCACACTAGCCAACAGATTGCTAGCCATACAATTCTCCATAAAATTTGGCACCATGTTGCGGGAGGAACTCCTCCCTTAGGTCAGCATCTCACGTTGGTCTTCTTCTACATAGAGCTCATGACAAAAGGGTGGGGAGAAATTCAAAGTAATGCCAAGATAAAAGTGAGAAACCATGATTTTGTTCACACAAAATAAACTCCATCCTTCTAATGTTAGTACTTGACTATGTACAAGTATCCATATTGATGTAATCCTAGGGTTAGGATTTGCAATCGTAGGTGCCAAAGCACAATGGTAGTTTCCACAGATACAATCAGCAAATAAGATACCTCTCCAACGATAAAATCCGAAAGGGAATTTCTATTAAACATCAGACTCTGAGATTACAATCTCTACAATAACAAATAAATAATGAAAGAAACTTAGGAACGAAGACTCTCACTCCTTATCAAACAAGGAAACTAAATAGGAATCCTACAACAATTAGGAAACTTCCTAATTACAATTCTTAAAGTAAAATTAGAACTCCGCCAGTTTTGCTGCTAGTCTCAAGCCCGGGTAAAGGAGGAGGGTTGCGTTAGGTAGGTGACAGCCAGCGTAAAACTTTGTCACAACCCAAACATGAATTCTGAACAAATGATATTTCACGATAAGGCTAGGGCGTTCCCCGCTTTAAGCGATGCATTGCAGTATCGCCCGGCTGTAGTGAAAAGTGTGCAAGGGCTACCGCATGACTTTGGACTAACGCGGTTAAAGAAGTTAGTCCATGAGAAGAAGAGGAGGAATAGGAAAATTAGACTTGCTACTTGAAATATAGGAACCTTGACAGGCAAGAGCATGGAGTTGGTTGAGGTAATGAAAAGAAGAAGAATTAGTGTGGCTTGTATACAGGAGACAAGGTGGAAAGGGAATAAAGATAAGGAGCTCATGGATGGGTATAAACTTTTCTATGCAGGAAAGAGTAATACAAGAAATGGAGTGAGTATAATTATAGATAAGGATTTAAAAGAGAAAATTCTGAGGGTAAAGAGGTTTGGTGATAGAATTATAGCAATTAAACAAGTACTAGAGGAAGACATAATTCATATCATTAGTGCATATGCTCCCCAAGTAGGACTAGAAAAAAGTGTGAAAAGACAATTTTGGGAGGAGATGGATGATTTAATGCGAGAAATCCCAAATAGTGATAAAATTTTCCTTGAAGGGGATTTAAACGGGCATATAGGAAGAGATAATAGAGGATATGAGAGAGTGCATGGAGGGCATGGATTTGAAGAAAAGAATGAATTCGGAAACACTATATTGGACTTTGCAGTGGCATTTTATCTTATAGTAGCAAATACTTACTTTAAAAAGAGAGATGAGCATTTAATTACATATAAAAATGGGAGTAATAGGAGTCAGATAGACTTTTTTCTAGTTAGAAAACAGGACCGACTGGCTTGTAAAGATTGTAAGATTATCTCAGGAGAGAGTTTGACTACGCAACATAGATTTGGAGTTTTAGATATTTGCATTAGAAGTAAAAAGAGAGCAGTAGTAAACAAAATGGACCCTAAAGCAAGGTGGAGAGATTTGAAGGGGGAAAGAGCAAATATATTTAAGGACAAAATGATTGAGAAAGGAGAATGGAATATTGAAGGAGAAACTACAGTAATGTGGAATCAAATGACTAATTGCATTAGGAATGTTGCAAAGGAGGTACTTGAAGAATCAAAAGGGAAGAGACATATTAATAAAGAAACATGGTGGTGGAGTATGGAGGTTCAGAAAGTTATTCGACAAAAAAAACATTGCTACAAAGTTTGGCAGGGGACTAAGAGTATAGAAAATTTTGAGTTGTATAAGAAGGCAAAGAAAGAAGCTAAGAAAGTAGTAAGTAGCGCAAAGTTCAAAGCATACGATGACCTCTATAATAGGTTGGGAACAAGAGAAGGAGAAAATGATATTTTTAAGCTTGCAAAAATAAGAGAAAAGAAAAGTAGGAACTTAGATCATGTCAAATGTATCAAGGACAATGAGGAAAATATTTTGGTGAAGGACAAGGATATTATAGAAAGGTGGAAAGAATATTTTAGTAAACTTTTAAATGAAGAATATTTGGGCGATACAAGAGTGGAGGAGGATACTTCATTACAAGAGTATACTTTTCTCCGTAGAATTAGAGGGGTGGAAGTGAAGGAAGCATTGAAGCGAATGAAGACAGGAAAGGCAACAGGCCCAGATGGTATTCCGATAGAGGTATGGAAATGCTTAAGAGATGTTGGAGTAAGTTGGTTATGTAGACTATTCAATAAGATACTTGTGACAAAGAAAATGCCGGATGAATGGAGAAGAAGCATTGTAGTACCTATATATAAGAATAAAGGAGATATACAAAATTGTACCAATTATCGAGGGATTAAACTTATGAGTCACACTATGAAGTTATGGGAGAGAATAATAGAGCAAAAACTAAGAAAAAAGATTAAGATTTCGGAAAATCAATTTGGTTTTATGCCAGGGAGATCAACTATGGAAGCTATTTTTTCACTTAGGCAATTAATGGAAAAATACCAAGCAAAGAGGAAAAATCAACATATGGTCTTTATCGATTTGGAAAAAGCCTATGATAGGGTACCGAAGAATTTAATTTGGTGGGTCTTAAAGAAAAGGAATGTCCCAAGAGGTTACATTGAAATTTTAAAGGATATGTACGAAGGTGCAATAACAAATGTGAAAACCACATGTGGAGAAACGGGCGGATTTTCCGTGACTATAGGCTTACATCAGGGATCATCCTTAAGCCCTTGTCTCTTTGCATTAATTATGGATGAGTTAACTGTGCATATTCAAGAAGAAGTACCATGGTGTATGTTGTTCGCAGATGATATAGTATTGGTGGATGAATCAAGAGAGGGTGTAAATGCAAAGCTTGAGAGATGGCGGAGGGCATTAGAATTTAGAGGCTTTAAAATAAGTCGTACAAGACAGAATATATGGATTGCAATTTCAGTGGACATATACAAAGTGTTGAAACCACTGTCAAAATTGAAACCCATGAGATACCACGTAAAGATTCTTTTCGGTACCTAGACTCGATGATTAGTAAGGATGGGGAGATTGACGAAAATGTAGAGCATAGGATAAGAGCTGGATGGCTGAAGTGGAGACTAGCTTCGGGAGTACTTTGTGATAGACAAATGCCAACAAAATTGAAGGAAAAATTTTATAGGACAGTGGTTAGACCAGCTATGACATATGGAGCAGAATGTTGGCCAATTAAGAAGACACATATTCATAAGATGGATGTAGCGGAAATGAAAATGCTTAGGTGGATGTGTGGTAAAACTAGGAAAGATAAAATTAGAAATGAGCACTTTCGAGAACATTTAGGGGTAGCACCAATAGGAGATAAGATTAGAGAAACTCGTTTAAGATAGTTTAGGCATGTTGAGCGTAGGCCAGTAATGGCACCGGTGAGAAAAAGTTTGGATATACAGGTGGAGAGTCTATCTAGGCCGAAGAAAACATGGATGGAAGTCATCAATTCAGATTTGAAGAAGTTGCACTTATCGAAAGATTTAGCTCAAAATAGAACGGAATGGAGAAATAGAATTCATGTTGCCGACCCCAACATGGTTGGGATAAGGCTTTGATGATGATGATGATGAAAGTAAAATTAAAAACTAAGAAAATAAGAAAATTTCTAAACTTCCTTGGGTCCTACAAGTGGCCCACAATGACATCTACCTTGAATTATTCATGGTCATTAGAGGACTTAAATCCCTTAACAATATCGATCAACCTCCAAACACTTTCCTGCTGAGAAAACTATGAGAGAAATCTTAATAAAACTAAACTCACATGACAAAATGCCACAAATGAGTGTGCCATCACACTTGGAACTTAAAGACAAAAAGGAGATATTAAATTCACTTAAAGCCTGCCCCATAGGACCTAACTAAGAGCAGACTGCTGACTGGACCTTAAATAATAGGAAACAGTGAAACACCAAAAGTATAGACAATATTCTACTATAGGCATTATGCTTGCAAGATAATCAAAAGAGAGTGTTTGCACAAATGTGGGTCCCACATGGGCGGTTTGTGCCTATGCCCCTCCCCCATCTCTTATTTTCTTCCACAACTGAAATATGCATTTCACTGCTCATATATAAGAGGAACTAAGGGTGTGTTTGGTGGGAATTCTTTAAAGTCAAGTGCTTTGCTAGAAGTAGGTTGTTAGAACCTATAGGATACCATGTTTTTTGTGGGTCTCGACATGTGCGCAGGAGAAATGTGCATATCCGTATCTATACAATGCTTGTACGAAATTGATCGATCCATGCATTGTTCATTTCAAACAGAACCATTTTCTCCATTGCAAATTAAGGCAGCTGGAGGTGTGCCCTACCATCTCCAACCTGATTAATGTTCTGCATTCGTATCGTCCATAGAGGATCTAAAGCAAATTTTTGCAAGGATAGGTTGTTTGGTTTGAACGACTTTTTATATGCTTTTATATTATAGCAAAAGCACCAAAGGTTGTTTGGTTATAATATATTAAAAAAAAATCTTTTACAATCAACATCAATGCCTTGTCCAACTATGTTAGGTCAGCTACATGAACTTTGTTTCTCCATTCCAATCCTTTCTTTGCCAAATTCTCAGATAGGTTACACTTCTTCACATCTCTCTTTTAGCATCTTATGACTAAATAATATATTGAGAATTATTAGAATAAAAAAGAACTGCACGGTATACAAAACCTCTGTAGGTAAAAAAATGACCTCATTTAAAATTGGGTGTCATAAGGCGCAAGTTATGTGGCATCACTGTATCATTTTCTAAATTAAGGTCCTACATGATTTGTCTCTCCTTGTTCAAATATATAAATCTCTTAGTAAGGCCCCATCTATAAATCTAAATCACTCAAAATTAAGAACTCTTGTCCCAGTTCTAATAAAATTTTCATTCCAATTGAAGTTTGGCTAAATCATTCCAATCAAAGTTTGACCAAATCAAATTTTCATTCCAATCAAAGACGGGTAAAAAATATGCTTCTAGCATACTTCTGCTCATATACAGTAAAAGTGAAAAGTGGTTTTTCAAAGCAACGTTAATCAAGGTTTGCTTTCTCAAAACGCTAACTTTGATTTTTTACTTATTAAAAAACCTAGTCAAAGTCAAAAAACCAATTACCAAATGAGCTCGCAAGGACTTTTGAGCATTTCAAAAGCTAAAAGTCCAAAAAGCTCTTTTAGAAAGTTGAACCATACACACCCTAAAATGCCACAAGATACCGTTCATCCACAAGTGAAAGAGAAAAGCAAGGTAAAGACCAAGCTAAAAAAAGGGTTGAATATGAACAAGTTAAAGCATATACAAAGCGCAATGAGTCAGCAAATGAGTTTTATAGTCTGTAATAAGGGTTTTTTTTTCTCATGTTGTTGACAAACATAACATAGTACATAAAAGAAGGGACTTCTATGCTAACATTGTTCATGTCAAGTTAAAAAAAAAAAAAAAGCAAAGACACAACTCTTTGGAGAAAAGAGTAGCCTAAATTTTATCATTTTATTCGTACATGAGAACAGTATTTATATATTTATGTAAATAATTTAAACTAAAGATCATTATATCATACAATACTATGAAAAGCCTAAGATTAGTTTTAAGAAGTGAATCGTGTTAGTCGGACCCAACTGAATGCATGGCAATCAAGGGTAGAAATGTTTTTATGAAGATTAGGGTATGCCAAAAATCATCCAATCAGATGATTGTAACTGTCATTTTAGAGGACCCAAAGTTAAACAGTTCTATAAGAGCAGCTTTTGTCTTGTTTCAATCCAATGGTGGAAAGCAGCCAGATCAGTCCCTAATTGGGGTAAGTGACATTATGGCCTAATTGGAAGGAGAAAAACAAAAAATATTAAGTTACAATTTACAAAGAGAGTCACATAGAAGAGATGTTTTGTTCTGTTAAAGGTGAGGGTGGGAAAATTGGACAACATCCCGAATGGAGTCAAAATGTATGAGTTTTCTGGATATCGTATTGGATAGGGAAGCATCAATGAGGAGAGGTTTATAGGCATTAGTGGTTAATTTAGCCAAAATTTTAATGTGGATAATGCAGCAAGAAGTAAGCCTGAACCAGCTGGTATAGGTGTTTTAAGAAATAATGTTGGAGGTACAATTTTCTTTCTCAAGAACATTGGACTTGGAAGAATCCAATCAAGCAATTAAACTCTTCAAAAAAAGATTCATGGGTAACCCTATAACTAAATGGGACTCAAAGAACGATTTAAGTTGGGTCATGAAGAATGGAGAAGTACTAAGGAGATTGGAATCATTCGTAAGGAGATGCAGGAATTATCTGATGAAAAAAACACGATATTCTTGGATGTTTATATGGAAGCAAATCAGGAAGCGTATTTTGTTGGGGAAACATGGAATTGATCTTGATCCTATTTGTTGTCTTCTAAATGCTTCTTATGCTTTTGTAGTTGAGATGTTAAGGGGTAAACGTATGGTGATGCAGTACAGTGTTTCTCTCATATAATATATGAGAGAGAGAGAGAGAGCATTTAGGGGCAGGCTGAGAATGATAGGTAACACAAGGTTAAATGACTATGGCCGGTATACAAAAAGGCTTTTGAAGAGTTTAGTAGTTAGTAGCTTGCTGATCTCTTCAAGCCTAGAAGGAATGCAATAGGCAATCAACCCGTGGAAGGGGATTATTCAACCTCTCACATACCAACCAACCTAGTTTACTGTTTCTCTCCTTATCTATAGACACCCAAATCACTAATGTGGCCAAGCAATCACAGATATTTATTATTATTGTTGTTGTTGTTGTTGAAAATGGTGAGTGCATTAAGATCAAAAGCTGTAATCACCGATACTGAATCATGGGATATCATTTCTTTGCCTTCTCTATGCACCCAAATCACCATTATGACCAACCAATCGCCTCTACGAATTAATGTCCAAATCACCGTTACGCCTGGCATGTTTTTATTCAAGCTTCTCTTCGCACCCGCCCAAATCACCACAGAAGCAAAGCAGATCTATCTCTCCAATTCAAATCCGGGCAACCTCTCTCCTTTTGCATCACCCTTCAAAGTTTCTCATCCAATGATTTATACATAAAAAAACAACAGCAACAACAACAAATCAAGGCCAAGAGCGGGAAGAACAGAACACAATACAACATTATGATCATCATCATCATCAACATCATCATCATCATCATCGACATCGATGTAAATCAGGGAGAAAACATTGGGGGGTTCACGACTTACCAGAACTTGAATTCGGGGAGGCGTCGGACGAAGGGGCGGAACTCGTCGGAGCCGCGGGTGGGGAGGGTGGGGCCGTCGGCGAGGTCTTGGATCTCGGGATCAACCTGGGGGGAGAGGAAGGCGATGAGAAGGTTGAGGATGTAGATGCCGAGTCCGTACGAGACGAGGTAAAATCCCTGAATGACGTAGACGCGGAAGCCGTACACGAGAGCCAGGAGAACGAAGGCGAGCCATCTGCCGAACACGTGAGGGGTTGATTTGTCCAGGAGGTGCTGGTACCTGCGAGAGACGCTGCTGCTCCACCGCGACACCACCCAAGAAGGAGAGGACGACGGCGCTGCGTTCATCCCAACACCACCAATGCCTCCTCCAGATCCCGATTCCATTTATTATTATTATAATATGATATATATCAGAAGAAGAAGAAGATGTGTTTCTCCCTCTTCTCTTCTCTTCTCTCTCTCTCTCTCTAGATGATGAGAAACGAAACGAGAAGAGGAGAAAGAGAGAAAGGGGATTGATTGATTGATTGAATGATTTCGATTTCATAATTTAATCTTGGAATGGAATCGTAGTTATATTTTTGGCTTGCTGTACGAAATTTGGGGGCCACCGGCCATGCTATAGGGTGGATATCTCGTCCTTAGATTTATGTGTGCTCCAATCCAAAACTTTTCTTCTTCCAATCTTAAGAAATTTAGATTTCTGATCTCTCTTGTTTTTCTAATTTATCTTTAATTTTGAATTTGTTTCTGTGAGTCTTTTTTAGGACTGTTTCTTTATTAGAAATTTTAAAATCTCTTTTTGGAGAATTTTAAAATTATTCCGTATAGTAGAGAATTCCTATTTTTTTTTCCACTTAACCATTTAAAAATTTTGGGTTTGTAATTTCAAGAAATATGATATTTGCAAATGACACAGGATAAAAAGTTGTATCATGTCCAAAAAAATAGACTTTAAGAGGGTAAATTCTTATTAGAAATTCTAATAAAGAAACAAGTTTTAGACTCACAATTGATTCTGCATGAATAAAATCAATGGTTTAAGATTCTTTTACTTCTTTTTTAGGTTTTACTCCTCATCTTTCATTTATTACTATTAGGGCCTGCTTTTTTGTAGAATTCTTGTTTAGAGAAATTTGAAATCCTGAAATATAGTAGGGTTTCGTGAATTATCTCTTGTACTTTAGTATCCAAAATTTAAATAAAAAACAAATGGGCAAAAAATTATGAAATTCCAAAGGTCATTTGAAACTTTTTAAATGGCTATAATTTTAAAATGCTTGCAAATAAACATGGTATCATGTCCACAAAAAAACTCAATATGAAAAACTTTTATAAAAAAATTTTAATAAAGAAATAGGCCCCTAATTCATTTCAATTGATTTTCTTCTTTTGTTGAAAAAAAAATAGGATTAGGTTATAGTATACAAATCCTTCGGTGGAAATCATACACATGTATTCTTGAAAGTGGGATAAAAAAACCATATTGCAAAAAGAGAGCAAGACTTATGATTAGTTTACGAGATTTGAAATTTCATATTATATATGATAAGGAACCCTTTTTGGGGGTTGTATATTTTCTAAATTTTTTAAACAAGGATCTCTTGGATATCTCTCACTTTGGATTTAATCAAATGCTAAATTTCCTAATAATGGCAATGATTTCTTATTAAAGAGGGGCATAGGAACATCGTTATCTTTCTCATTTCACTCCAAAATATCGTAAAACATCTAAGAGAGAGAAAGAGAGAAAATACATAAAAGCAACTACATGTAAGGTCAATTTCCCCGGTTTGCTTAGTTTCTTTGATTTGATTTAATTTTTAAATAGTAAGTTCAACATGTGTGCGTTTTCTTCTCCTTCAATATTAAGATAAAAGTTTTTCTATTTTATCACTTTTAATAATTATTGATGGCAATGGAAATTATAAGGAAATATTTTTAATAGTTAAAAATAGAAGATGGAAATGAATTAGCTTTATTATGGCTGTTTTTTTTAATTTCTATTTTCTCATTTTGTTCTAGAATGGCATAACTTATCTTAATCAGGATTGGATAACTCACCAAGGCTCACTCTTGATTCGCCAAAATTGCCTCATTTTGAGCAAGGGCCACATAAATTGATGAAAATATTTCGTGTATATATGAAAGTATTTTTGAAATAATTTACCAAAAAAATATTTTTGAAATAATTTAAAAAAATGATTTTGCTGAGATACCATGTTGACTCTGTCAAGTAAAGTCTTCTTTGATTTGGGTGAGTTGAGTTTGAATATTAAGTTTTCCAACCTTGAATTAGGGGTAATTGTTAGATAGTTCTAAATCAATTATAACTGTCCCAATCCTTCAAGAATGCTTTATTTTCAAAACGGTACATTCTTAGTATTCCACATCATTGTATTGGTGTGCCGTGTGGGGCTGCTCCACACATCTTGTGTTTGAGAATCTTCCAAATTTGCTTAATGTGCTTTTGAGTAGGTTCACCATGCGCAAATTAGGGAGATAAGTTGGGACGAAGATCTAAGAGGAACCCATGTCATAGACATCACTATATATTGGCATTTTGTATATGATCAATTTGGGGAAAAAATTATGATAGAAAAACTAGGCATTGGAAGAGTTTATTCTTGTTTTTATGTAATGATTTTGGAGTTTTTTAACTATAAAATTTGCATGTTTTTATCAACCAAGATTTAACACAATTACGTGCCTACAAACCCACTTATGTAACTTTATATTTAGCGGACCTTTCTTTTTTTTTTTTTTTTTTACAACATTTAGTGGACCTTTCAGTACTAATACGTACGCAATTTGACTACTTATTATATAGCTTTTAACTTTAGTATCATTTTTATTCTACATCATGACCAACCCTATTAAAATGTGGGCTTCATTAGAGAGATTCCATTAGATAACCCTCTCAAATATGAATGGGTGCTACGTCATCTTTTCATTCTCTCTAAAAAAAGGAACTACTTTGAAAATTGCCGTCCGCTCACTGGTAATTTAAATATATTTAAATATTATTATTTGATAAGTACTTTATTAATATATTAAATTAAAATAAGAAAACCAAAATACTCAATGTGCATAGAATGACTTCAGCATCACATAAATTCTATTTTTAGTTTTTAGAGGATTTTACCAAAAATATCATGGAAGAAGACCCTTAAACCACATAACTCACCTAAGGTATAGGAACCCGGAAGTGTTTTTTTTTTTTTCCATCAAATATGGGAGCATCGAATTCGCCGCTTTGATGCTCGTTATCCTTACACATTATCACCTTCCTCCCTACTACTCTTATCTTAGCGACCAATTCAATGCTTATTACCCTTGCACATCATTACCTTCCTCCCTGCCACTATCCTCTCTACAACTCTTCACCCACCAAGTAAATACAGTGGCGAGGTTTTTTACGCCAGCGGCGAGTTCACCTCTTACTTTGAAAATTTGAAAAACTCCACATATTTCAATCTTCTTCCTTCCATGAATGTAGAGCTCTGAGGCTATTCGTCTTCCTCTTTCCACAAACAATGATTTTAAGAGCACTTGGGTCTCTATAAGTATATCTCTTTCAAGGATTGTACCTCAATTCAACATATTTAAAGGATTTGTAAAAGTTATATTTTATTTTCACAAATGTAAGAAAAGAAAAATAACTCATGTACTAAATAAAAAAATCCAAATATTATGAATTGGTTATTCCCTTTAAGACTCTCAAATCCATGAATCATCTCATTCTTTCATCTTTATTACACCAATCTTACATTGTAAACATGCTAAGGGTTATCACAAGTAATTTACCAAACATGTGGTGCACGTCAACCCAAATCAATAGGGAGAAAACTTTAACCTTTACAAATGGACAAGAAAAATGTGATTGAAGCTTATGGGGATAAAGTCGAGGCAAGGAAACCACAAGGAGGAAGGAAAAAGTCGATTTTAAAATAAAGAAGAAGAATGAGAAAAGTAGGATTTTAACAGTTTTATTCGAAACAAATGAGCATTGAACTTACCGCTAGTGTAAAAAACATGCGGCAAATTCACTGCTTGTCAATTAGGTGCAAGATATTTACCGGAGTGGTCACATGTGATCACTTCAGAGCACCCATAACTTGGTTGAGGTTTATGGTTTGAGAGACCTTTATATAGTTTTTTTTGGTAAAATCCTCTAGTTTTTAATTTTTCATAAAAAAATATATATATTATTTTTATTTTTAAAAGAGAAAATTACAGCAAAAATCACTTTAGCGGGCAACCAAACATAGAAAGCACCACTAGCATTTCGCAAAGAAGAATGATCCCACAAGGCCCTTTTTTTGTTTCTTTTTTTTTTTTTATGTTTTCGTGGAGTGACGATGTCGTCACTTCATAGAACATATTTTTTCTCTTCTTTATACCTTGTCTTGCCTTTTTTTTTACTTTTCTGCTTCCCTTCTTATTCTTCTTTTTTGCTTGCAACCAGTCACCCGTAATGAAAACACCAGCCAATGTTCGCCTTCTTCCCCTTCTATCTCTTATTCTTCTAATTCCCATATTCTTCCTCTGGTTCCTATCTTCTGCTTCTTTTCTTTCTTTTCCATATTTTCTTCTCGGCAGTAACGAATGGAAAACCGGTGTCAGTAGTAAACCGCGGAGATGATACTCTAATGATGTTCTGCAAAGGGTGGCGCATATGAGGGTGACGGCACAACAGTAGTGGAGGCATATTCTAGCGATTTTTTTTTACTCCTTTTGATTCTATAACCAGAAATAAAAACAAAAACATCAGGGCTTGTCACAACTCGAGCCCAGGGACCGGGGGTCAGAGACAGTCTAACCAATGACACACGTACTCCCGTGCATGCACACCTGGACCCCGTCCAAGCATACATCCACAAGGGATTATTCACAGGTGCAAACAACTGTACGCGGAAGCTGTACGTATCAAGGCATATAGCAACATACCAGAATGACATAAGAGATCACAAAAGATCATGAACTGATAACAAGAATAATTACAAGAACGTCTGATACAAAAATGGGGCTTACAACTATCAAATACAATTATCAAGCTCACAATACAAGTCACAGCAGAAATCCCCTCAATAGACTCCAATTCAATGAATGGGGAGAACAAAATGATGTAAACCGTACTCAGGAGGATGGATCAAGTCCACTCCTCTAGGCCGGAGGGGGCCTCGCGAGCCTCTCCTGGAGTCGGGTCGACCGACGCAGGATCGGGAGAGGGATCTAAGCCTGCACACACAAGGACAACTAATAAGTACGACGACTTAGCAAAGTATAAGCAACAAGAAGATAACACAAATTGTGTCTAATCATGAGTAATAGTCACAGTGCAAGATCCATAGAAATCATGTTCGTATACTAAGCAAATATGCAACGAATAAGCATGCTGTAAGAATCATAAACAGATAACAATCAAAGTGGCTACTACATTGGCCATTTTCTCTCTTACGAGAGCGGACGGAATGAGAACACCAGCGACCGGGCCAGGGTACGCATGGGTCTCTAGTTCCCGGGGTCCGGAGTCCCAGGACAGAACACTCTGCAGAGGCAAACACATAAACTAAACCAAAGTTAACCCCGTCGGGTATCCTAAGGCTGAGGCTCAGTAGTGCCATATACCAATCACAATCAAATCGGATGATGCACCTCAATCAATCAATCATGTCATATCACATACCACATACAGATCTCACATATCACGCTGAACAAACAATAGGAAGTGCATCACACATACTGATACTGAATACTGAATGCCATAAGCTGATACTGATGCTGACGGTACTGAAATGCAAATATGCTGGAAAAGAGGCACTGATAAACTCAAGTACCAATGACAATAAACACTGATGCAAATACTCCAATGGAGCAACGGTAAAACACAATACACAATAATAGAATGGTCCCGCCCGGGCTTCGCTCTGGGGTTGCTGCATTTCCCACAGAATCGAGAGGTCCAGCGCAGAACACATAAGAGGGCATAACCGTAATCAATATGCTGTACAAATCAAACCAATCAAGTACTTATACGAATCAAGGATCAATTACAAGCCAATCCTACACTAATTATCCAGTGTCTCTAACCGTGCATGTTGATGTAGTTTTAAGTTATCCGATGCACCATTGTCTAGTGTTGCAGTGTCTGAAGTGTGCACCGAAGTCCCTTAAACCAACACCCATGGGGAGGTGCTAAACAACCGGATAACTGCATGAATGATTCGCAGCCCTCGATCTCATTCAGGTCATTCAGACATTCCATTGGGCATATTCAGGTTCGCTACATTCTAACATGAAAGTCATTTACGGTCTTTTGCTTATACCTAGTCCTTTTCATTCAATTCTCAGGGTCTCACGGTGTAGCCGTAGGTGACCTTACGGCTTAGCCGAGGCATCTTACGGCTTAGCCGTACTATGCACTGCGGCTGAGCCGAGGCTCCCCAAAATGTCCATCCGGACTTACGGCTCAACCGTATTTTGCTCTACGGCTCAGCCGTATCCTGGTCCACGGCTTAGCCGTAAGACAATGTACGGCTTAGATCAGGCTGGGCCGTAGAAGAATGGCAATTTGCCAACTCTCAGTTATTTTCAGATAACAGTCTGTACTGTTCTACGGTTAGGGTTACGGCTGGGTCTCGGCTTAGCCGTAAGCCATTTTACGGCTTAGCCGTAGCACATTTCACGGCTTAGCCGTGAGTGCACGGAGTCATTTTTCCTGAAACTGTCACAGTCATACAGAAAGTGTGCAAACGGCTGGAAACAGAAACAGAACAGCAAAAGGAGCTTAATAGGGCTGTCTAATACTGAGAAACACAATGAAGAATCAAACACAACAATCAAATCCATATCAATCGGTGTTCATACAACTTGAGCTTATACTTGCCTTACGAATGGAAATCACTTCGTTGCTTGGCTCAGTCCTCCGGAAACACACACGAATGAGCTCCTTTCTTCCTCCCTCAAGCAATCGAAACAGAGATGGAGAAGAGAGAAAGAGAGCTGACGAGAGAGAGACGAGCTGGAGAGAGTGAGAGACGATCGAGGGAAAAGAAATGGGTTGGTGAGATATTTATAACTTAATTTGAGTCCAAATTGCACTTGAGTCCAAACAGTTAACGCGAATGTCAGTTTGAGTCAAATGACGGTCCAACGAGAGCAAACGAAATCATTCGAATCCAAGACAGTTACAAAAAACGACAAGCTCAACGAAATACACACAATGACGTCAGAATGACACAAAACTGACAAAGTCAATCAAAAGCCAAAATTACGAAAAAGGGCTCGATCTACCTAGACCAAGTCAACTCAACCCAAACAATCTCTCCAAGACTCAAAACCAAATAAAAACAAAAGCCAAAACACTCTTAACGATAAAATCACACGCAATTACTCGCTAATCCGGATCAACTCGGGTCGGAGTGTTACAGGGCTGGAGGACAGCGATCGTAACAAAGGTAGGCCTTGCGATCGAGTAGTTGTCTTCTCCGATAAAGGTCGTCAAAGAGGATGCAGGAAAGGAGGCGACGGAGATGAAAAAGGGGTAGGCACGGCAGGTGGGCTTGGGGTGGATGACTAGGCTAGAGAAAACGCTGGAGAAGGGAGGGTCATCCCCTCCAGTCCCACTCGCCACACCGACCCATCCTTCATCTCTGCCGCCCACTCCTTTCGCTTCATCTATAAAACACCTGCCATCTGCTCGATGAAAAGCTTCATAGTGATTTTAAGCAAGGAACCCACTCTTTTAAGCCACTACCTCATATTCTACTGTTCAAATCTCTTCTCCTTGGTTGAATCATCTCAAGATGATCCCTTTACAACGTATTGGTGCGTCGTTGTATATTTCATGCCGTTGCCCCATGTTTGTTTGTTTGTTTTTTTTTATTTTTTTATCTCTTCTTTTCATTCTACCAACTATTAACTGATTTCAAATCAAAATCTAGTTGATATTCATGCATTTTGATATAACGTTTAGGGTTAAATGCAATGGTATTTATTGTTGAGAAATGGTTTCCTCCCTTTGTTCAATGAGTTCAAATATTGAGTGTAGAATTTGAATAAGTAGTGTAACTATTATTTAGAAGTACAGATGGAGTGTTTGCCTTGTTTTTTCCATCCATTTTCATGTTTATAAATGTTTGTGTACTGTTAGTTTGTTCCTTTGAAGACTTCATGCATTGTTTCTTCGTTTATTTTCACGTGTATGAAAACGATACGTGGTTTTGGATTATAGGAATGTGGAGAGGGTTGGGAGCTTTTAATATTGGGTTAGTGATCCATGGGTATGTGGAGAGAGTTGGGTTGAGGTGAGGTAAGAGGTTGGTGATTGCTCTTATTGGTATGTATATAGGTTGGATTGGAAGTTGGAAACTATTATTGTTCAAAGCTCTTATCCTTCGTTAAATTATCTTAAGGTGGTTCATTTGCAATGTGTTGGTTCATCCTTCCATCTCTTTTTTATTCATCTTATGTTTTATTTTGTCAAAGTTTCTTTTTTCAAAGTTATTAATAATAGAGTTTGGCGTTGTTCATTAATAATGATGGTGTGAACTTTTTTGCAATTTCTATTCCTTTGATATATTTGAATGAAATTGTAGATATATGTTTCAATGAAGTGTTTTATGGAGACTTTGTTTTTTGTATTATAAATCCCATGTACAATGGCGGAAGGCAAAATTTGTAGTGATTTGATGCAAGAGGAATTGAGGTTTGTGAATTTAAAAGTGGTTGGTGGAAATTCAAATGGGGCGAGAATTGAAAACGTTAATACAATGATGAATGTAATAGAAATTTTACAATTTGTGGACTTTGATATGTTTGTGAATTTGAGTTCTATCACAACTCGAACCCAGGAGATCGGGGGTTAGCAAAAACCTAACTAGGGACACACGTATTCCCGTGCATATGCACTTAGACCCAATCTAGATGTATAAGCACAAGGGACTTTCACACGTGCAAACATGTACGTGGAAGCTGTAGGAATCAAATCATAACACGATAAATACAGGAAAACCAACTGAACGATGTCTAACTGATTACATAAAGGTCGGATATACAACTGAATCAAATCACAATATACCGAACAAGAATAAAACCAATGACATGGAAAGAAAACGACATGCATGTATGATACTGTCGCACTCCAATAGAGTGATCACACACACTCCGCGAACCTGAAGGGACAGCAGAAGTTTCCCTTGCAAACTAAATAGTAGACGAGGACTCGGTCAAGGGGGTCTGAGCCTGCAACACCAATGATAACTTATGAATACAATGATTCAGCAAAGTATAAGTAATAACAAGTTAACACATGTGATTTCTAATAGAATAAATGACATTAGATAATTCGTAGCATTTCAATATCGTATTCTAGGCAGTCGTGCATTCGAATTTAAAACATGCTCTCAGAATCAATATATACATAACAAATGCATACTAGGTGGCTACTACATATGCCATATGCTCCCAAAAAGGGATCTTATATCCGTGCTGAAAACACCATGGGCCAGATGGGTCTCGGTTTCCTCGGGTCCAGAATCCCTAAGACGTGAACTCACTGCAGCGAGGCCGTGTAAACTATGTCAAATTCAATCCCGTCGAGTATCTTGAGGCTGAGGCTTAGTAATGTAGGACCAGATGGAATCAACCCAATAGAAGAATATGCATATCTTATCATAATGAGCATATCATAACGTGTAGATTATAACATGCATATCATAACGTATAGATCATAACGTGCATATCATAATGTGCATAACTTATCAGAACGTGACATGCATATCATGTCAGGCATATATCAGACAAATCAAGAAGTCAGACGAGGTAAACTGATCATACGAATCAAACCAAACAAGCATACAGAAATAAACAGGATAACAAAAAGATGAAGGCATCTCAACTCACATGCATTGTCACGACCCGAGCCCAGAATTCGGGGGTTAGCGAAAAGCTAAACCGGTGGCACACGTACTCCCGTGCACGTGAATCCAAACCCAGTCCAGATGCACACACACAAGGGATCTAACACGTGCGAACTAAGCGTACGCGGAAGCTGTACATATCATAGCAAGCAACAAAGGAAAATAGCAGAAGCCAAAACAAATGCGAAACAGAAAAGACAAGATAATTACAACTGGAAAACCAAATACGAGTCTGAGTACACGACAAAATAAAGATGTACAAATATACAGAGTACAAAGTCCAAAGTACCAAAGTACCAAAAAACAAAATCTCAAAAACCAAAACTCAAAACAGAAGGCCACGGAATATATGCATGTGCGCACTCGGCAGAGATGATCAGGCCCACTCTGCCAAACCGGAGGGTGCCTCTACACTCGGCCCTGCAGCCTCCTCGACCGCCGGGGAGCTGGGCAAGGGATCTGTGCCTGCAACACCACAGACAACACAAATGAATACAACGATCCAGCAAATACAAGTAACAAGGATGAAACACTCATAGTATCAAAGCGAATAAAATAATGACAGAAGATTAAATACAGAGTTTCATCTTAGTATGCTAAGCAAATCGTGCATAGAATTAAAGCATGATAAGGGAATCAAAGTATAGAAATACTGAACTAAGTGGCTACTACGTTAACCATATTCTCTCCAATAGAGAGCAAAGCAGAGCAGATGAGAACACCACTGACCGGGCCAAGGGTACAAGTGGGTCTCGGTTTCCTAGGTTCCGGGGTCCCAAGACAAAGCGACACTGCAGTTATACAGAGATACAGAGATCTAAGCCAGAGGTAACCCCGTCGGGCATCCTAGGGCTGAGGCTGAGTAGAGCCAGACTAATACCAATCAAATCAAATCTAAAAGAAGGGAGATTATCCGCTTTGGACTCATCGATGGCAAAGACCGGATCTTATCCTCACGTGTAAATCTCTGGGCAGAGCCACCAGGGAATACCCAAAATCAGAGATAGACAAAGCCAACAACGCATAAATATTACGTCAAAGCACAGCATAGATCAAAGCTTGGCGCAGAACGAAGAATAAAACAGATATACAGAACGAAAGCAAAAATGACTGCGGAATGCATATACATAGATTGGCAGAACAGAGGGCAAAACTATAAACAATATGCAATGCATCTCAGATTAATACGGAGTCAAGGTTTATTACAAACCAATACTAATCTAGTTGTTCATTGTCACTAACCGTGCATGTTGATGTAGTTTTAAGTTATTCAATGCACCGTTGCCATCAAAGTGTTGCAATGAAATCCTCACGTGCACCGAAGTCCCTTAAACCAACACCCATGGGGAGGTGTTTAACAGTGATCAACGCTCACATGAATAAGTCACAGCCTAACAGACTCTTCATGCGATCCAAAGAATCCATTGGGCCTGTTTACATGAGTGGTTAACCTGTATTTGAGCCCTACAAGTCTCACCATTATCCTAAGTTATATTTCAGAATTGCCATGCCTAACGGTTTAGCCATGAGGGACCTATGGTTGAGCCGAAGACATCTTACGCGCTCGTCGTAATATGCACTACGGCTTCACCTTGGTTCCATTCAAAACACAGCTAAACTGGTCATCTTCCACCTCTGATCTGATGTCTTTTTCGGCTGGGCTACAGTCAGTATACGGCTTAGCCGTAGACCAATCCACGGCTTAGCCGTAGCAATTCACGGCTTAGCCGTAGCCACACCGTAGGAACATTGTCTCTGGAAAGTTTCGACTGATCAGAGATTTAATCCATGGCTAGGTTACGGTTGGGTCACGGCTAGCTTACGGCTCAGCCGTAGGACAAGTTACGGCTCAGCCGTAGAACAAAAATCGAAATTTCAAGTCTCTGGAATGTGAGCCGTAGAAACTTACGGCTTAGCCGTACAATACAGAACACGAATTCGGGCTGAGTACAGAAACTGAAATTTGGTACAGAAGCTTATTAAAACAAGTTACAGAGGTTCCAAATTCACAAAATTGGCTGTAAAACAATTCTATACAAAGAATAAGAATAAATCAAAGCAATCAAACAAAACACCCATATGTGTTATCAAAGCCTGTACTTATACTTGCCTCAACTCTGGAAATCCACTGAATCAAGCTCCAAGTCAACTAAAATTCAAACAAAGCAAAGCAAATGACAAATCCATGAGCATGCACAGAGAGAGGAAGAGATGGGAGATCAAATTTGGAGAAGAAACACAAAGAACCCACTTACCAAAACAAGGACATAGATGAGAGGAGGGAAAGAACCCCAACCAAACAGAGAGTAGCAACCCAATCAAAAGAGAGAGAGAAAACCGAAGTGAAGAGGAAGGAGATCAACGTGGCTCTCCTGGAGTTCTTGCATGCAGTCGATCAAGTGAATGAGCAAGAGAGAGAGACACCTGGGATATGACTCATTATATAGGTTTTGCAGTTTAAGTCAAAGTCCAATAAGTTTCGGTTATTTACAAATCAAGTCACACGAAGGTCCAACTTCTCCAATTGACTCCAAATGGATCTGACACAGTTACGGAAAATAACGAGCTCAACAAAATACACATGCTGACACCAAGATGATGCAAATATGATGCAAGCAAAGCAAAAGCAAAATTACGAAAAAGGGCTTAGAACTACCTATCTCAGGTCAAAGGTTACTCAACTACCTATCCAAGGCCCAAAACCAAGTCCAAAAGAATAAAACAACAGAAACACACACTAATGAGCCACTAATCCGGCTCAAAGGGGATCGGAGTGTTACATGCATCAAATGGGTAGTGTCGAACATGCAAGACCGCTGTTCCACCCGGGATTAACCATGGATAGAGCCAGGAAATATCCAATCGTTGCCCCAGCGCAGAACTCGAATAAGAGGGCAAAGACCGAAGCCAAGATGCAATGCAAATCAGATTATCTTGCAGGAATCACGATCTTTACTAGCCAATCCTATCTTAGTTATCCAGTGTTTCTAACCGTGCATGCTAATGTAGTTTTAAGTTGTCCGCTGCACAATTGTCTAGTGTTGCATTATATCTAGAGGTGCACCGAAGTCCCTTAAACCAACACCCATGGGAAGGTGCTAAACAACCGGATAACGTACATGAATGAATCGCATCCCTCGAGATCATTCATGCCGAGCTTCTGTTCCATTGGGTAAGTGCAGGTTATCTACATTCTAGCATGAAGGCCATATCAGGTCTCTTCCTTAATCCTATCCTTTTTTATTCATTTCTCAGGGGTGGTACGGCTTCGCCGTAGGTGAACATACGGCTTAGCCGTAGGCATCTTACGACTTAGCCGTAATATGCACTGCGGCTCAGCCCGGTTCCCCTTACTGTTCATCCGCAGTTACGGTTTACCCGTATTTTATTTTACGGCTTAGCCGTATTCTATTCTACAGCTTAGCCGTAGCACATTTGACGGCTTAGACATGGCTTGATCGTAGAAGGTCCGTAAAATTTTCAACTCTCAGTTAATTCAGAAACTTCCTCCTTGTACTGATCTATGGCTGGGTCACGGCTGAGCTACGACTTAGCCGTAGTACAATGTACGGCTTAGCCGTGACCTGACCGTAGAAGAAAACTGAGTCTTATAGGTTTCTGGACTCTGAGCCGAAGTACAGTTACGGCTTAGCCGTAGACTGCACGGGGTCATTTTTTGTACCTGTTCCAGAAAAAATTGCATGTGTACATAAAAAACAAAATCACATGAAATAGATAGAGACTAACATAAACTGGGCTGTAACTTCATTCACATGCAAGCTTACATGAATTAGTCACAATCAAACATCTACCTATATGGTTCATACAAATCATGCTTATACTTGCCTCAAATGAATCCTAACAAGCTCTGAGTTGTCCTTGGGCTCAATTCACACGTCTTGACAATGATCTAACACCCAGACATGTAAAAGAAGAAGAAACTAGAAGCGTGAGTGCATGTAACAGTAGTTACCATGAAGAAGAAGGGGAAGAAGAAGAGAATCAAAACCCACAGCTCACCTTCACTTCCCACAAGGCATGAATCCAGCTCGTGAGTGTATAAATTCCTTTTGCCCTTGCTTGACTTGCTCGAGAAGGAGGAAAGAAGGAAGAAGCTGAACGTTGAAGAAAGAAGAGCATGAGAGATGAAAGAGTCGGTGGTGGCTTATAAGGATAAACATTAAGACAATTTGCAAGAAAGTCCAACCATTCATGTTAATTACAATTGGAGTCAATTTCGGGTCTAACGGGAACAAACGACATATTCGGCAAACGAAGTAGTTACGAGAATCAATGAGCATAACAAAAGACACGCGTTGGCGTCAAGATGATGCATGAATGACAACGTCTTACAAAATCCATATTTACGAAAAAGGGCTTATGTCTACCTAACCCAAGTTAAACTCAACCTAACTACTTATCTATAACCCGAAACAAAGCAAAAACAAAGGCAAAACACAATTCACAACCAATTCATCATTAATTAGTGGCTAAATTGGATTAAGTTGAGTCGGAGTGTTACAAGTTCTTTAATGTACTTTTCAGTTTTGTAATAAATAATGAGTATGAGCTTTTTTACAATTTGTGTCCTTTGATATGTTTGAATGAAATTGTAGATATATATTTGAATGAAGTGTATGGATGATCATTTTATTATTATTAATTTTTTTTGTAAGTTATGTAAAGTGATAGCATCGTCACTGGATAACATAGCTTTTTTTTAAGGTTCTATGAAGTAACGACATCATCACTCGTTAACACAATTGTTTTGTTTAGGCTCTGTAAAGTGTCAACGTCATCACTTGTTAACAAGGAAAGTTTTTTTTTAGGTTTTATGAAGTGACGACACCGTCACTTGTTAATAAGAGAATTTTTTTTTAGGTTTTGTGAAGTAATGACGTCGTCACTCGTTAACACGAAATTTTTTTCAGGTTCTGTGAAGTGACAACGTCATCACTCGTTAATACATTTTTTTTATGAGGTTCTGTAGTCACCAATGGAGCTTTTCTCTATACATAATGTCATTTATCATACCATATCAATTTCAAATCTTCATATTCAAACATTCATAGTCTTCACATTATTGATCTATAATTGTTCACATTGGTATAGTTCTGTAACACTTCAACCCTAATCAAGCATGTTTAGTGACAAATTAAGTAAGTTATTAGCTAATTATCATCGAATTGAGATGGATTTAACTTATTTTGTTTTAGTGGTTCATGTTTAGGTTGGGTTGAGTTTAACCTTCACTAAGTAGTGAAAGCCCTTCTTCATAATTTTTTATTTCAGGATTTTTTGTCATTCATGCATCATATTGACACTATCAGATGTGTCTTGTCAAGCTCATTAACTTTCGCACTTAATTCGAATACGTTTGAGTTTGTTTGTGTTAATTGGACTCTTATTTGATTTAAACTGAAAATACCTCAAGAAATATAGACTTTTTTATAAACTCAAAAATTAGTCTGTATATAAGAGCTCAACTGTTCCTAATCGATTTTTTTTCTTTCTGATACTCTTTTTGGCCTAAGACTCTTATTTTTCTTTTCTCTATCACGATTTTCCCCTCAAATCAAGAGAATTAATATTTGCATGTGTGATTAGAGGCTCATATTAGCATATCCAATGTCTTCAAATCTAATCACAAGCTGTGAAGTGAAGGAGCCAAGTAGTTTTTTTCTCTTAATCGATTTCTAGAGGTAAGAGCTACTTCCTTTCCACAAGTCTTCGGTTTAAGGAAAAAAAAAGTCTTCCTGTAGACATGTACTCATTTCTTTCTTCATCTCTTACGTGCATATCATTTTTAGGATCAAGAATTAGGTATGTCGTTTCAAGTTGAGACAAGAGTAAGGGTAGTTGTGTGAATTCTAAATTAAGGAAAGTATAAGCAAATTTTGGTTTAATATATATTTGTATGTTATGATTCTTGTAATTTTATTGAATCCTATACATTCAGTCCTATGTTTTCAATTTTCTAAACTCTACCGTTTGATACCCTACTATTTTCAATTTTTCTTAAAACTCTACTGTGTGATGAAATTTAGTGTTTCTGATGCAGTATGAGATGAAGTAGGAGTGATAACAAAAGATGACTGACTGAAATAGGTAGAGAATACCCATTGCTTCAAAATTTTACTTCAGGCGTTGAAGTTGCTTTAGATAACTAAAGCTTACAAGCCATGAAGAAGTAACAGCTCAGGATCCAGAGAACAAAAAGTTTAGTATTTCTTTTACCGTTAAGCCAAACCTAAGACATAAAATGTGCTATAGCTAAACTGTAGCTAAGCCGTGGCTCAGCCGTAGGATACATCCAGCTAAGCCATCGAATAGAATACAATTCAATCGTAAATGCGGAGGACAATTTTGGGTAGCCACGGCTAAGCCGTAGTACAATTTATGGCTAAACTGTAAGTCACCCACGGTTAAACCATAAAGTTATTGAAACTTAAGGTTAAGTAGGCACTATACAAGACCTTGTAGGACCTTAATTACTGAATCCTTTTACACTATTAACCGGTTAAATGAAATAATGAAAGATCATGAAAGTCTTGAAGGCTGAGACTTATTTATGTGATGTTGTCCATTTGTTAAGTACCTCCCCATGGGTGTTAATTTAAGGGACTTTGATGCACATTCCCCGATGCAATGTAACACCAAAAGGAGACAACTATATTTCGGATAACTTAAAACTATATCATCATACACAGTTAGAAACAATGGATGACTAGACTAGATTAGGGTTGGCTATTAAAACTACTTTGATCATATTAAATTGAATTGTATGGCATATTGGATTAACGTTATTGTCTTTTACTCTTCCAATAATGATTTGAATTGAAATGATCATTGTATGCATTGAATCTATTTGAAATGTTCTTAATATTATATTGATATTGACATTGAATTGAGCACGAACGTATTGCACGAATGAATTAAATGTATACAGTTTGGCATTGTTCCCACTCAACAAATGAATTGCATGATTGCTCAAATTCAATTATATAACTGAATCGGAATAGTCTGGCTCTATTTAGCTTCAGCCTTATGATACTTGACGGGGTTGACTTTGGTGTAGCATGAACGGTGCCGCTGCAATGTGCTATTTTTGGAGCTTCCGAACTCCATGTCCAAGAGACCCATTCGTACCTTGGCCAGATCGATGGTGTTCTCAACGCAAAGATCCCTAGATGGAAGATATGGCAAATGTAGTAGCCAAATAGTAAAATATTTCTGTTATTTGATTCTTATAGCATGATTACTCAATTGCATAACATGCTTAATATACTGAATTGACCTCCTTGATCACATGTTAAGGATTGGAGGGCAACTTGGCCCAATGGTAAATGCTTATCGGTAGTGTCCTGAAAGACGCGGGTTCAAGCCACGGAAATAGCCTCTTCAAAATAAAGGTAAGGCTGCATACATCTTGCCCTCCCTAAACCTTGCTATGCGGAAGCCTCGTGCACTGGAAATCACGTGTTAAGGATTCATGTAGATACAATGCGTATTACCTTGATTGTACTTATACTTTGCTGAATAGTTTTATTCATTAGTTGTCTATGGTGTTATAGGCTTAGCTTCCGGTTCCGGTATTATGAAGATCGAAAAGACTCCCGAGGAGACTTTCGAAAACCCCTCCAACTTGGACGAGTGAATAGCAAATCGTCTCTGATTGATCCATTACGGAGTGCGCAAAAAGCATACTACATCTTGTTTTGGGATGTAACTACATTTAAGATATCATGAATTGCATTTGCTTTCTTTTGTCTTGTATCGTTCATGATGCCTTGTATTTTGAAATTGTGTAACTTTTTCTTATTGTTTCAGTAAACTTTTTTTCCTTTTTGTAAAGGCATGTTCCATTACAACTCATGTATAGCATATCATATATATGCATAATAGTTAATTAAAATTATTTTGTTTCATGAATAATATTAATAGGCTTCCGCATTTGAATGTTTGGACAGATGTCCGTTATAAGCATCTTACCCATGTAAGTAATGTGACTCTCTCTTGTGTAACTCCGTTTAGACTCGAGTCCAGATGTGTATTGCAAGGAAATACGTGTATCACTAATTGGGACTAATCTTAATTCCCGAATTCTTGGGCTTGGGTTGCGACCGCTCCAATGCTAATATTCCTCAACTCTCTGTATCAATTACTCAACTCCAAACATTCATACAATATCAACTTCAAACATTTATAAAAACTCCAAACTTTCATATAATATCATTCATACAAATCTTCACATACGTTATACATACAATCCATATATTACAATATGCATGCAATTTACAAACAAAAATACAATATTTCAAACTTCATTCATATAATCCATATTACTACACACACACACACACACACATATATATATATATATTACTTGCTATCGTTGAATCAACAATCAAAGTTCCAAATCTTTGTCTTCCAAATCCATTTCTTCTAAATTCAAACAATATGCGTTCAGCTGCCAGCTTTTCTTGAATATCTAAATGATAATCTTTTGAGATTTTATCTTATTATATAAATCAACAAAAGACGCTATAAAATCCATAAATTCACATTACCATGAATTAAACACATGACCTATATAAATTATATTGCCTTCTTTTGATACAATTCCACATCAAATAAAATGAATAGATGTCATTTTCTTATACAATGCCTTTGACAGCAAAACACATTCACGATTGAAAAGGAGGATTGCGACAGCTCAATTTATCCGAACCCAATATCTAACTTTCTCCAACCTTAACCCAACTCTCTCCACATACCAATGAATCCCCAACCGAACATCCAAAGCTCCTAATTGAGCACAAGCACAAAGAACACTCACCAAAACATTGCCAACCCCTCCTTTAAATAGTTATTATGCATGTTCCAAAAATCAAATATCATTCTCATACACGTGAAAATTAACCAAAAACCAATGCATGAAGTCTTTAAAGGAATAAACTATGAAGTCTTCAATAGATGATGCACCAACACGTTGTAAAAAAACCACCTTGAGATGATTCAATAAAGGAGAAAAGCTTTGAACGGTGGAAAATAAGGTAGTGGCTTGAAAGAGTGGGTTTTTTGCTCAAGATCTTTATGAAGCCTTTCGTCGAGCAATTGGCGATCGTTTCGTAGATAAATGGGAAAGAGTGAAGGCAGGGGGCAGTGGAGATAAAAGAAGGATCTGTATGGCATGGTGGGTGTGCTTGGAAGGGATAACCCTCCCTTCTCCGACATCTTCTCCAGTTGTGTCATCCACCCCAAGTCTACCCGCCGAGCCCACCCCTCTCATCTCCGTCGTCTCCTTGCCCACGCCCTCCTCTACGACCTTTGTCGAAGAAGATAACTACCCAATCGCAGGCCCTGCCTTTGCTACGATCACTGTCCTCGAGCACTGAACTTTCCGCCTTTATTTCTGGTTATAGGATCAAAAGAAGGAAAAAAATCACTAAAATATGCCTCCACTCCAGTTGTGCCGTCGCCCCTCATTTGAGCCACCCTCCGCCGAACGTCGTTGGAGCATTATTTCTACCGTCTACTGCCGACGCCGGTCTTCTATCCATCACTGCCAAAAAGAAAACACAGATGAGAAAGCAAAGAAGAAGCAGATGTAAACCAGAAGAAGAATATGGGAATTAGAAGAATAAGAGGTAGAAGGAGAAGAAGATAAACATTGGCTAGTGTTTTCATTACGAGTGACTGGTTGCATGCAAAGAAAAAGAATAAGAAGAAAAGCACTAAAGTGAAAAAAGATAGCAAAACAAAGTATGAAGAAGAGAAAAAAATATGCTCTGTGGAGTGACGACGTCGTCACTTCACAAAAACATTAAAAAAAAAAAAAAACAAAAACAACCTCGTGGGATTATTTCTGTTTGTGAAATGTTAGTGGTGCTTTTTTGGTTTGGTGGCCTGCTAAGGTGATTTTTGCTGTAATTTTCTCTTTTTAAAAAATCAAACAATAACACCAATAGAGTTTTAATCAAAATCAATTCTTAAAACTAACTATATCTTTTTTAAAAATGAATTTTTACAAAAAAAAAAAGAACCTCTTAAAGTTGGAAAATATAACGGAGGGCTCAAATATGACAAACGACCTCTATTCTATGATATTATTGGGTTTGTTTTTGTATAAATGCCTCCTTTAAATCATCATTACCATCAAAGTATAATCCCATCCCATCTACCAGGTAGGCCTCAAATAGCATTATTTAGCATTAAAACTGTAATTGCGGCTTTAAACTATTTCAACTAAAAGCTGGGCCTTAAAAAAAAACCCTAAAAGCAGGGCATCTTTTTTATAATAATCAATTCTTGTATGGGCAAAATAGCAGGGTGTATCTTGTAAGGAACATAAAACCATTGAAAGCTCTCGTCAAAGGTGTTGAGTTGTGCTTAGAGACGCATGTTTCCCATCTCCAGATAAAGGGGAACTGTTTCGTTTTGGTTGAATCCTCAAAGAAATGTGGCAACCTATCTTGGTCCTTTATGGCATCATGGAGATCTCTTCTCAAATCCCTCACTAAATTCACTTGGTGGAAAGCTCTGTTTTGCACGAGGGCTACAAATAGAGTTGTTGACAGTTTATTAAAGTATAATGATCCATTTGTGGCTCTTTTCAATACTTGCTTACATCCAGAAACTCATGTATTATATCTGCCAGATCTCGAGAATGCTACTAGATGCACCCTCAACTCCTGCCAAGCCATATGCTTGCTGCATCTTCTTCGTCTGAAGACTATTAGTTTGGTGCTATGTTTTGGGTCCTGGGGTGTATTGCTTTGGGTCATTTCCTTGTGTTATATGCTGCTCTTCTCTTCTTGGTTTCCTTTCTCATGTATGATCCCTATTATAGGCAAAAAAAAAAAAAAAAAGGGTCAAAGCCTCGACTTGAAAGGTCGGCAGTACCTATCACCCAATCTTAAGTCGTAACACAAAATGCACATAAACATGCCTTGGAAACTTCCTCTTCTTGCTCGATTGATTTTCGCAGTCAGATTTGAGTTGTACTGTGTAAGAGACATACCAAGATTCGTTCTCAATCTACAGTAAACCACTCAGATTTTAAGCAAGAAACAAGAAATAGCAAACCAACAAAACAGGGAAAGAGCTGTCCAGAGTCCAGACACCTAAATCAAACACCTATAAACCTTCCCACCGAAGACTTTTCTTTACCGAAGACTTTTCTTTCTCCCCTGCATGCTGCAAACAGGAAAAGCAAGACAGAATTTTCATAGAGAATGGTCTACCTGCCTTCGATCCACGGCTCAAACTCTCTTGGGTCGGCCTGCCTGCAATGAATTACCAAGAAACCTTCATACACTTACAACTTGAGCCTGCATCTATACAACATAGGGAAAAAAATTTTCAAGTTCACAAGCCATGCATGCAAAGAAAGTCAACAATAAAAATCCCGCTTCTTTTCCCGCTTTAACCCACATCCCGCAACAGAGTCCACACACCCACCACATAGATAAGAAGCCCATTCCCAAGAAATGTATGGAAAGAAAGTCAACAATCAATACTACCAGTTCTTTTCCATGCTTTAACTACAAACCAAACCACAACAGCATGGGCTGGAAGGCATGGAAAAAAAGAAAAAAGGAAGAAAATGAAAAAATCATACCTATACCAAAAAGAGAGGAAGAAAAACATGTGTCCATTTTCATATGATGTATCAATTCCCTATCTGTATCTCAGTTGGTTAAGGACATCAGGCGGTGCGCGGGAGCAGGTGACTTTGAGTCTATTGAAGAGGGTAAAAACATCAGTCTTCCATTAGTTTCCACTTTCCCACGTCTCTAGAAGAGGGGAAAAGCATCAATCTTTGACTAATTTCTGCTTTCCCACAAAGAATTAAGGTAAAAACACATATCAAACACGCTATTCTTTGGTGTATCCAAGGGAAGTCAAATGGATCCAGTCCAACAATCATCAAGAACCACTTTCTGAATCCTTGCTACATACCACGACATAAAATAAAAAAAATGATTCCTCTCTATGGAAGTAGTCAACATCCTTGCACTAAGAATAAATTTCATACATGTGAGTATCAAATTGAATCATACAACTAACATACCAGATCACTGTAGTTTTTCTTGGAAGATTGCCAAATCTTATTTGGTCCAGTATTTTCTGAGATTAAGAACTTCCTTTGTAGTATGCCGTGTCTCCATTTATGTCACCTCAATTTTGGAAGACGTAGAGTTGTATTCACAGAATTCGTCTCCACGTCACTCCCTGTATATATGACATCAAAGAGCAATTGATTCCCCAAGATAAAAATAAAAATAAAAATAAATAAATAAATAAATAAAGTAGGAAACATCATTTCCAAGATAAACATTTCACTGTTTTAAAACCCAGGCTGGTTCAGTTCTTAGCAAGACAACAATCCAGGCCTAAATAAGGATCCGATGGCAACCTTTGCTGGAAAGGCATTTTGCTGGAGTGCTGAACGGATTGCCTATCACAGCTAAGTAAAACCTTAAAATCCAGCTGCCAATTTTAGAGGCTTGGTTAAGGACAAATCAACCTGTACAAATCAAAGGTAGACGAAACTGACCTGGCAATCGATAGAAATAAACTGACTGGAAACCAAACTTAAGAAATCAATGATAGAATCCAAGTCCAGAAAAGGGAATGGAATCAGTCAATAAAATAGTCTACCCACAGGACTGGAAAAGCCTCAAGGCACCATCAACTATAAATTAGAGAATAATTGATGAAAGAAAACAAAATCTCCATGCCTTGTGATCTGCACTTCTGCAGCAAGATAATATACATAAACAACTGGCACCCTAGAGAAGCCCATTTGATGCCAACGACTAATCTAATTTACGTATTCTTTGGAGGTCAACCACCAACCCAGTGCAAGTGAATACATTTTAGTCAAGACTTTTATTAGCACTTCAACAGGAAAGAAACTGTTGATGCGCACAAACCACACTCAGCACTGTACAAAGGTAAGCGGCAACAGCAATTGCACAAACATCTGAGGGAGGTTATGCTATCTGGTTACATTTCCATTTCATGCCAAATACTTTTGAATGGCCGAAAGTTATATTCCATTTAGTTATATTCCATTTTCTGTAGTAGAATTACCTCCCAGGCTTCATATCTGCTCCTAGGCAGAGCGACTGCCTCAAACAAAAAAAATGGACACAATTTCTTCCCAAGGATCAACAGATTGTCGGTTCTCATATATCCTCAATACACAGAAAACTAGGGAGAAGATCCTTATGCATACTACAAAAGAACCACCGTTGACGGCCTATTGGTTGTGAAAGAAGAGGCTTTATAAAGTCTTCATGCATAAAAGCCAGTCCACCTAGAATCATATTAACCACTCATACATAAATGAATAACATAGGATCTGCTGCATAGTAATAAGAAAAGCCATAATCATCTATGAGATAGCCCAGAATCCAACTTCATAACAAACCAATTCAAGCGTAAAAAAACCAATGAAAAAGAAAACGATTTCTTTCTGGAAGCTTTGATATACAGGGATGTTTGGAAGCTCGATAAGGGGGATAAATGTGGGGATAAACAACTTTTTGTATCCTGATCCCACTTATCCCTGGTCTGTCTGCATTTTTAGTGCCTGGTATTATAATATCCAAGTGCCGAAGCTAGCTCCCGGGTCGGGTAAGTTGGGGTGGATCAGAGATCCCTTGCACCCCATTTATCCGGATGCAAACCAAACATTGGATTGGATTTATCTCTTAGATAAATGGAGTCCCATCCGGCTTGGATCGTATTAGCTATCCAATCCAGCCAAATATTTATCCGCCTTCCAAACCTTATCTACCACCCGTGAGTGATGATAAATGCAGTATGAACTTTCATGTATTATCTAGGACGCATTTATCTTTCATGTTTCCAAATCCATATTCAACTTTTAGTCATTTGGAATGGGACGACAAACATCTGCTGTACAGTATAATCATATGAATAGTAAGATGCTTTCATTCAAAGAAATTTCCATTCAGGAGCACAAAATTTATTTACTAGCAATTACATGTGGAGTTTAAACACTTGCAGTGCTAAAAAAAAAAACCTGCTAAAAGAGACGTGGAAGAAAAAACAAACACAAGCACAGTAAAAATGACAAAATAAACACACAACAGAAATTTTCTCATTGTTGCTGTTTACAAAAGAGGAATTATCAATGCTCCAATCTACTGTAAACAACACAACAGAAATTGCAAAGCAAGAGAAAAGACTACAGGTGATACCGAACAGCAAAATGAAATATATAATCTAAACAAAGGAACAATACATTTTCCTCCTGTTTCATGCCAATAATTGATAAGGCCTCTTCCAATATAATATACCACCATCCTAACAATGGTAACAGAAGGCAAAATTAAGTAAGAGGGATGATGGACCACCAGATATCTTTTTTTTGTGAATGGTGAACCAGATATCATCTTATGCATATCACTCTCCCAAAACACACTCCTTACTCCATGATTGTAATTGTTAAGTGTTATTGGGGCTTGCTATCACTCTGAGACCTTCTCCTGAAAGTACAGGCTATGAAATTCCTCCTTGCAAATAAACCTATCTTTGCCTTTGAAAAAGCAGATCGACGGCTGCTACTGGAAGGAACATCAGCAGCTGCGA